>OY759220.1:37757243-40604639 GCA_963662175.1 Aradus depressus
GTAACGATACATTAACAACGGAAAATCAAATAAGCACTTGATACTTCTATACTGAGGTCGTGGGGGCAACAGTAACGATCCATTAACAACGGAAAATCAAATAAGCACTTGATACTTCTATACTGAGGTCGTGGGGGCAAGAGTAACGATACATTAACAACGGAAAATCAAATAAGCACTTGATACTTCTATACTGAGGTCGTGGGGGCAAGAGTAACGATACATTAACAACGGAAAATCAAATAAGCACTTGATACTTCTATACTGAGGTCGTGGGGGCAAGAGTAACGATACATTAACAACGGAAAATCAAATAAGCACTTGATACTTCTATACTGAGGTCGTGGGGGCAAGAGTAACGATACATTAACAACGGAAAATCAAATAAGCACTTGATACTTCTATACTGAGGTCGTGGGGCAAGAGTAACGATACATTAACAACGGAAAATCAAATAAGCACTTGATACTTCTATACTGAGGTCGTGGGGGCAACAGTAACGATACATTAACAACGGAAAATCAAATAAGCACTTGATACTTCTATACTGAGGTCGTGGGGCAACAGTAACGATACATTAACAACGGAAAATCAAATAAGCACTTGATACTTCTATACTGAGGTCGTGGGGGCAACAGTAACGATACATTAACAACGGAAAATCAAATAAGCACTTGATACTTCTATACTGAGGTCGTGGGGGCAACAGTAACGATACATTAACAACGGAAAATCAAATAAGCACTTGATACTTCTATACTGAGGTCGTGGGGGCAACAGTAACGATACATTAACAACGGAAAATCAAATAAGCACTTGATACTTCTATACTGAGGTCGTGGGGGCAACAGTAACGATACATTAACAACGGAAAATCAAATAAGCACTTGATACTTCTATACTGAGGTCGTGGGGGCAACAGTAACGATACATTAACAACGGAAAATCAAATAAGCACTTGATACTTCTATACTGAGGTCGTGGGGGCAACAGTAACGATACATTAACAACGGAAAATCAAATAAGCACTTGATACTTCTATACTGAGGTCGTGGGGGCAACAGTAACGATACATTAACAACGGAAAATCAAATAAGCACTTGATACTTCTATACTGAGGTCGTGGGGGCAACAGTAACGATACATTAACAACGGAAAATCAAATAAGCACTTGATACTTCTATACTGAGGTCGTGGGGGCAACAGTAACGATACATTAACAACGGAAAATCAAATAAGCACTTGATACTTCTATACTGAGGTCGTGGGGGCAAGAGTAACGATACATTAACAACGGAAAATCAAATAAGCACTTGATACTTCTATACTGAGGTCGTGGGGGCAAGAGTAACGATACATTAACAACGGAAAATCAAATAAGCACTTGATACTTCTATACTGAGGTCGTGGGGGCAACAGTAACGATACATTAACAACGGAAAATCAAATAAGCACTTGATACTTCTATACTGAGGTCGTGGGGGCAACAGTAACGATACATTAACAACGGAAAATCAAATAAGCACTTGATACTTCTATACTGAGGTCGTGGGGGCAACAGTAACGATACATTAACAACGGAAAATCAAATAAGCACTTGATACTTCTATACTGAGGTCGTGGGGGCAAGAGTAACGATACATTAACAACGGAAAATCAAATAAGCACTTGATACTTCTATACTGAGGTCGTGGGGGCAACAGTAACGATACATTAACAACGGAAAATCAAATAAGCACTTGATACTTCTATACTGAGGTCGTGGGGGCAACAGTAACGATACATTAACAACGGAAAATCAAATAAGCACTTGATACTTCTATACTGAGGTCGTGGGGGCAACAGTAACGATACATTAACAACGGAAAATCAAATAAGCACTTGATACTTCTATACTGAGGTCGTGGGGGCAACAGTAACGATACATTAACAACGGAAAATCAAATAAGCACTTGATACTTCTATACTGAGGTCGTGGGGCAAGAGTAACGATACATTAACAACGGAAAATCAAATAAGCACTTGATACTTCTATACTGAGGTCGTGGGGGCAACAGTAACGATACATTAACAACGGAAAATCAAATAAGCACTTGATACTTCTATACTGAGGTCGTGGGGGCAAGAGTAACGATACATTAACAACGGAAAATCAAATAAGCACTTGATACTTCTATACTGAGGTCGTGGGGGCAACAGTAACGATACATTAACAACGGAAAATCAAATAAGCACTTGATACTTCTATACTGAGGTCGTGGGGTCAACAGTAACGATACATTAACAACGGAAAATCAAATAAGCACTTGATACTTCTATACTGAGGTCGTGGGGGCAACAGTAACGATACATTAACAACGGAAAATCAAATAAGCACTTGATACTTCTATACTGAGGTCGTGGGGGCAAGAGTAACGATACATTAACAACGGAAAATCAAATAAGCACTTGATACTTCTATACTGAGGTCGTGGGGGCAACAGTAACGATACATTAACAACGGAAAATCAAATAAGCACTTGATACTTCTATACTGAGGTCGTGGGGGCAAGAGTAACGATACATTAACAACGGAAAATCAAATAAGCACTTGATACTTCTATACTGAGGTCGTGGGGGCAACAGTAACGATACATTAACAACGGAAAATCAAATAAGCACTTGATACTTCTATACTGAGGTCGTGGGGTCAACAGTAACGATACATTAACAACGGAAAATCAAATAAGCACTTGATACTTCTATACTGAGGTCGTGGGGTCAACAGTAACGATACATTAACAACGGAAAATCAAATAAGCACTTGATACTTCTATACTGAGGTCGTGGGGGCAAGAGTAACGATACATTAACAACGGAAAATCAAATAAGCACTTGATACTTCTATACTGAGGTCGTGGGGGCAACAGTAACGATACATTAACAACGGAAAATCAAATAAGCACTTGATACTTCTATACTGAGGTCGTGGGGTCAACAGTAACGATACATTAACAACGGAAAATCAAATAAGCACTTGATACTTCTATACTGAGGTCGTGGGGGCAACAGTAACGATACATTAACAACGGAAAATCAAATAAGCACTTGATACTTCTATACTGAGGTCGTGGGGCAAGAGTAACGATACATTAACAACGGAAAATCAAATAAGCACTTGATACTTCTATACTGAGGTCGTGGGGGCAACAGTAACGATACATTAACAACGGAAAATCAAATAAGCACTTGATACTTCTATACTGAGGTCGTGGGGGCAAGAGTAACGATACATTAACAACGGAAAATCAAATAAGCACTTGATACTTCTATACTGAGGTCGTGGGGGCAACAGTAACGATACATTAACAACGGAAAATCAAATAAGCACTTGATACTTCTATACTGAGGTCGTGGGGTCAACAGTAACGATACATTAACAACGGAAAATCAAATAAGCACTTGATACTTCTATACTGAGGTCGTGGGGGCAACAGTAACGATACATTAACAACGGAAAATCAAATAAGCACTTGATACTTCTATACTGAGGTCGTGGGGGCAAGAGTAACGATACATTAACAACGGAAAATCAAATAAGCACTTGATACTTCTATACTGAGGTCGTGGGGGCAACAGTAACGATACATTAACAACGGAAAATCAAATAAGCACTTGATACTTCTATACTGAGGTCGTGGGGGCAACAGTAACGATACATTAACAACGGAAAATCAAATAAGCACTTGATACTTCTATACTGAGGTCGTGGGGGCAAGAGTAACGATACATTAACAACGGAAAATCAAATAAGCACTTGATACTTCTATACTGAGGTCGTGGGGGCAACAGTAACGATACATTAACAACGGAAAATCAAATAAGCACTTGATACTTCTATACTGAGGTCGTGGGGGCAAGAGTAACGATACATTAACAACGGAAAATCAAATAAGCACTTGATACTTCTATACTGAGGTCGTGGGGGCAAGAGTAACGATACATTAACAACGGAAAATCAAATAAGCACTTGATACTTCTATACTGAGGTCGTGGGGGCAACAGTAACGATACATTAACAACGGAAAATCAAATAAGCACTTGATACTTCTATACTGAGGTCGTGGGGGCAAGAGTAACGATACATTAACAACGGAAAATCAAATAAGCACTTGATACTTCTATACTGAGGTCGTGGGGGCAACAGTAACGATACATTAACAACGGAAAATCAAATAAGCACTTGATACTTCTATACTGAGGTCGTGGGGGCAAGAGTAACGATACATTAACAACGGAAAATCAAATAAGCACTTGATACTTCTATACTGAGGTCGTGGGGGCAACAGTAACGATACATTAACAACGGAAAATCAAATAAGCACTTGATACTTCTATACTGAGGTCGTGGGGGCAACAGTAACGATACATTAACAACGGAAAATCAAATAAGCACTTGATACTTCTATACTGAGGTCGTGGGGGCAACAGTAACGATACATTAACAACGGAAAATCAAATAAGCACTTGATACTTCTATACTGAGGTCGTGGGGGCAACAGTAACGATACATTAACAACGGAAAATCAAATAAGCACTTGATACTTCTATACTGAGGTCGTGGGGGCAAGAGTAACGATACATTAACAACGGAAAATCAAATAAGCACTTGATACTTCTATACTGAGGTCGTGGGGGCAACAGTAACGATACATTAACAACGGAAAATCAAATAAGCACTTGATACTTCTATACTGAGGTCGTGGGGGCAAGAGTAACGATACATTAACAACGGAAAATCAAATAAGCACTTGATACTTCTATACTGAGGTCGTGGGGGCAACAGTAACGATACATTAACAACGGAAAATCAAATAAGCACTTGATACTTCTATACTGAGGTCGTGGGGGCAACAGTAACGATACATTAACAACGGAAAATCAAATAAGCACTTGATACTTCTATACTGAGGTCGTGGGGGCAACAGTAACGATACATTAACAACGGAAAATCAAATAAGCACTTGATACTTCTATACTGAGGTCGTGGGGGCAAGAGTAACGATACATTAACAACGGAAAATCAAATAAGCACTTGATACTTCTATACTGAGGTCGTGGGGGCAACAGTAACGATACATTAACAACGGAAAATCAAATAAGCACTTGATACTTCTATACTGAGGTCGTGGGGGCAAGAGTAACGATACATTAACAACGGAAAATCAAATAAGCACTTGATACTTCTATACTGAGGTCGTGGGGGCAACAGTAACGATACATTAACAACGGAAAATCAAATAAGCACTTGATACTTCTATACTGAGGTCGTGGGGGCAACAGTAACGATACATTAACAACGGAAAATCAAATAAGCACTTGATACTTCTATACTGAGGTCGTGGGGGCAAGAGTAACGATACATTAACAACGGAAAATCAAATAAGCACTTGATACTTCTATACTGAGGTCGTGGGGGCAAGAGTAACGATACATTAACAACGGAAAATCAAATAAGCACTTGATACTTCTATACTGAGGTCGTGGGGGCAACAGTAACGATACATTAACAACGGAAAATCAAATAAGCACTTGATACTTCTATACTGAGGTCGTGGGGGCAAGAGTAACGATACATTAACAACGGAAAATCAAATAAGCACTTGATACTTCTATACTGAGGTCGTGGGGGCAACAGTAACGATACATTAACAACGGAAAATCAAATAAGCACTTGATACTTCTATACTGAGGTCGTGGGGGCAACAGTAACGATACATTAACAACGGAAAATCAAATAAGCACTTGATACTTCTATACTGAGGTCGTGGGGGCAAGAGTAACGATACATTAACAACGGAAAATCAAATAAGCACTTGATACTTCTATACTGAGGTCGTGGGGGCAACAGTAACGATACATTAACAACGGAAAATCAAATAAGCACTTGATACTTCTATACTGAGGTCGTGGGGGCAACAGTAACGATACATTAACAACGGAAAATCAAATAAGCACTTGATACTTCTATACTGAGGTCGTGGGGGCAACAGTAACGATACATTAACAACGGAAAATCAAATAAGCACTTGATACTTCTATACTGAGGTCGTGGGGGCAAGAGTAACGATACATTAACAACGGAAAATCAAATAAGCACTTGATACTTCTATACTGAGGTCGTGGGGGCAACAGTAACGATACATTAACAACGGAAAATCAAATAAGCACTTGATACTTCTATACTGAGGTCGTGGGGGCAACAGTAACGATACATTAACAACGGAAAATCAAATAAGCACTTGATACTTCTATACTGAGGTCGTGGGGGCAAGAGTAACGATACATTAACAACGGAAAATCAAATAAGCACTTGATACTTCTATACTGAGGTCGTGGGGGCAACAGTAACGATACATTAACAACGGAAAATCAAATAAGCACTTGATACTTCTATACTGAGGTCGTGGGGGCAAGAGTAACGATACATTAACAACGGAAAATCAAATAAGCACTTGATACTTCTATACTGAGGTCGTGGGGGCAACAGTAACGATACATTAACAACGGAAAATCAAATAAGCACTTGATACTTCTATACTGAGGTCGTGGGGGCAACAGTAACGATACATTAACAACGGAAAATCAAATAAGCACTTGATACTTCTATACTGAGGTCGTGGGGGCAAGAGTAACGATACATTAACAACGGAAAATCAAATAAGCACTTGATACTTCTATACTGAGGTCGTGGGGGCAAGAGTAACGATACATTAACAACGGAAAATCAAATAAGCACTTGATACTTCTATACTGAGGTCGTGGGGGCAAGAGTAACGATACATTAACAACGGAAAATCAAATAAGCACTTGATACTTCTATACTGAGGTCGTGGGGGCAACAGTAACGATACATTAACAACGGAAAATCAAATAAGCACTTGATACTTCTATACTGAGGTCGTGGGGGCAAGAGTAACGATACATTAACAACGGAAAATCAAATAAGCACTTGATACTTTTATACTGAGGTCGTGGGGGCAAGAGTAACGATACATTAACAACGGAAAATCAAATAAGCACTTGATACTTCTATACTGAGGTCGTGGGGGCAACAGTAACGATACATTAACAACGGAAAATCAAATAAGCACTTGATACTTCTATACTGAGGTCGTGGGGGCAACAGTAACGATACATTAACAACGGAAAATCAAATAAGCACTTGATACTTCTATACTGAGGTCGTGGGGGCAAGAGTAACGATACATTAACAACGGAAAATCAAATAAGCACTTGATACTTCTATACTGAGGTCGTGGGGGCAACAGTAACGATACATTAACAACGGAAAATCAAATAAGCACTTGATACTTCTATACTGAGGTCGTGGGGGCAACAGTAACGATACATTAACAACGGAAAATCAAATAAGCACTTGATACTTCTATACTGAGGTCGTGGGGGCAACAGTAACGATACATTAACAACGGAAAATCAAATAAGCACTTGATACTTCTATACTGAGGTCGTGGGGGCAAGAGTAACGATACATTAACAACGGAAAATCAAATAAGCACTTGATACTTCTATACTGAGGTCGTGGGGGCAAGAGTAACGATACATTAACAACGGAAAATCAAATAAGCACTTGATACTTCTATACTGAGGTCGTGGGGGCAACAGTAACGATACATTAACAACGGAAAATCAAATAAGCACTTGATACTTCTATACTGAGGTCGTGGGGGCAACAGTAACGATACATTAACAACGGAAAATCAAATAAGCACTTGATACTTCTATACTGAGGTCGTGGGGGCAACAGTAACGATACATTAACAACGGAAAATCAAATAAGCACTTGATACTTCTATACTGAGGTCGTGGGGGCAACAGTAACGATACATTAACAACGGAAAATCAAATAAGCACTTGATACTTCTATACTGAGGTCGTGGGGGCAAGAGTAACGATACATTAACAACGGAAAATCAAATAAGCACTTGATACTTCTATACTGAGGTCGTGGGGGCAACAGTAACGATACATTAACAACGGAAAATCAAATAAGCACTTGATACTTCTATACTGAGGTCGTGGGGGCAAGAGTAACGATACATTAACAACGGAAAATCAAATAAGCACTTGATACTTCTATACTGAGGTCGTGGGGGCAAGAGTAACGATACATTAACAACGGAAAATCAAATAAGCACTTGATACTTCTATACTGAGGTCGTGGGGGCAACAGTAACGATACATTAACAACGGAAAATCAAATAAGCACTTGATACTTCTATACTGAGGTCGTGGGGGCAAGAGTAACGATACATTAACAACGGAAAATCAAATAAGCACTTGATACTTCTATACTGAGGTCGTGGGGGCAAGAGTAACGATACATTAACAACGGAAAATCAAATAAGCACTTGATAATTCTATACTGAGGTCGTGGGGGCAAGAGTAACGATACATTAACAACGGAAAATCAAATAAGCACTTGATACTTCTATACTGAGGTCGTGGGGGCAAGAGTAACGATACATTAACAACGGAAAATCAAATAAGCACTTGATACTTCTATACTGAGGTCGTGGGGGCAACAGTAACGATACATTAACAACGGAAAATCAAATAAGCACTTGATACTTCTATACTGAGGTCGTGGGGGCAACAGTATCGTTTCGCCCCCACAATAATCTTCGGTAAATGTACATAAAAAATTTTAAAAACATAATTGAAAAGGAATTGAAGCCAAAGGGAAGGCAACTTTAAGTTTCCTGTTAATTTTTATTTAATTTATTTTATAAATTATATTAATACTTATTAATTACCTATTTTGAGGGCGCCGGTAGCTCAGTGGTATGCGTGCTTGTCTTCTGAGCTCAAGATTGTGTGTTCGAAACCCGACCGAGGCCCTTAGTTTATTTTATCTGGGAGGTAAAATAAACTTAAGCACGCCGTCCTTCGGATGGGACGTTAAGCGATCGTCCTGAGCCTGTACGATGTCAGATATCGTTAAAGACCCCGACTCTAGGTGAATAAAAATTTAGGGGTAGGCAAAATTTAGGACTCCCACAGTAGAGTCGGGCTCATGTTCACCAGAGTGACGAAAGAGCGCTCTGGTAGTAGGCGGGCATGAGTCATAAAACTATCCTAATTACCTATTTTCATTAATAATTTATTGTTTTACTGGAATAATTTGATCATAGCAATTCATTTCATTCAATTTTTAATTCGAAGTTCTATTTCTTTATTTTTACTCAAATCGGTATTCGGTAGATCATAAAGGATCGAACCTGAATCTTCTAGATCCTAGCTATCAGTTGAATTTCGACCATAGTTCATGGAGGAAGTCAAATTTCAGTGAGTGATAATTTAATTGTATTTTGTATTTTCAAATTTCAACTCTCAGACAGGGGGGGGGGGGTGCGATTGAGTTCGCCCCCACTACAAAAATGATCTTTCTACGCCTATGATAGACATTTTTCTGGGAGCAAGGAAAAGGGAGCATAAAAAAAATGTTGAATCAAAATATTTTTAAATAAAAAAATTAAATATTTCTCGTGATAATGCCACGAACCTACGAAACCAATGTAGCAACGAAGGTTCAACACCTGACAATAAATAGTGGTTAGCGGCACTGTTTAATAGCTGAGCGAATAGGTTCTAGTTAGAATTTGCAATTGCTGGTCAAAGGTAAGACATTTTTGATTATCTCAAAACCATAATGGATATGATAGCAATTATAAATATATATATTATAGCTATTTGAGCTATTCTCAACATTATGCAACCATTACGGTGAGGACCGTTGCATATAAGGAAGGACAACATTTGCACTTTAGAGTCACGTTCCCACGATCCTACAGCAATCTAATTAGTAAACGCACTTAGCAGTTTTAGTGTTGCAACTTTTTTTTTTGTAACGACCTCTTATGCATCTGTACATCTTTGCAGATATTGCAAGAACAGACCAAGTATGTCATTAATTATGCGATATAAAATTTTTAATGTAATGCATTTGGTCGCTTAAATATATAATTTAAAAAATTCTCAAAAATTCGATGATGAGTTTTCAACGAAATTTCATGTTTTCCGACCTCCAGAATCCAAATATGAAAAAACAGAATCTGTCTGTGAACACGATAACTCCCGGATAGAATGAATGCATTCAAACAAAATTTTATATGTTAATCCAGAACCATCCAATGATGACATCTATTGATTATCAGTCAAATCGAACAAAGGAGAGAAGGATTAGAAAAGGATCAACTCAAAAACCCTAAAACTGGCGATGTAATGAATTTATCGACACAAAATTTAGTATGAGGATTTAGGAGCCCCTGTGTAAGTCAACTATTGAATATTAGCGCAATCTGTTGACTGGTTTTGGAGGCGGAGCGAAAAGTTAATTGATTAATTCGTTGTGGGGAAGTACACTGCCGGTCACCGACAACTTTATTTATTTTATTTTTTTTGTTTCATTAGTGTTATAGGCCCTAGTATTGACAATAGCTTGAATGATGAAGGCCCCCCCCCCCCTCTAAGAATACAAAAGACCCAGGTTTGTCTATTAGTCGTGGTGTGAGTGAAGCACGGGAAGTGTCATGTGACCTCATCAAGTTTGACATACAATAGACAGGACGGGTTGCCGGGCTGGGCGGGAAGGAATCGAGCGGGACGAACGGAGGGGACTACAGTGGCGCTGTCTGGTGGCTGCCTCCCTCAGTGCATGTCACTAGTCACGTAGGCCAGCCCACCAATGCACCCCCCCTGCCGGCACTGGTTGCTCAATTCATCCCTCACATGTCATTCACTAGCTATCTGTGTGTCTGTATAGTGCACAATGATATCCTTATAACATAAACCCGTTATCAACTAGAATAAATAATAAATCACGCCAACAAATTGCAATATTGCTAATCATTTTCTATAGGGCGAAAAAAAAATCGGTGAATCACCGGCAATTATATTAAGTAAGCTTTTGTCTTAAGCCCGCTACTCTGTAAAAGAGGTCTCTAGAGGTAAATACTAAATGTTAAAAACAGGCAATCAGTAGAACAATATAATAAACTAGTGACAAATAATAAAGAGAAATAAACAAATAAAAATAGAAAAATTAGAAAAACAAGTATGAATAATAATGTGAAACATGATAACAATAATGACTTGTAAAAAACTGGACTGATGAAACAGAAGAGTAACAATCTGTCCAGTGGAGAGAGAGACTTATAGGAAGACGAGAACTATCTCATAGGAGCCAGCCTTAGGAATCAGAGGTTTGTTGAGTTAAGAGATAATGGAAAAGTAGGGACTTAAATGGAAGAAGAGTAGGACCATGGCGAAACTGAAGAGGGAGAGAGTTCCAGAGGGAGTTAGCCTGGATAAGGAAGGAGTTGTGGTAGGTTGTTGTCCTGTGGGAAGGGAGGTAAAGATCAGAGGGACGGGATCTAGTGGATATGGGATTTAAATTGGAGCATTTGGAAGATGTAGGAGGGCTTTTGGGAAGATCTGGTTTGATAGAGAAAGAAGCCTGTCGACGAGAGGATGGGAAGAGCCATTTTAGGTGACTTCAACTGTCCTCTCAATATGTATATCGAATTTCTTGCCAATTCATTCACTCAATCAGAAGTCATTGCATTCAGGCACATACAAGAAATATATATATTTTTTTTATTTTAGGAAAAATCGGAAAATTCCGGTGAAAATTGAAGATATAATTTCAGGCCAGATAACTTTCCCTATACTTCGTATAACTAAAAGAAGGAACTAATAACTAAAAGAAGGAACTAAAAGAAGTCTAAAGAGAGTGACGCAGGCGCAGAACAACACAGACGTAACGTGCATGCTAAACGACACAAACAATCGTAGGTTTGTATTTCCATTTTTCTTTTTTTCATTCGCTTTATCTAATCAATGACACAGACTGAAGGCTTCGTTTCTTCACAAATTACAATCTGTATTCATATCTTTGTTTACACAATTTTGAAGTAAATAATAAATAAAATTAGGTACAGTTTTATTAAATGTATTTCTTTAGGATTATTGATAAATATTTTTCATATTAGGAAATTTTTTCTATTCCTTAGTGCCTTCATTTATTTCGATTTAAGATAGTTATCGTGACTCTTGCCATATCGCCTACTACCAGAGCGCTCATACGTCACTCTGGTGAACATGAGCCAGGCTCTACTGTGAAAGTTCTAAATTTTACCTAGCTAGGTTTATTCACCTAGGATAGGTGGGTCTCTAGCGATATCAGAGGCTCGGGATCATCGCTTAACGTCCCATTCGATAGGACGGCATGCTCAAGGTTTTTTCACTTCCCAGATAAAAAAACCAACAACTTCGGCCGGATTTCGAACTGGCTCTCCGTTCACACTTAAGAAACGCAATAACGTTTTATTCGTTCAATGGCCTAGATTTTTGACGCCGTACAAGTGATTAAATTAGATCGATGAGGTGACTAGTCTTCATTGTGGATAGGACGGCTTCTATAGACGAGTTGTCATCTCCTAGCATCTCATGTATGTTTCTTGTTCGTAAACCCATGGACTTTACTATTTCCTTAAATCCAGGGCACTCCTCCAGGATGTGGCTTACTGTGGGAGGCCAGGACACACACTTATATATTTAATATAAGGAAGTATTTATATTTTTTTATCAGAAAAAATAAAATATATATTAGTTGTTAGTTATTTGACTCATGCACGGCTTTAACTACAAGGTCAAATCGCCTATTACCAGAGCGCTCTTCCGTCGCTCATCATCATCATCATCCTCAGCGCTACAGCTCCATTCGAGCCTTGGCCTCCTCCAGAGACTTCCCCCAAAGATTCCTGCCCAGCGCCAGCGTTCTCCAGTTTTGCAGCCGAAGGTTCCTTGCGACCCCATGGGTCTTCCTCGTCCTCTGTTTCCCTCCGTTCTCCATCAGTCTTCGTGGGGTTTCAGCCTCCTGCATCCTTTTCACATGGCCTGCCCATCGAAGCCTCGTCAGTCTTATCACCTTGGGCTCTCCAAACTCCGCAGCGACCTCGGCATTATTTTTAATTCTGAACATGCCGTTCTCCTGGACCGGACCCAGGATCCCCCGCAGAACCTTTCTCTCGAATATCTCGAGGCTTCTCTCGTCTGCTCTGGTCATCGTCCAGGTCTCTGCCCCATAAGTCAGGACAGGCCTGACCAGAGTTTTATAGAGCTGCATCTTTGTTGGCTTGGTAAGCAGTCGAGACACTTCCGTCGCTCTGGTAGGTTTGAGCCGGAGTCCTAAATTTTTCCTACCTTAAATTATTCATCTAGGATAGTGGTCTTTAACGAGTACCTGACATCGTACAGGCTCGGGACCATCTCTTAACGTCTCATCCGAAGGACGATATGCTCACGATGCTGCTTTCTTATAGCAACCCATTTTTTTTTAGAGACAACTCTCTCTCCCCCAGGTACACCCTTCTATTTTCTTCATTCCCCTGCACTCTAGGGGGTAAATTTTCAACTAATAGCAATGTACGCCCAAACAGCATATAAACGACTTAACCCCAGTTAGGTCCGTTGCTCCACTCCGACAGCACCAAGTTCATTAAACTATCCACATTGACAAACTCAATGATAGGACGCCTCATTAACAATTGAATCAGCTGTATACCACTTCAATACTTCATTGAATCAACTCACTCATTCACATTTTATTTTCCACTATAATCTTTCTTTACGTTTTTACACAGTTCTAATTCAAACAAAGAAGTTGCCGGTGAATCACATGCTATGTACTTCCCCAGAACGAATTAATCAATTACGTTTTCGTTCTCACCCCAAAGCCAATCGACTGTTTGGGCTAAACCCAATATTTGAATTCGAGCCCCCCGTCGACAGATTTCGAGAAAAATTAATTTAAATATAAAATTTCATGTCGATACATACATTAAATAAGCAGTTATTAGGTTTTTTTTGGGTTAAGCCTCCCCCCTAATGCTCCTATTCCCTTTGGCCGATTTGGCTGAAAATTAATAGGTGTCGTCCTTCGAGGTTATGAGGACAAATATAAAGTTTCATGTCGATACAATCATTCTATCAGGAGTTTCATGTTCCTTTTTCTATTTTTGGGATCAGGGTGACGAAAAACATGAAATTCCCGCGAAAACTCAACATCGAATTTCTGACCGATTTTATAACGACGGTAGGATTGTGGAAGTAGAATGGAACCGTTGGGCGAGCTATGGGGGGAAAGTGTGTTCTTTCATTAAATACACAACAACCTACAAAGGACGGCGTGCTCATGTTTTTTTTTTCTTCCCCCAGATAAACTAGGACCGGCTGGAGCGCGAATGCGGAGGTCCGGAGGCATTCACACCGTCTGCAGTGGAACGTCTTGTGCGTGTTGCAGAGGATGTATGGGTACTAGGGTACAGAAATGACGTAACCAAATAAATACACAAGGTGTCGAACGCGGTGGGCGCCGTAGCCGAGCAACCGTCAAATTTCTGCAACAAATTACACACTTGTAAGCCTTATAACCATTGAAGAGCCCCGGTTTTGAGTTCGATTGATTATACCTACTACGGCAGAGTAAGGTCTCTCAAACGCGACCACTCCCGGTCGGATCGAGCAATGTACTGCCGAGCTACGCTTCTTGGAACGCCGCGCGAGAGACTAAATTTAGCTTGAATGCGTCATGCGTGATCGAATAATGGCCTCTTTCCTCTACACAACGATACCAAAGCAAAGCGCGCGGGTAGTACGTTTGCAAAGCGATTTTAGTGTTACACGTTTTCGTTACATGCGGTTTTAGCAAGCGTCCCCTATTGTCTGAAATGAAAGACTTTTCGAAAAATCCTCATCATTTTATATCTGTATGCAGTGTTTCATTTTGTGATATAAATTGGGATAAGGATGAATTTTAATATAGAACCGGCTCAAACGTCACCCACATGGAAAAAGCTCTACGAACTAATCTGAGCTATCGACCTTTCAATGTATGAAGAGCTTTATCCATGTGGGCGGAAGATACAATTACACCCACAGAGTAAATCCCTGCTTGTAGGACGCGACTAAAAGGGAACTTGCGTAGGACGCACCCCATCCTTCCTGATAACTTTGTCATGTTACTATGGTCAACAACAATAACCAATAGAAATGGTTAAATTGATACATTCCTGTAAAAATGTTTATTTTTCTTCAATGGAAACATCGAAAAGTTAGTCAAAAATAGATCGATAAGACTGACGTTCGAACAAAAAATAAATAAATAAAAAATAAATGTCAGGGAAGTCACAGGGTTCCGTAGGCGAAAAGTTACGTTGATGTATTAATTATTACACATTTAATAATCATAATTTTCTAAAATATAGATTCTGCCAACGCCACGTCATTGATTCACCACAGGTTTATTGACTCGATAGTAAATAAAAAACAAAAAAAAACAGAGGAATTGCATTGTTATGTACAGCATATAATGTTAATTACAAAAAAACAGAGGAATTGCCTTGTTATGTACAGCATATAATGTTAATTACAAAAAAAAACAGAGGAATTGCATTGTTATGTTCAGCATATAAAGTTAATTACAAAAAAAAAAAACAGAGGAAGTGCCTTGTTATGTACAGCATATAGTTAATTATCTTTTGATACATGACTCATTTTAATTGGCAGAGTTCCTCCACATATATTTTCATTACTAATATCATTATCTTTTATTCGTTATTTACTAATTTACTTTATTTATTTCTATTGGTTTACTTATTTATTTTTTATGAATATTATTGTACATAATATAGCACATTGACCTGAGGAAGGGATTTATTCATTTTTTATTTATCACTTTAGTGTTGTGTAACGAGATTCTGAATGTATATATAATATATTTATAACATCATTTCTCCCATTTATTTTTTTATTATATTATTATAAATAAAAATTATCATATTTAAGGTCTGTCAAATCTATTTTTTGTTTCTGGAAGAATTGTAAGAAATATTTTATTATTATTATTGATATCGAATATTGCAGACTACCGAAAATAATAATGTGTCACAAGGACTATTAGATTAGATGTAAAATCTCAATTTGGAGACAAGAAGACAGACTACCGATAGGCGTGAGATATATACAGGTACAGACCGAACTGTTGTTGGCACTTTCCCAGAGGGGACACAGCTGAGTGAGTATTCACGAAGGAAAGTGTGTGAGGCATCTCTGATAGCAAACAGTAAACCTACCCCTTATCTAAATCACTGTTAGCGTAGACAGCTGAGAGTTCAGTGGGGGGAAATACACAAAACATGTAAGCAAAAAAATTAAACAAATTTATGGAGTAAAAATTGAGGGACTAATAAAAATCACAGTTGTAAAATTTCAACGAATATCCACATAACATTTTTTACGTAATAAGGGTAATAAAAAGCGTCAAAATTAGGTCACAACTTAAGAGAGAGACATATTTTATTTAAACAACGTTTCGGCGAATTGCCATCATAAGGATCAAAATAGCATGAAAATGTCAACGACAAAAAAATGACTATGGTCTAGCCCTACAATATGCCAAGTGATATATCAAATGATTGAAAAAAAGTAGCAAATTGATAATGATTCTACGCTAAATTTCAGTACAAAAATGTTGCTTTAGTTGTGTGACTCCAGTCTAGTGATGACCTAAAAACTATGGTGGTGCCATCTTTGTCGGATCTGCAGAAATGTTGACTAAATAAAACATTTTTCTCTCTTGTTGTGACCTAATTTGGAATATTTTTATCACCCTCATAACTTGGAGAATACACAAATATTATATTATCCTATATAGAGCGTTTATAGGATTTCAGGGTATTGATATAATTCTCGACTAGAAATGTTATGCGTATGTATAATAAGACGTACGTTGATTTTCAGCGTAGTTAGACATGTGAAAAAGGTTTAGAACTCGACACTGGGGGGGGGGGGGGGGGGGGCTCGCAATCTCTTAAGAAACTCCAGGCTTAGGTTAGGTTAGGTTTTATGACTCATGCCCGGGCTTTAACTACGAGGTCATATCGCCTACTACCAGATCGCTCTTTCATCACTGTGGTGGTCATAAGGCCGACTCTACTATGGTAGTCCTAAATTTTTTTTCACCTAGGGCAGGGGTCTTTAACGAGTACCTGACATCGTACAGGCTCGGGACCATCGCTTGACGTCCCATCCGAAGGACGACGTGCTACGTCCCTTACCTCCCAGATAAAATAAACTAAGGGCCTCGGTTGGGTTTTGAACCCACGATCTTGAGCTCAGAAGACAAGCACGCTTACCACTGAGCTACCGGCGCCCTCTAACTACAAGCTTATATAACCAAAATATAATTAACATTAGTAACAGGAGAGTGACATATGGTTCTTAAAGAGCAGAAAGGAAAGGGCACTCCACCTTGAGGAACGGAAGGTCCTGTTTTGTTAGGCCATGAGAGGATCCCGGAGATGGATCGACGACGTGAAGACGGATGTGAGGCGGCTTGGTGTGTGCGGAGAGGGCGGCCAAGGAGGCCCAGATTGTGAATGGATCATAGTGTCAGTGGGGAATCTAACGGAAACAAATGGACGGTTGCCGCCTGGTCTTCTGTAGTCCTGCCAACCTCGAGCGAGGGACCATTGAACAGTACCAGCCAGAGAAATTAAGAAACTATTCTAAGTCTAGTTAATTCTAAGATTATCTGAATATACATAAAAAAATCATTTAAACTCGTTTGGTACAAAGATTAGTTAGGTTAAGTTTTATGACTCATGCCCGGACTGTAACTACGAGGTCTTATCGCCTACTACCAGAACGCTCTGTCGTCACTCTGGTGGACATGAGCCCGACTCTACTGTGGGAGTCCTAAATTTTTATCCACATAGGGTAAGGGTCTTTAACGAATACCTGACATCGCACAGGATTGGGACCATCGCTTCACGTCCCGTCCGAAGAACGGCGTGCTTAAGTTTATTTTACCTCCCAAATAAAAAAAACTAAGGGCCTCGATCGGATTTCGAACCCACGATCTTGAGCTCAGAGGACAAACACGCATACCACTGAGCTACCGGCGCCCTTCGTTTGTTACATATCTGACTCCAAAATTCTAATATAATCGTAATGTATTTTTAGCTAAATGACGAAAAGTTGAACAAACAATACATACTACAAAACTCTGTTTGTTCCTATCTGATAAATACACACATCTCATGCTAACAGAAAGTTAACAATATGTCTGAATTCGCGAATTAACTAAAACGTAAAAACGTATTATATAAGAGATTTTGTATCTAATACAACTACGCAATTACACAAGGTCGCTAATTACACGTGTGGTTAATTACGACGTGAAAACACCAAAATCAAATAATTACTTTTTCCGTTCAGAAAATTAAAAGGACACAAAATGAGACTTTTCGATTTGGTTCTAAAGTTCGATTAATAATGATAATATTTATTTTCGTTAAAAAATAACATGGTAATAGGATACGTCATAATAATGTATACATTAAAATATCTTATAAATTAGATACATAATCAGATATTACCTCTTAGAGTCTGACACACATGGATTAGAATTAACAATATTACTAAAAAAAAAATGAAATTAATAAATAAATACTTGAAAATATGATTACAAAAATAATAATATTACTAAAGACAGTAGATAAATATTTTAATTTAATAAATTTTTTAGGGCTTGAAAGGCTTATGGGGGAGGGGCTTGGCCTTATAAACATTTGAGCTCGAACTCCAAGCCTCTAGCTGTAATAGAGGCCGAGATCCCTACACAGGCTCTGATGAAACCTGAGGTCTTGGAAACGGCATTTCGACCAAACATGGCTAAGAACCATCTCGCAAATACCAGCTTTTGAAACGAAGAAACCGCTTTGAAATCGTTTCAGCCGTCTTGGAGCTACGATGCCACACACACACAGAAAAAGGCTTCAAACTTATATGACCTCTCCTTTTGCGTCGGGGGTTAAAAAATAATAATTAAAACAGATCGATGATAGATTCCACAGATCTTGAAGAGGATAATGTGGAGGAACTCGTCAACAAAATATAAAAATTAAAGCTATGTATCTAATAATGTTTTTTAATATGAAACACGGTTTTTCTAATATGGCTATTTTATTATTTTTGAACAATGAGAAAAAAAAAATCGTTTTCTAATAGAGATTTCGGATTCCTCTAACATAAACACTTTTAGTTGAATTTTAAATTTTATTATTGTTTCTATTGTCTTCAAGAAGTGGGGAAGGGCATTAAAGAAATTCATTCCTCTATGAGTTATACATTTTTTTTATTAATACTGAAATTTCTAGTAAATCTGAAATGATAGCTTTTGAAATTCGTGCCAATCTAGCGAGAGGAATGAACGCCAATGACATTGTTCTGCCAGTATATTTGGCTGTTGTCTTTACAGCAAGACAATATCAGGGGGCTTGAGACGACAACGACAACAACTTGCCGCTTCAGTGGAAATACGACAGACGTGACGTCAAATACTCGTTTCAGGGGTCTCCTTTGACTTATTTAACCCTGAAAAGAGGCATTCAATAGCACTCTTCCAGAACGATAAACGAGGTATGCACTGTAAAATATAGGGCCAATGTCAAAGATGATCTGACGACATTTTTTTTTTGACACTAACATCTTATTAACCAATGCAAAGCGCTTGACTTCAAATTATCAGCACAGAGAGTCTGAAATATGATCATCTATAGTCTTGAATTTGATTCAGAAATTCTCAAATGTCCCGATAAAAAAAAATTAAAATAATACTTTCTATTTAAAAATTAAAAGAACAATTAATGCAACAGTAGAGATATGTGTACAAAGTCCGTCTTTCTCTTGTATCGTATATATTCACAGCTGATAACAGGGGAAACCTCTGAATCAAAAGTATTCTCTTGGAGATAGAAATACAACCGGGTCCATTCATAGAAAAAGTATTCATATAGGAAGAAAAAAAAAAGGTTTTTTTCGCAGGGGGGGTTGGATCAAAGTATAATCAGGAAAATCGGGCTTCGATAGGTATTGGGTGAATCCCAAGTGGTGCTGACGCTCCCTTCGGGGCCAAAAAGACTCAAGGGGGGCACTGGAAGACAAGAGGGCGATAAAGGGCACAGACAGAGCCTGCAACTGACTTTGCAATAGAACTGTTTGAAATTCAAATACTTATCTCTTTTTCGCAATTAAAAAATGTTATTAGCTTATTTTAATTACAAGTAAATCATCGTAAGTTCCTTTTGAATAACGTTCCTTTAGGCCAGACCATACCCATGGAGGGCGGAGAATAACCCTTCTTAATTTGGGGAAAAAATTAAAATAATAAAGATATATATATTTTTTTTTTTTATTCTACAATCTGTACAATATATACAATGGGTAGAAGTGAACAAAAAATAAAAATGTACAATTGATGGGAGAAGCCAGCCAGTGTTGACACTCCCTTAGATAGTCTCGTTATTTATTCAAAGAAGATCGCAAGGCCAGCGTCGTCTTAGGCGGCGTGAAGGGTTATCGGGATGGGACTGAGAGAACATGCGCTGAGCGACAGGATTGAATGGGTATTCAACTTAGAATGGAAATTCTAGGTCTTGGACATAAGGAATGTTGAGGTCTTTGTGTAAGACTTTGTTGGTGACATATAAGAGAGCATTGACAATTTGTCGTATGACTTTTGACTGAAAAGATTGTATTCAGTTAATGTTGGAATTCTTGGCTAAGCTCCATAGTTCTAGTCCGTATGTCCATATTGTTTTGTAAATTGTAACTTTGTTCTCAACAGATAGTTTTAAATTTAATGAAAAATAATAATAATTATAATAGAAAAAAAAAAAAAAAACTCATTCGAGTAAATATAAGAAAGGACAAATTAAGAAGTTCCCTTTTAAACATTCTGTGCTCAAACTTTGGTGGAATCAATGGCACAGGGGATAAACATTTTTGCCTACAAAGCTGGAGAGCTTGGGTTCGATTCTCAACGTCAGCATTAGTATAAATAATTCACAATTTTACCCATGGATGCAGCCAAGATTGAAGATAGCCTGTCGCTAACAATCATCGACGTAGTACACAAAAAAAAAATTATTAACCCAATATTTATCGACTTCGAATATTATTTAAACAAAAAAGTGAAATAAACTGAAATTAATATATTTTTTATTAACACTTTAGGCTCCCTGCCTATTTATTTGTCAAGTGTCAAGTAATTGTTCCTTTTTTTGTTCTTGAAAACAGGCGCCTGAGAGAGAGATGGTGTTTCATGTGATCTTTGTGAAAATAAATTAAATATATAGAACAAGACATGAAGTTGGCACGTTGAGATTCATGAAAAAGACATTTTTTTTAAATATTATTTTTTGTTGTGATAAGTTATCGAAAATAGCCTGACATGTACATTCATTAGACAGACCGCCGGATTTGACCTAATCTCATCTGAGATAGAGAACTAAATTTTGAATTTATAATTAGTGTAATTGATCAACGAACAAAATTGAACTAGCGTAGCTGTCAAAATGATCATGGGTCAAATAATTCTGACAATTCCTCCACTCCGAGGTTTTTTATCTGCGATGTTAAAAAAAACCTTGAGCCATCATTAAAAGGGGATGTTTAGCGATGGTCCTTAGCCTATGTCAGGTACTCGTTAATGACCCCTGCTCTGATGAGGTAAAATTTAAAACTCCCATCGGACTCATGTCTAGCGACGAATGAGCGCTTTGGTAGTAGGCGATATGACCTCGTAGTTCAACGTCAAGTCCCATAGTAATATACTCCACTTATCGCTCAACTCTCGGATATCTCAGTGTCCTATATGTCGGCGTCAATTTGTATAACCTGACACTTCTCGTAACGTCTCCATGTACTGAAATTAATTAAACATTACATTATTTGACCAAGCCGACCAAGCCCCCCCCCCCCCCCCCCCCCCCCCACCCTTGATATCTTAGTTATTGTGACTCACGCCAGGGCTTTAACTACTACCACCTACAACCAGCATGCTTTTTCGTCGCTCTGGTGGACATGAGCCTGACTATAATGACTTTAACGATTAACTGACATCGTACAAGTTCGTCATCAATGCTCAAATCCCATTCGAAGGAAGGTGTGCTCAAGGTTTTTTTTTACCTCCCAAATAAAATACCTCGACCGGGTTACGAACCCACGATCTTGAGCTCAGTACGTTAGGACGCTATCTCTTAGCTACCGGCGCCCCCAAAATAGTTTTAAGTGATCATCCTTGAATAGTTGTTAAAATGTAAAAAATAAAATATAAAATAAATATGATGAAGCCTGAGATTTTTAAAAACATTCGTTTTTCTACGATGAAGGAAGGATATCCCTGGTTCGGGACCAGTTCTAACTTCAATAGTAAAAGAGAGTTCATAAAACAACACTTAATTGGCTTTCTGAAGCAGCCTATTAATTAATATTCGAAAGCACCTCTATTAGAAATAATAATCATCAAAATATATGTTCGCATCACCATGACCGCAAATACTCTGTCTACGAGCCCACAAGTACAAGACAATAAAATTTATATAAAATATAAATATATTATGATTTATATTTAAAATAAATATTTAATATTTATTAGTTTAAAAAGTGAGGAGCAAACATTCAAAAAAGGATTTGTCCAAAAAAATAAGAAATGAGATAAACAGCTTTTCTAACTGGAATTTTACCGCGCTTTTATAATATCAACTCCGTTCTTTCAAAAAAAAATTAGTCCCGTGTATATCCAAGGTTGTTTTATAGGGTTTCAATCAAAACCAAACTTGTCCAAAGAGCGTTTTCGTAGTAATCATGAAGAAGACGTTTTATGCCACTGTTTGGACACAAAAGATATTTTTATTATTTAAGTTGAATACAATTTTATTATAATTTGAATTATTAAAACAGGATTAGGAACAATTTTAGCTCAAATCTGTTTTATTTTTATTGATAATAATATTTTTATTATTTAATTTTAATTACCTACATTATTTGTTTTAAAAATAAGTCAGTATTACATTTTTTTGATAATAAAGTTTTCGCTCAAATCCTCTTTATTTTTATTGATTAGCAAATTTTTTTTTTTTTTTTTTTTTCGAAAGGGAATTAGTCCTAGAAGGATTCAATCTAAACAACATTTGTTCATGTGTTTCAAACAAACACGGACATGTCCAAGCTATTCACAATTTTAATTACCATTGTCAAAATTATTTTAGCTAAAATTTAATTACCTATGACATTAATTATGTTTGATTAATTTTAAAAAAATTAAAAACCTATATGAAATAGCGTATAAGCACGCAAAATCATTTCTTGCTGTTTTCTCGAACTCTACCAATGTGACAAATCTCTTTTTGAATGTTTGCTCCTCAAGTATGCAAATTATTCAATTCACTTTTTTTTTAATAAATAAATTATTAACTGAAGATAAGTTGAAATTGCTAAATGTAGTAAAAACTAGAATATTAATAAAATATTAGGAAAAGCAAATATAGTTCCGGGAAAATTCAGATTCATAAAATAAGTGCAAATCGCTTTATTAATATTTAAATCGATAATTCTAATATGTTTAATGGTAAATTAATTTATTCATTTTAAAATGTTTAAACATTTTTATTTATAAGTTTGTGCATTACGCAGGGGACTATTATAAAATAGATCGTCTACGTAATAAATGGCCTCTCCTATCTAGACAATTCTAGATGACAAAATACTACAGAGAGTTTAATCAGGGCATATTGAAGAGAACCTCAATTGAACATCGACAGGATAATATTAGCAAAGCGCAAAATTTTCAAAATAACACCTTGACCTGAAGATATAAACCGTCTTTATTTGAAATAAATATAGCACACAACCCAAATTTTGATTTTTCATTTCTTACTTAATTTAAGACAATTAAATTACATTGGTGGAGATGAATCGTCTATTTGAGCAGAGATCGCGGGTTCGAAACACGGCCGAGGCCTTCAGTTTATTTTTATCTGGGAGGTAAAAAAAAAAATAAATAAAGAACGCCGTCCTTCGGATGGGATGTTAAGCGGTGGTTCCGGTCAGGTACTCGTTAAAGATCTCCTACCCTAGTAGGCGATATGACCTTATAGTTAAAGCCCGGGCACGAGTCATAATAACTAACTCCATTCTGTAAAAAGTAAAACTTAATACAACAAAAAAAATTGATCGTGTGCGATTAGGATTCCGTACCGTAAAAATGTTTCCTGTGCTATATACTGTGAACAAACGAAACAGCTGATTATTTTTTATAGTTAGTTTTTATGACTCATGCCCGGGCTTTAACTACGAAGTCATATCACCTACTACCAGAGCGCTCTTTCGTCACTCTGGTGGACATGAGTCCGACTCTATTGTAGGAGTCCTAAATTTTGTCTACCCTAAATGTTTTTTTCACCTAGAGTAGAGGGCTTTAACGAGTACCTGACATCGTACAGACTCGGGACTATCGCTTAACATCCTATCCGAAGGACGGCGTGCTTAAGTTTATTTTACCTCCCAGATAAAATGAACTAAGGGCCTTGGCCGGGTTTCGAACACACAATATTGAGCTCAGAAGGCAAGCACGCATCCCATTGAGCTACCGGTGTCCTCTTATTTTTTTATATAGTTTAAAGTTGCTACCCTTGGCGGCATCTAGCGGCAGCCAGATGAGCTACATTAGCAGAATATATATACTTATTAAAATCGGCCTCTGCATCAAAACCAAAATAGTTTTCCTATAATCTTTACATAGTCATGTACATCCATGAATTATACAAAACGTTTGGTACATCAGTTTCTTGAAAACAATTTTTTTAAATCAGTAAGTCACCAGTTTCCATTTGACAATATGTATGCAATTTTGAGGGCGCCAGTTGCTCAGAAGTAACGTGCTTGCTTACTAAGTTCAAGATCGCGAGTTCGAAATTCGGTGAAGGCCCTTAAGTTAAGGCCCTTAACTGAGAAAAACCTTGATCACACCGTTGAGCGATGGTCCCGAGCCTGTACGATGATGTCAGGTACTCGTTAAGGACCCCTTTTCTACTCTAGATGAATAAAAACAGGGTAGTCAAAAATTAGGACTTCCATAGTAGAATCGGGCTCATGTTCACCAGAGTGACGAAAGAGCACTCTGGTAGTAGGCGATATGACCTCGTCGTTGAATCACAATAACTAACTGTATATAATTTTCTTTCTTTCTTTCAAAGGTACTTTTTTTCAGGTTAGTAAGACCCAGG
This sequence comes from Aradus depressus, assembly GCA_963662175.1. Classification (NCBI taxonomy): domain Eukaryota; kingdom Metazoa; phylum Arthropoda; class Insecta; order Hemiptera; family Aradidae; genus Aradus; species Aradus depressus. Next base: position 37,782,437 of record OY759220.1, read on the forward strand.
ACCTATATCTGATCAAAATTTCGGGTATACGTCAAACAGATCGAAAGTTATAAGACTATGTGGTCAATATTACCTTTTATGGTAGGGAGTGACTACTGTCTGATTTTTCGCGAATATAAATATATTTTTTTCTTGTTTCATTACCCTAGATGATATTTTTGTATATTATTATTTATTTAAAAGATATTACGAAATGAATGAATTTTGTGAATAAATAAAAATACAAACATTCTTATAACAGCATTTATTCATGATGAAGACTATGAAATGGGACTGTTGTAATGGTGCAGCACTGTAGATGGCCTAATGAAGCGGTGCAAGATAATAGGTGAAGGTCGCAGAGAGGCCTAGATAGTGACGGCGAAACGAACAAATTGACCGTGTTCTCTAAAGGGCGACTAACGAGACCTACCTTAAATATTTATTATCAAACTTAGATGTAAAAGTCATCAATGAATTATAGACAATGTACTTCCCCAGAACGAATTAATCAATTAACTTTTCGCTCCCCCTCAAAAACCAGTCGATCGCTCCTGAATCCTCGTACTACATTTTTTGTCGATAAATTCATTACATCGACAGTTATTTAGCCCCCTCCCCTGAACCCCCTCTTCCCTTCAGCCGATATCGCTGAAATTTGCCAGGTTATACATAGGATACATTCATTTTATCGGTAGTTACCGTGTTCACAGACACCATTTATTTTTCCTATTTAAAATCTAGAGGTCGGAAAACAAGAAATTCCATTGAAAACTCCGCATCGGATTTTCGAACGATGACTACATGACTTCCCCTATACTTCGCATAGCTAGGGGAGTGAAAATAATTGTTTTCATAGAGAAATGCTTTAAACCAACGATCAGCAACCGTTATCCCTGCTAGCTTCCTGTAAATTGTTTCGAAACAATAAATCGCTAAGAAAAATGCCTTTCGGTGGCTTTATCGTCAAGGAGGATCCCACTTTATTTTTTAAATACCTGAAGAAAACAATCTCACGTAAGTATGTTGTACAGAAAGTGTTTAGAAAAACTAAAAATGAAAATTTAAAGGATCAGAGAACGACTTTTAACTATGGTTGCCGAAATCTCCAGAGTAAATATGTTTAATGACAAGAAACTAATGTACTAGAAGAAACAAATCAAACTATGAATGATACCTAATAACATTTACATTCCAAAATGTTGCTGGACTTGGATCAGACGAGAGAAAGAGAAAAAAAATCTAGAGCACCCATTTTATTAAAACAGAAGAACTGCCAGAAACTAAATAATATAATAAAGTCCAACATTGTCCATGCAAATCAGAAATATCATAAAAAATGTGCTCTGACCGAAAAAACATTAGGGATAAGGTCGATATATCGGAATATTTTGAGCGAATCGCTTCTAACGCCATAGCGCAACAACGGCGCTGAATTAGGAACCACGTACTACATTTTCTATGTATGTTTATTACAATAAACAATTAGCAAATGAAGGTTGAACACCGGTGCCGTGGGAGTGGGAGAAGAACGAGAGAGACGTCTATATCCCACGTGGGGAACCTGCGAGAGGTAACGTCAAAATGTTGGGTTTTCTCCAATCCCTGTCATGTGAAGTAGCAGCATATATACAATTATATACCAAGTATGTAAAGAAAAAGATAAATAAAAATATCAAGATGAATAAATTGTCTACTAAAAGCAAAACGTTAACGGAACGTATCTGGTAACTTCATAACAGAATTATTAAAAAAATGACAACAGACCAATTATACTAAGGATATACACAGTCAACACATACTTCCATATACGTAGAAATATAAAAAATGTAAATATATATATATATGAGCGTATATGTGAGCGCGCAGATCACGTATATGTACGATAACATAAGAAAATAAGCAAGATCGACATTCTAGTCTCAGACTTGGAAACTAAGTCAAAACATTTGGAAAATTAATTATTTTTTATTATAAGTATAAATATTATATTAATAATAAAAAATTTAAATATTTATACAATAGAATAGGAATATCTATGAAGGCTTCAATGATGTACATATATGTATATATTTCTTTTCATTTATTCTCAATTAAAAAGTTAAAGTGAAATTGACAGATCGCAGAAATGATATTTGGTTGTCAAACAAATAAACTACTGAGTAGCTGGTCTATTTCACAAATAGTCAATTTATTATTAAATATAATAAACAAAAATATAATAAGAAATGCAAGTATAATCACTAAATAGTTTTTAAAATAATGGAAAATAGGACGAGGCCTACGTGACACCAGGAGGACAGCTGATGGCACCCGCCACAAGTTCAAATTTTTTTGCAAAAAATGAGTAACACAGTTGAAAACAAATATTACTTACCCCAATCACAGCTAACTAATGTAAATATTGATGTAAGGGTAAAAAAAACCCGCGACATTTTCGTCGGAAAAATTTAAGTACCGGATAATTGACTAAAGCATAAAAAAAAAAATAAAACACCCCCACGAGACTGATATGACAAGATCGACGTCTAGACGGCAACTGAACTGTCTGCGATAGAATCGACTCAAACAACTGATATCCCCACTGATATAAACTTGCCTACTATCAAGTAGTATACACTTCAATATTTCACAATTTCCTCTTGATTACAAATTCATATCTATAGATTCATTTGTAGATAATCATATTACGTTATTGTTTATGAAAAAAATAAAATATATTATTTCACGTAAATATATTACAGGCTTATTTTGTCTATATTAATTATGTATTTTTGCCCATGTATTTTTGAAAATGATATTATTATTTGCGTTTTATTCTAATCTATGTATAAATTACATTTTTTTTTTTTTTCGCTCGGAATATCTGTTATCAAATAGTAAACGATTATGTCTGCCATGTTAGCTGTCTCGTGTTTATTCTGTTTCCAGGTGGAAACATTTAAGTGTTGCTGGTTCTGTTTGTGTTATAATTATTGTTACTAACATTGTACAATAGTATTTTTATCCTGTTAAATATAGGTTTGATGTGAATTGTGTTATTTTATTTTTTTCTGAAAAACAAGAATTGTATGAATTGCTATGTTATTCTCATATTCCTTTTGGAAGTTGTGTAGCAATCAATTCGGGTATTGTTGACTGTTTTATTCTAAGTTTCATTAAAATTAAAAAGTATGTATAATCCTTCTGAAGGTATTTTTTACTTTCATACACTTTGGCTTTTGCAATTGAATAATAGTGACTTCGAGTATGAACTTCGCATTATCTTTTTCTTTTATATTTTGTTATTCGTTTTTATTTCGTGGTTTTTCTTATAAAAATGTTTCTCAATAATAACTATAACTTACAAACTATGGGAAACCTTAGTGGGTTTTATAACCTTCCCCCGTTTTTGTGAGTTTTTATTAATGAAAAAATATTTTTGGTTTATTTCTTTATTTTCATGTTGAAATCTCAAAATTGAATTGCTTGTATTAGTTTTTTTTAATATAAACTTTATATTATCTTTCGTATAAATTGCCCATATGTTTTATGAGGTTAGTCATGATATAAAGAACTTGAAAGAGATGTATGTATGTATATACTAAATGTATTTGCCAAATTACTTTTTTTTTTTTAGTAATTTATAGACTATGTAAGTTTTTCCAGACGTTACATTTTACTGACACTTTTTAAACCTACTCTGATGTATACTGTGTAGAAAGTGGGGTAAATATTTGTGTAAATATTAATAAATTAAGTATTTTAGTATTCTCTGAGTGTATTGCATACACAACATACCTCATCCTTTTATTGTCAGGTATAATAACAACAAATAAGTATCCATGGAGACTATTTCATTCTGTTTCAGAGTATTACGCGTTTATTAATTTTTCTTTTAGTATTAAAACAAAGAAGACAAGTTATCTACATTGATGTATTTTTCAAGTAAGAGACTGTAATGTTCAGATAGTATTTAATACTTGAGATTATGAAAATTTTCTGTGAACCCAAGAACATTGTATGGCGCTTATAAAAAGATAAACACTGTCTTAAAATTATACTTTCAATATTTCGATCGATGTAAGATCAATTTCCCGGGACGGAACATTATTATTTTATTTTTTTTTAACAACTAAATGTCGATATTACTCTATTTGATCAACATGAAAACGTAGTCAATCCTATAAAAATAAAGAAAACCAAAACTAACTTTTCAAAATCTAAAAAATCACCGGCTATGTACTTCCCCAGAAGGAATTAATCAATTGAATTTTTGTTTCCCCTTCAAAACCAGTCGACCGTTAGTGCTAATATTCATTCGGCTCCTGAATCATACTAATTTTTGTGTTGTTTTTATGATTTTAGGGTTTTTGAATTGAGCCCCGTCTCCTCAACATTCCCTTCAGCCGATATCGCTGACATTTGTGACAGGTTTTGACATTAAATATGATTCATGTCGATACATTCATTAAAACTGCAGTTATTAGAGTTTTTATGTTATAATACAGTTTCATCACACAGATCAAATGATACATGTCAAAATATCTATAATTATTCAAAATAAACACTTTTAATAAGGAAGTAATGTGATGTATTTGTCGATTACCTTAGTAGAACGGCAACTTTATTTTACACAGCTAACCATATAAGTCCTGAGAGATGTCTAATCTTGATTCTGCAGTAAAACTTTAAGAGAAATTGCTAGCCCGAGAAATAGCACTAAAGTATGCATAGGTACTATCTATATATGACACTTGAATTATCAAGATGCGTATTTGATGAGCACTGATTTTTATGGGGAATACATTGAAATTTTTGTCAGTAACTTCTGACAAACTTGTCCAATTTTCGAAATTCCTGAATTTCTTTTGGTCATAAGAGAACACAGTTTCTTCTTTCAAATATCAAAATAGAGGCTCCCTTCATATAAAAATAATTTAATTTCAATTTAAAAAAATTCAAATTATGGTTCGGAAATAAATATAAAATGTGGTGGTATCACATTGTTTCAATAATTTCTTCTTTTGAAAAATTTTACAAAAGTTACTTTTTCTTTTTTACAAAAGTAGCTAATTATAGTATTTAAGTTGAAAAAGAAAATTTAAACTTAATAAGAAGTTTAGACGAAGTTTGCTAATAACATTACATTATTCGACCGGCATTGGTCTGGTACCGTCAGTAAATTATGAAAAATCAGTCAATTTTGTGAAGTCTTAATTCACTCCATTCCTTAATTTTGATGTCAATTCGCCGCATTTCATACACGGTTTATATATATATATATTCATGTGATGATTATTAACGTTATTGTTGCGGTAACTGGCCACTCCTAACGTGTGCACCGTACACGCTTGTTATGCCACTGCCCCAACTCATATCTCAGACTGCAGTTTTGAATACAGGCCATTGTCCGCACGAGTAAATAATATTAAAATAAACTTTTTTTTCTTCCTGTCGCCATCACTTGAAGAAATAAATCCTTCAAACTGATAACCGAAAAAAAAACACCTTGACATATTTTGAGTATTTGGGTTGGCGAATCCTCTTCAGATATATTAGTGGTTTAATTTACGCCGTTCCGCTAAGGTAATCGACAAATACATTATCACACTATATTACTTCCTTATTAATAAGTGTTTATTTTGAATTGCTATAGATATTTTGACATGTATCATTTGATCTGTGTGATGTAACTGTATTCTAAAATTATTTTATCCAAACTTATTATTTTAAATACATTATTACATGTATATTGATTCTTATAATAATTTTTGTAGGTTTAACTGCTAGGTCATATCGCCTACTACCAGAGCGCTCTTTCATTACTCCGGTGGACATGAGCCCGACTCTACTATGGGAGTCCTAAATTTTGCCTACTCTAAATTTTTATTCACCTAGGGTAGGGGTCCTTAACGGGTACCTAACATCGTACAGGCTCGAGAACATCGCTTAACATCCCATCCGAAGGACGCAGTGCTTATGTTTATTTTACCTCCCGGATAAAATAAACTAAGGGCCTCGGCCATACCACTGCGCTACCGGCGCACTCTTTATGTCTCATATATTTATATTTATTTTTTCTTCAACAAGGCGTTTCTGCAGGTTTTTTATGCCGTATTCTTTAAGAAACTACAATATTGTATTTTTATTAGTCAAAATTATTTTAATTAAAAACCATACATTATTAAAATGATAGTATGAACTATGTAAAAAAAAAATTCATGGCTATAAATATCTTCATGTCATATAAATATAAATTAGTGAAGTTTATGCCTTTAATCTCTTCAGAAATGAGAGTTTTATTGGCAGAATTTATTATTAGACCTCGAAATGAGAATAATAATTTACAATAAATGAAAAAAATTTGTAATTTATAATCATCTTTTGCTAATAGTATACCATTAGAAATGTTACTGAGCTCAAGTTCGCGGGTTCGAACCCCTGTGAGCCCCTTTGGTATTTTATCTAGGAGCAGAAAAAAGCATTAGCACGCCATCCTTCGGGAACGTTAACCGATGGTCTCGAGCCAGTACGATGTCAGGTACAAGTTGAAGAAAGACTCCTACCCTAGGAGAATAACAATTTAAGACTCCCGTAGTAGAGTCGTAGAGAGCTCTGGTAGTAGGCAATATGACCTCGTAACTAAAAGCCCGGGTATGAGTCACAATAACTAAATGTATCTATGACACAAATGTTTTTTATATCATGTTTAATTATTAAAGTTGATTTTTTATAATGCACACTACACTATCTTTGTAATAATGTTTGGTTTTTATTGATAATAATTTTGACGAATAAAAATATTATATTGCGGATTTCTTACATATTCTTTTGGCAGTTTTTTATGGCATATAAACTGCAAAAACGTCGTGTTGATACATTCATTCTATCTGGAGTGTCCACACAGAGACATTTTGTTTTTTTCATTTTTGGATCAGGAGATCGGAAAATATGAAATTTCGTTGAAAACTCTTCATCGAATTTTCTGTATTTCGTTTAACCGGGCAAGTGAAATTATATTTCAAATATTTAAAAATTATAATTACCAAAATGTCAACCTCAAATTAATTTTTAATATCAGTGTAGTATGTAAATTTTTATTTGAGACGTTTGGGCATTTTTATTTTTTTAAAGTTAACTACAACATAAATTTATGTTCAGATACTTCAAATTAATTTGAGGTTAGTTAGCATTTTTGTAAAAATAATTTTAAGTTATTTGAAATGTTTATTTATATTAATTTAATGACTGCTATTGATTGTGTATATTAAAACGAAAAAAAAAAAGATACTGATGATGGAAATACTTACCGAAACGTACGATTTTATACGTTGTGAAACCAAAAAAAATAAAACGGAGAGTGATATAACTGCTAAAAATATATTATTACGTACAGAAAAAATATTTATAAATATATGAAATATTAAGTAAAAAGCCTACGAGTTAACATTGAGAATACATGATTGTCTATAGTTCTACGCAGATAAAATAATGCACCAACATAAATTTATGTACAGATACTTCGAATTATTTTGAGGTTAGCATTTTTGTAAAAATAATTTCAAGTTAATTGAAATATTTATTTATGTTAATTTAATGACTCTTACTGATTGTGAGTATTAAAACGAAAAAAAAAAAATAGATACTGATGATGGAAATACTTACCGAAACGTACGATTTTATAAGTTGTGAAACCAAAAAAAATAAAACGGAGAGTGATATAACTGCTAAAAATATATTATTACGTACAGAAAAAATATTTATAAATATATGAAATATTAAGTAAAAAGCCTACGAGTTAACATTGAGAATACATGATTGTCTATAGTTCTACGCAGATAAAATAATGCACCAACATAAATTTATGTACAGATACTTCGAATTATTTTGAGGTTAGCATTTTTGTAAAAATAATTTCAAGTTAATTGAAATATTTATTTATGTTAATTTAATGACTCTTACTGATTGTGAGTATTAAAACGAAAAAAAAAAAAAATAGATACTGATGATGGAAATACTTACCGAAACGTACGATTTTATAAGTTGTGAAACCAAAAAAAATAAAACAGAATAATATAACTGCTAAAAATATATTATTACGTACAGAAAAAATATTTATAAATATATGAAATATTAAGTAAAAAACCTACGAGTTAACATTTAGAATACATGAATGTCTATAGCTCTACGCAGATAAAATAATGCACCAACATAAATTTATGTACAGATACTTCGAATTATTTTGAGGTTAGCATTTTTGTAAAAATAATTTCAAGTTAATTGAAATATTTATTTATGTTAATTTAATGACTCTTACTGATTGTGTGTATTAAAACGAAAAAAAAAGAAAAAAAAGATACTGATGATGGAAATACTTACCGAAACGTACGATTTAATAAGTTGTGAAACCAAAAAAAATAAAACAGAATAATATAACCGTTAAAAATATGCTATTACATACAGAAAAAATATTTATTAACATGAATAGTTTATCGCAAGTACCATGTTTGAAGTAAGTAGGGTAGTACATTGTACTTAATGTTAGAACATTACAACATGGATTGATGACTTTATATTTTTCAGTCTTCGACCAGCATCATTTAATTTATATTTTCTCAACTAAGACCTTTCGTAAGTATACAAGAGATCCAGCATGTGACCAAAACTCAAATTTAATAAAAATTGCTGATACGACCTTTTTTTACACAGCTAACCGTATCAGTTGATGTCTGTAGTTGAATCTGTAGCAAATCTTTTAGAGAAATTACTAATACAAAAGTATGGGTACTATATTTGTTGCTTGAATTACTAAGATGCATATTTGCTCTAATTTTTATAATTCCTGCATGTTTTGATCCTTTGGTCATATGAGGATAAAATAATACTACTTTTTACAAATTTTCTCTTCAAATATCAAGATTTAGGGCTCCCTTACTTTAAAAGATGAAAACCAAAAACAACTTGTTTTTGTCGAAAAAAACTTCAAATTATGATTTTGGACATAAATGACCGGTTTCATAGATGTCACATCGTTTCAATAACTTTTTTAAGAAACATTTTACTTTTTTTTTCTAATAGAAGTTATAAAGGTCAGAAAGTTTTCAAATTAATGTTTTTTTACAGCAAAAAGTTTCAGTTTTAGTAACAAATTATAGTATATAAGTTTAAAAAGAAAATTAAAACTTTATATGAAGTTTAGAAGAAGTTTTTGCTAGTAAAGTTACATTATTGGACTAGCACTGGCCTGGAACCAACAGTAAATGATGAAACATCAATCAATTTTGTCACTTAATTTTTGACTTTTCCTGCTATATGAAGTATAGTAGAAGTTATGTAATCTGACGAAACTTCGATGTGGAGTTTATTTAAAAAAATAAAAGGGAGAATAATATAGCTGCTAAAAATATATTATTATATACTGAAAAAATATATATGAATATATGAGACTTAACAGTTTATCGCAAGTACCATATTTGAATTAAGTAGGGTAGATCGTACTTAATGTTAGAACATTACAACCATGGATTGATAACTTTATATTTTGCAGTCTTCGGCCTATTTAATTTAATTTATCGCCTTTGCAGAACAAATAGTCCACTCTTGGTTGGGAGAGATGATAGTACTCTCCTGAGCCATGGCCTTCGTTTTGATATTTTAAATCAATATTGAAATTGAAGCCTTTTATTTGGTATCACATTTTTTTTATTAAAAAAAAGTTTTATTTCTTTATTTTAGGGACTTACCATAAATACTTAACGCAATTTTCTTCTGACCTTCCCTCCCCCAATGCATACATCCCCCCCCCTCCCCCCTCCCCCTGCTTCAAAGTTCGACCCTCCCCCCTAAATGCTTACGTATTATGAGCCCTTAACTATGAAGTGTGATTTTGTGTCTCCTTGGCTATGATTTGTCTACCCAGTTCGATGTAGGAATTAATACTGTGTTTTAGATTGCCATTTTTGGTTATGTAAGGCTATTTTCGATAGATTTTTTTTTCTCTCGGCTCTACGTCATTGTTTACCCGTACTATCTTGAAATAACATGCATTAATAGTGGCTTAAGTGTTATCCTTATTTATGGTTTTTTTTGTCTAAAACCTATTTCAAAATATGTGCCTACTGTATATTGGATACTAACCCAACTTCCCGCGAATATGAATATTTCTTAATGGCTAGGATTTAAACGCACAGTAAAAAAAAAAAGCTTACCTAGTAAGAAAGTTTAATTACAAAGTGCAAAATGATAAATGTACATTAAAATGCAACACTGTAAATAAACGTTTAACACAATAACTAAAAAAGTATTGCCTAGTAAGTTAATAAGGCGCAATAGGAAATATCAGAACACTCGGTAAAAAATTTGAATGCCCAGTAAAAAAAACTTAAAGACTACTATTTAAAATTCACAGTACAAAATTTCAGTTTACCGAGTAAATCCAGTTGATGTATCCGAAGAAATAAAATTTTGAACCTCCTCCTATCGGTCGTTTTAGTGAAACAGTCCAGGTTCTCCTGATATAGAGAAACCCCATGGGGGAGCATAAAAAAAATATCTAATTGCGAACAGGTTAATTTATTTACCGTGAATATATCCTTTTTACTCTGCCTTCATTTTTTTTTACTATTCGTTAAATATTTTTATACTAATATTTAATTTATTTACCATGAATATATCCTTTTTACTGGGAATTTATTTTGTTTAGCAAACGTTAAATATTATTTTACTAACATTTAATTTATTTACCGTGAATATATCCTTTTTACTGGGAGTTTATTTTGTTTAGCAAACGTTAAATATTATTTTACTAACATTTAATTTATTTACCGTGAATATATCCTTTTTACTGGGAGTTTATTTTGTTTAGCAAACGTTAAATATTATTTTACTAACATTTAATTTATTTACCGTGAATATATCCTTTTTACTGGGAGTTTATTTTGTTTAGCAAACGTTAAATATTATTTTACTAACATTTAATTTATTTACTGTAATAATAATCCTTCTTACCGTGAGTTTCATTTTTTAAATATTTGTTTACTTTTGTACCCGTGTTATATATGTATTACTCGGAATTTTATCTGGTAAATGTGAATTAATTTTGTTACTGTGAATAATATGTTTTCTACTGAACTTTAATTACTGTGCACAACGTTTTGTTACTATGCATTTCATTTTCATAATTTCCCTTCTTTATTAGAATACTATTTACGCCATTCAAGAGGAACGAAATTACGTGACCCTTGTACGTTTTTTCCTAATCTGAAATCAGAATTATAACACCTCTAGTTACATGTATACTGTAAGATTAAAACTTCACTTTTAGAACGCGCATTATATTGGGCATCTTAAACAATAACTAATCTTAATTTCCTTATCATTCTTGGTTCAATATTGTATACAATGAGTACTACTAACATTCCGCAAGGTAATAACTAGAGCCTGTATTCCCGTGCAATTGCATTTTTTTTTTTCGCTTGCATAAAATCATTAAATAACAATTCATTTTTACGAACTAAGGGATCCTGATTAATATAAATAAATTTTATTTTGCATGAAATTGCACGTTTTTAACATTTCTGGCAAAATTACACGTTTTAGGTTTTTACTGCAAAAAATTGCATATTTTGTCATAATTAGAAAATTTATTTGTAAGTTAGTTTGAAAATTTATACCTTTGTTAATCGACAAATTTATAACAGTTTTGAGAAACAATCCCCGATATGACCAACTCAAAAAGTACAATGCGGCCATAAATGGTGAAGATATTGGATTGGATCTACAACCTGACATTATAAGCAGCTATACAAAAAGCCCCATCACAAGAGTCATCGTCGAGAGATCGTTTTCCCAGCTGAAACACATATGTACTTAGCGATAGGCAGCACAGTTCTTCGGACAAGAATTTTGAAATGTATTTAGTAGTAAATTTTAACGCATCAAATGATTGAGTAAATTTTTTTTTTTTTTAATTGAAGTCAAATTCTTGGCCTGGAGTAATGTGGTAAAATATTTTGTATTTTACATATCTCTATTATTTTTTTAATCAACTATTTTTACATACATGCTTTTGTAATTAAAACATGGATGTAAAAAAACTTGTTTCAGTAAATATTTTTTATAAATTGTATAAATAAATTCCTTTATGCTTTTTATTTGTATACATTTATTTTTAAACCCTACCCAATTTTTTGCTGGAAATTTGAATTTAAATACCTTACTTCTTATAATTTATCAATTTAGTAAAAGGCAATCGGGTATAATTTCAATGTATAGTTTATTTCATTTTTTTCTCAAGACATTTCGACTTATATTGTCATTTTCAATTCTAAAAAACATTTTTCATTTAATAATAACATTTAATTTGATTAACAAATTATTTTTTACATCAATATTACATAAAAAAGACAGATAAGGACTCACCGACAACACAGACCAATCCCCATTTATTATTTCACTCCTATATTATACAAGGAATATCGTCATTTTTTGAAAATAACTATGAAAATGACGATATTCCTAGTATAATATAGGAATGAAATAATAAATGCGGATTGATCTGTGTTGTTGGTGAGTCCTTATCTGTCTTTTTTATGTAATATTGATGTAAAAAATAATTTGTTAATCAAATTAAATGTTGTTATTATTAAATGAAAAATGTTTTTTTGAATTGAAAAGGACAATATAAGTCGAAACGTCTTGAGAAAAAAATGAAATAAACTATATATTTAAATTATATCTGATTGCCTTTTACTAAATTGATAAATTATTAGTTATTTAATTTACAAATTAGTTCTAATTTTTTTTTTTTGGCAGAAAAACAGTTAATGGCGGGATTTTATTTTTATAGCACGTTTTTCAATTTTTTTACTGCATAGAAATTACCTTATGATGATATATCTCTTCTTAGCTTATCTAGTTCAGGCTCATCTCAGCCTCATTTTCTTGAATGTGAAGAAGAAAAAAAACACAACTTTCCCAAACTTTTATAGGTGGTAGCTCACTGTCTTGTTATTTGAAGGCTGTTTCTGACGATGTGACTATACTCAGGGTTGTGTGCTTCCCAGGGTTATCAAATAGTTCATTACGTAATCCGGATATGAAGTAAATTTCCAACACTATTATTATATTAAGTAAAATAATACGAAAATACTTCGGTGAATCACCGGCAGTGTACTTCCTCAGCACTAATGAATCAATTAAGTTTCCGCTCTCCCTCTTATATACACACTAATGTATAATCTAGGAGCGTACTTTCTGGTATATGACAGACGAGTACTGTTGAATGTGTCAGTTGTACTAGCTGTGCCAGAGCACCGAATATAATCTACATCAGGTGTGGCCAACCCTTGAATAATTTTACGGTCCTCGAGATTCATCACAATTTTACAAAATATTTTTTTTTTTTGTGCAATATTTTTGTTTTTAGTGTAGTGTTTTGTAAGAAATAAATCCCAAAACTGTTTGTGTTTAATCAGGTTGCTTCTGAATTTATACAAACTTAGAAGTGGGCAGTATTGCATTGCAGCGACGTAACTTTATCACGCTGCTTATTGCTAGGCATACCTAGATATGCGCAGTAGAGCAGCGCGCCGGTCACTTGCTGCGTCCTGCTCACTTTGACTGTTCATTGTTAACAACAGAGCGCTCTCTGTGTCAATTGACAATTCGTATTCCGGTTTCGTTTTATGTGCGGACCCAGAATATGTCCAAATAAAACTGATTGATTTACAATGTAATAATGAATTAAAACACATTTTTGAAACATCAGAATCAAAAATTGATTTTCATAACACTTATGTCACAAAAGAAAAAATTTCTAATTTAAGAAGTCTGGCACAAAAAATTATGAGCGCTTTTGGATCAACTTACACCTGCGAATCGTTTTTTTTTTTCGAAAATGAAATTTACCAAACATAAATCACGTTCGAACTTAAAGGACGAAAACCTGCAACATCAATTATACGCATTGTGCAAATACACGCATTGAGATCGACTTGCAAAAGCTAAGTGAAAGAGTTGAGAAACGAATATCTCACTAATTAAATATTATTCGATCAATTCATTATTATCATTACTATATTTTCTATGTTTATATGTATGAATAATAATGGAAATATAAATGAAATGTTGGTAGTGGGTCCAAATCTAATATAGGGATATATAATTTTATACGCGGCCCGTGGGACTATAATGCATTTATAAAGTGGCCCGCAAGATCATTTGCGTTGACCACCCCAGATCTAATGGATACTTTGTCGGCTATTTACAACCATAACCCCCCCTCGCTTGGAACAAGAACCCACTAAAGTAATCTAACTCAAAGTAACCATTGTAAATACTTTTTAAGCTGAAATATTATTTATACTCTGACAATAAGCTATTCTCCGAAATATGTTGATGCCTACCGACAACCACAGAGGAGCCTCGATATATTTTTCATAAAGCAGGTTTGTTCTTAAACTCAAGGCCCCTCACTTGACGATAAACTATATCTTTTCCCCATTTCTCGCAACATGAACTTCATTGGATAACGACAACTGTTCAAACTAACTGCAACCATTAAAGTGAATCATCCTCTATTTAAAAATATGTTACAATGTATTCTAATATTAATTCATTATTAAAAATTACTTACTTTTTGTTTTTATTTTTAACTTCCTCAGCTATACGAAGTTATGTAATCGGTCAGAAATACGATGCGAAGTTTTCAACGGAATTTCATGTTTTCCGACGTCCTGATTTCAAAAATATGCAAATTCAAAGCCCTATAAGGACGACACCAATTAATTTTCAGAAGGATTTAGTCGAAGGGGAGAGGGCTCAGGCCAAAAAACCCAATTACTGTGTATAGACATGCAATTTTATATCTAAATTTAAAACCCAATAAATAAACAAATAATAAATATTAAATAATAAAATTACCACATTTTCTGTAGAAATTTTAGCTGGTCTTCTACAAAATTTTGATTTCTACAGTAGTTTTCGAAAAGGACCCTAAAAACGTGCAATTTTGAAGAAAGTGCACGTATTAAAAAAAATTTCAATTAATACACTTTTCTTTTGGATTTCCTTCTTCTAAAGATACTAAAGAGGTGCCATCTTGTTTTCCTAAATTTGCAAAAATGTTAAATCTAATCCAAAGGTATAAATTATCTTACTGGGTTCTAAGGGAAAATGAATAGCATAGAATAAGAGAACAAATATTGGATTAATTTTTTCTTAACCTACATTATGAATTGAATAACTCAGATTGGAAATAAGAAAAATGAAATTATTTTACAAAAAGAAATATTACAAACTAATTACTTAAAACTATATCAGTTTTTTTTTTGTTTTATAGTGACCACTATTTATGATTCTATTTTGGGCATATATACATACAGTAAACTCTCGATTATCCGCGGGCGGTTTATCCGCGGTGCCTGTAGGAGGCATTTTGATAAAAAAGGAAGGTATTGAAACCGAAAATTATTTCACAAAAATTGAAATAAAGTTACTAAATACATACTTAAACGTAATAAAAATTGTAAATCACAAATATACATACAGTACAGTACACTTAATAATGTATGTACAGTACAAAACGTTTATGTAGTTCAGTATTACTGTGCAGTACATATATCGGTATATACGTAGTGTGTGCTTGAGCAGTTTTGGACGCGACTAGCGGCACTGCAGATGTTTGCTTACTTAGCGTGCGAGTGAATCGCCTGACCAGTGAGTCATCTGCACGTGATGCAGCATTAGGACACATTGACAGCATTATTCAATACCTTGAAGAGCAAGACGACGCATCACTTTGTGACAAGATAATGTTGAGAAAACTCAAATCACAAATAAAGATAAAGTGTTTCACTACGAAAAAGCAAAAGCAAATGACTGACTTTTTTGTTAAACAGTAAACATGACTTTTTAATAACCTACATGACATTGATTGAGTTTTGTTATCAGGTACGTCCTTTTATTGTATAATAAACTTATTTAAAGCACTACTTGTGCGTTGTTTTTTTAGTGCCTTCGGCTTTTGTTTAACTATTATCGGCAATTTTGCGGCTTATCCGCGAAATTCGATTATCCGCGGTATCCACGCCAGTCAATCCCGCGGATAATCGGGAGTTTACTGTATAAATAAAAAATACCTTTTCTCTTCTACGTACTTCCAATGTTATAATTTTCACTCCTACATGTCCACTCACTCAGACTGTGAGTCTGATCACTCTAGACTGTCCACTTCCACAATACAACTTAGACTGTTTCTCTCTATTTAAAACAGTTGATAGTCGTATTTTGTTGTCCATTCATTGCTTGTTCACATTTAGTTTTAAAACAAAATGCGACTAGTCCATCTTGGTATATTTATTCACTATTTAAGTTACCTCACTCCTAACAGCGGTTTTTATACAAATAATTATTATTTATTAATAATCTTAATGTGTGTAAATTGTTTACATCACAATATAATATATTTCTTATATTATAAGAATATATATATTATGATGTATAAAAAAATTTAAATTATTAATATAAAAAAATTAATTATATATATTTTTCTATAAAATCCAAGAAGCAACTGAATTAGTAAATAAATAATATGAATGCATTTTCTTTTAAAACAAATGAGTAGAAAACAAAACACGGCCATCAGCTGTTTTTGAATTAGTGTAGAGTCGAGGTATAGTCAATGGTCTGGGTTGAGATGTGAAGGTGGACAGAGAGTTGTTGTTTAGGCTTAAAATGTGATGAACTAAGTAGGAGTGAATTAACAGTAAAATTGATGCGCAAAGAAGGTACTTACTACTATTTTCCCTTATCAAAGGTCATATTTTGTTTTATATAATTTTGAATTGTTTTTTGCACTATCAGTTGCTTGCACTATTTCTTTCTAAAGAGAATGTCTGTTCTTTTATTTATTTTAATATTATTTGTATCTATTTAGTTACCTACTATATTACTTACTTGTTATTATTATATATTTTTTCTTTTCTTTTCTATAAATATAAGAATATGTATGTTTGAAAAAAAAAGAACTTTCATATCTATAAAGTTTGTATTCCTTAGTGCAATAAAAAATTGTAACAGTAAAACAGGTAAAAATATTCACATTTTGTTTGGATTTATTCATTGGGTTAGAAAAAATGAAATTCGAGTTGGTGTCCCTTCCGCGATACAACATAAATCTAGAGAAGTAAATAATTGTATTTATAACCAATTGTGTAATTATTCAACTAAAATTAGTTTAAAATTGTGATTCGATAAGAAATACTTACTTGAATATTGGTGTCTTTGAAGTTGGAGCACAAAGCCAAAGTTCCAAACATGTTCACACTTTTTTTTTATAATAACAAAACTTTCTGAAAAATCTAGAAGAATATATGGGGAAATATAGAATAGTCGGAGTTCGCGACGTTCGATGTTGTTGTTCGCGTGTCATGAGGAAGACTGGCAGTCTGTGAACAACTTAACTATAGTAACACAAAGGATCTTAACACGTCATGATGTCTCATACGTCTGACATGCACTGACAAAGCTTTATACCATACCTCTTCACAATATTATTCAATTGTATTATTTTATATTTTTTATTGATGTGTTAAAATCTTAGCTCGTAAGGGCCCTTACATACCAAAGCCGAGCCAAGCCGGGCCGGGCGATGCGATGCGAAGCCGAGCCGAGCGGAATCTGCCTGCGTTCGCACCGAAGCCGATTTGCTCTCAGTAGGTTTTCTAGCCTTGTAGTGAGAGGTGCTTCTTTCCTATTCAGTCTCAGTTGAAACGTGGTGCAAAATGATGTCATCAACTTTGATGATGATGATGTTATTGGATAGTTCATCACTTGATGATGAATGTGTGGCAGAAAGAAGGCGATACTGGACTCACAATATAAATAAAGATCACGAGACTAATGGACAGTTCGTAACTCTATACGAGAAGATGAAGAACGGTTTTGGAGATATTTTAGAATGAGTACCCATACATTTGATAATATACTGAAATCCATTTGTCCACAAATCCACAAAAGAAACACGAACTACAGAAGAGCTATTCCATGTGAAGAAAGGCTGATGGTGACTATTAAGTAACCAAGATTTTAAATAAATTGTTAATTACTTTCAACCTTGAATTTATTTTTATCTACAACTGAAAAAGGATGTAATAAGAACATAGTAATACATTTTAAGAAATTTTATTTATAAAAATCAGTACAAAAAATAAGAAAAAATGAACTGGCCTAAATTGTATTTACAAATAGGGGCCCATCAGATATTGTACAAATATATTCAATCTATGTTCTGTTATCGGTAAAGGTAGAAAATAAAGTTGAAGAATATGATGTAACTCACTGGACTGAAACACCCAACTAGACTGAATGACGGAAAAAAACGGCTTGGCAGAAAACGCTCGAATTGGCGGGAGGTAGTACTGCTCAAAACCGCTCGGCCTCGCCCGGCATCTCCCGGCCTTGGTTTGAATACTCCCATCTAAACCCTGTGTATCTAGCGCTCAAGCGTTTTCCGCCCGGCTCGGCCCGGCTTTGGTGTGAAACCCCCCACTAAGTCTCGTTGATGTGGATGTGTCGGACGGTAGCGCGCGCAACATATAAGATGTTTCGATATCTTAACCCACGTGCAGTCTCCGGGGTTTTTGTTACACTTGAAGTCATCTCGGGTCAATATAACCCTCACATGTTTTTATTTTAATTTTATATTTATAATTTCAGTAAATGACTTCATCATTAAAGTAAACATTTATCTTTGACAAGTATCATAATTGAATGAGAAAAAGTTTTATGCAATATTTTTCTCGAAGGGTTAAAAATTGAGTTCAAAATTCAAAATTTTATGAAAGTTGGTAACTAATACATTTTTTATCTTTTATATATTTCATAAATACATTTTTCATTGTTTTTATTTTATTGAATATCATAACAATTGTATTACATCTTGCTAGTAGTTAAAATTGGCTAGAAAATTGAAATAAATGTACATTAAAAATAGTAAGAATCTAAGATAGGTTAAGTCATGTCTGGCTTGATTACAGAAATTCCGCCCTCAAAAGTTGATTTTTGATCATATTTACCGTTGTAGTGAATTTAACTAAAATATCAATATTACGAACTATAAAATGATCTTTTGGTAAGAAACTTTTTTTTTTTTTTTTTTTTTTCGAGTTATGACCTTATGCTAAGGCATATCGGCCAGTTAAGATGCTTCGATAGCTTAAATTTGTAACAATAAATAAAATTAGTGAAAAAATAATAATATAGCAGTGTAAATGTAAAAAATAAAATATATAATATTTCAATATATTATTATATGATATAAAATATTGTTATTAATTTATAATAATAATATGTATCTGCTGAAAATATCGATCAATAAATAATATTTTTGTTGTCATATTGTCAGAACAAATGAGGAGTTTGGAGCCAGAGCGGACCAACCCACAATTTTTCGGAAAATGAGTTGTTACCATCCTGATGTTGGCATAGGTTCCCTTTTTCAAAACCAGTGTGGATCACTTAGTTTCTTCACTTCAGTGATAGATAGCAGCACTTTAAGTTTAGTCCACAAGTATTTTGTGCATATATTTTCAAAGTCACAATGGATCATATGGCCTTCAAAAACTTTATAGAATACAAAAAGGGATCACTCATCCAATACTCTTCTAAAATTTCAAATATAAAAAAATATTTGGGGCCCATTTATGGAGATAAACAAAATGTACTCAATTTTCAATTGCCATTTTCTACCTGTTCAGTTTCAACCAGTTGGTCCGCTCTGGCTCCAAACTCCTCAAATAATATAATGTTTTTACCCATTTCAGCAGATACCGAACAACTTATTTTATTTTTAAATGACAAACTTAATCTACAAATGAATATGAATCGAAGAATTTCAACAACAAATTCGAAAACTACCATCGACGCTGTATTCTCGCTGTATTTAGAGACACTACAATCACAGTTGTATATATCTTATTTTAGCTATCACAAACCTATACTTTCATGTATAAAAAGAAATTTAAGAACAATAAATTTGAAAGTTTAATTCCTCATACTACTTTTCTTATTGAGGTTTCATTATAAAACAAATTTTAGTTAAAATCAGCGTAAATCAAGTTTTTGAAACTTAAGCAGGCGTTTACACATTCTCGTGAGTACCGCGTCACTCACATTTTTTTTTTTAAATTATTTTGTTAATGTCTTGTGTACTATTTCCAGTGGCGGATCTACAATTTGGGGGTCCTGAGGCTTTTCTTCTGAAAGAGGCCCCCCTCCAAGAAATTCTTTCCTATGAAACTAATGCGAACAGGTGAGAAATATCCGATTGTATATTACATCAGATGTCTTATATCCGATATATATATATATATATATATATATATATATATAATGTAATGTAATTCTGCGATTAATGTATATTATACATTCATCGCAGCATTATTTCTCCCAATTTAATTATTGCTTAAAAAAAAAAAAAAAAAAAAAAATAGCAAGACCCAAAATCAGTATCTATAATCTATCTGTTAATATTCCTTCTGTCAATCAGAATCTTCGTTTTATAGAACATATTGGGCGACCTTTATATTAAAACACCAAGTCAAAAAATAAATTTGGATATATGTAATAAATGTATTTTATATAACGTAATTGTAATTTTTCAGTGTGGAAGAGGCCGGGAGTTATCCCTGAAAATTTCAAACATAGATACCAGAGCGTATACAGAAAAATTTCCCTTGCCGGCAAGAATGGGGAATGTGATGAGGAGTGGGAGTTATGTTGGCACGACTGGGTTCAGAAACTCATGCTTCCTCAGTATCGCGTAACTCCTCCTCAGTGTTGGATGTCGCCCGACCTTCTCCAAATCTGGATAACGAAAATCAAGTAAATAATCATAAATGAATGACAATTTTTTTAATTAATGACAATTTTTTTGTTCATATTATTTTTATCAATGATGTCTGAAATTGTTATATATGCTGTTGTAGTATTATCGCTATTGTGTTCAAAAATTATTATCTGTCACTTAGATAGACTGTCTTAGTTTATTAACGAAATCTTCTTAGTTATCGGGCAGTTATTGTCAAATTATCCTGAAATATATATCGTAGTGTTTTCAAAATCAATTGTCAACAAATTAATTTATCTTGAAAATAAAGCAAAAGAGATTATCCCCGAATGATTTTTACTTTCCCAGCTATACGAAGTATGGGGGAAGTTATGTAATAAGTTAAAAATTTGATGCGGATTTTCAGCCAAATCGGTCAAATGGAAGGGAGGCTTAACACAAATTCTCTAATGACTGCCGCTGTAATGAATGTATCGACAATATTCCATAGTGAATTCGAAATCCCACAATTTTAATTGTACTTTACTGAACATTAAATGTTCAGCAAAGTACAATTAAAATACAAATGTCCATTAATAGTAACATTAAAAATATTATTATATTTTATATATTCTAAAGCAATGACTCTTATTTTATTTATTATTTTTTTGCGGGGGGAGGTATTTTTTGTATTGCTCTCTTTGAAATTCTTCTTGATTTTACCGTCCATATTAATAATTATATTTACTGCGCATATCGCCTATACTATGTCCTATGCTTTGACGGTTAACACCTTTCTTATGTCCGCTCTAAATATATTTATTATATGTGCCAAAGCTTACTACCAGAATTTCTTGATGACTTTTTTTTCTTTCTTGGTGAAAAGGCAGAGGAATATTCATTATTTAGCTTATTAATGACTTAGGTTAGGTTAGGTTTTATGACTCATGCCCGGGCTTTAACTATGAGGTCATATCGCCGACTACCAGAGCGCCCTTTCGTGGACATGAGCCCGACTCTACTGTGAAAGTCGTAAATTTTAATTCACCTACGGCAGGGGTCTCTAACGAGTACCTGACATCGTAAAGGCTCGGGACCATCGCTTAACTTCTCATCCGAAGGACGGCGTGCTTAAGTTTATTTTATCTCCCAGATAAAATAAACTAAGGGCCTCGGTCGGGTTTCGAACCCACGTTCTTGATCTCAGAAGACAAGCACGCATAACACTGAGCTACCGGCGCCCTCTAAATGACTTAATTATTGTTATAATTATAGTAATCCTTAATTGTTAATTTCCCGATAATGAAAAACCTACAAAATAACTACAACGAAATTATTTTAATTTTTTTTAATGAAATAGATTTTTTTTTCAGTAGGTAGGTTTCCAGAAAAATATATTTCACCGGAAGTGATGATCTCACTTCCGAGAAAAGTAAATTTTAATTTTTTTTTTAAATAAAATACTGAAAAACATTTTTTTTTTTCAGAAAAACTTGGTACATAAAAAATCACTACATTTTACTCGAACGTTGCGATTTTTGAGGCATTTATCAAGGTTTTCCTGCCATTCTTGTTACTGCATACTGAGCCGTTTTTTAACTAATAGAAATTCTTGCTGACATTTTTTTTTTGAATATGCACCGGGAAATTTTGCATTTACTGCCTATCTCTCAGCTTAATAATATATTGTTATTCATTTCTATATACATAACTTAAAACCCAACAACTGCAACTTAATGTTTTTATTTTATTTTATTTTTAAATTAAAAATAAAGGTTTCTTGGAGGTTTTTAGATAAATGTTTCACCGGAAGTAGTCTCAATTCCTGGAAAACAATAAAAATATTTTTTTCTTAAATAAAATACTGAAATGCATTTTTTTTTAACTTGGTAAACAAAAATTAGTAAATTTTGTCAAACGTTGCGACATTTTTCAAGGTTTCCCTGCCATGAAATCTTTTCAACGAATATTGAGTCACTTATTTTCCGTCAGAAATTCTTGATATCCTTTTTTCATAAATTTTCCGATAAGTTAAAACAAAGCAAATTACTGCAACGCCATTTTTTTTATTAAAACAAAAATTAAAACAGAAAATTTAGTAGCTGAGAGGTAGCTTGCTTGCCTTTTGAGCCTGTACGAGGCAAATAAACCTGAATAGGCAACATTTAGGACTACCACAGTAGAGTCGGGCTTATGTCCAGCGACGATAGATGGCTCTGGTAGTAGGCGATATGACTTCGTAGTTAAAGCCTGGGGCATGAGTCACAATAACGATCTAACTTTAGTCGTATAATGAGATTTTTGAGAAAATTCCTCATTTTCCCTGCCGAGAAACCTTTTTATGGAATATTGAACCACTTTTTAACCTTTGACGAAATAATATATTCCAACAACATCGTCTAACTGCATTCGCTACGAGTAAGAAAACCCCATCTATCTATTTTTGCATACAATGAAATGAAATGCATTTAGCCCAAGGATTTATGTCTATTCTGAGTTCCTTGGCCTTCCAAAGAGAATATTATAAGAGTCAGCTGTCAGTTCCGTTCACACAAAAGGATACATAACTAATAACAAAATTATTTACACAGATATTCTCCCAAAAGAAAAGTAAAAAGGAAATTAAATGTAGTTTAATTCTTTGAACTTGGAGGTGGTTGTTTTGAACTTGGAGGTGGATGTTTTGAACTTGGAGGTGGATGTTTTGAAATTGAAAGTGGTTATTATGAACTTGGAATTGGTTATTATGAACTTGGAAGTGGTTGTATTGAACTTGGAAGTAGTTGTTTTGAACTTGGAAGTGGTTGTTTGAACTCTATAATCCCTTTAATTTTTTTAATTAAAGACGTCTTTTGTTATAAACTTTATATTCATCCAGCTGCAAAAATGTATAAGGGATGTAATCGGTCAAATAAAGAAATCAAATTACAATGAAAATCTTACAGACTAATTTCTACATCTACTCTAGTCTCTTTAAAAAAAAAAAAAAAAATTGGTCATTCTTTAATTCAATGTTATTTTGGGCATATAAACATATAAATAAATAAAAGTACCTTTGCGCATCTACTTCACTGTTATTTTCACTCCTACATGGTTCACTACCTTAAGCCTAAAAACAACTCTCTCTCTCTCTCTAGACTGTCCACTTCCACATCTCTCCTTAGACTGTTTTTTATACATATAATAATAATTGATTTTATAATATTTTAATAATCTTAATGTGTGTAAATTTTTTACATCACAGGATAGTACTCCGGGGTTAGTTAGGAAATACTTGTGTCCATCCGATGCTTTGTCGGCCATTTCGACCACCCATTTAAGCCCATAAAGGGTTTAAGTCGCTTACTTACTTTAACATGACTCGAACACATTCATGTGGGTCCCACGACAATTTTTCCATTACATTTAATGAGACCACCGTCATTGTGTCTCCTATACACCGCTTAGTTATTTTGTTTCTGGTTAGTTGCCCGCAGTTGGTCTTAAATGTTCATAAATGTTAGAATTAAGTGTCCTTCAGGAATGATTATAAAATGTTGTTCATATTATACAATAATAATATTTGGTAAATGTGTTTATTTACATAAAATAATAAATAAATGTTGTCGTAAAAAAAGTAATTACCTGCAATCGACATTCCAAGTAATCACTTTCCCTCTAAATTTCTTCCTAAGTTTTTTTTTTTTTGTCCTCTTAATCTTCCTCTTCCTTTTGGCCGATTTGACTGAAAATCAATAGGTGTATTTCTTAAAAGGTTCTGGACCCACACATAAAATTTCTTATCGAAATGTTAATTCTATCAGGAGTTATTGTTTTAAAAGACACACAGACAGAAAACAATATATATTTTTTTTCATTTTTGGTACCTATCAGAGGGTTGGAAAAGAAGAAATTCCGGTGGAAACCCCGATTACATAACTTTCCCTATACTTCACAGTGAAAATTTGTAGAAAAATAAAAAGAGAACGGACATTTTATTATATGTTTCTAAAACTTCTCTGGGATGTTGATATGTTGATTTTTTCCGACATTTTTTTCAGAGATGTCTTCTTTTTTCTTTTTTCTGATAATATTTCGGGACACTTTTACATCCCTTCTTCTGGTCACTATGAACATTTTCCTCCTGGGGACTCTTTTTTTATAGTCAAAATCTTGACTGTGGCGGTCTCTCTCTCTCTCTTACAAGAACTAATTGTTTTTGCAGAAATATTGTGTAATACTTAATAAAAAATAGAGAAAACCTTCAAAATATTGTCCTGCTTGTACTTGATTTGAGTCCATCTTCTCTGATCCATCCTCACCTTTGACGGATTCTATGGAAAATTGATAAGTGCCATCCTCATGGGGTTTTGAATTCAAATATAAAATTTCATGTCCATGGGCAGTTATTGGGATTTTATAGTTGAGCCCCCTCCCCTTCGGCTGATTCCGCTGAAAATTAATAGATGTCGTCCTCATAGGACTTTGAATTTAAATATGGAATTTCGTGTCAATGTGTTCATTACTAGGGCAATTTTAGAGTTTTTGTGTTAAGCCCTCCCCCTCTAATCCCACCCTTACCTTTGACCGATTCAGCTGAAAATCAATATGTGTCGTCTTTGGAGGATTCTTGATACACATATACAATTTCATATCGATACATTCATTATATCGGGAGTTATGTGCCCTCACTAACAGACAGTATTTTTACTACCTCACCTACATGAAGTGTAGGGGAAGTTATATGATTTTCAAAAATTCGATGCAGGGTTTTCATTGAAATTTCAAGTTTTTTATAAAAAGAAAACATGAAATTTCAAAAGAAAAAATAGAAAACATGTGTGCAGTTCACACGCGGTAGAAGTGAAACCTTCAGAAAACGAAACTGCGAGAGAATGAGACGAATGCAGTATCGGGAGTGGGATAATTATAGGGTTTATTTATTATAATATTGGTACCAAGTTTAAAAATTATTTTATATTTTATTATTCAAACTTCATGTTTTTAATTTGAACAAATGACACGAGTGGCTTATGGTAACTAAAGTATGAAATAAATGTTTCCTTAATAAGTTCTTAAAAGTCTAAAAAAATTCACAATTCCAAACTTTTTGGAGGGAGAGGAGGAGGCGAAGGAATTTTTCATGATTATCTTTTTTGTATCGCAAGACTAGAGAAGAAGCATTATCGGCAACTTTTTTTCTTTTCACTTTCAGTTACAAGAAGTCCTTATGTTAGTAATTCAAACAGATGACTAAATAAAACAACTGTTATATATATATATAACTTTCTTAACACCGCTGTGATTTTTCTTTTCATCGAGTTTCAAATCACAGCGGTGCTAAAGAAGTTTTCACTTCAAAAAAAAAACAATTTCTTTCTGTGAAGAAGATAACTCCCGATAGAATGAATGTATCGACGAATCCAGAATCATCTAAGGACGCCTATTGAATTTCAGTCAAATCGGCCAAAGGGAAGGGGAGGTTAAGGGAGAGGCTTAATTCAAAAAACCCAAATAACCGTCGATATAATGAATGTATCGACACGAAATTCAGAAGCCATTATGTAAGTCAACTATAGATAATTTGCCCCAACGGTCGATTTTTTTTGGAAGAAGAGCAAATTTTAGTGTTTCTTGTGAGATTTCTATTGGAAAAGATGGTTAGCGGTATGAAAGTGTCCTCTTGAGACAACTACCGCCTGCTAGAAAACAGAGTCCACTTTCTCGTCAATTAGTTTAATTTACAGTCCTATCGTCTGTTTCCTCAGATTGGTTATTTCATAACTTCTGTTGATGCGGCGTAACAGTAAAATAAGAAGAGTAGTCAGTGCGGCAAAATACTTCCCAGCCGTTTGCGCTAATAATCAATAGTTGACAGAAAAAAAAAAAAAAAAGAGTTTTTGAAAAAAAATTAAACTTAAAACTTTATAAAAAGAATACAGTTTTATTGGAAACAAAATAAAGAGGCCAAAGATTTTAAAAAAAACAGATTATTGCAAAATCAGAGTGATACACATATAATCGTTTTTAGAAAATAATTTGGCTTTTTTTTTGTTGCAAATAAAAATTTAGAGCTACAGGCAAAATTACGTTGTATGCTCTTATTTTTGGGTTTTTAGAGTATAGCAACATTTTATTCTCGATTATAATTATATATCGGCTGAGGGAAGGAGGGAGTTCCGGAGTGGGGGTTCAATTCAAAAATCCCAATAACTGCCGATGTAATGAATGTATCAAGATCAAATTTCGTATTTAAAATTAAAATCCAATGAGGACTTAACCTGTCGAATTTCAGCGATATCGACCGAGAGGAGGGGCCACAACCCTCCCTCCCGTTCAAACTATTGAGCCGTCACACACCCTATTTTTCTGTTTGGCCTTCAGGAATACTACATGTGAAATTTCGTAATAATCTGACCGTTAGTTATATACCTACCGGTATCTTTATATTTAGGCCTACCCCCACAACCCCCCCTTCCGTTCAAAATTTTGAGATGTCGCAAAGCGTATATTTTAAGTTGCGGTCTAAGAATACTACTTGTAAAATTTCGTGACAATCCGACCATTAGTTAATGAGTTAGCACTATTTTTAGGCTTACCCCCCTTACAACCCCCCCTCCCGTTCGAAATTTCGAGACTCCACATAGCCTATTATTCAATCGGGCTCGAAAGGATGCTATATGTAAAGTTTTATGGAAATCCGTTCAGACGTTTGGGCGTGATGCTGGAACACACAAACCCCGTTTCAGCTTTACTAATATAGATTATGCAAGTCGGTGGAAGAGAACGGAAAGATAAGAGCCCCCCAATTCAGAAATCCCAATATCTGCCAAAGTAATGAATGTATCAACATCAAATTTCGTATTTAAAATTAACATCCACTGAGGATATAACCAGTCAAATTTCAGCGATATCGGCTGAGGGGAGGGGGGAGTTCCGGGGTGGGGGCCCTTTCCAAAATCCCAATAACTGCCGATGTAATGAATGTATCAACATCAAATTTCGTATTTAAAATAAAAATCCAATGAGGACATAACCAGTTAAATTTCAGCGATATCAACTGAGGGGAGGGGGGAGTTCCGGGGAGGGGGGTCAATTCAAAAATCCCAATAACTGCCGATGTAATGAATGTATCAACATCAAATTTCGTATTTAAAATAAAAATCCAATGAGGACATAACCAGTCAAATTTCAGCGATGTCAGCTGAGGGGAGGGGGGAGTTCCGGGGAGGGGGGTCAATTCAAAAATCCCAATAACTGCCAGTGTAATTAATTTATCGATACAAAATTTAGTATGAGAATTAAGGAGCCCCTGTGTAAGTCAACTATTAAATATTAGCGCAAACGGTCGACTGATTTTGGAAGGGGAGCGAAAAGTTAATTGATTAATTCGTTCTGGGGAAGTACATTGCCGGAGATTCATCGTCGTCTTTTTTATCGTGAAATATTGGAATAGAAGATTAAAACTTAATAAGATAATAGAAAGAAAGGTTGGCATATATTTTTGGGGATTATCCATGGAACATTGTTGCCAGTGTCAGGAAGTGTGCCAGCCAATGGTCCTGATAACAACCCATCCTGTAACGTCTTGTAATGAATGACGTTCTTGGCGTCCAACATGGGTCCTCTTCCACCAGAACTAAACAACATAACAAAAAAAAAAAAAGTCGCCGGTGAATCACTGAGAATGTACTATCCCACCTCGAATTAATCAATTACGTTTTCGCTCAACCTCCAAAGCCAACCTCATTTTTGCAATATTTGAATTGCATAGTCCCTACTGAGTCCTGATACTAAATTTTATGCCGATACATTAATTACATCAGGAGTTGTCAGTTTATATAAGTGGAGCCCCCTTATCTGATACCCCCCTTCCCTTTAACCGATTTCGCGGAAAATTAATAGGTGCATTGCGTATTTGGTTTTGAATATAAATATAAAATTTCATGTTGCTATGTTCTGTGGTAAAAAGAAATTGTGTAAAATAAATGTAAAAATATATACCCCGTTCAAATTGTGTGACGTCACAGACCCTATTTTTCTATTTGGCCTTCAAGAATACTACATGAGAAATTCCATGACAATCCGATCATCCGTTAATGACCTATCACTATCTTCTTATTTAGGCCTACCCCCACAACCCCCCTCCCGTTCACAATTTTGTGACGTAGACACCCTATTTTTCTATTTGGCCTTTAAGAATACTACATGTGAAATTTTATGATAATCCGACCAACCGTTCATGGGCTAGCACTATATTTATACTTAGGCCCCCTTACAACCCCCCCTCCCGTTCAAAATTTTAGGACGCCACATAGTCTATTATTCAATCGGGCTCAAAAGTATGCTACATATGAAGTTTCCTAAAAATCCGTTCAGCCATTTGGTCGTGAAGCTGGAACAAACCCACAAACGAACAAATCCACAAACACACAAACGCCGTTTCAGCTTTATTAATATAGATTGAGTATTATATATGGTATATTTGTGTGTGTCTTTATTAAGATAACCTTCTATGCATGGAGGGAGGCAGGTTATATTAAGATGGAAAATATTCACCTTGGTCACACTTACAAAGGAGATCTCATCTGTCAAAATTCCACCATCTTTCATTTTTACTTTAAATATAACTGTAGAAAGATAGAATAATACTATTTATTTCCGTTAAGCCATGATACATCATGATTAGAGCCCACTTTCCCGTGCAATTGCATTTTTTTTTTTTTTTTGCTTTCTTGTAATCATTAAATAAAAATGAATGATAATATATATAAATAAATTTTATTTTGCACGAAATTGCACGTTTTTAACTTTTTTGGCAAAATTGCATGTTTTAGGTTTTTACTGGACAAAATTGCATATTTTGTCGTAATTAGAATTTTTTATTAATTTTTTTGTCTTTTATTTATAAAGATACAACTGTTGCTAGGGTGCAACAACCAGCAACTATGATGGTAGGTATTGATATGTTGGCGTGAATGGCATGTGAGAGGAAGGCCACCCAGTGGTAGGTCCTTGGGACGAAAATTTATCTTAATTATTAGGACAAGAAAAAAAAAATAAATGAATAAAAAGGAATTGAAAGACAATTTTGATGGATGGGTAGTAAGAGAGATAATAAAAGTAAAGGAAAATAAGTTGAAAAATATTAATAACGAATATGACTCAAGATGGCAGCAAGTCGTGGTTCCATCTTTTCTTCGACCTTCATGGGGGTGTTGTGAAGATAATGTACGCATTTCTGGGTTTTTATTTGTGTAAAGTTTGCTAAAAAAACCGTATGTAAGTAGTTTCTATTGTTTCGGGTACTGTGTGTATCATGAGATCGTTATGAAGTGTTCTGTTGTTTATGTATGTTGGACACTGTTGTCAGTCTGAGGGTTTTTGTCTGAAACGGCTGAATTAGTTTGATGTTGGATTTTTAAGTTAGTTTGAAAATTTGATACAAATTTATAAAGGAAAGTTTTGTGAAATATTACTTGGCTGTTTTGAACACACTGAATAAGATCCGCTTTTCTGGGAAATTCTCTCTAAGATTTTCAAGTTTGACTCTCTTTAAATTCGAGGAAAACCAATAATCCCCCCCACCATTTCCGCTTCCTTCCACTTTGTGCTACACTCAGTCTTACTCTATCTTTATCGTTACCTTTGAGCAGTCATTCTATTCGGAGTTATCGTGTTTACAGACACATAGAAATCGGAAAACATGAAATTCTGTTGAAAACTCCTCATCGAAACTTCTGTATGGACGGTCTCTTGTTTTCCTGAAGTGCCAGACTTTTGTTCTCCTGAGGTGCCGGACATCTGTTTTCCTGAAGTGCCGGACTTCTGTCGCCGTGAGTTTTCTCCCTATGTTGCGTTGCCATCTCCAGTCTGACTTCTGTCCCATCTACCTTCCCGTCCTTCCAGGATCTCTGTGTACCCCCTCCTACATACATCCGGATGGATATGCTCCTGGAACTTCTACCTTCGGGTCTTTCACCAATCGCTGGTCACTGGCTCTGTAAGCCAACTACACGACGTTAACTAACGATTCTCCCTAAATTTGAATTTCCAAAATGCAGTGGAAGGAATCTTTCTTTCTAACTTTTGTTAATGAATATTTTGTTCTCTTTAATATTTATATCTGAACTAGTTCGTTTTCGTTTTGTACTCTTAATGGACACTCAATTACTCATAACTGATAAGAGGCTGATAAGGCGTTAGTTGTTTATTTTTTAGAACCTTTCTGAGTTTAAAAGTTTATTGTTCCAAAAAATGAAATAAAAATGGTCGGTCTCAGTCCTATAAACCACTTTCATCTGTCTAATGGTGTAGAAAAGTATTTTTTAATACAATTACGCATTTACTATTTGGTGAGGGCAGACATATTACTGTTAATTATTGTGGCTCATGCCCGGACTTTAACTACGACATATCGCTTACTACCAGAGCGCTCTTCCGTCGCTCTGATTGACATGAGTCCGACTCTACTGAGGGTACTCAGGTATGTCAGCATCGTACTGGCTCGGGACCATCGCTTAACGTCCATTCCGAATACGCGCGTCTTTTACATAAATAACCTAAGGGCCTCGGCCGGGTTTCGAACCCGCGATCTGGAAGGTTATATCTGAGCTACTGGCGCCCCCTTGATTACTGTTTAGAGCGATGAGGTAACGATATACTTTTCATTCCGGTTACTGATGATAAAAGTAAAAAAAACAAACAAAAAAACAGTCTAAGTAAATGTTAATTTTTTCGATCTGTGTTCGATTTGTGTCGATCTGTATATTTGATATATATATATTCGATATATATTTGATAACAAAATAAATAAAAATAAAGAACTTGTTTAACATTTATGTTTCCTAATTCCACAAAAATATATAAATATAGAGAGGGCGCCGGTAGCTCAGAGGTACCATGCTTTTCTACTGAGCTCTTGAGAAACTCTTGAGCATGCCGTCCTTCGGATGGTACCAATCCCCTGTACTCGTTAAATACCTCTACCCTAGGTAAATAAACCTAGATAGGCAAAATGTAAGACCCCCATAGTAGAGTCGTGCTCATGTCCAACAGAGTAAAGAAAGGAGCGCTCTGGTAGTAGGTGATATGTGTGTCACAATAACCAACTATAAGTATAGTGTACCGGTTTCGGCTTATGCTATAGTCAGCACAAAGTTAAAAAGTTACATTTTTTTTTTTTTTTTTTTAATAAAATAATTTATTTATATATTTACATATTCATGTGTGGCTGTACTGCTGAGGTACGTGACCGAAGAGGGGTCCAGGCTAGTCCTGGAGCAGGTCCCTCTGCCATGCCCGTTTTAGACGTCTTGGCGGATTTGTGGGGAGAGTGTTCGTGGATAATGATAATGACTTAGCCTGTTAACTCTTGTCTTAAGTATTGCCTTAACGGAAAGTTCTAAATGCGAAAATATTTGATTATAAACAAAGAAATATTATAGCAATAAATGAAATAAACTAAAGATATGGTATTTGTAAGAGGTAAATAGTGTATGAAGTAATGTCCCTAGGAAATAATATTTAATTAATGAGTAAAAAATAAAATAAATAAATAAATGTGCACATAATATCGCATAATAAATAAATACACAATATATATTGTATTGATTTAAAAAAAAAAATTAATTAACCTAATTAACAGAGGGGAGAATTTGAAGTGTGTCTGGTCGTTCTAACTTCAACGGTTTACGTATGCAACAAATGGCGCCCAGACGTTTCTCTTTCGACTTGCAATTTTTTTTTGTTTTTTACTAGGTACATTGTTTTTTACATTTTCGGTTCCGGAAATTGGGAAACCTTTAAATAATACCATTTCAAAATGCATTGTTCATACAGTTCATGAAGACAATCGTTTATTGTTGAAGAATGTTGTAGGCTAAACAAGTGAATATAAGCTAAAATGGAAATGTAGCTAATATATTTTTCTCTTCCCCAGTTGAGAAGGGACCATGTCCACCGGAGTGACGAAAGAGCTCTCTGGTAGTAGGCGATGTGACCATGTAAGTCCAGGTCCGGGCATGAGTCATAATGACTAATTACAAATAATGCCCTCTAATCTATAATTTATTTAATAATGTTAACTAATATATTTTTCATGTCAATTAAAATCTTACGGAATCTGCGTAACATATAAATAAAATAAGAGTAGAGTAGAAGAAGAGTTTATTATAACAGTCACATTTAGAGAGGTACAATTATACAATAAGGTTCCTTAACCGTTACCCTTATACACTAAATACAAATCAAAAATAATCAGTTAAATCAAAAACAACGCTACTGCTTAAGAGTAAATTTAAAAAAACTCTTAAAGAAAAAGAAAAACAAAACAAATACAAAGTAACTGAAATATATAGAAAATAAATTAATAAACATTCAAAAACTGTTAAAACAGTTAATTTAAAATCGTGAACGGATATTTTTGTGTTTCCCTCCCTGAGTTTTCCCTATTTTGTTTACCAAAACGTTTTGATTTGTGTCACACTCAAGTAAAAAGTTTTTACTGAAATTTATTATGTAGTCCAGTAGGAGCTCAACACAATAAATCATAGACTAACGGACGCTTATAGACGAATCAAACTGTTTTCCCATAAATGGATACTTAATATATCCCAGAAAGTAGAAAATTTGGACTGGACCGATACAGTAAAATACTTTGGTGTTCTTCTAGACGACTGACCTTCAAGCAACATATCAGACAGAAAGCAAATACTGTGAGTGGACTTGTGTTCTCCTTATTCCAGGTTACTCCACAGAAAGGCAGCCCTTAATCTAACCAATAGACTCCTATACAAGCTTCTGTTGCGGCCAGTGACGTATGCATGCCCAGTGTGGGCCGGTCTTGCAAGCAATACCAACTTGAGAACTCTTCAAGTGGGCCAAAACAAATGCCTTAGACTGGTTGGTAGCTACTCGAGGGACACCTCCATCCTCCAGATCCATGAAGACCTAAATAACATAAAAATATGTTAACATAAAGAACAAATAAATTGTAGGTTAGTTGACATTTTTGTAATATTTAAACTGAAATGTAATTTATGATTACTGACAAACATGTTTCAATGTTGTTACTTGTACGTAAAATTTTTGAGATACTGGCGATTGGAGTGATTCCCGAGAGAGAGCAGTACAATCAGTAGATGGATATATTCCCTGTTCCCATTTTGATATTTCTGGCCAATAATTCCTATAAAAAGACAGGATCGATTCCTTTTCCGCCAGCCAGATAAGGGCCTATCTCTCAAAGTAAATAGCCCCCTAATATAAACCATCCTAATCTATTTATGTTGCTAGGTCGCTAACCCGATACTCCTCCATTGTTTTTTTTTTTTTTTTTTTTTTTTTTTTGAACTTCTTTCCGATTGTTATTATATTATTTAAAATAGCAATGTTATTTTTGAAAATTTGTAAATATTTATCAGAAAAAAATAGGAATTTTGTGTTGTATTTAAAATATATATATATATTATATATATATATTTGAGAGAGCCGGTAGCTGAGTGGTATGCGTGCTTGTCTTCTGAGCTCAAGTTCGTGGATTCGAAACCCGACCTAGGCCCTTAGTTTATTTTATCTGGGAGATAAAATAAACTTAAGCACGCCGTCCTTCGGATGGGACGTTAAGCGATGGTCCTGAGCCTGTACGATGTCAGATATTCGTTAAAGACCCCTGCCCTAAGTGAATAACAATTTAGAGTAGGCAAAATTTAGGACTGCCACAGTAGAGTCGGGCTCATGTCCACCAGAGTGACGAAAGAGCTCTCTGGTAGTAGGCGCTATGACCTCGTAGTTAAATCCCGCTCATTAGTGATAAAATCTAACCTTTATATATTTATTAGCTCAGCGCACTGAATGCACTACACATTTTTTTTTTTTTTTTTTTTTTTTTTTTTTATTTTATTCTATTTGCAATCTATATACAATATATACATAATAAGCAAATATGTGGTAAAAGAAAAATATAACGTCACTTGATGGGAGAAGCCAGCCAGCGCTGACACTCCCTCGAAAGTTAATTGTCATTATTCACTATCCTCCGAGAGAAGATCGCGAGGCCACCTCCTGTTCAAGCGGCGGGGAGGATTGTCAGGATGGGAATGAGAGGAAAGGTCTTGTGCGAGAGGATTTGAATGGGAAGAAAGGTTTCGGTGGAATGATTGGAATCGGGATTTGATTAATTCATTTACAGTGGGAATACTGAGATCTCTGTGTAGGACTTTATTGGTGACATAGAAAGGAGCATTGACAATTCGTCGGAGGGCACTACACATTTAAAGAGAAAAATATGTAGAATGGGTTATATAATGTGCTGGTATAGCCCAGCCAGACAGGGATGTGTTTGAGTGGAGGATTTCTGTTGTTGAATTTTGACAGGGAGGAATTGTTATGGGGGTCAATACGTAAAATAATTGCTAACTCTTTAACAGTTAATCGGATTATCATAAAATTAGTCCTTATAAGCCCTCTAAGACCATGTGCTATCTTATAATGTTGAACGGCAGGAGGGGGTGTGGTGGGGGTCAGCAAATAAAATGAGTGCTACCTAAGACAGTAAAAATGCGTTCAATTATCTTCTTATTTTTAAGTACTCAATGTTACTAACCTGCTTAAAGCTACTAACTGGCCGAAACCTGACGATCTCCTAGTTAGTAAATAATTAACAAATATGTTTATGATTATTTAACAGATCTTTTGACGTGTGAAATATTTGTTATCATATTTTTAGTATTTTTTCTAAAAATTTAAAAAAAAATGATATTCCTGACTGAAGAGCTTGCGTTAGATAGGAATATGACATAGACACTACAGTATTCCAAAGAACGCGAAAATGTTTTCTATAAGACGCTCGTTTGACACCCGTGAAATGTGTGAACGTATGTAAATAACACCACGTCACTCGTTGACAGAAATGACGGATAGGCATGAAATTTTATATACGTTGATTTAGTACAGCATGAGATCCTCATTATTAATTTTTAGGTATCTCGGCCAACTTTCATCTGTTTATACGTTTTTGCTTCTTATGTACTCCATAAACGTAATACACTCAATGTGTGTTATTTGTTTATTTTCCTTCATAGTGGAATCTGTTATGAACAGGGAGTCCTAATTTTTTCCTACCCTAAACTTTCATTCACCTAGAATGATCTTAATCGCTTAACGTCCCTAACGAAGGATGGCGTGCTCAAGGTTTTTTTTCACTTCTCATATAAAAGACCTAAGGCCCTTTTTGGCCGGGTTTTGGACCGACGATCTGAACCTCTGTAAGCTAGCACGCCATAGCATTGAGTTTCGGCTCCCTCTTCCTTGAGTAGAACGAGTCCAGACGCGATATCAGTTTCGCATGTAAAGTTCCAGGAACTTTGGACCGCGGCCATTTGACACAATATGCAAATGTAACTACTACATAAAACATGACTAACTCAGTAGTCTGTAGGCTTGCTCCATTGCCAGTTATATACAAATAATATCATAACATTTTAACGATTAACACTTCTCCGAATAATTCCTGTCTCAATTTCAAAATGTCAAGGATGTCAACTATTTCGTTTTTTTAAATGCAAAGCAAGTCTACGGTTAGGTGTTATATTTAAATATTAGGTACTTTATTAAATTCTTTATATCACATTCATATATGTATATAGTTCACAAAATTTGTAAATATTTTGGGGGGCGTTCCAATATCTGGTGGAATAGATATGGAACCTTCGTTACATTGCATTCCAATATGAAACGAAAACAAGAAGTTCAGAAGCTACTTTTTAAGAAGCGAAGGAAACTTTCAAATGCGTTTTCTCAAAATCAATAATTCTGAGAAGTCCCACTTCTGAACTACTGTATCGATATGTAAGATCAAAATCTCATATTTCACTGACGCCTTTTTTTTGTTATTTTAATATCTGTATAAGTTATTTATTGTCTAAAGCTGAACTCTAGTAATTATCTTAACATGAATGTACACTATTTTTCTGTACCATTGGAATGTAGGTTCCTATCGATATGTAGATTGCTGCAAGAGACCGATGAGGGGTTACAAGTTAGCATTCCACCCCGCTAGAAGAAGACATCTAGGTCAGATGTTTTGAGGTTGGTCACAGTTAGAATTAATTTGTAACGTGGCTAGATTCGAAGTAGCAAGGTTTACTTACAGTCATTGTCTTTCCACTGTTTTATTTTTGACCAGAACCGGTTTTAAACGCAACAGCGTCATCATCAGAGGCACATCTCACCCATAGAGCGTTGTATCGCCAGTTGTCCTTGTGATTCTGTGGACATGATATCTCCCGATAGAATTAATGTATCGCCACGAAATTTCGTTTGTGTATATTGTCTATACATTTATTTAGATACATTTATTTTCGTATTATTTCTTCATAATGAAGCTGTTAATTTAATAACTTTCGTATTATTATTTTATTTATTTATTTTTTATACTTACTTCATCATTATATATTCCATTTTTATTTTATTGTATTTTCTTATTTATTCATATTTATTTTATTCTTGTTTCTATCCACTGTAGCACTTTTATCTTATTACTGATATTTTATTTTATTTGCATTTGTTGCTCTTTTCAGTGACTTTTATTTATTCTTAGGGAACTTCGGTCCCAGAATAAAATTTATTTTAATTTCATTTCTAAGAAGAGGTGGGTCAACTCAAAAATCGCAATACCTGCTATTGTAATGAATGTATCGACATGAAATTTTATATATAAATTCAAACCCCCTATAAAAATGCCACCTAGTAATTTTCCGCGAAATCAGTCGAAGAGCCACTATATATATGTACGAGTAAGTCAAATATTGAGTGTTAAACCAAACGGTCGATTGGCTATGGAGAGAGAGCGAAAACTTAATTGATTAGTTCATGCAGGGGAAGTACATAGCCGCTGATACACCGATAACTTTTTTTTGTGTTATTTCTTAGATAGAGTATCCTTTCATTTTGTATGTAAAAATATTCTAAAAGTTGACGTATTCATCAAAGTACATTGCACTTTATTTGCATAACTGTTTTTGCAACTGCACGACTGTGTTACCCAGAGAAACTGCATATTCTCTTGGCTGCTTGGAAATGAAATGGATCTTTACTTTTGTAAATGTGGATTTTTTTTTTTTTACTATTTATATCTTTAGTATAAGAAAGAAGTATCGTAATCCTGCGAAAATTCGAGATCGAGTTTTCAACGAAATTTCAGTTTTCAAGGTCCTTGGAACACATGGTAACCATTTTCGCGATGGTCTACTTTTTTTTTTATCTTCAAAGCAATGCAACCATCTCAATAACTGTTAGTATTAGGCGTTAGGCTGTTTGTTAACCCGGCTTTCTAAAGGTTGCCACCCCGTTTCATTTGAATTCTGTATAAGTAAAGACGCCATTGTTATGTGAATGTCTATTTCAAATTGTTCGTGTCGTCCTTGGTTTAGTTATTCACTTGTTTGATGTTTAACAATTTCAGTTCAAGGTGACACAGTTTCTCATAGAATTTTTTTATTTTATTTGTTTCTAGTTTTTTTTTTTTGCTACAGTATACAAAAAAAAACTTTTGTCTGTATGATTTCAGTTTCATTTTAACGTTATTGTGTTTCAAAACAACAATATATCTACTGAATAACTCAAAATACCTTGAGATCTCTTATATAAAAATAAACGCCCTTCTCAAAAAATCTTAGTTCAGAGAAAAAAAATCTTCCGGCAATGTACTTCCCCATTGCAAATTAGTCAACTGTTTCCGCTCTCCCTCTGAAACCAGTTTACCGATTTAATTGAAAATCAGTAAATGTCAAAGTCAGGGGTTTTTGATTTGGGCCACCGATTTGACTGAACATTGAAAGGTGTTATCCTTACGATATAATAATCTAAAAATTAATTGGTGTATTAGGTATTCTAATGGAGTTCTGGATATACTTACGAGTATATATTTATATACATATTGTCGCCTAAGTTCAAGCCCGAAACTTTGGTTCTGAAGTAATAAGAACTTCTGTTTTTATCAGCTCATTAAAAATATAAATTTTACACATATTAGCGAAGAAAGTTCTGCTGTTTTCCGTAATTGTTGACATTTCGTTCACTTAACTTTCATGAATTTTTTTTAGTACGGAAATTGCTTGTTTTTAAATGCTTCATGTTGTCTAAATATGAAACATTCATGAATTTGGTGAAAGAAATGTCAAAATTGGCAATTTGGCTTGTGAAAGTATCCTAATGTATTTATAGGGCAACTTTATATTTTCAAAACTAATTCGAAATTGCTTGTTAAACAAAGTTACGTGTATAATAATTCATGAAAAAGTAAAATTAGTTGAAAAAATGAAAAAAAAGTAGATCGACCGTGACAGGACTCGAACCTGCAATCTTCGGATCCGAAGTCCGACGCCTTATCCATTAGGCCACACGGTCCTTGTACTGTTGGGTCACTCAACTAACTCATATACCCAGGAGTTATTTGATTATTCTGTCATTTTTTTTCCATTACTTTACTCTTCTTATTTTTATTGTGCAATTTCAAATAAGTAAAATTAAAATAATTCTTATTGATAAGAAACACTTCTTGAGTTGGTGATAAAATATAATTTATTCTCAAGTAGCTGTAGTAACAGGCGTTAGCTTTTTAACTGAAACTCTGTTACGGAAGGGAATTTTATTGACTTCGGAGGTAAGAAGACATGTCGTTGGTAAAAAGGATACCAGAAATATATAAAATTGTAATGTCCTAGAGATGTTGGTGTGTGGGTGGCACGTGGTGAGCTGGAATTCTCAGCTGTAAGTAGGTCGTTAGAGATCTTCCACAGCTGTTGTAGCTTCATCCTCCAGCCCCTCAGCCACATGTCCAACCCAAAGGAAAATAATCAATACCCTCCGGTGGAAAGGGCTGTCACCCTCCTCACTCGGTTGATCGGGTGAATAGCTCAGGGCTTGGTTGTCTAGGGTCATCATATTAAATGAATTCGTTATCTTTGAACGTATCCGCTATATTTTAGACAGGATTTGGTTATATGTGTTCAGACAAAGTGATCAATTTTCAATATTATTGTGCCCAATATCCACATGTATATAAAATAATAATATGTTATTCGCAAGAAATTTCTTCGAAGAAAAAACCTCAGGAAGTGGCGGATACAAGGGGGGAGGGGAGGGGGTAAAATCACAATCCCCCCTAGCGCAGAGGCTCAAAAGTCAGTTTCGTTTAGGATAAAGAAATATGCGCGTTAAATTGAGAAAGATGCCCTAGTGATGCTCGAAGGACCTCTTGCGATCTTGCGCACAACTTTAATGATGCCATTCGTTTACAGACTCAGACTGTTACTCAACCTGTTACTATTATAATAATATTTCAGTCTTCATTATTATTTCATGCTCTTCGTCAAACCATCCAAAATATTAGCCCCCTTGTCCTTCATCCTTCCAAATCTTGTGAATAGGGTATAACATGCAAATCTTGAACCAATGAAATCCCCCCCCCCCTCCCCCTAATGAACATCCTGGATCCGCTCGTGTCTCTGAGCCCTCAAAACTGTAGATCCACCATTGCAAGTTCTACACAACAGATCCATATTATGGGCCTCACGTCCTCTCCTTGTCTTCCCATAAGCTATTCAACACCCCTCATAAGGGTACGCACAACAAACAATACACAAATGAGCATTTCTGTTGTTTCTCTTCTTGTCACAAAACGTACCGAAGCAAGTTGTAATAGCCAACACACAATGGAAACATTTTTGTAGGCAACACAAAACAAGGAAACATGTTTCTACTTCCAAAACGTCTCTTTGGTTGAGGACCACAAAAACATGAGTCTTGTTTTCCTTCAACAGCGGCGTTCTGTTAACCGGCGCGCTCCCTTATCCACCGCTCGCAAAATAATATCAAATTTGTTAAACTAAAATTAGCATTCAATTATTAGATTATCAATTATATGAGCCACGTGTATTTACGAGCACATAATAATTCCGTAACTCACGAATCTTTTATGTATTTTTATTGTGTGTATATATAGGGGCTCCTAAATCCTCGTACAAAATTTTGTGTCGATAAATACATTACATCGGCAACCATTAGGGTTTTTGAGTTGAGCCCCAACCCTCCCTTCTTTTCAGCCGATATAGCTGATATTCGACAGATTATGTCCTCACTGGGTTTTCATTTCTCATATGAAATTTTTTGTCGATACATTCATTACAACGGCAGTTATTAGAGTTTTTGTGTTGTCTCTCCTGTAAATCCCTCTATGTCCTTTTGCCGAGATCACGAAAGATTTTGCTGAAAAACAATATGTGTCGTCTTTAGAGGTTTCTGGATACACATATAAAATTTCTTGTCGATATATTCATTCTATCGGGAGTTATCGTGCCCATAGGCGCACAAACTTACAGACACACAGATGAACAAAAATTTGTTTTTCATATTTGGAAATGTGGAGGTCGGAAAACATGAAATTCCGTTGAAAGTTCCGCTGTGATATTTATTTTAATATTGATATGCTAATTGTTATTACTTAATAACAATTGTGTAAAAAAAAATGAAAAAATAAAGTTACGTTTTGGCATCCCTTGTGGGGAGTTTTAATTTCCTTCTTTTGATGGTAAATTTAATTCTTAATGTAAATGTGTTGTGTGTTCCTCTGTTGCCATGGTGACGATCTGTTTATGTTACACCGCATCGAATTTTTGACCGATTATATAACTTCCCCTATACTTTGTATACATATTAAATATAAATATAAATTCATAACTTGTATACTGGGTTCGCAATTAATCAATAAATAACAACAAATTGCAATAATCATGGAAAGTTCTACAAACTGGAACATTATGTAACATTAATTATCTATTGATACGATTCGGCACGTATTTATTTTTCTTCAACGCCACATTGTGTAATTTAAACTGTTTTTTAATAATTATTTTAACAACTTTATAAAGCATTGAATAATAAATAATAATTGTAGGTGGTTTTTACGTTACTATGACCAATATTAAGACGGGAAGTATTTCGTAAACGGAGAAAGTTGAAAAAAAAAAATATATATAATGTATATAGAGTAGTTGCTTGTTATATTATCTCAGCAGTAATCTGTCATGGTCCAACATGTTTACTTCCTTAGCTAAAAGTATAGGGGAAGTTACGTAATCGGACGGAAATGCGATGTGGAGTTTCATGTTTTCCCAAATCCTGATTCCAAAAATGAAAAAAACAAATTTTTGTATGTGACTGTGACACTGTAAGGGCGACAACTATTAATTTTCCTCGGAATTGATCGATGCGAAGAGGGGATCAGAAGAGGCTCAACTGAAACACTCTAATAACTGCCGATGTAATGAATGTATCTACACAATATTCAGTATGACGATTCAGAAGCCTTTAAGTAAGTCAAATATTGATCGGTCAAACATTATTTCGGTCCAAATGGTCGATTGGTTTTTGAGGGAGAGCGAAAACCTAATTGATTAATTCGTTCTGGGGAAGGATATTGCCAGTGATTCGCTGACGACCTTTTTCTTTTCATAACATATTCCCCTATTTATTATTATTATTTTTTTTAAGTTAACAATTATAGACATGTTCGGAAGTACCCTATCATCAGTATCTGTAATTTATATGTTCTTTATGTTTATGTCCGAATACATTTTTTGCGTTTTGTGTTGATATAGTGGAAGTATTAATGAATAAAATAAAATGATAGATAAAACACTTTTTTGAACACTTATATTGTCTAATTCCACAAACATATACTTAAATGTGTACCGGTTTCGGCTTACGCCATCGTCAGCACAATGTTCAACAATAATTCAGATATTTGGCAGGCATACATATTTATATTAACCTAAGAGTACCTGAGGTGAAAGGGTCCCCTCCTCTGGTAAAACCAGGGGGGTGGAAGTCTATATTCTAACTGTAATAGCTAACTGTGCACTTATTTGAAAACCAAGAAAATAAATTTAAAATATAACTAAAAACTAACATTACAAGAAAACAATATAACAAATGTACAATATATAGCTATGTAGGAAGTTATTTAACCTAGATTAATGTTGCCATGGCTATTTGTTATCTGAAAGGGATTACCAAAGGAGAAAATTTGATCAAGTCAATCATAAGTGTTCAAAAAAGTGTTTTATCTATCATTTTATTTTACTCTTTATGTTTATGTTTCTTCTGTCAATCAGAATCTTCCTTTTATGAACATATTTATTGAGTCAAATTTTATATTAAAACACCAAGTCAAAACTCAATGTAAAGGTCAATTCAATAAATATATGTTATCAAAGGAAGATTCTGATTGACAGAAAGAATGTTAAGTTAAAGAACCCATAAATGATGGACAATGATGATGGTAGAACTTCCTGAAACGTTTATAATTGCTAATTTAAAATAAATAAATAAATTGGGAGAAGTAATACTGTTAGTTACTGTTTCATGCCCGGGCTTTAATTTCGACGTCATATCGCTTACTACTAGAGCGTCATTCGTTGCTCTGGTGGACATGAGCCCGACTCTACTATGGGAATCCTAAAATTTTGCCTACCCTAAATTT
Source organism: Aradus depressus (assembly GCA_963662175.1). Classification (NCBI taxonomy): domain Eukaryota; kingdom Metazoa; phylum Arthropoda; class Insecta; order Hemiptera; family Aradidae; genus Aradus; species Aradus depressus. The sequence continues at coordinate 37,825,747 of OY759220.1, forward strand.
ATATTTATCTAGAGTAGGGGGTCTTTAATGAGCACCTGACATCGTACAGACGCGGGACCATCGTTCAACCTCCCATCCGAAGGATGGCGTGCTCAAGATTTTTTCACCTCAAGAAATACCTCCCGCTCATCTTGTGGGTGGAAAACCGTAGGGACGATAGCCAACTGCTTGCAGTCACCATTCTGGATCTTGAGGCGGGCGCACAGTGGGAAATGTTTTTTAAAAAATGGCCAAAAATTTCTTTTCATAGAGATTACATGGTAGGTACAGCAAACTTAAATGGCGGAATCGAAAGGTCAAAACAAGCTGAAGACGATGACCACTTTTTTTAAGGAAACATCCCAAAATACCGAAAAAATAAACATGATGTAGATGTTGAAAAAATGAGAAAAAAATGAATTTAAAATAAAACAGGTTTAATCGTTATATCTATATTAATTATATATCGTTATTATAACTATAAATACATAAATTTATGTGCACACTTATTAATAATGCATATTTATATTTTTGAAATCATCTAAAGAAAATAAATAACAAAATATTTGCCTTTATGAATTTTTAGGTATTATGAATATTACAAACATTACAATTACTAGTGACAAATGTTCTGTCGTTGTAAATATGTATATATATAAATAAAGAAATACTGTGATGAATGTGTTATATATAAATACAGAATATCCTTACTCAAAAATAATGTTCATAATAGTTATTTTTTTCTCCAGGAACGGAAATAGGAAAGCGATTGATGTCGGGGAAAGACCAGCAGTTAAAAGAAAAAGTATATTATTTCCTTGAGTGTAGAAAAAACCAAAAAAGGAGCTATTTACTAGTGGAACAAGTTTCTTTGAATTTGGTTAAGCTTCGGTTAATTGAGGCTCCATCAAGTGGAACGTGAACCGGATGGAAGTTGCTTTCCTTCTTGTTTTGGGGCCATCAGCTGTTCTATTACCGGCTTGTTGAACTTTCAACATGACGTACTTGAGAAATCTTACTATAAAATGTATTAGCAATTAAAAAAAAAAAGTTTTCGATGAATCACCGACAATGTACTTCCCCAGAACAAATTAATCAATTACATTTTCGCTATTCCTCCAGTCGACCAAGTATAGCGAGTATTATAAATCACAATAACTCTATTAACGAGTTATTGTATTGTGGTAAAATAAATTGTGTTGTTAAATAAAATTAATAAATATAAATAATAAGCGAGGGCGCCGGTAGCTCAGTGGTATGCGTGCTTGACTTCTGAGCTCAAGGTCGTGGGTTCGTAACCCGACCGAGGCCCTTAGTTTATTTTATCTGGGAGGTAAAGTAAACTTAAGCACCCCGGATGGGACGTTAAGCGATGGTCCCGAGCCTGTACGATGTCAGGTACTCGTTATAGACCCCTACTCTAGATGAATAAAAAATTTAGGGTAGGCAAAATTTAGGACTCCCACAGTAGAGTCGGGCTCATGTCCACCAGAGTGACGAAAGAGCGCTCTGGTAGTAGGCGATATGACCTCGTTGTTTAAGCCCGGGCATGAGTCATAAAACCTAACCTAACCTAACCTATAAATAATAATTAAAATAATTGAATTAATAATAATGAAGTAATAATAATTAAATAAACAATAAATAAAAATTACTACATTTCCTGTTGAAATTTTATAGCTGGTCTTTTACTAAATTTTGATTTCTATAATAGTTACCGAAAAGGGCCCTAAAAAAAATAAAATAAATTAATAAAAATAGAGCATAATACAATGATGGTTAACTATAAAAGAGAAGGAAGGATGCCAAGATGAAATTAAATTAATTTTAGAAAGTAGAGGCTAGATGGAAAAAGTGTGAAAATAAAGAAGAAAAAATTAAATACTACTAATAATAATAATAATAATAATAATAATAGCCTTTTTATTTCATCCTTAGTATAATAATATAACAATAGTATTACTAGATATTTATATACATTTGAAACTAGGCCCATCTTTGGGCATAGGCCTCTCCCATTTTCTTCCATGCACTCCTGTCCCAGGCCGACCTGTGCCAGAGACCCCCCACTGTCCTGTCTAGATCGTCCCGCCACCGCACCAGTTGTCTTCCTCTTCTTCTCTTCAGGTATATCGGGTACCACTCTGTCATCCTCTTGGCCCATCTTCCTTCTTCCATCCTCGCCACATGTCCTGCCCATTTACTAATAATAAAATAAGATAAAATAAAAAATAAATAAAAGTATGACAAAAATATATAAATATGTAAAAATGAACTGAGAGTTCAGAAACTGAATGTCTGTGTTTGAGCCTCGAACATGGGCTGAGAAAAATGTCACAACACCATCACACATAACTTCCCCTAAATTTTATATATGAAAATATATAAAATATATTTTATAGGGTGTTTTATTGTTTTGTAGCAATCTCCTACGAAATTTGAAACATCATTACTATTAGTCTTCACCATTACTATTAAGTTCAATTAAAGGAGTCACTAAGTATATATTCTCATCAAGTCCGGGCAAACTTTCTCAACGATACTTCTTCAGCTTCAATTATGTTTTCTTCCTTTCTAAACTTGAATTGTTTGAGAACTCTGGGATATTTTCTCCATCCTAAAAAAAAAAAAAAAAAAAAAAAAAACGCTCGTATCTCCCTTCAGACCGGTTCAACAAAACGAAGCTTAGGGAAATCCCTCTGTTGTCTTTATGTTATATCTGTGCATTTATAAATTTGAATTTGGTCTACCTTGGATATGTGCTTACTCGGGGAAGTTAGGTAATCGGTCAAAAATTCGATGCAGAGTTTTCAACGGAATTTCATATTTTCCGACCTCTAGATTCCAAAAATGAAAAAAAAAAATCTGTCTGAGTGCCTGTGAACAAGATAACTCTTGCTAGGATGAATGTATCGACACGAAATTTTATATGTGAATCCAGAACCCTCAAACTACGATACTTCTTCAGCCAAATCGACCTAGGGAAGGGGTGACTAGGAGAGAGGATTAATACAAAAACTCTAATAACTGCCGATTGAATGAATATATCGACATGAAATTTCATATTTAAAGTCAATACCCAATGAATAACCTGTCAAATCACAGCGATATAGGATTTAGGAGTCCCTATGTAATCAACTGTTGAATATTAGCGCTAACGGTCAACTGGGAGCGAATAATTAATTGACAAATTCGTTCTGGGGAAGTGCATTGCGATTTACCGACGACTTTTCCCCATTTTTTTTTTTTTTCTCGGGGTGTCGACCTCCGGTAGAGGCCATGCACCTTGGTCGCCAAGTTGTCAGGAAAGAGGGCCTAACCATTTTTATTTTTCAAATTAATAATTATGAGTTGCTTTGGTCGGCTTGAAGCGACCGACGCCGACCATCTGGTCACTCCCAGCCCACCTTAGTTTCCTTGACGACGCTTGTTGGCGCGCCGAGAGAGCTCGGGATCATTGGGGGGGTGCTCGCTGGTTGTAGTACGGTCTTTCCCCCCCATCGTTGTTAGATTAATGTGTTTTTCTCTTCTTCATATGTTTTACTTATGTAATGACTCGCTACAAACGTCATGACTACATGTTCCCATTCCAGTTCACAGACAGTGGCTGCTATCAAACGACTCAAGGACATTCGGTCGTTACTATTATCATAGTCATGTAAATGTGAGGATTTAACTACCTATTTCAACTCAGTTGATAGAATCAGCGGCAATGTACTTCCCCAGGGAATTAATGAACTAAGTTTTCAGTCTCCCTCATGGACTTCACAATGATTCTAAATATCGTGTCGTTAGGCCTCCCCCCCCCCCCCCCCCCCCCCCCCCCCCCACTTCCCCTGGCTGAAAATTGACAGGTATCTCCTTATATCGATACAAAATTGAAAAAAAAAAAAATCCTATTTGTGTGTTTGTCTGTGAACTTGATAACTTCTGATAGAATGCATATATCGACCCGAAATGTTTTATTTGTATCCAGAATCCCATATTTTCATTTGGAAAAACTCAAAATAAAATTCTGTCCGATTACATAACTTCCCCTATACTTCGTATAGCTGGGCAAGTAAAAAAAACGACCATGAAGTAATATACCACCATTAACCACATGATAACCACCCCGCATCGTACTAAGATTGTCGCTAATGTCATAGAATAAAAAAGTTCCGAATTTGTATTAATTTTTTGAGCTTTTCTTCACACAAGTGTTATTTTAAATTTCTTATGACTAGTGCATTAGTGATGGGCAATCATCTACAGATTGCCACCTCCATCCTCCAAATCCATGAAGACCTAAGTGTTGAGCTCCTACTGGACTACATGATAAATTTCAGTAAAAACTTCTTACTTAAATGTGAAACAAATCAAAACGTTTTGGTAAACAAAGTAGGGGAAACACAAAAATATCCGTTCACGATTTTTAATTATAATCTCTGTTTTTGAATGTTTATTAATTTATTTTCTATTAATTTCAGTTACTTTTTTTTTTTTTTTTTTTTCTTTTTTCTTTAAGAGTTTTTCTAAGTGTATAAGGGTAATGATTAAGGAACCTTATTGTATAATTGTACCTCTGTAAATGCGACTGTTATAATAAATTCTTCTTCTTCTTACACAGGTTGCCACTCTTCTTTAAACCCTCATGGGTTGACAGAAGAAATATACATTTTTCCTTCATATATTATGAGGAAGGCGGGACTCGAACCCCTAACTTGCAGGTTGAGGAGGGAAGCTACCTCCTAGATTGGGTTGTCTATAAGCCCCCCCCCCCCCCACCCTTGGTAAGGTCCTCACTACGTCATCCGTCCTTGACCCCGACCTTCTATCCAGCTCCCTCCAATCATATATCCTCTTGGGTTTGTTTGTCATATCTGGCCTTGTACAGATCCTGGGGCATCCTATCTTCCTGTTAAAACTCTTTTAGGGTACCTAGGTCATTGAAGGCGAGGTGTCCAAAATTGGAAAATTGGAGGTTGTCAATAGACAATGGCATGTGCATGTGTTGATTTTTCCGGCATTTTTTTTACAGTAAGCAAGTACGCCGCCACTAAGCTACCGGAGCCCTCTCTACATCAAAATAGCTTATAAAATACGTACAACATGTATGATATGAAAATAATTTTTAAATAAATAATTAATAATGGAAGATAAATGAATATCAAATTCATAGTACAGTGGAGTCCCGATAATCCGAAAGTCCGCTTAATCCGAAACCGAAAATAGGATATTTTAGGGAAAAAATAACTAAGAAATAAAAATTTAATACAAATTGTATTTATGTACTAAAAATTACAGTACGTTTCAAAGATGGACAGAATAAACAAAACAGAACAATGTTACTTGTAGTATTATATTCGTGTAAAAAAGTCTGTTACATTTTTTTGTCGAAGAGAAGAAGACCTCTCTTTTGAAGCAAAATTACGCCAACGCCTTAGGAACAAGGTGTCTGCTGGGGTCGAGGTGGACTGTTGTTCCACGTAGCGTAGAGCTACATGAAAGGCAGCCGCCGCGTCCGAGTGGGATACCTCCTGCTCGCTGTCGTCTTCTGCTTCACTCCTTCCTTCACTCTCGTCTCAGATGTTCTCCGGTTCTTTCAAAACCATTTCAACCATCTGCTGATCGTTTAAAATTTCATGATCGTTATCGTCAGCTTGTAACCACTCAGTAACATCATTTTCATTTGCATCTTCACAGCCAGGAATATTTTGTAACAGCTCCTGAATCTGTACAACATTGTTGTTGTCTGCATTTTGGCTTGAGGTTTCTTCTATATGTATTATGTACTACGTATGAAATATGTACTACAGGAGAGCAAACAGTAGTTGACGTGTAGACGCTAATGCAGCAGACAGCACACTAGCCAAAAATAGGGGGGGGTTCAAGGGTTGCCAACGATACAATAATTATCGTACTTATACTGTATTGTACCATATTTTAGCGCTTTACTATGTTTATCACTATATCCTGTACCAGTTTGTGTAATTACACGTTGTATTTCATAATTATGTACATTTTGGTAATAAATTCGCTTAATCCGAAATTTTCGTTAATCCGAAATAGGTCCGGTCCCGATCATTTCGGACTATCGGGACTCCACTGTACTACAGTTATTTATATTTTAATTTCTCTATCTTTAAATTCTCTATCTCTACCTAACTAAGGCTCTCCAACATAGGAAAACAATACTGGCTAGCACATAAATATTACTGGATTGTACTGATTTAGTTTATTCTACTTTAGTCATTATTATTGTTTTTACTTACGTTAATTTTCAAGTATGTTATTTATTTTCCGGAATCATCGTCGTTGGCCGCATGACCTCCTGCCTTCTATGTTCAAAGTTGGAATTTCCAAAATAAATCTAGAAAAAAAGAGTCCTCGATGAATCACCGGCAATGTACTTCCCCACAACGAATTGATCGATTAACCTTTCGCTCCCCCTCCAAAACCAGTCGACTGTTTGCGCTAATATTCAATACTTACCTCACATAGGGGCTCCTAAATACTAAATTTTGTGTCGATAAATTTATTACATCGGCAGTTATTAGGGTTTTTGGATTGAACCCCCTCCCCTTCAGCCGATATCTCTGAAGTTTGACAGGTAATATCCTCATTGGGTTTTGACTTTAAATATGAAATTTCATAAATGTACAGTTGGGAAAGTAATATAGTTTTTGAATTTTTTTCCAATACTTGGAGCAATCACTGTTAGCGCAACATTTAATTAATTTTTGATTTTTTGTAGAGGTATTTTTTCTTAAGTTTTCTTCCATTAATTATTCTAATAATTATTAATATTATTATCATAATAACTATGGCCAATATTACTCATGTAATTTATTCTTATGTTTATATTACATCATATTAACAATTTGTGGGAGGAGCCTATGAATGTGGGGGAGTGGGGAATAGTTCGTGTTATGACCGCTGGTCAGTGTTGGACAGATAGTCTTCCATGGTCCTTCAGCCTGTTGACATTAGGGCACTCCTCAAGGCCACCAACTTCTCTCGTCAATCCGGATCGCCTTTCCGTGGACCTCTGAAGTCTGGTACTTGGCTCATCTGGTGTGACGGCGTCCTCAGCCTACTCCCAGATCTTCTCGGCCTTGTTTGGAGATCAGTTCATCAGCCCATCTTCCACATTCACCCCTCCACATCAGGAGAGTTAACTTTGTTTATTTTTGTTTTTCCTTTTAACTACGCCGACTGGCCCTTGTATTTGAAATGAAATATAATTATATCATTTTTCAAAATCTAGTCTATGTTATTTATTAACATAGAATTTGGTGATTCCGGCCAGGAACATATATATTTGTTAAAATATGTATTTGAATTTTGTTCAAAGATGTATTCTAATCCTACTTTGGATTTAATCCTATTTTTGTACATTTAGCTATTTTCTTGTTATTGCGCACTTCATACCTGCCTATAACCTTCGTGTTATCATTTATGACAGTAATCAGATGTTATTATTATGATCTGGAAATAGGTCATAACAAGGTAAATAACATTCTTCTATCCATTAATCAGTGGATGTCTATTTTTATTTTTATGTTGATAGACTCTTCTTATATTATAATCTATTTTTTTAAATAGTTTATAGTCTATCATTTTCTTGTGTTAAAATACATAAATATATATTTTTTCAACCTAATATTTTCAGTGGCACTCATTTAGGTTCTTGTATTTGTTTTGATTCTACTAGAAGGTTCAATGTTTGTTTATATTCACTCTAGCTTCTTTTGTTAATTTCAACTTCAGATATATTTATTATTTTAATTTCATTTTCTTAGAAATACTTCGTTTCATTTTCAATTTTCATTTTCTTTTAATCATGGCAAGTGAGGAAGCGGATGTTAATGTTGCTGCTTTCTCCGATTCTCGGACAATAATATTAAGACGCAAACTTTATTCTTTATGTCAAGATATTAAATCTATTCGAGAACAAGGCCGTGCAGCTAAGGTAGATAACAGTCAAACGAATCTATTTCAAGCGATGTTCTCCGATCTTTCAAATCTTCGAAGTGAATTAAACTTTACCAATGAAGCGTTGGAAACATACTTTGTAAATGCTCAGAAAGGCGAGGATTATCCTACGGATAGAGATTCTTTGATTTTATCGAACTCGAAACGTTATATCTATGAGATCCTTATGATTCATATGGAGCTTTGTCCGCCTCCCAGGCCAGCTCGAGAACGAGCAGCTACTCCAACTCAAAATATTTCTGTTATCAACGACACCAGGTCGCGCCTCCCAAAAATTAATATTCCAAATTTTTCAGGCGAATTGACAGATTGGCCGCATTTCAAAGATGTTTTCATTTCTTTAATTCACGATGAACCGTCACTGTCTAAAACTGATAAATTTTATTATTTAATTTCTAGTCTGAATGGTGAGGCTCGATCCCTTTTAAAGTCCATACCTGTGACGGAGGCTAATTATGACCTAGCCTGGAAGACTTTGATGGCTCGCTACGATAAGAAGCGTTTCTTAGCTACAGCCTTCTTGGACAAACTTCTCTCATTTAAATCTCACCCAGAGGTTTCCGAAAATTATAAATTATTTTTATCTCATGTGGGTGACAGTATGGAAGCTTTTCAACTTCTAAAAATTCCTCATGAAGCGGAATTTATCTTGTTTCATCTTGCTATTCAATGTCTGGACCAGAGAACAAGGGAAATGTTCGAATCCAAGCATATTAAGGAAGAATTTCCGCGATGCAACGATCTTCTGGAGTTTGTCAGAGACAGACAGCAAATTCTGAAGCTGTCTTCCAGCAAACCCGGTAAGTCGTCGTGCCCGAAGGTAACGAAGACCCATAATAAATCTTCTTCTGTGTTTTTGACGACCAAGAGAGCTTCGAAACCATCGGATGTGCGCACTTCTAAGTGTCCATACTGTAAATTGTCTGGTCATGATTTGACCAAATGTCCCAATTTTTTGAATCTGTCGCCGTCGCAACGCTTCCACTTTGTAAAAACCTTCAAGGGATGTAAATATCATTTAACTTCTGGTCATACTACCGACGAATGCAAATTTAAAATTAGATGTCTCATTTGCCAATCTCTTCACCATTCCTTACTTCATTTTTCAACAAACACCCTCGTTGAAGATACTAGGCCTCCATCTATGGGGACGCCTTCAGGAACTTCGAAATCGATTCTTACCTTTCGTGGTAATTCTTTTGATGTTCCAGCTCAACAAATACTTCTTAGTACTGCTACTGTTTTCATAACAGATGTTCGAGGATGTTTTCATCCCGTTCGTGCTCTCATTGATTCGGGAGCTCAATCCTCATTGGTGACTTCAGACTGTGCACGGCGACTCCGCTTGACGGTGGCGAATGATTCCCATCAGATAAGTTCTGTCGGGGACCTTAGTGTTCCGTCCTTAGGAACTACATTTTTTGAGATGAAATCTATTCATCGTAAAGCCCCTCTACTAGGTGTCCGCGCCACAGTTGTCACCAAAATAACGTCGGATCTTCCATCTATTGCAGTTCCGGAAATTATAATCAGAAAAATTAACCCTTCGATCAAATTAGCCGATTTGAATTTTGGACTGCCTCGTCCTATCGACTGCCTTTTAGGTGCCGATATTTACTATAAAATATTGGAAGGTAGACCCATCCCTATTATCGGTACAGACTTAGCCACCATTAAAACATCTCTTGGCTGGATTGTTACTGGTGCCTATTCAGTTGATTTTGAGTCCTTCCCCAGGCCATCGGTTTTGACCCTCACGACGATTCCCTTTATTCACCGTCAACTTGGACGATTCTGGGAATTGGAGGAACCTAGCATTGGAGTTGTGACCGATCCGGAAGAGGAACTTTGCGAAGAACATTTTGCCCGGACTCATCGTCGTTTGACTTCAGGGAGGTACGTTGTTGCTCTTCCATTTAAATCTCCTTCACCATTATTAAGTGATTCAAGATCGCAAGCGTTGAAGCGGTTCTACAACTTGGAAAAGAAATTGTTGAGAAATCCCACATTGAGACGAGAATATATCACTTTTATGGAAGAGTATCTCTCTCTGGGACACATGGAAATTGCTTCCTTTCCTGGGAAATACATAATTCCCCATCATGGCATTTTAAAAGAGACTAGCTCAACAACTAAGTTGAGAGCGGTCTTTGATGCGTCCATGTCATCGTCGATTTCTACCGGCTCTCTAAATCAACATCTTTTTGTTGGACCGAAACTTCAACTTGATATTGCGGACATCATGCTTAATTTTAGAATTCATCGCATTGTGTTTGTGACGGATATCTGTAAGATGTACCGCCAAATCCTTATCAATGAACCCGATCGTCTTTATCAACATATTTACTGGAGATCGGATCCTGCTGATGACGTTAAAGAATATGAATTGTGCACCTTGACTTACGGGATGTCCTGCTCCCCCTACTTGGCTCTTCGCGTTCTTAAACAACTCACTCTGGATGAAGGTCATCATTTCATCCATGCGTCCAAAGTGTTACGCGAGGACGTATATATGGATGATATCATAACTGGGGCATCAAGTATCGATGAAGCCCTCAGCCTTCAACAACAACTAATTGATTTACTCATGAAGGGTAATTTCGAGCTTCGTAAGTGGGCCAGCAATTCAGAGAGTGTGCTCAAGTCAGTTCCAGAGAAGTTTCATGAAAGGTCTATTTCGCTTTCGAAGGGAGAAGATTGTGTTTTTAAGGTGTTAGGGGTCCAGTGGAATGCTCAGTCAGATGAGTTCTCATATAATATCACCACCCCACGTCCTCAGTGCACTAAACGTGGTGTTCTATCTGCAATTGCGCGTATCTTCGATCCTCTAGGTTATTTAACACCGGTGATATTTTTGGCCAAGCTTATGTTGCAAAATATTTGGAAATTAGGCCTCGGCTGGGACGATCCTCTGCCAACTGAGGTCAAACTTGACTGGGAAAATTTCATGATGGAAGTTCCCCAATTGGTGTCCATCCGTTTATCACGTTTCATCCCGGTGAAACACAGTAACGATTGCCAGTTCGTCGGTTTCTGCGACGCTTCAGAGAAGGGATTCTCGGCCATCATTTATATTAGAACGGTAACGGATGACAATGTTCAAATTTTTCTCTTGAAAGCAAAATCTAAGCTGGCTCCTATAAAACCGCTCTCTATCCCAAGGCTTGAGCTTTGTGGTGCTCTTCTTCTTGCAAAATTATTCAGCTCTCTGAAAAAATTTCGAGACAGAATTTCGATAAATCAAATATTCTTCTTTACGGATTCCGCTATTGTGTTAGGTTGGCTACATACTCCACCTCATTTATTGAAAACCTTTGTGGCCAACCGTATTGTAGAAATTTTACAGTTAATTCCTGAGGTGTCCTGGCGTCACGTGGGCACATTGGACAATCCAGCTGACGCTGCCTCACGGGGTCTCCGCCCATCTCAGATTTTACGTAGTGATCTATGGTGGAACGGACCGTCTTGGCTACAACTTCCCGTCCATGACTGGCCAAAGATCGAAAGATTTTGTAGCCGGACAACAGTTTTGCCCGAGCTTAGGGGCGGTATAATTGCTACTCTCAGTTCAAAGGTCGTCCCTGACCTTGTGTCATGGATCGAAAACTTCTCATCATTTATGAAGCTTCTCAGGACGGTATCGTATGTGCGGCGATTCATCCAGAATGCCCGCAACTCCAATCTGTGTGGGCCTTTGACATTAAGAGAATTGAACGCGGCGGAGACAACCTGTATCCGTCTTATCCAAAATTGTTATTTACCTAACGCTATACACAGTGGCGACGAGGATTATGCCTCCACTAATCTCCGAGGTCTGACTCCATTCTTGGATCCCTTGGGACTTTTGAGGGTGGGCGGTCGTCTTCAACAATCACCTCTTCCTGAAGGTATGAAGCACCCTATCATCCTACCTCATCATTCCCACCTCTCTAGACTTATAATACGTCACTATCACCACTTGTATTTGCATGCTGGTCTAAATCAACTCCATGCCTTGATACGTCAACGTTTCTGGATCCTCTCAGCAAGGCGTTTAATCAGACAAGAGTTATTTAGATGTGACATTTGTTATAAGTTTTCAGCAAAGCCAGCTGAGGCTCTGATGGGCAGTTTGCCTACGTGTCGTTTTGAAGCTGGCCGAACTTTTATTAATGTTGGCGTCGATTTTGCCGGCCCATTTTCTATCAGGGAGTCTCGGAGAAGAAATGCGCCTGTTAGCAAATCATATTTATGTCTGTTTGTATGTATGACTACTAAGGCTCTTCATTTGGAACTGGTATCTGATCTTTCGTCAGCGTCCTTCATGGCCACGCTCGATAGATTCATTTCACGTAGAGGGCTCCCTACTAAAATTCTGTCAGATTGTGGCAGCAACTTTGTCGGAGCGGCAAGGCATCTCTCTGACATGCAGAAATGGTTACATAAAAAATCTGTCCAAGAGGATTTGTCTTCCCATCTACTGACGAGAGGTGTGGAATGGGTTTTTAACCCTCCTTACTCACCCAATTTCGGAGGTATCTGCGAAGCCGGCGTCAAGTGCGTGAAGAATCATTTTAAACGCGTTCTCAATGATACAGCTTTCACTTTCGAAGAGCTCACCACCTTGTTCGCAAGGATTGAAGCGATTCTAAACTCAAGACCTTTTTTGTGCCTTAACATCAGATCCTACTGATCTAGACATTCTTACTCCAGGTCATTTCTTGATTGGGACAGCTCTAACAACGAGACCAGAAGTCGACTTTACGGACAGTCCTGAGAATCGACTCACCAGATGGCAACTCGTACAACAAAGAGTTCAACACTATTGGCATCGATGGAGGAATGAATATCTTACAACTCTCCAACAACGACCAAAATGGTTTAGAACTACTTACCATCCTCATGTCGGTGATTTGGTTCTTCTTTGGGACAAACATTCCTCACCTGCTCAATGGCCTCGCGGAAGAATAACTGACGTCTTCCCAGGTCCCGACGGAATTGTTAGGGTTGTAAATGTTCATACTCTTAAGGGTATTTTTAAACGTCCCCTATCTAAGTGTGTGCCACTGATTCCCCAATCGGGTGACTCAGAGAAGTAATTTCTTTAAATTTTTTTTCATATAAAATTTGGTGGGCGGTTATGTTAGCGCAACATTTAATTAATTTTTGATTTTTTGTAGAGGTATTTTTTCTTAAGTTTTCTTCCATTAATTATTCTAATAATTATTAATATTATTATCATAATAACTATGGCCAATATTACTCATGTAATTTATTCTTATGTTTATATTACATCATATTAACAATTTGTGGGAGGAGCCTATGAATGTGGGGGAGTGGGGAATAGTTCGTGTTATGACCGCTGGTCAGTGTTGGACAGATAGTCTTCCATGGTCCTTCAGCCTGTTGACATTAGGGCACTCCTCAAGGCCACCAACTTCTCTCGTCAATCCGGATCGCCTTTCCGTGGACCTCTGAAGTCTGGTACTTGGCTCATCTGGTGTGACGGCGTCCTCAGCCTACTCCCAGATCTTCTCGGCCTTGTTTGGAGATCAGTTCATCAGCCCATCTTCCACATTCACCCCTCCACATCAGGAGAGTTAACTTTGTTTATTTTTGTTTTTCCTTTTAACTACGCCGACTGGCCCTTGTATTTGAAATGAAATATAATTATATCATTTTTCAAAATCTAGTCTATGTTATTTATTAACAATCACTATAAGAACAGTTGAGCGATCAACGATTCTTCCTCACTTGTTTTCCATTGAAATCAGCCACCTTGCGAGCCCTATACAAGATAACAAAAGAAATATCTTTGTTAATTCTTATCATCAAATAAACACAGATATTATCAGCAATATACTCTGCACATTGAGACACTCCTAGTGTTATCGAAAACACTTATAATAATAATAATATTTATTTCAGTTAAACCATAACATGGTAATATGATACATCATAAGAATGTATTCTATGTATGTGATACGTCACGGGAAAATAACCTTTTCATAATTACACAATCTATAGATGAACTTGAAACCTTAGTAATTTGGAAAGAGAAACGTGAACATTTAGAAACCCCGCCTAGGCCCTTCGATTTTTTATTTGGAAGGTGAAAAAATCTTGAGCAGGTCGTCCTTAGTTGGTCCCAGGTCTGTACGATGTCAGGTACTCGTTGAAAAGACCTGCAAAGGTGGGATAAATCTGGCTGGCAAAATATAGGACTCCCGCAGTAGAGTCGGGCTCATGTCCACCAGAACGATGAAAGAGCGCTCTGGTAGTAGGCGATATGATGAAGGTTCTGGCAAAGTTTGAAAATTTTCTGAAACATGCGTAATATAAAAATTATAAACTTATCTAGTGTACTGGACAAAAATATGCTACTCGTAAATAACCTAAAATTCTACTAATTCGCTATTCCAACAGTAGATCTGTCAAAGTTATGCCCAGGCTATAACTACGAGGTAATATCGGCTACTACCAGATCGACGAAAGAGCGCTCTGGTAGGCTTGAGCCTGACTCTACACTGGGAATCCTACATTTTACATACCTACTCTGGTTTATTCACCCAGTCTTCAACGAGAACCTGATATCATACAAGCTCGGGACCATCACTTAACTTCCCATCCGAAGGACGGCATGCTCTAGGACTTTCCACCTCTCACATAAGAAACCTGAGGGCCTCGGCCGGGTTTCGAATCCGGATTCGCTTGCGTCTTGGAGGTTCTGCCAAAGTTTGAAATTTTCTGAAAAATGTAAAATACAAAAATTGTTAACTCATCTAATGTACTGGACACAAAAATATACAATACTTAACATTTTCGCAGAGATATTGTACTTTATGTAATAAAAAACATAAAGAAAAACGTGTTTTTTAAAAAAATATTGTCTATTTCACATAACATACGAAATATATGGGAGTACTTTCGATATTGCTACCATCTTTAGCCACAAATACTGAGTATACATATATTTTGTGAAATAGACAATATTTTTTAAAAAAACATACGTTTTCTTTGTATTTTTTACAAAAATATATACTAATTAACCTGAAATTGCTTTAATTAATTATAATTGATGGGGTTAGAATCAAAATGGTCCAAGTAACATTTTTGAAAATTTTTCGTTAAGTGCATAATCGGGTATAAAAATGATAGTTCTGTTCAGGAAAAAAGTTGTACAAGTGAAATCCTAGCCAGTGAGATCTAGTGGCAAATCACTTATACCATTTTGGTGACATCATCAAGTAACTTAAACATATCAATAGTGACCTTGAATTAAGATTTTAATATCATGAAAGCAGAAGACAACATATTTCCGGTTTCAATAAATTATAGATTTTTTAAATCAATTAAGAACTTAACAGTTTCTTCAAAGTTTTAAAAATGTCACTTAGACCACTTTGATTCTAACCCCGCCAATTAAGATGTTTTTACGGCACGCCCTCAGCTGTGTATCCCTCTGAAATATATTACCATATATAAATGAATGGTCCGACTGCAGTCGGCTTGATTTGGTAATTAGGGCACCCATAATGGTTGGGAACCTAACACACATCCTGTCTGACGTTGAGTAATCGTTATGTGAATAATACGAGTATACACGAGGCTCCATTAAACATAACAACATTTCCTTTCATTAGACTAAGTTGGCCCAATCTATCAAATATAAAACTTGTCACTTCTGAGCGTACTGTTGTGTGTTGAACGAAGAGAGAGGGTTCGACGTAGGATGTCAATGGGACCGATAATAATCGAAAAAAAAAAAAAGAAGATATTTGAGTTAATCATCCCCCCTAATCCCCCCTTTCCTCTGGCCGATCAATAGGTTTTGTCCTTGCGTTGAATACACATATGTAATTTTGTGTAAATATATTGAAGTTAGTTGTTAGATTTTTGCTGAAAATCAATAGAGTTAGTTATTATGACTCATGCCCGGGCTTTTAATTACGAGGTCATATCGCCTACTACCAGAGCACTCTTTTGTCACTCTGGTGGACATGAGTCCGACTCTACTATGGGAGTCCTAAATTTAGTCTATCCTACATTTTTATTGTACTAGGATACGGTTCTTTAACGGTTTCGAACCCGCGATCATGAGCTCAGTAAGCAAGCCTGCATACCACTGAGTTACCGGCGCCCTCGAAAATCAATAGATTTCTACAGATAGCATTTTTTGAGGGCACCGGTAGCTCAGAGGCTAGCCTACTAAGCTCAATCGCGGGTTCGGAACCTGGTCGAGGCCCTTAGGTTTTTTTTTATCTGTGAGGTGTAAAAACATTGAGCACGCCGTCCTTTGGATGGGAGGCAAAATTTAGGACTTCTTAGTAGAGTCGGGCTCCGTCCATCATGTCTATCAGAGCGACGGAAGAGCGCTCTGGTAGTAGACGAGATAAGTCACCACTAACTATAAAATTCTAAAATCCATTTAATTTCCCCGGAGATGAAGTTTCTCTCTGATTATTTGAATTTTCACTTAATTTAATTTGTATATTTCAAAATAATAAATTGTGATATTTATTTTGAATAAATGTTTAAATGTATTTTTATATTTTTTTTTCAGAACTATGTAACGAACATATCGAAAATTTCGATGTCAGATGACTCCTGGATGCACATGTTGTAATTCGTGAGTATTGATTTTATATTGATATTATATTCATAATATTTGCAATTTTAAATTGGAATCAAAAAGTGTGTATCAAAAATAATTGTTGTATTTGGTTGGTCCCCGTCAGGGATAAGCAAACTATAGCAGAGCGGCGTAATAATTCGAAAACGTACAGAACAGTAAGATTTTTAAGTCCCATATACGAGGATATAAATTCGATCCTGAGTTTTCACCGGAATTTCTTGTTTCCGACCCTCTGATAACCAAAAATGAAAGTACCCACACGAAAATTCTCCCTCTGGTTGATATTTTTCAATAGGTGTCATAGAGCGTTTTGGATACATATATAAAATTTCGTGTCGATACATTCATTCTATGGGGAGTTATCGCGTTCACAGACACACACACACACAGACACAGACAGATTTATACGAAGTATAGGGGAAGTTATTTAATGGTTCAAAAATGCCTATGCGGAGAATTTCATGTTTTCCGACCTCCAGGTTCCAAATATGAAAAAAAAGGTTAGTGTGTCGATCATACAATAACTCCCGGTAGAATCAATGTATCAACCCGAAATTTTGTAAGTGTATTCGAACACTCAAAGACGTCACATATTGATTTTCAGCCACATCGACCAAATGTAAAGGGGGGATCATGGGGGAGACATCATAAAAAATGATACATTCATTGCCGACGTAATGAATGTATCGACACAATATACAGTATGAGGATTCATTT
This sequence comes from Aradus depressus, assembly GCA_963662175.1. Taxonomy (NCBI): domain Eukaryota; kingdom Metazoa; phylum Arthropoda; class Insecta; order Hemiptera; family Aradidae; genus Aradus; species Aradus depressus. Next base: position 37,843,034 of record OY759220.1, read on the forward strand.
AAGCAAAACAATCGATTAGTTTTAAAGAGAGAGGGAGTACTTAGATGACGCGTTGCGGCTATTTGACGCCAATATCGATATATCGAGAGACCCTTCCCTGCTTCTCGTCCCCAGATTCCTCTTTACGACTCTGACCATACCTAGGTGGGCACGTGTCATTGGCCTTCTGCACGTGACCTTATCTCGACTCCATTATCAGTCCAGTGGACAGGTTGTCGTGTACAGGCAACACTAATAACCATACAATAACCCCATATTAGATACATAATAGAACCGATATACCTAACGTCTTCCTACGTGGTCGTACGTTGACATCTTCGGACAAAGATTCTGTCTTACTCCAACGATTGATGTCTATGTCTTTCTAAAAGCCATACATTTTCTGATATTCCAGTTTTTTTTTATATTATTATCTGTTTTCTCTTATTGTCTCTCCACGTCACAAAGGAAAAGGAAAAAAGAGCGAAGTTTTCTCTTTCCGCCCAAAAACAATAATCGAAATGTAGGAGCTCCTAAATCCTCATACTAAATTTAGTGTCAATAAATTCATTACATCGGCAGTTATTGGGGCTTTTAAATGGAACCCCCCTCCCCTTCAGCAGATATCGTTGAAATTTAACAGGTTATGTCCTCCCTCTGATCTCCTTCCCTTCTGCCGATTCCGCTGAAAATTAATAAGTGTCGTCCTTATGTGGTTCTGAATTCACATATGAAATTTTGTGGCTGAAAATCAATTGATGGCATCCTTAGAGGGTTCTATCTGATACATTAGGAGTTATTATGTTCACAGACTGACAATAACTTGAAATTCTGTTGAAAAATAAGCATCAAATTTTTGACAGATTACATAACTTCCCCTATACTTTCGTATAGCTGAGGAAGTAAAAAACAGTTACATCATTTTATAAGTTACATTCCATATGTCCAAAAATAACGAAAAGGACAACAACAAAAAAAAGTGAAAACGAGGAAAGTTTTCGTTTTTGTTCTAAGAGGAATGTATTAAATGTGTATCAAGGTCTTTCAGTCTAAAATTTAAATAAATTGACCCATTCCAGGCGCGACAGTTATTCGCGCCGGTATCTCAGATGGCCTTGAATATAAATTGGTGCATTAGGACGGGTTCATCTGACACTAATGGCCAAAAAAGTTCAAATATGGCGCCTTCTCCAGAACGAGGCCCCATTTCCTTTTTTGGATTTAATTCCAACACTTTCTCCCTCGTAACCATGGAGTTATATAATTATTTATCTTTAACTATAGGAGCTTACTGTATCTACCGAATTCATATTATATTCACTTTTCCTGGGGTGATAGATATATATGTAAACGGTCAGAAATTCGATGTTAAGTTTTCAGTGGAATTTCATGTTTTCCGACTACCTGATTCGAAAAATAAAAGAAAAAAGTCGTCAGTGATTCACAGCAATGCACTTCCCCAGAAAAAAAATTAATCAATTTTCGCTCCCCCTCCGAAACCAGTCGACCGTTTGCGCTAATATTCAACAGTTGACTTACACATGGGCTCCTTAATCCTCATACTAAATTTTGTGTAGATAAATTCATTATATCGGCAGTTATTTGGGTTTTTGAAATTAGCCCCCTTCTCAGAACCAATCCTTCAACCGATATAGCTGATAATTGGCAGATTATGTCTTCATTGAGTTATCACTTCCAATATGAAATTTTATTTTATTCCCCCCTAACCCCCCCCCCCCCCCCCGCTCTTCCTTTTGGTCAATTTGACTGAACGACAATAAGTGTTGTCGATGGAGGGTTCTGGATTCACATAGGTATAAAATTAATTCGATAGGGAATTATCGTGTTCACAGACATATTTAGAATTTAAAGTTCGGAACACATGAAATTCCGTTCAAACCTCTGCATCGATTTTTTGGCCGATTAAATAACTTCCCCTATACTTCGTATAACTGGAGAAGTAAAATCCCTGCCTGTTAGTGTGTGGACATAATGAATGTATCGACACGAAATTATATTTCAGGGAATCAACCAAACTGGAGGGGGGGGGGGGGGGGGATCAGAGGGGGCTCAACTATAAAATCACAATAACTGCCGTATCGACTGAATGTATCGATACAAATCAAATATTGAGTTTTAGCCCAAACGATCGTTCGGTTTTGGAGTGAGAGCAAGAATTTAATTAATTCGTTCGGGAAGTACATAGCCGGTGATTCACCCCCCCCCCCCCCCCCCCCTTCGCTGCTGTACAACACTGTAAGTATGTCTGTCATCTATCAGCCTAATGAGATGAGAGTGCCACTATAGCGGCTGTTGCCTTATATATAGGAACCTAGCCCAGCCAGACAGACCAGCAGGTTTTTAGTTTTTTGATTTATTTTGATTCTTTGCCCCCCTTGTCATTCTTCGTTGGTGTTGTTTAATCCTGATCTCGCTATATATAGTTACGTTGGAAATACATACCCTTTTGTCTCTAGTCTTGTCGTCCTAAAACTGTCTTCTTAGATATTTTCAACTGTCAAATTAGAAAATTAACACTTCCATAATTCAAATTTGGATAACTTTTAGTTACCCATCAGTCAGAAATAGTTGTCTTTTTCAGACTAACTGATTCCTGAAAAGAAAAGTTACCGCCAACGTATTCCCCAGTGTGAATTATTCAATTACGTTTTCGCTCTATAGCCAAAAGCAATCGACCGTTTGGGCTAAATATTTATCAGAAAATATAAAGAAAAACGTATGTTTTTTAAAAATATTGTCTATTTCAAAAAATATATGGAAAATTAGTAGTTGTTAAGTCGTGGCTGAAGGTGGTAGCAATACCGAAAGTACTCCAATATATTTTGTGAAATAGATCAATATTTAAAAAAAAACATACGTTTTTCTTTATATTTTTTATAAGAGTTTCATAATATCTCTGCTAAATTTTTGTCGATACATTCATTACAATAGCCCATTCGGCCGATTTCGCGGAAAATTAATAGTTGCCGTTCTAATGGTGTTTTGAATAATATAATATTTTATGCCGATATATTCATTACATAGGCAGTTATTCGAGTTTTTGAAGTAAGCTTTTCTCCTAATTCCCCCTTCCCTTTGACCAATTTAGCTGAAAATTAATAAGTGTCGTCCTTAGAGGGTTCTGGATATATATATATTTTTTTATAGCTTGTTTTTAAGCCCGCCTCCCCTTCTCAACTCTCCCTTTCCTTTTGGGCTTATGGAGTACTGGACCAACATATATCTGCATATTTTTGAGTCGTATATTTTTCCCTTTGGCCGATTTAGCTGAAAATAAATAGGTCTTCTGGGTTCTGGATAATACACATATAAAATTTCGTGTTGTTATATTCATTCTATCGGGAGTTATCGTGTTTACGGACACACAAAGAGACACCATTTAAAAAAAAAAATAGGAAATTCCTGTAAAAACCAACATTGAATTTCTGACTGATTGTATAACTTCCCCTATACTTTTTAAGGCTTGGAAACTATAACTCTCGGTAGAATGAATATATCGACATTAATGTATAACCTAATGCAAGGAGCATATGCTAATATGCAGAAATGCAAGTTAGATGCAGCCCCACCACGGAAGGGCTTGCACCTGTTTCAGCTTTCTTTTTTGATGGCACAGTTCCTGAATCTACCTACCTCATTCATCTCTCTTTTCTTTCAGACTGACCTGAAGCAATCAGGTTCAGATCAGACATATAAAATGTGTCGATAAATTCACCTATCTAACGAGAGAATCTTAACTGGCAAAATTTATGAAGCTTGACCAGAAGAAGAAGAAAAAAAACATAGTTGGCGAATCATCGACAATGTACTTCCCCAGAACGAATAATTAAATTAAAAAATATATATGGTGTACTAAATACAGGGGAAGTTTTATACATAATCGGTCAGAAATTCGACCGAACCCTTAATTCTAAAAATGAAAAAAAAAAGTGTGCCTGTGAGCACGAGAACTCCCGATAGAATGAATGTATCGTATGAAATTTTGTATGAGTGTCCAGGACCTGTTAAGGACAACACCTTTTCATTTTCTGCGGAATCATCCAAAGGGAAGGGGAGCTCAATTCCAAAACAATTAATGCCGATGTAATTAATGTATCGACACGAAATTTAGTAAGAGGAGTTGTGTAAGTCAACTATTGATTTAGAGGGAGAGTGAAAACTTACTCATTATGGGATAGTACGTTGCCGGTGTTTCTCTGACGACTTTTTATAGCTGACACGAAACTTGTATCTGTGAGTTGTCTTACAAATGATGTCATACCATATTTGATCTCTTGAATCTACAGCGGGATGAACTTTTGTGTTGTAACGTTGCAATGTCGAAAGTGGCTCAACTGCACTTATGTGGTTATGCAACTGTCTTATGGGGAGTTGCACTTGTGTACAGTGAGCTGTCATTAGGAAAATGGCGACTATACGTCTTTATACTTTGTGTGTCCTACACTTAAATAAGTCCCTTCGCGAAAACTGATATTATAAATACTTAGCTTCACTGATGCTTTTAACAAAAATATGTGGTATGACGTGAACTTTCTTTTAACTATTTAGTTATTATGACTCATGCCCGGGCTTTAACTACGAGGTCATATCGCCTACTACCTATCAGCCAATTAACCGAAGCTTAACCAAATTCAAAGAAACTTGTTCCTCTAGTAAATAGCTCCTTTTTTGTTTTTTTCTACATTCAAGGAAATAATATACTTTTTCTTTTAACTGCTGGTCTTTCCCCGACATCAATCGCTTTCCTATTTCCGTTCCCGGAGAAAAAAAAACTATTATGAACATTATTTTTGAGTTGTGTAAATCCTTATAACATCGCGACGAAAGAGCGCTCTGGTAGTAGGCGATATGACCTTGTAGTTAAAGCCCGGGCATGTTACAATAACTAACAGTATTACTTTTTATTATTATTTTTTTTTTTCAAATTAGCAATTATAAACGTTTCAGGAAGTACTCCCCAATATCTAAGTAAACTTTATGAGTTCATTAAGTTAACATTCTTTCTGTCAATCAGAATCTTTTAGGTTAGTTATTATGACTCATGCCCGGGCTTTAACTACGAGGTCATATCGCCTACCAGAACGCTGTTTCGTCACTCTGGTGGACATGAGCCCGACTCTACTATGGGAGTCCTAAATTTTGCCTACCCTAAATTTTTATCACCGAGGATAGGGGTCTTTAATGAGTACCTGATATCGTACTGGCTCGGGACCATCACTTAACGTCCTATCCGAAGTTTATTTTACCTCCCAGATAAAATAAAGTAAAACCCTCGACCTAGTTTCTGTTCTCACATTTGCTTTTAATTTGAGAAATTGATTTTCATTGGCAGTTCTTACCATTGATTATACTGAAATGCAGACATTTTAATTAATTATTTCAATAACTGTAATAACAGCACCATATTGATATTATCTTATTACATATGTTATCTATTACCAATGGTGTGTACTCTCTGTTATCAATCCCTCACGTCCTCCCCACCTCTAAATGTTCATTTCTTTTTTGCATTCCTCAAGGATTACGTCAATATTTTTTTTTTGTATATTTTTTTTATTAATCTTATCATATATAGTTTTATTTTCCTTGCAGTTTAAATTGAATATTGAACATAGTAATGCGAGAAATCGTTCGAAAATGTATGTAGCCTGTTAAATGCATCATTACATTTAGATATTATATTCCCCAAATGTTTTTTTTTCAAAAAGTATTTTTACTTCTCCTGTTATACGAAGTATAGGGGAAGTTATGTAATCGGCCAAAAAATTGATACAGAGTTTTGAACGGAATTTCATGTGTTCCGAACTTTAAATTCTAAATATGTCTGTGAACACGATAATTCCCTATCGAATTAATTTTATATGTCCAGAACCCTCCATCGACAACACTTATTGATGTTCAGTCAAATTGACCAAAAGGGTGGGGGGGGGGGGGGGGAGGGATTACGAGGGGAGGTTTAATAGAAAAACTCTTAATAACTGTCGATAGAAGGATCTAACGATACAAGATTTTATGTGTGTGACCAAAATATCATATGAAGGACACTCAGCGGAATTGGTAGAAGGGAAGGGGGAGGCCAGAGGGAGGCTCAACTCAAAAATCGCAATAACTGCCGATGTAATGAGCATATCGACATGAAATTTCATATTTAAAGTCAAAACCCAATTAGATTGGATACACATATAAAACTTAGTGCCGATAAATTCATTGACAGAAGTTATCGTATTCACAGAGACAGACACATACTCATTTTTTCCCCCATTTTTGGATACAACGTGCAATTCCAGTAAAAACTTAACTTCGAATTTTGACCGATTTCATAACTTCCCCTATAGTTAGAGAAGTAAAAACAAAAATATTACGGAGAAGTATGTTCAGGTCTCACGCTGAAGACCACTTTTTGTGTCTGGTTTTTCCCAATAGATAAGAAACTGCATTGGGGATTGAGTTCGCTGTTGAAATTCACTGTTACCCAATCGAATGAATCACAGGTATTATCGCAAGTCACAGATCTCAAACTGGTCCCCACTCCCCACTGCACATTTATTGGTAATGTCAAAAACATATTAATCTGGGAGTTGAAAAAACCTTGAGCACGTCGTCCTTCGGATGAATTCTCGTGCCTATATTCAACAATTTCATGACATGACAGAACCACATAAGTTCCATTTGATTTTCAGCAAAATCAGCCTAAGGGAGGGGGGGATGAGAGCTTAACAAAAAAACTGTAATAATTTCCGTTATGATTGTATTGACACGAAATTTTATTTCCCCGAACGAAGTATAGAGGAAGTTATATAATCAGTCAGGAATTCGATACTGAGTTTTCAATGAATTTCATGTTTTCTGACCTCCAGATACCGAAAATGAAAAAAAAAAAAAAAAACTCGTGTCTATGTGGACACGATAACTCCCGATAGAATGAATGTATCGACACGACATTTCATTTGTGTATCCAGAAACCCTCTAAGGGCCGCTTCACACTCTCGGCGAGACTATCAGAGAGTCGACAAACACGAGAGTGTGGAGGGCATTCTCGCCTATCCTCGGTCATTCTCGCCGCGCCTCGCCTGTTCTCCCTTCTGTGTCGGTAGTTCAGTAGTCTCGCCGAGTGTATGGAGCGGTCTTAAGAACATCTATTGATTTTCAGTCAGATCGACCCCGGAAGGTGGGATTTTGGGGGAGGTTAAACTCAAAAACCTTATCAAGTGCCACAATGAATATATCGATTCGAAATTTTGTGTGAGGATTCAGAAGTCAACTATTGATTATGGAAAGAAAAGTTAATCGATTAATTCAGGTATATCGGTCAAAGCTGAGGAGTGTTTAGTGCAAGAGTTTCACTGTCCACTTAATATTTTATTTTCATTGTAGCAATATTGACGGTCAGTCAAAGATGGAAAAAAAAACACTATTCAAATGCCAACGTTTCAATTTATTTTATATCATCATCAGGGCCTACAAACATGGAGGGAGGGGGGGGGGGGCGGAAATCAAGATTAGAATCAAAAATAAACAAAATTTTTTTTTTGTTGATAAACATTACTGAACGTTAAAAATACATTATAACAAGTTAAAAATTGAAACTGACTTACTATGAATAATTACTAAACATTAAAATTAAATATGAATACATTACTAACCATAAACATTAATAATGGAAATAGATAAATAGGTGGATAAATAATAAAGAGTAAACATTAAAATGACTTACTATGAATAAGCAGGGTTGGGGAGAAGACATGTACACTGGATGGAGTCTTACATTGCAATGAAATGGTACAAAATAATACAGGGGTGCTGAAGGAAACAGGTACAGGGAGCATGGAAAACCCCCTCATAACTGTCACATTACAGCAGAAATGTTGAAAGTAATATAAATATGTATTATTAAGGTTGTTGGTGTCTGTATACTCTAACACATATCTATAGATAATTAATAAATAATAACAAATATATATAATACACAAAACAAATAAATTAAATAAAATGCAAAATAGATAATATAGATATTGGAGACAGAAATATGGTGTCAGCTCTTGCTAAGTCAATTGGCATAACTTTTAACCCAAAACGGCATAACACTTAACCCAAAACGAAGAGGTTGAGAACCCCTGTTCTAATAGATTTCACTTGTAAATTTATTTTATGATGAAGTAGGCAGTGGAGTGAGTGTGACAAAAAAAGACAACAATGATGTACTCAGGATGCTACCTTGGACAACGCCATCAGGAAAGGTTGTTACTATACTGTCCCTCAACCCACCTTCTTCTCTGGCTCATTGTTCTCATAGAGGGCGTTAAATGGCGTGTAGGTTGTCAGACATTATTTGTGTTCAGTTTCATTACTATTTGTAGTGCTTCTGAGAACATCATCCTGCAAAGGAGTAAGGAGGTTTCAGAGGGAGAGCGGAAACGTTATATATTACAAGTAATTTAAGATTAAACTTTTTACTTCCCCAAAGGGAAGGGGAGTATTAGGGAGGAGGCTTAACATAAAAACTCTAATAACTGCCGATAGAATAAATGTATCGACGAGAAATTTTATATGTGAATCAAGAATCCTTTAATGATGAAATCTTTTGATTTTCAGCCAAATCGACCAAAGGGAAGAAATTAGGGGAGAGCTTTATCTCAAAAACTCTAATAACTGCCGTTGTAATGAATGGATCGACACAAAATTTCATGTGTGATTTCACAACCCTATATAAGGACGACACTTATTAATTTTCAGCGGGACCGGCAGAAGGGAAAGGGGGGACCAGAGGGGGCCTCAACTCAAAAACTCAAATAATTGACAATTTATGAATGTATCGACATGAAATTTCCTATTTAAAATCAAAACCCAATGAGGACATAACCTGTCGAATTTCCAAGATATCGCCCGGAGGAATGGGGGGTTCAGAGGAGGGAGTTTAATTCAAAAATCCTAATAACTACCGATGTACTGAATTTATCGACACAAAATTTAGTACAAGAATTCAGAAGCCCATAGTAAGTCAATTATTGATTCTCAGCCCAGTCGATTGGTTTTGAAGGGAACGTAAACATTTAATTGGTTAATAATTAACCAATAAATAATTATTGGTTGTGCTTGCCTTCTGAGCTCAAGATCGTGGGTTCGAAACCTGACCGAGGCTCTTAGTTTATTTTATCTGGGAGGTAAAATGAACTTAAGCACGCCGTCCTTCGGATGGGATGTTAAGCGATGGTACCGAAACTGTATGATGTCAGGTACTCGTTAAAGACCCCTACCCTAGGTGAATAAAAATTTAGGGTAGGCAAAATTTAGGACTCCCACAGTAGAGTCGGGCTCATGTCCACCAGAGTGAAGGAAGACCGCTCGCTCTGGTAGTAGGCGATATGACCTCGTAGTTAAAGCCCGGGCATGAGTCATAATAACTAACCTAACCTAATTGGTTAATTCGTGTTGGGGAAGTACATTGCCGCTGATTCAGTGACGTATTTTTTTCTTTTTAACTTACATCTTCTGTGAGAAATTTGTTCCACTCTTACTGTTACATGTCAAAAAAAGAAACTTAATATGCGTGTTAGCCCACTTACATGTATGCGAACAGTTAATGTAGGTGTTGCTGAAGATATGTAGACCGGACGCTGATTTAAGAGGAACACTGGATCGATAGAGATGAAATTTAGGTCATATTTGGTTGCGTCAATTTTTGATCTTAACTGTCGTCCGTTAGTTAGCTTCATCATCACTAACGGTGCAGTTAACATCTTTATTTCTAAGGATATTACACGTGATCATTACATCTATATTTTATACTGACTGTGGCACTCGGCATTGGCCGAATAAGACACATTTATGTAGTAAATAGTTATTTAGATTAGATTCTCAGATGAAGCAAAAAATATTTATGTATTTTTTTCGCCAGTTATACGAAGTATAGGGGAAGTTATGTAATCGATCGAAAATTTGATGTGAGTTTTCTCTGAAATTTCATGTTTTCCGAGTCCCGATCCAAAAGTATAAAAGAAAAAAGAAATTTCTGCTTGGTGTGTCTGTTGACACGATAACTCCCGCGGTAGAATAAATCTATCGTCACGAAATTTTATATGTGTATCCAGAACTCTGTAGCAACACCTATTGATTTTCAGCCAAATCGACCAGAGGAAAAAGGGATTAGGGTAGAGGCTTAACACAAAAACTCTAATAACTGTCGTTGTAATGAATATATTGACACGAAATTTCATATGTAAATTAAAAGTCTTACAAGGATGACACCTATCAACTCAAAAATCCCAATAACAGCAATCTAGAGGGAGGCCCAGATAAGCGGACCACAAGTGATATAACTCCTAAACGGTTAGAGATATCAAAATTGTGCATAGGTCTAAAGTTGTAGCACTCGCCGAGAGCTATAATATGGCGTCCTCGAAAGTACATAAATGACCCTTTTAATGGCTCAAATAGCCCTTCGAAGGGCGGGATTCCCTTTTGACCCTTAAGTTTAATTACATTTTATTAAAGTACTAAAGAAACAAGGAAGAACTGTGCAAACAGATTTTCGATACGTCAAGTAGTTCTCGGAACAAAAACGTTTAAGGTTGTACGTTTTTCTTATTCTGAAGTTAGTTGCAATTGAATAGCTTCAGAATAAGAAAATCGTGCAACTTTAAACGTTTTTGTTCCGAGAACTACTTGATGTATCAAAAATCTGTTTGCACAGTTCTTCCTTGTTTCTTTAGTACTTTAATAAAATGTAATGAAACTTAAGGGTCAAAAGGGAACCCCGCCCTTCGAAGGGCTGTTTGAGCCATTAAAAGGGTCATTTATGTCTTTTTTGAGGACGCAATAATATAGCTCTCGGCGAGTGCTACAACTTTTGCCCTATGCTCAATTTTGATATCTCCGTTTAGGAGTTGTGGCCCGCTTATCTGGGCCACCCTGTGGCGACAGAAATATCAAATAAGTTATTGAGGAGGCAGTGTGGTGAACAAAGAGTTACAAAAATCCTTGAAGATTATGAGAAAAAAGATGTAACGTAATATTATCAACTTACTGAGAACTAGTCTAATTAGTATTAACCCCACGATTACTCATTTATGTATTAACAATTATACAACAATAATTATTGTAGTTGAGTAAACGCTTGTTGCCACATCTTATGAATACATTTTCCCCATTATTTAATTTTGATAAGAAGAATGCTCTCAGAATGGTGATTCAATTCCTTATCTCGCAGGGAAACCCCACAATGAAACGTGCATTAACAAAGTAATTTTCGTAATAATATATTACATTATTTAATTGTTTATTGATTTATTGACGCTATAATTATTTTTTCTTTAATTTGAAAATTTTCTGTAATATATATATTTTATATCCGCAGATATACGAAATAGGGGAAGTAATGTTATCGGTTAGATATTCAATTTTGTTTACACCGAAATTTCCTATTGATTTTCAGCCACATGAGCCGCAGGGAAGGGGGGGGGGATTAGGGAGGAGAACCCTAACAACAGCCGATGTGATGAATTTATCGACATGAAATTGAATATGAGGATTCAGAAACACTTAATATAAGTCAACTATTGATTTTTAACCCAAATGGTCGATTGCTTTTGGAGAGAGAGAGCGAAAATGTACAGTAGAATCCGGTTACAACGATATTCAAGGGACTAAGATTTATATCGTTTTATCCGGAAATCGTTATATCCGGAACCAAACTGTTAAACCTACATACAAATGTATTAGCTTGTTAGATGATCATAACGAGAAAGTTTATATATTTTTTTTACTTTTAAAAATTTACTTACATACATTTGTAACTGTATACATAAATTATGTATACACATGATTACATATATATTAACTTTCCACAAAAAAATCAATTATTTTAGTTTGCTTGCTTTTTTTTCAAATATAAATTTTTGCCTACATGGTTATGAAGTTCCGAAGTCACGATCCCTACGGAGGCAAAGGAAAGACTAATCTGAAACTAGGAATATACGCACTAGAAGGGAAGAAGGGAGGTTTGAAGAAAATTCGACAAGGGGAAATGGTATGTTTGGAAATGGAATGACTCATTGCGCTCGGAAAGAGTAAACAAGAACCGTGTTTAAAACCCTTTTCTATAATGTTCGTAGTTTTCATCTGTTCAAAACTCATACTGTTTTACCCAATTATGTATGTATGTGCGTATGTACACACATATTATATCGTTATAACCGGAATGAAAAAAATAACTTTTTCTTATGTTTTAGATCATTTTATACGAAATATCTTTATATCTAACATTGTTACATCCGGATTTATTTCTTCACTTTCAAATAGCAAACCAAACTAGATACGGCTTTTACATCGTTATATACGGAAAATCGTTATATCAGGAATCGTTATAAAAGGAATTTACTGTAATTGATAAATTTGAGCTGGGGAAGTACGATTTTTTACTTCCTCGGCTATTTGAAGTATGGGGAAAGTTATGTAATTTGCCATGAAAGAGTTATGAAATTTCATATTTAAATTAAAATATCGAAATGATCGATTGGTATTGAAGAGGGGGCGTAAACTTCATAGATTAATTCGTGGTGGGGAAGAATGCCTGCTTTCATCTACTCACTGAATGTTACTTCCCCAGTTATACAATAACTATGTAGTTGGTCAAAAATTCGATGCCAAGTTTTCAACAGAATTTCATGTTTACCGACCTCCAGATTCAAAATATGAAAAAAATAGTTCTGTCTGTGTCTCTGTGAATACGATAACTGCCGATAGGATGAATGTATCGAAATGAAATGTTATATGTGAATGCGGAACCCTCTGACGACGACACCTATCGATTTTGAGCCAAATCGGCCAAATATAGGGGGGAGGCTTAACTAAAAAATCTCTAGTAATTGCCGTTGTAATCAATATATCGACAAAACATTTCATATGTGAATTCAAAACCAAATAAGGACGACACTTTTTAATTTAAGCAGAAGAGAAAGGAGGATCAGAGGGGGGCTCAACTCAAAAATCTTAATAACTGCTGATGTAATGAATGTATCGACATGAAATTTCACATTTATAGTCAAAACCCAATGAGGACATAACCTGTCAAATTTCAGTAATTTCGCCTGAATAGAAGGGGAGGGGGCTCATTTAAAAAAAAGCTAATAATTGCCAATGTAATGAATTTATCGACACAAAATGTTGTATGAGGATTTGAGTATATAAGTGAACTATTGAATATTAGCGCAAATGGCCGACTGGTTTTGGAAGGGGAGCGAAAAGTTTATTGATTAATTCGTTCTGGGGAAGTACATTGCGGGTGATTCACCGACGAGTTCGTAAATATCGTTGACAATTATAACTTCGTAGTCCTGGATATCAATGCCTATTATAGGCGTCCTTGTCAGAGGTCCGTAAATACAGAGGACCTAAGTTGTGGCTGAAGGATGAATGTTATGTTTTATGTAGTCTTCATTAAGTATATATTTGTCCAATATAAGCAATTTTACGTTGCAGAATTTCTTCTCTTCACTTCATCAAAGACAATATACACTTTCTAGAACATTTTATTGATCCCTGTTTAGACGAACATGGACTAACAAGTGTTGTCTGTTAAGACAGAATTGTTTTCTTTGATAATCAGACTGTTTGTGAGGTTGGCTCAACACACATATCTCAGTTGTGAAAGTTCAAAAGCCTGTCTTCCTCAACCCCTGGGTATTTTTAGCAGAAGCTACATCCGAGGGTCTTTGTCCAAGGATGAAGTACACTTCATATCTAGGGAGGAATAGCTCTTCATATCTAGGGAGGAATATCCCTTCATATGTATGGAGGAATAGCCCTTCATATCTAGGGAGGAATAGCTCTTCGTTTGTATGGAGGAATAGCCCTTCATATCTAGGGAGGAATAGCCCTTCATATCTGGGAGTTGTTCTTGATAGACAAAGGTCAATCAACTAGACCATCGACCCCCTGATGAAAAACAAAAATATCGGGTTGGCTCAGCTAATATGTATCAGCTTCTGGAAAAAACCATTTTCTTCCCCAGATATACAAAGTATAGGTGAAGTTATGTAATCGGTAAGAAATTCGGTGCTGCGTTTTCACCGGAATTTCATTTTTTCCGATTCCCTTTTCCAAAAGTTAAATAAAAAGTCGACGGTGAATCACCGGCAATGTACTTCCCCGGAACGAATTAATCAATCAAGGATTTGCTCACCCTTCAAAAGCAAATCGTCCGTTTGGGCTAAAACTCAGTATTGGACTTACATAGTGGCTTTTGAATTCTCAAACTAAATTTTGTATCGATACATTCAATACATCGGCAGTTATTAAGATATTAGAGTCGAGTCCCCTTTCTCCCATCCCCCCTTTCCTTCGTCTGATATTTTAATATAAGATTGTATAAGATCCTTTGGTTGGTTTGACTGAAACTCGATAGGTGTTGACCTTATAAGGTTCAGGCCACACATATAAAATTTCGTTTCGATACATTCTTCCTATCGGCTCTTATTAGAGCTTCTGCCTCCCCCCTAATCCCACTCTGACCTTTGGCCGATTTGGCTCAAAATCAATAGGTCCTTACGGGGTTCAGGTCACATATATAAAATTTCGTGTCGATACATTCATTCCATTGGGAGTAATAGTGTCCACTGACACACATACACACATATGAGTGCCCTCTCTTCTGAGCTCAAGGTCGTGAGTTCGAAACCCGGCCGAGGTCCTCAGTTTATTTTATCTGGGAGGTAAAATAAAATTAAGCACACCGTTCTTCAGATGGGACGCAAGCGATGGACCCGAGCCATGTAGGTACTCGTTAAAGACCCCTGCCCTACGTGAATGAAAATTTAGGGTAGGCAAAATTTAGGACTCCCACAGTAGATTCGGGCTCGAGTGACGAAAGAGCACTCTGGTAGTAGGCGATATGACCTCGTAGTTAAAGCTCGGGCATGAGTCATATAACTAACTAACATATTGAATGTTTTTTTATATATATATATATAAGTCGTGAGGTCGGAAAACATGAAATTCAATTGATAACTGGGCATCGAATTTTTGACCGATTATATAACTTCCCCTATACTTCCCAATAGCTGGGGAAGTAAAATCTATCAGTTTTCCAGAATGTTTACAGGTTTGATAGATAGGATAGTGATGGCGAGCCGCGCCTTCCATCTGCGAACAGACTGAACACTATTCAGTGTGTAGATTCCTTTGTTTCTTGAGGAACGCAGATTGTATTTATAGCCGATTGTATGCCGAATCTATTAGTGTATCTCTGTTGTTCTCCAGATACCAAGCAGTTTTATTTTTAACGATTTTCTTCGATGTGTATATACATAGGTGCTTTGTTTGCAAGATTTGTGTACGTGGATAAGCGTTTATATCCTAAAATTTTATTTTATTTAAGATAAACTACTGTAAAAAAAAATTTCGGTGATTCACAGGCAATGTACTTCCCTAGAGGAATTAATCAACTATCTTTTCGCTCCCTCCAAACTCCGTTTCGGCTAGTAATCAATAGTTGACTTATATAGGGGCTTTTAAATCCTCATATTATATTTTGTGTCGATTAATTAATTACATCGACAGTTATTAGAGTTTTTGTGTTAGGCTTCCCCCTAATCTCCCTTCCATTTGACCGATTTGGCTGAAAATCAATAGGTGTCGTCTTAATGAGGTTCTGGATACATATATAAAATATCGATACATTCATTCTGTCGTGAGCTATCGTGTTCACAGACACTAATTCATTTTTGGGATCAAGGTGTCGGAATATCTCTGTGTGAACAGACCAGAGCTGCTGGCTGGGCTCGATCACACATGCGCGCTTTGTGACAACGAGTGAGGTGCTCTGAAGAGGAAATATGTTGAACTATATACTGAGCTTGAGTATCCATTGAATCGCAAGAGAATTAACTATAGAAATAAGGGCAGCAGACGAGGAAATATATGGTGCATAAATAATACGGTGATGAAGTTCGCAGTGAAACGCTTATTTCAATTATGTTTGTCGTCACTGCTTGTTTGATTAATTGATTGAATTTAGTACCCATGTTATACAAAGCCTGAAGACCCATATAACAGCCCCTCGCTAGTGTTTAACTACCTAGTCTCCTATCACCTTAAAGAAGCGCAGGATCTTTTCGAAGCTCTGTTCCGAAGGAATGCCTCATTGAAGATTCTTCATTGGTATAAATAACTTTCCCATTCGCTCAGGATGTGTAGCATGGTTTCCTCCTCCACTTCACATCTTCTGTAGAAAGGATCCAGAACAAAACTCATTTTAAAGATGTTTTCTTAGCGAGTGGTGTCCTGTTAGGTACCTGATCACTGTCCTCATCGTTCTCTGGGGTTGTTCAAGAAGAGTTGTTCTTCTCTTGTTGACCGATCCTCTAATCTAATCAATTTTGACTGTGGACAACCTCGTTGTTTGCGCCAAGATGAGTTGCCTTACCAGTATTACTAATTTGGAAAAAAAAAAATGCCGATTTAATGAAATCATCGACACAAAATTTAATATGTGGATTTAAAATTCCCTATAAGTCAACTGTTGAATATTAGGCAAAAGGTCGACTGGTTTTGGAGGAGGAGCGAAAAGTTAATTGATTAATTCGTTCTGGGGATGTACAAAACCGGTTAATCGACGACTTTTTTTTCTGAAAGTAAACACTGAGTTTGTTGCTATTCGCATTCGATATTGACCTCAAGGACTTTTATAAACAAATATGCTTACTTGTACAAATGTAATCCCCTAAGTACATTTTCGAAGGGATCATCAGATTATCCCAGAATTATTTTGATTCAATTTATACAAATCTGATTAAGCCATACCAGCGCAGCTAGGTCTAGTTGACATACATACAGTGATACACACAGTAGTAGAAACTTGTGAGGTTTCTCCAAGTCCCTTCGATACACGAACACTTCTAGTCAATTTTACCATCCTGGCTTCTCTACTGGAACATTTCCTCACTCAGGTCGACGATATCACCACTTCCATTATCAGGTATATATCAACGTTGGTCAGGTTACGTTTCAATATGTAAGAGAAAGCTGCCGATGTTTTTGGGATAGACGTAAGAGTGCCATCCTCTCTATGGCAAGTACTATTACTTTAACTATGTAGAGTATAGAAAATATAATTGTTTACTTCCAAAACACTTTACCTCTTCATCTCAAAAAAGGTTCGGCCAATTTTGAACAACTAGCGAAATTTTTTTAACTTTCCCAGCAATACAAGTGTAGGAGGAGAAATGTAATCGGTCGAAAATTTGATTTCGGAATTTCATGTTTTTCGATCTAGATTCCAAAAATTACTAAAAAAAAATAAACTGTCTGCCTGTCTGTCTGTGTGTCTGTGAATGTATCGACATAACATTTTATATGTGAATCCAGAACCCTCTAACCACGACACCTATTGTTTTTTTCAGCCAAATCAACTAAATAAAAGGGGTGGATTAGGGGAAAGGCTTAACTCAAAAACTCTAATAACTGCCGTTGTAATAAATGTATCGATACAGTGTGAGTGGGCTGCATGCACCCAGGGATATAAGCGTTCAATGCTCTGGATCCCTCCCATTGAAGCGCTGAACTTCCTCCTTATCTTATCATTTTACCTGGGTTTGAAAATACCAAGCCCTTCATGAAGTATCTAGTCTTCTGTGGTCAAATCCTCTATGATCACATCTCTACCGAAAGATATGGTCTGGAGCTTACCCCAGGATGTGAGCTGCCGTCGCATCTCTCTCTCCACATCTGGACTGTTCTTGACTTGTTGAAGTTCAGGAACCCATCCCCCAACATCTTGGAATTCTCATCCAGGAACATGTCTCTGCATGACTCCTCCAACGTTGTCTCTTCTTTGTCCCATCCATTGACCCTGGGATATGATTAGGACTGTTTTTTTCCCCCGTTTCCGTTCCCTTTTATGAAACTGACAGATCTATTTGACTCTGTATCCTGTGTATGATCGTTTAAAGCTAATTTCATGTGACACAATCCTGGGAATTCGCCCAATAGAACTGACCTACAGCCTCTCTTCAATACTATTTTCATGCTAAATAAGACACTGGAGCGGTATTTTTTTGGCATTCGAAGCATAGAGGAAGTTATGTAATCGGCAAGAAATTCGTTATTGAGTTTTTACCGGGATTTCATGTTTACCCACTGACTCAAAAATTAAAAAAAAAATGTCCTGTATGTCTGCATGTATCTGTGATCACGTTAACTCCTGATAGAATGAACTTATCGTCACGAAATTTTATATGTACATCCAGAACCTCATAAGGACAACACTTATTGATTTACAGCTAAATCGGTATGAGCAAAACGGGGAATAGTGGGGCTTAACCCAAAAACTCTAATAACCTCCATTGTAATGAATGTATTGACACGAAATTTCATTTATAATGAATGTATTGACACGAAATTTCATATATAAGTTCAAAATCCCATAAAAACGACTCCTAACAATTTTCATTTAGGGAATGAGGGCGTGAGGGAATCAGGATGTTAATGGAAACGAGAGGACAGGATTGAGAGCGTAAGGTAAAGATTTGAACTAATTTCTGCTTAATTCTCCAGAGAGGATGCACCACCTCTCTATTTCAGTGAGGTGCTCCTGAAGGATAGTGAAGCTACAGCAGGATTAGGATTGGTGGAAAATAACAGATATTAAACCTTAGAATCGGTACCTAGCAAAGCGATTAGTAACAACTATAGTAAAAATAAAATAAATAAATAGGAATAAAATAAATGATTAAATAACTAAAAAAAAAAAAAAAATAATGATATTAGTAATGAAAATATGAAATAAAAGGTAATTGCGACAGACTTTATACTTGTGGCTAGCAAGCTGTTCTAACAAGCCTTAGTCTACAGAAGGACACGTTTAGTCGTCCAAGCTGATGGAAGCAGCAGGTGGAGGATGGGGTCTGATGGGATTAGGTGGGTGGCAAGGACGAGATAGCACCTGGAACTGAAGCGACGGAAGTGGGAGGGCGGGTGTCACAGTCCTGGGGGCATCTGCAAGGTTTCAGGGTCCCTGCAGGTAGCTAGACAAGGGGGTATTCTGAAGAGGGGCGCTTGCTGACAAAGAAAGGCTTGAAGAGTACTCTGAAACATAATTATATACAAAATTCAAAAAGTTTATACATTGGTATAGTCACGGTCCAAATCAACATCCTGTTCTCGGTACTTCCCCAGCGCGAATTAATTAACTAAATTTTTGTTCTCTCTCTTTGGAATCAATTAACTAAATAAATAAAAATCAATCGATATCTTACTCATGAGACATCATCATACTAAATTTTGTGCTGATACATCGATATTTATTAAAGTTTTTGAATTGCGCCACCTCTAACCCCCCATTTCCCTCTGGCCGATTTGGCTGAAAATCCATAGGTGTTTTCCTTGCGTGTTTTTGGGTACACATATAATATTTCATGTAGATATATTCATTCTATCGGGAGTTATCATGTTCACCGGCATGAATTCAGACGGTCAGGACATTTTTTACGATATAATAACGTTAGAGGGCCCCGGTAGCCTGTCTCCTGAGCTCAAGATCTTTGGTTCGAAACCCGACCGAGGCCCTTAGTTTATTTTATCTGGGAGCCGACCTTCGGATGGGACGTTAACCGATGGTCCCGAGCCTGTACGATCTCAGGTACTCGTTAAAGACCCCTGCCCTAGGTGAATAAAAATTTAGGGTAGGCAAAATTTAGGACTCCCACAGTAGAGTCGGGCTCATGTCCACCAGAGTGACGAAAGAGCTGGTAGTAGGCAATATGACCTCGTAGTTAAAGCCCTGGCATGAGTCATAAAACCTAACCTAACCTATAATAACGTTATTCATTTATAATTTTATTTTATATGAAATACAGGGGAAGTTATGTAATCGGACAAAAATTCGATGCGGAGTTTTCAATGGAATTTCATGTTTTCCGATCTCTAAATTCCAAATATGAAAAATAAATTTCTGTCTGTGTGTGTGTTTGTGAACACGATAACTCCAGATAGAAAGAATGAATCGACACGAAATTTTATATGTGTATGCAGAACCCTCTAACTACGACACCTATTGTTTTAAAATTCAGTATTTATAGTTTTATTTTTAAGTAACTTTAGTTTATAGGTTAGGTTAGGTTTTATGACTCATGCCCGGGCTTTAACTACGAGGTCATATCGCCTACTACCAGAGCGCTCATTCGTCACTCTGGTGGACATGAGCCCGACTCTACTGTGGGAGTCCTAAATTTTGCCTACCCTAAATTTTTATTCATCTAGGGTAGGGGTCTTTAACGAGTACCTGACATCGTACAGGCTCGGGACCATCGCTTAACGTCCCATCCGAAGGACGGCGTGCTTAAGTTTATTTTACCTCCCAGATAAAATAAACTAAGGGCCTCGGTCGGGCTACGAACCCACGATCTTGAGCTCAGAAGTCAACTTCAGTTTATATGAGCTTATTACTATTATATAATATATATATTATACACATATATATCTTAATGTAGACCCTGAAGAAGACACTTTTCTTACTATCTCAAAAATTACTTCTTCTATAGATTGGAACATCTTCGTTATCTGTCTTGATTCGACTAAAAACTGACCAAACTCCGGGGACCAAAACTCTTTCACAAGAAAACTTTCATTGAAACTGAAGTCGTCTCAGAGTAGAAAGTGTCCTGGAAGGGGGACCTCTTATCGCGTGACCACTTCAAGGATAATGACAAAACTGATAATAGAACAACGCCTACTTGTCCACACAATATTCCCATTTCTCAGAAAATGTGTTGAAGAATATAAATAAGTCCCAGTTCACATACGAACTCAATTCAAGGGAATAACAATGAAAACTTGAAGTTCTGGGACAGTTGTAGTAAAATGGAAGCAGTTAAATGAACCTAACGACAGAGAAGGGCCTCATTGCTTGACCATTGGTAGTTCTGTGAGTATAGTTTCCAGGGAAGGGATAAGAACACTCGATGCTTAGGTCCTGGGACGAGCACACAGCCCACCCAATACATTTAAGTACATATTCTTTTTGAAAATATATCATAAAAACGTTCGTGGAGATGAATGTCACCTCACTTGATCTAGTTTGATTTTTCTGTCGGACTTCTGCAAAATTGAATATTTTTCTTGAATTTTTCGGGCCTAAGAGCTCTAAAATTATATATAGGGGCGTGCCCAGGATTTATTTGGGGGGGGGGGGGGGGGGGATAACATATACATAAACCATTAAAGACGATCAGTAAAACAATTAATTATTTTAGGGTAATTTCAAAATTAATTCAAGTCTTCTAACTTTTGATTGTGCAAGCTTGTTTAAAATTTTAAGAGTCTAGATGAATGTCCTCTGTGTATTAACATTAGAGCTAATCCATTCAATCTGTCTTGGTTAGTACAATTTCTGATATAGTTTTTCATACGTTTAAGGGTTGAGAAAGACCGTTCACTCAGTTGTTACAGAAACTGGAAGTGTAGCCTGTGAATTGTTGGGAGAATGTTCTTGTCACATTGTTTTAGGCTTGAAATAAAATATTTTGTTTAAAAAATAAAAAGGACATATTTTTCTTGAATTTCGGGGGTGATTTGATCCCCCATATCGCCACCCTAAGCACGCCCCTGGTCAGTTTCAATCAATCTTTGACTCATTATTTGATTGTTTTTTATGAATTGAAAACAATTAGAATTTTAGAAAAAGTAATCATAAATGTAGTAAGGTATACCGGCATCGTACTTCCCCAACACAAATCAAGTAAGTTTTCGTTCTCGCTCTAGAACCAATCGACTGTTTTGACTAAATATAGTTGATTTTCATAGAGACATGAGTTGAGTCCCCCTCCTCTTCCACGTTTAAATCAATAAAAAAAATAGGTCTCGTCCTTGATTTCGAATTTACGTACTGAATTTCCGTTATTCAAATTTTTGGGTTAAGCCTCCCCAAAATCCCCCCTTTCCTTTGGTCAATATGGCTGAAAATTAATATGCGTCGTCCTTATGGGGTTCTGGATACACATATAAAATTTTGTGTTTATACACTCATTTTATCGGAAGTTATTATGTTCGGAAAATTGATGAAATTCCGGTGAAAATTCAACATCGAATTTTGAGCCGATTACATAACTTCACCTATACCTCGTTCTTTTGTAGACTGCCTGATGATGAGGGAAACCTCGAAAGCCGGCTAGCTATTACTTAAATAAAAAATCTGTGAGAGGTCAGACTACCTTATATTTGACATCCTGCGAAATAATCACTTCTCACTACATCAGCCTTCTTTATATTATTCCTCGTACAACTAGGGAAGTAAGAAAAGTAAACATTCACAAGACTTCCGGAGATGTTTGAGTTGACGTCACCTCTCATGATTACTTCATTCAAAAAGAAATGTCCACATATGTTCAGATGAGAACTATGAAAAAACTCCAAACTGTTCGCTAGCCTCATCACATACATTTGTTCTGTGGTTCCGGTCCACAGCGATGCAGGAGCGAACCATTCAATTATTGTTCCGCTATTGTTCCGCTTCATATCCTTATATTTTCCCAGTTTGTTCCGTTTATTGTAGTCCTTTTGCGCTCTTTATACCAGGAAGCTCTAGGAGAAGTGGACTGGTACAAGTTAAGCTAATGTTAATGTATCTCAGTCAAATGGCGGGGGGAGGGGAAGAGGAGGGGGTTCATTACTATTCATTAGAGTACCCCCACCCTAAATATATTTATTATTTATCACAAATACACAGGAACAAGACAAATAATGCCTACTATATGTACTCGCTACTCCTAACTTATCCAAACGTTCTTCAGACAAAATTTAATATGTGTGAAAATCCGAGATCGAGTTTTCAACAAATTTTCATGTTTCAATATCCTCTGAATACATTTTGACCATTTTCGCGATGATGTCTATATGTATGTGTGTTTGATGGGAAAGTTGTGAGCCCTTTAACGTAGAAACTATTGTAGCCATGAACTAAAAATTTGGAATGGGGAAGTCACACGTTTATTGATTCGATTTTCAAACGATTTAGACCACTTTACTTCGGGACCGAATTACATTTTAGAATATATCACTTATACAGGGTGTCCCAGCATGGAGGTAAAAAACTTTGAGGCCTCAAAGGTAATTTAATTTTGAACAAAAAATTTCTTATAAACTTATGTAGGTCCGATTCGGAACCGTTTCAGAAATATTCAACATCTTCCAATTTTTGTACTTAACACTATTGTTTTTGCATAAAATCTCTTATTCCTCCTTAAGTATAAGAGCTAACACAAAGTTAATTATACCATCATAAAGAGCGGTAAATTAGCTTTAAAATAAGTTCACTTTATTATGACAATTACAAGAATTTGACAGTTTATATGCACCATAAACCGAAGGACTGTGTAATTCGGAAATTCTTTGGCAAACTGTAGCTCACGTTTTTTCAAAAAAAATTGTCCTTATTGTATATCTTAATTTTTATTTAGGAAACTTGTGCATTTAATAAGCTTTCAAACGATAAAATATTATATTACATGACCCTTATTTTGAAGTGAAAAAGTTGTAGAAAAAAACTGAAAGACTTTTTTCAAATGCACATTTTTCACGTTTCCTTCATTTACTCGAAAACTCATGATCCTATTAAAAAAATGTTTCTTACCAAAAATGCTCCTTATTAATTTTCCAACCGTTAATGTGTCTCAGTGAGATAGCGCCGCGAATGTATAATACATTTTAAATTGTAACGAGTAGCATCGAATTTTAAAATATGGTTTTATTATTTATAGTTTTTTTGTTAAAAAGTATTTAAAAAAAATTATCATGTGATGTGGCCATTAAATGACTTTCTTATACCAATCACGTTTTACACACTGTATTACTCATTTGTTGAAGAGATCAAAAGACAACTTTCTGATGCTATGAGGTCAAGATCATGGGCTCGAAACCTGGCCGAGGCCCTTGGTTCTTTATGTGGGAGTTGAAAAAACATTGAGCAGGCCATACTTCGGATGGGACGTTAAGCGGTGGTCCCGAGACCGGCCATAACTAACTCAAAATTGTAATATCAATGTTTTCCTTTACGCCCTTCTCCCTGTCTAGGATAGGGCCATTTTGCTTCTCTAGGAGAGTAGGCCTGTCCTACGATCCTTGGCTATATTTCGGTGTGTTTGAGTCAATCCAGTGCTATAAATACGGCCCACTTCAGAGTTGATCCCAAGTGGCTGGCTCGCTCAGCCAGTTCTCTATCGGTCCTTCTATACTCCACATATCCTCCTATCTCTCACTTCCTAAATACATGACTTTTGTATATTTGTTAATTTTATATATTTTTATTTGTATTTATATTTTTGCTATTTTGTGTAATTGTGTCTAAGTGACTGCGTGCATTTAAAACAACGTAGTTGTTTTTCTTTTCGATTGGATTGAGTGCATTTGCTGAAACAAAAGGTATTTTTTTTATTTTTTAAATTCTTTGTCTGTTTTTATGATGACAAATTTGGTTCTGGTTGAAGAGTTGTGAGAAGAGATTTTCCTATAATGAAGTAGTTATGTATCTTCCCATTTATTTCAAGTCATAGACTTGATACATAATTAAGGGTATTAGTTTCGGGAGTACCTCCCATCCTCAACATCTAATTTTTTTTATAAACAATAATCAATACTCTTGTACATTTTTCTATAAATCCAAAAACTGTCGACCGTTTGCGCTAATAATTATTAGTTTTCAAAACATGAAATTCCATTGAAAACTCCGCATCGTAGAATGTCTAGTAAGTGTAAGTGTAAATAAAGTATATATTCGTTCATTCATACTCGTTAAAGACTCCTACTCAATGAAAATTGTATAGGCAGAATTTAGAACTCAATGGCAATTATTAGAGCTTTTATGCTAAGCCTCCCTCTAATCCCCCCTCCCCTTTGGTAGATTTGGCTGAAAAACAATAGGTGTCCTCGTTAGAGGGTTCTGAATTCACATATAAAATTTCGTGTCGATACATTCATTCAATGGGACTCACACTATCACAGAACACAAAAATCATTACCTGTTAAATTTTAACAAAATCGGCTTAAGAGAAGGGAGGGTTTCGAAGGCTCAACTCAAAAACCATAATAACTGCCGATGTAAACAATTTATAATCAATAGTTGACCTACATAGGGTCTCTTAAATCCTCTTTTTAAATTTTGTGTCCATAAATTGTTTTCATTGGCAGTTATTAGGGTTTTTGAGTTGAGCTCAGGTATTATCCTCATGTAGTGTTGACTTCTGTGTTCTGTCTGTGTGTCTGTGATAGTGTGAGTCCCATTGAATGAATGCATTGACACACAATTTTATAAGTGAATTCAGAACCCTCTAACGAGGACACCTATTGTTTTTCAGCCAAATCTACCAAAGGGGAGGGGGGGTTAGAGGGAGGCTTAGCATAAAAGCTCTAATAATTGCCATTGAGTTCTAAATTCTGCCTATCCAATTTTCATTGAGAAGGAGTCTTTAACGAGTATGAATGAACGAATATATACTTTATTTACACTTACGAAACATTCTACGATGCGGAGTTTTCAACGGAATATCATGTTTTCAGACCTCTAAATTTTTTTGAGCATTTCTACGTTCATGGAATAAGAAAGTGTGTAATATCTTTCGTCTGCATTAGACCTTTTTATGTTGTACTTTTAATGTTGTGATCATCGAACAAAGTGTAATATATTTCGTCACATATGAATGAACGTAAAAGTAAATACATAATAAAACCAATAACAATAAAACAACTCTAAAAAACATTATTAGATATGACATTGTATTTTTACAACTTTATTGATCATATTTACCGTTGTAGTGAATTTAACTAAAATATTAATATTACGAACTATAAAATGATCTTAAGATGCTTCGATAGCTTAAATTTATCACAATAAATAAAATTTGTGGTAAAAAAAAATAATAACGTGTAAATTTTTTTTTTTTTTTTGGCCTTATGTACGATGCATATTAGCTATGTCATTGTGTTAGTTATCTAGTTATTTTTACGACATCCATGGCCCCGGGAGGGAGTTCTATCTACGAAATAAAACTCACTCCCGGACGGGATTCGAACCAGCAAACCATGGTGAGACCATGCGACCAAAGCCCTATGCTCTAGCCCGCACAGCCACCATGGCCCCCCAGTGTAAATCTGAAAAAATATAATTATTTTAGCTATCACAAACCTATAATTTCATGTATAAAAGAAATTGAAGAACCAATAAATTTGAAGGTTTAATTCCTCACACTACTTTTCTTATTGTATCATTATAAAAAATGTTTAATCAAAATCAGGGCACGACAGCAAATTTTTGAAACTAAAGCAGATGTTTACCCATCAATTCTCGTGAGTACTGCGTCACTCACACAATTTTTTTTTTTTTTTTTCGTTTTTGTAATCAGGGGGTCAGTTATATGATATTTTGATGAAAATTCAATATAATTTTTCTTACACTTCGTATACTATGAAAAGTAATATTTTTACCATTTTTTTTGAGAAATTCACCTGAAGACAACTAATCCATCGTCAACATTTAACCACCCAGAACATAATCATAGTCTTTTCAAAAAAAATCGAGGTCAGTAGTGAATGAGCGAGTGAGAGTTGGCCGTCCTTGAAGGATCAGCTGAGGAGCGTGTTTCGGGTGAGGCAGAGGAACATAAAACGGGTGTACCCGTTCTCACCTTCTGTAGAGGCTAGTTGTACATCTGGAGGCATGTGTCAGCTCAGTACCATTGTTAACTGTCCCCAGTCATTGACGTACTGATTTTACAGATCAGAGAAACTTGGCCAGAGTTCGGTGCGATTTATTTAGGGGAAGTTTAGGGGAAGTTTTGTAAACGATCAGAAATTTCATGTTTATTCCACCGGAATTTCATGTTTATTCCACCGGAATTTCATGTTTTTCGACTCTCTGAGTCCAAAAATGATATAAAAAGTCGTCGGTGAATCACCGGAAATGCACTTCCCCAGGACGAATTATTCAATTAATATTTCGCTTCCCCCCTCCCCCAAAACCAGTCGACTGTTTGCGCTAACATTCACTAGCTGAGGAAGTAAAATAGAAAAAAAGAGAAAATTGATTTAGCCATAATAGGACTTTCATATTTTGTCCTAACTCAAATTTGATTTGAAAATTTATGGTTATTTTGATAATAAATTTAATAAAGAAAATTTTTGGTAAGAACCAATTTTTCTACGGGAATAAACATTTTTGCGTAAACTGAGTGTAGGTCATTTTAAGACAGTTTTCGGAAACCAGGCCTTCCAAAAAATGTATATTTTAGTATTCTCTAAAATTTAATTCTAAGAAATTGAGAGAGGGTTGATCGAATTTTCTTGAAATTTTACGAATAGCATCCCTTTAAGCTCGAATCGACCATGTGGCATCTCAAATTCAGGAGAGGGATTTTTAAATGAATATATTCTTTAACGTAGGGCGCCGGTAGCTCAGTGGTATCCATGCTTGCTTACTAAGCTCAAGTTCTCGGGTTCGAAACCCGGCCGAGGCCCGGGTAAAATAAACACGCCGTCCTTCGGATTCAGTCTCCGGGCCGAGTAACCTGCTCGTTATATTTTATAGTGTTGAACTTTCCATTGACCGGCCCCCGGTTATTAGAACCTCACTTACGGATCTGTCCACGTCTACGTGATGGATTCCTTGTGTGTCAGAGAAACCTGGGCGAGTGTCTCCCAGCATTCATCTCGTATCTCTTCTACCTGTCTTCTGGAGATATTGGTGTATGGTATTCAGTGTTTTTCAATACGACTTCAAAAAGAGAAAATTGTATTAGTGTCAATTTCTTGAAAGTGTCGTCCATTATGTAATTGTTGGTTTGTTTGAGAACTTTCGTTAGAACGGGACATGACGATTTGAATTATATTTATTTAAGTGCTGTACGACAAAAATGAAAATTGTACTATAGAATAGTTTCATATATCTACTAGTTACATAGAGTTAGTTATTCTGACTCATGCCCGGGCTTTAACTACGAGATCATATCGCCTACTACCAGAGCGCTCTTTCGTCACTCTAGTGGACATCAGTCTGACTCTAATGTAGGAGTCCTAAATTTCTATTCACCTAGGGCAAGGGTCTTTAACGAGTACCTGACATCTTACAGGTTCGGGACCATCCGCTTTCCCATCCGAAGGACGGCCTGCTTAAGTTATTTTACCTCCCAGATAAAATAAACTAAGGGGCTTCGGTCGGATCTCGAACCCACGGTCTTGAGCTTGGAAGGCATGCATGCATACCTTTGAGCTACGGCGCACTCAGCGGTAGATATAATGTATCTATACATAAGTACAACGTACAACTATGTATCAGTGACCTCATGTGTTAAGATTATTCCAGCTTTGGCCATTCGCTTACATAGACTCTATTTATCGAGTCAGAAGCAGAGAGCTCAGCTTCTGACGACTTCATTGATAAGCATTAGTGCTAAAACTGCACTTTTTTTATCTTTAATATCATTTATCGTCAATAAATGGGTGCTCCATATTAGAAACATTAAAAATAAATATGTCACTGGTGAATCACCGGAGGGCGAATTGAAAAGTAATTTTTTGTTCTCTCTCTCTCTAAAGCCGATTTCTTTGAAAATTAATAAGTGTATCTGGATCCTCATACTAAACGTGCAGATTCATTCATTATATCGACAGTTATTTGAGTTTCCTGTTTGTTTCCAGAACCCTAACGACAAATATTGTCAGCCAAATCGACCAAAGAGAAGTGGGGGGGGGGGGGGGGGGGGCTCGATGTAAGATTATTTCGTTTGTTATCGTGTATAGGGCTCGCATGTTAAAAGGTGGCTGATTTCAATGGAAAACATGCGAGGAAGAATCGTTGTTCGCTGTTCTTACAGTGATTGCTCCGATCGCTCAACAGTTCTTACAGTGATTGCTCCAAGTATTGGAAAACAATTCAAAAACTATATTCCTTTCCCAACTGTACATATAAGAAATTACATATTTAAAGTCAAAACCCAATGAGGATATTACCTGTCAAACTTCAGAGATATTGGCTGAAGGGAAGGGGGCTAAATACAAAAACCCTAATAACTGCCGATATAATGAATTTATCGACACAAAATTTAATATGAGAATTTAGGAGCCCCTATGTAAGTCAAATGTTGAATATTAGCGCAAATGGTCAACTGGTTTTGGTCAAGAGCTTAATCTGAAGAAGTAGTTTTTTTGATGAGATGGGTACATAACGATTGCAACACGAACACGTTGATGTGGATATCAATGTCTGTTTACTGCTCACATTGAAAGGATTGAGGACACGAAAACACGAACTCCGTGCGTTCTTCGCTTGCCTTCTCTGTTCGGCCGTCAGCTTTATAGGTCAGGTTCACCTGCCTGTCTTACGTCCTCTTAAATAGCCCAACCTATTCCAGCTCAACTCTCACTCAAAGTAAATTTTATAGATGAGTATACTCGGATATTTATTTATTTAAATTAATTAATTAATTTATAATTTATTTTTAAATTAATTTATAATTTATTTTTAAATTAATTTATAATTTATTTTTTAAATTTATTAATTAATTTATAATTTATTTTTTAAGCTTATTAATTAATTTATTTATCACTGTAGTCCAGAAGAAACAACATTAATTACATTTTTAAAAGTTTATTAACAACCGAATACTAGAAAACTGAATGAATTAACCTCCGGAAGCAACTAATTACATCTTAACTTACTAACTGGTTCGAAACCCGGCCGTGGCCCTTAGTTTATTTTAGGTGGGAGGTAAGATAAACTTGCCGTCCTTCGGATGGTCTCGAGCCTGTACAATGTCAGGTACTCGTTGAAGACCCATACCCTAGATAAATAAAAATTTAGGATATGTGATATGACCTCGTAGTTAAAGCCCGGGCATGACTAACTAACTTATCCATATACTCTGTTCTGTCCTCAACCTCACTGTTGCTTCCCTTCACTCATGGCCTCCATATTCTTGCCACCGTTTGTTAGTATATAATTTTTATTTATTATTTATTTTCCTTGGCCCCAATTTTATTTCTAGACTAAATTAAATATAAATTATTTATGAAATTTTTATTTTTTATTTATTTTTATACTAGAAGAATGTCCGAGAGTAACTTCTCTATGTATTATTTTTTACCTGAACCTCATTATGTGCGATGCCCTGGTAAACAGTAAATCGGTGAAACACCGTTATTGTACTTCCCCAGAACAAATTATATACTACTTATATAAGGGTTTCTGAATTATATGCTTCAGCCCTTCCTCTGTTCCTTTCCTTCCCTTTTACCGAATCCACGGAAAAATGATAGGTGTCAACTTTTAAGGGTTTTAAATTTATAAATTAAATTTTCTGTTGATACATTCATTCTACCGGGAGTTATAGTGTTCACAGACACACATAAACAAACACACAAAGCGAGATTTTTATTTATTTATTTTTTCATTTTCAGGGATTTTGGAAAACCGTTTACATAACCTCAGTTAGCTGGAGAAGTAAACCATTTTGGTACAAGTCTTGCCTTCGTTTATCCAGGGTCCCTTTGAAGATACTGTAAAGTTTATGAGTATAGCTCAAACAGTATAGCTGCCATGCTGAAACAAACAACAAAAACCCTTAACATGATTTATATCTTAATTTGTGCAAAAACAAAAAATAGCTACGTTTAAAATACCTTTTTTATAAAATTCCTGACGAGCAGAAAAAACAATATTTAATTATCAACAATTAAATCTATTTACTCAAATTATCTTTTTTTTTGCACATTCCATTTCCAGACGTAGCATTCCTTCCGCCATTAACATTTTCTCCTGTCTCGATGAGACAGCTGATAGATGAGATGTAGCATACTTGCTTACTGAGCTCAAGATCGCGGGTTCGATCTTGAGCAGGCCGTAAGCGATGGTCCCGAGCCTGTACAATGACAGGTACTCGTTAAAGACCTCTACCCTAGATAAATAAAAATTTAGGGTAGGCAAAATTTAGGACTCCCATTGTAGAGACGGGCTCATGTCCACCAGAATGACGTAAGAGCGCTCTGGTAGTAGGCGATATGACCTAGTAGTTAAAGCCCAGATATGAGTCACAATAACTAACTATAAAAAAGCAATTAATCTAGTTAATAACAAATTGTTTAACTACAATGGTAACTCAAATTGCAAAGGTATGAATAACAAAATTAATAAAATATATATTTATATATAACATATAATCTACAAAAGTAATTTACGATAAAGAAATTCATATACAAATAAATTCAAATTTAGAACGAAACTTAATCATCTCCCAATTAAAAAAATAAATAAAACACACCAGGACAAATCACAAACATGCACAAATGCGATGTTCCATTTGTTTCCATAATATATTTGTGGCGTTAACAAAAATGACATGTATAATTCATGTTACTGAAAAATTTAGGGTAAATCAGGCTCATGTCTACCAGAGCGACGAAAGAGCATTTGGTAGTGGGCGATATGACCGCGAAGTTAAAGCCCGGAATTGAGTCATAATAATTAACTATTCTATGAAGGCTCTCTGTAGTATTATACCAGAGTGTCAACAACCCGCCAGATTCTTGTGTAGTCTTTGTATAATAATGGGGGCGACATCTAACCAAGATAGTACGAGGTATATAACATATCAGAAATTCAATGTTAAGCTCTTACTGGAGTTTCATGTTTTCTGACTCCTGATTTCAAAATTTAAGAAAAAAAATTGTCGTCGGTGAATCACCGTCAATGACTTCACCAGATCGAATTAATCAATTAAGTTTTGTCTAGGAATGAATAGTTGACTTACACAGAGGCTTCTACAACTTCATACTCAATTTGGTGTTGGTTAGATTAGGTTAGGTTTGGTTTTACGACTCATGCCCGGGCTTTAACTACGAGATCATATCGCCACCTGAGCGCTCTTTCGTCACTCTGGTGGACATGAGCC
This sequence comes from Aradus depressus, assembly GCA_963662175.1. NCBI lineage: Eukaryota > Metazoa > Arthropoda > Insecta > Hemiptera > Aradidae > Aradus > Aradus depressus. The sequence goes on from OY759220.1 coordinate 37,874,956, forward strand.
CGACTCTATTGTGGGAGTCCTAAATTTTTATTCACCTAGAGTAGGGGTCTTTGACGAGTACCTGACATCGTACAGACTCGGGACCATCGCTTAACGTCCCATCCGAAGGACGGCGTGCTTAAGTATATTTTCCCTCCCAGATAAAATAAACTAAGGGCTTCGGTCGGGTTTCGAACCCACGATCTTGAGCTCAGAAGACAAGCACACATACCACTGAGCTACCGGCGTATTACAGTTTTGAATGTTACCATTGGCAGGTATTAAAGTTTTTGTGTTAAGTCCCCCCTCCTGAAAATCGATAGGTCTTTTCCTTATGGGATTCTAGATACACATACTGAATGTTGTATCGGTACATTCATTACATCGACAGTTATTTAAGTTTTTGTATTAAGCCTCCCCCCACCCCTATTCTCCTCCCCATTCCAGTGGCCTACACAAATATCTGTAAATGTTCAGCCTAATCGGCCAAAGGGAAGGGGGGTACCAGAAAAAGGGGTTGTACTAAAAAACCGTCTGTGTGTTTGGTACATAAAGGGATGGTACCAATACAAAATTTAGTCAACATAAAAGTCTCTAAGTAAACACATATTGATTTTTAGTCACATCAGCAAATGGATAACGAAAATTTATTTGATTAATTTGCGCTGGATAAGTACATAGCTTGTTGATTCACCGACGATTTTTCCTTTAAATGTGTGTCCAGGCGTGCTCAAACACGGAGATGTTCCTGATACACGTTATTACAAGCACGCCATGGTACAGAGAACACACGTATATAAACTCCCTGTCATGTAAATATACACTTGGCAGCTAGCCCACTTTCTCAACGTTACTTGGCGAGGCGGAACGCTGCCGCGTTCTTAGATTTATATATTTTCATTATTATTGTTCAATGTTAGTTAGTTAGTTATTGTTACTCATGCCCGGGCTTTAACTAAGAGGTCATATCGTCTACTGGTAGACATGAGCCCGACTCTAAATGTTGCCTTCACCTAGGGTAGAGGTCTTTATCATACATGCTCGGGAAAACGCTTAAGTTCCATCCGAAGGACGGCGTGCTCAAGGTACTACCACCTTCCAGATAAAAAAACCTAAAGGCCTCCGGGTTTCAACCCAAAAATAAAAGTTTCTCTAAAAACTAAATCGAATAGTGTTTTATCTCTGTTGAAGGCCGTGTCCTTGCATTTTCCCGATAGAAAAGTGTTAAATCTACTCAAAAAAAAACTTTATGAAAAAAAAATAAAAAATTGTTTTTGGGGAATCATCGGCTATGTACTTCTCCAGGTCGAATTAATCAATTACATTTTTGCTTTCCCTCTAAAGTTAATCGACCGTTCGGTCAAAACTTACACATATCATACATATTTTCGTGTTCAGAATCCTCTAAGGATGTCACCTATTAATTTTTCAGCCAAATTGATCCAAGGGAAAGAGGTATCAGAGAAGAGAGACTCGATTCAAATACCATAATAACTGCCGATGTAATGAATGTATCGGCACAGAATATAGTATAGTGGAATCCCGATATTTCGTATCCCGATTATTCGTATTTCCGGCTAATTCGTGCAAATTTGCCGGTCCCCAGAGAAAATAAGTGGTATAAAAACAATGCATTTCGGATCCCTCGGTAATTCGTATTATTTTTATGCTCGAGGTCACTTAAAACGTCTTATAATTCGTATTTCCAGCTTAAAAACCTCGTTAATTCGTACTGTTTTCAAGAGGGGGAGAGAGGACAGTGAGAGACGAGAGAGCAGAATGAGTGCGAGATAAATGTTTTCTAGGTAATCAAGTGATTCCTACAGAACCAAAGGGGAGAGCGAGTGAGAGAGACACGTTTTCTATGAAATCTCAAATTTCATGTAATTCGTACTCTTTTCACTCAAAGGAAATGAGGAGAGGAGAGGAGAGGGGGAAAGTTTTAGGAATTTTATTGATCTTGTGTAACATTTTTTCGAATAAATGTTTGATTGGTGTTTATTTAATCTAGAACATATGTATATATTTTTATTGCAGGTATTGTTTATTGTATAGTTTAGTATAAAGCAGTGTTTATTGCATAGTTTTTATTCTTACCACATTGTACGTACTTCTTAATACATACATATTTGCATTAATACGTTTTTTAATTTTTTATATTTTGTACTCCCGATAATTGGTTATCCCGATAATTCGTACCAAACCGTCAGTCCCTTGACCATACGAATTAGCGGGATTCTACTGTATGAGTATTCAGGAGAGGAAAAGCGAAAACGTTATTGATTAATTCGCTGGGAAGTACATAGCCAATGATTCAACGTTGACTTTTATTCCAAAAATAATATTATTATCCATATTGTAAAAAAAAGTTCTGAAAGTAATGTCCCCCTGGTGTTATTATGTCTGAGGATTGATAATGTCTAGTTTCTCTTCCTAGTTAGGTTTTTTTTTCTTCCCCGTCTCGACGGACACTGTCTCGGGTGAAAGTGTTCTCAGAAGCTTTCCAAAACTGTTGGACCCCAACCCAAACTCGATTTAGAATCATTTATTTGTTTTACGATGCAAAGAAAAAGACATGATGCTTGTCGAGGCATCGTCTTCGGTTAGAGTGATTTTTGAGTTCTGGTTCATCAAGTCGAGAGGGCGCCAGTAGCTCAGAGGTTGTAGTCGTTAGGTTTTTTTTTATCTGTGACGTTAAATAACCTTGAGCACGCCATCCTTCAGATAGGACGTTAAGAGATTTCAATTACTCGTTAAATATCCCTACTCTAGGTAACTAAATTTGAATAAGTAAAACTTAGGACTCATACAGTAGAACTAACGTGCTGAAGAGTATTGGATGCTTAGGTCCCCTAGGTGTGCTACAATCCTCCCAGTATATCCTATTGTGATAAAGACAATTATATAAAATAAAATAAATAAATAAAAATATATAAGTATAATTAATAATAATTGAAATAATAAATATTAATATTAATTAATAAACAAATAAATAAAATTACCACATTTCCTGAGAAATTATAGCTCGTCTTCTACTAAATTTTGATTTCTATAGTAATTTCCAAAATATCGAAAATTCAAGACGTGCAATTTTGAAGAAAGTACATGTATTTTGAAAAAAATTTCAGTTAACAAACTTTTCTTTTGGATTTCTTCTAAATTTACTAAAGATATGCCATATTGTTTTTCTAAATTTTTCAAAAATGTTAAATCAAAGGTATACATTAACTTACTGGGTTAACAGGAAAAATGAATAGCATAGAATAAGAGAACAAATATTTGGGTTTATTTTACCTTAAACCTACATTATAAATTGGTTAACTAAATATTGAAAAATAAAAAAAATGAAATTATTTTTTTTTGAAGAAATCTTACAAACTAATTTATAGTTCTTTGATATTTTGGGCATATATATTATATGCATATAAATAAATAAAAGAACCTCCTTTGCGCATCGATTTCAATGTTATTTCACACCTACTTAGTTCACCCCACCTTAGGCCTAAACACTTTACATCTCAACCTCGACTTCTCACCTCCACAGACTGGTCCATTATATATTAGAACAGCTGATCATCGTCTTTTGTTCTTCATTGGTTGGTTTTAAAACAAAATGCGACTTCATATATTTTTTCACTATTTGTTTTACTATTTTCATACAAATAAATATAATTAATTTTATAATATTTTAATAATTACAATGTGTGTAATTGTATGCATATTATTTATATGATCGAGGGGGTGGTTCTTGGAAACTTAGGCTTCTTTTCAATTGGAGCTACTCTCATTGTAAAACCTGCAGCCGTTCTGTTCTTTCTTCGGCCTGTGTTTCCGCACCTCTTCGAACATTCTCCAACCATCCGCACCAACTTTCAGTTCTTCTCTGGCAATTAACTCAGGAGAATTTCTACTTTGTGAAAGAAATGGCTTTGTGGTTGTAAATCTGGGCCCTGTGCAGAATTTTTAATTTCATATACCTTTAGCATAAGGTAGTATTGTAATTATGCGAAAATCCGAGATCAAGTGTTCAACTTTTTTTCACGTATTTCGCCATGATGTCTTTTGAGCGCTCAAACTCAAAATCAATTGAAGTTATGAACTTGAAATTTGAACTTGAAGATGTCACATGTGCTTACTTAGATCTGGTTAGATTTTGGCCGTAATCGGCAGAAAATTGGGGATATTTTAGTATTGTAACCATGCGAAAATACGAGATCGAGTTTTCAACACATTATCACGAACAAAAACAATTTAAATGATTATGTCATTAGCAGACGTTGGCTTTGACGAGCAGAGCGAGTGTTTTATTATTGTCGTCATTTTTGGCACCACTATAGATTGTTGTTTTTGTGATTGATGCCTGGGTATTAACTATAAGGTCATCTAGCCTGCAACCAGAGCGCTCTTTCGTCGCAGTAGTGGACATGCCCAATTGTATGATGGGTGTCCTAAATGTTGCGTAGCTTCGTTGGGTAAAGGGTCTCTTTAACGAGTACCTGACATCACATAGGCTTGGGACTCTCTCTTAACATCCGAAGGACGGCGTGCCATCTTGAGCCCAGTAGGCAACCTCTATTGATGAAACCTTTTAATTTGAATAAATATAAATTAAAATGGAGTAGTCGAACTCCTGATACATTTTGCTAAATAAAGGATTCAGGTTTTAAATATATCTTTATGAGTTGTTGAGTGTCCAAGAATATCTTTAGTTTTTTTTTCTTATTTTCATAAATAGAGGTTTTGTGTGGGCGTTTCGTAAAAAAAAAAAATATAGAAAAATTCTATATTCAGGGAGTGTTGAAGAAAATCTCAAGCATCACTATCTTTTTATTTTTTACAAAACTTCAACGCAAAATTTTTCATTTCTCTCACCAAAATAAACATTTAAAAAAAAAAGGTAGACCGCTTGGCGTCACAACGACACAAATATAGTCGGTGAATGACTTGATTTTTAAAAGAGAAAATATAAATATATATATTACTTTTTTCTGCGGCTTTGTATCAACAGCTGGGCCAGTTGGCATGTCATAAATTGTCATCAGAGAGATGGGCCACCCACCGGCGATTTTTGAGTGCACTCACTGTGTGACAGAAAGTATCTGTATTTCTAAGTTAGTGTTTCGGTTTCGATATATATTTTATATTGTTTTGTTTAATTTTATTTGTTTTTATCTGGAATTTTTAAATATGTTGTTTGTCGGTCTGTTTTTCACAAAATAAATCATTTACTCAAAGGATACATTCGTAACTACTGAGGTCCGGCTCGAGTGCAAGTGACCTGGCTGGAGAATGCAGACCTTGATAGACTGTTCAAGAGGTTGAAAGGTAAAAGAATAGTATTGACCCCCTCCCTCCATCTCTACAAGTATTTTAAAAAAATCTTTAGGTCCCTTTCTCACTCTATAGGTACAAAACAAATCTTGAGGACACTTCCACCCTCTATAAATATTTAAAAAAATCTTGAGGCTCCCTTCTCACTCTACAGGTATAACACAAATCTTGAGGACACTTCCACCCTCTATAAGTATTAAAAAAAATCTTGAGGCTCCCTTCTCACTCTACAGGTATAAAACAAATCTTGAGGACACTTCCACCCTCTATAAATATTTAAAAAAATCTTGAGGCTCCCTTCTCACTCTACAGGTATAAAACAAATCTTGAGGACACTTCCACCCTCTATAAGTATTAAAAAAAATCTTGAGGCTCCCTTCTCACTCTACAGGTATAAAACAAATCTTGAGGACACTTCCACCCTCTATAAGTATTTAAAAAAAATCTCGAGGTTCCCTTCTCACTCTACAGGTATAAAACAAATCTTGAGGACACTTCCACCCTCTATAAGTATTTAAAAAAAATCTTGAGGCTCCCTTCTCACTCTACAGGTATAAAACAAATCTTGAGGACCCTTCCTCCCTCTATAAGTATTTAAAAAAATCTTGAGGCTCCCTTCTCACTCTACAGGTATAAAACAAATCTTGAGGACACTTCCACCCTCTATAAGTATTTAAAAAAAATCTCGAGGTTCCCTTCTCACTCTACAGGTATAAAACAAATCTTGAGGACACTTCCACCCTCTATAAGTATTAAAAAAAAAATATCGAGGTTCCCTTCTCACTCTACATGTATAAAACAAATCTTGAGGACACTTCCACCCTCTATAAGTATTTTAAAAAAATCTTGAGGCTCCCTTCTCACTCTACAGGTATAAAACAAATCTTGAGGACCCTTCCTCCCTCTATAAGTATTTAAAAAAATCTTGAGGCTCCCTTCTCACTCTACAGGTATAAAACAAATCTTGAGGACACTTCCACCCTCTATAAGTATTTAAAAAAAATCTCGAGGTTCCCTTCTCACTCTACAGGTATAAAACAAATCTTGAGGACACTTCCACCCTCTATAAGTATTAAAAAAAAATATCGAGGTTCCCTTCTCACTCTACATGTATAAAACAAATCTTGAGGACACTTCCACCCTCTATAAGTATTTTAAAAAAATCTCGAGGTTCCCTTCTCACTCTACATGTATAAAACAAATCTTGAGGACACTTCCACCCTCCATAAGTATTTAAAAAAAATCTCGAGGCTCCCTTCTCACTCTACAGGTATAAAACAAATCTTGAGGACACATCCACCCTCTATAAGTATTAAAAAAAAATCTCGAGGTTCCCTTCTCACTCTACATGTATAAAACAAATCTTGAGGACACTTCCATCCTCTATAAGTATTTTAAAAAAATCTCGAGGTTCCCTTCTCACTCTACAGGTATAAAAGTAATCTTAAGGTCCCCCCATTCTCTATAGGTATAAAACAAATCTTGAGGACACTTCCACCCTCTATAAGTATTTAAAAAAAATCTTGAGGTTCCCTTCTCACTCTACAAGTATAAAACAAATCTTGAGGACACTTCCACCCTCTATAAGTACTTTAAAAAAATCTTGAGGTTCCCTTCTCACTCTACATGTATAAAACAAATCTTGAGGACACTTCCACCCTCTATAAGTATTTAAAAAAAATCTCGAGGTTCCCTTCTCACTCTACAGGTATAAAAGTAATCTTAAGGTCCCCCCATTCTCTATAGGTATAAAACAAATCTTGAGGACACTTCCACCCTCTATAAGTATTTAAAAAAAATCTCGAGGCTCCCTTCTCACTCTACAGGTATAAAAGTAATCTTAAGGTCCCCCCATTCTCTATAGGTATAAAACAAATCTTGAGGACACTTCCACCCTCTATAAGTATTTTTAAAAAATCTTAAGGTCCCCCCATTCTCTATAGGTATACAAAAAGCTGGAGGCTCCAGATGGCTCCGGAGCCACTCCTTCAAAACACTTGGTAACGTAGTCATCATGTCTACAAATATTTTTTATTTAACTATTTTATAGAGTCGAGGTTATTTATTTATTTTTTTAAATTTTTCCCAACCGGATGGATGTTGAGAACCTGACGAGCGTGACTCTTTATATGTATATTTTCTGGTTGCACCTCTGAAGGCCATTCCAATGTAATGGGAACTTGTGGCATGATCATACCAGCCGCGTCACGTTCTATCTAGCGTGGATCAGACAATTCAATTCTAGGTGGCTTCATTCTACTAGTCAAGAGTAGATGGCTGTGTGCTCGCAAATAGGCTTTTTTGCAATCCTGGGATCCATCCTGTAATCCCGGTCGAATTCCAATCCCGAAAATCTCGAGATTAGAATCTCAAGTATCCCAGGGTTTCTGCATTCATCATTTTTTAATTGAAAATCGAAAACGGTCTTCGGAGTCAATATTATAACATAATAAATAAAATATATATTAATAAAATAAATATTTTTATTCTGTAAGTAAAAACAAAACGTTGATCACACAGTCCTTCCGATGAATCGTAAAATGATGGTCTCGAGCCTGTACGATGTCAGGTACTCGTCAAAGAACTCTCTCTATTCTAGGTAACTAAACCTAAGAAGACAAAATTTAGGACTGACACAGTCGAGCTCATGACCACCAAAGCGACGAAAAAGCGCCATGGTAGCAGGCGATATGATCTCGTTGTTAATCTGTTTCATTTTCGATAATACTATATTTACATTCTTATTTTATTATTAGTCCTACACAGAGATCTCAGTATTCCCACTGTCAATGAATTAATCAAATCCTGATTCCAATCATTGCACAGAAACCTTTTCTCTCATTCCCATCCTGACAATCCTGCCCGCCGCTTGAACAGGAGGTGGCCTCGCGATCTTCTCTCGGAGGACAGTGAATAATGACAACTAACTTTCGAGGGAGTGTCAGCGCTGGCTGGCTTCTCCCATCAAGTGACGTTATATTTTTCTTTTTGACCGCATATTTGCTTATTATGTAGGTATATATTTTATATAAATTGCAAATATAATAAATTAAAAAAAATCCTGAAGAGTTAGAGCATAGGGCTTTGGTCGATTGTCATACCATAGTTGCGGGTTCGAATCTCATCCGGTAGAGTTTTATTTCATTGGTAGACCTCCCTCTCCGGGGTCATGGATGTTGTATAACCAGTAACCAAGTTATAGAGGCATGGCTAATATGCATTGAACATAAGGCCAAAAAAAAAATATTTAAAAAATCCTAGAAGGCATTGTTATATCTACACAGACATTGAAATTCCGTTCAATAATTCGGTAATGGTTTTTCTTGTTTTTCGTTTCATCCCGGGATTGGAACCTACTCCCAACTCGGGCAGAAAAGCCTTCACCTCCCAAACATGTCAACGTCCTTCAGTTTATTTAATTACTGATCTCCTATTTTGCATATCCAGTTTGATTGAGTCTACTTTCCCATTATATATATGACGAAAGTAGACGACATCTTTTCTCTTTCTTCATACTGGCGACATCTATATCAGAGAACTATAACTATTTGTACAACCGGTACCACGATAATTCCACTTTTCGCAGCAAGAGAGTAACACATACAGTTTACCCCCTTAAAAACCGGTGTAATGATGGAAGAAAAATCACCGTTAACCCGAAGGCAAAATAAACACCGGTGGTCGGTGAATCACCGGTATTGTACTTCCCCAGCACGAATTAATAAATTAAGTTTCGCTCTCCCTCCAAAACCAATAGACAGTTATGGGTAAAAATCAATAGGGGTTCATTCAGTGTCCGTTCTTGAAAATACGTCTCGAGAAAATATTCCATGCATTTGCAGTAATACCACTGCATTTTGTTCAGTGGATGGTAAATCCCAAAGTTTCATTTTAATAAGTAGCGTCTTGAAAAACGCGTGAAATTATTTGAAACATGGTTCTACAAGGTATATTATTTGTTACAGATACACAGTAAATTATATAATTATTTGACAGAACTCATTTTACAGTATAAAGTCCAGCCAGCAACACAGTTGCCTACTACCAGAGTGCTCATTCGTCACTCTGGTGGACATGAGCCCGACTCTACAGTGGGAGACTTAAATTTTGCTTACCTACCTTTATTCACCTTGGGTAGAGGTCTTTAACGAGTACCTGACATCGTACCGATTCGGGACCTTAACGTCCCACTCGAAGGATGGCGTGCTAAATGTTTTTTTTCCTCCCAGATACAAAACATAAGGGCTTCGGCCGGGTTTCGAACCCGCGATCTTGAGCTCAGTAGGCTAGTAGGCTACCTCTGAACGCCCAATATCGAATATTATAGAAAAAATCAGTAAATTAAAAATCCCCTCGCATGTACCCATTTCTGTTATTAGTTTTGAAAAAGACAAGAAATGAACAGACGTTACACACTGTTACTAAGACTACTAGACAAAATACCTATCTAAATTCTTTAAAAACAAAACTACTTATATACATTATAGTAGTCAAACCTATGTGGACTTACGGACCTGAACTCTGGGGTTCTCCCAATGCCTCCGATCTTCAGCGTATCCAATCTCTTCAATCCATAATCCTTCTTACAATAGCCAATGCTCCTTATTACGTCTCCAAAAAAATTCTTCACACCTTTCGTCATCCAAGTTGCTAAATCCAAGTATAAACATTTATATTCCTCCCTTAGTTTCCACAATAATCATCTAGTCCGTGCCCTGTATTACGCCACAATTCCCCCACGACGGCTTAAGCGTCAAGGGCCTAGAGACCTCCTTAGCAGTAGCAGAGACAGTGACAGTGATTAGTTACAAATGAGAGTAACTCAGTGACTAGGGAGTGTCACCACTGGGTGATTTCTCTCCTCTTGACATGTTGACATTGCCATTATCTCTCTCCTGTCACATTTGCTTGTAAATACATATTTACATTTTTTTTTTCATACAGATGTAAATATTAAGCAGACATATTTTACAATTTTATAAAAAAATATTCTAAAAAGTTTGTTTATAACTGTTTAACTCAAATACTTTATTTAAGGGCATATATTAATAAAGTTGCTTGGTTATTTCATAATTGTTATAAAATGATTGTGAAAGAGATCCAGGCTGCCCCTGATAAGCGGCCATATTTGGGTTAACGATGTAAATTGATCAGGGTGACGCCAGGGTTCGTTGGCCCATTGACGGAAGAGAAAAAGGTGAAAAATGACCCGTTTCCTCTTATCGATTCAAAGAATGATAACATTTTTTTTTTTTTAGTTAGGGCAATATCCCAGTGATATAGAAGAGTGCTTTATTTTAAATTTTGCAGATACAACAGGTTATTAGATTCAGATCGTCGGTCTTCGATTTTACTAAAAGATTACCCAAGAATAGGTCACTTAATAAAAATATAAATGTTTTTTAAAAATATTGTCTATTTCACAAAATATATGGCAGTACTTTCGATAGGGTGTCGATGATTAAAATCAACTGATTAAAATCAACGATTTAAATCAAATGATTTTTTTAAAAAATTCATGATTTAAATCAAAAACATTAAAATAAATAAATAAATGATTAAAATATTGCAAATATAAAAAAAAAAAAAAAAAAATAAAATAACAAAACGCACAAAACTGACCGCAGTTTGCAAACTATTGAAACATAATTTATGAAAATCTGTCAAGCAAACCACCAAATGATTACGTCAAAGCGTAGGCATGTACTGTATGCAGTTGGCATGACTGTAAGCAGATCATCCAATTACATAATCGATCTCGAATATAAAATTGATTATAAGATTGATAAAAATTCCCTGTGTGAAATCTCGGTCAGTTTTGTTCGTTTTGTTATTTTTGTTTTTGGTTTTTAAGTTTGTGGAAAATATTCGCTTTGTGAAATTTCGGTTAGTTTTGTTCGTTTTGTTATTTTTTTTGTTTTTGTTTTTTAAAATTGTGAAATTGTGGTCTGTTTTGTTAAAGTTAAGTTTTCAGTTGATAGTTTTTAGTTGATTTAAATCCGATTTAAATCGGATTTAAATTAAAAAAATCGATTTTTTTGATTTTTTAAAAAAAATCATGATTTCTATAAACCCTAACTTTTGATTTGATATTGCTAACATCTTCAGCCACGACTTAACAAATATCTAACAAAACTAAATTAATACAAAATATATATTATTTTATAATTTTACCTAAGGTCCTTTTGAATAACATAAAACCTCTAGGAAATGTATGAGAAAGAGATCTTTTATACGTAAAAATAAATGCCATTGGGCTAAACCATTTTTAATTATGAAGACATGTCTCTTACACAGTGTTGCCAGGCCATTCTACTCCCCCAATAACATTAATATTTACTTTAGTGTTTTAATATCATTTAAATTTTTATGTTTTTTGTAAATATAAATATATATCATTTTTAAATATAATTACGCTATTTTTTGTTCGTATATTTCACTCAGTCGTGGCTGAAGAGGCTAGCAATACCAAAAGTACTCCCATATATTTCATATATTTTCTGAAATAGACAGTATTTTTAAAAAAACATGCGTTTTCTTTATATTTTTTATTTAGATATATATTATGCATATATTTTCATTTCCGTATATGTCATTCGCGCGACTCTACATATAGATACCATACCTTTGCTTAATTAGTTTACATATGACCTTACTTTTTCTCCCATTTTTGATTGCTTACCATTCTGGCTAGAAAACTATTTTATAATTTTTTTACTATTTCTTATTTATAACTTATCTAACGAAAAGACATTCACTGTAATATGATATTTTGTCTTATTTTAATTCCGATTGCATTATATTTCAATTACTGGCATAAGTGAAGACTAACAATAGAGAAAATATTTATCTCATAAAAGTGGTCTATAACTCCCATTCTACACGTTGTATATAAAATTACTAAAGTTATATGTACGTACTCAATATAAAATATTCATTGCATATTATGCAAGAATGATAATATAAGAATAAGTATGTCATAAGAATGACGATTTTATTCCCATGCACAGTTATTATGATGAAGATTAAAGCCTAGAATAAATTTTTCTATAAGTATATTTTGATTTCACGTATTTTCAATACATTTCGTAATAGTAAAGATCCATATGCAATATATACATTTTGGATAGGAAATTGTATGCGTTGAAATTTTTGTTTTGTTACCATTTTTATTTCTCTGGAATCTAAAAGTACATTTTATTGTTTCAGGAAAATGCCTTATGCGGAGGAGGCATCAGAAAAGAAGAAAAAGAAATTCTGGGACATTTTCAGACGGCGAAGGAAAGGTAGCGATAGTTCCTCGGATGACGAAGATGATGTAAAGAAACGTGGTTTCTTAGGACGAAAGAAGAGGGACCGGGGCAGCAAAGACGTTACTAATTCATTTTTTATCAATCCTGTTATAAGGGTGGATAAGAATGACATCAAGAACAGTGTGGAGTCCGTCAGAAGCACGAGCTCGGATCTGTCCGGGAGGCGAAGGATCAAAGCCAAAGTGGAGGCCAGTCGGGAACTCCTTGCTCAAAACTCTAGTTCAGACGAGGCCAGCTCATACACCTCGTATACGTCGTCTCTACAGTCCGGAGGCGGAGGGTCCTTTCCAAAGAGGAGTCGGGCAGCAAGAACGGAGAGACATAACAGGAGGATGTCGAGAGACTTGGAGGGGAGGGTCAACAAGTGGTCCGCGAGTGTGGTGTACCAAGAGAGCCAAGACTATGACACCAAGTACAGGGCGAAGACACGGTCAGCAACCCCAAGTCCTGCACAGAGTCCCAAAGTGAAGAGAGCCTCCCCCATGACAAAGAGGAGCTTCAAGAGCACCTCCTTCGATAGCATTAACGGGAAGCGAGCCCCGCCGACCCCGCCCCCCAGGAGAGACCCCCGGCCCCAGAGCATGGCCGACCCTCCTCGCTACTACCCCCCTGTCTACACAGCACCTAGTCATATGATCCACGCCCGTCTCAGGCAGTCTAGTCAGCGAAGTGTGAGCGAGCAGTATCTCAACGGCCAGAGAGCTAGGCTGGAGTCGAGTCGGTCTGCCAGTCCACGGCCCACCGAATCAACCAGCTCCGTTAGCTCGGAGTCCAACAAGAAGGAGGAGCTCCGGCCACTCTCCGTGGTGGTCGAAAAGTCAGAAGTATCTGACCCGGATGCAAGAAGGCCGCCTGCTCCCCCCCGCAGGGGCTCTTTCTCCAGCGATGTCACTGAGACCAGGAAACACTCTGCTTATTTGGAGGATGCCCTCAATGAACTGGAAGCTATCTACAAGAAATTGTCCTGCGATGACCATTCGGTGGATTGGTCCCTGAGTAACGGAGAGGTGAACCCAATGGACGATATGGCCTACAGACGGCTCAACAAGAGAGAGTCTTCAGTGCAGGACGTGAGAGAGATCTTGGGCCAGGCAGGGAGCTACCTCCTGGTGTCGCCCACCCTATCTCCGCCGGCTTTAGTGAGCCATGTAGCCCCACTTGGAGAGCCCGATGTCACTCTGGACGATGTGGTCTTCAGGAGTGTCCAGCACAGTAACAAAGCGCTCAGGGTTCAGGAGCCACAACCTCCGTTTGGGATCCCTCTAGGACCTATCTCTCCTGCCGCCAACTCAAACTACCTCCATGCCACTCCGCCCGTTATCCCGGGCTCTAGCCCCGACCTCGTTCTAGACGATCTAGCATTCAGGAACCTAAGAAAGGATCAAAACAAGAAGAAAGCTGTTCGCTCTTTGTCAGCCAATCTCTCTGGCATTATCAATCGTAATTATTTTAACAATAATAACTTAAATATTGTTAACAATAATTTAGAGGAAAAATCTCAGAGTTATTCCGACATACCCGAAGAAATGAGACTCGCACAGAGGGTTTTAGACATGAGAAGAAAGAAAAGATCACCTGAGAAAGATCAACCAGTAAAGTTCTCTTTTTCAGAGCAAGACACCGAGTCCGCACTTCTGGAACAGCTGGCTGAAGAAACCAAGGCAGCATCGGACCAAATTGACAAAGAGCTGAGGGAACTTTCAGGGGTCGACTATACTCGAAGTATGACCGATCTACTGCAGGAGATGACGAAGAACCTTGACTGCGACTTCGGTTGTCAGGTCTGCAGTAGGAACAACAGTCAATCAGAAGTCAACGTTCAACCTCTGAGGTTCAAAGAGAGGACCCTCACCAAGCCCGGATCTATAGGTCCACCTAGACCAAGGAACCCCTTCAAAGAGGAACCATGGGGGAAAGTCAAAAGAGAACCTACAGAAACGATGAATGGGGATGGGATGGGAACATACAGGATAAGGAAGTGGAAGGAAGAGAAGGAAGAACCATGTGATAAAGAGAGGCGATGGCGGGAGGAGAAGGAGACGGACGAGGCGTGCCGAGATATCAGGGACACGGCCACTTCGCTGCAGAGACTGGAGAAGGAACCAGGACATGGACAAGGACAAGGACAAGGTAGTGGAGCCCTCATTGTGGCCCTCTGCATGGCATGCTCAACCCAGGCTGCTTCTTTAGACCTACTCTCCATCCTTGCCATCCTTCTCGCTCTAGCCTGTCTTTTCATATTCCTTCTTTACTGATCTTTTCCCCTTGCCATATTCCTTATTTTCACTCGCCGTTCCCAACCTCACCAGTAGGTTGTTTCTTAGGCTATACTATTCCTATGTGTAAAGCTAAAGTATGTTTGCCGGTTGTTGGTCTCGTGTTAAATTTTTTAAATAAATCCAGATATATTCAGATTTATCTATACTATACAGTCTTTATTTCGTACTTCGAGGTCTGATAGGATTTTTTATTCTTACTAAAAAGTTTCATAATATGGGGGTCCGCAAATGCGTTAATTTTGGCTTGTAGTCGCCTGAAGTTCTTTGATACGATAGCCACTCTACTGCTAACGATTGTTACAAACTTTCTTCTGGAAACACAGAATCCTTGAGCTCCTTTGAAAGACAATTAATCCCTCTCTGCATTTCTATCATCTCAAATCCTATAAGAATTCTAGTTCTTGCCTTTTGATGAGTCACATCAATCATCGTTATTCATAACAAGAGCTATTTTGATTTTAAAAGGCCATAGGATTACCTAAAAAAAATATGCCTACTTTTACTATGAATATGATTTCTAGCGCACGAAATATTAATATTTCATTTACCAATTTATGAAGTGCATTGTTATAATCTAATCCGCTAATTTTAAATAAAGCTGCGGTTTGTTACTTCCCCAGAAATTTCAAAAATGAAAAAAAAAAATGCTGTATATGTCTGTGAACATAACTCCCGATAGAATGTATCGATACGAAATTGTGTATCCATAACTCGTACGGAATTTATGTATCCATAAAGAAGAAACCTATTGATTTTCAGACAAATTGGCCAAAGGACGGGGGAGTCAGAAGAGGCTGGCTCGACTCAAAAAACCGTAAAAACTGACAATGTAATAAATGTTTTATGATGATTCTGAGTAAGACATCTACTGATTTTTCACCAAAAAAATATGTTGCAGGAGAGCCATGATTCACCGACAACATTTTAAGCCTATTTTCCTGAATTCCCTCGCTATATAATTCTCTTCTCACTCTTATCACACCTATCTCCGTTACATATTTCTCCATCCTGTTTTTACATCACATTCCTCCAGCCCAGACCTTTTCTATCTCTTCCATGCTATATTGGTTACTTATATATTTATTTATTATTTAATTTTATATTTTCTTATTAAGTGATATATCTGTGGCACTGAAATGTTTACATTACCCCTGTAATAATTTTTTAAATTATTATCGTAATTATTATTATTTTAGTTTTTATGATTACAAACTTGAATGCACTGTTTTCTATTCAAATATTAAATTAATTAACCACCAATTATAAAACACAGTACTTAAAATTTCAAAACCGGACCTAATTTTTAATAGATTTTTCTAAAAACTTGGAGAAAATGTTATCTTTAATTTTTTTTATTTTTTTTTTATAATTATCACAGTATAATAATTAAACTGGAACTAAAGCAACTACTAGCTTTTTTCACGTTTTATTAAAGACAATTTATTTCTCAATTTGATTAGAAAGTTGATGAAGTATTTTTCATATTTTTTATCGCTAAACATTAACATCATTTTTGAGATTATTTCTTGAATTGTCAAAAATATAAAAATAAACGAAAACATAGCTTCAACATGAACCACTTTTAGGTTGTGAAAAGAGATATATATAAGGTATATTTTCACAGCTTTATAATTCTCTCATTTATTTTATATGTAGTTTATACAACCTAGCCAGCATTCTTAGACGTTTCGGGAACATTATCAGTATCTAAAAATGTTTTTCATATCTATAAACATAACATTATATAATGTTCGTCAATAATTTATTAACAAATGTACTGTCAATATAACTTACCATAAAGAGATGAATTAACATATTATGTTAATTCATCTCTTTATGGTAAGTTATATTGACAGTATATTTTTGGGATTTTAAGTGTAATACAAGTGAATTGATATTTTAAAAAAATTATCAAAAAATATAAATGTTGCAAAGGTTAATTAGCATATAAATTTGTTAATGAATTATTTACGATATGTTTATTAATTTGTATAAAAAATATTTTTAGATACTGATGATAGCAGTTGTGTTCCCGAAACGTCTCAGATTGCTAGGTAAATAGGAGAATAATATAACTGCGATAATATATATTATATAAGTTCAACATCTATTGAAAAAAAATAATAAATAAATAACTTTCTTGAATTGTTGAGTAACGTGAACTATAGTCATTTTTGTTAACGCCACAAATGTATTCAGTTCAGTCACAGATATAGTTTGTTTGTTTTATGGAGCATCGCATTTGTGCATGTTTGTGATTTGTCCTGGTGTGTTTTTTTTTAAATATAATTGGGAGAGATGATTCATTTTTGTACAAAATTTGTATTTATTTGTGTATGAATTTCTTTATTTTAAATTACTTTTGTAGATTATGTGTTATCTATTTAAATTTTTAATGAATCATTCTCACCTTAAATTATTATTGTTATACATTTTGAAATATTTGCTGTATTATAAATATTTTATTGCTTTATTTTTGCAAATATATATTTTATTAATTTTGTTATTCACACCTTTGCAATTTGAGTTACCATGTAAAGAGTTGGAGTTAAACAATTTCTTATTAACTAGATTAAATAATATTACCTATATCCTCACTTATTTATATTTTATTCAGAATATTTTGTACATAATGTTTGTTCCTTTGAGACTAATTTTTTTTATATTTATTATGACTCATATTAAATATTAATAAAAACTGGGCTTTAACTACAAGGTCATATAGCCTACTACCAGAGCGCTCTTTCGTCATTCAGATGGACATTAGTCCGACTCTACTATGGGGAGTCCTAAATTTTTATTCACCTAGGGTAGAGGTCTTTAACGAGTACCTTACATTGTGCAGGCTCGAGACGATCGCTTAACGTCCCATCCGAAGGATGGCGTGCTTTTTTATTTTACATCCCGGATAAATTAAACTAAGGGCCTCGGCCGGGTTTCGAACCCACGATCTTGTGAGCCACTGAGTTACCGGACCATTTTTTTTTTTTTAATATATATATATATATTTGAGAATTTCCAAAATATATTTCACTGCAGTGTAATTGCAATTACCCAATTCCCAAAAGTTATTATAGTTTAGACAAAAAATTCCACATTTTCACCCCTAATACAATATGTTTTCTTCAATAATTCGGATTGTTCGTATATTTATTATTATTATTTATGTTTCATTTATTTTTCTTGATTAGCATTAACCTCTTGGCCATTATGTTCTGTTATTTCTTTACTAATTTATTATTATTTAAAAGAAAAATTGTTAGATGAAACTATTTATTTTCTAAGAGTAGAATGTCAATATAATGGCAGAAGTTTGATATTGTTTGTTTCGGATCAATATTCGTTTTTGGAAGGTAACTTACTTATGTACATAATTTATTTATAAATACTTCACTATTTCTTTTTTTTTTGCTTGTGTGTATTGTGGTATTTCTGCTTGATTGCTTTTTATGCTTGCACTTATGAAATTTAGTAATGCATATCTTGTAGTTTTAAATACATATTATTTACATTTTTTTTTTTTTAAAGTTGAAAGGTTATTACCTGTTTCTTTTCAAGGATAACGTTAGTTTGCACATTTTTTTTTTTCTTTCCTATTAAATTTTACAAATAATAGTTGCAGTAAGGATTTACAGCGCCACAATAGTTTCAAAATTTTAGTTTTAAATATGTTTCAAGACTCAGTCTTCAAGACATGCGAAAAACTATAACTGACTATTTAGATACAATTCACTTTTGAATATATGCAAATACTCCCTTCTTCATGTCCGAAGGCGAAAAAATCACCAATGGATTTGTTTTTGCTTCTAAAAGCTCCGTAATCGGTCAAAATTTGATTTTGGGTTTTTACCGGATTATCATGTTTTACAACACCCATGAGGGGGACGGAAAGGGGTTATTACGACATAAAACTTGATATGTTGATGCAGGACACAACAGAGACAACAGTTGATGGTTTTAAGTGAAATCGTGTTGATACCTTTATTACATTGCCCAGGTATTAGGGTTTTTGAGTTGAACTTTGCCAATTTGACTGAAAAGGGATGTCGCCCTTAAATTGTTCCGATCTATATATTTATAATTCAAGTCAATATATTCATTCTATCGGTAGTTATCGTTTTCACAGACTCAAGTGTATATATATTGTTTCCAATGAGTTCTGAACTATTCGCATGTGATTGGAACACGACATTCCTGTGAAAATTTGACATCAAATTTCCGACCGATTACATAACTTCTTTCATACGTCTGGGGAAATTGAAAATTATGAAGAATAAAAAAAAATCGTAAATTCGTCCTACGTGTATCCCATATCTAAGAGTTTTTAGTTTAAAAAAAACTATTTTTCATTTTTATTTTAAAAAATATATATATTCGTTGGCTGATTCCATTTTATTAAATGTTTTAATTAAAATTGCGTAAAATAAAATTTTACTGTGGGGCGATGTACATTTCTTTGTTCCAAAACATTACCCATCCTGATTTAAATTCAGTCCATTCCAAAAACTAATAGATACACAGCAAACAAAAGAACATTATCCTTGAATTTTGCAATATTTATGTACATATAAATATTTAAATTTCATGTTGTTTTGAATTATTAAAATTTAATAAAATGTTATATTTTCAAATTTATCAAAATGAGGCAACACTGATCTATATTTCTTATTTTTAGGTGTCGCCTAACTCCGTCTCCAGTTGTGTACCACAAATAAAAAAGAAATTATTATATATATAAATTTTTATTAAATTTATAAAATACTAAGTGTACAAATTACAGAAAAAAGGTAAAAAGATTTTTAAAAAGAAAGAAAAATAAATGAATTTATAGTATTGTTTTTTATTATGGTCTTATTTTTATTCCTGCTTTCCCTGCTTTTATTCATTTATTTTAATTGCATATTTTTATAGGCTACTTCACTATTAATTTAAAAAATTATAAAAAATATTAATAATATTTTATTAAATTAATATATGCAACTAGATTCGAAATTATAGCTCAATTCTATTTGTCTATATTTATAATACAGTGAGCTAAATGTACAATTTTTGATCAGGTTATTCTAATAATTGTGACTGTCCAACGCATGTTTCATTTTTGGTTCGAGAAATACAAATGTGCATTGATACGTTTTGTTTTCAATTTAAAATAGTATTTGCGGTTTGTTTTTAATTTTTTTGGGCTATATAGATAAATAATATTTTGGATTAACCTTTATACATAATGATTCACTTTATTATAATAATTTATTTATTATCTTTTACCAGATCAGTGAATAAAATGGTTTTGTCTAAGCTAAGTGACTAAATATATGAAGCATTCTCAATTTTAAAATTGTTTAATGAACAATAATTTTGGTCAAATTGATTCAATATGGCGTCTAGTGAAGAAAGTATATAAAAAATTAGTTCAACTGAAAGAAAAATATACCTACCATATGAAATAGGACAATGAGGAACAAGATTTACCATAAAAATAATATACGTTGTATTTTCACTGTTTTATTTTTAACCAGAGCGGTTTCCAAAGCAACTGCATCATCAATAGTGGCACACCCCACCCGTACAGTGTATTTTACTCTGTGTTTTATTAGCCTCCACTCTGTACGGATAGGATTTGCCACTGATGATGACTCATTTCTCTTGGACATCTCTAGTTGAGAGTGAAACGGTGATTAATTAAGCAACTTCATTTATTTCTATAAGAGAAGACATATTAATTATTTTTCTATAACAAGATATAAAAATTGTTAACAAAAATAATGATATCGAACCCTGATCATGTGACTAAAGGTAGGTAGAAAAGATGAAGATTTATTTTATTATTTACACATTTAAAAATATTTTTTTGATTGTATACACATATATTTCACAAAAATATTTACATAAAAAATACCAATTTCGTTTTATGCTATCGTTAACTAAAGTTCAAAATAGTCAATGAAGTTTGGTAGGTCATATTTATACAATTTTGAGGTTACCTAAGTCTGTGACACCCTGTGTCTCCCAGGGAAGTCTGTGTATGTAGGGGAGTCCTGCCTTAACCGTAACATTTACAAATATTTGAGTTGTCAATAATATAATAAAATTAAGATAAGTAGTGGTTCGTAGTTGGTCGTTCATAGTGACCGGAAGAAGGGACGTGTCAAGTGTCCCGAAATATTGTCCAAAAAATTAAAAAGACACCTCTGGAAGAAATGACGGAAACAACAGTAGAACACCCCAGAGAAGTTTAAGAAACACAAATTAAGAGAATACAAAAATAAAGAAATTATAATATTAAGAAATATTTTTAAAAAAATGTTTTTAGTAGAATACATAGTATATTTATTAAATTGTCTTCTTTATCTTTGATATTATATAACCCTTATTTATTATAACTTTTTTCTTTTAATTTCTTACTAAATGTCACTTCTGAACCTTGTGCTGACGATGGCAAAAGCCGAAATCTGTACACTTTTTTGGAATTAGACAATATAAAAGTTAAATTATTTCTTCCTTTTTATTTATTTTATTAGTTTTCCACTTTATCGACACAGATGGCAGAAATGTATTCGGACATCTAGTAGCTTAAAACGGCTATTTATTCATTTTTTGCTATGAAATTTTTTATAAACCATTAAGGAAACATGTTAATAACATTATGACCAAAAGAGACATTTACAAAACTAAGTATTGAGACAAATATGATTTCGGTAGATGCAGGAGCATATAATATATAAATACAGTGTATTTGGCAGATTAAGTAATTTCATTATTTGATGAAGGATAAAAAGATGTATTTATATTCTAATAAATCACGTAAAAATATAGGTTTGTTTTGTATTATAAACAATTATATTATTATTTTGAAAGTAATTAGATTTGGTGATAAGTGAGTATGCTTTCTTATTAATTAATTTATTTAAATAAATGTTAAAATTGAATTTAGTTTAATTCAATACATTGAATAAACAAATATCTCCTATCCCAGACAAAGAAACTAATCCAACTTGAGATTAGTGAATGTGCATGTCGACTAGTGCTGCTCTCAGGCGGACTATCTTTGAACTCTCTCAGGACCCTGTAACTGGGAAGTTTGAATTGATTATTGTGGAGGAAATATTAAGAGTATTTTTTAGAAGAAATAAGAAAAGTGTAAAAGAGACAAAGGAAAAAGTGTATTATATTTTGAATACATTAATTATTAAATTTGGAATACTAAAGTGTTTTTTTTTGACTATTCAAAAATATTATTTCCTATTTTAAAATATATTTTAGGAAACAATGGAATAGTGTGATGAAATAGCTAGCTGGATGGGGGAGTTAAAGGATGCACAAGCGGTCAACAGATCCAGGGTAAAGTTGGTTAGAACAACGATCTAACAGCAGATCGTTTTTCATTTTTAAATTTTTTTTGTTCTTGTAGATCTTTCCCTTTGAAAAGTAGTATGTTACAAGATAAGAAACACTAAAGTTAAGTTTGAACATCAATATCTCAGTTCGCAGACTTTGTTTACATACATCCTTCAAGTACTATCTAAATAGCCATTTTTGTTTATTGTTTGTATTATTAAGAATGGATAATATTGATCAGAAAGTAAAAGTACTTTGGTTAGCACAGTTATGAGTATTAATTCTTTGATCAGTGGTTAAAATTATTATCTTATATTTATTAATTTCTGCTACAATTTACTTGACATCTTTTAAATTTGAGGGCGCCGGTAGCTCAGTTCTATGCGTGCTTGACTTCTGAGCTAAAGAACGTGGGTTCGTAACCCGACCGAGGCCCTTAGTTTATTTTATCTGGGAGGTAAAATAAACTTAAGCACGCCGTCCTTCGGATGGGACGTTAAGCGATGGTCCCGAGCCTGTACGATGTCAGGTACTCGTTAAAGACCCCTACCCTAGATGAATAAAAATTTAAAATTTAGGGTTGGCAAAATTTAGGACTCCCACAGTAGAGTCGGGCTCATATCCACCAGAGTGACGAAAGAGCGCTCTGGTAGTAGGCGATATGACCTCGTTGTTAAAGCCCGGGCATGAGTCATAAAACCTAACCTAACCTCTTTTAAATTTAATAAACAGTATACATTAAATTATTGTAAGCTTGAAGATGTAATGAGAAATGATTATTTAACAGGTTGTTAGTCACAGACTGGACTAATTTACTTAACAAAAACTAGTTAAACAAATATTATTTTTAAAAAACAAATAAAAATAAAACCTATTGTTTGTATTCATTTCTATTTTCCTTGATAAATAATAAGATATTATGTGCTTCATATCATCTTTTATATGACAAAAAACGAGGCGATAAACTAAAATATTTGTTTGATATTGTACTGTGGAAAAAAACTTTTTTTTTTTTTTTTTTTGGCTTTTATTCATAAAGATGCAACTGTTGCTAGGGGGCAACAACCAGCATCTATGTTGGTAGGTATGGAGACGTTGGCGTGAATGGCATGTGAGAGGAAGGCCACCCAGTGGTAGGTCCTCGGGACGAAAATTTATATTAATTATAAGGACAAGGGAAAAATAAAAAAATAAATAAATAATAATAATTAAAAAAATAAATAAATAAATAAAAAGGAAGTGAAAGACAACTTTGATGGAATGGGTGAGAGAGATGGTAAAACTGAAGGAAAATAATGTAAAAGAATAAAAAAAAAAATAAAAATATTAAGAACGAATAGGAATTAAGGTGGCAGTAAGTCGCGGTTCCACCTCCTCTTCAACCTTCGTGGGGGGTTTTGTGGTAAGTGTTGTGAAGATAAAGTACGTATTTCTGGATTTGTATGTGTGTAAAGTTTTCTAAAAAAACGTATGTAAATAGTTTGTATTGTGTCGGGTACTGTGTGTATCATAAGATCGTTATGAAGTGTTCTGTTGTTTATGTATGGGGGGCATTGTGTTATCAGTCTGAGGGTTTTTGACTGAAATGCCTGAATTCGTTTGATGTTGGATGGTTTTGCTGAACCGTATATCTGTGATCCGTATGTCCATAATGGTCTAAGTAAGTAAGTATAACAGTTCCGTTTTTGTGTCATGTCTAATTTTGATCGTCTATTTAGAAGTCCGTAGAGTATTTTGAGTCGACGGTTCAGCGTGTTTCGTGTGAGACGTGTGTGAGGATTCCATGTCAGTCTTCGATCCAATGTCAGTCCTAGGTATCGTACAGTATTAGTTTGAGGGAGGGGCTTGTCGTAGATGAAAACGGGGGGGCATGTTTCTCGTCGAAGTGTAAATGTGATGTGCTGTGATTTTTCTGTATTTAGTTTGATTTTCCATGTGTTGCACCAGTTTTCAATTTGTGTGAGATGGTGTTTTAGTGTAAATGAGGCGTGTATGTGAAGGTCAGCAGCAGCTAAGATGGCGGTGTCATCGGCGTATGTAGCTGTCATTGTGTGGATGGAGGTGGGCATGTCAGATGTGTATATTGTATATAATAAAGGAGCTAAGACAGAACCCTGCGGTACACCCGCCAATATGGGTCTTATTGAGGAGATAGCAGAGCCCTGACGGACGGCGAAGTATCTGTTTGTTAGATATGAATGAATGATTAAATAATATGTGTGAGGAAGCAACGGTCTCAATTTATAAAGAAGTCCCGCGTGCCAAACTCGGTCAAAAGCCTGACTTACATCAAGGAACGCCCCCGTTGCATAAAACTTTCTTTCTAGGGCAGACGCCACGTAATCCACAACCCTGTGTAACTGGTGTATTGTGGAGTGTTCTGAGCGGAAGCCAAACTGATGATGAGGAAGTGTTTGCTGACTGGAAAGAATAGTTATGAGCCTTTTGTATAGTAATTTTTCGAAGAGTTTAGAACATAGTGGAAGAAGACTGATAGGTCGGTAGGAGGAAGGAGAGTGTTCTGGCTTCTTTGATTTTAGTATCATAAGAATGTGTGAGAGTTTCCATTGAATTGGAAAGCGTGTTGTGCGTAGTATGCAGTTAAACAGGGTTGTCAGGAACACGACAGCTTTCCGAGGTAATTCCTTGAGAACTTCAGCCGTAATGAGGTCATACCCTGGGGACTTCTTTTTGGGGAGGTGTTGAATTTCAAATGCGACTTCAGAAGGTGTGAATGATTTGGGAGGGAGTGAAAGGGGTAATGGGATATGTAGTGTTTGTGAGACATGTGTTTCATGTGTTAAATCATGCATGTCTGGATGAGGTGTGAAGGTTTGTGTGAGATGGGAGGCGAAGCGCTCTGCTTTCTCCTCGTCTGTGGAAAAAAACTAACAAAAAAACATTTAAAAAATAGAAAAATAATTTATTTTCATGTTTTGTACTGAATAAAGCACTGCTCACTTATCACTCCAGTAAATTTACATTAAATTAAATAATTTAATTTATTTCGAAACATTTTCACTTCATGCATGACACTATGTAATGTTTGATAGCGCCATATTAAAACAACACTCTGAGAAAACAAATTTCATATTCCGCCGATACTCATGAACGCTCAACATCTGTAGATAGTCCATCGCAAACAAAATTTATTATAATTTGTATATTGATTGTCTAATAAATATTTCATCGAATTTAATCAATTAATTTAATTGTGTACTGTATGTCCAATATTTGTTAATTTTAACTAGTTCTCTTTGTTAACAACCGGTTCTGTTCCCATATACCTAGTATTTTGTGTGATTGTTATTTTTATTCCATACATCTTATATCTTAGTCAATATATATTATCACTATATGGTAATTTTCTTTATCTATTTTGTTATAATTTCAATTTATGTCTTTATTGTTATTCATTTAATTATTTTAAAGATAGGAAAATCCCCTGATTTCAATGTTGTTAATACTCTCATGTCGTAAACATTTCTTTAAATGTACAAACACACATATAAATTAGTTATCTTGATAGAATTTAATAATTTTATCTTTAATTTTAATTTTACTACTGTTATTAGACATGGATAAAAATATTTCAGATAAAACATATTCCTAAGTGTTCAAGCCAAGAGGATTAGCAAGTCCTTTCCTACCTGAAATGACTCGCACTCAGCAAACTGAATGACTTTATTATATAATTTATAATTTTATATTATAACTAAACCTGAAGTTCTTCGCATGTACTTATCCATGATGATCAAACTGCAGCGAGGAAAGATCTTTTTCAAAACTGAAGCTCATTAAAAACAGATTGCGAACGAGTATGAAACAAAATGCCCTAACAATCTCATGATTCTCAGTTTAGAAAGTGTTATTCTTCGTAACCACTTTATAAAATATTTCAATGCCTTATTCTAATTCTTAAGGGGATTTAAGACGACTATTAAGAATAATTTCTGGGGAAAATGAACTATTGAACTAGACATATTGTGATCATTTCATTTCTAACGCCTTCGACGAGGCAAACCATGAACGCTTGTAGAGCCTTCAATATTTGAGTTATACAAACCTTCCTCTGGCCTAAAGGTTTGTTGAGAGATCCCACCCACGGCTTAGAGGTTTGGGAAAATATATTTAAGAAATTATAAGAGTTTCATGAGACAGAACTTTATTAAATCATCATTCACAACGAACGAACAATAGAAATTAATAATATATTTCTTGATGGTAGGCGGATTTAGTGGACTTAAAGAATAAGTATGTAACATTTATAAGGATGCAAATGTTGCTGGGTGCAACAACCAGCATCTAAGATGTACAAGTAGATAGATATGGCGTATGAGAGGAAGGTCACCCAGTGGTAGGTCCTCGGGACGACAATTTATCTTAATTATGAGTACACTATAAGTGTGAGCATATCACAATAAGAGGGAGAAAAAAAAAAAGTAATAAGAAAAAAATAAGTCGCGGTTCCACCTCCTCTTCTTGGTAAGTGTTGTGAAGATAATGTACGGATGTCTGGGTTTGTATTTGTGTAAAGTTTGCTAAAAAACCATATGTAAGTAGTTTGTATTGTTTGGGGTACTGTTTGTATCATAAGATCGTTATGAAGTGTTATGTTGTTTATGTATGGTGGGCACTGTGTTATCAGTCTGAGGGTTTTTGATTGAAACGCCTGAATTTCTTTCTATGTTGGATGTTTTTGCTGAACCGTATATCTGTGATCCTTATGTCCATAAATTAAATAAAAACAGATATATGTATATGTGTTTGCTGTACTGTGCCTCCTCGAAGTCAGACATATTTCCCTGCCTCTCCCCTTCAATAGCACCCCATACCTCACACAGAACATCTGAAATGTACCCCCGTCACATGAACTTGCTATCTTATCTTCTTTCCCTGAAATTGTTCATATTCCATCCCCTCACATACTTTATCTCTGTTTTTATTATTTTTCCGAATCCTTTTCCTTATATTCTAATCTCTGGTTCCATCTTGAAGATAAATTCTATTTAATCAGTTTTTATTTCCGGAACTATAAGAAATACAGGGAGAGAAATTGTAATAGGCCAGAAATTCGATATTGAGTTTACACCGTAATTTCATGGTAATTATAGAAATAAAAATAAAATTTGCTGGCTGTTTGTATGTGAAAGGAAAAAGGGGAATTAACAAAAAAAAACTTGTATAAATACCGTTGTAGTGAATATATCGACACAAAATTAAGTATGAGGATTCAGAAGCAGGGCCGAAACTAGGCCTAAGCCCTTAGGTTTTTTCTCGAAGGTAAAAAGGCTTTGAGCACGCCGTCTTTTGGACGGGTCGTTAAGTGATGAATGGTTCCGAGTCTGTACGATCGTTTAATGCCCTCCCTATCTTAGGTAACTAAACCTGTGTAGTTAGTCGGACTGAGCGCTCTGGTAGTAGGCGATATGATCTACTTTATGCCCAGGCTTGAATTATAATAACTAAATTTATTGTTGTTTGTTTATTAATGTTTATATATTTTTTTCTCTGCTGTCTGTGACCTGAGGAAGAATGAATGGTCAATATTAACTTTGTTGAACAACAAAAAATAAATTCACTGATTATTTTCGCCTGAGTGGTCACAATTCCGACAAATTATTTTACATTGATCTGTGAAAACAGTAATATCACAATTGAAGGTGGTCCATCCCTCTTTCCATCTCCATTATTCAATTTATTTACAGTGCTGTTATAAGAATGATCAAAATAAAAGAAATATATTGTTAGTAAAAAGTAAGTTTGATGAAAATAAAATGATTGTTAATAAAATAAAATAAAATGATTCGAAAATAATTGAAGTTAATTAGATAATAAAAAATCGAGAATTTACGTAAATATGCAAAGAATGTAAATGGTTATTAATATGATTTGAATTTACTGTACCTTAAAAAAAATATGTTTTTTCCTATTTACTTTTCATTTTGTTGATTTTATTATTATTTACTGGTCTTTAAATTTTTATCTCGAATGTGTTCATGGCACCGACCTCGCTTCTTCACCAGTTGCCATGGTGACGCCACTCTTAAATGTTCCTTTTGGTTAAATCCGCAGAAAATTGATAGGTGTTGTCCTTATGGGTGTTGATACATTCATTTTATGGGGAGTTATCGTGTTCCACCAGTTGCAACCACAAACACACACATACACACAGGGAGAAAGACTTTTCTGTTTCCGTTTTGGGATCAAGGGGTTTGGAAAACATGAAATTCTAGTGAAAACTCACCATCAAATTTCTAACAGATTACATAACTTCCCCTATACCTTGAATAGATGAGTAATTAAAAATAGAGGAATTGTGGGTATTTCTGGAAACAGTGAATTCTACAGGTCGCCACCCCATTATGAAATCCACTTCATTCCAGCCCCCCCCCCCCCCCCCCCCCCCCGGTTACTTTCACTCTTAATGAATTGTTTATTTAATTGTCTAACAAAAAAGATGTCTTAATTAAATCTAAAGGGAAAGACCTCCTAGAGAGCTTTCACTCTAAGACTATATACTTATGTGAAATCATCTTAAACAGAACTAGTTGTTCAGCCAGCCGCTACACCATGCACCGCGCTGACAGCTACTTAGTTATCTTTTAAGTTACTAAACACCGCAATGCTTCATTAAAATTAACATTAAAAATAATGAAATAAGTCATGCTCCAGAAAACACTTGCTTTGAACATTTTTCACTTATATTGAAAACAGAAAATTAAAGCTTGATATAGTTATGCAAGATTTGTTTTCAAAATTTAATTTTTTGATATCTTCTTTAAAGAATGGCGACCAAATAAAAAAAAGTATCGAAAGAGTGGAAAATGGTGTGAAAAGTTACCACACACTCACCCCATGTTTCCTCTTATTTTTTTTTTTTTTAATTAATTATCAGTTATTTTTTAACCTGATGATGCAGAATATGGGAAACCGGTTGTAAAGTAAAATATTTTTGAATAGGAAGACAATTATCTTTATTCACATTATAAAGAAACATCCTTCTAACATCGCTACTAAGCGGAAATTTCGATTTAAGTTTCTCAAATTTTACATTATACCTTTCTACTTAATGTTGTCCAAAGAAGACTAAGATTAGTTCTCTTATGAACAAAAAAATATTGATCCTGGAATAGAGTGAGAATAAAAGTTCACACGCTGTATTTCCCCAGAAGGAATTAATCAATTAATTTTTCGTTCTCCATCCAAAATCAATAGACCATTTAAACTAAAAATCAATAGTTGACTTACATAGAGGCTTCTCAATTCTCATACTAATTGTGACGAAGAAGAGTTAAGCCCCTCCTCTTCGACGTTGTCCTGATAGTGTTTTGAATTTATAAATGAAATTTTGTATATATACTTTCATTATATCGGCAGTTGTAGGTATTTTTGTTTTTAGCCAACCCTCTAATCCTCCACTTCTGTTTGGCCAATTTGGCTGAAAATCGATAGATGTCGTCCTTATGGGGCATGTATACAATTTTGTGTCGATACATTCATTTTATGGGGAGTTATCGTGTTCACAAACACACATATAAACAATTTTTTTTTTCATTTTTGAAATTAGGGTGCGGTAAACATGAAATACCGGTGAGGTATCAATCGAATTTCTGACTGATTACATAACTATATTTCTAAATGCAATAAATCTAAATAAAACTAATTTAAGATGTTGGAACCCAAGACTGACTGTGACTTATGGTGTAGCGAGTGCCGGTAGACGTAGAAAGGAAGGAAGTAGAGAGCGCCACCGGCTGGGGACTGTTACATGTTCGGTTCAGTACAGTTCAGTAGTGGTGAGTGCAATGCGACGGAAGGTACGGCTCGTCTGTCCGGGGAGCACCGGACTCGTAGGATTCTATAGACCTCTCGCTGGTAACTTACGCAATACATTATATATATATATGTGTGTGTGTATATTTCTATCAAATTAAAGGAAAAATTGAACACTGATGTCGTTCTCATTGACACATTTATTATAGTTAGACCTTTAACTAGAAGGTCATATCGCCTACTACCAGAGCGCTCTTTCGTCGAGAAATGAGCCCGACTCTACTGTGGGATTCCTAAATGTTACCTACCCAAATTTATTCCCTGGATTAGGGATCTTTAACGAATACCAGACATCGTAGAGGCTTGAGATCGTTGCTTAACGTCCCATCCGAAGGACGGCGTGCTTACGTTTACTTTACCACCCAGATAAAAGGCTTCGGAACCCGCGAACTTGAATTCAGTAAGCAAACACGCATACCACTGAGCTACCGGCGCATTCGAACATCTATAATATAATAATAAATATAAATTTATTTCCGTTAAACCAATACATGGTAACGGATACTTCAAAAGAATTAAGATAGCTTATAAATTAGATTTATAACTACTAGAGTCTAACACACGTATGATTAGTAGTAATAACAAAACTATTAAAAAAAGTAAAATTAAATTAATAAAAACTGAATAAATAAATACATACTTAAAAATATATAAATGTATAAATAAAATATTATAAATTAATAAATTAAACAATAACGTAGATTCGACTAACCTTTAAGGTGTTAAGGAACTCTGCCCAAAAAATAAAAATGAAAGCTTTGTATCAAATAATGTTTTTGGATATGAAACACGTTTAATGTGATTATATTATTCTTTTTGAACAGTGAATATAAAATTCCGTTTCCTTGTAAAGGGTTTCCTTAAACATAAACTTTTTAGTTGAAGTTTACATTTTTTTATTGTATAATAGATACAATGAAGTCAATAGGACTTCAAGAAGTGGGGAAGGGCATTAAACAAATTATTTCCTTATGAGTTATACTTTTTTCAAAAATATATAAAATTATATATTAAAATATTATATATATTATCAACTATTTAATATATTATATAAATACTATAATAATAATATTTATTCGTTGAACGTAATACTGTACATCAAAGTAGATTATATATACGGTTTTTATTATAACTAATAATATATAATTATTTATAATTATATATTAAATCCTAGAATATAAACTCATATGAGAGGAATAATAATTATTATTATTTAAAAAAAATAATGAAATAATAGATCATTTGTGTTCATCTTGAGGTGTTTGTGAAGTGTTCTGTTACTTACGTATGGTGTGTATTGTGTAATGAGTAAGAGTGTCTTGAACTGGAAAACTTGGATATGTTTCAGATAAGATGCTCTAGACGAGCCGTATTTCCAGAGTGGTTTAAGTAGGAATGTGTAGCAGTTACGCTTTTGTGTTTAGGGTAATTTTGAATGTCCTTGTAGAAGAGAATAAAGCATTTGAAGACGTTTGTTTAGTGTATTACGTGTGAGTCGTGTATGAGGATTCCACGTCAGTTTTCTGACCTGGATAAGTCCTAAATATCTCAACGTGTTGGTCTGAGTGAGAGAGGATAAATTAATATAAAATTTCTAATATTAATAAGCAAAATAGATGCGCCGGTAGCTCAGAGATAGCTTGAGATTGCCGACCAAACAAAAGATTGCAGGTTTGAAACACGGCCGAGACCTTTAGATTTTTTATCATGGAAGTGAAAAAATCTTGATTATGCCATACTTCCGATGGGACGTTAAGCGATAGTACCAAGTCTGTCAGGTACTCGTTAAAGACC
Organism: Aradus depressus; assembly: GCA_963662175.1. Lineage (NCBI taxonomy): Eukaryota > Metazoa > Arthropoda > Insecta > Hemiptera > Aradidae > Aradus > Aradus depressus. The sequence continues at coordinate 37,906,823 of OY759220.1, forward strand.
CAGCCCTATGTGATTAGGGTAGGCATCATTTAGGACTCCCGTAGCAGTCAGGCTCATGTCTACCAGAGCGACGGAAGAGCGCTCTTAGGATTTTTAGACTGGATCCGACTTCAGTCGATATTTTATTTGGACGACCCATCGACCGATCACTTTGTATTTTCCGACTTTCTTATACAAACCACATTTGTCCTTGATCACTCTCTCCCCCCCCTCTCAAAATTATTTCATACTGGCCTTACTGGGTGTAAGAATGTCACTTTCAGAATTATGCTATACAATGAAACGAAGAAACCCGCTAATGTCGACACATTACTTTCATATACCCAATAATGAAATGTCATTTTTTGAGATGGGGGAGAGTGATTTGTATTAAAGTGGTTGGTATAAGAAAGTCCTCACGTCCATCACATATTTATTCTGTGTAGTCTTGTTTCTTTCTTCACATAAACCTCACTTCCAATACCAACTATTTCTGCTTTGAAACTCGCTTGACCGGTGCGTTGGGGAACTTGTAACCTTCTTCGGCTGTGGACCGGCTCGATGGCATACCCTTCCTTCTTTTGCGGCGCTTTACGCCGATGAACTCGGGATCTTGTCGGGGGTTCTGTTCTGCCTGCGTCCTTGGCGCCGGGTTAGTAGGCTTTCTTGATTCTCCGCCAGTTGGAGACGAACTAACAAAATCTGTTTCGTGGACGATATTTCAGTGTTTTACCCTTTAGACGACCGAAGCGGTCCTGCCGAGGAGGCTTTGTACTACGTACTTTACCCCTCATTACTGTAACGGAAGCTGCGATCACTGCTACTATATAACACTTTACGTTACTTGGGAGGCTAGTTACTACCGTGACATCGGAACAGTTCGGTGTCTTTGTAACGTACCTCCGTCACTTGTGTACATTGTGCAATAGTGGTTATACAAAACTAACTGTGATATACACGTAACATAATTTGATCTTAGTACATAAGTACAATTATATATATATTTTTTTTGGGGGGGATGGGGATAAGAAACCTTGAGCATGCCGTCCTTCTGAGGGGACGTTAACTGATGGGCTTCAGTCTTTGGGATGAGAGATACTCCATAAAGACACCTCCTTAAGCTCTCCCATTGTAGAGTTACGCTCATTTCTCTCAACATTAAATTACTTCTCCGGTAAGTTATGTAATCAGTCAGAAATTCGAAGTTGAGTTTTCAACAGAATTTCATGTTTTCCCCAATTCCATATATGTATAACAAATTTCCGTCTGTGAACATGATAAGTCTCGATAGGATGAATATATCGATAGGAAAATTTATATGGTATCCCAGAATCCTCTAAGAACGTCATTTATTGATTTTCAACCAAATTGACCAACAAGCTGATTAGGGGAAGGTTAGGTTAGGTTTTATGACTCATGCCCGGGCTTTACTAAGAGGTCATATCGCCTACTACCAAAGCGCTCTTTCGTCACTCTGGTGGACATGAGCCCAACTCCTAAATGGTGGGAGTCCTAAATTTTGTCTACCCTAAATTTCTATTCACGTAGGGCAGGGGTCTTAAACGAGTACGTGACATCGTACATGCTCGGGACCATCGCTTAACGTCCCATCCGAAGGACGGCGTGCTTAAGTTTATTTTACCTCTCAGATAAAATAAACTAAGGACGTCGGTCGGGTTTCGAACCCACGTTCTTGAGCTCAGAAGACAAGCACGCATACCACTGAGCTACCGGTGCCCGCTCATTAGGGAAAGGGTTTAACACAACATGGGGATTCCAGATTTTCATCCCAAATTTCCAATGGTTTTGAAGGAAGAGCAGAAACTTAGTTGATTAATTCTTGCTGGGGAAGTACATTTCCGATGATCCATCGACGACTTCTTTCTTTTCTAAATAGAAAAACAAATTCCGGACCAAATAGAAGGTTTTCTCTAACAAAGCACTATCGATCATAATATCCCAGATATTACCAATGTTATGGTCACATCGAATTTAGGAAAAGACAGTGGTGCGGTTGTAAATAGTGTTTCACTAGTGTAGTGTAGAAGCCGGATACAGGTTGGATCTCTGTTTCCGTCCCATTGTCACATTTATCATTGTCAACAGAGTCATCCGACCACAGTCAGGGAGCACTGCTACAACAGGGCTGCACTCTAGTGTCCATGTAGCCAATACAGTATTATAGTTAGTATTGCCATAATGTCAACAAAGTCGGGACAGGGGTTAGTGTGGATTGGGACAAGGTAGCTGGTGACATCGGGACAGCGGGACAGAGACTGAAGACAGTACGGCTACTGCGTTGGAATCACTTCAACCAAGTCAAATTCTGAAATCAAAGAAAAATAAATATTAATATCTCATAATAAATCATGGGACAAAAAAAAATGCATCCAACAAGAAGTACATCAAATATACATAATTTTTCGGCTAAGGTGGTAGAAAAACATGAAATTCCGATGAAAAATTAAGATCGAATTAAATTTCTTATTTCTTTAAGTTAGTTTTGACTAAGTGTGTAGAGGAAAAGATGCTAGACTGAATGATTTGGTTAACTGAACGTTTGAGATGTAAGAAGGGATCGTTGTGTTCATTACAAAGGCATGGCTTCTCTTCTGACAGAAAATCTGGGATAAGTGGAGGAAGAAGTCCACATCCAATCTGAAGAAGAGGGTATAATCCTGAAGGCTCCAGGAATAACAAAGAAGAAGAAAAAAACAGGAGTGGAGAGAATCGAGGGAGGGCCGTTGTCCAAGGCAACACCGTCTTTCTCTATACTAAAGTATAATATAGAATACTGGAGACCCTGATGGTGAGGTGGATAGAACGTACCAGCCAAGAAGTCGATGGTTTGAGTCCCACAATAGTCTATGTGAATTATAGTTAACTAGCATCCTGCGTAAATTTGCGGCGTAAAATGTAACATAGCGTTTGTCTTACTCCAGGGGTATTTATACAATTTAAAATTAATGACATGGAAAGTCACAAAGTTTGATTGCTAAAAAATATATAGGTATATAATAATAATTATATTAATATTTATTTCCGTTAAACCATAACATGATAATAGGATACGTTATAAGAATGTTTACATTGAAATAGCTTATAATTTAGGTACTTAAACAGATATTAATTCTTGGAGTCCTGGACCGTTGGAATATTTAGTTCTTCATGGAGTAATTTATTAGAGGCAAAGAAGGGAGGATTTACAATCCGACGGAGGACTTAGGACTGGAAAGCTTGGATACGGTTTATATTGAATTGTTTGAACCCCATAATTCAAGGCCATATATCCATATTGGGTGTATTATAAATTTTAAATATATTCTTGTAAATTGTCAGTTAGTTGAGAGTAGAAAGTTTTGACTGATCCAAGTAGTCTACATAGTAGTCCATAATGACGATTCAAATCGTGTGTGGATTCCACGTCAGTCGGCTGTCTATGTCGAACCCGAGGTAACGTATCTTGTAGGATGGAATTAGAAAAATATCTGAAATAAAAACTGCACAAACAGTGTCTGGGCTGACATTTATACATAGGAAAAGTAAAGATATAAAAAAAAATAATATTAAAAAGTGAGATGAAAGTTTTGAGAGAAAAAAAACAGCGGTGAACCTTAATTTTTATAATAATAATATAATAATAATAATAATAATACTTATTAATTAATAATAATATAATAATATTTAATATTAAGATTGAATACTGTGGAGTGTCACCGTATTTCTCCCTTCTTAACATTTTAACAATGCCATATTTTCCTCTATTAACACATTTGCTTGTTGCATTTATTATTTATACAGTTGTGAATACCTACTGTAAATAAAAAAAATGAAAAAATAGAACTCTCAGTTCATTGAGAATAGAGAGTCCATTGACTCTCTAAGTTAATTTTCTTCTTTTAGAGAATTATATGAGAAAATTATTCTCTCAAATTGCAAAATTCATAAAAATATAAATTGTACAGATACCTATTATTTCTAAGTGAACGTTTCGAAAGTAGATAAACAATTAAAATTAAATTACATTTATTTTTTTTAATCCTGAAATTCTAGAAGAAGAAATACCCTCTTTTGCATATCTCCATGCAACTGTAGATAACATCGATTAATTGCAAATGTAGATTATATCGAAACTGCAGAAGCCATCGATTGGATACAATCGTAGATGATGTCCGCTAGAAATTAATTGAAATTGCTTTGTTTGGCAATGACGATTTTTCTTCACCTTACTTCTGTGATCAGAATTTTTATTTATTTTTATTTTTTCACTCTCAACTTAGTTGATATAAAATGACATGATAATGCATATTAAATGTTAAAAAAAAAAAAAAAACTGAAATAAAAACAATTTTCGTCCCGTTTTAATTTTGTTGGGACAACGGTATATGAAGCTTAAAATCTAAAAAAAAATAATAATACCAGGACCTTCCCAACGTTATGTGACACAACATTCATTTTCCTTCATTATTATTTTTTAGGGGAGGCGGGAGACAGATACAATTTTCAGATGCGTTCTACTGTGTTCTTTTAGAATGTACCTATTTTATAATGTTCTCTACTTGTGATTTTTCGGCAGTTTTTATCGCCCCCGGTATACCAAGCATTGATCGATCAGGAATTCGATGTCAAGTTTTCGCCCGATTTTACGTTTTCCTATCCTCTAACTTCAAAAATGTAAAAAAAAAAAAAAACTACTGTGTGTCTATGTTATGATGCTAGTGCGCAACCCTAGCTAAGTTGTGGAGGGAATAGATTAGTTTCTCCGTAGAGTGATCATGACTGACGGCGTTTTTACTTCTTCGTTGTGTTGCCTTACTCATTCCATACGACGTTATAGACTATTCAATGGGCAGTAAAATAATTTAATATTTTAAATGTGATAAAATTTTAATTACAAAACGGTATCGGTAGCTCAAAGGTAGTGTTTTTGCCTACTGAGCACAAGATCGCGGGTTCGAAACCCGGCCGAATGGAAAAACCTTGAGCACTTCAGATGGGACATTAGACGTTGGTCCCGACCCTATACGATATTAGGTAATCGTTAAAGACCCCTACCCCATGTAACTAAACCTACCATAGGCAACATTTAGGATTCCCACAGTAGAGTCGGTTTCATGTTTACCAGAGTGTCGAAAAAGCGCTCTGGCAGTAGGCGATATGACCTCGTAGTTAAAGCCCGTGCGAGTCAAAAAACATGATTTACCGATTACTTTTTTTTTTTATATGATGTACATATTTGTTTTGTCCGTCCATTTGCCTGTTCAAAGTCATTTTAGTTTTTAAAAAAAGGTAAACTAATGCCACGTTTACACTATGTAGCAAAACAGCTATGTAGCCGAGCTATATAGCTATGACTAAAAACGTTTCTTTGTGTAGCTGTAGCAGTTGTATGAGCTTGTACTTGATGAAAGCAACCAGTTTACTTCGAGATGGCAAGCACACAACTGACGAGCGTCTTTGGGCGACAGCTATATAGCTGTGTTACAACAAAAAACGCGCTTCCCGGCCGGCTATATAGCTGAGCTACATAGTTCCCTTTGATCTTACCGACAACCAGTGTGAAACTCATTTCCAGCTATATAGCTCTTGAATTGAACTATATAGCCGGACTATATAGCTGTTTTCGGGTGGCGTTTTCAGAAACTTGTAGCACAGCTACATAGCTCGGCTATATAGCTGTTTTGGTACATAGTGAAAACGCGGCATTAGTTTCAAGTTGATGATTTAGTTGTGCACTTGTTTGACCTTGGTGATCCACTCGAACGCAGTCAGTGGTACTGGTACTGACAGGTACACCAGTGCAGTCTGCACTCCCACTCTTCCCATATCTTGTCAAGGTCCCCTCCCATTGTTAGATATTACTTCCCTTCCTATTGTTTTTCTCAGTCTTCCCGTTAATTACTTCCTTCCAAGGTTTTTTTTTAAACCCATATTTACTATACCCATAAAAAAATTTAGTTAAATAAAAATAAAATAATAAAATAGAATCTTAGTAATAAATACTTGCTATTTTGATTCCATTCAAGTTCAACCCGCCCGAGGCCCTTTTGACGTGAAAACGTCTATTCGCTCGTTAAGCACAGTGATAGCCGGTCAAACTTTCTTGTGTTACAAAATACCGTCAGATTTCAATCGATAATAACTACGAGACAAATAATGCGATAACAACGGTTGAGGTCACAATGGATAGAGCATGTCTGTACGTGTTTGTTGTGCAGTGTTTGTTTTGCATGTGACGTTATCGGTCTAGTGTGAGCGCCGGTGGATGATTGTTGTGAATTAGCATTGTGTAAAACTAGAAATTAGTGTAGCGTGATAACGCGTTTAGATAGGACGTTGATTCGGGTCTCATTGTAAAGAGCAATACTAGGACTCAAAGTGAAATAATAAAAATATTCGCCGAAATATATGTAAAAATCGGTATTAAATTAAAATGCGCGGAATTATAGAAAACGCAAATCAGAGGAAAGCTCTCATCAAAAGGAATTGTAAAAAACTAAAAAGTCTAGTGCCAAGCAAATGAAAGAGCTACGGCAGCATCGAAAAGAAAATGAAAAATGATTTCATCCCGACGTTTTCACGGAAAATCTACGGCGTGGACCTTGACTACGCTTTAATGTTTTTTTATTTATTTTATCTATCCGTCCGTCCAATTTTCCTGGTTACTTGATCTTGTTTTTGCAAGATTTTTGTATCCCCGAATCATATTGTTTACCAAATAATGGCAATAAAGTCTCTAGAAAAATGTTGTTATGTATGGAGAAAGTAAAACGAAGCCGTTTGTCATTTTGCCGACTTACTGGTATTGAACATTTTAGGAGTGGACTGTAAAGGAGGAATGTCGCCCCTGATCGCTTCCTCCCCTCCGCCTCACTTCATGCCTGGCATTCCAAATCCCTAGCGGCCTGTCTGCCTTGCGGGCAACATAAGCGGCTCCCAATTTTCCGGCCTAACAAATACCTAGGATCCTGTCCCTTGGGTCTGGAAGTGTTCGAGTGGGAAGCTATTTTTCCCCTGGGACAGCCTGAGAATCTCAGCAATGTTAGATGGCGGTGAACCAAGGTAGATACCAAAGGAAATTGAAAATCAGGCTTTCAGTTTCGTATGAAAGTTAATGGAAAACTTATCAAAATGAAAAGCCGCAGGGTTTCCTCTGCACAAATTAATCAACTAACTTTTTTCTCCAAAAAACAATTTAATAGTATTGATATTCCGTTAAACCATAACATGTTAATAGATTACGTCATAAAAATGTAGGCTCCGGACCATCTCTTAACTCCCAACCCGAAGGACGGCGTGCTTAAGTTTGTTTTACCTTCCAGATAAAAGAAACTTAGGGCCTCGGCCGGGTTTTGAACCCACGATCTGGAGCTCAGTAAGCAAGCACGCATACCACTAAGCCTCTCTCTACCGGCGCCCTCTCTATATAAAGAGTTATTAGATCTTACAGTCGGACACACATGTGATTAGTAATAACTATAATAGTAAACAATAAAATAAATAAAAAATGAATAAATAAATAATATAAAATAAATGAGTATAACGATAATAATACAGATAAATACAACTCATACATATTTAAAATAATATTTTGAATTTTAATAAATGATATTTAAAAAACTGAATCAATTGTATTTATCGTGTCCTACTGTAGGAAGGGTCCTCACATGACAATGTACGAAATATAAAAAATAAATAAAAATAACAATTAAAAAATAAATGAACCAATAAAAATAAAATAAGTAAATTATAAAAAATAATGATAATAGTAATGAAAATATTATACATAAGGTAGTTGTAAAAGACCTTGTAAGTGGATATCCGTGGAGGAACTCTGCCAAGAAAATAAAAATTAAATAATTTTTTTGGACATGAAAAATGGCTTTTATATCATGGTTATTTCATTCTTTTTGAACAATAATAAAAAAAATCAGTTTCCGTACAGTGTTTCCTCTAATATCAATAATTTTAGTTGAATTTTAATTGTTTTTATTGTACCTATATATTGCTTTCAAGAAGTGGGTTCAAACAATTAATTCTTTTTATGAGTTGTACTTTTTTTTCAGGAAGAAATCGTTCTTCTTGATGTCATAACCATGACTAGTATTGTTAAAAGGGAAAATATTTTTCCCAGGAATAATTAATGTTACAAATAATAGCAGATTGTGGATCATATTTGCGGACAGGGTCTGCGAATTGCATATTCTCCCCTTCGAAATATGCAACAAATTATTATGGTTAATAACATTAAAATTGGTACTATTTCAATTATGTCAACAATTCTGTCCAATGAGGAAAATGAGAGAAGTTCAATTGGAAAGGACAGGAAAAGTATTGCTGAGTGTGGTGGCCTTTTGGAAAGGTCGTCAGTTCAAATGAAAGTAATGAACTTTACTGTTACCTTCCTGAAGCAAACATCAACAATTGCATCCTCTTCCTTCAATCATTGTCTTTCTTTTGATGCTTTTGATACTACCAGAGCGCTCTTTCGTCACTCTGGTCGACATGAGCTCGACTCTACTGTGGAAGTCCTAAATTTGGCCTACCCTAAATTTTTATTCACTTAGGGGTCTTTAACGAGTACCTGACATCGTACAGGCTCGGGACCATCGCTTAACGTCCCATCCGAAGGACGACGTGCTTAAGTTTATTTTACCTCCCAGATAAAATAAACTAAGGGCCTCGGTCGGGTTTCGAACCCACGATCTTGAGCTCAGAAGACAAGTACGCATACCACTGAGCTACCGGCGCCCTCTCTTTTGATGCATTTATCTTCTTTCCAAACTGTCTTCCTTTTTACTTCCCCAGCTTATCGAGGTATAGGGGAAGTTATGTAATCGCTCAAATAAAAAATAAAATGATTTCTATGTGTGTGTTTGTGCGAACACGATAGCTCCAGATGAAATGAATGTATCGACACGAAATTCTATTCGCGAATCTAGAATTCTCTAGCTACGAAACCTACTGTTTTTCAGGCGAATCGACAGAAAGGAAGAAACGGAAGGGTTTAACACAAAAACTCTAATAAAATTTTACATTTACATCGAGAACCCCATAAGGATGCCACCAATTAATTTTGAGAATGGGGGGATCAGAGAAGAGGGACTCGGCTCAAATACTCTAATAACTGCCGATGTAATGAATGTATTCACACAAAATTTAATGTGAGGATTCAGAAACCACTTTGTGATTCAGATCGATTATCTTTGGAGGGAAAGCGAAAACGTAATTAATTTGTTTATGTTGGGGAAGTACATATCCGGTGATTTAACAGACGTCTTTTTTTTGAAAAAGGAAATTGGCACAACATTTATTTATTTTCACTGCACTAATAATATTATTGTGACAGGTTCCAAATGACCAACCTCTTATTAATAGCCTGCATTGAAGTAGCATACTAACCCACAATATTTATTTGTTACAACCTTAGTTGAGAAACGCGGAAATATTGTGGGAACTTGTAATAAATAAATAAAACAAACTTCTTTTTTGAAATATGCTCGATTCTACAAAATTTGTATACATAAACTATCGTTGTCAGCACTATGCCATCGCCAGGTTTAGTTATAAATTAAGTCTTTGCTTAAACCTAATGATGGTTTAATGCCGAAACCGTATATATATATATATATATATATATATATATATATATATATATATATATATATATATATATATATATATATATATATATATATGGTTATATGCATTTTATATATAATATAATATTTCAAAAAATAAGTTTGTTTTATGCAATTTTCTGTTATGTAGGGTTTACGAACCTTTTAGGTTTCCCAAATGCAAATAGTTTTATCTCTTTCTTATTAAACATTCCATCTTTTTTCTTTATGGAGGGAGGATATATTAATGTATCTATTAGCATAAAGAAATTATGAATAACAGAAAGTGACATTCCTGGCTTGGAATTCCTCTTCATTTGTACAAAAGGAGTTAAAAGCCACCTTAAATAATTTTTTTAACCATTCTTCTTGACACCTATACTAATCAAATCATCAAAAAGGTTGTTGAAATTGCGTTACAGTTCTAAGAGAGGAAACATCCAGCGATTATTCACAGTTATTGGATCTCAGTCTTACATACATGCGATTAGTAATACCAATAATAATAAATAAATAAAAAAAAAAAAAATAAAAAAATAAAATAAATAAATGATAGAAAATAAATTAGTTTACAAATAATAATACTAATTAATATTTTTTTATAATTCTTCCTGAAGTGCCTTCTTAATGATGATATTTCGAGACATTTTTATCTCTCATCCTCATATAGAAGAGAAAAATAATAATAATAATTTTTTGTTTTGTAATCGAGTAATATAATAAGAAAAAAATGAAACCAGTAGAAATATACTATATATGAGGAGTTTGGAGCCAGAGCGGACCAACTGGTTGAAAATGAACAGGTAGAAAATGGCAATTGAAAATTGAGTACATTTTGTTTATCTCCATAAATGGGCCCCAAATATTTATTTATATTTGAAATTTTAGAATAGTATTGGATGAGTGATCCCTTTTTGTGTTCTATAAAGTTTTTGAAGGTCGTATGTTCCACTGTGACTATGAAAATATATGCACAAAATACTTGTGGACTAAACTTAAAGTGCTGCTATCTATCACTGAAGTGAAGAAACTAAGTGATCCACACTGGTTTTGAAAAAGGGAACCTATGCCAACATCAGGATGCTAATAACTCATTTTCCGAAAAATTGTGGGTTGGTCCGCTCTGGCTCCAAACTCCTCATATATATATGTTGAGGATGCTGGTAGCTCAGTGATATGCGTGCTTGCTTACTGAACTCAAGATCGCGGGTTCGAAAGCCGGTCGGGGTTCTTGGTTTATTTAATGAACGCCATCCTTCGGATGGGACGTTAAGTGATGTTCCCAAGCCTGTACGATGTCAAGTATGAACCCCTCTATCTATGTGAATAAAAATTTAGGGTAGGCAAAATTTAGGACTACCTAAATAGTAAACTCGGGCTCATGTCCACCAGAGTGGCGAAGGAGCGCACTGTTAGTAGGCGATATGACCTCGTAGTTAAAGCCCGGACATGAGTCATAATAATTAACTCAAATTTCAAGGCCATTGCGATTATCATTTATGAAATAATTTTTCATGGAATTTGTTTTCCAGTGGTGCCTTTTTTTTTCTATTTTGAGAAAATTTCGATTGCCTAAAAATTTGTCAAAGAGACCTGTAATTCCTGTCAATTTACTGTGAACTATTGAAATTTCGGCCAAATGACTGGAGAATATATAGTGAGTATAAGTTAGTCTGTGCTCCTCTATACTCGTAGTGCGGTGTTATGCTGCTAGATGGTGCTGCTATACTGAGGCCAACCTGTTCAGTTCGGATGGATGCGCCTCTAACATGGATGGATGGTTTGTTAGTGGTCGGATGGTTTGTCGCTTCGGTTCACACACCTCGACAGCGTTAGTTAGTCAACTGAATAGGGACAACCGCTCTCTAGTATCCCATAAATATTTCCCATAGTGTTGGGAAAATACCATAAAGGAAAAAGTCGACGCTGAATCATCGACAGTGTACTTCCCCACAATGAATTGGGGCTTCTAAATCCTCATATTAAACTTCGTGTCGATACATTCATTACATCGACAGTTAATAGGGTTTCTGTGTCGAGCCGCCTCTCTTCTCATCCTCCCTTTGCCTTCGGCAGATTTCGCGGAAAATTATTAGTTGCCATCATTATGGGGATTTGAATTTAAATATAAAATTTCATGTCGATATATAATGTGATAATTTAAAAAAAATGGTGTTAAATAAAATAAATATATAAATTATAAAATTAATAATAAATGAATAATTAAATAAAAATACCACATTTCCTGTAGAAATTATAGCTGGTTTTCTACTAAATTTTGATTTCTACAGTAGTTCCGAAAAGGGTCCTAAAGGAATATCGAAAGTTCAAGACGTGCAATTTTGAATAAAGTGCACGTATTTAAAAAAATTTTAATTAACAAATTTTTAATTTAGATTTCTTCTAAATTTACTAAAGGGATGCCACCTTGTTTCTTCATTTTAAATGTTAAATCTAATCGAAAGGTATAAATTATCTTACTGGGTTCGCAGGAAAAATGAATAGCATAGAGTAAGAGAACAAATATTGGGCTCATTTACCTAAACCTACATCATAAATAAAATCAGACTATCATTATCAAATTTAAAAAAATCAAATTACATACAATAAAAATCTTACAAACTAATTCCTACATCTATTTCAGTCTATTTTCTTTTTAAATATTGTGGCCATTCTTTAATTCAACGTTATTTTGTGCATATAAACATATAAATAAGTATGAAACAACATAACAAAAAACATATAAAGCCTCACGAACTGTTTGGTCGTCTTTTGATATTGTTTTTCTAATTTTTGGCTGGTTTGAGTAAATAAGTTTAGCAGTTTTATTTTTCAGTCATATCCAATTTTCATCCTCTGTTCAGAAGGCTGTAAAATACTAGATTCGGATAAGTGCAATCAATTAATAATGAAGATATAGCTATAGATTTGTCTTCGTTTACTTTAGCGAAGAATGGGATAAAGTTAAGAAATTGTTTTGATAGGAAAATACATTTAATTTAGGAATCAATATTCAGAATATTAGATTAAACTAATTAATTAAATCTAATCAATAATTGATTGTAATGAATTATTATTCATTTGATTCCTATTGACAAGCGAAAACATACTTGTACTCTTTAGCCTACTCTGGGCTGGTTCATGTTCCATATTTTCGGCAAATCTTCCACCATATCTTCCAAAGAATGTTGTTCATTATAACCTGAAGAAGGAGCATGAAATAGATCCGAAATTTGTTAAGAAAAAAGTCATCAGTTCTGGATACACATTTAAATTTCATGTCGATACATTCATTCTGTCAAGAGTTGTGTTCATAAATATATACGGGTCGGAAAACATGAAATTTCGGTGAAAACTCAACATCGAATTCCTGACCGATTACATAACATTCCATAATTAGTCAGACTCTCATGGTCAGTTATTAGAGTTTTTGGTGTATGCCCCTCCATCAACCCCACTTTATCTTTTGCCGATTTAGCTGAAAATTAATAGGTATCGTCCTATATGGTGTTCTGGATAAACACGTATCGATACATTCATTCTATCGGGAGTTATCGTGTTCAAAGGCACACAAACACATGCAGACATTTTTGAAATCAAAAGGGTCGAGAGATATGAAATTCCGGTAAAAATCAAAATTTCTAAACGATTACATAACATCCTCTATATCTCGTATAGCTAAAATGTGAACATCTCTGGAAGATACCCCGAAGATATGGAGCAACGCTTGCTTTCATAGGGGGCTTGATTCTGTGAAAATAGGTTGGGTCACGTTCTCCTATTCTGTGTTATTATGGTAGACAGTTAAAAAAAAAAAATTTACGAAATAGCCTTTGAAATTTCATTTGCCTTCAAACGTCACTAACCAATTTCACGGAGTCTGACAACCATGCGATAAGAAAGTCCTGTACCAAAAAGAGATAAACTCAAGTGCTAATTTTATTTTTCTACACGAAGTATAGGGGAAGTTATGCAATCTGTCAGAAATTCAATCTTGAGTTTTCACCAAAATTTCATGTTTTACGAACCCCACATTCCAAAAATCTCCAAACAATACATTCTGTTTATGTATTTGTGAATAGAATGAATATATCGATAAGAAATTTTATGTGTTGATTTCATCCATTGATTTTCAGCCAAATCGTCCAAAGGGAAGTCAGGGTTTAGGGGATGACTTGTTATTCATTTAATTTATTTAATATTTTATTACCACAATATTTTATGGATTTTAACGAACGTAACTTTACGTCCTGCTTCTTTGTTGCTAAATGATGGTTTTTTGTAGACTGCCTAATGATGAGGGCAACCTCGAAAGCCGGCTAGCAAGAATTACTAAAATCTGTGAGAGGTTAGACTATAGTTTATTTTAGACCCTATGAAATAATCAATTCTCACTACATCAGCCATCTTCAAATTAAACGTAATTTAATAAGAGGATTCAGAAGCCCTTATGTAAGTCAATTATTGATTTGAAGCCCTTAATTGATCAATTCGTGCTGGAGAACTACATTGCCTTAAGTACTGAATGTACTTATATTGACAGTTATTTTAGGGTTTCTAGTTCAACTCCTTCCTCTGATCTCCCCCTTCCCTTCGGCCGATTCCACTGAAAATCAATAGATGTCATCCTTAAGAGGTTCTCGATACACATATAAAATTTTATGTCAATACATTCATTCTATTGATAGTTGTGTTATCCACAACATTTTGTATAGCGGTGGAAGTGAAAATAAATAAATTTCAACTTGAAGCCCTATTTGGAGAGAATATCTCGTATCATTCCGGTCAGATTGCATGGCGTGGACTTGGAGAAAACTGGGAGATATCGTATTGACTTTCTAGGGGCCATATTGCCAAGTGTGCCATCAACCAGGAATCACAACCAAATAGAGATGGGTAATTATAATAAGAAAGTGTTACTAAGATTGCAGTGTGGTCCATTCTTGGAAAGGGACCAATGTATCTAGATGTCCTTTATGGAGGGGCGTACCTAGGGGGGGGGGGGGGGGGGAGGGGGGATATGGAGGATCAATCCACCCCGAAATTTAAAAAAAAATTGTCCTTTTTGTAAATAATAAAACTATTTTTACTTGTATGGAATAATTTATTAAGACATTCATCTAGACCCTGAAACAATCTTGCTCAATCCAAAGCTAGAAGACTTGAATTAATTTTGTAAAGACCCTAAAACAATTAACTTTGTATTGTGATAATAAAAAAATATGTCAAATAAAATGAAAATAATTGAAATATTAAATATAATTAAACATTTCCTGTAGAAATTATAGCTGGTTTACTGAATTTTGATTTCAATTAATAATTATTTCATTTGGATTTCTTCTAAAAATAATAATGAGATGCCATATTGTTTTTCTAAATTTGCAAAAATGTTCAATCTAATTCAAAGGTATAAATTATCTTAATGAGTTCACAGAGAAAATGAATAGCATAGAATAAGAGAACAAATATTGGCCATGAAATTACAATAAAAATCGTACAAACTAATTTCTACATCTACTTTAGTCTCTTTTATTTTAAATATTGCCATTCTTTAATTCAATGTTATTTTGGGCATATAAACATATACATAAATAAAAGTACCTATCTCTAGACTGTCCACCTCCACATCTCTCCTTCGACCGTTCCACAATTTAAAACAGCTGTTCGTTGTCTTTTGTTCTCCATTCATTGGTTGTTCACATTTCGAAGTCTCACTTTTTATTTTTTATTGCAACGACGTTTCGGGACGTTCTTACGTCCCATCATCAGGTCCCAATGTGCGAGATACAGAAAAGAAAAAGAAAACAATGTAACTATAACAATATATATAAATCAATCTATATTAATAAAGCTGAAACGGAGTTTGTTTGTATGTTTGTTCCAGCATCACGCCCAAACGGCTGGACGGATTTGCATGAAATTTCTCATGTAGCATCCTTTCGAGCCCGATTGAATAATAGGCTATGTGGTGTCCCAACATTTTGAACGGGAAGGGGGTTGTAAGGGGGAGGCTAAGCATAAAAATAGTGCTAACTTATTAATCAATGGTCGGATTGTCATGGAATTTCATATGTAGTATTCTTAAGAGCCAAATAGAAAAATAGAGTGTGTGACGTCACAAAATCGTGAACAGTTATTGGGATTTTTGAATTGAGCCCTCCCCGAAACTCCCCCCTACCATCGGCCGATATCGCTGAAATTTAACAGGTTCTGTCCTCAGTGAATTTTAATTTCAAATACGAAATTTGATGTTGATACATTCATTACATCGGCATTTATTGGGATTTTGAACTGAGCCCCCTCCCTGGAACGCCCCCCTCCCCTCAGCCGATATCGCTGAAATTTGACTGGTTATGTCCTCAGTGAATTTTAATTTTAAATACAAAATTTGATGTAATTTGACTGTGCCCAGTGGTCCTAAACACTTACTAGCTAGGCGGGTGTCTGCCGACTGTAAGCCTTATTTCATTTGAATAATTAAGAATTATAATATCATGAATATACTGTCATGAAGAATTGAATGGAATTCGAGTGAGAGATATTAGAAGAAAAGTCAAAGTTCAAACGCCGGGTATGACTGCTAATTATAAATATATAAATAAAAAATATATTATTGAATAAATAAAAAATTATAAATGAATAAATAAAATGTTCGACTGACCTTTAAGGTGTGGAGGAACTCTGCCCAAAAAAGAAAAATGAAAGCTTTGTATCAAATAATTTTTTTTGATATGAAACACATTCTTTATTGTGATTATTTTATTATTTTTGAACAGTGGGAATAAAATTCAGTGTCCGTGTAAAGGGTTTCCTCTAACATAAACCTTTTTAGTTGATGTTTAAATTTTTTTATTGTACCTATTGACTTCAAGAAGGGGGGAAGGGCATTAAAAAAATTAATTCCTATATGAGTTATACTTTTTTCAAAAAGAGAAGTGCAATGTTTTATTATATGCATCACTGATATATTGAAGTAATATACATAATTACTATTATATAATTAGTAATATAATAGCGATATATTTTTGAAGGGCACCAGTAGTTTAGAGGTTCGCAACCCGCCCGAGGTCATTACGTTTTTTATTTTGCAGGTAAAAAGCCTTGAGGTCCCTCCTTGCCAGTACAATGTCAGGTTCTCATTCAACACCACAATCTTATAGGTGACTAAAGCTGCATAGGTATAATGTAGGACTCCCGGAGTTGGACTCATGTCCACCAGACCGACGAAGAGCGCTTTTATCACAAACACTATATACGTACGTCAGTCCAAATTTTCGTTAATGTTGGCCTCAATTTAATGAATGAGTTGTTGCCGTAAGTTGACCATATCGAGCCGCCCCCACTCCGTGATCCCCCACAGGTGTCTCCCCTCCACTACGCCAGTCTTCAGTCGGCTTCTGCCTTTCTTCGTGGGTGTTTCGTCTTTTGTGCTTTCTTACTTTGGTCTTCGTTTCTCATGTGTTTCACGACTTTCTGCTCATAAGGTATGCCCTAGCCTCAATCATTTCTCTACTATTTCATCCCTTAACGATCTGTCATATAGCATTGCGATGTAAAAATACTATTTTGAGATATTCAATGACAACTATTTTCTTCAAATCTTCGACTTCTTTTGTATTTATTAAAATACTTGGTGCTAAAAACCTCGGAATGTTGAAGAAATTAACTATG
Source organism: Aradus depressus (assembly GCA_963662175.1). Taxonomy (NCBI): domain Eukaryota; kingdom Metazoa; phylum Arthropoda; class Insecta; order Hemiptera; family Aradidae; genus Aradus; species Aradus depressus. Next base: position 37,924,093 of record OY759220.1, read on the forward strand.
CATGTGAGCGCTATATTCTGTAAGCGCCTCCAACTCCTGATACTTCGCTCTCTTTCTTTGACAATTATGCATTTTGTTTTTCGGCTGTTACCTATTTATGAATTAAGTTATCCTTCAACATGCTTAGAATCCATATAATAGAAGTGGTCGGTGAATCCCATCAATGTACTTCCCCAGAAAGAATTAACCAATGAAGGTTTCGCGGTCCCTCTAAAACCAATCGATGGTTTGTGCTAAAAATCAATAATTGTCTTACATAAGGCCTTCTGAAACCTCATTCTATATTTTGTGTCGATACATTCATTATATCGGCAGTTATAAGCCCCCCTATGATGCCCCATTTCCTTCGGCTGTTTTCGCGGGAAATTAACTGCTGTCATCCTTGTGGAGTTGTGGATACACTTACAAAATTTCGTGTACCTACATAACTTCATTTTGTCGGGAGTTATCGTGTTCAGACACACACAACTTTTGGATCAGGAGACAGAAAGCACAAATTTCTTTGAAAATTCAACTTTGAACCTCAAGTTCTTTGGGGGAAAAAATGATAAATGGTTCAAATAATTGGAATAGCGCAAGAATATGTTATTGAAAAATCGCAACACAGTTTTAATGAAACTTGATTTTTAATTTTTTCAAATTTATTCAATATGTGTGGCCAAACAACCGTTGAAGAAATAACCGTTAAGAAACTGCAAGCAGGTGTTACAATCTGAAGGCAACTGTATGTCGTAATATTCGCAGCATATATTTTACTTTGTTTCGCCTCATGTGAAATTTTTTAGTACATCGCTGTTTTTAAGCGGCCTAACGTCGTACATGAGCCCGACTCTACTGTGGGATAGCCCAGGTTTATTGCCCATAGGGAAGAGGGTATTTACCGAGTACCATCGCTTAACGTAGCTTTCGAAGGACCTTCGGACGGGTATCGAACCCGCGATCTTGTCCATAGTAGACAGGCACGCTACTTCAGAGTTACCGGCTATTCTGTTCACTTCAAAACTCTTGACTAGGCAGCACCATAACTTTGGTAAAATTGTGAAGTGTTGGAAAATTAAGAGGAATTCTAGCTACTTTCACAATATGTTGCATCTAGGAATTATAGTCTGAGGTCACTTATAATTTCTGATATTCCGTCAGATTTCTTACACTTTCAAAACCTTAGTTCAATGTTTTTTTTTTCATTCGGTGAACTGTTTCAATTTATGTGGAAATTTCATGTACAAAGAGAAAAAAAAGTTTTTGATCTCCCTTCATAAACTAAATTGTTAGGTATAAAATTTAATAGTTGATTTACATAGGGGCGTTGATTTTTCCGGCATTTTTTCCAGAGGTTTCTTTTTTCTTATTTTTTGACAATATTTCGGACACTTTCACGTCCCTTCTTCTGGTCACTATGAACGACTTAGTTCATAGAAAAAGAACGTGTCCCGAAAGTGTCCCGAAATATTGTCGAAAAAGAAGACACCTCTGAAAAAAATGCCGGAAAAAATCAACATTTCAGAGAAGTTTAAGAAACAAAATGTTCCATTATTCATAATATTGTTTCAACTTATAAATTGTTTAAAAATAAAATTGTTTTAATGGCAGAGTGTTTTATAATATTTATATTATAGCTACTGGGGACTACTGAATCATCATACTAAATTTCATATCGATACATTCATTACATCGGCAGTTTTTAGGGTTTTTGAAACTAGCTCCCTCTGATCATCCACTTCTCTTTGGTCGATTTGACTGAAAATCAATAGGTGTCGTCCTTATGGGGTTTTGAATACACACATACAATCTCGTGTCAGTACATTCATTCTATTGGGGTTTATCGTGTACACAAACACATTATTTTTTTTTTTCATTTTTGGAATTTGGGGTATTGGAAAACAGAAAATTTCGGTGAAAATTCAACCTCGAATTTCTGACCGATTACATAACTTCCACTATACTTATATATGACTGGGAAAGTATAAAAATTCCTGTCATTACGGCTGACATCTTGTGACACTGTTAATGTGTACATTCTGAGCCCGTTCTCTCACGCGGGGGGGCCTCATAACGTGTCATCTTCCACACTTTCAGCTGTCCAACAAGACACGTTTTCTTGTATGCTAAAGCTAATGATTTTTTAGCGTCTAGTAAATTATAATTATAGAAAACGGATGTTGATAATGACTGAACTCACCGATTATGTTGTGAAATAACTAATTATTTTTATCATAATATGTCGAAACGTAGATAGACATGAAAGTATTTATTGGACATATAGGCCAAACATATTATGCATGAGTGCACTGGTTTCACTTTGACTGCATTATAGGATGAAATAGTAGTATGTAGTATGTATACTCCTATTTTTGGGTGGTGTGAGGAGGTTTTCAGATGTTATAGTATTTCACTTCTCCAGCTGTACGAAGTATAGGAGAAGTTATGTAATCTGTTAAAAACTCGGTACTGAGTTTTCGACGGAATTTCATAATATCCGACAAAAATGAAAAAAAAATAATTCTGTGTGTTTGTGAACACGCTAACTCCCGATAGAATGAATATATCGACACGAAATTTTTTTTTTTGTGTATCCAGAACCATCTAAGGACGACACCTATTGGTTTTCAGCCAAATCATATCAAAATAATTTATCTAATGTTACAATAACAGGACTTTCTTATACCAACCATGTTTTTACAGATTACTTTCCATGATGCCTCTGATGTCTACTCATTACTCTCAAGTAGCGAGTAATGTCTGTTTAAAATTAATTGGAGAGGGGGGTAGAGTGATCTAAAAAAACAACATGTGTGAGTGACGCGGTACTCACGAGAATTGATGTGTAAACATCTGCTTTAGTTTCAAAAATTTGTTGTCGTGCACTGACTTTGTTTAAAATTTGTTTTTCAATGTTACAATAAGAAAATCAGTATAAGGAATTAAAATTTATTGTTCTTCAATTTATTTTATTCATGAAATTATAGGTTGGTGATAGCTAAAATAATATATTTTTTTTTAGATTTACACTGCTATATTATTTTCTTTTACCACAAATTTTATTTATTGTGACAAATTTAAGCTTCTTAACTTAAAAGTTTCTTACCGAAAAAACATTTTATAGTTTGTAATATTGACATTTTAGTTAAATTCACTACAACGATAAATATGATCAATAATGTAAAAATACAATGTTATATCTAATCTGTCTTTTCTAGATATAGATATTTTCCTTTACATTCATTCATATGTGACGAAATATATTACACTTTCTTCGACGATCACAACATTAAAAGTACAACATAAAAGTAGAACATAAAAAGTCAAATGCTGTCGAAATATATTACACACTGTCTTATTCCATGAACATAGAAAAGCTCAAAAACAGGTGAATCACAGATAAAGAAGTGTAGTTGTGTGTGCACTGCCCCGACGCTGCCGTCCGACACCCACACACTTGCACATCAATGAGACTTACGCTCTGACGGTCTTACAAACCCCTAACATGTTTACACATCGAAAACGTGGTTGGTAAAAGTCGGCAACGTAACATATTTATTTTCTCATTCTTCTATTTCTCCAATGGACCGTTGTAGGTAACTTGAAAAATCGGGAAGGATTCCTCAAGCAACCGAAAACTTAAGGATTTCAATAATCGAAAAATATGGACACTGACCTTAGTTTAGATTGTCCATTGAGATGAGACGCTACAATACTCGTAGTTCTGTGGACCTAGGTCCGTTCGGTAAACAAACCAGACCCTCTCTTGAAGCCAACGAGGTCAATGAGGTAACCATTGCTAAACTAACTTTGAAGATATTCTACCATAGAGTCTACTTAGTTGAGTTAAACTTCTCTGTAGACCTTCTGCAAGTTTGTTCACAATCCTATCACAATAAATCAGAGATAAACTCTACTCCAGAATAGTTTAGTCTCTTCGATCTAAACATAATTTATTCAGAAGACGATATCCTTACCCAAATAACAAATGGAAGAAAGACTGATAGACATATAAAGGGCGTCAATAGCTCAGTGGTAAGCGTGCTTGGTTACTAAGCTCAATATGATGTTTTCGAAAACCGGCGGAGGCCTAATGGTTTTTTTTATTTGAAGGTGAAAAAAGTTGAGCACGCTGTCTTTCGGGTGGAAAGTTAAGCGATGTTCTCGAGCCTTAACTCGTTAAACACTCCTTTTTAGGAATATTTAGAACTCCCACAATAGAGTCGGGGTCATGTCCACCAGAGTTACGAAAGACCGCTCTGGTAGCAGGCGATATAGCTCGTCGGAGAACCACCCTGATTTCGATTCAGGTCCGGGCTTTTAACTCAATAATGAGAGTTCTTAATTTTACATACAAACGTTTTTATTTGCCTAAAACAGGGATTGTTTAACGAGTACCTGACATCGCACAGCCTTGGGGTCATTGCTTAAGGATTTTTTCGGCTAGGTTCGAAGTTGTGCGCCCAGTTCTTTCTTCTTCTTCGAATTATTTAGAGGCACCGGTATTGCAGAAATAGAGTGCTTGTCTACTGTACCAAGGATCGAAAAATGGATCTCCACTGGAATCCTTCGGTTTTTTGATGTGGTGCGATGGTTCCGGGCGTTCGCGATGCTAGAGATACTTGTAAAGAGTGTGCCCTAATTAAACCAGAGTAGGCCAAATTTAGGGTCCACAGTAGAGTGGCCTCTTTGTCACATTGTCATTATTTATTTATTTATTTTATTTTCTATTTTATTTTTATTATTATTACTCTTCATTTTTTTCTTCATCCCTATTTAATAGAGAAATATTATCCTATTACTATCTCTATTTAAATGTATATTAATCTCATTTATTTTTTTAAAACTATTCTCAATATAAATTTTGTATGTATTTATTGAAATAATGTATTGTTTATTTTATTTTTATTTACATAGTCTTGTACATAATATAGTATTATTCCGTTCAGTAGATCCATTTCAATTTTTGGATTATGAGCTTGTATGTTACATATTGTAATTGATATGATCACTGACACATTGTATACACACTCAATAGAGTCGGGCTCATTCCACTAGACTGACGGAAAGTTCTATGAAGCTCGTGCCTGGGTTACGAAAACCAAACTATACGAATCTGACATTTGCTGTTGTATGTATGACGTATGACTTCTCCAGGTATAGTATATGTAGTAAGTAAAAATGAAGTTATGTTGAGTTTTTACAGGAATTTCGTCTTTTCCGACCCCCATTTTTCAAAAATGAAAACAAAAGTCTGTTTATTTGTGTTTGTGAACACGATAATTCCCGATAGAACGAATGTATCGACACGAAACTTTATATGTGTATCCCGAACCGGTTAATGACGACACCTATTGATTTTTTGCCAAAAAGGTAAAGCCGAAGGTAAAGGGGGGATTAACACAAAAACTCTAATAACTGTCGATGTAATGATATTTGACACATAATTGTATTTGTAAATTCAAAACCTCAGGACACATATCAATTTTGATTGATTCATTTATTCTTCGTCGATGACTTTTTCACATTTATTTTGTTAAATGTATTGTATCCAGTGACGAAAAGGTGAAATGAAGATCTTAGTGTCTCCTAGCCGTTGATGATTGATTATATCAAATTTTGTTAGCGGTATTCATCGTATGTCAGTCAACAATGTTTATTTTTTTAAGTATAAAAATTCCTTTGGATCTGAGAGTTGTGGGTTGTCTAAGTTTTTAGTGAGGGTCGTTGGCCCTGAGTGGGATGCTAGGGTTATTCCTATCTCCTCCTAACCATAAAATAGTAGTTATATCTCCCTAAAAACTGAGATTAGCATCGTTGAGTCGTAGCCCTGGTCCCATATTCAGACGATTCCTAATTCATTCTACATCTGTAACCATCAAACGGAAGTGATAAGAAGATCCGTGAGATCACATGACAAGGAGTAAGTAGTAAGTTAGAAGGTATCGCAAGTAACCAATTTGAGAAATTATTTTTTAGAAAAAAAAAAAAAAAAAGTGAGTCACTTTCTCCAGTTTAAATTGATCGGCCATTGACAGATAAATCCGGTGTTTATCGAATTAAATGTTAATGCGGTGACTCTTATATAGGTCAAACAACGAGAAAATAAAAATATATACATATATAAAAGGAATACAAACACAAAAAAAAAAAAAAAATGAATTCTTCCAAGACTCAGAAAACGGGGCATAATGATAGTAAGCTAGCATTTACTATATAAAATAAGCCGAAAGAGGGATATTTATGCTTACAAAAATATGGAAATTAGAGTAAGTGTATAAATGGATGAGTAAGTAACTAGGTAACTAGAATTGACGATGAAGGCTGAGTTTAATGCATTATTAAAATAAATAAAACAAACTTATTTTTGAAATATTGTCTATTCCACTAAAGATATATATACATATATAACTACCGGTTTCGGCTTTATACCATCGTCAGGTCTAGTTATGAACTGTCAGTTTGCAGAGAGCGACCCTTCAAATACATCTCAGGTCAAAGGGTGCTATTAGAACTTGGGAGTCCCCAGGCTGTACCGTTAGCTAACTCATGAAATATTTCTTAACAAAACCTAGTTCTAAATTTACATAAAACAATGTCACTAGACTAATACATGGAAAAATAACAAATAAATAATTACAAATACAAGTAAATAATAAAAAATAGAAATAAAATTAATAATAATGTTAAGATTTAGATAACTTGAAACATTTCACGTATTTGAAGGGTCGCTCTCTGCAAACTGACTTAGTTCATAACTAGACCTGACGATGGTATAAAGCCGAAACCGGTAGTTATATATGTATATATATCTTTAGTGGAATAGACAATATTTCAAAAATAAGTTTGTTTTATTTATTTATTACAATTTTCCACAATATGTCCGCGTTTCTCAACTTAGAAGTCATTATTAAAATGCATTAGGCATTGACTTGCTTCAATTTAATTGTCTAGTAAACAGATAAATCCAGTCTGTGTCAAATTAAATTTAAAAAAACATTCTTTCTATTGGCAATTATTCAAGTCTTTATGTTAAGCCTCCCCCCTAATCCCCACCCTTCTCTTTGGTCGATTTGGCTGAAAAACAACTATATAGTCTTTAGAGAGTTCTGGATTCACATATCAAATTTTGTTGTTTGGAAGTTATCGTGTTGACAGACACAAAGAAATTTTTTCATATTTGGAATCTAGAGTTCGTAAAACATAAAATTCCATTGATAACTGCATTTTTGACCGATTACATAACTTCCCCTATACTTGGTATAGCTAGCGAAGTGCTGAGAATAATGGAATACTGAATTATTCCAAGACTCTCAAGAAAACTAATAGTGAAGTAGCATTACGACATATAGTTAGCAACAAGAGGGATATTTATGCTTGCGAAATAGAATTGGGAAGACCGGAGGAAAGGGAAAAAATTATAAATATGAAGATGGCTGATTATTTCACAGGTTGTCAAATAAAATATAGTATGACCTCTCACAGATTTTTATTAGAAGTAGCTAGCCGGCTTTCGAGGTTTCCATCATCATCAGGCAGTCTACAAAAGAAACCATCCTTAATATAATATAAAGGCAACAAAGATAAATATAACAAATTGTAAAAAGTTTAAAAAATTTTTGAAATAACCATAGCTGATAAAAAATTAAAATTTTTAATACTACATTTTATTTGACAACCTGAAAAAAATTATAAATAAGATGGTGGCGTTGGGCAGATGGACCTCTCTTCGACTATATACTTCAGAGATCCTGCTTGAAATATATCTCTAAAAGGAATAATTGTATATAAATGGATGGGTAAGTAACTTAGGCGGGCAGCGGCTAAAACGAACTGATGATCAAAGCCAGAATTTAATGCATTTTTAAAATGCATTAAACATTCACTTGCTTCAATTAGACCTACATTAACCATAACTCTTTATGTTGGACAAACTAAATAAAAAAATTTCACAACCATAAAGACAGTTTGTTTTTACTTCCCCAGATCAAATTAAAAGACATTTTATTCTGGAACCGAACGAAGTCTCCTAAGAAATAAATACGTACAGCCAAAAATAAAAGGAAACGAAGAAATAAAGTATCAGTATGTCATATAAAGCAATAAATACAAAAAAATTAACATAAACCGTTTAATTATGAAGAAATAAAGGTATCTATACAAATAGAAGAATGTATATAATAAAAAATCTATAAAATATGAAGAAAAAAATATAATAAATCAATAAAAATCGATGGAGGATAATACAATAGGTCCTTGTAGAACCTGGGGCTCCGCAACAATCTTCCGCCATTCCACTCTATCCTCGGCCTCCCGTCTCCGTCTTCTCACACCCATCGTTCTGAGGTCGTCCTCCACGTCCTCCAGCCAACATAAACGGGGTCTACCTCTTATTCTTTGTCCTCCCGGGTGTCCCTCCAGTATCCTCCCTGGCAATTTGTCTGGTTCCATCCTCTGTAAATCCCCCAGCCATCGCAGCCGTCCCTGCTTCATTAAGCCCACCAGGTCCGGGCTCTTGTACTCAGCTCCACATTGGTCCGTATCCTCCATCTATCCCCCTCTGGAGTAGGGTCGTATATTTTCCTCAATACCTTCCTCTGGAGGATAATGCAATGATGGTCTATAAAACAGAAGGACGGATGCCCAGATTGGGTTTGTAATAAAATTATTTTTGTAAGTAGGGGCTAAACAAAAAAAGTGTGAAGAGAAAGAAAAATAATAATAAAATAAATAAATGAATGATAAAGGTATATAGATATGTAAAATAGGTGTAATATTATTATGATAGAGTTTAGTAAATAGGGAAAATAAAAAATAGAGAATAAAAAAAATGAGATAGGTAAATAACTTAAATAATTAGAGATAATTGATGTTGAATGGGAAAATACAGAGATGAAGAACTAATCAAAGGGGAATGGATTGTTTAGCGAAGAGGAATTGGAATAGCGAGGATTGGAAGGAGAGTGTGAGGCAGGGAGTTACAAAGAGAGGAGGCCTGGGGACAAGGAACGAGTTGTGGAAGGCCGAGGAGCGATGGGAGGGGATGAAGAGCTCCGAAGGACGGGATCTCGTGTCTATGAAGTATAAGGGAAATTATAAATACTGAAATTCGAGTTTTCACGGAAATCATGTTTTTCGAACTATCTGGCATGCTAAATGTTTTTCCTCAGGACATGGTGCAACTGACCTTCGAATTGCCAAAATGCATTTCCTCTTTGCGATGTCTTTTGGATTTTTGCAGCTGAGTTTAGATATCCGTACTCTTGGATGCACAAGTGCTCAAAACAACTTTCATTTCCTCTCTTTGTTTAAGCCCTGTATATTGATATTTTTTGGGGTAACCCCACTCCAATTGGATATCAGTATGTACATATGTAGAAAATCCTATTAACCATTAAAGAGCATTAATTTTATATTTTGCTCCCCTTTCATTTGTATATATGAGACGTCACATAGCCTATGATTCAATCGAGCTTTTAAGGATGCTACATGTAAAATTTCATCAAAATGGGTTTTTGTAGTTTTTATGCCAACTTATTACAAACCCTTGGACGGACCAAACGATAGATTTGTATCTAGAGATAGAAAAACTCTTACTGAAGGCTCTCTGTTGTAAATAGGTATAAGCTATCGAAGACTTTTTTATAGAACATTTTATTGCCAATAATTTCTCCATACATAATTTTAATATATCTTCAACGGTTTGGACAGCGTTTGCAATAAATGGAATTCGGAGGGCCGTTTCTCCTTCGACTTGCTTCACTTTTACTATCTCTGCTCAGCTCCTTTTTGATAAAACTTAAATATTTATAGCCTATATTCACCGGAAATAAATAAGCTTCCCAATGATGAAAAACTTATCCAAATCGGTTGAGTCGTTTTGAGATCACCTCAAATATACAAACAAAATGTATCTCTTTATATATTAGAATAGATAAATGAACAGCCCTCTCTATCTTACGTATTCAGCTCTTTTATATTATTAGGTTCATATAATGGGAAAAATTGTTTTGTATTCTTTGCTAAGACCCTGAGACTTTTCTGAAGCACAAAGCTCATAACTCACGATTGCATTATAGCGTCTGATCCGTTGGAAATTATGTAATTACGAATGATAATTGCTGAGATCTCTTACTGGTTTTCGTTGGGAATGTGAGATTATTAAAGTTTTCAGTTGAAAATAATGCAAAAACAAAAAAAAAAAAAAACTCGCAGCAATAGAAAATAAATACACGTAAAAATTCAGGTTTGTTTGTTTTTGTGACTCATGGCTTACCTCCGAATTGTTTAACTGTCTCAGGCTCGGGATATCCGGAGGACGGCATGCTCAAGGTTTCCAAAGGCGTTCCTGACGGTACTAGGCAAGCACCTTTGAGCTACCGTTACTCTTACTTTTTTATATTGGATTCTCCAGCTAAGGAAGCTGCACTCAAGTGGGACATTGTGTAACTAAACCATTTATGATGGTAGGTTTTGTTTTGCTATGGTTTTCATTTGACATGCTTTCAGTTTTTTTGTAATGAAAAAAACTGCAACAGTTGATTTATCTACCTACAGTTTATGTAATTCCGAAGGTTTTGCCTATTCAGGTTTATTTACAAGGAGTTGGTGTCTTTTCCGAGTAGCTAAAACAGTACAGGCTCGGGACCGTCGTTTAACGCCCATTCTAAAGGATGACGTGCTGAAGGTTTTTCACCTCCCAGATAAAAAACAGCTAAGAGCCTCAGCCGGGTTTAGAACCCGCGAACTTGATTTCAATGGCAAGCACGCTACCTCTGAGCTACCGGCTCCCTAAGCTGAGGCTCATCAGTGTTTTAGAGCAGAACAGGTTTTCAACGCAACTGTATCATCATCAGTGGCACATCACCCGTGTAATGTGGCATCTAACCGAACACTGACAATCTCATTTGTGTTGAAAGCCGGTTCTGATCCAAAATAAAACTGTCGAAAGACAACAAATTTTATTTCTACGAGAAATCTCGTTCGACACCATCTTACTATTTATCACGTAAGAATAAACGTTCAATATGATTAACGTTTCATGCATAACGTAGCCGCTGATTCTGGGGGGGGGGGGGGGGATCAGAAAACCAATTGTCCCAATAATGTTTATAACATTACTTGGAGACCCAAAACAACAATCTTCATATTTAAAGTAAAAACCTAATAAATTCCTTAATAATTTATTGTAGGTATTTTTTAAATAAACAAATAATTTTTTGACAAAATAATAAATATTTATATTTTTTGAGCTGAAGTTATTAAAATATAAAAAATATGAAAGCATTCACACAGTAGTATAGGAACAAGTAAATAGAACCATTTTTTTCTTCATTATTTAACATGAAAGAAGTTCTAATTAAAATAGCTTTGTATATTTACATCATTTTTAAGTTTATAAAGAAAATATTTTATTTTTAAAATAAATGTTGCTTACAAGACCCTTTTTTAAAAAGAATAATATTAATTTTATATCAAAAATGACGAATAAAACGAATGTTTATATCAAACTGACCTGAGGGCGCCGGTAGCTCAGTGGTATGCCTGCTTGCCTTCTAAGTCCAAGATCATGGGTTCGAAACCCGGCCGAGGCCCTTAGTTTTTTTTATTTAGGAGGTAAAATAAACTTAAACACGCCGTCCTTCGGATGAGTGAATGGTCCCGAGCCTGTACGATGTTAGATACTCGTTAAAGACCCCTGCCCTAGGTGAATAAAAATGTAGGGCTTCCACAATAGAGTCGGGCTCATGTCCACCAGAGTGACGAAAGAGCGCTCTGATAGTAGGCGATATGACCTTGTAGTTAAAGCTCGGGCATGAGTCATAAAACTTAACCTATGTATGTGTGTGAACACGATAACTCTTGAGAAATCTAGTGCGTGAGGGCTGAAAGTCTGATGATGAGAGTAACCTCGAAAGCCGGCTAGCATTTAATAATAAAATTTGTGAGAGGTCAGATTACATTGTAAACTAATTTGGAATATCTTCAAGTATAGTGCCTAGTCTCTGCACTTGTATTTCAAATATGGTTAAAATTAATTTTGACGATGTATGGTCACCATTTGTGGTTTCAGTGGGATCTCTGTGGTAAAGCCAAATATTTTATTCGACCCTTAAAATTTTGTTTTTCTACCTGTCCGTTTATTGTGGGCGATGCTTTAGATGGAGTAGGTCAGACCAGACAGCCACTCCACTAAATGAACCTTGAGAATGTCCTTTGAAAATAATGAACAATTAACCACAAAATCAATTGTTTATACTTTCCTGTAGTTAAATTATTCTACGTTGAACAGATGACGGCCATAACGGAATAACTTAAAGGTTAATAATAATAGGACACGAAGTGGTTCTCTGTGGTGCTGTCATGTCTTCCGTCCTGACTTCAGAGGCGTCAGTCTGTCTATAGCATAGGTTCCCAAAGTGGTTCTTACGGACCCCTGGGGGTCCTTGTGGCCGCTGAGGGGGTTTTTGGCAAATTAAAAAATAATTTGGGGGTGCGTGGACAACATCGGTGGTTCGCGAAAGCTTTAATATAAAGAAAAATAATTGTGACCTATTTTCATTATTATGAAAGTTTTAACTGGGTGTGCAATACATTCTGCTGTTTGGAAAAACTGAGCTGAGTCAGTCTAAATTTATTGAATCATACTGTTAATGTGGTCGGTTAACATACAAGTAGTGCATTTGAAATGGGGCATATGAACCGGTTTCTGATCACTGGATGGAACCGTAGGGTTTTCAAGTTTGCGCACTTTTGCCGGAACTTTTTCTCGGTGTTTAACGTGAACATCTGTTCGACCAAACGACACAATTTCTAAATCACTAATGATAGTTTTCTTAGGTTTGAAGTCAGTTGACATAGGCGTTATGGTGAACGGTTTGAGATGTGGCTGTGGTGCCTGATTTCTTTGAATATCCGGCGAAGGAAGGATACGGCTCAAAAAAAGTGGTGTCCGATGGTAAACCGAAAAGGGCTTCGCCCGGATTTTTACATTTGAAATCGAAAAATTCTATTTTGCGCGAGAATTTTGTCTCTCAATTGATGGGGATTTTGTTTTTCGGTGATTATTCCTCCGTGGTATGTTCGATTTCAGATTTTTTAAGTAGTTAACCATCGTCACCGTGTCCACTACCATCATGGCAAATTTCAATGTGATCGGTAAAGGGGTTTAGGAGGAGTACGAGTACATCGAAATACATGAGTCGCCTAAGAAAGAGCTTCGTAAACTCATCTCAATTGGTAACGATTTTTTACGTCCTGAGTGAAATATTATAGATAGGTACATAAAATACAAGTAATGACAAGCATCGCACGGTGGGAGTCGAGCCGTCTATTTACATATCTATGCAGGTTTAAACAGTAACGGAATCTCACCGCTACATTCAATAACTTGTCTAAAATATGGAATTATCTACAAATGAGGAGCTGAAACCAATGTTTGAACAAGGATACACTCAAAAATTCCAATAACTGCCGATGTAATGAATGTATCGACATGAAACTTTATTTTTAAAGTCAAAACCACATAAGGATAGCACTTATTAATTTTCTGCGAAATCGATAGAAGGGGAAGGGACACGATGAGGGGGCTCGATTCAAATATCCTAATAACTGCCGATATATTGAACGATCATTGGAAACGGTCTATTGGCTTTGGAAGAAGAGAGAAAACGTAATTGATATTTTTTTTTTTTTTTTTTAAATTTTTGGATTAAGGAGGTTGTAAAATATTAAATTTCGGTGAAAACGTAACATCGAATGTCTGACCGATTATATAACTTCCCCTATACTTCCTATAGATAGGGAATCTAATGTACTTAGATACAGTTTGGACGCATGGATTATGTTAATGTGTGGTTCCTTGTATGCCCTGTATGGAGTCTGGAGTCTGGATACATACCTCTCTAATGGACCTCTCTGCCCACCTTCATCGTCCCAGACCGGTCATTTGTCTTCAGGTCCCCTTCCCACTCATTACATACTTTCCTCATACCTTGTCATACACCTTCCTCTGCGTGTTATCCACTTGCCCTATCTGGGCATCTACCTATCCAATCAGATAAATGAAGGGCTTCACATTATAAACCAGATCAAATCTATTAATGCTCCGCATTCCTACGTAGAGTGTGCGTAGGATTATTTAAAACTTGTCGCTGTCAGACCTCCCTTGGTGAAAAAAAAGATCTTATAACTCACACTTCCAAATGATTCCGGACTAAACGAATTTTTATGCCGATTTGTAAGACCTACGGAAACTAACATCAAATTTTTATCAAACATGCGCTCTGCACACGATTTGGAGTATGTCCGAGAGGGCGTCGGTAGGTCAAGATCATGGTTTCGAAACCCGGCCGAGGCCCTTAGTTTATTTTATCTGGGAGGTAAAATAAAGTTAAACACGCCGTCCTTCGGATGGGACGTTAAGCGATGGTCCCGAGCCTGTACAATGTCAGGTACTCGTTGAATACCACTGCCCTAGTTGAATAAAAATTTAGGGTAGGCAAAATTTAGGACGGCCAGAGTAGAGTCGGGCTCATGTCCACCAGAGTGACGAAAGAGCACTCTCGTAGTAGGCGAAATGACCTCGTTGCATAATAACTAACTACATATGTCCGTTCGCGCTATAACTTCTGAACGCTCATTCCGATTTTTTTCCAATTTTACACGAAAATCGTTCTTATGAGAAAGAATACCAAATAACTACTGACAACGATTGTCAGTATAAGTAGTTAGTTATTATGACTCATGCCCGGACTATAAATACAAGGTCATATCGCCTACTACCAGAGCGCTCTTTCATCGCTCTCTGGACATGAGCTCAAGAGTGGGAGTCATAAATGTTGCTTGCCCCGGCCTATTCATCTAGGTTACGCTAACTGTATGTAGATAGATCTGTCAATATTTCAAAATGTAAATCTATAACTGACAATATTTCTTTCTTCATCTCATTCTTTTCACTTACTTTTTCTTTTATTCAATTTTCTTCCACTCAACACTAATAAAAGTATAACCAATGAATGTGAAAGTGAACTATATTTTTTTTTAAAAATGCCATAACGAGTAAGAGGGAAAACTCGTAGAATTCTTATTTCTTGATTTTCCTTTTGATTATTACATATTATATCCAATCTCCTGATGGGTTTTCACATCATTTTTTTATTCAATCAATGTGCAAGGAAATATAATTATGAAGTAACAATATTTTTTAGTAATTTTGAATAATAATAATAGAAGATGAAAGTTGTTGCCAAATAACAAAATTATACTTTCATTGTAAACAATTGAAGTGTAGCTATCCTATTGTCAATTGAACGTTAAATAATAATTCAACATTAGTATTGTATTTATTTTCTTTAAATAAAAAATAATAATAATAGATTAATGGTAGGTTATTTACGGTATATAAGGTATCTATCATCACACATGAAGATAATGAAAACAAAATTACACTCCACTTATCATGCAATGTTCACAAATTGCCGATGCACACGAAAAGTAGGATCAAATGAAAGGGAGATGTGTACTAGGCATGCAAGGGCGCAATAATACAAAGTGCATACTCAAGGATAGGGGCGGCTTAACGTCCTTGTACGTTCCCAACTAGGGGGCTGAAAGAATCAGTCATTTGCTTTGCTAGTAGTGGTGTCAAACTATCGATAGTCGGCCAAACCGATAGTATCGACAGTACTATCGAAATTTTGATGACATGACATGAATTTCGAACAAGAAAAGGAATTGCCGCTGTCGGGAAAAGAGTTCGGTTTCCGTACGGTTGGCTATTCTGTCAGTAACCAAGAAAAGATGTTTCGGCCTAATCAGTATTATCAGTTTCTTTAACCTATTAGTTAATATATTTTTATTAAATAGTTAATATGTTTTATATCTAAAAAAAAAGTTTTTATTGAAAAAAAAAACAAGTTTTTTAAAAATGTATACATCAGTTACCAAGTCATGTAAAATGAAGAAGTACGTAAACCAAAATCTAGACTGAAAAAAAGGTTATGTTAAAAATACCTATATTTTAATAAAATTTAGCATCATATGTGCTGTTTTATTTTGTGGCCCTAAGATCATCTGCTTGCGGTAAGATGGAAAATGAATAAATTAGGTGTCTACCTTATTCACAAAGAACTTACAGTTCCTCCTTACAAGTCTGGTGCATGTCATGTTTTTGTCATCCCAGGAAAAAATAGTCAAAGAAGTGTAAACATTCAGTAAACTTATCATAACATATAGAGAATATAGGTGAGAAATTGGAACGTGCAAGACCACTAATGTTGAATCACAATTTCAAATTCGATAGTGCTATCGTTATTAAATATAACTAGCGATAATATTTAATGATCAGATCTAACCGATTAATCGATAATACTTCTGGAATCTTTCAGATATTGTGACAATAAGAGAGTGCCCTTAATTGCGAGTTCATATCGCCCTTTCGTCTCTCTGGTAGACATGAGCTTGACTCTACTACGGTTTCTTCATCTCCCAGATAAAAAACGTTGGAGTTTCGAACCCACAATCTTGAGCTCAGAAGGCTAGCAGACTACTTCTGAACTAATAGCGCCCTCTTGACAATAACCTGTCGTCGATGAATCAGCGGCAATCAACTTGGTGTCTTATTCAGGAATTTCCGAATCTTCGTACTAAATGTCGTGTGGATTTATTGTCGGTTATTCGAGATTTTGAGTTGAGCTGCACTTCATTGATCTTCTTCGCTTTGACAGATTGACATAAAATTTCGTGTCGATATGTTCTTACATTAGAAGTTATTAGGGTTTTCGACTTCATCCCCCTTTTCTGGTCCCTACCCTTCCTCTTAGCCGATTGGCTGATAATTGATAGCTGTCTTCCTTAAGAGGTTTTACATAACTTCCCCTATATTGATACAGTATTTCAGAAGTGGAATATCTCAGAATTATTGATTTTTGAAAAAACGAGTTTCGCTTCTTAAAAAGAAGCTAACTTCTGAACTATTTCTGAAACTAAACATTTGGGAAAAAATTAAAATTCTATAATATGTACATTTTAAGCCCTCAATTTTGAGCTATCCGAGTATCAAAGAGGGCGAAAACTTGTATAAGAAAATAATAATTCAAAAATTAGTTTTTTTAGAGTTGTCCCACTTCTGAACTACTGTATCGATATATAGCTATATAATACTACCCCAGCTGTGGAGGTAATAAAAAATATGTTTGAGGTGGATTTTATAATACCCCCCCCCCCCCCCCCCCCCCCCCACCTACTCAACGGGCTATAAAAAATTCATCTTCCTTCCTCTTTTTCATATAAAATTATTATTTTTTAGTATTTTTATTATATTTGTATTATTATTTTCCTTTAGCCACTAGGAGGCTGTGAAGGACAGACGGATTGATGTTATAAAAGTTCCTCCCAGCGTCAACGAAACTCTATAAACCTGCCAACGCTACGAACCATTCGCCAAGGCCTCTCTTCTTTAATATCCTCAAAGAGAGAGTTACGTCTGTAGTAAGTCCAGTCTTGTGCAACGGACCTTTTTAGGACAGGACTATTAGTCGGTGAAGAGGTATTGGAGCTTGTCCGATCACAAGGAACCCTCCCCTTCCAGATCATGAACCTTGGATACCATATCGCCTACTACCAGAACGCTCTTTTGTCTCTCTGGTTGATATGAGCCCGCCTGTCGGGGTACTAAATTTTACCTATCAAGGTTTATTCATTTAGGGTAGGGGTATTTAACGAGTACCTGACATGCTCGTCCGAAGGATGACGTGCTCAAAGTTTTTTCATCTCCCAGATAAAAAATCAAAGGGCCTCAGCCAGGTTTCGAATCCGCGACATTAATCTTTGTAAGCTCACACTACCACTGAGCTACCGGCGCCCTCAAATGTCATGTATCTCTGTGTATTTGTCTGTGAGCACGATAGAATGAATATATCGACATATTTTATATATGTATCTAAAACAATAAGAATGACACTTGTTGATTTTCAGCCAAATCGGCCAAAGGGAAGGGGATGATTGGGGGAGGCTAAACATAAAAACTTCAATAACTGCCGTTGTAATGAATGTATCGATACAAAATTTCTAGTGACCGACCGAAAATTCGGTTCCGGCCAGTTTCGGCCATAGTTCCGGTTTCGGCCAAAAATCAGCCGAAACTTCGGCCAAGCCGAAACTCAGTTTTCGTGACTTGTCGTGCGTCGTTCGAATAACTTCGGAAGAGTTTTTGGCTTGTGAGTCGTGTGTGGTCGCCATACGAATACTAAAATTAATTAGTAATCTAATAATAATATTAATTTTGTTTTTTTGATTTTATAACTGTTTTTTTAAATTAAGTAATTACTTGATAGTCGTACAAATTATTGTAATCATTGTTAATACTGATAATTCTTTAATCACCATGTACTAAATACAAGATCTTAGTAAAAAATAAATTAATCTTAAGAATATTGTGAACACAATTAAAATAGGTACTTACTTAATTAAGGAGTCTGTACTTTATATCTAATCTAAGTGTTGATTTTTGACAAAGTTTATTTACAAGGTAGGTCTTTACTTTAACATGTCTATTATTTTTGTTCATGTTAAATTGTTAATGTAACATAAATAAATAACTATTTTTGTTACATACTTCAATTATTGTTTTTTATTTCATTTATCAAGAGTTAACTGTCTGTAGGTAGGTGTATGCGAAAAAAATACACTAAATTTCAGTATACAATGGAAATTTTAACATGTCTAAATAAGTTTCGGTTTCGGTTTCGTCTGAAAATCCTGTTTCGGTCGGCCACTAAAAATTTCATTAGTAAATTCAAAACCCCATAAGGACGACACCTATTAATTTTCCGAGCACTCAGTCCGAGAGGAAAGGGGAAAATCAGAGGGGGCTCAACTTAAAAAATCGAATAACTGAAGTTTTTTGAAGGGAGAGTGGAAACTTAGTTGATTAATTCATGTTGGGGAAGTACATTGCCGGATGATTCACCGATGACGTTAATTTACTGAGTCGCGTCAGAGCCAATTTATACTGTCGCTCTTCTCAATGGAGGAACATTCCGACCTCAATGTGTCCTTGTTGACTCTCAACTAGGCCAGAAAGGACTAACTCTTTACAAGGTGTCTCTAGGCTGAGCTAACAATGCATTGCGATAAATTTCCTCAGTTACATTACAATGCCTGAAACTGCAAAAAGAGAGTTTATTTACATACTGACCTGTTCTGCCCGTCTGTCCACTGTAAGGTAGTTTTATTTAGTACATCTACCTGCCTATAGGAGGCTCTTTCCTCTCCGTTCTATTGTATTCTAATGAGTATGGAATGTTTAGCGTTTAATTGTATGTTAAGATAAATGTTAGTTCAGCTACTGAATGTTTTCTATACGAAGTGTAGAGAAAGTTAGGTAATCGGTGAGAAGTTCGATGCGGAGTTTTCTATGGACTGGACAACGAAGTTTCCCGAAGTTCCCGATAGAATGAATATATCGACACGACATTTTGTATGTGAATCAAGAAACCTCTATTGTTCTATTTTTTTTTATTAAGCGCATTGACTTTAGAGGCCATTAGCGCCAGCACAACTATTATTATAGTAGATAGGGTGACATAATGTGGCTAAGGCTATCTCTCTGGATATTAGCTATTCCTCCGCGAATGGCACCAAATAATTTGTTGGTGATACGGTTCGGTGTTTCGCAAGAATTGCAGCAGCTGGGATGTATAGGCCGAGCTATCTTTCAGCACTGCTCGAGCATCGTGAGGCAATCCATCTCTTTCTCGGTAGGGTTTGAGAGCTTCACAGGATTGTAGTATGTGGAAGACAGAAAGTCCTTCCTTGCATAGTGGACATCTATTGTTCTATTGCTATAACACCTATCGTTTTTCAGCCAAATCGACCAAAGGGAAAGAGGAGAGACTTAACATAAAAACTCTAATTCATAACCCCTTAAGGACGACACTTATTAAGTTTCAGCGGAATCGGCAAAAAGAAAGGGGGATCAAAAACCCCAATAACTGTTGTCGATGTAATGAATGTATCGGCATGAAATTTTGAAAGCCGAAGGAAAAGGGATTTAGGGGAGGGGGCTCAATTAAAAAATCAGGTGCGTGCAACTCGGATGCATGGCGAAATGAGCGTGACAGTGCGAGATAGCGAAAGTGTCAAGAATCAAATATAACAAATCATTTCAATACAATTTTTGAACCTTGAAACAATTTAAAAACAATATAGAAAGAAAACATTCATAAGCATAATAGTTTTCAAAAAATGAAAATTTGGTTTACAATTTTTATAAACAGTTTATTCGATAAAAATATTATTTTCAAATTCATTGATCAAATAGTTTTAGAATGGTGAACAATTTTATGAAGCGTTTATTTAAATCAATGCTATTTTCACATTTGTACATCATGTAGGACAATAATATAATTGTTACATGTTTTGTGAGTTTCAATTAACAATTCGATTCACATGTGTTATTTTGTCAGCTATTAATGCGATCATATATTCGAATTAATTCTGGTCCCTATAACTGTGAATCGAGACAGGAGAGCAACTAGCGGAACGAAGACAGTGTGAAGCGCTCTCTCTCTCTCTCTCTCTCTCTCGGCGCATGTGCGATACATGTGTTATGTGTTTCCGAAAGTAACATAACGCAGTTTTTCGAACATGGTGTGCCGGCCTACCAACTTATAAGACGTTGTCCCGTCAAAAACTCTGTTGATAATTTATCGACGTAAAATTTAGTATGAGGATTTTGGAGCCCATATGTAAGTTAAGTGTTGAATATTAGCGCAACCAGTCGACTGGTTGTGGTAAAAAAAATTGGTGAATGGTTTAATTGATTAATTCGTTCTGGGGAAGTACATTGTCGGTGATTAACTGACTTTTTTTTTTATAACTTCTCCATCTATACGATGTATAGTGGAAGTTACGTAATCGGTCAGAAATTCTATGTTGCGTTTTCACTGGAATTGCGAATATCGCAGATTTCTTCTGGTAAAGTAATAATATTAAAGTAATAATATGGTATATTATACCACAGTCACAACAGATCAACACCAGATATTTTGCTAGTTTTGCAATAATTGTTGACAAGAATGATGTATCATTATATGCAATCAATGGATGGTAAGGTAAGGTTGTGACTCATTGTGTACCAAGGTTCTCTGAACCTCAAACGTGTTCAGGACCATTTAAGGATTCCATTTCAATAAAATTAACCATCAAAATTAAATATATTTATAGTACAGAAACGGGTGCAACGTAGTTCAAGTTTACGGAGGGGGGAGGGTGGGTGGGTGGGGGGGGGGGGGGGGGGGGGGTGGAAATTTTACCTCAGAATTAGAATCTTAATTATTTATTAATTTAAGACTGTCTTGATTGAAATTGGTAAAATATGGGCCCCAATCTATTAAATTTAACCACGACTGGATTAAGTTAGACCTTTTGTGTTAATCCCCCTTCGTTTGGGGATTCGATTCTGGATACACATATAAAATATATACAAGATACATTCTTTCCATCAGAAGTTACCGTGTTCACAGACATATACAGAGCTTCGGAAGGGTCCTGCGATAAGGCGAAAAGAGGACGACAACAGAGTTTTGGAAGGGTCCTGCGATAAGGCGAAAAGAGGACGACAACAGAGTATTGGAAGGGTCCTGCGATAAGGCGACAAAAGGACGACAATCACAAAAGTCCCATAAACTTAGAATCCATTACCTGGGTACCCAATTTTTTTGTTTTTTAATTCTGAAAAAATGCGTTGGATCAGTTGATTTCAGAAGTGTGGAAAGTCTTTAATATTGTTGTGAAAAATTCTTTATGTAGTCAGATGGCACACAATCGAAGAAGTGAAGTTTAACTAAAAAAAACCGGATGGAGTGTAGAGGAAGGGGGGTCCGTATAGCCTGGTTCCAGGAATTCAACCTTTTCCATTGTTTGATCGTCTGCAAAAGATGCAGACGATTCTACTGAACATGCCATCGTCATCAGTTATCGTAGTTATCTACAAAAAAGTTTACTGGTGATTTTTTGATCCAATTTCTAGAATTAACAGAATAAAAACATAACATCTGGGTACCGAGGAAATAAATTCTAAGATTATGGGACTTATCTCTCCTTTTGTCTTTAATGGGTCGCAGTTAGTTAAATACTAGACAAGGGCTGATATATGATGTATATATGCTTCAGGATTTGGATAACACAGGTACAAAACCCACACCTGCAATCATATGAAGATGTTCACGTGTAAATATCACGAAATAATATCGTTCGAAAGAAGACATTTCTGAAGTGCTGGGAAATATACACTTTGGCTAAATGGAGGCCCTCGATTCTAGCAGTGTCAAGTTAGGAAACTGCATCGACAGCGGCACGCTATGGTTCAGTTAATTGTGAAAGTCAGCCCAGTAGGGTATCCAATCGGAGAACCAACCAGCCCAAGAAACCACCCTCAGTCCCCTGCCTGAGTGGGACGGTACCTATAACTGCCAGGCATCTACCTGTCGCTCTCCCTTCTAAAGCCAACCGACAGTTAAGATTTGGGTATCCCTCTGATTCCCCTTCTTCCTTCGGCCGATTTCAGTAGAAAATAACGGTAAAACCCCTCTTTACGGACACCCCTATCCGATGGACACTTCTCCTTACGACAATTTACTATATCCCGGCCCGAAGTATAGGAAATCAATGTATTTTTACCCCCTTCTAACGAACGCGGACAACTAATTTTTCTACATCAAAAGATAAATTTACCTCTCCTTAGCGTGCACAGAACATTTCATTTGAAAAATGCATTGAATTGTTTTTATTATTTGTAGAATTCGCTGTTTGTGAAACAGGCATACATAACTACTAAAAAATATAAATAAAACGAATTGGGAGTAATTGCAATACCGAAAGTACTCCCGTACATTTTATATATCTTGTGAAATAGATAATATATATATTTTTTTAACATTCGTTTTTATTTATATTTTTTATTAAGTGTTTCCACAATATCTCTGCGAAAATAAATGTCAAGTATCATACTGTTTGGTTTATTAACTTAAAATCCATAACTATTATTATGTGTGTTTTATCTAATTATCTATTGTTTGTGAGGGCGCCGGTAGCTCAGTGGTAAGCGTGCTTGACTTCTGAGCTCAAGGTTGTGGGTTCGTAGCCCGACCGAGGCCCTTAGTTTATTTTATCTGGGAGGTAAAATAAACTTAAGCACGCCGTTCTTCGGATGGGACGTTAAGCGATGGTCCCGAGCCTGTACGATGTCAGGTACTCGTTAAAGACCCCTACCCTAGATGAATAAAAAATTTAGGGTAGGCAAAATTTAGGACTCCCACAGTAGAGTCGGGCTCATGTCCACCAGAGTGACGAAAGAGCGCTCTGGTAGTAGGCGATATGACCTCGTAGTTAAAGCCCGGGCATGAGTCATAAAACCTAAACCTAACCTCTATTGTTTGTTATCTATATATGTATGTAGTATTAAAAGCAAATTAAACCTTTTATATATCCTAAATACATAAAATTAAGTTTTTTTTTGTTTTTTAAACCCTTCTGCAACGGATAACTTTTTGGTCCCGTGACTGTTCGTTGCAGAGGGGTTTTACTGTAATATGTGTCGTTTTTATGGGGCTTTGAATTTACATATAAAATTTCGTGTCAACATATTTATTACATGGACAGTAATATATGTTCATAGGAATACATCCAAACATATAGGATTTTTTTTTTTCATTTTTGGAATCAGGAGTTAGGAAAACATGAAATTCTGGTGAAAAATCCACATAAAATTTCTAACCGATTAAATAACTTTCCCTATACTTCATATAGTTTAAGAAGGAAGGAATTACTAACTCCCTGTCAACGTAGATATTTCACAGGTTGTCAAATAAAATGTAGTATGACCTCTCATAGATTTTTATAAGAAGTAGCTAGCCGGCTTTCAAGGTTTCCCTAATCATCAGGCAGTCTGATAAAAAAAGTTATTAAAATTTTTTTGAATGAAAACTAAATAATTTTATAATAAAAATAAATAAATGAAACAATCTAAAAACTTGTAACAATTTAAAATATCATGGATGGGGACAGATGAGTTATTCCTGTCCACCATCTGAGTTACAACGGTTTTTCAGTTTTTAGATTGTTTTATTTATTTATTTTTATTATAAAATTATTTAGTTTTCATTAAAAAAATTGTTAAAAACCTTTTTTTATTTGACTGCCTGATGATGAGGGAAACCTCGAAAGCCGGCTGGCTACTTCTAATAAAAATCTGTGAGAGGTCATACTAAATTTTATTTGACAACCTGCTGAATTCATGAAACCTCTAAAAACTGTCATTCAGTATGATAGCTAACTCCGTTTAGATTGCGGATTCAGAAGTTCCTATGTATGTCATCTATTAATTTTTAGCCAAAACCGGCGATAGGAGTGTGAAAACTAAGTTAATTTGTACTGAGGAAGTACCTCGCTGACGATTCACCGGCGACATCTTAGTTGCATTGTTTTTTCGTTGCAACCCCAACCTTAGTTCTTTCTGAATATGGTGTAGAATAATGCACCTAGGATGTATCCCTCAAGCCCTCTGGGACAACAGGTATGACCGGCAGACAGGGTTGCCATGACAACAGCATTGAACCTCCTCCCTCGTGCCTTCAGTCCTACCAACTGTCATTCTGATTCAATCAAAATCCCCCTCCATTCATGTCTCACTCTATTTGACTAATTGGTTTCTCTTCTCAAATTAGCCTCCCTTCAGCCTCTTCCGCTAACAAAAACAAAATTTTCTCTTTAATAAATTACGTTATTTTTCATCTTTTCTACTCGTTCTGTCAATTATAATAATTCGATCAATGTTTTGAATCTTTTTGCCATGTTTTATTGAATTATAGAAGACATTTTTCAACTTCCAATTCGATTAACCTCAGAACGCGAAACTCTAAATGCTTTGCGTACTTTAATGATTGACGTTAATACCTGGGGAAATCAATGATTAAACACCTCGGAAATATGAAATGAAATGAAACTTTATTGCTTACAGAGATACAAATCTCATAGCAAGGTTGACCTTACTAGTTCACACATAAATGTAATACATATAGGTTAAGGTTTAGGTTTTATGACTCATGCCCAGGCTTTAACTACGAGGTCATATCGCCTACTACCAGAGTGCTTTTTCGTCACTCTGGTGGAAATGAGTACCTGACATCGTACAGGCTCGGGACCATCGCTTAACGCCCCATCCGAAGGACGGCGTGCTTAAGTTTATTTTACCTCTCAGATAAAATGAACTAAGGGCCTCGGTCGGGTTTTGAACCCACGATCTTGAGTTCAGAAGGCAAGCACGCCTACCACTGAGCTACCGGTGCCCTGTGTAATAAATATATTTCAATACAACTTATAATTAAAAATAGAAAATATAACAAACTTAATTAAACAAAAAAATTAATTTTGGAAAATACAGCATTATAAATATGGGCCGAAGTAAAGAAAAGAAAAATACCAACTGTTGTGAAATGTGTTATATTGAAATGTATAAGGTAAACGAGAGGGCAAATCATAATAAAACTGTTTTTCTAAATTTATCTCTATTAGTTACGAATATAAATATATTACTGATTTTTTCATCGCCATCAATACTTAACAAATTAATTATTTTATCGGAGATTGCACTATAGTGTGAAATATATTTATTTTGTTTCTGTATTGGTTTAACATTGGACAAGTTATGAGAAGATGGAGGATGTTATCCTTATCACTGTTACAAAGTGGACTGAGTCAAGCTGAAATTTAGCTGGGTAATTTGTATAATTCAAATGAGTTGTATATGTTCCTGAGACTTCTGTAAAAGGTGGTGAGCTGGAGATTGCAACGTCTATATCTTATGCATACAAAAATACAGACAGATTGTTTTTTTTACATGAAATTCCATTAAAAACTCCTCATCGAATGTTTGACCGATTACATAACTTCCCCTATACTTCGTATAGCTGGTAAAAATGCAATGGGTATAAGAAAGTCATGTTATAGATATTTTTGCGAGCAACAAGTCACGCGACATGTTTTGCTCATAATGTCAACTCGGCTTTAGGCAATTTTACGTGATTCTTGGGGGAAAAAAAAACAGTTGGGCCACTAACGGATGATGAAAGAAGAAAGTGTTTTAAGGGAGTGGAAGGTATTGTGCTAGGTAGAAGACAGAGGTTGGAGTAGGGTTTGTGATGGCATGTCTAGATGTCGTTGGTCCAAGAGGTCGACTGTATCTCTTCAGAACTAGGTCAAGAGTGAACCTGTCTTCCTCGAGAAGGCACCCTGCGGAGATACAACAGTATCCTCTCTTAGCTTCTTGGGATATTACCTTACTCAACATCGAATTTCTGACCACTTACATAACTTCCCCTATATGTTATCTAGCAAATAATAGGAATGCAAAATAGTAGAGTCGAAATCGACCGAAGAGAAGGAGGTCTCTTCGGTCGATTTCGCTGAAAGTAAGTGTCGTCCTTAGCCGGATAACATACAAAATGTCATTTATTTAACCAGTAACTACCTATATTCATTCACAGTCACAAAGGATTTTTTTTTTTTTTAAATTTTGGATGGAATCAAGGGCAGAAACATGAAATTTCGTTGAAAATCGAATTTCTGACCGTTTACATAACTTAGGAAGTAATAGGGCCTGGGTAGGCAACATTTAGGCGCTTTGTTCACCGAAGCGTCGAAAGAGCTCTCTGATAGTAGAATTCTTTCTGGAAAAGCTGGAGTCAACAAAAGTCGGGTGATGTTGGTAATTGCAGGGGTGCTGGAAGTGCTGACGAAGTCATTAGAACTTGGATTATCTTAATACTTTCAGAGTTTCTGAAGGTCATCTAATCTTTTGCGTAAAGTTTTTATTTGAAGATTTTGTATGATGAACATTTTTTAATTACCTCCATAAAAACGTTTCACGTCAAAAATTTCGAGTTTGGGAAAAAAGTGTTGTCTAAAGGAAAAAAAGGAAGAAAGAAAAAACATTACCTTTAGAGATGAAGAGAGGATATTGTCACATCCAAACCAGAAAATTTTGACGTGATACTTTTTCATAGAAGTAATTAAAAATTGTTTATCGTGCTAAATCATCAAATAAAAACATTACGCATTAAATTATCAAAGATAACCTGGCCTTTAATTACTTCAGCAACTCTGAAAGTATTAAGATAATCCGAGTTTTAATGACTTTTCCAGCACTTCCAGCACCCCTGGAATTACCCACATTACCCTACTTTTATTGACTTATCCAGAAAGAATCCTACTAAGAAAGAGCTCTTTCGTCGCTCTGGTGGCCATGAGCCTCTACTATGGGAGACCTAGATGTTACCATGTCCTATTACTTTTTAGGTTATGTAATCAGTCAGAAATTCGATGTTGCGTTTTCAACGGAATTTCATGTTTTTCGCCCAAGTAATTCAAAAAATGAAAAAAAAAATAATAATAATAAGTGCCTGTTTATGATCATTATTGTCCTACTGGTGGAATGAATATTTCGACATGAAATTTTATACGTGGGTCCGGAACCTTCCAAGGCCGACACCTATTAATTTTCAGCCAAATGGGTCAAAGGGAAGGGGATGGCTCAACACAAAAACCCCAATAACTGCCGAAGTAATGAATGTATCTACGTGAAATTTTATATGTAAATCCAAAAACCCATAAAAACAATATATGTTAATGATTAGCGAAATTGGCCAGAGAGAACCACCAGAGATGGGGACCCAACTCTAAATCCCTAATAGCTCCCGATCTGACGAATGTATCTACACGATATTTACTACGAAGATTCAGAAGTCCCTGTTTAAAAATGAAACATAAAACAAAAATATGATTTGTGATATTCAGCTTGATTTCCTTGCAAAAATTTGATAATCTTTCTGTAATCATCTACAATACGTCCCGAAACATCGTTGGGCTAAAAACACTTCCGAAGAGTTTATCTTAATTTTTATTAAATTGAAAAATATGTCTACTTATTATAAACGTATCTTGTATTAATTTTGTTGTTTTTAAATAGTTTTGTTATTACTACTAATCATAGATGTGTTAGACTCAAGTAGTTATAAATCTAATTTATAAGCTATCTTAATGTATAAATTCTTTTGGGGCCGTTCACAAACTACGTCACGCAATTTTGAGGTGTTTTTAACCACCTCCCTCCCCCTTGTCACAATTGGTCACATTTAATTGAACCCCCCGTAAACGTGACGTCATTTTTTCAATTTTTTTTTTCATTTCATTTATCATAAATACAACATACATATTATATTCATCTGTATTCATAAATTAAATAAAAGAACAGTGATTTAAATATTTAACATTTCGATTATTCAAGCGAGATAATCCATATCATGAAAAAAGGCTGAGGAATATTACGATTCCTCTTAAATCGGTTTTAAATGTTCATCTATAGTTATGATTGGTATTTCAGATTGATCACTGTCAGAAGGTTCAGGTATTTCCCTATTACTATCTATCATGTCGTCATCGAACCACTCGGCTTCTTCTTGATCCTCGATGTTTTTTATGATGGCCAACATTTCTAGCTGCAACCCGAACTGGTCTAACTTCAACTACTGGTGCCTCCGTATTGCACTGTTTCGAGTGACGTTTTAAATATGTATGTCAAAGACCCCAAGTACACGCCACACTTTTTGCAAGTCTTCCGCTTTATGTCTCCTTGCACAGATGGGCATCCTATATCATAAGGAACTTCCTTGTGCTCCTTGAAAACTTCAGGGTACTTTATTTAAATATGTTATTTTACTTGAATGAATTTATTAAAATACTAACGTTAAAAAAATTTGCATGAAATTAATTTTTAGAAAATTGTCTACGCCCTTATTTTAAAGTGTAATAATAAACGTGACGTCATTTTTTTGTTTAGTCCCCCCTCCCCACCGTCACAATCATCACATAAGTTATAAACCCCCTCCCCCCCCCCCCCCCCAGGCGTGTGACGTAGTTTGTGAACAACCCCTTTTGACGTATCCTATTACCATGAATTGGTTTAACGGAAATAAATTTATTATTATTATTTTAAAAAATTTCAAAATTAATTTTAACCTTATCTTCAATAGTTTTGTAAAGATAGTTGTCAAGATCTGCATTATTAAGGAATTCATATTATTAACATTATGAATGAATATAGGAGGTGACTTGGGTACCTTTTCAGGTGCGTTCTGCAGGGTGCATATATTCATTGGCTCATTATCACTAGAAATACCTGCTAATGGCGCAAATGCGTTAAATGTTGGTATATGTTGAAATGGGACATTGGATGATGAAATTTTTTGTTTTTTGGCTCGCCTGTCTCTCAATTTTCGGCGTCAGACGGATCAGATGGTTCCTATGTTGAAACCTAAGTTTTATGACCACAACACTGCGTCGAAGCTCACATACACAATCGCTGTTCTTCGACCCTGGTAAACCCGAATTGAAGCCCAGGCCTGTTAAGCACAGAGAAACTGCTTTGAAAAACTAATTTTTAATAACAGAAACACTTTTTAACAAAGAAAACTTTTAATTTTAAAAAGACACTTTAAATATAGGTTATACCGATATTTTCACCATAACGCGTTTTTCTTTATTTTTATTAAGTGTGACTCAATATCTCTGCAGAAAATGTTAATATCATTATGAAACTTATTAATTCGCTCCGTGGAAGTACATTATCGATGATGCACTTACGACTTTTTGATTTCGGTTTTGTAAAATAAAACTAGAAAAGAAGGAACTTTACTGAAGAGAAACTCCAGGAAGTCTTTGAATATGTTCAGTGTGTTTGTGGTTGTCACTTATCCGGTCAAATGGAACGGAGGAAGGAAAGTGAACCTAGTCCATAAAGGAACAGGTCTAACCTTTACCAGATAGTGAACCTGACATTTATCAGAAAACCGCTACTAGTAACGGACTCCAAAATGGCTGTTCAAATCTCTTCTTGAATGTGGCCTTCCACTTATCGCACTATATTTAAAGTTAAAAAAAATAATAATAGTAGGTTAAATTGGTGACCTCTTTGTAATTCGAGTTCCGGGTGGCTAGGTATCCTAGGCAGGGGCGTACCCAGAATTTTATTTCGGTGGGGATAACATTCATATATATGTGTGTACACATAGTTAATTGTTTTAACATAATATGTGATTGCTAGTCCTAAGTCTAGATAAAGTGTGAAGGAAATTTTTGTCTGATTTTCTTTTTTTCTACCATATTATGGTAGTTTTTCTTTTTTTCTACCATATTATGGTAGTTTATCGATATTATAAACAAACAGCCACTTTAGAGGGTGATTGGTGTGTTTAAAAGTTTTGTCTGATGAAACTTTTTCAATTTATCACAGAAATATTTCATTCCGTTTGTCTTCACATTCGCCTTCTGGCTTCATCTATATTTTAATATTTACAATAAATACAACATATTTTTAATTTACTATAAATTATTTTATTTTTGCGCTGAACAGAAAACAAAATTCATCTTCGAAATTAATCCATTTTCGTACTCTGTTATTTTATTCGCAATATATTTTTCCTAGCTTCATTTTTTAAACATTTTCTTCCTAGTTCATTTAATTCTGCGCTTCATATTTTTATATATGTGTTTGTTTGAAATGATTAAATGATTTTAAGTACTTCAACTAAGTTAAATATGTGAGGATAATGGTGATAAAAGTTTGCATTAAAGTCCGAATGAAAACTTTCACTACCGTTTGTCGTCGTAAGTCCTGATGCTCCGGCTGGTCGACACCAAAGACTATGGCTTCGTTTGGTCATTTCACAGCTACCTACGGTCCCTATTAATCCCCCTCCCTTCCGTCTACTACCTGAACCTGTCGCATTCAATGGAAGGTCATGACCGTCTAGGAGTTTACATACGCCCCTATTGTTGCTCTGGTGGACATATGACCAACTGTACTATGAGAATACTCTTAGGAATACTAGATGTTAAATTCGAACATATTCATATCCTATTCATGCCATAAACCCTATGACACCTATGTGGCTTCAGCGGACAGAGCTATGTCTACACCGTAATAATAATAATAATATTTATATCCGTTAAACCATAAAATGGTAATTGGATACATCATATAGGTACTTTTGTACAAAAAAATAGCTTATAGTTAAGCAATGGTCCCTAGCCTTTACGTCAGGTACTCGTTAAAGACCCCTCACCCTAGGTGAATAAACCTGGGTATTTTTTATAATTTCGGACTCCCACAGTAGAGACCACCAGAGTGACGGAAAGAGTCCTCTGGTAGTAGGCGACCTCATAGCTAAAGCCCGGGCATGAGTCACAATAACTAAAGTACCAAGTTTTGACCCCTTGGGAAATACGACAGTACCCATGGGAAGACATTTAGTACCAGTTTGGTGTTGAGTTCCGGTTCGTAGCTCTGTCTGCGGTCACATGTCTGATTGTTTCTAGTCCATTCGTGGACATGTCATGGGAATTTCCGTAATTTCCTTATAAGATATCCTATATCCAAGGTTATCCTCATTATCCTCAATATTCGAAACAGAGTGATCTAATTCATTTTTTTTCTGTCAGTGAAGTTCTTACGGTAAAATGATATTTTGATACGTAGTTATATTTCTTGCCTGGAAGGCTATTTTTCTACATGGGGAAACAAAATTACAGATGCTAAAAAAACATTAACTGAAATCAGATGAATAATAACCGTAAAAACAGTGTCTTCTTGAATTGTCTGTCGAAAAATTATGTTAAGTATAATATCTCTAATGGACAAAAGTTGATTGTCTTTCGAAATAAACTACAAATCCATCCGCACAATCCTCCAAGAAGGCTGAGGCGGCGTTGGCCTCGCTATCTATTTACTTTAATTTGTATTTTATATATATTTTTTTTAATTTTAATAATTTTATCAATTTTTTTTGTGTTTTAAGAGGGAGAGCGGAAACCTTATTGATTATTCGTGCTGGGAAAGTACGTTGGTGTTGACGACATTTTGCTGTTTCATAATAGAATGCCCGTTGTAAGAAGTTTGTTAACAGGAAACAATTATAGAATTGCAATAATTAGGAATAATTATTAAATTAATTGACTAATGAAAGTGTGATAAGGAAAGGAAAGTATGTAATTGATAAGAGATGCAGTGATAAGATGCAATTACAAATCTGATGTTGCTAGCCTGAACATAACGTTATAAATATGGGCGCCGGTAGCTCAGTGGTATGTATGCTTTCTTACTGAGCTCAAGATCGCGGGTTCGAAACCTGGCCGAGGATCTTAGTTTATTTTATCTGGGAGGTAAAATAAATTTAACCACGCTATCCTTCGGATGGGATGTTAGGCGATGGTCCCTGTACGGTGTCAGATACTAGTTTAAAGACCCCTAAAAACCTCATTAACGAGTTCCTGGCATTCGAAAAGGCCCGAGACCATCGCTCAAGATACCATCCGAAGTTTTTTTTTTCAAGTTTTTTTTTTACTTTCCAGTAAAAACACCTGAAGGCATAGGCAAGATTTCCTCCACATTAACACGATTGATACTAGCTTGGGTGTCCACCGTTGCACGGGTAATTATTATTAGCTGCAATGACCACCGCTGCACCCTTCCAGGGAATACCAATAAATATACTGTAAATACCAACCAACCGATTTGGTCCGAACAGTTTTCTGCTCATATTCCTGCGATAAAGTGTAGGTTCAACCTTGAACCTTGGGAGCCATGATGGCCGTGTGGGCTAGAGCGTAGGGCTTTGGTCGCATGGTCTCACCATGGTTTGCAGGTTCGAATCCCGCCCGGGAGTGAGTTTTATTTCATAGATAGAACTCTCTCCCGGGGCCATGGATGTCGTAAATAATTAGATAACACAGAGTGACATGGCTAATAAGCATCGAACATAAGGCCAAAAAAAAAAAAAAAAAAAAAAAAAAAAAAAGATTTGGCTGAAAATTAATGTCTGTCTTCTTCCTGGTTTCACATTTCGTATATGGGCCCAACTAAATATTTAACGAGTACCTGAAACTGCACAGGCTCGGGACCATCGATAATATATATCGTATATATTATGTACGATAATATTGTATATCCAATGCTCTTATCCCTAACTATAACTCAGAAACTATAGTTGAAATCCAGTTGTCCAGAATCGAGATCAGTGTTGTATTACGTTGTCAACCAGTGGCAAGCACATTTTTTAAATTATTTGATACATTTTGAACATATTACAAAAAAAAAAAAAAACTTCGAAAGGTTTTGCATATTCGTGCGCCAATACGACCTGCCCTTATATCATAAAACCGTAAGAAGATTGATCATCCGTCTTGTGATTGCGTGAATCTTGCGATATGTAGTCAATGGCCTGTACGAAAGTTCAAGGAGATGCCAACAATTATTTACATCGTAATCTTCCTTCGTACATGTCCACTTATAATTGAGTTGTTTGCTTTCAAAATATTACGAGTCTTGAAAAATAAATAAAAACTTATTTATTTGATAAAAAAAAATGTAAAGTTACCTTCACAGCTGTTACCTCACCTCTCTTGAACAATTCACATATATTAATTGAGTAATTAATAAGCTAAGTTTTCGCTCTCCCCCCAAAATCAATCTACGATTTGGGCTAAAAATCAATATTTGACTTCTGGAGCATCAAATTTAATTATGTATCGACAATTACATCGATAGTTCTCTCCTCTGGCTCCCCCCTCCCCCATCTCATTGCCCTATTCCGAGGAAAATTAATATATTAATGGGGTTTTGAATTTAAAAATAAAATTTCATGTTGACAAATTAATTTTTCGGAAGGTTATTAGAATGTACTAGCAGTAATACCCGGCGTTGCCCGGGGAACTTTGACTTTTCTCCCAATATCTCCTATAAGGCTATTCAGTTCCTCGACAGTACATTCATGATATTATAATTTTCAATTATTCATAAGGAATAAGGCTTATAGTCCTTCAACTGTAGTAACGCTAGCTTTGGAGCTAAAACTAATTTATTCAAAAAGATTTCTCATTAAGTTAAGTTTTCGAGTTACAAAGATTGCATGAGTGGATGCTGGGATGGACCAGGGGTTGATTAAAAAATAGACCTTAACCTTCCGGTAGATAAAACTTATCAATTCAAAAAGATTCCTCATTAATCATTGCAGTGGTTTTTGAGTTACAAAGATTGCGTGGGTGGATGCTGGGATGGACCAGATATTGAGGTACTAATACGCCTATAACCTTCCACAGACGATGACGAACAAATTAAAAAAAAAATTAATCAAATCCATCAAGCCGTTCGTAAGTTATAGCGGTACAACGCACAGACATTTTCAGCTTTATATATATGATTGATATGAAATTTCATAAGTAAATTCAAAACCCCATAAGAGCAATAGCCATTAATTTTTTCGCGAAATCGGCCGATGAGAAGGGAGATCAGTGGTGGGAGGTTCGACTCAAATCCCCCCAATAACTGCCGAAGTAATGAATGTATCAACACAAAGTTTAGTGTGAGCACTTAGAAGCACCTATGTAAGTCAATTTTTATCTATTTTGGAGGGAGAACAATTATTTAATTGATTAATCCGTTGTGGGGAAGTACACTGACGGTGATTCACCGACGACTTTGTTTTTATAATAAAAATAAAAATAAATGCATAACACTAGATGAATAGTTGCTATGTTGGCCAATTTGGCTCAGAACCAATGCTATGGTCAAGGCTGGTTTTGCCTATATATAAAATTGATTACCACCTGTTATTCGGTTAGTTATTGTGACTCATGCCTGGGCTTTAACTGCAAGATCATATCGCCTATTACCAAATGGCTTTTTCGTCTCTCTGATGGACGAGCCTGGCTCTTCTGTCGGAGTCCTAAATTCTGCCAACCTAGGTTTATTCACCTAGGGTAGGTATATTTAAGGAGTACCTGGCATAGCACAGGCTCGGGACTATTGCTTAACGTCCCATCCGAAGGACGGCATGCCCAAGGTTTTTTTACCTCCCAGAAAGAAAAAAAACTAAGGGCTTCGTCCAGGTTTCGAACCTGCGACTTTGAGCTTAGAAGACTAGCACGCTACCCCGGCGCCCTCTTGTTCGTATATAGTAAAATTCGGTTATAACGATATTCAAGGGACCAAGAAAAATACAACAAATGTATGGGCTTGTTAGTGAAAAAAAAGGTTACAATGATCACAACCAGAAAGTTCACATATTTTTATTTACTTTTTAAAATTTACATAAAATTTACTTACATACATTTGTAACTGAATACATAATTTATGTATACATATGAGTACACACACTCAAAGTCTTCTTTTCCCAGCAAAAGAGCCAATTCAGCCTTTTTCTGCAGAATCGGGCCGTTGATTGGGATATTTCGGCTTTTTTGGGCCTTAAACCATTTTAGAAGTGCGCCTTCTAGATCTTGATGTTGGCTGCTTTTTGCAAGTTTTTTTTTCTTCAAAGTCACATAATTTTCAAACATTTCTTTGATTTTGTCTCTGGATTTCCAGATTATCGATATCGTTGACTGGGAAATTCGAAGCTCCGACACAAATTTTTTGATTGTTTCTCCTTTCTCAATCCTCTATTTATGATTTTCACTTATTCTTCAATAGTAAATGCGCGACGTTTGTTCGAAGTCATTTTCAATTCAATTTTTACACTATCACGATCCCTACGGAGGCAAAGGAAAGACTAATCTGAAACTAGGAATATAGGCACTAGAAGGGAAGAAGGGAGTTCGAAGAAAATTCAACAAGGGGGAAATGGAATGTTTGGAAATGGAATGACTCATTCAATTATGTATGTGCGTATGTACATACATATTATATCGTTATAACCAGAATGAAAAAACAACTTTTTCTTATGTTTTAGATAGTTTTATACGGAATACATATCATATTATCCCAACACATTTCCGAAATTTAGCAAACCAAACTAGATACGAGTTTTACATTGTTATATCCGGAAAATCGTTATATCAGGAATAGTTATAAAATAATTTTACTGTATGTGTATCCAAAATCCCACTAGGACTACACCTATTGAATATCAACCAAATCGACCAAAAGGAATGGGGGGGTTACAGGGGTGGCTTCCTTGAGGTGGCTTGACACAAAGACTCTAATAACCGCCATTGTAATGAATATATCGGCAGAGTGGAAGAAGGGGATAAGACGGAGGGGCTCGACTCAAAAATCCCAATAACTGCCGATGTAATGAATGTATCAACAATAAATTTTAAATTTAAATTCAAAGCCCCATAAGAACGGAACAAAATTAACTTTTTGTGAAATCGACCTAAGAGAAGTGGGTTGAACTCAAAAATAATAACTGTGATACAGTAGAACCTCTATAAGTCGAACATCAAGGGAGACGCCAAAAAATTCGAGTTATAGAGTTTTCGACTTATGGAGGATTTCGACTTAAACGGATTTTAATTCGACTTGTTTTGCTTTAGATAATTGGTAATCCTATTTATTGTATATTCCTAAATTGTTTTCTAAGAAACAATGGTTTACCTTGTCGGCAAATAAGACATTGCTATGTTCGAGATACAGAGGTCCAATTAATTTAT
Organism: Aradus depressus; assembly: GCA_963662175.1. Classification (NCBI taxonomy): domain Eukaryota; kingdom Metazoa; phylum Arthropoda; class Insecta; order Hemiptera; family Aradidae; genus Aradus; species Aradus depressus. The sequence continues at coordinate 37,960,618 of OY759220.1, forward strand.
TCGAGTTATAGAGGGAAAATATGTACCAAAATGTCTTGTAGGGACTCACTGATTATTTCGACTAATAGAGGGTTGAGATTTCGAGTAATGGATGTTTTGGGGCTTGAAGGGAAAGGAACAAAACTTTTTTTTCGAGTTTTGGAGGTTATCGACTTATCGAGGTTCGACTTAAAGAGGTTCTACTGTATATATGAGGATTCAGAAATCCCTATGCATGTCAATTTTTTGATAATTGGCCCGAACGCTCGATGGGTTTCGGCGGGAGAGCGAAAACTTTTAATCACATTTGTTTATATAAATTTGTAAATGTTGATATTATGAGGAGGGAGACTATCTGTCTGATGAAGTGAAGCTTGGCCTGTTATTATCGGCTGGTTGTATCTTATCAGTGGCATTTCACTCCATTGAACTGAAGTGAAGTGGCAACTGCTCCACTTCTCTATCTGACATTTCACCGCCCGCTGTGTCTGTCTCCTTCACTTCTCTGTTTCTGGCTCACTTCGAGTATTCCTTAGGTCCTCCCTTTACTACTACACTTGAGAGTGCCGGTGGCTCAGATGTAGCGTGCTAGTCTACTGTGCTCAACAAGGTCGAGACCCTTACGTTTTTTTTTTATATCTGAGCACGCCGTCAATCGGATTGGACGTTAAGCGATGATCCCGAGTCTGTACAATGTCAGGTACTCGTTAAAGAGCCTCTTACGCTGGGTGACTTAAAACCTGGGTTGGCAAAATTTAGGATTCCGGGCTCATGTCCACCAGAGCTACGAAAGAGCACTCTGGTAGTCAACTATAAAGATAGAGAACTATATATATGATTAATAATTGAATTATTAAAATAAATAATTAAATAAAATTACCACATTTCCTGTAGAAATAATAACTGGTCTTCTACTAAATTTTGATTTCTACAGTAGTTTCCTAAAAAAATATCGCAAGTTCAAGACGTGCAATTTTGAAGAACGTACGTGTATTAATTTCAATTAACAAATTTTTCATTTGGATTTCTTCTAAAGATACTGAAGAGATGCCATCTTGTTCCTTTTTTCTCTTTAAATGTGAAATCTAATCCAAAGGTATAAATTATCTTAATGGGTTAGCAGAGAAAATGAATAGCATAGAATAAGAGAACAAATATTGGGTTTATTTTTTCTTAACCTACATTATGAATTGAATAACTAAGATTGGAAATTAACAAAAATCTTACAAACTAATTACTTAAAACTATATCAGTCTTTTTTCTGTTTTTTTAAGGGCCACTATTTATAATTCTTTTATATTTTGAATATAATAAAAAGTACCTTTTCTCTTCTCGTACTTCCAATGTTATAATTTTCACTCCTACATCTTCTCTCACTCAGCCTGGTTCACTATCTTAACCCTGAAAACACTTCTCTCTCTAGACTGTCCACTTCCACAACACAACTTAGATTCTTTCTCACTATTTAAAACAGCTGATCGCCGTCTTTTGTTTTCCATTCATTGGTTGTTTACATTTCGTTTTAAAACAAAATGCGACTAGTCCATCTTTGTATATTTATTAACTATTTAATTTACTTCTCAACTCTTAACAGCTGTTTTTATACAAATAATAATAATTGATTTTTTAATATATTAGGTAGTAATTTTAATGTATGTACATTTTTTACATCACAACATACTTCTTCACAGATATACTAACCACTCTTCAAATTAGATCTCTACAGATGGTTGGATTGTCACCTTTTAACGTTTTTAGAACTGACTGCTTTGAATACAAAATAATAAAATTTCTCTCATTATTTTTCAGGTATATTAAGTTTAAGTTTAAGTTTTATGACTCATGCCCGGGCTTTAACTACGAGGTCATATCGCCTACTACCAGAGCGCTCTTTCGTCACTCTGGTGGCCATGAGTCCGACCCTACTGTGGGAGTCCTAAATTTTGCCTACCCTAAATTTTTATTCACCTAGGGCAGGGGTCTTTAACGAGTACCTGACATCGTACAGGCTCGGGACCATCGCTTAACTTCCCATCCGAAGGACGGCGTGCTTAAGTTTATTTTACCTCCCAGATAAAATAAACTAAGTGCCTCGGTCGGGTTTCGAACCCACGATCTTGAGCTCAGATGGCTGAGCACGCATACCACTGAGCTACCGGCGCCCTCTCAGGTATATTATTTACATTGTTAAACCTCGATTATAAGAAAGTATTGTAATTATTAAGTTTTTTTTTTTATTTTGGAGGTGTGGTTATCGAATGAGACGTTAAGCGATGATCCCGAGCGTTTACAATGTCAAATTCTTAAAAACTCTTTATCCTAGGCGAATAAACCTGGGTAAAGCAAAATTTAGGCCTCATAGTTAAAGCCCGGGCATGATATATGAATATTGAAACAGTTCATACAGTGTTTTGGTAAAGAAATAATATTCCAGAGAGAAGTATAATGCAAACTAAACAGAAAGGAACCCCTTAAAATGTTAAGGTACAGTGAAGAAGACAAACACATAAATCTTCTTTTATGTATACAAATTCGCCTTTACTAAGTCTCTCGCCTTTTGTGGCCACAAGTAACTCCATTTTCTCAGATTTTCTACAAACCCACAAGAAAAAAAATAAATAAATGAAATAAAAAGGGTAAATAAGGAGGAAAGCTCGGCAAATATAAATCACTAAAAATTTATTGTATGTTTTCTGTATTAAATGTACTCTAATGTGCAGAGGAGGAGCCGGGAGAAGAGTCAAGGACAACCATTTCTTCTATTCTCAGACTATTTTTCTTATAGCGTTCCTCATGTTATTTACTACATATTTTTGTCCCAGTTTTATTTTTCTTATTTACAGAGATATTTACAACTGTATAAAAAAAATAAACATCTAGCAAATGTGCGTAGAAAAAAAATGACAATGTCAAAATGTCAAGAGAGGAGAAATCACTCAGTGGTGGTACTCCCTACTAGGCATTAAGTCGCACTCATTTATAGCTAATGTTGGATTAATGTGGGTTCTGAAGGAGGAAAATAATTTTTTATGTCTGGACTTAGCTAATTCGATGTCAAAGGGAATATTGAAATCAGTGTAAAGGGTTTTGTTGGAGATGTAATAAGGAGCATTGGCTATTGTACAAAGGATTTTGTATTGCAAGGATTGAATGCGCGATTGAAAGCTTTGGCAGAACCCAATAGTAATAAGTTCACATAGGCTTGAGTATTGTGTTATACATTAGTCGTTTTGTTCTCAGAGATCATTTTGATATTTGGTCTAGTAGTCTTAGTAACAGTTTGTAACGTCTGTTCATTTCCTGTTTTTTTCAGTCTGGTGTGAGGATTCCACGTCATTCATTTGTCAAGCCTAGGTAGCGAACTTCGTCTTTGAAGGAATGGGATTGCTGTTAAGGAAGACAGGAGGGCAAATATATTTTCACAGAAGAGTAAATACTACAGTAGAACCTCTTTGAATCGAACCTCGATAAGTCGAAAACCTCCAAAACTCGAAAAAAAGTTTTGTTCCTTTCCCTTGAAGCCCCAAAACCTCCATTACTCGAAATCTCAACCCTCTATTAGTCGAAATAATCAGTGAGTCCCTACAAGACATTTTGGTACATATTTTCCCTCTATAACTCGAATAAATTAATTGGACCTCTGTATCTCGAACATAGCAATGTTTTATTTTACAACCTTTACAACTCGATTATTTGAAACTTATTGCCTCTATAGCTCGAAGAAAAATAAGTTACCGACTTAAAGATTTGCCGACAATACACCATTGTTTCTTACAAAACAATTTAGGAGTATACCTACAATAAATAGGATTACCAATTATCTAAAGCAAAAAAAATTACTGACTTTTTTAATAGCTACATATACTACGTATTTTTTATTTTAAGGATGTTTTGAAATAATGTTGATTTATAATAAATATAAATATGTTTGTTACCTCTGTAACTTGAATTTTTATTTATTTCACCTCTCTAACTCAAAATTAGTTAGAATGAATCTTACCTCTACAAGTCGAATCAAAATCCGCCTGTCGAAATCCTCCATAAGTCGAAAACTCTATAACTCATATTTTTTGGCGTCTCCCTTGATGTTCGACTTATAGAGGTTCTACTGTATATGTGATATAATGAACACTGGACATTTTTTTTTTTTTTTTTTTTTTTTTTTCGGTTTTGAAATTAGGTGGTTGGAAACCATAAAATTGCGGTGGAAAATCAACATCGAATTTCTGATCGATTAAATAACACAGTACTTCGTTTAGCTGGGAAATTAGAGAGGAGGGCTGAAAGTGGATACAGTTTATTACAAATTATTCCCACTGGGGAAGTACATTGTTCATGATTCACAATTGTTTACAATGAGCCTAACATTTTCTTATTTGGCAAAAGTGCTATTCAAAAAATATTAACGAATTTCAAGTAATGTATCGAATTTGGATAGATGTTTACATGCTTTTACGGATTCTATAATGAGCTTCGGGATTGTTTTCAGATTGACAAAACATTACAGAAATCGGAGACCGGCATACAGTTATTCTGTTTTGTTTGTCTTATCTACCAGACGATATCCTATCACAGGAACTTTATCAGAAGGATATGATTTTATCTACAAATTTCACACCATATCAGACTCAACGTCAGTTGTAAATATATTTGAATTAGTTTATCGGAGACAATGCATGTGCTTCAACTTCAGTGAGTAGGTACAGTTTTACTTCCCCAGCTCTAAGAAGTATAGGGGAAGTTATGTAATCGGTCAGAAATTCGATGTCGAGTTTTCACCGGAATTTCATGTTTCCCTGCCCCTGATTCCAAGAATGAAAAAAAAAAATTACTGATTGTTCATGCTGTATGTTTGTGAACACTGTAACTTTCGATAGAATTAATATATCGTAAATCATATGTAATTCCAAAAAAGGGATGAAACAATCTCAATTTTCAGCAGAATCGACCAAATGTAATGAAGAGATTAGGAGGGGCTTAACATAAAAAGTCCAAAACTGTTGAAATTGTGAATGTATCTTGACGAAATTTTATATGTAAATCCGTGGTGACTAAAGATGGTAGCAATACCGAAAGTACTCCCATATTATATATATTTTGTGAAATAGACAATCTCCTTTATTTTTTATCTGTACAAAAAATGTTATCATTTTCAATATGGAATCATAGCCGGTAAGAACAGCTCTCATCAGATTAAAGTTCGAAGAAATGTTCCGTTGAAAAAGGGCAGATAATATATAATGGTTAGGCTGGTGCATGCATCTAGGGACCTAAGTATCGAATGCTCTTATCTCTTCTACCTAAGCGCTGGACTCCATCCTCCCGTTGACGCTGAACGGACCTTGTCCTCTGAGGTCTCCTGTTAGTTGCCGAAACTCGTCCGAGCATATCCCAAAACAATGGTGAGCTCCCGTCTCGTCACATCTTTCACATGAGGGACTGCTGTCCTTGACTCCTTCAATATGTTAGGCATCTGTTGACGCTGAACGGACCTTGTCCTCTGAGGACTCCTGTTAGTTGCCGAAAGTCGCCCCTTTTTGAGATTCAGGATTCCCTCAACACCTTTTGATTCCTCGCATCTTCTACTGTCTGCAGGTGGTTCTTTCTCTGCATGACCTCCAAAAGTTCTCTGGTCCACTTTCTTCTTGCATAACTTCCCTATATAATACTAAAGTACGACCCTGGAAGTAATATCTGTTACATAATTAGGTAATATATTATATCCGTAATCCTTGAGCGATGGCCTGAGGTAGATTATAAATAGTCGTTTAACATAAAAAATAAATGAGTCTTTATTATGTCCACTCAAAAACAAATTCTTCATTTTAATAATATTTCATTAATTATACTACTTACTACCTCAGCGAGAACCGAACCACTAAGCTTTCTCTCTCCCACTGAAACCAGTTTACCGATTTGAAAATAAACAGACTTCTTACTCAGAGACTTTTGGCCTAAAAATTTATAGGTATCGTACTTTTGGGTTTTGGATTTATATAAAAAAATTTGCCTTTGCCCGATTTGACCGAAAATCGATGTGTCCTTGTGGGGTTCTGAATACACATACATGATCTGTGGATATATTAATTTTATCGGCGACATCTGATCCCTCTCTTCTTTTCGGCTGTTTCCGCTGAAGATGATAAAGTGTCTTCCTTTTGGGCTTCTAGATACACATATACAATCTTGTGTCGATATGTAAGTTATCTTGTTCACACACATATATTTTTTTTTTGTTCATTTTTGGAATCAGGGGGTCAGAACACATGATTCCGTTGAAAAGTTTCATCAATTGAACTTCTTCCCTGTACTTTGTGTAGCTGAGACATATAAACATCCCTTTTGTGATGCTGATTACAGCATCCCTTTGCTGGGCTCTTTACCACACGTTTTTTTTCCTCAGAAAGATCGATCTAAGAGTCTTGAAGTAAAACCTCGTTTTTTTTTTCTTTTTCAATTCCTGATCAACCTTTTTGTACCAAAAACTTCCAGGTACAAATTGTCCGTTTTTTTTTTACCTACAAGATTATATAAGATATAAGCCAGAATATTATTTTCAGTGGCAGTTTTGTACTTATTAAGTCAGTTTTCGCTTTCCCTCTCAAACCAATTTACTTATTTCGCTAAAAATTGATAGGTATCGCCATTATGGGGTTTTGGAATTAAAATTTCCTATCGATATGAAAATCCAATTTATCGCTTCTGTAGTTATTACGGTTTTTGTGCTCCTTCTAATCCCTGAGATTCCTTTGGCCGATTTGGCTGATAATTGATAGATACTTGACATTTTCTAACAATCTTATCGAGTTATTGTATTCACAAGGATTTTTTTTTTTACATTGTTAAAATCAGGAGGTCAGACTTCAAGAAATTCCATTGAAAACTCAATATCGACTTTTAGGCCGATTACATAACTTTCCCTATACTTTTTGTCTAGGTATGTAAATCTACTCTCCTATAATACTTGGTTCGGGCACACAGCAAAGCACACAAGGGTTTGTGATAATAATAATAATAATTTTTAACGACATTACTATGTAGAGCATATTATTATTGATTTTTTTATTGTTAATTATGTTGAAAAGGGTCTTGTGTGGTTGTGGGCTTCTCAGTTGTCTGAAGGCTGGACACTAGGGTGGAACGAAAATGGCCTTTTAAAATTTTTTTTAGTTATTAGTTTGGTAATAGTGGAGAAAAGTTGCCTTTTAACTTCAAAAAGAATTAAAAAAAATTTGGTTACAATACTACAACATCTTGAGGTGCCGCAAAGAGCTTAAAGTTTGTAAAAAAATTGAAAAATTTTAAACTTTGATAAATTATTTTTTATGAATTTCTCGTACATATAATGTTATAAAAGATGGTTTTAAATACATAGTAATAGAATAAGCATTAGAATTGGAAAAAATTATTAATTATAAAATATAATTTTAAAAAAATATATATTTTGTCAAACTTTGTATTTCTTACTTCTGTATCCTTAATGATTACAAATGTTACAGCTGCAAAATGTTTGTTTCTACTTCATTGCCACATTAAACTGGTCCTTGCGGCACCTCAAGACGTACTCCAATATTTTTCATATTTTTAATTTATCTTATCTACACTAAAAGGCAACTTTTCTGTGCTATTCCAAATTAAAAATCACATAGTCGAGACACGCAAAAATCTTTGAAAAAGTTCCAAAAAAGTGTGTTTTTATGAAACTTTAAGGTCTTTGCGGCACCTCAAGACGTACTCCAATATTTTTCATATTTTTAATTTATCTTATCTACACTAAAAGGCAACTTTTCTGCGCTATTCCAAATTAAAAATCACATTGTCGAGACACGCAAAAATCTTTGAAAAAGTTCCAAAAAAGTGTGTTTTTATGAAACTTTAAGGTCCTTGCGGCACCTCAAGACGTACTCCAATATTTTTCATATTTTTAATTTATCTTATCTACACTAAAAGGCAACTTTTCTGCGCTATTCCAAATTAAAAATCAAAAGGTGATTTTTTCGTTCCACCCTATTGGACACTCCATGAAGAAGTGGTGGATGTCGTCAGGTCGGTCTTCGTTACAGACACAACAGCTGTCCTCCCTGTTGAAGAGGTAGGACACTCTCACCGTCACTCTAGCCAGACTCTCTCTACACAGCCACATCTGGGATATCACTCTCGTCCTCTCGATTTTTGTCCTGAAATGACCTACTAACAAACATTAATGATTAATTTTTTAACAATATTATTATATATATATTTTTTTTTCAGAGGAATGTGGAGCTGATTGCCAAAGAGAGAATATGGTCGTTACAACAACGCATAATATGAAGTGAGTATACTATGCGTCTAATTTAAATTTATAGTTTCTATTTCATTAGTTTTTAGCTTTTTTGGGAGGAATTTTCCCAATGAAGGGAGGGGTATAAGAATTAAATAATGAGATATTTACTGTCATCTAGGAGGCTAGGAGTGTAACCACCGGGAAGGTTACGATGAATCGATAGCTATATAAAAAGTGGGGAGGTAACGTGTTCCTTATTAAATTTCGTACCTTCAATATATCCCCCCAGATTTCATCAATACGATCAAAGTTATAATGCAATAAATTTCTAACGTAAACAGTTTAATGTAATGTTTAAAATGTAACACGTAGCAAACAATTTAAAAATAATTTTTTTTATTAAAGGAGGATAAATAACAAATAAAGTCAACTATATAAATAAAACAAAGTCGGGTTAGTTACACCATTTATATGTCAAGAACGGCTGGACCGATTTTCATGATACATCACATGTAGCATCCTTTTGACCCCGATTGAAATATAGGCTATGTGGCGTCCCAAAATTTTGAACTGGACGGGGGTTGTAGGGTCGCCTAAGCATAAAAATTGCTCTAGCGCATTAACGGATGGACGGATTGTCACGAAATATCACATGAAGTATTCTAAAAGGCCAAATAGAAAAATAAGGTGTGTGACGTCACAAAATTGTTAACGGGAGGGGGGGTTGTGTGGGGGGGGGGGGGGGGGGGGGCTAAGTATAAATATAGTGCTAGCTCATTAAGTAATGGTGGGATTGTCTCGAAATTTCATACGTAGTATCCTTAACGGCCACATAGGTAAAAAAGGGTGTGTGACGTCACAAAAATGTGAACGGGAGGGTGGTGGGGGGGGGGGGGGGGTAGGCCTAAATATGAAGATAGTGATAGGTCATCAACGGATGATCGGATAGTCATGGACTTTCATATTTAATATTTTTAAAGGTCAAATAGAAAAATAGGGTGTGTGACGCAAAATACATACAACAACACACTTTATTTGGACCAGAACATCTTGGTTCTTCACACAAAGTATAAAATGGAAAATATAAAATGAAATTAATTAATAATAATGTCTTGGTATAATCTTGGTTTGAGCCTTCTGTGGAGAGTAGGCTGGCCAAGATTGTAGTGGGCTGCTCCAGAACACAGGCCTAGTCTTCCGTGGTAGTTATCTACTAAGGACCTTAAAAAGGCTGCGACCCGAGGAACTCCCAGTTCCTCATGGAGTTGGCTGTTTCGGATAAACCATGGTGCATTCAGAGACACACGAAGAATTTTGTTCTGAAATGTTTGTAGTCGTGTTGTGAGTGAAGGACTGGCGCCATGCCATATTGGACAGGCGTATGTTAACAATGGGAGAAGTAACGCTTTGTACAGGAGCAGTGTGCAAGAGTGTTTGAGGGGTGTGTTGCGGTTAATGAGTGGATAGAGATGTTTTAAACGGGTGGGTGTATGCTTGTGTAAGTTTTGTGTTGATGTGACGTTTCCATGTGAGCCGTGTGTCCAAGAATACACCAAGGTACCGGACATCCTGATCTTTAGGGTTCCATGGAATGGGAAGTCCGTCAACCCGCAGCCTACTCTGGTCCTCTGTAAAAAATCGGCGAAGGGCAAAAATCTTCGCTTCTGTTTTACTGGCGTTCAACTGAAGCTTCCATCGAGCGAACCAGCTGGAGACGTGGTTGAGAGAAGTTTGTAACATGTCAACTGCTGTCTGGAGGTCTTCATGTTGACACATAAGTAGTGTGTCGTCTGCGTATAGTGCTAGAGTGGTATTACATGGCTCGGGGATGTCGCAGCAGTATAAGCTGAAGTGAGTCCATTTTTCGTGTTGACCGGTTTTTCGGTCGAGTTGATGTTGGGTTTCATTCTCACCCGTAACTTGGGTGAAAAGTAAGTAATTTTGCTCACTTTTATGGGTATAAATAACTTTTCAAATAATAAAAAGGTAAATTTTCTTGAGACAATTTGTTTACGTGTTTAAACAAACTAAAGTTCACAAAAACGTTAAATAAAACATTGAATTAGCAAATTTCCTAGCATCCTTAAACGTTCTGCTCAACATAGGGTCGTGACATCACCCAACACTCCTGCCAACTTCCTACTCGCAAAGTACATAGCTTCAATAAAGCAAATGTCTCGCTGACACGCCATTGAAATACTTGATTTTTGTACTTTTATTGAATTTTTATTTTTTTTATATATATTATTGTTATTATTATCATCCTAATTAACTATTGAACTTAATAAATTTTTTGTATTCACTTTATTACGTTAATAAAATCCTAAATTAAGTTTAGCTAAACCTTAAAACGACATTCATTGACTGTTAGGCGGTACGAAGTTCGCCGGGTCAGCTAGTATATAATATAATATATTGTATCACATATTATGTGATGTGGCCATAACAGTACTTGGTTATACCAACCACTTTTGTACAGATCTCTCTTCATGAAATGAATTTGAGAGAGAGGGAGTGATCTGTGCTAAAATGGTTGATATAAGAAATTCTTGTCATGGCCTCATCATATATATTTTTTGCTTCATTTTTAATTTTAATATCTAAGTACATCCTGAAGTTAGTGGCCACTTAAACTTAATGACTAATAACTCTATGAATTATCTCACCTTAATTAATATAATATATCTAATTATTATTAACTAATTAATTATAATAATATATATCTCACATTAATTATAGAAATTATATAGGTTTGTCGCTTCAGGAGATTTCTTGGGATATATATGGCTAATCCAAGATTATTTTCAGGATCTCTTCAAAGATTTGATAAATATACGAAGTGTCTTTGACACCCTGATTTCCTGACAGCTTTCAACAGACAGCAAACACAAGCTAGAACCGATCTACTTGTCCAAACAGTTGTGAACTAAATATGTACAACAGTTATTTCTGTTCTGACCTCATTCAACGATAACTGCTTCCTTTATCGTTCACCTGTTTGAACACTGAATCACAGAGTAGTTCAGGAGTGTCTTCGCCTACTAAAATGATATTTAACATTTTTTGGCAGAGATATTGTAAAACACTTGATAAAAAGTTAAGAAAAAAAAAAAACATATGTTTAGAAAAAAAAAAATATTGTCTATTTCACAAATATATATAATATGGGAATACTTTCGGTATTGCTACCATCTTCAGCCACATCTTAACAAATACTAAATGGAAGTTCAACTAGTTTACAATCCAAACGGTAGCCTTCCTTCAGCCCCCCCGGGGTTTCTCCTGTCCCTCCTGTTGAGTTATGTCTTAAAATATAGAAAACATTAAAAATAATATTTCGTCTTAAATTGAAATCTTGAAAATAAAAGATAATTTTTTGAAATTGTATGCGCTGATTAAAATACAAATATGGTTAGGTTAGGTTTTATGACTCATGCCCGGGCTTTAACTACGAGGTCATATCGCCTACTACCAGAGCGCTCTTTCGTCACTCTGGTGGACATAAGCCCGACCCTACTGTGGGAGTCCTAAATTTTGCCTACCCTAAATTTTTATTCATCTAGGGTAGGGGTCTTTAACGAGTACCTGACATCGTACAAGCTCGGGACCATCGCTTAACGTCCCATCCGAAGGACGGCGTGCTTGTTTATTTTACCTCCCAGATAAAATAAACTAAGGGCCTCGGTCGGGCTACGAACCCACGACCTTGAGCTCAGAAGTCAAGCACGCATACCACTGAGCTACCGGCGCCCTCAAATACAAATATGCATATATGAATTAAATCCAAGATGACAATAATAAATATATTATTAAGAATTTTAAAAAATATATATATAAAGTACATGAGGGCGCCAGTAGCTCAGTGGTAAGCGTGCTTGACTTCTGAGCTCAAGGTTGTGGGTTCGTAGCCCGACCGAGGCCCTTAGTTTATTTTATCTGGGAGGTAAAATAAACTTAAGCAAGCCGTCCTTCGGATGGGACGTTAAGCGATGGTCCCGAGCCTGTACGATGTCAGGTACTCGTTAAAGACCCCTGCCCTAGGTGAATAAAAATTTAGGGTAGGCAAAATTTAGGACTCCCACAGTAGAGTCGGGCTCATGTCCACCAGAGTGACGATAGAGCGCTCTTGTAGTAGGCGATATGACCTCGTAGTTAAAGCCCGGGCATGAGTCATAAAACCTAACCTAACCTATAAAGTACATAAAATAAAAATACATAATTTTTTGAAGAAGTAGGTACGTATACACAGAGACTGGAGGATTATATTATTGGCGATAAATCTAGCGGCCTACTAAAATATTTTGATTTTTTATCTATGGTCATAAGGCTTTCTTCTTTTTTTTTTCTCTGCTTCCCCAGATATACTGAACAACAAAAAAAATATTTCAGATCTCAGGACACACCAATTGTATAAAAAACAAAATGTGTCTCTGTGAACGTGATAACTCCCGCAAGGATTTATGTATCGACCCCAAATTTAGTATGAGTAGAGATTGGAAGCCATGAAATTCCGATGCAAATTTTTTCCTAATTGATTCTGATTCCTACTTTCCCCTCGGCCGATTTGAATTGAAGTATAAAATTTTGTGTCAATACAATTATTACAAAAGCATTTATTAGAGTTTTTGAGATGAACCCAACCCCTCTCCTAATTTCTATTGGCTGAGAGTCAATATGTGTCGTCCTTATGACATTCTGGATACACGTATAACATTTTGGGTTAATATATTCGTTTTATCGGGAGTTATCGTGTTTCAGATTATTGTTCCAATTTTGGAATCAGGGGGTTGAAAAACAGAAATTCCGGTAAAAACTCAATATCGAATTTTTGACGAATTTCATAATTTCCCCTATATTTCGTATAGGTGGGGAATTTAAAAAAATACAATCTTTGTTCTAAACCAAGGATAGAAAGTAATGTATCGAATATTTAACTACGAGGTATCGATACTATCATTTCAGTGTTATTGAAGGATCCCTGGGTGTACTTGTCCAATTAGGCTGACCCTCGTCTCGGCTAATTTTGAGAGCTATGCTTACCCATTCATGTCTTCTGTCTTAGTTAGTTGATTAATTAATGAACAGACAGGCGGGCTTCTTCATTCAAAAGTTTCATCTCAATACTCTTCTAACAATCGTCAAAGGTCAATGGCGGTGCCAAGGGTCATTCAGATAAAAAGTTCTTTTGAGTGGCTTTGAATGGGCTCCGCAGAGCTACAATTTTCAATTAAAAACTCGTCGGTGAATCACCAGGTATGTATTTCCCTAGTAAGAATTAATCAATTATTTTTTCGCTCTTATACTAAATTTTGTATCGATACATTCTGTACATCGGTTATGATAGTTTTTAAGTCGAGCCCCTCTTCTCTGTCGTTCTTTCCTTCGACCAAAATTAATAGATGTTGTCCTTAGAGAGATCTGGATACACATATAAATTTTTGTATCGATACTATAAGTCTTAGGTACACACCTAGCGACAAAGTCGCGGAACATTGTATAGATACAGTCGCGATGCAATGTTCCTAGACTGTATTTAGACATTGTCGCGCGTACACAGCCTATCTCGCAACAGACGTTAACGCGATGCCCTCTGAAATTGCCCTCTGTGCGTTTACTGTTTGTCTCAATAATTTAATGTATGTTATTGAAGCGGTTAAAAAAGAGGAGAAATGTATTTTTGGGAGGCATTTTCATTGCTCTTAATCTGCTAGATAAATTAATATTCGTAGAAAAAAAAGATAATATTGTTAAAATAATTGAATAAAATTTACTTTCTTCATTGGCTCTGTTTTCTCCTTCTGTGTGTCTCTACTTCCTCTAGACTCCAATCTTTGTAGCGAAAACAATAATGCCAAACCTTAGCGCACTTTTTTCGCAATGAACCATGTTCCTTTGAAGCAGTTTTTTGTTCCCGCCTAAACTGCGACTTTAAATTGTGCAATTTTTTTCCCATTTCAGAATTAGACATCCCGTATTTTTTTAAAAGGTATTCGATTGCATCCCGCCTTTTGTTCCTATTTTTATAATGAAGGTAAGTAACATCTCATAAACATGGGGGAGCCTGATATTCTTCAATTATTTTTAAAGTGTTCTCGATGCCGGACCGATCAGAACTGTCTCAGGACACGTACACACTATGAAATGTTGCGCGACAATGTGAGATGAAGAACACGCGACTTGAGACTTTTGTATCGCGACAGTCGCAGAACACATAAAATATGTATCGTGACACCTTGAGACTTGCAGCTGGGCAAGAAACATCACTGAAAAAAATATAGAAAACAGATGTTGTGAACGTTTTCTAATATGCCAATTCGGCTCCGAATATGCCAACTTTTTTCTTCTTCTCTTTTCTAAAGGGAAAAGTGATCCGGGACCTTCTGAAACTAGTTTCTGCCTGTACCACTGGAGGAGAGAGTTATATGTAAAGAGGAATGTTACTCGTCAATAGTAATTTTGGAGTAGTTTCATTTCTTGATGGAGTCCTTTTTTGTCGCTCCTCCCAAGAGGAACAGAACATAATTCCATTAGAGGACTCCGTTACTATTCTGACTTCCAGATGTACAGTTTGACAGTCACTCCTCTTGTAAGGATAGAGAACTGTTGTACTTCTTTGAAGAAGTGTGCCGAGGAGATATCACACCTGAACCACAGTCTGAGGTGAGGCTGGGAATGCGGTCAGTCCGTCGACAGGGGGGAGTGTCTTGGAGCGGGTCTGAGTCACGTAATCTTCTGAGACGGGACCTCTGCAACCTGTCTTCTGGATGGCTGAGTGGGTGGAAGACCTGCCTATCTTACATGAGAGGACCAGATTCGAATCCTCATTTCTGCAGGAACTCCAATATGATCCAGCGTAAAACATTGGCTATATGGAGATTTCATGGTTATTTTAAAATCTGATATCACTGGTGAAGGAGGTTTCAAGCAAACAACAACGGCCTTCGGTCTCCCCGACACCTTTCAGCCAAATCGGTCAACAGGAAGGGGGCTTAACACTCAACGATTGATTTTCATAGTGAAAACTAAGTACTAGACCGAAGAACAGGGGAAGTACATTGCCGGTGATTCACCACGACTTTTTACTTGATAATATGTTTCTACTTTCTTCATTCATTGATTGAGAGCGCTAGTAGCTCAGAGGTAGCGTGCTAGCTAACTGAGCTCAAGATCGCGGGTTCGAAACCCAGTCTAGGCCCCTAAGTTTTGGGGAGGTGAAAAATCCTTGAGCACGACGTTCTTAGGATAGGACGTCGAGCTCGTGCGATGTCAGGTACTCGTTAAAGATAGGGGGTAGGCTAGACCCTTTAGGACCTACATTAGAGTCGGGCTTAACCACCAGAGCGAAGAAAGAGCGCTTTGGTAGTAGCCGATATGACCTCGTTAAAGCCCGGGCATGAGTCACAATAACTAACATTCATGAAGTAATTTGACCTTCAGGATGATTCGCTTGTGAGTCATTTTTGTTTAATCTATATTGACGTTATCCTATCAGTTTTATCGCTATCTCATTCTATCTACACTCGGTGCATTTTCTTACATCCCCAGTCATACGAAGTATGTTTAGGACATTATGTATACACAAATTATGTATACACAAATTATGTATACACAAATTCGATGTTGAGTATTTACCGGAATTTAATGTTTTCTGAAACTTTGATTCCAAAAATGGGGGGGAAAATGAGTCATCATGTTAAATATTTACTTAAATGTAAAACTGAACTAATATTAAATAATCTAGATATAACGTATGTACGTTATGTACACAACATTGTATTTTAGGGGCCTGTGTTTGGCATCTATTAATTTTCCTCGACATCAGTCGAAAGGGAGGGGAACACCAAGCCTTTCTTTGTTTATTTATCTATTTCTTTGTGTGTTTTTTTGTATTATTTTGAAATTAGTACGTCATTAATGAAGTACGAGTTCCGTGTGAGCCGCTTACCATATGTTATTCGAAGAGAAACTATTTTTTTATTCTTATTTTCTAGTATATCCGGCTTTTTACAAGTTGCCACAATATTTTAAATAATACACATGTTATATCATTCATGTGGCTAGTTAAAATTCGAAGTGCATCTCGTTGAAGAACGGGTATCAGTGACTTCCACCTCGGAAACAGAGGTTCAATGACCCACTGTTGTGGTCAACAGTATAGAATGACCGGCAGTTTAATGAAATAATCAATTATGTGTTCGCTCTCCCTCTAAAACTATAATTTAGCTAAAAATTGTTTTCTGAACTTCTGAATCCTCATATTAAATTTCATGACGATACATTTATTACATCGGCAGTTATAAGGATTTGAGTCCCCCCCCCCCCCCACCCCCCTCCTCTTTGACTGATGCCGCTGAAAATTATTGATAAATCTATATAATAAAAATGAGTGCTAAATTTTGCTAAGCGCAAAACTCGAGAACGGCTGGACCAATTCAGCTAATTTTTTTTTTCAAATATTCGTTGAAGTCCGAGGAAGGTTCTTATGAAGAGTTCTTAGCTGTTAATTCTAGGGATGGCGATCTGAGATAGATTAATCGAAGAATCTATGTTTGGGATCGTAATAATCGATGTGAACAATGAATCGATCAAGTGAATCGATCTCAGACACCCTAAAATCATTTACTTACCATTTCGTTTTATTCAGTGTTTAGTGCATGTTATTTTCTTGGCTGAATAAAACGTAATTACAACTCTTACTGTTTCGTTTTATTCAGTTTTTACATATCTACATCTATATAATAAAAATGATTGGCTAAATTTTGCACGGGAGGGGGGGTTGTGGAGGTAGGCCTTAGTATAAAGATACCGGTAACTCATTAACTAATAGTCGGATTGTCATGGAATTTCACATGTAGTATTCTAAAAAGCCAAATTTAAAAAAAGGATGTGTGAAGTCTCAAAATTTGAATGGGGGGGGGGGGAGGGGGGGGGTTAGGCCTAATATAAAGATAGTGATAGGTCTTTAACGGATGATCCGATTGTCATGGAATTTCACATGTAGTATTCTTAAAGGCCAAATTGAAAAATACGGTACGTGACATCTCAAAATTTTTAACGGGAGGGGGGGTTGTGGGGGTAGGCCTACATATAAAGATAGTGATAGGTCTTTAACGGATGTTCGGAATGTCATGGAATTTGACATGTAGTATGCTTAAAGGCCAAATTGAAAAATACGGTACGTGACATCTCAAAATTTTGAACGGGAGGGGGGGTTGTGGGGGTAGGCCTACATATAAAGATAGTGATAGGTCTTTAACGGATGTTCGGAATGTCATGGAATTTGACATGTAGTATGCTTAAAGGCCAAATTGAAAAATACGGTACGTGACATCTCAAAATTTTTAACGGGAGGGGGGGTTGTGGGGGTAGGCCTACATATAAAGATAGTGATAGGTCTTTAACGGATGTTCGGAATGTCATGGAATTTGACATGTAGTATGCTTAAAGGCCAAATTGAAAAATACGGTACGTGACATCTCAAAATTTTGAACGGGAGGGGGGGTTGTGGGGGTAGGCCTACATATAAAGATAGTGATAGGTCTTTAACGGATGTTCGGAATGTCATGGAATTTGACATGTAGTATGAGAGAAATCTGAAATTACTTTTACTTTATTTACTTTCTAATTCTAGAAAATAGGGGAAAAGAAAATTTATTGTTGATGAATCTTAGTTGAGTCGTCTTAAAAATAGGAGTAGTAAGATTGTTTACTTCGCAAGCTATACAAAGTATAGGGGAAGTTATGTAATCGGTGCAAAATTCGATGCGGAATTTTAAACGAAATTTTATGTTTTCCGACCTCTAGATTCCAAATATGAAAAAAAAAATGCTGTCTGTCTGTGAACACGATAACTTCCCATAGGATGAATACATATCGACACGAAATTTTATATGTAAACCCAGAACTCTCTAACGACACCTATGGTTTTTCAGCCAAATCTACCAATGGGAAGGGGGGATTAGGGGAGAGGCTTAACGTAAAAACTTTATTAACTGACGATAGAATGAATGTATCGACACGAAATTTCATATGTATGACCAGAATCCCATAAAGACAACAATTGGATTTTCAACCAAATCGGTCAAAGGGGAGGGGAGGATTAGGGGAGAGGCTTGACTCAAAAGCGGTTGTAATGAATATATCGATATGTAATTTCACATGTGCATTCAAAATCCCATAAGGACAACACTTATTAATTTCCAGCAGAATTGGCAGATTGGAAGGGGGGGGGGGGGGGGGGGGGGACCAGAGGGGCGTTCAGCTCAAAAACCCTAATAACTGCCGATGTAATGAAATAATCTACACGAAATTTAGTATGAGGATTTAGTACTTAAGTCAACTGTTGAATATTTAATAAAAATGACTGGCTAATTTTGCTAAGCGCAAAACTCGAGAACGGCTGGACCAATTCGGCTAATTTTTTTTTTACAAATATTCGTTGAAGTCCGAGGAAGGTTCTTATGAAGAGTTCTTAGCTGTTAATTATAGGGATGGCGATCTGAGATAGATTAATCGAAGAATCGATGTTTGGGGTCAATGATCGATGTGAACAAAGAATCGATCAAGTGTATAGATCTCAGACACCCTAAAATCATTTACTTACCGTTTCGTTTTATTCAGTTTTTAGTTCATGTTATTTTCTTGGTTGTTTTTAAATCTTCGCTTCTGGCAAGTTCCTCGATTTATCTTTGGTTGTCATCTTTGTCATTTACTTACTGTTTCGTTCTATTCAGTTTTTAGTGCGTGTTATCAGTTTTTTTTCCGTGTTGTTTTCTTGGTTGTTGTTAAAACTTCGCTTCTGGCAATGTTCTGGCAAGTTCCTCGATTTATCTTTGGTTGTTTGGTTGTCATCTTTGTCATTTACTTACTGTTTCGTTTTATTTAGTAAGCATATACCTAAATAGTAGTTTCAAAAGCAATATTTAAAAATTGGCTGTGACCCTTTTGGACGGGAGGGGTGGGGGTGCATTAATGCAGAATGACTCTCACATGGAGCTTTCTTAAAGATGGGAAATAGCCCTAATTTTAATAGGGTGGCTTTCCTAAGCATGTATTACCTTGAAGGTGCACCGTTCCACGGCAAATAATAGCTCTCACCAGCGTTCTTAAGCACAAAATACCAAGGGCATCCGCTATTGCAAGGCATATACTAGCTGCGGTGCCCTGCGTTCCTAACTACGTGCTATCTGTGTTGCCCAGCGGTCCTAAAAACTTAATAGCTGGTTGCACGGAGTTGCAAGGCGCATACTATCTAAGGTGCCCGGCGTTCTTAAGTAGGAACTTGCTGTGGTTCCAAGTAAAAAAAGAAATTATTATTAGAAATAAACCACTTTTGAGGTTTGACCACTTTCAATGGTTTGACCACTTTTTGAGGTTTGACCACTTTCAATGGTTTGACCACTTTTTGAGGTTTGACCACTTTTTTGAGGTTTGACCACTTTTCAATGGTTTGACCACTTTTTGAGGTTTGACCACTTTCAATGGTTTGACCACTTTTTGAGGTTTGACCACTAACAATGGTTTGACCACTTTTTGAGGTTTGACCACTTTCAATGGTTTGACCACTTTTGAGGTTTGACCACTTTCAATGGTTTGACCACTTTCAATGGTTTGACCACTTTCTATAGCTTGAACAAATTCAATGATTCGTCCACTTTCTGTAGATTTGTCACATTCGATGGTTTGACCACTTTTTGAGGTTTGACCACTTTCAATGGTTTGACAACTTTTGAGGTTTGACCACTTTCAATGGTTTGACCACTTTCAATGGTTTGACCACTTTCTATAGCTTGAACAAATTCAATGATTCGTCTACTTTCTGTAGATTTGTCACATTCGATGGTTTGACCACTTTCAATGGTTTGACCACTTTCAATGGTTTGACCACTTTTTGAGGTTTGACCACTTTTTGAGGTTTGACCACTTTCAATGGTTTGACCACTTTCTATAGCTTGGACAAATTCAATGATTCGTCCACTTTCTGTAGATTTGTCACATTCGATGGTTTGACCACTTTTTGAGGTTTGACCACTTTCAATGGTTTGACCACTTTTTGAGGTTTGACCACTAACAATGGTTTGACCACTTTTTGAGGTTTGACCACTTTCAATGGTTTGACCACTTTTTGAGGTTTGACCACTTTCAATGGTTTGACCACTTTCTATAGCTTGAACAAATTCATTGATTCGTCCACTTTCTGTAGATTTGTCACATTCGATGGTTTGACCACTTTTTGAGGTTTGACCACTTTCAATGGTTTGACCACTTTTTGAGGTTTGACCAATTTTGAGGTTTGACCACTTTTTGAGGTTTGACCACTTTTTGAGGTTTGACCACTTTTCAATGGTTTGACCACTTTTCAATGGTTTGACCACTATTCAATGGTTTGACCACTTTTTGAGGTTTGACCACTCTCAATGGTTTGACCACTTTTGAGGTTTGACCACTTTTTGAGGTTCGACCACTTTAGAGGTTTAACCACTTTCAATGGTTTGACCACTTTTGAGGTTTGACCACTTTTGAGGTTTGACCACTTTTGAGGTTTGACCACTTTTGAGGTTTGACCACTTTTCAATGGTTTGACCACTTTTCAATGGTTTGACCACTTTTGAGGTTTGACCACTTTTGAGGTTTGACCACTTTTTGAGGTTTGACCACTTTTCAATGGTTTGACCACTTTTCAATGGTTTGACCACTTTCAATGGTTTGACCACTTTTGAGGTTTGACCACTTTTGAGGTTTGACCACTTTTTGAGGTTCGTTCACTTTCAATGGTTTGACCACTTTTTAGGTTTGACCACTTTCAATGGTTTGACCACTTTTGAGGTTTGACCACTTTCAATGGTTTGACCACTTTCTATAGCTTGAACAAATTCAATGATTCGTCCACTTTCTGTAGATTTGTCACATTCGATGGTTTGACCACTTTTTGAGGTTTGACCACTTTCAATGGTTTGACCACTTTTTGAGGTTTGACCACTTTTTGAGGTTTGACCACTTTCAATGGTTTGACCACTTTCAATGGTTTGACCACTTTCTATAGCTTGAACAAATTCATTGATTCGTCCACTTTCTGTAGATTTGTCACATTCGATGGTTTGACCACTTTTTGAGGTTTGACCACTTTCAATGGTTTGACCACTTTTTGAGGTTTGACCAATTTTGAGGTTTGACCACTTTTTGAGGTTTGACCACTTTCAATGGTTTGACCACTTTTCAATGGTTTGACCACTTTTCAATGGTTTGACCACTATTCAATGGTTTGACCACTTTTTGAGGTTTGACCACTCTCAATGGTTTGACCACTTTTTGAGGTTTGACCACTTTTCAATGGTTTGACCACTTTTCAATGGTTTGACCACTTTTTGAGGTTCGTTCACTTTCAATGGTTTGACCACTTTTTAGGTTTGACCACTTTCAATGGTTTGACCACTTTTTGAGGTTTGACCACTTTCAATGGTTTGACCACTTTCAATGGTTTGACCACTTTTTGAGGTTTGACCACTTTTGAGGTTTGACCACTTTCAATGGTTTAACCACTGACATGTAGTATGCTTATAGGCCAAATTGAAAAATACGCTACGTGACATCTCAAAATTTTGAACAGGAGGGGGGGTTATGGGGGGGGGGGGGGGGGGGGGGGCAGTTATAAATATAGTTCTAGCTCATTAACGGTTGGTCGGATTGTCAAGAAATATGACATGTAGTATTCTTAAAGGCCAAATTGAAAAATACGCTACGTGATATCTCAAAATTTTGAAAGGGAGGGGGGGTTGTGGGGGTAGGCCTACATATAAAGATAGTGATAGGTCTTTTGTTCGGAATGTCATGGAATTTGACATGTAGTATGCTTAAAGGCCAAATTGGAAAATACGCTACGTGACATTTCAAAAATTTGAACGGGAGGGGGGGTTGTGGGGTAGGCCTACATATAAAGGTAGTGATAGGTCTTTAACGGATGATCGGAATGTCATGGAATTTCACATGTAGTATTCATAATAGACAAAAACAAAAAAAGGATATGTGACGTCTGAAAATTGTCAACGGGAGGAGGGTATGGGTGGGCAAGCATATAGCTAAATGGTAGTTTCAAAAGCAATATTTAAAAATTGGCTGTGACCCTTTGGACGGGAGGGGCGGGGGTGCATTAATGCAGAATGAATCTCACATGGAGCTTTCTTAAAGATGGGATATAGCTCTAATTTTAATATGGTGGGTTTTTAAGCATGTATTACCTAGGAGGTCCACCGTTGCACGGTAAATAATAGCTATCACCAGCGTTGTTTAGCACAAAATACCTAGGGCATCCGCTGTTGCAAGGCACATACTAGCTGCGGTGCCCAGCATTCCTAACTACATACATACTATCTGTGTTGCCCAGCGTTCCTAAGAACTTATTATTACCTGGTTGCACGGAGTTGCAATGCGCATACTATCTAAAGTGTCCGGCGTTCTTTGGCAGCATCCAGAAACGAAGATGGTCAGCCAAAGAAAGATTCAGATGTATCGGGAAAGTCCTATCCGAAGGACGACGTACTGAAATGCGATCCTGAGCTCGGTAAACTCTATTCTTCACATTTCTCGCTTTTAAACGGTTTTTAGTTTTAATATTTGTTAAAACTGATATATAACAACCGTGATATCTGAATCCTACACAAAAATCGAAATAAAAATGTTTTTCGAAAAAAGTCGGGCTAAATCCCATTCTTCGAATTTCTCGTTTTTTAACGGTTTATAGGCTTAATATTACTTAAAACTGATAGACAGATTCAGATAGATCGGGAAAGTCCCATCCGCAGGACGACGTGCTCAAGGTTATTTTTAACCTAAGTGAAATTTCAGCTACCCAGGTTTAGATACATAACATACGACTCATTATCCAGTACCTGATACACAAATAGGCCCTCGATCATAGCTTGAAGTCCAATCCGAAGGACGACGTGCTCAAGGTTATTTTTAACCTAGGTGAAATTTCAGCTACCCAGGTTTAGATACGTAACATACGACTCATTATCGAGTACCTGACATACGAAAAGGCCCTCGATCATAGCTTAAAGTCCAATCCGAAGGACGACGTGCTCAAATTTATTTTTATCTTTCCGATTAAAACATCTGACCTAATTGACTTGGCTAGATTTCTAAATGGCGATCCTGAGCTCGGTAGACTTCATTCTTCAAATTTCCAGCTTTTAAACGGTTTTTAGTTTTAATATTTGTTGAAACTGATGAACAACCGGGATATCTGAATCCTACACAAAAATCGAAATAAAAATGTTTTTCGAAAAAAGTCGGGCTAAATCCCATTCTTCAAATTTCCTGCTTTTTAACTGTTTATAGATTTAATATTTGTTAAAACTGATAGACAGATTGTGTTATATCGGGGAAGTCCCATTCGAAGGACGGCGTGCTCAAGGTTATTTTTAACCTAAGTGAAATTTCAGCTACCAAGGTTTAGATACGTAACATACGACTCATTATCGAATACCTGACATACGAAAAAGCCCTCGAACATAGCTTAGAGTCCAATCCGAAGGACGACGTTCTCAAATTTATTTTTGTCTTCTCGATTAAAACATCTGACCTAAGTGCCTTGGCTAGATTTCTAAGTGGCGATCCTGAGCTCGATAGATTCCATTCTTCAAATTTCTAGCTTTTAAACGGTTTTTAGATTTAATATTGGTTAAAACTGTTGAACAACCGGGATATCTGAATCCTACACAAAAATCGAAATAAAAGTGTTTTTCGAAAAAAGTCGGGCTAAATACCATTTTTCAAATTTCATTCTTTTTAACGGTTTTTAGATTTAATATTTGTTAAAACTGATAGACAGATTGTGTTTTATCGGGGAAGTCCCATCCGAAGGACGACGTGCTCAAGGTTTAATGAATCTAAGTGAAATTTTAGCTACCCAGGTTTAGTGACATAACATAAGACTCATTATCGAGCACCTGACATACAAAAAGGCCCTTGATCATAGCCTAAAGTCCAATCCGAAGGACGACGTGCTCAAATTTATTTTTGTCTTCTCGATTAGAACATCTGACCTAAGTGCCTTGGCTAGAATTCTAAGTGCCGATCCTGAGCTCGATAGAGTCCATATGTATGATAAAATAAGTTACCGTTTGGTTCGAACTAAAATTATCAAGGAAGAAATGTGGAATATAAGTGGGCTTTGAAAAACAAATTAAAACAGCTATGTTGGTAGATAGTCAGCATCCAGAAACGAAGATGGTCAACCAAAGAAAGATTCAGATGTATTGGGAAAGTCCCATCCGAAGGACGACGTGCTCAAGTAATTTATAACCTAAATGAAATGTCACCTACCCAGGTTTAGATACATACTACTCATTATCGAGTACCTCACATTCGAAAAAGCCCTCGATCATAGCTTAAAGTCCAATCCGAAGGACGACGTGCTCAAATTTATTTTTATCTTCCCGATTAAAACATCTGACCAAAGTGACTTGGCTAGATTTCTAAATGGCGATCCTGACCTCGGTAGATTCCATTCTTCAAATTTCTAGCTTTTAGACGGTTTTTAGATTTAATATTGGTTAAAACTGATGAACAACCGGGATATCTGAATCCTGCACAAAAATCGAAATCAAAATGTTTTTCGAAAAAAGTCGGGCTAAATACCATTCTTCAAATTTCCTGCTTTTTAACGGTTTATAGATTTAATATTTGTTAAAACTGATAGACAGATTCAGATATATCGGGAAAGTCCCATCCGAAGGACGACGTGCTCAAATTTATTTTTGTCCTCTCGATTAAAACATCTGACCTAAGTGCCTTGGCTAGATTTCTAAATGGCGATACTGAGCTCGATGGAGTCCATATGTATGATAAAATAAGTTACCTACCGTTTGGTTCCAACTAAAATTATCAAGGAAGAAATGTGGAATATAAGTGAGCTTTGAGGTACCGTTTTGACATATTTTCT
This sequence comes from Aradus depressus, assembly GCA_963662175.1. Lineage (NCBI taxonomy): Eukaryota > Metazoa > Arthropoda > Insecta > Hemiptera > Aradidae > Aradus > Aradus depressus. The sequence continues at coordinate 37,985,802 of OY759220.1, forward strand.
GAAAAACAAATTAAAACAGCTATGTTGAAAGATAGACAGCATCCAGAAACGAAGATGGTCAACCAAAGAAAGATTCAGATGTATTGGGAAAGTCCCATCCGAAGGACGACGTGCTCAAGTAATTTATAACCTAAATGAAATGTCACCTACCCAGGTTTAGATACATACCACTCATTATCGAGTACCTGACATACTAAAAGGCCCTCGATCATAGCTTGAAGTCCAATCCGAAGGACGACGTGCTCAAGTTATTTTCACGTAAATGAAATTTCAACTACCCAGGTTTAGATACGTAACATACGACTCATTATCGAGTACCTGACATACGAAAAGGCCCTCGATCATAGCTTAAGGCCCAATCCGAAGGACGACGTGCTCAAATTTATTTTTATCTTCCCGATTAAAACATCTGAGCTAAGTGACTTGACTAGATTTCTAAATGGCGATCCTGAGCTCGGTAGACTCCATTCTTCAAATTTCTAGCTTTTAAACGGTTTTTGGTTTTAATATTTGTTAAAACTGATGAACAACCGGGATATCTGAATCCTACACAAAAATCGAAATAAAAATGTTTTTCGAAAAAAGTCGGGCGAAATACCATTCTTCAAATTTCCTGCTTTTTAACGGTTTATAGATTTAATATTTGTTAAAACTGATAGACAGATTCAGATATATCGGGAAAGTCCCATCCGAAGGACGAAGTGCTCAAGATTTAATGAATCTAAGTGAAATTTTAGCTACCCAGGTTTAGTGACATAACATAAGACCCCTTATCGAGCACCTGACATACAAAAAGGCCCTCGATCATAGCCTAAAGTCCAATCCGAAGGACGACGTGCTAAAAATTTATTTTTGTCTTCTCGATTAAAACATCTGACCTAAGTGCCTTGGCTAGATTTCTAAGTGGCGATCCTGAGCTCGATAGAGTCCATATGTATGATAAAATAAGTTACCATTTAGTTCCAACTAAAATTATCAAGGAAGAAATGTGGAATATAAGTAAGCTTTGAGGTACCGTTGCGACATATTTTCTCAAAAACAAATTAATACAGCCATGTTGGTAGATAGGCAGCATCCAGAAACGAAGATGGTCAACCAAAGAAAGATTCAGATGTATCGGGAAAGTCCCATCCGAAGGACGACGTGCTCAAATTCATTTTTATCTTCCCGATTAAAACATCTGACCTAAGTGCCTTGGCTAGATTTCTAAATGGCGATCCTGAGCTCGATAGAGTCCATATGTATGATAAAATAAGTTACCGTTTGGTTCCAACTAAAATTATCAAGGAAGAAATGTGGAATATAAGTGAGCTTTGAGGTACCGTTTTGACATATTTTCTGAAAAACAAATTAAAACAGCTATGTTGAAAGATAGACAGCATCCAGAAACGAAGATGGTCAACCAAAGAAAGATTCAGATGTATTGGGAAAGTCCCATCCGAAGGACGACGTGCTCAAGTAATTTATAACCTAAATGAAATGTCACCTACCCAGGTTTAGATACATACCACTCATTATCGAGTACCTGACATACTAAAAGGCCCTCGATCATAGCTTGAAGTCCAATCCGAAGGACGACGTGCTCAAGTTATTTTCACGTAAATGAAATTTCAACTACCCAGGTTTAGATACGTAACATACGACTCATTATCGAGTACCTGACATACGAAAAGGCCCTCGATCATAGCTTAAGGCCCAATCCGAAGGACGACGTGCTCAAATTTATTTTTATCTTCCCGATTAAAACATCTGAGCTAAGTGACTTGACTAGATTTCTAAATGGCGATCCTGAGCTCGGTAGACTCCATTCTTCAAATTTCTAGCTTTTAAACGGTTTTTGGTTTTAATATTTGTTAAAACTGATGAACAACCGGGATATCTGAATCCTACACAAAAATCGAAATAAAAATGTTTTTCGAAAAAAGTCGGGCGAAATACCATTCTTCAAATTTCCTGCTTTTTAACGGTTTATAGATTTAATATTTGTTAAAACTGATAGACAGATTCAGATATATCGGGAAAGTCCCATCCGAAGGACGAAGTGCTCAAGATTTAATGAATCTAAGTGAAATTTTAGCTACCCAGGTTTAGTGACATAACATAAGACCCCTTATCGAGCACCTGACATACAAAAAGGCCCTCGATCATAGCCTAAAGTCCAATCCGAAGGACGACGTGCTAAAAATTTATTTTTGTCTTCTCGATTAAAACATCTGACCTAAGTGCCTTGGCTAGATTTCTAAGTGGCGATCCTGAGCTCGATAGAGTCCATATGTATGATAAAATAAGTTACCATTTAGTTCCAACTAAAATTATCAAGGAAGAAATGTGGAATATAAGTAAGCTTTGAGGTACCGTTGCGACATATTTTCTCAAAAACAAATTAATACAGCCATGTTGGTAGATAGGCAGCATCCAGAAACGAAGATGGTCAACCAAAGAAAGATTCAGATGTATCGGGAAAGTCCCATCCGAAGGACGACGTGCTCAAATTCATTTTTATCTTCCCGATTAAAACATCTGACCTAAGTGCCTTGGCTAGATTTCTAAATGGCGATCCTGAGCTCGATAGAGTCCATATGTATGATAAAATAAGTTACCGTTTGGTTCCAACTAAAATTATCAAGGAAGAAATGTGGAATATAAGTGAGCTATGAGGTACCGTTTTGACATATTTTCTGAAAAACAAATTAAAACAGCTATGTTGGTAGATAGGCAGCATCCAGAAACGAAGATGGTCAACCAAAGAAAGATTCAGATGTATTGGGAAAGTCCCATCTGAAGGACGACGTGCTCAAGTAATTTATAACCTAAATGAAATGTCACCTACCCAGGTTTAGATACATAACATACCACTCATTATCGAGTACCTCACATACGAAAAACCCCTCGATCATAGCTTAAAGTCCAATCCGAAGGACGACGTGCTCAAATTTATTTTTATCTTTCCGATTAAAACATCTGACCTAATTGACTTGGCTAGATTTCTAAATGGGGATCCTGAGCTCGATAGATTCCATTCTTCAAACTTCTAGCTTTTAAACGGTTTTTAGATTTAATATTTGTTAAATGGGGAAAGTCCCATCCGAAGGACGACGTGCTCAAGGTTTTTTGAACCTAAGTGAAATTTTAGCTACCTAGGTTTAGTTACATAACATACGACTCTTTATCGAGCACCTGACATACAAAAAGGCCCTCGATCATAGCCTAATGTCCAATCCGAAGGACGACGTGCTCAAATTTATTTTTATCTTCTCGATTAAAACATCTGACCTAAATCCGGGTCCACACTAAGCAAATGTTCGACAAATAAGTTTTGTAAAACAATTTGTTGAAGTTTGGACAAACTTTCTAATGTCTTATTCCAATGTGGACGCGCCAACGAACAAAAACACCAAAGAAACAAAAATTTCACATGTAGTATTCTTAAAAGAATAATGGGGTGTGTGACGTCACTAAATAGTGAACGTGAGGGGGGGTTGTGGGGATAGGCCTAAACATAAAGATAGTGCTCTCATTAACGGCACATATTTTCGTTGAAGACCGAGGAAGGTTCTTATGAAGAGAGTTCCTAGCGGTCAACTGGTGGGGGGGGGGGGGGGGGGGGGAGGGGGGCTATGCACAAAAGTTGCTCTAGCGCATTAACGGATGGACGGATTATCATGAAATTTCACATGTAGTATTCTTAGAAGCCAAGTTAAAAAATAGGCTATGTGGCGTTCATAAATTTTGAAAGGCAGTGGGGGTTGTGGGGGTAGGCCTAAATATAAAGATAGTGCTAAGTCATTAACGGATGATCGGATTGTCATGGGATTTCCTATGTAGTATTCTTAAACAAAAAAATAGGGTGTGACGTCACTAAATTGTGAACGTGAGGGGAGTTCTGGGGGAAGGCCTAAATATAAAGATAGTGATCGGTCATTAACAGATGATCGAATTGTCATGGAATTTCACATGTAGTGTTTTTAAAGGCGAAATAGAAAAATACACTATGTGACATCTCAAAAATTTGAACGGGAGGTGGGGTTGCAATGGGGGCTAAGCATAAAAATTGTTTTAGCGCATAATTGTGAACGGAAAGGGGGTTGTGGGAGTAGGCCTAAATACGAAGATAGTGATTGGTCATTAACTGATGGTCGGATTGTCATGGAATTTCACATGTAGTATTTTTATAGGCGAAATAGAGAATAATACACTATATGAAATCTCAAAAATTTTAACGGGAGGGGGGGGGGGGGGGGGGGGGGGGCTAAGCATAAAAATAATACTGACTCATTAAAAGTTTCTCATGAAATTTCATATGTAGTAGTGTAGTAGTAGTAACTACGTACTAGCTGTGGTGCCCAGCGTTCCTAACCACGTTCTAGATGTGGGGTCCGCCGTTACAAGGTACATACTGGCTGTGGTGTCCAGCGTTCCTAACTACATACTAGCTGTGGGACCCGCCGTTGCAAGGTACATACTAGCTGTGGTGTCCAGCGTTTCTAACTACGTACTAGCTGTGGGGTCCGCCGTTGCAAAGCACATACTAGCTATGGTCACAAGCGTTCTTAAGTACGCACTGGCTAGAACGTCCAGTGACGCGAAGTATTCACTAGCTGCGGTTTCCGACGTGGAATGGCGCGTACTAGCTATCCTAGCGGCCCTAAAAACTTTCTAGCTGAGATGTCTGACGTTGAAGGACTATAAGCCTTATTCCGTATGAATAATTGGAAATTATAACATCATGAATGTACTTTTGAAGAATTGCATAGAATTCGAACGAGAGATATTAGGAGAAAATTCAAAGTTCCCCGGGCAACGCCGGGTATTACTGCTAGTTTATAATAAAAATAAAATAAATACAAGTGAGTAGTCAAAGGAGGGGGCACAATTCAAAAACCCTTATAACTGAATCGTCATGAAATTTAATAAGAAGATACTGAAGTCCCTGAGTAAGGCCCCTAATAATTTTGAAATTGTTAAATTGATTGCTATAAGAAGTATAGGGGAAGTTATGTAATCGGTCAAAAATTCAGTGCGAAGTTTTCAACGGAATTTTATGTTTTCCGACCTCTAAATTTCAAATATGAAAAAAAAAAAGTCTGTCTTGGTGTGTTCTTTGAATACGATAACTCCCGATAGAATGAATGTATCGACACGAAATTTTATTTAAAATTTCAGAACTCTCTAACCACAACGTTGAGCGAAGGTAGAGGGGGGATTAGGGGGAGGCATAACAAAAAAACTGTTATATCTCCCGATAGAATGGATGTATTGACACAAAATTTTATATGCTTGACCATAGGACCAGACTGATCCTATCGATCTTCAATCAAATTGGCCTAAAGGGAGGGGGGGTTAGGGATGAGGCTCAACTCAAAAAAAAAACATTAGGGCGTAGTCAAGGTCCACGACGTAGATTTTCCGTGAAAACGTTGGGATAAAATAATTTTTAATTTTCTAAGTAGCTCTTGCATTTGCTTGGCACTAGACTTTTTAGGTTTTTTAAATTCCTTTTGATGCGAATTTTTCTTCTGATTTGCGTTTTCTATAATTCCGCGCATATTTATATTCATATGAGACGATATCTTTAATTTTCATGCAATTTTCAATTTAATACCGATTTTTACATATATTTCGGCGAATATTTTTATTGTTTCACTTTGAGTCTTAGTAGTGCTCCTTAAGTTCTCTTTAGAATGACACCCGAATCAACGTCCTATCTAAACGCGTTATCACGCTACACTAATTTCTAATTTTACACAACGCTAATTCGCAACAATCATCCGCCGGCGCCCACACTAGCCCGATAACGTCACATGCAAAACAAACACTGCACAACAAACACGTACAGACATGCACTATCCATTGGGACCTCAAACGTTGTTATCGCATTATTAGTCTCATAGTTATTATCGATTGAAATCTGACGGTATTTTTTAACACAAGAAAGTCTGACCGGCTATCACTGTGCTTAACGAGCGAATAGATGTTTTCAAGTCAAAACTCTAATATAACTGCCGTTGTAATGAATTTATCGACACAAAATTTAGTATGAGGATTTAGGAGCCTCCATGCATTCAACTGTTAAATATTAGCTCAAATTTTTTTTTATTTACAAAGAGATATTTACAACTGTATAAAAATATATACAACAAGCAAATATGCTAATACAGACATAATGGCAATGTCAAAATGTCATGAGGGGAGAAATCACCCAGTGGTGACACTCCCTTATCCCACTTCTTTTTTTAATATCGATTTTATCTCAGTATAAACATGTTTTCCAGAAAACTCGGAAAATTGTGCAGTCGTTTACAATTATTTTTTCAATTGTCTCTTGGACGTAGTTATGAGATTTGGTCTCCCTCTTCAGTTGTTTTTCTTCTCACTAAACCCGAAGTTATTTCATTTACTTAAAAATAAAGTGTTAAGACTTACTTTTTTGGTCTTAAGTCAATTTAAAGTAACAAGAAAATCATGCGGTTGCGGAATGGCCCCAACATCCAAGTTATAACTTCTATAACCAATGTTCCAATATCTAACTCTGTCAAAATATTGCCACAAAACTTCTTCAAACTTTTTTCATTAACTTTTTTTTGTGGAGAATAGAAGTCGCAGTGCTTTTTTAAAATCTCTTTTTACTCTGAGTGATTTTTGAAATCATGCCGAAAAACTCTGTGTTTTTTTTTCATCTAGATAACGTTGTTCACTCCCCCAGCACGATTTAACTAAATTTTCTCCCAGATTTTATTAGTATTAGCTAGCCGGCTTTCGAGGTTGCCCTCATCATCAGACAGTCTGATAAAATGAAAATTTTTTAAATTTGAATGAAATTAAAATATTTAGTGAATAAAATTCAAATTTTTTCTTAATAATAAATAAATAAAACTTAAACAATTTAAAATTTCATGGATGGAATCTCCCATCTGAGTCACAACTCCACTGTTTTGATTTAATTTCAATAATTTTTATTTTATCAGACTGCCTGATGATGAGTGCAACCTCGAAAGCCGTCTAGCTAACACAAATAAAAATCTGTGAGAGGTCACTACATCTTATTTGACAACCTTTGAAATAATCACTTCTCACTATATCAACCATTTTAATATCAAATTTTCTCTCTTCAATACCAATCAACTGTTTTGGCAAGGAGCCAAGGTGGCCGTGCGGGCTAGAGCGTAGGGCTTTGGTCGCATGGTCTCACCATGGTTTGCGGCTTCGAATCCCGTCCGGGAGTGAGTTTTATTTCGTAGATCGTCGAACTCCCTCCCGGCCATGGATGTCGTAAATAATTAGGTAAAACACCATTATAAAAGTCATGGCTAATATGCATCGTACATGAGGCCAAAAAAATAAAAAAATAATTTGTAGTCAGGGTGAGCCCGAAAATTTAGGACTTCCACAGTAGAGTCGGGCTTGACGATGGATCGCTCTGGTAGTAGGCGATATGAACTTGCAATTTAAGCCGGGGCATGTGTCATAATAACTAACTAATAAGCCACACTATTGGCACCTGTTCAAATTCATCTGTAATGTTTTTTTTCGTTTTATTTTTTATTTAACACAGTGACATGGCTAATATGCATCAAACATAAGGGCGAAAAAAAAAAAAAAATGTTTTGGCTGAAAATCTATAATTGACTTTCACAGGGACTTCTGAATCCTTGTAGGGAATTATTAGGGTTTTTGAGTGAGGCCCGCTCCTTTCATCGCCCCCTTCCTTTCGAGCGATTTTGATGAAAATTAATATGTGAATTTATATATGAAATTGTATGGCAATATATTCATTACATCGGTAGTTATTAGATTTCTCAAGAGTTATCGTGTTCACACACATATATAGGTTAGGTTTTATGACTCATTCCCGGCCTTTAACTACAAGGTCATATGGCCTACTACCAGAGCGCTCTTTCATCACTCTGGTGGACATAAGCCCGGAATCCTAAATTTTGCCTACCTTAAATTTTTATTCACCTAGGGTAGGGGTATTTAACGAGTACCTGACATCGTAGAGGCTCGGGACCATCGCTTAACGTCCCATCCGAAGGACGGCGTGCTTAAGTTCATTTTACCTCCCAGATAAAATAAACTAAGGGCCTCGGTCGGGTTTCGAACCCATGATCTTGAGCTCAGAAGACAAGCACGCATACCACTGAGCGCCCTGACACACATAGGTATATATTAATTTTTTTATTTAATAGCTCAGGATCGAATTTTTGACGAATTACATAACTTCTCGGAAAGGAAATTTAAAACAAACCCAAAACCTAATTTTTTTTTTTTTTCTAAATGTTTTTTTTGTTTCAGGGAAACTCGTGAGGAGCGGATGGCCCGATACAAAGAGGAGCGGAGGCGCGCACTGGCGGCCCAGTTTGGACCACGAGAGGTGGTCTCAGGGTCTGTGGCTCCCCGGAGCACCCGAGCCTCTCGGCTCCGGAGTCTGGCCAACACCGGTGAGTTGAACCTATCTGTCATTGCGCCAAGGGTACTGAGCACCCAGTCTGTAACACTACTCTTCTTTCTTCTCTTCCAGTTTCTTATTTTTATCTTGATCCTTATGAGTCGTTGATTCGCCAGTTTTCGAAATTCTTCCATATCAACGGTTTCCTGTTCTTATACGCTAGTAGACATTTAGTAGACACAACCATACAACATTTAGCACATTTTTTAGTATTTAAAATTCCTATTTAGCTCATCTATATGATCGATTTGGCTGAAAAGCGATACATTTATTCTATTGGCAGTTATTAGGCTGAAAATACGAACACGATAACTCCCGATAGAATGAATATATCGACACGAAATTTTATATGTGAACCCAGAACCCTCGAACGATGACACCGATTGTTTTTCAGACAAATCGACCAAAGGGGAGGGGGATTAGGGGTGAGGCTTAAAATAAAAGCTCTAATAACTGCCAATAGAATAAATGTATCGACACAATATTTTATATACGTGATCAAAACCCCATTATGACGAAACTTATCAATGTTCAGCGGAATCACATGAAATTCCATTTTTAACATCAAAACCCAATGAGGACATAACCTGTCAAATTTCAGTTATATCGGCAGAAGGGAAGAGAGTTCAGGGGAGGTGTCTCAGTTGAAAAACCCTAATAACTGCCGATATAATGAACTTATCGACCCAAAATTTAGTAAGAGAATTTAAGATGTATGTCAACTGTAGAATATTAGCGCAATCGGTCTACTGGTTTTGGAGAAGGAACGAAAAATTAACTGATTAATTCGTTCTGGGGAAGTACCTACATTGCCAGTGATTCACTGACGACCATTTTTTTTTTTTTTTTTCTGGAATCAGCAGTTCGGAAAACATTAAATTCCGTCAAATTTCTGACCGATTACTATAACTTCCCCTACGCTTTGTATTGAGCCACCCTATGGTCCCGCAGTTTGCCCATCTTTGACCTAACCTTTCATACATTCATTTTCAAGTAAATATATAATGTTTCCATATTGAACATAAATAGAGGGCGCGCCGGTAGCTCAGTGGTATGCGTGCTTGTCTCCTGAGCTCAAGAACGTGGGTTCGAAACCCGACCGAGGCCCTTAGTTTATTTTATCTGGGAGGTCAAATAAAACTTAAGCACGCAGTCCTTCGAATGGGACGTTAAGCGATGGTCCCGAGCCTGTACGATGTCGGATACTCGTTAAAGACCCCTTCCCTAACTAAATAAAAATTTAGGTTAGGCAAAGATTAGGACTCCCACAGTAGAGTCGGGCTCATGTCCATCAGAGTGACGAAAGAGCGCTCTGGTAGTAGGCGATATGACCTCGTAGTTAAAGCCCGGGCATGAGTCATAAAACCTAACCTAACCTTGAACATAAATATTATAGCTACACATTTTGCATAAATTACCAATCTCTGTCTCTCTCTCTGAAGAAAGTTGAACTTTTTAATGGTTTTATGTAATGAAGAAGAAAAGTTATTGGAGTTAAAAATTAAAAAAGTTTGTTAGTTGATATGAATGAAAAAATATCTAGTATTTCTCTTCAACTTTTAAGAGTTTTAAAGCTTTAATCCCAACTTAGGAGCTTTGTGATAACTAATGGGCTTTCTACAGGGTCTCTACTCTACCACCTTGTTATAATTTGTCTGTAAATGCGTTAACCTCTCAAACTATTGGCAGTCATTGATTATTCAATAATTGAATATCCTATAGTTGGATGAGGTATATAAATTGCGCTATTATTAATAACCGTTGACAGATTTAATTTGTAATGAATGAACTAAAACTATATGTGATAGTAAGATGTTGTGAGTCGAGATTTCTCATAGAAAAAAAATACGTTGTCTTCCCACTGTTTTATTTTAGACCAGAACCGGTTTTCGAGGCAACAGCGAATAAGATGTGGTTCATCTATGAAAAATTAAAAATAATTTTATTATTCTGGGACCGAGGTCCCCTAAAAATAAATACATACAGTGTAAAGAAAAGGAAACAATGAAATATAGTATCAGTACGTCGTAGAATGAAATAAATAAATTAGTGCTACATTGGAGAAAACTAGAAATTAGTAATAAATAGATATACAATAGATTAAGAAAAAACATAAAATTAACAATTTAATTATGAAGGAAAATAAATAAAAGTATCTACTATATAAATAAAAGAGAATATATATAAAAAAAAGTATATAATTAAGAAAAAAAAAGTATATAAATAAAAAATAAATAAATAGATTAATAAAATCGACAGCGCATTATACTGAGAGGGGAGGATGCCCAGACAAGGTTTAAAATAAAATTAATTGTAGACAATAAACATTCATATAAAAATACATAATAAAATAAAAAATAAATAAATGATTGATGATATATATATATATATATACCTATATAATGAAAATAGCGAGAGAGGTGAAGACCTATCTAACCAAAGGAGAGTGGATTGTTTAGTGAAGGATCTATGATAGAATAATAAAATATACAAATAATGAAAAGTATAAATAACTCTTAAAGCAGCAGAATAGAGAGTAACAAGATAAAAAATTATAAACTTACCAGGAAATGCTTTAAGAGTTATTTATAGTTTTCATTATTTGTATATTTTATTATTCTATCATAGATGAACCACTGATGATGACGCTGTTGCTTCGAAAAACGGTTCTGGTCTAAAATAAAACAGTGGGAAGACAACGTTTTTTTTATTTCTATGAGAACTAAAACTAAGTTTTACCAAATGAGAGAACGAATAATCCTCTGAAAAGAAACAATTAATTTATTATTAATAGTTTCTATAATTAGTGTGTTATTTTAGTTGCCTAGCTATATGAAGTATTGGGGGAGTTATGTAGTCGTTAAAAAATTCGATGTTGAGTTTTCAGCGAAATGAAAAAAAATAAAAATAAATATCTGTCGAAGTGTGTGACTGTGAACACGATAACTCCCGATAGATTGAACGTATCGACACGAAATTTTGGAAAGTATGAGCAGAACTTCATAAGGACGATACCTATTGATTTTCAGCCAAATCGGTCAAATGAAGGGAGAGAAGGATCAGGAGGGAAGCTTAACACAAAAACTCTAATAACTTTCGTTGAAATTAATGTATCGACAGAAAATTTCTTGTGTAAACTCAAAACATTATAAGGATAACACTTTTTTTACGAGAAGTCTGCTAAACGGAAGGGGTGGGATCAGAGAGGGGCTCAACACAAGTACCCCAATAACTGCCGATGTAATGAATGTATCGACAAAAAACTCGTGAATGATACCTATCGAATATCTCTACAGCGAAACTTCAGCAACTATTTTATAGACTGTCTGATGATGAGGGAAACCTCGAAAGCCGGCTAGCTATTACTACCAATAAAAATCTGTGAGAGGTCAGAATATCTTATATTTGACATCCTGTGTCGTGAATGAGGGTTCAGAACTATGTATGTTCATTTTTTTTGTTTAATTATTCATTTTTTGACTAAACGTCGATTGGTTTTGGAGGGAGAGCGAAAACAAATTGATTAATTCATTCTGGAGAAGTACATTGCGGGTGATTAACTGACAACATTTTTTTTTCATACTCTACAAGTGAATAACTACGCTGCCAATGCTCTTCCTTTAAACATCTTATGTGTACTCTTCTAGGCTCGCTTTCAAGTTGGTAACACTGTTAAAGCACTTCAGTGGAGTACTTTCTGTAAAAGGATAGAGCACAAGAGTACGGGTTCAATCAAATTTTCTTCAGTCGAGGTCCTCTCCTGTCCTGAATACGGTATGTGTTCACTTCAACAGTTACCTCAAAGAAAACTGCTTCTTCCTAAATACTTTCTGAGAAAAAATTTATAATGAATAAATAACAATAAAATTGTGGCTTTGTGTGGTGTCTCAACTTCTTTTTATTTTTTTAGATTTGTGTATTAGGTTTTTTTTTTTTTTTTTGGTTAGCCTTATGTACGGTGCATATTTGCCATGTCCATGTGTTATTATGTAGTTATTTACGACATCCATGGCCACGGGAGGGAGTTCTATCTACGAAACAAGACTCCCGGACGGGATTCGAACCCGCAAACCATGGTAAGACCAAAGCCCTACGCTCTAGCCCGCAGGGCCACCATGGCCCCAGTATTCAAGGAGTTGGAAAACTTAAAGTTCCGGTGAAAACTCTACATGGAATTTCTCCCCTCTGGACAAGATGCTGTTGTCATTTATACTAACCGAGTTGGTTGTCAGAGGGGAGCCATGGTGGCCGTGCGGGCTAGAGCGTAGGGTTTTAGTCGCATGGGTCTCACCTTGGTTTGCGGGTTCGAATCCCGTCCGGGAATGAGTTTTATTTCGTAGATAGAACTCCCTTCCGGGGCATGGATGTCGTAAATAATTAGGTAAAAACACCATTATAAAAGTCATGGCTAATATGCATCGTAAATGAGGCCAAACACACTCTTCCACAGTAGAGTCGGGCTTGACGATGGATCGCTCTGGTAGTAGGCGATATGAACTTGCAGTTTAAGCTGGGGCATGTGTCATAATAACTAACTAATAAACCACACTATTGGCACCTGTTCAAATTCATCTCTAATTTTTTTTTTTTTTTTTTTTCGTTGTATTTAACATTAAGGCGTTAGTTGACATAACCTAGTTGTAATATATATGTTGATTGTATAAATATATATTATGGGTATATAGTTAGCATGTTAGCACCCAGCCAACATATGTGGCCATCATATTTACATAATGGTTTGGTTATGTAAAACATATGGTTACATGTTTAGCCCAGACCCAGCCCACTTCTCTTTAGTGGCACCGTGAGATCCCGTTTGTTTCCAAATGAGATGCATTCAGATTAGATGTTGTCTTGTCTGCTCAATATTTTGGAGGATATTATGTTCCGATTTAAATTTTAATATTTAATCGCTTGAAGTAAACATATTTTTAATGACCATTATTTTCTCACTGATATATTCAAAGCTCATTTTGCTCTTTTAAAAGATTATTCAACTTATATTGCACCCTCCTAGCTTAACCTCCATAAATGACATTAAAATTAATTTTAATATTGATTTTATCAAATCCTGTTTTTAGAGAGCGCCGATAGCTCTATTGTATACGTGCTTGCTTATTGAGGATCGCGGGTTCAAGACCCGGCCGTTTTATCTGGGAGATGAAATAAACTTAGGCATGCCATCCGTCGAATGGGGCGTTAAGCGATTGTACCGAGCCTGTACGATGTTAAAGACCCTTACCCTAGATTAATAAATATTTAGGCTAGGCAAAATTTAGAACTGCCATAGTAGAGTCGTGTTCATGTCCACCAGAGTGACGAAAGAGCGCTCTGATTGTAGGCGATATGACCTCGTAGTTAAAGCCCGGGCATGAGTCATAATATATATATTTTTTTTTTTACTTCCCCAGCTATACGAAGTATAGGGGAAGTTATATAATCAGAAGTTAAGTCAGTTGACGCGAAGTTTTCACTGGAATTTCATCTTTTCCGATCTCCTCATTTCAAAAATGAAAAAGTCAAAAAGGACAAGGAGGTAAAATAAACTTAAGCACTCCGTCCTTCGGATGGGATGCTAAGCGATGGTCCAGAGCCTACTCTAGGTGAATAAAAATTTAGGATAGGTAAAATTGTGGACTTTTATAATAGAGTCGGGCTCATGTCCACCAGAGTGACGAAAGAGAGCGAAAAAGAGCGCTCTGATAGTGATATGACCTTGTACTTAAGCCCGGGCATGAGTCACAATAACTAACTCAAATCCCGTTTCTCTAAATAACACTAACCTTTCTTGCCATGCCAATCTAGTTGTTATTCTTCATCCAGATAATACTCCCCGATGGCTGAGGCGGTGCAGTCCGAGAGACATGCTAGTATATGTTGAATCACCGGAAATGTACTTCCCCTCAACGAAATAATCAATTACATTTTCGCTCTCCCTCCGAAACCATTCGACCGTTTGAGCTAAAAATTAATAGTTGACATACATAGGAGCTTCTGAATCTTCATCCTAAATTTTGTGTCAATACATTTATTACATCGGCATTTATCAGAGTTTTTGTGTACGGAGGACTCCCATAGTAGAGTCGGGCGAAGAATGAGCGCTCTGGTAGTAGGCGATATGACCTTGTAGTTAAAGCCTGGGCATGAGTCATAATAACTAACTATAAACATTAATTTTTTTATGGACTATCATCTGCAGCTTATTTATTATCATATTCATGTCAGGTTTTTTTAAGTATACGGCTGGTAATTCCACGACGATTTTTCCCTCCTGTTTTGAATTCACGTATTGGAATTAATGAAATTCCGGAGAAAATGCCCATTTGAATTTGCGACTTGTTATATAACGTTCTATATAATTCAGCACAATTCTAACTGATAATTCTTAAGTTGTGGTCTGTTAAGGGACGATCATAGTTAATATTTGTTAAGAAATTGAGACATTCTAATTTATAAATTAGTTTATTTTTGTGGGAGATAGAGAAAAAATTGAGCACGCCGTGCTTTGGACGGGACGTTAAGTGATGACTACGACGAGCCCTGTGCAATGTCAGGTACTCGTCTTAACTCGACGTTAAACACGTCTAGCCTAGGTGGATAAATCTAGGTTGGCAAAATTGCGGACTTTCATAATAGAGTCGGGCTCATGTACCAGAGTGCTCTTTCTTCACTCTGGTAGTAGGCGATATGACCTCATAGTTGAAGTCCGGGCATGAGTCACAATAACTAACTATAAAATAATATTTACATAATTCATTTTATTTAATTTACATTTTTAACTGTTTCAGAGAACCTGAAATCGACGACAACAACGCCGACTATTGGGTCCAACAAGGAAGAGGTAAGTGAGACTACAGACTACAGCACAGACTGACTCACGACGGCAAGGTCCCTGCTCTTATATGGTCACTCCTCACCTCAGGACTGGTTCTATCAAAAGTCCGTTTGTCTGTTTGTTTCTCTCTTCCTCCTGTTTGTTTTCAGCACTCCCAGACCCAGTCCTTATATATGTTTGTCAGGAAGTTAGCACATAAAATTAGCCATTTAATCGACTAAATTGGCCAATTTTACTTGACAATAAATAAATTACACGATTAATGCCTTTACCGCTGCCTCAGTTCAACGCTGTAGCAACTAAAAAAAAGTCGTCGGTGAATCACCGAATTACTCAGTTAATTTCTCCAAAATCAGTCGATCGTTTGCGCTAATATTTGGACTGTGTTATGCAAAGAGGAGGTAACCCACAAAAACAAAGTTGTTGAAAAATAGAGTTTTTTTTTTTTTTTTTGATTGGCCTCGGCAGACACCGTTTGTTATTAAGTTATTTACTACATCCATGGCCCCGGGAGGGAGTTCTATCTACGAAATAAAACTCACTCCCGGACGGGATTCGAACCCGCAAATCATGGTGAGACAATGCGACCAAAGCCCTTCGCCCTAGCCCCCCCCCCCCCCCCTCCAAAAAAAGAGGTTAAAGGTTGAAATCGAAAAATTGGACTTTTGTTGCTATTTCATCGTTTAAAACTAAGACAGTTGTACTCCTTCATTCCATTGGTTGGTTGTTTAATTTAATGAAGTGAAATGTAATTTTTAAATAATTTATAAAAAAAGAAATAAGAAAAGTTTTTGCATTTTTCCTTATCGTACAATTTCCTTATTTTAAAGTGTTTTTCGCCAAAAAAAAAAAATGGTTAAATGATATTTGAAAAAATTGTTAGTTGCCTCCTTTTTGCGTAACTCCGTCCATTTAACAGTTGACTTACATAGGGGCTCCTAAATCCTTATACTAAATTTTGTGTCGATATATTAATTACGTCGGCACTAATTAGGGTTTTTTAATTGAGCCTCCTCTGATCACCCCTTTTTCTTCTGCTGATCTTGCTGAAAATTAATGTGTCGTCCTTATGGAGTATGGAATTCACTTGTAAAATTTCATGTCGATACATTCATTCTATTGGGAGTTTTATTCACACATATGTAAACAGACGAAATTTTTTTTTTTTTTTCTGAACTGAAAATTTATATGTCGCGACATGTGTGACCACAACTCCCAATAGAATGAATGTATCGACATGAAATTTTACCAAGTGAATTCCATACTCCGTAAGGACGACACATTAATCTTCAGCAGGATCAGAGGGAGGCTAAATTAAAAAACCCTAATTAGTGCCGACGTTTATTATACAGTAGAGCCTCTTTAAGTCGAACCTCGATAAGTCGAAAACCTCCAAAACTCGAAAAAAAGTTTTGTTCCTTTCCCTTCAAGCCCCAAAACCTTCATTACTCGAAATCTCAACCCTCTATTAGTCGAAATAATCAGTGAGTCCCTACAGGCCATTTTGGTACATATTTTCCCTCTATAACTCGAAAAAATAAAATGGACCTCTGTATCTCGAACATAGCAATGTTTTATTTTTTTTACAACTCGATTATTTGAAACTTATTAGCTCGAAGAAAAATAAGTTACCAACGTTAAGAATTTGCCGACAATGTACACCATTGTTTTCTAGAAAACAATTTAGGAGTATACAATAAATAGGATTACCAATTATCTAAAGCAAAAAAAATTACTGACTTTTTTTAATACCTACATATACTACATATTTTTTATTTTAAGGATGTTTTGAAATAATGTTGATTTATAATAAATATAAATATGTTTGTTACCTCTGTAACTTGAATTTTTATTTATTTCACCTCTCTAACTCAAAATTAGTTAGAACGAATCTTAACCTCTACAAGTCGAATCAAAATCCGTTTAAGTCGAAATCCTCCATAAGTCGAAAACTCTATAACTCGAATTTTTTGGCGTCTCCCTTGATGTTCGACTTATAGAGGTTCTACTATATATTTATCGACATGAAATTTAGTATAAGGTCATTTATATGAGGTTTTGGCTGAAAATCAATAGTTGTTGCCTTATAAAAGTAATGTACGCTTATAAAGAACGTCGGTGAATCATCGGTAACGTACTTCCCCAGAACGAATTAATTAATTAACTTTTTGGTCCCCCCCCCCCCCCCCCCCCCCCCCCCCGATAATTAGTTGACTTACATAGGGCCTTGTAAATAATCCTACTAAATTTCCTCTTGATAAATTCATTACTTCCCCTCCCCTGAACCTCTTCATTCTTTTAACCGGTTTGGCTGAAAATCAAAATGTATTGTCTTTATGAGGTTCTGGATACACATATAAAATTTCGTGTCGATACATCCATTCTATCGGGAGTTATCGTGTTTACATACTTTTTTTTTTCATTTTTGGAATCAAGAGTGGCGGAGATCATGAAATTCCAGTGGAAACTCAACATCGAATTTCGGACAGATTACATAACTTCCCCTATACTTTGTATTGCTGGAAAAGTAAAATAGAAAATTAACTCATTTTCTTGTAACAACAAACGTTGAAAAAAAAAAAGATGGCTTGAAGAGTGTGTTGAAGAAATTACCGGATGACGTAACAGATTAGCATCATGTTATCTTTTTTTGTTAAATATAGCCGTGATGACGAATGATCTTTGAAAAAACACAAACATCTCGTCTGGATAACAATCGTATCGTTCTTGTACTATTGATGTAGTGTACACTATTGCAAACATGGTTTCATGTCTAATAGTGGCAAAATATTTGACGTATTCGATAACTGGACAATTTCAGCAATACATCGGTGAATCACGGCCATTATACTCCCCCACTACGAATTAATGAATCATGTTATCCCTCCACCTTCCGAGGGCGCCCCGATAGCTTAGAGGTAACGTGCTCTAGCCTTCTGAGCTCATGAGGGCGGGTTCGAAACCTGGCCGGAGTCTTTAGGTTTTTTATCTGGGAGGTGAAAAAATCTTGAGCACGTCCTTCAGATGGGACGTTAAGCAAGAGTCCCGTGCCTGTACGATGTCAGGTACACGCTACCCTCGATGAATAAAAATTTAAGAGGTTTTTTCAGATGATGCTATCTATATATAGGTACTACAAGTTGGTATAATTCGCCCAGAACGTTTTAAATATACATTCGCGGGTTCGAAACCCACCCAAGGCCAGTTTTTTTTATCTGGGAGATATGTGGGATGTTAAGCGATGCTCTAGAGCCTACCTACCCTAGGTGAATAAAAATTTAAGTTAGGAAAAATTTAGGACTCCCATAGTAGAGTGCCCATCAGTGTATCGTGAGCGTTCTGGTAGTTGGCGATATGACCCTATAGTTAAAAAGTCCGGGCATGAGTTATAATAACTAATATTTTGAGATTGAACATATTTTCTTTCTATAATTTTAATTTTGATAAAAAGTTTCGTCAATAATTTTATCAAATAAGACGAAGACTTTTTTTTATTTTTTACGTTTTAATTGCGTCTGACGAGAAGGAACGGGGGCTGTGTTAATCTTTCGGCTTTCTATGGTTGTCGACCAATTATAAATATACATGGTTAATTAGCGGAAATTTTTAATTAATAGATCCATATTAATAAATGTGATCAACAAATGTATCAGAACCTTGATTATTAAAATTCGTTGTCCGGAAAACATAAAAAGTCTAGTGAAAACTGCCTCCATTGTGACTAACTGAATCATTCATGTTTGTCACTAAGTCATTTCATGTATTCTTTGCTGATCTAGGATGGCCCAAGGCACGTTCCATTAATTATATTTTTTTTCTTTTGAATCAGTCGAGTCATTATGTATGTTCTATTGGAATATACTGAATAAAGAGTTACTCACTATAGTCTGGTTAATTATTTATAATTAAGTGACAATTAGACTGAGAAGTAATGAAGTCTGTCCCAATATCTTATATAATCTAACATAACAGCTAAAAAAGGCTCATTATATTCCTATCTATGAGAATAAATAAATATATTGAAAACTAATGACTATAAGTTCGGTTCTTGCCTATTCTAATTAAAGTCATTCATTTTAATGAAAGGAAGAAGCTAAGATGGAGCCTAGCCCCAACTTATAAACAGACATCTTTTGTTTTGTTCAAGACATTATCAAGTCTTTGTTAATTTGGTTCAAACCTTCTTACATAATTACTTTAATGATATAATGAAAATTGTGAATTGCAGTAATGATAATGAGAGATATATCTAGAAGAAAAAGCCCATAAACTTACAGATTTCTCATTATTTTTGTCTCGGAAACTATTGTTTTGTATTTAAATCAAGAATCGGATAACGGCCTCGTGAAGCAGAAAAAAAAAGAAGCTTTTCTATTACTTTACGTTCACAAATGTACGAAGTATAGAGAAAGTTAGGTAATAGGTCAGAAATTCCTTGAGGAGTTTTCATAGCAATTTCATGTTGTGTCATGTTATGTTCAACATGTTATGTCATATGTCATATATGTTATTTCATGTTATGTTCAACAAGCTGAGGAAGTTCATCGCCGGTGATTCACCAACGCCTTTCTTTTTATTGCGCATTTTATTGGAAAGTTAACATTTGTAATATAATTTGGCTGAACTTCGTAGGGGTGTAAGGTAAATAGTCTCATGTATTTTAATGAGATTTATTGTACATATGTACTTGGTGTTAGTTATTATGACTCATGCCCAGGCTTTAACTGCAGGTTATATCGCCTACTACCAGAGCGCTCTTTCGTTACTTTGGTGGAAGTTCTACTCTAAATTTTGGCGATTTGGAGCTCGCAATTTTGAGTTTAGTAAGCAAGCACGCATACCACTGAGCTAGCCCCCCCGGTACTTGGTGTTTTATTTTTGGAAGTGACAAAACCTCTGACCTCAATTTAACACGTAATGAGATTCAAGTGCTACCTGTACATTGTCAAATTTGCCTTGCAGATGGAGGTTTGTGGTGTGTCCTCACAATGCAAATTGAAGAGTGTATGGCTCGACTCGGAATTGCACTTTCAGAAACTCGAACATCGAAAGGATTTCTTTCTCTTCTGTGCTACTCAACATTTGTTTAAACCGTTAAGTTGCTGAATGATCTCTGCGAATATTGAGCAGCACCTGCTACTAAAATAGGAGATATGTATCTCCATCGAAATGACGTTAATAAAATGCTACGAGGATTATCATTCGAACATTTTTACTTCTCCAGGTAATCAAAGTATAGGAGAAGTTATGTAATCGGTTAAACGTTCGATGAAAATTTTATAGTTTTTAAATAGGTATATAAAAAAAAAAAAGTATATCTCACTTTAAACAAGTTAACTCTCGATAGAATTAATTTATCGACACGAAATTTTATACATAAATCCTACATAAATTCTATCATAAAATGATACCTATTTAGTTGAGCCAAATCGGCCAATGGGGAGGGGGGGGGGGGATTAGGGGAGAGGCTTAACTCAAAAACTGCCATTGTGATAAATTTATCAACTCAAAATTTAGTATGAAGTTTTTAGGAGCCCCTATGTAAGTCAACTGATGTATATTAGCGCAAAAGGTCGACTGACTGGTTTAGGAGGAGAAGCGAAAAGTTAATTTATTAATTCGTTCTGGGGAAGTATATTGCCGGTGATTCACAGACGAATTTTTTACTCTATTACACTTTTTTTTTTTAAATAGTAATAAAATAACCTATATATAGGTTAGGTTAGGTTTTATGACTCATGCCCGGGCTTTAACTACGAGGTCATATCGCCTACTACCAGAGCGCTCTATCGTCACTCTGGTGGACATGAGCCCGACTCTACTGTGGGAGTCCTAAATTTTGCCTACCCTAAATTTTTTTTATTCACCTAGGGTAGGGGTCTTTAACGAGTACCTGACATCGTACAGGCTCGGGACCATCGCTTAACGTCCCATCCGAAGGACGGCGTGCTTAAGTTTATTTTACCTCCCAGATAAAATAAACTAAGGGCCTCGGTCGGGCTACGAACCCACGACCTTGAGCTCAGAAGTCAAGCACGCATACCACTGAGCTACCGGCGCCCTCTAACCTATATATATATATATTTTTTAATAGTAATAAAATAACCTATATATAACAATAATATATAGCTAAATAAATAATAAATAAAAATGACCTTATATTGACTGAGTGGATGCGTGTGTGAAGGTGTTGTGAGTTTGTGTCCAGCATAGTGCTATGATGTCATGTATGTAACGGTCGAGGGCTACCTGAGTTTACCTACGTTACCTGTTTGGTGGAGGGGTGTTTTTTTTTGTTTTGTTTTTATTGACAACAGCTCAATTACAAAATATACTGTCATGTGAAGACAAAATATAAGATGTCACCAATATATTAAGCTAATAAAGATTATAAGTAAAGTAATGAAGTATAGAAACAAGATAATTTGTGAGAGGTAAAAGATACAAGCTTCTGAATCAATTAAATGACTACTGCAATGTCTTTAAGAAAGTCTATTATTTGGTTATATTCTTCTTTGACGGGGTTCTTCAGACAATGTTGCAGGGTGTCCGTCCGGTTGAGATCTGGATACTTTCGTCTTGACTCTTCGTATTTCAAACACTTCAGTAAGCACGTGGTCCATATCCTCTGTGCTGCCGCACCGGTCGCACTGTGAACTATTAATCACCTTGATGATTTGTAAGTTTCTGTTGACACGCCCGTGGTTCGTCCAGAGCCTTAACTGAACTACCTCTCTCCTGGAACCATGGTTTTAGCTCTACCGTCTTTTGTACACCATAGTACTCTCTTCCTTTTGAACTACCTGGTTGTAAAGCTTTATCCGTAGCACCCTTGCAAGTATTTTGCATGGAAAGCGGCAACGATAGATTTTCACCGATAGTATCAGAGTGGGCAACTATCGACTATCGCCCATCCCTGCCTCTCTAATGAAGGGGAACAGTGCCGCCCCCGGCCTATAGTACCCTACTTCCCAAGAGTGCGCTATACCTCAGACCAACGAGTGTCTTTCTCAAGAGTCACTGATCTTTTCAAGGCTACGTCCGAACAACCAGAGTGTTACAGCAATATGGTTATTTTTTGTATTCAATTTTACCTCGGATAGTCTACAACTCTTGTGATGTATAAATTTACACACATTGGAATTAGGTATTGGTATATTAAAAGAGTCGGTTTGGGAGCCATGGTGGCCGTGTGGGCTAGAGCGTTGGGCTCACATGGTCTCACTATGGTTTGCGGGTTCGAATCCCGTCCGGGAGTGAGTTTTATGTCGTAGATAGAATTCCCTCCCGGGGCCATGGATGTCGTAAATAATTAGATAACACAGAGACATGGCTAATATGCATCGAACATAAGGCAAAAAAAAAAAAAAAAAAATTAGGTAATTGTTATTTGTATAAAAACAGCTGTTAGGAGTGAAGTAACTCAATTAGTGAATAAATATACAAAAATGGATTAGTCGCATTTTGTTTTCAAACTGAATGTGAACAACCAATGAAAGAAGTACAAAAGACGACGATCAGCTGTTCTAAAAGTGTGAGACAGTCTAAGGAGATGTGGAGATGGACAGTCTAGAGAGAGAAGTGTTTTCAGGGTTAAGGTGTAGTGAACGATGTAGGAGTGAAAATAACAGTGAAGTAGATGCTCAAAGGTACTTTTATTTATTTATATGTTTATATGCCCAAAATCACATTGAATTAAAGAATGGCCGCAATATTTAAAAAGAAAAGAGACTAAAGTAGATGTAGAAATTAGGTTGTAAGATTTTTATTGTAATTTGATTTTTTAATTTCATATTAATATTTTGATTTTATTTATATTGTAGGTTTAGGTAAATAAACCCAATATGTGTTCTCTTATTCTATACTATTCATTTCCCTATGAACCCAGTAAGATAATTTATACCTTTGGATTAGATTGAACATTTTTTTTTTGCAAATTTAGGAAAACAATATGGGGCATCTCATTATTATATTAAGAAGAAATCCAAATGAAAGAAATATTTATTGAAATTTTTTTAAATACGTGCACTTTCTTCAAAATTGCATTGCACATTTCATAGAAGACCAGCTATAATTTTTACAGGAAATGTAGTAATTTTATTTATTTAATATTACATTTTCATTTATTATCACACTCTCAAGGTCATGATTATAGTTTCACGCTGCTTAGGTTGAGGTTAGGTTAGGTTTTATGTTTAATGCCCGGGCTTTAACTACGAGGTCATATCGCCTACTACCAGAGCGCTCTTTCGTCACTCTGATGGACATGAGCCCGACTCAACCGTGGGACTCCTAAATTTTGCATACCCTAAATTTTTATTCACCTAGGGTAGGGGTCTTTAACGAGTACCTGACATCGTACAGGCTTGGGACCATCGCTTAACATCCCATCCGAAGGACGACGTGCTCAAGTTTATTTTACCTCCCAGATAAAATAAACTAAGGGCCTCGGTCGCGTTTCGAACCCACGGTCTTGAGCTCAGAAGACAAGCAAGCATACCACTGAGCTACGGGCGTCCTCCGCTTAGGTTGATACATTCTAAAGAGGCTGTATAGCCAAGTGTGTTAACAAGGACGAACTCAGGTAGGAAGTGCCGCTTGCTTAGCGACCAGGCAAGGCCACCCCAATACAATGGCAAGGCATCTCATTAATATCAGAGTCCCCATGAAAAAAAGTCCAGCTTGGGCCTACTTATGATTCGTGTAGGACAGAACCCTTTCACTTTAACGAATACCTGACATCGTACAAGCTCGGCATTATCGCTCGAAGGAGGGAAAGCTCAAGTTTCTTTTACCTCACAGATAGGAAAAACTCAAGGGCCGTCTTTCTTGGAGGCCCTTTTTCTTAATGGTGTAATCTTTAATTATGGTAAAGTGTAGTAAAATTTGCATATTTTAAACTCTATGAGTTGAGGACACTCATTTAATTTTCTCGGAACAGCTCTGCATAATGATTAACTCCTGAGATAAGATGACCGATTATGAGATAATCTCGTCCTATTCATGCTAATCATCGCAGCAACAAGAAAAAAAAATCGGTGAATCACCTGCGATGTACTTCCTCAGAACGAATTACTTTTTATCAAATAACTCCTCTCTCCCTCTCCAAAACCAGTCGACCATCTCTTACATAGGGACTTCTCAGTCCTCATACTCAATTTAGTGTTGATAAATTTATCTGCTAATCCTCCCCCGCCCTTTCGTCGATTTGGCTGAAAATCAATAGGAGTCGTCCTTAAAGGGTACTAGACATGCAGGGTTTTGGTCACACATGTAAAATTTGTTAACTTTACTACACAGATTCTGCGTACGCGGACTTTTTTTATCTTCTTGCTACTCTTTGGATAGTTCATTCTGATTGTACATCATATGAATTATAAAATTTTCCAAGGGGATAATATGTAAATTCGCAACTCTCTTACATTTAGAGGTCTTGCTGAAAGGAAGGCTCCAGGGTCTATGGAGGAGCTGGAGTAGGTTGGAGGATGAGAGTGAAGAGTGGATAATTACAGTGAAGCCCCCCCCCCCCCCCCTCCACCTTCCATCTCTTGGTGACCTTCGAGCACATCTTAAGAAAGCTTGGTCCTGGGTGAGCCATGAAGCCTCTCTTTATAGCTTCAACCTATTGATATAATATACCCCAGTAACAACTGGAAAATACATATTGATATCTGCTGCCAAGAAAATAAATATGTTAGGTTAGGTTTTATGACTCATGCCCGGCCTTTAACTACGAGGACATATCGCCTACTACCAGAGCGCTCTTTCGTCACTCTGATGGACATCAGCCCGACTCTACTATAGGGTCCTAAATTTTGCCTACCCTCCATTTTTATTCACCTAGGGTCTTTAACAAGTACCCGACATCGTACAGACTCGGGACTATCGCTTAGCGTCCCATCCGAAGGACAGCGTGCTTAAGTTTATTTTACCTCCCAGATAAAATAAACTAAGGGCCTCGGCCGGCTTTTGAACCCACAACCTTGAGCTCAGAAGCCAAGCACGCATACCACTGAGCTACCGGCGCCCTCAATAAATATGTGACGTGGCCATTACAGGACTTTCTTATACCAACCACGTTTACAGATCACTCTCTCTCCCCTCCTTCTCAAAATTATTTCATACTGACATTACTGGGTATAAAAATGTCCACTCTCAAGATAACGCTGTACAATGAGACAAAATGAAATGATTTTGGGAAGGGGAGGGGGAGAGGGAGCGATCTATAAGCGAGGTTGGTATAAGAAAGCCCTGTAATGGCCAAATCTTATTTATTTTTCTTAATTTTTATAATTCTTCAAAAAAAAAAGTTTTAGGCATGTATCTCGAAAACCGGACGACCGTAACATATATGTATTTTTGTTTTTTCTACAATTATTACTTGATAATATTTTTGATTAGATCATAAACATAAGTGATATCATGTAGAATGTACTTAGGTCCCGGAGGAAAGTGGTCTTAATTTTCGTTTGATTTCGGCCAAAATCTAATCAGAATTAAGTTAGAACATGTGACCCATTCATTTCAAATTTCAAGTTCATAGCTACAATCGTTTTTGAGGTAGAGAGCTGACAACCTTTCAATCACACACACATCAGACATCATCGCGAAAATGGTCAAAATTTTGTTCAGGAGACCTTGAAACGTGAAAATTGATCAACAAATTGTTGAATCCTCGATCTCGAATTTCCGCACGATTATAATACTTATACTATAGATATAAGAATATAAAAATGAAAGCAAAATTAAAACTTTTATATATGAAACACGACTTTTATATGAAGGTATTTGTTTCCTTTTTCCTTTTCAAAAGATTAGAACAATGATTAGTTATTAGAATGTCCTATAGGCATAGAAAATAGCTCTTAGATACTCGGAATTTACAGAAAAATATATTTTTTCATGAATTTTGAAAAAAAAAAAAATATATTTGTTGTCAAACTTAATTCGTTATTTTCAAAAACTTAGGGGCTTAACGCAAAAACTCTATAACTATCAATGTAATGAATGTATCGACATGAAATTTTATATTTGAATTCATAACCCCATTAGGGCGACACCTATTATTTTTTAGACTAGTTGTGCAAAGAGAAGTGGGGATTAGAGGTGGGAGGGGAGATTGAACTCAAAAACTCTAATTACGATATAAACACAACATTTTAATCACAAACGGTGAAATGGTTTTGGAGTATGAATTTTCTCACCCTTGAATAGGGCTTCTACAACTTATTGTTATGAAAATAAACAAAGTTTAAATATTTCATAAATAGTCCTCTGTACTGGAGCTCATATCGATGCTAGAGCCATGTATAGGAGTTTACATGAGTCTGATTATGTGAGCCTATGTCATTAACATGGCTGAACGGTTAGTAACCTAATTAAGTATGATAATTAGATGTGTACCAGACCCTTGTAATAGTGCATTACATGAGTGCAACAATATAATGCACCACTCTCCATAACATAAGGATATTGGGGGGAGGGAGGGGGGGGGGGGGGGGGATCAAAAATTGGATGAGGAGTTTTCAACGAAAATTCATGTTTTCCGACCACCTGATTCCAAAAATGAAAGAAAGAAAAAATTCTGTCTATCTGTGAACACGAAAACTCCCGATGTAATCAACGTATCAACACGAAATTTTATATGTAGGTAGGATGGTAGGATTAACTTGGAATGAGGGGGTCGAAAAATATTTCCGGTTGAAAACTCAACATTAAATTTCTGACAGATTACATAACTTCCCGTATACTTTTTACAACGGAGGAAGTAAAAAGAATTAACTTCAGGAAATAATGAATTTGTGAGTTCCATCTCCGGAGTTAGAGAGAAGGCGGCTGTCAGTGAGAGTGTTGAAGGAAACTTGGGTTGGCGGGTCCCCCATCCCACGTTTTGTTCAGTTATGTTTGTTTACATAACGTTTTTGTTTTGTGTTTATGTTGTATGTTAATTGTTTGTTTGACTATGCTATTGTGATTGTTAGTCTAGGATAGCCGTGACATCCTTCTCTCATCTCCATCTGGTCTCACAATCAGACTGTTAAAGATTGACAGCCATGGACATGATAACCGCTTATGAATGGCTCAATGTCATCCTCCTCGATATCATATTACTCATTCACTTTTTTTTTTTACTTCCTCAGCTGTACAAAGTATAGGGGAAGTTATATAATCGGTCAAAAATGCGATTTGATTTCAACGAAATTTCAGTTACAAAATTTCCAGATTCGTAATGTGAAAAAAAATGTCTGTCGGTATGTGAATACTCCCAAATAGAATTAACGTATTGAGACAAAATTTCATAGGTGAATTAAAAAATTCATATAGACGACACATATTAATTTTAAGTTGGGACGCAGAAGGGAAGGCGGATCAAAAGGGGGCTGAACTCAAAAACCCTAAATAACTGCCGATGTTATGAGTATATCGAAATGAAATTTCATATTCATAGTCAAAACCCAATGAAGACACAATCTGTCAAATTTCAGCGCTATCAGCTGAAAGGGGGGTTCAGCGGAGGGAGCTCAATTCAAAAACCCTAATAACTGCCGATATAATGAGTTATTGACATGAAATTTCATATTCAAAGTCAAAAACCAATGAGGACATAACCTGTCAAATTTCAGCGATATCGGCTGAAGGGAAGAGAGTTCAGGGGAGGGGGCTCAATTCAAAAACCCTAATAACTGCCGATATAATGAATTTATAGACACACAATTTCGTATGAGGATTTAGGAGCCCCTATATAGCTCAACTGTTAAATATTAGCACAAACGGTCGACTGGTTTTGGAGGGGAGCGAAAAAGTAATTGATTAATTCGTTCTGGGGAAGTACATTGCCGGTGATTCACCGACCTTTTTTTTTTTTTTTCAAGAAAATCGGTGAATTTCGTACAAAGTATAAAATATTAAACTGAAACCATTTGTGATAAATTAACTTCCCTCATAAATCTGAACCTGGTGTATAATTTCATTTGTTTGAAAATATAATATATTATATTAGGACATATTATGTCCTTATGTGCTAATGGATCCACATAAAAAATTTCGTTTCGATTTGTTCGTTCTATGGGGAGTCATCGTGTTACACAGCTCGACATAGAATTTTCAATTATGCGACAAGACTCAGACGTAGATAGATAAACTTTTATTGCACTAACACATATAATACATACATATAATAAAATACACGTTCTTATAGTTATATTCTTACATTCGATATCGAATAATAAGAATTAGTAAACATCATTGTAAATATGTTATAAGTCAGAAAAAAATATAACATTAATGAACAGGTAATAATATTAGTAGTGACTCGCCCGGGCTTTAACTACGAGCTCATATCGTCTACTATCAGAGCGCTCTATAGTCACTCTGATGGACATCAGCCCGACTCTACTATAGGGTCCTAAATTTTGCCTACCCTCCATTTTTATTCACCTAGGGTCTTTAACGAGTACCAGACATCGTATAGGCTCGGGACCATCGCTTAACATCCCATCCGAAGGACGGCGTGCTCAAGGTTTTTTTATCGCTCAGAGGTAGGTTACTGAGCTCAAAATTGAGGATCCAAAATCTGGCCGAGGCCTTTTAGGTTTTTTTATCTGAGAGGTAAAAGAAATCTTGACACATTACCTTTATATACCAGAGTAACGCCAATATGAATTGATTTTCAGAGAGATGGAGAGTGTTATTTACAAAAGTGGTTGTATAAGAAAGTCCTGTTATTCTATTTTGTTTACATGGTCTTGATGTTACTAAATTATAATTTGGCCTGCCCTTTTTTAACAAAAATATAAATTTTGCGTTGGGTTGCCAAATTAAGACGTTGTTTGACAAATCCTGCTGGCCTTCACAAAATTTTAATTCATATAAAATAAAGCTCTCTCAATTTCCTCAATAACTGTAAGAATATTTTAATTAAATAGAAAAAAAAATTGAAAGAAATTAGATGAAATGTTGTTTGGGTTCCTATACAAAATGCCATCAATTTTCTCTCGATATGGCTCACAGAAAGGTTCCCTCGATGTATTTTGACCTCATACCGAGTGTAATGGTTCATATGTAAATTTATTTTTATATTATGCAATTACGAAACATTGACGAGTGAGTGGCATAAATGTGAATTACAGTACTCTCTGCTAATTCGCCTGTAAAATATAAAGATATGGAAAGATCCGCTTCAGTATACGCGTAGTTGGTGAGAGTGCGTAAGTGACTTGAAGATGATTGAAGGCCAAGGTCTTAGGGGACCGCAAATTGAACATCCTCCATGGCCAATCTAGAGTGCATTATAATAACTTATCATCTTATTGTTATTTCATTTTTTCTCTGTTAATATTAATCCAAAGTGAAAACATTACATAATCAATATGATAGACATTTTTATTTTGTATTCTACGGATTGGATTATGTTAGAAATAACGGAGTTAAATAAGATTATCGAATAGCGAAGTGGGGAGGGAGGGTCGTGAGGTGGTGGTTGAAAAATGTGGTGGGGTTGGAGGAGAGTCGAATGGTACTCCTACTCTACCAGCTATTAGCTACTCTACCAGCTAATAGCTACTTTACCAGCTATCAGCTGCACTACCAGCTATTAACTACTCTACCAGCTATTAGCTGCACTACCAGTTATTAACTACTCTATGAGCTATTAGCTACACTACCATCTATTACCTACTCTACCAGCTCAACTTTACCAGCTATTACCTACTCTATCAGCTAATAGCTACTCAACCAGCTAATAGCTTCTTTGCCGGCTATTAGTTTATTTATCAACTAATGTGTGTTTTTGAAGTACCTAATATAAACTAAGAGGTTACAAAGATGTTTTCTTGCGATAAGATTATCGTTGTGATAAAGTCACTTCCAAAAAAGTTTAAAAATAGTTATCTTAATTTTTATTAAGTTGAAAAATGTATCTACTTGTTGTAAATGTATCTACTTGTTGTAAATGTATCTACTTGTTGTAAATGTATCTACTTGTTGTAAATGTATCTACTTGTTGTAAATGTATCTACTTGTTGTAAATGTATCTACTTGTTGTAAATGTATCTACTTGTTGTAAATGTATCTACTTGTTGTAAATGTATCTACTTGTTGTAAATGTATCTACTTGTTGTAAATGTATCTACTTGTTGTAAATGTATCTACTTGTTGTAAATGTATCTACTTGTTGTAAATGTATCTACTTGTTGTAAATGTATCTATGCATTATTATTAATGTTTTGTACTCATATATTTTTAAGTATGTTTTTATTCCTTTCATTTTACTTTTTTAAATAGTTTCGTTATTACTAATCATACGTTAGACTAAAGTAGTTATAAATCTAATTTATAAGCTATCTTAATGAATAAATTCTTGTGGAGTATCCTATTACCATGTATTGGTTTAACGGAAATAAAATAATTATTATTAATGCAAGTTGTGATAACATTAAAAAAAAAATAATGGATATAAAATACCATCCCTCAAAAAAAAATATATATATACAATATATTTGATATTATTTTCATTCAATATTCCTAAACTAACATTAAATGTTAGTTGATACATTTTATCTAAAAAATAAAGTATTGTAATGTGAAGTGAACCTTCACAAAATGTTCTATATCGTTCCTATTCTGTAGTTCTATTATGTCCGTCCTATTATGTTCTTACAGTGAGTGCTGAACTCTACCGACAACTATCCTAGAGACATGTTCTTTTATTACTTTGGACCGGTACCTACTTCTCCAAATATTAAATTCACACAAAAATAAAAATAAAAAAAATAAAAATAACCCTCCTTTTTATTTGTTTTTAATTTGTTGACGTTTTAGACAATTGGTAGAGAGAAAATAAATGTTGTCCATCTGTCTGGAAGTTTGCGCACGATAACTTGAGAAATAGCTTTGACCGATTCCGAAAATTCTTTCAGATTCGATTTTGGGATAAATCCGCACATGCAGAGAAACAATCTACAATAAAACTTTGTTCTTCAAATAGGACGGTTATCTTCGGAGCCAGGCGGGAAAGTGGCGAGTTTATTGAAACTTCGGACCGAAAGCGTCATTTGAAGTTTGTAATTTATATGATTGTAATTAAAAAACATAATCGGAAAACGGAAAGGGGGGGGGGGGGGATTGTTGAACTAAGAATGTGTCCAAAATGGGGGGAAACAAGAAAATTTTATAAAAATTTAACGTTCTTTTTTTATTGAAAATTCTTCTCCGCCTCGCTCTACCCTATTTCCAGTCTCCCCCTTAAATATACTTCCGAGAATTCATACTTTGAGTTTGGTGAAATCACTAAACGTGACACATTTTCCTCCAAGAAAACACTTTTTTTCACTTCATTACGTCATATAAGATCTTTTCTCGTGTTTGGCCACCCGTTCCTATATTGGTTGTGATATTTCCTATATCTTTGACATTTTCCTCAATAAAATCCGTTTCTCTTGGATTCAATTCTCTCTTCTCTAAGGAGGAAAAACTCTTTTTAAAAGTCAACGGTGATTCACCGGCAATATACATTTAGCCACCGCGAACTAATCAACTAAGTGTTCACTCTCCCTCGGACTTCAACTTACTGATCTGGCTGAAATTGGTGTCTTATACACCAAAGCATCCAATCGCTTTTTACTTCCCCATTAATACGTCGAAAATTCGATCCGAAGTTTTCAATGGAATTTCAAGTTTTCCGAACTTTAGATTCCAAATATGAAAAAAAAAAAATGACTGTTGTGATAAAGAAATTATGTAGAATAATAATTAAATAAACAAAATTAGATCCAGCATCTCCAGGGAATCGAGGGCGCCGGTAGCTCAGTGGTATGCGTGCTTGACTTCTCTTGAGCTCAGAAGTGAGCGAAGTGTACAATTTTTCTTTTGAGCTCACAAAACAAAAATCAAAAGAAAAATTGTACAAACTAAATTCATTGGTTGTTTAAAAACAAATGCAATTTCATATAATTATTTACTAATTTAGTTGCTTCTTGGATTTTTTACAAAAATACATTTAATTAATTTTTAGAATATTAATAATTTGAATGTGACATTTTACGTCAGAAATTTCATTAGGAACATTTTTTTAATAAATAATTTTTCCATAGAACCAACCTTTTTCGCAAAAAATAAAAAAAAATTCTGAAAAAATTGACATGATATGGGACGTGTAACGGTTAGATGGTGATTCGCTCGACTTATCTGAATGACATTTTGATATAATGCACTGTCACCTGTAGTTTCTTTTACAGCGGTCCTAGTGGTAGTCTTAGTTGCCAATAAGTCTTTTTTACCCAAGTTGGGAGGGGTGATAATACACAAGGACTTTAAACCAAGACAAACACATAAATACATGGATTTAAGCTCATCTCATCCCAATTAAATAAAGTTTCATGTTCTCTATTTGTTGTAACGGGTAGTTCTTGAACTGGTTCTCTCTTTAGTTGTTTTCCAGACATTGTAAGATTCTGTTTTATAGATAAGGGATTTCAGAATGAGGTCAATGAGGTACAGACAGAATCCTATGGGGGAGGTCGGAGCTTTAGGGAGAAAAAGATGGAGCAAAAGAATGAAAATCTAATTTTATAGAATATCACACCCTTTTTTATTTCACCAACTTTACGAAGTATCGAGGAAGTTATATAATTGGTCAGAATTTCGATGTTGAATTGAATGATTAAATAAATAAAAAAGATGAAATAAATAAAATTAATGAAAATAATAATGAATAAACAAATAATAAATAATAAAATTACACATTTCCTGTAGAAATTGTAGCTGGTCTTCTACTAAATTCTGATTTCTACAGTAGTTTCCGAGAATGGCACTAAGAAAATATCAAAAGTTCAAGACGTGCAATTTTGAAGAAAGTGCACGTATTTTAAGAAATGTCAATTAACAAACTTTTCTTTTAAATTTACTAAAGAGATGCCATTTTGTTTTTCTAAATTTGCAAAAATGTTAAATCTAATCCAAAATTATAAATTATCTTACTGGGTTTATTTTACTTAATCTACATTTTCAAATAAAATTAAAATATCATATCAAATAAAAAAAAATCTTACAAACTAATTTCTACATCCATTTTAGTCTCTTTTCTTTTTAAATATTGTGGCCATACTTTAAATCAATGTTATATTGGGCATATAAACATACAAATAAATAAAAGTACCTTTGCGTATCTACTTCACTGTTATTTCACTCCTACATGGTTCACTACACTTTAAGCCTAAAAACACTTCTCTCTCTAGACTGTCCACCTTCACATCTCAACTCCGACTTCTCACCTCCACAACCCTGTGAGCTGTTTTGATACATATAATAATAATTGAATTTATAATATACTAATAATCTTAATGTGTTTTTAATTTTTTTACATCATATACTAAGTTAAATATTGAGTTTTAGCCCAAATAATCGATTGGCTTTGGAGGGAGAGCGAAAACATATTTGATTAATTCGTGCTGGGAAAATACATTGCCTGTGATTCACCGACATTTTGTTTTTTTGTATTTGTAACGCCAATAATATATTAATTGATTTATAGGTTAGGTTAGGTTTTATGACTCATGCCCGGGCTTTAACTACGAGGTCATATCGCCTACTACCAGAGTGCTCTTTCGTCACTCTGGTGGACATGAGCCCGACTCTACTGTGGGAGTCCTAAATTTTGCCTACCCTAAATTTTTATTCATCTAGGGTAGGGGGTCTTTAACGAGTACCTGACATTGTACAGGCTCGGGACCATCGCTTAACGTCCCATCCGAAGGACGGCGTGCTTAAGTTTATTTTACCTCCCAGATAAAATAAACTAAGGGCCTCGGTCGGGTTACGAACCCACGAACTCAAGCACGCATACCACTGAGCTACCGACGCCCTCTAAAAATAAATAATTAATTATTTTATTGTCGTTATAAATACAAAAATAAGGTTGGAGTACGATTAGAAATAAGATTCAATACATAATTTTTATTTTTTATTTAAAGAAAAAGTACATACATAATCTACACATTCTCTACGTAGATTTGCATAGACTACACCATAATGTAGACAATTATAGTTGACAGAAAGGCGTACAAGACCGTCACTGAATTGACCGTTTCCAATAGCCCAACTCCCCCATTGAAAGTAATATTTATTACGTTAGATACTATTGGATACTAAATCGTGCACCGGTCCTTGGTCCCATAAAATGGGACACTTCCCTTCCATATATATCTTCAGAATGAGTCTGGTATCGCAAGGAAAGTGCCTTTTCATAAAAATAATCAATAATTTATCTCTTAGGAAAATTGTCAAGAGTACCTTTTAAAATAACTGCCCGTAAAAATAAAGTATATAGGTATATTTTCCCGGTAGATATGACATTTTTTTAGGATATCAAGATCAAAATTATGTCATTTCTGTAAAAGGCCTCTATACTCAGAAGGTTCCATCAAGAGGAACTAAAAACTAGGTTTTCTGCCTCAAGAATTATATATTTTCTTTGATATCCCTCTCCTATTGAAAAATTGGATGTCATTTTCCTTTCTTATTGTTATAATAAAAAATAAATCTATATAATAAAAATGATTGCCTATTTTTGCTAAGCGCAAAACTCGAGAACGGCTGGACCAATTCGGCTAATTTTTTTTTTCAAATATTCGTTGAAGTCCGAGGAAGGTTCTTATGAAGAGAGTTCCTAGCGGTCAACAGGAGGGGGGGGGGGGGGGGGGGCTGAGCACAAAAATTGCTCTAGCGCATTAACGGATGGACGGATTATCATGAAATTTCACATGTAGTATTCTTAAAAGCCAAGTTAAAAAATAGGCTATGTGGCGTCCATAAATTTTGAACTGTAGGGGGGGTTGTAAGGGGGGCCTAAATATAAAGATAGTGCTAAGTCATTAACGGATGATCGGATTGTCATGAAACTTCATATGTAGTATTTTTAAAGGCTAAATAAAAAAATAGGGTGTGTGACATCACAAAATAGTGAACGTGAGGGGGGGTTGTGGGGGTAGGCCTAAATATAAAGATAATGCTGTCATTAACGGATGATCGGATTGTCATGGAATTTCGTATGTAGTATTCTTAGAACGTAAATTGAAATATACACTATGTGATATCTCAAAATTTTGAATCGGAGGGGGGGTTGTGGGGGTAGGCCTAAATATAAAGATAGTGCTAAGTTATTAACGGATGATCGGATTGTCATGAAACTTCATATGTAGTATTTTTAAAGGCTAAATAAAAAAATAGGGTGTGTGACATCACAAAATAGTGAACGTGAGGGGGGGTTGTGGGGGTAGGCCTAAATATAAAGATAATGCTGTCATTAACGGATGATCGGATTGTCATGGAATTTCGTATGTAGTATTCTTAGAACGTAAATTGAAATATACACTATGTGATATCTCAAAATTTTGAATCGGAGGGGGGGTTGTGGGGGTAGGCCTAAATATAAAGATAGTGCTAAGTTATTAACGGATGATCGGATTGTCATGGAATTTCATATGTAGTATTCTTAAATCTAGCTATGGTTTCCGCCGTTGAAAGGCGCGTACTAGCTGTGGTGCCCAGGGGTCCTAAAAACTTACTAGCTGGGATGTCTGCCGTTGAAGGACTATGAGCCTTATTCCGTATGAATAATTCAAAATTATAACATCATGAATTTACTGTTGAAAAATTGAATTGGATTCGAACGAGAGATATTAGGAGAAAAGTCAATGTTCCCTGAGCAACGCCGGGTATTACTGCTAGTGTTAAATAAAAATAAATATATAAATAATATAATTAATAATAAATAAATAATTAAATAAAATTACCACATTTCCTGTTCAAATTATAGCTGGTCTTCTACTACATTTTGATTTCTATAGTAGTTTCCGAAAAGAGCCCTAAAAAAATATCGAACGTTCAAGACGTGCAATTTCGAAGAAAGTGCACGTATTTTAAAAAATTTCAATTAACAAATTTTTCAAAATACAAACATGTTCCAAAGGTATGTTATCTTACTGGGTTCACAAGGAAATGAATAGCATAGAATAAGAGAACAAATATTGGGTTTATTTATCTAAACCTACATTATAAATAAAATAAAATCATTTGTCAATCATTTTTTTTTTTCAATCTGGGACTTGCTATCTTCCATCTTGAATATCACTTTTTGGTTGTGTCAGGAGAGTCTGAATTTACAGTAATATATTTTTCAGCAGTTATATTTTCTATTCTCTTTATAAATAGATAAACTTATATATAGTATGATTACATACTATTTAAGTTTGTGCTATAGTTTTAATGTTTACGATTAATTAAAAATATTATATGTATACGAAAAAATTATTGTTCATCAACCAGAATATGGCTTATTTACTTTTTTTATGAAATTATTTTTAATTCACTTTCCTTACAGGAAAGTCAAAGAATACGATATATAAATCATAGTTTTAACAATTTATATTAAAGTTAAATTTAGATGTATTAATGAAACAACTTATTTTTATTTTTAAGCTTATATCAACATTATTTTCCAGGAAGAAAATGGAGATCCAAACAAAAAGGATAAAGACAACATGAAAAGAAAATCTCTTCTTGGTAGATCCGCTTCACATAATGAAACCGCACACATTTCACCAGGTATATTCCTATTTCCCTATTTTTATTTAATTTCATTTAATTCAATTATAGCATTTCAAACTGTATATTTGTATAACAGTTTATTTCATATTTTATATAATATTATCTTTAAAAGGGTTATCTTTAGTCAGCTGCCTTGGATACTATATTATTCAATACTTTGAAACTATCGAACTTGTTTCACGAAACTTCCTAAGTTGTATTAAGACTTATTAGAACTTGGTATAATATTATGCAGTTCGTTGCTTGCATTACATTACTCCACTATAACAACTTTTATTACTCCTAAGACTCAATATTATCCTTTTCTCAATATTATCCTTCATATAAGTATATAGTAAAACGAATATCAACAGTGTGCTGACAAAAAAAATTATCATAAGTAGCAAAAAAAGGTGGAAGAAATAGTCACATTTACGAACAAATTCGTTTGAATTTTGGAAGAAGTTTGTTCATCCAATATTCACAACGAGAAGCAGTTTAGCAGAATAAATAACAGTTAGGTTGGTCTTGGTATCAACGAAGCAGATATCTGGAATGAAGTACATAAACAGGTTATTTCAACTTAATTAGTAGGTATACATTTATCAGTTATCCTGCTATTAAAATAGATTATTATTTATAGTTTGTGTAGCAGTCTGCTACTCTAAAAAATAGATTGCTAAACAGCAACCCACGACTAGTAGCAACCTTTTCATTATTGCGAATGCACTTTGCATTCAATTAATTGATAAAGTTCACTCATGAATTCTTTAAAATACAGTCCTAATAAAAAACACAACATGCTAAGTATGATTTATTCTGATTTAGTATTTAAACATTTATCGTTCTTAAAGAATAAGTAAGCGACTTCGTTTTCGTTGCCTACATCACGATAGAGTTTAAATCAAATGGCAGATTCGGTGGCTCGGTATGACCGATAATAAGCTAAGGACCATCAAAAGCTCCACTCGAGTCTGGAACACTTCAATAACAAAAAAAAGGAAAGAAGAAGTAATTTTAACTCGGTTACGTATCGGGCAGACCAGGCTGACCCATGGATATCTGATGGCTCGGGAACCCCCTCCTCTGTGTCAGTGCTGCGGGGTCGGAATGTCAGTCAGACACATTCTAACTGAATGCATAGCATATAGTCCCCAGCGTGAAAATTACAACCTTGCGGTGGATATTTCCAAAATTCTATCCAATACTAGCTTCCAAATTACCCAACTATTTCATTTCTTACAATTCACAAACCTCTTATCTAAATTATAAAACAACATTCTCTTCATCAGGTAGCCTTTCTATTCCGTATACAGCAATCTCCTTTATTATTATTAATTTGCGCCGATCCAAATTATCCCGCTAGGATCCCCAGAGACCTGCATCCATCAGGCATCCATGACCCTCGTGGTCGAAATGCCTTAAAGAAGAAAAACAAAAAGAATAATATAATTTTTTATTTAACATAACTTCATTAAGTTAAAGCCCAACTTTATAGATGAAGCCTGTTGAAAGCTTTAACAAGTTTTACCTCTCTCCGTTTCTGTCTCTCTCCTGTTGGTAATGGGCTTGCGCTAACGGACTTAAGTACCCAGTGCTCTTATACTTACTTCAGAAGCGCAAAGTGCTCCATGTTTACGCCAGGAATCCACCAGAAACCTAAGTTAAGCCACGCTATGTAATACTAAACTATTTTTACAGTATCGCCCAGAAGCTATGGTGAACTACTATGTGCAGCAACATTTTGAGTTGAACATTTTGCTCCATCCTTCGAAACCTTCCTTTTTTTAGCTGATTTGGGTAAACATCGATAGATGTCGTCTTCATGGGGTTCTGGATATCATTTTTTTTTTTTTTTTCATTTTTGGATCGGGGGGTTGGAAAACATTCCATTCAAAAGTATACTTATCTTAGCTTTGGTGAAAACAGATTCATTCAAAAGTATACTTATCTTAGCTTTGGTGGAAACAGACCCATTCAAAAGTATACTTATCTTAGCTTTGGTGCAAACAGACCCATTCAAATGTATACTTAGCTTTAGTGGAAACAGGTTCATTCAAGAGTATACTTGGCTTAGCTTTGGTGGAAACAGATCCATTCAAAAGTATACTTATCTTAGCTTTGGAGGAAACCGATACATTCAAAAGTATACTAAGTATACTTATATAGCCATCTTGAGCTATGCTAAGTCTTAGCATAGCTCAAGATGGCTTAGTTTATCTTTTTGGTAGATGCCCAATATTAAACTGGGTCCGAGGGATACACCTCGTTCAACTAATAACTATAGTTTACCACGCAGGTGATAGTTGCGTGAGCGCAACACACCCGCGCATTTTCCATTTCTATCTCTTTCCTGACCGTCTCGTTATCTTCTCTAGTATGCATTATTGTTTTTTTTTTAATTTAATAAAAGATGTTAGTAGATAGGTTTATTGAATTTTATTGATAACTGAATAGCAGGAAGCCTTAAGGCCTTGGCTGGGTTTTGAACTCGGGTTCTTGAGTATAATACGCAAGCATGGTACCTCTGAGCCTTCATAAAACTTCGGGTCTTCCCTTCCATCATTTTGCTATTCCAGGGTCCCTCTTTAGATGTCTCTTCTCTCTTGGAGTCTCCTAATCTTCATCTCTGAGATTGCTGGAACGAATAACCCATTCACAGCTTTCTCGTTAGATTTCATCCTTTATATTCCTTATTCCACCCTGTACTCACGTCCTTAACACCGTATTTTCGAAACGTCTTCATTCTCCTGGGTTATAAGGCGGAATATATGTAATTAGATACTTGGAGTAGGTGGGTTGGGAACTCCGACAGGTGTCAGTGTGGTTTGTCTGTGGCTGTCTGTAGCTGTGTCGTCATGACGACCGCCTTTTCCCGCCCCCGCCATAACCTTCCCGCCCATCGATCCCTGGGAAACATGACCTCTCCCTCCTTCAGCACAGAGACACCCACAACTCAAACTTTGATCTCTTCACCACTGTCTCTCTTCTCAGGGTTGTCTAAATAAAAATGTTTTAAAACATCCCTGGAAATTTTTTTTATAGGTGCGGGTGAAATAGGAAAATTCAAACTAATTTTTGCCGTATTACTAAAAATAATGAATATTGCCATTATAAGTTTAACGATCATGAAGGTCATTTTTCATGTTTATAGTTGATTGAGGCAGAACATACTGGAGTATGGTACAATCTAAAAACACAATATTGTAACTCATGCCCAGGCTTCATCTACTAGGTCATATCGCCTACTAGCAGTGCGCTCTTTCGTCGCTTTGGTGGACATAAGCCCGACTTTACTGTGGGAGTCCTAAATGTTGCCTACCCTAAATTTGTATTCACTTAAGGTAAGGGGGACATTAACGAGTACCTGACATAGAAGTCCTACATGACATTTACAAATATTTGTGTTGTCAATAATATAAAAAAGTTAAGGAAATATATAGGTATATACTTATTTTTATTATGTGTGTGGAATTAGGCAATTAGTTTAATAATTGTTTTGTTTTTATTTATTTAACCAATTTTTTTTCATTATCCTTTCTTTGGGAAACATACACAGCGGTGGCTTAAACGATAAATTATTTCCACACGTTCTTCCTCCCTCGGACCATGACCATTATTGTATATATTGCATTTTTTAAAAGAAGTAGGTTGGGATAACACTTTCAACGGAATAAACTGTTAGAAACGCTATAACAACCTGAGAAAAAAGAGAAAACTGCTATTCAATATTATAGTCCATGACATAATGGGCAGAGTATACTGTGTCCTTGGGAACACGTCATGGTAGGAAGGCTGTTAATGGTCTGATGAAGTATGCGATAAGCTCCAGCCGGGTCTTTAGACAAGTGATCTGACAGTGATACGACCCGAGATGTGACATACTTGTATATACGTGAATAACGTCTAATGTCGGAGTATCTGATAAATCAGAGCGTTACGCAAAATGTTTTTGTTGTTGTTTTTTTATCCTTCGCCCATTTTAGCCATGCGATGTCTTGCAGCCTAATACAGTGACGCCATGTATTTATCGTTGGGCATGTGACCCCGGGCTTGGACAATATCAACGAGCGCAGAGCAGGTCGGAAGATGGTCCCCTGTCATTTTCACATCGTTGCAGAGCGGGCATATCGGTGAGTCGGCCACTCCTATCCTCTTCAGATGTTTCTGGAGGCAGTCGGGTCTTGTGAGCATCCTGAAGTTGGCCGCGGTGGTCACCCTCCTAGCCATGTCCCCAGCTATCCGATGTTTTTCCTCCAGCAGGACTCCCCATCTCTTGCCAGTAGCTGTGCTTATCTGATGTTCCCTCAGCAGATCTTTGTACATTTTGTCATTCTGCTTCTTTGCCATAGCCAGATTTGTAGATGCGGTAGGCTGTTTCATCTGGGATCCTTCTTTAGCCAACATATCAGCCTTTTCGTTGCCTGGGATCCCGCAGTGGCTAGTTAAACCTCTTTTAACGGAAACCTCTAGATATCAAATATCTCACCAAATTTTTAGGGGGTTTAAGGGAATGGTTGGCTCAAAAATTTAGAAAACGACATAATGTCTCGGTAACGGACAACTCTCGATAAAAGGCAAAAACGGAAGACCCGACGATGTCCGCTATGTTTAATTTTCGTTAGGGCGATGATAACCGTTGTAGTTTTTCGCCCTAAAACCACAATATCTCTCTCTCTAGGATTTAAATTTTTTTCAAAATTTTAAATTAAAATAATTTAGACTGTGGATGCTTTGCCCAGCTTATTTTAACCAACTTCTTGCCTCTTTAAACACAAATAAGTTTCGAAAGGCTAAATTCTCCAAAGTTGTTTAACCAAACCTGACTTTGCTCATTTAAATTAATTTTAAAATTTCTTCCCGTTTCAGGCTGAGATAACTTTCTAACTTGATTAATTATTTATGAGTGCAAGTTTTGCCTCACAACCACCCACAAGCTTTTTCCAAAATATTATAATACACTGCCATTAAAACAATTTATAAGATGAAACAATATTATGAATAATGGAACATTTTGTTTCTTAAACTTTTCTGGGAAGTTGAATGTTGAGGTGTCTTCTTTTTTTCTTTTATGATTTTTTGACAATATTTCGGGACACTTTTTTCTGGTCACTATGAACGAATAACGATCATGGTGACTAGAAGAAGGGACGTAAAAGTGTCTGGAAATATTGTCAAAAAATCAAATAAGAAAAAAGTAGACACCTCTGGAAAAAATCAACAATGGAACATTTCTCTTGTGATTCTAAAATTCTTCGTTGGAGGCTGAATCTGCAAATCCGGGACCACAGCAGTCTATTGAAGATCTCATTTACTCGTAACTGAACAACGTTTGTCTTATTCTTTGTGACATATCATAAAGTTTGTACTTCTTCAGGTCTACGAAGTATAGGGGTAGTTATGTAATCAGGCAGGAATTCGATGCAGAATTTCATGTTTTCCGACCCCCTGATTGCCATTATGAAAAAAAAAATTATGTCTGTCTGTGAACACGATAACTCCTAATAGAATGAATATATCCCTACGAAATTCTATATATGTATCCAAAATCCCCTAAGGACGACATCCATTGATTTTCAGCCGAATGAGCCAAAAAGGGAAGGGGGATTAGAGGGAAGGCCTTTCACAAAAATTACAATTATAATTCATATATGAATGTATTGATACGAAATTTCATACGTTTATTCAAAGTCCAATATGAGCGACACCTATGAATTTTCAGCAGAATAATGTGCAGAGCGGGAGGAGATAAGAGGGGGTTTTACTCATAAATCTCAACAGCCGAAGTAATGAATATATCGACACAAATTTTAATATGAGGATTCAGAAGCCATAAGTCAAATATTGAGTTTTAGTTCAAACGGTCGGCTGGTGGGAGAGCGAAAACATTGAACAAATCTTTCTGTGGAAGTACATAGCCGGTGATTCACCGCGACTTTTTCTTTTAACAATATGTCCTTAAGGAAGTATTCATGAACCCTTCTTGTTCATTATTAAATTTTCCACCACATCCCAAAAGGTGTTTTTTCTTATGGTTTAACCACGTGTATTCGATATTTCGCTTTTCTCGATAATAATAATAATAATAAAGTCTTTATTTCTTTTTCTTTTTACGGAAGTACATTAATAATAATAATAATATTGACAGACAATACTCATGGTCAAATTGACCTTTTGAGGGGTTATCTTTTCTATTTCTACTCGATAATACACATGTGTAAAAGTGACAGTAAAAATAAAATAATTCAAATACCTACAAATGCAGTAATTTACAAAATTACCTTAAATGATCCTTTAAAAAAAAAACTAACAAAGAATAAAAATAAAAAATAAAAACATCTTCCTTTAGGTATATATTATTAATAATTAAATTCTGAAACTAGCTCAAATCTATAATTTCAGGCGGCTTTGCAATAGTTAATTAAACTTTTGTACTTTCGTTTATTTCGCTTTTCTCAATATATTAAATATTATTTAATTTTGCGTGTAAAAGAGGTTGGACGGAACAAAATAGAACGGAAGTCTGACAACAAATGTGGAGCAGGTACAGTTATCAGAACCACTTCCGTTATCAAATAGCCACCTTCTGGTAAGGACAGGAAGTGTATTCATAGGTCTTATCAGCTGTGTCCGGGTTTAAGTTTCAATTTTATTTGTTTTATTTCTCCAAAATAAATAAAACAAACTTTTTTTTTCTTTTTACATCGCCAGTTACACGAAGTAAGTATAGAATTATTTATTCGGTCAGAAATTCGAAGCGAAATTTTCAATGGAATTTCATACGAACTCCAGATTCCAAAAATGAAAATAAAAAGTGAGAGGCTTAACACAAAAACTCTAATAACTGTCATTGTAATGAATGTGTCGACACAAAATTTAGTATGAGGTGTGATGTATAAAAAATACAAACATTTAAATTATTAATATTAATAAGAGTAACTAATCCAGAGAAACAAAAATAATACCATATACTGGAAATTAATTTATCACTAAACTCTCTTGGTACA
Organism: Aradus depressus; assembly: GCA_963662175.1. Lineage (NCBI taxonomy): Eukaryota > Metazoa > Arthropoda > Insecta > Hemiptera > Aradidae > Aradus > Aradus depressus. The sequence goes on from OY759220.1 coordinate 38,029,672, forward strand.
ATCACCATTTCTTTTTACAATAGAAATCTCCCGTTCATCAACAATGGTCCAATTTTAATTTCTACTTGCACGTGAAGCTCAGGGTGAGGGAGTCCTTTGACATGTCAAAACCAGTTTGTATGAAATTTCCATTTTGTTTTACCATTAAAGGTTTATTTTTGACAGAAGGATTGAAGGTTTTTTTTTTTGTATTATTTATCAACTGCCATATCGAGAACAGATTTTGTTGAGTGGAAGCGGCCTGAATTTTAATTTTTGAAATATATGATGAAGCTAGTAAATATGTAGCTAGTGTAATATTTATATATTTTTGTATTATTGCTACAAATCCTTATTTACCATTCCTCTTTTCCAGGTTATGTAATCGATTAGAAATTTGATGTTGAGGAATTTCATTTTTTCAACTTTTCAAAAATTAGGAAAATCAACTGTGAGTTTGTGTTTCTGAGAACACAATAACTCCTGATAGAATGAATGTAACGAAAAGAAATTTTGTATGTGGATCCAGACCTCCTTAAGGATGAAATGTATTGATTTCCAGTCAAATCGGCCTAAAGCAAAGGGGGGATCAAAGGCGGCTCAACTCCAAAATTCTATCCTAAAGAATATATCGGCACTAAATTTACAATGTTAATTCAGAAGCCTATAAAGTCAACTATTGATTTTTAGCACAAACAGTCGATTGGTTTTGGAAAGAGAGCGAAAACGTAATTGATTCGTGATGGGGAAGTACATATCCGGCGATCCACCGACTTTTTTTTAAATATTCATTTGAGGTTTATTTTAGTGTTTTACTCGTTCATGTCTACTTACCAATTTAGAACTTCAATTAATAATTCAACTGATAATTTATAAGTATACAAATTAGGAATTATGAATCTAGAATATTACATTGACGAATTATTAATGACGAAACTTTCATTCATGGAGCTAAATTTTTTTTTTTTTTCTAGAAGTGGGGTCAAAAAACCTTTTAAGGTCACTGGTGCTGTTATGTTGGCAGCAGTGACCTACTATCAGCTGTTGACACGGAAGCTGTTAGTTGTTTAGGTGTCTGTTGTTGCTTGGTTTCTCTACACCATAATTCATGAGTTTCATTGTTTTTATCATTTTTTTAAAATGTTCTGATGTTATGCGTCAATCATTATGGGCATCTATGCATGTTAGTATTCATTTTTTGGCCCCTAAAGATTTTTTATTTATTTCTTACGAAAAATTAATTGTGTTTTTTGTTTGTTTCTTTTTCTTTTAGGCGATACCGGAGCCAGAAGGAGATCTGGGATAATATCCACAAGTGTTTCTGGTGTTTGCAGTTCAAATATTAAAAAAAGTTCATTAATAAATAATAATGCTTCGTCTCCAATTCCTAAATCATCTCAATTGGTCAGAAATCAGATTATTTCTAATCAGAGAAATGAAAGAGGTAAATATTATGCTATTTAACATATGTTTTACTTTTGTTTAAAATATAATTCATATAATGCATGTGTTGTTTAATTCATTCTCTAGTTGTAGTTTAGTTACTTGTAGTCATGTAAATTTTAAGTATACATTTAGGCAAATGCTCTTTTGAGCTGGTTATTGGTGTTTTTTAGTGCAATTTAAGGTATGTTTTTAGGCCCAACTCCCGATAGCGATGCCAGCTCTTGTTCATCTCGTTTCGGTAAAAAGCCTACTACCTGTTCAAGCCCCATCAATCTAAGTCCTAGTCACAAAAATAAGTGAGTATTCATTTAAAATTGTTTGAAAGTAGTTTTAACCTTTCTGAATGTTATAACCATGAGTTGATGTAAGGTTATAAATAAGCTTTCAAGTAATATTTTTTGCGTTGTCATTATTATTTGAGTGTTTCAATTTTCTCATACAGTATTGAAATAATTCTGTTTGTATGAATACCAATACATATTTGAATGTCTAGTTATTCTCTGTTTTGAGAAAAATATTGGGGAAACGTGCAAAACTTGTACAGGCTCTCTTAAATAGTTCATTAAAAATATCTATTATAGATATTAGTAATGCTACAGTCAGTAACAAAAATGTTCGGACGGTTTGATTTTTCAATAAAAAATTATAATAATTAAATGCACAAGTAATAAAAAATAATTTAAAAAAATAATTAAAGCCATTTTTCAATCAAGAATAAGAATTCAAAAGTGGGTTAGGATAAAGGAAAAACAGCTTTGATTAGAACAAATAAATATTTTAATTTAATAAATTTTATAACAAGTAATGTAGGTAACAAAAATTTTCGGACAAAAATGTAAACAACTATAAATAAATTCAATGTTTTTTTTACGATTTCACAAATTCAAAAACCATAATGTTAATTAATATTTGGTTGGGTACCCTTTTTGTGTAATAACATCTTTCATTCGATTCGGCATTGATGATGAAACTAATTTTTTGGTGAAATTTGGAGATATTTTACCCCACTCTTCTAATAACTTTTGTTTCAATTCGTTTTTTGAAGCAATGGGTGTTGAAAGAATTTTCCTGTCGAGCTCACCCCATACGTGTTCAATTGGGTTGAGATCGGGCGATTGGGGGGGGTTTCATAACTTTAGGGCAGTTATACAAAAGCCAAGTACGTACCAATTCACAGGTGTGTTTCGGATCGTTGTCTTGGTAAAAATGAAAAGTCCGTAAAATCCCAAGTTTTTCAGCACTCTTTTTCAAATTGCTCCTTAGTAATTCGGCATAAACTTTTCCAGTCATGGTGGTTTCAATGAAAACCAGTTCACCAATTCCACTAGACGCCATACACCCCCACACCATCACTGAGCCACCCCCATGTTTTACTATTGGTTTTAAATTTTTTGGATTCAGCTCCTTATTACGCCTTCTCCAAATTTTGTCGCGACTGTCGGGACTAAATATATTAAACTTACATTCAAAAGTATTTGCTTGCAATAGAACAAACCGCAATAATAAAATATTCTTGTATCTTGTAACTCTTCACAACATAAAAAGAAATCTCAGGTCATGTAATGTCAGAAAACTAGATTTTTGTGATATGACGTTGGAAGAGAGCGACAGCAGCGCTGACCCTCGGCAGAAACCGTCCCTTCCCCCTACTCTATCCCCTCCACCTTCCCTCTAAAGAAACTAAGTACCCAATTTTTCTAATTTAAACGTTTTTTCTCCGATATTTCGACAAATAAATGTTTCCAGATCATGTCCGTTTACTTCCATGATATATATATATATACATATACTATTACTTTACTTTTGTTTACTTCCCTATACATATAATATATGTATACATAATAATATGTACTAAAAATTTTGTAATCGTGTGAACATCAGAGATCAATTGCATGCGTGTGTTTATGTGAGAGCTCAAACGCTTTGACCTGACATCGTACAGGCTCATGACCATCGCTTAACATCCCATCCGAAGGACGGAGTGCTTAAGTTTATTTTACCTCGCAGATGAATGACATTACTCCAAAAAATTTCTGAATGATTCTGGAACTCTTTTGCGAAGCTCAATCTTTTTTTATATTTTTTTCACTCACAAACGGTTTTTGGTTCTCTCCCATTATATCCTGCTTCTTTTAGAATTCTTCGAACATTTTGTGGGTGAACTTTCTTTCCCGTTTCTCTGTATACCTCGGCGACGATCTGAGGTGCACTCCTCGAGGGCTTGTTTTTAATTTTCCGGACAACGCTACACCTTTCTCGGTCGTTTAATACTCTTGGACGGCCAGAGGAAGATTTCAAATCTATCCGATCCTCGTGCTTATACCTTCGAATTACATCGGCTACGGTGCTTTTACTCCGGCCTACCATACCACCGATTTTGCGGACACTTAATCCTTTTTCATAATTAAAAATTATTATCTGTTGAACTTCAAAAGATGTTCGACCCATCTTGACAGCAGGAAATACAAATAACTACTGAATGCAGTAATAGAAGGATATAAACACATTTCATTTGTTCGGTATTAGCGGTTGGTTGAGAAGGGATTAAAGATCATGATCAGAGTCGCATTTGTTTACAAAACAAACAACAGGTGTCCAGAAAATTTTTTTACGTGAATTTCTTGTCTTCAATTATTAATGCAACATTTCCTATTAGCTGTAAATGTTTAATTAATTGTTTTACGGCGTTTTGAAATGATTGATGATCTCGAAATTTAAAACTTTGCTTGAATTAAATATTTTGCCATATAACTATGTGTAACTGCAAAAGAAAAACAAAATTATAAATTGTCCGAAAATTTTTGTTACTGATTGTATGTAGAAACCTACACCGAAACAGAGGACACTCAAACAATAGTGATTTATAGAGAAAATAATTATTAGAGGCAACGCTGGTTTTTTTTGGTCAGACTACCATTGCTACTTCCTAATTTATTTGTTATTCACATTTTAGTTTTCTTATCGATGAACAATATTGCGCTATTACTTTAGCTAATTATTCAAATTTTTCTTACGATAAATTACAGAAAAAGTAAAAATTATTCAGTTGATGTCTGTTAAAACGATGGAATGATAAAAGAAATTATATATACATATATATATTTATACATATTTACGGTGATTGTTCGTTTGTGTGATGGTACACCTAATTTTCAACAAAAAACACTCCCCCGTCCTATTTTATTAAGTTTTTGATAAAACAAAATTTTTTTTTCCATTCCTGAGCTTCTCGTTAACTTGAAAAGTTATTTTTAGAATGTTTCAATTTTTATTTTTATAACACACATAGAGGTTGTAATATTTCACAATAACTTGTTAGAGGCAGCATTTTAGGAGAAAGTGATTATAGATGCGAAAAGAATTTTTTTCAAATGTCTTAAATAATATATATTTGATATTTTTCAAAAAGTGGGACTCCAACTAACCTGTGTATTAATTCAGGGAAAGGCTCCACCTCTATTTTCTGTTTAGATGCAATAAGCGCAAATATGTTTTGACGCAAGAGCAATCTGTTTATTATTAAGTAATGGTTGTTACATTTATCCGAGAATTATCAATACATTTTAAGAAGTACCTCATCTGATTGGTTATTTATAAAATTTCCGAGAGAATGCGCGTTATGCCTGACATTTTTTTATTTCTTTGATGGGAGGCAATAACAGTACAAGTCAATTTTTCCAGGAGAACGATTTCCACTGGACAAATTTTTTTTGAACTGTCAAAAAATTAGGTCTACACTACGTCAGAGCCATTACCGACTTGTCCTCTTCTCATCACTTCTAAAGATTGATTTCACATTGTGAAATATGTAATAATACTGTTTTGGCCAAAAATTGACTTGTACTTTTTTTCCCGCCCATCAAAGATATATTGTTGAATTTTTTGATAGTGGTATTGCAATTCACTGTATAAAATGACAAAAACAAAAGTTATATTTTAATGGGACAATCGTTGTTGAACAGTGTTTGTGTTGGGGAAGTCAGTAATACCAATATTCATGATTATCGCTGAAAACTGATGCTGTCGGGTTAACCTCTGTATTTTTAGTTTCCCAGCTGTACGAAGTACAACGGACATTGTATAATCGGTCGAATATTTTTGAGTTTTTATCTGAATTAGTATAGCTAGCCCCTGATTCCAAAATTGAAAAACAACCTCACTCCTTCTGTGTATATTGGCCAATACACGATAACTCCTGATTTAACGATTGTCTATCTATTGATTTTCAGAGAAATTATGGTGGGAGGGGGCTTAACACAACCACTTCAATAAATGTATCAACTATAAGTGTTCAGAAATCCTTATGTATGTCAAAAATTAGTTTTCATCCAAAATGATCGATTGGCTTCAGAGAGTGAGAGAGCACAAACATAGTTGATTAAATTCTACTGGGGAAGTACATTGTCAGTGATTCTCTGACGAATTGTTTTCCCTTCTTATATTTATCCAGAGAGACCCCTTTCTATGGATGATTATCCCTCCCACCATTCTCTCTTTGATCCTACACATATAGAAGGCTGACAGGATCCGTAGGTGTTAAACACAACACTTAATTGAAGGACGTATTTTAAAGAAATTTAATTTTGATTAGTGTGAGTTGCATAACTATTGTTTATTGTCCTCTATGTGTGTGGGAGCTATTTAACCAAATCCAAATGCGGAATAATCTACCCGTAACGTTTATATTAGTATAGTGTTTTACAATTATGTTAGGTAATAAATTATCATTACTAGAAACCGGATTTCTATGATTTTGCATATTTTACTCGTTTGCTTTTTTTTTTTGATTTGATACTTTGACTAATCATATCGATATATGGTTATCATAGTATACACTAAATCTAAATATTTTTTATGCTGCAGTTTTCAAGAGATGGAATCACCGGCAATGCACATCCCCAATTAACTTTTCGCTCCTCTCCACAATTCAGTCGACCCTTTGGGTTAAGAATCAATGTTGACTTACTTAAGGGCTTCTAAAACTATATTACTAATTTTTGTTTCGATATCGATTTATTACATCGGCAGTTATTAAAGTGTTTGAGTTAAGTCCCCCTCCCATTTCATCTTCCCTTTGGCATATTCCACTGAAAATTAACAGATGTCGTTCTTATGGCATTATGCACAAACTTCACTCATCATATATATATATAAAGCTGAAAATGTCTGTGCGTTGTACCGCTATCACTCACGAACGGCTTGATGGATTTGATTAATTTTTTTTTTTAATTTGTTCGTCATCGTCTGTGGAAGGTTATAGGCGTATTAGTACCTCAATATCTGGTCCATCCCAGCATCCACCCACGCAATCTTTGTAACTCAAAAACCACTGCAATGATTAATGAGGAATCTTTTTGAATAGATAAGTTTTATCTACCGGAAGGTTAAGGTCTATTTTTTAATCAACCCCTGGTCCATCCCAGCATCCACTCACGCAATCTTTGTAACTCGAAAACCATTGCAACGATTAATGAGAAATCTTTTTGAATAAATTAGTTTTAGCTCCAAAGCTAGCGTTACTACAGTTGAAGGACTGTAGTAACGCTACCTTATTCTGTATGAATAATTGAAAATTATAACATCATGAATGTACTGTCGAGGAACTGAATAGCCTTATAGGAGATATTGGGAGAAAAGTCAATGTTCCCCGGGCAACGCCAGGTATTACTGCTAGTAATTCATATAAATTAGTTCCTCTTGTTAGTAACTTAATTTTAGCTTGTAAATCCCAATGTTTGTGTAGATACTTTCAATATTGATATCGCGCAAAATTAGTATGTGCTGTCTTTATGGTGTTTCAAATTTAAATAGAAAATGTCATGTCGATACATTCATTAAAATCGGCAGTTATTTTAGTGTGGAGCTTCTCCCTTCCTTTTTGCCGATTTGGATGGAAAATCGTGTTTACAGACGCGCACAAAACAGAATTTAATTTTTTCATTTTTGGAATCCTGAAATTCCGTTGAAAACTCCGCATCGAAATTTAGACAGATTACATAAATTCCTCTATACTTCGTCTAGCTTCTTCGTATTATTTAACTTCCTATAGAAGTTAAAAAAAAAAACAATGTTTTTGTTTGGAAAATTGTAGTTTGTCTATTTCAAAAATATCAACCGCTTTCTCGTTCAAAATGTAACAAACCCTCCATATATATAATAGAGTGATCAATGTTATTAGAAAGACAGTATGCCCTTCATTGGTCCATCTCAAGGACGAACATTCACTTCACGAACTGTAGCATGCAAAATTACTATAAAAACAAATATTCCATAAAATACATCTTTTTACTGTTACAACTCCGCAAGTGGGGAATGAAATGAAATGAAATGAAAATGAAATGAAAATAAATTTTATTCTGGGACCGAGGTCCCCTAAGAATAAATACATGACAGACACTGGACAGAGTAACAAATAAAATGAAATATCAGTGATGGGATAAAGGTGCTACAGTGGATAGAAACAGGAGCAAAAGAAATAAAACTAAGTAAAAAAAATCATTGAATAAAAATAAAATAAATAATTATGATAAAATTAAATATAAATAATAAATAAGTAAACTTAAAAAATAATAGTAAAAAATGAGTTAAATTACAGATTCATTAAGAAGACATCAAGATAGGATAAATATGTAGAGGATAAAATAAAATAAAGAGAAAAAACAGTAGGTATGTATATAAAAAACAAGCTTGTGGAGGAGGGAATCTAGCCCAGGCTTCCTATAAAATTAATTTAAGAAAAACTTATAAAAAAAATAAAATAAGAGATGAAGATGAAAAGATAAATAAAATAAATAAGCAAAGACAATGAAAAAAAAAAATAAAATATGTTAAGGAGAGGGAAAGTATGGAAGAAGGGGAATAAGAGGCTAATCAGAGGGAGAAGATTGTTTATTGAGGAGGAATTGGAATAGGGAGGATTTGAAGGAGGCCATGGAAGGAGAGTGACGGATGAGGGGAGGCAGGGAATTCCAGAGGGAGGAGGCTTGGACAAGGAAAGAGTTGTGGAAGGCAGAGGAACGATGGGAGGGGATGAAGAGGTCCGAAGGACGGGATCTGGTGTGTCTTTGGTGGACAGAGGACTTGAATTGGAACATTTGGTAAAGGTAGTAGGGTTCTTTGGATTTTAACATTTGGAAGAGGAAGGAACCTAGGAGGTAATCACGGCGGTAAGAGGGTTTGAGCCATTTCAACTCGGAGTACCAGGGCGAGATGTGAGCATCTCTAGGGACATCGAAAACAAACCTGATGTGAGCGTTTAGAGTTCGTTGGAGTTTGTTATCGAGTCCCTTGCTCAGATCATAATAGACCAGGCACCCGTAATCGAAATGGGGAAAGATGAGGGAGGATACGAGGAGTTGTCGGGAACTTTGTGATAGAGAGTGACGGGAGCGTTTAAATTGTGCTAGGGATTGAAAGGATTTACGGGAAATGTAGGATACGTGATCTTTCCAGGAAAGGGATTGGTCTAGGATGATACCCAGGTTTTTGACTCTCGTCGAGTAGTTAATATCGGTGTCGTCCAGCTTTAAGTGAGGGGGGTCGAGTAAGTTACTGAGGAGCTTCTTGTTGCCTAATAAAATTGCTTGAGTCTTGTCGGGATTAAGAAGGAGTTTGTTCTGTTTGGCCCAGGATGATATCGAATTGATATCATCTGATACCTGAGAAAAAGCAAGGGGAAAGTTGGAGGGGTGAAAGGATAGATAAATTTGCAGGTCATCAGCGTAGAGATGGTATTTACAGTATCTGATGTGTTTAGGAAGGTCCAAAAGGAAGAGAGAGAAAAGAAGCGGAGAAAGGGATGAGCCTTGTGGGACACCTGAGTGGAGAGGAAGTGAGGACGAGGGTGGAGAGTTGGGGAACTTGACGGACTGAGAACGGTCTTCAAGATAGGACTGGAGCCAGAGGAGGACGCTATTGGATAGAGGGAGACTGGCTAGCTTGGAGAGGAGGATGGAATGGTCCACGGAGTCAAAGGCTTTGGAAAAGTCGAACAGTACTAGGAGGGTCAGTTGTCTGTTGTCGATGGCGTGTCTGAAGTCTTCTGTTAGTTTCAGTAAGGCAGTTTGAGTACCATACCCGGGTCGAAAACCAGATTGGAAAGGGTCCAGGAGACTTTTGGCAAGAAAATGGGGAATGATACCAATTTAGATGAATATTGACATCTCGTAATTTCATAATATTGAGATCTCTGGATATTACTGCAAAATAAAAAGTGCATTTGTCAACAAGATTCCGCTCAAACTGCTTGAATAGGATCGCATAATACGCCAAAGTAGCATAAGAGAATATCTGCTATAACATTGTTATTCCAAGTATAACGGTATATTTTTTATTACGATTTATTTTCTTCTCATTTTTAATAAAAACGTTTTATATTTTACTTCCCCATTTATTTGAAGTATCAAAAATTTGTTATGGAGTTTCCAATGGAATTTCATGTTGTCAAAATTCTGTCTGTGAACACGATAACTCCCGGTTGAATGAATATATAGACACGAAATGTTATGAAGAAACTTTCCTGAATCGAACTATAGACTTAAGATTTCATAAAAATCCGTTCTGTAATTTTTGTAGTAGGGGTGTGACAAGATTTGAGGGGATTGACAGACAAAAAGTGTTTTGTTTTGCGCAAAGACCCCTTGGGTCTCAAAAAGCATCATAAAGGTTGTTCTCTCCTGATATGCGAGAAAGCATAAACATATGATGACAAAAAACCCCCCCGTGAATGTTAGTGTAGTCATTACCTTAATTACAAAGGACGAATACTAACAAGCACGACATGTTTTTTTGTTTTATCCCATATCTCTTCGTTATGAATCATCTTTCATCATGTCACCTGTTATCTTTGTTATTGTTTTTTAGAAGAATAATATGACATAAAGTAACTGTATATTGTTAAAAGTTATTTCTGTCTGAATCAATAAAAATAAAATACGAGCACATGATGTGGTCATTATAGAACTTTCTTATATCAATCAACCTTGCTTGCTTACAGATCACTCTATTTTTTTTTTTTTTTTTTTACATATTTTATAATAATCGTGCGAAAATCCGAGATCGAGGTTTCAACGGATTTTCACGTTTCAAGGCCCCCCGAATACGTTTTGACCATTTTCGTGATGATGTCTGTCTGTGTGTGTGTGATTGAAAAGTAGTGAGCTCTCTACCGCAATAACGATTGTAGCTATGAACTTGAAATTTGAAATGAAGGAGTCCAATGTGCTTACTTAGCTCTGATTAGATTTTAGCTGTTAAGAACTTAATGCACAGTTTCTTCAAAGTTTTAAAAATGTCACTTAGACCAATTTGATTCTAACCCCGTCATAATAAAAGAAAAAAACAAATACAAAGTAACTGAAATGAATAGAAAATAAATTAATAAACATTCAAAAACAGAGATTATAATTTAAAACGTGAACGGATATTTTTATGTTTCTCTCCCTGAGTTTTCCCTATTTTCTTTACCAAAACGTTTCGACACTAATAAAAATATCCGTTCACGATTTTAAATTAAAATCTCTGTTTTTGAATGTTTATTAATTTATTTTCTATTCATTTCAGTTACTTTGTATTTGTTTTGTTTTTTGTTTATTTTTTTCTCTTTTTCTCTAAGAGTTTTTTAAAATTTACCCTTAAGCATTAGCATTGTTTTTAATTTAACTGATTATTTTTGATTTGTATTTAGTGATATATGGTTAAGGAACCTTATTGTATAATTGTTTCTAATTTGTTGCTTCGCGACAATTTAAACATTATTTTGAAATATTTCCTATGGAGATTCATTGTTCACATTTCAGAGGGATGCTTTGTTCCCTTATTGTTCAGACATCACATGACCTTTATTTGAATTGCCCTTTCCCTCTCCTATGAAAGTCAATATTTCTTTTTAATTTTTCTTTATGGTTGCTTACTGTTATTTTACAATTTTACTTTCATTTTGTTTTCATTTTTTTTTTTTTAAACAAATTTCATTATTCTCTTTTAAATATTTGATCAATTTGCTTTTTTACTTCCCCAGCCATACGAAGTATAGGGGAAGTTATGTGATCGATCAAAAATTGGATGCGGAGTTTTCAACGGAATTTCATGTTTTCCGACCTCTAGATCCCAAATATGAAACAACACTTATCAATTTTTATCGAAATGGGCAGAAGGGAAGGGGGGTATCAGAGGGGGGTTCAACTCATAAACCCCAATAACTGCCGATGTAATGAATGTATTAACATGAAATTTCATACAAAGTCAAAACCCAATGATTTCAACCCGCAATTTTATGGGTGCATCCAGAACCCCATGAGAACAACACCTATCGATTTCAGCTGAATCGGCTTACGAGGGGGGTTTTGTACTCAAAAACCTTAATAAATTTTCTATGTAGCGACATGGAATTTTATATTTCCCGGAAAATATCAGTTTCAGTACCTATATTATGTAATCGGTCTGAAATTTATGAAATTGAATATTTTCCGAGACCCTGATTCCATAAATAAATTAAAAAAAAAAAATTTTCTGTATCTGTGCACACGTAGAAACTCCCGATAGAAAAAAATATATCGACTTGAACTTTTATATGTGTATTCAGAACGTAATAAGAACTACACCTATTGATTTTTAGCCAAATCGACCAAATAAATGGGAAGGATTAAACGGGGCCTTGATACAAAAACCCCAATAACAACCGAAGTAATGTATTCAGAACCCCATGAGGAAGACTATCAATTTTCACCCGAATCGATTGAAGAAAGGAGAGGAGAGCTATGGATTCGGTAAATTTGGGTTCAGAAGAAGAGCGAAAACTTACTTGATTAATTCGCGGTGGGGATTCACCGACGACTGTTCTTGTTTTTCTTTTTGAAAAATGATATAATTGCATTGAAATACCGAGGTGCTAATTTAACTCAAATGAAGACGTTTTGGTCTAAACACAGGTTGAAATAATTTTAATATACTCGTACGTGACTACGAATTACTGATATATTTTGTAACGGTAATTTTCAAATGACAATTTCTTATAAATTTTGAACTTTATACCGCATGTTTTGGGGGAAAAAAAAAGATAGCTATTATCATGAACTGTGAACAATCAGTGATATTTGAGAAATAGAGGATAAATACTTAATGAGAGATATTTACTTATGTTTTATCAGTTTATAGATAGGTATAAGATTTCAGTTTGTGTTACTAAACTAGTTTAACCTTTCCTAAGTATCGCTACACTCTCTCCAATGGAGTTAATATTGTATTTTGTGATTTCATTGATAATACTTGTGTTTTTCTGCAGGTCGAAAAGTAGAACTGGCAGGTTGGTGCAGATTTTTAGAAACTTATAATGACACAAATTCTTAATTGAAACTTAATTATTGGTTGTCACTTCTTACTAACCTGACATTTTGTGAGGAAGGTTTTCTCTTTAAACGTGAACTCTCCGGTTATCGCTGGTTTCACGAGTGTATTAAAACAATGAAAGTTTGAGGTTTTAGCCAATCGCAGCTGACATTATTCGTATCTATTAGGGATATTGAAAACTGTTCCTAAGAAATACCTATTATAATTACCTAATATTTTGTAAAAGGTATTTCATGCCAAAGGAGCAATGGCAACATAGTAAACATTTACCTGTTCCTCAAATCACAGAGAATTTATACTATATATGTGTGTACGACGAATCTGGTCTGTTTCAATATTCAGCTACTAGTCTTGGCTTGAAAAATATATAATGTACCAATCAAGGGGATGGGAATCTTACTATTAATAGAGGTTAGCGGCATTGCCTAATTCCCTGGTCGAATAGGGATGTAATATTGCTCTCCGGCCAATGTCCGAGCTTTAACTACTAGATTATATCGCCTACTACCAGAGCGGTCTTTCGTTACTCTGATGGGCATGAGCCCTACTGTGGGAGTCCTAACTTTTGCCTACACTAAATTTTTATTCACCTAGGGTTTAACGAGTACCATACATCATACGTAGGCTCGGAACCATCCGATGGACGGCGTGCGGTAAGCAAGCACGTATACCACTGAGGCGCCATACCGGCGCCCTCCCAAAATGTTTAAATATAGTAAAAAAATGATGCCTATATTTGTGATATTTTGAGCTAGAACATTTTTCAAGATCATGGGTTTAGGCATTAGGATACATCCTAAGCGTATTTATGGTGTCCGATAGCCGAAGAGCTCTAGAGGCGTTAGAAAATATGAAACTGAATTCATGAATGAATCACATATCTACTAGAATATTAGTAGCAGGGGTTAATTTTGTGTAAACTGACGTTCTGGTTCGATTAGGGTGGGTGAAGGGTAAGGGGAGGGCATGCGAGGCAACAAGAAGGTAGATAGATGTTGCAAAGAGAGCCACCAGTGAGAGTGCTGCAATAGAGTGTAAGATAGCTTACAGCGTCTGTAAGGAGTACCCGGAGCAAATGGTAGACTGAGTATAGCTCTAAGTTGCTGTCAGACAGATTTTTTTAAATCTTTAATTCCCAAACTGATTCAAAAACCGTGATTCACTCACTCGCAGCAGTCTGTTCCAGAAAATATCCCGAGGTTTATAGAATGCGTTCAAACCATAGGCTTTGTGGGTTCTATAGACAGGATAAGTCGCCATACTGTCCCCGGTCCATGATAGCATAGATTTTATGGTAATGGAGTGGATCAAGTTCGTTACATTGAAAAACATAGTTTGTTCAACGCTATTTATCGTTACGTCAGTTGCCCCTTCAACTATACAACTCTCCTCGGAAGTAGAAACGTCGAGGTATACAGCAAAATTCTTTGTTTCCTATCCGTTATCAAAATTGGGGGAGGAGACGTTAAATGGCGGACTCAATCCTATTGGGTGTTAATGATCCCTGCACTAATTAAATCCGGCTCATGTGCACCAGAGTAGGTCAAAGAGCACTCTGGTGGTAGGCGATGTGACCTAATAGCTGAAGCTTCCCCCCCGGGGTATGGGTCACAACAACAATAGATCATTTTTAGAAAGGGGGCCAAGTGTTGTTGATATTTACAGAGGGACGGATAAAAGAGTATTTACCAATATTTATTTATCCATTTATAGAGATATTTACTTATCAATGATACCTAATAATAGTTCAGTGTAACTCTCTTAAATATCACTATTGACTTCACGATTGGATTTAACTATAACATTTATTATTTTTAGTATATTAAGTTATTTATTACAAATTTTGAGGAGCTTCATCTTAGTTCTAAACTTAAAGAACTTTCAAATCTCAGAAAACTGTAGGTACTCTTTGCTGCATCATGAGAAAAACAATATGAACACGAATAAAAATTCAAAATGAAATTTAGTGCATAACAATGTCATATTCATAGTCGTTTCAAATTCCTTTATATTCAAAGTAACGAAAAAAACTATGGGCAAAATACGCACATAAGAGATAAAATAAATGGTAATTAAAATATACATTTTACTTCTGCGAATATAGGGGAATAAGGAGTATTAGGGGTAGTTATGTAATCGGTTTTCATTCTATGTTTAGTTTTCAATAGGTTTCCATGTTTTTCAACCCTCTGATATCATAAATGAAATAAAAAGTGGAAATTCATGCCTGGCTGTGTGTATGTTTGAATATGATAACTTCCAATAGAATGGATGTATCGACACGTAATTGTGTATGTAAATCCAAACTCCAATAAGAACGACACTCTAACCGCCAATGGGAAGGGGGGGAAACAGGGTTAATTAGGGGAGAGTAGCAAATAGAAGGGCCTCAGTGCTATCTTGAGTATAGTAGGCAAGCACACTACAGATAGGACGTTAAGTGGTGTTGCAAAGTTAGTTAGGTATTGTTGAAGAACTGAGACCCCTACCTTAACTAAACCTGTCTAGAACAACCACAGTCGCTCATGTCCATCAGCGCTCTGGTAGTGACTGCAGCGCTGGTAAAGCACTCCATACGTTCAGATAGGTGTAATAATGATCATGTAAATCAGGAGTTATTATTTCATACTTAATTTTGATTGTTTACCAGTAGTTTGAGTATCTTATATCTTTAAAAAATGTTCTGTGATAAAATATAAATCAAAGGAGCATAATAGCAATGGCATGCGGCGAAACGACTTATCTTTCTAATACTGCTGTATCGAAGGGTTAAAACTTATTTTGTTATAAACGTGACTATAAGGTATCTAATGATGTATTATTTATTACTTTACAATTATTAATTTCCAAGATATAACCGTTCAAAGTGTGATCTTCCTCCCCACCGCAGGGAAAGACGTAGTTCTTGGTCGAAACTTCATAATACGAGAGCGATGAAAAGTCCTTTTAAGTAAATGTCTACCATTAAAAAACCGAAGTGAGGCTATCTTATAGAGCAAACTTCATGATATCCCACATTTAAAAAAAAGTACCAGTAATAACCTTGATGAAAAATGGTCAGGTATTTATGAAGGAACATTTTTTCAATCGCCTCCAACCAATTAACGCGTAAATAAATTTTTAAGTCGGCATATTTCCGTTGAGGTTCAAGTTTAGATTTTAGTGATCGAAACAAAATGATCAAAATTCTGAGCCTTGAAAATTTCCACTTTTTTTTATTTGTGCCAAAACTTGGCTTTCTTGTTTAGTGATCGAGTAGTTTTCTTTTCTCGCATATTTCATATTAGATATATAGATAGCATATTTCTCCGACCTCGGTTGTTATGGAAGTGGCTCCATGGAGCAGCTTCTTTGATGATATCCTCATTGTTGGCATATTTGTCATTTTTCAGACAGAGAAGCCGAGCTAGCTCTATCCCTGCTGCTATTGCTACTGGGACTGTGAATGTTAGCTGTATTACCAGGAGCAGTGGTACACCATCATCATCTCCTGCCAAAGTCTCCCCTCTCGTCACTTCTACTCCACATTCAATCCTGAAGAAGTCCTACCTGGCCGAGGATCACCATCAGCTAAATCCAGCACCCGCAGCCTCCCTACCTGTATCCATCCTGAAGAGGAAAACTTCTCATGATGAAGGTAATGACAATATAGGTTTTAGTTCCCCAGCTATTCTTCGTGTTAACTATATGTATAAAATAATACGCAATAATAATATACTGAATTTATTAACTCGATATTTTATATGAGAATTGAAGAAGAGTTTATTATAACAGTCGCATTTACTAAGGTACAATTATACAATAGGTTCCTTAACCATTACCCTTATACACTAAATACAAATCAAAAATAATGAGTTAAATTAAAAACATTGCTACTGTTTAAGAGTCAATTTTAAAAAACTCTTAAAGAAAAAAGAAAAAATACTGAAATGAATAGAAAATAAATTAATATACATTCAAAAACAGATTACAAAAGAGATTATAAATTAAAATCGTGAACGGATATTTTTGTGTTTCCCTCCTTGAGTTTTCCCTACTTTCTTTATCAAAACGTTTTGATTTGTGTCATACTTAAATAAAAAAATGTTTACTGAAATTTAGTATGTAGTCCAGTAGGAGCTCAACATTTAGGTCTTTATAGATTTGGAGGAGTAGCTACCAACCAATGAGATTTTATATATGTTCCAGAACCTTCCAAGAACGACTCCTATTGATTTTCAACCAAATTGACCAAAGGGAACTCTAATAACTGTCGTTGTAATAAATATGTTGACACGAGAAGGCGCCAAGTAGCTCAGTGGTATGCGTGTTTGCTTACTGAGCTCAAGGTCGCAGGTTCGAAACCCGGCCGAGGTCCTTAGTTAATTGTATCTGGGAAGTAAAATAAACAAGCACGCCGACCTTCGGATGGGACGTTAAGCGATGGTCCCGAGTCTTTACGATGTCTATGTGAATAAGACCAAAGAGCGCTCTGGTAGTAGGTGATATGACGAAGAAGTTAAGCCCGGACATGAGTCACAATAACTAACTATATTGACCCGAATTGTCATATGTAAATTCAAAGTCTTATAAGGATGACATTTTCAGCGGAGGGAAGGGTAGCTCAACTCAAAAATCCCAATAACTTGTGATAATTAAAATTTAAAAAAAACTTTGAAATAATAAACTTAAACAAATAAATAATAAAAATAATTGAAATTACCACATTTTCTGTAGAAATTATAGCTGCTCTTTAACTAAATTGTGCACGTATTTAAAAAAAAATTCAATTAACAAATTTTTCATTTGAATTTCTTCTTCTACTAAAGAGATGTCATATTGTTTTTCTAAATTTCCAAAAATGTTCAATCTAATCCAGGGAAATGAATAGCATAGAATAAGAGAACACACATTGGGTTTATTTACCTAAACCTACATTATTAATTGCATAGCTAAAATTGGTGATAAAAAAATGAAATTATTTTACAAAAATAAATCTTACTAATTACTTAAAACTATATCAGTCTTTTTTCTGTTTTATTATTGGCCATTATTTATAATTCTTTTATATTTAGGGCATATATATGTACATATAAATAAAATTTTTTTTTTTCACATATTTCCAATGTTATAATGTTATAATTTACCTCCTCTACATCTTCTCCCATTCAGACTGGTTCACTACACCTTAACCCTATTAACTTTTCTCTCTCTAGACTGTCCACTTCCACAACACACTATTTAAAACAACTGATCGTCGCCTTATTTCTCTATTCATTGGTTGTTAACATTTCGTTCCAAATAAAATGCAACTAGTCCATCTTTGTATATTTATTCACTACTTCACTCCTAACAGCTGTTTTTATACAAATAAATATAATTAATTTTATAATATTTTAATAAACTTAATGTGTGTAAATTGATTACATCACAAACTGCCAATGTATTGAATGTATCGACTCAACATTTAGTATGAGAATTCAAAAGTCACTATGTAAATCAAATATTGAGTTTTAGCCCAAACGGTCGATTGGCTTTGGGGGAAGAGTAGAAACGTAATTGATTAATTTGAGCTGTGGATGTACATAGCCAGTGATTCACCTACAACTTTTTTGTGAACAGGGGCCTCCGGTGTATCTAATTGATATATTTTCATAAATACATAACATTACTTATATATTATTTTGATGTGTCCAGGAGCAGCAAGATGCGCGAGTCCTGTCCGATTCTCGTCCAGTGTTGTCGAGAAGAAAGGACGAGGTATTCTGAAGAAGCATCGCAGTCTTGACGAAACTCACGTTGATCTTCAGTCCCTCCAGGTAATCTAGTGATTTTTTTTTTCTTTTTGTGCTGCTATATTTCACGTTTCTATTTGCGATCTGCGCAAAGTGTTAGTTAGGAATTTATATAGAATATCTCGTGCAATTCCTCTTTTTCTATTATTATTTAATATAATTTTTTCAAATTAATTATTTCTTATTTATATTTTCAGGCAAATTTTTTTACTTTAAAATTTTATACATATAACGAAGTGGATATTTTTCTTTTTAATTTTTGACACATCAATTAATTTTATTTTTTATATAGACCTTGTATTAACTCGGTTTGGTGATGTCAAATCTACCCATCACTTTGCCAGTCACTTCTAATAGAGAGAGTAAGTAGTCTGAAGCTCTTGATGATGCATATGTCTCAATCCGGTGACAATGCATTATATCATAAGAGAAGTGCATTATATCATAATTTCAAGTCGAGCGATTCAATCCGTTGCAGATCATATGTCATTTTTTTTAGATATTTCCTGGATTTATGGAAAAATTGTTTATTACAAAAAAATGTCCCTTATGCTTTTATGGTGAAAGTTGCTGTTGGCAAACCATAAAATTGAATAAAAATCTTAATTTCAAGGTCACTATTGATATGTTTAAGTTACTTGTTCATGTCACCAAAATGGAATAAGTGATTTGCCACTAGGTCTCAGCCACTGGCTAGGATTTCACTTGTACAACTTTTTTTCCTGAACAGAACTATCATTTTTGTACCCGATTATGCACTTAACGAAAAGTTTTCAAAAATGTCAATTGGACCATTTTGATTCTAACCCCGTCAAATATTAATCAATATCTGTGGAATAGGTTTAAAATGCAAGTATATAATTAAAAGTAAAAACATTAAAAAATGTATAAAAAAAACCAAGTTTTTCAGAAATATCTTTATATTTCACTTTTTAATTATATATAGTACACTGAAAAGTAGAAAATAAACCTTTATTCCCTGCTTGCGCAAAATGGACGACCTTTTAATTGGTAACTGAGACCTTGTATTTAGAGTGGTTGTTATCAGCTCATATTAACAAAGCACAACTTGAAACGTTACATTAACGATGAGGTTTATATTAGCTGAATATTTACATTTTCTATGTAAGTTATCTTTATTTCGTTACAATATTTTAATATACATTTTTACAGGAAGTTATTTTATTACGTACAATATAGAGTACGTTATAATATTTAATGCAGGATTCTACTTCCTGGAGAAGTATTAATTATTATACATTTTTTTTTTCTGACAAACGAATATATTTTCTTTTATTAATCTCCTTATTATTTTATTTTATTTATTCATTTTATTTCTTTTTGTAGGATTATGGTGATGAAACGAAACCAATACTTAAAAATGGGCAAGAAAGACGGCGGTGTTCTCTGGAAGAAGTGTTAGCTCGATCATCAGAGCCACAGGGGATCCTGAAGAGGAAGGCAAGTCGAGAGGAAACGGAGCCAACACCCGAACCACCTCAGGTAACTTGATCCTGTCCCTTAGAGGGAGAGTGGGTACTTAGTTGGTCTATTCTAAAAGCATGTAAAACTTCTCGGTGACACAGCAACAAGGAGGGGGCCCTATACATTTCATAAGTGTCCAACGCTAAAAACATATCTGTAATATGTTCAGGATATACCTGATTTAGCATCTTCTCTCATTCCTTTCTGATTTATAGTAACCATCAAGGCACCGGGAGCTCAGTGATATGCGTGCCTGCTTATCGTGGGCTCGAAACTCGGTCGAGGCCCTTGGGTTACATGTGATTACTATTACATATAATTTTTACATAAAATTTCATGACATAAAACGGCGGGGGTATACTAATGAGGCGCTCTTTAATAATGAATTCAAAATCAGAATTCAATTCAGTTATATACTTTATCAAAGTCATTTCCCGTATTTCTAAAGGAGATTCGACAATTTCTCACGATGCGTGTCGTGTCCAATGCAAGAGCAAGTTAGCGAATATGAAAAACGCATTTTTTCAAATTCGTTAGTTTGACATGGTAGGGACGATATTTCCAACATGTGGAGGTTTTGGATACATTAACTAAGCACTATTCAGATGTAATTAGTGATTTCACAATACCGTATTTAATTTTATCTAACTTGTCTAATACTTGTGTGTAATCAGTCACCAATGTCAATATCAGATATTTTAATTTATAGATGACAAACTTCTCTTTTGAAATATTGTCCATTTCTCGCTTAAATTATACACAAACGACCAGATTCAGCATTATACACCCTCGTCAGGTTTAGTTATAAACTAAGATAAGTTTAAAAAATAAAGAAAAACGTATGTTTTTTAAAATAATGTATTTCACAAAATATATATATATATATTGGTATATAATTTATGGGAGCAGTTTCGGTATTGCTACCATTTTCAGCCACGACTTAACAAATACTGTATTTGCATCTGTTAAGTCGTGGCTGAAGATGGTAGCAATACCGAAAGTACTTCTATATATTATACATATTTTGTGAAATAGACAATATTTTTAAAAAACATACTTTTTTCTATATTTTTTATTAGGTGTTTCACAATATCTCTGTAGAGTAAGCATTAATAAGACAAGTTTGCTGATTGCGAATCATTCTTATAGATATATGTCAGGTAGTTATGGAAGGGTTTGGAATTTCAACTAGGACATTCTCATGATAAAATTATTAAATTTTAACAAGAAAAACTAAGTTATAGATGTGATATGCGTCAAATGCCGTTTGTGCATTTAACAAAATGAATACTGATGACATCAGAATATTAATAAAATAACAATCAGAAGCGCATATTTGCTTACAATTTAACAAACAAAATCCCTTTCCTACCATATGTATGAAAATGGTTGGAACTCAGCAAATTTATCTATAAAATTTTTGAGGAATTGACAATATTTCAAAAATCCGTTTGTTTTATTTATATAAGGACTATTCAGTCATAGAAAAGTATAATTTAGGAAGTGGTTTTCTAGGGAACAAAAAGGACATTCTCATGATAAAATAGGACTAGGACATTCTCATGATAAAATTATTAAATTTTAACAAGAAAAACTAAGTTATAGATGTGATATGCGTCATATGCCGTTTGTGCATTTAACAAAATGAATACTGATGACATCAGAATATTAATAAAATAACAATCAGAAGCTCATATTTGCTTACAATTTAACAAACAAAATCCCTTTCCTACCATATGTATGAAAATGGTTGGAACTCAGCAAATTTATCTATACAATTTTTGAGGAATTGACAATATTTCAAAAATCCGTTTGTTTTATTTATATAAGGACTATTCAGTCATAGAAAAGTATAATTTAGGAAGTGGTTTTCTAGGGAACAAAAATTATATAATGTTCACATTTATTTAAGTATCTCTGTGCATTGAATCGTCGTGAGGCAAAATAGTCTCGCTTTTATTTCTTCATATTTTGATATATAAAAGGTTTCGAAAAGTACAATGAAGAGTCCGATATTGAGTCATGAATAAATTTGTATCTTTCTCCTCCAACCTGTCATTTCTCGCGCAAAACAGACATAAAAAAATAATGGTGAACCTAGCCTGGGTAAAGGTAGGGAGATGGGTAAAAGATGTGAAACCTTGCTGAAATCATTATTTATTTTATATTCCAATAATTATTGTTTAAACAAGTATGTAATACTTCATTGTTATTTTAGGGAATCCTGAAGCGGCGCACATCACCCTTGGTCTCTACCGAATCACTCTCTCCAGAGCCGATCCTTAAGAAGAAAGAAGAATCCCATGTGGAGCCTCGACCCATTCTGAAGAAGAAATCTTCTTGGGAGGAAGATAGTGGGGAGCATCACTCCGGGAGTGGAGCAAGTATGCGGCCCATACTGAAGGAGAGTCCAGCCCGCCGCAGACCACCTCTAGCGGCAACTGACCTCATCCACATCCGGCCTATACTCAAACAGACGGAAGAAGTGTTGTCCATACAACAGCAAGCAGTCACAGCTATATCAACTGTGGTACTGCGGCCTAGGTTAGTCTGAATCGAGAGGGTACTCATGCTTTATTGCTCATCGACTTTCTGGTGAGACTACAAATGTCTCATCGCCTCTGGCACCCTAAAAATGTCTTACTCAAAGCCTAAGAAATGTCTCATCTACCCACTGGCAGCTTTAGATATTTTGACGTGAAACATCTTTCGTTTCGGTCAGTAGGGGGTCGCTTGCTAAAACCGCAAGCAACGAAAACATGTAACACTAATATCGCTTATATCTTTGCAACCGTACTACCCAAAGTAAGGCTCGCACTTTGGTATCGTTGTCTAGAGGAAAGAAGCCATTACTCAGTCACGCGCAGATGTGGCTGTTGACGCGCCTCACATGACACAATCGGAGCTTAATTTAGCCTCGCGCGGAGTTCACAGAGGCGTAACTCGATTCGAACAGGAGTAGTTGCGTTTGAGAGATCTCACTCTGTCTTGGTAGGTATAATCTATCGAACTCAAACCAATGCTCTTCAGGAGTTATAAGGCTTACAAGTGTAATTTGTTGCAGAAATTTGACAGTTGCTCGGCTATGGCGCCCCCGCGTTCGACACGTTTTATATTTGGTTACGTTATTTTTGTACCCTAGTGCCCATATACTCTCTGCAACACGCAGAAGACGTTTCGCGTACCCCACTTCTGCTGCGTCCCTGATACAGCCTGTGTTTTTCCTTCAAATGTGTGCCATACGAAAATTTCTTCTCGACTCGGCTGCCATTATCCTTTATCATTCACTTTGACACAACTTTTCTATAATTCAGTTAGACGGCGATAAAATACCTCCTAACTCTTCATAAACACTTTTTTGTGACCACTTGAATCCCAAGCGACAATGTCGAGAACTTGTTTGTTTTTTCGTAGTCTTTCATGCGATTTTTTGGGCAAGACCTAAAGGCGCAATTCCACTGAGGCAACTCTGAACGACATGAGGCATGATACTTGTTTCCTAGTGTTGCCTGATTATAGGTGTGCGACTATGTGCCACAACATTCAACAATGTCGCATGCGCTTTGTCGTTTATGCTTGTAGCATGCGTCTAAAACGATTCCATTCAGGCAACTTCAGTTTGGTGCATCATGTCTTTACAAACAGTCGCGGCAGCTGCTTATTTGGTAATAGCTTTGAATCGTAAAAAGAAAAGAAGAAGGCCACGGTGGTGGAGAAGAGAACTATATGTTGGTGGTCAAGAGACTTGGCATAATTTATACAAGGACTTGGTTGCTCATGATGAAGCTCTATTTCGAAATTTTACACGAATGAGTAAAGAAGATTTTGAGTACTGCCTGCCTGCCTATTCATCACTGCCTGCAGTTGACAATGTTGATTTAGGTACATCGACGTCCAATAAAAAACTTAAAAGCTCAAGAGCAAACCATTTTCCTTTTTGCTAGGAGATGAGCCAGTTTTTTTGCATTGTAGTTTTTTTCCCTCACGATGGAATGCTGAACGCAAATTCTTGATTTTCTTTTCTACCTCAGCCACAGTACAATTATATTTATTAGTTAACTTCTTTAACTTGTCATTTTTTATTCGAATGTCTTTATAATCACTAATTTTGTTGTTCCATAATTCGGATGAATTATGGTAATCATCAATAAATGGTGTGGTTCTTTCATTATTCCAATCCATGTCGCACGATACAAGCCGCACCGATCCGGTGACTGTTGGATAACGACGACACTGTTCCTGTCAGGAGGTGACGCATGCGGCCTGGCAACAACAGTCAACTTGTAGCATGCGGCAAGGAGACTTGTTTCTTGTCGCTTTGTGTTCCTTCAATGGAAAGATGTGTGTAGCATGTTGCCCTAAAAGTTGCCTCAGTGGAATTGCGCCTTAACAGAGAGCGATGTATGATTAATAGATCGGTACAAGCAATGCCAACATGAGACCAGTACACGGGCTTAGACGATCGAAAAGATTGAAAAAAAATTCGGGAAAACTCAGTAGCGAATTTATGTCCCGTTTTCACTATTCTGACTGGCCTGCTTTATTTTTTATTTGTGTCCATATTTAATATCTTTAGATCTTGATAAAGATTAGTTTCTTGACTAAAAGAAAAGACTATTGCACTTTACAGAATTCATTCGTTTGATATTCTCAAACTAAAAAAGAAGAAGATTGATATGAACTGAAACACAATTCGAGTTAAAAACAATCAACAATTATTGGCGATTAAACCTGGCTGAAAAATAAAAACATTTCTAATATAACTACAAACTAAACTTCGTATTAAGATGAAACTATTTATGAAATGTTTACGGATGGGGTCGAAGGTGCCTGGGATTTCCCAATCGTAACCGCCCTTTTGAAGATCCTCAAAATAGATATAGATGTATGTTATCAATTGTTATTTTATTATTTCTCTGTTTACAATGAAGATCACGGGGGAGAGAGTATAGCGAAATATATCTAAAAATTGAAAATACATTTCGATTACAACCTCCCATAGTATCAGTTCCCAAGTCAACGTTTTTTTTTGGATGTAAGCATACTTTGTTTTGTTTTTTTTTCAAAATGTATAGGCAAACGTTTATAGGTGTGCGCCAGATAGGAAAATTCTATATCTAAATATTATAGTTATTTTAAGTTAACGATCATGATGCACATAAATAAAGTTTACGGCTGATTTACGCAGTAAATATTGGTGTTATAGTACAATGTAAAAACATATCACTATAAAATAGATATAACTTTTAGTAAAGGGCAGCTTTTCATGATTTTAAAATGACGCACCAAAAATAATATATATAATGTTTTATCTAAATCTCATTAGAATAAACGACCATCAGTTTTTATAAAATTTCTAATAACGAAATGATAGAAGAAAAATGACGTTTCTAAGTTTAACCAGCCTGCTAATGAATGAGATCGAGGATTGGAATTCAATATGAGAATATATTTTATGAATGCTCAATTGCCTGTAGAGCCAATTAATTTTACGACAGGGCACTTTTAACTTTCTTATTCAGACAGAATCTTTATGCTATTCGTATAGAATTAATGGCTGCTTCTTTATTCTCTCTAAAATTAACTATTGGAAGGAAGAGAAAAAAACGTCGTTGTGTTGGCCTCTTCGAACCCCATCTCTGGCTTATCTTCAGATATCTCGTAGCAATTGTATGTGTTAGTGTTAATGTTATTTTTTGGTCAGTATTGACTTATGGAACCCTGCAATGTGTATTGTCGTGGAGGTAACACAGAAGATTCCGGGACGTTCTGGCAGAGGAAATTAAGTTTGAAATACTTTTCTACCAAAATAAAGTAATTAATAAATTAAATTTTGTTGGAAAATTCAAAATCGGAATTTTCTGCTTTATTAAACTTTTATTCAATCAAACAATGAGATTTACTATTTTACTTTTCCCTGACCTATTTAAATGGTTTATCTTTTCTGTTTACAGACCACGAAGATCGTATCCAGTTGAGAATCGCCTCTCCTTAGACCCTACACTCCTCCGAAGACCTACTCTCTCAGAGGATGAACCTAAATCTCGGCCTATGTCTGTCGCTGAAAGGGTCTTACATATGGAGGCCAATTTCAACTCTCTCGATTCTACTACTACTATTACTACTGGCGGTCGCAGATCTATTTCCCCAAGGTAATTTGATATATAAGTTAGACTTGTTACAGCTTCCGTATTTTCGTTGGCTCATAAATTGTTCAAAATGTGTATGCACATGAGTTAAAATATATGCATATTATATATACATATATAAGTGTCACGAATTGTGAAAGTATATTGCTACGAACTGGTGTGTATATTGAATGTTTCGTTTGTTTTATGGTTTGAAGTAGTTTTCTTTTTGTTTTTAAGTTATTTAACTTCTAGTTCGTTCTAGAACACGGTTAAAATCTTGCCAATAGAAATTTATGGAATATTCTAGAACAGAACTTTTTGCAAGTCAAGTAATGTGCTATGGACTAGAGTGATTATTATTTATCAGTCATATAAAGACAGATGTATATTTTCTCCTCATATTTTGATTAAGTTTTCTTTTGGACTGCGTGGGACTTTAAGTGTGTACTATTGGAAAATAGTAAAAAATGGAAAAGTGGATTATTAATAAGTCTCAAGTATCAATAATGGAAGGGTGAGGTATTTTATGAACCTATTGAAATACAGATTTCAATAGAAATAAACAATAAATAATAATTAGTTATTATGACTAATGTCCGGTCTTTAGCTACAAGGTCATATCGCCTACTACCAGAGCGCTCTTTCATCACTAGGGGGTCTTTAACAGCACCAGATATTGTATAGGCTTGGAACTACCGCTCAACGTCCCATTTGAAGGACGGCGTGCTTAAGTCCGAGATCTTGAGCTCCATAAGCAAACATGCATACCACTGAGCTACCGGCGCCCTCCTAATTAGTGTTTCAGAATCGCTTTCTACTGTCAAAAGATCAATCGAATCCATTTGGCGACCGAATATCCTCCGGAGAGTCTACTAACACATGAAAGAAATTGCACCCAAATCATTTGGAAAATAGTTAATTCATTACTCACTGTACTGTGTTTTATTCATAAGTCAGTAGACTAAACACTAAGGAAGTTTGTGGCAATATAATCATCAATAATCACATAAAGGGCGCTGGTAGCTCAGTGGTATGCCTGGTTGCTTACTGAACTCAAGATAGCAGGTTCGAAACCAGGCCGAAGCCTTTCGTTTATTTTATCTGGAGGTAAAATAAACTTAAGCACCCCGTCCTTCGGATGGGATGTTAAGCGATGGTCCCGAGCCTGTACGATGTCAGGTACTCGTTAAAGACCCCCTAATGAATAAACATTTAGGGTAGACAAAATGCAGGACTTCCGTAGTAGAGTCGGGCTCATGTTCACCAGAGTGACGAAATAGCGCTCTGTTAGTAGGCGATATGACCTAGTAGTTAAAGCTCGGACATGAGTCATAATAACTAACTCTAATCATAAATTCAAAATTACTAACCTGTTTAAAGTTAATAACCTGGTTAAAGTTTGTTCCTTAATGCCATCAATTTAATAATAGTGTATTGTACAAGAAAGAAGAATTTCCTCTAAGATTCATAGTTAGACAAGAAAAAATACTATAAAGGTTCACTTTGAGATAAGAGGGACGGAGAACTAGACTGTTTGATGTGGTTCCATGGAAACAGGAGGAGGGGGATTCAGTTGCCTCTTTTTATCTCTAATGATTCTACTATTTTTACATAGTCTGGTAAACTATCAAGAAAGAAAACATGTTGTCTGTAGCTCTGTTTGGTATCAGCATGGTGGTGGGGGGTGTTCAGTTGGTTGTCTAATTGAGGGAGTTGTCGGAAGCCAAGCCAGAGCAGGAAACGAAACAGGAAAAACAATATATATTATAGACATTTGGCAAAAATCCAACACCAAGTGAACTCAACCTATCTGATTTCACGATTGCTTTGTGTGCCTCTTTGGAAAACGTCATCCCTTTGTTATTAATAGCGTAAATTGTTGTAATTATATTTAACTATATATAAAAAAAGGCACTGGTGAACACTGATAATGTACTTCACCAGAACGAATTAATCAGTTAACGTTTCGCTCCCCCTCCAAAACCAGTCGACCGTTTGCGCTAATATGCAGTTGACTTATCTTAAATCCTCATATTAAATTGTGTGTTGATAAATTCATTACATCAGGTTTTTGAATTGAGCCCCCTCCCTGAACTCCCCCTTCGCTTCAACCGATATCGCTGAAATTTGACAGGTTATGTCCTCATTGGGTTTTGATTACATCATTACATGGGCAGTTATTGGGGTTTTTGAGTTGAACAGTTATGGTGTTGGTCAGTAAACCAATCCATTTTGCCATTAAAATTTTATTTTCAGGTAGAGGTTTATCTCCAAAACACATATAATACCTAAAAATATGAAATTTGACGTATAGGTGCTTTTATATCTGCCGCATCTAGGCGAGGTATACAATATCATTTATGTAATTATATATTTAAGAAAATAAATACAATCCGAGCCTGTACGATGTCAGATACTCGTTAAAGACTCCTCGCAAGATGAAAAAAAATTTAGGATAGGCAAAATATATCCCCTTTTGCTGATTGCGCTGAAAATTAATGTGTCGTCTTTATTGGGTTATTTGAATTCATATATGAAATTTTGTGTCTATACATTCATTACAATGGCAGTTATCAGAGTTTTTGCGTTAAACCTCTCCCGTAATCCCCCCCATTCTCTTTGGTAGATTTATATATACTAGGTGTCATGGTTAGAGGATTCTGGCTTCAGATATCAAATTTTGTGTCGATACATTCATTGTATCGGTAGTTAACAGACACACGGAAATGTTTTCTTCATATTTGGTATCTCGAGGTCGGAAAACATGAAATTCCATTGAAAACGCTGCATCGAATTTTTGACGGAATACATAACTTCTTCTATACTTTGGGTAGCTCGGGAAATAAAAATTGTCCTAAAATGTTTTTGAAAAATATTTCTTAATATCTATGGGAGTCCCTATCCTACTTTTTTTTCACCTAGGGAGGGGTCTTTGACGAGAATCTGCCATCGTACAGGCTCGGATTATATTGATTTTCTTAAATATATAATTACATAAATGATATGTATACCTCGCCTAGATGTGGCATATAAAAAAGCACCTATATGTCAAATTTCATATTTTTAGGCATTATATGTGTTTTGCAGATAAACCTCTGTTTACGAACATATAACTGTTTAAGGGTTTCGTTTTACATTTGTACGAAACCTTGAAAATCAAATTTTAATAGCAAAATGGATTGGTTTACTGACCAACACCATAACTGTTCAATTCGATCAAGTGACAGTATTTATAAGATATATATTTTCACCAATAAGGATGTGATCAGTGTTACAAAAGGAAATCTTTCAAATATTGGCCAGAGTCCAGAAGAGAGACGAGTAGCCCCACTATAATTAATTTGGCCTCCTATTCCGTTTCCCTCTGTATATTTAGACTCCAGTTCTCGCCATGGTGTGTGTTTCCATTCTAACTGGGTCAAGAAAAACTATTGGTTGCTCTGGGAGGAAGATGTGTGTTCGTAAGTAATATTTAGGGAATGAAAAAAACCCATCAGATATGGCTCCTTAAACTGGTTTTATCTCTGCTCAACTATGAACTTTGTTTTTTACAGTTAGCTTAGTTTTTCTGGTCCCCCTGAATTTTTTCTACTTTATTTTAATATATAAAGTGGATAAAATTCAGGGGGACCAGAAAAACTAAGCTATATATATATACATGATGGTTCTGAAAGAACCCTGGCCTCCGACACAATCATCATTGAGATCTTTCAATTCTCTATTCTTCCGGATACGCCATATACCGTTCTCAAAATCGGATTACCTTCCTTTCCCATAGTTGCAGAATCTCTTCATTTTATTTATTCAACGCCCAAGTTTCATCAGTGTAATTCACAATTAGACGGACAATAGTTTTATAGTCAATTAGTTTGACCCTCCTCGTCCAGGTGCGGAACTTGAGTATTCTTTGGAGAGCAAATAGACATCTATTCCCTGCAGCAACGCATGCTCTTATTTCGTGGCCAACGTCATTTTCCTCTGTGACCAGAGCCCAAAGATACTTGAATTCCCTGACTACTGGTACTAATTGTTTGAAATTATTATAAGAGCGTCTTGCACAGGGTTCCGTGGGGTCTTCATGTACACGGTCTTATCTACGCCGTTTATATATATATATATATACATAACGGCGTAGATAAGACCGTGTACATGAAGACCTCACGGAACCCTGTGCATATATATATATATATATATCATGGTTGAGCAGAGATAAAACCAGCTTAAGAGCCATATCTGATTGTTTTTTTCACTAAAAAATATATATATATATTTCTCCTGGAAATATCTATATTTTGGGCCTAGCTGGTTATTAAATATAGTGGCTCATATATTTTTTCAACTATTTAAATTTATAGTTCATAACTTGGTCTTGGAATAGGGCCAGATATCGCTGCAGTCAATAAAATGTATATTATCTGTTATAAATATATAATTTTGGAAATACAGTCTTGATAATCCTCTTTGGTGATAAATATCCAATTTAATAGTGGCAATGAAAACCTTTCTAAATAAATGTCTACCTGAAGGAAGTTACCCTAATTATAGTATAACACATTAAATAAAAGATGTCGGTGAATCACCTAAAATGTACTTCCCCAACACGGAGTAATCAATTACTTTTTGGCTCTCCCTCTAAGTATCAATAGTGCTTCTGAATTCTCATACTAAATTTCGTGTCCACACATTAATTACATCGGGAGTTAATAGAGTTTTTGAGTCGAGCCATCTCCTCCCTTCTGCCAATTTCGCGAAAATTTAATATGTGCCGCTCTTATGGGGTTTTTGAGTTGATACCTCCCTCCTTACCCTCTGATTTCCCTCTTCTGTTCTGCGGAAAATTAATAGTTGTAGTCATTATACGGGTTTGAATTTACATATGAAATTTTGTGTCGAAACACTCATTATATCAGCAATTGGGATTTTTAGTTGCCCCCCTCTGATCACCAATAAATTCATTCTATCGGGAGTTATCGAGTTCTCACACAGACTGACATTTTTTTTACTCGTTTGGAATCAGGAGTTCGAAAAACATAAAATTCTGTTGAAAACTCAACATCGAATTTCCGACCGATCAACATAATAACTTCCTTTATACTTTGTAAATATGTGGAACTGTAATAATACTAAGTGATGGAACGATAGATCGAACTTACCAGTTGGCAGGTTTTACCATTCGATAGAGCAGTCTGAACTACGTAAGTAGCGGTTTATTGTTCATTTTTATCCTTTGAGTCAGATGGGAGGTTTGTGTTTCTTAGGCGTTACTGGGGTGCGTATGAGGACGTCGGTAGCTCAGTGGTTGTGTGCGTGCTCACTGAGCTCAAGATCATGGATTAAGTAATGGTCCCCAGACCCTTACCCTAGGTGAATAAAAATTAAGTAGAGTGAGGCTAATGTTCACCAGAGTGCCGAAAGAGGGTTTTGGTAGTAGGCGATATGGCATGAGTCACAATAATTAACTAACTGGGATGCTTATAGGTTCATGTTTTTCCTGTGATTCTTTCAGAGGTGTTTTCTTTCACGGCATTGATGGATGATCAGAGGTCAAGTCATAATAAATGAGGTTTTCAATATAGAATCGCCCCTGTGAGGTCTTGATGTTTTCAACTCACTTTAAAGATGTCCGAATACACTTCTGCGATCTGTAAATATCACACTCGTGCTGAGGGTCAATAGAAGGTATTGACTGCCTCAATTGTAGCCTTAACTTCCATTCAGCATCTGACATAACTGTAATCATGGTTATTGGGGTGGGCAGAAGGGTGTGATAACAGAATTTTATACCAATAGACTTGAGATCCACCAACTATAGGGACATACGTTGTTAGAGTAATCACGGGGCTGTCAGTGCATCAGTATTTGGGCTTGACAGCATGCTTGTACTATGTTTGTCCTTTTTTTCACTGATTCTGAATATCTAACCATCTAGTATGTGCCGGACAATGTCCAGTCCCAAAGCTGACATGTGTAATGTAACGAGTTTCGGTATCATAATGTAAATTGTCGCTTAACCCCCTAAACATATGATGAGGGTGTTAGAGTTATGATGAGTCTGCATATTGAATTAGAAAATACGCACCCACAGGTCATTTTGACGAGGATATTAATGGATGTTATGCTTTGTACAAGTGTTTGCAGTCTCACTGATTGGTTTTAGAGTATCTATGCCATATTTCTTGCTTTCTTCTACATTCCATTCTTCCATTAAATAACATATTACTCGATTTACCTGCCTAGACAGATAATTTGTTGGCTATTTATTTCCCCCCCTCCCATATAATTGTTTTCATTGAGCTGTGCTTCTACTCGGCCTGTTGACACTATTAATGGCGATCTGCCAACCTTCCCCCCCCCCCCCCCCCCCCCTCCTCTCTCATCTTTGGCTAACTCTCTGCTAGTGGACATTGCCTTCGGTCTCATCTCTTCTCTAGCCGGGTTCTATTCCTAGACCAGTGCCAATCTAGAACCGGACCCACCAACTTTAGGTAATTTCTAGTTTACACACTATTTATCCGTATCACCGTTTATTGTTCAACTTGTTGTTGCTTTTTTTGTTCGGTTATTAAACACGAAATAGTTCTCTGTGTTAGAAAATTAGAGAAACAGAAAAACGCCTCGTCACATTACGTTCTACGTACTATTTTAAAATTATAGTGTTTATTGTTGTGTTACGTTTAAATTCATTCCAAGAGATTAATATCATGTGTCTCTTAAATAAAGTGTAACATAATGTGTCTCCATTATTATGCTTCTAAAGTGATATCGCAATGAAATGCAATGATTAACATATTTTAATGAACAATGTTATACGTAATGTACGCAAAAATGTTTTTAGTAAATAATATGTCGTTTATTTTCTTATCAATAATAATTTTTCTCTGAAATTTACTTAGGTGATGTGTTCATTCTTCTTGCAGATTTGTCTTAATAATTTTGAGATTTTTTAAAATCCTTAAAATGATAAAACAAAAAGAAAGATGCGTTTCGATTGAGATTTGTTAGTGAGGCTTATTAAATAATTTTCTCTGTATAATTGAAAAACTCGAAGTGAATTATTACGTTTTTTACCACAAATGGTCCTTCTAAGAAACATGTATCATTTGTTGATGTATGTTAGGGATCTGTCCTGGAGGAATGGGCATTGCGGAAAAGAACAACCTTCTTCAACCAGGTTGTCGACAATGAGAACAATTGAGGACCGGATTGCAAAAAAGTAACAACTCTTCCTGACTTCGGATGTTTGGAAGGACATTGAGAAAAATGGTCGGGTATCCCAGGACACCACTCGATAAGGAATGATCCGTTCTGCCGGAAGAAACTACCTTTCACATCCTGGTCGAATCTGATGGTCGTTCCAATTGAGAATCTTCGATAAAGCGTTCTTCAATCAAGATGAGTTGAAGAAAAGATCATGCGCTTCGTTAATGAGGTAGGAGAGGTGGTTACATACTAGCGAGGGGCTGTTATATGGGCGATCAGGCTTTGGCTAACATATGTACACAACCCGCCCCCTGCATTCAGTCAATCAAATGATAGAAGCTTCTGCTTACATTTATCTTTCCCAGGTGTCTGTGTGGATCAATAGGGGAGGCCTTATGATGCGAATGGATTTGGAAAGAGTATCTAAGAATGCGATGACAGGAACTCTGGGATGATGAGGAAAGAACTGAAGACCCGGACGGCTGTGAGAAGATGGAAAGAGTCGACTATGGAAGAGACTTAGTTCATTCAAAAAAAACCGACGAGCGCTTCAGTGCCGCATGCGGAAGGATTCGAAAACGAAAAAACCTACAAGACATTTTTCCCTTCGAATAGTTAATTTTAAAGAGTATAAAGACTCAGTCTTTAACTGCATACGCGTGGCGTAAAGGTTCTATCCGAATTAGAAAGTTGTAAGTGCCCTGTATTAAAATTAATTGTGGGCTCTATTAGCAGTTAAGCAATCTTAAAATATGTTCTCATAGTAAATCTCATTCCTTAATATATTTTATTAGACACTGCTATAGTGAAAAACATAATTGGAACAATTCACTGCAACACAAGGTTAAACCTTGGATTTGTTCAACAAATTCAACAGTGTTTCAGTGAATTTTTCCAACGAATTCTTCCCTTCTCCTGATTTTGATATTTTGTTGCATTTAGTCACCACATGCTAGTATAGTCTTTTTTTTTCTTTACTTTTTACTGCTTTTTTTGGGTTATATATAACTTTTTTCATGGTCAATTTTTTATAGTTTATTATTTATTTTTTCCGATACAAGTATCTTTGTTGTAAGATTAATTTTTGATTTATCCTGACTACAGACAGACAAATATCCATTTGGATCTCATCACGAAAATAATCCTACTCGGTTCATAGACCCCTATTGTTTATTTTTGTCGAAATCTCCTTTTCGAACTGTATACATCCTTATATTTCAAAGAATGGAAAACAATTTCAAATTATTATTTTTAAAATATATTATATATAGAGAGTGCTCACAACTAAAGATGGTAGATAACTTTGAAGAGCTGTTTTGTAAACCTGTATATTATATCGGTAAGATGTCTGTTTATCAAATGTACTTCATCATTTTCAGTTTTGTATCTGAGATTTCACTTCAGTGTCATTTTGAGTGTGAGTCTAGTTTAAATGATGGACATTATTTTGTTAATGTAAGTTCTTTTTGTATAAGTATGTGATATTACTCTTTAAAAAAAGGTATATGACTTTCTCATATTTTTTGTAGTGTTAGATTTCTCACGTTTTTCAGATTTTAATCTTATGTTTCTTACAATTTTCCTATCCATTCATTAATTTTTTCAAAAAATCTCTTGAAATCAGTAAGTAACAACAATTTTATTTTTGTTACACAAAAAAAAAATATGAATTTTGATTAGTTCATAATTTTTAAAATTTTCTCTAAGAACTGGTGAAGACACTGTTTTACAATTGCCCATACTGTGTTACACAACTATACTGCACTTAGAATGGTTCACAAATTAGGTGAATAATTTTTAAAAAAATAGAAAAAGTGATAAATTTTCGAAAAATTTTGTACATTTTACTTTTCCTTCATATGAAGTACAGAGTAAGTTATGTAATCTGTCAGAAATTCAATGTTGATTTTTCAACGGAAAATATATTTTTTTCTCAATTGGCTGTTACACAATTTATTTGCCAATTTTTGGGGAAAACAATGTTGAATTGTTTTTAAACAATCTACCATAATTATTGGAACTCTTTCATATATTTTTTTATTATGCTTCCTATATGTATTTTCAATATAATTTTTCTTCAAAAGAATCCATTGAACCGTTCAAAAAATAACTTATTTTTTCATGAATAAATAAACACGAACTTCTTGTCTATTCCACAAAAAAATGTATAACATTTTTTTAGGTTATTCAGGTGGATAAGGAAGGTGTTGGTATTTGAACTAAGAAATACCTGTATTTACAGTTAAGAATTTCTTAGTTCATTTTCCTAACCCTTCCTGGTCTGCACTCAGCAAACTTGTCTTAGTTTATAACTAAACCTGACGATGGTGCAATGCCGAAACTGTCTGTATACATTTTTTTGTAGAAAAGATAATATTTCAAAAAATATGTTTGTTATTTATTTTAAGTTTCCCAAAATGTCGTGTGTTTCTTAATTTAGTATTTTTTTTTTATGACTGTTTCATTTTGAAGCTATTACTTTACTAACTTGCAAGTAAGTTACATTGGTAGTAACTTTCAGAAAAACAAAATGGACTCAATCTGTTCAAGAGGCAGTTTCAGCCTTCTTATCCGGCTATGGCCTTTGACACTTTTCACTGTAATATTCTACTGTTGTTTGTCCTGTTATAGGATGGAAGAAGAAGACGTGGTGCCCCAAGGGCTGGAGCGGAGCGGCAGTGTCTCAGAACGAGCCTCCATCTTCACTCAGCTAGAACAGAAGGAGCGACTAGCTGCCGCCGCTGAGAAAGCCAGGCGAACACTTAAAGGTAATAAAATATTGCTTATGCCTTCTGCCTTAAAGGCTCTTTGGTCAATACAAAAATCTGTGTCTATCTCGATGGTCCCTAAGTAGAAAGTCGTTATTCAGAAAGCGTGTCAATAACATATGCTATTTGAATAACTAGTCAGTAAGGTCGTTATTCGCAAACCGCGTCAATAACATATGTTATTCGAATTTAATTTAGAGGAAAAATCAATAAGGTATTATTGGTTATTCAAAAATGTTCTTTACAAAAAGTTGGCAACCCCTTCAGAGGAAGAAAAATATTTATTATCAGATAGTGTTATAATTATTTATATTATCTATTTGATCATCGAATTCAAAGAAATTCCTTTCTATTCTATTTTTATTATCTTAATTTTTTTTTAATTTCTGAATTTTTTAAAAGTAATCATCAATAAATAATTTTTTTCAATTATTTCAAATTATATATATTTTTTTATAATTCATAATTATTTTTAATAATAATTGAGTTCTAATTATATTAAGACGTTCGCTGCGACAGTGAACAATTGCAAATGCTACTCAGATGCATAACTTTTTTTTAAAAATATATTTCAAAACTCTTGATACAACTAATTTAATTTTACGTATGGAATTATTTTACATATAATATAATATATTATATTATAATATAATAAAACAATATTTTAATTAATACAAAAAAAGTATTGATGAACAAAATAACGAAATATAAAAAAAAATTGAAGACAATAAGAATAAGTAATTAAAGGGGGGGAAAAAAGGAATCTCTTTGTATTTGATAGATCAATTAATTAGGTATTATAAATAATTATTTCAGTATCAGGTAATAATAAACATTTTTCTTCCTCTGAAGGTGTTGCCAACCTTTTGTAAATAACATTTTTCTTCCCCTGAAGGTGTTGCCAACCTTTTGTAAATAGCATTTTTGAATAACTGCCTTATTGATGTTTCCTCTAAATGACGACCTTATTGATCGACTATTCGAATAATGTACCTTATTGACTCAGTTTGTGAATAACGACTTTCTTCTTAGGGACCATCGATATGTTACTTTGACCATTAATTAGATCATAGAATTAAGTGTTGGTTCCGAGCCTGTGCGATGTTAAGTACTTGTTTAATAAAGAGACCTCCTACCCTGGGTAACAGAACGTGAGTACGCAAACTTTAGAACACCCATTGTAGAGTTGGACTCATGTCCATCAGAGCCACGAAAGAGTGCTCGTTAAAGCCCGAACATGAGTTAGAAAAACGAAAGATGTAAAATAATCATTGAACAATGATTCGGAGGATTGTGTTCTGAACAGCCTGCATGGGTGCAATGCGCAATGGCCGAGCCTAGCAGAGCTGCACTCTGGAAGTAGATAGGTATAATGATCATATAAAGCGTTAGTATGTCATAGTTAATTTTGATTGTCTACTAATAGTTTGAGTATCCTGTATCTTAAAAAAATTATCCTATGTGATAAAATATAAATAAATGAAAGGTTCATAATAGGAACGGAATGCGACGAAACGACTTATCTTTCTAATACTGCTTTATTGAAGGGTTCAAACTTATTTTGTTATAAACTCTATAAGCTATATTAATTACTTATCATTTATTAGTTTCAAAGATATAAACGTTCAAAGCGTGACATTGTATCCTTGCTACCAGCTCAGGGAAAGACGTAGTTCTTCGTCGAAACCTCATAATACGAGAGCGATAAAAAAACCTTTTAAGTTAAATTTAAATGTCTACCATTACAAAACCAATGTGAGGCTTATTTTGTACAGCAAATTTCATAATATCCATTAAAAACCTTCATGGAAAATTGTCAGGTATTTATCAAAGTACATTTTTTCAATTGCCTCCAACCATTTATAGCGTAAATACATTTTTTAATCGATATAGGGGTTCAAGTTTAGATTTTAGTGACTGAAACATCCAAAACAACTCATGGAAAAACACAAAAACACAACGTTCAGAATAAATTATTATATAGTAGAAGTGAATTCTGATGTTAGTTTTATTGATGTGCAGCTGGTCGGCGTAAATCTTAAAGAATGACTGGCTCTACAATAAAAATACCATCTCTCCTCTCTATTTATAGAGATTTGGTTAGTGGATTATCCAGATATCTGGATCCGATTTATCTTTGTCAGAATGGAGGACACTTGGATCCCTCCTAGACCGGCGTCAGTGATCAAAATGACCGCTAACCATACTGTATGGCTTATTGAGTATAGTTCTCCTTGTCGGATCAATGAAGAATGCAAATTATTAAATAGACATTTTAACATATTTTAGTATATATCAAATCTTATTTTTTGAACGATCAAATATAACTATCGCAATATAAATAATAAAAATATAATAAGCTAATAAATAAAATAAAAACAAAGAACTTGTTTAACTTTTATTGTCTAATGCCATAAAAATATTTATATAGATGCTATATTGAAGGAAATCGAAGGTCTGTCGTGTAAATAAAAATACTCAGTATTTGGCCAGTGTTTCGGAAACTATTTATTTTCTTCTTCAGGGCCTTATAATGACTTGAAATATTGCTCATTCTCCACTAGATGTGTATACATATATATTTTTTTTTTTTCAGTACCAGTGGTAAAACTAAGTTTTAAGAAAGTTTGAAAATCCAACCCCTTTCTTACCTACCTGATCTACTTATACAAATGATTCGCACTCAGCAAACTTGTCTTGCGTATTTTATGAATATATTTTTTTGTGAAAAAGACAATATTAAAAAAAAATAATAATAATAAGTTTATTTTATTTATTTATTATAAATTTCCACAAAATTTAGAACAGACAAAATCTATTTTTTTTTTTTTTTTACATTTTAATTAAAACAACCCTACAAAATGTGTACAATGATGATGCTTGCGCACGACAGAAAATTCATGATGACAATTTCAGTGTAGCTCTGAGTGCACATTTAACGATATAATTTTGTCCTAAAGGTAACATTTCAGATGGGTACTACCTCAGCGTTGCCACTTTTATAAAATTGAAAATTCAATAGAATATAATTTTAAAAGAGGGAAATATCGTACATACATTTTCCCACGTATGATACACGTTATGTACACGAAATGCACATGTATTATCAACATTTATGTTAAATGAGTCAGGCAGTATTATTTATTCTTCCTATTACAGTTACCGATATTGTGACTAATCTCTCTAAATAAATCTAAAATTCCTGAACAAGTTTTGACCGTTTTCGAAATGTAGGTTACTTTATGAGTGCTCTAAATCAGAAACGATTGCTTCGATAAACTTGAAATTTTAGATGATGTCACAAGTTAATTTTTTTTTTTTTTTTTTACTAAGTCTTTATTCACTTATAAATAAAATACACATATACAAATAAATCGAAAATCAAAAATCTTATACCAAAGACGACCTCTTGGTCAGATGACCGTCAGAGTGTAGTCGTCATTATTTACAAATAAAGAATAAATTAAGTACATACATCTATCACTTAGCGTTCTAGTATAGAACAACAAAATACAATTTCAACTTGTTTAAAAATTAAATTATACCTTCGTTTTATTCACGAACAAGAAAGGATCTTATCAATATAAATATATATCTTTGATCTTTAATATTTAAATCAAAATAATCATAATCTTCTGGTTCGGTATAATAATATTAATTTCAGATATTAATTTTGAATCATAACATTTGAGCCTAGTTATAATGAATGTTATAAAATGATAATAAAAATTAATACGATTTTTAAAGATTAATAAATGGTAAATAATAATATAATTAAATAGTAACAAGTTATATTGTATATAATATTAGGAAAAATATTAGATCACAATAATGATTTAAATTGTATTCGGTAAAACTATGATATTTTTGGCTCGTCTACAATAATTAGCAAGAGAGGTTCAACATTTTCCATTCAAGTGCCTCATCACTTCATCCCCGGTTAGTTGTTCTCTTGCAAATCATTTCAACCTAATATCACTGAGTCTTGGGCAAATAGCGAGAAAATGGTATGTAATGTCCATTACTTGCAGACCACACATCTGACAATATTCATTATCATCACAGAATGGCTTCTTGTTAGTGTTTATTTAGATCGAATTAAAATATGGCTGAAATCAAACGAAAATTGCGACCACTTTACTTCGGAGCCTAAGTATATTTTACAAGACTTAAAGGTATGTTTATATGAAATACGATATTTCGAAGGTCGTCTGAGGTTTTTTCAAGATAAAATGAATATTAAATCCATAAATACCAGGTCGATAATGGCATGATAAAAGATTCATCCCCTCATGTCTCGTATTTTTGTCTTAACAACGTTGCAATTTTCTTCTACTTCCCCACCTGTATAGGGGAAGTTACGTCATCGGTCAGGGGAGTATGAGAGGAGGGGGACTCGAATCAAAAATCGTAATAACTACTGATGTAACGAATGTATTGATATAAAATTCAGAAGTCTCTATGTAAGTCAACTATTGATTTTTTAGCCCAAACAGTCAATGAGTTTTGGAGGGAGAGCAACAACTTAATTAATTTGTTGTGGGGAAGTACATTGACCGTTATTCTCCGACGACTTTTTTTACTTGTAACTTTTTTTGTAGTTAATTGATGTTATTAGCTTCATCACTTCAGGTAAAACCTTGAAAATTATGCAGAGTTGAAATTATCTTTAAATAAAAAAAATAAAAGTAATAATATTTTTAACCGAAGTTTCGGATAACTGACGTTCTACTTTATACAAAAGTTTATTTACCATAAAAAAAAAACAAGCCGTGACTGTTGGTGTGTGAGTGTATATCTGTGAGTGCTAGAAGTGTTATTCTGTCTATAAATACCTTGGTGTGTTGGTAGCATTTTTTCCCCCACTTCAAGCTCCAATTTCAGTCTCTGTGTTATCGGGAAGTGATTCAGAACTCCCGGCCTCTCCAGTGTTGTGTATGTGCAAATAGTTGTGAGGTGTGTCACTACTGTGTGATCGTCAATTTGCAATTCTCCCTTCTATTCTTGTTTCAAATTCGAGTTGCGCTTCATCATTTCATCATGTTAATTCTGCGTATAAATCAACCACCGCTAAAAACAAAGAAATATATATTATATACCCCCCCTCATCCTCATATTATAGTTATATAATGAATTGTTTACTTTTCTTTTATCTAAATTTTCCCCCTCCAACATACTTTTGTTTCAACAAAGATTAGCACTATGTGTACCATATTCGAAAATATAACGTACCGCCTTTTCTTCTGTGTTGATTAAATCCAAATTTATTTTTTAGATTAAAAATAGTTAATCGTTATCCGTGTTAATATTTAACAAACAAATAATTTTTGTTCGTAGTTGTCAAATATTGATAAGAACTACCGATATGGGAGTTATATCGTTATACAGTGAGTAAGGAAGGAGGTGCTTTGACGTTAGATTTGAATATTGTCCCTTCCAAAAAATGTGATTTATTCTTTTGTGTGTGTTGTCTACTATTTTTAGTTCTTTTTTTTATTTTTTTTTGTGCCGAAAGTGTTTGTTTAATACATCTGTGTCTGAGTCATTTTGAATGATTCCGAAGATAAAAAAAAATCATTAAGTGTAACTTATCTTAAT
The DNA here is from genome assembly GCA_963662175.1 of Aradus depressus. Classification (NCBI taxonomy): domain Eukaryota; kingdom Metazoa; phylum Arthropoda; class Insecta; order Hemiptera; family Aradidae; genus Aradus; species Aradus depressus. The sequence goes on from OY759220.1 coordinate 38,071,399, forward strand.
GGGTTTTTGCTGCAGTAAATGTTGTAAGTATAGCATAAAAATAAATATTTTTATATAGAGTAGGTTTTATGACTCATCCCCGGGCTTTAACTACTCATATCGCCTACTACCAGAGTGCTCATTCGTCACTCTGGTGGACATGAGCCCGACTCTACTGTGGGAGTCCTAAATTTTGCCTACCCTAAATTTTTATTCACCTAGGGCAGGGGGTCTTTAACGAGTACCTGACATCATACAGGCTCGGGACCATCACTTAACGTCCCATCCGTAGGACGGCGTGCTTAAGTTTACTTTACTGTATATATATGTGTGTGTAAAAAAAATGGTCGGTGAATCACCGGCAATATACTTCCCTATAATTAATTAATCAATTTATTTTTCATTCCCCCTCCATTTTGTGTTGATAAATTCATTACATGGGCATTTATTAGGGTTTTTGATTTGAGCCCTCTCCTTTTTTGCCGATTCCGCTGAATATTAAGAAATGTCATCCTTATGGGACTGTGGATTCACATATAAGATTTCGTGTCGATGCATTCATTCTATCGGGTATTATTGTATTCACAGACACACAGATATAATTTTTTTTTTTTTCATATTTGGAATCTAGAGGTTGGAAATTCTGTTGAAAACTCCGCATCGAATTGTTGACCGATTACATAACTTCCCCTATACTTCGTATAGTTGTGGAAGTAATATGTTTAATATATAAATAATAATAATACTTTTTAAAAAAGTTTTAAGAGTAGTGAAATATTGTGAAGAAATCAGACACGGTTTGGCTAAAATCTCTAGGCAAAGTTTATATGCCAAAAATAAAACCTTTTAAGAATTCCTAATTCCTGGCAAAAATTCTGTAGAGGGCATCGACTGGTCGATATTGGAATCCTGACTGAGGAAATATCTGTGGTGTTTTTGAGTGTTAAGAGTCAAGTGGCTACCTATAGAAAGAGTGGCAGTTCCTGTTACTCAAAAATGTTGTCTACAATTCCTCCTTCTAACTGAAGTTATTTTGCAAGAAAACAATCTTAAGTCAAACTTTTATCCTCTGCGCACCACAACTTGTAAATGTATTGATACAAAATTATGTATGAGAATTTAGAAGTCTCTATGTAAGTCAACTTTTGGGTTTTAGCCCAAACGGTCAATGTGTTTTGGAGGAAGAGCAAAAACTTATTTAATTTCGGGGCCCCACAACACAGAGAGAGCCTATGTTTGTACAGGGCTTATAAGGATGCTACTTGTTAAATTTCATAAAAATCTATAATATGAATGTTTTTATTTTTTTTTTAAGTTTCAAAATGATGGTTCTCTTACGTCTAGCGTTGCAGACGTCCAGACGCGCCTTGACTCTCCATGGATACAACCAGACCATTGGACGTCACAGATGCTATCAGGTCACGGCGACTTCAGCGCCAAGCTCTTCTTCTTTAAGAAGAAGAACAGCCCAGCCTGCTCGTGTGGCGGCGTCGAGACTGCGGAACACGTAGTTCTCGAATGCCCGCTATACGACGTGCCCAGGGCGGCGCTGATTCGCCAGACAGGATCGTACCTGGGACTGGACCTGCCGGGACTGATGACAGAGGCTGGCTACCTGGCTTTTGGTCGGTTCGTCTCCTCCTGGCGGAGAATCAAGAAAGCCTACTAACCCGGTGCCGGGGTAGAACAGAACCCCCGATAAGATCCCGAGATCACTCGGCGTAAGAAGCCGGGAGAACATAGGGTGATGTGACCGACCCCCCTAAGGGGTCAGGAGCACCCGAAAAAAAAAAAAAAAGTCTAGCGTTGCAAGGACATTGTCTAGAAATGGACAGCTGGAAAATGGCAAGAATGTTGGTCACGAAGTTCGGATAGCTGAACGTTGTACGCATACTTTCTGGATATTCGAGTAGGCCTTAACTCTAACTTGCTACAGCCTGACCGTTAGTCGTCCAAGATATTGTCAGGTCATGGAAATTTATTTCTAAACTCTTCTTCCTCAAGAGGAACCCCAACTGTTGTTGCCATGAGACTGACAAAAACATGTAGATATCGAATGCCCGCTGTATGACGAGGCTATGGTGAAGTTGATGCGCGGGACCGGATCATATCTAGGTCTGGACCTGTGACGGAGACCGGCTACCTAGTTTTCCGCCGGTTGGTCGGTTCCTGGCGGGTGCGGAAGTTTCACTTAAGCTCCACTTTGATCCCGAGCTCTCTCAACACATGACAGACGGAATGATGTTGCATGTGTGCAAAGTGCACCCAAAAATGTTAATAATAAATTTAAAAAAAAATGTTCTTGTGTCTAAAAATACATTTATGTATTTAATCAAATATAATTGACTCATTGCACTGGTTTCTTCATCGTAATACGTTGATACCTCCATTCACTCGATATTTTCATTTTTTGGACAAAAACAGTTTGTTTTGTCACTACATATCACAATTGCAACTACAATCTGATTTCCCTTATCTTAGCTTGGAATGATCGAGCCTTAAGGGGATGCTGTTGATATTTATGACTGAATCTGGTCAGAACACAAATATGATACTCTTTTAGGGCCATCCCACATAGGATTTTTCCACTCGTAGGGCCATCCCACATAGGATTTTCACACTCTTAGGTTCATCCCATGTAGGATTTTTCCAGTGGTCAAAGTTGGCTGCAAAAAGTGTTTCTTTTGAAGAGGGGTAGCGCTATGCAGTCCGTCTTTGTTTGGTCAAGGAGGAGGTTCGTTTTCAATTAACTCCACTCTTACATCCTCATTTATAGGTGAAGTCATGTAATCTTTCACAAATTCGACGTTCAGTTTTCACCAGAATTTCGTGTGTGTGTCTATTGACCATGATAACTCCGGGTAAAATGAATGTATCGACGCACAATTTCATATGTAATTCAAGAGTTCATAAGGCCGACAGTGGAAAATTTTCAGCGGAATCAGTGGTAGATCTCAAGTCAGAAACTAATAACTGGCGATTAATATATCGCCATAAAATTTAGTATGAGGATATAAATCCCCTATGTAAGTAAACTATTGATTATTAGCCAAAACGGTCAGAGGGGGTGCGAAAAGTTACGATGATTAATTTGTTCTGGGGAAGTACAATGCCGGTGGTCGACCGACGACTTTTTGTGTTGACCTTGATCTCATAAAAAAAAAAAAAAAAAAAAAACTACCTGACGGTGAGAAAACCCTCAACATGCCACTCAAATTTCTATCAGTTCCCCGAATAATGCTCAAAATTATCTTTGACAAAGCAACGGAACCGACATCACTTACCTATTGTAACCATTGTGGTAGGTTCCGCTCATAAATATGTACCGTCCAGCTAACACAAAAAAAGGAAGGTCACTCTGTCAAAAACTGTCCAACACTTACGTCATATACCACCAAGAAATGTAAATAGTCACACCCTCCGAAAAACAGGCTCTTTTCAGATTATTTTTCAAACGAATTATGCAGCCACTTAATTATGAAATCAAATAAAACAATCTTTATTCTGGGACATACGTCCCCTAAAAATAATAACATAAGAAATGAACAAAAGAATATAAGATCAGTGAATTGAGACAGAATAAAGAAAAATTAGAAAAGAGGCTTCTAGGAAATAGCTAATGAAACAATAGTTGTTATTGATGGGCAATGATTAAATTAAAACAATGAAAATAAACTAAAAAAAGGTAAGAATATTAATGTAAAAAAATATAATAATAATGAATAATTACTAAGAAAAACAGAGGTCAGAGAAAATAAGCTCCATCCAGGCTAACTCCCTCTGGAACTCTCTCCCTCTCCAGATTCGCCATGCTCCTACTCTTCTTTCATTTAAATTCCTACTTTTCTGGTATCTTCTAACTCAGCAAACCTCTGATTCCTATCAAAATCCTTGATTGATTTTTACTTGTTACCACATATTTCTAGTATGATACCGACAAGATCACTTTATATATATAATCGCAATCAGAGGTTTGCTGAGTTAGAAGATACCAAAAAAGTAGCGATTCAAATGAATGATGAGGAGTAGGAGAATGGCGATTCTGGAGTGGGAGAGAGTTCCAGGAGTAGTGGTAGGTTGTTGTCCTGTGGGAAGGGAGGTAACGATCAGAATAACTAAGGATTTGGTGACGTTTCTAAAGGATTTGGGATTTTAATTGGACCATTTGGAAGATGCAGTATGGCTTTTGGGAAGTTATGGTTTAATGAAGAAACGAGCTTAGAAAATATTGTCGAAGAAGTGATTTTAAGTCGGTATAAGAACTTAGTAATAGAGGAGTATCTGGGACTGTCTTCATGTCTCGCTTCCACCAACCAAGGATTTTGATAGCCCTAGGAATCATAGATTTGCTGAGTTAGAAGATACCAATAAAGTAGGAATTTCAATGAATGAAGAGTAGGAGCATGGCGAATCTGGAGGGAGAGAGTTCCAGAGGGAGTTAGCCTGGATAAGGTAGAAATCTATTTATAAATATATATATATATATATATATATATAAACTTAAGCACGCCATCCATATATATATATATATATATATATATATATATATATATATATATATATATATATATATATATATATTCCTCTGATCTCTGTTTTTCTTTATATATACTCATTATTATTATATATTTTTTTCTATTATTATTTTTACTTTTTTTAAAGTTTATTTTCATTTTTTTTTTAATATGTACTAATCAGAGGGCGCCGGTAGCTCAGTGGTATGCGTGCTTGACTTCTGAGCTCAAGGTCGTGGGTTCGAAACCCGACCGAGGCCCTTAGTTTATTTTATCTGGGAGGTAAAATAAACTTAAGCACGCCATCCTTCGGATGGGACGTTAAGCGATGGTCCCGAGCCTGTACGATGTCAGGTACTCGTTGAGGAAAAATTCAGGGTAGGCAAAATTTAGGACTCCCACCGTAGTCGGGCTCATGTCCACCAGAGTGACGTAAGAGCTCTCTGGTAGTAGGCGATATGACCTCGTAGTTAAAGCCCGGACATGAGTCATAAAACCTAATCTAACCTATGTACTAAACACTGTTTTTTTTTTCAATAGGAGGTGATGGAAGTGTTACATTCCAAAGTTAACCCCGAATTTGTAATACTCTAGTTTAATTTTGTTATAACTAGCTGTCGCATGAGTTTTTTTTTATGTACACAACTTACACTTGCAGTTTGTCATGTTGAAAAAAAGATAAATTCCAATGTTCATTTTGCACAAAACCGTCCAATATCCATGTTCAAAAGTTATTCAAGATATTGGTTGTCAACCTATAAAAAGTCAGATGGCATGATGTAGCCTAGACCCTTACCCTTCAAAAATAAACATCAAAAGGCATTTTTTCTAAGGATACATTTTAACTGTTTTATGTACTACTGTATTTCGAATTCTCATTTTAGTACAATAAAAAGAAACCAGTTTTCAGATGTTTAGTCTAAACATTCTGTTGATTTGAACTTTTTTTTCTTGTTTTGAGAAATCGTTGGCTCTGAGGTCATCGTGGATACTGCCCAAAGTCTTTCGGGACCCCAAAAACGTTTTTTTACTATACTTTCTGATAGTCTATGTAAGAAAATTAAAATGTTTTTACTCGATACAAGGTTGCGAATTAACATTATAAGAAAGAACTTATAAGAAATATTTAATAATTAGTTATTGTGTCTCATGCCCGGACTTTAAACTATGATGTCATAGTGCGTACTACCAGAGCGCTCTTCCGTCGCTCTGGCGAACATGAGCCTCACTGGGAATCCTAAATTTTCCCTATTCAGGCCCTCCCACATAAAATATCTAAGAGACCACAGTTACTGCTTTGTTGAATAAACTATTGTCGAAATGTGATGTCATTAGTTATAAATAGAATTACATAATTTTAAAATACAAAAATATCTACACATATTTCACCTTAATATATTTGCATATTATATTTAAATTGTCTTGACCTGATATATTAGTCAAAATTTCTTCATACGTTGGTCTACAGAAAGTATTAAAATTAGGTAAAATTTAAAAACTGTTATCTTTGTTATGTTTTATTTGCTTCCAATAGTTATTCATAAAGATACCCGCTCACGTAATATTTGGAAACATTTTATTTGGATAAGATAAGATTTGGTGGTTGTGGCTTTGTTTTTAAAATTCCTATAATAATATATTAGATATGTCAATAACATTTTTTTTTTTCAGCAATAGGAAGTATAGGTGAAGTTACGTAATAGGTCAAAAATTCGTTGCTGAGTTTTCAACGGAAATTTATGTTTTCTGACCTCTAGATTCCAAATATGAAAAAAAAAATTAATGTCTGCGTGTGTGTCTGTGAACACGTTAACTTTCGATATAATGAATGTATCGAGACGAAATCGTATATCTGAATCCAGAATTCTGTAACGGCGACACCTATTGTTTTTTAGCCAAATCGGCCAAAGGGGAGGCGGGGATTAGGGGAGAGGCTTAACTCAAAAACTCGTAATTACTGCTGTTGTAATGAATGTATCGACTTGAAATTTCATATTTAAAATCAAAACCCAATGAGCACATAACCTGTCAAATTTCAGCGATATCGGCTGAAGGGAAGGGGGATCAGAAGGGGGGGGGGGGGGGGGCTGAATTCAAAAACCCTACTAACTGTAAATTTAGTATGGAGATTCAGGAGCCCTCTATCTATGTAGGTCAACTGTTAAATATAAGCGCAAACGGTCGACTGGTTTTGGAGGGGGAGCGACAAGTTAATTGATTAATTCGTTCTGGGGCAGTACATTGTCGGTGATTCACCAATATTTTTTTTCAATTAAATTTATTGTATACTTAATTAAGAATAATTAACTTTTCATCAATGATTAAATATGACTGAATATTGTTTAAACTATTGTATTTTTTTGTTGTTTAGGTTTTCGAAGTCGAAACAAAATAGATGGAGGAGGCCGGTTCAGTACTCAGCCGGTCACCATTGGCGAAGTCGAACAAGCCAAGAGGAACAATGATCCTACCTGTAAGTATCAATTAGTATAGTGTATACTATAGTGTACATATATAGTATGTACAGTATAGTGTATATATATATATATATATATATATATATATATATATATATATATATATAGTATAGTGTATATATATATATATATATATATATATATATATATATATAGTATATATATATATATATATATATATATATATATATATATATATATATATATATATATATATATATATATATATATAGTATAGTATATATATATATATATATATATATATATAGTATAGTATATATATATATATATATATATATATATATATATATATATATATATTATATATATAGTATAGTGTATATATATATATATATATATATATATTATTAAGTAATGTATTCTATAAAAAATATATACATATATTACCTGTTTGGTATTACACCTTGGTTACGTTTCATTATAATCATGTCAGTTTCGAAGTCTTTTTTTAAATTAAAAAAAAAAATAATTGAATCTAAATTCTAATAGGTTTTTAACTTAACAAAATTAAAAAAAGTTATTGAAATATTCACAACTTCTAAGTAACCAACCCCCTCCCTCCGTTCTCCGTTAGCTCAGTGGTACGTCTGCTTGAATTGAAAAAACCTTGAGCTCGCCGTCCTTTGGATGGGACGTTAAACGATGGTCCCGAGCCTGTACGATGTCAGGTACTCGTTAAAGACCCCTACCCTAGTTGAATAAACCTGGGTTGGCAGAATTTCGGACTCGAGACAGTAGAGTCAGGTTCACGTTCACCAGAGCGAAGGAAGAGGCAAAATGACCTCGTAGTTAAAGCCCGGGCATGAGTCACATTAACTAAATTTAGTTATAACTAAACCTGATGATGTAATGCCAAAACCAGCAGTGTAAATGAGGCGTTGCGAAAGAGAAGGGCGAACTCAACATATAGGTCAATTTTTTTATTTATTTATTACTGTTCTATAGACTATACTGCGCATGCCTGACTGGTTAATGACTAATGATTAATTACCTTACATTAATGAGGGATGGATGGAAAACATAATAAATAACTTTCTGTTGAGTTCGCCCCGTCACAAAAAATCTTTAAACTCAATTTTCTCGATTTCAACATTTCTTGAGTTCGCCCTTCTCTTTCGCAACGCCTCATATATACAATTTTTGTGAAAAAGAGAAAATTTCAAGAATAAATTTATTTTATTTATTGAAATATTTGTTCTCTAATTTCATTCAAATTATTACTTAAATATTTATTTTTGGTTTGTGTAAGGAGATTCGTAATTCATATATAATATATTATTACAGCATCACTTCTCCCATTTATGTTTTGTATAGAAGTCAGTTCAATAAATATGTTCTATAGAAGGAAGATTCTGGTTGAAGAACACATGTATTATAGATACTAATGATGTCAATGCTTCCCGAAACGTTTGTAATTGCTATTTTTTGAGAAGATCAACAAATGGGAAAAGTGGTGCTGTAATAATATATTATATTAGTTAAATATTTGTAATATAACACAGACAGTACTAAAAACATATTCTATTGCATTTGAATGTATGATATTATTTTATTGCACTGCACTCCTGTCGATTATTTATATAATTATGTACATATCGATTGTCCAGTTCAAAAGATGCCACTTCTCGAACTAACTGAATTTTGTCTTTGTCACTTGTCACTTGAAGTAGGAATAGTTGGTTGATGCCCAATATTGACCACAAGATATTATATTATTGACAACAGACGTATTCATAAAGGTTCTATTAAAGCAGGACTTACCCCCATACTTATATGAACTTCCCTAGAGGACAGGGTGTCAGTCTTAGATAATCTCAGGTAACCTGAGGATTGTATACATACGGCAACCTAGCAATCATTAATGTAATTTTTGAAAACCGGTACACTTTATGTATATATTTTTGTGGAATTAGACAATTAATTTAAAAGTTAAACAACTTTATTGTTTCTTTTTATTTTATTAACTATTTGCTCTGGCAGATACTATTAGATATTGTCTGCCTGAAAGTACAATTTATGACGTACATAAAATAATGTAGAAAACTGATTAAGGAATATATTTATTTTATTCCCTTTTGAGCTGGACCATCTTATATTTTGCCCACTCCCCATAAATTGAAGATCTAACTCTATAAATGAGGTTGTCAGAGCAACAGTATCTTAAGTCATTTTAGGCTGAAAAATAGAATAAATGACTTCTATTTTAACCCTTTGGCGGAATGAACGGTTACTAATGGTGTTTGGATTGAATTCCCGCTAATACCTATATAATATTTTTTTTAATTTTTTGAATGGGGTAGATCAAAATTCAGAATTGGAATATTACATCTATACAATTTTTTTAATTTAGGCTTTTCTTGCTATAAGGATAGTATTTTTTTGCAATAACTAACAAAGAATGGAAATTGTGGGTTAGAATATTGTTGCTCCGCATGCCTCAGTCCTTGTTATTTATTTATTTATTTTAAATTCTATGCATGAGTATGATATACAGCATCTCAAAAGTTCTATATACCTAATAAAATATGGGCGAATGATTATATCATTAATATTTTATTTTTAAATTTATTTTCAAATATTTCATTTGAAATAGGGCTCCAAAAAGGAACATAACATTGTTTAAGTGTCCTCATTGATCATAATATACCGGAAAATGTATGATGGATTGGTTACTATAGTAGACCTAGTGTATTATTTATTCAACTAGTTTCTAGTTGTAAACAAATGGCAGGCATAAAAAGGATAATTTGTTTATTAATAGTTTAAACAATTATTTAAATGAAATTATTTAATTCTGCAATTGAAAATTATTCAGTTTAATAATTAAAAATTAAATTACAATTAAGAGGCAGTAAATGAGCACATGAAACCATGCAGAAACTACATATTTTTTGAAAAATTTCAAATACATCTATTATACAGATTTCTCCATAAATTACTTACGATTAACCTGTTTCATTCATTGCCATCATAAATTATATTTTTTAAATTACCGTTAATTATACTTGAATTGCTTTTTACTCATTTTTATTTATTCCACCTAATTATTTGTATCGCCCTGAGGAGCTGCCGCCGGGTTGTTCTCCTCTCTCATGCTATTCTGGCTATTTGTATTCTCTCTATATGTTCTCGCATGGTTGATGGTTGCTTCTTTGACAACAATAGCAGAATTGCAATGTTGTTATTAAATTAAAAAAATACGTGAACCATAATCCAATTAAAATATATACAAAAGGGATAAGTATGAAAGGATCTATAGAAAACGTTTTTATGAAATGAAACAACAAAAGTTCTAAAGCTCTTCCGTATAGAATTTAAATTTAAAAAAATATATATTGGTAAAATACTTCTCCAGCTCGAATTATTGAACTAAGTTTCACTCTCCCTGTGAACCCAATTTACCGATTTGGTTGAAAATCAATGAAAATTAATAGGTATCGTTCTTTTGAGGTTTTGGATTTACGTATGAAATTTCATGTCGATATATTCATTACTTCGGCAGTTTTGGGGGTTTTTGTGTTAACTCTTCCCCCTCTAAATTTCCCTTTTTGGCCAATTTATCTGAAAATCAATGTGTGTCGTTCTTATAGGATTGCGGATACGATTTCGTGTCGATTTTCTATCGGGAGTGTTCAAATACGACGTGTTCACAGAAAAAATATTTTTGTTGTTGGTTTATGGGTTCATGTTTTTATAATAATTTCAACTGTTATTTAGTAAATTCATTTAAATATATATTGAAACTATTAATACAATTTTTTTCTTTTTTATCATAACATTTATTTACAGATAAACATGAGTTTAAACCAGGGTTCTTAATTTTTCTATTATTCAGAAAGGAATACTGAATATAAGAATATTGCCTTGAAGTTAGATAATATGCATAGTTTATACGTGTTGAATTCTTGCCTATAGTGTCAACTGTAGGAGTTTATGGTAATGGGCTTGTCCAACATTATCCCATGGATGTTCCGATAGCTTTTAATTTGCATGTTCAGTTCGGCCTCGCAGTTTTATTAAGTTATTTCAAATCAAAAGTTTTATTGATACATGAAAGTTTCCATTAACACAAGAATTGTGGAAATAGAAATTACTGAATTTTGATGGTCATAACATAGTAATTTTTTCTTTTTTAACAGATAGTGATAGGTGATTCTTATAGGACTTTTTATACTGAATTCACATCTGTAAGTAAAATTTCGGTATCATCTCAATTTTTCATAAAAGAGTTATTTCTTTGTTAGCGAACAAAAAAAAAAAAAAAAATGCATTATAATATATTACACGTATTTCAGGTTTGTCAGAATTTGAATTATAATTAATAAAATCGAAAAATAATATTATTTTTTTAAAATATTTGTTTAATATTTTTTTTCCGGTGTCAAGGAGTATAATTCCATAGCAAAGAGGAAAAAAATCGACACTTTTAAAGGTGTATATTTGTGCGAGTTAGCCATCTATGCTCAAGATACCGGAGACCGAAACCCGGCTGAATCCATTTTGATCTGGGAGTTCAAAAAACTTGAGAACGTCATCCTTTAGATGGGACTTCCAATTAAGCGATGCTCCCGAACCTGTGCAATCTCAGGCACTTGTTGAAAACATGGATAGGGCAAAGTTCTCCTCATTCAACACTGCTAGACATTCATTGTAATTTAGAATTTTTTTGATCAAAAATTTAATAAGAACGGGGCGTTCTTTCAAGAAATACGCGTTTTCTATGTATTTCAGTTTCGGTATCAGCGCAAATCGTCCTATGAGGATCACCTGTTTTCGTTTCTATTACCAAATAGTTGAACAATGTTATCTAAATTTCACAAAGCTACAATTTTTTAAAAAAAATAAATAACCATCGAAGTAATTTTTGAGCATTTCTGCTTATTTGAATGGTATGGTTTATTTTTGGAGCCTTGTTTCGCTGCGGTTGTTGCATGGTTTACCTGTGTTGTGGCGCAGTAGGTGACGATCCTTGTCGGCTGAGTCTGGCTGAACGAGTTGCTCTGTTCACTAAAAAGGAAGAGGTGCAGATAGTACCTCCAAGAAGGTCTCTAGATGTGCCCTCTGGACGACGGCGCTCTGACGCTCCACTCCTAGGTCACTCCACTATTTCTATTTTACTATCTTCTCTTTGTAGTACCTACCTGACTACTAACATCAGTCAAAAAGCAGTCAAATCTTAAGTGTTTCTAGTAGTTGAATTGTTGATCAGAAAAGGGGAATAAAACCAATTTTTTTTCTTGAAAACCATTTAAAATAATTCAAAAAGAAATGACAGTGAATTTCTGGGAATATCTGTCTTTTTTATAAACAATAATTATTCATATATATATATTAAAAAATACAATTAATTAAAAGTACACACACACAATATGTCAACATGTAAAAAAATATTTATGTTAGAGCCAATGTAATTCTGTGGTGTTGGAGTAAAGGGGTATATGTCAGTTTTTCTGTTTTCAGTTTTCAGAGAACTCCCATGTTTCTCAGTTGTCCCCCTAATACTTCCTTTTTTTTCAATGATGTCATAAGATTCTGACTTATTTCTCTTTACCCCAACATAGAGATCACCTATCTAAAGCAAGTTATGACTTGCTTTAGATAGGTGTTACCCATTTTCACAAAAAATTGACATATACCCCTTTACCCAAACAGCACAGAATTAATCTAGCTATTATGTCTGGTATCCAGCCATTATTTATAATATCTACCAAATTTAGACAAAGTGGATTGGTATTATTCAATTTATCTATCTTATATATATAATCTTGTAAATCACAAGTAGGTATTGCTTTTTAAACCTAACTACAATAATAAAATCCGCCCCGCATTATAGTAATTTATTACTTCGATCAATTCATACTAGCTATTATGAATAATATCTGAAAAAAATAAGTAATTGATTAAATTAACTAGACAATTTAGTTATTATACGTAATGTCAAGCGATTATGTATAATCGCTATTCAATTACAGACAATTTAGTTATTATACGTAATGTCAAGCGATTATGTATAATCGCTATTCAATTACTTTGTCCGTAATATTTACCCAACTAACAGGACTCATGAAATGGTCAAAAAAGTCAGAAAATTATCAAAAAAATTATATTTTTTATCCGAAAATTACCATGGAAATATAAATTATGAAGATAATATAGAATCTCAAAATTAACTCGCTAGTATTTTACTTTATGTGAGTCAACATAAATATAGTTATTCTGTCCAGTCTGGCATTATCATATGTGATATGTGTATTCATAATAATGATATTTAACAATTGAGATTAAATATTATAAAATTTGACTGCGAGACACTCCATATTATTATATTATGGATTTTTCGATGAGTCCTTTTTAATTTTTTTTTTTTTATTGTTGTATTGTACCTAATAGAAAATTGAAGAAAATTTTCTCAACGTTAGCCAAATTCTTAATTCATTTCCTGACCTCATTTCCATAGATTACTAGGTTTTGAAGTTAGTGCTCGTAGAAGATAAAGAGTAGTGTGACATCGTTAGAAAGTCTCAAACTCTCCAAGAGCCTTTTCAAAATCATAAATGACACAAATCCCTGATGCATAAGCGACAAGAGACTATTGATTCATAGATATGACTGCTTTTCCTATTTCAATTTTCCTTAATTTTTATATTTATCAACATTGGTGATGTATTCTTCTTTACAATGTCACTTACCTTCCTCCTATCAACTTGTTTCTTTACCATAGTTCACACTGAGCGTTATGCAATGGTCCCCAAACTTATTTACTGCAAGTTTTCTTGCTCCTCTCACCCTTCCCGTTAGTAAAAAAATATTTAAGCAAAATTTTAATATTAAAAAAAAACATTTTTACATCTCTTTTCAAAAGATGTAATTTATGTTTTTTAAATAGTTATTTTTTCTTCATATTTTCGGTTTTTATTCAGAATTTTGTTGTCTTTTTTGATAACAAAAGGGTAGAATTTGAGAGTACATAATTGTTAACAGTCTATCGACAATAATGAAAACTCGATGTTCATACACTACCGATCTGTGTAAGGTATCGATACTTTTCTGACAATATCGCGCTGCTAGATAGAATTTAACAGCAAATTTTTACACATGAATACTTTTTTTGTAAATAATTTTCTCATTTCTTTTCTAGTCAGGAAAAAAAAATGTTTTTTAACATCTCTCCTTCCCAAAAAATAACTCTTTTCTCTGATTTGGGAACCACTGCGTTTAAATAAAGATGACTTTCATTAGCTGTAGATCTGAGCTTTACCTAAACAGTAAAGTAGGTTTGTTTCTCTTGAGTAATTAAAAAGTGTTATTCCTTATACAAAAATTTTATAACACAAACTGGCCAATTCTTTAACAAAACGAGCAAATCGGTCCTTATTTTTTAGTATTAATAAATGCATGGGTTATAGACATTTTTTTTTTTTTAATTATATTTGCTTTTTATGCTACGAAAAACGCATCTTAATGGTGTATAATGAGCCTGAAAACTTTATTCTTTTGCATGTGATTAGTATTAATTTTCCCTCTTCAGATATATTTGAATGACGATTTTATTTGTTTGTTATTTTTGATTATTTTTTTAAATTTTGGTTGAAAAAATAACACGTAATATTTGATTATTGTAGTTTTACAGGTGCATTAGGAATCCTGTTTAAAAGAAAAAAATGCGAAATGGAGGCAAAATCATATTTTGAAATGAAATTAGATATGTTCGAAAAAATGAAAATCTTTTTTTTTTTTAAATTTTTAAAATAAAATCCACTTTTCACCATTCCTTTATTCATTCTGTTTTTTTTTTTTTTTTTTGCATGACTTCTTAGCCAAAATAATAATAAAAAAATTAATTAAACAAAAAAAAAATCCTATCACTCATAATGTAAATATTTCTTCATCGTCAACTTAAATTATATTCATTGTGAAAAAGAAATTATTCAGATTTTAATTCTAATTAAACTACTTACTGATTGTTATCTCTTAAATATTTTTTATTTATGATAGATGTTTTCTGTTTTTTTTATTTATTTATTCTAATGAATATCCATAAATTAACATACTGTTTTTTCCTCTCCGAACAGTTGAGGGTTTAATGAAAAATTTGGCAGAGAAGGCAGGAGCAAAGACTCGACTTGTGAAGCCGACGAGGACTGTGTCGCCATCCACTTCTTCCAGCGAAGACACCGAAGAAGAGGAGGAAGAAGACGAGGATGACAGGATATCACCCATCAGGTTAGTTTATTATACTTCATATAAATATTCTATTTTATGCGATTGCTAGAATAAAAATTGTTATTATATTTATGTACAGAATCCTCTTAGGATATTTATTTTCAGACAAATCGAACAAAGGGTAGGAGGGGGGATAAGGGGGAGAGGCTTAACACAAAAACTCTAATAACTGCCGTTGAAATGAATGTATCGACACACAATTTATTATGATGTTTAGTTCAAACGGTCGATTGGTTTTGGAGATAGATCGAAAACGTAATTAATTCGTACTGGGGAAGTACATTTCTGGTGATTCACCAACAAATTATTTATTTTTTTCTTGAAGATGCTCCTCTATACCGGATGTTCCTATCAGTTTAAATATCTGATCAACTTATGTTTTATGTAATTGTTAAATATATTTATGGAACTTCCTTCCTGTGGCACTTCTCAACACCGTCATTAATTTTCAATTTTATTTTATGAACTGGAAAAATCATAAGAAAAAAAACATGATTTGCAAATTGATATTTTCAGAAAAAATGTGGTAATTATGGATTATTAGTTGATCACTATTAATATTTATTTACTCCCTGTGTTTGCATTACTTCAGGTTAGTAATATACGAAAGTATAGGGGTTGAATTTACATATAAAAATTGATATCGATACATTCATTCTATCGGGAGTTATCCTGTTATAGGATTTTTTTTTTTTTTCGTTTTTGTAATAAGGAGTTTGGTAAACATGAAATTATGGCTAAACTAAACATAGAATTTCTGATCAATTACATTATTTCCTTCATACTTCGTGCATCTAAAGACTTTTTTTTTTTTTCATTACTAGTTCAGCATATTCTATGCTATGCTAGTAAGTTGTGATAATGAAATTTGTAAAATTGACTAAATAAGAGGCCCTAAAAATATCGAAAGTTCAAGACATGCTATTTTGAAGAAAATATTGTTGAATATTTTTGCTAAATATTTAGCTGAACATAATTTTAAATAAATTTAATTTAAATTTAAATGAAAAATCGAGATGCAGGTATAGAATCAGATATTATATCATCCGTCAAATTGTTAATATAAAATAATAAAATCATTTTGTTACTCAGAATTGTATTCCCAATATTATTTAACGGAAAATGTAATATTTTCTTCTCATATCTACTCGTTTCTCAAGGAATGTAATGAAGTTAGTTACTGAGGAAAATAATGAGGTTAGAAATATGTAAAGTTTCGCGCAAAATTAAAAGGAAAAATTGCTCATGTTTTCTTTGTGGGAGGAGGGGGGGTAAACGTTTTTTATTATTTGTTTGAATATCGGACGTAATCAGCTTCGTAAAATAATAAAATGTAAAGTTATTACCGGGCAACGCTGGGTAATGTAGTTATTTTATACTTTTTTATAATCATTATAAAAAGTAATTATTACGTAATTTGCAATTTACCAATTAAGACTGTCCTAATTTCAATTTAAATCTAGAAGAGCTAACTGGTATGTTAAACGAGCATCAGAAGAACTATCAATTTTCTAGTTTATCGAGCGACCAACAGATGGCATTGTCAGTCTGCTATCGTTTTCATGTTTTATATTTCCAATACTTTTAATATTCTATTGTGGAACTGCATTGAAAAGCTATTTTTGATAACCTGACATTTTGCTGTTTTCTTCTCTTTTTACTTTTACGTAATCGGTCAGAAATTCGATATGCAAAATTTAGGACTCTCATAGTAGAGACGAGCTCATGTCCAACAAAGTGACGAAAGAGTGCTCTGGTAATATGCGACTATACAGAATGTCTTAATATGTATGTAATATGACATAGATTAATTAAGCCACATGTCTACATAAAAGAAATAATATAGCTACATTTTTCTTCTAAGAATGAACAGTTTTGATATTATGATACAAAGAAACTACTCGATGGTCTTGGAACTTGGGTGAGAAATGTACATGAAACTTTGACGAAACGTTTATTTAGTTGCTGAGAACACTAAACATAGAAGTAAATTTGTAAATAATTTCTGCCTTTCCATAATAATTCGACTAGCTGATAATCATAACTGGGCATACAGAAAACTCTCCCAAAAAAAGTCGTCGGTGAACCGTTGGCTGTATACTTACTTCCCCAGCAAGGATTAATCAATTACCTTTCCGCATTTCCTTCATAGCCAATTGATCGTTAGAGCTGTGATGCAAATCGACTACATAATAACATAGTGTCCATATGCGACATGCACATGAAAAGCAATGGCATGGATCCGGAAATCATCGGACTGTCATGTTTTCTGACCTTTTTATTCCGAGACAAACACGTTAACTCACGATAGAATCAATATATCGACACGAAAATTTATGTATATACCCAGAACTCAACAAGGACGATGTCTAATGATTTTCAGTCAAATGAGTCAAAGGGAAGGGGTACACTTCAAGGAGGGGGCTCAACTATAATAACTGTGGATATATTTTATGTAAATGTTTGAGAATTGAGAAGTCATTGAGTAAGAGAGCTATTGACGTTCAGCCAAATCGTTCAATTGAGTTTAGAAGGAGAGCGAATACCTATTTGATCCATTTCCGCCCAGAAACCCTTTTTCTTACTTGATGTCTTATACGGAAGCCAGTCTATATGTTGATTTTTCTATTTTTTAAACATTTCTTTAGAGCTTTTGTTGACTGTTTCATTAAAAAAATTTCTAAAGAACCTTTTTATTTTTATCTCGTCACCTCATCTAATTTGTATGAAATTACGTAAAGGTGAAAGTTGCAATAAACACGATTACTGTTCTTAGTTCATTAAATTACATCTTAGCCCTTTTTTTTTTTTTTTTTTTCATTCCACAATCATTTTCATTTATTTTATTCTGTTTTTTTTTTTTTCGTTGAAAAATGAATAATTGTCTCAACGTTTTTACTGTAAAGATCATGCATAATAGACTTTTAGTAATTTCTAATCGGGACGTGATGTCGAATCGCTTTCTCCTCGGAAATTTATTAAACGTTATTACCTAGACGATTATGTAATCAGACAAGTATATTTGTATTATTTGTAAAATACAGCCTTAGCTAAAAGATCCTCCTGTCATCTTGACAGAACCCGTCTTTGGTCTGAACGTCACCTTCTCGCTTATCCTGCGAATTACACGTAGTGAATCAACGACAATGTACTTCCCCAGCAGAAATTAATTAATTTCGTTATTAATTTCCCCTCAAAAAATCAATAGTTGACTTACATAGGGACTTCTGAGTCCACTTACTAAAATTTCGTGTCGTTATTGGAATGTTTGTGTTAATCCCTCTAATACACCTCTTCTCTTTGACTGAAAACCAAATCGGTTATTTTTTGAAAGATGTAAGGTTTTATTTTGGATAAATGTGAACTAATATATAAAATTGACGACATTCCTGTTGTAGAATATAGGAATGAAAAATAAATTATGATCAATCTGTCGAAACGTCTAAGGATAATGAAATAAAGTATTATTGAAAATAAATATACCTAATTGCCTAATTTTACCAAATTGAAAAATCATAAATAAGTAAGGTATTATTAAATTCATATTGATTTATATAATATAAATGATGTTTTTATAATATAAATATATAAATTATTTCATATATTATATGAAATACAACTTTTATATCATGGGTATTTTATTCTGGAGGATTTCCTCTAACATAAACATTTTTATATTAGTTTGATGAAATAATGTGCAATGTGTTGTGCGAACTGAGTCTACGGTCGATTAGGACGAGTCTGTGTGAAGTGGAGCCGAGGAAAATTGTTCATCATTGTCTGGTTTTGTGATGCTTTTTTTTTTTTTTTTTCTTCTCCTTTTTTGTGTTCCCAATCCTTTTATCTTTCTACAAGATTGGAAGAGATGTGTCTTCTTTGCTTTTCTGACTTGTCTTGAAGATGAAGAGCAACATTTTCATATTTTATTTCGTCAGCCATACAATGTATAGTTAGGGGAGGTTATGTTACAAGAATGTCACTAAAATCGATTATAATCGTTATTTTCACCGGACCTTAGATTCGTGTGATGTTTAAAGTCAAAAGAACTTGTAGATGAAATGACTCTTGATGCATTTAGAATGGTAGTGAAACAGTTTTTGGGCAACAACAGAAGTGAGAATTACAAGCAACTGATAGAGTTACCATGTACTTGGATGTAGAATGTCTGTGAAAATGCATTACTTGTTTTCTCATATTGACTTCTTTAGGCCAAATTTAAGAGCTATAAGCGAGGAACACGGTGAACGCTTTCACCAAGACATTCATTCACTGCATGGAAAGAAGGTATCAGGGACGTTGGGACTGTGCTATGATGGGAGACTATGTATGGGGTATAGTGGCGTGCAGTGGTTCAGAAAATCATAAGAGGAAGGCCGTTCTCATGTACATTTTTAAAAGACACTATTCTTGTATGAACATTCAATGTTATTTAAAATTTTTGCTCTTATTCCTACCAATTCTTGAGGTACTGTATGTTAGATTTCTTCTATAAGACTCTAGTTATATTAAATGCATGTAATATTAGTAGATTTTAAGAAAATTGAAAAATTTATTATCACAGCCAAAATATTGACAGTTAAGAAAAACTACTTGTATATTCATAATCAGCATCATCAAATTAAGCAATAAACACTAAAAAACTAAGATAAACAAAAACTTGGTCAAATTTTGTTATGTAGTGTTATCAGCCAAATCGACCAAAAGGAAGGAGGTAGTGTTTCACCGACTAATTTTTTGCTTCTGTAGTCGTTCTGCGTAAAATCTGACTATGAATATGTATATGTCACATGAAGGTTACTTTATTGTATTAGGTATCATGGCCCTGACACTATTCTGTTTGTTTTTCTTGAATGATTCGTGCTTATTGTACCAAGTTCATCAATCATCCAATCTAGAATATTCATAATTAGTGGATTATAATAAATGGATTCACATATAAAATCTCGTTATTACGTATTTGATTATATATTAGGGTTTTTGAGTGCAACCACCCTTCTCTGATATCCGCGCAATGAAAACTCCTTTTGGAGTTTTAAATTTACATAAACAATTCGGTTTTGGCGTTAATCTCCCCTTTATCCTCTATACTTCGTAGAGCTGGAGATTCTTCAAAGTTCATACAGAAAAAACTAGAAGAGCATTTAAAAAGTAGCTTATGGTAAGGAGTTTTGAGAAAGCCGTTTCTATGCGGTAGAGGTCCTGTTCCAGCTAACTCCACTCTTCTGGATTCCTTCCACCTCATTTTTCTCTTACACCCTCGAGGACGCTTCCCTTAGTGTCTTGCTCTTGTAGCCTATGGTGTGGAGGTTTGAGAAATCCATCACCATGTGCTCATATCCTGGCAGAGGCAGTCCTGTCCCTCGGGGTCCCAGCTAACTCGACTCTCCTGTAGGACTGCTCACACCACATGTTCCTTCACCTCTCTCCAGGACGCCTCCCTTAGTATCTTGCTCTTGTAACCTATGGTGTGGAGGTTTGAGAAATCCATCACCATGTGCTGATATCCTGGCAGAGGCAGTCCTGTCCCTCGGGGTCCCAGCTACTCCACTCTCCTGTAGGACAGCTCACACCACACGTTCCTTCACCTCTCTCGAGGACGCCTCCCTTAGTATCTTGTCTCTAAAGCTCGCCTTGGAACTGCTAAACTGGAGGTGACTAAATCAACACAGTTGTGAATGCTTCGTACAATCTTATAAAGTAATCTCACTCCAAAGATCAACTCTCTCCTCGAATCTTCCCGGCTACTTTCCTGTGGTTGAAAATAATTAAATACTTCACAAAATCATAAATAATTAATTGTAATTTTGGACTGAAGATGACGTTTTGTTCTAAATTACGCATCCTTGCAAGCTTTCAATACTAGATAACGTTTTTTCTGCTGATCGGCCTTTAATGTGTTATCGGATCATCATTTTCATTCATAACTTTGACTTAAATCTAATTCAGTATGGTGTTTATCCTCCATCGCTCCACTATATCTATAACAGAAGTGAATGACCTTTCAGAATGTCTATCGAGAAATGAGCTTTCATTCATCAATCATTCCTTCTTATTAATGGGTCGTATCATTCATCCATCATCTCCCAAACAGACCTCAACAATAGATTCCCAGAACTACTTCAAATAATACTGTATATTTAGTGGGGCAGTTTTCTGAACTAGTTTGTTTAGCTGTACAACGAGATTGTCTAGATCAGGGGTGTTTCGAAGTGTTCGCTACTGAATCCCCGGAGGGAGGTGTCGATTATTTTTAAGAAACAGTGATAATAATATTTATCTTAAATATAACACTCATAACATGGTAATAAGATACTTCATAAAAATCTATGCATTAATATAGCTTATAAATTATGTACACTTAAGTCGGAGGTCACACATATAATTAATAGTAAAAAATAGAGAAGAGAAAAATAGAGTGTAAAAATAATAATGCTAATAAATATGTACAGTTTTTAATTATATTTGAAATTATTATTAATATATTATATTTATAATTCTTCTTTCATAACGATATTTCGGGAAGTTTTACATTTTATTATAACCTGACACAAGTACGAAATATAGAAAGGAAAGGGGAAAAAGTAATAAATGAGTAAATAATTAATAAAAATAATATAGTAATAAAAATATTTAACTAAAGTAATTCAGTTTGGGGGGGTATCTGTGGAGGGACTCTGTCCTGAAAAGTTGAAGCTAATATACAAAATAATGAAGGGCACCGGTAGCTCAATGGTATGCATGCTTGCCTTCTGAGCTCAAGATCGTGGGTTCGAAACCCGACCGAGGCCCTTAGTTTATTTTATCTGGGAGGTAAAATAAACTTAAGCATGCCGTCTTTCGGATGGGACGTTAAGCGATGATGCCGAGCCTGTACGATGTCAGATACTCGTTAAAGACCCTTGCCCTAGTTGAATAAAAATTTAGTGTAGGCAAAATTTAGGACTCCCATAGAGTCGGGCTCATGTCCACCAGAGTGACGAAAGAAAAGAGCGCTCTGGTAGTAGGCGATATGACCTCATAGTTAAAGTCCGGGCATGAGTCATAATAACTAACTATAAAATAATGCTTTAGTATAAGTAGCTTGTTCTTGGTCAATATTGTTTATTATTCTTAGTGTTTTCTTTTTAAGTTTAAATATATTAATACTAGAGCTACACGATTCCCATTTCATTAAGCCACAATTGATGAATTAGAATGTAAATAGACGTGACGTAAGAGTAGGTAATATTTGTTTGGCAACATCTTTTTAATATTGCGGAGGAAAAAGAAAATGGAACTCAGTTTCTTAACCATAATAGTCGTACGTTCAGCCCATGTTAGGTTCATATCAATATGGAAACCTAGGAATTTTATATAGTTTTTTAAAATGATACCGAAAGAATATTAACCGTTAACGGTTTGTTTGAGATATGGATTCATTCAAATAGGTTGCAGTTTTTGGCTGTCACGAGTCACGAGGACCGATGTAACTGTATGAGGCAGATTCATCTTTTGTGACCTCCTTCTCCCTACTATTGTTCTAGAAAACTAAGGTATTGAGAAAGGTTGGGATGCTGGGGCTGGGTGGCTACCGTTATTACGTAGCACTATCATGCTCTTCGTTTTACTCATCGAACCGTAATCTAGTACCAGTTGTGACAGAGTTGTACAATAGCAACGTATCCACTTGGTATGCAACATCCTGCTTCTCCTGTCCGTGGGGGATGTTTGACATTACAGGAAGTGTGGCGAAAATGCCATCCTTATTACGGAAAAACGGAAGTCATTCTCTCCGAAAGGAAAAGTCGTCTGTGAATCATCTACAATGTACTTAATCAACTAATGTTTCGCTCTTCCTCTAACACCAATTGATCGTTTTGGCTTATATCAATAGCTGACTTACACATGAGCTTCTTTCTGAATCGCCATACTAAATTTCGTGTCAATACCTTCATTACATAGGCAGTTATTAGGGTTTTGTGTTAAGCCCTGTGTGTCCTTATGAGGTTCTGATATAGTAATCTGCCGGATTTATATGCGTTTGAAACGTTTCAATATTCTATCTGAAATCAATAGATGTCTTATCTTTATACACAACTTCGTTGAGAGTTACAGGTTTAGCAGTATCCCTCCCATTATTCCTCTTTGGCCAAAAATCAATAGTATCACATCTGCGGCCTTGCGGATAAACATATATTTTTTTAGATTTTTTTTTCTCTTATTTCGCACATTATGATCTCAGGAAGAACGTCCCGAAATATCGTCGTGAAAAAGTGAAAAATTATAAAAAAATATTAATCATAATTTGATTTCAATAAAAAACCATCTACTACTTACTATCTATTTATTAATATTATTATTGTTATACTAATTTATTATAAAGTATTTATTTATTCATTTTATTTCATTTTTTACTAGTGTTGTTACTAATCACATATCGCTCATTAAATACAACAACGTCATAACTCAAAAAACTTAGTTTCTACAAAATCCCAGTTTAAAGTTTTGAATTACTCTCATTTCGGTACCAAATATTTAAGTCTTACATTCAAAGCAATACAGTTTTAACACACAATATGACTCCCTTGCAAGGAATTTGTACACAGAAGAGTACCAGGGTAAACTCACAACTGAAATAATTCTCTATTGCCGTAAACTGGAACTACAAAACCCACTAGCACAAGAACGACACTATTGCTCTCTGCAGGCGAGTTTCTTGAGTTACAAATATGACGTTCTACCAGTTAAAAGTTCATACAAAGTGCAGTCCACCTGTATAAATAACTCAAAATTGACGTTTTTTGAGATATGACATTGTTGTATTTAATGAGCGATATGTGTCCCTCTCTTATAGTTAATAGCTGTTTTTGTGCCTAATTTATAACCTATCTTAATATATACATTTTTATGACGTATCCTATTACCATCTTATGGTTTAACGAAAATAAATTATATTACTATTATATTGGTATACTCATTTTTCGGGGGAGTATGGTGCCCAAATACACGCACAGATGTTTTTTCTTTGTCACTTCTGGCTTCTGGAGATCAGAAACTTGAAATTCGGAATCAAAATTGTTAGCCGATTACATAACATTCTCTGTATTATACATATACGATTGGGGACTCACAATATCATTCTGTAATCAGTTGCACTTGCCACCCAGTTATAGTTAATACTAAGAAATGTAATTTGCCACTTTGTTATAATGATTTTTGACAATTAAAATAATTGACGGGGTTAGAATCAAAATGGTCTTAGTGACATTTTCAAAACTTGATTTAAAAAATTTATAATTTATCGAAACTGGAAATATTTTGTCTTCAGTTTTTATGGTGAAACTAACTGTTACCAAACCATGAAATTGATTAAAAATCTTCATTTCAAGGTCGCTATTGATATGTTTAAGGTACTTGTTCATGTCACCAAAATGGTAAAAGTGATTTGCCACTAGATCTCAGTACTGGCAAGGATTTCACTTGTACAACTCTTTTCCTGAACAGAACTATAATTTTTGTACCCGATTATGCACCTAAAGAACAATTTTCAAAAATGTCACATTTTGATTCTAACCTCGTCAATTTATAAACTTGTGAGAGTTGTGTGTGATATTAACTAGCGTGTGTAACAATACTTCAGAATTCTGAACATGTAACCTTGGTCTTGATGATAGACCTGCGTTGCATCTTATATGACACTTGGAGATTCCATGTTTTTTAATTTAATTCTAATGTGGCCTCCAGCCAGTTGTTTTAGACGGGTTTATAAGTGCCCACTTCAATAAGCAAAATATATTTGAGGCCAGATGTTAAATCCCACTTTGCTTGTGGCAGTAATAATTTTTATTTATGTTAAACTATAAAATGATAATGGGATATGGTAACTTCAAGACAACGGGTTCGAAACCTGGCCTAGGGCCTTAAGTTTTTCAACTGGGAGGGATAAAACGCTGTCCTTCGAGTGGGTCGTTGAACGATGGCTCCGAGCCTGTACGGTATAAGGTACTCGTTAAAGACTCCTAAAGTAGGGGCTGTAGGTAACTAGAGCTACGAAATAGCGCTCTGGTAGTAGGGGATATGACCTCGTAGTTAAAGGCCGGACATGAGTCAATTAACTAACACTAACGTACAATTAGTAATAACAGGAAATACGGAGATCATGTGGTCGATAAAATACGAACTCGCAGAATTTGTGCCAAGCTTTCCGCACTGAGTGTGCCTTCTTCAGGGCCTTTATCAATATACACACAATAAGTTTATATAAGATAAAATTAATTAAATATAAAACAATAAAAACTAAACAAAACGAATAATTTAAAATATTTAAAATAAAATAAATATAATATTACAACTTTATAGTTTTTACATTTTACTTACTAACTGAACGCGAATATAATTGAGGATGCCGGTAGCTCAGAGGTAGTATGCTTGCCTTCCGAGTTGAAGGTCGCAGGTTCGAAACCCGGCCTTTTAAGTTTTTTTTCTGAGAGGCGAAAAACTTTCAGCCCTCCGTTCCTCCGATGGGACGTTAAGGGATAGTACAGAGCCTGTACGATGTTAGCTGAATAAACCAGGGTAAGCAAAATTTAAAACTCGCACAGTGACGAAAGAGCGCTCTGGTAGTAGGCGATATGACCTCGTAGTTAAAGCCCCCGGTCATGAGTCACAATAAGTAATTAACTTAATATGGTTAAAAATATTTTGCACTCACATCATTCCGTCAGGAAGTTATTTATTTATTGGTAAAAGGATGTGGGAAGGAGTAAGCAGATGCAGAGATCTGCCTATCAATGAGGACGTCATCGTTACAAAATTTATAATTGAGTAAAGTTAAAAATAAAGAATCAGAGTATTTGAATTACATTAGTATAGTAAGTGACCCCAGAAGTATTTTGTACTTGGTTTACTTTGACACAGACAAACATCTTCGCGAAAATGGTCAAAACATGGTCAGGGGACATTGAAACGTGTAATTCCTTTGAAAACTCGATCTCGATTTTTCGCGCGATTACAATATTTTCTTGTACTAAAGATAGAAGAATAAGAAAGTAAATAAAAACAATATTAAATAAATACACGAGTTTTTTTTTTTTTTTTTTTTTTCTTTTTTGGCCTTATTGAACGTGCACATTGGCCAAAATACACGAGGTTGTTCTCAGAATTGTTGAATATTGTAGAAGTTATATAGGTGAGAGAAAATAGAAGAAAAAAAATATTTTAAAGAAATGTAAATAAATAGAGAAACGTATGAGAAACGAGAAGGACCATAGGAGAAAAGTACAATGAAGTGTGTATGGTAGCAGTGGGACCGAACCAAACTGGACTGAATGAGGCAGCCTTTTCTAGTGTTGGGTGAAGTTATATAGGCCATTTGGTAGTGAAGGACAGCTAACGGAAGATGAGGCGGCTTCTCGTTTGGTCTTTGGAGAGGAGAATGGCTTTACCCAGTATAGGGGAAGTTATGTAATGAGTGCGACATTCAATGTTGAATTTCATGTTCTAATCGATATATCGCAACCTCACAACAAGACTGTCCATATCGAATTCGTATTAAATTCATAGGAGGAATAGTAATATGGTATACTTTTTTTATGGAAGAGTGTCACAATTGTAACTAATTCTGGTCACCAGAGAGCAGATGTATCGGTCTTCCATTGTACGAAAAGGTTGGGCTTTAAAAGGTGTTACCATGGTGAAAGCTAAGTAAAATTGGCTTAAAAGTAAGTATTATTAACCGTGTAAAAGCTTATTGTTCTAACAGTTTTCTAAATATCAAAAGTAAAATACCATTAAGGATCAGTGAATTTTAAAACGTGATTGCCCAAAATTCACATTTTTTTAGTTGTGACAGTCTTGTTCTGAGGTAGCGATATATATAACTTATATAACCTGATCTAAACCCCTGATTGAATTTGTGAAATCGATAATAATGAATGAGGACACGAATTTTTAATTTTATATGTTTATCCAGAACCCCATAACCGATAACTGTCGATATAACGAATGATCAACACGATATTTAGATGATCAGTAGTCGAATAAGTTACCCAGGGACCTGGTTTATATTTAATAAAAAACAATTTGTAATAAATTACACAATTTATTGAAAGAATAAAAATTTGATCTTTCCATCGATTTTTTAAGTGAAGCAGTACTACCACAGGGACAGTACCCATCAATTCTCAACCAAATTGCCCGAAAGGGAAATAGGCACCAGATGAGAGGGGTTCACAACCCCTGTATTACCTATGTCACAAATGAACCAACACGGACTTGATGATGATTCCCTGAGATTGATATCTATTTAATTTCAATCAAATAGATAATGTTCTAGAACGAGAGGGAAAACTTGATTTAATCACACTGAGGAAGTACATTGCCGGTGATTCACCTAGTTAAAAGTCGCAAAAGTTTATTATTATTATAACATGTAATGTAATTATTTTGTTTCTAATTGCATTTAATTTTATTGCCAGATATTACCCACCCACTTTCACTTTTGGACCGTGAAATCGTTTTATTAGTTACAATTTCATCCGCCAATAAAATACGTTGTAGCTTCTCATGCTTTAGAACGTATATTCTCATGCACTTTCTTCTTTAATTTGTATATATTTAAAAATAAAGTGAAGTTGCGCTTGTCTTTACTTAAGTCAGCGTAAGTTGGCATATGTGGGTGGGGGGAGTCTATTACTCAAATTTCGGGGTTTCACAAGTAAATTATAATGCTCCGAAAAAAAAAAAACAGGTTAAATAAGAAGAAAAAATTATCAAATAAGTGGGAAATTATGCCGGAACAAAATCTCTTGAAACTTTCTCAAAAATGTTGTCTAATTGAAGTATAGGTGAAGTTATGTAATTGGTCAGCGTTTTTTAATTTTTACTGGAATTTCTTGTTTCGGACCCCTAATTTCAAAAATAAAAATAAAAAATCGTCTGGCCAGTAGTGTGACTACTACCACAACGCCTTTGATGGTTTCACTGAAAACTTCAGAGCCCTCCGTTCTCCCCTATGCTTATAGGAGTAAGCTGGTGAGACAAAGCGTAATTGCTTTATGACGTATCGTTGTGAATATCGAAGTCTTTGAACGCTCTTTATAACGTATTATAGTAATATTTATTTCCGTCTTTGGGGTATTTAACGAGTACCTGACATCATACAGGCTCTGGACCATCTTTGCTTAATTCGCAGATAAAAAACCTAAAGGCCTCGGGCGGAGTTTGAACTCGCGATCTTGAGCTCAGTAAGCAAGAACGAGTTTCCAAGACAGTGACGATTAACATATTGGCAGTCATAATTTATAATAGACTATCGTTGCATGAAAACTGTCACATTAAAAACAAAACAAACGATCCCATATCGAATCATTAATTTGTAAACATAAACAAAATTCAGTGAAAATTCTCACCTTATTATAACCATTGTATGTAAATCTCATTGAATTGCCATTTAAGAGAGAAACAAAACGACTGAGAGACAAGTGTTTAGTGTTGTCTTCTCACTCTCCTGACAGATTTAGGTTGGAGAAAGTTGCGCTGGGAGGTGGTTCACTGTTTGTGCCTAATGACCTTCAATAATTTGTGGAAACTTTGGGGAACCCTTCAAAATTTCTTTTTCATTCATCAACTTTTATCTTACAATTTTTTTTTTCTAAAATCTATTTTAGCATTTTCTCCAGGGTCGTTTTTCAATGTAAATTATCTCGCATCTTAATCCGTATCAAACATTTTCTTTAATATTATTATTTGAAGGGTTTCTAAAGTAAATTGTTGCTATGTAAACATTACCAACTATTTTTATTATTATCAACTTTCACTTAATTTTGAAATGAGCTAACCCTTCCCAATCCTAGTGCAGTGATATTGGCAACATTTACCATAAGTTGACTGTTTGATTCAATACATAGATTATCAAGACTTTATTCTCAGTGCTAATATGGATCAGAACCATCGAGTGGTGCGCCGTACATTTTGGTCATCTGTCTAGTTAAGAACGGTATAAGTTGGCAGAGGAGAAGTCTCAGTATTAGTCACAAGAGATCACCGTCCTCGCAAGTGACGATTAGAGGACGTATCATAGGGTCTGCCGAGAGAGACTGCAGTCCGCTTCATGGTGGTCACTGGAGCAACTAACTTCCCCCGACTTGCCCAAGCATGAGAGAAATAGGACATGACAGCAGACCACTCGACAATCTGTGAGGGCCCCCTCAACAACCAGTGGACGGATCTGTCGAGAGTGTCTATAGCCAACTTTAGAATGGTCACTGGACACCACTACCTCCTGAAGCCAGGATCTCCACAGGGTAGGAGGAGCTGACTTCCCGATCTGCCTGTGCTGTCAGAGCCAGGACATGACAACAGAGACCTGGCCGACTGCGAGGGCCTCAAAGAACAGAATACGGATCTCATGGTATCTGCCGAGAGTGTCTATAACCCGGTTCAGGGTGGTCACTGCCAGGACTAGCTTCAGAAACCACGGTCTCCACAGGATAGGAGCAGCTAACTCTCCCCGACTTGCCCAAGCTGCCAGAGTCAGTAAATGGCAGACTGCGGCGGACGAATCTGTTCGGAGAGTCTGTAGCCCGCTTCAGGATGGTCACTGAACACGACTACCTCCACAAGCCAGGATCTCCACACGATAGGAGTAGCTGACTCCCCTTGACCTGCCCGAGCAGCCGGAACCAGCACATAACATCAGAGAACTTGGCAAACTATGAGAGCCTCCTAACAGCGGACGGATCTGTTCGGAGAATCTGTAGCCCGCTTCAGGATGGTCACTCGACACGACTTCCTCCAGAAGTATGTACAAAACACAGGAGCAACCGACTCTTTTACATGTCCACTACATTTCTTATAAAAATCCGTTAAAATGTGAGACTAACCTAAGTTTGGTTGACGAAGGAGAGAAGTGTAAAATTCGGAACCAATGGCGCCAGTCTGGTGTCCTCACTTGGAACTAATCCAAAAGTTATACATGAACATAAAAAATTTAATATGACAACATATGTTGCATTTTGTATGTGATGTCTATATTTCTTGTAATTTGAGGTTCAATGATTCATAAAAGTGTTCGGCGAGTCATCGCCGCCATTTTATCGTTCTTGAATATTACCTCGGAGAAGGACGTGTAATTCTGTTATCTCATTGAATGTATACGACGTGGTCTTAACTATTTCACTGCTCATCTGTTAGTTATTATGACTCATGCCCGGGCTTTACTTTGGGAGTTCTATGTTTTGCCTACCTTAAATATTTATTCACCTGGGGTAGGGGTCTTTAACGAATACCTGATATCGTACAGGCTCGGAACCATCGCTTGACAACCCATCCGAAGGACGCCGTGCTCAAGGTTTTTTCTCCTCCCAGGGCTTCGGCTGGGTTTCGAACTCGCGATCTTGAGCTCAATAGGTTAGCACGCTACCTGTAAGCTACTGGCACCCTCACTGCTTGCTCATCTGGATAAAGCAAATACACATTTATTTCTTATTTTCTAATATTTTATGTTCGAATATCCGAACGATTCAGTTGTTGAACAAACTTCGGTCCCTTTCGTTCATATTATTTTTATCGTAACTGTACCGGTGTTGCCAGTTGTATCAACTGTTTATCACAAAACATCTGACCTTCATAACATGATTGAAGCTGCGCAGTACATCGGATGGTCTTTTGACTTCCCCAGCTCTATGAAGTATAGGGGAAGTTACGTAATCGGTTACAAATTCGATGCCAAGTTTTCAACGGAATTTAATGTTTTCCGACCTCTAGTTACCAAATACCAAAAAAAAAAAGTCTCTATTTCTGTGTCTGTGAAAACGTATAGAATGAATGTATGGATACGAAATTGTATCTGTGAATCCAAAACCTTGTAATGACGACACCTATTGTTTTTCAGCCTAATCGACGAAAGGGAAGAGGGGGATCAGGGGGGAGGCATAACATAAATAATAATAACTGCCGATAGAATTAATGTATCGACACAAAATTGTATATGTGTGACCAATACTCGATAAGAATAACATCTTTCGAATTTCAGCCAAATCGGTCAAAAGGGAGGGGGATCAGAGGGGCCACAACTCAAAAACCCAAATAACTGCCGATATAATGAATATATCGACAGGAAATTTCATATTTGAAATCAAAACCCAATGATATACCTTGTTAAATTTTAACGATATCGGCTGAAGGGAGGGGAGTTCAGGGGTGGGGGTTCAATCCAAAACCCCTAATAATACCAATGTAATGAATTTATCGACGTAAATTTAGTATGAGGGTTTAGGAGCCCTATGTAAGTCAATTTTAGAATATTTGCTCAAACGGTCGATTGATTTTGGAGGGGGAGCGAAAAATTAATTGATTCGTTCTGACGAAGTACATTGTCTGTGATTCACCGACAACTTCTTTCTGTTCTTTTCTTTTCTTTTGTTGATGATTCTTCTGCTGCATGATTAGAAGAATCCCAGAGGAACTGGTTTCAAAAAACGTTATCATCAGTGTAAGAAGGAGGTTAATCGATGAACGGTTCACCTCAAAAATTAGAAAAAAATATATATAATTTCTTCCAAGTCATCACTTACCTTCAAGTATGGCTCCTTTTAAAATCTTGATGACTATCATTTAATAGAGGAGGCTTCTATCGATGAAGTTGGTCACTATAAAGTCGAAGCAGGTAGCCTTGATAACAGCGGAATTGTACGTTAGTTTCTCAAAATCTGGATATTATTTATTTATAAATAAATAGTTATTATGGCTCATGCTCGGGCTTTAACTTCGAGGGCATATCGCCTACTACCAGAGCGCTCTTCCGTCACTCTGGTGATCATCGCTTAACGTGTCATCCGAAGGAGGGCGTGCTTAAGTTCATTTTACCTCCCAGATAAATTAAACTAAGGGCCTCGGTCGGCTTTCGAACCCACGTTCTTGAGCTCAGAAGGCAAGCATGCATACCACTGAGCTACCGACGCCCTCTATATTATTGTGTGACTGGAAAGGTAGTGAGGAGCAACATTTGCCATCTACCAAAACAAAGCCAAGAGTAACAAAGGCAGTTGAATTACCAGAAATCTAGTTCCCTGCTCGGTCTCAGAAATATTTGAAAATCAAATTGAAATCAATAAAATTTTCTGTTTTTCTCTATGTTCTCTCTCTCTTCAATCAGTAGGCATGAGGGCATCATTAGTCTACTGAGCTCAACATTTGTTGGCTCAAAACATGAGGCCTTAGATTTTTTTTATTTGGGAGGGGAAAAAAACTTTGAGCACGGCGTTCTTCGGATGGGACGTTAAGCGATGGTCCCGAGCTTGTACGATGTTGGGTACTCGTGAAAGAACCCTTACCCTAGCTGAATAAAACTGGGTAGGCAAGATTGAGGACATTAGAGTCGGGCTGATGGCCATCAGAGCATCAGAGCGACGAAAGAGCGCTCTGGTAGTACGCGTTTTGTGTCGATATAGTGGAAATACTATAATCAAACTTAAAATGATGATAAATAAAGCACTTTTTTATTGAACACTTATATTGTCTAATTCCACAAACATATACATAAATGTGTGTCGGTTTCGGCTTTCGCCATCGTCAGCACAAGGTTCAACAATAAGGTATGACATAAATAAGCGGTACACATTTATGTATATGTTTGTGGAATTAGACAATATAAGTGTTCAATAAAAAAGTGCTTTATTTATTATTTTTTTTAAATTTGTTAACTAAATAAGTATGAGAGACTTCTCATTCTACATATCGTCACCTTAATACTACAACTAAATAAATCGAAAATCGCAATGTATGGGCTAATTGTACCATTAGTTGTATTTTGCAGGTATCTTTGTTGTACTAGAAGTAGACAACTCTAAGAAAATATGTTAAGAACTTATGTAAAAATGTCAATAGTTCAATTTGGATCATTCTACAACGGCTGATTAAAAAAAAAAAAAAAAAAAGATTTGCGTTTTTCTCAAAACTGAATTTCGAGATGTCTAGTAGGTGACTATATAAAATTCCATTTTATCGACAGTAAGTAGTGTTGAAAGTCAATTGTCTCTTTATGGGCTTCTGAATCTACAAATAAAATTTATTTTCTTTTAGTGGCGTTAACAGAGGTGAGAGTTTGAAGTGAGTTTGATCGTTCAATCAATTCCCATTTTTCCTAGCTCTATTAATTTCCAGCAGAATCAGAGAGTATATTTACCTTTCTGAAGGTGGCGGTACATTATTCCCGTTGAAAAAAAATTGAAAATTAATTAATAATAACATTAATTAATCAAACTTCAAATGAATCTGATATGATTTTGTTACAGAAGTATTAAAATGTATTTATCTTGTAAAAAAAATATTTATTTTTTTTCTCCCGGAAGTTTGTATAATTGGTACCATGTTTTACTTCATTTTTTTCTTGTCTATTTACCTACCTATTTAGTGTAGACAGAAGACTAGAAGACACTTTTCATTATCTTAAGAAGAGTTGAGTTCTTATAACAAATGTCAACCCAAATGAACACCTCTTTATTAAACGTATACTTTTTGACAGTCCCCCTAAATTAAAGAGGAAGGCTCTGAGTTGGAGGGAGAGCGGCCACTTGGGACCTCACAGCTTCCAAATAGAACTCTCAAAATAGAGGAGACACAAACACAGACAGATAACACCGGGTACATAAGAGGGCTCGTCTATCTCTATCCTTTGGACGACGGATAATCTTTTTTTTTACTTTTTCGTTTTTGTTTATTTCGGTACTTCCGGCCCTTAGTGGTCCTTTGTACACTTGTAGAGAGAATATCAGTGATATGCCTAGGGGCTAGCTAGGGGTTTGGATCCACTAAACTGTCTGAACTCTCGCGGGCGGCAGAAGATGGCTCTTTGGGGGCTCTACCTGATCAATTTGTTAGGTTAATAATGAAAATATATTCAAGAAAGAACACCCGAAACAGTTAAATGTATGTTAGTTATTATGACTCATACCCGGGCTTTAACCATAAGGTCACATCGCCTACTACCAGAGCGCTCTTTCGTAATTCTAATGGACATGAATCCGACTCTATTATGGGAGTTCTAAATTTTGCTTATCCTAAATTTTTATTCACCTAGAGTAGGCTCTGTCTGGACCAACGCTTAACATCCCATCCGAAGGACGGCGTGCTTCAGTTTTTTTTTACCTTCCAGATAAAATAAACTAAGAGCCTCGGCGAATGTATATTTAAAACGTTCTGGGCGAATTATACCAACTTGTAGAAAAACCTAATTTATTTTGAGATTCAGTGTCAATCATTTTGTCAATCATCTTCGGATGGGACGTTACGCGATGGTCCCGAGCCTATACGTTGTCAGGTACTCTTTGAAGACCCTCCTATTCTAGGTCAGTGACGACAGAGCACTCTGGTAATAGGTGATATGATCTCGTAGTTAAAGCCCGGGCATGAGTCACAATAACTCATGTATTTGTCAAACGATGCCAAACTCTTTTTCATTCAGTCCTACTCTCAGATAAATGAATTATTTCCTCTTTCCCAGAGCAAAATGCACAAACCTTTTGCTAATATTGAGTCCGGATGGGACATGCTCATACATAATTGGAATGTTTTAGTCATCTGAGAATATTGATGATTCTTTTCTTGTTAGGTACATTTTCTATTCGTTCTTTATTTATAAACACATTTTGCTTTATTCTCTCTCCCCCTCCTACATTTTTTTTCTTATAAAAGAAGAATCGCGAAGTTCCTTCTTTTATTAAAAATGTTTCCATGGTACAATAAAAGCTTTATATTTTTTCAATAGAAATCCAAACAGATGAAATAATAATCCAAATATTTTTTTGTTTCAGGTATGTACCTATCATGAGATAATTGGAAAAAATTTTTGAAGAAGAGGTAAATTGTTTCTGCTTTTTTTATTTTATTATTATTTTAAGCGCATCAAGTAAGAGGTTATTCACGCCATTTATTTATTTTGTCATAAAAGCTTTGGTTACTGAGCTTGAAATCTCCATTATTTAACATATACAAGGGTTCCCCGTGGAGGTTGGTACCAGGAGGTCGCCTGAGCCCTCCAGAGACAAGGAACGTCGTTCCTCTCTGCCTACCTAATTATAAAGGGAAATGTAAATGTACAATTTGGTCTACACCACATGAAAAACTCAACCTAAGGGAAAAATTAACCTAGTGGTGGTGGAGTACTTGATATTCCTTCACACTTTGAGAAACTAATCCTAAGAGAAAAAAAATTAACCTAAAGGTGGTGAAATTCTCGATATTCATGCAATCTTTTATGACTATATCTCATCTATAGGTATATACAATCAAAACTTTGTTTTTACGTTGGTCTGTCCATTATCTAATTCAAAAAAGGCAGAATCGATATTCCCGAATCTTCAGGACATTCCCAAAACCCGACTTAGAATACTCATGTGGCATCCGAAAATTTTGATTGTGGGGGCCCCATAAAAAAATTGGGGGATTTTTTTTTCCAACAGATATTTATTGGCGCAACATATCTAAGGACAAGACGATTCCAAAAATATAACATCTCATAGTTTTATTTTGTCATTTTTATTATATTTATTGGCAATACACCAGGTTAACAACTTTTTACTTTTTTCACTTATAAGATGTGTGCATTTGCATATATATTTTCTATATTTAAGAATGTTCTATACGATATTGGACCCAGTAAAGTAGCCCACTGTAGTTTGATATTTTAAAGTTCACTATAGGCCCGCATAGTTAGAATGTAGGACCTATATCGTAATGGCTGCGGCTTTTTTACTCTTTCTACTAGCTTTCTTTCTTTTCTAATGCGGGTTCTGTTACTCAGAAAGATAAAAAATTTAATATAAATGGTAAAAAATAATAAACTTTCATTTTCTAGCTGTAGATGCTTAATATATAAATTTATATTAGTTGAGAAATTCGAACATATTGTGGAAACATAATAAATAAATAACATTCGTTTTTTGAAATATTGTTTATTCCATAAGAAATTTGAAAATAACTCATGAGCTCAAGAGTTCTAATTTCATTTTTAAGTTTCCGTACTCCCATAGGATCGAACGGAACCCTATTGTCATCTGCTAAGTCGTTTGTCTGTCTATTAGACACAGTAAAATATTTGAGCATGGCAACTACTATGTTGAGAAACTCGGATTTATTGTGAAAACTTATATTTCGTTTGTTTTATTCTTCTACAAGAAATTTAAACATAAACCAGTTTTTTTATTTATTCAACATATAGATAGATAAGCATTTTGTAAACAGTGTTGAAGGTCGTCGTAGAATGAGAAGTGGGCTCTCAAAATGAAGAGTTCTGTAAGGAGAATATGTCACTATTTTTATTTTATTTTTTATTCAGAAATAGCGTCTGTAGGTGGTTCAAAATAGCGATTTCTGTAAAGATCGAAAAAAAAGTATGTATGTTAGCATTTATGAGCGTTATAAGATGCTAGTAGTTTGTGGGATAGCGTGCTTTGTCTATTAAGCTCAAGATCGTGAGTTCAAACCTAGCTGAGGTCCGCAGTTTTTGTTTTTATTTCTTATCTGGGAAGTAACAAAACCTTGACTACGCCGTCCTTCGGAGGAGAAGTTAAATACTCTTTAAAGGCCCTACTCTAAGAAAAACTGAGCTGGCAAAATTTAGACGAGTGGAGCTAACTGGGAAGAAATACCAGAACATTGGATGCTTTGGTCCCTAGCTGTATAGTAGTGTAGGAAAAACAGAAACTATATTTTTCTTCTGTCTATTCCTGTCACTCTGTCACAGCATTTTTCCTAAACTATCTCTTTTTTGTTTGAGAATCATTGGCCGTAAGTTCTCACTATAATTGTTCAGATTCCTTAACTAATTTTACGTGACAAAGAATACTATCAAATACACTATGTAAATTTTATTATTTATTTGTTTGTAACAATTCTTGAATAATTTTAAAAAGTTTTAGACTTAAAAAGTAAATATTTAAAACGTTACTTTCTTCAATAATTGTTTTAAAAAAGTTATTTTTCGGTTTGGAACTCTGGGAGTCTCGAACCAAGTAAATTTAAACAGCTTTTTCCTTCAAAATACCGCGCACCACTGCACTGCAGTGATCTGATAAGACATTCATTAGCAAAATCATTAATGGCAGTGACATGCCGTCATTAAATAAGTAATATTTTTCTTTTTTTTTTTTGTAAATAAATAAATCAAATAAAAAAGTAATTTATATTATCTGAGGTAGAATAATATCGGATATCGATCATTTGTTAATTATCGTTGTGGACATGAAAAAAGATTAGATTGGTGACGAATCGGATAGATTGGATCTCATCATTGTAGTTTTCTGTTGGAACATGAAACTCATTTGTAATGGTTCGAGGCATGTTCCTCCATTTTTCTAATCCAACTGCATTTTATTTTCATTGATTTTTCATTTAAAAAAGTTTCAAATTTGACATAGTTTTAACTTCCCTATAAGAAGTATAGAGACAGTTTTGTAATGGGTCAGAAATTTCATATTGTTTTCACCGGAATTTCATATTTTCCGATCCCCTGATTCCAAAATTAAAAAAAAAAAACGTGTGAACATGGTAACTCCCAATAGAATGAATATATTGACACGAAATTTTATATGTGTATCCCAAACCCCACAAAGACGACACCTATTGATTTTTACATAAATCGACCAAAGGGAAGTAGGGATCTTAACACAGAATTAACTGCCTTAATCTTAACATTAACTGCCTGGTTCTTAATCTTAACATTAACTGCCGAAGTAATGAATGTATGGCACTTAAATGCGAAGACTTAGTTGATTAATTCATGTTGGGTTCATCAATGACTTTTTCTGTTAAGCGCAAGAATATCAACAATTACCGAGGGCTCCGGTAGCTCAGTGGTACGCGTGCTTGCCTTATGAGCTCAAGATCGTGGGTTCGAAACCCGGCCGAGGCCCTTAGTTTATTTTATCTGGGAGACACCGTTCTTCGGATGGGACGTTAAGAGATTCTCCCGAACCTGTACGATGTCAGGTATTTGTTAAAGACCCCTGCCCTAGGTGAATAACAATTTAGGACTCCCAGTGTAGAGTTGGTCTCATGTCCACCAGAGTGACGAAAGAGCGCTCTGGTAGTAGGCGATATGACCTCTTAGTTAAAGCCCGGATGAAAAAGTCGACTTCCATGTTTAACTTTCTTATCATATTCATAGTTTTAGTGAGTATAGCTTCTTTCTTAATGATTAATAGAGTCGACAGTATCTTTTCAATATTTAAATTTCGGAAAATATTTATTTCCTTCTTCAGGGCCTTTTAATGACTTAAGGCCCTGAAGAAGGAAATAAATATTTTTCGAAACGTTGACCAAATTCTGAGCTTTTATTTACACTACAGAACCTCGAATTACTTCTATATTATGTAGCTTCTTTCTGTTATTATAAATTCTTCTCTACCCTTTTTTGTTTTATCTAAACATTATTATAAATAAATTTCTTAAATAGTTTTCTAGAGTGTATTAGAAAGTTAGTTTAGGACCCCAACAGTGGGTCTCCACTTCCAGTGTTGTGTGTAAGCGTCTCTAATAACACTGACCTCAATTTCCCTTCCGTAGCTTGGCCTCACTCGCCTGTCTATTATCCAAACTTGATATAGTAATATCAAGATGATCAAATAAGTTTCCGCTCTTCCTCTAATGTCAATTTGGCTGAAAATCAATTGGTGTTTATTGAGGGAGTTCTCAATCCTCATATAAAACTCGATACGTTCATTACATTGGGGTAGTTAATAGTGTTTTTTTAGTTGACCCCCCCTTCCCCCATCCCTTAAAATCAACCTATAACATTTGGTGTCGATAATTCATTACATCTTAGATTAATAGGGTTTCAGCCCTAATTCCCTTCTCCCCTTTGATTGATTTGACCCAAAATCAGTAGGTGACGTCCTTATGAAGTTATCGTGTACACTATTTTTTATTTTATCATATTTGGAAAACATGAAATTCAAGTAAGAACTCGACATCGAATTTCTGTCCGATTACATAACTTCCCCTGTACTACATCTGCACACCTGGGGTGCAAAATTGTTCTTCTGGGAATGTGTGAAGAGGCATTATCATGGTGGAACATTAGACCTCAAGCATGAAGACCTTCCGAGTTCTTGAGGCAGCCATAGTGCGCTGTTACTATCGTTCTGTCCTTTCAGTTTAAATTTTTGTGTTAAGCCCCTCCTTAATCTCCTCTTTCCTTTTTTTCTGAATACACATATAAAGTATATACAATTTAATTCATTCTATCAGGTTTTCATGGACATACATGCAGACGATCACGACAAAGATATTCTCACGCGAATCGGTCAAGTATAACTGAAATTATTAGCTATTATAAAACATGATGTAATAATAGAGCGTTACGTGTAACTTTCTTCGCGTTACTCATCACAAAGGAGCCGCATGTTTTTTTTTGTTTTTTTAATATGTTTTATTATTTACGAAACTGTTCAAAGAGATGATCACTAAATTGAATTGATCAAGTACCAACGACGTGTTGGGAGCAAGGAACGACATCCTAGCTCAGAGCATTGAATAAATACAACTTTATTACAAATCTCCTTAAACATCAAACACTCAAAAAAAAAAAATTATTAACAAAGGTGTATTTAGGTAGATAGAATGTTTTGTGTTCAGTTTTCACTTATCCGGCTGTACAATGTATGGGGGAAGTTATGTAACCGGGCAAAAATTCGATGCGGAATTTTCCTACGTAATTTCGTGTTTTTCGATATGATTTCAAAAATGAAAGTATATCTGTGAACACGATAACTCCCTATATTGTCACGAAATTTCATATATAAGTTCAAAGCTCTATAAGGACGACACGTATTAATTTTCAACTGAATCAGCTGAAAGGCAAAACTCAAAAATCGTAATAACTGGCGATGTAATAAATGCATCGACATAAAAATGAGGATTTATAAGCGAATATTTAAGTCAAATATAGCCCTTTTAAGTTATCTTTAGTTGAGAGCGAAGACGTTATTAATTCTCGCGTGTTTGGGCAAAAGGGCTTAAGTCAGCAAATCTGAATTTTAAGAGAGGAATTTCTGAAGATTTGAAAAATTCCTGCAAATCAGGTAAACGTAATTTATGTTACTTGAAATATTATTTTAATAAAATTAAATATAAACAAAGTAAAATTTTCCAACATTTAGTTACATTTGGTAAAACTATTTAAATGTACTTATCCTTTGGATCACAAGACTTATTCTGACTTAAGCCCTTTTGCCCAAACACCAGAGATTTAGTTTGTGGTGGAGAAGTTCATAGACGGTGATTCACCAACAAAGTTTTTTTCTTACCATAAAAGTGAAGTTTGAAGGTCATGATTATAGTTTCACACCGTCTAGTACCTGCATACTAATTGTGCGAGGTGGGGTGTTAGTTGGTAGACCTGGTGAGGGCTGTCTTCTGGGGGAGAGACCCCCTTCTGTTAGTTGCTCTCCGTGCCTCCAACCGTTAACACCACGTTATTGTTGTTCTCACTACACCTCTACGTTTAACGTATTTTACCTTGGACTTATTTCTGTTTTCTGGTAACTATATTTTTTTAAATTCTCTATTATATCAGGTCATCCCATAAGTAATGTCGTTGTTATTGATGTTACTGTTAATTTTTATTCAATGATTTATTTTCAACAACATTTTTCCATCTTAAAATTACAAATTTTACCTATCCCGATGAATTCATCCACTGTCTGGCTGTCTTATAATGTGCTAACAGCAATGGTGTAGTTTTTGTAAGGTCTCAGCCAGTGTGAGTCTGGCATTGTCCTAGTCAAATAAAAATCAGCTTATATTGACCAGAAAAGGTCATTTTTTCTTCCAGTGCTCACATCAAACGGTCAAGTTGTTCGCCATAGACCTCTTTCTTGATTGGTTACATTAAAAACAATTATAATGGATTATTCCATCCATATCCCACCAAACATCATCCGTGGATGAAGGCCTCTCTTAGCCTTTTTGACAGAAGGAATAGTAAACATAAAGAACACATGTATTATAGATACTGATGATGAGAGTGCTTCCAGAAACGTTTGACGATATTTTTTGAGAAGGAAAAAAAATTAATGGGAGAATGTAGCTGTAATAATATATTATTTTATTTTTTAAACCGACATTACTTATAGAACGACCTGTTATTTGGGATCTGCTTCTTTTTTATAGCATAATAAAGTTTGTATCCACAATTTTTAATTTATTATTATTCATTTTACTTTTCCAGCTAAGTGTAGGGGAAGTTAACGTAATCGTTTACGAATTCGATGCGGAATTTGCGATCTTTTAATTTCAAAAGTAGAAGAAAAAATTCTGTGTGTGTGCTGTGAACACGATAACTCCCGATAGAATTAATGTATCTACGAGAAATTTTATATGTGAACCCTCTAAGGACGACATCTATTAATTTTCGGCCAAAGAGATAGAGAGCATTAGGGGGGAGGCTCAACATTGAAACTCACTCGAAAATTTGAGGGGCTTAACTCAAAATTCCCAATAGCTTCAGGGAGTAAATTGATGAATTCGTGATTCACCAACTTTTTTTTGTTGTGTTTACTACTTATCGTCTGCTAATTGCTAATACCTTTTATTTAGAAATTTTTACGAAAATACTATTTTGTGCAAATTTCAGCATTTACTAGTTAACAGACAGAAGCTGTTAGTTTAGAGATAAGGTGCTACTACTATACTGAACGACTTATCTCGGCTTCTAATGTACATAGAGGAACGTTTTTCAAAAAAAGAATTTTGGGTAAAGTTTGAAAAAAAAATGGGATGTGTTCGAAACTTATCGTGCGATACACATGAACGATGTTTGATGAAAATATTGTAGTTTCTATAGGTCTTACATATATGTTGATATCAACTAAAATCTGGCTACAATACAACAATATTTACTAATAAAATTGTAAAAGAAACTAGCTTCGCGCTATAGTATGAATTATTATTCTGATTTCTGGAACTGTTATTATTCTTTAGTCAGTTTCTAGAAATTAGCATTGGTTATTTGATGTGAATCACGTAAGAAATCTACACAAAAGTGTTGTTTATATTAGAATAACTGTCATTGTTTAAAAAAATGTGTGTTTTCACAATTTTTCTTTGATGGTTCATAGCCACAATTTATAAATAAAAAACTGATCGGTTGGTTAAAACAAAATAATCTCATTTCCGCAAATTGCAAGGACCCTGTTAAATATTAACCTTAGGCTTGACGTATGTATTCTTTGTGGTAAGGCCGCCTACTCTACTCAAGATTAGTGGTTCAATCCCAGCCTTGAGTAGGCCTTCCTTCGGAGTGGACCTTTTAAATGGAAGTTCCGAGCCTTAGCCATGTCAGGTACTCGTTAAAGAACCGACCCTATTTAGTTCCTGGGTTGACAATATTTTACGAGTTCCACAGCAGGGCTACTTGGAAAGGGATAAGATCATTGAACGTTTAGGTCCCTTGGTGTACACACGACCATCATCCAGTGTGTCTGACCCTTCTCGTTAAAATTTCAAAAAATATAATGTAATATTGTGTTATAGTGTCTAATCATAAATGTCGTCAGATATAGACAGCAGTTCACTATTTTCATTACGAAGATGTGCTCTTCGGTGGATGAGTTGTTCATATCGTCACCTAAAAGGGAAAAGTGTATAACCCTCAATTAGCAAATTTTATAGGAAGAACGAATAATAGTTTTCTCATTTATTTGTTTATTTAAGCACTGCAAAAATGTTTTTTTTTTTAAATAAAGAATAGGTTTTTTGTTAGCATTCTGAAAAAAATTAATCAAATTGGACTTACATAAACAATTCTATAATTTAAAAATTGAAAAAAATTTGGATATTGTTGAATTATTTACTTTGAATATTCACAATCGGTACAACCCATGAGTAAATTTGATGAATGACATTAAAAGAAAAATATATATACATCGAAAGCATATGATTACGTACAAAATAATAGTTTAAAAAAAATAATATTTATATAATAAAATAATAATGGCCTCTAAGCAAATTATATAATATATACAAAACAAAGAGAAAATATTAAATTTAAATAATAATAAAGATAAAATAAAATGAACATGAAAGCCCTTCTAATGGTAAGAGGGTAAACGAATCCATAAACAAACGAAATAAAATAAAAAGCTTTTATTTATTGATTAATCTGTTAGTATTATTTCATTATTTTAAGGTAATTCAATTCGACTCCATTTAATTTTTTAGAGTTTTTCTAAAGCAAAACAAAAATGATCTTGGTAGGACGACACTGTAGCTCTCTGTTTCTTTTGAATATATGAAAAGCTGTGACCCTCTCAAATTCAAATTGCAATATTCTCACAATAGATCGTCCTGAGGTTTACAGCGTTGTACCTACGTGATTCTCAGACCCTAAAATCACTATTTCAATCAAAAAGTGAAATTAGAATTTTTGAGGGTTACACCCTTTTCCCTTTTAGGTGACAATATGACCAAGTTAAAAAAGGCAATTTTTTTCGAAAATTCGGACACAATAGCTCCACGTGGGTAAATTGTTTGGGGGCTTCAGCCCCTCAGGTACTTCCTGGTTCTCTGAAGAGGGTCAGGACTAGTTTCTCCCTAGTTCAATTGCTGCTCACAGCAAGGGGCTTCCTACAACTGACAATGGATATTTAGTCTCTCAGTTTACACCTACATTTTTTTGTGGCAAAAATCTCATTTTCGCAAAGTGGTTGTACAGACTTTTTGGAGGTAACATACTTAATGCGTATTTCTTTGTCTAGTATCCACTCGAAATTTTCTAAAA
Source organism: Aradus depressus (assembly GCA_963662175.1). Classification (NCBI taxonomy): domain Eukaryota; kingdom Metazoa; phylum Arthropoda; class Insecta; order Hemiptera; family Aradidae; genus Aradus; species Aradus depressus. The sequence continues at coordinate 38,115,369 of OY759220.1, forward strand.
TACTAGTATTTCCTTTTGAATACTTTGGTAGAAAGTAGACACAACTCGACTGTTGCTCCAGTCACGACGCCTGAGACTATTTCACATATATTTGAATACAAATTTTATCCCTTAGTTTAGGTATACATTTTGAACCAATGTGGTTTCATGGCTAACTTTTTGGAATAGTTTAGCCAATTCCCGTTTTGCGAAGTTTGCGGGAAATTTCTTTGTAGAAAAACTAGACTGTCGAGATAGGATTCCGTTTTTGTGACTCAAGCCCTGGCTTTTAACTATACTTTTGGTCATAACGCTTACTGCCAGAAGGCTTTTCGGCGCTCTGGTGGTTATGAACCCTACTCGGATTTAGGTAGGACCCTTTAACACGTACCTGACATGAGACAGGCTCCCATCGCTCAACGTGCCTTCTATATAAAAATAATGTTCTTAGTGTAGGGGTAATGTTGTATTTCCATCGGAACTCACTGAATTCCAAATAGGACAGAAAGAAGTTTTGTCGGAGAATCAACGGCTATGTACTTCCCCAGCATGAATTAAGTTTTTGCTCTCCCTCCAAAGCCAATCCATCATAGTGGCTTCTGAATCCTCATACTGAATTTTGTGTCAATACGTTCATTACATCGGCAGTTATTGGAGTTTTTGAGCTGAGCCCTCATCCCCGCCTACCTCTTGGGCGATTTGTCTGAAAATCAATAGGTGTCGTCCTTATGTGTTCCTTATGCACATATAAAATATCGTATTTATACATTCATTCTATCGGGATTTATCGTGTTCTGAGTCATACACACACACTTGCAGACTTTCCTTTTTTTTATTTTTCGAATCGGGGGGTCGGAAAACATGAAAATCTGGTGAAAATTCAATATCGATTTTATGACCAATTACATACCTTCGCCTATTCTTTGTATGGAGGAAGAAAAATTGAGTGTATGGAAAGAAATGTCAAAAGAATTACTCAAAATGTCTTTTAACTAATTTATGGTTTCCAGATTTACTTTGTGAAGCTCCATTCTAGGAATAGATAATTAAAAATACACAATTTGTTCGTCAAACTTCACTATGTTCTTAAATATTCGACTAGTTTCGCCGTGTAAACGTTTGTAAGTGACTCTTGATAATGCACGGCGAAGCTAGTCGAGTATTTAAGAATATAGTGAAGTTTGACGAACAAATTGTGTATTTTTAATTATCTATGCCTTTTAACTGTCCACGGAATGAATGCATCCTCACGACTTTAAAGTCCTTGATGGAGACATATATTGTATTGATCCAAATATGTCGAAGAGGAGGTTTTTTTATTAGGAGATTGAAAAGTTAATTGTTTACAAATAACTGGAGCTGAGAGTGTACATTTTCGTTTGTTGATTCCCGTGTTTTTTAAAGGTTTTCCAACTGGTAAATTCATTTAATCCATAAGATATTTGGGAATGAATGATTAATTAAGAAGAGTTTTATAATATTAAAATTTTTTACTCAAGTGTGACAGAAATCAAAACGCTTTGGTAAAGAAAATAAGGAAAACTCAGGGAGAGGCAAAAAATATCCGTTCACGATTTTAAATTATAATCTCTGTTTTTGAAAGTCTATTAATTTTTTTTTCTATTCATTTCCGTTACTTTTTTTTTTTTTTTCGTTTTTTCTTTATGAGTTATTTAAAATTTACTCTTAAGCAGTAGCATTGTTTTTAATTTAACTGATTATATTTGATTTTATATACTTTTCTGTCAGTATATAATTTCATTGTAGTCTTGAAACATTGAGTTTGGAGGCTGTACTCTTGGTGTTCTATTACAAAAAGTGTCATTTTCTCTGTCATAAAAAAAGTTTCTCTGCTCAGTCGAACCGAATTGGAAGTGTTGACCTTTCGTCAGTTCATTGGCATGCACTTTATAAGGCCATCCTAGCGATAACAACCGTGAGATTGGATGCAAATTCAAAATTGTTTAGGGCACTTGTAACTCTCTCTCACTCTCTCTCTCTCTCTCCCTCTGGTGGCATTAATCTGAACCATTTAGTTAGGATTTACATATTTCCATTGATATGCAATTATAACGCTTAATTTGATGTGGAAATATCAATAATTCTTTTGTTTTTCTTCTAGTTCAGACTGTAATCATCCTGTTATACGGATGAATAAAAAAAAAAAATCATCGGCGACTCACCGGCTATGTACTTCCCAGCACAAATTAATCAATTATGTTTTCGCTCTCCCTCCAAAGCCCAATCGTCCGTTTTTGCTAAAACTCAACATTTGACTTATACAGTGGCTTCTGAATGCTCAATTTAAATTTTGTGTCGATAAATTCATTACATTGGCAGTTATTGGGATTTTTGAGTTCAATACATTAATTAATTACAGCAGTTCTTATAGTTATTATGTTAAGCCTCTCCCTAATCCTTCCCCTTGACCGATTTGGCTGAAAATCAATAGGTGTTTTCCTTAGAGGGTTCTGAATACATATGCAAACTTTCGTGTCAATACATTCATTCTATCGGGAGTTATCGTGTTCACAGACACATACAGACCGAATGTTTTATTTTAAAAATTTTTGGAGTCAGGAGATTAGAAGTCATAAAATTCCGTTGAAAAGTCAGGATCGAATTTCTGACCGATTACATAACTTCCCCTACATTTAACTTAGTATAGCTTGCGAAGTCATATAGTTTTGGTAGATTGTCTAAGAATAAGGTTAATTTCAAAAAATTCTAATAATAAACAATGTCATCAATAGATTTATTTGTTTACTTTCATTCAAATAACCTACTGCCTTTGTTTTGTGTTTAAAAGTCCATAATCAATGACAGATAATAACAAAGATCCCGGAATGTGTTCTCATACTAAGTTCGTGAAAAAAAACTCGAAGAACCGATTGGGGGGGAAGTTTATCGATTTTGTTTAAATATTTGAAATTTCACACAATAACTTAACTTACTTTCACTTGACAACTTTCATCTATCGTTTTATCATTATATTTCAATATAATTATATATATTATTTATTTTTTGGTCTCGCCTTTCTTTTTCTAAAAGATAGTACTTTATTATTTTTTATTATTTTATTTTTATTTTTTTCGATTTCAGCTTGTTTATTATTACTTTTTTCGATGAGGTTTAAGTCGATTGTAAGGTAACAGCACGATTCTGACCTTTCAACCTATATTGGAGCTCGGCATCAGATGGCCCCCTGTACAGGCTAGATTTGAAACTGAAGAAATTCGCTTTCCAAAGGTGTATCATGAAAAGATTCGCTGCTTGATAAGAACCAGGGCAAATGGTGCCTTATTGGCTTGGCAGAAATTCGACGTTTGTTTTCATTGACCACAAGCCTGACCTCCTTCATATTGCATCGTTGGTCGATCCTTCCTTAATCGAGTATTTTTATAAGTTATTTTATTTCAATTGCTTTATTTATTTATTTTTTCTATTTACTATCTCTTCCACATTGTGACATGAGGAAGGAACGTAAGAACGTCTCGAAATATCGTCATGAAGACATAGATTAAATTTGAATCATATTTCACGGAGAAGTCTCAGATTCAAACTTTGATTGGTTGAAAATATAGCCTAAAAAGAGAGATGAAAGAGCGCTCTGGTAGTAGGCGATATGACCTCATGAGTCACAATAACTAACTATAACTGATCGTAATTTAAAACAATCTTTCAGATGAATAACAATATTCTGCATAAGAAGTAATCAAATAAACATATAAGTTACCCAAAAAATCTATTACGAGTATTACTGGAGCCTCATCTCTCCTTCTTCCTATAAAAATTATGATATCAGTTACAGAAATATTAACGAAAAGTAATTTGGATAGACTTGGGATTGTAGAAGGATATCGGTCTAGGTGCTCTGCCAAGACAATAAAAATGGAAGCCAAGTATGAAATAACGTTTTTATATCATGGTTATTATTTTATTTTTGAACAATAAGAAAACAATTCTATTTCAGAACAGAGACTTTGCTCTAACTTAATTATTTTTTAATTTTTGTTTCTCCAGCAATGCAAAAGGGAAGTTATGCAATCGGTCAGAAATTCGATGTTGATTTTCGTCTGGAATTTTATGTTTTTTGTATATCTTGTTTCAGAAATAATTTAATCGAAGGATAAATGGATTAATCTGTAAGATAAATAGTTTGAAAAACAAGTTGTAAATAAAACCTCAGTTATCGTCCAAGGCCAACCATTATAGTTGTTATTTGATTGTCACATGATTGACAACTTTAATCACTAGTAATGTTATTTCACTATTTCCAAGTTTTTTTAACATTTAATTATTACTTTTCCAGTTATACAAATTGTATAGGGAAGTTATGTAATCGGTCAGAAATTCGATTTTGAGTTTTCACTGTAGTTCCATAATTTCCCCTTGATACCAAAAATGAAAAAAAATAAAAGTTCTGTCTGTGAACACGATAACATCCGATAGAATGAATGTATCGATACGAAATGTTATACTCATTTCAGAATCTTTAATAATGGCCAATGTAATGTATTTATCGGTAGGAAATTTTTATACGTGAATCCAAAACCGCAATAAGATGAGACCTATCAATTTTCAGTCATATCGTCTAAAAGAAAGTTGGGGATCAGCTGAAAGAGCCTAACTTGAAAAAAACCTAAAAGCTGTGGATGTAATGAATGGATCATCAAGAAATTTAGTATGATTATTCAGAATTCTCTGCGTGTATAGATGTCTTCATCTCTTTATATTCAACCAAGTCGTTAAATTTGCTTCACCTTTACTTCCCCAAGCTAAACGAAGTGTAGTAGGGGATTTATGTAATCGACCCTTCGCATCCTTTCCGATTTTTTCAACGGAATAAAGAGAATTTACGGTATTTAATTGGTTGGTTTTTTCATCAAAATTATTTTTAGACACCCTCCATAGAGACCCTTAAGGGCGCCGGTAGCTCAGTGGTACTATTGAGCTCAAAATGGTGGGTTCGAAACCCGGCCAAGGTCCTTAGGTTTTTTATCTGGGAGTTGAAAATGTTAGGTACTCTAGGTATAAAGAAAAATTTTGAGTAGGCTACATTTCGTAATTTAGTTCAACCCGTAGTAGAGTCAGGCTCATATCCACCAGATCGACAAAGGAGCGCTCTGGTAGTAGGCAAAATGACCCCGAAGTTAAAACCCTGGCATGAGTCAAAGTAACTAACTAGAAACCCTTATCCTTTGAAATCTTCTTTGTTGAACTTCTGAGTGTCCTCTTGAAGTAAAGAGCATCGGCCTCGACCCGACTTAGCCAGCCATCACAATCTTTTGTTGAAATCTCGAGCTTCATTTTTAGGTTTCCGTACCTCAGACAGAACAATAGCTCTTGTCTACGTGTCGTGTCTGTCACAGCGGTTTATCTTGGAAACTATAATGAAGCCTAGAAGTCAAAAATTGTACAAAATAATGTACGTAGACGACCTTGACCCGCATCTAGGCGAGCTGTACAAATGTTATTTATTTATTTTCAAAATATTGCTGACTCCTATGATTGGGGATATCAAATGATATAGTTACATAAAATTGAGAAATATTTTTGAAAAACAATTTCATGAACCATTTTTTAGTATACAATTGAGTGAGGGGGTTAGAAGCAAGGGATGTAAGTGACAAAAATGTCATTTCGAGATAATTACCTTCAAAGTTATAGTAACATCGTAAATTCAGGTATTACCCAGGTATTTTCCACTAGTAACAGCATTACTGGTACTAACAATTGTTCTGATCATTAGCCAGTAGTCAGGATAGGTGTCAAGGAAGATGTTAGCACACATATCTCAATTTCAGCCGATTTGTCACTTACATCCCTTTGCTTCTAACCCCCTCAATTATTGTCCGCTATTTCGGTATTATGAGCTGTATAAAAGTACCGAGAATGTACTTCCCCATCACGAAATTAATCATCTAACCTTTCGCTTTCTTTCCAAAATTAATCAACTCTTTGTGCTATAAATTAATAATCAACTTACAGAAGGACTTTTGAATCTTCATAAAATAAATCTGTGGTCACAGGAAATAAATTAGTAAGTCTAAATTCGTAACTTTTCAGGGCAGCACATTTTTACTTTTACATTAATCGTATAAATCCAGTTTTTGGAATAAATAAATTATGTTTGCATCATTATTAATCATATACCTTCTAAATCTATAGGAGTGAATGAAAATGAATATTTTTAATCCTTTCTTGGATTTTCCCTTAGTTACCTAATCATTCCCCATCACTTACCTACCTAATTTTTATACACACAACTAATTATTAACCATACTTTTTGAAATACTCGTGAATGATGCCTTTCTTAAGTTGATTTGACCGAAAACACCCTCTTCACTTGGAATAGCCTCCCTTAGTGAATAAACAGTTGAATGTAGTTATCTCGTGAATGATTATTCAAAAAAGTAGATTAAGTTTATTTAACCGAGAACACATACACAATTTTACGAGATACCAAGAAACCCACATCTTTATAATTCCGAAAGTATTAGAGTTCTGAGCTCCCAACTTCTTCACAGTGCGCAGATGGCTTGGGAGATCATCACAGTACACTTAACTCATTCTGGCCATTTTACGACTTATTCCTTGTGACCATAGAAATTTCGTGTCGATATATTAATTCTACCAGGAGTTATTGTATTCACAGACAGAAGACATATTTTCCAATGAAATCATCAAATTTCTGACAAAGTACATAACTTCTCCTCATTTACTTTGTATGAAGAATAAGAAGAACGTATTGTATGGATTATTATTTTTATTTTATTCTAAATAGAGCAGAGGAATAATTTTGAATATAAAAAATAAGGTAATATTATTTCTTTAAACTGGTTTCTTTAACTGGGAAAGTTTAAATGACAAAACTTTAATTAGTCTGAAGTCGTTAAAAAGGCCCTTCGTGACTTTATCCTACTAACTAACTAATATGAAACTTTTTATTTAAACTTTGTTTCAAATTTTGTCACTTTTCCTTAATTTAACTTCATACTGTTCTCTTGTAGGAGAGAATGTTGGGTATTGGAGCCAATGACCCTTCTAATATTTATATATTTATTCTAATATTTATTTATTTATTTTTTTTACTACCTGCTTGCTTAATGAGCCCCTTCGTTTATTTTATCTGGGGAGGTAAAAAAAAAACAAAAAAACTTGGGATTCGCTTAAGGGATGGTCCCGAGCCTGTGAGATGACAGGTACTCGGTAAAGACCTCCTAGCCCCCTTATCTTAGGCAACTAAACATGGGTAGGCAAAATTTACGACTATCACAGTTGAGCCAATAGGGAAGAGAAACAGTGGAGCGTCGATTAACCGAACTAATTGTGAGGACATAGGTAGTTCCGATAATCAAAAGTTCATATAATCAAACATCCAATGAAAAAAAAAAAAAAAAAAAAAAAAATATATATATATATATATATATATATATATATATTTATAAGAAAAATAATTTGCAAAGAAACTCCCTCGAGATTCCCTCGTCAGGCATTAGGCATTTCACATGATTGAAACAGTAAGGCTATGCATAAGTGAGCTGCAGTCGACACCCTCGCAAGCCTGGGACATAACGTTGCCCATAGAGCGCAGAATCGCCATTCCAAGTTCCCCAAGATGCGCACTACGGGCGACCCAACCACCCTGCGGTGGCCTCCAGAAAAATATGATTATTTCATTGGATTTATTGCGATTGCTATAAAAATATGTTTAAATAGATATCGATTGCTCAAAAAAAAAAAAAATGTGATATGGGCATAATAGGATTTTCTTATCCCAACCACTTTTGTACAGATCATTCTCCGCCCCCTCTCAAATTCGAAAGGTTTCGTCCTTGCGTGGTTCTGTTTTTTTGGAATGTGTTCGAAAAACCGGTCACATAACTTCCCTTATACTTCGCTGGGAAAGTAAAATTGTAAGTTTGTGCTTGGTTTTTTTTTTTGGTTTTTTTCCACGGAGATGAAGTTTCTTTGTGATCTGTATATTTCATTTGAGAATGAATGCGAATGTTGTGGTAGTAAATAGTAATTTGTAACATAGGATGTACTATGTGGTTATGTGTTGTTAACCACCGCTGGCATGTTAACCACTGTTATGTGCTGTTTGGGCATGTTAACCACTGTGTTTGTAGTGTTGTTGTCTAGTACAATCCACTACAATAGAGAGGAGGCCATGTCTAGCTTGGGAGATCAGTGACCTTGCTGTACTCCACAATCCACTTATCTCTCTGGTTGGTTCAAGGTACCCTTGTGGTTCTAGTAGTACCTTGTGGAAGAGTCATTATGCTCTCTAGGTGAGAGGTACTGGCAGTCGTCAGAGAGAGAGGGGGGGGGGGGGGGGGGGGTTAGATAGCTATAGCGTCACACAATGGCGCGATGGGGACAGAGGCGAAGGGAACAGCAAATTTGACCATTTGATTATCTAACTTCAGAGTTGGTACTTGAGGACAAGTTACGGAAAAATATCAAAAGTAGTAGAAAAATAAGAAGAAATCTATAAAATTAGGTACAAAAAAAGTCATAGGTGGATCTCCGCCTATGTACCTCCCCAGTGCCAAAATAACATGTATTTTTCAGGGACTTCTGAATGATTATACTAAACTTCGTGTATACATTCATTACATCGATAGTTATTGAGGTTTCTGGGTTAGATCCCCTTCTTTGATCCTTTCATTTGACCGATTGTCCTTATAGGATTTACATACAAAATTTTGTGTTGATATATTGTTTCTACATAAATAAAGGAAATTTTATTTTGTGTACCCTCCTGTGGCTTTTTGAGATACGAACTTTAACTTTTATTTTATTTATTTATTTATATATTTACAACGGCATAATAACATTTGCAATAAGCAATTGCGATAAATAGTGCAGTTTCAGTTGCTTGGCTGTACTACTGAGGTACGTGACCGAAGAGGAGTCCAGGCTAGTCCTGGAGCAGGTCCCTCTACCATATCCGCTTGAGGCGTCGTGGTGGATTTGTGGGGAGAGTGTTTGTAGATAATTCTTGTATAAGTGGATGGAGTTTGTCTTGAAAAGTTTGATATCGTGTCTAGATAACAGAAGGTACAAATGGGATGTTGAGGTCATTATGTAATGTGAGGTTGGAAACGTAAAATGGGGCATTGGCAATGTAGTAGTATAATGGATTGTATTGACTGTAGGCGTTGTATGTTTAATTTTTTGGCTGATCCCCATATCTCGATGCCGTAAGTCCAGACGGGTTTTAGTATAGTGTTGTATATGTGAAGTTTGCTTTCAAGCGATAATGTCGATCATCGTCCGATGATTGATTTCAGTCGTCCAAATCGTCTTTTGAGTTCTGTGAACTTTAAATTTGAATTCAAAACTGTTATCAAACAGAATTTAGTTTGATTTAGAAGTTCTTGAGGGAGCGCGAAAACATAGTTGATTAATTAGCGCTGGGGAAATACATTGTCGCATATTCAACGACGACCTTTTATTCATTCGGCATATATCTTGTCCTCGACCGAATTGAATTATAAAACCACTAAAGTTACAAATGTTCGACGAATGAGAGGAGAATTTACTCGATATGAAACGGTCAGATTGAAGGCATGTCTTCCGGTAGACTGCCGAGGAAGGTTTGTTGAACTGATGTCCACCGAACCGGTGAGAGAGGAGAGTAGCGAGGCCTGATGTAAAACGGGAAAATTTGGGTGAAGCCAAGTGATCCGAGGCAACTACAGTTTCCAGGAAGAGGATTGAGAGGACAGGAATGTTAACTATTCTTTCAACAGACCAAAAGAGTTTAGGTTCGAATCCTCTGCATGGTACAAGAAGTTACGAGTGTAGCGACGATTCTAGCATGCTCAGCTTAAACTAAAAGGCTACAAAGACGTTCCCATGTTGAACTTTGTCACTATTCCATCAGTAATAACCTGTGCAGTTATGACCCAAGTCATATAGCCATATAGACACACTATAGTTATTATAAATCATGCCCGGAAGAAAAAAAAACTAAAGCAAGAGGGCAAACTGTACAAACAATTTAATGATACAATATGTCAGCTTTAGCTATGAGGTCATATCACCTACTACCCAAAGCATTTTTTCGTCACTCTGGTGGACATGACCCCGACTCTACTGTGGAAGTCCTAAATTTTGCCTACCTAGGTTTATTCACTTAGGGTAAGGGGATCATTAACGAGTATCTCACATCGGGCGTGCTAAAAACCTAAGGGCCTCGGCCAGGTTACGAACCCGCGATCTTAAGCTCAGTAGACTAGCGCGCTACCTCTGAGCTACCGGCGTTTGATCGATCGGCGACTGATTACAAATTACAATTTGAAATTCGAAAGTTAATTGAAATGCAGTTGTGGAGGAAGCTTGTGATGGCTAGAATAAGGTTTAATTTTATTTTATTATATATATTATATTTCAAGAACGGAAAATATATTTCTTTAGTTAATATTTCTAATTCGTGTGAAAATTGTAACGAATTTTGAAATATCTTTTGGTATTTTTTTTTTTGTTTTAAATGAAAAATGATAAAAATTAAAGGGAATTATTTAAATTATATATATATATTATATACATATATACATATATATATATGTGATACAGGACTTTATTATACCAACCATCTTTGTAATCTCTCAATGTAATGTAGTTATCGACACTGAATTTTGGTTTTGGAGGGAGAGCAACAACTTATTATGAATTCGTGCTGGGGAAGTACATTGCCGGTGATCAACATCTGTTTTTATAACTTAAACCCTTAACGTCCGAACACCAATAGGTTTAGGTTTGAGAACGTTTTGCGCAGTTATTTGGCAGATTTTTTTTTTTTTTTCTTACCCCAATCTTGCTTAGGAAGGCAGTTTTCCACCCCCACCCCCCAAGTAAAATATTGATTACCAAGTGTATAGTGTCTTTGGGTATATACCTTGTCCTCACTCTTTACGACAAGGGCTTATCTTAAAATACGGCCCATTGAACACACCGACCATTCTATATCCTTGATTGAATAAGCCACTTTATCTAGTGTCGAGAGGACCAGCTTAAATAGCATTCTTTGTGAGTATAATACAACAGTTGAACTGTATACAAACGGAAAAAAGAAAGTAGATGAATCACTAACTGTGTACTTCCCCACCACGAATTAAGTTTTCTCTCTCCCTCCAAAGCCATTCAACAGTTTGGGCTAAAACTCAATATTTGACTTACATAATAGTTTCTGAATCATACTATATATCTGTAAGAATTGTGAATAAGCTTGTGAATTTCGGGTAAAATTGTCTAAATATGACATCCTCCAATCGGTAATATCTAAGTATTTCTAGTTAAATACATAGTTATTCACACAACATAATCTGATTGTATGATGCCGTGAACAAATGACTAAGTCAACGGTGAACAATTAATTAAGTCCAGCGCCGGTAAGGGGAGTACTTTTTGTAAAAAAATATTTATCTAAACCTAAAATTTATTGTACACAATAGCCAGTCATATAAAAAATCATTTTTTTAATGCAAAAACCTGATTTTACACAGCAGTTTAGATAAATATGACTTAGGAATCGCTCTCCTGAAAAGTCACTAAATCCGATTTACACACTTATTCACAATTCTTACAGATATACAGTAAAACCCCTCTGCAACGGACAGTCACGGGACCAAGAAAATTGTCCGTTAAGGAGGGTTTATAAGAAAAAAAAGTTTTTCACTTTTATGTTTAATACTACATATATAGGTAACGAGCAATAGATAATTAGATAAAACACACATGATAATAGTTATTATGGATTTTAAGTTAATAAACCAAACAGTAGGTATGCCTGTTTCAGAAACAGCGAATTCTACGAATAATAAAAAGCATTCAAAATTACATTTTTCAAATTAATTCTTTTGTAAGTGTCCGCTTAGGGAGAGGTAAATATATCTATTGATGACGAAAAATTGGTTGTCCGCGACCGTTGCGAGAGGTTAAAAATACATTGTTTTCCTATACTTCGGCCCAGGACATCGCAAAATTCTCCGTAAGGTTTTACTGTATACATACTTGTGTCGATACATTCATTACTTCGGTAGTTATTAGCTATTTGAATCGACCTCCTTTCTTCGGTCCTCCCCCTCTTCCCTTGGACCAATTTCGTGGAAAATTAATTATATTATATTCTTTCTGTCTTAGAACCCTCTCTACCTATTGGTTTTCAGCCAAATCGACCAAAAGGAATGGGAGGGGGGGGGGATTAGGGGAAAGGCTTAACACAAAGAGAGACCAGTGAAAAGGGGCTCAACTCAAATAACTGCCGATGTACTATACCCCCTAAGTATTGAATATTGAGGAAGTATTTAGATTCACCGAATTTTTTTTATTTTGACCTTTTGAAAAACGTTGCGTATAACATATGCGGAGGCATTTTCACTCATGTAACAATATTCTCCATTCGTTAGAAAAATTCCACTTTCTGCATTTGTTACACAAAACGTAGTTTTTTAGTATGCTAGTTTTATATTTGAAAAAAAAATAAATATATGTATATCGAGAGAGGAAGATAAAAATCATGATAAGAAAAACATTCCAAGTAGAAAAAGTGAAATGAGAAGAACGTGTTGACCTCGTTGTATGAAGGATTATAAAAAAACAACAAAATGTAATCAGCTGGTGATATGTTGTTGTATGTTGTTTGTTTTAATGAGAATGGAGATGACTTGTCGACAATCTCATCCATTTAAAAAATGAAGTCCGCTATCTAGGCCTCATACTTGACAAACGACTAACTTGGAATCCTTACACGAGACTGAAAAGACAAGAAATAAACAGACGTTATTAACTGTTACTAAGACTACTAGAAAAAATCCAAATTAACTTTGAAAACAAAACGACTTTTATACAACGCAGTACTCAAACCTATGTGGACTTATGAACTCTGGGGTTCTGCAAAGGCTTCCAATCCCCAGCGCATCCAATCCTTTCATTCCAAAAGCCTTCGTTAAATAACCAATGGTCCTTACTACGTCTCCAACACAACTCTTCAAACTTTTAACGTACCTTTGGTCACCGAAGTCGCTAAATCCAAGTATAAAAAATTATTTTCCCTTCTTAGTTCGCACAATAATCCTCTAGTCCGTGCCCTCCATTCTGCCACACTTCCCCAACAACGGCTTAAGCGTCAATGGCCTAGAGACCTCCTTAGCAGTAGCAGTGACAGTGATTAGTCACAAATGAGTGGAAATCAGTGCCTATTTCTCCTCTCTTGACATTTTGACATTGCCATTATCTCTCTATTAGTACATTTGCTTGTTGTATTTATTTTTATACAGTTATAAATTTTAAAAAAATGGAGATTGACGAGGCGTTATTCTTGGCGGGTGTAAAGTGGCTTGAACCACCAGAGCTTCTGGTGGTAGTATTTTCAAACTTCATATGAAGTTATCAAGAATAATAAATAATAATAATCATAGAACAAGCTGCTGAGAGATATATTATTGAAGATATGAAAGCAATAGTTTAACGAACCTAGAACAGATTTTTTCCAACAAAAGGAAACACGCAAATAATGGGAAGCATCCCCAAAAAAGAGGGTTTTAATGCCCAGACTTTAAATACGAGGTCATATCGCCTACTACCAAAGTGCTCTTTCGTCATTCTGGTGGACATGAGCCCGACTCTGCTATGGGACTCCTAAATTTTGCCTACCCTAAATTGTTATTCACCGAGAGTAGGGGTCTTTAACGACTACTTGACGTACAGACTCGGGAACATCGCTTAACGTGCCATCCGAAGGACGGTGTGGTTGTTTATTTTACTATTTTGTGGTCGGTAAGAATATACTTTTAATTTATAAAACTGCTGTGTTCGAGATTGGAATTGGAACTCAGTCTGTTTCGAGTTCATTGGGAAAAGGTAGTTAACCATAAACACATAGAGGACGGTGTTAGTTGCAGGTCAGTGTGTGTGTGCTGGCCTTGTTTCCACCTTTGTCAGATGTCTGACATGACTGAGGTCAGCTTGTCTCTTTTCGACCATTTTCTTCTTGTTCTACCTCCCAAGCTGTACGGAGAGTATGTATAGGGGAAGTTATGTTATCGGGAAGAAATTCTGGGAATAAAGAGAGAAAAATTGTCTCAGTGAATCACCAGCGATGTACTTCCCCAGCACGATTTAATCAACGAAGTTTTTGCTCACCCTGAATTCTCATACTAAATTTCGTGTGTTTTTGTGTGGGGGAAGGGCTTTTGGCCGATGTGACTGAAAAACAATATGTGTCATCTCATCATACATTCATTCTATCAGGAGTTCTATCGCGTTCACAAACATATTTTTTTCCATTTTTGGAATCAGGGGGTAAAAACCTGATTTTTTTTATCTGTGAACTCGATAATTCCTGATAGAATGAATGTATCGACATAAAATTAAATATGTAATTTCAAAATCCCATAAGGACTAAATGTATTAATTTTCAGCGATATTTGCCAAAAGGGGGGTCAAGAGGAGGAGGCCTCAACTCAAAAAGCCTTCTGCCGACGTTATGAATGTATCGACATAAAATTAAATATGTAATGTCAAAATCCCATAAGGACTAAATGTATTAATTTTCAGCGAAATTTGCCAGAGGGGGAATCAGAGGAGAAAGGCTTTACTCAAAAAGCCTTCTGCCGATATTATGAATGTATCGACATAAAATTAAATATGTAATGTCAAAATCCCATAAGGACTAAATGCATTAATTTTCAGCGAAATTTGCCAAAAGGGGGGATCAGAGGAGGAGGGCTTAACTCAAAAAGCCTTCTGCCGACATTATGAATGTATCGACATAAAATTTCATACGACGATTCAAAATTCCCTCTGTACATCAATTAAAGATTTTTTAGCCAAAACCCTCGATGTTGACTAATTTATGCTGGAGAAGGAAACAAAGAAATTGATATGAATACATTTTTGTATTAAACTCCTCACATTCCTTGCATTAAAACTTGCACATTTAGTGCAGTATAAAACGGGCTCATTATGAAGTCCTTGTTTTAAATATGCCACTTGCACCGTTCCTTTCACAGATTGCATAATAGGTACATTTATTACAAATTATGCAATAAATAGTGGTCATATTATTATAGTTTTCAAGGGAGACTGCATACATAGAAACGGGTTCCAACATACTATATGCATGCCATTGTCACACTTTGTATGCAAGTCTATGAGGAAATGAATTTATAATTTATGATCACAATTAAATGCTTGCATAATATAATGTGTATGCGTATTTTTTATTGTTTCTTTTCTTTATTTATTTTCCTTCTACATGCTCTTCAACTAACTTTCTCGTAAGACGTCGTTTAAAATAATTTATAACTTAAATGTTTTTGATTTAGTTAATGTTTTCCCTCCTGTATGTTCTGATATTTCTTTCTGACGTATTCCATTATACAAGGTGAAGAGGATGTATAGGGGAAGTTATGAAATTAGTTAGAAATTCGATGTTGAATTTTCACAGAAATTTCATGTTTTCCTGATTCTAAAAATTAATTTTAAAAAAATTCCTGTTTGTGTGTCTGGGAACTTTGATCATCCCAATAGAATGAATGTAACGAAACACGAAATTTTATGTATGTATACAGAATCCCACGAAGACGACACATATGAATTTTCAATCGAATCTGCCGAAGGGAAGCGGGGATTAGGGGGAGGCGCCACTCATCTATGGATATCCTTATGTTTTTCTTTAACTTCTCTGTTTAATTCTTGCGTTGTGTTGCACTTTGTACGTACAGTGACTCGTGATTGCAGATGCAGCTTCCCTCGTTCCTAGAATCACCTCGGGTATCCACTTGGCTTTTCCGATTTAATTGCAGTTTGTTTTTTTTCTGTGTCGTATTACATTTAGTTCTTCTAACTCATCTCTACTGTTTCTTCTGGAACGATTCCAGTGAATTTGGGCGTCATCGTTTTGTGAGTAGTTTCCGAAGGCATTTTTATAGAGGAAATATTTGGAAGTCTATCAATATTTTTCAATATATAATATACCAATACTTTTTTCTTGTTACTTCTCTAGTTACACAAAGTACAGTTGAACTCGATAAGGACGACACCAATTAATTTTCCGCCAAATCGTCCGAAGGGAAGGGGGAAGAAGGGTTCTCTATTCAAAAATAACTGTCGATGTATTGAATGGACACAAAAGTTAGTATACTTTGTAAGTCAAATATTGAGTATTAGCCCAAATGGTCGATTGGCTTTGATGGGAGAGCGAAAACTTGATTGCTTTCTTCGTGCTGTTGAAGTAGGTACATCATCGGTGATTGACCGGCGACTTTTTTAGTTTAGACTTTACTCGCAGTTGTTGGTCTGTGTTAGTTCAACTCTTCATATAACAAACTCCAGCCTTCTGTATAGTGTTCACGTCGATAAGTCTGTTGATCGAGTCATTAGGATCAGATTGCAAACCGTATCAAGTTTTGGTTTGAAAATAAAACCTGTTTTTCAGAGCTCAGATGTCAAGTTGGTTCGGTTCTAGCTCAACCCACTTTTAATAAGACGGGGCCAAAAATTGATAGAGAAGAGGAAATATTACTGTTCTACGTTCATCTGACAAAAGTACACTTTGTAACATACCTTGATTCTAGTTTTTTCACTCATTTTTAGTCGAAAGAGGTTATATTCTATTTAAAAAAAAAAACCTTTTTATTTTTGAAATCCAGTGAAAACTCAACATCGAATTTCTGATCGAATACATTACTTCCATTATACTTTGTTTAGCTGAGGAAGTAAAAATTGCTGTCAGTTGTCTGAACTCGATAACTCCCGGTAGAATGAATGTATCGAAACGAAATTTTATATGTAAATCCAGAATCCCATATGTATGACATTTATTAATTTTCAGCGGAATCGACCGGAGGGAAGGGGGTGATCAGAGGTTTTTGAACATTTGTAGAGAACTCCAATTTGTTTAATTTCAATGCGGAGTTTTCAACGGAATTTCAATTTTTGCGACCTCCAGATTCCTAATGTGAAACTATAACTCCCGATAGAATGAACGTATCGACACGAAATTTTATATATATGACCACTGCTCCATAAGGACAACACCCATCGATTTTCTGCCAAATCGGCTAAAGGGAAGAAGGGATTAGGGGAGAGATTTAACTCAAATCATTAACTTGTAATGTATGCATCGACAAGAAATTTTGAATCTTTGACTAGAACCCCATAAGGACATAACTTGTGAAATTTCAGTGATATCGGCCGAAGGGAAGGGGGGATCAGAGGGAGGCTCAACTCAGAAACCACAACAACTGCCGATGTAATGAACATATCGACACGAAATTTTGTATCTGTGACTAGAACCCCATAAGGACATAACTTGTGAAATTTCAGTGATATCGGCCAAAGGGAAGGGGGGATCAGAGGGAGGCTTAACTCAGAAACCACAACAACTGCCGATGTAATGAACATATCGACACGAAATTTTGTATCTGTGACTAGAACCCCATAAGGACATAACTTGTGAAATTTCAGTGACATCGGCCGAAGGGAAGGGGGGATCAGAGGGAGGCTCAACTCAAAAACGCCAACAACTGCCGATGTAATGAACATATCGACATGAAATTTTATATTTAAAGTCAAAACCCAATGAGGTAAAAACCCTAATAACTGCCGATGCAATTTATCGACACAAAATTTAGTGTGAGGATTTAGGAGCCCTAAAATTAGCGCAGACTTTTAGTTGATTTGTTAATTGTTTAATTAGTTTTGGGGAAGTACATTGCCGTTGATTTTTTCTGGTCTGTAAAACTTTAGTGTACATCTTGTTTACATTTGGAATCGATAATGGTTCTGCAGGAGTCGACCCATCTTATCATGGTAGAAAGTTGAAAGGCCCCCCTAGTCAGCACTAGAGGCTAGGTTTGTTGTGGTACCGGGCTGGGGACTGGTGGTTCCTATATACGACCCACTTTCTCCCGACTGACACTGTCCCACTACAGTACTGTACCCTACAGTAGCTGACAGATATGTACGTTCAGTCTCAGTTGCCTTTCTGTTACTTTACTAAAATTCAAAGGTCATCCCTCTCTGTGCTTCAGTGCCTTCTTCATCATGTGAAAGTTTCTACAGAATAAAAATTCAAAATTAGTTCCCCCTCTTTCTTGTTTAGATTTTCACTTAGTTATTGTGACTCACGCCCGGGCTTTAACTACGAGGTCATAATATGTATAGGCAATATTATTGCCTACTACTTTAGCCTTTCGTCACTCTGGTGGACATGAGCCTGACTCTAATGAGGGTAATCCTAAATGTTACCTTTCTAGGTCTATTCACCTAGGGTAGGGGTTTTAGTTAGTTATTGTGACTTATGCCCGGGCGTTATTCCTGGCGGGTGTAAGGTGGCTTGAACCACCACCAGAGCTTCAGAGCTGGGTGGTAAGATTTTGAAACTTCAAATGAAAGTATCAAGTATAATAAATAATATTAATCATAGATGTTTGCTAGCGACTGTAGAATTCAAAATTCTGGGGGTATGGAGGATTAGTCAATAATTGACTGACCCTCAATATCCCCAGAATTTTAAATTATAATTAATCATAGAACAAGCTGCTGAGAGATAATTTAACGAAGATATGGAAGAAATAGTTTAACGAACCTAGAAAAGATTTTTTTCAACAAAAGGGAACACAAATAAGTGGAAGCATCCCCCAAAAAAGAGGGTTTTAATGCCCGGGCTTTAAATATGAGGTCATATCGCCTACTACCAAAGAGCTCTTTCGTCATTCTGGTGAATATGAGCCCTACTCTACTGTGGGAGTCCTAAATTTTGGCTACCCTAAATTTTTATTGACCTAAGACAGCGGTCTTTAACGAGTATCTGACATCGTACAGGCTCGGCACCATCGCTTAACGTCCCATCGGAAGGACGGCGTGCTTGAGTTTATTTTACCTCCCAGATAAAATAAACGGGCCTCGGCCGGGTTTCGAACCCACGATCTTGAGCTCAGAGGATAGGCGTCTTTAATGAGTACTATTACACAGGCTCGGGACAATCGCTTAACGTCCCATCTGAAGGGCGGCGTGCTAAAGTTTATTTCACCTCCAAGTTCCCTTTGGCCGATGAAAATTAATAGTCCTTGTTGGGAGCCCTGGTGGCCGTGCGGGCTAGAGCGTAGAGCTTTGGTCGCATGGTCTTACCTTGATTTGCGGGTTCGAATCTCGTCCGAGAGTGAGTTTTTTATTCCGTAGATAAAACTTCCACCCGGGGAGGATATCGTAAATAATTAAGTAAAACACCATTATAAAGTCATGGCTAATATGCCTCGTACATAAGGCAAAAAAAAAAATTGTCCCTGTCAATATATTAATTATATCAAGAGTTATCGTGTTCACATGCAAGAAAATTATTTTTGATTTAGAGGAGTTGGAAAATATAAAATGGCGGTGAAAAGATCATCATCTAATTTCTGACCGATTTACATAACATTTTTACTATATTTTGTATTATATACGCGAAAAGCGCTTTCTGTAATTTTAAAGTAATTTGTGTACGTATATAGGCGCTCACTCGGTCTGAGGCTAGCGACACTGGTGTACTCGTCTGATGATGTTAAATGAAGGTTATAGAACCAGGCTAGTAGGTAGGAGAAAGAATAGGGTTCACTTTTCTTATACATCCTTAGTTAAACTAACATTAAGTTTAAAGGGAAGCCATAACGGAAGATAGGTTACATCACAGATAATATACCACTAATAAAAAAAAACTAGTGAAAGATACTGGATGTGCTCCATACATTTTATATACATCTCGTGTACATTTAGAAAGTTTTTATTTTATGTTATATCTTTCTTTCTCTCTAAATTATTTATTTCCGGATAATCGGTATACGTGTCCTCCACTTACTGCAGTTTTTTAAAATTTTTAGTCACTTTTTATTTTGCATAATTCGGTACTATTACGTCTACGCTCCTTCCTCCATTTTATATACTGCGACTTGTCTCAAGTATTATACCCGCCATGTAGCGTAAGATGTTTTTTCATAAGAAAATAGACAGGTTTTTACGGAAATCTAACCTGTAACCTTTAGTTATTTGCTCCCGTCTTGAATAATATATCGTTTGATGAAAACGATAGTTATTGCTGTTTTTTTTTTGTTCTTCATTCAATTTCCAAGTATAGGCTGGATTGACTCACTTGTTAGTTATTTTGACTCATGACTGGGCTTTAACGACGAGGTCATAACGCCTACTACCAGAGCGCTCTTTCATTGCTATGCTGGACATGAGCCCCGACTCTACTGTGGGATCCTAAATTTTGCTAATCCATGTTTATGCAAGTAGGATTAATGGTCTTAACGAATATAAGATATCGTACCGGCTTCGGGATCTTCCCTTAATATCCCATCCGAAACTAAATATATGATATTATTTTTAAAGATAAACATATGATACGTTATCACTAGCTGTTGTCTGCAACATAGTAGCCGGTGTGCCCACTATTGCTTGGGACGTGCTACCTTGGGATGCAGCTGCTGCTCGACACATACAAGCGGACACATAGGTACTAGTTTTACTAGCTCGGGCACTACTACACACATACTAGCTGGGACATTACTATGCACATATTAGCTTTACTATATGGGGCACTACTAGCCACATACTAACTTTACTAGCTGGGGAATTACTATGCACATATTAGCTTTACTAGCTGGGGCACTACTAGACACATATTAACTTTGTAACTGGTGCATATACTAGCTTTACTAGCTCGGGCACTACTAGACACATACTAGCTTTACTAGCTGGGACATTACTATGCACATATTAGCTTTACTATATGAGGCACTACTAGGCACATAATAACTTTACTAGCTCGGGCACTACTAGGCACATACTAACTTTACTAGCTGGGGCATTACTGTGCACATACTAGCTTTACTAGCTGAGGCACAACTAGACACATATTAGCTTTACTATATGGGACACTACTAGGCACATACTAGCTTTACTAACTGGGGCGCTAATATGCATATATTAGCTTTACTAGCTCGGGCACTACTTGGCACACACTAACTTTACTAG
This sequence comes from Aradus depressus, assembly GCA_963662175.1. Lineage (NCBI taxonomy): Eukaryota > Metazoa > Arthropoda > Insecta > Hemiptera > Aradidae > Aradus > Aradus depressus. The sequence goes on from OY759220.1 coordinate 38,136,381, forward strand.
CTGGGGCATTACTATGCACATATTAGCTTTACTAGCTGGTGCACATACCAGCTTTACAAGATGTACCGTTAGAAAACAAGAACGTCAAATGAGCTAACCTTAGTGTTGCCCTGCTGCAATCTCTTTTTACAACAGGAACATTGTCGATAAGCAACTCTTGTACAGCAACGATAAGTTAACTATTGATTTAAGTTGATTATCGGCTAGTGAAATATCAAGGAAAATAATGACTAAAATGGTGAAATAATGTTTAATAATGACGCATTCTTTCTTTAATTTTGATAATCTCTTAATATTTTGGAATTTGATAGAGAAAAAATTACAATTTGAGCCTATTTTATGACATTTGGTGTGTGTTTATGTATCAGTAAGGTATATTGTGTCAGATATGTGACAGTTGTGTTATGTTGTGTGTCACCCCATTCTGTGTTATCTACAGTTAGATGTCATATCACCTGTCCTCCCCTCTGGGGCAGCTTTCAAGAGCAACCTACATTTGGCATTTTTATTTCCGTTAAACCATAACAGGGTAATTGGACTGTATACAATTTTGTATATAAAAACAGCTTATAAAATATATAATCTTGGAATACAAACATACATGAGATAAATAATAATAATAATATATATGTATATATATATATATATATATATTTTTTTTTTTTTTTTTTTTTAATCAATATTTGTCGTCCTTATGAGGTTTAGTGTTCCATACACAATTTTTTTTTTTTTTTTTTCGGAAGGGGTCGGAAAATATACTATACTTGTAGATAACATATTTGTTATCTTCAGGATTGTTTTAAGTTGGAGCTACCATATACATCATGTTGTTTAGGTCTCATGTTTGATTGTTATTTTTGATGACGCTAAAATAGGACACTAGTTATTTCCGTTGATATTGGATTGGTTACCTAATACAAAAAGTGACCGTGACCTTTTTCTAGTGACCAGGATCTGTCGTATGACTAACCACTCACTCAGGTGTATGTGTTACTATATATCACATCACATTTGTTCTATAGTGTTTTTAGTGACCTGTGGTGTGTAGACGTAAGTCATAAGACGTAATCTTATTATACAAATAAACTTTTTCAATTGAATATTTTTTTCAAGCAGAGGTCAGCAACCAGATCCTATTTCCCCAACTGTAAAATGTGCAGAGGAAGTTACGTAAAAAATAAATAAATAAAATGTATTATAAATATATAAAATAAAGCAAATTAGAAATATTGATATCTCAAAAACGGGTGGTCCTACGAAAAAACTTAAAGTACGAATGTTGTAGGAAATTCTATTTGCTTTAATTTACTACTGTTGTGTTTTTCTCGTACGATCAACGATTATTGAGAAAAACTAAAAACCTTGCAAGATTCCAAGATGGTGGCGTTCAGAGGCAAAATTCAGACTCCTAACATCGATATTCGTAAACAGCGATAGATATACTGACGGGGAATTAGCTCTACTGTAAGAGTCTAAATGTTGCCTATTCAGTTTTAGTTATCTATAGGATTAGGGGTCTTTAACGAGTCCAGGCTCGGGACCATCATTTAACGGGCTTCGAACCCACAATCTTGAGCACAGTAAGCAAGGGCACCTCTGAGCTTCCGGCGCCTTTTCGAATTAGTTAATAACTACCAGTTAGGAAAATGTTACACGAGATGTTTCTAGGATCTCCTCAAAAGATTGAGGAGATCTCAAGACGGTAAATGGAGGGTGTTTTGAACCTGTTTCTCTCTCCATCACTTTAACCACTCACACACTTGAAAGGCTTGTCCCAAGAAGTTGACTTAGTGCAATTGACAGATCAAGGTCTATGTCGACTTGTCTTTGAGTTATGTAACATTGTGCAGCTGTGGGAGTGGGGGTAGGAGTGCACGAACTCGAGGTCATATGACGATATCACATCCAAGCATCGCCAACTCTGACAAATATGCTAGTGTCAGTATTGTATCGTCGGTAAAGTTAATGTGTCAAGTGCAGTTGAGCACCCTGTTGGCTGCTCCCTTATACTGAACTTCCAACTGCAAACTTATACCGAACTTCCAACTGCAAACAGTAATAAAGTGATTCACTAAATTATATTTTACACCAAATCCACTCACTATAGATTTCATTTTTGCCGACTATATGAGAATTAGTATTAAAAACGTTGGTGAATCACCAGCAATGAATAACCCAGAACGAATTAATCAATTAACTTTTCGCTCCCTCTCCTAAACCAGTCGACCGTTAGCGCTAATATTCAACAGTTGACTTACATAGAAATCCTTATACAACATTTTTTCTCGATGAATTCGGCAGTTATTAGATTTTCGTATTTTTTTTTTCTTTTGTTTTTGACTTTAGCATTGAGCCATTAGCCACTTCAAAAACCAATTTTATATATGAATGTTCTCTAAAAAGTTAAACTTAAAAATCCACGCCTATCTCTTGGAAAAATGAATATAAATTATCGGAATGGAGATTGGGAGGCATGAGCAGGTTCATGTAACTAGGGGTATCCTTTGTGATATTCCGTACCTTATCTATACATTTGGTCCTTGCATACGAATATTTACTGCAACACATGATAATATGCTCTGGATCCTCGGTCATCGCACAGTCCTCACAGAAAGGAGTCTCACTTTTGCCGATCCTATGCAAATAATTACAACAAAGTGCATGATATGATCTGACTCTGCAGAGATTTTTAACAAATCTTCGAGATCTGGAAGATTTTCCGAACCAGGATGGTATTCCTACATGTGCATTGATTTCCTTATAAAATAATCCCTTATCGCACGCATCATATACTCTTTGCCAAGCACGCAAATCTCTGAGATCTTGATTAAAGTTCATATATAGGTCAGTCACTGGGACTTTATACCGAGAGCTTATCTCCGGTTTTCGTCTTGGGCCCTCTACCCTGAACCTCCCCTTCCCTTCAACCGATATCCCTGAAATTTGACAGGTTATGCCCTCATTGAATACGGTAGAGCTGGAAAATAATGGACCGGGTAATAAACTCAGATATAAGGTAAAGCTGGCTTACTGAAAGGTAAGTTAGAGAAAAAATATTTAGTTCAATTCTGCACGTTGTATGAAATAATTCAACCACAGGAGCCTGTTCCAGTCTACCAGTCTTTAAAAAGGGTTTGGATGAGTTTGAGTATATCTTCGCCCATATCGAATGCTCGATTGCACAAATTTATATCGTCAGAATTTCGATATTAAATTTTCAACGGAATTTTATGTTTTCCGACCTGAATCTATAAATGTAAATACAAACTTCATGTCTGTATGTGTGTGTGATAACTATTCAATAGAATGAATATTTCGACATGAAATTTGTGATTTACTAATGACTTTTTTTAATTTATTTTTTGCGGAATGTTAGGTTAGGTTTTATGACTGCCTTGGCTTTAACTAAGAGGTCATATTGCCTACTACCAGAGCTCTTTCGTCACTCTGGTGGACATGAGCCCGACTCTACTGTGGGAGTCCTAAATTGTGCCTACCCTAAATTTTTATTCACCTAGGGCAGAGGTCTTTAGCGAGTACCCGACCATCGCTTAACGTCCCTTCCGAAGGACGGCGTGCTCAAGCTTATTTTACCTCCCAGATAAAATAAACTAAGGGCCTCGGTCGGGTTTCGAACCAACGTTCTTGAGCTCAGAAGACAAGCACGCATACCACTGAGCTACCGGCGCCCTCTATATTGCGGAATGTGAAAGATCACAGAAATAAACAGAGAAATTGTGTCCCTTAGCGATTTATCAATGGTTTATCTAAATTTGAATGCAGTGTTCTCAAGGGCTCAAGTTACACCCTTGTGAGTTGTGCTAGCAGTCTCACTCCAGTGTAACAGTGTCTGTCTCCGCACCGTTAGTTGTCTCTTCGTCCTCCCAGTTAGTCACTATAATCTTTCAAGGAGCCACAGACCGCTAGACGTTTCTGCATCACTGATATATGTCCATGGGGGTCAAACTCCATCGTTCCTTTATAGCCATTTCTTTCACTTTTTCATATAACATATAAACCTATTACCTGATCGATCTAATGAACCAATTTAGATCAACAGATCTTTATATACTCCACTATATTCCCACTTTTTACTATTCAATATCTTGAAGAAAAAAAAGTATTCCCCAGCGCAAATGAATTAAATAAGTTTTCGCTCTCCCTCTAGGGAAACCAATTTACCGATTTGGTTGAAATTTAATTGGTGCCCTTAGAATCCTCATACTCGATTTTGTGCGAATACACAAACGATAGTACAACGCTACAACTGACCATTTTAAAATAAAATTATGTAACTTCATAAAATGTAATACATTTGGTATTGGAAAAGAAATATTTTAAAGTTATTGATCCGTAACATGCAATTCACTCATAAAAATATCAATAATTATCAACAAAATGAGGCAAATTAATTACCAATTGATGAGGTTGTTAACAAGAAATAAGATTATTTAAAAAAAATCTAATATAAAATTAAGGTGGTTTGAAGTGAAAAACACCTAAGAAAGCAAAAGTTTTTTTTTTGTTTAATATACAATATTTCAAAAATTAATTAGTTTTATTTATTTATTACAAGTTCCCACAAAATGATTGCGTTTCTTAAATTTTATTTTTTTATATTTCGATTTTTTTTTTTGTAGGGTTTTCTTGTCACCATTTAACTTTCGCAAAATTTCAATGATTACAATAGTTTACAAGAGATCACCATAAGACAGACATTCACTATAATATTTCCAATTTTCGCTTCGTAAGTCGACCAAACCCCATCGACCTTTGGATATAATTATATAGTTATTAATATAAAACAAACAAAAATTTGATATTTTGTTTGAAGAACATTTTTATAGAATAAAATTATATTTGTAAAAAATATAGCAATTTCAGAGGGCGCGCGTAGCTAAGTGGTATGCGTGCTTGCCTTCTAAGCTCATCAATTCGCTCTGGTGTCCAGGTTTACTTTCGCTTTATCGCTTAACGTCTCAACACTACCTCAGTGCTGTGCACTACGTTTACCATGACAACCCTGTCGTTTACCATTTACAATTACCCACCTAATATGACATCAATTTCTTCCCACACAACATGATAGGTCGACATGTTGTGCATACATACAATACATAAATGTAACTGACATTATACAAGTTTCTCCTTATTAATAATCAACAAACAAGAGCACTACTTACACTTTCTATTTAACAACGTAATAATAGAAAGATAGTGAAAGACAATTGATTGTCAATTTAATAGGTTAGACGACACAAGAATTTATGCAGTCTTAATAAGGCAGCGATAATGCTATGCATGTATTATCAATTTGACTGATCTGAGGTTTTACCTGACTTTCATGTTTTCCAACAGGGGGCATAGAATCTGTGAGTTTGTGAAGAGGACAAATCTCCCTAGAATGAATTTATTGACCTGATATTTCATATTTTAATTCAAAAACTCCATAAGGACGAGTCCTATTAATTTCCAGAGGAGGATCAGGGGGAGGGCTCAACTATAAAACCCCATTAAATTCGTGATGGGGAAGTACGATGTGGAAAACTTGAAATTTCGGTGGAAACCCGACAACTTTAGACCAGTTGTTATACCAAGACCCATAGACATTTCTAACGACACAATAGAATATATATATCTATTTATTTTATTTATTTATTTATATATTTACAACTGCAAAACATTTGCCAATGCAATTGCGATAAATAGTGGTGTCAGGTGATTGGCTGTACTGCTGAGGTACGTGACCGAAGAGGAGTCCAGGCTAGTCCTGGAGCAGGTCCCTCTGCCATATCCGCTTGAGGCGTCGTGGTGGATTTGTGGGGAGAGTGTTTGTAGATAATTCTTGTATAAGTGGATTGGCGTGATGATGGAGTTTGTCGTGAAAAGTTTGATATCGTGTCCTGATAACAGAAGGTACAAATGGGATGTTGAGGTCATTATGTAATGTGAGGTTGGAAACGTAAAATGGTGCATTGGCAATGTGGCGTAGTATGATGGATTGTATTGACTGAAGACGTTGTATGTTCGATTTTTTGGCTGATCCCTATATCTCGATGCCGTATATCTATTTTTAATAATGGAAAAGTCAAGTATGAATAAATCAGAGAGAAACTTATTTTATTTATTTATTTACTTACAAAGATAATGTTATATAATTATTTATGATGGCAGATAATGGATACTTCCATAAATAATTTTTGATAATAATAATGAATGTTGAAAATCAGTGAGGCTAGCTCCTGGGCAAGTAATCCTGCCATGATCGCTTGAGTCAATGGGGCAGGTTCGTGGGCAGTTGACGCTACTAAGTGAGAGGGTTGTCGTGAATGGCGATTGTCGTGAAAGGACAACTGTGGAAACGAATGGCACTTGGTAAGTTATTATGGAGCGTGTTGTTAGTTTAAATTGGACTTGGCTGCAGAACCTCAGAGTCCCAAGCCATACGGAAGAATGGTGAGTTTGTCAGTCAGTGAGAGTGATAATCGTCGTCCAATTAATGATTTGAGTAGTCCTTTGTCTTTTTCTTTCTAGTCTATAGTACTTTTTAGTCTGAAGTGTGCGTTTCATCCGTCTGCCTAAGTGCATTCCAAGATAATGAACAAAAATCAATATTGACTTACATAGTGAACCCTCATGTTAAACTTCGTGTCGATACATTCATTATATTGTCTGTTATTGTGGTTCCTTCGGCCGATTAGGCTGAAAATTGTTAGGCTTTTTCCTTATAGAATTCTGAGTACACTTATAAATGTGTATATATGTATATATACAGTAGACTCTCCCTTATCCGGCGTTGCCGGGACCGACGTGACGCCGGATAACAGAAAACGCCGGATAACGGAAATCATTAATTAATGAGAAAAAATATATCAATTAAAGCATAAAAAAGGGGTTTTTAGGTGAGCTAAGGAATAAAACACTTATGTATTTTGTTGATAACATTTATTAAATTGACAAATATGTACATACTGAACATTGATTTATTATATGTACATATATTTATCCACGCATTAAAAAGATATTTTGAAATCTGCGTTTAATTAAGCGAAGTAATAAAATATTGTATTAGCGTTCCCTTCATTATAAATACAATGTACATATGTATGTATGTACAATAAAAATACATAAAAGATTCGTGAGTTACGGAATTATTATGTGCTCATAAATACACGTGGCTCATATAATTGATAATCTAATAATTTAATGTTAATTTTAGTTTAACACATTTGATATTATTTTGCGAGGGTCGGATAAGGGAGCGCGCCGGTTAACAGAACGCCGGATAAGGGAAAGTCTACTGTACCTACTATAGTACTGAGAGTCAATATATATATATATATATATATATATAGAGAGAGAGAGAGAGAGTTATCGTATTCACAGACAGACTGGAATCTCTACTTACCTAGATATACGATGTATAGGAAAAGTTACGTAATCAGTCGTAAATTTTATGTTGAGTTTTCAACGGAATTTCATATTTTTCAACCTCCTGGTTACAAAAATGAAAAAAAAAAAAAAAAATTGTGCGTTTGTGAACAGGATAACCTTCCCTAGAATGAATTTATCGACCTAATATTTTATATTTTAATTCATAAACTCCATAAGGACGACTCCTATTAATTTTCAGCGGAATCGGCCTAAGGGAAGAGGAGGATTAGGGGGGAGGCTCGACTATAAAATCCCATTAAATTTAGTATGGGGATTCAGAATCTCCTATGTAAGTCAACTATTGATTTTGGAGAGAGAGTAACAATTTATGGGGAAGTACACTTAAATTCCTATTTTAAATTTTGACCAATTTTGAATTTCTGACCGATTAGATAAGTCCGTCCCCCCCCCCCCCCCCCTCCTGTACTTCGTATAGCTAGATATGTAAAAAATAAACAAAATGTATAAACAATTAAGGTGTCCAGGAAACTTTTCTAAAATTATAATATAAATGAGAAATAGGGAAATGTTTGTAAAGAAAAAGTGAAACTTATAGAATCCGGAAGGAGGTGAGGTTGATTGCAAACAGCAGGTAAAACAGTATTATATCCGTAAAGAAATGGGCGGAGAGAGAAGGAAACTTGGTCGATTGGATACCAAGATCGATTTGAAGGAAATCACAGCAGGAAAGTCGAAATCAGTCGTGAGGCAGCAGGAGTCCCTACCTACCTACCAGAGAAAGTTACCGAAATTTGGGATCCGGGCTTGAGCGGGAAACAAGAGACATTACATTGTATCGGGACGGCATCCATTGCAACAACAAAACATTATGAAAAGAGTTATAACTCATAAAGGAACTAACCTATTTTTATTGCACTTTCCAAGCAATAGATACAATAAAAAGAAATGTGTACTTCCCGAGCACGAATTAATCAATAATGTTTCCGCTCTCCCATCGAAATCAATCGACCGTTTGAGCCATTAAGCTAAAAACCAATAGTTGACAAATAAAAGTACCTTTGCGCCTCTTTTTCACTGTTATTTTCAGTCAATCATGGTTCACTACCTTAAGCCTAAAAACAATTCCCTCTCTAGATTCTCCACTTTCACATCTCTCCTTAGACTGTTCCACACTGTTTAAAACAGCTGATCGTCGTCTTTTGGCCTCCATTCATTGGTTGTTCACATTTCGTTTTAAAACAAAATGCTACTAGTCCATCTATATATATTTATTTACTATTTAATTTATTTCACAATTCCTAACAGCTGTTTTTTTTTATAAAAATAATAATAATTGATTCTTCAATATATTAATAATTTTAATGTGTGGACATTCTTTTTTACATCACACACTGGAAGAGGTTGATACCAAACAAATTTGTTTCATAAATGTGAGTGTTCCACATTTTTTAAGAGACTCATAACCTTTTTCGATGAAACCCAATGTTAGTTCTTCAACTTGATTAGTGCCCAAGTTATGAACATATTTTGTTGTCTTGTTTCATTAATGAAATGAAATTTTCCACGATTTACTCCTATCTATCGACGTTTAAAAGTTTAACGAATTTGATGACAATTTAACAGGGTCTGCTTACAAATTGTACTTTTCTATTTCAATTTGGGGCGTGATGACACTGCCAGACTAATGTTCTTTTAGTAGCAGGTATTGGTAATAACAGTAACGAGGAACCTTCACTCTTGTCCATGCAGAGAGCAGTGAGTGACCTCAGATAGAATATCTGTCAACAAACAAATCACTATCCTACAAATGGACTATGGATTGAAAGCTTCAATTAACCAAATGAATATTTTGTTGACAACTGATTATATATTATATCATACAATGTTTTTTGTATGCCCTTTTATTTGTTCAGAAGTTTTTCTTTTATTTATAAACACTGTTCAAAATAAATATCCATCTTATTTCCGTTAAACCATAACATAGTAAATAGGATATGTAACGTATACATCAAAATAGAGGGCGCCTGTAGCTCAGTGGTATCCATGCTTGCTTACTGAGCCAAAGATAACGGGTTCGTAACCTGGCCGAGGTCTGTACGATGTAAGGTACTCGTTAAAGACCCTTACCCTAGGTCAGTGGTCGGCAAACTCATTAGTCAACAGAGCCAAATATCAACAGTTCAATGATTGAAATATGTTTTGAGAGCCAAATTTTTTAAACTTAAACTATATAGGAAGGTACATTGTTCTTAACTTAATTAGGGTACTCCTAATCCTCCTTTGGTAAAAAGTCCTCAATCTGATTGAGGTAGGTTCACTGAGGTCGACCCCTTCCAACTCTCCCATTCACACTCGTCTTGTATACTTATTTCGTCTTTCTCCTTTCGTTCATCCTCTCTATATGTCCAAGCCTTTCTCAATCCTCGACACTACATCATCTTTCATACCACAACGCTCCCTAAAATTAACTTAATAAACTTTACTTAAAGTTTTAAGTTTTATTTAAACTATAGGTGCGTTGAATAAAACTTGATAACGATATTGTTGACTGATAAAATTAAATTGTAAGGTATCCATAAAATTAAATCAGGACAATGACTGACAAACACTAATGTGAACAATGGCCTTGCATCTCCTTGGAAAGTGGTATTTTGTGGAAGAGCCACACTCAAAGGGCCAAAGAGCCGCATCTGGTTCGCGAGCCGCGGTTTGCCGACCACTGCCCTAGGTGAATAAAAATTTAGGGTAGGCAAAAATTTAGGATTCCCATAAGCTCATATACACCAGAGTGATGAAAGAGTGAAGCTCGGACCTGAGTCATAATAACTAACTACATCAAAATAGCTTATAAATTGGATACATAAACAGTTCTTAGGGTCGCACACACATGGGATTAGTAATAACAAGAATAGTAAATAATTGAATAAATACTAGAAAATATAATAACTAGTAGTAGTAACTAGAAAAGTAAATTAGTATAAAAATAATATTATTTATAAATAATGTACATACATTTTTTAATTATAATTTAAATTGGACGTTCGTTCTTACGTCCTTTCCCCAGTCAAAATGTGAAAGATATGGAGAAGAAAGTAAAAGAAAATAAATAATAATGGGCCAAAGGAAAGGGTTATCCTTTTATGACATATCCTTATATGGTTATGACATATCCTTTTATGGTTATGACATATCCCTTAGTTATCGTTTTATGAGGGCACAACTCAAAAATTAGATGATTAAAAAGTCAGTCACAATGTGCAAGATATAGAGAAGAAAGGAAAATAAAATAAATAATGATAAGGGGCGCCGGTAGCTGAGTGGTATGCGTGCTTGCCTTCTGAGCTCAAGATCGTGGGTTCGAAACCCGAACTGAGTTTCTGCGAATCATATTGACTTGATGATACAACTTGGAGACTGGGTATTATTTAATTTACAAATAACTATAACACATTATATTGTTACAACATGACATTATAAGTTGACGGTGAAATTGATCTAGAGGGTGTATCGGTCACTGTTCGTCACACTACTGTAACGGAGGTTAGATAATGTAATGATCACTTGCTCTGTATAGTCTGGCGGATCATAATTGGTAGGTTTGGACCCTTCATGTAACTCGTGCCTCCACTAATTATCATTCATTAACATTGGTCTTTGTTCCATAAATGAGGTCTCTCCCTCCATATCTTAGTTTTCCTGTTTCAAACCATAATAGTAATATTTATTTCCGTTAAACCATAAGATGGTAATTGTAAGTCATACAATTTTGTACATCAAAATAATGTAAAAACTATACAGATCAACTATACTACACATATGAGATGATTAATAACGATTTTTAACACATATTAACGATGATTAATATATTTTATGTTTACTCCTACTACTTTACGCATTCGAATATGTTCTATTGTAAACAACTTTCTAACTATAACTAGTGTTATTACATTTACTGTTTTTAATAAAGAAGATAATTTTATTCAGGCAGTTTCTTGCCTTTCCTGTAAAAATTTTTTGGCACCTTATAATAATAATAATTTTTATTGTTTAAAGGGATCACCCCTTTACATTTGAGTCAGTGATCATTACTTTTACAGTATAAACATTAACATTTCCAAAATCATAGGTTGATCAGCTGAACAATAATGACATATATAAAGGAACCTTTAACAAACTAAATAAATAAAAAAAGTATAAATAAAATAAGTAATTACAAATTAATATTTAAAATTAATATAGTTTTTATTGCAGATTGTACAAAGCTCCTGGGGATTAAGGGTGTATACACTATTTTTGTAACTGATTTTAAGATTCATGTGTGAGAATGGAGCATTCAGGTTTATGTGGATACATTTTATAATGTAGATTTAAGTAAATTAACCAAAATATTCGTTCTCAAATTATATGCTATTCATTTTCCCTGCTGGCCCAGTAAGATAATTTAAAAAACTTTGGATTAGATTTAATATTTTTACAAAATTTAAAACAACAATATGTCATCTCTTTAGAAATCCAAATGAATAATTCGTTAATTGAATTTTTTTTAAATTACGTGCACTTTCTTAAAAATTGCACGTCTTGAACTTTTGATATTTTTTTAGGGCCCTGTTCGGAAGCTACTGTAGAAATCAAAATTTAGCAAAAGAACAGCTATAAAATTTCTACAGGAAATGTGGTAATTTTATTTAATTATTATTTGGTTTTAATTAATTTTATTATTCCAATTATTATATATTATTTATAATTTGTTTTATATAATTTTAATTATCACAGGTTCATTTTTAGATCTAATGAAAAGTTTAGAATCTAACTCTGTTAGTTTAGTCTATTTTAACTGTTATATCTTCACAATAAAACGGAAGTGGTTACGTTATTTCTAGACGAAGGTTGGAAATTCCCGTTTTTAGATTTAGCCTTCTAAACAATTTCCCAATGAATATTAATGACGTTGCCCGTTGTCCTGACAGCAGACTGTAAACGGATGTTAACTAACTGTACCTGAACGGGCGGGGAAGGCAAGCTTCAAAAACCCGCCTTCACAAAGATGGGAGACTGGACTCAGGACTGAAACTGGGTCAAACTCCAGCCTTATCTCACATAAACCTGTTTTCTCTTTTTTCAAATATTCACAACAGGTTGTAGGGTCATTCATGCTTTTTTTACTTATTTTCATTTGATATTGGAAAGTCAATCTATATTATTATTCTGTTTACTTTCTTCTTGTTAATCGTTAAAGACCCCTCCTTACGAAAACTTCGGCAGACAATATTTACGACTCCCGCAGTAGAGTTGGACTCAAACAAGGCGTGTGTGTTGTGTCCCCACAACACGGTCCTCGATGGGTTAGTTGTTAACGACATTTTCCCAATGAACTCGAAACAGACTGGGTTCCAATTCCAACCTCGATCACAGCAGTTTTATAAATTAAGTATATTCTTTCCGACCACAAAATGGTAAAATAAACTTAAGCACGCCGTCCTTCGGATGGAACGTTAAGCGATGGTCTCGAGCCTGTAACTTGTCAGGTACTCGTTAAAGACCCCTATTCTCGGTGAATAACAATTTAGGATAGGCAAAATGTAGGATGCCCACTGTAGAATCGAGCTCATGTCCACCAGAGCGATGAAAGAGCGCTCTAGTAGTAGGCGATATGACCTTGTAGCTAAAGCACGGGCATGAGTCATAATAAACTAATTAACCTATTGTATAAGAAAGTATTATAATCATGCGAGAATACGAAATCGAGTTTTCGAATGTTGTGAGCGCTCTAACACAGAGATAACGAGTAGCTGACATCGCTTAACGTCCCATCCGAAGGACTGCGTGCTCAAGAAGGTTTTTTCATTTCCCAGATAAGAAATCGTAAGGGTCTCGAACCCACGGCATGGAGTTTCTTGTGACCAAACTTGAGGCAGAACCAACATGGTTAGAAGTAAACTATGTGACATTAACAAACAACAAAATGTTGAAGATAAACACTAAATAATATACAAAACAGTGACAACATTTACTGAGGATTATACATAATTCATGGATTACATTTGCTGCCGCTATTCTTGAACAAATACGTACCTTTTTTCTACCTGTTACATCACACTTTCTTACAAAAGTTTGTACTGTTAATGATCTTTTTCCGGATTATATCAGCTGTGAAAGATTGGATTGCTCAACAAGACGGCAGTCAAATCCAGCTTACGATGAGTATATAATGGAATGTTGTGAGCTAGAGCGCTGTCTTAGAGCAGACAGAAAAGATAGTACCAATGAACTTGAAATTTGTAATGGAGAAGTTACAAGGGTTAACCCTAAGTCACATTGGATGATGACCGACATCGGCCGAAAGTTGATACTACATTACAAGTGTGATTTTCTCAGGTCGTCCAGTTTTCGAGAGATGCCGAAAATCGTCCTCAAATGTAGTTTTGAAACGCATAACTTTAGTCGTTTCCTTGATTTACCCAAAAACTGTTAATCCTATTGAAAAATTGTTTCTAACCAAAAATGTTCCAATTTACAATCGCTAATGTGTCCCCAAATTTGAGTTAGAACAAATACCTTGAAGGTTATAGTGCTTCAAAGAATGTAAAAAAGTAAAATAAATTTCTGTAGGAAAAATTCCAAGGATAGGTTACGTTTTATGACTCATGCCCGGGCTTTAACTACGAGGTCATATCGCCTACTACCAGAGCGCTCTTTCGTCACTCTGGTGGACATGAGCCCGTCTCTACTATGCGAGTCCTAAATTTTGCCTACCCTAAATTTTGCCCTAAATTTTTATTCACCTAGGGCAGCAGGGGTCTTTAACGAGTACCTGACATCGTACAGGCTCGGGACCATCGCTTAACGTCCCATCCGAAGTACGGCTTGCTTAAGTTTATTTTACCTTCCAGATAAAATAAACTAAGGGCCTCGGTCGGGTTACGAACCCATGATCTTGAGCTCAGAAGTCAAGCACGCATACCACTGTGCTACCGGTGCCCTAAGGAAAAATTCCTAATTAATGTTTAAATGATATCCCATAGCAACAAATTATAAAATATTTTTTTATTATTGGTAGTTTTTATGAAAAATTAATAAATTATTAAATGCATCTGATGTGGCCATTACATGACTCTTATAGTAACCACACTTACAGATCACTCTCTCCGCCTCCTCTTTCTACAAATAATTTCAAATTGTCTTACCGTATACTTGGTTATAAGAAAGATGAGAGATTTCTTAACAAGATGGCAGTCAAATCCAGCTTATCTATTCACATGAGATTTGGTTTGCTTTTTGCCAAATGTAGTGGAAGTTATGATATCGGTCAAAAATTCCATGTTTGTTTGTTTTCACCGAAATTTCTGTGAACACGATAACCACCGATTGAATGAATGTATCGATACGAAATTTTATATGTGTATCCTGTTTCTTCTTCTTATGTGAGTCGAAAACTTTTCGGCAAAATACATTCCCGGTGACTTTTTTTTCTTAATTTGTTTTTGGGTTCTCTCTCTCTCCCCCCTTTCATATGTGTGTGCATATAATAATATATTTCATAATTCTGCTATACAGTTGTTAGTTTTACATAGTTAGGTACTTCTTTACGTAAAGAGTGAGCGTCACGTCTAGGTGAGAGAGTTTGTCTCTTTCACTCTCTCTGGTTGGCAATATAACATTTTATACCTATTATATAATCACAACATAAAGATAAAACTGTTATTTCACTGTTTAAATATGTTATTATATAATTCGTGTACTTATGTGCCTAGTCAAGCACCCTATATATCTGGGTTAATGATCCAATGAAAGTTGATGTTTTAGTTAGAGAAAAGAGTAGTAAACTCTTCTTTATTTTGTATCATTTGACTGATAGGTTTGTCCCATTTTAATAATAAAAAAAAACTCTATGATCTAGCCCAAATGGCCATCACGGTACCATATATAGTGAAAAAACCTTACTATCCAGCCTACTATTTTTCATATTTTTTAAGATAAGTTTATTCCATGTGTAAAAAACAACCAAAATATTCTTATTCTTCAACGCGTTTGTTTCATTTATGCGATGAGGGGCAATTCTGTCAGAAAAATACATGTAACAAAAAATGTTCATCATTAAATTTCTGACAAACTGTTATCTGTCAGATTTAAGATGGGACGAACGTAGCCAGAGTTATAGGCTAGAAAAGTGTAGAACCCCATCTGTACCATTTATTATCGTATCATGATTGGTATATTCTCTTCTTTTATTCTCAGTCAAACTTGCCATTATTTCAGTTATGAAGTTGTGCTAATCAATACTTGTCTGTGATCTAATGACATATCACTTGATTTACTCTGCTCTTTATATTGTACTAGCAGTAATACCCGGCGTTGCCCGGGGAACTTTGACTTTTCTCCCAATATCTCCTATAAGGCTATTCAGTTCCTCGACAGTACATTCATGAGGTTATAATTTTCAATTATTCATACGGAATAAGGCTTATAGTCCTTCAACTGTAGTAACGCTAGCTTTGGAGGTAAAACTAATTTATTCAAAAAGATTTCTCATTGATCGTTGCAATGGTTTTCGAGTTACAAAGATTGTGTGAGTGGATGCTGGGATGGACCAGGGGTTGATTAAAAAATAGACCTTAACCTTCCGGTAGATAAAACTTATCTATTCAAAAAGATTCCTCATTAATCATTGCAGTGGTTTTTGAGTTACAAAGATTGCGTGGGTGGATGCTGGGATGGACCAGATATTGAGATACTAATACGCCTATAACCTTGCACAGACGATGACGAACAAATTAAAAAAAAAATTATTCAAATCCATCAAGCCGTTCGTGAGTTATAGCGGTACAACGCACAGACATTTTCAGCTTTATATATATGATATGTGAGTTAACTTATATTCTCAACCAAACTTGCCATTATCTCAGATATAGAGTTGTGCTAATCAATACTTGTCGGTGACCGAATGACCTATCACTTGATTACTTCTGATGTTTATATTGTATATGTGAGTTAACTTATATTCTCAACCAAACTTACCATTATATTAGATATAGAGGTGTGCTAATCAATACTTGTCGGTGACCGAATGACCTAACACTTGATTTACTCCTGCTCTTTATATTGTATATGTGAGTTAACTTATATTCTCAACCAAACTTACCATTATATTAGATATAGAGGTGTGCTAATCAATACTTGTCGGTGACCGAATGACCTAACACTTGATTTACTCCTGCTCTTTATATTGTATATGTGAGTTAACTTATATTATCAACCAAACTTACCATCATATCAGATAGAGTTGTGCTAATCAATACTTGTCGGTGACCGAATGACCTAACACTTGATTTACTCCTGCTCTTTATATTGTATATGTGAGTTAACTTATATTCTCAACCAAACTTACCATTATATTAGATATAGAGGTGTGCTAATCAATACTTGTCGGTGACCGAATGACCTAACACTTGATTTACTCCTGCTCTTTATATTGTATATGTGAGTTAACTTATATTCTCAACCAAACTTACCATTATATTAGATATAGAGTTGTGCTAATCAATACTTGTCGGTGACCGAATGACCTAACACTTGATTTACTCCTGCTCTTTATATTGTATATGTGAGTTAACTTATATTCTCAACCAAACTTACCATTATATTAGATATAGAGGTGTGCTAATCAATACTTGTCGGTGACCGAATGACCTAACACTTGATTTACTCCTGCTCTTTATATTGTATATGTGAGTTAACTTATATTCTCAACCAAACTTACCATTATATTATATATAGATTTGTGCTAATCAATACTTGTCGGTGACCGAATGACCTAATACTTGATTTACTCCTGCTCTTTATATTGTATATGTGAGTTAACTTATATTCTCAACCAAACTTACCATTATATTAGATATAGATTTGTGCTAATCAATACTTGTCGGTGACCGAATGACCTAACACTTGATTTACTCCTGCTCTTTATATTGTATATGTGAGTTAACTTATATTCTCAACCAAACTTACCATTATATTAGATATAGAGGTGTGCTAATCAATACTTGTCGGTGACCGAATGACCTAACACTTGATTTACTCCTGCTCTTTATATTGTATATGTGAGTTAACTTATATTATCAACCAAACTTACCATCATATCAGATAGAGTTGTGCTAATCAATACTTGTCGGTGACCGAATGACCTAACACTTGATTTACTCCTGCTCTTTATATTGTATATGTGAGTTAACTTATATTCTCAACCAAACTTACCATTATATTAGATATAGAGTTGTGCTAATCAATACTTGTCGGTGACCGAATGACCTAACACTTGATTTACTCCTGCTCTTTATATTGTATATGTGAGTTAACTTATATTCTCAACCAAACTTACCATTATATTAGATATAGAGGTGTGCTAATCAATACTTGTCGGTGACCGAATGACCTAACACTTGATTTACTCCTGCTCTTTATATTGTATATGTGAGTTAACTTATATTCTCAACCAAACTTACCATTATATTAGATATAGAGTTGTGCTAATCAATACTTGTCGGTGACCGAATGACCTAACACTTGATTTACTCCTGCTCTTTATATTGTATATGTGAGTTAACTTATATTCTCAACCAAACTTACCATTATATTAGATATAGAGGTGTGCTAATCAATACTTGTCGGTGACCGAATGACCTAATACTTGATTTACTCCTGCTCTTTATATTGTATATGTGAGTTAACTTATATTCTCAACCAAACTTACCATTATATTAGATATAGATTTGTGCTAATCAATACTTGTCGGTGACCGAATGACCTAACACTTGATTTACTCCTGCTCTTTATATTGTATATGTGAGTTAACTTATATTCTCAACCAAACTTACCATTATATTAGATATAGAGGTGTGCTAATCAATACTTGTCGGTGACCGAATGACCTAACACTTGATTTACTCCTGCTCTTTATATTGTATATGTGAGTTAACTTATATTATCAACCAAACTTACCATCATATCAGATAGAGTTGTGCTAATCAATACTTGTCGGTGACCGAATGACCTAACACTTGATTTACTCCTGCTCTTTATATTGTATATGTGAGTTAACTTATATTCTCAACCAAACTTACCATTATATTAGATATAGAGTTGTGCTAATCAATACTTGTCGGTGACCGAATGACCTAACACTTGATTTACTCCTGCTCTTTATATTGTATATGTGAGTTAACTTATATTCTCAACCAAACTTACCATTATATTAGATATAGAGGTGTGCTAATCAATACTTGTCGGTGACCGAATGACCTAACACTTGATTTACTCCTGCTCTTTATATTGTATATGTGAGTTAACTTATATTCTCAACCAAACTTACCATTATATTAGATATAGAGTTGTGCTAATCAATACTTGTCGGTGACCGAATGACCTAACACTTGATTTACTCCTGCTCTTTATATTGTATATGTGAGTTAACTTATATTCTCAACCAAACTTACCATTATATTAGATATAGAGGTGTGCTAATCAATACTTGTCGGTGACCGAATGACCTAATACTTGATTTACTCCTGCTCTTTATATTGTATATGTGAGTTAACTTATATTCTCAACCAAACTTACCATTATATTAGATATAGATTTGTGCTAATCAATACTTGTCGGTGACCGAATGACCTAACACTTGATTTACTCCTGCTCTTTATATTGTATATGTGAGTTAACTTATATTCTCAACCAAACTTACCATTATATTAGATATAGAGGTGTGCTAATCAATACTTGTCGGTGACCGAATGACCTAACACTTGATTTACTCCTGCTCTTTATATTGTATATGTGAGTTAACTTATATTATCAACCAAACTTACCATCATATCAGATAGAGTTGTGCTAATCAATACTTGTCGGTGACCGAATGACCTAACACTTGATTTACTCCTGCTCTTTATATTGTATATGTGAGTTAACTTATATTCTCAACCAAACTTACCATTATATTAGATATAGAGTTGTGCTAATCAATACTTGTCGGTGACCGAATGACCTAACACTTGATTTACTCCTGCTCTTTATATTGTATATGTGAGTTAACTTATATTCTCAACCAAACTTACCATTATATTAGATATAGAGGTGTGCTAATCAATACTTGTCGGTGACCGAATGACCTAACACTTGATTTACTCCTGCTCTTTATATTGTATATGTGAGTTAACTTATATTCTCAACCAAACTTACCATTATATTAGATATAGAGTTGTGCTAATCAATACTTGTCGGTGACCGAATGACCTAACACTTGATTTACTCCTGCTCTTTATATTGTATATGTGAGTTAACTTATATTCTCAACCAAACTTACCATTATATTAGATATAGAGGTGTGCTAATCAATACTTGTCGGTGACCGAATGACCTAACACTTGATTTACTCCTGCTCTTTATATTGTATATGTGAGTTAACTTATATTCTCAACCAAACTTACCATTATATTATATATAGATTTGTGCTAATCAATACTTGTCGGTGACCGAATGACCTAACACTTGATTTACTCCTGCTCTTTATATTGTATATGTGAGTTAACTTATATTCTCAACCAAACTTAACCATTATATCAGATATAGAGTTGTGCTAATCAATACTTGTCGGTGACCGAATGACCTAACACTTGATTTACTCCTGCTCTTTATATTGTATATGTGAGTTAACTTATATTCTCAACCAAACTTACCATTATATTAGATATAGAGGTGTGCTAATCAATACTTGTCGGTGACCGAATGACCTAATACTTGATTTACTCCTGCTCTTTATATTGTATATGTGAGTTAACTTATATTCTCAACCAAACTTACCATTATATTAGATATAGATTTGTGCTAATCAATACTTGTCGGTGACCGAATGACCTAACACTTGATTTACTCCTGCTCTTTATATTGTATATGTGAGTTAACTTATATTCTCAACCAAACTTACCATTATATTAGATATAGATTTGTGCTAATCAATACTTGTCGGTGACCGAATGACCTAACACTTGATTTACTCCTGCTCTTTATATTGTATATGTGAGTTAACTTATATTCTCAACCAAACTTGCCATTATCTCAGATATAGAGTTGTGCTAATCAATACTTGTCGGTGACCGAATGACCTAATACTTGATTTACTCCTGCTCTTTATATTGTATATGTGAGTTAACTTATATTCTCAACCAAACTTACCATTATATTAGATATAGATTTGTGCTAATCAATACTTGTCGGTGACCGAATGACCTAACACTTGATTTACTCCTGCTCTTTATATTGTATATGTGAGTTAACTTATATTCTCAACCAAACTTACCATTATATTAGATATAGAGTTGTGCTAATCAATACTTGTCGGTGACCGAATGATCTGTCTCTTGATTTACTCTGCTCTTTACAATTGTATATGTATATGCCTTGTCGAAGTTTGCAACGTATCATCGTATTGTGCTTCTAGGAGGAGGGAGGTTACAAAAGACGGTATACTGTTATACAAAGGTCAGTTCCACTATTGTACTGTACAGTGCTACTGATTGTGGGTTGACATTCACACTCCGTTGGTCAGATAGGTAGGTGGACAAGAAACTTTAAGGACATTTCAGAACAATACTACTCGAGGTTTTTTACAAGTACACAGTACGTCTTACTCTATCCGTATGAGTAATCTACCAGCACAAACACCAATAGTTGCCGAAAAAATGAACGTATCGACACGAAATTTTGATATGTAAATCCAAAACCTCATAAAGAGCGAAAACTTAGTTGATCAATTAGCACTGGGGAAGTACTTTGCCGGTGATTCATAGACGACTCTTTAGGTTAACCGAGAGCGGTTTCATTTTTACACTTTCTGGGAATGAACCCCATAAAATTAATAGTTACTTGTGTGGAAGGCTGTTCATCATACTGAGTAAAGGCTGAGCTGATGGCACTGCCTTCCTCTGTAGTTAGATATATTTGCGGCAACATTCTCCGACTCATGTAAGTTTATGACCGTATTTCTAGAGCTTAGATAAAAATAAAAGCTAATAATCTCTTGTGTGATTAGTTTCAAATCTGCGAGGATTAGATCATATTTAAATGATTGCCAACCTTTCATCATAGCTTATGGCATCACCACGGACAGAATATACATATACTGCTATCTTAATATTGCTATGATCAAGTTTAAGTATCTCTCAGTGACGCTATTAAGTATGTCATCTCGTAGCCAATTAAAAAAATAAAATAAACTGAATCCATTACCGATAGATGATATTATTCAGTCTGTTTCAAAAAAACATCGGTAATTTTCCCCATTATTGATGAAACCTGTTTTGAGAATGGTTAAGAAGACGTTTCACTAACCTCCCTCAAGGTAGAACTTTCATTCGCCCCTTACTTCAAATCAATTCACAAGCAAATATTAGAAAACTGGATCAAATGAACACTGAAAACAACTACGTTATTTACGCCATGCTAATTGTTCAACTATATACTAACTTGATACATAAAAAGGTGGCTTACTGACTCTACGGTATATAAGGTTACAAAACCGTAGAACATTTAATGAACAATTAATGAAAACTGACATTATTGCAGAGATATTGTGAAATAATTCAAATGAACTTGAATTAAATAAAATAAAACTAGTTTATTTGTTGTATTGTCTAATTTCACAGAATATATATACATGGGAGTACTTTCGGTATTTATACCATCCTCAGCCAAAAGTATAAGAGATAAGACTCTTAAAGACTTAAGTCTTTATATCTTATGCTTTCGGCTGAGGATGGTAGAAATACCGAAAATACTCCCATGTATATATATCCTGTGTAATTAGACAATACCACAAATAAACAAGTTTTATTTCATTAAAGTTCATTCCATGAATTCTTATTGGTCAGATTTAACAGAAATGATACTGTCTGAAACGTCTCTACAAATGATAACTTGATCTGAAACATCGAAAAAAAAAAAAAAACTACTTACAATCACAAAACGGAACAGGTTATTTGAATGAAAAAAAAAAAGGTAAATTCAAATATTAAGATGGAACTTGATCAATTTAGGTCAACAGCGAATACATGAAATGAGTAGTTGACGCGAAATAGGTTCTAAGCGCCACTTTAGTCGAAAATGAGATTTCTGTGGAATCAGGTTCTATAGGCCCCTAGTAGGGAAGTTTTTTTTGCCGTTACAGCAGCAGTTGGTAGTATTGAGCCCACGTCAGCGTTGAGCCTCATGGAAGAAGGTTCTAACAGCCACCAGTAGTTCTCAACATGGCAGCGGAAGGAAGTGTTACTTTGGCGTTTAGAACCTTTTTCGCGTCAACCACTCAAATAACCTACAGAAAGACGAGGTTTTTCCAAGGTAAAAAACACAAGATAGTATCACCTCTACTGATGTTTTATTTTAACAACGGTTATTGCACCGTCCTCATTGGTATATATTTCAATTAAACCTGTTCCTAGAGATCTTGTGATGGTCGAATAATATATTTCGTTTTTTGTCACATAATCTATGCTTTCTTACCTGACAATTACAACCTGATTATATTGTTCCTAATTACATGACATCCTTCTCTTGTACATAAGTCTTACATAAACTGATCAACATTGTACTTATGTTTTCCAGAGAGACAGTGGGCGGAGTTTGGAGCAAAGACATGGGGGAGGTGCGGACTCTTCGTCGGTGCGCCACTCAGCCCATCTCTACCAGAGACGAGGCTGATGATGCACCACCACTCACCATTGCAGAAAGGTATTTGATATTCATATTAAAATATATTATAAAATTTCACTGCTGGTCAGAGGCTGACAGAGCGAAGAGGTTCTGGGGATCACCCGGCCTCCTCACTTCCATTAAGTTGGAGGAATGAGGATGGCCTCATGTTATGTCGAGCGGTGTTATGTCGAGCAATTTCGAGCTAATTAATTTATATTGATACATTTTCTTTTTGTATTATTAGTATTATATATATAGGGCGCCGGTAGCTCAGTGGTATGCGTGCTTGACTTCTGAGCTCAAGGTCGTGGGTTCGTAACCCGACCGAGGCCCTTAGTTTATTTTATCTGGGAGTTAAAATAAACTTAAGCACACCGTCCTTCGGATGGGACGTTAAGCGATGGTCCCGAGCCTGTACGATGTCAGGTACTCGTTAAAGACCCCTACCCTAGATGAATAAAAATTTAGGGTAGGCAAAATTTAGGACTCCCACAGTAGAGTCGGGCTCATGTCCACCAGAGTGACGAAAGAGCGCTCTGGTAGTAGGCGATATGACCTCGTTGTTAAAGCCCGGGCATGAGTCATAAAACCTAACCTAACCTATATATATATATATATATATATATATATATATATATATATATATAATTTTTAAAATAAACCAGTACAATACATATATTTTTGGAATCTTTGTGAGCCTTTTAATTTGATACTGCAGGATTTACAGTAGAGTCGGGCTCATGTCCACTACTGCGGCGAAAGAGTGCTCTGGTAGTGAGTGATATAACCTCGTAGTAAATAAGTAAATTTGATGATAATTATAGATAATGGGACAAAGTAAAATAATAAATGACAATAGGTACAATAGTAAATAAATACAAAAAATTTAAATTAAAAAATAAATAATAATAAAAGTATTAAGTATTTTAAAAAATCTCTATAAAGTGATCAGAAATTTGTACAAAATAATTTTTTTGTATTTATTTACTGTTGTACCTATTGTCATTTATCACTTTACTTTGTCCCATTATCTATAATCATAAATATGCCCTTAAAAAGCATAATGTTTCCAAAGAATTATCGCCTAATCTTGACCTTAGCTTGGTACAAAGTACTCAGTCGCAGAAAAGGCCCTTTCGGCCTCTACACTGGTCGGTGTAGTTGTTAGCATTGATCTGTACACAAAGTTTAAGTACAATCCTCTTTTACCACTGTTTTTGAAGACACTCATTTCGTTCTTCAGCTGGCTTTCCAGATTTTCTTTCGTTTGTAAATTTTTTTTATTTCCCGTTTAAGTGCATTTCTCATTGATTTTTCGTCATTACCTAGTCCGGGAAGTTCTTAGCTTAATAGTTTTGATTGGATTGTATTGGAAGACGAAGGCTGAGTGTACCCAGCTATTTCAAAAAGGTTTCGGAGGTCTCACTGAAGTCTCTCAAATTTACATAAAATCCCTTCTTGCCTTCTTTTAATATTATACCTTATTGTTATTCCCTTAAAATACATAGATACTTTTTTTTAAATATAAATAATTAAAAAAGTTAATAAAAACTTAAAATAAAATAAATCCCGAAAATTTTTCAATCCCGAGTTCGTAAAAAATGATTCCGGGATTGCAATCCTTACTGAGAACCCAACAACTGTAGTGTACCCATTCTTGCCGGTTTCGTTACTCAGGATTGTCACGGCTCGGACTAGAAACAGAAATGAGGCAGAGGGTCCGAGCACAGTACCGGAACAGTGCTATGCTTGGATCCTTGTTACGTTACGATAGAATGCTCTGTCTGTAGACGGGTTTAACTGATCCCAAGGCCAGACAACAGTCTAGTTACTTGCTACATTACATCCCATTTGTTTATTTACTTCTCCACAGTCAAGGGTACCCTTCACCATATGAAATTAGTTTCAGCGACCTTCGTGTAATGTGTAATCATCATCAAAGTTAGGCAAAAAGGTGATCTCATAAGCTTATTTTTGTATCCAGATGTTATATAACTAACAAAAAAATTATAAATCACCGGCAATGTACTTCCTCAGCTCGAATTATTTTTAATCAATTAGATTTCTTTCTCTCTCTAAACTTTTCTTCTCCTGCCGATTTGACTGAAAATTATTAAATATTTTACTCAATTAATTCTCATATAAAATTTCGTCCGTTATTAAATTGTCAGTGGTGTGAAAAATATATATTGCTTAAAAAAAAAATTATGTATTACAAATTTCAAAATATATGACAGAGTGGCAACAAACCTTCTCATCCAAATTTTGGCGCTGACAGTTCAAATTTTTCATTAAAACTGAGAAAAGGGATATTAACTATAAATGAACATGACAGGGATGAAAAGTTATTTGGAGTCTACAGAAAAATGTTTTGTTTATTTTCTAAGAGAGTACATTTTGGCATTTAAATTTTTTAAAGCCAGAAGATAGAGGGTGGTTTGAAGTGGTGCTTTTCAGAGTGTATGTGCTGCATCCTAACGAGCCAAGCTGGTAAGAGAGCTGTCATTCTTCTGGTTAATGACCTCTCTTCTATTATCAATCTCACATCTAAATTATTTATTTGGCAACTAAACTTTTTTGTTTTAATGTGTAAACATCTTAGCTTATACCTACATCCTGTCGCAAAAATAAAAAAAAAAAGTAGGTGAATCACGAGAAATTAACATTTCGCCTCGCTCCCCTTCCAAAACCAGTCGACCCTTTGCGCTAATAATCAATAGTTGACTTACATAGGGGCTCCTGAATCCTCTTACTAAATTTTGTGTAGATATATTTTTTATATCGGCAGTTATTGGGGTTTTTGTTCAGCCCCCTCCCCTGAACACCCCTTTCCATCAATCGATGTGTCGTCCTTATGGGGTTATTCATTACAATAACAGTTATTAGGGATTTTTGTCCCCCTAATCCCCCCTTGTTTTTGGCTGGGGGTATAACCAGGGAAAAACGAAGACCTACTCGGATTATTGGAAACACGGATTATGAAGACTGTATATTTTGGTTTTTTCTTATATACCTCCTAATCTTTTACAAACTGTTGTATTATTTAAAAATAGTGAGTATAATATATTTTGTTTGATTGCAGATTGGCGGCACTTAAAAAGAATGGACATAGCAGCTGGATGAAAAGAATCGCGAAACCCAGCCCAGAAGAAGAATTATCAATGTCTGCCAAGCCTCCTCCAGTAAGTAGATTTCTTATACATACCTATATAATAGAAGGACGGAGGCAAGAAAACATTCGAGTCTATTTGGAGCAATTTTACAGGAAAGCAAAAACAAAGTTTGAAATTGTCACAATTCTTGGGAAATTGCGGGAAAAAAAAGTGAAATTATCACTACGCCCTCGTCTGGTTAAAGTCACATCACATAACTTTTCGCTGAGAGATAGCGTGCTAGCCAACTGAGCTCAAGATTTAGGGTTCGAAACCCGGGCGAGGCTTTGTCCTCCGTAGACTGGCATAGATTCCCTTGGCTTCTGCTTTTTTTTTTTTTTTCCGCAGGGCGATGGGAATACTTTCAACGAAGGGAAGCACGTGCTTCCCAACAGTGTGGTGTACCTCGTCTTGGGTAAGTTTCCACTAAAACCACCCCCCTGAGCTCTTGGGTGCTTTCGTCCCTGGTGTGGGACCATAACACCCTCTTTGCTTCAGCTGGAACTAGTAGACTGATTTCAAATTGCTATGTCCTGCGTCCGGCTTGACTCTCTTCCTGCATTTGTCTTGATTTTCGTGGAATCCCGAGCGAGCTGGGAAGAGTCCATTAGTTGGAGGGATCATATCGAAACATTCCAACTAGTTGCCCCTTAACCCCAGAGCTGCTGCGCAGGGAAAGGGCCAAGCATCAGCTGAACCCTGGAGCCCCTTCATCACGTATTCCCGACTGTTCCACTGGCCCGGAACCCGCGCTCGCCAGGACCTGACAATGTTTGGGGACAGTGGCGTGTTGGTAGTACCACCTAGTAGCCTTAATCACGTTTGGCTGGGGAAGTTTTGATAGCTGTTGCGAAAATGTCACAGGACGATAGTTGGTGTCAGGAAATGTTTCATTTTAATACTAGGTCTCACAACTGATTGGTCGATTTGCTGATACGGTTGTCGACATGCTGATGATTGGTCCACTTGCTTCCTTGACTTAGCTACATCCCCACTCTCTCAAGAATTTAAGCACATAGTTAACTGTATATCGATGTTGACATATTGATATCTTTGCATGAGTCTCTAAAGGTCAGAACATACGACATTTACCTTAAAACTATCTTGTTAACAAATTTATATCCCTATGACCTTTTCCTATGTCCTTTCTATAAGAAAATGTCGGTTATAATGAAAGTAGACTAGCTCAAAGTGATTATTTCTATACTGGAATTCATTTCTTCTCGCTATGAATTTTTTTTTTTATTTGAGCTATATTGCTTGGGAAAAAACAAAAACATACGAAAATGATTGCGCAAAACTTTACATTATTTATCCAGAATAAATGGGAAAATTTATTTTTTAATGGCACACTGATATATCATTCTCGGGACTTATTTATGTCTTACATTGATAATAAGCTTCTTATTCGCCAGGATAATAAGAATGTTTGTTTTTGTGATTCATGAATGTAGTATTGTATTTTCGTTTGAGGATTCAGAATACCCTGATGAAAATATCTATTGATTTTCAACAAAATCTGTGTAGATTTTTTTCAGAGGGAGAGTGAAAACTTAGTTTTTTATTTCTCGCTGGGTCTCTTTTGCAAGTTTGATGTTTTATACTAAATGTCTATGATGAATCGACAAACATTTAAATTATAATTCATATAAATGCCTGTGGGCGGAGGAGGTATTTGAACCCAAGCAGTTTATTTATTTATTCATAGGCTACACATTGATGCCCCCTCTATTGTGTGAATTAATTACATCCCTTGATATATTCTTATTCTGAATTGTTTAAATTGAATCTGTGCCAAATTAATAAACGAAAACAAGTCAATAGATATTAGAATAGTTTGTAAACAAGACAAAAATTATATATATTTAACTCTTTTTTTTTATATAGCACCTATAAAGATAATTATACAAATAAATGGTACTATGTTTGACAAAGCGAGGCCACTGCAGTACTTCGCTCTGTAATTGCATTGTATCTAATCCACATTCATGTTTTCAAGGTTCTATCTCCAATTCTGGTACTTAATGTTATTTTATTAAGAATATTAATAAAGACAGTATCATTTAAAAATATTATTATTATTTTTAATTGCTTTTGATGTAGTTATTATTTTTTTTAATGTTTAAATGATTAGTTTTATTGTTAAGAACCCAATTCATTAGAAGGTCAACTTGTATGTCAGCCTTCGGTTCTCCAGCTAGACGGAGTATAGGGGAAGTTATGTAATCGGTCAGCAATTCAATATGGAGACCTCTAGGTTCCAAATATGAAAAAAAAAAAAAACAATGTCCGTCTGTGAACATGATAACTCCCGATAGAATGAATATATCGACACAAAATTTTATATGTGAATCCAGATCCCTCTAATGACGACACCTATTGTTTTTCAGTTAAGATCAAAAGGATGGGAGAAAGAGGGGGGAGGCTTAACTCAATAACTGCCTTTGTAATGAAAGTATCGACACGTAATTTCATATGTGAATTCAAAATCCCATAAGGGACTTATTTCAGCGGAATCGGCTGAAGGGGAGGGGGGATTCAAGGGAGTGTGCTCAATTCAAAAACCCTAATAACTGTCGTTGTAATGAATTAATCTATAACAAAATTTATAGTATGAGGATTTAGGAGCCTCTTTATAAGAGCGAAAAGTTAATTGAGTAATTGTTTCTGAGGAAGTACATTGCCGGTAATTCACCGACGACTTTTCCTTACTTTTCTCTACTATATCCACACAGATCGCAAAAATGTTAACGAACATTGTTTTGTTTTCCACATTTTACTATTTCTTTTATGAAGGGGACTAAATACCCCATGGTGATAAAATATCACATCACATTGACGACGTTATAACACAAAGGGTCAATGAGACAACATTTTATATTATAATTTGTGACCCGATTGGTTCAGTGTCCTGTAATGTGATATTTTATCACCATATATTTGATATTGGATCTCTCCCCACTTCTAAAAATACGAGTCCTATATTAGAGAGTTCATCTTGTCAACGCTGTAGACGTTTAGTGATTACTATAACTAAGATTTAATAAAAAAGCTACTTAACTCTACACAAAGTCCTTTAAATAAGCAGATAAGATTCTTATGTAAGTTTCTAGTAAGGATTATTATTTACATTTTTTCACTGAATCACTCGGTCTTCACTAAACATTATTATAATATTTTAGATTTCAAAATATTTCCTCAAGACCTGTTCTATTTAATATTGTATTTATTAACTTTTATTAGCTAACGAGACTTTGGCAAAATTAGCATATCTGATTTCCAGGCTTTGTACTTTGCAGACGGGAATTTAATAACCGATTAAAAGCATTCCATTTGATTTTTCGTCGGAATTTCATGTTTTCCGATCTCTTGGATCCAAGCAAGGCGAAAAAATAGCTTACGTCGAAGCAAGTAGTTATTATACGCTGTATTTAATTTCTTTAAATGGGGGTGTTGATCCTATGTGAAAAAAGTGGCTTGTATATCCTCATATTAAATTTTGTGTCAATAATTTCATTACAACGTCGGGAGGCTTAGGAAGGGGGCTCTGTTAAGCCTCCTCATACCCCCCCTCCCCCTTCCCTTTGACCGAATCCTCTGAAAATTAATAGATGTCGTCCTTTTGAGGTTCTGGACACAATTTCGTGTCGAAACATTCATGCTATCGGGTATTATTGTGTTCACAGGCACACAAAAATACCGATGTTTTTTTTTTTAATTTTTTGAAATCAGTGTATTGTAAAATATAAAATTTCGGTGAAAATTCAACCTCGAGTTTCTGACCAATTAGTAACTTCCCCTACACTTTGTATTTTTGTAGAGGTAGCATGATGGGGAGTGAGGGGTTATATTCAATTAAAATATTTAATATACAATAATTTATTATTAACATATTATTATCATGCAATCAGGTAGTTTTAAATAATTGTTGAACTGAGAACTACATTAGCTGAGTACAGGTTTTTTGTTATTCTTTTCGTTTAGTTCACAACAAGGGTGTAGGGGTCTTTAACGAGACCTGACATCGTACAGGCTCGGGACCTTCGCTTAAGACGGTGCTCATGGTTTTTTCACCGCCCAGATAAAAAAACGTAAAGGCCTCTAAGGATTTTGAACCCTACGATCTTGACCTCTGTATCTCTTCGTTCAATGTCATCAATTAATAAGTTTTGGCTAGATAGGAACGTGTTTCTTATTTTTTTCAAGTCAAATGCTTACTGCACAATGCTTTTCTCTAGTAAAAAATAATAATAATACTACATTTGTTTTGCCAATTTAAAGAATGCTATTGGAGTAATTAAAAGTATTTGTCATGATCATTAATGAAATCAGAGTAGATAAGATAATAGGAGCAAAGATAAAACAAAAACAGAGTTTATTTAGGAATGAATTACTTGAGTTTAGTTAATGAAATCATAAGCTACATATTTTGGCACGCGTTTCCCATTTTATACATTTATTTAAAGAAGTTCTATATATACCGCTCGAGTGTATTTCGCGTTTCTGTAAATATGTGGAACGTATTCAGTGTGACCTGTAGTGTACCTTGAAGAACATGTAGGACAGGAATTCATACATTTTTTTTCTTATAATTTTTCTTATATTAAAATGGGTTTGCGAATTGTTTACAAAGTAATTCTGGGTCTGTCATGTTTAGTGGTGATATTTTGCGCTCCGTTATGGCTAACTGTATGTCTCTTGGTTACAACTGCGTCACATTTGACCAAATCCTCAGTCAAAAAGTCGGATTGTAGTGGTGGAGTTGATGATTCGTCTGAAGCGTTAACACCTCGATCTAATGATGATGATGAGGATCAAACTGATGGTCAGTTCAGTATGGATGATCCTATCAAATGCTATAAGGTAAGTCAAATAGTTTGTACTTTCCCAAAGGAAATGTGTAATCCTCTCAACGTTTTTTACGTACCTCCCAGCGCTATACGTAATATAGGGGATGTTATGTTATCAGTCTGGACTATACTTACATATCTTGAAATATTGCCCACTAGCTATGTTACTCGGTGTTGCCAGAGAAAGTCACTACTTTTCATACTATTTTAATATTACTTAAATGGAGTGGGGAGAGACTAAACAAGCTGAATTCGGATTGATTGCATACTGCGAACTAACTGAAAATGAAAATGAAAATGAAATGAAAACTGTCCGAGGAAGTCACAATTACAATTACTTTTTTAAGAAAATAGGCAGGGAGGTGTTACTATTTTGAGAGAAGACACGGTTGTTGACTGGTGTGTGTGCCAGGCTAGCGAACTAAACCTCAATGATTTAGTAATTAGTTTTTCTATGCTAGAGGGGCTTTAATGGTTGAGTAGTTGATGCTTTCATCCTAGAGGGGCTTTAATGGTTGTGTAGTTAGTGCTTTTATCCTAGAGGGGCTTTAATGGTTGAGCGATTAGTTACTATTCTCCTTAAAACGAAGAGCTTTATTAATTAATAAATGCTGAGTTTGAGAGAAAATATATATATATATATTTGCGAATCAAGATTGTGGGTTCGAAACCCGGCCGAGGCCCTTACCTCCCAGATAAAATAAACTTAAGCACGCCGTCCTTCGGATGGAACGTTAAGCGATGGTCCCGAGCCTGAACGATGTCAATTACTCGTTAAAGACCCCCGCCTTAGGTGAATAAAAATTTAGGATTCCCATAGTAGAGTCGGGCTCATGTCCACCAGAGTGACGAAAGGGCGCTCTGGTAGTAGGCGATATGACCTCATAGTTAGTTGTAAAGGAAAAGGAAATTTACAATTTGAGGCAAAACATTATTTTTCAATTATCGTAAAAATCCTCAGATCCTCGGCCAAGCACACTTCGCTTCTGTTGCAATTATTGATTGTTCACCAATGTATATATAGCCAGTTACAGATGTTTATTTTATGAAAAGTACAATCTGTAGAAGAAAAAAAATACTACATCAGACAATGTCCATTTGACGGTCTGTCCGATTGGACCGGAACCTCTCCGTGCTGCTGTTAGTATCGTTAATATTAGTGTAATTTATATTTTATTATGTTTATGAGTTTTTTTTATGAATAATAATAAAGAATAAACACATTCTTGAGAAGAAAACAAAAAAAAAAACTAAAGCAAATTGTCATCATGAAATAAAAATAAACAAAACCATATTATAACTTATCTTTGTGTAGCGATGTTACAGGATGTTTCTTTTTAAGATGAATATAGTGACTGTCTTCCTGTTGAAAATTGTTTTATTTTACAACCGGTTTCGTATATTCTTCAACCTGATGATGCAGAATATGCAAAACCAGTTTTAAATGAAACAATTTTTGAACAAGAAAATCACATAATTCACCTTATCAAACAACAGTATTATAAATAAATAAAATGTATCTTACATTTATTGCCAATATATTGTATTTTGTTTGCTTAGTAGTCAAGGATTTATAGGCTCTTAGTTTTTAATATACTGATTGATAAAAATACAATTACAGATGTCACAATTTTGTTAAAAAGCATGGAGAAGAGGTTCGACTCTCCGAGATTTTGGAAGTTCAGAATCCGTTATCTGGCCGCCAATGTTAACATTTTTTTTATATCTCTTCCTCTTGTTGTAAAGAGAGAAAGTGGCGTAAAGACGCCATCATGGGGTTAGCAGGCGGTAATTGATATCCGCTCCTTTCCTCTCCTTGTGGTTCTTTTGAAGTGGGGACGTAGGAAGGGGACGTGCCCCCCCCCTCCCCCCCCTGGCCAGAGCAGAAACCTAGATAACAAAAAATGTACATGTACAAAACAAGTCATATTACATTTATTTAAATATACATGAATTCCATCATTTCATTGCCTCGCTCAAAATCTTCATTTATGTTATACTTTATACTCTTAAAGTTGATTTTACATGCGCAGTAAAAATGCAAAGCGCAGCAGCAGCAAATGCATGCTATTGGCTGTAAGTCATTTAATTCTAAAAGCACAGAAAGCACAGCTGCTGCGCATTGCATTTTTGTTGCTGATGTAAAGTCAGCTCAAGTATTACAGTCAGTTGTTACCTCAGGGGTAGCTTCTACGGGTCCGAGTCTCCAAAATTAATAACAAAACGTCTGCAGCGCCATAAAAACTGCGGGCTCCGTCAGTCTATACCCCCCCCCCCCCCCCCCTCCTTTAGTCTAACTTTGCCCCTCCCTGCTCATAATACTGGCTACGCCCCTGGACGTAGACCCTCGTAAGGTCCTTGTAACCCTCTCCCTCCCTCCACTGGTCAGATTTGAGTTAACCTCCAAGTATCAACTTCATATGAACCATCAAATATACTTTCTTTGCATAAGTTTTACTTTCGCCAAAAGATATGTCCTAATTTTATAATAATGGGTGTCTTCATGTTGTGTCTTTCTGTGTTCTCAGGTTGGTGGTAGCCGTTTCAGTGAGAAATTGGGCCAACTGGAGATAGCTGCGGAAGGCTGGAAGTCTCGAGTAAGTGCCTCAGACTCCCATCAGTTCTCAGTGGCCGGCCGGATGGGGCCCGTGGAAGGGCCAGGCCCCGCCCTTGGCAGTGCCAACAGAACCCCAGTCCCTGCCGTTTTCCTCCCTCCGTCGATAAGTAAGTAGACAGTTGTGTGTATACAGAAACCATAGGGACGACATCTATTAATTTTCAGCGGAATATATATATATATATATATATATATATATATATATATATTCAAGACCACATATATGGCATCAGTAAATTTTCCGCAAGGAGGATTCGACATTTAGTTTGAGAATTCAGAAGCCACTATGTAAGTCATATATTGAGTTTTAGCCCAAACGGTCGATTGGCTTTGAATAAATAGCGAAAATTTATTTGATTAGTTTATGTTGGGGAAGTACATAGCCGGTGATTCACAATTCAATTTTTTTTTAATCTCTCTTTTTCTTTTCTTAAAGAAAGGAAGAGAGAAGTGTCTTAACGAGGGAAAGAGATGTGTTTTAAAGTGTCTTAAAGAGAAAATGTTGCCTATTTCACAAAATGTATATAATATATAGGAGTACTTTCGATATTGATTTAACAAAATATTTCTGAATACTACAGTATTGGTTATTGTTTATATATAATGGTAATCTCATTTGATATAGACTCTATGTAGTTAAGTAATAATAAATTGACGTCAATTTTGAAAGGTACTGCATTGTAAGATGGTAACACAAATGTTTGAAAGATACAGATGAAAATGATCAAGACTCACAACAACATTATTTCGAGTAGGATCTCACGGCTAGTCTGGAAAATTCAAAATTCAACCATATTTTCGGCAATAAACCGGGCAGTTATACTCCATATAGGGGGGATGGAGACATGAGTCAGGGGGATGAAACTCAAGACTAAAATTGGGGTACTAGATTGTAGTTCATGGTATGGGTTGCTGTTACCATGAATATATAGAAAACAATAACGAGGTAACAATACCGAAAATACTTCCATGTATTATATATATATTCTGTGAAATAGACAATAAAAAAAAAAAAAAAGATACGTTTTTCCTTATAAAAATTATGGACGAGCTGCTAGCCGCCAACAGCGAACATAGCTACATTCATAGTGATTTTTGCTGTGGAATTGAAAATTGCAAAATATGAGGTTTAGCTTTTTATTTCCGCCATGATATGTATACATTTTGATTCCATCCTTTCTTGGTTGGATGTCATAGAAAAGGAGATGAAATAGTGGTGTTAGTCGTCTAGAGATGTCTCCTTTTCTATGACATGTAACCTAGAAAGGATGAAAGAAAAATGTACACATATCATAGCAGAAGAAATTTTGAATTCTACCGCAAAAATCATTCGTACAATACATGAAACTTATATGGAACTTATAATAGCTTATTTGAAAAAATTTCCTGCATTGTAAATTAACTTTTCAACAGATTATATGGTGATTTTCCAATAGCGGTATTGTATGTCATTTTATGTTCCAGATGCCGCTTCAATGTCAACACCTTCAGTTCCTGATAGTCTTGCCTCTCTTATGAAGAGAAGCATTTCTGTGCCTGAAGGTAAGTTGCTTATTATTTACTTTATAATATATAATAAAATAATAATACAATTTTACATTTAAGTGCCAAGGATCCTAAAACCATTTGGGTGGTATTTCCAAAATCAAAGTTATTCTAAAAGATACATCTGTGGCACAGATCCATGCCTTTGTTTAGAATAAAGAAATGAAATGGCATGTTCCTCGTGATTTTAGGATAGCGATTCCATTTAGTATTTGCGAAGTAAATGTCAGTTTTTGGCCATGTTATAAACTTTTCACTTAATTTAGACAATGGTTGTAATCGTGCGAAAATCCGAGATCGAGTTTTCAATGGAATTTGACTACTATTTTCGCGATGGTCTGCCTGTGTTTGTGTCTTAAAATTTGCAATGAAGATGTCACATGTGCTAACTTAGATCTGAGGCCACTTTACTTCGGGGCTTAATTTTATTTAATAAAATAATGACTTAATCAAAAACCTTTTGAAATTATAGAGAAAACTGAGAGGCACATTTTATATGAAATAGGATTTTTGTTCGCAGCTTGTTCAGTTTGCGAAAACCCGTCCAGAAATGTAATTTCGAAATCCATTATTTTAGACATTTTCTCAATTTACGCGAAAACAGTTAGTGCTATCGACAATTTGTTCCTCCCAAAAATGATTCTTATTAAATTTTAAATGCCCTCAGATTTGCGAGGGACCAATAGAACAAAGTTGTAGCGCATCTTTACAGATCACTCTCCCTTCCCCTCCCCATCTCAAAATCATTTCTTACTGGCATTTCTAGGTATAAGAAAGTCACAGATTGAGCGGGAGGACGGGTGAGACAGTGATTGGTGAAAGTCCTATTATGACGACATTACTTATTTTTTGTATATTTTAAAAGTGATTTTTTGTTATATTTAAATAATAATGGTTATTTCGTAATATTTCCTAGGTAAGGAGAATGACAACCCGGAAGCGTCTCCTGTGGTCAAAGTTCCCTCAAACTATGACGAAGACTTCACCTCTTTCTTCCTGACTGCTGACCTGGAGCGACTCCAGGCTAGCGACCTGATCGAGGCCGAGTTGGCCGACCTGGAGAGGATATCTGCACAAACCTCGTCGCTGTACGTACTCCTTGTTTTTTTTTGTTTTTTTTTCACTAATCTACCTATGTAATCAGTATCAATATTGCCCATCTTTTAAAATGATTTTATGGTAAGGCTGGTCAGAACCATTTACCAAGAGATCATAAGGTCTTCTCTAGAGGTGTCTGGGAGAGTCCACAGGGATCCTGAAGGGACTCAACTGGCACACTTGTAGATTGATCTTGAAATCGAACATGCTGTGAATTATAAGCTACCTAGCCTGCCTTAAAATAACTGTTAACTATATTTGATTCTCTATAGTTAGTGAGTTTTTGTGGTTCTTGGCCGGAGTAGGTCATATCGCCTACTACCACAGCGTTCTTTCGTTCTGGTGAACACAAGAGTCCCAACTCTACTGTGGGAGTTCTGAATGTTGCCTACTCCTGTTTTATTACCTAGGGCTAGGATAAGGGTCTTTAACTATTACCTGACATCGCACAGACTCGGGACCATCATTTAACGTATTGAGCCTTTTGGCTAGAAATCGTTAATTGACATACAGAGGGACTTATTGAGTTCTCGTACGAAATTTCGATACATTCATTCAATCAGGAGGCCTTAGCTTTTCGCCATAGCCAGTAAGCCAGTTATCGTGTTCACAGACACACACACCGACAGGAAATGTTCCCCTTTCTTTTCTCATTTGCCAATTGGGGCAAAGTTTAATTTAAAAAGAACTAAAGATACCGAGCATACTATACAAAAAATGTTAATGATACAATAGTTATTGTGTCTCTTACCCAGGCTTTAACCTACATTTTGCCTACTCAGGTTTATTCACCTGGGAAAGAAGTCTTTAAGGATAAGGATTACCTGACATCGCACAGGCTCAGGACCTTCATTTAAAAAGTTTTCTTTTTACCACCCGAGATCTTGAGCTTGGTAGGCAAGCACTCTATCTCTGAGCTACCTTATTTATTCACTATATAAATAGCTACTAACTTGCTATATAACATCTCCATTTTTTCGATTATATTGACTAATACTTATCCATAGATCCAGTAAGAAAATAAATAAAAAAAACAGCATCCAACGGTACAGAAATTACGGGCGCGCATCCTATTTTTCTGACCGAGAGTATAAAATATTTTAACCTTTTTCACTAAAGACAGGTGCTGCTAAGTCTGTTAGGTTAGTAACTTGTAATCTAAGGTGATTGATGCAAAACTTAATGGGTTGACATTTTTTTTGTAATTTAGTTATTTAAAATGAAGTATAGTTTAATAGTATGTAATGTTTCTATAATTGAATATTTTTTTACAAAAATATAATTTCTAAACTTTTTCATTTTTGTAATTTGGCCTGCCTTCGGGCCAATAATTTAACTGTCAGCTTACTATTGTTCAAAAGCTCTTCTTTTTTTTTTTTCGACTCTGCAGGACAGTTGTAAAGCGGAATGTTCGCATATCGAGAAAGCACAGGTCGACCAATCCAGTGAAGGCGCTGGCAGCCCGTTCTGACCTGAAGTCGGAGTATGTGGAAATCAAGTCTGGAGTGGCCGATCGGGAAATCCGGAGGATCAACATTGAAAAATGTAAACAAACACACTTATAGATAGAATGGTAGTAGTGTATAGAGGAGAGAGAGAGAAGTATCTACTCGCATTGAAAGGCGTTCTATTGACTGAAATTCTCGAGCACACCGTCCTTTTTTTCGTTTCTGAAAACCGGCGCATGAATGATCGATGATATGAGAGCATGCACAGTGCTTTTTCACGTGGATAGATCTGAACCAAGGTTGCTCAGTACAAACTCATTTGCAAAGAGCCCTGTGCCCTTTATTAGTCGTGAAGTAAATGAAGTAATTCTATAGTTCCCTAAGGGACTAATCGTATACTTCATTTACAATAAAGTATGATTGACATTTTAAAAAGTTAATTTTTCTAGCGTCCATTTGGACAATACACAATCTATGCGCCTGTTTTCAGAAGCGAATCCAGGATTTATAAATGATTGACTGTCGCTTATAGAGTGAATTTATTTATTTAAAAAAGTATTGTATTTCTATTATTTATATATTGGTAGATGGTGAAATTGTATTTTTTTCTTTCTTAATTTTCATCACTGCCCTCACTAAAACCGTTTTTAATACTCAGCGTATTGACTTCATTATAATGTTTTTTTTTTTTCCAAATAATAAAATCAGACTAAAAGTTTATCATAACTTCTTTCCAGTAATTAAAAAGTTTTACGCGATTTGTGTATCTCATTTTTAAATAATGAGTATTAAAAGTGAAATAAACTTTTGCTGATCCCTAAATTTTTTCATATTATTAATTATTATCATTGAATGTATATTCATTTGATAAAACAATTGACATTATCTTTTTTTTTCTCAAAAAATGAACATTAAAAATTAAATAAACATTTTCAAATGTATTTAATCGCTTAAGATTTTTTTTTTTTTTTATTAACTGCATTCTTTTTACTCTTGTATAAGTATATATTTTTTATATAGCCTGTATAAGGAACTTAAAAATTATTAAAATGAAATTCTAAACTTGGAAAAGAATTTCTTTAAATTAATCAAATTGCTCAATACGCTTTTGGTTAGGACATTTTGATTCAAAATTCTACCCGAGCTCCCTAAAAAAGAAAAATTTCTTATATTTTCCTTCTTATAATTCTTGATTTATTATTAATTATGATGTAATTGCATGTAACAAGTCTGTAAATACAACTTTATTATGTATTTCTTTTCTTTTTATTATTCTTTTTTCTTTCATTAACTTTTTTTTAATGTTTCTTCTAGTTTCATCTGGGAACATTTCTAAATATTTATACCTCAGGCGGTCCTCAACTTGCGAACCTTTGTAATTTTAGTACTCTATATTCAATGAGACGTCATTTTTTTTATTTAATTATTTATTTTAGTTTGCGTTGCTTTATTTATAACGTTTAGCGCTGCATGTTTAATTTTTATTTATTTAATTTTGTAACCTTTATTAGTTTTTTTTAATGGCTTTCTCCATATACGTTTTACTTTCCCCAGCTATACGAAGTATAGAAGTTATGTAATAGGTCAAAAAATCGATATTGAGTTTTCACCGGAATTTCATGTTTGCCATTACCGCAAATTCCAAAAAAGTAATAAAAAAACTGTCTTCTGTATAATAAAATAATTCCGGATCGAATGAATGGATAGACAACATTTTGTTTGTGTATTCAGGAAGATACCTGTTCATTTTCAGCCCATTTAGCCAAAGGGAGGGGTGCTTAACACGAAAACACTAATAAACACCGATGCAATGAACTGATTCACACAAAATTTCATTTGTAAATTTGAAATCTCGTAAGGACAATCAGAGCGCTCTTTTGTTGCTCTGGAGGGATGTTAAGCGATAGTCCCAAGTCGGTACGTTTCCCGATGCTCGATAAAGAACCCTACCTTAGTTAGGTAACTGAACCAGGGTAGGCAAAATTTAGGATTTCCGTTGTTGGGTGGGCTCATGTCCACTTTGATAATAGGCTATATGACCTCGTAGTTAAAGCCCAGGCATAAGTTACAATAATTAGCAAGCTTTTTAATTTAAATTTAAATAGTGATAAATATTTTTCATAGTTTTTTCAGAAATATCTTCTTTACGATGATAATTCGGGATGTTCCTACATACCTTCCTCAGGTCACAATGTACGAACGAATGGTTGTCCTATTAATTTTCAGTGGTATCGGTCAAAGAAAATGTGGGGGAGGGTATCAGAGAAGGGTACTTAAGTTAGAACCTTAATAATTGTGGATGTAATCAATGTATAGACACGAAATTTAGTATAAGGATTCAAAAGTCCACCTCAATTATAATTCAACATCAATTAGTCATTTTAATCAATAATTATTGATTAAAATTACCAAATGATGTTAAAGGGAGAGTGAGCGAAAATTTTCATAATAGGGAAGTACATTTTCCATGATTCGCCGATGACTTTAATTTTTATAAGTTGAAGAATGCGCCACTCGAAGTCAAATCAGAATTTTAAATTTTCATATATAGTGAAAGTAGAAGGACCGCCTGTAAATATTATATTACAACATGGAATAAAGGATATAGTTGGTTAGAAATGGAATACCGATTTTTTACAGGAATTTTATATTTTTTGTTGTTCTAAACCCAGAACCGGTAGTATATGTCTGCTGATATCGTCTCCAAATTTCATACAATAGATCCAGAGTGTTGTGGATTAATTATGGCTAAAGTGCATTGATCAGTAATGTCTATAAAAAGTCCATTGATAACAATTATTCTTAATAATGTGCACTCAAAAATTACATACAAATTTAGAGCTGGTGATGAATATTGGTGGAGAAGTATTTAATAATCTTAGTTGCTCTGCTTAAGTCCGAACTTTAACGGTTTTTGTGACTGAACTTCGGTCACTAACAACCTTATATTTTCATGAATATCTCGTTACGTCAATCTTATTATAAGGTTATCCCTTCTTTAAGACAGTAAAATATGTTTAAAATTACAGTTTTTCGCATATTATTTGCTCAATAATATTTTCATTGCTTTTCAATGGCATTTTTTTATTTATTGACTTTTGGCCATAATTATATAAATAAATTTATAATAATATGGTTTTTCAAAAAAAGTTACCTGTTGAAAAGTACTCAAATTAGAGTAATTCATCTGTCGCAAGTTATACATTCACCAGAAATTACTAGTATTTTTTTACGAATTTGGAAAATGGTATGATGGTATGTATAAGAGTTTCAGACGAGACCGCAAGAATAACAAGCTGTAGTGTGTCCTCAGAAGTTCCTAAGTAAGACACATATTGATTTTCAATCAAATTTGTAGATTGATTTCAGGGGGAGAGCGAAAATCTAGTTGTTTTCGACATTTACGGTTTAAAAAGACACCTTTCTAAGCTATTCATTTTATCAAAAATGTCCCAAAATGTATACCAATGTCAACTAATGTTTTTGGAAGCGACATGCTACCCCTGAGCTACTTGCGCCCTCTATATGGTAACAAAATGTCATTTCTTGGCATGAAATCTGTTTTACTAGCTTTAAAATGAGCTTTAGAAAAGTGAAAGATTGTTGCGATAATTAGAAGCCGCGAGATATGAAAATACTGGAATACTCCAAAACTTGGCAACTACATATTACATTGCCAGTGACTGATTGTGGACTTTTTTCATACTATTTGAATCTTCATTTTATATTTTTTTAGACAGTTCTTATTATACATGTTTCTATCGCCTCAACCCTATTCCTTCTCTACTAGGTCAAGCGTCCTAAAATGTATTATTTATAATATAATGAATATATAGTATATATAGCCTTTTTTTTTAAATTCTCACATCTTAACTTCATGTATAAAACTGATAATGAATAAAAATCCATATGAATTTTGTCTATATTCTATCTTTTGTGTATTTTCATTACGTTAGTAATAGCCCATAAAAATAAA
Source organism: Aradus depressus (assembly GCA_963662175.1). NCBI lineage: Eukaryota > Metazoa > Arthropoda > Insecta > Hemiptera > Aradidae > Aradus > Aradus depressus. The sequence continues at coordinate 38,178,200 of OY759220.1, forward strand.
CAGAATACTTTCATGTATAAATTCACGAAAGTTGACATAAGACGATAGTATTGAAGTTCTATCGATAAAAAAAACACCTCCATTTTTTCGCGAACGTTTCAACTTAATATTTCTAATTTTATGTTATGTATATATCTCGGGTGTTTGGGCAAAAGGGCTTAAGCCAGAATAAGTCTTGTGATCCAAAGGACGAGTGCATTTAAATATCTTTACCAAATGTAACTCATTGTTGAAAAATTTTACTTTTGTTTATATTTCATACTTTATTGAAATAATATTTCAAGTAACATAAACGTGTTTTACCTGATTTGCAGGAATTTTTCAAACCTCCAGAAATTCCTCTCCTAAAATTCAGATTTGCTGACTTAATCTCTTTTGGCCAAACCCCCGAGATATATCCTTCATTTGCTTTTTCCCCGAATATACGTCCCCCAAATATACATTGACGATCTAATTCTACCTCGTGTCTGCAAAAATTGATTTTTTTGCAAGGAATTTTTATTTTATTTTTTTATATTTTGAAGCTCTTAGAATTCTTGGCAGTTACTTTTGAACATAGTACTGACGTTGACGTAAGGGTGTACAGTTTATATACATTTCTGAGGAATTAGACAAAATAAAAGTTATACAAGATACCTATCATGTCTACTTTAGGGTAGTTTGACTCTCAGAAAACATCCGTTATTCTCTTAAATATATGTATTGCGATTTTACATCACTTGACCCGTTAAGCTTAGCGCCAGGAAGAAATTTGTTATTCACATGAAAATATTCACTTTATAATTTATTTTTCTACTATTCTATTATTTGCCTTCGCCCAGTGTTTCAACACAATCATAAAGATACATTTTCCTAAGTAGATTTTCAGGAGTTAAAGATGTAAATTTCAGATTAAATGCTCGATATCATTTTTTCATAAGCTAGATTTATTTACTGCTAAGAACATTACACTTCCAAAACGGTCGGGAATTTATTTAAACATTATGAGTCTAATTTCAGGTAAGTTAATAAATTCAATTTGGAATACTGCCCCGCGCAATAATCTCTACGGTCTGTACGGAAAACATTTGTTTTGACAAAATCAATAGATGCACTTCGTTCGTCTAGATTTACTGTTTTTGAAACGAGTAATAGAAACACCTAATTAATGCAGACGGTTCAATTACAAGATTCGTTCCTGGCACTATACATGCAGCTTTCTATCTGGTGTGGATGTATGATGTCGTCGAAACAGTTTGAGCGAAAGGTGCCTGGAAAATTACAGCATTTTAAATTGGAAGACCTAAGGCTTTATAATAGTGTAATTATAAAATATTTATAAATATACTTAAACTCTATTTTCTGGCGTAAATTTCTACTACTGAAAATATAAAGGGTACAGAAAGGAAAAAAAAAAAAAAAAACGTATATTTTCACTATTTTTGTTATAAATTGTAATAATTTTACAAAATAAATACAAATACAAAATAAGTATACAAATTAAGAATCACAGTATACAAAATTCTTTAATCAGTGCTTGGAACAAATTATGTTATCAGAAGTTATTAAAACGTTATGATTATCATCAATGACGCCATTGCTTATGCAAGTACTGAACAGAGAACTCAGCCGCTCTAATTTGATATTGCTTTGAAAGCAAACTTACTGGTAGGAACAATTCTTTTTTTTTTTTTTTGTTTGGAAAATTATTATTTGTAAGTATATATGTAGAGAAACACTTTTGGAAAAAAATGGTGAACATGAAATCTCTTTTTCTGTTTTGATACAAAACAGCTATATAGTTACAAACTGTGGTTGAGAAAATGTCACTTAATTTTTTTATTTATTTAAATTATAATTGAAAAGTACAAATCAAATATTGATAGATATAAAAGGTATTGATATACATCAGTATTTTGTGTTGTAGACTCAAAAATGTCTACAATAGCTCTGACATTTTCATTTTATATTATATTTTTAAATTAATTATTGTTCAAAATAATATTAGTTATTTAATACAGTGGAACCACGTATTTCTTTTAGAAAAGGGGAGGAAATATTTAATAATTTAAATTAAGACCGGAAGAAAAATTATTGACCTTTTGTACATGTAGGTGGGGTTGGTCGCCCTGTCTACAATACCCTGTGTGGGATGAAATGTTTTTTTTATTTGTGATTTAGAACTTACTTTATATAAATTATAAGGAATATTTTTAGCGTACATATTACTGCGATTTAAATAATAACTCTCAAATATTCGTGTTGAGTAGATATGAACTTGCGAAAGGAAGGGGCTTATTTATATTTTTTTTGAGGTTTAGAGCATTGCATTTTTGTAGATCTCCCTTTAATGAGGAAAAAAAGGATTTATGCACAAATGTTTCACTATAGAAATAAATTAATTAAATAAAACAAAATTCTAATATTCTCGAATATATAACAACTTCTATGTTGTGAAATAAACAGTATTTCTAAAATAAGTTTGTTTCATTTATTTTGAATACATAACACAGGATAATGGATCCAAAAAATGAGATTTAAATTGTTTAATGTAAAATTTAATTAGTTGTTTAACACTAAATTTTACAAGTATATTATAAGTGCACTTTTAAAGTTACGAAATAGTTTAGGAAAGGATACAACATGTATGGAGGTTATTAAAAAAAACTTACGTGTTCACCATCTGTTATTTATTATCCAAACAAAACTGTGACCACTATATGCTTCACCAGTAAAAATAAACAATTGATTTATTTAAATTTTTTGTTACAGTATCGAAGAGCTCAAATCTGGCCGTGGAAGCACTAGCAGGTCTCGCCTCCAAAGAGGACATCACAGGTGTCTGTTTGAAAAAACCCGAGAGTGCACCACTATCGAGGGCACAATGGCGACATCCGCTCCTGTTGCGAGTCAAAGGACGACGTCATCCCATCACTTCCGTCGTTCGCCCTGTCTACACATCCGTTAATCAGGGCGACTCTTTTATACTCGTCACCAAGGACCAGGTAACACACAATGGAGCTCATTTACTATGCTAATAGGAATATAGCCCATACATCGGTAGCTAATTGTTAGCGTGCTTGCCTACTGAGCTCAAGATCATGGGTTCGAAACCTGGCCGAGGCTCTTAGATATTTTATCTGGAAGCTAAAGAAACCTTGAGTATGCCTTACTTCGTTAAAGACTCCAACGCTAGATAACTAAACCTAGGTATGCAAAATTAGGACTCCCACAGGACAGTTGGGCTCATGTTCAGCAAAGCGAAGAAAGAGCGCTTTGGTAGTAGGCGGTATAACCTCATAGTTGCCTGGGTATGAGTTACAATAGCTAATAACTTTAAACTTTTTGGGACACAGATATAATATATAGACTTTTTGAAGATATATAGACTTATGACTTCAAATCTATTGGAAGATATATAGCTGCACAGACGTTCTTCAGGTGATATTGTCTCGCGAAAATGACTTAATCTGATCGATTTGGACTTTACATTGTAGATAATGTATTCAAATATTATTTTTTGGCTCATAGAAAAGTGGCTATGAAACAGGTTCTTCCGTTTTCCAAATATGATGAAATTCACCCCTTTTCCTCTCCCTACATAATATGTTATATTATAATTCATCCACCCATTATTTTCTACAAGGGTGTCTATATTGTCAGACGAAAACTTATTCATAGAATAATTTTTGTTTTGTATTCTCTCAGAGGTGACACTGCTCTGATGATACGTCTCTTCAGATCTCAATAAAAATCTTTATGGCGTGCAATTCTCAAAAACGACGAAGAAGATGCACCGTTTCTGGAACAATACAACTGAAACCATGAATCTATTGATAAATCTAACAATCAACTTCGACTCATTTACAATTGTATATAACAACATCGTTCTTGTGTTGGCAAAATTACCAACTTAATTATAAAACAATAACAATAAATATAAACAGCTTTAGTTGTATATTGAAATGGAGTTAGCGGTCAATTAATATACTACTGATTGTGTAATATTTTAATTAACTGTGAAATGACATCATTTAATTTTATTACTTCTTTTTGCTTTGTTTTATACTCGTTTCGCTTCTCTCTTTTGTTCCCCCATTTGTACAAGCATTTATTTTATGTGGTTTGTTCATTCAAAGAGTTAGTTATTATGACTCATGCCCGGCTTTAACTACGATATCATAGCGCTCTTTCTTTACTCTCGTGGACATGAGCTCGACTCTACTGTGGAAGGGAGTCCTAAATTTTGCGTACCTGAAATTTTTATTTCGACTTCGTGCAGGTTTGATATCATCACTTAACATCCCATCTGAAGGATAGAATTTTGAAGTTTTTTTTAATCGCCCAGATAAAAAACCTAAGGGCCTCAGCCGGGGTTCGAGCTCACGATCTTGAGCTCAGAAGGCATACACTTTAACTCTGAGCTACCGGCGCCCTCTTTCATTTAAAGATGTTTCAAAATGAAGTTTAAATCTAATAAAACCCGACTTGTAAATTTATTGTGAAAATGTTTCCAAAAAAACTACTATTGAAGCTAAATAAATGAAAATGTTCACAAAGTTGAAGGGTGCTTTGTAGACTTAGTGAAAAATTAACAGGACGAGAAAAAATAAATATACATTTTCAGTTTAAATTTGGTAGAAAACCTGCTTCTAATACAATTTATATTTTATTAAAAAGTATATTTAAGTAATTCAAAAAGTATATATGAGATGTTGTTGCCTACGCCTACTACCAGACTGCTCTTTCGCCGCTCTGGTGGACATGAGCCCGACGTAACTGTGGGGGACCAAATTTTTGGACAGTGGAAGGAAATATCTTGCATCGCCCTCCTCAAACCAACTCGTGTAATTCACTAAGCTATTTGTCAATATTTTTAATTGTTATATTTATAAATAAAACTGTACACGGGTGGCTGAGTATTTTTGAAAACTATTTGGGTTCTTAGCTCTGCTCTATTCCCCCAAGCTGCGTTGTTTGACCTCTCTATGATTCAAGTACACCGCTCGTATATCTCTCAATTTTGCCTACTTTACTAACCTCTCTTGCTTTCATCTTGCAGGTGTTCCATTGGGTGGGTGAGTTCTGCTCCCTGACAGAGAAGTCCCGAGGTAGCGACATCGCCCAGGAGATAGCACACCGAAAAGACCTCGGCTGCATTGGAGCCATCTCTGTCACAACTCTAGAGTCTTCGGCAACCTCCGAGCGGCACAAGGACTTCTGGAGGTTATTGGCGCTCCCCGATCTTCTCATGTCCAGTTATAAAGGTATCTTCGGCACTCAATGGTATTACTTTCTAGTCTTGGGATTTCCCAGTTTGTCCTAATCGAGCTCTGGGGGTCGAGAAGCAAATTTGAATCAACTTATTTTAATTGCTTTATTAAATTGTAAAATACTCATGTCTCAAGATGGTACGACACTGTTACTTGTAAGCTGAGAAGTTCGAAAGTCGATGTAGAGCAGAAATTTGATATTGAAAGTGAAATTCTAAACATTTCTCCAACATCGACCTATTTTCTGTTTACTGCCAAGACAGCAAACTATCTGAGACAACGAACGATCTGACAGAAAAGATTCAGTTGTCGATGAGACATTTTTTAGTCGCTCGATGGGTCGATTATGCTTTTTTAGACATTCAAAGGGTCGAAGTTGTTTCTAAGATGTTTTTTTTTTATTAGTGAGGCACGATGATTTTTTTCAGAGGTTTGATGCGTGAAAAGTTTGAAAACCTCTCTTAGAAAGTCTCCTTATTTTCATTTCTTTATTTTTAATGGAAATATAAATAAGTAAGTGGATATCGGTATACTGTATTTATTAAGAATTTACAAAAACGTTGCATGCACATTAAAATATTGTACAAACACGTTATTTCAATTTTTCAGTTATGTATATATATATTTGAAAATATTTTTATTTAGTTGTTTTAATTTATTATTATTTTTTTTTTTTTTTTGTCATTGTTTATTCAGTTGTGTACTAAGTTGTATGTTTTGTATTTGGAGTGATTTTATTTATACTAAAAGTTGATTATGGTTCGAAATTTTTGGAAAAATTATTATTAAGAAATGATGGTTTTTATCGTAGTTATAAGTAAAATCTCCATAGTAATGTGAAGTGTCTTTTTAGTTACAACAATTAATGTTTTTTTTTATTAGTTCTTTCTTTATTACAAAATTGTCTGTTTATTTGTTACACTTTTGGGCGTATGTTTTGTGTTTGGCATTTGGGAAAGTCCTACTCATTTCAAAGAATTGGTGTAGTCGCAAGTGTGTTACTTAAGAAGATCTCTAACCGATAAATTAAAAATGTATTAAAAACGGTAAATCCAAGAGTGGTGTTGTCATATTTGGAAGAGACAACTTAACTGAAGCGGTTATTAATTAATTTAATTTTATGCACTTTAAATGAAGGATTGTAATATATATACATATATAAAGTGGCGCAATGATTCCAATCTGTTCCTACTTCATTATTCATGTGTTCAACCTCGTCCGTGCATCGTGCTAAGTGCTATTTTAAAATTTAAATTTAATAGCAGGTCTGGATTTAACCTGATTCACTTCTTCATCACTGCTTAATTTCCATATAATTTGAAACCCTGTTTTATCTGTCAGTTTATTTATTGACTTTCGAAAAAAAAAATATCTAGTTTTATTTTTTAAATAATTAACTTCGATGAGCCTTACGTTAGAACACACACAACAAAAAAGTTCAATTTTTGTGTTTGTCTTCATTTGTGTGAATTTTTATTAGAATTTATCTACAGTTGCAGGTCTGTACCATGATTTTTTAAAACTATGCTTTATTGGTGAGTGTGAGTTGTAGTTTTTTTAGTGTTAGTTTAGTGCACGATGTTATTTTCATTTGTTTATGAGAAATGTTTTATATAACCACGTACAGTAAAGATGTAAACGTACAATAACTGATGATTTGTAACCATAAACCTTGCGTAGGGAAGTACTTAACAGTGCAGTAATCCGCATTTGCGATGGTTAGGTTCTAGTAACCTCCTTCGAATTTTGCAACTATAATACAGTGAAAAAACTAATATTACATTCTTCAGAAAACAACAAATAAACATTTAGGATAAATAGGAGTTGCTGAAGAAAATATACAAAAAGCTTAATTACATTTATGTGTGCAAATCCATTGTATATCCATAATATATCGTGTAAATAAAGTAAAAAGTTATTTAAATTGGATTTCAGAAACATATATATGTATACAATGTCTAATCTGTATACAACATTTTTTTTTTTACTCTTAACTCGTATAAACGTTTTCACTTTTTTGTGGTGCAGTTATATGGTGTATTTTCAAGTAAAAGAACAAAATGACGAAGTTTATTAATAATAGTTGATAAAACCGCAATGTGAATTCGTTCATAATGATTAATAGAGTTGACAGTAACTTTTCAATGTAGAAGGAATTCAAGGTTTTTTCATGTAAATGAAAAATTCAAAATTTGGCCAACGTTTAGGAAACGTATCTATTTCCTTCTTCAGGGCCTTATAATGACTTGAGTGTACGTGTGGGGTGAAGGTGTACAGGCTCGGGAAATACCTTCACCACACACATCCACTCAAGTCATTATAAATTATAAGGTCCTGAAGAAGAAAATAAATAGTTTTCGAAACGTTGGCCAAATTTTGAATTTTTCATTTACACGACAGAACCTTGAATTCCTTCTACATTGTAAATTCATTCGCTCGCTATACAGACTAACTATGCCTTTAACAAATAACCAAACCACTATGGATTAATTAATAGGATTTTTATAGAAATCGTATTTTTTTAGAGCAACAATAACTTCTAAGTTGAGAACGCAAACTTATTATGGAAACTTATCATAATTAAAACAAACTTATTTTTGGAAATGTTGTCTATTCCACAAAAAAGATAGTAAATTATCGGTTTGAACATTACACCATCGTCAGGCTTAGTTACAAACCAAGACAGCTTGCTTAGTGTGAAATATTTTTATGTATGAGATAAGTTTGGAATTTCAACTAGGAAGTCCCCATGGCTGTGCAGTTAGGAAATAATATGGTCGGAAATATTACTTCCCCAGTTAAGTTATGATGAAGTTATATAAACAATCAAAAATTCTAAATATGAAAAAAAAAAATGTTTGTGTACTAACTCGATAACTCTCGGTAGTAAATAAAATGTATCGACACGAAATTTCATATGTGAATTCAAAACACCATAAGGACAACATTTATAATTATGAAGCAGAATCAGCAGAAGGGAAGGATCACGGTGGAGTCTCAATTCAAAACCACAATAACTGCCGATATAAAGAATGTATCGACATGAAATAGTAAGATGTTGTGGGACTACATTTCTATTAAAGAATGTATCGACATGAAATTTCATATTTGTAGTCAACAATGAGGACATAACCTGTCAAATTTCAGCGATATCAACGATGTGAAAGGGGAGTTCAGGGGAGGGGGCTCAGTTCAAAAACCCTAATTTAATGAATTTATTGAAACAGAATTTAGTATGAGGATTTACGAGCCCCCCCTAAGTAAGACTACGTCTCTCAACTTGAAAATTGTTGCTCTAAAAGAAAGATGATTATAGTGATTTTTGACAATTATAATTGTTGTTAAATAATTATTTAACTAAATATTTCAAAAGGTTTATTACATATATAATTGAAATTTAATAACCTACAATTTGCGAAACTGGCGAATACAAATTAGCGAATGTTGTGGTGTAATGTAGATTATTTTGAAATATTTAATTAACAGATATAAGTTATATATTTTTTGGTTTGGGACTCATCAGGTGAGAGTGCTGGACACCCTGATGAAGACTCCGTCTACGAGGTAGCCATGACAGAGACGTACATGGTCTACAGACTTCAGGGCGACAAACTGGTTCCTATAGAAGAGTTCTGGGGTAAAATACCTCGCATCGCTCTCCTCAAACCAACTCATGTAAGTCACTAACCTACTTTTAATTATAATATTTATATATATAAAACTGTAAGAAAGTGGCTTTCTACGCATTGACTATTTTTACAAAAAAAAAGTGTTTTTTTCTGTTCCATCATCGAGGAAACATGGCTAAACATATTTGAATCAAATTGAATCTGCCTATTCAGGTTAGTTAGTTATTTTGACCCATTCCCTGGCTTCTGCGGTCATATCGCCTACTACCAGAGTGTTTTTTTGCCACTCTACAGTGGGAATCCTAAATTTTGGCTAAATGTATTTTTAATAAGTTTTTGACATCGTAAAAGCTCGGGAATTTTTTTTTTTTTGGGGGTTATAAAGTTTTTATTTTTTTAAATTATATAGTATTATGTGTACAGTGTGACAACAATTTATTTATTACAATTATTGATATAATATACTATATAAAGTTTGTGAACAAAATTACAAAGTAAAATTTGAGGGAAAATCCCACAAGGCCTAGGGCTGAGTGCGGGAAAACAATTTGAAAGAGATATATAAAAGATGAAAAGATGGCAAACTAAAGTTTTGACATGAAATGATCGCTAATGGAGTTAGACAATACTTATGTAAAGTATATTAAAATGACATTAGTTTTAAAAATTCTTCATCATTGATTTTATTCATCCAGCATTTTAAGTTCAGTTTAAAGTTTTGAATACTACAATGTTTGATCACAAGTGGTATTAGATTATATGTTCGAGGGCCTAGGTAGTAAACATTAAGGTGCGTAATTTTTTTTGTCAAATGGGGTAATTGAAAAGTTGGTTTATTTCGCAAAGTTATTTCGGCTATGTTTTTGTTTTTATTAAACAAGTAGGGTCTTTTCTGGATAAATAGAAGTAAAAATAGGATCATCGCTTAACGTCCCATCCGAAGGACGGCATCCTCAGGTTTTTTTTGAAAATTAGATACATAAACAGTTATGAACTTACAGAGTAGGACACAAATATGATTAGTAATAACAGTACTAGTAAAAAATAAAATGAAATTAATAAATAATAGTAAAAAAAAAAATATATATATAAATAAAGTAGATACAATTTTTAATTTTAATTTAAATAAATATTTGTTAAAATTTCATGTCTTATTGTAATATGTCATCTTTCAGGTTCTATTTATTAATGAATTTGATTACTTTGCAGGTGTTGGTGTTCGACTTTCGATCAGAGGTGTACCTGTGGTCTGGTAAGAATGCAGATATGGCAGACAAGAAGGTGGGCTCCAGACTGGCCCAGGAACTGTACAAAACAGGATACAACTCTTCATGGCACCCCACAGGTCAGTTGAGAATATATGGCACAATTATGCTAAAATAATCTTCAAAACAGCGCCTCAGATCTAAGTCAAAAGTAAACAGGTGTGATTAAGGTACTTTTCCAGAATTTATCCGCCACTCACTTTTTTTTTTACATGTTTATAGTTAGTTATTATGACTCATGCCCGGGCTTTAACTACGAGATCATATCGCCTACTACCAGAGAGCTCTTTCATCCCTCTGGTGGACATGAGCCCAACTCTATTGTAGAATCTCTGAATTTTTATTCATCTAAGACGGCAAGGGCTTTTAATAAGTACCAGACTTCTTACAGACTTGGGACCATTGCTTACCGTCCCATCCGAAGGACGGCGGGCTCAAGGTTTTTTCACCTACCAGATAAACAAAAACCTAAGGTAACCTAAGTTTTAAACCCGCGATCTTAGAGGGCGCCAGTAGCTCAGTGATATGCGTGCTTGGCTTCTGAGCTCAAGAACGTGGGTTCGAAACCCGACCGAGGCCCTTAGTTTATTTTATCTGGGAGGTAAAATAAACTTAAGCACGCCGTCCTATTTTTTAAGATATTTTATTTGTAAATGGGTTTCAGTAAGTCAAAACTATTTTTATATGTAGTTATTTATTGTAACTCATGTTCGGGCTTCAACTATGATATCGATATCGTCTACAATCAGAGCGCTTTTTCGTCGCTCTGGTGTACATGAGCCCATGACTTGCATATTCCAAATATGAAAAAAATCTGTCCGTGAACACGGTAACTCCTGATAGAATGAATATATCGATACAAAATTTGATATATATTAAATTCAAAACTCCATGAGCACGCACTCATCAATTTTCAGCGGAATCTGCAGAAGAGAAGGGGGTCAGAGGGGGGCTCAACTCAAAAACCCAATAACTGCCGATTTAGTGAATGTATCGACAAGAAATTTTATATTTGATGTCAAACCCCAATGAGGGCATAACCTGTCAAATTTCAGCGATATCGGCAGACAGAAAGAGGATTCAGAGAAGTATATATAATATATTGACTCAATATATAGTGTGAGGATTTAGGAACCCATATGTAAGTCAACTATTGAATATTAGGACTGATGGTCGTCTAGTATTGGAGAAGGAAGATGAGTTAGTCTACAGGTACTGACCTACTTCTGCTTGTTACAGGTATCAGTTGGCTGGACGAGGAGATGGAGCAGAAGGAACGGCCGGAATGGTCCGTCATGTGCCGGGTCACCCAACACATGGAACCGGTCATATTCAAAGAGAAGTTTTTCGACTGGCCCGATTTCACCAAAGTTATCAGATCGAAGAACCTTGTCAATGGAGACGGCTCCAGGGTAAGAGTCCTCTTTTATGTTGAATTTTAACTGAATTTCATGTTTTCTGACCCACTGATTCCAAAAATGATAAAAAAAAATAACATTAAGGCGTAGTCAAGGTCCACGCCGTAGATTTTCCGTGAAAACGTCGGGATAAAATCATTTTTCATTTTCTTTTCGATGCTGCCGTAGCTCTTGCATTTGCTCGGCACTAGACTTTTTAGGTTTTTAAATTCCTTTTGATGCGAGTTTCCCTCTGATTTGCGTTTTCTATAATTTCGCGCATATTTACGATTCATATGAGACATCTTTAATTTTTTTGCAATTTTCAATTCAATACCGATTTTTACATATATTTCGGCGAATATTTTTATTGTTTCACTTTGAGTCCTAGTAGTGCTCCTCAAGCTCTTTACAATGACACCCGAATCAACGTCCTATCTAAACGCGTTATCACGCTAATTCGCAACAATCATTCGCCACCGCCCACACTAGCCCGATAACGTCACAGGCAAAACAAACACGTACAGACACGCTCTATCCATTGTGACCTCAACCGTTGTTATCGCATTATTAGTCTCGTAGTTATTATCGATTGAAATCTGACGGTATTTTGTAACACAAGAAAGTTTGACCGGCTAACACTGTGCTTAACGAGCAAATAGACGTTTTCACGTCAAAAAAAAAAAAAAAAAATGCTTGTCTGTCCGTTTGTGAACATAATAACTCCCGATAGAATGAATGTATTGACTCAACATCTTATATTACATCCTCTAAGGGCCACACATTGATTTTGAGCCAAATCGACTAAAGAGAAAGGGAGGGATTCTCCCCCCAATCCCTTAACATAAAAATTCAAATGAGACAAAACCTCAAATAACTGCCCTTTTAATGAATGTATTGACATAAATTTTAGTTTCAAAACCCCATAAGAACGACACATATTCATTTTCCGCGGAGCCGAAGATGAGAGGGGGGCTCAACTCAATAACCCTAATAACTGCCGATGTAATGAAAACGAATACAGTACATCGCCGGTGATACACAAACTAATTTTTCTACATTAAAATATTTAGTTCTCTTTTTTTGTTTAAAATGTCACAGACGTGTAAATATCTCGCTAACCTTCGACAAATTGTTTTGCTTATAAAAAGTGCTTTTTATTTGAAGAGATTTTTGATTAAGTCATAAATATAAATAAGGGGTATCTTGTAAAATGTACTTTGGTCCCGAAATAAAGTGGTCTTAATTTTCGTCCCATTTCGGCTACTCTTTTGGTACTCCATAAGAAAGGATTTCCATCTATACCATGTGAGCACACCCTCCTTCGGGGTTCCCTTCTTCCCCTTTCTTCGATGTCAAATTTTGGTGAAAACTTCGTTTCCCTCCAACGCATGTGAGGGCACCCTCCTCCAGGGGTTCACTTCTTTTCTTCCCCTTCTTTGATCACACATATTGGTGAGAACTTCGTTTTCTTCATTTTAAACCCGATGAGCATACCCTTCTTCGGAGTCCCTTTCTCTACCCCAACCCGAAGGAGGGTGTGCTCAGCGGGCAGGCAGCATCGCGAAAATTGGTCAAAAAGTGTTCAGGAGACCGAAAATAGAACTTTCTTTGCCACTTAAAATTTCATTTTCCTTAGCGACATTAATAAGTCAGAAGTGTTATTTCAAAGGATTGTAAGTTTTGAGTATATTTTTCTGACAACATTCATTTTCAAAAAAACTATTTTGGAATATCGTCGGTTGAGAAGCAGATGTAGTTAACTCCATTTTTTTTTGCCAAAATGAGTTTTTTTATGCATATTATACTTTATCATTTTCTAAACCCATTTATAATGGTAAAGTAATGAACAAATTTATGAAAATAAGGGAAAAGTGTGACTGCAAGTTATGCCTGCAATTATTCCCCAAGGTAGCCGGCAAGCAGAAATTACTAAAAGTAATATAATCAGATGGAGATAACCACTTCTGCTTCTCAACCGACGATATATCCTTTATTAAAAAGAAGACTTGCATTTTTTTAAATTTTATTGAAGTAGGTTTTCAGTGAATCACAAAACCGCACTATACTTTCTGAAGATGTGTGTTACCTGTCGTTTTAGTGAACGGTTTGTCATTCATCTCGGTTGTAGCTACCTAATTCCCAAAACCTGTGAAATACATCTAGGTATATTTGTGATATACCTAGACCACTCCTAGTCTTGTTCCTTAGTAGAACACCTTTCCTGTAACCTTCATTACAAATTAACATAAAGAGTTACCAACTTTCCCAATATTAATTATATACTACCTAGTACATAGTATCTAGTACCTAGTCTTTCCTTGACAGTCCTTCCTTTCCTTGGTTCCAGTACCTTCCTTTTTATTCTGATCGTCTCTACAAGATTGATCCATCCTCTTCATTCTATTCTCCACACAGGATTACAAGAAATTTCCCAATGAACCCTTCCTTAAAATATAAAAATGTTGTAAGTGTTCTTATTACATATAGTATTTAGTGTTATTAAAAAGTCGTAGGTACTTTGAATCAGACTGAAGACATTTTACAATTTTATAAACATGTATGTTTATAAAAAGTAAGGAAAAACGGATGTTTTTTAAAAAAATATTGTCTATTTCACAAAATATAATATATGGGAGTACTTTCGGTATTGCTACCATCTTTAGCCACGATTTAACAAATACTAAATGGAAGTTCAACATTCGAACTGTCCTTTTTTCAGTCTCCTCGGGATTTTTCTTTATCCCTTTGTTCTGCACAGTAAAGTCTTAATTAATCCCTTGTAAAACATTAAAAATACATTTCATCTCAAATTGAAAATAATAACTTAATAATAAAGGAAATTTTGAAATAAATCAAAGATGACAATAAATATATGAATAATAAATACACATTTTTTCAGAAAGAAAGTACATATACACAGAGACTGGAGGATTATAATAATGGCGATAAAAGGGGTGAATATTTGAGATTGGTTTGATCAAAATGGTGCTTGTTTTGGTTGATATGTTTTGATATAAATACAGGCATACAATATTTTTGTGACAAAGGTACATTACTCAACTCACGAGAACAACTGGAAATAAATAGAGCACTACAAAAAGGAAATTGTATGAACGATCAGAACAATCTCAAATGTTCACCCCTTTTATCAGTAATAATATAATCCTCCAGTTTCTGTGTATATGTACTTTCTTTCTTAAAACTGTGTATTTTTTATTCATATATTTATTATTGTCATGTTTGATTTATTTCATTTATACATAAATATTTGTTTTTAATCAGTACTGCTACTGTTATTTTGTACAAGCCGAGATGATGAAAGTTAACTGTGATCCTTAGACGCCGGACGGTAGTGTGGAGGTGCGGCCTTGCGACATCAAAGATATGCTCTCGTGGTCTTCGCCGGAGCCAGACCTCATACTGGAAGGCACCCACTTGGGACGGGGCAAGTCTTATTATGACGAAGAGGTATCCTATCCAATATTGATTTTCATTTGTATTTAAAATACATTATGTTTGTTGTATAATCCGGTACTTACGGGTTATCATACTCCTAAGTTATCCAAATTGTGTGTATGTTTTGATTGTTTAAAATGACAAATTAGTAAAACTGAGTCACAACATAAAGTTAATTATTAGTCCTTTACATAATAGAATCATGTTCTACATTGAAGGCAAGTCACCCCCGGTCTTTAACTGGGAAAACTGAATTATCATGGAATGTTTAAGTCTAAAAATATCAGGAAAAACCATAGAATTATTTTGTAAAAAAAAAAAGACAAATAGGTTAAGGACCATACGTGAAGACGTCAAACCTGTATATTGTTGACGGATCACTATTAAAAACGCAGTTTTTTTTATTAACGTATGAAACTTTTGCCGTCCTCAGCGTTTTGGCAACACTGCATTGTTACTCATTGATCTCGCACTGCTCTTATGTCTCCTCATCTTTTGTTTCCACTTTTCGAGTCACAGTATCATAAAGAATGATGTTTATTACTCTAGTATATATGTTATTTTTTACTTGTAGATAATTGTCCAGTCCACTTAATTACACCTATTACTTTAAGTATATGATACAGCGTCTAGTCTGAGATACTTTCTGTTTTCTAAATGAATTAATTTTTTGTGTCTATCATTTTTTATGGAGTTCAATCAATAGATTAATAGGTTTTTTTATAAAGTACTATTTCACTCTGGTGCACCTAATTATTAATTAATTATTCTGGGCATCAAGAAAATACTAGGGAACTTAAAAAGCATGTTATGCTGGATAACCTGTTTTGTCGTGTTTCGACGAGTTATAATGAGATATGGTTTCTCTATTAAAATATACTATTTATATATATATATTATATTGATAAACAAGTATTAATATTTAATAACTGATTATAATGGTAATTTTATTCAGTGAAAGTGAAGCTGTTCTATTCATTTCCAATTTAACAAATTATATTTCATATACGTAATTATTTAGATCTATTCCAGTCTGTAATAGTTTTTGATGTAAATATAATATTCTTACTGAGCTCAAAATCTCAGGTTCGAAATCCTGAATCGAAGTTTACTGTATGTTATCCACACTAAAACTTTTAACACATTTCTATATTAGTCTTGGTTTTTATGAGACATGTCTGCGCATTAACTACGATGTCATATCGCCTACTACCAGAAGGTTTTACGGTGCTCTGGTGAACTTGAGTTCGACTCTACTGTGGGAGACTTAAATTTTGCTTACCCCGGTTTAGTTACTTAAAGATGATATCCGTAGGCTCGGGTTTCGAACCCTTGATCTTGAGGACAGTAGGCACGCACTCTATCTATGTCAGTGCTAGCGGCATCCCCTTGACTAAATATGTATATATGTCTTTTGTAGAGCCGACGACTGTACGAAGTGAAGACACTTGGACTGGACATCTGGCATATCCACGACTACAACAGGACCCTCCTGGAGAGGGCCAGCCATGGTCACTTCCACAGGGGCGACTCCTACGTCCTCCGGTGGAACTACTCTGTCACCGTCACTGGTAACTACTAGTTTTACTCATATGCATCTTATTTATAATTCCTATTTAAGAGAAGGTTGCATTTGTGCACATATATTTATCTGGTGGCCACAGAAGTTCTTTCAAGTTTCCATACACAAAGATGTAAAACAGAACTCTTATACAGGAGGGAAGTTCTATCTTAACATTTACAAATATTTGAGTTGTTAATATAATAAAATAAAGAAAATACAACTATAAAATGAAAACTATATAATAATAGCATAAAAAAAAAAAATATATATATATATATATATAATGGGGTTTATAGTAGAATACATAATATATATAATATGAAATAAGGTCTATATGACAAAATATCGAAGTACAAGAAGAAAATAAAAATGCGTACATGCTCTTAATAATGCAAATACGCAATATATTATATTAACTTGGAGGCGTTAAAAGGGATGAGAATTTGAAGGGTTTAGTCGTTCAAGTTAGTCAAGTTGTCTGTCTTCTCACAGGAGGTACTTTATTCCCGTTGCTTCATTGAATATCTGTCCCATATCGTTGATATGTTTTGCAAATAAATATTTTCCCCTTAATCTGAAATAATTAAAAAAGGGAAACAACCTACATTCGCTAAACATATCAACCGATATTCACCCTCATGGGTCTCATATTCAACGAAGCAACGGGAATAAAGTAGCTTCATCTTTGTGAAAAAGGTATACATCTTGATTCCCAGCTAGAAATTAATAGAACTAGAAAAATGAGAATTGTTTGAACGACCAAACTCACTTCAAATTCTCACCCCTGTTAACGCCCCTGAGTAAATATAATATATTCTGTATTTTTATTACAAATAGTATTTGTATGCATTTTTATTTATCTTCTTGTACTTTGATATTTTGTCATATAGACATTATTTCATGGAATGTATACTATGTATTCCACTATAAACCCCATCCTTTAGTTTTTTTTTTGTTTTTCTTTTATTTCTTACTATATATAATAGTATATATTTTTTATTTTATTTTATTGTATTACTGACAACTCAAATATTTATAAGTGTTCTGGGTTCGCCCGTTCTTTTGAAGAGACCTCTCCTCTCCTTCCACCTCCAGGATATCCTCGTCGGGATCCTGGTTTTATCTCTTCTTTCCCCATGACGAAACCATTTTAATTTTCCTTTTTTTTCCTAAACCCTTTGAGCTAATGTATGTTGTGGTTTAGGTCGAGAACTGAGTGGGGAGCCGTCCAAGCACGGTTCGACAGGCCGGGAACGTGTGGCCTACATCACGTGGCATGGGCAGGAGGCCCCGGCACTGGAGCAGGGAGCTGCAGCGCTGCACACAGTCAGTCTGGACTCTGAGGCAGCTGTCCAGTTGACAGTGGAGGGAGGACGAGAGCCCTCGGCATTCCTGGCACTCCTCGAGGGTGCTCCGCTCCTCAGGCATGCTGGCACCCGGGCAGACCACCTCTCCAACACCGGTTAGTACATCCAGAACATTGTGTGATTATACCCCAGGCAAATCGAACTGAACGATATTCACCCTCTTTTCTGATCACAACTATTTTTATTTAATATTTCATTGTAGAGTTTCGCTGGTCGCAATAATCGTTTTGACGTGCATTAATGTTGCCTCTCTTAGACACTTTGTTTTACACGTAATGTCGAACTTTCATATTGAATTTACTCTTTCTGGTGCAGATTTCACTAGTATATCCACAATTGGTTTATTTTTGTTGGGCACAGAAGGATTAACAAATCCCTTAAATCCATCCACTGTCAAACTGGCGTGAGTTTTATTTGTATTAATGACAGCTACATGTCGAATCATAGGCACTTTATATTGCAGTGGAAATTTTCGCCCCTTGTACTTTATCATATCTTGAATTGGCATAACAAGAGAATAACTTCTGTTTTTTTCTGTCGGTGAGTATTTATGATGATAGTGTCACACTGCGCCAAATGTGTTTTATGATTTCCACTTTATTCGGCCCTTCGGTCTTAGAGATTGGCGGTAACGGTCCAGGAACAACAATAGGCGAATACTTATTTTTTATAGTTCCCCCGCTTCTTGTGGGTTTTGCGTGTCTGGGGCTCTACTCGCCTCTGTTCCACCATTGCTTTCTTCTTCATCATACTCATCTGGACATAAGGCCATCTCAAACCGTCTGGTTGGCTTTGGAAGTTTCGCAATATCTCTGAATTCTTGCTGGGTATCAAACCGAAAACCCTTTATGTTTTGATTAGGATCAGCTTTTTTAGTAGTTGAACATCTGAAATATTGTCTTCCCAATGGGAAAAAATTTCCCAAAGCATTTCTAGGTTTGACTCTAGACTCGATTTTTCGACTGCGCCATCTTTCTGTATAAGATAGTTAACTGACCTAAAAGAGACAATTGAAAACAGTGAAAATGACCATTACAATGGTTGCAAAAAAGCTAAGTTCGTTCTTAATATACAAATATATAAGAAAATAATTCTATTTATTAATAAGTTATTATAATTGTTTGCAGATGACCCTAAACCCCGGCTGTACATCGTGAGCGGGGAGGTTGAGGGTGAGACGTGCCTGGACGAGGTGCCCCTGTGTGCTGAGTCGCTCCGGTCCCGCGCCTCCCTCTGGTTGGTTCAGCCTCAGGCAGGTCGCTCCTACCTGTGGCACGGGGCTAGCAGCTCTGTGAGGAAGCTGGCTGGAGCCGCTGTACGTACCCTAGCAGCCTCCTCAGCCCCCGAGCTCAAACAGAACACATCAGCTACATTAGTGGTAATACATATATAATATTTCTTTAATGCAATGGTTCTTAAACTGGCATTACGCTTCCCCAGAAGAGTCTCTGAAGGGTTATAACTTCGTATTTCACGTACGAATGTACGTATCAATAATTCTAAAATGTGCAGCGACAAAAACTTTGGATGACGAACGTCTGTTGAGCAGTATAATTCAAATAGTTCTACAAGATGCCTCTAAAATGCTGACAGCTGCAAATATCAAAAGATGTAATATGTCAGAATCATTAATGAAATTTATGAAACTTGCAGCTCGCAGTTTTGCGAAATGTTAAGGTGCCTCGATGGCCAATCTTACATATTTATTATCATAACTGTGAGTGATCGCGATTTAAAAGTTTCAAGGTTTTTATTCTCACAAAACTGTTACATTGATAGTGTTTGTGTTCATTTCAGTAAGTGGTCATAAGAGCTTTCTCTCAGGAGGTGGGCAGCAAAAAGTTTAAGAACCACTGTTTTCAATATATGGTTTGTTGGAATTTGATTTGGGAGTTCCTTAGATACAATTAATTTAGTGGGTGGTTGTCCATTTCTCAGAAGTCTTTCTTGTAGGAAGTTCAATCTTTTACAATTTGCTTAAAAATTAATGCAGAAATTAGTGAAATGTTTTGCTTTAATGAGTATGGATTTGAAATATTCGTTGCCAGCTGATACATAATTTGAATTCAGGGATTTTGCAGTCTTCAATAGTTTAGCAACACTGCTCTTATATCTCATCATGTTTTGTTTTCACTTTTTCAGTTCGTTTTCCAGTCACAGTGTGATTTAATAGTCCAATATACAAAGTTTTAGACTATTTATATAATTTTCCAGAGGGCGTCGGCAGCTCAGTGGTATGCGTGCCTGTCTTCTGAGCTCAGGGTCGTGGGTTCGAAACCCGGGGAGACCCTTAGTTTATTTTATCTGGGAGGTAAAATAAACTCAAGCACGCCGTCCTTTAGATGGGACGTTAAGCGATGGTGCCGAGCATGTACGTTGTCAGGTACTCGTTAAAGACCCCTGCCCTAAGTGAATAAAAATTTAGGATAGGCAAAATTTAGGGCTCCCATAGTAGAGTCGGGCTCATGTCCACCGAGTGACGAAAGAGCGCTTTGGTAGTAGGCGATATGACCTCGTTGTTAAAGCCCGGGCATGAGTCATAAAACCTAACCTAACCTAACCAATCCACTTAATTACAAATATTGCTTTAAATAGCATTTATATTAATCATTTATCAGTCTGAGATATATCATTTTTTAAATTAATTTTTTTTGCACTATATTGAAATAAAATATTTAATTTTGAGTTCAGTCTATAGTCTAACAGGTTTGATTTGTTTCTCTCTCTTTTTTTTTCTAGTTTGTGTAATACTATTTTCTCCTGGCATACCTATTTATAAATTAATTATGTTTTAAATTGGTGCATCAGGATAGAAATGATAAAAATAAATAAATAAATGGAAATCAGGAAATATGTGGGAATTTAAAAGTCATGTTCTGGTCACCCTGTTTTATTTTATATTCCTGCGATTACCCATCGATGTTTTCATAGGAAGGCACCCTATAGATACCCCATCGCTAATAACCACAGAGGATGAGCCGAAAACCAGAAAATAACCTCTGCAAGGGTTATTTATTATGTTTGGCCTTCTTCTCTTAGATTTATGTGTTTGACGCCACACAGAGCGTTCGCAAAGGTTTCATTTGAGGTGATCGTGTTTTTAGTGAAATATTTATTATCATTCTTGTCTTTTTTCGTTTCAGATCGAAGAAATAGAAGAAGGCGAAGAGCCAGAAGACTTTCTTGGTGGCTCCGAAAAGATAAACAGGATCTGCTACGACTCTCTCCTTCGGACGAAGAAGAGATGTGACGGGGACAAAGAGGAAGAAGAGGTGGCGGAGACAGGAAGGATCAAACTATTCCACATGAGCTCTCTAATGGGAGGAGAGTTGGAGGCCCGAGGTGTGGTTTCCCCCCGAACCAGTGGGGCGGAGGGGCCCCGACCTGCCTTCCCGTACCTCCAAACAGACCTGTATCAGGCCAGCCAGCCAGGTCAGTAGGTCACACGAAATTTACACTTTATTTGGCTCAGTACATATCGAAGCTGCAGTTCTAGAGGGAAACTACACCAAATTTTATATTTTTGAAATATTGCCAATATTTTATAGATAAAACTATACTTACTACTGATAAAAAAATCAGTTCTCGAGAGTACTAAATCATAGTTATCAGAAACTACGGGAGAAAGTAGAAGTTCTTCGCTAATATGTGTAAAATTAGTATTTTTTATGAGCAAATAAAAACAGGTTCAGGTTTTCTGATAACCAAGGTTTTCAAGTTTCCTTATTAAACTGAGGCGACGATACCCAACTAACAAAAGGATTAAGATATTAAAATAAATGATCCTGGTAATATAGTCTCATCTAAGAGTCTGAGAGCTAGATGATGCCTAACTGACTGCTCTAGAACAGACTCGTTCAGGGTGAGTTATTCGAAGTGGTCTGCAAAATGGGCAAATTTGGGTATTCCTGACAAACCATTAATGCACCTTAAAGATCAGTGTTGTGTTTTTTGTTCCGGTGGGTGAATGAGTGAGCTGTTGACGGTGAGTTCAGGGCTAAATAAAGTTTGTTGTTTGTAATTTGAGATGGTTATAATAAAGATGTTTTTTTTAAAACTTATTGCACTAGAAAGTGTTAACTAACCGTGTTGATGTGTATGTTGCAGCGGTGTTCGTGCTTGAGACTCGAGAGCGGGTGTGGGTGTGGACAGGCTGGTGGAATGGGGAGGAGCCTAGTCAGCGAGGCTCACTCACCACCCGCCATCAGGCTGAGAAGCGAGCTGCCTACACAGTGGCTCTGGGCTATGCGCGAGCTGTGGGCTCACCGCCCTCCAGCGTCGTCAGTGTGGCCGCTGGACTCGAGCCGCCTCTCTTCAGGGCTCACTTCCATCTCTGGACCGTACATGAGGAGGCAAGGACCGTCAATCTAGAGGTGAGACACTCAACACACTCTATACTTAAACATTGAAATAGCTCTGGCCTCTGAATCTAAAACCTAAAAAGCACGCATGAGGATGGGACGTTAAGCGATGGTCCCGAGCCTGTTCGATGTCATCTACTTGTTGAAAGATCCAAACTTTAATTGGATTTATTCACTGACAATAATATCGTGTTGTCAAAATAATAATAAAGATAAAAAAAGTGCAGTTTTCGCACTAATGCTTATCAATGAAGTCGTCAGAAGCTGAGCTCTCTGTTTCTGACTCAATAAATAGAGTCTATGTAAGCGAATGGCCAAAGCTGGAATAATCTTAGCAAATGAGGTCACTGATACATAGGCAGTTGTACTTATGTATAGATACATTATATCTACCGTGGTTTAGAGATCCGTCCGATTTATCTGGGAGGTAAAATAAACTTAAGCACGCCGTCCTTCGGATGGGACGTTAAGCGGATGGTCCCGAACCTGTAAGATGTCAGGTACTCGTTAAAGACCCCTGCCCTAGGTGAACAAAAATTTAGAATAGGCGAAATTTAGGACTCCCACAGTAGAGTCGGGCTCATATCCACCAGAGTGACGAAAGAGCGCTCTGGTAGCAGGCGATATGACCTTGTAGTTAAAGCCCGGGCATGAGTCATAATAACTAACTATAAAACAGCTGACTATACCCCATATTTTGAAAAACTATTCAGATTCAAGACTATCTTCAAACAAGGAAAACAAACCCTGCGGTATTGTTAACTCATTTTGAAATAAGTTCAATTTAAAAAGTTGTTGGTGAATCACTGGTGATGTACTTCCCCTACTTGAATTATTTGTAATCAAGAAAGTTTCCACTCCTCCTCTAAACTCTTCAATATTCTACTAGTACATCAAACATTCTATTGCACATATTGTCTTTTACTTCCCCAGATATACCAACTAAGAGGATGTTATGTAACTGGTCAAAAATTCTATGTTGAATTTTCAACGGAATTTCATGTTTATCGACCTTCTAAATCAAAAAAAAAAAAAACCGGGTGCGTGCAACTCCGATGCGTGGCGAAATGAGCGTGACAACGTCTGAGTTGAGAGATAGCGAAAGTGTCAAGAATCAAATATAACAAATCATTTCAATAAAAAATGTTAACCTTGAAACAATTTAAAAACAGTATAGAAAGAAAACATTCATAAGCATAATAGTTTTCAAAAAATGAAAAGGATAAAACTTTTATTGCACAAAAGATTACTACAATACAATCTTCATGGCAATGAGTGTTTTTTTATTTTTAGCGTTTATTTAAATCAATGCTATTTTCACATTTATACATCATATATATTATACATTGTGAAGTTCAATTAACAATTCGATTAGTTAAGAGATAACACAAGGTGGCGGATGCTCTCTCGGCGCATGCGCGATACGAAAGTAACATATGTAGGTAACGCAGTTTTCTAACATGGGGTGCTGGCCTTCCAATTTATAAGACGTTGTCACGTCAAAATCAAAGAACAAAAATCATGTCCGTGTATCTGTAATATATATATCATCGACACAAAATTATATTATTTGTATGGAGGAACCTAATGAGGATGCCACCTGTTGAGTATTCAAGACCAGCCAAAGGAATGGGAGGATTAGAGAGGGATGTAACTCAAAAAACATTCACTGACATCTTTTTGATTTAAGGTTATTTCAAAGTAGCGTAACGACACCTCGCGGTTTCATTCTCATCCCACAACTAATCTTTTTTCGATTGTCTGTCTGTCTGCAGGAGGGTCACAAGGCGGATGAGATGCTGAACGTGCAAGAGGAACTGTTGAACCTGACTCGAGCCACCTACCCGGCAAGTCAGCTCACGTCAGGGCAGCTCCCAGCCGGTGTGGATCCAACTCGCCTCGAGCTTTACCTCAACAGTCAACAGTTCAAAGTGAGCACAACTTACATCTAAGTTACATATCACACACTTGTTAGTCCACTGGTTCTATTCAAATCATGAAACTAGTTGTGCATTTTTCTGTCCACCTCACCTGGTGATACTATTTTGTGTCAGTTGCTATCTATATTCTTCATCCGAGGAGGATCTGATAAGGCCGTTCGTATTGTTGGAGGAGACAGAAGAAGTATGGTTACGGGTTCTCCCCAATTTTGTGAAATATCAAGAATTTCATTGTATAGTATTGCGCGGGAATTGAAAGCCCAATTAAGTTCATGTCTATGTAATGTAATGAAATGAAAAGCAATTTTATTCTGGGACCAAAGTCTCCTAAGAATAAATAAATACATACAGAGTCAAAAAGAGTAGGAAACAATGAAATGAAGTATCAGTATTCCATACAAAGCAATAAAAACCAAAATAAATAAATGAGTGGCTACTATGGAGAAAAACTAGAAACAATAATAAATGTAGATAAATAAGAAATTAACATGAACCACTTAATTATGAAAAAATAAAAGTGTCTATATAAATAGAAAAATATATATAATAAAGAATCTATAAAATATAAAGAAAAAAAGTAAATTCATTTTAAAAAAATCGACGGAGCATATAAACGCGATTTGTCCAAGAGAGGAGAGACTCACAATTTTCTAGTGTTGAAGAACGACTGCTGATCCCAATAACGCAAGAAAAAAAAAAAACTTGTAGTAAAATATTTGAAGGTGCGAATCAACGGATATATATATACCCCATACCCAATATCTGGTGTATGCCTTTCAATGGGTTGTCACTGTGGAGGTTAATTTCTCTGTTTTTGGGGGGTCATAGTGTTCTCAACATTTATCCTCTTTAACCCCGCAATTGTATTCACTAAAAGTTCATAAACACCTAAAGTGTGCAAATGAAGAATTATTTCAACTATTTTGATTTTTTTTTTTACTTAATAATGTTTTTATTATATTATTTACTAAAGATATATTCAATACAAATATATTTAAGGGCTTATCTTCTTATATTGCTCATAATACTTTATGGCTTATCTTCTTATATTGCTCATAATACTTTATGGCTTATCTTCTTATATTGCTCATAATACTTTGTGGCTTATCTTCTTATATTGCTCATAATACTTTATGGCTTATCTTCTTATATTGCTCATAATACTTTATGGCTTATCTTCTTATATTGCTCATAATACTTTATGGCTTATCTTCTTATATTGCTCATAATACTTTATGGCTTATCTTCTTATATTGCTCATAATACTTTATGGCTTATCTTCTTATATTGCTCATAATACTTTATGGCTTATCTTCTTATATTGCTCATAATACTTTATGGCTTATCTTCTTATATTGCTCATAATACTTTATGGCTTATCTTCTTATATTGCTCATAATACTTTATGGCTTATCTTCTTATATTGCTCATAATACTTTATGGCTTATCTTCTTATATTGCTCATAATACTTTATGGCTTATCTTCTTATATTGCTCATAATACTTTATGGCTTATCTTCTTATATTGCTCATAATACTTTATGGCTTATCTTCTTATATTGCTCATAATACTTTATGGCTTATCTTCTTATATTGCTCATAATACTTTATGGCTTATCTTCTTATATTGCTCATAATACTTTATAATGAATACTTTTTCTATTCACTGTTTATTTTGATTTAATAGATATGAATCATTCATTACATTTTAATTATTTCTACTTTTTTCAGGAACTGCTTGGAGTGACTAAAGAAGAATTTTCAGAATTACCATCTTGGAAACAAACAAATTTGAAGAAAACAGCTGGTCTTTTTTAAATGGTTGAAGAGTAAAACCTACAATAAACGACGACTTAATTGAACAGTGCCAAAATACCTGCTCTACCTTCAGAGTTTATTAAATTTGAAATATATATATATATTGTATAATATACAGTTTATAAATATTTAATATATATATAAAGTGTATTTCAGATTACCATTAACTTATTGTGATGTTATTTTGTAAGATGTTTTAGTCAACTCACAAGACGACGAGGTTCATATATAGAATATAATATATTTTTTTATAAGGCTGTGATTTAAAGAAAATATTGATTTGATAAAAGTAAAAAAAAAAAAAAAAAAAAAAAATCTAATTGAACACAAGATAGCTGCCCTCCCGTACAGATAATCTAAAATAAAAATGAAGTAATGGACAACTAGCCGGTGTACGTTTAGATTAGCAAGAAATGTTCCGTTTTTTTCTAGTATTTTTCAACATAACCCCCATTAATTTTTGCAGTTTTGTTCACCACTATCTGAGTACCATTTATTCATTATGGACTGTAGTGAGTTGTGAGCAATCACCAATTTGTTTCTTAAACTTTTCTTGGATTGTTACCATGTGGATTTTTCTAGCATTTTATTTTTATTTTTGACAATATTTCGGGATTCAATTCCATGTCCCTTCTTCTGGTCCCTATGACCGTTCATATTATTGTCGAAAAATTGAAAAAGAAGATACTTCTGGAAAAAAATCAATACAATCCAATTCCTAATTATTAGCAGTGAGGGATTATCCGCAACTCATCTTATCTTAGTGGGCTTGCACAATTCTCCACCAAAATCAGATAGCCTCCTTATTGGAGCTCTGTAGCAGGATGATAATAGGTTCGTATTAACCACAGATTGAGATTAGCTTATTTTGTAAACAGTTCTAACAGCTAAAAGTACTCTAGTAGAAGCGAAATTCTATCTATTCTGTACACCGAATTCATCTTTTGTTCTGGTGGTTATTCAGAGGAACGGGCAAAACATTCATACCAACTCTAATTAGTATATAAGAACGAATTCATTAAAAATTGACTTTTTTTTTTTGACAATTGAACACAAGTATTAATCACAATGAAATTGTGTAACATGACATATAGGACTTTTTTTTTATACTTAACATCGATATTTTTATACAATTTAGTTAATAGTAGTACCTTTTTATACTAATTAATTGTTCTATGATGGATATAATGTATGTTTTTGTTTTTTATTTGTGTTTGTTCTTTGTTCTTTCTTGTTTGCGTTTATATTATATATTTATGTAAATTTAATGTATTTTTAATTTTTTTTTCCGTTTTTTTTTTTAAGCGAATAATGTTCATAATAATTCATTTCTTCTATTTCTCTCTTTCTTCTTTTAATATAGGTATTTATTTTTATTTTTTAATAATAAAATATGTATAATGAATCATATAATCTAATCGAATGAACTGTCTGATGTCTGTCGCACACTGCCAAAATCCAGCCATCCCAATGAGCACAACACTGTGTGGCCTTTCTCATTTATCTTTCTTCTGTAAAATTGGTTTTGGATGAAGCGTGCTTTCTTCCCCTGTTGCCAAAGCAACCTTCAGCCAAATGCTTGATAAAATGCTTCAGCCAATCACAAAATAAGCTCTATGTTTAACTTAAATTTAATAAGATTTGGTTTATGAGAAGACTGTACGAAAAGTATGTGTGTGCGTATGTTTGAGAATCTGTTGCTTTTTTGAAATTTTATGATGAAACAATTTGTAATATATACCGTATTGTCATTTTTCAGTAATAATTAAAAAAAATTGTATATTTTTACATTTATTGTACATTATTATATATTGTCGTTTCAAGTTAATTTATGTGAATAAATAATGCATATGAATTTGTTTTAATTTTTTTTTTGAGGTCATTGTGGGCGTCCGTAGCTCAGTGGTACGTGTGCTTGCTTACTGGGCTGAAAATCGCGGATTCAAAACCCGGTCGAGGCCTTTAAGTTTATTTTCTCTGGGAGGTAATATAAAAGTCCAAAATGTTGGCGACGAAAGAGCGCTCTGGTTGTAGTTAAAGCCCGGGCATGAGTCATAATAACTAACTATGGTAGTATTATTTGTTTTTCACGAAAGGAACAAGTAATTTTGTCACGAAAACACTTGTTGCTCCATCGAATACAGGAACTGTTCTTAAGAGGTTAAAAAGAAAAGAAAAAATTAACAATAATAATTACATTAATATATATTTCCTTAAAACAATATAATTTGGACAAAGAGATAGCGCCATTTCAAAACAAAACTTTATATAGAAGATAAAGAATAATAACAATACATAATTAATATCTAAATAATAACATAAAGCAAAAAAAAAATGAATACATTCGTCTCCTAGAATTTGTTACGTACTAAATACATAAATTTTTTTATTATTTTTTTAAAGAAATTGGAAGGAATAAAAAAAAAAAAAAATACAATATTGATTAGAACAATACATCAATGAAGACATTTAGAAGGAGTTGGAGGACCAGTTCCAACTGTATCGAGTTAGGAGTCTTAGTGACAGACATTAGATGACACAGAATTGAACCTTTATGTAATATATAACATTTAATTTAATGTATTAATTGATTTTATTTTATTTATTTTATCTTTTATAGTAATTACATTGTTACTTTAGATCTTGGAATAATTGAAGGATCCCAAAAGCCTGGCTTGCTTGACAACGTCCATGTCCAATGGTTTCTTTAGTTGCTTTATCTTTTTTTTATTTCATCTAAAAAAATAAATACAATATATTTTTTAATTTTATAGTTTTTCAACTCGTTTCTTCTCTTATAGAATAAGTTAATTTTGAATTATTTTCAACTTACTTCTGTACACAAAAGAAGAACTAAACTGACAGTGAAACGAAGCTGTTGTACTGAGTTATATTTCGTTTTAAAATATCAGCACATGGTCCCAGTACTCGTTCAAATCTGAAACACAAATGAATACTATTTATACATACTATTTTGAGGGGGCACCGGTTACCATGGTGACAGGTTTACTGAGCTCAAAATGGGGGGATCGAAGCACCTTATGTTTTTTTTACCTGGGATATGAAAAAACCTTAAGCATCCTTAGGTTGGGATGTTAAAAGATGGCCCGAGTCTGTATGATCTCAGGTACACGTTAAAGAGTGACAGCCTAGGTGAATAAACCAGGGTAGGCAAAATTTAGGACGCCCAGTGTAGAGTGGGACTTACGTCCACCAGACCGACGAAATAAGCGCGCAATATGACCTCGTAGTTAAAGCCCGGGCATGAGTCATACAGCAGAGTCGGTGCCTGGGTACAAATAATGAAGAATTGTTGTCAGGGGATTGATTATAATAAAATAATTCAAAAAATATGGGACATAGTGAGAGACAAAAATTTAGATGAAACATCGAAAAGTAAAAATTAAAAAAAAAAATGCAAATGAGTGAGCGACGCGGTACTCACGAGAATTGATGTGTAAACATCTTGTTTTAGTTTCGCTGTCGTGCACTGATGTTAATAATATATGTTTTATAATGATACTTCAATAAGAACAGTAGTATGAGGAATTAAACTTTCAAATTTATTGTTTTTCAATTTCTTTTATACATGAAATTTTCGGTTTGTGATATATATATATATATATACAACTGTGATTGTAGTGTCTCTAAATACCGCGAGAATACAGCGTCGATGGTAGTTTTCGAATTTGTTGTTGAAATGCTTCGATTCCTATTCATTTGTAGATTAAGTTTGTCATTAAAAATGAAATAAGCTGTTCGGTATCTCCTGAAATGGGTAAAAACATTATATTATTTGTTGTGGCAATGACAACAAATATATTATTTATTGATCGATATTTTCAACAGTTATTATTATTATATATTAATAGAATATTGTAAATATCATATTATATTTTTTTAGATTTACACTGCTATATTATTTTCTTTTATCACTAATTTTATTTATTGTTACAAATTTAAGCTATCGAAGCATCTTATACTAAAAGTTCATTTTATATTTGGTAATATTGATATTTCAGTTAAATTCACAACAACGATAAATATGATCAATAATGTTGTAAAAATATAATTGAAATTATTCAAAAACAGCTGACATCACAGATGAAGAAGTGTGTAGTTGTGTATGTGCGCTGCGCGCGCAACCGTCTCGACCCACACTTACGCAGCGTGCACATCAAAGAGACTTACGGAGAGTTAAGATGTTTACATACACATCAATAATAGAAGGCGAAATAGGGAGATGAAAGCGGCTAGCTGGGAGAGGGGATGGAGGCTGGATAAAGGGCTCCATAGCATCTGAACCAACCTACAAAGGGACAGTTTTCTACCGAAGGTCAGCCGTAAGGTACCTTCTCCCCCAACCTCTTATCAAACGGTTTGTCCACATCAATGTCCACAGATTTCTCTACCTATATTCTGAACAGGTTACAATATATCATTGTCGCATTGCAAACTTTCAAAGAAAAATGTTATACGTGAATGAATTTATATTGTCTCTTGCGTAGGGAAATATGTTTAGTTCGAATTAGTATCTTTATTACCAATTAACTAATTTTCAACGGAATTTCATGTTTTCCGACCACCAGATTCCAAATATGAAGACAAGAATGAATGTATCGTCGCGAAATTTTATATGTGAATCCAGAACCCACCTTCGACGACACCTATTGATTTTCAGCCAAATCGACCAAAGGAAAGGGGGATTAGGGGGGAGACTTAATGATGGTATCGATACGAAATTGTATATGTATAGTCTGAACCCTATAAGGACAATCTTTTTTCGATTTTCAGCCAAATCTAGTTTAAAACATATTTTGTCAAATAAAACGAAAAGTTGAGTAAGGACAGATGAAAAGGCAGGCCTGATGTTTATATGATTTAAATTTAGCCCATGCAAGAAGCCTGCTCAGACCAAAAGAGGACACAGAACACTATTTTCGTTCTTTCTAAATTATTAATATAATCATATTAATATCTTTTTCTACGTCAAGACACCCCCCATAAAGATCAAACATTATGATTTGAGAATCTTCTTACTAATCAATGTTACATTTGGTTTTATTCGTAAATAACTAAAACTTCGTAGTGAAATATGTTAACTCCTCGCCAACTTAATTACAGTACAAAGTTCTATGTGTAACAACTTCTCCACAAAGATACTGACTTAAAAAATATACAATTCTAAGTGAAACGGCTAAATAACATTTTACCGGACCCTTCTTTAGAATTGTATCTAATCATTCGACTAAGGTGACCGAAAGTCTACGGCTCAAGTACAAAAAATACAAACATACATTCCACATATTTTTTATTTATTTAAAAAAGACCAAATGTACCCAAATTTGCAAGAAAAACAAGTAAACTATAGAACGAATTATGTTTTTTTTCTCGAATTCGAAACCAAATCATATTTCGAGTTTGATATCGTCGAAATTACTATTTATTTCGCCCCGTACAGATACATTTCTGTCACGTCCCTTCAAAATCCTTCGTAAAATAGCCAATGCTCTTTATTATGTCCTCAACAAACTTTACACAGACCTCTAAGTATCTTTTTTTTAAACTGAAGTAGATAAACTCAGATATAAGAAATTCCATTCCTCCCTTAGTTTTAAGCGCCAATGGCCCATCAACAACTCATAGAGTTTTTCCTACAGCTCATTTGCTGGTTGTGTACTTTTCACTGTTGTAAATATATTATTGTAATTTTTTTTTTAAGTGAAAACTTCTTTAGCACCGTTGTGATTTGAAACTCGATGAAACGGAAAAGCGACACTATTGCCTTATCTATATATATATATATATATATATATATATATATATATATATATATATCTATATATATATATATTGTTTTATTTAGTCATCTGTTTGAATTACTAACATAAGGACTTCTTGTAACTGAAAGTGAAGAAAAAAAAAGTTGCCGATAATGCTTCTTCTCTAGTCTTGCGACAGAAAAAAGATAATCATGAAAAATTCCATCGCCTCCTCCTCTCCCTCCAAAAAGTTTGGAATTGTGAATTTTTATTTCATTTACATTTATTTCATACTTTAGTTACCATAAGACACTCGTGTCATTTGTTGAAATTAAAAACTTGGAGTTTGAATAATAAAATATAAAATAATTTTTAAACTTGGTACCAATATTATAATAAATAAACCCTATAATTATCCCACTCCTGATACTGCATTTGTCTCATTCTCTCGCAGTTTCGTTTTCTGAAGGTTTCACTTCTACTGCACACATGCATTTTTTTTAAATGGATATAGGTTAGGTTTTATGACTCATCCCCCAGGCTTTAACTACTAGGTCATATCGCCTACTATCAGAGTGCTCTTTCGTCTCTTTAGTGGACATGAGCCCGACTCTACTGTGGGAGTCCTAAATTTTGCCTACTCTAAATTTTTATTCACCTAGGGTAGGGGTCTTTAACGAGTACCTGACATCGTACTGGCTCGGGACCATCCGAAGGTCGGCGTGCTTAAGTTTATTTTACCTCCCAGATAAAATAAACTAAGGGCCTCGGTTGGGTTACGAACCCACGTTCTTGAGCTCAGAAGTCAAGCACGCATACCACTGAGCTACCGGCGCCCTCTTTATGGATATATATTTTGAGTAAACTTATTCAGAAATTCAAAATTTATTCTATAGTTGACTTTGACTTATAATCCTAAACTCAGTCGTAGTTCAAAGCACCTTCATAATAGAGTTCGAGGGATTCCAATTTACATCAATACTGTCAGGAATAGATCTTAAATTTCGATTATTTCGTGTATTCGATTCGCCCATTTCCAAATAATATTAATAATGATAAACAGAAAATATATTTTACCTTGCCCTATCTAGTTTAACACATTTGAGTGGTCCTTTAGCGATGACTGTCGCAGCTCTCGGCCTGTCCAGCAATAACGCTATTTCACCTGAAAAAATACAACAAAATAAATTTATTGGTAAAATTTTTTTTCTATAAACTCGAAATATAGGGGAAGTTATGAAACCGGTCAGAAGTTCGATGTTTAGTTTTCACTGAAATTTCATTTAAGCCGACCCCCTGATTCAACAAAAAAAAAAAAATCTTATCTGTGTAACATGATAACTCCAGATTGAATGACTGTATCAACATAGAATTTCATATGTAAATTTAAAGCCCTAAAAGAACGACACCTATTAATTTTCAGCTGAATCAGTCGAAGAGGAGGGGGAAACAGAGAAGAGCACAACGTAACAACTCCAATAAATGCTGATGTAATGAATATATTGACAAGACATTTCATAAACTCAAAGCCTTATAAGACAACACCTATTAATTTTTAGCGGAACCTGCAGAAGGGAAGGTGAATCAGATAAGAGGGCTCGATTCAAATACCCTAGTAACTGCCGATATAATGAATGTATCGACATAGGAGGATTTAGAAGCCACTATGTAAGTCAAATATCGAGTTTTAGCTCAAACGATCGAGACTTTGAAGGGAGAGCATAATGTAATTAATTCATAAAACCTACAAATTTCCCGCAAAATCGCCGAAGAGAAGAGAAGGAGGGGGACATCAACTCAGAAACTCTAATAACTGCCGATATAATGAATGTATGTATCGACAAAACATTCAGTATGTAAATTCAAATCCCCATAAGGACGTCACGTATTAATTTTTAGCGAAATCGCCCAATTTATTTTATGGAAACTAGAAATAATGAATACATTTTTAGTAAAAAATACGTAAGTCAGTCTAATTTGAGAAATATTCCACTTGATTTTGCGCGACTAATCCTACGATTCCATAAAAAACTCCAAAGGACCTCAACAAAGAAGATTACTGAGGGAACAACGGGGTACAACCCAGTAAACTTAGAGTGAACGGTAGCGAAGATGTTGGAAATACTTTTAAGATGAAAGAGAGAAAGTTAAAGCGGCTTTATGAAGTGTTTTTATTAAAAAAATTTTGTATATCCTTAGAAGTGCTAAAGCTCCAGCTAGGAAGTATTATGGACTTAACCATTTAACATTAAACGAATAACTTTTTATTGAAAATAAGAAAAGTCGTCAGTGAATCACTATGTACTTCCCCACAACGAACTAATTTTTTTTTTTTTTTTTCTGAGGGCTGATTGTGTCACCACGGCCATAGTAGGCCTATTAGTGTGCCCTGTATGTGTTGGTCCCTACAGCAGCCCTGTATCTTTAATAAAGTCCAGGATTCTGCTGCAGGCTCCTTCCATTACTTGCTTCGGTTCCGTTATGGCAGACCCGAGGCAGTCAATCTTCTGCTTTCTAGTGCCTTACACTGGCTTAGAATATGAACCGGAGCCACATTTCCTGCACAAAGGGCTTCTAGCGGTGCCCATATTGTGTATGTGTTAGTTCATATGACAGTGTCCTGTAATCAGCCCTGTTGTCATAGCTCTTAGATCCATTCTGCTCATATTCAGGAGTTCTCGGCTCCTTTTCTCCGAGGGTTCCGCTACAAAGAGTTTTGAGTGTCTTTGCTTTGGGACCCCTCTCCAGAACTGGATGTGATTCCTGATCAGCCAACCTTTTATTGCCGCCCTTGCGGTGCTCTTAGATATCCCGCAGAAGGGTTTCGGTTCTATAGGTTCTCTGTCAGCTCCTGACCGGGCTACTTGATCAGCCCTTACGTTGCCCTCAAACCCTGATGTCCGGAACACGGTGGGATACACATCCAGGGATATACTAGTATCTCCCTTTACTGTCCTCCCATGTATTCCAGCTCCAACTCCTCTCTCGGTTTTTGAGCCGTCTGTGAACCAGACCAGCTTACCCCGATCTTGGGTCTCAAGGTCCAGACAGTAGTTATTTCTGTCTACTTGTATTTTGTAATTTGAATTTTTTTATTAAAGTCAAAAACTGTTGTCGAAGTAATGAAGTTTTTGCTCTACCACCAAAGCCAATTGACCGTTCTGAATCCTCTTATTAAATGTTGCTTCGATACATTTATTATATCGGCAGTTACAAACAATTTTTGAGTCCCCGATCCCCCCTTGAAAATAAAAGGGTCTTATTCATAAACTTATGATTCCACAAATAAAAATTCCTAGAGATACATTTTATCATGATTTATTAGGAGACAAGGAAAAAAAAAAACCTTCATTTTTCAACTTACAAAGACATTCAAAGACATTTCATTTTTTAACTTAAAAAGATATTTGAAGACACATTATTGTGAGTTATTGACTTAGGGTCTTTAACGAGTAACTGACATCTTACCATCAACTCCCAAATGAAAAACGTATGGGCCTCGGCAGGGTTTCGAACCCACGATCTTAGAACGCAATAAATAAATAGATTATTACGAATGATCAAATGTAAGATCGAATATCAAGGTAACAACATTGAACTTTCCCCAGGTTATTTTAGATCAACAATGAATACATGAAAGATATGAATGATTAATATAAATTAATCCGAGGGCGCCGGTATGCATGCTTGCTTACTGAGCTCAAGATCATGGGTTCAAAACCCGGCTGAGCCCCTAGTTTATTTTATCAGGGAGACAAAAAAACTTAAGCACACCGTCCTTCGGATGAGACGTTAAGCGATGGTCTCGAGCCTGTACGATGTCAGGTATTTGTTAACGACCACTACACCAGATGAATAAAAATTTAGGGTAGGCAACATTTAGGACTCCCATAATAGTAGTCGGGCTCATGTCTACAAGAGTGACGAAAGAGCGCACTGGTAGTAGGCGATATGACCTCGTAGTAAAGCCCAGGCATGAGCCACAATAACTA
Organism: Aradus depressus; assembly: GCA_963662175.1. NCBI lineage: Eukaryota > Metazoa > Arthropoda > Insecta > Hemiptera > Aradidae > Aradus > Aradus depressus. The sequence continues at coordinate 38,214,006 of OY759220.1, forward strand.
ATTAACTAGACATAGAAAGCATATATTTATTTGTTAACTTAATAACTGATCAACTATAGACTAAGTGAATCTTAGAACAACTGACTGACCAATCCAAGCCACAGATATATATAATACACTACAATATTTTATGATTGATCTAGAAGGTCATAAAGTGATAACTGCATTTAATACAAATTTTTACATGATTAACAACACACAACTTAAAAAAACATTTAAAAAATTACATTTAAACAGAAATTAATTGCGATAATATCATTTTGAACGACCATAAACAAATTAAAAACTGAATAAATAAATTGATTATTAAAAAGGAACAAATGTAAGTTCGAACATTAAGGTTACAAAATGGAACTTGCCCCGGATCATTTTAGATCAACAATGAATACATGAAGAAATTAATCAGTTTGTAACACAGTGTACAAATATTTCTAGCATATTCTAAAAAAATCAGGTGCTGGCTGATGGTAAACACCATAAAAATGGTAAATGGTAAAGATGGGCTGGGGGTGGTAGAGTTATTTACTGTATGATAAATGAGAGGGAGGGAGGAAGGAGGTCGGTAGATTGTCTTATCGACCTCACCTTCTTTACTTTCAATAGGAAATCCAATCTTATTTGTAATCTTCCTTCCTTCTCCAGGGCTGGCCAAGTCCTGCATCTACACTGGTATGTAGTTAGTTATTGTGACTCATGTCTGGGCTTTAACTACGAGGTCATATCGCCTACTACCAGATCGCTCTGGGTGGACATTCCGATTCCTTTATGGGAGTCCTAAATTTTGCCTATCCTAAATTTTTATTCACCTAGGTCTTTTACAAGTACCTGACATCGTACAGGGTCGAGAACATCGCTTGAAGGACGGCCTGCTCAAGGTTTTTTTCACCTACCATATAAAACACCTAATGGCCTCAGCCGGGTTTCCCGTGCTTCTTACAATATATTATATAGGTATATATTTAGTAAATATTTGGCCCCCCCATTGGAGGACTACTATCCATCGCTACTGGAATTTGCTAAATATTTCGGTTGTAGGAAAGTTGGCACTATGTGGGGCGAGCAGGTTTGGATTGATTTCCTCCTCCTTCCACATGTATGACCTCACACAACTCAAGTGAACTATTTGACACAATCTAGCTGGGTCAACTAATACCATCTCAGATTGGAAAGGTAAATTCTCATTTCTTCTGCAAGACAGTAGGCAAGGCAACTCTTGAAATTCCACTGTATCCTTGGAACATTTAGATAAAACATTTTCTACCCGGAGTTCAATTTAATGAATTAATAAAATACACGTCATTTTATTAGGGCGTAGGTTATTTTTTTATTATAAATAAATCTAAAAACAACCAACATCCTGAGCGGGCAGAAGTTTTCAAATAAATATATAAAATTGTTTTTTTTTTTGTTTTTTTTTTCCTCTTACATAAACAACAGAACACTTCATAACGATCTTATGATACACACAACCAGACACAATACAAACTACTTACATACGGTTTTTTAGAAAACTTTACACACATACAAACCCAGAAATATGTACTTTATCTTACCACAAAACCCCTCACGAAGGTTGAAGAGAAGATGGAACAGACTCAGGTACTGCCCACCTTGAATCATATTCGTTCTTAATTTTTTTTTTTTTCACATCATTTTCCTTTACTTTCATCATCTCTCTTACCCATCCATCAAAATTGTCTTTCAATTCCTTTTTATTAATTTTTTTTTTAATTTCTTAATTTACTTATTTATTTTATTTATTTACTTTTTTCTGTTCTTGTCCTAATAATTAAGATAAATTTTAGTCCCGAGGACCTACCACTGGGTGGCCTTCCTCTCACATGTCCTTCACGCCAACATATCAATACCATCATAGATGCTGGTTGTTGCACCCTAGCAACAGTTGTATCTTTATAAATAAAAGACAAAAAAAAAAATATATTTATTTTATTTATGTAAAACTTACGAATGCATCTTTACACTGATGTAGAATAAAATGTACAATATCTTGGTGTAGAACTAGACATAGGACTAACCTTCTCGCAACATATCAGACAGTTGACGGACTTCTGTTCTCCTATTAGTAATTGGGACTCATGCCCAGGCTTTAACAACCTAGTCATATCGCCTCGCCATAAGGGCCTCGGTTTTGAACCCGCGATTTTTAGTTCAATAGACAAAAACGCCCGCGGTCCTCAATCCAACCATACAAACTCCTGTTGCGGCCAGTGCTAACCTACCTGAGCCAGTAACTATATCCTAAAATTTCTACAAGTGACCCAAAACAAATGTCTTAGAATGGTCTGTAGCTATTCAAGAGATACCTCCATTCTCCAAATCCCTGAATACTTAGTAATAGGTCATACTTGAGACTACATTGCCATACTTAGCAAAAACGTTTTCCTTAAATATGAAACAAACGAGAATGATTTGATTAAAAAAATAGGAAAGACTCAAGGGGGGGACATCAACAAGTTAGGTTCATTTTAACTTGATTTATGTTCAACTTTCAACTATTAATGTTTTTAAGATTTAAATGTCCCAATTTTTTTTTCAACTTTGTCTCTTTTTCTTTCTTCAATTCAGCAGGGATCTTTTTAATTAACTGATTTGTTATATATATATATTTTATTTATTTTCTTAAGGGTAGTTTTAAATAACCTTATAGATCAATATGGTATTTTTTAAATTTATACGAAATAATAAACTTTCTTCTTTTTTTTTTTGTATTTTTTTAAAAACTTTTGCAGCTGAAAATAAATTTAACAAGAGAGAAAAATATTACCATTTACATTCCTCTCTCCTTTTTCTTAAATTTGTCTTTAAATAATTTATTTATTATTTTAATAAATTATTTTTGATAAACTCCAATCAGACCCATGTTCAAAGGGCATAATTGATTAGAATTCCATCTATTTTTTTTTAATGCTTCAGCACTTAATTTCCCTTATTTGGTAACTCTGAAATGTAAATTAAAATGTTTTAATTTTTATTTAACATGTATGAGTTGTCCAATTCGTTTTTGTTACAACAAGCAACCGTTTTGATCAAAAATACGAAGACCTAGGTTGAGCAAAATTATTCCTGTTTTAAATTTTATTCAATACCGTAAACGAATAGTCAAGATTTATAATTTAAAGTTTAACTTTAGAAAAACTTACCTCTCAGCTCATTAGAAAATAATAAACTTTTCAAGCAAGATAAAATTTCCATTGAAAATGTAAATGAAAATTGTAGTGTATAATCCCCCTTCCACTAGCACTTTTCAATTTATTATTAACTAGCAGATTAACCAGTATTGCCGTATCTTTCCATTACACTGAAGCTGACTACGTGCGATGCTCGGACATAGAATAGGAATAGAAATCTTGTCCCCCTCCTTGAAAATAAATGTAATTGGGATTTCCTACAGCGCCCCTTCCCCAACGCATTAATATTTTTATAATTTTTCTTGACATTTATAAATAATATTATAATAAAACACTATGATTTATTGTTTTAAATATATTTTCCTGCCATATTCTCAATATAACTAAACAAAAGTACTGTCCCAGTTGATTAAATTATAATAGAAAAAGAGTATCCATGAAACGTTTAAAATATTTTGGTTTTTAAGCAAGAAAAATGTTTATAAATTAATTTACGTCAAGACGCGTCTTTATTACTATTGTTATTTAATGAAAAGGAAAGTTCAATGAAAGAGCGAGCCTATGGAAGAGGAGGGGGGGCGGGGGAAGTAATGAAATGAAAAGGTGAAGTTTCTTCAAGTTTTATATCGATCAGTATTCAACATTGAGAGGGAAAATTCCAAATGAATCACTGAAAATACACTTTCTCATATTGAATTATTTGTGACAGAAACCATTCTTTTGTCTGATATGAGTGAAAATGTAAGAGTTAATATGTCCGCTGAAAGTCTTGGCGTGCATCATGTACACAATTTCTGATGAAATGAATACATCAACATGAAAGTTTATATGTGTATCCAGAAACCTATAAAAACACCTATCGAATATCAGTCAAATTGGTCCAAGAGATTAGAGGGAGGAGGGAGGGGCTTGACACAAAAATAACAATAACTATCGATGTAATAAATGTATCGACACGAAATTTAGTGTGAGGATTCAAAAAACACCTGTACGACGGGCCTAGGGTGGAGTTGATACGCGGGACAGGATCATACCTGTGACTCCACCTGCGGCTGTCCAGCCGATTTGTCACCTGACGGTTAAAAAAGGAGGCACTGCACTCTAGAACACCGCCAGCTAGGCACGTCAGTGGTCCCCCCCCCCCCCCCCCCCCCACCCGGTGCCATACCGTGGTAGGGCCAATGAAATTATGGTGGATTGGTGTGACCGCCGAGAGTCGCAGATGGTTTCCGGCGATCGCTTCCAGCTGACCAAAGCAATAGATTTCTTTATTGTATACATAACAGAATAGGCCCTTTTCCCCCCCTCCCCCCCCGGATTAGGTAAATTGGGGTTAAAGGGAGAGCGAAAACTTAGTTAATTAATTCGAGCTGAGGAAGTATATTGCCGGTGATTTACCCATTACCTTTTTTTTCTCTTATTCCTCACGCGCTAAAAATATTTACTTTATTTTATTAACAAGAAAAAAGATCATCAATCATTTTTTTTCTGTTTCTCCGGATTACTCTTTTTTTATTGGTCTCTTTTATATATTCTGTTTTTTCCCCAGCAATATTTACATTCTGACTTGAGTCATATTTCCTAATAAGAATGAAATCGGACTGGTTCTGTGCTTGCCATTAAGGTATTTCGTACTTTCTTATATCTACAATAAACTTTCAAAGTTCCCTGAATACGTTTTGACAATTGTCGCGATGATGTCTCTGTGTGTGTGTATGGAACTGGATGTTTGTGAGCGCTCTCACTTAGAAACGATTGCAGCTATCTATGAACTTGAAATTTGCAATGAAGATGTCACATGAACTAAATTATCAATTAACTAGATTTTGGTTAAGATCGGCAGAAAATTGAGACCACTTTTAGTTCGGGGCTTGAAGTATATTTTACACAATACCGCTAACATTTATTACCTAATCAACAATCTCTTCAAATAAATGTTGTAGAAAAAATTGAAGAATACATTTTACACGAAATACAATATTTTACAGATCAGGTTTGTGAGATATATGCCAAAAGCCGTCCAGAAACATAGTTTTGAAACCGAGATGTTTGCTATTCGATTTACGCGAAGACGATTAGTACAATCGAAAAATTGTTAACTAAAAATATTCCTAATCAAATTTATAATCGTTTATGTGCTCTCAGAATTGAGATAGGGTCATAATACTACTAGTTATAGCATCCCAAAGAATGTATTGTGAAATGGCCTTTATGAGACTTTCTTATACCAACATAAATTTGAGAGGAGAAAGGTAGAGTGAGCCACGTTACATATTTCATCACGTTGAGGTACAAATTAATATTATTTAGTTATTGTAGTCGAGTAACCTTTTGTTTTTAACTTTCATTATAATTATTTCACATCTTATTAATTATGAAAGTTGTGCAAAAGATATTCAATGACAAAGAGCAAAAAATATAATTCAAAATTTAAATTAAAGATGGAAATATTAATGTTTCAGTGTTCACTTTATTCAACTTATAATTAAACATTGGTGATTTTTGCGTAGTATGTAATTAAAAAACTTTTCTCACACTACCCGAGTTTGTGGAGGAATGTCAGTTATTTCATTTCTCATTTCGCGCTTAGAATATCAAAAATGAGGAGTACAAATGCAAAACTAATTATTTCGTTTTTGAGAACGTTTACAGTTTATGCATATCTGTTTATGATTGTAAAGTTGCGAGCGCTCTACCGCGAAAACAATTGCAGCTATGAACTTGAAATTTGGAATGAAGAGGTCACATGTGCTAACTTACGATTTTGGCCGAAATTGGTCAAACATTGTGACCACTTTATTTCAGGGACTAATCCTGATCTAATGAGTAAAAGTTGTAGAAAAAACTAGAATACATATCTTGTATTAATTACGATTTTTCGCAGTTTGTCCGGTTTTTGAGATATATACCGAAAACTTTCCTGAAATTAAGTTTTGAAATATATACAATAGTTTGCATATTTTTAGATGTTTCGCAGGATGTCAAATATAAGTTAGTCTGACCTCTCACAGATTTTTATTAAAGTAATAGCTAGCCGGCTTTCGAGGTTTCCCTCATCATCAGGCAGTCTACAAAAGAACCATCCTTAATATGTAATATAAACATTTTTAGATGTTTCCTTGATTTACCCAAAAACGATTGGACGGAAAAATTGTTCCTTACCAAAAATATTTGGTGTTAGTAAATTTTCACTCAGGGGATATACGGTTATAATTAATTTATAATTGTTTGTTATTATATTTCAGTTTGTTTTGGTGTAAATTATTTAATGTTAATTATTGGTTTAATAACAATTATATAATGTATTTTACCCACATCTAGCATATATTAACTCAGTAATAATAATTTATATACGTCAATACAGATCCTGAAGAAGGTACACTAAGTGCCATAAGCTTGGCAGAAATTTCACAAGTTTGTTTTATTTGAACACAAGCCCCATCTCTCCTCCTTCTTATTAACGACTTAGTTCCTGACAATACGGAAAGTGGTTCATGATGAAAGATTTTGTGTCAGAAAAAATATTTATTTAGTGGCTAGATTAATTTCATTTGAATTCTGAATTTTTTGATATTGTTTCATATCATTTTGAAATATACGCAAAGAAGGCAGCAGTAAATTGAGTAGAGATGAAGTCAAGGAAAGAAGGTAAGACGAAGCGAGGGAGGGGAATTAGAACTAAAGAGGTTTGATGACAAACCTGGTGGAAAATTAAAGAGAAGTCGACGAGGGGAGAAGTCATTTCAGGACAAGGCCAGCCTTCTCTCCTGTCTTCTGAAGATGGAGTACACCAGAACAACAATTAAATGAAAAACTGATAATATGAAGTGGGGGGTCGGCAACCGTTGTCATGGTTATCAAGTGTGAGTCGCAGAATCTATAGGAATAACAGGGGCCATTTAGCAAAACAAAATATCTACAACGGATTCAAGAATATTCAGAAATTACATGAAGTTAACATGTAAACTCATAACCAGAAAGAAGGTAAGACGAGGCGAGGGAGGGGAATTAAAGCTAAAGAGGTTTGATGACAAACCTGGTGGAAAATTAAAGAGAAGTGGACGAGGGGAGAAGTCATTTCAGGACAAGGCCAGCCTTCTCTCCTGTCTTCTGAAGATGGAGTACACCAGAACAACAATTAAATGAAAAACTGATAATATGAAGTGGGAGGTCGGCAACCGTTGTCATGGTTATCAAGTGTGAGTCGCAGAATCTATAGGAATAACAGGGGCCATTTAGTAAAACAAAATATCTACAACAGATTCAAGAATATTCAGAAATTACATGAAGTTAACATGTAAACTCATACCCAGAATATTGACATAGCCAGGATGTATATCATTTTTACTTCCCCGATGATACGAATTATAGTGGAAGTTATGTAATCGGAGAAAAAATTCGATATTTTATTTTCATAGAAATTTCATGTTTTTCAATTTTCAGCCGAATGAGTCAAAACGAAAGGCGAGGATTAAGGGAGTGTTTAACACAAAATACATAATTGAGGAAGTACGATCAATGCAGGTAATTTTTTTTTTTGTTTTTTTTTTAGAAAATCGTCGACGAATCACCGGCAATGTACTTCCCCAAATCAACTATTTTTTCGATTCCCCTCTAAAACCAGTCGACCATTTGCACTAATATTTAATAGTTTATTTACAAAAGGGGCTCCTAAAGCCTCATACTAAATGTGGGCAAAAAAAATCATTACATCGGCAGTTATTATATTTTTTGAATTGAGCACACTCCCCTCAATCCCCCTTTCCTTTGACCGATATTGCTGAAATTTCACAGGATAGGTCCTCATTGGGTTTTGAATTGAAATATGATATATAATGTCCATACACTCAGTACATCAAAAGTTAGAATTCAGCGGTTTAGAGTTCACACATGAAATTTTATGTTGATACATTCATTCTATCGGCAGTTATTAGAGTTTTTCTGTTAAGCCTCCACCCTAATCCCCCTTCCCTTTGGCCGATTTGGCTGAAAATCGATAGATATTCTCCTTATGGGGTTCTCGTCACACATATAAAATATTATGTCGAAATATTGATTCTATCGGCACTAATTAGAGTTTTTGAGTTAAGCCTCTCTCCTAATCCTTACTTCTTTTTGGTCCATTTGGCTGAAAATCGATAGGTGTCATCGTAAGAGTGTTCTGGAATCACAGGAAAAATTAGGTGTTGATACTTTCATTCTATCGAGAGCTATCGTGTTCACAGAAACATACGTATATACAAAAAATTTTTTTTCCAAATTTGGAATCTGAAGGTCGGGAACTCCGCATCAAATTGACAGATTACATAACTTTCCCTATACTTCGTATAACTGAAGAAGTAAAATATGTTGAGTAGTTCTTGAATTAGACATAAGAAAACGATCTAGGGGACAGATATGGAACCAATGTACGTTTTGACCCAAAATCGCAAGGATCTAAAGGAAACTTAGAAATCTAAAATCAAAAATATTTTGTCTCTCAGAAGCGATGACAAAGGTTCCTCTATCCTTCAGATACAAGCAAACAACTATAAAAATTGTGATGTTTTCTCAGGTATTTTCCGGACCACTCATTTCAATTCTTTGCCATTAGTGTAATGACTATGATTACGAGGCCAATTTCTCTACTTCAATTCATTAAATGAATAATTCAGCAACCTCCTCCCTATTAACTTGAATAGTTAAATTAGACCGATTTTTATAATGAGGAGAGATGAGTAAAGGCACATTTTACAAATTACATCTTTATTTTCCCAGATTTACTAAGGGCAGTTATGTAATCGGTCAAAAATTCAATGTAGAGTTTTCACCGGAATTTCATATTTCCGAACCCCCGATTTCAAAAATGAAAAAAAAAAATCTTGTTCGAGTGTGTCTGTGAACACATAACTCCCGATAGAATGAATGTTTCTACAAGAAATTTTATATGGGTATCCAGAACCCTATAAGGACAACAAATATTGATTTTCACCCGAATCGGCCAAAGAGAAGGGAGGATTAGGGGAGGGCTTAACACAAAAACTCTAATAACTGCCGAATTCATGAATGTAGCAACATAAAATTTAAAATGATGATTTAGAAGTATTGACGTAAGTCAACTATTGATTAATTCGTTCTGGGGAAATACATTGCCGGCGATTTTACGCACAACTTTTTTTTTTTCAGAAAAACAAAACGTTTTTGCAAAATGATAAATAATTTTTGACAAAAAACTGGGGCTTTGTGGACCGCACGCAATTTCCTGAATCCAAAATTATAAAATTGATAATTTTAGGCTCTACAATTTTGTTCATAAGGCCTTTTATCGAATATATAGCAGTTTATGAACAAATGCCCAAGAAATCAGAAGATATTATAGAAATAGCCCCTACTAAACCAATGACTTTATTAATAGAATTAAAATACGTTTTCCTACTGTTTTATTTTAGACCAGAACCGGTTTTCAACGTAACAGCGCCATCATCAGTGGTTCATCCCACCCACACAGCACAGCGGTTAGTTGTCCTGCTGTGTAGGTGAGATGAACCACTGATGATGACGCTGTTACGTTGAAAACCGGTTCTGGTCTAAAATAAAACAGTGGTAAGACAACGTCTTTTATTTCTATGAGAAATCTCGTCCCATAACATCTTACTGTCACATATTAATGACTTTATTTGTGTAAAATTTTATAGGCTTCAATTTAATGCCTATAGTATATTTTTCTTATTAGAGGCGAAAAACGTTAAGGAGCCAGTCAGTTTTAGCTCCCTCTCTGAAAAAAGTTTACCGATATCGTTAAAAGTCAATAAATAAGTATTCTTATCTTATTCAGAGATTTCTGAATCAGTTGCGCCCCCTCCTCTGATCTCCCACTCCCCTTTGACCGATTCCGCCAAAATTGATATGTGTTGACCCTATGGGGGTTTTGAATTCACATATAAAATTTCGTGTCAATATATTCATTCTATCGGGAGTTATCGAGTTCACAAACACACAAAACTTGAAATTTTGGTGAAAACTCAATATTGAATTTCTGATCGATTACATAACTTCTCGTATACTTCATATAGCTGGGGAAGTACATAAGAACACGGGGTAATGTATTATTTAAGACGCCACGCAATTAGGGGGGTAAGATACATAATACATTAGGGTCACTGTTGACATAAGATGAAGGACTGGCGGCCCTTATTGAACTGAGAGCAGCCCATTGTTCCGGATCATCAGTAGGGTCAACAGAGAGACACGACAACATGGATCCAGGTCTCATCCATCTAATTTCATCCTATTGTTGTTGTATATACTTACCAAAGTAATCAGAAGGTCCTAGCTTGCCCACTTCCACGGCTGTGTCCCCTTCGCCCCGACACTGGAGCACAAGGGCCGTCCCCTCCACGATGATGTAGAAGTCATCCCCAGGCTCGCCTTGCCGCACTATTGTCTCCCCGTCTGAGAAGGAGACCGTTTCCAGGGCGTCTGCCACTGTCAGTCGCTCCCATTTGTCTAAACTTTCTGAAAACATAAACAATACCAGGGTTTTATAAGTCAATTGCGGATAAATTTACAATGGAGAAAGGCTAAGTGGTAATATATTGCAGATGAGGGGGGGGGGGGGGGGGGGGGGAAAGCCATAATGCATGTTGCACTTCTCTCTCTCTCTCCCTCCAACCTTGACCTATATCTCCCCTCCTTCTTAAACCGGCTTAATCCTTTGAGAGCTACGCACTTACAAGCAGACATCATCGAAAAGGTGATTTTGGCTAAGGTTTAATTAGGTAATTGCGTGAGAATGTTGCGAAAATTTTTGAACAATACCTGCAATTATTTTTGTATATATACTGCCAGATTTCTTTACCTCTAAGTCTACTTGTGACTTATAAATAATCCACATTACAACTATTTATTTAATATGTGATAGTAAAAGATTTCTCATAGCAATAAAAGACGTTGTCTTCCCACTGTTTTATTTTAGGCCAGAACAGGTTTTCGACGCAACAGCATCATCATCAGTGGTTCATCCCACCCACACAGCACAGCGGTTAAAGATTTCGCCAGTTGTTCTTTAACCGCTGTGCTGTATGGGTGGGATGAACCACTGATAATGACGATGTTGCGTTGAAAACCAGTTCTGGTCTAAAATAAAACAGTGGGAAGACAACTTTTTTTTATTTCTATGATTTATTTAATATTTTCAAATTATACACGCTTAATGACCAGAGCAGTCCAAAAGAAAACTTGACAGACTCAAAAGAAAACTCATACAACTGTCCATATAGTTACTAGAAATAAACAATAAAATATATATAGGTTAGGTTAGGTTTTATGACTCATGCCCTGGCTTTAACTACGAGGTCATATCGCCTACTACCAGAGCGCTCTTTCGTCACTCTGGTGGACATGAGCCCGACTCTACTGTGGGAGTCCTAAATTTTGCCTACCCTAAATTTTTATTCATCTAGGATAGGGGTCTTTAACGAGTACCTGACATCGTACAGGCTCGGGACCATCGCTTAACGTCCCATCCGAAGGACGGCGTGCTTAAGTTTATTTTACCTCTCAGATAAAATAAACTAAGGGCCTCGGTCGGGCTACGAACCCACGACCTTGAGCTCAGAAGTCAAGCACGCATACCACTGAGCTACCGGCGCCCTCTAAAATATATATATATTAACAGGCATTACAAAAATAAATTCCGACATAATATGATTTAGCATTGATGATCTTGTCAATAACCTGTCTAACGTCTCTCTTATTTCTATTCCCCTTCAACACTGATCGTCTTTACAAAAAAGTTTATTATTATATATTATTTTCATCGTACGATATTTAAATGATATTTTTTACTCGACTGATATGACTGAAATTTTGTTATAATCTATTGTCATCGGAATGAGGTATACGTATCAAGTTTCAGTTTTCTATCTCAGAGGCGAAAAGAAAGGTGGGGATCCGTGGGGAATTACAACTCAAAACCCCTAATAACTGCCGATGTAATGAATGTATCGACATGAAATTTAGAGTGAGGATTCAGAAGTCCCTGTGTGAGTCAACTATTGATTTTTAGCCAAAACGGTCAATTGGTTTGAGAGGGAGTGGAATTCATTGATTAGTTTGTGGAATTCAATTAATTTTTTTTTTCTCGCTTTTTTCATTATAGAAACACATTGATTGAAAGACAGTAGTCGGTTTAATTTTACAGATAAACAACAAAATTATGTAATTTATTATTAAACAACAATATCGAATAAATTGCATAGAATAAACCATTAAGAATAAAGAATATTCGTAGCCCATTGAGAAGGGTTGAATGGACAGAACATAAGAGTCCATTTTTCTCCGAACTACCTTCCATAGAGTTACTGCTCTCTATGAGCTAGCCACAAGATCGCGGGTTCCAAACCCGCCCGAGGTCCTTAGTTTATTTTATCTGGAAGGTAAAAAAAAACGGGAGCATGCCGTCCTTCGGATGGGACGTTAAGTAATGGTCCAGAGCCTCGTTAAAGACCCCTAGGTGTACACTCCATCCAATATATATGCTGTCCTCCTTAGGAAGGCAGATGTATGGAGAAAGTAACAACAGAAATAAGAGAACAACAGTCTGGTGGCCTGTCATCTAAAGTGGTGCTTCCTCCCTCCCCCATTCGACCCCTCTCCTCGTTTAAACTAATGATATTCAATAATTCCTTTACAAGATGTATGAAGACTGTTTCCACTCTCTCTCTTTTAAATATAACCAGAACAGCATTCATTTTTATTAGAAATTAAATGAAATTTTTAAATAAATAAAATATAATAAATAAATAAATGTGCGAACCCAGGATGGAGACTCTGGAGAGGAAACCTTCATACATTTTTCGTTTCCTGATTGTGGAACCCATGAGTATCCTCCGGTATGAGTCCCGGTCGATGCCCCACAATTTGACGGCTGTTTTCGCTTTGACAGTCGCTGCTCGCGGTGTTCCATAGATAAGGGCCAATTCGCCAAAACTGGAGCCCTCTCCTATTGTCGTCACCAGCTCACTGTTCACATATACCTGAAATAAAAAAAAAATATGTCAATTAGAAGATTTACTCTTAAAAAATAAAATAAATGAATAAAAATAAATCAACCAAAGAAAGTATTCGAAATAATCTGAGGATTTTTCGTGAATACGATTTTATGTTTTTACACCTCACACGAGACTGAAGATACAAGAAATGAACAGACGTTATAAACTTTTACTAAGACTATTAGACAAAAAATCCAATACTTATATACAACGCGACCAGATTCGTGCTTCTCAAACCGAAAAACCCTTATATCTCGATTTTTGGCGGAATCGGGATCAAAACATTTTTGGTACGAAAATCATCATTGATTGCTTTTTACTCCAAAAATAAGGTTGAAGTTTTACTTTCTTTGTCAAGTTTCTTAAGTAAGCACAGTTCAACCTAGACATCGTTGGAAAGAGGATTTCAAGCCCTTTAAAATTTTCTATCGAAAATCAAAATCAGTTGATTAGATTTGAAGTTATAAGTAAGGGTTTACAGTTCAAAACTGGTCTCAAGAAATTGTTGGGGTCCTAAAATCGATAATTTGGAAACACGAATTTTAAATTAGTTTCCATGAAAAACATTTTCCCGACCATGTTCTCTTAGAAAAAACAGTGTTTTCAAATTTTTTATCAGTTCACTGTTCAAATCCACGCAAAAATTTATTTTCTTAAAAATGGGTAAAAACAAAAAAAAAAAATGACGTAGAGACCTCATTTGGAAAACACACCGAGAAAATAATAACAAAAAATGGCCAAAATGAAATTTTCAAGAAAGTTTTGCAACCTAAGGCCCATTGGAACGAACGGAGACACGTGTCTTCTTATTTTTGACAGAACAAACAAAAAAAAGTTTGGTCAAATTCCGTGATCTCGACATCGTATCCTCTCCTTGTTAGTGGTGTTAACAGGGAGAGAATTTGAAGTGAGTTTGGTCGTTTCAAACAATTTACCATTTTTTAAAGATCTATTATTATTATTTTTTTTTTTTTTTTTATTTATTTATTTACATATTCACAACGACAACATTTGTCACTAGTGATCGTGATGATGTGCTGTGGCAAGTGTGTCTATTATTATTAATTTTCATTATTAATTTTTCACAAAGATGGAGGTACTTTATTCTTGTAGCTTCGTTAAATATGTAACCCATAATGTCGTTTTTTCACTTTATGTATATATTGTTGTGGAATTAGACAATATAAAAGTTTAACAATTTCTTTGTTTTTATTTACTATATTAAACAGTAGCTTAACACGCCATTTCCTTACCTGCACAAGTGAAGACTTTATATTCTCTTCACTTCGCGGTACCATCTTAAAAATCAATTATATTTTCCAAAAGCCTAATAGAGGGGGTTAGAAGCAAAGGGATGTAAGTGAAAATTCGACTGAAATTGAGATATGTGTGTTATCATCTTCCTTGACACCTACCCTGACTACTGGCTAATGATCACAACGATTGTTAGTACCAGTAATACTATCTAGTGGAAAATACCTGGGAAATACCTGAATTTACGATGTTACTATAAATTTGAAGGTAATTATCTCGAAATTACATTTTTGTCACTTACATCCCCTTGCTTCTAACCCCCTCAATTAAGAACCGTTTAATTATCAACAATGGATCAACTATAGTTCTCTAATATATTAGGCGATTCAAATGAGACAGTTAGAATATATTAATGGTTGTCACCGAGAAAGGTAAATTCTATTAATCTCTTGTCACATGAAGCCCCATTTATCCGACAGGTCCGTTATTCAACGTTCAGGTATATTAGCATTATCCAAACAGACATTGCACTATTGAATAAATGCTACACTATTGCCGGCCTAATAAATCGGAGATTATAACACGAAGAAAAAATCGTCAGTGAATCAACGGTAATGTATTTCTCCAATATGAATTAATCAATTATGTTTTCGCTCTCCCGCCAAAACTAATTATCAATAGATGTGTCGATACATTCATTACATGGGCAGTTATTAATGTTTTTGTGTTGTTCTCCACTTCTGATAACCCGATGTGTCGTACTTATGGGGTTTTGAATTTACTTATGAAATATCAAATCGATACTTTCATTACAATGGCAGTTATTAGAGGTCTTGTGTTCAGCAGTTCCCTTCCCACTCCACATTCTCTTCCCTTTGTTTGATATGGCTGAAAATCAATAGGTTATCGTAAAATAAGCAGGTTACCCAGCTTCGCCTGGAGTAACTTCATACAGGTTAGGAACTTTACACAGGAGGGGGTCATCAAATCAGAATCTCTAATAACTGCCAATGTAATGAATTTATCGATTCGAATTTAGTATGAGAATTCATAAGTCCCTGTGTAAGTTAACTACCTATTTTTAGCCAAAACGGTCGATTGGTTTTAGAGGGAGAGCTAATTGATATACGCTGCTCAACACTCGAAGTGGAACACATAAAAATCTGACGATTCTTTGATTCCCCTAAATTTTCTTCTGGGTTAATGAGGTATATTTCCTCTCCAGAATGTTTCCCTTAATCAAGAGAGTATATGGGCAAATAGAAAATTGCAAGTTTAAGAAATAATAAAGCAACTTTATGGAAAAAAGATTTTGAACAAAATTTACCCACTTTTTACAAAAATGAAAATACTCTTGAAACTGAAAAGAAATTTGAAAAATTCCACTGGTTTAGTATGCTGGTGGTCTTCAGTAGTGAGTGGGGCCTCCTCTTCGTCTTATCACTTCTTGGCACCTTCTGGGCATGCTGTTTATGAGGTCCAAAACTGCTTCCCGTGGGATGCGTTCCCATTCCTCAATAACAGCCTGTCGAAGCTCTTCAAAATTGCCAGGGGATCCTGATCTGCCTCTTGAGATGATCCCAAATGTTCTCAATTGGATTAAGGTCTGAAAATTGTGCAGGCCACACCATACGCGTAATTGACTGCTAACGAAAAAAATTATTGACCGCTATGGAGTGATGCGGTCGAGCATTGTCATCAGCATAATTGCAATTTGCTCAAATTTCATGAGCTAAAGGCATTACAATGCCTGTATCGCACACTACCAGTATCCAGGAATCTTGTCTTAGCTCGATGGATCACACTAGCACAGACATTGAAGCGATTCACCGATGTTTAGCATCCCCATCGCTTGATTAAGCAAAATTCATTATGAACCGATTCACTGGTCAGAACAACTCAGAAACTGTTAATCCACAGATAAAACATTAGACTGTTCAAAAGATAAGAAATTCCATGATACAATATGACTTATCCGGCAAATAACAACAGGACACCAACAGGGTAAAAGTCCATGCAATTTCATTCTTTCTTACTGCTAAGATACAAAGGTAGAATTTTTCCAATTTTTCTTTGTTTTCTCACTCACGAGGCCTCGTGTTACACAACATATGAATGCTCACATTGGTTCAAGCTTCGATAAAATGACACAAAACGAGGTATACTATCGAATTTTTATGTGTTCCACTTCGAGTGTTGAGCAGTGTATTTCCTCTAGTAGTATATATATAATATATATATATATATATAATTGATATATTTCCTCTAGAAGTACATTGCCGGTGATTCAGTGACCAACTTTTGTCACTTGGACCATTTTGATTCCAACCCCGTCAATTATCAATTTTCAGCGGAATCGGCAGAAGGGGAACTAACAATTAATTATACCTAATAAAAATATTACTATGAATTAATGAAAAACCCAATCACAACTTTTTGCTTTTGTTTCCCTGGTAACAAGTCATATAACAAAACATGAATTTTCAGGAATTTCGCGTTTAAGGATTTGGACTAAAAAAATAAAAGTGAGTTGTCGAGTAGGCAACAGAGGAGAAAATAAGTTTATAAAAATTGTTACAGATAAAAATTAATAAAAAAAGATTCCTATAAAAAAAACAGTTACCTATACAAAAATAAGTAAATTATATAAAACTCTTATCGAGGCTTTGAAAGGAGAAAAAAGAGGAAAAAGTCTGAGATCATTTGGGAAATATGAAGGAGAAAAATCAAAGAGACTGTGTTAAGGGAGGGATTTTAATGATTGGAGAAGGGTGAGATATCTTCTAAATATGTAGTTGAAGGAACAAAAAGGGTTCTTTGAAGGGAGAGGTTTGTTTGTGTTTCACATCTGAGGCATTGGCACCTTTTGATGAGAAGACTGACTCCAAAGCAAGTGTCTACGTTTGTCTCTCAGTATTTGAACATTTCGGAGAATAGAATTCTTGTGGATTCTTTAGAAATTCTTCTCATCTAGAATTCTAGGAATTGTACTTGTAAACGGAAAAAGTTTTTGACATTCAACAGATAAAGATAACTAAGAAAATAAATTTTAGAATACAAAAAGTGAGGGCGCCGGAATATACGTGCTTGTATACTGAGCTCAAGATCGCGCGTTCGAAACCCGGCGGGAACCCCTTAAGTTTTTTAACTGAGAGGTGAAAAAAACCTTGAGCATGCCGTCCTTTGGATGGAACGTTAAGTGATGGACCCGAGACTGTACGATGTCAGGTACTCATTAAAGACCCCTACCCTAGATGAATAACTATTTAGATAGTAGCAGTAATTAGTAGGCACTACTACTACCGAATGATACTCAACATTTTCGCAGAGATATTATGAAACAATGAAAATATAATGCAAAAACGAATGTTTTTTAAAAATATTGTCTATTTCACAAGATATATCTCTGGTGTTTGGGCAAAAGGGCTTAAGTCAGAATAAGTCTTGTGGTCCAAAGGTCTTTATTAGTGCATTTAAATATGTAACTGAATGTTGGAAAATTTTACTTTGTTTATATTTAATACTTTTATTGAAATAATATTTGAAGTAGGTAACAAAAATGTGTTTTACCTGATTTGCAGGAGTTTTTCAAACCTTCAGGAATTCCTCTTCTAAAATTCAGATTTTTAGAAAGCGCTCTGCAGTAGGCGACATGCCTTGTAGTTGAAGCCCAGGCATGAGTCATAATAACTCTAAGGAATTTTTTTTTTTTTTTCGGGGCTAGGGTTTTTGTTACTGCTATCTCGAGTATCAATTACGATATGCGAATAGAAAATAATTATAATATAAAATTTCATCTTTACATTCATTGTATAAGCAGTTGTAGTTTATTTTATCTGAGAGGTAGGAGTCTATACGATATCAGGTACTCGTTAAACACCCCAACCCACGTTAGGGATGGGAGATAGTCGATAGTTTTCCACGTATCGATAATTCAGTAAGTTGCCGCTTTTATTGCAAAATACTTCCCAATTACAATATTATATTATAATATGATTACATATTTTATTTTTATTTTTTCTATGTTATGGAGGATGAAAGGGGAATACAAATATCAATCGAATAAGTAACTGTTCTTTCAAATCAAACTTTTATTTTACGGAAATAAGATTTTCTGTCGAAAATAATCAAAACCTTGCACAAAGTACATCCTGTTTGATAAAAAACTTTCACACGTCCGATTTTGGCGGCATACTGAAATGAAGACGCTACGCTTCACATTTCCAAGTTCCAAGTCCAACAGACTGACTCGAACTGAGAAATAGAGTTAAGTAGAAAGGAAACTGGAAAGAAGAAAAATAATAAGGAGAAGGAGTTTCTTGTAAGAAGGACCGTCATAGAATCATAATAGACGTATCTTTCTGCTTTAGCACTCTATACTAGGAATTGGAATGGTTTTGTGTTCACAAGTAGCAAGCTTTCATTCAAAATATTCAAATATTTCTAGGGAAATAATAAATAAATTTTATTAATATCATAAAAAATTAATATCGATAGTTACTTGGGCTATCAGTAGCACGAACGATATTCATGAACTATCGGTATCGAATATCGCCCATTCCTACCCTAGGTGAATAAAAATTTAGTAAAGGCAAAATTTACTACTCCCATAATGGACGATTATTATTGTAGTTAAACTCCAAGCATGAGTAATAATAACTGACTATAAGCAGTTGTATGCAAAAATTTAGGTACTTGATATATGCTTTAAAATACATGCAATGTCATCAATTTGATATTCAACTGGGTAGTTTTTAGATACAGATCCTGGAAATTCGAATATCCAGTGTTGTAGTTGAAATATCTCTGTTATTTATTGTACGTCAATATAAATTTGTGTTATTGTTAAGTAAAGATCTGTTCGAAGAACAAAGGAACAGAATAATTTGCATTCCATCTGCATACAGATTAGGGCTCCTCAGGGAAACCAGAGCTGAGAGGAAGGAAGAGAGAGTTTTATTCATAGAGACGAATAGCTAAGGGTTGGCAGTGGAATTGATTTAATTCGAAACGAACAATGAATTGTGTTATGGAACATTTTGTAGACCCAAGGAGTATAGTCAGCTAGGAGAAAGCTTGTCTTTGAGTTAGGTCAGTTCAGGATTAGGTCGGTTCAGGGTAGTACACTGATCAATGTTTTTTTGAAGAGTTTATACCACCTTGCACTGTCCTACCTCGAAACTATACAAATAGGGGTAGAAGGAAACTATCTATGAAGTATAGGAGAAGTTATGTAATTGGTGAGAAATTATATTTTGAGTTTTCACCTAAATTTCAAGTTTTCCCGTGATTTCAAAAATTAACAAACAAATTCCTGTCTGACTGTGAACACGATAACTCCCAATAGAATGAATGTATCAACACGAAATTTTATTTGTGTATACAAACCATAGGTTGATTTTCAGCCAAAGCGGCAAAATGGCCAAATCTGCCGAAGTAATGAAAAAAGAATGACGCCTATTAATATTCCGTTAATCTGCCGAAGTAATGAAAAAAGAACGACGCCTATTAATATTCCGTTAATCTGCCGATGAGAAGGAGAGGATCAGAGGAGGGCAATCAACTTAAAAACTTTAATAACTGTCCATGTAATAAATGTATCGATATAACATTTAGTACAAGGATTCGATTAATGTGAAAGATAACGTAGTTAATTAATTTGTTCTGGGGAAGTACATTGCCGGTGATTCTTAGCATCTTATATCAATGTTCCTAGTCTGGGATAAAATCGGTGGCAACAGGTCTTTCAATAGATAGGAGATAGGGGATGTGTTGTAGGGCAAGGGGGAGGCTCTGATCGGTTGTGGATGTGGTCTGGAGTATCTGGGGGGAGGTTCTGAAGGAGGGTGTACCTTTGTTTGAGGAGCACTTGAGGTGTACATGTTTGGAACCAGGGGAGCTAGGCGCTCCAAGGATGCAACTGCCCTACTGCCCTACTGCACTGACTATCCAACAATCATTAATCCACAATTATCATTATTATAATATAAGAGTATAATAGCTTTGGTTTAAAATTCTGTAGCAGTCTAGCGAGAACAGATATTTACAACTGTATAAGAATAAATACAACAAGCAAATGTGCTAAAAGAGAGATAATGGCAATGCAAAATCACCCAGTGGAGACACTCCCTATTTTTGGCAAGAATCAAACTAGAAACGATATAAAAAGTGTTGTTACATTTACTTTCCCAGTTATACGAAGTAAATCGGAAGTTATATAATAGCTCAGAAATTCGATGTTGAATTTTCACCAAAATATCATATTTTCAGGGGGTCATACCTTCTCAATCCTCATACTTACTACTTTTTGAGTTGCGCCCTCCTCTGGTCCACCCCTCCCTCCCTTTCCCCCCACTCCCCCTCGGCCAATTTCGCCCGAGAAAAAGCCTTCAACGAAATTTCAAGCTACGATATCCCCCTAAACAGTTTCTGCCCATAACTCCAGAATGCTCATCTCTCATTATGTGGTGTTTTCTTCAATAAACAAAGTATTACCCTAAATGGATAAAGTCCTGTAATACTGAATCATTTTTTGACAAAGATAATAAATTTTTGAAATGGATGAGAAAAGGTGGTACTACCGTTGCACCTGGAACATTATTTATGCGCCCTAGTACTGGAATAGAACAATTAATGAAGGATGATGCTAATACAATGTCGGCTACTGTTGTTTCGACGATTCAACTGCTTATTATAATTTTTTATTTTCAGGAGTACATAATTTAGATACACAATAATGGACATTCATTAGTTAAATAGAGAGGATCATCAGTTATTGGCCCATACTATTATTACTGAATTTAAGGCATTTTATTTACTTGATATTTGCCGTAGTTAATCTTTTGCTTGGATATTAATTATTATAAATATAGATTATTGTTGTTTTGCTGTTGTAAATAGAATTCCATTAAGGGCTATATTAAAATTGCTTAATTATTGTAATCAGCGTTTATTAGTTTATATGATTATGTACAAGCACCGATAAATTCTAGTCGTTTCTCATCATATTGTATATTTTATAAACGCTTTCAATATATCAATGTACTGTAATACATGGAGTACAATTGAAAACGTTCGTTTAGGTCCATTAGATGCTGAGATATGCCGTTAAGAGTACCTACCCCAGTTTCTGGTAATTAGAAAATGCTGTGTTTTGCATTTCTCATTTTTGTATCTGGTCAATCAAAGACTTTCCCATAAGAAAAATAAAAGAAAAATTGTGAATATCTGCCATAGAAATGCAGCGTCTGCTTATTCGGATGCTTTTTGAAATACAATGATAATATGGTAGCGATAATGGTAGGTAGGTTGGTGTTTTGATATCGAATCTTTTTCTCCGTGTCAAGTCCCTGAGGACAGTCCCTGTATAATTTCCGGAGCGGGGCTCTTCCTGTCTTCCTTAAGGAACCTCTTCTACACCTTCTAACATTGTACCCTTCTACCTCAATGACTTTTCCACTCTTAACTCTTTCTCAGTATCTACGTTCTTCTAATTAAACTAATTGTGTGTCAAAACTCTGACAACCTAAAAAAAAAAAAAAAGCCCAGGACATTAAGCTATGATTAAAGACCCCTACCCTAGGTGAATAAAAATTTAAGGTAGGCAAAATTTAGGACTCCCACAGTAGAGTCGGGCTCATGTCCACCAGAGTGACGGAAGAGAGCTCTGGTAGTAGGCGATATGACCTCGTAGTTAAAGCCCTGGCATGAGTCATAAAACCTAACCTAACAGCAAATGACGTTGAGGAATATCTTCTACATACATGACAGAGTATAACAACTTAATACAATATGAGAAATTAATCAATTCCACTTGTCTTCAAAAATAAAATGTAATGAAATGCATCATGAATGTGTTAAGTTGAAGCAAGCTTCAGGGTTTCTGGGTCAACAGAGACATCAAGACTTGCGGTAACATTCCCTCTCCCCATTCACTTCTGTTAATGTTGTCATCTTCTTCGACGGAATGACATCGCGGCGCCCAGATGAATAATTCCATCTTGAAATTAGCATAACGCTATCTCTATTTCTTGGAGAGTATTCGATATAGTACTTTTGGAAGTAGGTGGCTTATTTATGTTACAAAGATTCCAATGTCCAATCCTTCGTTTTGCAAATGATTATTTAAAGAATCGGTTAGAATCGATGTTAAGTTGTAAAACTCCTGATAGAGAGAATATATCGCACATGTATCTCAACAAGTGATACAAAATCTGTATTTTCGAGTTATCACCATGGTGAGAATTGGGAAAACGGTCTCTATCAAATTTGAAAAGTGTAGCAACTTAGCTTCAGATCCCGCCCGCCAGAGAGTATATATACCGTGTAGCTCTTCATGTTTAGAAGCTCCCCCCAAGAGTGACATATTATCAGTTTAGTATCGAATCTTGTCGTGTATGAGTTTTATAACCTCAGTTGAAAACTGTGTCTATAAATTTTAGAAAAATTATTAGTTGCGTAATTGTTTTTTTGTTTAGCTCATTAACAGTTTTTCGCGATTTTCTCAAAACGTTAATTTTTGACTTGTGTCACTAAATTAAAAATTAAATTTCGTTGAAAACTTCAACATCGAATTTCTGACCGATTATGTAACTTCCTCTATACTATATGGAAGTAAGAACAATTTATCGCACCCAAGTGGAGCTAGAAAATTATCATATTTCGAAAAAAATATTGGCATTAATACATTATGCTTTTTGGCAAAAAAGTCGAGAAAAAAATCAGCTTGAAATGTTTTCTTTTTTCTCTTCCTTCTTTCTTAAAAATAAATATGACAACATTAAAATGCTGCTTTGAAGAAATGCTAATTTGAGTGGTGTCATTTTTCTTCTTCAAGAGCAGAGAATAAATGACAAATTATACAATATAAATGTGGCAGTACAGTCAGAGCAAGTAAGATATACTGGGTGGTATGGTGTGTACACCAAGGGACCTAAGCATCCAATGCTCATGTCCCTTCCCTACTCGCTCTTCTGTTCTTCCCCAGCACGAATTAATTAACCATATTTTCGCTCTTCCTCTAACATCGATTTACAATATAATAGTTGACTTTTGAGGCAACGGGGGAGGCCGGTCCACCAAGGAACGGTACATGTTTACTCTAGACCCCCGAATTAAGGCTGGTTTTAGAGACAGAAGGTCTGCTACCGACTTTCACTGTGATCCGGATCTGTGCCCTAGATGGAGTAGCGACTGGCTCTCTAACTGTGTGTCACATAGAACATACAACAGTCACGATCATCTTGTAACATGTACCAGAGACCAATGGCAGATCTCCCAATAAATCATTGGGGTCCCGTTTACCAAGAGCGGTCATTTTACACAGACGGCTCTTCGTTTACTGTATACAAAAAGAATTGGGACACCAAGCCTTCTTAAAAAAAACAAATAAGATTTTCTTCTTATGGACCAGGAGCTGCCGAAAACTTCTAATATATGTAAGATATATTCTGAGCCGAAGAAGGAATGAAATATTGTCAAACCATGTTGAAGACATCTCTGCAAGAAATTACAGAAGAAAATAACCAACAATCAACCCAGAAAAGCCTAAGAAACACAAATATTTTATTTATTTATGTTAAAAAAAATATATATATATATATATATATATATATATATATACGTATATACTTTTCATTATTTGTATATTTTATTGTTCTATCATCGATGAACCACTGATCATGACGCTGTTGCATCGAAAACCGGTTCTGGTCTAAAATAAAACAGTGGGAAGACAACAACTTTTACATTATTTCTATGATAAATCTCGTCCCACATCATCTTACTTTCACATATGAAAATTACCACTACACCGCACAGCTTATATCTAGTTTTCGTAGCAAACTTTAATATTCAATATTATACAATGAATATAGTTTTAATATTCAATATTATACAATGAATATAGTTTTAATATTCAATATTATACAATGAATATAGTTTTAATATTCAATATTATACAATGAATATAGCTTTAATACATTATGAATATGAAAATAGCAAAAATACGAATTCGCAACTTTACAATGCATAGAAATAGTTTTCTAGATAGTGGGCAGATCAAACTAGCGAATGTGTCACGTTTGTTACTTTACACCTCAATTAAAACACCTTCATTAGATACCACACTGTACGGATGGCATGTGCCAATGACGATGACGCAATTTAACAGTGGGATGGTAACATCTGATATTTCTATAAAAAAAACTTATCCCACGACATCCTTACTATGATATAGTAATAGTAAAGTCTTTATTAACATAATAGAATATTACATACAATACATATATACATTAATGAGATCTTTTATGAAGACAAACTCAATGGCCTAAGCCGACTTACTATGATAATATATGAAAAATGTATTCAATACTTAAGCATAGTTAGAACTTAGCTAGATTAGAGTTAAAGCCTGGGGATAGACAGACGTCAAAACTCTTTAAAAAGGATTTAAAAGGACCCTGAAAATACAAATTGATATAAACTAGGCAAGTTGATATGACGTCACCATGGACATTACAGAACTTAACAACCCCCAATGTACCACATTCAGAAAACAGTAAACGTAGTCATAAACATGTTTTATGGGTAACCTTGGTCATAAAAATACATCCCCATGCAGAAGGTATACATAATTTCCTCCATAAACTCCCTTTGAAATGTCTTCCTTATAAAATGGTTAGTTGTTAAACTCCTCCCTTTAGAAACTTACAACTTAATAAAAAAGGTCGTCCGTGAATCACCGGCTATGTATTTCCCCAGTAAGAATTAATCAATTAATTTTTCGCACCCCCAAAACCAGTCCGACCTTATGCGCTAATATTCAACAGTTGACAAACATAGGAGCTCCTAAATTTGGCAATTATTAGTTTTTTTGATTGAGCCTCCCTCTGATCCCCCCCTTCCCTTCCGCCAATTCCGCTGAAAATTAATGTGTCGTCCTCATGGGGTTGTAAATTCACATACGAAATTTTGTGTCGATACATTCTTTCTATCGGCAGTTATTAGAGTTTTTGAGTTAAGCGTCTCCCCTAATCCTCCTTCACCTTCGGCTGAAAATGGATAGGTCGTGTCGATTCATTCTATCGGCAGTTACTAGAGGTATTATGTTAAGCCTCCCCCCTAAATCCCCCCTTATCTCTGGTCGATTTAGCTGAAAAACAATAGGTGTCTTCGTTAGATTCACATATAAAGTTTCGTGTCGATACAAACATTATATCGGGAGTTATTTGGATGGATTTGGAGTTCGGAAAACATGAAATTCCGTTGAAAACTTGGCATCGAATTTTTACCGATTACATAACTTCCCTATTACTTTATATAGCCGGGAAAGTAAAAATAACATTTTTAAAAATATTATATAGTAAATAAACAAGGAAGGCTTCACGGCAAACTAAAGTAGGTGGCAGCACAAAGAAAAGCCTTAGGCGCGAGGCCCGACTCGAATTTCAGTTTTTCTTTTCCAACCACCAGTTTTTTTAAAGACTAATTGTTAAATGAATTTTATGTTTTACTATGAATGTATCTGTTGCTGAAGGGCTGAAACAGTGGAAGTGAAAACTTCAGAAGAGAGAAGGTAGACATCAGATAGGACGGTAGGCAATCTCAAAGGTACCTTACTAAGGGCTGTTAATATTGGAGTGAGCCAACACTGGCTAAGGGCTGGATTATTCATGGTTATACACCCGCCCTTAGTTTGTTGAAACCATCTGCCCCAACTATCTTGTATAGCCCTTTTGAATCTTAACTCAACTTTCTGTTCTGACAGTGGCTAGCAGAAGGATACGGGTATTACCTTGTGGACTGATAGAGAAATAAGGGTTCACTGAGGGTTGATAGAGAAGTAAGGGCTCATTCACTGAGGATAGATAGAGAAATAAGGGTTCACTAGATTGAGAAATAAGGGTTCACTCGAAGTACGTAGAGAAATAAGTGTTCACTGAGGGTTGATAGATAAATAAGGGTCTACTGAGGGTTGATAGAGAAATAAGAGTCCACTGAGAGTTGACGGAAAAATATGGGTTCACTGAGGGTAAACATAGAAATATGGGTTTACTGAGGGTAGACATAGAAATATGGGTTCACTGATGGTAGACATAGAAATATGAGTTCACTGAGGGTAGACATAGAAATATGGGTTCACTGAGGGGGTTCGAGAACTAAGAGTGCACTAAGGGTAGATTGGAGACCTAATAGCTCATTGGGGTAGAGATCCAATGGTTGATTGGGGGTAGATAGTGAAAGATACATTTTCAAAAGATGTAAAGTGAACACGTAAGATTTTTTTTTAGCGCTTCCACAGAGAAGAGATACGAGTAATGCATGCTTAGTCATTCCAACTAACAATACGTCTAAGTACTCCACTTACCTCCACCTCGCCGAGGTCTATCACATAGAAGTTGTCCCCTTCATCGCCCTGCTGGATGATGGTCTCCCCAGGAAGGAAGTTGACGGGGAACATTGCGTCGAAGATGTCCGACCTCTCATTCTCGTCCAGGTGGGAGAACAGCACATTCTTCGCTATCGCTTTCGATAGGGCCGCCATCGTTTTGTAGTCTTTTGGAACCACCTGAAATAACAAAAAAATAAAATATATATTACTATATCAAACCGCCACAAAATATGGTCCTAAGTGAACTTGGAGCCCTGTTGACAAATCTCTCCACTCATATCTGGCCAGGAAGACAAACAATTACGTGTGGTTAGAAACAAAGTGGTCATGCAACAAGACAACCACACGTCATTCTATGATTAAACAGTAATCACAAACTGAGGACAATTTATCGTAGAATCATAGAAAGAACAGCCCGGCAAATAGGCTCGCTTTGCGGCACAAATCTGCAACGGAACTAAACCTACCGCGGCTGGTTTAATCCAAAATTTTATGTTCGACAATTACTATAATTATAATTGTTTGAACATAAAAATATAATTTTATGCAACATGCGAAAAATTACAACTCTTAAGAAAACAATTTATTTTCAAAACGAGAAACAATATGACTTTATCACAAGACCGCAGGAAAAAGGTATTAGTACATTTTTTGTGAAGAATATTCCCCTCTCAATTTGTGTGTAGTTAATTATGTCAACAGAGCTAGGTAAAGAAAAAAATAATTTTTCCCAACAGCTTAACTAGTTTTCTTTTGACTGAGTTTTTGGTTTCTTTAACCCAGGGGGAAAAAAAAAACAGTTCAAATCGTTATCTTCCAATGGACGATATTTTAGGCAATTTCAAAGTCCAATTTCCCACAAGACAACCTTCTCCCAGATCATCAATTCGGCTTTCGACAAAGGCATTCGACAATACAGCAATGCCATCGTTTGGTCGATTACATCGCTACCAGCTTTGAAAGAAAAGAGTTCTGCACAGGCGTATTTCTGGACATTGAAAAAGCTTTCGATCCAGGCCTCCTATACACACATAAAACTCACCTTCCTCACACATATTACTTAATAATTCAGTCATTCCTAGAGAACAGAAACTTAAACGTGTCAGGGATCTTCTTCATCGCATTTTTGAAGAACAAAGCTGGAGTTCCCCAAGTAAGTTCCCTCAGCCCCCTACTCTTCTCTATCTACACATCACACATCCCACAACATTTTCTGTCAAGTTTGCGTAACAGGTTTCTTCCAAGTCAGTCGTCTGTCAAGGTAGAGTCCTAAGTATCGTAAGTCTTCGTCGTGTTTCAGAGAGACATTATTCTGCCAGTAGCACCAATTGATGAACTAAGTTTGTGTTCTTAAGCTTCTCTGGGATGTTACTTATTATAAATTCGTACTGGGGAAGTACATTACCGACGATTATTTGTTTTCCATTTTTTCCCATCGTGTGGAATATTCTAACCCCGAAAATAAGATGGTGTCTCCAAGAAGTACATCGAACACAGTCAGGAAGGTGATGGGATTATCTGGATTACCCCATAAACCCCTTCAGAATCTTTCAGCAAATCCTTGATCATTTTTGATGATGTTCTGGCATTACAGGTATTTCCCAGGAGTTTTGCTAAGTGTATACAGACTGGTAATAAGTTTGACTACTATCAGACCGCCCGGATACCTTATCTTCATGCTGGTTGAACACATTTAGAGGTATGATAAGGTATTGTTTTACAATAGGACCTCGAGGACAATACCTGATGTAGTTATCTAGTTTGTCTGAGGTGAAGTACACAAAACAAACAACTATTTAATCATTTGTCCTAAATAGAAGCAATTTACTTTTCCAGCAATAATTAATCGATTAAGTTTTCACTCTCCCACACCAATCGATCTCGACCCTTTTAATCAATAGTTGACAGGAACTTCTGAATCCTCGTACTGATCTCGATACATCGACAGTTAGCGTTTTTAGGTCAAAACCCCTAATCTCTCCTTTGGCCTATTCAACTGAAAATCTATAGATGTGTTCTTGATTGGATTAAAATTTAGGATATAAAATTTCATGTCGATACATTCATTACATCGGCAGTTATTGGGGTTTCTGCGTGGAGCCCCCTCTGATCCTCTCCTTCCTTTCTGCCGATTTGGCTGGAAATCAATCGGTGTTGTCCTTATTGAATTCTGGATACACATATAAAACTTCATATGAATACATTTTTTCTAGCAGGAGTTATTGTATTCACAAATAAAAACAAACTTTTTTTTTTTGGAACTATGGCCTCAAAAAACATGAAATGCCGGTGAAAACAACATGACATTTCTGATTGAATGCATAGCTTATTACATAGGATTATCAATATATTACTTGGTGGTAGCCAGGTGTAGTGGACTAACTTGTTAAATAAGTAATTAGATTTATCAGTCCAACATATTTTTTTAGGATTCAGGGTTGGAAGAACTGGAGACGCTTGATGCTAGTTACATGGCTCACCTATACAACTATCGACTCTGTAATTTACTATAAAATCTCATGTCGATAGATTCATTCTACCGGGAATTATCGTCGTGGTCACAGAAGGATTCTAGAGGCGGTAATAAAACGTTGTAAACTCCGCATCTCCTATACTTCGTATAGTTGAGGATGTAAACATTTCTTGTGTGCCTGGGGGCGTCGATGAACAGAATATCTCCCGATATATTCAATATATCGACTCGAAGTTTTATATTGAAATTGAACCCATCGATTCTCAACTAAATCGATAGAGGGAGGGAAATTGTGTTTTCAGAGAGGGAGCGAACACATAGTTGTTTAATTGTCGCTGAGGAGGTACATAGCTGATGATTCAACGATGACACACAGACAGACGATGCACATAATTTAGGGTTTTTTGATGTTTGGTCTGCTCTCCGCCACAATAAAATTAGAAGGTGCGACTGTCTCCATGGGTTGAGTGAGAGGCCGGCCAGTTGTGGTCAAATATTGAAGTTATTCTGATGAGGTGTCACACCTGGGTGGGCAGACTTAATGAAGTCCCTTTACATTGTCTCCTTTGAAACTCTACATAGCTTAGGATAAATTTGCATGATTTGGTCAATCTAGCTTCAGTCCTCCATATTGTTCCTAACCATTCGCATAACGTTTCACTTCCCCACCTATTCGAAGTACAGGGGAAGTCAAAAATTCTATGTGGAGTTTTCAACGGAATTTCATGTTTTCCGACCATCTAGATTCCAAATATGAAAAATAAAATTTTTTGTCTGACTGTGTCTGTGAACAATACGATAACTGACGATAGAATGAATGTATAATCACGACGTTTAATATGTGAATCCAGAACCTTCTAATGACGACTCTAATTGATTTTCAGTCAAGTGGAAGGGGGGCAGGAGGCTTAACACAAAAACTCTAATAACTGCCAATAGAATGGATGTATCGATATGAAATTTTATATCTAAATTCAAAACCACATAAACAAAACTGTCGATGAAGCGAATTTATCGACAGGAAATATAGTATGAAGATTCAGGAGAGATCTTAGAGGGAGATCAATCGGAGCTCAAGAATTACAGGATACTACTGTTGTCCATTCACCCACAGAACCCTTTATTCTTTATATACATTTTTTGAATATCTTTATATTTACTTTGCCATTTGTAGATTTGAATGTGTGACGTCTGTAATATCAGTGGGATCACCACCTCTCAGAGACCCATATAAAGGCCTCATTCATATTTATGTCTGTAGCTCCAACCTTCTTTATAGATCTCCACTCTCGAGATCTCTGCAACTTTTATTTAAAATTAAATAACCTGATTCTTAACTTATATAAAAGTAGGTGAACCACGGGCTATATGTACTTCCCCTCAACGAATTAAGTTCTCGCTCTCCGTATGAAAAAAATCTACCGATTTGGTTGAAAGTCAATTGACATAAAAGTGTCTTATTGAGGGACTTCTGAATCTTCCCTGTATTATGTATTTTTATTATATAGAGCAAAAAAAATTTATATTTTTACTTAAATCCATAAAGGGAACAAACATACCAAGTTTCATTAAAATCTGAGATCATGGGTGTCGGACCCTGGTTGAACTGATATGGAATGACCCATACCCTAATAACTGCCGTAATGAATATATCGACACAAAATTTAGTAGAAGGATTCAGAAGACATTATATCTATACACTACGTAGACACTATATCTATACACTAAGTAAGTCTAATAATGGGTTTTAGCAGCAATCCTCTTGCCCCATCTTTGGAAGCTCTACAGTTTTATTTAGCGTACGATTCTTTACCGAGTACCTGAGATCGCACAGGCTCGAGACCTCCGAAAGACAGCGTGCTCAAGGTTTCCCTTGAACTACTGGTTCTCCTATCTGGGTTAGCTATCTCTGGAGTTGTGGTGGTGTGGTGTGGTGTCCTATAAAGGTCCCCCTAGCCTTCAAAGTTTCTGTGGTCTCTCGGTTAACTATTCCCTATATGTGGTCGTCAACTTGCTGACCACACTCAAAGTTTACCCC
The DNA here is from genome assembly GCA_963662175.1 of Aradus depressus. Lineage (NCBI taxonomy): Eukaryota > Metazoa > Arthropoda > Insecta > Hemiptera > Aradidae > Aradus > Aradus depressus. Next base: position 38,245,342 of record OY759220.1, read on the forward strand.
ATTTCACACTTCTTGTTCCCATACCATCCATCATCTGAAATAATGTACCAAATAACCAGCTATCTGGTCTGTTTATGGTAATGGAATCAGTTCTAGAATGGTTACAGTATATATACCATAATCCCATATATATACGAGATATAGTCTGCTCAGCCTATTGAGTAAATGCATCCTAAATTATATTTACTAAAGTTAGGCAAAATTTAGGACTCACAGGAGAGTCAGTCTCATGCCCACCAGAGTGACGAAAGAGCGCTTGCGCTATGACCTTGCACTTAAAGCTTGGGCATGAGTGTCATAATAACTATATTGCTCAACTCGTAAACAAATAAATATTTACAATTTAGGTTAGGAGACTTATCAGTTACTGTTGTTGTTAATGTTAATCTTCAAAAATCCTCAATTTAATCTAGTAATTTAGATAAAGATTTATTTTTATTGTTTAAACATTCTTAGAATGGAAAATCACAGCTCAGATTCTTACTTCCCCAGCTCTAAGAAGTATAGGGGAAGTTATGTAATCGGTCAGACATTCGATGTTGAGTTTTCACCGGGAAATTCATGTTTTTCGACTCAATGTTTCCAAAACTGAAAAATAAAATGTCTTTGTGTCTATTAAATAACTCAACTTTATTTATATGTCTTCTTCTTCTTCCTGCGGCGCTACGGTCCTGAAAGAACCCGGGCCTCCGTCACAATCCTCCTCCATTCGTCTCGATCCAAAACCTTCTCCATCCATCCTCTGATGCCCAACACTCGGAGGTCCGCCTCGACGTCGTCCAGCCAACGGAGTCTCGCCTGCTTGATAAGCACCAGGTCGGAATCTCCGTAGAGGTTTTCAATTTTCTGTTCTTCCAGATACACCATCTGCCGTTCTCGGAAACAGGTCCATTAATCCTTCTAAGTACCTTCCGTTCCCACAGTAGCAGAGTCTCTTCAGTTTCTTATGTCATCGCCCAAGTTTCACCAGTGTAAGTTACAATTGGACGGACAATGGTTTTATAAACAATTAGCTTGACCCAACTTTATTTATACCTATGTATTACAATTTTAATGCTTGTCTCCTTCAATATACTCTCCACTTGCACTAATGCATCTCTGCAGTCTTGTTTTCCACTGGTTAAAGGCATGGGGAAAATCCATTTCTGTCAGCTGTTTCAACACATCCGTCTTTTTCTTCTTTACATACAGCATCAGCTGACTCAAAACGTGGCCCTTTAAGCACTGATTTAACTTTTGGGAAAAGATAGAAAGTCGCACGGTGCTAAATCGGGCGAATATGGAGGATGTTCAAGTGTACGTCGTGCTTTGACGAGGTTTTTTCATTCTTGGTGATGACTGTGTTTTCCAGTGTATTGACTGTCTTTTGGCCTCAGGATCATACTGGAAGAGGGTTTTCCAGTGTATTGACTGTCTTTTGGCCTCAGGATCATACTGGAAGAGGGTTTCGTCAAAAGTGAATGAATACTTTTTGAAACAAGTTTGGATCTGCGTCAAGTTGCTTCAGAGTGTCAACACAACATTCCTTGCGATGTTCTTTTTGTTTTGATGTGAGAACCCTTGGGACCATCTTTGCACAAAATTTTGTCATCTTAAGATTCTCGCGCAAAATTTTCCATGCGTTGTCTTTGTCAATATTCACAGATTCAGCTATCATTCTTCTTCAGAATGACAGTCTTGTTATTTAATAGACATACCTCAATACTTCGCTGGGAAAGTATACAGAGAGTTCTCAGAGTATTAAAAGAAAATGTAGAAAGGTAGTGTGTGGTATGGGTTTAACATGAGCTACTGGCTACTGGCTACTAGCTACATACCAACGAGGAGAGAGGCAGACTACTAAAGGATTAGTGAAGTTGACTTGAGTAGCAGTCCTAGCAGCATACTAACTTAGCTCTTCTTCAACAGGTCTAAGTACCTAATCTACTCATGTAGAGAGCTAACGACATTCCTCCCTTGTACATCTCATGTTTCAATTAACTTTCGAGTCTTCCGCCCCAACTAAGTTTTAACTTTCCCAACTATACAAAGTATAGGGGAAGTTATATAATCGTTCAAACATTCGATGCGGAGTTTTCAATGGAATTTCATGTTTTCCGACCTCTAAATTCGAAATATGAAATCAAAAACTCTTATAACTGAAGTTGTAATGAATGTATCCAGCCAAGATTTCATAAGTGAATTCAAAACCCCAAAAGGATGACACTTATTAATTTTAAGCGGAATCGGCAGAAGAGAAGGGGATCAGAGGGGAGCTAAACTCAATGAGGACAAAACTTGCCAAATTTCAGCAATATCAGCTGAAGAGAAAGGGGGGTTCAGGGGAGAGGACTCAATTCAAAAACCCTAATAACTGCCGATATAATGATTTTATCGACGATATACAAAATTATATATGTGTATCCAGAACCCTCTAACGACGACACTTGTTGTTTTTCACCCAAATCGACCAAACGGAAGGGGGGATTAGGGGGAAGGATTAGCAGAAAAACTAATAACTGCCGTTAGAATGAATATATCGACATGAAATTTCATATTTAAAGTCAAAACCCAACTAGGACGTAACTTGTCAAATTTCAGTGATATCGGCTGATGGGAAAGAGGGGATCATGGGAGGGGGCTCAATTCAGAAATCATAAACTGCCAATGAAATGAATTTATCGGCACAAAATTTAGTATGAGGATTTAGGAGCCTCTATATAAGTCGACTGAAGTGGGAGTGAAAAGTTGATAGATTAATTTGTTCACAAAAACATTTTTTTTCTGGGAAGTTGATGTTGAGTTTTCACTCACCGGAATTTCAGCTTTTCCAACCTCCTGGTTCCAAAATTAATTACCGAAAGTAGTTGAAGTCCGATACAAGGTATTGAGGTCTTACAGGGACCTGTTGGCACCTTCTTACTGCTCCTGCTTTGGCTGCACTGTCGAACAACAATTTTCCCCCGAACATAAAGTTGGTGGAGGAGCTTCAGAGAAGTTCGAACTATGGGGTCGTCAGAAAAAATATTGCTAATGGCAGGGAATCAGAGAATATAATATATTTCCGTCCTTCATCTAGACAGTATTCCAAAGAATTTGTCACTGATAAAAGCTCAGCTATATAATATATAAATCAGAGATGGACATAATCGTAATCAATGATTTACACGATTACAGAGAAAATAAAACTTTAATCATCATTGCTATTTTATACTTGATACTATCGCACTGTGAATCTAGCTAAAATGAAACATGATTAGATGATTACATGATTATAATCGTAATCAGAAATCGTGATTACGATTGCAATCATGTAATCATACAATCATAATCAAGTAATCATGTTATCATAATCAAGTAATCATGTAATCACAATTACTGTAATCGGGGGATTTCGTGGGTATCAAATTTAAAAAAAATTGTAATAGCACTTTGATTACGTAATAAACTTAAAAAAAATTACTTATTAGTCTAAAAAATAAAACAATTAAAAATGAAAGGAAATCGAAGGCGGTGGTTTGCACTGTGTAATCATGTGTACATTGTGATTATGATTTCATGATTATGATTACATGATTACGATTACATGATTACTCGATTACAATCATAATCATGGCCGTGATTACGATTACAATCTTGTAATCAAATAATCACCCAATTTTTAAAATTATAATCGTAATCATAATCGTAATCTTAATCAATGATTATGATTATGCCCATCTCTGATATAAATATACTGGCAGTTGAAAGCAGGGGCCAAGAACTCGAAACACCATCCGAGTACCAGGCACACACTACCCCAACTCACTCGCCTGAGATACCACAGAGGAACCGACTAGCTAGTGTCCCTATTCCTGATGTTATTAAGACATGTTAAATAATATAGTTATTATTACTCATGCCCGGGTTTTAACTACGAGATCATATCGCCTACTACCAGAGCTCTCTTTCATCAGGGTTGCTCTGTCTAGGGTAGGGGTTTTTAACGAGTACCTGACATCGTACAGACTCGGAACCATCGCTCAACGTCCCATCCGAAGAACGGCGAGTTCAAGTTTATTTTACTTCCCAGATAAAATAAACTAAGTGACTCGGTCGGGTTTCGAACCCACGACCTTGAGCTCAGAAGGCAAGCTGATACATAATATATAAACAGTTTTAAAGTGGTACATCTCTCAAATGTCACAAAGAATATCATTATAATTTTGAAGAGAAAAAGAAAAAAATTAATGTGTTTGAGAATGTTCAATGACATTCTCTGTGTTATATAAGATTCTTATTGCCTCAAATAAGACAACCAAAGAAAGAAATCCACTTTTTTAAAATAAAATAATCCACCTTTGAAAAGATCAGTCTGCTTATGTTGATCAAAAGAAAGAGAGCTTTCTAATTATTTCTCGTTTTGTTTCTTTCATTGTTTATAAAGAGGAGAGATGAGTTATTATGAAGTAATAATACTTCTTTATTTAGTAGAAAGACAGATAAAAGAAGGAAAGTTTCTCTAACTTCATTTGGTCAACTTTCAGTTTTATTTTTACTTCCCAGCTGGACAAAGTATAGGGGAAGTTATGTAATCGGTCAGAAATTCGATGCCGAGTTTTCAACGGAATTTCATGTGTTCCGATTCCAAATATGAAAAAATAGATAGAATGAATGTATCGACAGAAAACTTTATATGTGAATCCAGAACCCTCTAAAGACACCTATTGTTTTCTCAGCCAAATCGATCACAGGGAAGTGGGGATTGGGGAGGAGGCTCAACCCATAAACCCCAATAACTGATGATGTAATGAATGTATCGACATGAAATCTCATATTTAAAGCCAAAACCCAATAATGACATAACCTGTCAATTTTCAGCGATATCGGCTAAAAGGTAGGAAGGATTCAAGGGGGAGCAATTCAAAAACCCTAATAACTGCCAATGTAATGAATTTATGGACATAAAATTCAGTATGAGGATTTAGGAGCCCTTATGTAAGTCAGTTGTTGAATATTAGCGCAAACGGTCAAATTGTTTTGGAGAGGGAGCGAAAAGTTAATAGATTAATTCGTTCTGGGGAAGTAGATTGCCGGTGATTCAACGACTGTTTTAATGTATAGTTAGTTATTTTGACTAAAGCCCGGGCTTTAACTACGAGGTCATATCGCCTACTACCAGACTATCTTTTCGTCGGTCTAGTGCGACTGAGCCCGACTCAACTATAATAGTCTTAAATTTTGCCTACCTACGTTTAGTTATCTAGAGTAGCGGGACCTATAACGAGTTTATGTAATTTTAAAATTCGATTCAATTTTAGTAAAATGTATGCAATAATAGAAGTACAGGAACAGGAAGTTGGGACAATATATGGACGACATGTCAAATTTGGAACTAATCCCTTCTGATGTTTGGCCCTAAAACTGACAGTCCATCGTCCAACACCAATCGTCCATTCACACATTGGACAAATTGAAGTAATGGGCGAATATAGGGAGCAGACATTTTGTTTCTTCTATGCGGTCATTATATATTTGGCTTGAGGGCGCCGGTAACTCAGTAGTATGTACGCGTGCTTGCCTGGGTTCGAAATACGGCAGAGGCCCTTAGTTTATTTTATCTGGGAGCTAAAATATATTTAAGCACGCCGTCCTTCGGATGGGACGTTAAGCGATGGTCCAGAGCTTGAAACGATGTCAGTTACTAAATAATAGAATAAAATAATAATAAAAATTTAGGGTAGGCAAAATTTAGGACAGCCACAATAGAGTCGGGCTCATGGGACGAAAGACCGCTCCTCTGGTAGTAGGCGATATGACCTCGTATCTAAAGCCCGGGCATGAGTCATAATAAATAACTATATTTGGCGCTAGTTAGTTACTTTAACTTTGGAGTCATATCATTAATCGTCAATTCCCTACTAGTATCCAGCAGTAAAATGTCGCTGTCGACAGATGTAACAACGTGTTGCTTCAGTCGTACAAAGCCTACAGATTCAAATATTGTCACCAATCACCAGAGGCTGCTAATCGGCTTCCCGTTCACCATAAGTCCCTAAAGGAATGACATTTACTCCATTAAAATGACAAATCAAGTGTTTGAGGAACACAAGCATTGAACAAGAACGTTCTCTCAAATGGGACTATTTGAACGAGAACGGACAATGGCCAATTTGTGAAAATCGTTAATTTCCAATTTATTCATGTAAAGGGTTTGTACTGGGGATTATTTGTTCAGGTTACACAAAAACCAATGATGGCTTCTGTTTCTATGGTAATATTTGACAAACAGAAAACTATTTCATAGCTTCTCCCCTCTCTTAATCAAACAAATAAAAACAATTGTTGAAATTGTTGTTGTGTTATATTCTTTAATACCATAAATAAAAAGTTGTTGGTGAATCACCGGTTATGTACTTCCCCAGCAAGAATGAATCAATTACTTTTTCGCTCTCCTTTCAAAGCCAATTGACCGTTTGAGCTAATGACTTACATAGTGGCTTCTGATCATACTATATTTTGTGTCGATATATACATAGTTATTAGGATTTCTGAATTGAGCCCCCTCCCCTGAACCCCCCCTTCCCTTCGACCGATATCGCTGCAAATTGATAAGTGTCGTTCTTATATTGTTCTGAATTCACATATGAACTTTCGTGTCGATACATTCATTACAAAGGCAGTTATTACAGTTTTTGAGTTAAGCTTCCACCCTAATTCTCTTACCTTTTGGGCGATTTGGCTGAAATTCGATAGCCGATGTTCTTGTGGAGTTTGGGTCACACATATAAAATTTCGTGTCGATACATCCATTCTATTGGCAGTTATTAGAGCTTTTGTGTTAAGCCTCCTGCCCCCCTTCCATTTGGCTGAAAATCAATTAGTGACGTCGTTAGAGGATTCTGGATTCACATATAAAACGTCGTGATGATACATTGATTCTATCGGCAGTTATCGTGTTCACAGACACAGTCAGACAAAAATTTTATTTTTCATATTTGGAATCTAGAGGTCGGAAAACATGAAATTCCGTTGAAAACTCTGCATCGAATTTTTCACCGATTATATAACTTCCCCTATACTTAGAGCTGGGGAAGTAAAACGTTATGCGAATTTAGAATGGTTAGGAACAATATGGAGGACTGAAGCTAGATTGACCAAATCATACTATGTAGGGTTTCGAAGGAGACAATGTAAAGGGACTTCATTAAGTCGGCCCACCCAGGTGTGACACCTCATCAGAATAACTTCAATATTTGACCACAACTGGCCGGCCTCTCACTCAACCCATGGGGACAGTCGCACCTTCTAATTTTATTGTGGCGAAGAGAAGACCAAACATCAAAAAACCCTAAATTATCTGCATCGTCTGTCTGTGTGTCATCGTTGAATCATCGGCTATGTACCTCCTCAGCGCCAATTAAACTACTAAGTTTTCCCTCCCTCTAACGATTTAGTTGAAAATAAATGGGTTCAAAATATAAAATTTCGAGTCGATATATTGATTATATCGGGAGTTATTCTGTTCATAGACGCTCCCAGGCCCACAAGAAATGATTATATTCTCAACTATACGAAGTATGGGGGATGCGGAGTTTACAACGGAATTTCATATTTACCGCCTCTAGATTCCTTCTGTGACCAAGATAATTCCCGGTAGAATGAATCTATCGACATGAGATTTTACAGAAAATTACAGAATGGATAGTTATATAGGTAAGCTATGTAACATCAAGCGTATCCAGTCCTTCCAACCCAGAATCCTAACAATAATTCTGTGGTCACAGGGAATAAATGGGTAAGTCTAAATTCGTAACTTTTCTGAGCACTTTTTTACTTTTGCATTAATCGTGTAAATCCAGTTTTTGGAATAAATAAATTATGTTTGCATCATTATTAATCATATACCTTCTAAATCTACAGAAGTGAATGAAAATGAATATTGTTAATACTTTCTTTGATTTTCCCTTAGTTACCTAATCCTTCCCCATCACTTATCTAATTAGTGACCACACTTACCTAATTACTAACCATACTTTTTAAAATACTCGTGAATGATTCCTCAAAGAAATTTTACGAGTTCTGACCTCCCAACTTCTTCAGAGTATGCAGATGGCTTGGGAGATGATCACATTACATTTAACTCTTTTCGGTCATTTTACGACTTGATAACCATAGAATCCTCCATAATAACCTTAAATTTCCTTTTGTTAACGATCCCATCAAGTTTCCTAAACTTCCATTGTAAATATTCCCTCTGCGAAAATCCTTTTGCCCTATCTCTGTCATCCTATTCCTCAGACAATCCTCCCGCAAGATTGAGGCGGTGCGAACGGAGAGATCTATTACATACATGAAAGCATATACTATTTAGGATTGATGGCAATGGCTAGTTTCTCCCCTCATGTTCAACTCTTCCAAACCCATTCTGTCTGCCACCACTGCTGGTTAGATGCTGACAGAGCAAGGGGGTGCGAGGGATCACCCGGGCTACCGCGATTCTACCTGGAGGAATGAGGATGGCCTCATTGTGATGGTGTTTCGGGGATCTCGACCTTTATTTATTTATTATTTTGTATTTTTTTATTATTATTATTACCCTTGTATATATTCTACTTATTGCGTACCTATATAATATATATAATATAATAATATATATACATATAATAATATTATTATTTTGTATTTTTTTATTATTATTCTACTTATTGCGTACCTATATAATATATATAATATAATAATATATATATATATATATATATATATAATAATAATATTATTATTTTGTACATAACTTCACCATTTTTTAGAGATATTTGTAATTATTATTACTTTTTTATTTTTATTTTCCTACATTCCTTCCCTTGCAGTGATTGCATTTATTATTTTACATAATTGGCATCAAATTTACTAATGGTTTTATTTTACAGATTTTAATTATGCTCAAAAAAAAATAGGATCTATATTATATACTATATTGTCTATAATCAATTTAAGGGTGTAATTACTGCAAGTTAGGATATTAGACGAGAAGTAGAATATGCATGCTGCAAGTATTTTTCAAAGCGGTTTGAGTGTAACCTTGGCGGGGTTTAGTGTATCGATTTCATGTTAGCTGCATGACCTACCTTAAGAATCTACAGGTCCGACAGTAGGTCACCGGTGAGGTGAGCAAATAAATACTATTGGCAAATATGACTGTATAAGTTATTTCGTGTTAGCTGTATGACCAACCTTAAGAATCTACAGGTCCGTCAGTAGGTCACTGGTGAGGTGAACAAATAAATACTATCGGCAAATATGACTATGTAAGTTATTTTCGTGTTAGCTGTATGACCTACCTTAAGAATCTACAGGTCCGACAGTAGGTCACCGGTGAGGTGAACAAATAAATACTATCGGCAAATATGACTATCTAAGTTATTTCATGTTAGCCGCATGACCTACCTTAAGAATCTACAGGTCCGACAGTAGGTCACCGGTGAGGTGAACAAATAAATACTATCGGCAAATATGACTATATAAGTTATTTTCGTGTTAGCTGTATGACCTACCTTAAGAATCTACAGGTCCGACAGTAGGTCACCGGTGAGGTGAGCAAATAAATACTATCGGCAAATATGACTATGTAAGTTATTTTCGTGTTAGCTGTATGACCTACCTTAAGAATCTACAGGTCCGACAGTAGGTCACCGGTGAGGTGAACAAATAAATACTATCGGCAAATATGACTATATAAGTTATTTTCGTGTTAGCTGTATGACCTACCTTAAGAATCTACAGGTCCGACAGTAGGTCACCGGTGAGGTGAGCAAATAAATACTATCGGCAAATATGACTATGTAAGTTATTTCATGTTAGCCGCATGACCTACCTTAAGAATCTACAGGTCCATCAGTAGATCACCGGTGAGGTGAGCAAATAAATACTATTGGCAAATATGACTATATAAGTTATTTTCGTGTTAGCTGTACGACCTAACTTAAGAATCTACAGGTCCGACAGTAGGTCACCGGTGAGGTGAGCAAATAAATACTATCGGCAAATATGACTATGTAAGTTATTTCATGTTAGCCGCATGACCTACCTTAAGAATCTACAGGTCCATCAGTAGATCACCGGTGAGGTGAGCAAATAAATACTATCGGCAAATATGACTATGTAAGTTATTTTCGTGTTAGCTGTATGACCTACCTTAAGAATCTACAGGTCCGACAGTAGGTCACCAGTGAGGTGAACAAATAAATACTATCGGCAAATATGACTATGTAAGTTATTTCATGTTAGCCGCATGACCTACCTTAAGAATCTACAGGTCCATCAGTAGATCACCGGTGAGGTGAGCAAATAAATACTATTGGCAAATATGACTATATAAGTTATTTTCGTGTTAGCTGTATGACCTAACTTAAGAATCTACAGGTCCGACAGTAGGTCACCGGTGAGGTGAACAAATAAATACTATCGGCAAATATGACTATGTAAGTTATTTTCGTGTTAGCTGTATGACCTACCTTAAGAATCTACAGGTCCGACAGTAGGTCACCAGTGAGGTGAACAAATAAATACTATCGGCAAATATGACTATGTAAGTTATTTCATGTTAGCCGCATGACCTACCTTAAGAATCTACAGGTCCATCAGTAGATCACCATGAGCCAGTGCTTGGATAAAGATAAGCAGAAATCTGATATTGATAATAAGAGTGAAGTATATAGTCTACAAGTGCGAGACGTTAACTAATTGTATATTGGACAGACTGGCCGAATGTTTTAAACCAGATTTTTAAGCAAAGAGGGCGACAGTAGCTTTAAAATAGTGAGCTCAAATAACTGAGCTCAAGAGCGGGTTCGAAACCAAGTTTTTTATCTAGGAGGTGAAAAAAATGAGTACACCGTCCTTCGGATGTGACGTTAAAAGATGCCAAAGCCTGTACAATGTCGGTTCTTGATAAAGATGAATTAACGTAAGTAGGCAAAATTTAGGATTCCTCCAGTAGATTTGGGCGTCCATCAGAGCGACGAAAGAGCGCTCTAGTAGTAGGTGATATAACCTCATATTTAAAGCCTGGACATGAGTCACAATATCTAAATAACTGAAAAACCAAATTTATTTCAACTGCTCCCCTTTGTTAACACTAGGATCAGTTCTGTTTCCGTGGTTAATTGTATTCCATGTATCCATCATAGTCAATATTTATTATCACTATTTGATATTTTGTTATAAATTCAATTTATATCTTCATTATTATTCATTAAGTAACTTTATGGATAGGAAAAGCTTCTGATTTTAAATGTATTAATATTAACATGTCATCAGTTATCACTTTGTTAATTACACAATCATGATTGTTAGAATTTAATAATTTTAACTTTAATTTTAGTTTTACTATTGTTATTGAAAAAAGGGAAGAATATTTCAGAACAAAAATATTTTTAATTGAAAAGCTACAGCGATTTTCAAGTTCCAAACCCTCCCTACCTGATTAATTATAAGAACGGTTCGCATCTATAAGAAAAAAAGAACTTGATATCATAAAGGACAAAAATTATAATTATCTACGAAAACCCATAGAAAGGATTGAAAGGAACGTTGAAACTAATAATAATAGAGAAATCAGCTTACTAAATTTGAAAAACAAAATAATAAAGTTAAAAATAAATAGGCCAGTTTAACATAGCAGGGGAAAAAACTTTAGAAACATTTTTGGGAAAAGAAGGTTATAATTAGGTTTTAAAAATATCAATCCAATGAGCCAGTGCTTAGAAGAGGTAGGGACAAAACAGAAATTGAGAATAAAAGTGGAGTATAGTCTAGTGTGCGACGTCCAACCGATTATATATTGGCCAAACTGGTCGAATGTTTTGAAGACAGAATTAATGAACATATAAGAAAGGAATTGAGGAAATAGGTCACAATATCGACAATAGCCACACTTTTGATCCAACCGAAGGCATCAGTAACTTGTTATTAGCCCGGGCATTTTAGTTTTACCACAATAAAAAAAGATTCTACTGGAATAATGTTATACGAAGAGTAATGTTCCAGAAATGAATGGATATTTCCAAGTGTTGAATTCTGTGTACTTCTCGTTTACATTACCAAGAAGAGAATAATAATGGATTCCAGAAACAGGAGTAATGGAACAGATTCCAGGAACCTTGTCATTACTCGGTCTTTCGATTAACGGTGCAATCCTTATGGGGTTTAGAATTTCTAAAGGAAATTTTGTGTCAATACATTCATTACAACGATTTGTGTGTTAAGCCCACCTCTAATCCCCAGCATCCCATTGGCCAAATTGTCTGAAAATCAATATGTGTAGTCCATATGAGTTTCTGGATATACACATAAAATTTCGCGTAAACATATTCATTCTGATGGGAGTTTTGCGTTCACAAGCACTCAGAGGATTTTTTTTTTTTTCAGTTTTGGAACAGGGTGTCGAATAATATGAAATGCCGGTGAAAACACAACGAATTGCTGATCTAACTTCTCCTTTACTTCGTATAGCTGGGAAATAATAAGGAAAGGAAAGGAAAAATGAAGAAGAGTATCGTGAAAGAAGGTAATAAGATGTCTAAATTCAAGTCGGGTACGATTTGTAGAAGAAATGTCAATAGGAGGTATGTGGCAGGAGAAGAACCTACTGTACATACTGATGTTGGGGCAGGCTACAAATAGAGCATGATTGTAGCCATACTATTGTATGTGCTCTTAACATACGTTGTTCTTGTCCACTTCCCTCTTTCCATGTTGGGACTTAAAGTAATTAACAGACATTCCACCCGGGAGGTGGACAACAGTCCAGCCGGCCATATCAGGAGGCACATGGCTCATAGCTGGCTGTACAATACCAACCTCACTTCCAGAGCTAACAGTCCTTAACCCTTTAGTACACTCGCCGCGGCACTCCGTGCCGCAAATTTACTAAATTTGGATTTTCGCGGTCCCTATGTTTAATGACAAGCTAATCCCCACTTCTATTCTTCAATGACATATCTATGAATGAACACAACAAGTAGCGCATTGATCTGATATTTTATCAGTTGGTAACAACAGGACAAAGTGAAAGGGACAACAATTGCGGCACTGTATACCGTGCCTGTGTTAAATTGTGAGTTTTTTTAAATATTGTATTTCGTATTTGTTTTCTTTATAACTAAGTATATTTTTATGTTATAGTTAATTTTTTTTCATGAACTACTAATTTATAATTAAATAATAATAATTAGATGTTAATTAATTAATTTTAATTAATAAAAAATAAAATAAAAAATAATTAATTATTAATTTTTTAGTTTTTTTCCTTGTACCTACGACTAATTTATAATAAAAAATTACGTTTTTTTAAACAATTTTGTATTTTTTTTTTCAATAAAGTTTTTAAGAACATTGTTATCCATTCAGTGCGCCTAATAATAACTTTTTGGAGTTGTATGGGGTGCAAAACTGCTGAAAAACTTCATAGTTAAGCATGCGGTACTGAGTGCCGCGCGAGTGTACTAATGTAACAATGAAAGGCGAGTGTACTAGAGGGTTAATTTCAAAAATGAAAAAATGGTGAATCCAGAACCCCAGGCTGGATGGAAGAGGAGGGACAAAAACTGTAATAAATGTTAGTGTAATGAAGGTGTGCTGGTTGTAATAATGGATCTTCTTCTTCTTCTTCCCTCAACGAGTGAAAATAACTTCAGAAGAGAGAGCAGGTGAGGCAAGTTGAGACTAGAAGTGGACCCACTTGTCTAAGTGAGGACGGAGGCTGTAGCAGAGAGGGTTACAAGATCCACAGAATTGGATTAGAGTGAGAAGATAGGGATGAGGGTCACACAATCTGACAGCAAAGCCAGGATAAAGGGATGAGTTAGTGTGGTCCCAACTAGCTAGATTCAATACCAGTACTAGCAGAATACCCGGGCGTTGTTCGGGAGTAACTATGTATTGTACTCGTATTACTTAACCTGAACCTGACTATGTGCAATACTCGCACGAACGACTTTGAATCGCCAGCTATGTAATTCTGACATTATGTATAAAATTTCAGATCGATACATTTAATACTTCGGCAATTATTGGGTAGTACTTCCCCCTCCTAATCCCCCTTCCGTTGGGCCGATTTGGCTGACAATCAATACCAGTCAATCTTCTGAGGTTCTGTGTCATTTCATTTTATCCGGAGTTATTGTGCTCACAGACACAAACGGTCTGTCATTCTTTTTTGGAATTTTCGTTGAAAATTAAGAATTGAATTTCAGGCCGATTATATTACTTTTTTTTCGTTGTAACTGGGAATGTAAAAAATTACATATGGAAAAGTACCGATATGTAAAAATTGTAAAACTTTAGTAATGACCAAAATAACTTTTAGACGACCCAAAACACACATATGTCGGTAAATGTGTGTGTGTGTGTGTGTGTGTACGAAGGGACCTAAGCATTCAATGCACTTATTCCTTTCCTGTTAGCTCAACTGTGGGAGTTCTAAGTTACCTAACGAGTACCTGACATCGCGCAGGCTCGGGAACATCACTTAACACCCCATCCAAAGAACGTGCTCAAGATTTTTTTTCACCTGCCAGATAAAATAAACTAAGGGTCTCGGCTGGGTTCGCCCGTGATCTTGAGCTCAGTGAGCAAGCACACTCAGCTACCTGCCCTCTTAATTAATCAATAGTTAAGATTGTAATTGCATCTGAGGAAGAAGAACATGCAGTCCGAAACGTTAGTATAGATGCATATTATATAATACAGTAGAACCTCTTTAAGTCGAACCTCGATAGGTCGAAAACCTCTAAAACTCGAAAAAAAAGTTTTGTTCCTTTCCCTTCAAGCCCCAAAACCTCCATTACTCGAAATCTCAACCCTCTATTAGTCGAAATAATCAGTGAGTCCCTACAATCCATTTTGGTAGATATTTTCCCTCTATAACTCGAAAAAATTAATTGGACCTCTGTATCTCGAACATAGCAATGTTTCATTTTACAACCTTTACAACTCGATTATTTGAAACTTATTACCTCTATAGCTCGAAGAAAAATAAGTTACCGACTTTAAGAATTTGCCGACAATGTACACCATTGTTTCTTAGAAAACAATTTAGGAGTATACAATAAATAGGATTACCAATTATCTAAAGCAAAAAAAAATTACTGACTTTTTTTAATACCTACATATACTACGTATTTTTTATTTTAAGGATGTTCTGAAATAATGTTGATTTATAATAAATATAAATATGTTTGTTACCTCTGTAGAATGAATCTTAACCTCTACAAGTCGAATCAAAATCCGCCTAAGTCGAAATCCTTCATAAGTCAAAAACTCTATAACTCGAATTTTTTGGCGTCTCCCTTGATGTTCGACTTATAGAGGTTCTACTGTATTTTAAAATAAATTAAGAGAAAAAGGGCTGCTTGCACACACAAATACAATGATAGTCAGTGACTCTATCCATCGAACAACATCCATCCATCTCAGCAAAATGTGATGAGAAATACGAGGCAGGGCAGGGATCCTATCAGCCCTGGAGGGCCCTAAGTGACTTTTTATGTACCGATGGCCCATAGCCAGACAGGATTGTGTTAGTACCCGGCTCACCAACATATAGGTACCATACAAGCAGCCACAAAACTTACTGGGCTTACACAAAACATATTTACTTCGCCCTAGCTACACCAAGTAGGTATACGGGATGTTATGAAATTTGATGTTGAGAATTCACTGAAATTTCATGTTTTTCAAAATACCTCTTTTAAAAAAAACATAAGGTGAATCACCGGCAATGTACTTTCCCAGAACGAATTAATCAATTAACTTTCCGTTCTCCCTCCAAAACTAATGGACTGTTTGCACTAATATCGATTAGTTGACTTACATAGAGAGGCTCCTAAAACCTCATTCTAAATTTTGCGTCAATAAATTCATTACCTCGGCAGTTATTACTGTTTTTTAATTTAGCCCCATTCTCTGAACACCCACTTCCCTTCGGCAAGTCTCGCTGAAATTTGACAAGTTATGTCTTCATTGGGTTTTGAATATAAATATGAAATTTCATGTCGATACATTTATTACATCGGCAGTTATTGGTGTTTTTGAGTTGAGCTTTCCCCCAATTACCCTTTCCCTTTGGTCGATTTGGCTGAAAAACGATAGATGTCGTCGTTAGAGGACTCTGGATTCACATATAAAATTTCATGTCGATACATTAATTCTATCGGGAGTTATCGTGTTCACAGACGCACGGAGTCAGACATACAATTCTTTTTTTGTATTTGGAATCTGAAGGTTGAAAAACATGAAATATCGTTGAGAACACCGTATCCAATTTTTGTCCGAACATACAGCATCCCCTATACTGGGCAAGAAAAAATGCTGACAGCTTGTGAATTTCGTGTCGATACATGCATTACATCGACAGTTAGTAAGGTTTTTAAGTTCAGCTCCCCCCTCATTAGAGTTTGGGTGATAAACCCCCCACATCCTTGGGCCGTTATGGCTGACAATCAATAGGTGTGTCGCCCCTAGCTAGATACATATCTTAAAGTTTGTCAATACTTTCATTCCATCTGATGTTATTGTGTTCATAGACAACCAGAATATTGTTTTTTCATTTTTGGAATCAGGTGGTCGGAAACATGAAATTCTGGTAAAAATTCAACATCGATTTTTTTTCTCTATACGGAAGCTATACATAATATAATAATGACCCCACCTAAATTCCTACATATTTTGAAATAAATAGATAAAAAACCTATAATAAAAATTGTATAAAATTATTTGACTGGTTCTTTATTAAAGGAATTAAATAAAAAATAACTTATAGAAAGAAAAAATTGTCTAAAATAAAAAAAAAATTATTCGCCCCCGGGTGGGCTCGAACCACCAACCTTTCGGTTAACAGCCGAACGCGCTAGCCATTGCGCCACGGAGGCGGATGATAGAAGAAAAGAAATTATAAATACACTAATCCATACGAGTCTACAAATTAGGTATTCTATTGCTTGGTATCTTCAAAGGGACAATGGTGCTTATAACCTTGCTGTAGGGCTTCAAAATAACCCTTATCCTTTACTTGATTATATAAAATATAATGATAACACGTTACCTGCACTGAGATTGGTCGGTAATTTTAATTTTGGAAGGGCAGCATACCTGAAAAAAAAATATATACATACATTAAACATAAATATTTAAAGTAATAAAATATATTTATGGAGTATATGAGCTTATATGAAACAACATTAAGATTTTATTTTTAAATTAAAATGAGATTTCTGAATCCTCATACTAAATTGTGTGTTGACATTAGTTACAACGATAGTTATTAGGATTTTTTAGTACAATTCCCTTCTTCTAGTCCTTCCTTTCGGTCGATTCGGCTGAAAATTGATAGGTGTCGCCCTTAGTAGGTTCTCGTGACATGTATAAAATTTCGTATTGAAACATTCATTTCTTGGGGGGGGAGGGGCTTTTGTTAAACTATCTAGAACGGCAAATACTGGGAACCGGCGAAAAAGGCAGATTATTTGTACTTTAAAAAATGTAGTTATGATACATGCCAAAAATCGTTCTAAATGTTGTTTTGCAACCCAAATGAGGGCACCGGTAGCTCAGAGGTAACGTTCTAGCCTGTTGAGCTCAAGATCGCAGGTTCGAAACCCGGCCGAGTCCATTAGGATTTTTATTTGGGAGGTAAAAAACCTTGAGCACGCCGTCCTTCGAATAGAACGTTAAGCGATGATCCCGAGCCAGGTACTCGTTAAAGTACTACCCTTGGTGAATAAATATTTAGGGTAGACAAAATTTAGGACTCGTAGTCAGGCTCATGCCCACCAGAGTGACGAAAGAGAGCTCTGGTAGTAGGCGATATAACATAGTTGAAGCCCGGACATGAGTAGAGAGAGTAGAGACTAGCTAACTATAGCCCGTAATGCCATGATCTTGGTCCAGTATGAAATGATCTTGAGAGTGAGGAGGAGATCTTACAAAGGCTGGTGTAAGCCCTGTTCTGGCTACATCACATAAATTTCATAATTTTAAGAACAATATCACTTCCCAAGCAATAGGAAGTATACGGGAAGTTATGTAATCGGACGGAGAGAAATTTGATGCTGACTTCTCCAACAGACAAGGAAGTAGGACCGAGTACTTCTTCTTGAGAGGAACATAGGAGGAACTCGACTCGCCTGACTTGGGTTTCTCTCTACTTTTCCTCACTCTTCCATTAGCTGACCTTAATAATCCCATTATACAGTTTCCACTCCTCACTTTATCCAATCCCACCTACCCACCCCCTCCCTCCACTATCCAATCCCACCTACCCATCCCTCTCTCTCCTCCTATCCTCAATTACCTACTACCCAGTCTTACTTTATAATGGTCCATCACACACACACACACACACACACACACACAAAACACCGTCTTGGTCTCCAATTACTCTTAACTTGAAACAGTAGAACCTCGCTATTTCGCCACCCACTAAATCATTACTTCCTGTAATTCGTCACCGGCCAGTTATAGATGTTATGTAATTGGTCAAGATATTCGGTGTTGATTTTTCACAAAATTTATCGACACGATATAAATATATATTCTAGAACCTAGACAAGTCAAAGAGACATAATGCGAGTGAAGCGAGCCTGGGAGTCTAGGAGACGGACCTCCATTACAGTCCCTAGTATAATACATACTGACATGTTATGTCAGTTTGACGTGTCATAGGTCAGAGGTCAACTAGAGTGCAAGGTCTGATGTTAAGGAGGCCATGACTATGAGAACTGCAACGGCAGACAAATTTCAAATTTAACTTTCATCATAGCAGTGAGATAGTTCGGGGACGCCATGGCGAATCCTAAAGAAGTTACTTTGATGTAGTTTAATTAGATCTCTCAAGGAAACGAGAGTGGAGAGGAATAGAGTCCATCTAAAGTTTGACTATTGATCCACTTTGGAAACGTGATAGCAGAAGACAAGCTAACCTTCTAAGCGTCATTGAAGATCCATGCTAAGCAACACAGCACTTGGTGTACGTTGGATGGTTTTAATACATTTTCTCGAAAACGGTGTCTTTAACAAAGAAAATGTATAGAACCAAAATTGAAGGTACTAAAATTCTGCACCAAATTGGTCCTCACTATATTTTTTGTACAACCAACGGTTTGGGAGTAATTCGCTACTTGGGGCGAGGATCATTTCCCCATAATGAACGATCAGTTTTTCGTGGATTTGGCCTATTTTATTGTAGACTCCTCTGTGTGTCCTCTGGCAACTAAAAAAACAAAGAGAAGCCTGATGAGTCTAACCTTAAAAATGAAAATCTAAAATGAACCATGAAATAGCCCTGACTCTCTCTCTCTGACAGAGTCTATGAAATATTCCGACTGAACGTTGATTGGACCAATTGGAACCCGAGTCCCTTGAATCCACTGCATATTCCGATAATAGGTTAACACGACGAGTTTTCTCCATAGTGCAAGATAAGCGCCGAATGCGGGCAAAAATAAACCGATTGGCAGAAAATCTCCGCAGGTAGATCTCTGAGATAGTTGTTATGAGAGAAGACTTGCGTAGAAGTGAAGAGGAATGAAATAGAGTGATTAGAGGAAACATTCGTCGGTGAATCACCGGTTAAGTGATACATTCATTTAGAGTTAAGCCCCTCTAATCCCCTCCTCCCTTTGGCTAATTCGGCTCAAACTTAAAAGATAACCTTTTAGGGTTTTGAATGTACATTTGAAATTTCGTATCAAGACATTCCATTATAACAGCAGTTAGTGAGTTTTAGTATTAAGCCTCCCCCCCCCCCCCCCCCCCCACCTCCGCTCTTTGAGCGATTTGGATGAAAATAGATCACTCGCCATTTACTTCCCCCGAATAAATTAATCAATTAACTTTTCGCTCCTCCTCTAAAACCAGTTGACCGTTTGTGCTAATATTCAGATAGGGGCTCCTAAATCCTCACACTAAATTTTGTGCCGATAAATTCATTTCATTGGCAGTTTATGATTTCTGGATTGAGCCCCCTCCCATGATCCCCCCTTCCCTTCTGCCGATGTCACTGAAATTTGACAAGTTACGTCCTCATTGGGTATTGACTTTAAATATGAAATTTCCTGTCGATATATTCATTCTATCGGTAGTTATTAGTTTTTCTGTTAACTCTCCCCCCTTCCGTTTGGTCGATTTGGGTGAAAAACAACAAGTCTCGTCGTTAGAGGGTTCTGGATACACATATATAATTTTGTGTCGATACATTCATTCAATCGGGAGTTATCGTGTTCACAAACACACACAACACAGATTTTTTTTTTCATTTTTGTAATCAGGGGGTAGGAAAACTTTATTTTTTGTTGAAAACTCCGCATTGAGTTATCTCCCTAGTAGAGCAGGCAGGATTATAAAGATGAAGGGTGGGTAGGCGAGTTCCAGTATCAACCGATTCCAGTACCTTCTAGAGTGAGTTACAGTATTCAAGGTATACTGATGGGGAAACATGTTCGTTAACTTTGTCCCAAAAGGTATATTTGACCCTTGCTAGAGTGGACAGACTGACGGAGTGTGATGTAACATAGCTCTATCCGAATTGAGTGTAATACAATATGCTGTTTGAGAACCAACCATGGTCTGTGTCATGCTTATTAAGCAGGCTTAGCTTTACAGTTACAGTCAGTGCCATCATGATATGGTAGACATCCAGGCAATTGCCTAGGCTTCGATTTGGCAGATTATTTCCTTTGTATTTGGTTAATGCGGGCGAATCACATAATATTTAGTGTAAATAGAACGCCCATGGAATGACGTGTGACGTTAATTATAGAAAATGTTTAATTGTATGTAAACAATTTTACTAGTTCAACTTTTCGCGGCAAGAAAGCGCAGTTTTTACCACACCTTATCAGCTGATGTTGTTACACTTGCCTGCATATTAAAACCGAACTAGTCCATTTGGCTTTCCAATCCACATGAAGACTTGGACTGTCCTATGTACAAGGCAAAAAAAAAGCTTCTTGTAAATAGTATAAAAAAAAAAGTAATGTGTGAGTGACACTGTACTCACGAGAATTGATGTGTAAACATCTGCTTTAGTTTGAAAAATTTGCTGTCGTGCACTGATTTTGATTGAAATTTGTTTTTTAATGTTACAATAAGAAAAGTAGTATGAGGAATTAATCATTCAAATTTGTTGTTCTTCAATTTCTTTTATATATGAAATTATAGATGTGATAGCTAAAATAAGATATATATATTGTATATATACAACTGTGATTGTAGTGTCTCTAAATATTGAGAGAATATAGCGTCGATGGTAGGTTTCGAATTTGTTGTTGAAATGCTTCGATTCATATTCATTTGTTGATTATATGACAACAAATATATTATTTATTCATCAATATTTTTAGCAGTTATTATTATTATTATGTAGTAATAACAATATTATATAATAATATATTGAAATATTATATATTATATTTTATTAGATTTACACTACTATTTTATTTTATTTTACCACAAATTTTATTTATCGAGACAAATTTAAGTTATCGAAGCATCTTAACCTAAACGTTTCTTACCGAAAGATCATTTTATCGGTCGTAATATTGATATTTTAGTTAAATTCACTACAACAGTAAATATGATCAATAATGTTGTAAAAATACATCATGTAAATCTTGTTTTTTAGAGTTGTTTTATTGATTCACTTTCTTATTCAATAAACGTAGAAATGCTCAAAAACAGCTGACATCATAGATAAAGAAGTGTGTAGTTGTGTCAGTGCGCTGCGCGCGCAACTGCCCGACACATGCACATCAACAAGACTTACACTCTGACGGTCTAGCTAAGATGTTTACACATAAGAAAAATTGTAAGCGGCTTATAGCAGAATGACGACTGGCAGAAATAAAAATGAAAGTTCCTTTATGAATTTCATATCAGCCAAGGAATAAATAACTTTACGTTGGAATATCCAAATTGCCAAACTTTTTTATGCTTTCCCACCTTCGTAGAGCGTGACAGCATGATGCAGGAATGGTAACGAAAGAGAAAGAGAGAGAGAGAGAGAGAAAGAAAAAAAGTGAAGTTTTCCCGAGGCAATGACGTGACGCACGCCATCTTCTGTTATATCTGTTTTCTTACTTCAGCTGTTGGGTATAAAGAAGGGAAGCCGACAACTTTACATCAATACCAATCAGTGGGCACTTATGGCGGCGTGAGGTTCCGCGGGGCGGGAGGGAGGAAGGGGGTTAGCCGTCGTAGGGTAGTAAAGGGGGGGGAGGGGGGTGTTAGCCGTGTAAGAGTCTCGAGGGAGAGGGGAGATTTTTCTTCGAGCATGGACACCAAGAGCACATACATAGCTCACGACGCCATTGACATTGGGCAAGCTTGAAATGAAAGGTATTGGAAAGGCAGAGAAACAGTAAAAGTCCTGGGGGAGAGTTGTTGGGCTAAGGGCAAGGTCCAAGGACGGTACTTATTGCTTTCATTGGAGACCTTACAACAAGATGCCGTTAATTACTGTTATCGATCCGAGAACAAGAGCCCTTCAGTTTTTCTGAAATATTTTTCCACGGGGCGTTATCACAGAGAGGAACTGACAGGTCGTCACAAATACGAGAGGTCCCTGACTAGGGGGGCGGGGGGGGGGGGGGGGGGGGGCGAGTACTTGGTCAGTACGTGGAGAGGAAGGTATTGAGTAAGATATCCAGCCTTCCTCCTGAGGGAGGTGAATGGAGAATAGGATTCAGACAGCTGAGAGATGTGCACAAGAGATCGGACCTGGAGGCCTTCGAGAATCAATAGCTGCTGCCGTAGCGGCAACATCTGCAGAAGATAGAGCCGGAGTACCGAAGAACTAGAGGAGCACCAGGGAGGACGGAGAAGAGGGAGATCCCGTATTGCCCATATATCCCAAAGCAGTGAGTAAATTCCTGAATTCCTATTGGATATTTCGGTAAATCAAGCTGTTATAATCATTGATACATGTTATAGTCCAATATTTTATAATACTGGTATCATCAACGAATGAAATACTGGTGACAAATGGGGTCTGTAAGGGACAGTCAACTTCTAAATCGTGCTCTTTAGACTTTTCAGGTCTCTAAGCAAATTCAACCCCACCCCAATGATCCTCTCTTCAAGCATACATGAACTCAAAAGCTATCAGAAGTGGACAGTCCACTTTTAGGAATTCAATGATGAACATCAAGAAGTGGGTGGAACTGGGACGAGTGTTGTGTTCTCACATGTAAAGTAGTTGCAAACAGTAAATTTACATTAGCATTTGCGTTGAGCCACTGTTGTCAGTGTGCGA
This sequence comes from Aradus depressus, assembly GCA_963662175.1. Lineage (NCBI taxonomy): Eukaryota > Metazoa > Arthropoda > Insecta > Hemiptera > Aradidae > Aradus > Aradus depressus. The sequence goes on from OY759220.1 coordinate 38,268,611, forward strand.
GGGATGTCAGACCAGAAGCTGACCTCTTGTCGCTGCCCACATGGAAAACCAACAATATTCTCAAAGTTCTCCAGAGAGAGATCTATCCAGGAAGGAAGTGGAGACGGCAGGGGTTTGTCCTATGTGGATACATATTTACCAACGATTTGGACAACCGTCATTTCGCTACGTATTAGCGGAATCAATGCCGAGAAAGCGCGAATGAATAGCGGTATAACGTAGTAGTTACAGCTTTCTTCTATGTCTAACACACATCTCAGAGATTATAATATCCAATTTTTGATCGTGTTTTTCTACTAACAAGCAAATTCTTAGAATATTGTTCTTCATAAGCTACACGTATAAATATTTTTTTAAATGGTCTTTATTCTCTCATTATTATATCTTACCATCACCAAAACCTACTATTAAAATTATCATCAAAAGCAAAAATAGGAGTAATGATTCCCCAAATCTTAGTGACTTATTTTTATTAAGTTAGGTTTTATGATTCATGCCCGGGCTTTAACTACGAGGTCATATCGCCTACTACCAGAGCGCTCTTTCGTCACTCTGGTGGACATGAGCCCGACTCTACTGTGGGAGTCCTAAATTTTGCCTACCCTAAATTTTAATTCACCTAGGATAGGGATTTTTAACGAGTACCTGACATTGAACAGGCTCGGGACCATCGCTTAACGTCCCATCCGATTAGATAAAATAAACTAAGGGCCTCGGTCGGGTTTCGAACACACGTTCTTGAGCTCAGAAGGCAAGCACGCATACCACTGAACTACCGGTGCCCTCTATTTTTATTAGGAATTGCTACGTTATAATCTAATTCGAGCAAACTATATGTCAAAGGTACATCATTTATTTTTCCATCAATTTAAATGTAAAACAATTGCTGCTTACATTCCAATTGATGGGGAAATAAGTGTTGTATCTTTGATATATAGTTTGCTCGAATTAGTAGCTTAAGTTCTGATGAAAGAGATTAATAAGGGAATTTGCTGCATAACTGGAAACATCAGCAAAACTGGTTCCACAAAATCCCCAAGAACTGTCGAAGTAAAGAATGTATCGATACTAAATTTTAAAAACGCATAGGAAAGTGTCATCAAACACACAAATTCAAAATCAGTTGGCCTCAAGATGGTGGAGCTCGCTTGGCTCGAAAAGAAGCAGAAGACCTGTTAGATTGCTAGGCTATCAATGCAACACGAGGCATCCCCTCCTTTGTATCAAGGTTGGTTAGACAAGAGAATAATTATCTTCAATTACAGCAACTAGACAGACTAATTACACTAAAATTACATTTGTTTACGGTTTATCCTGTATTTCAACAGTTAGACGAACAGAAGACGAAGGGCTTCTGTTAAATAGCGTCAGTTGGACATTCTAAATGAATTCTCTTTCAATATTTGGGGGAGGGGGGCACGAAACATGAAATAGGGAAGTGGAGGGGCTAAAATCATCTTTCTTAGGTTACTAATCTCATTAAAATTGCTAACCTGTGTGCCTTTAATGATTAACACGATTTTTTCTTTCAGGCTGTCAACTATACTGCTGCATCCTCAGATATTTGATAGAAAGGAAGTATTAAAAGAAAAAAAATGTAGCCATGAGATGTTTAAGGAATTCTGAGAAGTTACTTAAAATTATGCTTCAAATAACTATATATATATATATATATATATATATATATATATATATATATATATATATATATATATATGGCATACAAATCTAGTGTAGTTAGAAACTACATAATCGTAACCTCAGAAACTTTTTTTTTTTTTTTGTTTCCCGTCAATATGTCTGTGGTGAACGTGATTCGAAACTTTGAAATCCTTGATTTTCGTGACACAATGCAATGGTGAAGGCAGGAACTATATTTGTGAACTCTTCCCTTGGTCTGGGACGAAGACAATTTAATTTAGCAGCATCTAATTTTATGTATTTATTTTTGTTTTTTATGTTTGCAGATGTCGCATACAAACCATGAGCCCCTCTTCAACAAGGTAACAAAATATTTATTTATATTAGCCAAAGACGTAATGGTACTCAAAGCTACGTTATATTTTTCCCATATGGAGGGACATACTGGGATGATCAGCAGAGTTACCCAGCATAATAACCTAGTAAAGATCCGGTCAAAGAGACAGCAGGGGGTTACAGAGACTAGCTACTAAAGAGAAGTTGCGTTACGAATCCCGAATTCAATAATAATTGACACTGAAACTGGTGAATATCTATAGTGAAGAATGCGGTGGCAACCTGTAGAAAATCAGGTGGCTACCATAACACTTCAAATTAAGACATGTAAAAATCTTAAAAACATTAAAGTTATTAACCTTTTTAAAGTTGCTAACCGGCTTAAACTTATACTCAAGCCGTTACAGAAGCCAGCTTAACCTGTAAGTATGAAAATAAAGCTTCATTTTAGAAAGTATTTATAATGTACGCGAGCAGGGAAGGGGCACAAATAAACTGAATTAATTTTGTTTTTTTCTACCGAAAATAAGCTGAGAAATATTAAATATTAATCGGGCCTCTGTCCACCTCAAAGTAAGCTCAATGAATTATTAAGAGAGAGCCCTCTGACTAAGCCGATATTTCAGGGAACATCCTACCTATATTATGTTTCTTCTTGGGATCTTGAAATTCATTGAAGATGTTATAAACATGAGTCTTAGTGATGGGTCGTACCGCCATCTTCACTTCAGTAGCCGAGCAACTCCATGGATCGACCATGGAGAGGGTTGAACCTCTCAGAAATCATGTGTATTTCTTAAAAAGAAAATGTCATTTTTGCAATAAAAAGACATGTAAACTATTTGCGCTGCTACCTATCAGACTTTAAAAACAACTCTTCAGAAATGCAGAAATATTCCCAAGAGTTGACACATTTTTGCCATGAAGTACAATCTGTACTCCCGGTAACGATTCTAAGCACTGAGACATCTTTTTTTATTTTTGGGAAAATAAAAAAAATCAATGAATCAGCGGCAATGTACTTCCCCATCACGAATTTATCAATTAAGTTTTCGCTCTCGCTCCAAAGCCAATAGACCGTTTGAGAAAAATATACAGAGAAAGAATAATAGCGGTGAAGATATTTCCGAAAGAAGGTGAACTACACTTATCGATCAGGTTGCGGAAGAGAAGAAGGGTATAAGAACCATGATAAAGTAAATATGGCCCCAAGCTGAGGCGCTAGCTACTCTTGGCTAGGTACACTGCCTACATCTAAAAATAATATTAGTTCTATCTTCCTAGCCTGCCACCTGTTCTCTTCGTCTTCATCACACTACACACTGTCGTCCGGATGTGGGCCCGGCGCGACAATATCCACGAGCTAGGTTTACTATCATATACCTATAGTATAAGGAAATATTCTTATATCTTAAGAAAATTCAGTTTTCAACGGACTTTCACGTTTTAAGAACGCTTGAATATGTTTTGGCCATTTTCGCGATGATGTTTGTTTTTGTCTCTGTGTTTGTTTTTGTGATTGGAACTATGTGAGAGCTGTAACTCAAAAACGAATGTAGCAAAGAACTTTAAATGTAGAATGAAAATTTTAAATGTGCTAACTTCGGACGCAAAAATAAGACCACATTACTTCGAGGCCAGAGTATATTTTACACAAGATATGGATAAACTGAAGATATCGAAAGGCATCTTGTATATGAAGTACTTTTCTTCGAAGGTTGCTCGGTTAACGACATACAGGCCGAAAACCTATCTAAAATGTATTTTTGAATCCCATTTTTCCCCATGTTTCCTTGATTTACGCAAAAATGTTTAGTCCTATGGAAAAATTGATTCTTACCAAAAATGTTCCTCATTAAAATATCCAAATTCCGACCGATTTCCTTAGGAAATATAGGTTAGGTTAGGTTTTATGACTCATGCCCGGGCTTTAACTACGAGGTCATACCGCCTACTACCAGAGCGCTCTTTCGTCACTCTGGTGGACATGAGCCCGACTCTACTGTGGGAGTCCTAAATTTTGCCTACCCTAAATTTTTATTCATCAGAGTACCTGACATCGTACAGGTTCGGGACCATCGCTTAGCGTCCCATCCGCTAATATTTTTATTATCAGTAGTTTTTTTATTGAAAAGGATGTATTTTCCGATACACAGTGTAAACTCTATAGCGAAACTTAAGGGACTGCGCATTTTATGGTGTTATTGAGAGTTGTCGTTAAATGAAGAGAAGAAAAATCAATACATATTACATTACATTTAATAGTATTTTACTATTATAATATGTATTTACTAATAAAGTATAAACTTTACAAACAACAAACATTAATTTTCATACAAATAACAACGCTTATTGCATATAATCTGTTATCTTCGTCTGAAGTTTTTTGCTGCTCCAGTATTTTAAGGTAATCACAACAAACAAAAGAACGAATTTCTTAGAATCTTCGGTACGTATGATGCCGACAGTCGAGGTAAATACGTGCTAGACAATAAAGCAACAAAAGACCGTACACAGCTGCAGTTCTTATTAATTTCGACAACTTGAAAGTACTGTTTATTGCTTAGTAATGACGTATTGTTGTCGTTATGTAGAGTGGGTGTGATGCTACATAGAGTGTATCATTGTATGGACAACAAGGTAAACCAACCAGATTCAAGTAATTTCGTTGTTTTAGGGAGTTTGTCGTTAAATCGAGTGAGGTTAAATGGAGTTTACACTATACTTGCACAGCTGGGGGAAGTCATTGTAAGGACTATTTTCTGACCGATTACATAACTTCCCGTATACTTGAATAGCTGGCGAAGTCCTTATAATGTCTGCAAAGTAGAACTTTTTTTTTTCCTTCCTGTTTTCTTGGACAAATGCAACTTCTGAAGACAATGCTCTTCTTACAACTGGATGTTGACCACTTCCTAGAATTTCTCTTTAATTGATATTTCTTCGAATCCAACTCTATTCCTGGTAGTTTCTTCTGACTTGACTTTCTTTAAACTAAAGTAACCTCTGTAAAGTTCTTCTGTAATCTAGCTTCTTTCTGATGTGACCGGATAGTTTACCGGATTGATTACTAATTAATTTCTCTCTAATTAGTTTAATTTAAAAATTAATTGAATAAAGGAAAATTGTCCTTACATTTTTCAAGTATATTTTTGCTATTTTGATCACATAGTTGCTTATTATGTATATTTTGTACATAGATTGCAAAGAAAAAAAATAGACAAAATTCCAAAAACCTTGTAGGGACAACACATATTAATTTTCAACCAAATCGATTAAAGGGGAGTGAGAGATCAGAGGAGAGGGCACAACTCAAAAACTCGAATAACTGTCGATATAACGAATGTATCGATACGAAATTTAGTATAATGAAGGAGCTTAAATTATAGTTAGTGACTCATATCGCCTACTACCAGAGCGCTCTTTCGTCACTCTGATGGACATGAGCCCAACTCTACTATGGGAGTTCTAAATGTTGCCTACCTTGGTTTATTCACCTAGGGTAGGGGTCTTTAACGAGTATCTGATATCGCACAGGCTCGGGACCATCGCTAAACGTCCCATCCGAAGGTTTTTCTCCTTCAAGATAAAAAACTTAAGGGCCGGGTTTCGAACCCGCGATCTTGAGTTAGTAGGCTAGCATGCTACCACTCGTCGTTGTGAATAGAAGATGACGACTCCAATTGTACAAATAAATAAATCTAATAGGATATATAAAAATTTTTAAAAAAAATTTTGAGAAGCATCATATAGTAGGTATCTACGACGACAATATGTCTGGTAGTCCTTGAACGACAGCATGTACAGAAGAACATTAGAACTGTCAATGAAGAACATAGGTTAGGACATTTACATTTAGAGTGAGAGATAGCAACGCACTGAGCAAGAAGAGAAGGATAACAACTGGGGTGCCTTAGGGTGTTATTCTGAGCCCCTTGCTTTTCAATTTGTACACAAAAAACATACCCGAAACTCCCACTTCGAGATTAGCCACCTATGCAGATTATACAAGAATCGCTTGTAAGCATAGTATCCTCTCCGTCGCCATTAAACTGCTCCAGAAAGTCTTAACAGAAGTTTCTCAAAATAGAGACTCAAGCTAAATGTAGAGAAGACTGAAGGGAAGAGCACTCTTCGCAGATTCTCCATAGAAGTAAAAAGTCTGTACAACAATAAAACCGTCCCTTCAATTGTGACATGGTAAAACTTGGGCGTTGACAAAAGCAAATGAAGAGACTCTGCTATTGTGGGAACGGAAAGTACTTAGAAAGATTAATGGACCTGTTTCCGAGAACGGCAGATGGCATATCCGGAAGGACAGAGAATTGAGAGACCTCAACGGGGATTCCGACGACGTCGAGTCGGATCTCCGAGTTTTGGGCATCAGAGGATGGAAGGCTTTAGAGACGGCTTGAGACCTTCTGGAGGAGGACTGTGACGGAGGCCCGGGTTCTTTCAGGACCGTAGCACCGCAGGAAGAAGAACAAGTAGAAAGTCAGTTGCAAATTGATGATCTCCCAATTCTCTGGAATCCTAGGGACTAGGGCGTGCGCTATCTTGGAGTTCTTTTGGATACACGACTCACATGGAAACTACACATTAACAGAAAACTATAGCAACCATTTTCACGACTTAACACCCTTCATCCGCCAGTTAAACATACATTAGTTACAAGTTTTGTAAAGTATGAACTTTTAAAGCAGTTTGAATGAAAAAAAAAAATACTTTATGTCAGGTGATTCAAATTCGTCTCATCTCTATATTGTCTGCATGTTCTTGAATGACAGCCTGTTAAAGAGGAACTTTAGAACTGTCAATGAAGATCGTGGGCCTCAATTTAAAATGTAGATTTATTCAAAAGGCAAGACAAGCAAGAACCGAAGAGAAGCTTTCTACTTAGATGTCAAACCCCCCAACAGACATCCAATCGATCAACTCTACCAACTACCAACACCACTACCTTAAGTACCCAAATTGCTTTCCTTCCGGACCTTGACACATAAAAACACTTACAGATAAAACATAAAAATTGGAACTCAAAAAAATTAAATTAAAAAAAAATTCGAGGTGAATCACCGTGAATGTACTTCCCCAGAACGAATTAATCAATTAACTTTTTCCTCCGCTCCAAAACTAGTCGACCGTTTGCGCTAATATTCAATAGTTGACTTATATAGTGACTCCTAAATCCTTATATTAAATTTTGTGTCGACAAATTCATTACATCTGCAGTTATTACGGTTTTTTAAATTGAGACCCTCCCCTGAACTCCGTCTTCCCTTCAGCCGATATCGCTAAAATTTGACAAATTAGGTTTTTATTGGGTTTTGACTTTAAACATGAAATTTCATGTCGATATGTTCATTACATCGGCAGTTATTGGCGTTTTTGATTCGAGCTTCCACATTCATTACATCTCCCCTTCCCTTTGGCCGATATCGCTGAAATTTCACAAATTATGTCCTTATGGGGTTCTAGTCACATATACAAAATTTCGTGTCGATGCATTCATTACAACATGCATTTTGAGTTAAACCTCTCCCTCAGCCTTCCCTTTAGCCGATTTGGGAGTAAATCGATGGGTGTTGTCCTTATGGAGCTGTGGTCATAAATATAAAATTTCGTGTCGATTCATTCATTCTATCGGCAGTTATTAGTGCTTATGTATTAAAACCTCCCCACTACCCCCCCCCCCCCCCCTTTCGTTTGGCCGATTTGGCACTACACGCTTAATCTCGTACGAGATCTACACGAGGGTGGACTAGCGGTCAAGACGGCTCCTACCAAATTGGCACATGCGCTGAGTTTTGAACACCTCTGCCCTTTAGAGTGAATTAGGGATAATGAAGTGCCTAGTCTACCCATACATGGCCAATTGACCTTTCTGGGTATGTTAAAAGTCACTCAACTGACAAATCAAACTATTTACGCACGGGTATGTATATATTTATACTTTATTTGACCCTTAACCTAAATAAATAAGTTATACAAAAAAAAAAAAAAAAAAAAATATATATATATATATATAGACCTGATTGATTTTAAATAAAAAAGAAAAAAAAAATTCTAGAACAAAGTCAATGGTGAATTACACATTTTCCAGCACGAATGTATCAATTAAGTTTTCGCTCTCCCTCCAGAGAGGGCTAAAATCAATCGTTGACTTAGATAGGGGCTTCTGAATATTAATACTAAATTTTGTGTCGATACATTCATTACATCGGCCATTATCACACTTTTTGTGTTAAGCACCTCCCCCCTAAAAGACCCCTACCTCACTCCCACAGTAAATGTAACGGGGAAGAGATAAGAGCATTGGATGCAGATAATGGTATATTGACTATTTTTATAACTCAAACCAAGGACGCCGGTTGCTTGCGGTGAGAAGTCAGGTACTTGTTAAAGAGCACTATCGAGGTAGGCAACATTTAGGACTCCCATAGTAGAGTCCGGGCTCATGTTCACCAGAATGATGAAAGAGCACTCTATGACCCCGAGTTAAAGCCCGGGCATGAATCACAATAACTAATGCCCGAACATCAATAAAAGATAGCTTTACATGAGACGAAGCTTTGTACAATTATCTGCCAAATTTAATTTGATATATTTTTTTTTATTTCTAGTAAAATAGACGCTCACCTTTTTGACATAACTGGTAGCATCCTCCTCAGTGACAGGCTCTGCAGAGATGCCGCCTCTTCGGCGGGCCGCCTGTCCTTGAGGCGCTGGACTCAGGTCTTCAGTGTCTTCAGGGGAGGTCACTGCCTGCTTAGCCTCCTCCAAGGCCTGCTCCTGAAACATACATGACTATAAGTTGCTCAGTGTAGACAATCATCGAGGTAGCTTACGAAGACAGGGAGTATACAACGAGAATTGTATAATTGCTCATTTCACTAGAAGGTTCATTCAACAAAATTGAAACTTGGATACTCATTTGAAATTGCTTTTTCTGAGTCTTCAACAATCTAGAATTCTTGCTTCAGGTCCCCTGGGAAAGAGAACATGAAGAAATACATGGAGGCACATGACTGTGTTTTAGCTAGAGGAGAACGTGAGCAAAGGTGCAGAATATTTGGGCTAGACTTGTAATATAATAAAAGTGCGACCCGTTTCGTTGTTTTTTAAAATAATAAGTAGTAATGTGTATGAAATGGAAATAAAATATATAGTTTGAAGAAGAAAAAGTTAATGTATATGGCAGTGAACTGTGGTGGGTCCGCCATTTTGTGAGAGGTGGAAGATGGACGACACACACCCAGAGAGTCCAGATGTTGAGTGTGGCTTGAGTTGTTGACGTGCCCTTGTCCCCAGAGGAGTCCCCGTTTGTGGAAGTTAGTTATGTGAGTTCCCTTATACGATCCCCAAGTTATATCCTGGAGACTGAATAACCATCTTTATTTACGAAGAGCAGAAGGAAGAATTTGGAAGAAGTCGCTGGAAGGAGTAGTTTCTAGATTTTATTAGTTTGTTTCCCATGCTCAAACCTAGTCAATAGTGATTTACCAACTAGTTCTTCGAAACTTTCTTAGCTGAAGGAACTTTCGCCTTTGGTTTATAGAAATCCAATTTATATATTCAAATCAGTAATTTAAGTATCGTTCTATTAGATAGGCGATCTGGCATTCCATAAATATTTTAATCTAATAAAATCAGTTATACAGTTGAGAAAATTCCCGCGTGTTATAGAAGTAAAGAAAAGGAAATCATATTATTATTAAAAACGCGAAAAGTAAAAACATTTGACTATATTTGGGCTACACTAGAAAATATGAGAATAAGACGTAGAAGAAACGTGGGCAGCTAGAGATTGCCAGAATTCCACAATAGCAGCACTGATATATCAGCTCTACCGACAATGTACTTCCCCAGAGCGAATTAATCTAAGTTTAACTAAGTTTTTGCTCTCCCTCCAAAAAACCAATGGACTCTTTGGACTAAAAGTTAATAATTGACTTTTGAATCCTCACACTAAATTATGCGTCGAAAAATTCATTACATCGGCAGGCATTAAAGTTCTTGATTTTTTTTTTTTTTTTAATTTTGGGGCTCGGAAAACATGAAATTCCATTGAAAACTCAACATTTCTGGTAACTGACCGATTACCTAATTTCCCGTGTACTTCGTAAAGGTGGAAAAATGAAATGCCCTCTTTCAGGAGCGTAGTAAACCATGAAGGCTTTCTCACACATTATTACATGAGGCAAAAATTGTTAAGAATTTGATTGCGGTCTCTCTGATTGTGAAAGCAGTGCAATTTGAAGTAATGTAAACTGGCATCATGGGCTGGCTTATAGGAGATATGTAAAAATTATTTTTTATGATAAATCTTATTACCTTTCGGTTAATTCTAAAAAAACATATATGCAAAATTACATTTACTATTACAATTTTGGTTCTGTACATGATTTTCGTTAAGTTAAACCATTATGGACCAAAAACTAATTTTATATAAAATTTAGAGATGAGAGAAAGACTCTGGAACAAGGATGTCGACTATACTTGAACTTTGAGGGCGCGGGGTATGCGTGCTTGCCTTCTGAGCTCAAGATCGTGGGTTCGAAACCCGACCGAGGCCCTTACATGATTCTATCTGGGAGGTAAAATAAACTTAAGCATGGCGTCCTTCGGAAGACGTTAAGCGATGGTCCCGAGCCTGTACGATGGTCGGGTACTCGTTCAAGACCCCTGCCCAAGGTGAATAAAAATTTAGGGTAGGCAAAATTTAGGACTCCCACAGTAGAGTCGGGCTCATGTCCACCAGAGTGACGAAAGAGCGCTCTGGTAGTAGGCGAGATGACCTCGTAGTTAAAGCCCGAGCATGAGTCATAAAACCTAACCTAAATACTTAAAATTTCATGAAAAACCATCCAAGTCTGAATTTGGAAGGAGAAACTTTATTGATATGTATCCTAAAGGGCAATAGAAATATTATAATCCTTTAGCAATTGGGTTGATCTTGTTTAAAAACTGAATAGACAAAAATAGAAGTTAATTTTATAGCTAAAACAGTTCAGAAGAAAATGTCAAAAAAATGTCATGTACATTTTTTACTCACGTAAAACTCTAAACATTAATATAATGTCTACACGCTTTGCGTGTAGCTTTACATTAAAGCCTTTCAAACGACAATCCCTTTTCTAAAGCTACCACTAAGCTGACACGACCATGAATATTCATGCGACAAAAAAAAAAAAAAAGTCTGGAATAAATGTTTTCAAAATGAATTGATATACATCGTTAGTGATGAGAACATTTTACTGGTACTAGTTACAAAAGCGGGAATTAAAAAAAAAAAATAATAATTAATTGAAAAAATGACAGGAAGGCTGAATAATTGTCTACCACCTTTCTGTTTCTGTATCGCGGAGGTAAAGGACACATTTCTGTACACCGGAGGTAAAAGACAAATCGCAAAAATGTAATTTTTCAGAAAAACAAGTTTTTAATTCATTTCAACTTCATTTTCAGGTTTCTTCGCTAATAATAAGTGGTCTATGCAATTTTCGCTATTTAATGTAATAGGACATAGTGCTTTATACCACTATATAGAGCGAAAAATCAACATCGCAAACATAGATAAATAGATCTATTTATATTAGACAACTTTAAAGAAATTTGAGTAATTTATGCGAAAACGAATAGTCTTATCGAAAAATTTTCCCTAATAAAAAATGATCTTTATAAAGATTGAACCAATATGGAACAAAACTATAGCATCTCAAAGATTATACATTGTGTGTTAAAGAAATGTATAACTATTTACCTTATTTTGATAATTGAGGGGGTTAGAAGCAAAGGGATGTAAGTGACAAATCGGCTGAAATTGAGATATGTGTGTTAACATCTTCCTTGACACCTACCCTGACTACTGGCTAATGATCAGAACGATTGTTAGTACCAGTAATGCTGTTACTAGTGGAAAATACCTGAGTTTACCATGTTACTATAACTTTGAAGGTAATTATCTCGAAATTAAATTTTTTTCACTTACATCCCTTTGCTTCTGACCCCCTCAATTATTGTTAGAGAGTAGTTCTATATTTGGAATACAATTATAAAAGGCTGAATGGTCAATTCCCAAAATGATTGAAATGGGTTCAACACTCTATTGATACTGTTGAAAACTAAACATTGAATTTCTGACCGACTACATAACTTCCCCTTTACTTCGAATAGTTAAGGAAGTGAAAAGAAAAACTACAAAATTTATAGAAAAAACGTCAGATTAAACAGAATCAACTCCAGGTAGTTCTGACAATAACTTGAAGAAATAACTTTAGAGAGATGTTTCAACAAAAAAAACAGATTAATGATGAGAGAGAAGAAAAAAAAGTGTCATTGAGAAATACTAAAGAGTTGTGCCTAGAACAGAGAACATAAAGTTTTTACCAACTCAACTAACAGAGATGTCTCTGATGGGCAAGAGAGCATCTATTTCTCAAGATTTCTTCCTAAAAGTTTAATTCCCCCCTCCCCCCTCCTTCAAGTCTAAGAAAATAAGAAGGGAGAAGTTACTTTTTACTTCTGCCGCCCGGAGGAGTATACCAGCTCAAGATCTACCTGGGAGCATGGAAAACCAAAAAATAAGTAGATATACCACCAAAGAAACCTTTTTTTTGTATAAATTATTCCTCCCTTAGTTATACGAAGTATAGAGAAAGTTATGAAATGGGACAAAAATGCGATATGGAGTTTTCAAAGAAATTTAATGCTTTCCAACCTCTAGATTCCAAATATGAAAAAAAAAAGTCTGTCTGTGAATCCAGAACCCTCTAATGACAACACTTATTGTTTTTCAGCCAAATCGACCGAAGGGAAGAAGGGGATTAGGGGGGAGGCTTAACATAAAAACTCTAATAACTGCCGACATCAGCTAAATCGACCAAAGAAGACGGGGGGATTAGGGGAGATGCTTAATTAAACTAATGAATGCATCGACATAAAATTTCATATTTGAAGTCAAAAACCGAATGAGGACATAACCTGTCAAATTTAAGCAAATGATCTAATAACTAAAGATGTAATGAATTTGTCGACACAAAAGTTAGTATGAGGATTTAAATATTAGCGCAAACGGTCGGTTTTGGACGGGGAGCGAAAATTGATTAATTCGTTCACATGGCCTGTGATTTACCGACTTTTTTTTTTTTTTATGTTCGTGTAAAGCAACTGGAAAGCATAGAAAAATGTTCAACATCCGATGGATTTAAGATGAATTCATCCGCCCATAATATATAGGAGGAATATTTATTTTTTAGCTATTGTGACTTGAGCCCTTTATCCACTGAAGAGGAAATTGTCCACTGCGGGTCCTCCAGTTGCTTGTTAGCTGGCCAAAGGGGTAAAAGGTCAGCTTTTTATAAAAAGTCTGATCGAGGAAGCCTTTTCCTGGAGGAAGCCGTCCCCGAATTTCTTATTTGGAGTACCATCTATAGGTACACATCATACCAGAGGTGTTTAAACACCCTCTTATTTAGATAGTATTTCATGTTTACGCTCGCTGATGCGAAATTTTCTAAAGCACAATTGAACTAATGCAAATAATTATACAATCGTTAAGCGCTGTAGAGCGAAAAGTTGTCGGTGTAACATCGGTTATGTACTTCCCCAAAAAAATTAATCAATTAAGTTTTCGCTCTCCCTCCAAAACAAATCCTTTGGGCCAAAAACCCAGTAGTTGACATACATAGGGTCATAAGGTCATTTTGAACCTTATTACTAAAATTTCGTCTCGTTACATTCATTACATCATCAGTTATTGGGGTTTTTAAGTTGAGCTTTCCTCTGATCACCCTCTTCCTTTCGGCCAATTCCGCGGAAAATAGATAGGAGTCCTCCTTAGTAGGTTTTAACATACTCATGATAGTGTCCCCACGCTTGGTCGGCCATCTTTCTTAAAAACAATAAATACTTAACACAAAATATCTAAATAACTAAACAAACTAATACTATTGTTATTACATCTAACAATAATATAAATTTTTTAAATCTATTCAAAATAATAAACATAATAAATATATATATATATATATATATATATATATATATATATATATATATATATTATATTATTTTAACCCAAACAAGTATACAATAAATTAAAACTAATAATATAAATATAAATGAATATAATATAAAAAATTATATTAATTAAAAATGAAGTGATCCTTCAGTCACTGTTGTTACACTTGTGACAAAATGTTTGAGGTGTGAAAGGCGAATCCAGATTTAGAGAGGGGATGTTTAACACCTAATGAACAGACTCTGATAGAGGTCACAGGTGTGTGTCAGGTTGGTCGGTCAAACGGGGTATTGGAGCAGGTATAACCAATTCTATTTTACTTCCTACACCCAAAATCCACGATAATACAGGGATGATCCTCCAAAACATGTATTCATCCCATCCTAACTTTGGAACGAGTAGTCATATCATTAATAAATATAAAACACAATTGGGCAAGATCTAGTTCTTTTTTAAGCGATGTCAAGGAAGGCAGCAATCTTGGATAGACTATGGCAGAGATGCGCAGACATATATGGGTCGCCAAAGGACTCAATATGGCGCGCGGAAGAATTCGAAAGCTTAAAAACATCATCATCATCATCATTCTCGGCGCTACAGCTCCATTCGAGCCTTGGCCTCCTCCAGAGACTTCCCCCCAAGATTCCTTCCAGCGCAAGCGTTCTCCAGTTTTGCAGCCGAAGGTTCCTTGCGTCCCCATCGACTGCCTCCATCCATCTCCTCCTGGGTCTTCCTCGTCCTCAGTTTCCCTCCGGGATCACTAGCATCAGTCTTCGTGTGGTTTCAGCCTCCTGCACTGCGTAAAAACATACAAACTCTTTTTCCTTCAATAAATCATTTTTAAGAGAATAAAAAATCATTCATTAACTGGGCAAGTAAAAATAGTCATTTTTTTTAGTAGGTATTGTCCTTATGGGGTTCTGGGTACACATATTGTTAGTCATTATGACTTATGACCTGGCTACGAGGTCATATCGCCTACTGTTCTATCGTCGCTCTGGTGTATATGAGCCCGAATCTTTCTGTTTGAGTCCTAAATTTTGCCTACCCAGGTTTAGTTGCCTGACATCGCACAGGCTCGGGACCATCGCTTAACGTCCCATCCGAAGGACGACCTGCTCAAGTTTTTACATATATGTCACACACACACAGGAAAGACAAGGACATGTTTTTTTTTTACTTTTGGAGTCGGAAAACATAAAATTCCGTAACTTCCCCTATACTTCGAATAGACTGGAGATGTAAAATGTAACAATAATTACGAAAGGAGACCAGAAGTGCACAGGAACTCAAATAGTTGACCTATTTGTGAAATATCGTCGTAGTATTTCCGAGATACCTGCAGCTAGCTAAGATCTCTCTGGTGAGCTCTGTAGCTCTCGGCTGACTTTATGCCACTCAGGAGGCTCCCATCCTGTGGTCTGCCCTGTACACAGTAGACAAAATCAAATTTTTCTTCCTTTCATCCCTTATTTTCCAACCTCAGATTGAATTATTTATGACTTGTAGCTTGTTTCCAGTTCTGACAAACCAATGTTCCTGCCAATTTTTCCATACATTTTACTTTATTATAGGTATATTATTACAATAGTATATTGTATATTACAATACTTCCATTTACTACAGGTAGTATAAGTAAGTATTGTAATCCTCGCGAAATTCCGAGAGTTATCATAAACTATACTTGAACTTTGAGGGCGCGGGGTATGCGTGCTTGCCTTCTGAGCTCAAGATCGTGGGTTCGAAACCCGACCGAGGCCCTTACTTGATTCTATCTGGGAGGTAAAATAAACTTAAGCATGCCGTCCTTCGGAAGACGTTAAGCGATGGTCCCGAGCCTGTACGATGGTCGGGTACTCGTTCAAGACCCCTGCCCAAGGTGAATAAAAATTTAGGGTAGGCAAAATTTAGGACTCCCACAGTAGAGTCGGGCTCATGACCACCAGAGTGACGAAAGAGCGCTCTGGTAGTAGGCGATATGACCTCGTAGTTAAAGCCCGGGCATGAGTCATAAAACCTAAACCTAAACCTATAATATATATGACGATATCGTATAAGGATTATGTGTTAACAAAATGACAATCAAGTTATGTTCCAACTGGGCTGATGAAACAGTAGTCACAATCTGTCCAGTGGAGTGAGGGACTTATAGAAAAACGAGAACTATCCCATAGGAGCTAGCTTTAGGAATCAGAGGTTTCCTGAGTTAGGAGACAATGGAAAAGTAGGGGCTTAAATAGAAGAAGAGTAGGAGCATGGCGAATCTGGAGAGGGAGAGAGTTCCAGAGGGAGTTAGCCTGGATAAGGAAAGAGTTGTGGTAGGTTGTTGTCCTGTGGGAAGAGAGGTAAAGATCAGAGGGACGGGATCTAGTGACTTTCTGATGGATATGGGATTTAAATTGGAACATTTGGAAGATGTAGGAGGGCTTTTGGGAAGATATGGTTTGATAGAGGAAGGAGCCTAGGAAATATTGTCGACGAGAGGATGGCGAGCCCGGGGTATCTGGGGAGCCCGAAGATGACTTATATAAGCTAATCAAAAACCTCATAGGGATGACAAAAACCAAATTTCCACAAATTTAGTATGAATCATAGTCTGTGGTTAAGATACCTATTTTCAACCATTCGGTGAATTCCAAACGGAGAGCGAAAACTTACTTGACTAATGCACGACTAACCGCAAAATATTGGTTCTGAGCATGACAGACAGACAGACAAGAATGTGACGGTTGGAGAATGGAAGCCGCCCCCATCCGAATCAGTACATAATTAAACTGAAACTGACTTCCACCCTCAAACTAAGTCTTCACTTAGACATTCCCCTCCCTTCTCCCATTCAAATATTCAAAGGGTTAATTCACCCCCACGGCCATGGGAAACAAAACACACCCCTCCAGCTTTGGCGTTTCTAAGAAGAGAACAAAAATTAGGTGAATCACAGACATTGTACTTCCCTTGAACAAATTAATCAATTAAATTTTGGGCTAAAAATGGATAGTTTCAGAGTTATTGGGATTCCTGAGTTTAACCTTCGGTCTTGTTTGCTGAAATGTAATAGGTGTCGTCTTTACAGGGCTTTGAATTTACATAAGAAATTTCATGTCAATACATCCATTACAACGATAATTACTAAAGATTTGTGTTAATCCTCCCCCTAATCCTCTCTCCCCATTAAACGATTTGGCTGAAAATCAATAGATGTCGTCCTAAGAGGGTTCTGGATCCACATATAAAATTCTATACATTAATTCTATCCGCATACCGATTTTTTTTCTTTTTGTCATTGTTGGAGGTCGGAAAATATGGAATTCCGTTGAAAACTCAGCATCGAATTTCTGACCGATTGTATACCCTAAAACCTGTCCAAGTATAGGGGAAGTTATTTGAGTCCAGCTTCTTTTCTCTGTTCCCCCTCCCTTCATTTCAACCCATATCGTAGAAAAATAATTTAAATATGAAAGTCCATGTTGATGTATTCGTTACATCGGCAGTTATTAAAGTTTTTTTGTTAAACCTCCCCTAATCCCCCTTCACTTTGGTCGATGTGGCTGAAAATCAATAGGGTTGCCTAGATCGATACATTCATTCTACCGGGAGATATCGTGTTCACAGACACATACAATTCCGGTCAAAGCTCAACATTGAATTTCTGATCGATTAAATGACTTTTCATCACTGAGTCCTGAGCAAGGGATGTCTCCCGGTTCTAGATCGATACATTCATTCTACAGGGAGATATCGTGTTCACAGATACATACAATTCCGGTGAAAACTCAATATCGAATTTCTGATCGAATAAATAACTCTTCTTCACTGAGTCCTGAGCAAGGGACGTCTCCCGGTTTATCTCCGAACTGCACATCTTCTTTTGGCATCTTAACAACTCAATTAGATTGTACTTAATGCACATGCATATAATTACATATGATCTCCTGGTGTTCATTCTCCTGTCTATGTGTGTTGTATGATCCATCTTTCTCCACAGTGTCAACTTTCTCAAACTCTAGCTTGACCAGACTGACAAAGTGCCTTCCTCAAAGTAACTTGACCCCATGCTCCCTTCCTCCCTTATCAACACCATTAGCCATATTTCTTCACGAGCCATAAAAACCATCCCAGAAAACCTACAGGCGATTCAAAGCACTTACCACTAACGTACGTAATTACACAATAACAATTGACAAAATATACAATAACCTAATTGTAATGACAACGTAACATGACACATTACTTCCCCAGCCTTACGAAGTATGGGGGACGTTATGTTCTATGCTTCCGTTCTCAACGGAAGTTCATGTTTTCAAAAATGAAAAAACTTATAAAGGGCTTTGATTTTATCATATGAAATTTCGTGTCAATACATTCTTTATAACCTCTTCCCTAATTCCTCCTTCTTTTTCGTTTTTTTTAGCTTTTGTGATAAGCCTCCCGCGCCAATTTGGCCGAAAATCAATAGGTGTTGTCTTTAAATAATCCTGGATGGACATATAAAATTTTGTGTCGATACATTCATTACAACGGCAGTTATTATAGTTTTTGTGTTAGGTCTCCCGCCTCCCCTTTGACCGATTTGGCAGAAAATCAATAGGTGTTGTCCTTAGATGGTTCTGGATGCACATATAAAATTTCATGTCGATACATTCATTACAACGGCAGTTATTATAGTTTTTTTGTTAAACCGAATTGTGCGCTGGCTCGCCGGGGGGGCTGGGGGAGACACCACCGGGCTCTCTGGACTGAAGAGTCCAAGGCTTGGAGGGTGTGGACGGTTTCAGTCACATGCACACCCTCGTTCCCAAGCTATCCCACCACTAGCCATGTTAATGCTATAGCATACTACAGACATGAGAGTAGCCCGGGGGTGCCTTGCTCTGTCCCTCATGTCGGGTCAGGCCGCCGGCTGTGGACTAGAAGGAGACTCAATCATATGCACATATAAAATTTCATGTCATTACAACGGCAGTTATTAGAGTTTTTGTGTTAAACCTCCCGCCTCCCCTTTGATCGATTTGGCAGAAAATCAATAGGTGTTGTCCTTAGATGGTTCTGGATGCACATATAAAATTTCGTGTCGATACATTCTATAGGGAGTTTATCGTGTTCATAGACATATACTCTAGAGGTCGGAAAACATAGAATTACATACATAAAATTGAAAACTCCGCATCGAATTTTTGAGCAATTACATAACTCCTTCTATACAGCTATAATCTGTTATTTCAATGTGAGTCAGTTTGTTAAAGCAAAAACTAGGCTCGGGTGGTACCATAAAAAGGTGAGGACGGATTCGTGATCTGAGTTGGTAATCTGAAATACGAGTATACAATGAGCTTCTTCACGTCACTTGTTATTACCAAAAGTCAGATGTTGTTGTTTGTAAGTGACGGCCATACGGATAAACCATCTGAGTCCAAGAGTTTTCCGAAATTTACGCGTTTTTCTTGAAGTTTCCCAATTGATAAACAGAAAATTTTATCTACATTTATAAAATGCAAACTTTGTCAGACTGTCTACTATGTATTCACTCAAAAAGGGCTGATTGAATATCCACAATACTTGCAGCGAGTGATTTTTGACAATTTTAGTTGTAACAATATATTTGTTATAGTTGTAAAAATATATATTTATATATAGGTATATTGACCAGGCTGATAAGGATGTAACAACTAAAATTGTCAAAAATCACTCGCTGCAAGTATTGTGGTTATTCAATCAGCCTTTTTCAGGTGAATACATAGTAGACAGTCTGACAAAATTAGCATTTTATAATTTTAGATAAAATTTTCTGTTTATCAATTGGGAGACTTCAAGAAAAACGCGTTAATTTCGGATGATGGTTGACCTGTGATGACCTATCATGTGGCATGTCAAAATTTTGAATTGAAGAAGAGATTTCGGGGGTGTTGAAATAATAAAATCACTACTAGAGCTCTTTGACAGTTGATCAAATTTTCTAAAAATTTTGAAATTGAGCCTTATAAGCCAAGACATGTGACATATCACAAAATTTGGAATGGAGTTGTGGGCGGGACCAACACAAAATGAGTAATAGCTGGAAATGTTTTAATAATTTAGTTAGACGGATGCAACTTCGCATATAATGCAGCCAACCATGCACATTGCAACTATAGAAAAAATGTTCAAGAAAATATAATAATTATATATGTATGATAATGTAATTATTACACTGAAACCAAATGTGAAAGTAAACAAAAATAAGATTACCGGCGAAAATGAAACGGGATTTAAGCGAACATATATAAAGCTTATTTTTATCTTATCGCCATCTTGAAATATTCAATGAAGGTTAAAAAATAAAAATATAAATAAAAAATAAAAGCGGATTATTTTTCTCGAAATTATATACCAAATACATAACCAGTCTTGAGATCTACAATAAATTAGAAAAATAGAGAGGGGGGATATTACATAGATAATAAATAACATTGATTTGGTTTTCCAATTTTAAAAAAGAAAAAAGAAAAAGACGCCTGTGAAACACCGGCACAATGGAAATTCTCAAGCATTAATCAATGAAGTTTTCGCCCGTTTGAGCTAAAACATAATGGCTGTCGTCCTTATGGGGTTTTGAATTTACATATGAAATTTCGTATAAATACATTTATTACAACGGCAGTTATTACATATATAAAATTTTGTGTCAACACATTCAATTCTTTCGGGATTATCGTGTTTATAAACATATGTATCCTATTTTCTATTTGTGAATCAGAGTGTCAAAAAAATATGAACTTCCGGTGAAATTCAATATCGAATTTCTGACAAAGACTACATTATTTTGTATAACTGGGGAAGTAGAATTTATGATTTTGAGCAGCAAGAGTAATATTGGTTTTCTCATTAACAACCTAATAAAAGTCCCTCGGTGAATCATCAGCAAAGTACTTCTCCAACACGTATTAATCAATTATGTTTACGCTCTCACTCTGAAAGGAATAGATTATTCAGTTATTAGAATTATTGTGTTAAACACCCATTATCCCCCATTCCATTGGCCCATTTGACCGATTTTTTTTTTTTTTTTAGTAATTCTTTATTTTGAATATTTACAATCGGTATAAACCATAAGTAAATTTAATGAATATTACATAAAAAAAAAAAAAAATGAAATAAAAAGAAAAAATTAGAAAATAATGATAAATAAAATTTAAAAAATATATATATAATTATCCCAATATAGATTATATATATTCCTCACTCGCACGTTCGTTTCTCACCACAATGTTTAAACTATAAATGGTATTATTGATGAAATTCGCCCCAGTAATGTAAAATAATAAACCCAAAGGAAGAGAGCCGGTGTTTAATTTACATTGAAAAGTCGATCTCGGATTTTCGCTCGATTACAATATTCACGCTATCTGTCTGTTTAAAAAAATAAAATCATTAATATTATATCGATAAGGGGGCGCCGGTAGCTCAGTGGTATGCGTGCTTGACTTCTGAGCTCAAGATCGTGGGTTCGAAACCCGGCCGAGGCCCTTAGTTTATTTTATATGTAAAAATATGGTAAAATAAACTTAAGCACGTCGTCCTTCGAATGGGACGTTAAGCGATGGTCCTGAGCTTGTACGATGTCAGGTACTCGTTAAATACCCTTGCCCTAGGTGAATAAAAATTTGGAGTCGGGCTCATGTCCACCAGAATGACGAAAGAGCGTTCTGTTAGTAGGTGAAATGACCTCGTAGTTAAAGCCCGGGCAGGAGTCATAATAACTACATCGAAAGCATATGGTTATGTACAAAATAATATATGAAAAAAAAAATCTATCTATTAACTTCAAATAATAATAAACATAAACCTAAAACATAATAATAAAGATAAAATAAAATAAATATAAAAGCCCTTCACAACTCGAGACCCCTCGAAACACCTTGGCTGAAAATTAAAGAAAACATGAAATTCCGCTGAAAAATCAACATCGAATTTCTGAAAGATGACATAACTTCCTCTATACTTGGTGGGACTGGGGATGTAAGTTTGACTTTAGTTCAGACTACTGTATAGCTGGGTCATTAATCATCGAGCTGGACGTCAAACTTGAGGGCGTCATTTCTTGTATTAGCCGCGGTAGAGTTAACCCAAATACAACATCTACCTCGGTGTCGGAAAATAAGAAATTCAATATAAAATTTCTGACCGATTATGTAACTTCTCCTATACCCCATGTGGGATGCAGTCCTCTATCCCTCACTGATTTATTTTGAGAGGGAGGGTGTAATGATGCAATTTGGGAGATAAACAAACCTTGAGCACGTCGTCCTTCGGATGGTCCGGAGCATGTACGATGTAGGTACTCGTTAAAGACTACTTCCGACCCTAGGTAACTAAATAGGCAAAATATATACCTAGGTAGAACGACGAAGGAGCGCTTTGGTAGTAGGCGTTATGACCTCAAAAAAGGAAAGGAGCAAAAACAATGTGTATAAAATACATTTCAATATATATTATTTTTGATAGTATGTGTAATATAAATTTTTATACATAAGCAACTGCTGATACGATAATAAATAATTTTCAACATCCAATTATAATTAAAACTTAATAAATATATATAATTATATTGAAACAAAAAAAAATGCGCAGTTTACTGATTTTTTATTGAGGAGTTCAAACTCATAAATTTGACAGCTCGAGAAATCATTATTCCATTAGGTAAATTGAAGAGCCTAGCGAGGCATCGATTTACTTTGATCGATAAAATTGTGGAGGTCTTATTTTTTTTCTGTTCTCTTTTTGTTTTGAGTTTGTATGAATATTTTCAATATAATCTTATTTTTCCAAGGATCTCTTTTTCTTTTTGTTAAGAATATTTTTGATAACGTCTTATTTTTTTCTATGTTCTCTTCTGTTTTGATTTTCTGTTCACTTTTTGTTTTGAGTTTGTATGTATATTTTCAATATCGTCTTATTTTTCCAATGATCTCTTTTTTCTTTTTGTATTGAGTATTTTTAATATGTCTTATTTTTCCTATGTTCTCTTTCTGTTTTGAGTATATAGATTATTTCGAATATACTTATTTTTCCAATGATCTCTCTTTTTTCTGTTTGTATTGACTATTTTTAATATGTCTTATTTTTCCTATGTTCTCTTTCTGTTTTGAGTATATAGATTATTTCGAATATACTTATTTTTCCTATGATCCTTTTTTGTTTTCAGCATTTTTAATATTGTATTAATTTTTCCTATAAATATATTTTCTTCCATATAATACATTATGTTATCTGGAATGCTAAATATATCATAATTCCATTCTGGAAGGTAGACTTTACCAAAGTTTTACTCAGAAATATTATTAAAAGCTCCCCTGACCTTGTTACAACATGGTAGAGGCACTGTTTAATTTGTTTGAAAGCTTTGGAAGCTGATGCTCTCGTCTTTCCTCCTCTGTGTGGCTCTCTCCATAAAGCTTTATTATGTGTTTTCTCAATTGGTCAGTGCTTTCCAAAAATAATACTCACTGACTTCGTTACTTCTACGTTTTATCTATTAAATAATCCACATTATCGTGAGTATTTGGAGAGGGAGCGAAAAGATAATTGATGAATTCGTTCTGAGGAAGTACATTGCCGGGGATTCATCGGCGACTTTTTTTAATGTATAGTTAGTTATTTTAACTAAAGCCCAGGCTTTAACTATGAGGTCATATCGCCTACTACCAGAGCGCTCTTTCAGAGTAACTCTTCATTTACTATTGTCCAATTCCCAACCAGCCCTCATTGCAAACTTGACAAACTCACAACTTTCTATACACAACTCACAATAGTCACTCTAGTATAAAAGAAACATTACTTAAATTTCAAGCAATCAATTCACAATACTGGAACATCTGGCTGACTAACTCACTATAGAATTTACTTAAATCAGGAATATTCCATAAATCCCTATTGGTGAGATTTCACAGAACTGGAAAGTCTGTAAGTAATAACTTGTTCTAAAACAATCATTTAAATGAAGGAATAACAACATTAAATTAACCCAAAAACATTTAAAAAAACTACTATATAAATTATAACAGAAAGCAGAGCCGTGCAGACCCTATAGCGAAGGCGTGCGAAGCACACGGGCGGCCAAATTTAAGCCGATAATAGGAAAAAATTTTTTTCCTTATTTTAAATCTATCGTTGACAAATATAGACAAGAGAACAGAAAGAAGCCGAAACCAAGGGGAAAAGCAAGATAAATTCATTTGAAGGGATGGGGAAATATAAGTAATCAAAAGGCACCCTGCTTTTGTAGAGAGATTGACGGGTTTTTCGTTATTATCCATCGAAAGTGATGATCTCTTGAATTCTATTGACACAAAACGTGCTGCTGAAAATTTCGATTCCACTAAGGCCAAAAGAGCCATGTTTTGATTAAAATTTAATTTTATTTATTAAATGACTATTTGATATAAATGTTTCTAGTTGTATTTGAAAAAAAAATTGACTTATGTCACTAAAAAACTACTTTACTAAACTAAAAGTTGTGTTCCCTAAAAAAAATCTATTATTATATTTTTTAATAGTCCCTATATGAAAGTAAATTTTATTACCTATCATTATTATATACCAAGGTAAATAAATAGTTCATAACATAATGTTTGAAAAAATTATGGTTTCGTTACACATATTATGAACTTCCTTGCTCAAGTATTTAATTGGAAAATAAAAATCATTAACTTATACAAAATGTAAAGAGAAAAACATAAAAACATTGGGGTAGTTTAATTGTGGAGGGGGGGGGGGGGGGGGGGGCGGGGCGTTATTTGCACACGGGCGGCCAATACTCGTTGCATGGCCCTGATTAAATGTATGAACTGGTCCTGGCCCCTTATTTTGGAGGGGGGACGGCGTTATCGTTATTTGCACACGGGCGGCCAATACTCGTTGCACGGCCCTGATTAAATGTATGAACTGGTCCTGGCCCCTTATTTTGGAGGGGGGGGGGGGGGGGGGGGGGGCGTTATCGTTATTTGCACACGGGCGGCCAATACTCGTTGCATGGCCCTGATTAAATGTATGAACTGGTCCTGGCCCCTTATTTTGGAGGGGGGGGGGGGGGGGGGGGGGGCGTTATCGTTATTTGCACACGGGCGGCCAATACTCGTTGCACGGCCCTGATTAAATGTATGAACTGGTCCTGGCCCCTTATTTTGGAGGGGGGGCGGCGTTATCGTTATTTGCACACGGGCGGCCAATACTCGTTGCACGGCCCTGATTAAATGTATGAACTGGTCCTGGCCCCTTATTTTCCCTTATTATTAATTAGAACTTTTTGTTTGTTCATTTTTTATTAACAAGGTCCCTTTGTGTGTTTATATTGTGTTGCTTTGTCTTTTTATATTGTGTTTCGGTATATAGGTAGGTCCCTTTATAGATTTGCTCTGATTGAAAACAACACAACTCAATAGCCGTAATGAACTGTGTATGGATGTGCCATGTCTGGACACATGGTATGGACTAAATTACTTTGTATCTCTCCTATTGAATATCTCCCATATTTATGGATCACTTGTTCAATGGAGCTCATGCCTATGATGTATCGATATTTATCATCATATCCATAAACTACCGATATATCGACTATACATAGAGTTTCATAATATTGACTCCCACCCATTTGAAATGGTTTGAAATTATCTAATGCCAGATATGTGTCAAATGTATTATCGTTATAATTATTACTGTAATATAGTTGTTGAGTTCCCTCCCCTTTTCTGAGGAAGAACATTACTGATGATTAACCGACAACTTTTTTCCCTATCTTTAGATTAACAAACTACAAGTTGACGTTAGGAATTGTGGACATACTATCAAACATATACATGAAAGAAAACATGTGTGATGTGAAAAATTTTCCACACATTAAGATTATTTATATATTATAAAATCAATCACTATTATTTGTATAAAACAGCTGTTAGGAGTGAAGTAACTTAATTAGTGAATAAATATACTAAGATGGACTAGTCGCATTTTGTTTTAAAACGAAATGTAAACAACCAATGAATGGAGTACAAAAGACGACGATTAGATGTTTTAAATAGTGAGAAACAGTCTAAGTTGTGTTGTGGAAGTGGACCGACTAGACAGAGAGAAGTGTTTTAGGGTTAAGGTGTAGTGAACCAGTTTGAATGAGAGATGTAGGAGTGAAAATTATAACATTGGAAGTAATGAAATGAAATGAAATGAAATGAAAATAAATTTTATTATTCTGGGACCGAGGTCCCCTAAGAATAAATACATACAGAGTGATGAAAATGAAACAATGAAATATAGTAACAGAACATAGAAATAAAAAGATAGGTAGGTAAATAAAAATTAGTGCTACATTGGAGAAAAACTATACAACTAAAAAATAGATAAACAGGAAATAGAAAAACAGGAAAAAACATAAAATTAACAACTTCAATATGATGTAACAAAATAAATAAAAGTATCTACAAAAATAAAAGAGAAAAAGAAAAAAAGCAAATCCATAAAACTAAGAAAGAGATAAAATTGATAATATATATAAATATAAATCGACCGAGCATAGTACGGTGGTTGATTATAAAAGAGAAGGAAGGATGCCCAGCCAAGGTTAAAAATAAAATTAATTTAGAAAGCAGAAAATAAAATAAGATAAAAAATAAATAAATGCATATTAAAAATATATAAATGTGTAAATGAGCCAAAAATCAATATTATTGATTATGAACGAATAATTTAGAAAATATGATAAAAAAAATATAATAAAACTAGAGAATGACAAAGACAAGAGAGATAGAAAAAAAAAAAAAAAAAAAAAAAAAAAAAAAAAAGCGGGGGAAAAGTGATTAGAATGATTAGATAATTAAGGTTGACGAATTAGAGAATACGGGGGAGAGATCAAAGAGGAGTGGATTGTTTGGTGAAGAGGAATTGGAATAGTGAGGATTTGAAGGAAGCCACGGAAGGAGAGTGACGGATTGGGGGAGGCAGGGAGTTCCAAAGAGAGGAGGCCTGGACAAGGAATGAATTGTGGAAGGCTGAGGAGCGATGGGAGGGGATGAAGAGGTCTGAAGGACGGGATCTAGTGTGCCTCTGGTGAACCGAGGACTGGAATTGAAACATTTGGTAGAGGTAGTAGGGTTCTTTGGATTTAAGCATTAGGAAGAGGAAGGAGCCTAGGAGGTAGTTTCGGCGGTAGGAGGGTTTGAGCCATTTCAACTCGGAGTACCAGGGCGAAATATGAGCGTCTCTAGGGACATCGAAAACAAATCTGACATGAGCGTTCAGGATTCGCTGGAGTTTGATATCGAGTCCCTTACTCAGATCATTATAAACCAGGCACCCGTAGTCGAAATGGGGGAAAACAAAGGATGATACGAGGAGTTTCCGGGAGTTATGAGAAAGAGAGTGACGGGAACGTTTAAATTGTGCAAGAGATTGGAACGATTTACGGGAAATATAGGATACGTGGTCTTTCCAGGAAAGGGTTTGGTCGAGAATGATACCCAGGTTTTTTACTCTGCTAGAGTAGTTAATGTTGGTGTTGTCCAGAGTCAAGAGAGGGGGGTCAGTTAAGTTATTGAGAAGTTTTTTGTTACCTAATATTATCGCTTGAGTCTTGTGAGGATTAAGGAGGAGTTTGTTCTGTTTGGCCCAGGAGGATATGGAATTGATGTCATCAGATATTTGCGAGTATGCGGTAGGGAAACTGGAGGGGTGAAAGGATAAATAAATCTGCAGATCATCCGCGTAGAGGTGGTATTTACAGAATTTTATGTGCGGAGGAAGATCCAATAGGAAAAGGGAGAATAGGAGCGGGGAAAGAGAGGATCCTTGAGGAACTCCTGAGTGGAGAGGAAGCGAGGATGAGGCGGGAGAGTTGGGGAACTTGACGGACTGGGAACGATCTGCAAGGTAGGACTGGAGCCAGAGGAGGACATTATTGGAGAGAGGGAGACTGGCCACCTTGGAGAGGAGGATGGAGTGGTCCACGGAGTCAAAGGCTTTGGAAAAGTCGAACAGTACTAGCAGAGTAAGTTGTCTAGCGTCAATGGCCTGTCGGAAGTCTTCTGTTAGTTTCAGTAAAGCAGATTGAGTCCCATAACCGGGTCGGAAACCAGATTGGAAAGGGTCGAGGAGTTTGTTGGTAAGAAGGAAATCTGAGATTTGGGAATGAACTATACGCTCTAAAGGTTTGGATGTGGAACACAGAAGGGAGATAGGGCGAAAGTCTTTAGGAGCTTCAGGATTAGGGACTTTGTTGAGAGGAAGTACAAATGCTTCTTTCCAGGCGGAAGGGAAGACGGAGTTTTGAAGGGAGAAATTATAGATATGTAAGAGGACTGGGAGTATGACTGGTAAGCAAGTTTTAAGGAAGAGGAGCGGGATGTCGTCAGGGCCAAGGGCATTAGAGCTACTATTAAGGATGATCCTTAGGAGAGTGTCAGGGTAAATATATGAAAAGAAAAAATTATTTGAATCGAAGGGCTGGGGAGATGTAATCTCAGCTGGAGACGCTAGTGGAAGAATAGGACGGGAGACAAAAAAGGAATTAAGTGTGTCGGGAGAGAAGATTGAAGGAGAAGGAGGGTTTTTGGGGGAACCTAACGAGAGCTTCCGAAGAGCTGCCCATCTTGACTTGGCGTTAGGTGCCTCCGCTATCAGATTCAGAAGGAACTTTGACTTAGCCGCCCTGATCAGCGACTGGGCACGATTCCTCAGGACTTTGAAGGAAGAGTAGTCGACGTCCAACTTGGATCGGTAGAACCTCCTTCGGACAGAGTCCCGTTCCTTCATGATTTCCCTGATCTCTGGGGTTATCCATGGGGCCGGGGGTCGTCTGAGCTGCCTCATCTTCAGAGGAGCGTGCTTGTCGAGTAGCTTCAGGAGGATCTGGTTGAAAGTATTCACCTTCTCGTCGATTGAGGCCAGATCAAAGATAGCTTGCCAGTCCGCTGCGTCAAGGTCCTCTTGGAGCGTCTCGAAGGTTAAGGACTTCAGGTTTCGGAGGAGTAAAGATCTAGGAGTAAGGTGAGGAGATGGTATGTCGTAGGAGATTTGGATAAGGTCGTGAGCAGAAAGGAAGGGAACTGGCTGTTGGGCGGAGGAACTAATCTTCTGTTGGGAGTCAGCCAGGTGGAGATCCAACCAGGAGTGAGAAGTAGGGGTATGATGAGTCGGGGCGTAGGGAACTATGAAAAGGTTTAAAGAATAGCAGAGGTCCAGGAGATACTTGGAGTTGGGAGCTGCAGGAGACAGGAGGTCGGAGTTGAAGTCACCGGAGATCAGGATGCAACTATAGAGGGGAATAAGACGGAGGAGAGTAGACTCAAAGGTGGGGTCAAAAGGGACTTTAGGAGGTCGGTAAACTACTCCATAAAGAAGTTTGGTGGAATCGATATGTATTTCAAGGAAGAGGAATTCAACTTGGGAAGAAGAAGGCGGGGATGATGAGGAGTCAAGACGACGGCACTTGAGGCTGTGATGGACAAAAATAGCAACCCCGCCGCCAGGTCTGTCTAGCCGGTCGTTTCTGAAGAGATGGTGGTCAGGAAGAGAGACGGAGGAGGAGGGGATCCAGGGTTTGAGCCAGCTCTCAGAAATGCCGATGATATGGAAGCTATTTGAGTGGAGGAAATCGGAGAACTCATCGTGATGGGCTGGCAGGGACTGGGCATTAACATGGCAACATTGAAGGGTATTATATGTCATGAGAGGTGATGAGAAAGGACACAGACAAAGTAGAGGGAGGGGTGAGGAAGGGAGGTAAAGGAGAGAAATTAGGAGACAACAAAACATCAAGTAAAATTATATAAATATTTATGAATAGACCAAGGCTAAGCATCGACTTCCTCTTACATATGTGTAAAGAAAAGAAGGAAAAAAAAGAATAACAAAAAACAAAATTCAAAAAGGGCTTATAATAGAAAACTAAGAAACAATAACCGATGGAAAGAATGTACGCTGAGAGGCTAGGAGAGACTGAGATAGTATGAAGTGGAGAGGGAGGGCGCGGCGGAGGAACGAGAGAGTGGGAGAGAGGGGAGGAGCCAGGTGGAGGGGGTCAGTTTGAAACGGGGAGCGAACGGAACAACAATAACTAAATAAATTGATTCAAATCGGGAGGCTTAGAGATAATAACAACGGGCAGTTCTACATCCTTACGCACGAGGACCTTGCCTCCGTTCACCCAGACGAATTTCACCTTACCCTCCCTCTTCAACCGTCTAGCCTCGGCGTACATTTTTTTATTTACTTATTATTTACTCTCAGGTGAAGTACGTAGAAGAGAAGAATTCCTTTCTATTTAAATGTATATATGCCCAAAATAGAAAAAGAATTATAAATAATAAACTATAAAACATTAAAAAAACTGATATAGTTTTAAGTAATTAGTTCGTAAGATTTATTTTTTGTAAAATAATTTAATGTTTTTTTTTCCAATCTCAGTTATTC
Source organism: Aradus depressus (assembly GCA_963662175.1). Lineage (NCBI taxonomy): Eukaryota > Metazoa > Arthropoda > Insecta > Hemiptera > Aradidae > Aradus > Aradus depressus. Next base: position 38,299,044 of record OY759220.1, read on the forward strand.
AATTCATGATGTAGGTTAAGAAAAAATAAACCCTATATTTGTTCTCTAATTCTATGCTATTCATTTTCCCTGTGAACCCAATAAGATAATTTATACCTTTGGATTAGATTTAACAAATTTAGGAAACAAGATGGCATCTCTTAAGTATCTTTAGGTTAGGTTTTATAACTCATTCCCGGGCTTTAACTACAAAGTCATATCGCCTACTCTAAATTTTAATTCACGTAGACTAGGGGTATTTAACGAGTACCTGACATCGTACAGGGACCATCGCTTAGCGTCCCACCCGAAGGACGCGTGCTTAAGTTTATTTTACCTCTCAGATAAAATAAATTGAGAGCCTCGGTCGGGTTTCGAACCCACGTTCTTGAGCTCAGAAGACAAGGACGCACACCACTGAGCTACCGGCGCCCTCGCGTATCTAGTATCTTTAGAAGAAATCCAAATGAAAAATTTGTTAATTGAATTTTTTTTAAATACGTGCACTTTCTTCAAAATTGCGCGTCTTGAACTTTCGATATTTTTTTTAAGGCCCTTTTCGAAAACTACTGTAGAAATCAAAATTTAGTAGAAGACCAGCAACAAATTCTACAGGAAATGTGATAATATTTATAATTAATTTATTTAATTATTATATTTTATTTAACCTTTATATTTTTAATTATCACACATGAAGCTCTCGAAATTAAATCTACCTTAATAAGTAATAAAAATTGAGGAAACATTAAATAATGCAGTCAGATAGTTAAATGGAAATGGAAAATTGAAGAGTTAAAGTCAGTAGTGAAAAGTTATTTCTTTGCGAACCTCTCCACTATCTTTTCCTTTTTGTAGGGAAAATAAAAATGAAAGACAAAAAGTCACTCCACAAACACACACACATACAGTCAGTGTTTACTGTAAGTAAATATACCTTAGCCACAAAGTTCTTTAAGAGGGGTGGAACCCACAATACAAGAAATACACAACAAAGTTTCACTCAGAATCCGACCAAACGACTAACAATACACCGTTCTATTAAAGCCCATGTAGACTCAAGATATCGAGCTACACAACTCAGGCCAGGCTTCAAATTTGAGCAGTCCCAATCCCTTAAATCCACAATCTTCCCTAAAGTAGGTCCTTTTTGGGAACACTGAACCCTACGTTCCCTTTCAGACGTAAGAAATTGGTTGTATTGAACCTGAAGAGACATATTATTTGTGTGTATTGAAAAATAGGAAGGAAAATCACTCCTGGGTTGTGTAAGGAGATTAACCGGGCTTTAACTACGAGGTCACATCGCCTACTACCAGTCGCTCTGGTGACATGAGCCCGACTCTACTGTGGGACTACCTAGGTTTATTCACCTAGGATAGGGATCTTTAACGACAGGCGTGCTCAAGGTTTTTTCACCTCCCAGGTAAAGTACCTAAAGGCCTCGGCCGGGATTCGAACAAAATATGTATATCTGGTATCTCAATTATTCAGCCAGGGGGCACCCAGTCTCTCTACAGCCAGTCTAGGGCCTGTTAGAGATAACAACTTTTCACAGCTTTCATACTAATTGGAGTTGGGACGGACTAGGAGGACATTTTGTCAGTTGTACCAACTTTGGTAATGGATGAGCAAGTTGACCAAATGGCAAATCCAGTACTCACATATTCTACACAGGAGCGGAATCCGGCCGAGGCCTTAGGCTTTTTATCTGGGAGGTGGAAAAAACCTTGAGCACGCCGTCCTTCGGATGGAACGTTAAGCGATAGCCCCGAGCCTGTACTCATTAAAGACCCCTACCCTAGGTGAATAAACCTAGGTAGGCAAAATGTATGTCCACCAGTGACGACAGACCGTTCGGGTAGTAGGCAATATAACCTCGCAGTTAAAGCCCAGGCATGAGCAAAACCAATCGATCGTTTAATTTCATCTTTTCCGACCTCCTGATTCTAAAAACGAATTCACAAAATTCTGTCTGTCTTTATGTGCGTGTCTGTATCTGTAAACACTCCCCATATTATGAATATATAGACAATAAATTATATATGTGTATCCAGAACCCTTTAAGGACGGTACCTATTGCTTTTCAGCCAAATCGGCCTAAGGAAGAAAGGAAAAGGGTGATAAAGGGGTAGGCTTAACTCAAAAATCCCAATAACTGCCGATGTAATAAATGTATCGATATAACATTTTTTATTTAAATTTAAAACCGCTTAGGGATGTGTTTTGTTAGGGAATTCCATCTACGAAATAAAACTCTCTCGAACTGGATTCGAACCCGCAAACCATGGTGAGACCAGGCGACCAAAGTCCTACGCTTTAGCCCGTACGGCCACTATGGTCCGCATAAAACTGGCACCTGTTAATTTCCCGCAAAATTTATTATGAAGATTCAGAAGCCACTATTCCGTACTAGGCAAATATTGAGTTTTAGCTCAAACGGTCGATTGACTTTGTAGGGAGAGCGAAAACATAATAGATTAATTCGTGCTGGGGAAGTACATTGCTGGTAATTCACTGACAACTTTATTTATTTATTTTCGGAGGTCGAAGAATATGAAAGGTCTAATATCCAGTGAAAGTTTTTATTTTCGGAGGTCGAAGAATATGAAAGGTCTAATATCCAGTGAAAAGCTTTTATTTTCGGAGGTCGAAGAATATGAAAGGTCTAATATTCGGTGAAAGCTTTTATTTTCGGAGGTCGAAGAATATGAAATTCCGTTGAAAGCTCTATATCGAATTTCAGATGGATTACATAACTCCCTCTATACATTGTACATCTGGATAAGTGAAAGGGAACATTGTACTTACTTGTATAACAACAGAGGTACATTCTCTATAGACTTAAGACAAAGGACCACAACTCAGATTTGAAAGAACCTGTGATAAAGGACCAACTGAAGTTATCTTCTTCAGCCTCCAATGACGATATCTCCCGAAGTCAGGAAGAACAAAAGTCTAGTTTAGAAAATTTTGTTGCCCAAGTCTCCTCTTCTCCTTTTGGATCCTCTGAAAGTTCACAGACCTTCTACCAGGTCTTTTCGGTCTCGAATGCGGGTAAACACACCCCTAGTACTCTGGAGATGAGGCAGTATACGGTAAGTTATGTAATCGGTCAGAAATTCGAAGAATTTCATGTTTTCCAACCCCTTATAATTTTTCTCCCTTTTTCAACGATGACACCTATTGATTTTCTCTAAAACTAAAAACTCTAATAACTGCCATTGTAATAAATGTATTGACACTAAATTTTATATGTGCATCCTAGAATCTTCTAAGAACGAAACCCATTAATTACGAATATATATACAGTAGACTCTCCCTTATCCGGCGTTCTGTTAACCGGTGCGCTCCCTTATCCGGCGCTCGCAAAATTATATCAAATTTGTTAAACTAAAATTACCATTCAATTATTAGATTATCAATTATATGAGCCACGTGTATTTACGAGCCCATAATAATTCCGTAACTCACGAATCTTTTATGTATTTTTATTGTACAAACATATGTACATTGTATTTATAATGAAGGGAACGCTTATACAATATTTTATTATTTCACTTAATTAAACGCAGATTTCAAAATATCTTTTTAATGCTTGGATAAATATATGTACATATGTACGTATATATAATAAATCAATGTTCAGTATGTACATATTTGTCAATTTAATAAATGTTATCAACAAAATACATAAGTGTTTTATTCCTTAGCTCACCTAAAAACACTTTTTTTTATGCTTTAATTGATATATTTTTTCTCATTAATTGATGATTTCCGTCATCCGGCGTCACGTCGGTCCCGGCAACGCCGGATAAGGGAGAGTCTACTGTATATAGTAAATCGTATATATTGTATTTCCAGAAGGGAAAAGAAAAGCAGAAAGTTCAGATCAAAAAGTTCACAAAAGCAAAAAACCGATTAAAATTTTTTTTTTTAAACATAAGAATGGAGTGTTGAAATGCCGCCGTTGATGTCGGTGAAAACAAGACTCCACGAGGCCATTCTTCATAGAATCTTATGAATTATGAAAATCAATATGCATCCAGCTATCGGAAAATGTAGTTCTTCGTGGCCTAGTTTCAACAATAAGAAGAAACTGTCTTAAGAAAAGCACCGAGAAGAGAAAAATAAGAAAGAATAGGAAGAGCAAAGAAATTATATCTGATCAAGAAGAGAACCAAAAGGGTTCTTAAAGTGCTGCCAAGGTTGAAGAGACTATGAGAGTGAAGAAGCTGATCAGTCTTCATTCACTGAGAGACAGTTCAGTTTGAGAAATGTCTTCAGTGTAAGGAAAAATAATGAAAGGAATAGAAACAAGAAACGAAAGGGATGGAGGAAAGAAAAGATTGAGAAATTAAATGACAAAAATATACGCGAAACTGAAACTGATAGGGATAATGACAGAGCTCTCTCTCCTAAACCAATCCCACCATTTCTGGGGCTTTTAAATCCTCATACTAAACTTGGTGTCGATATATTCATTACATCGACCGTTATAAGAATATCGAGTCGAGTCCCCGTCCTCTGATCCAGGCTGCTGACGATGAAAGAAAGAGAACAATCTAATCAATGTTTTTAATTAGGCTTCTTTCACAAAAAGTTTGTTCGGAACAACAAAGAGGACTCTTCATTATTTGCCAATCAATCAGACCATCATTATTAATTCAGCGGACACCAGAATGTAGGAAAATGTATTTCTATGTAGCCTGCTTTCCAAAAATCCAAGAATATACCAAGGAGCCTCAAGGATGAGTACGTGAAGGCAGCTGTTGATAATGAATGAGAGAGAACAATCTAATCAATGTTTTTAATTAATCTTGTTTCACAAAAAGTAAGTTCCGTTCGACAAATGTCCGAAGGAACTCTTCATTATTTGCCAATCAATCAGACCTTCACTAGGTCTTTCATTATTGATTCAACAGACACCAGAATACAGGAAAATGTAATCCACAATAATCGGGAACTGATTTAAAATAAGTTGAAGAGAAACAAGTACAGGAAGAGCAAAAATGACCAAGAAGGATAAGGAGCTGAAGGATGAGTACGTGAAGAGCGGACAAATTCCGTTGGATAAAAGTCTTCAGGAACTCTTCATTATTTGCCAATCAATCATACCTTCACTAGGCCCTACATTACTGATTCAGCAGACACCAGGATATAGGGAAATATATACCTTTATAGCCTGTTTTACACAAAATAAGCGGAAACTAAAAAAAGCTACAGAGAAAGAAGTATAGAAAAAGGAAAAATTACCAAAAAGATACCGAGGAGCTGAAGGATCAGTACGTGAAGTGCGGGCCAATTCCGTTGGACAAAAGTCTTCAGGGACTCTTCATTATTTGCCAATCAATCAGATCTTCACAAGGCCCTTCATTACTGATTCAGCACCAGGATATAGGGAAATGTATATTTTTATAGCCCGTTTTCGTCAATAAGCGGATCAAAATAAGCTAAAGAGAAATAAGAGAATGACTTCTTTCTGAAGATCAAGAAGATACATAAGGAGACTCAAGAATGAGTACGTGAATTGCGGGCAAGGCTGCTGACGATGAAGATGATGAATAAGAAAGAACAATCTAATCAATGTTTTTAATTAGTCTTCTTTCAGTAGTTCTGGAGTAGCTCAACAAATCCTCTCTATAGACTTAGGGCTCTCCCCTCTCTTAATCAATTAATCAGATCCTCATTAGGACAGTCCTTATTGAATCACTTGCAAGAGATTAACAGAAAAATGATTCAGGAGCAGTCACAATATAAATTAAATTTAGTAGAGGCGTTTTCGGAAAAGCACCTCTAGCGGCACTTGTTTGAAGGCGATAAAAAAAAATTCATTCCCAATTATTTTCATTCATATTTATAATATACTTTAAAAATAAACATAGAAATACATATACAGTGAAATAGTCTGTGTAAAATGAGGCCCTGATAATGAACCCTCATGATAGATACGCCCCTCAACAAGATCTCAACACATTTTAGAGCGTTCCGGGAAAGATTTTGTAGGTCCAATCAAATGATATTTTCTATATAGGTAATTTTCACAGAAAGGGCAAATTCGAACAGTTTTCAGTTCAAAACTAATAGTTGAAATCAAGTTCTGCCAAAAATCAAGATTTATCCTTACACCATGATGATTGAATTTCAAAGGTAGGCCATGCATGAGGGTTCTTAGTTAATCAATGAAAATTTCAATTTCAATTCATCTGGCAGATTAAAGACATGTGCTTGCAGATTAAGGACGTGATCAACTTTTTCAAAACCTTCCTAAAATATATATAAATCGTTGCAGTTCATTTATAATAATAATTTCCTCTAAAAGCTTAAATTCAAACATTCATATATAAAAATAAAATGCTCTTTACTAGTTAGTTGAACTTTTTGGTTATTTATATAACTCGTCGTCGTGACTATCCTTTCTCCAATACACTTTTCCCGTGCATTTCAATCAGTTTTAGGTACATATAGCAACTAGAATTAATTTTCAATAAAATTTTAATCTAAAATAATCCAAATATAAATTTAAAATAACAGGCTGGTAGGTAAATTCGCTAAGAAACATGACATATTTTTCATTCATATCGTGTTGAATATTCAATTACTTGAGGTCATGTAAATTCCATCACAATATTTAAAATATATCTATTATATTTTATTACAATATTTATATATGCTATACGAAGTATAGGGGGAGTTATGTAATCTGTCAGAAATTCTATGTTAAGTTTTGACCGAAATATCATATTTTTCGACCCCTGCCAGCTGCCTAACTGTTACTTATGGGCTGATCCCTGTAACACTTAAGAGTAGCAAATATCGATAAATGCTACCAGGAATATATTTTAGTAACAGTAACAATAACAAACACCGGTAACATTTACCATTAACAAATACCATTTATAAATTTTACCATAACTCAGAATTTCAATGTTGAGTTTTTACCGGAAATTCATGTTTTCCGGCCGCTAGATTCCAAAAAACTCTTTTAAAAACCCGCTTTTAAAAAAACTCTTTCTATGTGTGTGTGTGTGTGTGTGTGTGTCCGATAACAGGATAACTCTCGATACAATGAATGTATCGACATGATATTTTATTTGTGTATCCAGAGCCCCATAAGGACGACAAGTATTGATTATCAGCCAAATGAAAGGGTGTATGTACAGTCGACTCTCGATAATTTGACACTCGATAATTTGAATCTCTGGATAATTTGAAGTTTTGTCCAGGTCCCTTGAAAAACACTCAATAAACTGAAAAAAATTGATGTACATTTGGTCCCCTCGGTAATTTGAAGTTGTAGCAATGGCATCTTACTCGCCAACACTCTATAATTTGACGTCAGGGCTCCCCAACTCTCTATAACTTCTGATTTGAGTCATTTGATTAATTGAGTTTGCAGTTTTCTTTCTTTAGTTAAACTTTTAAAATCAAAATGAGCTCCAGGTTGCCTATATTATTTTCATTCTTATGTTTTTGTACCATATATATGGTACCGATTGTACCATATATGTACATAATTATGTATGTATATATGTATATTATTTTATAAATTTTTAAATAAATATCACCTATGTATTAACGTACATACATACTTTTAATCACACTCCTGTTTATTTGAATTTTTTCCAAACTCCGTCTTGGTTATTTGAACTCTTATTATTTTGAACTCTCGGTAATTTGAACTTTTTCTCTGGTTCCTTGAGTTTCAAATTATCGAGAATCAACTGTACTAGGGTGATGGTGGGGAGGGGAGGGGGGGGGGGCTTAATCCAAACACTTTAATAACTGCACATGTAATGAATATATCGATATGAAATTTAGGATGAGAGTTGAATATCTGTGTAAGTCAACTAACTTATACATTTCTAGGCAAAACGGAAAATTGGTTTTAGAGGAAGAGCAAAAACGTAATTAATTCGTGTTTTTTTTTTGTTTTTTGTGTAAATTTATTCTCAAGGGGGAAAGGGATGGGAGCCCCCTTTGCCTAAGGCCCCGATTATTATGACATAAGCTAGTAAATCCCATCATTAAGTCATAAGCCATACTTGTTAATCATGAAGTGAGCAGGAATAGTAGTAGTCTCATGAACCAGAATAGATGAAAATTTCATGAACTACACTATATACAAACAACTACAAAAAAAAGTAGTGGAGAATCATCGGTAATGTACATCTCCAGCACGAATTAATCTTATGTTTTCGGCCTCTCTTCAAAACTAATCGACCATTTCGGCTAAAAATCAATAGTTAACTTACATACGAACTTCTGAATCATACTAAATTTTGTGTCGATACATTGATTATATCGGCAGTTATTAAGAGTTTTTGAGTTAAGCCTCCCTTTGACCGATTTGGCTGAATATAGGTGTATTTTGGATACACATATAAAATATATTCGATTGTCAAGTATTAGATTTATAATTAAACTTAGAGGTGAACTGCTGCATCTAAGCTATACACCTATCAATCAATATACCTCCGAAGATATAGACTTTGTATGCCCAATGTGTTACAGCCCCATGTAAATCACTTCCTCTATACCTGCCCCAAATATGATGATTTAAAAAATATATATATCCAAAAACACTTCATTTATGTTGGAATTATTAAATGGTAAAGATTGGCAACTACTGGTAAATTATTGCAAAAAGGCTTACGATTTCAGAAACTGAGAATTAAATAAATAAATAGGAACAAAGGCAGATTTATTATTTTTATTTGTATTTTAGAAAGAAAAATTTGTAGTTAATAAGTTTATAAGAAATAAGATTATAAGTTTATAAGATAATATTATTTAAGCCAATCTAGACTCCTCAAGACGGCTTAGGCCATTGAGTTCGTCTTTATAAAAGATCACACTATTGTAAATATGTTTTGTACGTAACCTTCTATTATGTTAATTGAATAAAGACTTTACTACTACTAAAATCTATTGTCAAAACATTTTTTCTACCGAAAGTTGTCATATTCACAGACAGACACACATACGCAGTACTTTTTACACAATATATTTTGGCGAGAAAAAAAAAAGTACTAAGTATAATTTTTAAACATTTTAACATAGGTCAATTTGTTATGCGAGCATCGTGGTCATAGATTATTCCTTTGGGATTTTAACAAATTTACGTCACATCCAACACGTTTGTTTCTTACAGCGGATATTAGCAATGCAAAGCAGTAGTTCAAAAGACAAACGAGCCCATTGTACGTCACATCTCTCTTGACAATCCAATTACTCGCTTTACAATATTGTCTTTAATAATAATTCTAATAATATAAGAATAATTATAATAATAACCTCCAATATCTGTGTTTGGTTGAGTCTACTTGGGACAATATATATTTTTTTGGGACAAAAGGACTCTTTTTGAGTCATGCTTTGAGTTTGTTTGTTTGTGTTAAATGATATCTTTCTTATTTCATCCCAGATTTACACTAAAGTTTGTTAAATAACATGAAGAGAACCAGATCAGTGTTTGGTCTGTCACTCGTCTGTTTTTTTTTTCTGGACGAAATACGTTGCATTGAAAATGTTTCCTGATGCTGAATTCTGTTCAATAGATGTCAACCTAATGGAATTCTGAATAGACAGATAAAAGTCGTATGTGAATCACTTGCTATGAACTTCCCCAGCACGAATTACGTTTTCGCTCTCCCTCCAATACACAGTGGCTTCTGAATTCTCATACCAAATTTTTGTATCGATACATACATTACATCGGCTGTTATTGCGATTTTTGAGTTAAGCCTTCCCCATAGTCCCACCTTTACATAGGCCGATTTGGCTGAAAATCAATAGGTGTCATCCTTAAAGGGTACTCATGGCCGGGCTTTAACTAGGTAATCATCGCCTACTACCAGAGCGCTCTTTCCTCACCCTGGTGAACATGAATCCGACTCTACAATGTGTCCTAAATTTAGCCTACCCTAAATTTATATTCACCTATGGTCACACATCGTACAGGACATTCGCATAACGTCCCATCCGAAGAACGGCATTACGTTTTTTTCACCTCCCAGATAAAATAAACTAATAGCCTCGTCCGGGTAAAGTTAGTTAATTAGTTAAATGCAATCAATTGTATAGAGTATTATATTCACAGAAAAGATATTATTTTTACAAATTAATTTTTTTATTAACTCTAGAAATAAATCAAATCAATGAATGGAAGTCTATTTCTATTTAAAGATTCTCCAAAATCAATAACAAACTAAAAGTAAGAAACCAGATCAGAAATAGCAAAAATAGCCTTAACTATTTACCGAATTTATATGCACTAAAAACTGTCAAAATATGTCATAAACATGCAGTTAAATGCTGAAAAATGTAATAAAATTGTTTAAAATAACCAAATTAAGAAAAAAATAAAATATATACTGATCACTCTCCTAGAAATTTTTCTATTAACATTTCAAAGAAATTATTAATAATAAAACTATTGATTTTACATTGTTTAGGTCGATACAACTTTCGTCGTACCGGTTCTATCTCAAATTTGAGGAAACTTAAGCGATTCGAAATTTAATTAGGAACACTTTTGGTACGAACTAATTTTTCGATAGGATTAACCGTTTTCACGTAAATTTAACAAACGTACAAAAATGGGAAAATAACGATTTTTATTTCTATGAGAAAGTCTCGCCCCACACAATATTTTATTATCACATACAAGTAGTATGTCCAGCAAAATTTTTTATTTTTTATTAGTTTTATTTTTAATTAATTTAATTAAATTTAACTTCTGAATTTTTCATCGCCATGTTTAAAATATATAAATTCATTTTATAAGTGAAGGATCAATCTCTACAAGAAGCCACCAATCCCTCTCAACTGGCTCAACTTCGAACGTGACTCGAATATGTTTTCCCTTCAAAAACATCAGCAATCCTGAGGCTCAATACAGCAAACTTTTACAGATAACTGTTTTTTTACGGTTTAGATGTAATGATATTCGTATTATTACAGGCAAAAATGCTGTTCTGAGTAGACATTTTAAGAAGGTTTTCGCTAAATATATTTTATAACCTGGTTAGCAAATTGACATTAATTTTCGATCCATTTCAGTTTTAAAAATGTACTATTATACAACTTATACTTTTCGCTCCCCCTTCAAAACCTAATTTTGCGTTAATATTCAACAGTTGACTTACATGGAGGCCCCTAAATTCTCATTAGAGTTTTCAAGTTAAGCCTCTCCCCTAATAATACCCTCTTCTTCGGCTCATTTGGATAAAAATCGATGTGTCGTCCTTATGTGGTTTTGGTCACACATATAAAATTTCGTGTCGATACATTCAATCAATCAGCAGTTATTATAGTTTTTATGTTATGCTTTCCCCTACCCTATCCCCCCCTTTGATAGATTTGGGTGAAAAACAATAGTTGTCGTTGGTCGAAAAATCTAGGATTCACATATAAAATTTCGGGTCGATACATTCATTACTATCGGGAGTTATCGTGTTCACAGATACGTAGACAGACTTTTTTTTCATATTTTGAATCTAGAGGACGGAAAACATGAAATTCCGTTGGAAACTTTGCATCGAATTTTTGATCGATTACATAACCTCCCATATACTTCGTAAATATAGTCCTTTTCCAGACGTTTTAACCAAGAATTGAGCATGCGCAGAAAAAAAAAAACTGAAAACTATATCTCGATTTTTTCCCCCATGTGTAACTAAGATAAAAGAAAGTAAAAAATAATGTTAATGTGATGCACGTGTAATCAATCATACGAACGTTTTACAGGAATGCATTTTTCAAAGCGGAGTTGAGCTCATGTCCACCATAGCAACCAGAAGCTGACTTCTTAGTTAAATCTCAGGTATGATGTTGGGAAAATAGATTTTATAGATGAGAAAGAAAACCTTATAATAATTGAAAATTTCTTTTCTCCGGAAAAACTAAAAAATTGAAATTTATAGAGTAAAAGCTTTCTCAAGTTCCCAACAAGCTTCTCATCCTTTGCAGCCGTCCTACATTCCACAAATTCGTCACTTAAAAAAGGGGTCATTTTGTGCTGAAGATGTCTTATAAAGAATTTTAGAATTGGAAAGTACAAATCGTGGAGGACAATAGAAGTAGAGTGGGCAAGCTTTTACTCCGGGAAAGTTTAAAAGCTTTTCGGAACAATCTCATTAAAAATACAATAGCGATTCATACATTTTTCTTTAAAGCGCAACAGAGAAGACGTGACTGACCCAAACTGAAGGGGGGTTCAGGAGACAAATTAAATGTCAGTCATGCAGCACGAATATTAAATAATTTTCATCACAAAGTTAGATTTCTCAGCAAATTTACGAAAAATTATCTACGGTGTTCTAAAACAACTTTAGAACTGGGAATATATTATAAAATTTAAATAAATAAATTAATTAAATACACATTATTTGACGATTAAGATGAAGGCAACATTATCTAATATTTCTTTGTATAACTAGCAGAAAAAGAAAAAAAGGTTACTTCACTGTCCCCTTTTGATAGAGCATGAAGATCTATAGCCATCTATTTCTTTCTATAACTAGCAGAAGAAGAAAAACAGGTTACTTCACTGCCCCCTTTTGATAGAGCATGAAGATCTATAGCCATCTATTTCTTTCTATAACTAGCAGAAGAAGAAAAACAGGTTACTTCACTGCCCCCTTTTCATAGAGCATGAAGATCTATAGCCATCTATTTCTTTCTATAACTAGCAGAAGAAGAAAAACAGGTTACTTCACTGCCCCCTTTTGATAGAGCATGAAGGTGTATAAGTCCCTTGTTACTGAAAAATTAAGTCAATTAAGATGATATCTTCTCATTTCTGGATCAGTTTTCAATTATTCATCTTCTGTGCATTCTCAATTCATCTACATTCACCGGCGCCCTCTTGTTAAAAAAAAAAAAAAAGGAAGCTTTTGTTCGGTTAACGTTCAGTAAAGAGAAAGATGAAGAGCAGAGGATCCCAACGGTCGTGTCGAATGCTAATTGAGTGCCAAACAGAGACTGAGAGAGGATCACAGTTACTCTGTCACAGATTCTAACATATTGATCTGTGACAGAGCAGTGACTGGGAGGTCATTATATACAAAGTATAATGAGAGGGAGAGATTGTGGCCAGTTAATCTACTTACAGGCTGTCTCTGGTCAGAGAAGAAGGTCGACAGTTGCCGTCATACCCCGGCCGCCCATATTAATAAGTTTGAATTTCGCCAACCCTGGTTTTTTTCACATAGGATAGAAGTCTTTAACGAATAATTAACATCGTAAAGGCTCGGGACCATCGTCCCTAAGGGACTCGGCCGGGTTTTTATCTTAAGTTCAGAAGACAAGCAAGCAGACTATCTCTAAGCTACCGGCGCACTCAATATAATTTTTTTAGTAGTAAATTCTTTATATTTTGAATATTTACAATCAGTATAAACTATAAGTAAATTTGATGAATGACATTAAACATTAAATACATATAAAAAAAATTCAAAATATATACAACAAAAGAATATTATTATGTACGAAATAATAGGTAAAAATTGGTCTCTGCAATTTATTATATATATTTATATACAGACTATTATTATTTTATTATATATAAATACATAGAGGGCGCCGGTAGCTCAGTGGTATGCGTGCTTGACTTCTGAGCTCAAGAACGTGGGTTCGTAACCCGACCGAGGCCCTTAGTTTATTTTATCTGGGAGGTAAAATAAACTTAATAAGCACGCCGTCCTTCGGATGGGACGTTAAGCGATGGTCCCGAGCCTGTACAATGTCAGGTACTCGTTAAAGACCCCTACCCTAGATGAATAAAAATTTAGGGTAGGCAAAATTTAGGACTCCCATAGTAGAGTCGGGCTCATGTCCACCAGAGTGACGAAAGAGCGCTCTGGTAGTAGGCGATATGACTTCGTAGTTAAAGCCCGGGCATGAGTCATAAAACCTAACCTAACCTATACATATATTATATAGCTGATGGTCGTGTTTTGTTTTTTATTCATGAGTTGCATTAAAACACATTCGCTTTAAAACACATGCATTCATATTATTATTCACTAATTTAGTTGCTTCTTTATATAAATAAATATAATTAATTTGTATAATATTAATAATTTAAATGTGTGTATTTTTCACACATGACAACATATAAGTAAAAAATGAGTTTTTTTGAGTTGTCCCACCTCGTGAACTACGTCAAGTCGATATATTCATTGTCATATGAATTCATTCATACATCACAAATTATTCTATTCACAGATATACACATAGATCGGAAAATATGAAATTCAATGGTGAAAATCCCTGAAGAAGTTCCTCTGTAAGTCAACAATTGATTTTTTACCCAAAACAGTCCGTTTGAGGGACTGGGACAACGTAGATAAATTCGATCTGGGGAAGTACAATGGCGGTGCATCACCAGCGAATTTCCCTTTTTCATTTCGCTCCCTCTTTGTTAATCCTGTTTCAAATTACAAACCTCTCCTGGGACTGTTATCTTTCAAACGAATCCTCGTGATTGTTTTCAATTCATCAATTCTCCTCTGCGTCCTTTTTTATTTTTTATTATTTTTTTCTAAATATTTCAATTAACTTTACACCTTCCCATTACTTTTTTTTTTTTGGATTTACAATAAAAGTTGGAATTTTTCAAAATTTGATATTGTATTTTGAACTTTGAGAAGTGAGGAACAATTTTGATTGAGGTCAGACCTCCTAACCTATAGATTAGAATCAACTGACCTCCATAGGACAACGATGCTGCTCGTTAAGATGATAATCATAAGTTATTCTGATTTTAGGGTAGATTTACTTATATCCAAACTAAATACTAAAGTATTTAAAAAAAATTATTTTCCCCCCTTCTTAGTTCCCACAATAATCCTCTAGAGGGCACCTCTATTCTGATATACTTCCTCAACGACGGCTTAAGCGTCAATGGCCTAGAGACCACCTTAGCAGCAGCAGTGACAGTGATTAGTTACAAATGAAAGGAAATCAGTGACTAGGAGTGTCACCACTGGGTGATTTCTCCCCTCTTGACATTTTTACATTGCCATTATCTCTCTATTAGCACATTTGCTTTTTGTATTTATTTTTATACAATGGTAAATATCTGTTTGTAACAAAAAAATAATAAAAAATATATATATACTTGAAGTCCAAAACCAAATTTCAGTGATATCGTCCGAAGGGAAGGGGGTTCAGGGGAGGGGGCTCAATTCAAAAACCCCAATAACTGCCGATATAATGAATTTATCTTCACAAATTTCAGTACAGTAAAACCCCTCTTTACGGACAATTTTGCGATGTCCCGGCCCGAAGCATAGGAAAACAATGTATTTTTACCCCCCTCTAACGGACGTGGACAACAAATTTTTCGACATCAAGAGATAAATTTATCTTTCCTAAGCGGATACTTACAAAACCATCCATTTGAAAAATGTAATTTTGAATGCTTTTTATTATTCGCAAATCGGCCCCTCCATGGTGATATGCTAGCAGCCATGAGGAACCATCTGTCTGGATATAAATACAATATTAAATTCTAAATACAATTCCCTCTACCGATTGGTCAGTGCTTTAGGGTCTCAAGAAAGCTATCTTTCAATAAACTGCCATATCGAAAAACTCCGACTGCAAGCTCAAATTCGTCTCCACAATAGCAATAGAAATTTTAAAATATTACTTGGAGGGTTTAGATATGAGTTTTGTCCTGAAAGTGCCTGCAGGCGAAAAGGACGACCTCATACACTTCTTGTTCTATTGCCCCTCTTTGTGTATCCACAGGCAAACATTTCTCCACAATTATCTCACTAATAGACCAGAATACGACTCAGAACCAATCGTACACTTTTTTGATAACGTAGATGTTAGAAAAATTAACAATTTATTTTTATTTTTTACTGTTGACTTGAAAATAAAGAATAATATAATTTCTTCTAAGTTGAGGAACGCGGACATATTGTGGAAACTTGTAATAAATAAATAAATAAAACAAAATTATTTTTGAAATATTGTCTATTCCACTAAAGATATATATATATAGACAATATTTCAGAAATAAGTTTGTTTTATATATTTAATATAATTTCATTTGTAGCATGTAAAATGGATATATATATATTTTATTTTTTTTATATTTATTCATCTTCATGTCATATATTGTTTTATATAATTTTCAATTGTTTCTTTTATCCTGGTTGCTTGCACTATTTATATTAAAGAGCAGGTCCATATTTATTACTTTAATATTATTGGTATATTTTTATTTAGTTGCTATATTGCTTATTTTGTACAATTCTATATATAGATATTTTTTCTTTTATTTTATATAACTATAAGAATATGTATTTTGTAAAAAAAAATATATATATATCTATCTATCTACCTATTATTCGTAGATTTCGCTGTTTGTGAAACAGGCATACATACATACCTACTGTTATGGCAACATATTATGTTTGTTTTATCTAATTATCTATTGTTCGTTATCTATATATGTAGTATTAAACATAAAAGCAAATTAAACATTTTGTATATGTATCTACATACATGTTTTTTTTTAAACCCTCCTCAACGGACACCTTCTGCAACGGACAATTTTCTTGGTCCCGTGATTGTCCATTGCAGAGGGTGTTTACAGTAAGAGGATTTAGGAGCCCCCCTATGTAAGTCCACTGTTGAATATTAGCGCAAACAGTCGACTGGTTTTGGAAGTAGAGTGAAAAGTTAATTAATTCGTTCTGGGGATTTCCAACGACTTTTCTGTTCTGTAAAACCTCCTCCATTGAGAAAGAAGACTAACGAAGTTGTAAGACAAGGAAGATGAAGAGGAAAGGTTGAGTGGAGATAACAGGGCTTAGAAGAGACCCTCAGGCACTCAGTGCATCCTGGCAGCTTCTTGTAAATTAGACTTGGGGCCAAGTATCTTCTTTAATGAACCCAACTTTAGCTTTCTAACTTTACATCGAGACTCAGTGCAACATATTTATTTACAGACAAACAGGTTACACGGCTTCGCTCGAAGAAACTTGAAGCATGTTAGTAACTTTAAGTTACATGATTCTAGAAATAAGTTGAAACATTCAATGATTTTGTCGTCGTCGGTGGTTTGTGACTTTCTCCCCTCTCTCCGACAGCATAAATGGAAATGTCTGATGCCTCAAAGGTGAAAAATACCTTGAGCACGCCGTCCTTTTGGTGGGACGTTAAGCGATGATCCTGAGCCTGAACGATGTCAGGTAATCGTTAATGACCCCTCCTTAGGTGAATAAACCCAGGTTAGGCAAAATTTAGAATTCTCACAGTGGAGTCAGGCACATCTCGACCAGAGCGACGAAAGAGCACTCTGGTAGTAGGCGATTTGACTTAGCAGTTAAAGCCCGGGCATGAATCACAATAACTAACTTGATGAAACGTTGGAAATTGGTTTTGCTACATTTTTTGTTTTCTACATTAACCTCAAAAAATCAACCATTAAAGAACAACGTATATTTGTGAAATTTCATGAAAATCTGATCAACTGGCTAGATGGCTAGATTCATTTTATATTTTGGGCCACCTCTCTAGTTTAAATATTTGGAACGCCTCACAGCCAGTCAATCGGGCTTATAAACTACATGTTAAATTTCAACAAAATCGATTTAGCAGTTTTTGCAAAACTACAGATTTAGTTATTATAACTCATGCCCGGGCTTTAAATTTTGCAAATCCAGGTTTATTCATCTAAGGTAAGTGCCTAATATCTGACTTCGTACAGGTTCGGGGGCCATTGCTTAATGTCCCATCTAGAAGACAGTATGATCAAGGTTTTTTCACCTTCTAGATAAAAAACCTAAGGACCTCGACCTCGATCTTGAGCTCAGTTGACAAGCCAGCTAACCTCTGAGCTACCGGCGCCCTTAGATTTAGATGTAAAAACTTTTATTCGCTATCTGTTATATATAGGTATATTCTGTCACGGACTTATCTGCACAATATTGCAGCAAAGTATAGCTTCTGTGTTCCAAGACTAATTAACGCTAGAAATATGAATATTTAGCTCTCTCATGTTACAATACCCACGCTAGGATAAGTCCTGAGATAAGGGACTGTTATCAAAAATCTGGTTGAGTAAAGTGAGAGGCGGGAGTATAAGGAACAAGAACCGAAGCATGATGTTGATCAAGACAAGACAGGAGGTGACAGAAGAGAGGCAGGAGGCAGTGTTGCCAAATAGCTGTGTCTGGGGTAAGGTGAAGGAAGCTACGGGGATGCCGAGCTTAGCCAGATGGCAACAGTGAGGGAGGCAAGGTCTGAGCTGGTGATGGATGGTGATGTCAGGAGCTCCCTTACTGGGAAGTGGCCAGTTATGGATGGTCATCCTCGGAGAGACTGGCTACTAACCTAGCAATGGGATAGCAAAGTGAAGGAAGATCCCGGAGTTACAGTAATCAGGTGGATAATGTCCGGAGCTCATTACTGGAAAGTGGCCTGCTATGGAGGGTCATCATGGGTGAGTGGTTAGAGAAACTGGCTACTAACCTAACAGTGGAATACCAAGGTGAAGGAAGTCCAGGCGGCAACCGTGAGGGAAGTGGTACCCAGCTGGATGACCGGAGCTCCCTTTGCCCAAAGTGGCCTGTCACATATGGTTACCATTGATGAGTGGTTAGAGAGACTGGCTACTAACGAAATTTTATACGACTCCAGATCCCTCCAACGACGAGACATTGAATTTCAACCAAATCGACCAAAGGGAAGGTGAGGACTACGGTAAGTCAACTGTTGAATATTAGCGCAAATGGTCGGGTTTTGGACGTGGAGCGAAAAGTTAATTGATTAATTCGTTCTGGGGAAGTTTATTTCAGGTGATTCATCAATTTTTTTTTAGAATTTAGGGGTTTGAAATTCCGGAGAAAATTAAACATGGAATTTTTGACCGTTTACATAACTCATTTCGTATAGCAAGGAAAATAATATATATTATCCAATGATTAGATAATATAGGTATAGGTATAGGTTACCTGTGTTGACTTCAGTATACCTGGCTTCAGCTTACCTGACTTCAGTTCATGTGACCTTGATAATATACTGCGACTTACCTAAAACAGAAATACAAATATTAATAATTAAGATGTTGATTAGCGACTGTAGATTCTAATTGTAGGAATATTTAGGGTGAGTTAAAGATGGAAGAAAACACTATTCAAATGCCAACGTTTCGATATATTTTATTTCATCATCAGGGCTATGAATAAGCAGGGTTGGAGAGAAGGCATGTACACTGGATGGAGTCTTATATTCCAGCTCTCTTCCTCTGGGTTTATTATTTTACATTACTGGGGCGAATTTCATCAGTAATACAGTTTAAACGTTAGAATGTTGTGAGGAACGAACGTACGAGTGAAGAACGAACGTGCGAGTGAGGAATGAACGTGCGAGTGAGCGAGAGCAATAGAGTTTTTAAGGAGTAGTTTTTTGGTCTTTCTCTGTAAACAAGCCACTATTAGCTAATAAGAGAAGCATTAAGATAGTGATATTGTTAATATTGTGTAGAAGGAACGGAACCAAACTGAAAGTTACAATGGGACAGCGAGCAGTACAGCCCACACAACTCCCATGTGTGGGTCGAGGGGTACAGCCCGAGGGACTTATACAGACTGTAGAGAGAAAAGTAAAACAGAAGAATCACTAGGTATCCTTATCAAGAAGAAAATATCGATATTTTATATATAAAAAATATACCGCTAAAAATAAACTAAGCAAGCCGTCCTTCGGATGGGGCGTTAAGCGATGATCCCGAGCATGTACGATGTCAGGTACTCGTTAAAGACCCCTGCCCTAGGTGAATAAATATTTAAGGTAGGTAAAATTTAGGACTCCCACAGTAGTGTCGGGCTCATGTCCACCAGAGTGACGAAAGAGCGCTCTGGTAGTAGGCGATATGACCTCATAGTTAAAGTTTTTCTTAAACTTCTCTGGGATGTGCCACTGTTGGTTGATTCTTCCAGATGTCCGAATACATTTTTTGCGTTCTGTGTTGATATAGTGGAACTACTAATGAATAAAATAAAATGATAGATAAAACACTTATATTGTCTAATTCCACAAACATATATGTACTTAAATGTGTACCGGTTTCGGCTTACGCCATCTTCAGCACAATGTTCAACAATAAGTTTTGTGCTGACGATGGCGTAAGCCGAAACCGGTACACATTTAAGTACAGATATGTTTGTGGAATTAGACAATATAAGTGTTTAAAAAAGTGTTTTATCTATCATTTTATTTTATTTCTTCCAGAGGTGTCTTCTTATTTTTTTTCGACAATATTTCGGGACACTGAAGGAGGGACGTGTAAGTGTCCCGAAATATTGTCGAAAAAAATAAGAAGACACCTCTGGAAGAAATGCCGGAATCAATTAACACTCGTAGTTAAAGCCGGGCACCGATTCGACAAAGACGCCAACTTAAAATAAAACACCACTGTGATTCAATTGCTTGAGAAAATGTCTACATGGACTATCAAGAATGTGAATAAACTCTAGACTCATTTTCTATTTATATAAATTATTGATTGTTATTTATGTTGTTTAAAATTAATTGTTAGTCATTCCTTATATATTTTGTTTAAATAAATTCAAAACCTATCACTTATGGGGGACAGCCAATGGGCTGCTGGCTCAAAGCAAGTTTCATGACAATTATTTAAGCTATGAGCAAAACTGTAAAAAACTATATAAGTTTAACAAAGTTATTCTAATAATTAAAAAACAAAAAAAAAACAGTTTTTTTAATATTTATAATATGTGCACTTTTTGTTCATCATACCAAGTTTATTCACCTAGGGTAAGGATCTTCAACTGACAGTTTATATATCGTCGGCACCATGCTAAACTAACGAATGTGAAAAATCGTGTTTTTCAAATTCGATGGTTTGCCGTAGTACTCAAAAAGGGCTACATACTGGTAAAACGACGGATCTGTTGGGTGGTCGTAAGCCAATGTCATTTTTACGAATATACAGCTTTGCCCGATCGAGTTATGCTATATTTACGAATATGATATTCAACAGTTTACACAGTTGGACAAATAAAAAAATTTTCCCAAACGCTATAATCCAAACTAGCGAAAATGCCAGATTCGTTAGTTCTCACTACATCAAAGACAGTTGAATGCGCATATTGAACCATAGTAATTCATCGAGAGTGACACATTCGCTAGTTGGACATGGTAAGGGCGATATTTTCTTGGAACTACCAACAGCCGGTGGAAACATTTACTTACAAGGGTGTAAAATCAACTGTTTGTAGGGATTTTAATAATGGGAAAATATCACCATTCGATACTTTACCTTCAATTCAGTGACTTTACACCAAAAATTTCCATTTTGGTAAAGTAGCGAATATTTTTAAACAATTATTATTAATAATTTTACAAATAATTAAAATTAAAGTAATAACTTCAAACGGTAGTTTTACACTTAAAGTTATCTATAAAAATTTAAAAAATTAATATAACTAAATGCGCCAGGGGAAAAAACATTATATTCAGTGTTTTGGCTCTACTGAAAAGTGCCAATTTTCACATTCGTTAGTTTAGCATGGTGCCGACGATATCTCTGGTGTTTGGGCAAAAGGGCTTAAGTCAGAATAAGTCTTGTGATCCAAAGGACTTAAGTGCATTTAAATATTTTTACCAAATGTAACTCAATGTTGGAATATTTTACTTTGTTTATATTTAATAATTTTATTGAAATAATATTTCAAGTAACAGAAATGTGCTTTACCTGATTTACAGGAATTTTTCAAACCTTCAGAAATTCCCCTCTTAAAATTCAGATTTTCTGACTTAAGCCCTTTAGCCCAAACAACCGAGATATAACCTTCTTGTAGAATAGACTGTTAAAAAAAAAAAAAAAAAAAGTTTGTTTTATTTATTTATTAATTTATAATACTATTATTAGTTGGAGAGATGGCTCCTACAACTAATGACAATTTACCTTGAGTTACTCCCCCACGTGGGGGCCTGTCAAGATAGTTAGGATACCAATTAGCGTTATTTAATTAACCCTGAACCTGGGGTGAGTGGGCTGTGGCAGAAATTGGCCCAATGGTGAAGTCTACCATCAACTTTGGAGATAATATTATCAACATAGGACGCAGGGATCAACATGTTAATGAGAAAGTTCATATACAGGTAACAATAGCGCGAGAGGACTTTGAACTTGGTAAATCTAATGTAGGGGGACAATTTAATGAAATCTGTAAAATATCGATAAGCGCGACCATACATGACTTCCATTGATCGAAAATAAATTATCAAATGTAATATACAATAGAAAAAATCTCTGAATTTTGAGTAAATCAGAATCTGTGCAAATTGTATCAGTAAAATTGAGGTGCGACGCGCACAGATGAGAATCGGAAAAACACATTTATTTACGTTTTGGGGGTACTACAATCTTTTTTACGTTTTGAGGGTTGTACAATCTTATTTACATTTTGAGGGTAGTCCAATCTTTTTTACGTTTTGAGGATAGTACAATCTTATTTACGTTTTGAGGATAGTACAATCTTTTTTACGTTTTGAGGGTAGTCCAATCTTTTTTACGTTTTGAGGATAGTACAATCTTATTTACGTTTTGAGGATAGTACAATCTTATTTACGTTTTGAGGGTTGTACAATCTTATTTACATTTTGAAGGTAGTACAATCTTTTTTTCGTTTTGAGGATAGTACAATCTTATTTACGTTTTGAGGATAGTACAATCTTTTTCACGTTTTGAGGGTTGTACAATCTTATTTACGTTTTGAGGATAGTACAATCTTTTTTACGTTTTGAGGATAGTACAATCTTATTTACGTTTTGAGGATAGTACAATCTTTTTTACGTTTTGAGGGTTGTACAATCTTATTTTATTTTGAGAGTAGTCCAATCTTTTTTACATTTTGAGAATAGTACAATCTTATTTACGTTTTGGGGGTACTACAATCTTTTTTACGTTTTGAGGGTTGTACAATCTTATTTACATTTTGAGGGTAGTACAATCTTATTTACGTTTTGAGGATAGTACAATATTTTTTACGTTTTGAGGGTTGTACAATCTTACTTACGTTTTTGTAGTACAATCAGAATACGATATCTCGGACACGAATGACAATACCTTCCCTTCGCGTTCCGCAGCCGGTTAATAAGTAGATTTTGAATTTTTAATAAAATCTTGTAATATTTCAACAGCGTTCTAAGAAATAGCGTGCTCGTTTTTTAACAGCTTATGCATTTATGATGCAAAAAAAAAAAAAAATTTTGAAAGCAAAACATTTTTATTGATTTTACCAAGAAGATCAGACTACAAACTAATACAAATATTTATTACCAAGTATTTAAAATAATAATGATAATAATAATAATAATAGGTGATGTGGTCATAACAGAACATTCTTTTGGCAACCCCTTTCATAAAGATAACTCTCTCTCCCCCTCCCCCCACTGTCAAATTCATTTCGTGTTTTCTAACCTCTAAATTCCAAATATGAAAAAAAAAGTCTGTGTGTCTGTGAAAACGATAACTACCTATATAATGAATGAATCGACACGAAATTTTATTTGTGAATCCAGAACTCTCATGACGACACCTGTTTTTCAGTTAAATCGCCTGAGGGTAGGGGGGAGGCTTTAGATTCTCTAATAACCATCGATAAAATGAATTTACAGACACAAAATTTAGTATGACGATTTAGGAGCCCCTGTGTAAGTCAACTGTTGAATATTAGCCCAAACGGTCGACTGGTTTTGGAGGGAGAGCGATTGTGATAAATTCGACCTGGGGAAGTACATTGCAGGTGAATCACCGACGACTTGAATGTTGAATTGTGCATTTCTCGACTTTGAATCTAACCATAAAGAAAATTTTTAAATAAAAAAGAAAAATTTTGAAAACCTAGAAGGAAATCCGGTAACTTGACACAGCTTCTGATGTTTGCAACCTTTCTCAAACTTTTTAATAATGTTAATCCAAGCACTTCCGCCCAGAGAAGGGTCTCTTTAAATCCTGTGTCTCTTCAGACCCGTCGTTTTCCAATTTCCAGGACCTTTTCTTTTCAGGATAATCACGTCCTGGCTCGGATCCTATTTCCAAGGGATTCAGCTACCATAAACTGCATCAGATCGGTCGTATTACTCTTTTCAATGAACTGTTCAGAAGAATATGATCCGTTCTTCATTCTCACTTGTTACGTCCTGAACTATACCAAGTTATAGAATTGTTCAGAAATTCGATGTTGACTTTTCACCGGAATTTCATGTTTTTCGATCCCCTGAAGTCAAAAAT
The DNA here is from genome assembly GCA_963662175.1 of Aradus depressus. Lineage (NCBI taxonomy): Eukaryota > Metazoa > Arthropoda > Insecta > Hemiptera > Aradidae > Aradus > Aradus depressus. The sequence continues at coordinate 38,323,309 of OY759220.1, forward strand.
GAAATTTCCTGTACGACTTTTGAGGGTGTGAACATGATAACTCCCAATAGAATGAATATATCGACCCAAAATTGTATATGTCTGTTGTGATAAAGAAAGTTATGTAAAATAAATAATATTACCACATTTCCTGCAGAAATTATAGCTGGTAGTTTACTAAATTTTGATTTCTACTTTAATTTCCGAAAAGGGCCCTAAAGAAATATCGAATGTTCAAGACGTACGATTTTGAAGAAAGTGCACCTATTTGAAAAAATTTCAATTAACGAACTTTTCATTTGGATTTCTTCTAAATTCACTAAACAGATGCCATCTTGTTTTTCTAAATTTTCAAAAATGTTCAATCTATTCCAAAGGTATAAATTATCTTACTGGGTTCACTAGGCTAGGCACTAGGTGAATAAACCTAGGTAGGCAAAATTAGACTCCCACAGTAGAGTCAGGCTCATGTCCACCAGAGTGACGAAAGAGCGCTCTGGTAGTAGGCAATATGACCTCGTGATTAAAGCTCGGGCATGAATCACAATAACTAACTCCATCAAAATGCACATGAATGTAACCAGAATGTTGGCTGGGAAGTAGCAACAGAACAACAAGGCCCCCCCATAAACAACAAACTTTCACTTAAGTCTAAGTAACAGAGTTACAAATCCGCCACAACACATGTCATGTATCAAATGCTAATCAGAGCAACTATAAGTCAGCCACAAATGCATATATGTATGTGACGTTTGTGACACATTAGTTGGCCATTTTACAATACACACAGCCATTTCACAACCACCTCATGGTAGATGCAATTTAATTGCACCATCACATTCTAATTCAAAATGAACACCATCACAGTTTAAAAAGCTTTTTAGAATTGAGCAAAAATGAATGACCGCATTCCTACAGAGATGGATCCTTGCCAAGAGAGAGACAGAGAGAGACATCGCCAAACTGCAAAAAAGGTTTTTAAAAATGTCAAAACACACTTTGCTCAATCCAATGTGAAAATTAATTCCATTAGCACATCTAATTTATAATAAAGGGCGACGGTAGCTCAGTGGTATGCGTGCTTGCTTACTCAGCTCAAGATCGCGGGTTCGAAACCTGACTGAGGTCCTTTTATCTGGGAGGTAAAATAAACTTCGGATGGGACGTTAAGCGATGGTCCCGAGTCTGGTACTCATTAAATGAGGTGAATAAAAATTTAGGACTCCCATAGTCCACCAGAGTGACGAAAGAGCGTGGGCATGAGTCATACTAAGTCTAATTTATAATAACCAACAAAAATTTGTCGGTGAATCACCAACCTTGTACTCTACTCCCAGCGTGAATAAACTAACTACATTTTTGCTTTTCCTCCGAATCTTATCTAAGGATCCGTTTTTAGAGTTTTTGAGTTAGGCTAACTCCCAGGGGCGTACCAGGGGGGAGGGCAGAGCAAAAAACCAAAACTACGAAAATTGTGCTTTCCTTAAATATACATGTACAAAACAAGTGATATTACATTTATTTAAATATACATGAATTCGATCATTTCATTTCCTCGTTCAAAATCTTCATTTATGTTATAATTTATACTCTTAAAACTGATTTTACATGCACAGTAAAAATGTAAAGCGCAGTAGCGGCAAATGCACGCTATTGGATGTGAGTCATTTAATTCTACGCTTTGCATTTTCGCTGCTCATGTAAAGTCTACTTATGTATTACAGTCAGTGGTTACCTCAGAGGAAGCTTCTAGGGGTCCGAGTCTCCCAAATTAATAACAAAAAGTCTGCAGCGCTAACCACGGAAACTTGACCCCGGGAGTCTATACCCCCCCCCCCCCCCCCCCTCCCCCCCGTAGCCTAACTTTGCCCCCCCCCCCCCCTGCCCCTGCTTGGGCCGCAAAAATTTCGTCCGATTTTGGACAAAATATAATTAGTTATAAATTAGCACATAGGACATCTTCATTTCAAATTTGAAGTTCATAGCTTCAGTCGTTTCTGTTTTATAGCGCTCCCAAAGTTCCAATCGCATACACACACTCAAGCGAAAATGGTCGAAACGTATTCGGGGGACTTTGAAACGTGAAAATTTGTTGAAAACTCGATTTTTGATTTTCGCACGATTACAATACTGTCTTAGGCTATGAGTATAGGTATAAAAAAGTTAAAAACTATTAGGGAAACTGACTGTGTATAAGAAAGTCCTATGTACGCCACTATACATAAATATATAGGAACGCATTATAAGCTCTACGCTTAGTGAACATATGAAAGTGTGGGATTGGCTTCTAGCAATATCAACTTTGTTTTTGTTAAGTAGTTTATTCAAGTTAATTTCCTAGCCAAGTTGTCGACTTGATGGTTCCGTTGTGATACGAAGGGTAAATTTATGAAGTTGTACAAGTCTAATACGAAAATGTTGATCTCTATCTTAGCGGGATCAGCTTTAATTGAAACAAACGAACGTTAAGTTCAATCTTAGACAATCGAATTCACGATGGGACGATGGCGCGCCCTTCATGGACGATTAATAAAGAAGAAGACTCATTCATCTGCAGCCTAGGAAATATAAAATATAGAGGGCTCTGGTAGCTCAGTGATATGCGTGCTTGCCTTCTGAGCTCAAGATCGTGGGTTCGAAACCCGGCCGAGGCCCTTAGTTTATTTTATATGTAAAAATATGGTAAAATAAACTTAAGCACGCCGTCCTTCGGATTGGACGTTAAGCGATGGTCCCGAGCCTGTACGATGTCAGCTACTCATTAAAGACCCCTGCCCTAGGTGAATAAAAATTTAGGGTAGGCAAAATTTAGGACTCCCACAGTAGAGTCGGGTCCAACTGAGTGTCCAACAGAGTGACGAAAAAGACACTGTGGTAGTAGGCGATGAGTCATAATAACTAACTAAAATAAAATATGTCGTCGGTGAATCATCTATAATGTATTTCCCCACAACGAATTAGACTACCATCTGATTCCCTATTCCCCTCGGCAGAATCCGCTGAAAATTAATAGGTATCGTTCCTATGGGTTATTTCAATTTGAATATAAAATTTCATGTCGATACATTCATTAAATTGGCAGTTATTAGAGTTTTTGAGCTAAGCCCCCTCCTTCCCTGTGACCAATTCGGCTAAAAAAGAACCATAAGGTGTCGCGTCCTTATGGTGTTATGGAGACACAGTTAAAATTTCGTGTCGATATTTTCATTCAATTAGTTATCGTGTTCACAGACATACATATAGACACATACACGGAAAACAAGACGGATTACATAACTTCCCCTATACTTTGTATAACTGGGAAAGTAAAAAAAATTCACGTTCAAGGTGAATAAAATCAAATAACAGAAAAATAATTCAAAAATAAGAATGGAGAGGAGAAAAAAAAGAAATTAATTTAATTAAAATAAAGGTTATTCTAAATAACCAGAGAAAAAAAACTTACTTCATGTTACTTTAATTAAAAAAATTAATTGAATTAAATTAAAATAAAGCTTATTCTAAATAACTGGAGGAAGAAAAATTACTTTAAGTTATTTTAATTTAAAAAAAGGATTTAATTAAAATAAAGCTTAAACCGGAAAAGAAAAACCTATTTCAACTTTAATTTAAAAAATGAATTGAATTAAAATAAAGCTTATTCCAAATAACCGAAAGAAGAAAAACTTACTTTAAGAGAGAAAAGTTAATTGATTAATTCATTCTGGGGATGTACATTGCCGGTGATTCACCGACGACTTTTTTTTTGTTTATCAAAACAATTTAAACAATTTTTTGAACATAATAATTTTGCATGTCTTAATACAATATATAAGTACCTTCATTTTGATTACGTACCTTCAATTTGATTACGTACCTTCAATTTGATTAATTAAACACTAATTGTAAAATCCCTTCCTTCCTCACTAAACTGTTTTTTTAATGAAATGGCGACTTACCTGGAACAAACAGAAAAAAAAACACAAATTAGTAACTCCGCCATTCAAAAAAATATATACTATAAATAAATATTAATATAAGTAGTAACTATAGATAAATGTTTGTAGCGTTTTTATAGTTAGTTATTATGACTCATGCCCGGGCTTTAACTACGAGGTCATATCGCCTACTACCAGAGCGCTTTTTCGTCACTCATGAGCCCGACTCTAATGTGGGAGTCCTAAATTTTGACTACCCTAAATTTTTAATTACCTAGGACAGGGGTCTTTAACGGGTACCTAATATCGTACAAGCTCGCGACCATCGCTTATCGACCCATTCGAAGGACGGCGGGCTTAAGTTTATTCTACCCCCCAGATAAAATAAACTAAGAGTCGTCGGTGAATCACCAGCTTTGTGCTTCCCCAGCAGCAATTAATCAATTACGTTTTCACTCTCCCTCCAAAGCCAATCGACTGCTTTGTTCGATCGTGGCTTCTGAATACTCACACTAAATTTTGTGTCGATACACTCATTACATCGGCGTTTATAAGGGTATTTATGTTGAACCCCGTTTCTCTGGTCACCCTCTTCCATTCAACCGAATTCCCGGAAAATTAATAGGTGCCATCTTTATGGAATTTTGAATTAAAAAATAAAATTTCAAGTCGATACATTCATTTCAACGGCAGTCATTGAGATTTTTGAGTTGAGCATCTCTCTGATCCCCCTCCCCTCCGGCTGATTCGGCTAAAAATCAATACGTGTTGTTCTTATAGGGCTTCGAATTCACATATAAAATTTCGTGTCCATATATTCATTATAATGGCTGTTATTAGAGTTTTTGAGCCGATAGAACGAATGTATCGAAACAAAATTATATATGAGTTATCCAGAACCCTCTAAGGACTACACATACTTGATTTTCAGTCAAAACGGCCAAAGGGGAGGAGGGCTCGACTCAAATATCCTAATAACTGCCGATCCAATGAATATCAGATATTGAGTTTTTGTCCAACGGTCAATTGACGTTGGAGGGAGAGCGAAAACATAATTGATTAATTCGTGCTGGGAAAGTACATAGCGGTTGATTCACCGACTTTTAGGGCGCCGATTGCACAGTGGTTACATACTTTCCTACTATGCTGAAGATTGCGGGTTCGAAACCTGTCAGAGACCTTGATGGGCCTGAGGCTATGCGATGTCAGGTACTCTCTTTCACTGTCTTTTCTCATTTGATACAATTCTAATTCCATTAATTCGACTATTTAAAGTAAGTAGCGGAAACATTTTCAAAAAAAAAAAAGTAATCATAAAACTAAGAAAATTCAAGAGCACTTTGTTTTTTTATTTATATTTATTTAAATATTTTTGTTGCCGAGGTTGTTGGATAAACGGGAGTAGGATATTTCGATGTTTTTTTTTATGGATGACCGATTTCACTTTAAAAATAAATACTAATTTACTTTCGAAATCGAATATATTTTTGTGTTAATTAAAATATTGTTTTCTTTTGAAAGTTGAGTGTGGAGCAGTTTGTCCCCACCAACAATGACATATGCAGAACAAAAAGCCCAACAAAACAAAACAAAAATACATACAAAACAAACTTGTTTAATTAGCATAGACTGGTTTTGTCAAAGGCTGGGTGAAAGTGACGGAGAAGACACGACCAATGCCATCTAAATACTGTTAATGTTAATATCAAAAAATATATGTTATATGGCCATTACAAGACTTTCTTATACCACTTTGGTAATGAAAATTATAATAAATCAAAAAATATAAGTAAAATTAATAATAATGAAATAAACAATAAATTACCACATTTCCTGTAGAAATGTTATCTTTTTTCTTTTACTAAATTTTGATTTCTACAGTAGTTTTTCGAAAAGGGCCCTAAAAAAAATATCAAAAGTTCAAGACGTGCAATTTTTAAGAAAGTGCACGTAATTTTTTAAAAATATTTCTATTAACAAACTTTTTCAGTTCATCAGCCATCTTATCTTCTAAATTTTTGCAAAAATATTAAATCTAATCCAAAGGTTTTCAAATTATCTTACTGGGCCAACAGGGAAAATGAATAGAATAGAAATTACAAGAACAAATAGTTTTGGGATTATTTTCTTTCTTTTACATTATAAAATAAAAAATAAAAAATATTGAAACAAACAAAAATCAAAAGAAAAATCTTAAAAACTAATTTCTTAACACTATTCCAATCTTTTTTCTGTTTTATATTTTTTTTGGCCATTCTTTAAAATTTAAGTTATATATTTCTGGGCATATATCCTGTACATATATATAAACAAATAAAAGTACCTTCTTTTTGGTTCATTACATTTTAAGCCTAAACATCACTCCCTATCTTTACTCAGACCACCTTCATTGCATCCAGACCTCGACTCTACACTCCACACACTCATTAAAACAGCTGATGACCGTGTTTTGTTTTTAAAAAAATTTACTTTTTATAGAAAAATAAATATACTTAATTAATTTTTTTATATTAATAATTTTTTTATGTGTGTATTCTTTTTATACATCACACCACCATGCTTCGGTACTGGTCTGCTAACCCCACGCAATTACTAGTTATCGATTTTACAATATCTATATTTTGACGGATGTCGATATTTTTACGTTTTTTGGAAGATGAGATTTTAAATAAAACATATTATTTTCTATTGAATATTATTTTCTATTTGATACTTTATTTACATATATTTAACATGTATTTTCATTAATATATTGATAAAATTACTTAATGTCTTTTAATTTTTCAAAAAAAAGGGTCGATACTGGTCTGCTAACCCTTCTGAATATTCTTTTCAAATTAAAAAAAATAAAAGGATAATTATCCAGGATAATCATTAATGATAATAATAACATTTTAAAACGTGATGATAACAAAAAAGCAAAAATAACCTTACAAAGTGTATATTACCTTCCAAAGTAAAAATATCGACATATATTTAAAAATCTATATTGAAAAAATCGATGAGCTACTGAAAATGAATCCGTGGGGTTAGCAGACTAGTACCCCGCTTTCTTTTTTTTTTCATTTTTATAATTTTCCATAAAAAATTAGTAATAATAAAAAATATTTTATAATTCGTTGCAACAGGATAGATTTTTTTTTTTTTTTTTTTGAATCGCCATAACTTTTGTCAACTGATCCTATGTCAAATCTGAGGGCTTATTAGAGATTGGAAATATAAGGAACATTCCTGGTAAGAATCAATGTTTCGATAGGACTAAACGTTTTCGGGTAAATCAAGGAAACGTCTAAAAAAATATGTTTCAAACTACATTTCAGGATGGTTTTCGGTATGTATCCCGAAAACCGGACTACTTGCGAAAAAATCGTATACTTGTAAACATTTTCGATTAAGTCATAAACATAAGCGGTATCTTGAAAAATGTACCAAGGCCCTGGAGTAAAGTGGTATCAATTTTCGACCGATTTCGGCCAAAATCATATTGAGTAAGCTCATGTGACCTCTACATTCCAAATAACAAGTTCATAGATACTATCGTTTCGCAGTAGAGCTCTCACAACTTTCCAAGTACATACGAGTGTACACATTTTCAGGGGACCTTGAAACGTGGAAATCCATTGAAATCTCGATCTCAAATGTTTGTACGATTACAATAATTCATTAGACTATAGGTATAAGAAAAAAAAAAATACAACACAAATACCTACAGAATGTCTTCACAGACAGAGGTCTTCTCTTAAATGGTCAAGGACAACTACCAAATACGGTCAACCGGTTATTTAATGTAACCAATGAAGATGACAACTAATGGACGGGAAGTGGTTGCCATTTGAAAGGACACAAAATGCATATGGGTTGTGCATAATCACAAAGAGATTGGATCTGGATAGAGGCAGAGGGATTTGGATGTGGATGGACACAAAGGGATTTGTTGAGTTTTATCTATTTTTACCAACAGACCAACACCTATTGATTTTCAGTCAAATCGATCAAAGATAACGAGGAGGATTAGACAGAGACCAGAGGAGTGAGGGCTCAACTCCCTGAATACCTAAACACTTTCAGCCAAATTGGCCGGAGGAAAAGAGTTTAGTGTTCAATACTAATAATTGGATCTGGGGAAGTACTTTGCCGGTGATTAACTGACCACCTTTTTATCCATTCTATTTTAAACTAATTTGAAAATTATTAATGGATTCAAGTCGTTCAGTGTAATACCTTCCGTTGAGGAAACAATTTTCATACAAATGATCTCATCCCCAACCCTTTTAGATTTGCATAATCCCTTGGGGTAAAGATTGTTAATTCATTTATAATTTTTTATTTATTTACTATATTATTCAATAGTATTTGAAATGTCAACTTTTTTCCAATCTTGATGCTTCTTACAAATCGCGGAACTTTTGAAGAATTGATTAACCCATAATCAATAGAAAGCTTTGTGTACCTTCCAGCACTGTGGTAGCCGGTGGTAAAGTCTGGGCTCATGTCCGACCATCTAAGTTATTAAATTACAGAATGAATCTATCAACACAAAATTTTGTGTAAGCAAAACTCCATTAGGACGACACTTATTAATTTTCAGCGGAATCGGCCGCTGGGAAGTAGGGGATCAGAGGGTGCTCAACACAAAAACCCCAACAACTGCCGATGTAATGAATTTATCGACACACAAAAAAAATAGTAATCGTATTCGAATGCAATTTTTTTTTTTTTTTACTTTTCCAGTAATCGATCAAATGCAGTCTGCATGAAATTCCGTTGAAAAGTCTTTTCAACGGAATTTCATGCTTCCAGATTCCAAATATGAATAAAAAATCTGTGTCTGAGGAGTCTGATAGAATAAATGTATCGACACAAACTTTTATATGTTAATCTAGACGATGACGCCTATTTGTTTTCAGCTAAATCGACCAAAGGGAAGGAGGATTAAGAAGGATGCTTAACTCAAAAACTGCAATAACTGCCGTTCTAATGAATGTATCGACACAAAATTTCATATGTGAACTCAAAATCCTATAAAGACGACACTTATAAATTTTCAGCGGAATCGGCCGCTGGGAAGTGCGGGATCAGAGGGAGCTCAAACACAAAAACCCAAATAACTACCGATGTAATGAATGTATCGAGATGAAATTACATGTTTAAAGTCAAAACTCAATGAGGTCATTAACCTGTCAAATTTCAACGATATCGACTGAAGAGAAGGAGGGTTAAGAGGAGGGGGATATATTCAGCAACCCTAATAACTGCCGATGTAATGAATTTATCGATACAACATTTAGTATGAGGATTTAGGAGCCCCTGTCTAAGTCAACTATTGAATATTAGCGCAAACGGTCGACTGGTTTAGAAGAAGAGCAAAAAATCAATTGATAAATTGGTTCTGAGGAAGTACATTTCAGGTGATTCACCGACCTTTTCATTGCTATGATCATTCTATGTGAGTAAAATGGAAACCAATAAAATATCGATACTTCTAATCCATCCTTTATAATTAACATGAACGTGGGTTCGAAACCCGACCGAGGCCCTTAGTTTATTTTATCAGGGAGGTAAAATAAACTGAAGCACGCCGTCCTTCGGATGGGACGTTAAGCGATATTTCCGAACCTGTACGATGTCAGGTAGACCTGACATTTTGAAAATTTATGACTCCCATAGTAGAGTCGGGCTCATGTCCACCAGTGACGAAAGAGCGCTCTGGTAATAGGCGATATGACCTCGTAGTTAAAGCCCAGGCATGAGTCATAAAACCTATAATTAACATGTGAAACATTTATTTTGATCTGGTGAATAGTGTTTGAAGAGAAAACTTATTGTTCTGGAAACTGATTCATCTGTCCAGTTTGGAGATGATTGTTGCGCTGAATGGAGAGAGAGAGGCCGGGCTATTCCATTGCGAACTTTTAGATGAGGGGGGGAGGCTATTCCAGATGAGGGGGAGGCTATTCCAGATGAGGGGGAGCCAGAGATGGAATTGAGATGAAATTCCTCCCGGTTCCTCTCACATTCCAAACTTGTGATGACTTTAACTTCTCTCTATCCTCATATAAAACCTGGACTATAGATATGTCGGCTTTATGTGAGATGACTAGGGCTTTCCTTCGAATTACGTGTTACACTATTTATATATACGTACTATCTTCCTTTTTCCTTTCACAGCCACACGAAGTATAGAACAAGTTATGTAATCAGTAGTGTTTGTGTGCAGTTATTACACACGTTTGAAGCGTAACTTCCGAACCTAACTCTTCTAGTTTCAGGTTATCTTTGTTCTAATAGACTATATTTTTATTTTAACTATTTTTATTAACATTGGTACAGCGTAGGAAATAATTTAATTCAGGAAATTTTTTTAAATCATATAATATGATGGTAATAATTTATATTTATTGTTAAGGTTACATTATAGATATTGCCTTAAAGATATTATTATAAATATAATATAGATTAACTTATTGATATTTTTTTGAGAGCCATGATGGCCGTGCGGGCTAGAGCGTAGGGCTTTTGTCGCATGGTTACCCCATGGTTCACGATAAATTTAAACCAATAAGTATCTGATAAAATCAGATAAAGAGATAAAAAGTTTTAAGTTTTATCATGAACAAAAGCTCAGGATGAAATAAACTAAGTAGTTCAGAATTTTGCCGCTGGAGTTTCTTAGGCACCACATGCCTAAGACTAGAACCCAAAGTACTCAAATAGCATATAGTCTCTAACCCCTGATCGTTTTTCATATTTTATTAATTTTCAGCGCTAAATTAGATTTTTTATAAGACAATTTTATCATATTATTCATTTTTTATCACTAACCATTGATACGATACGTATATAGAAATATATTAAAAAGCATCAACAGTGAAAGACCAAGAATGTAACGAATGTTTTCGTTTGCGTTTTGGAGGGGGAAAACTCTGCATCTACCTCAAAACGTTCTATTATAACTAAGTAACGAAGTTACACTTCAAAAAAAAAATTGTTTGTGAACACGATAACTCTTGATAAAATGAATATATCGAAACGACATTTTTATAAGATAAAAACAAAAGACGTTGTCTTCCCATTGTTTTATTCAAACATCATCAATGGAACATCACATCCGTACAGTGTGAAGTCTAATGAAACAATAGAATACCCGATTACCGAAAACCTTCCTAAAATGTCGTTTTGCTGAATTTTTTTTTAATTTTCTTGTTTTACCCGAAAACAGTTAGTCCTATCGAAAAGTTGGTTTCTACTAAAAATGTACCTTATTAAATTTCCATTAATATATAATATAACCTCAAATTTGATTGGTCCAATACGAATAAAGTTATAGCGCTCCAAAGAATGTACAATACATTTCCGTACTACATATTTCTGAGTAATATTTAAATTTTCTCATATAATTTTTTTTCAAATGACTTTAGATAATATGGTATGACATGTTACTCCGCTTTGTGGTGTATAATGTAATATATGATATATATAGGACTCACGACCGATTCACCTTTAATAAACTATGAAACTATGCTTCAAATTCACTATCATTCCCTATTGACTAAAATTTAATTTTAGGTTCAGTTGACCAGAAAAAATGAAAAATAAAAAATTGATTTTTGAAGTTAGTTATTGTACTGATGTCCGGCTTTAACTACGAGGTCATATCGCCTTCTACCAGAGCACTTTTCCGTCGCTCTGATGGAAATAAGCCCGACTCTAGTTTACATCGTACGGGAACATCGCTTAAAGTCCCATCCGAAGGATGGCATGAGCAAGGTTTTTTCCTATCCCAGATAAAAAAAGGCCTCGCCCGGATTTCGAACTCGCAATCTTGAGCTTAGTAAGCAAGCACGCTGTCTCTAAACTATCATCGGCCTCAAAAAACTTAAAAAAAATTAAAAATGTAACTTAAAACCTGTTTCAGCAACAAAAATAACATTTAAAACGTGAACGAAAAAAAAATACAAATATATATAAACCCATTTTTTTTAAAAGTGAAAAAAGTTATTTATTAATCGTGTTACATCCACGTCACAATTAAAATGTGGGAATACGATTTTTTTTTTTTTTTCTAATATGTCTGTTTAATAAGACAATTTACAATCTATGCTATTGAACATGTTAATACGTTCGTATGTTCCTTTATTAATTCAAAAACAGAAAGCAAATGTACAGCTTTCCGCTCGGCATTTACGGGATTAGATTTTTTGTGTTTCAAGTAGATAAAAAACTGACAGAAATTCATAGAATTCAAGAAATGATTAATAAAGGAACTGAATAAAAATAAAGTTTTGGAAAATAAAAGACTGGACTACAGCCAACGTTAAAACAGTGATTATAAGATGCCAGGGAAAAAAAAAATTATACAGACACGAGAAAAAATTTACATAAAATATAGATTATCATATTTTGTTATGTTTTTGAAAAATTCAACGAATTTATGTGCACGATACCAAAAATATCCCGTTCATAAATGGACAAGGAATTAATTTTAACTACCTGGAAGAAACAAAGTTAACAACGAAAAACAAAAAAAATTATATTTATAAAATATAAAAAAAGTCGTCGGTGAATCACCGATAGTGTACTTCCCCAGCAGGAATTTGCCAATTAAGATAATTATTGTGATGTCAGGGCTTTAACTACGAGGTCATATCGTCTACTAACAGAACTCTCTTTCGTCGCTCAGGTGGACATGGAGCCAGACTCATGTTTGGTCTTTAACGAGTATCTGACATGGCACCTTAATTAACCAAGATTTCGTTCTCCTTCTAAAACGAATGGACCATTTGGGCTAAAAAACAATATATAACATACATAGGAACTTCTGACTCATTATACTAAATTTTGTGTCGATACATTCTAGTTATTAGGACGCCCTCACTCATAACACCCCGTTCTTCCCTTCGGCTGATATGGCAGAAAATCAATATATGAGGTGTGTTCAACAAATAACGGGAATTTTCGGCTTTTGAAAATAATTTTATTTATTCGTCTACATCAATGTTATCCCCTTCAAAATAGTCCCCATTAGATACTATAACCTTATGCCCACGCTTCTTCCAATTCTCGAAACACTTCTGGAACTCGATCTTTGGGATAGCATTTATCTCTCTCAACGATGCGCTTTTAATCTCATCTATGCTTGTGAAACGATGGCCCTTTAAGGTTCTCTTTATTGTTGGGAACAGAAAAAAGTCACACAGAGCCATGTTTGGCGAATATGGAGGCTGGGGCATCATTACAGTGTTGTTTTTGGCCAAAAATTCATGAACAAACAATGAAGTGTGAGCAGGTGCATTATCGTGATGATATAATTTTTCGGATTGCTTCACGCAAACGGCGTTGCACTTGTAGGTAATACTCCTTATTAATTGTTTGACCTTGTGGCAAGAACTCATGGTGCACTATGCCGTTAAAAAACGTACTGGGGCGTCCAGGGCGTTCGTCATCTTCAACGTCTTTACGGGCTTCTTAGAAACGCTTATACCATTCGTAAACCCTAGTTTTACTCATAGCAGACTCATCAAAAGCAATATTTAACATTCCCATTCTTATAGCAAAATTTAATGTGAATTTTCTGATCCATTTTGTATAATCGCCGATCGTACCAAAACACATGTAACCTCTGCAGCAGACTAAACATCCGGTTCGGCTAACAATGTACAGATACGTTTCAGATTTACCAACACAACAACGAAAAAATCGCGCGAATCGGACTAATACAACCCGACGAATTACAAAATTCCCGTTACTTCTTGAACACACATCGTATATGTACATATATATAGTGAGACAATTTTTTTTTTTTTTTTCCTTTTTTGGAATCAAGGGGTCAGAAATTTAGGTGAAAACATCGAATTTCTGGATTACGTAATGTATAGTTAGTTTAGTTGGGGAAGTAAAAATTTGTCATATGCTGCTCATATGACAAAAATAATGTGATTATACCGTAAATGTTAAAGATACCTATTTTTTTCGAGGCAAATTTTCACTAACAATAAAACATATTCACCTTGGCATACACTAAAGTTCAGCAGGACTTTTTATTTTTACATTTCCTTGTAGAAAATCCTTCACAATTTACAATATTTAGACAACAAATGCACACTAATGAAAAGAGAAGATTAAATGTCGGTTTTTACTTTTGAAATATTCCTTAATTAGGAAAATAATTAACAAAAATTACTAGGATTAGAAGTGTAACCACTTTGCATAACATCGCTTCTCAGGAACTACGTCGACGATATTGTACCGTTAACCTGGCGTATACTCGAATGAATTTAAAAAAATCGGTAAATTATCTCAATGATCTTCCCCAGCACGAATTATTCAGCTATGTTTTCGCTCTCCCACTAAAACCAATGGACCGATTTAGATAAAATTCAATATAAGTCTCATGCAGGGACGTCTTCATGACATCGGTAGTTATTAAGGATAACCACCCTAACTTATTCCTCCTGCCCTTCGGTCAATCTGGCTGAAAGTTGGGGTGTCCTCATGAGGTTCTGAATACACTGACGACATTTCGTCTCTAATATACATTCTATTGGTAATCATCGTATTCACATACACTACACCCAAACAGTTTTGGAAGTTACGTAATAGGTAAGAAATTCAATGTTGTCTTTTCACCGAAATTCAATGTTTTTTGAACATGAAAACAAAAAATTGTGTAGCAACGCCGGTCAACAACAATGGCCCATCCCACCCGTACAGTGTAGAGGCTAAAGGAATACTGGCCAGTATAACCTCTACATTGGACGGGTAGGATGTGCCACTGATGATGACGCTGTTGCGTTGATAACAGGATCTGTTCGCAAATAAAACAGTGGGAAGACAACGTCTTTTATTTCTATAGTAGATGTTATTAGGTAGTGCAAAAAATTAATTGATTAATTCGTGCTGGGAAAATTCATTGCCAATAATACTTTTATTTTATTTTTTAATTTCATTTTGTGGACACACAACATCGAATTTTTGCCGTATAGTATAATTCTCGCTAACTTCTCCAAGTTTCAGCCTGATTGTAGTGTGATCCGTAGGATTTCTCTTCTAGTGTGATCCAGTGTTTTTTGGGGGAGGAGGGGGGGGGGGGGGGGGGAAGGAACATGAATTGTTATTTTACAAAAAAAAAAAAAAAAAAAAAAAAGATATAAACTCCATTCAAAGCAATACCAACTTGAGAACTCTTCAAGTGGCCCAAAACAAATGCCTTAGATTGGTTGGTAGCTACTCGAGGGACACCTCCATCCTCCAAATCCATGTAGACCTAACTGTTGAGCTCCTACTGGACTACATAATAAATTTTAGTAAAAACTTTTTTTTAAAGTGTGACACTAATCAAAACGTTTATGTAAAGAAAATATGGAAAACTCAGGGAGGGAAACAAAAATATCCGTTCACGATTTTAAATTATAATCTCCGTTTTTGAATGTTTATTAATTTATTTTCTATTCATTTCAGTTACTTTGTATTTTTTTTTTTTTTTTTTTTTTTTTAAATTTACTCTTAAGCAGTAGCATTGTTTTTAATTTAACTGATTATTTTTGATTTGTATTTAGTGTATAAGGGTAATGGTTAAGGAACCTTACTGTATAATTGTACCTCTGTAAAGGCGACTGTTATAATAAACTCTTTCTCATCTCTTCTTCTCCTATATTTAAAAAAAAGACTGGTACAGGTCTATACTAAATAAAGAAATTGTTAATAGCTAAAATGACATTTTGCAAATGAAAAGTAATTAGAAACAATGAAGGCCATGAATAACGAAAAAATGGATGTTTAATTTGTATTTTATTTATCTCTCTTTAATTTTGTCTTTATTCATTTAGACACTTCAACCCACATCTTTTCATTCATATAGATCTAAGGGCAAATGCCAGTTTTAGATGTCAAAAATAATTAGAGGAAATCTATATATTAAAATCTAATGTACCTATGCATGTTTGTGTTTTATAAACTCCTAAACTTCGATCCGATTGTGTTCTTATGTTCAGCAATTATGTTCGTCGAGTCACAGAGAAGATT
Source organism: Aradus depressus (assembly GCA_963662175.1). Classification (NCBI taxonomy): domain Eukaryota; kingdom Metazoa; phylum Arthropoda; class Insecta; order Hemiptera; family Aradidae; genus Aradus; species Aradus depressus. The sequence continues at coordinate 38,339,226 of OY759220.1, forward strand.
TAGAACATAGTTTTATGCCACCCTTACCCCACCCAAGCATTTCGTGCATTCGCTTATGGAACAAGAATCATTGCACGAATTGGCATAAAATGTTCAGTATTGGATTCTATAGAGCACTAAAAATGTTTGAGACTTCTTTCTACCCTACCCTTACCCGCACATGGACATTGCAACGCATGGCGGGCTTAGCTATAATTAATAAAAATATTAATACATAAAAATTTAGGTTACGCGTTTTTTTCAAAACGCGGAGGGCGACATTTTATATTGCATTAGCTATTACATAAAAGAAAATAAGATGTTTGGGCTGGATTCAAATGTTTAACATTCACCTATTTCCTACGGATATTGTTGTTCATATTGTCAGAGCGCTATAACTTGTTCATATTGTCAGAGAGCTATAACTTGTTCATATTGTCAGAGCGCTATAACTTTGGTAGTATTGGCGCCTTGATAAATCTGAGGGCATTTTAATAGTCAGAAATTGTTAAAGGACAAAGGTTAAAAATTCCGTTATAGAAATATTTTACGAAAGGTTTTATCATATGAAACCCGGCTTTAGATACACTGGCAAATTGAGAATATGTCTCCAATTTAGAATTTTTAAAATTTTAGTTAAAAAAAGGAATTTTTTTTTTTAACTTGAGAAAATTAAATGAAAAGGTTTCCTCCTCTAACTAGTTTAGTGGAACCCAATCAGTTAATCATATTAGGATGTCGCTTCATGTAGTCTGAACTGGCCCATCGTTCGGCCTTCAGAGTCTCCTTACTAACTACATTTTCAGGGGTATTTCATCCCCTAGCTATACGAAGTAGAGAGGAAGTTATGTAATCGGTCAAAAATTCGAAGTTGAGATTACACCGGAATTTTAAGTTTTCCGACACATTGATTTCAAAAATTAAAAATAAATGCTATTTTGTCTGTGTGTGTATGTTTTTTTGAACATGATAACTCCCAATAGAATGAATCTATCGGCACGAAATTTTATAAGTGTATCCAGAACCACATAAAGACGACACCTATCATTTTCAGCCACATCGGGCTAAGGAATGGGGGATTAGGGGGGAGATTTGACACTAAACTCTAATAACTGCCATTGTAATGAATGCAACAACAAAATATTATAATGAAAATTGAAAATCCCATATGGTCGACACATTAATTTTCCGCAGAATCAGTCAAAGGGGAGTCTCAACTCGAAACTCCTAATAACTGCCGATGTAATTATCGTCATGAAGTCAAAACCCCAAGAGGACAATAGCTGTTAAATTTCAACGAAATCGGTCAAAGAGAAGGAGGAATTCAGAGGCTCAACAAAAAACCCCTAATAATTGCCGCTGTTGAGCATTTATCACACGAGAGGGGAAAAATTAATTAAATAACTCGTTCTGGGGAAGTACATTTGCCAATGATTGACCGACCATTCCGGTGAAAACTCAACATTATATAACTTCCCCTATACATCCGATTATATAACTTCCCCTATACATCAGATTATATAACTTCCCCTATACATCCCATTATATAACTTCCCCTATACATCCCATTATATAACCTCCCCTATACATCCGATTATATAACTTCCCCTATACATCCGATTATATAAATTCCCCTATACATCCGATTATATAACTTCCCCTATACATCCGATTATATAACTTCCCCTATACATCCGATTATATAACTTCCCCTATACATCCGATTATATAACTTCCACTATACATCGTATGGCAGGGGAGGTGAAAGTATTCCGGAAGATAATAAATTGTTAATGAAAACAGTAAAAGCCGGAATATGAGTGGAAGTTGACCTTTTTGTATTGACCTTATAAATGAACTTTCCGACCCAATGACTCAAAATGAATAGGGGCTGGGATAGGCAAACCGCAGAGCACCTTATTGAAAACAGTTCTAAATCTCCTAAATCAAACCTTATCCAATAGTGTCCAGGAAAATATCTGCAACTGGTGACGTACTGATCTATATTAGAGTTAGTTATTATGACTCTTGCCCGGGCTTTAACTACAAGCTCATATCGCCTACTACCAGAACGCTCTTTTGTCACTCAAGAGCCCGTCTCTATTGTGAGAGTCCTAAATTTAGCTTACCTTAAATTCTTATTCACCTAGGGTAGAGGTTTTTAACGAGTACTTAACGTTCCATCCGAAGGACGGCATACTCAACGTTTCTTCACCTTCTAGATAAAAAACCAAAGGGCTGTCTGCCAGCTTTCGAACCCAAAATCTTGAGCTCAGTACAAGACATACCATTGAGCTACCAGAACCCTCTGCATTACATATTATATATTAGATAGTTATTATAACTCATGCCTGAGCTTCAACTACGAGGTCGTATCGCCTACTACCAGAGAGCTCTTTCGTCACTCTAGTGGACATGGGCTCGACTCTACTGTGGGAGTCCCAAATTTTGTCTACTCTAAATTTTTATTCATGTAGGACAGGGGTCTTTAACAAGTACCTGACATCATACAGGCACGGGACCATCGCTTAACGTCCCATCCGACGGACGGCGTGCTTAAGTTTATTTTACCTCCCAGATAAAATAAACTAAGGACCTCAGCTGGGTTTTGAACCCACGAACTTGAGATCAGAAGACAAGCAGACATACCATTGAGCAATCGGCGTCCTCTTATATATTATACCATATATATGAAGTTTCTACGTTCATTCGAATCTCGGCGACTCGAAAGTGAAAAAGAGAGTGGTAAATTATTCACTTACGAAAGATTTCGTTCTAAAGTAAGTTAACTGGAAGGCCGAGGTCCTAGGTTTTTTATCTGGGAGGTAAAACCATGAGCACACCGTCCATTGGATGGAACGTTAAGCGTTGATCCCAAGCCAGTACGATGTCAGATACTCGTTAATGACCTCCTTCCTTAGATAACTAAAGCTGGGTGGTAGGCAAAATTTAGCTCTCCCACAATTGAGCTAACAGGAAAGGGAAGAGCAATGTATGCTTATATTCTAAGTTGAGGAACGCGGACATATTGTGGAAACTTGTAATAAATAAATAAAACAAACTTATTTTTTGAAATATTGTCTATTCCACTAAAGATATATATACATATATAACTACCGGTTTCGGCTTTATACCATCGTCAGGTCTAGTTATGAACTATATATGCTTATATTTTATAGGGGAAGGCCCTAATGCCTTTCTTCCCTTTGGCCGATTTAGCTAAAAATCAACAGGTGTCGTCCTTAGGGGGTTTGGGTACACATATAAAATTTCATGTCAGTACATTCATATATATGTTCAAAGGCACACGGGGACAGGGGCTAAAAAACAAACAGAAGCAGAGAGAATAATTAAGATTCTTCAGCTTAAGATAAACAGGTCTTTATACTGTTCGATAAGAAAGTACTGCATTGTCTGCGGGTTTTTCTTGAAAAAAAAGAAAAATGTTTTTCCAGATAACATAGAAACATAAGCGGCAATGATAAAAGTTGTTTTCGGAGATACTAAAAACGTTATTTTCAAAGTTCTATCTCAACGGGAATTCTATAAAATAACGTAAAAAATTTATTTTGTTCACAAATAATAATATATAATACATAATTGCTAATATTAATATGAGTTAACAATCACAAACAGGTAATACAAGGATATATAATGTTGAAATGTGGAACTGTGCTTTAAGGGACTTCGTACTTCAATTCTTTCTGACTAAACCCTGAGTTTTATTAATCTGGTTAAGAGGGAGAGCAAAAACTTAGTTGATTAATTCGCACTGGGGAAGTACATTGTCTGTGATTCACCAGGTGGAAGGAAAACACGAAATTCTGACCGAGAACATAACTTCTTTTATACTAACTACTGTAAGGTTGGGGAAGTGAAAAGTTTACCTCTATTTCTAGCAAGAAAAGTTTTGAAAACATTCAAAGAGGGGGAAAAACAACATGTCAGTTTCTATTACTTAAAAAAAAAACTTGCAACTTTCTGACATGACATTTTCCTCTTTCATAATAAACATTTTTTTTCCATAGCAAAAGAAATTAAGTCTACTTATAACATCGGTTGAAGGAAAAGTCCACTGCCAAAACCCATGGTTCGTCACTGATAATAATACAAAATGTTAGGGAGCAGTCCTGGCAGTGACAACCAAATGATGTAAAATAAAAAAAAAACGAGAATTTTCCAGATGAACTGAAAGAATGGTTTGAAACTCAAGTGACAGACTTATTTCAATATTTCAACCCCACATTACACAAGCCAAGTCGGATGCAGGCTCCTCCCAACTGAGAGGAGAAAAATAGAAAAAATGTCCAATATCACATGGGAAGCCCCTCTATCCTATTGGCATCGTATTTCCTTTTGATTATATTATCACGTGGAAGATTGTTTTAAAATGATGGTCTTATAAATAAATACGAATAATGAACCGTTCGAAGAGAAGTATGTAAAGTGTGTGAGAGGAGGAGCATGTGAGGTGTGTGAGGAGTAGCATGTGAGGTGTGTGAGAGGAGGAGCAAGTGAGGTGTGTGAGAGGAGGAACGGGTGAAGTGTGTGAGAGGAGGGGCATATGAGGTTTGCGAGAGAAGAAGCATATGAGGTGTGCGTGAGAGTAGGAACCGGTAACATGTGTGAGAGTAGGAACGGGTAACGTGTGGGAGGAGAGGAGAATGTGAGGTGTGAGAGAGGAGGAGCATGTGAGGTGTGTGAGAGGAGGAACATGTGAGGTATGCGAGAGGAGGAGCATGTGAGGTGTGTGAGAGGATGAGCATGTGAGGTGTGTGAGAGGATGAGCATGTGAGGTATGTGAGAGGAGCATGTGAGGTGTGTGAGAGGAGGGGCATATGTGGTTTGTGAGAGAAGGAGCATATGAGGTGTGCGTGAGAGTAGGAACCGGTAACATGTGTGAGAGTAGGAACGGGTAACGTGTGGGAGGAGAGGAGAATGTGAGGTGTGAGAGAGGAGGAGCATGTGAGGTGTGTGAGAGGATGAGCATGTGAGGTATGTGAGAGGAGCATGTGAGGTGTGTGAGAGGAGGGGCATATGTGGTTTGTGAGAGAAGGAGCATATGAGGTGTGCGTGAGAGTAGGAACCGGTAACATGTGTGAGAGTAGGAACGGGTAACGTGTGGGAGGAGAGGAGAATGTGAGGTGTGAGAGAGGAGGAGCATGTGAGGTGTGTGAGAGGATGAGCATGTGAGGTATGTGAGAGGAGCATGTGAGGTGTGTGAGAGGAGGGGCATATGTGGTTTGTGAGAGAAGGAGCATATGAGGTGTGCGTGAGAGTAGGAACCGGTATCATGTGTGAGAGTAGGAACGGGTAACGTGTGGGAGGAGAGGAGTATGTGAGAGGAGGAGCATTCATCTAGGGTATGGGTCTTTAACGAGTACCTGATATCGTATAGACTCAGTCAGGACCATAGTTTAACGTCCTTAACGGCGTGCTTAAGTTTTTTTTACCTCCCAGATAAAATAAACTAAAAGCCTCGGCCGAGTTTTGAATCTGCGAAGCTCAGTAAGCAAGCATGCATACCACTGGGCTACCGGCGCCCTGGTGTAAGACTTAAAGAAAGAGACATTCTTTCACAAAGGGAATTTTTTCTCTCGCATCGAGTGACTGTTATGTTTTTGCGTGTGATCACATCTTTGCTTATTATGTATGTATATTTTGTATATAGATTGCAAATAAAAAATAAAAATAAATAAATAAAGAAAAATGAATGAATAAATACTAGAAAATAAATATGTACACAAATAATAATATTATTAATAGAGAAGAGTTTTTAATTAAGATATTCAGGGGGACCTACATTTAAATGTGATATAACATTTTTCTCCCTGAACTTACAGACATGAAACAAAAATCTTGATTACTGTATTTGAATCTAGATGAAACAAACTCTTAAGATGAGTGCTAGGACACCGAAATATGATGGTGTTGGCAGTGATTCTAATGTCTATAAATAGGGGTGGAAGTGGGGTGAGGATGAGATCCATTCAGAGAAATGTGGACAAATCTCTCCATCCACCCCTCCCCCTCCCTTACTGTCCCTGACAACACAGCCATTTTAGATTTAATATTATATTTTATATAAAAACCCGAGGGTGAGTGTTTCTGACCACAACGGCAGACATTTATCAAGACTTTTATTAATTAACGAGACCAGCAAGGAAAGGAGAAGGGTTCCATTTTTCTCTTTTTTTACTTCCACAGTCACACAACGTTTTAATAGCGACTCACTCGCCTTGACTGTTTCACACCTAATATAATAACATAAAATATTCTAAAATATTCACAAATACAATCGATCCTTAAAAAATTGATTTGAAAACGCTGATCTTGTAGTTAGTTACTATGACTCTGATGAACAGGTGCCCGAATCAACTGTGAGAATCTGACTAGTACCTGACTTCGTATAGGCTCGGGACCATTCCTTAACGTCCCATCTGAAGGAGGGCGTGCTCAAGCTTTTTTCACCTTCCCAGGGAAAAACCTAAGGGCCTCAGCCGGATTTCGATCAAGCTGATCTTGTAATTTATTATACCTTGGCATCAAGAATGATTTTATTTTTTTATTTATGTTAGTTTTCATAGGAATTTCATGTTTTTCGACATCCTGATTCCAAAAATTAGTTTAAAAATTTTTTGTTTGTGAAGACAATAATTCCTGATAAAACGAATGCACAGAATAAATTACACGAAAATGGTTCATCGCGAAAAAAAAGTCAAAAAGTGTTAAGAGGACCTTGAAATGTGAAATTTCGTTGAAAATTCAATCTCAGACTTTTTCAACAAATTACAATACATCCTCATACTATATTATACTTACACCAGAGCGCTCTTTCGTCTCTCTAGTGGACATGAGTCCGAGTCTACTACTGCGAGAGTCCTAAATGTTGGCTACTTTAAATTTTTATTCACCTAGGTTAGAGGGGCTTTAACGACTACCTGACATCGTACAGGCTCGGGACCATTACTTAACGTCCCATCTGAAGGACGGCGTGCTCAAGCTTTCTTTACCTCCCAGCGAAAAAACCTAAGGGCCTCCTCAGCCGGGTTTCGATCCAGCTAATCTTGCATTTCTTATAACTTGGCATAACGCATGCTCAGAATAATTTTATTTATTTATGTCAGTTTTTTACTTAAACATGTTACTTCCCTAGCTGCACGATGTAGAGGGGAAGTTATGTAATCAAAAGTTGAGTTTCCACTGGAATTTTTTTCGACCTCCTGATTCCAAAAATTATTTTTAAAAATGTATGTCCAACACAATAATTTCTGATAAAAAGAATGCACACAGTCACTTACACGAAAATTGTTCATCGCGAAAATAGTCGAACCTAAGAAGAACGCTCTATTTCGTCATTTGAAATACGGCACTTGCATAATATTTTGCCTTCCCCCATCTGTCAGAATATTTGCTAGCTAATAAATTATCTGAGGTCTTCCGATTGACCACTTCGAATAGATTCGTGTTATTTCTCACCTAAACTCCTACCCACATTCCTTCTAAACTATAAATTTCCATCAGGGTGTAAATCAATCCATTGACATGTTAAATATCACGTCTAAACCTACAATTTACTATACCTAGGGCCTCCAATAAAACAAAATTACCGCCACCGAATTTGGGGAATTTATAACGGATATAAATTTAAATTACCATATTTGTAGTACCAGTGGCTCGTCAAACAGTTAATCGTTTTAAAAATGTCGTCCGTGATTCAGCGGCAATGTACTTCCCCAGAGTCAATTAATCAAATTTAAAATCAATAAGTGTCTTTGCTCAGAGACTTCTGAATCTTCATTCCCGCTTCCCTTTGATCGATTCCGTTGAAAATCAACAAGTTGTTGAGTCTATGATCCACAAATAAAAATTTCGTGTCGATATATTCTTTCGTTTCAGGAGTGTTCACAGACACCACAGATAGGACATAATTTTATTTTTTTTCGGAAAATATAATAAATACATTTACATATGTATCGATACATTCATTACTTCGGCAATTATTAGGATTTTTTTATTAAACACCCCTTCCAATTGGTCAATTTGGCTGAAAATCAATAGGGGTCATCTGGAGTTCTAGACACACATAAAATTTTATGTCGAAGGGAGAGTCTACAGGAGCCCAACAGCTTTCCAGGCTCTACTTAACGCTGCTCTCCTTCTTTGGCGAAACTACAGCAAAAATGCCATTAAAATTGTGTCCGTCACAACAAAGCATATTTTTAACACAAAAATATGCTATTTTTTCAATTCAAATATAGTTTTAGGAGTGCGATTTTTCTTATTTTTTTTAACACCTTAATCAACTAAAGCAAAATGATATTACAACTTTTAGCTGGGGGATCGCGAGTGAGTTGTCATTCTTCTCTCAACCCACAGGACTAACCTGTAAATAATATTGTTTTCAAGTTAAGTATTCATAGGTTCGTTTATAATTCAAGAAAGGATAAATAAACTTTGGAAATTATAAGTTATATTCTAATTTCGAGCGCAATCTTGACACGCGAATACGTAACTGACTAATTTGTGCAAAGTACATTATCGGTGACTCAGAGACGAATTTTGTGGTCAGAGGGGGTCGGAAAACAAGAAATTCTGTGAAAACTCGAATATTCCTTTTGTTTACACTATTTCTAGAGAAAAGATAAATTTTACTAGATGTTAATCAGTTTGAAATTACATATATCTCTGTACCATTTCTACTTCATTCATAAAAGAGGCCAGTTGGGCCATGAACATCCTTATCTGTTTAAAGTGGGCAAAGTAATGGTCACTTAGTTCAAAGTGTCTAGCTTTATCTCTTTTACGACTTATATAAAAATTCTGTACTCTTATCAAATGTTTTTATTTTTTATATTATATGCCCTTAGAGGGCGCCGGTAGCTCAGTGGTATGCGTGCTTCTGTCTTGTCTTCTGATCTGAAGATCGTGGGTTCGAAACCCGACCGAGGCCCTTACTTTATTTTATCTAAGAGGTAAAATAAACCTAAGCACGCCGTCCTTCGGATGGGACGTTAAGCGATGGTCCCGAGCATGTACGATGTCAAGTACTCGTTATAGACCCCTACTTTAGGTGAATAAAAATTTAGGATAAGCAAAATTTAGGACTCCCACAGTAGAGTCGGGCTCATGTCCATCAGAGTGACGAAAAAGCGCTCTGGTAGGCGATATGACCTGGTTGTTAAAGCCCGGGCATGAGTCATAAAACCTTACCTCACCGTATATGCCCTTATATTCACAAAATAGGAGGGGAAGAACAGGCTATATATTCAACTTAGTAATGAATGCATTTTTTTTATTTTCCCACAATATAGCCGGTTATGTAATCGGTCAGAAATTCCACCCCATATATCAAAAAAAAAAAAATAAATAAGAAGCGGTGAATCACCTGCAATGTACTCTCCCAGAACATTCGTATAGCATCAAATGATGTAATTAGCAATGAAAGGTAAGCAAACAAAACATCCTATTAGACCAACAAAACAGACAAAACCACCAGGCTTTCACAATATCAGTAAAACTGTTTCTAATAATATAAGTTTTATTGTACTTCTACAGTGAAGGGGATTCGAGCCTGGAACTTTGGATTTTGCAGACCGGGGCTATTGCTATTTACTGAACCTTCGAGAACTTTCACTAATTAAACTAGCCAACTTTCATAGAACTATTCAAATTAATTAAAGAAAGTTAAATTGAACGAAACTTCTAGAAAATGACTTTATTAGGAACACATCCAGAGCACAGACAGAACTTTCAAATTGCAACTTAAAATGAAGTAACAGGTTTCCAAATAAAGCTCAAAACTAGATGTGAGAGACACTGCGCCGGCGACACTTTCTACTGAACTAGGAGGAGACGTAACTACCATATCTATTTCAGTCTAGCTTAATAGTTTACGAAAAAAATGTTTTCAAAAAGGTTTGACAGAAATGGGAGTTATTATATATTTCAAAAAATAAGGATTGTTCTGTAATATATTTTTTTTGGATAGGCTACCTCTTAAATAAAAATAAAAATTAATTTTTGGAAAATATTAATGGACATTTAATAATGTACACTATAACAAATAATTTTAAAGACGGATGAAACGTTTTACAATTATTAAACGTAATTTTTATTTCAATAACATATTGATGTAAAAGACGAAAAAGTTTGACAAATTTGTTAATAATTTTTCTTTTATTTTGCACATTTATTTTGTTTTGCTTGCATATTTTCCAAAAATTGATTTAATTTAAATTAAATTTTTTATAATCCTTAAGGGAGTTTTTTTTAGAACATATCCAAAAACAAATTTCACCCAAATCGAACAACATTTTCTGCAGGAAAAGTGGATGAATCATGTGGCATGTATATACCCAACGCTAAGAGGCGGATTTAAGTTAGATTGCGCCCTAGGCCCGATCCGATTTGGCGCCCCACGAAATTTTATATGTATGACCAAAACCCCATAAGGACAACACCTATCGATTTTCAGGCAATTCGACCAAAGAAGAAGGGGATTAGAAGGGCTTAACTCAAAAAATAATAACTGCCATTGCTATGAATGTATCGACACTTATTAATTTTCAGAGGAATCGATAGAAAGAAAAGGAGGACCAGAAGGGCTCAACTCAAAAATCTCAATAACTGCCGATGTAATGAATGTATCGACTTTTCTTTATTTCAATATTAATGTTGAATATAATTTTTTTAAATTTATATTTCTTGTTATTTTGGTATATTTTGTAATTTTTAAGAATATAATTCGTCTTCAATCGGACGAAAGTTCATTGTTAACTTTTTATTGGATAAAGTGTGAGTGATAAAAGCTCCATTTATCCGGGATTAGGACAGAAAAAATTAACTGTATTGTATTGGCAAGATTCGTAAAAGTTTTCAATCAAAAGTTGTAAAAAAAATATATAGTATAATAATATAAATAATATATATATTATTTATATTATTATACATATGGTATATATATATATATATATATATATATATATATATATATATATATATATACACACATATATATATATATATATATATATATATATATATATATATATATATATACCTATATATTATTTTTATTATTATACATGTGGTATATATATATATACCTAATTTATATTATTATACTATATATTTTTTTAATATTATATACGGGACGTTAAGCGATGGTCCCGAGCCTGTACGATGTCAGGTACTCGTTAAAGACCCCCTACCCTAGGTGAATACAAATTTAGGATAGGCAAAATTTAGGACAGTAGAGTCGGGCTCATGTCCACCAGAGTGACGAAAGAGCGCTTTGGTAGTAGGCGATATGACCTCGTAGTTAAAGCCGGGGCATGAGTCATAAAACCTAACCTAACCTATATATATATATATATATATATATATATATATATATGTGTGTGTGTGTGTGTGTATTGAGAGAAAAAGAAGTCTAAAGAGAAATAAATCCCAGAAGATGGCTGATGGAAGAATGATGAGAAGGGCAATAAGAGCGGATGAAAGGGATGGGGAATATTGGAGCTGGGGACAAAATGAAACTTCCCTCTCTCTGGGGACGGAAGGGGAATTGTAACAAGGGTCTGTGTTGTGGCCATCCAACGGTGAGTTTACATTGGAACCTCACAACCTGGCTAATATATAACCTTTTAGCATGATTAAATGTGTCGTATGTCCCTACTTCACGGGGTCTACCACCACTCCAACATGCCGAGACAGACGGCGCCAATAGCGTGTTTGCCTATTGTGCTTAAGATCGGCCCTTAGTCTAAGAGGTAACAAAACTTTGAGAGAAAACGTTGAACGATGGTCTAAAGCCTGTAAGATGTCAGACTTTAAACCTACCCGAATTAAACTTATGGTAGGCATAATTTAGCTTAGGTCCCTAGGTGGTCAACTCATTCAGTATATTTCCGCTCTGAGTCACAATAACTGTAATAATTTCAAAACAATGAAACCATATCGTCTATTAACTGATCTGGTAGACTTGAACCCAACTATGAAAATACTAAATTTTGCCTACCTAACGAATACGGCTCGTGACTGTCGCTTAAGGTCCCATTCGAAGGACGGCGTGCTCATGGTTGTTTACGTCCCAGATGAAAAATCAAACGGCCTCGGTCGGGTTCCGAACCCATGATCATGATTTAATATATACATACTCACATCGCTTTCCATAATATTAAGAAACCTTCGCTCACCTGAAACAAAAAAAAAAAAATAATAATAAATAAATGGTTCTTAACATGTGAGGAAGTTCTCTTCAAGCGCCGGTAGCTCAGTGGTATAAGTGCTTGCTTACTGATCTCAAGAATGCGGGTTCAAAACCCAGCCGAGGCCTTTAGTTTATTACTTAAAGCCGTCCTTCGGATGGGACGTTAAGCGATGGTCACGAGCCTGTATTATGTCAGTTACTCGTTAAAGACCCCCTATCCTAGGTGAATAAAAATTTAGGGGAGGCAACATTTAGGACTCCCATAATAGAGCCGGTCTCACGTCCACCAGAGTAATGAAAGAGCGCTCTGGTAGTAGGTGATATGACCTTGTTGTTAAAGCCCGGGCATGAGTCATAATAACTAACATTTAAATTGTATCACTGTTATTGAAAGAACAGGAAGATAATATTTCAGAACAAACAAATCCTAACTGGAAAGACATGGTGATTTTTGAACGTAAAAGTTATAAAAATAACATTTGAAAAGTTTTACTAAAATTTAATTCGGAAATATAATAAGCCAGCCAGGCATCTAGTTACATTGATCGATAAGGTTAGGGATGCCTTCTTGTAGGATAGAATTTTTAAATCTACTGAGCATTTCTCAAATTTCAATCAATAAAATTTGGTTAGTCAATATGGAGAGGCCAGTAGCTCAGTGGTATGCTTACTGAGCTCAAGATCGCGGGTTCAAAACCCGGCCGAGGCCCTTACGTTTTTTATTTGGAAAGTGAAAAAACCTTGAACACGCCGTCCTTCAGATGGGACGTTGAGTGATGGTTCCGAGTCTATACAAAATTTAGGCAGCCACAGTAGAATCAGGCTCGTGTCTCCACCAGAGCGAGGAAAGAGCTCTGGTATTAACCTTATAATTAAAGCCCGGGCATGAGTCACAATAACTAAGTAACTAAACAGTGGGAGGGGAGGAAGGCAGTAGGTTCTGGTCAGGGGGAGTATGCACATGCAGCAGATCCATTTTGCCTCAATCTCACGTATAATTTCATCATTTGTCATTTTCTAATTATTTATTTTTTATTCGTTGTCGAATATCATAGTTTTTATGTATATATACCTCTTAACAGTTATTTTACACTCAAGCACACAAATTACACACAATTATACATATGTAAACAATAATGTTGATATATATCATTGATGGTCAATTCTACTGCAGTAATGTCAATACATACAATCCTCAACACATGCATCTGGGTTGCAGTTCTGACAGAGTGGCCATTTCCTTGACCCAATCAACATAATTGTATGCATATTTTTTCCTATATCGGAAAAACTATCGCGATATTAAAAAAAGGGGTTAACATACACATAATTGATTTATTTGTTATTAATTTTATTAGCTCATACCTGTAAAATATGCTTACTCAGGGGGGTGAAACTTAAGGCTAAAATTGTGGCACTAGTTTGTAGTTGAGGGTAGGGATTGCTGTTACATTGGGGCGCCACAGTCAACCCCAAGGTGTACAAGTTCTCCTCCTAGATATCTAAATATCGGCCCTATAGTGTCTGTTGCGCCACATTTGATGTTCTTTATCGGTTACTCTACTTCTACATTATCTGCGTGTTTTTCAATAATAGTGAGTGAAACGATGGTACCTTCAACATTTTAAAATTAGTAAAAGGTTAACAGGAGAATAAAAGTATTATCTATGATGAATATTTATTACCACTCGATTTTGAATTAATATATTTAAAAATTATACAACGTCTGTAGTTCAGAGGAAGGGTGCTTGCCTTCTGAGATCAAAATAAACCCGACCGAGGCTCTTAGGTTTTTAATCTGAAAGCTGAAGAAACCTTGAACACGTCCTTCAGACGGGACGTTAAGCGATGTTCGCGTCAGGTAGCTACTCGTCAAGACCCCTTACCCAAAGAAAATAAACCTGGCTAGGCAAAATTTAGGACTCCCACTATAAACTCGGGCTAATGTCCACCAAAGCGACGAAAGCGCGCTCTGTTAGCAGGCGACATGACCTCATAGTTAAAGCCCGGGCATGAATCACAATAACTAACTAAACAAAACGTATTTAATTTGTTCCAATGTAAAATTTTGTTATTAAAAAAAAAAAGGTAAATATATTAGATCAATAAATTACTTAATTGTTCTCAATTCCTTGTTATTTATTATTACATAACTTAATGGTTTTAAAAAATTTATTATATTTTTTTATAAATGAGAACGGGAAGGAATACTGGATTTGAATTTCAATTGCCTTATTCTCGACTAATAGCTCCGTTTAGTTCTCATGCTGGCACATTGGGGCGCTGAAACTAGCTACAACTATTAAAGCTTGAAGTTTCCCTTCTGTACTAAGTTATTCTGAAAGTTTAGTCTAGTCCTAATGCTCTTCCAGCATAGGTGTCTCTCTCAGTCTTTACTTAATAGTGTCATTATATTGTGAATATAACCGTTATCTGTGTCCAATTTATAAGTAGTCTGTCTTTATGTAGGTACCCATATGTAGCTCCAATTACATAATATACTATCAGTATACATAAAAGAATTACTATAAAATAAAATTACAACTCAAACAAAAGAAAAAAGTACCATGAAGAGTAATAATAATTAATAAAATATGAAAATATATAAATAAGATAATAATTAATAAAAATGAAAATATATGCATATATAGTTGCAGAACATGCTCTCAGACTGATAGTTCGCAACTTGATTAATTTATATCATTTACTACTAGTAAAATAGAAAAAAATAAATGAAGAAAAGAGAAAAAAATCACAGAAGATGGCTGATGATGACGGAAAATTAATATGTGTCATCCTTATTCGGTTTTGAATTTACTTATGGAATTTTGAGTCAGTATATTCATTACATCTGTAGGTATTAAGAATTATTGTGTGATCTGTACAAAAGTGGTTGGTATAAGAGTCAGGTTTTTTTTTTACTGTTTTATTTTATTTTGAATCTTTTGCTTTTTATATTATTTACTTTATTTTTTAGACAGGAATGTTATTTACAATTATATATATATAATTGATTTAAATGTATATATAAAATTTCGTGCTGAAAATCAATAGCTCATCCTTATGGGATTCTAGACAAATATATAAAATTTTGTGTCGATATATTCATACTATCGTGAGTTATCGAGTACATAGACGACATGAAATTTTTTTTTCAAGTTGGATTTAGAGGAAATACATGAAATTCCGATGAAAATTAGAGATAAAATTTCTGACCGATTACATAACTTTTACTTGGTATAGTTGGAGAAGAAGTAAAATGGGTTTAAATACACATCATTCAGGTTTACCTAAAATAACACAATTCTGACGAAAAGGGTAACACAATGACTATCTCACAAAAGGTTTTCAGACTAAAGCGAGTATACACACAAAGGTTTAAATTGAGATATAAACTTTTGTGGCTGACTAAGTAATGTGTGAGAGGTAGATGTTTCGAATAATTCCCAACTCTCTCTATTAAGTCCACCAAAAGCTATACTAACCATTCTAAACAAGTTATGTGGAGAAAATGTGAGGAAAATCGTTTTTCATCATGGAACCCACTCTCCACTTTTACCACTTTATATTTCCATCTGCTTCCACCTGTTGTACTCAAAAAGTAAAATTGGCTCAGTTTATGAAGATATTAATTAACTACAATAATTAATCCTTAGGGGCTGTCCTCGAGTTATATTATTATGAATTTTTTCCAACCTCCTCTCTCACAACGTACCAAAATTATTTTCTTTCAATTATTCGAAAATGTTCATATAATTAACGATATTTTCAGAAATATATTGAGAAAATTTATAAAAATAAAATTATATTAAATAAATTATTTTCAATAAAAAAAAAAAAAAAAAATCTAATTCGAATGAAAAATTATTATTTTATAATTTACTTCCCCAGCTATACGAAGTATAGGGGAAGTTATGTAATCGGTCAAATGCAGACTTTTCAACGGAATTTCATGTTTCCAGACTTCTAGATTCCAAATATGAAAAAAAAAATCTGTGTCTGAGGAGTCTGATAGAATAAATGTATCGACACCAACTTTTATATGTTAATTTAGACGATGACGCTTATTTGTTTTCAGCCAAATCGACCAAAGGGAAGGGGGATTGAGGAGGACGCTTAACACAAAAACTGTAATAACTGCCGTTCTAATGAATGTATAGACACAAAATTTCATACTTATTAATTTTGAGCGGAATCGGTAAAAGAAAAGAGGGGGATCAGAGGGAGGCTTAACTCAAAAATCCCAATAACTGCCGATGTAATGAATTTATCGCAACAAAATTTAGTATGTACATTTAAGAGCCCCTATGTAAGATAACGACTATTAGCCCAAAAAGGAATAGGTTTCAGAATACATATGCTTTCAAAATCACTGAATAGAGACGAATTAATTGAAGATAGAAACTTTTTATATTATTTCATGTTTTCTCAGTTAGTGTTGATCCTAAGTGAAAAAGTATGGCCGTGCGGGCTAGAGGGTAGGGTTTTAGTCGCATGGTCTCACCTTGGTTTGCGGATTCGAATCCCGTCCGGGAGTGAGTTAGATAAAACTCCCTTCCGGGGCCATGGATGTCGTAAATAATTAGGTAAAACACCATTATAAGAGTAATGGCTAATATGCATCGTATGTGAGGCCAAAAAAAAAAAAAAAGGTGAAAAAGTAACTGAATCAATATGATATTATTTTAAACGTTTTTTCACTAAAGTTAGACAAAACGGAGATGATTACATGTTCGAGTGTTGAAAGAGATGAGAGCAATTTAGCGAGAGGGGGACAATATATTAGAGAAAGGGGTGGGGAGGCATGGGATGTTAGGGGGGGGGGGGGGGGGGGGAGGGGGATGAGATGTTAAGGATGGTGGGGAGGGGCGGGTAGCTCACCTGATCCGTCATTCCTGCCTTCTCCCCAACCGTTCACGCCTGTTATATGTTATATATATTATGATATCGGCATCTCGTCGTCGACGGAGGGTAGATATATTGGGCGCTGGTGTGTACAACTAGGGACCTAAGCCCACGACCTCCCTCTGAAAACAATTTACCGATTTGGTAGAAAATCAATAAGCGTCATACTCAGTGACTTTTAGAATTTCATGCCGATAGACCCATTACTTCGGTAGTTATAGTGATCAGAGACAGACAAACAGGAATTTTGGAATCAGAGGAACAGAAAATAAAAAATTCCATTTATAGCGCTGGAGAAGAAAGAACAAGGTTAGATAGAACTACATACTACCTGTAGTCTAAATGAGAATCAAAACATTTCCTAAAGAATACAATCCAGCAATAATGGTGTGCCTTGCTGGTTTTGCCTATGCAAATCAAAAATGGGATTTAAAACATCAGAATACCATATTTGGACAAAATCTAGAACTTCCTACGCTAGCAGGCACTGGGTTATATAAGAACTATTTTTTTATTTTTTTTTTTTTAATCTACTTCAGGTGATTTAGCTATTTTGTGAAGATTTCTAGATATTAGTTCACAATAGTACACCATTGCTTTCTAATTAATGAAAAGAGTTTATACATTTTTTAAAGAGGGCGCCGGTAGCTCAGTGGTATGCGTGCTTGCCCTTCTGAGCTCAAGGTCGTGAGTTCGAAACCAGACCGAGGCCCTTATTTTATTTTATCTGGGAGGTAAATTAAACTTAAGCACGCTGTCCTTCGGATGGGACGTTAAGCGATGGTCCCGAGCCTGTACGATGTCAGGTACTCGTTAAAGACCCTTGCCCTAGGTGAATAAAAATTTAGGGTAGGCAAAATTTAGGACTCCCACAGTAGAGTCGGGCTCATGTCCATCAGAGTGACGAAAAAGCGCTCTGGTAGTAGGCGATATGACCTTGTAGTTAAAGCCCGGCCATGAGTCATAATAACTATATTTTTTTATTTGTATAAGATACACAGCTTAGGTTTTCTATCTGGGAGATATAAAAAACTTGAGAAGGCCGTCCTTTGGTTGGGATATTAAGCGATAACTCGGAGCTTGTGCGATGTCAGATACTCAAGTAGCCGACGCTAAATCCGGGTAGGAAAAATTTAACGACTCCCAAAGTAGAGTCGGACTCATGTTCACCAGAGACCAAAGAGCGCTCTGGTAGTATGCAATATAACCTTGAATGATACCAAGACATGAATCGCAAAAAAAATACACAAAACCTTATTTAGAAGGGGAGGCTATTATGCAGCTGTTTGCAAAGGATCAGGTATGCGGGGATTTCGTGTTTTGAGGTGTTGAATTTTTCATGTGAGGAGTCTTGGAGTAACGGAGTTAAATATGGTGAAATAACTTCAACGCTGTTTCTTTTTAGTTCAACATTGTTATTATACACCAGCCAGAGCAGGAAGAATGAGTAATTTCAAAAGAACCGTTCATCTTTACTAATATATAAACTGAGATAGATTGTTCATTTATGTATTTGAGGGGATCTCGAAAACTACTAAACCAAAATGGATAGTTCTTTCACCGTTGGGAAGCTTATTTTTAGGCTATACATCTTCATGCTTTATCAAAAAGGAGCAGTGATGGTAAAAGAGAAGCAAATCGAAGGAGAAACGGCCGTACGGGCGCCATTTATTGCATACGTTGCCCAAACCGTTGAAAACATATCAAAATGATGTAGGGAAGAATCGCTAGAAATAAAAAAGTCCGCGACAACATACATCTAGATAGTCTTCAATGAGAATTTTTATATCTATATAAATCTGTAGTTTTGTTTATCAATATGTTTGTAACAAGTTATATATTTAGCAACATTATAACCCCGGTTCAAACACAGACATTAAGGCATCCCCAAATTTTGGGAGAGGATACGCAGAGTTTTGTGAGAGGGGGACTGAAACATAAAATATAACTTTAATTCGAGATTAATGTTTAAAATCAAAAGTGTAACAAATTTGATTATATGGATGTTTTAGGCATATAATGGGAGGAGAAGGCGCAGCTAATGCAAGTTTAGAATCTTGAATTGAACATTGAGTGATACATCATTTTAAAGGTCTTACGTAGGCCATGAGGCATCAGGAATAACTATTTATGCTGAGGGGGGAGGGGGGAGATACTTTGAACTAACTTATCTCAAAGGGCATTAAAGAGGAGCCTAGTGATTTTTTTCTATGATTATCGAGCGTAATGAAATTAAGACAACAGCTTCAATGCGTTTCGTCATCGAGTTACTACTTAGCGCATCCACGTCAAATTTGGAATATATACCACCAGTGGTTTGGGCTGGGAATTTATATATATAAATAAAAATAACTTTATTAAATAATTATATTTCCTAAAGTAACATAGTTTTTATATTTTATATGAAATAGAGAAGAAAGCCAAGTTTATCTACTGAACCTGTGAAAATATATTTGTTATAGAAACATGATAAAAAAAAAATTATTATTTATGTATAATACAATTATTAAAATTCAATAGAATGGGCAAATGAAAAAATATTCACTTGAAAGAAGAGCCTCCTAGATGTTTGCCCGGAAATACCAGTTTTTTTTTTTTTAATTAATTGGTACAATTAAAAATAAATTGCTTAAATTAAGGAAAAACACGCTGGGGACAGAAATGATATTTATGAGAAAATGTTGAAATCAAAGGAAATGATACCACTGCAGGGCAGACAGTCTCATTGAGGTTTTTTCCCTTCAACGAAAAATATAGAAAATATCAATTACAAATTGTTGAAAATAAAATCCATTTTTTAAACTACAAGGAGAAATAAAGATCTATTTCCCAAATTATTTGAGAAACTGATACGAAACGGAGGAAAATGAAAACAAAAAACAGGAAAATTATTTTTTTTTTCGGACGAGCTGATCCAATTTATTTCTGATTCTCATCCATAAATATATACATTTTTTACTTGCATACTAAAAAACCGTAGGTATTGATGACAATGAAGTAATACGTATACAAAATAATACGAATAAAAACAAGGACTATAATGATATTGATAAAAATCAGTACCGATAAATATAATGTAATGTAATATTATTACCGCCTGTTTAACAAAAACATATAATTTATTTATTTTAGATTTGAGCTGTCATAGGAATGTTCTTGGATGACAGTAGTTTTTTGACTGGAAAAAGTTCATCTGTCTCTTAATTGAAGGCTTGTATGAATGGTTGGACGAAGATATCAACTTTCTTATTATTAATAAGTAAATTTAAGTTTCAAGTTAAAAAGCTTAGATTTTTTTTCAGGACGAGAAGACCCTATACATTTTTTATATGATTACTATAATTAATATTTTAGAATGTTATTTCTTAATTATATTTATTATATTTTGGTGTATCTAAAAAAAATATTGATAATGAAAAGTTGAAATTTGAAATGCCCATTCCTCACATGATGGGAAAAGGGTTTTTTCCTGACACATATCCACGTTGGCGTGTTGAGGAACTACACACATTGTCAGCCGCTATTTTTGTTTACCTTAGTTTTATATATATATATTATTATTAAACTATTTTGAGAGCCCCGGTTGCTCAGTGCTGTGCGTCAGGTACTCGTTAAAGAGTCGGGCTCATGTCTATCAGAGCAACGAAAGAGCTAGTAGGCGAAAGAGGGTAGTAGGCGATATGACCTAGGAGTTAAAGACCGACTATGAGTCACAATAACTATCCAAGGTAAACAAACATAGAGGCTGCACAATGACTGTAGTTCCTGTTGAGAAACTACGGCAGCAGCGCTCCCTGTTCATATGGCGCCATAATTCGAAGTTTTTGAATTTCTTCGCTTGATTTTATACTATTCGAGAAATTAAGAAATATGTTTGTATATACATTTTAAAATCTTTTTGTTTTTATTTTATGTTATTATTTCATTCGACATTCAATTATTCGAATATACTGGTAAATAGTCTAATTCCAGATTCGCACCATTACTGATTGACTACATTATTTGTTCTGTACTTTCAACTATTTCTTTACTGACGAGCTGTGGCATTTTTCACAAACTATCAATAAACATGAAGTCAATTACTCGTTTAAGATTCCTACTGTAGATAACTAAACCTGGATAGACGACAAATTTAGAACTCCCACAATAGAAGTCGGGGTCCACCAGAGTGAGGTAATATATATCGACAGTATACCCGCAAAACCTCGTAAGTCAGAAAATGAAAAGTTTACAGCAGAGATGAAAAACTGTTTAACTTCATTTTAACTATATTGGAAATCTGTATTTTACTAAATACATTTTATCTTATCTGAACAATGCTTGAAAAATATTGTTTTTTGTTCCGTTGCGGAGAACATTGATACTTCTAAAAACACCAAAAGCTAGATAAATAATAAGTTCGGACTTACGAGGTTTTGCGGGTATACTATCGATATTCATAAGTGAAGCCCGGGCATGAGTCATAAAAACAAACATTTGGTAAAGTAGAACGAAGAGAACAATTTGTTTTATATAGAGGGAAAAAAAAATCTAAAAGGGTTTAAATAATTAAACACCACTTAATTAAATGAACTGGAATAAATAAATCAATGTTAGAATGCATTATTTATTTATAACTGACAAAGAGGTAGAGAGAACTAATGCCTCACATTAAAGGTTACTTCCCCTGAAAAACTGAAATTTACCTCTTGCCTAAAGACCGGACATGAGTGACAAAAACCCAAAAGGTTTCCATAAAGAGTACCTACACAAAAGAGTATTATTTTTAAAATTTAGGTGTCAATAATCAGTAAAGGTTTCCACGTGTTGGAGAGTTTTAAAAACCGGTCTTCCACCTGGAAACCGGGGATCGGTTCCCGAGACAACCTTAATTTTGTCATAATACAATTGAAGACAACCTTTAAATTTTCTACCTACAAAAATGGAATTACTCTCCTAATGGAACTAAAATGATGCAAAACCAAAATCCCCTCGGGGGACAATAGAAAATATTATTTTCCGGTTGCATTACTATTAATTGCAAAAAAAGTTATCATTTGATGTTTTTAGTTCAGGTAGAATACTTTGCCGGCTTAAGCAAAGTGCAAAAACCGCCCACTGTTGACAGATATTAAAAAATGAAAATTGATGGTTTGTGTTTGAAAAACAACAATTATTATCACTCAGTTATTTTTGACATGACCTATATCCTTGAAGAGAGTTTCTGCTCCTATATAAATAAAAATATATAACTTTTTTCCTCACTTTTCAAATTTGGCGCGTTAAGCTGTCAATCTACTATTTACTATACTACTCTAGAGCCGGCGTGGACAAATTTCTAATTAGATTTTCATAAATTTCTAAGAATAATTGAGTGTTCATGTTGCACCGGGAGGGCTTGAGATAAACAAATAATATAAAATAAATAAGGAATTTAATAACAGGAGTAAACATAGAAAACTTTCAAAACAGAGAAATGAAGAATCTTTAAAGTCAAGATTAAACAAACAGTACTTGAACTTGACAGAAAAAAAAGTTCAGAGAAAATAAATATTCATATTTAAGAAGTAAATAATGTTATGTATAAATACATTAATTAATACATAATATCACAAACAGTTAGTAAATAATATAAGATTGCATGCAAAATGATCAAAAGAAGACATTATACAATCTCACTATATAATATACAATTTTAAATTCGTAATTTATTAAAAACTACAAGATGTAACAGGCATGTTAGAAATATATTAATTTTCATCCATTATTATACAAAAACATGAATTATTACCTGAGTATTTGGCATTTTCGAACTGAATATATTTACAAACAAAAAAAAATTAATAATCTAAATAACAAGAGGACGAACAAACACTAACCAGCCGACGGAAGGCAAAGCCACAACTGGAGAATTCAAGATGAAAAGGGAGAGAGGTGGGGGGCCACGGGGGGACGAGTAAAGTCGAGTTTAGCCGAACTCTACCGAACACTAATGTCTCCGGGAGCAACTTTATAAATGGGTCTACTGCCCACATCGCCACTCATATCAATCAGAAAGCCTTTTCACTTCCCGCGCAATACGAAATATTGTCCGTTATGTAATCGAAAAAAAATTTGATGTAAAATTTTCACCAGAATTTCTTGTTTTCCAACCCATCGCAAAAATGAAAAAAAAAAAAAAAAAAAAAAGTCCTTTTCATTGGTATTTTACCAGTGAACACGATAACTCCCGATAGAATGAATGAATACGAAATTGTACATGTGTATTCAGAACCCTTTAAGGAGGAGACCTATTGATTTTCAGTCAAATTGGACGAAGGGGGGATCAAGGAGAGGCGTAACACACAAACTCTCTAAGAACTGCCGTTATAATGAATATATTGACACAATAATTCATATGTAAATTCAAAACTTCGTACGACGGAACTTATTAATTTTCCGACGTAACCGGCCGAAGGAATCAGGGAAGAAGGGCTCGACTCTAATATCCAAACAACGAAGAAGCCACTATGTAAGTCAAATATTGAGTTTTAGCGCAAACAGTCAATTGGCATTGGAGAGAGAGTGAAAGTTTAATTGATTAATACGTTCTGGGGAAGCACGTGGGTGGGATGTGCCACTGATGACGACGCTGTTGCGTTGAAAACGGGTTCTGGTCAAAAGAAAACAGTGGGAATACAACGTCTTTTATTTTTCCCTTCTCTATCATATCACGTATTTTTGTTTTTTTATAAATGTCAGCCGAGCCGCTAGCTGTGCATTTTTTGTATAGTTCTTCCTTTAAATAAATAAATACAAAGAAAATAAATAAAAATGTCTCACTCCTTCTGAAATGAATGACCAAGAAGTTGAACAACTTAAAACATCAATCAACCAAACCTTCTGAAAATTATGGGATAATAACGCCTTCGAACCAGAGCTACGCAATACGTCTCACATCGAGAAAGAAAGCAAGTGTTTCAGGCGTTGTGATGACAGAGGGCGGGCGGCCTTTGGATGAATGGTTTCATTTATTTTTTTTTAATATTTTTTTATGTATGCAAGAAAATGCACAAACAGCGGTTGGACTGACTTACATATGAAAAATAAGACAAAAAAAGTAAACTTGAGAAAAACAAAATGGTGGACGTATAATTCCGCAACAGCAGATCTCGCACGTAAATCAGTCAATTTTAAGTCCAGAGGGATATACGGAGTACTCTAATTTATTTATAGTCGAATTGATAGTTTAAACTGATCACTCAAAACGCTCTACAACAGTTCAAGTCGCCGCTGTTCTATTTGAGTGGGTTCCATGTCACTGTCCTGCATTTATTACTTTTTTTTTTTTTAATCACAATAATAATCTTTATTAATTGTTAAGAACATGAGATCAGGATGTTTTGAGATTCGGACCAGCCAATTTAATTAGAAATCAGTTTATTGTTTTTGTTTTGTTAAATTAAATTTACAGTAACAATAATTACTTTAAAAATGTATGACACTTTGAAAGGTTGCTTGAAAGGGAACAAAAATCTTTTTTCTAACTTTATAATTCCATAAATAAATTTTTTTCATCACAGAGATAGCAGAATAATAATTTAAAAAAAAATAATAAATACACTTTTCACAGCGTTTCTCTCATTCATTTATTGGTCTTTACAATTTAACTGCCATCATCAGTATAATTCATTTGCTGATCTTTATATAGACAATTTTTTTATGTTGATCATTATACTCATTTCGCAGAAATATATTTTACGTATCAAAATAATTAGACAATTTCAAACAACTTTCTTAACATAAACTTTTCAGTAAGACTACATACAATCTTTACATAAAGTTTTTTTTTTTTTGTATTTATTGATCTTAAGCCATAACTATGCAAAAAATGCACAACCAGCGGCTGGGCTGACATATACAATACAAAAGATAAAAAAAATAAATAAATAAAAATAAATATAATATGAAAGGCTTGAGAGAAAGGAAAAACATCCAGCGGTGAACCCTCATGACATCACTTCACAACAGGAGATCTCTATGCCAAACTCTCTTTAATCTCCTTGGAGGATTGTGGGGTTAATTTGTGTTTAGGATTTTGCGAACTTCCAGATTTGGTGTGTATGTAAATTTTGGTGTAGAAACGTTGGTATAAATGTTTAATGGTTGTATCTATGGGTGTGACGTTGAAGTCGCAGTGTAAAGTCTTATTGCTAACGTATGGTGGGCATTGCGTGATCAGTCGGAGAGTCTTGGTCATAAAGATCAAAAAATAAATTATAGATGTGAGATCTTCACCAAAAAATAATTGGCAGAAGGATATAGCAGTGAAAAGCAGGATATGCAATAAATTGGCAGAAGGATATAGTAGTGAAAAGTTATTATAAAGTTATTATAAAAGTTATTATAAATTCAGAATCTCTTTACACAACCCAAGCTACTATCCTTATATTTCTTTTATTTGCGAATTATACCTCTTTTTTTATAAAATTATTTAAATGTTATATATATAATATTATTTGTAACATAATTAATGATTTTTTCAAGTACATTTAATTTATATGTATTTACATATTTTTAATTAATACTTTTTTTTTACTTATGAGGCGTGTCACGGCAAAAGCCATACTTTTTACAATGTAAGTTAAAAAAAAATTGTGTTATTTATTTTTTAGAATTATGTTATTTAGGCGGGTTTGGTTATTTAAATGCTTCTAGGGAGTACCTTGATTCCCTCTTGTTTATTTTTATTCTAGCTTTTTTAGGAAGCTGAAAATCTCGAAATTTTGGTTGGATGTATCTGGTTTTGATCTGACAGGTACTTATCCTTTGTGCTAAGTAGTAGTTATTTCTTACTTTATCCTCTTTCTTTTACTCTAGCGTTCTATTACTAACTAAATTTTTATTGAGTGGAAAAATAATCGATTAAGACTAATTATTAAACCGAAAATGCCATTGCTGAGGAAGACTTTTACAAAAGTAGTTAATTGTGTTAATAGTTAGAAAAACTTCTTGAACAGAAACATAAAATTAACAAGTGAACTGTGACAGTCATAAAAACCGTGTAGGGTGACAGTAATAAAAACTGTCTCATAACAGAAATAACAAGAAATTTAGACGGGTTGCTTTTAGTGTGGACAATATTGGAAATGACTGAGACTTGTAGACAAAATATGTAACTACTGTAAAACGCGAGTTATCTTCACATTTAATTACGTCATCTCTGTCAATGAAAAAATGCATTCATTAAAAAATAGTTGTAATAATAAAGATTCATATCGTCTTTACTCTCCGTCGAATATATACCTGGTCTACAGTATACTTTAACAATAATCCGATCACTTCAAAAAATGTCTGCTATCTAGGTCTTCTACTTGACAAACGACGAAGATGGAACTCAAACAAGACTGAAACTACAACAAATTAACAGACTGTTACTAAGACTACTAGAAGAAAGATCCAAGCACAAAACGTTATTTTCCTCCCTTAGCTCCTCCAGTCCGTGCTCTCCATTCTGCTACACTTCCTCAACGACGCCTTAAGCGCCAATGGACTAGAGACCTCCTTAGTAGCAGCATTGACAGTGAGATAAACGAATGCAACTCAGTGCCCAGGGAGTGCCACCAGCTCATTTTATATATACTATTTACATAATTGTAAATAAAAAATTAAAATAATACGCTTATATTTTAAATAAATTTATACTTGGACTCGGATCCCTGAAAATCCGGGCTATCTCTTGTTTGAGAAGCGTGTAAAAAACAATGTAAGGCGCAATATTTTTGCTTAGTTAGTTATTGTGACTGAGAATAACGGCCGGGAATAGATACTACCGGTCATTGCAGAAGGTGCTCGGATCGAGGACTGTGTCTCGAGACGCCAAAATAACAATTTATAAAACAGTCCTGAGACCGGTCGTCACATATGCGAGTGAAACCTGGGTCCTGACTAGGAGGGACGAAGTCTTATTCAATACGTGGGAGAGGAAGGTATTGAGGAAGATATACGCCCTACTCCAGAGGGGGATAGATGGAGGATACGGACCAATGGGGAGCTGAGGGACCTGTACAAGAGCCCTGACCGGGTGGCCTTAGTGAAGCAAGGACGGCTCCGATGGCTGGGGCATTTACAGAGGATGGAACCAGACAGATTGCCGAGGAGGATACTGGAGGAACACCCGGGAGGACAAAGAAGAAGAGGTAGACCCCGCTTACGTTGGCTGGAGGACATGGAGTACGACCTTAGAACGATGGGTGTGAGAAGATGGGGATGGGAGGCCGAGGATAGAGTAGAATGGCGGAAGATTGTTGCGGAGGCCCAGGTTCTACAAGGATCGTAGCGCCAGCGAAAGTAAAGTACGTAAGTAAGTAGTTATTGTGACTCATGCCCGGGCTTTAACTTCGAGATCATATCCCTACTATCAGAGCGCTCTTTCGTCGCTCTACTGTCGGAATGCTAAATTTTACCAACTCTACATTTTTATTCACCTAGGGTCTTTAAGAAGTACCTAACATCATAAAGGCTCAGGACCATCACTTAACGTCCCATCCGAAGAACGGCATGCTCAAGGTTTTCTCACCTCTCAAATAAAATACCTAAATGAGGACGCCGATAGTTTTCAGCCCGGGTATGAGTCATAATAACTAACTAAAAAACCGAAAGGCCTTGGCCGGGTTCCGAACCCACAATCTTGAGCTCAATATACTAATGTTATCTCTGAGTTACCGGGCCCTTCATATGTTTACTTGAAAGGGCAGAAAACCTAAAACAGATTACCTCGCTTGTTTTGTGTCCTTAAAATCATAACTTCTTTAAATGTCCCTTTCAGGAGCATTTTTACGACTCTACAAACTGTTGCCGCAGTTGACTGGGGATCGATTCTGTACATTAAAGATTCTAGCTGTTAGAAACCACTGAAATAACGAAAACGAAAAATAAACCTTGCAACAGTCTTGTTCCTATTTAGCAAACAAGAAAGTTAACTAAATAAAATACAAATTCAACAAACCTAAGTAGACAAAGTTGTCTCGTTATCTTTATTAGGGCCAACTCCTTAATCGACCGATTCAAATTCAAATTTCAAAATATATACACACTTTTGATTCATGTAAAAGTGGCATCAACAGGAAGCGTGATTAGTGATGAGTTTTAAAAAAGGTTCCTGAACACTTCTTTATTGAAATTATACCAAATAAAATTGCATACAATAATCTATTCCAATATGTAAAGAAAGAAGAAGGCGACAGTAGCTCAGTGGTATACGTGCTTGTCTTATGAGCTCAAGATCGTGGGTTCGAAACCCGACCGAGGCCCTTAGTTTATTTTATCTGGGAGGTAAAATAAACTTAAGCACGTCATCCTTAGAATGGGACGTTAAGCGATGATCCCGAGCCTGTACGATGTCAGATACTCGTTAAAGACCCCTACCCTAAAGGTGAATAAAAATTTAGGGTAGGCAAAATTTATGACTCCCACAGTAGAGTCGGGCTCATGTCCACCAGAGTGACGAAAGAGCTCTCTGTAGTTAAAGCCCGGACATGAGTCATACAACCTAACCTAAAGAAAGAACTTTTCTTTTTTTTTGTTTGTGTATTTAAGGTAATCTTGAGAAACACCTTAACCAATTTAAATAATTCTTTCACCGTTGGGAATCTTATTTCATTCCGATGGACATAGTCTATACACATTCATTCTTTATCAACAGAGAGCTGAGCGGTGATGATGAAAGTGAAGCAAGTCGAAGGAGAAACGGCAGGCCTGGCGCCATTTAGTGTATACACTGAAGATATATCAAAATTATGTATGGAAGAATTGTTGGCAATAAGAAGTTGTACAAAAACGTCCACGACAGCATTTGTCTATCTATAACAGATAGTCTTCTATAAGTGTTTTTATCACTATACATAAATCTGTAGTTTTGTCTGTCCATGTGTTTGTAACAAGTTTGGCGCGAAAACTACTGAATCGATTTTGATGAAATTTCATATGTAAAGATGCTTCTTTATAAGCCCGAATGAATGAAAGACTATATGGCGTCCCCAAATATTTGAATAGGGGTGGGGGGAAGGGGTGGGGGGGGGGGGGGGGGGGAGAATAAAATATATAATGAACGCTACTAGCTCTTCAATGGTTGAACGGATTTTTATGAAATTTCACATATAGCATCTTCATAAGCCCAATATAAACGTAGATAATGTGGCATCTCCAAACATTGGACGGGAAAAGGATTGTGGAGGGACGGAGACCAAAACATTAAAATAGCTCTTTAACGGATTTCTAAAAAAATATCGTAAAAAAAATAATCTATTCATCGACATTTTTATAGAAACAATACATGTATTTCGATACATTATAATGTAACATCGACATATAATAGAAATATATTAACTATAGTCAAGGAAGTGTTTACATAACTTATAACTCTCAAATTTTGAGTTAGAAAGGCTCATTTTTAGTTTTTTTCTGTCCAAATAAGTCTATTAAAAATTCTTCATAACAATCCTCCATTATAATGAAGTTATTCTAATATGAAGTAGTGGCTACGAATTTCTTTGAGTAGTGTATTTAAAAACTTGTTGTTTGCTTATTATATTCATATTATAATTTTTGGCGATCGAAAATGGTGTGCGCCAAATCACCGTTTTATACCACTTTTGGATCCACAGATAATCGAAATAGTTAATTATTGTGACTCATGCCCGGGCTTTGTACAAGGTCATATCGCCTACTACCAGAGCGCTCTTTCTGGCGTTACTCTGGTGGACATGAGCCCAACTCTACTGTGGGAGTCCTAAATTTTGCTTACCCTAAATTTTTATTCAACTAGGGCAGGGATCTTTAACGAGTATCTGACATCGTACAGGTTCTGGACCTCCGTCCCGAAGGAAGTCGTGCTTAAGTTTATTTTACCTCCCAGATGAAACAAACTAAGGGCCTCGGCCGGAA
Source organism: Aradus depressus (assembly GCA_963662175.1). Classification (NCBI taxonomy): domain Eukaryota; kingdom Metazoa; phylum Arthropoda; class Insecta; order Hemiptera; family Aradidae; genus Aradus; species Aradus depressus. The sequence goes on from OY759220.1 coordinate 38,369,227, forward strand.
TTCGAACCCATGATTGAGCTCAGAAGGCAAGCACGCATACCATTGAGCTACCGGCGCCCTCTCTTGTCCTAATATAAAAGAGTATAATAATAACATAAAGTCATATTAGGATTGTTATTAGATACTGTCATAATATCTAATAACCATTGTGATAATATGAAAGGTAATTACCCGTTAGGACATGTTAGTACAAATGAAATCAGGTAGGCTAGATAGGAATCAGCCTTATCCATCTAGTTCTGATTTATGGAGTGCAAACATGGAAACTGCTCCTTTCAGATCAATAGCTACTAAAAGGAACACTCATTTTGGAACTCATTTGGGGAGTCAAATTTGGCGATATGGTACAAATTCATTTCGGTATACTTTTGAGAGATTTTCGAATTATATAGACAATAATTGTCCAATAATTGTTGTTATATAGACAATTACTGTGTAACTTTTGGTCATCTTAAAATTCAGCATTTCTCTTATGCGTTATTGACTGTAATATGATAAGTCATTTTTACCCGACTGCGGAACCCGAATTGTTTTTCTCAATTTTGTATGTATGTTATATTCTTTGTTCCGTTGTTGAGCCTAAATGGCTGGACCGATTTTAATGATTAATACCTCATTTGATTTGTCATCCCAAGTGAATTATACAATGTGACATTCCCCCACCAAAAAAAAAAAAAAAATTGGCGAACGCTGACCGCCATATTATACTTTAAAAATCAAAAGTCAACCCATCGACTGGGGTATCAAATTAAAGAGTTTAGAATGACGATTCCAAATATATACGGTTTTCTTTACAAATAATGAACATAAAATAAATAAACAAAAAATACAACGAAAAAAAATCTGAATACAACCCAAGAAGCAGTAAAAAGTGAAAAGTTTACGATCCTTATTGCGATCAACATACAAAATTTCATGTCGCTACGTCAAAACATAGGCAGTTTTTAGGGTTTTTGAGTTCATCTCCTCCCACCCCTTTTCCTTGGCCGATTTGCCTGAAAATCATTAGGTGTCATCCTGATGAGATTCTGGATACACATATAAAATTTCGTGTCGCTATGCCAAAACATAGGCAGTTTTTAGGGTTTTTGAGTTCATCGAACGTCCCGAAACATCGATGGAATAAAGACACTTCGTAAATTTTTTTTCGAAAAATAGTTATCGTTAATTTTTATTAAATTGAAAAATGGGTCTACTTATTATAAATGTATCTATGTATTCATTTTTTTTATATGCTCATATATTTTTAAGTATTTATTTGTTCAGTTTTTATTAATTTAATTTTACTTTTTTTAAATAGTTTTGTTATTACTACTAATCATAGATGTGTTAGACTCAAGTAGTTATAAATCTAATTTATAAGCTATCTTAATGTATAAATTCTTTTGACGTATCCTATTACCATGTATTGGTTTAACGGAAATAAATTTATTATTATTATTATGTTACGAAGTTATTTGTGTTGTTACATTTATTACCTCGGCAGTTATTAAGGATTTTTTGTTAAGCCTCCTCCCCCCCCCCCCCCCCCCCCCCCAAACTAATACCTACGTTTTCTTTCGCAAATTTAGCTAAAATCAATAGGTGTCATCCTTATGGGGTTATATTCTGAATGTCATGTCGATACATTCATTCTGTCGGGAGTTTTTCCTTTTTTGAAATTAGAGGGGTCGGAAAACATGAAATTCCTGTGAAAACTCAACATCGAATTATCTGAACGATTGCATAACTTCCCGCATACTTCGCAAAGTTAGAGAAGTAACATGTATAAGTATAAAACTGACATAATTAAATCATTCTGAGCTTGCGTTATGCAAAGTTATAAGAAATACATCAGCCTTTTAAATATTATTTACAAATAATATTCATTTTTTGAGCATATACGAAAAGAACATTTATATTGTGTGAGTCATTTTATTGATACGAACCATTTCCTCGTTGCATTTGTAAATATTTTCGTTGTGTTCCTTTTTATTTCCAGTGTGAAACAGTCAAGGCAAGTGAGTCGCCACAAAAACGAAGTCACTGCTGACCTTCAATGGAATCATCACAACACACCTACCTATTAAACATACTTTAATAGAGGGCTTGTTCCAGATTACATCTTTAAAAAACCTTGAGCATGTCATCCTTCGGTGGGATGTCGCCAAGGGAATCCCGAGCCTGTGCGTTGTCAGTTAAAGACAACTAAATCTGGGATGGTAAAACTTAAAACTCCTAAAAGAAGTGTCAAACATATTTTATACATTTTTCGTTCGGATAAATGAGGTTTTTCCCCAACTTTGTTTTTTTTTCTGAGCTTAAACATTAAAAAAACGTCACAGATTGACCTAGTGAGATGAGAAAAATGCCAATTTGCATGGACTAGGTTCCTGTTTTGATACTCTCAATGATAGTGTATCTCCAGATTAGATTAGGTTCAGTCGGTCCAATGTGATACACAGGGAGGACTGTTGTGTACATCTAGGGACCTAAGCATCCAATGTTCTTATCCCTTTCCCAGTTCGATATACTATTTTTGTCCTAAATGTTGCCTACCCAGGTTTATTTAGTGTAAGGGACTTTATCGAATGCCTAACATCGAACATACTCGGGAACGTTCCCTCCGATGGACGACGTGCTCAAGATTTTGTTACCTCCCAGATAAATAAAAAAATCTTCTGAAGCATTATTTCCTTCTCCAATTTTACTTCGCTTTCAGGGGGGCTCCAATTTGACCTCTCAGATAACGGCTTCAGCCGGGTTTAAGCAAGCTCGCATACCACTGAGCTAGCAAAAAGTCTATAAGATTTTATTATTCATCTTTGCCTACCCAACATTTTTATTCACCTAGGGTAAGAAGTCTTTACGACTACCTGACACCGTACAAGACTAGGGACCATCGTTTAACATTCCATCCGAAGGATGGCGTGATTAAATTTATTTTCGGCGGTTTTCGAACCCACCATCTTGAGCTCAGTAAGCAAGCTCGCATACCACTGAGCTAGCAAAAAGTCTATAAGATTTTATTATACAACTTTAAAAAAAATATAATAATGTTAAATGTTACGTTACGGCTGGAGTGGGGAGTAGGCAGAAGAGTGTGACGGTGGCAAAGGGGGGCAGAAAAGTTCGAAAATTACATTACGTAATTTATGGATGGCCCCTGTATAACAAAAAAAAAAGAAGGGAAAACAAAATGTCTGCTGCTGCTCATCCAGATACGTTTCTTTCGTAAATAGTTCATTAAATTATATATAAAAATAATAGAACATTATATTATTTATTAATAAAGATACATTGATAAAATAGCGTATCTCTATTTTCAAAATAATCAGTAAAAACAAGTTATAGAAAAAGAATGGATGTTAGTTGAAGGGTGTGACGGATAGATGGCAGCATTGTCGGGGTCTGACCCTCACTTCACATCCCCCCCACCACTCTTCAATTTCCAACACACTTGTAACTGATCTAATTATTAAGTTTCTTTTGTTAGCAGCTGCAATAACACTACCGCCCCACACTATAGTTTCATACAAAAATACTCCATTTTATATAGAGAAGGACATGACTCAATAAACATGGCGACAGCAACTGGTCCCGAAGAAAAACCAAACAGTGAAAGTGACATTTCTAGTACAAAAATATCAGTTGATAAACCAAGTGATACTGAGTGTAAAAATGTTAAAATACCAAAACAAAAACAATCACCAGGTGAGTCAACAATCAATATATCAATATAAACAATCAATAATTCCAATTAATTCCGGTATATTAACCTTCTCTAGTGTAACCTTAACCAAAATAAAAATACCTTATCGTATTATTTTTCATGATTATCGTATTATATGCCAAGTTCAAGGCTTTCAATATCAGATAATATAGGAAGTTTGTTTTCAAAATATTATCAAAAACAATTTTATCAGTGTTAAATCGTGGAAAAATTATTTATTCTATAATTTATTTTAGAAAACTGTGTCACTACTCACGAAGCATTAGAATTATTGCATAATCAGCTATAATTGTGTTTCGACCTTGAAGGTGTGAACAAAATGGAAAAATTCCCACTGTTTTTTTTATTTATTTATACATTTACTGCACAAAACATTTCAAACTAATAAAAACAAATATTTTTAATTATAAATTACAAAACAGATTCCTGATTATACGTGTAACCTTAACAAAATATATTGTATTTTATTGATAAATACTAATCAGGCCAACTGATAATGGAGTTCACAACCTTCAAAAAGTAGTTAGTATTTGATTGACAATAAAAACTGCATTTTTACTACCTTACAGATATTAAATTATATACTTTAAAGTTTTATAATGTTAGATTTCCTTTGGCAATGAGGATTTTGTTAAATACATAATATCGGGGTTTTATACCGTTCTTTTTGTATTCCATTATCATTTGATGGATTTTAATATTTCTTTTGTACGTAATGGACACACCGAATACGTTGCTAAACGGTACGCATCAATTTAAAATGAGCTTTTATACACGTAATCCAGAATATTGAATTCTAAATAAAAGTCTAATGTGAATTAAGAAATCTCAATTTTTAGTCGTAGACGTTTAATACACCTAAGACCAATATAAACATAAAGTTTTTACGATTAAAAAAAAAAATTAATATAAGCCTTTTCAGAAGTTAACCATAGCTGTTTATAATGTTCATGGACTTAAATTAAGTATTAATTTCTGAAGTACTTTCTTAGTACATATTTTTTTAACAGCTATTTTTTCCGGTAAAAAACTCCCATGATCAGTAACTTTTATTTTATTTGATGTGATCTTTATTGTGATATTTATTTTTCTAATATTTATCTCATTTTTTATGTTTTCTAATATTTATCTCATTTTTTATGCAGAACATATTTTACGAGACATCTGTTTTAAAACGTCTATTTGCTAGTTTGTAAAGACTAATATTGGGAGAAAAAGAGAGCACCGGTAACTTAGAAGTAGCATGCTAGCCTCTAGCCTACTTGGTTCAAGATCGCAGGTTCTAAACCCGGTCAAGAGGGCCTTAGGTTTTTTATCCAGGAGGTAAAAAAAAAACCTTGAGCATGCTATCCTTCGGATGGGACGTTAAGCGAATGGTCCCAAGCCTCTACGATGGGTATGCGTTAAATACCCCTACTCTAGATGAATAAACTTGGGTACGCAAAATTTAGGACTCTCCGTATTGAGTCGGGCTCATCTCCACCAAAGCGATGAAAGAGCGCTCTGGTAGTAGGCGATATGACCATAGCATAAGTCACAATAACTAATTTACTGATAATAATGGTGGGGGAGAGTTAACCAAGCCAGAAAACCGCTATTATTCGAATATTTTTCTATTCTTGAGGGTTGAACGTTGCAAGATTAGCCAACAAGAGAGAGGCTCACTGGTGACAACACAGCTGGTCGGCACGCAACAGGTGACCACCAATTTCTAAATTACAGCTACCGCTATACTGCTAATAAAAGATAAAGATTAACAGAGAATTGTGATGAGGTCACACACTGAAAAGTTCCATAGGTGAATAGTGTTTTTTTGTACTAATAAATTAACTATTTAATATATAATCAAGTCGACTCAAGTTCTATAAAGGGAAGATTCTGATTGAAAAAAAATATAAATTATAGATGCTGATGATGAGAGTACTTCCCGAAACGTCTGTAATCATTTATTTGAAAAATAAGCAATGCGTGGTGGTTTTATCGAGTATTGTACGAACCTAAAATTAATCAGCTCAAAAATAGGGTTTTCAATTTTATTTAAATAACAAAACAAATACTGGTTGAATTACTTAATCAACTTAAAAATGTCATGTTTCTGCTTGTTTTATTGAAAAAGGAGCGAAGGAGGTATGGTTCATTTGATAACCATTGTTCGGTCTATTGTAGGGTCAAGTCTGTAGTATTAGGGTAATCGATAATCTGACCAATTTTGTACTACTAAACAACGTTTTGCTTAAGTCAACCAAATTAAACAAAAAAAAAAAAAAAAACTTTCTTTGGCTGTCAAAGCTATTTCACATTTCAGTGAGGACTCTAGGCTGGATATATTAGAAATGATAGATCCCTTCACTGCGCACGACTGTCTATCCCGCAATGCACATCGTTGAATGTGACTATTCCAATTATTTGTCATAAATTCTAATGATCACTGTAAATAATATTTAATTAATTAAGAGTACCAGTTCATTATTTAAACCCGATTTCTTATTTTGGTTAATCATAAAGCACCTTCCCTGCTCACGATTTCTACGGTTAGTTTGCTTGATTTGTTTACGTTTAACAATACGATACGGTACAACCTAAATATGATGTCACCTAGGGCAGTGTACCTGACACCGCACAGGGTCGGGACCATCGCTTAACGTCCCATCCGAAGGACGGCGTGCTCAATGTTTTTTTTCTATCACATTCCCCTTTCCCAGGGTTATTAAGGTAATAATGAATTAGGAATCAGTGGAATATGTTTAAGTTCCTATTTCAACTAAATAATATAAAGCACAAAACCAACAATTCTAAATATAATATCAACACCCACTTCATCTTCATTCTCGGAAAATTAATATCACTTCATTTTCCTTGTAAATAATCTTCAACAATCCATCTTTGTATAATTTTCTACAATTCATCTGTTGTTTTGGCTCAAACCCTTTCTAGGATGATTGTCCTACACTCCTCAGATTTATTTTTAAGTGTAATGAACTTTTGAGATCCAAAAAAAAAGGGGGGGGGGGGGGGGGGGGGGTACAACCTAAATATGATGTGTTTCCCACACAGGAGGAGGGAATATTCTGGTGGTATATATATTTTCTATTTAATATATATATTCTATATAATATATATTTTCTATATCCAGTTTTTAATAATATAATTTATATAATAATAAATATAATAATTTAAAGGAAAAAAAAATGACAAAAAAAAAAAGTATTGTCAATAGAGATAAACATTATCTTCCAACGAACATACTTCCCTCATGACTATTTCTGGTAAGATAACATGAAACTGTTACAAAATAACAGTTTATAAATAATAATAATTGTCATACTGCCTTGCTAGCTGTAATATAAGCAAGGTGTTACAAAATATAGCCTACTCTCCATCGGTACAGAAATAAATGTTAAAATTATTTTTAAAATTAAGTATTGAGATTATCAAAACAAGAAAAAAAAACAGATAGAAATATAGATATTTTTATAATATTCATTCAGCTTAGTTTTTCATGAAAAGTTTGATTAAACAAAATCAGTGTATAAAATAATGAACAATCCTATTGTTGAGGAAAATTTAGGGAAACTTTTTTTGTTTAACAGTTTTGGTATTAATAAGTATCTCTATGGTGAGGAATGAGGGTAGAAAAAAAATATTTTATTTTGTGCCAAAACGAAAACATCCTTTCCGGGGAATCTTGATCGACAAGAACAATCGTTGCTGAAAATGTATGGCATTATCTATTGTTGATACAAATTCATGATAAATTATGGTGTGATTCATGAAAGCCTTAACTATTATTTATTATACTGACTTGTTTTTCTATGAAATTTGTTGTTATTAATTTTCTTTTTTTTTACTCTTGAAAGTTTTAATAATAATAAAGGTGATTCCAAAAAAAATATATATATATAGTTATACTTTTATGGGCGTTCTTGGTATTGTAATTTAAGTTTGTTCATGTCTTCGTCTTAATTTCTGACGTGTAATTAATATTTAACTAACAATCATTGCATTCAGTTAGATGTGAAAATATGTTAATAATAAATAAAGTGATAATATGGACGTATTGTATATCGTAGGAAATCCAAAGAAGAGAAATATTTAGATTTTCGGGTTTGAAATGCTGGTCGAAAATAAATCAATTTTTTTTTTTTTTTTTTTTCGCTCCGAAAGGTAACCCATCTGGCCAGTAGGCTAATAGAGAATGTTCCACAAACTAATTCACAAAATCCTCCTTTCCCATTAAATAATCCCACAATTTAAGTAGAGCTCGGAGAGTGAAGGACACCCCATATCTTCAGTAGAGATTATTTTTATAGTGCAAATTCCCCACAAACATGTTCCAGAAAAAAAAAAAAAAAAAAAAAAAATCTACTAATGACTAAGTCATCCCAGGGTCACAATATGACCGAGTTAGATGAACATTAGAATGAAACTATACCATATTCTGCGTCTTAACACTAATTCAATCTGTTTATTTATCATCTCATGTCTTGTTTTTATGTTTATCAGTATTGTATTTCTTTTTTATATATACAAATTTAAATTTTTGTTATATTAAATATATAAACTTAAGCACGCCGTCCTTCGGATGGGACGTTAAGCGATGGTCCCGAGCCTGTACGATGTCAGGTACTCGTTAAAGACCCCTATCCTAGATGAATAAAAATTTAGGGTAGGCAAAATTTAGGACTCCCACAGTAGAGTCGGGCTCATGTCCACCAGAGTGACGAAAGAGCGCTCTGGTAGTAGGCGATATGACCTCGTAGTTAAAGCCCGGGCATGAGTCATAAAACCTAACCTAACCTATACAAATTTATATTACCGTTCAATTCATGTTCAAAAGTGACTTCTGATACAATTTATGTATATATTTTTTATGTAATTAGACAATATAAAAGTTTTAAACAAGTTCTTTGCTTGAATTGTTCGACGTGACTAATTTTTTCAAGTAGGATCAGGGGTAAAAAATCTCTCTTATAAGAAAAATTAAAGCCTAATATCGCATGAAATATTTGGCGGTTTCGCTTCCCAATGGTCTCATTTTTCATGTACAAAAATCTACGTTGGGAATCTGAATATATGTTAACAATTGAAAAACTGAACTCTAGGGTTTGAAACAAAAAGAAAGAAAAAAAAAAAAGTTTGCCCAGTTACAAAAATTGAACGACCCTGTAAATCGAAATTGAACGACCCTGTAAATAGTATTCAGAGGAACATGTTCTTATTGGCCGGGTAAGCGCATAAGCTGATTTCTAAATAAATAAATACTATGAAAAATCTAATGAAGTACATCTATTAGTTAATTTAATACAGGAAGATATAGTCAGACAACTATTACGTTTTTCTCAAATTTATTCAAGCAACCCCCCCTCCACCTGGTTCATCAAAAGACTGCTTGAATTTTAGGATAATTTCCTTTTTACGACTGCCTTTCCTAATATTTTTTCTTTTTTTGTCCTCCCAGACATGCTGTGCACATGTCCTCAGAAGTGCGACACCCGAGTTTCGACGGCAGTCCGCACCCGACTGAAGGAGCACTTCCTCCGACTGGGGGATCATCCGGCTCAGAACGCCTACCTCCAGTCCTACATCGAGATGCGCTCCGTTTACCGTCGACTGTGGGCTGAGGAGGAGAAGGTCCGAGGGAGGCTCCCACGGAGAGTCTCCTGCAAGTACCGGGTCCCGGCTGGACAACACTCCCCTCAGTTGGACATCGGCCCCCTGCAGCTGCCCAAACCCAAACTAACTATCAGTAAGTATTGAACTAATGATTAATCTGATTAGTCTATATGGGTGAGTGGAGAGCGGCCTTTCTTTCAAACCCAAAGAGGCGGGGTTCTAATCCGAACGTCGGCTAGTCATATAAATTCACAATTTCTGCCTCATCGGATGGCCTATCTGTAGATGTCCTAACTATGGAAAGGCATATTATGGGAGCACCTATGGACAGGTGGTCAAGTGAAGTGAAGCGCTCTAAAAAGAACATGGGTCCGGAAACGCTTCCAGGTGTGTACACCTAGGGACCTAAGCATCCAATGCTCTTATCCCTTCCTTGGTAGCTCAACTGTGGGAGTCCTAAATTCTTCCTTCCCAGATTTAATTCCCTAACGGGTCTTTAACGAGTTCCTGACATCGCACAGGCTCGGGACCATCGTTTAAGGCCCCATCCGAAGGACGGCGTTGTTTAAGTTTTTTTACCTTTCAGTATTATTAGGAAATTGTTCTATGAAAAAACATTTCAGAGCTGTTGTCTTTTTCATTTATTTTTATTATTATTGACTCAAAACTATATAGTAGCTGGTAATTTTAATTCAAGTAGTGTGAAGAAAGAAGTACTTCCAACAATAAACGTATAATGCTATAAAAAAAATATATATATGTTTGGAGTACTTTCAGTATTGCTACCATCTTCAGGCACGTCTTAACAAACACAGTAACGAAAGTACTCCCATATATTTTAAGAAATAGACAATATTTTTAAAAAACATACGTTTTTCTTTATTTTTTTTTTTTTTGTGTTTAACAATATCTCTGCAAAAATTGTTATAATATATGCAAATATAATTTTTTTCTATTTCAGATTCCAAAGGAAAAGCAACATTTGTAATGAACCCTCGACATGGCGTTAAAACTATAGAGGTTTGTCAGAAAGCGTTCATGAATATCTATGGGATAACGGAAAAACGAGTTCGACTTCAAAGGGAAAAATTGATAGCTCGTCTCAGGGACAAATCTCCTCCATTCTCCGTTACCCAGGTAACTAATCTAATTTATTATATAAAATTGAATTTTGAACTATCAATAATATTGATAAGGGGAGTTGGAAGTTTTGATTGCAAGTTTCGATGAGGTACAGGTCGTAAAACTGTTTGCGATACTCTAATTAATGAGAGTTTGATCTCTGTCTGTCTGTCCCCTCGATATCTCTGAAACTATATATTATTAATTTATTTCAGTATATGCTGATGTTATGTGAAATGACTAAGCTTTCCGTGTTACGCTATCTGACGCCGACATATAGACCCACACAATCGATCTAAAATTCGACATCGAATTATAGATACTCATGATGGGATTGCTTCCCGAATCGTTTGTAATTGCTAGATTATAAAAACCAAAAAATAAATGAGAGAAATGTGGAGCTGTGATAAATATATTATTAGGAATTTGTGGTCATTATAACTCCCGATACAATGAATATATCGAGACGGAATGACGGTGAATCACGGGCAGTGTACATCCCCAGCTCTTTGCCAAATTTGGCTGAAAATCAATTAGGTATATTCCTCCGGGACTTTTCAATGTTCATACAAAATCTGGTAGTTGTTAGGGTCTGAGAGTGACGTAAGTTGGCAGATGACTAATGGTGGACTGCCTCTCCTCTCTTCGTTTCCCTCACCCGGACTTCTGGGTCTTCGCCTCCTCTTCCGTTAGCAAATCAATAATGGGCGATTCGTTTTTCGAAAAAATTGCACAAGTAGACGTCTCCTTTTTTTTTTTTTTTTGTATCCATCTTTTGAAGAATCCTGTAACATCTACTATATTTCCAGAAGACAAACTCAATTTGCAGATTTTTTTTTCATTCTTTTGGATTATGTTCAGAAATGTATAATATCTCTTGTTGCGCGTGATGGTATTGAAGGGGAAATGTAAGCCTTATAAATATTTTAGTAAATTTCTATAGAAATCAGCTTAATTAGAGCTGATAGAGAGTTGGTTCCATTAGAATCTGGGGATAGTAGCGCCTACCTAATTAACGGATAAGATTAAGCTGATAAGACCAACATGATATGTGTTTCTTATGCTTCTCTGCGATGGAGTTACTTATATGTGACTCATGCCTGGTCTTTAACTACGAGGTCATATGCCTGACAACATACAACACATTAAAATCAACTTTCGCACAACACATCAACGAAAAGAAACACCATTTTGACAAAAATACAGGCATACAATACCTACATTTTTGTGACAAAGGTACATTACTTATCTCACTGGAACAACTGGAAATAAACAGAGCTATTTCAATTATTCACCCCTTTTATCGCCAATAAAGTAATTCTCCAGTCTCTGTGTGTACGAACTTACTTTCTCAAAAAACTGTGTATTTGTATTCATATATTTATTATTGTCATCTTTGATTTATTTCATATATATTTGTATTTTAATCAGCACATATTATTTCAAAATTTTTCTTTTATTATTAAGATTTTTAATGTTTTACCCATATTTACGACTTAACTGTACAGGAGGGATAGGGAAAAACCCCGTGAAAGCTGAAAAAGGAACAATTTGGATTGTAAACTGGTTGAACTTCCATTTTGTATTTGTTAAGTCGTGGCTGAAGATGGTAGTAATACCGAAAGTACTCCCATATATTTTGTAAAATAGAAAATATTAAAAAAAAAAAAAAAAAAAAAAAAAAAAAAAAAAAAAAAAAACTTTTTTCTTTATATTTTCTAGAAGAAAAAATGTGAAAAAGGGAATACTTTCCATGCAAATCCGCTTCTTCACTTAAACTATTGAATGTTTTGCGATAGGAGAATTTAGTATGTAGTACGCAAGAGGGCTGTAAACTCCTACCAAATTACCGCTCTCTCCAACTAAATCTTTCCTCTTTTATACCTGGAAAACGTAGGGTGGATTTTTGAAGGACTTATAACCTTTATTGACGATATCTTCGTTACACTGAGGGTTTAATGTAGCCCTCAATTTGATTTGGCAAAAAAACAGTAGGTTTCTTATTACATATGGACATGTAGATGTTATTAACTTATGAACCTGTGATTCATTCTGTCCGAAGTTATTGTGTCCATAGGCAGGACCATTTTTATATTTTTTCAATTTTAAACTCATGTGTAATGTAGAAGTTTTGTATTTGGGTGTGTAGATAAATCTTATTAAAAACAAATATATATAAATCTCATTTTGAGTGGTATATCAAGTCCGTGTGCTAAGCTTTCCAACTTGTATTAATTTAATTTAAACAAAAGGTGTGCCTCACCTACATAAGCGCACGGTAGAAGGGAAACTTCTTTTGTCTTTATTAACCATGCGAATTAAATTAAAAAATTAATAAATGTATATATATATACATTTTATTTCGTTTTTATTTTTATTATAAGTATTAATCATTTTAAAGTAGTTAAATTTTAGGTTAATAAAAAGGACAATAAAAATATTAAACCTAAAAATATTTAAAAATTATATTTTATTGATCTGGCACTTTACTTACAAATGTTACCAGTATATAGATAGATACAAGTATAGAGATTCTCCAAATTTGAGAGAAATTGAAAACATGTGTTTTTTTTGTTACTATTTTGCAAATATATGTATATATTCTTATTTTGATAGATGGAAGAGAAACACTATCCAATATTGTATGAAAAACTAGACGACGACTGTGAGGAAGAGCAAGAAGTCCTCGCTGTCAATATAGTTGATAGTTTCTTTCAGAATCAACTTTGGAAACCAGAATATATTGGGATGCAGAAGGAAAAAATTGAAAATGTTTTAGCTTAAAAATGGCGCCTCCCTCTAACAAAAAAAAAATTTAAAAATATATATATATATATATGTAAAGTATAATAGAAAGCAAAGAACAAAGTAAAAACACCAAAGAGATTGTACTTAGAAACAGGGTGATACTTTACCATAGTTGTAGATTTATATTGAAAAAAATAGTAATAATTTGAAGGGTAAGTCAACTAAACTGTTGCTCGGTGTTTTTCGCAAAAACGGATTTTAGGAAAGTGGCACTTTTTGTATTGTTTACTCTCATATTGTCATTTTACATCCTTTGTTCTCAATCTGTAGTACGATTTTTTTAATGATGAGAATTATATAAAAATAAAAAGACGTTTTCATATGTGATTATCCGTTTTGATAATAACAGTTAACAGTAAACAGTGTGATCTGTACCAATTGAAAAGATGAAAGTAAATAAAAATCAAAAATTAATTAAAAAAAAAAAATCTTTTATTTATTTCAGAAAATTACGTTTATTTTAAACTAAGTGTGGAAAAAGTATTTATTTTTTATTTTCATTAAATGCATAGTAAATGGAAATTTTTTACTTCTATCGTAATAATTTGTAGGATCTTACTGCAGTTAATTGTAATATTTACAAACAAGGAAATCTTATATGAAATCATTCTCAGAACAAATAAATCTTTTTTGGCACAAGAAGCGCTTACAATTTCAAATTAGAATTTTTTTTTTAAAGAGACAAAATAAATTAAAAAAAAAAAAAAACCATCTCACTGATACATTCCGTTTTCGACAAAAACACGCTATATGGTTTAGCTGCCACCCTGTATGTATACGTACGTTTAAGAATTATTTGATGAATTCAGTGCCAACCAAGAGGATGGCACTTAGAATTAAAGATATAATATAAATAAAAATGTGTTTCTATTTTTTTTTCTTTTATTAGGGGAAAATTGTATTTGTGAGTAAAGTTAAAATTAAAACGGTGGTTTAATTAATAAAAATATTTTGAATGATGCTTAAACTTACAGATAATTAATTGGCATTCCAATTTTAATGTGATGTGATTTAAGTTAAGCTTATTTTAGAGGGAAATATATATATATTTTGGTTGTGTATTTTTATAATATTAAGGTGAAAGATTAAATATATACAAATATTTGTAATTATTTGTTGTTATTCAATATGAAATTTTATTGACTTATAAGTTATACAATTGTTATGAAATAAAGTTTAAATATTTTGTAATATGCACTTACATTTCTGTGTTTTTATTTGTCCATTTTTTATACTTTTACGATATAGATCTTTTTAATTTGTATGGGTATGTTAGCGGCCCCAGGAGCGAGCTCCTTGTTCTTGTCACAGGATCTGTAGAATCTAATTGGGTTTGCCCTTTCGTTACTCAATATTAATAATGACATCATTAGGCAAAGATTCAAGATTTAGGGACACTAAAAACTTGTACCTTTGTGAATATTCGTAGTTGGAATGTTTTCAAGATTACAATAGAATAGTAAAGGATAAAAGAATAGTAAAGAAACAGAAGTTATTTAAAGTTCTAAGAGGCTCCTGAAATCAGTTTTAATGTAAATTATAAGTTCTATGTTCAGAAACATAACTAGCAACTTGTTTCAAAGGAGGCTTCTGAGTCAGGATGCATGTTCGTGAATGGAATGTAATTAAGTGGTAGAATCCCTCATCCGCATTTATCTTCTCACATCTCAATCTACATTCATTTAGTTACACCTCTTTCTGAACCAGTGGACCCCACCCAGGTTCCCATCTGGGAGAGCACCGAAGAGCGTATATCAGTTGATATGTCTGGGAGTCAGTTGAGTTGATGGTGGAGTCTGGGCTGCTTGACATGGTAGGAGGGGGCTCAACTGGTCCTCAGCTTGATGGGCCTGGATGGTTTCTATGGTGTGCTCACACTTATTGTTCTTTTAAAGGCAGAAACTCTGAACAGGGCATACAAAGCGCCCATTGTGTAAAGGAGCTTTGTGGCTTTGGTTCCGGGTTCGCGATCGCTGAGAGTGTAAGACTCGTATGTGTATAGATGGAAATGTCCAGTGAGCGTCAAGAGGATGAAAGGCTGGTACTTCAGAGAGCTTCATCAGCAGTAGGTGCGTAACTTCGCACCAACTTCGTGCTTTTACAGCTCAAGGTACTGTTATCATGGCCACCTCGTTGACATCCGCTGTCATGGGTCACCTAATAAAAATGTAAAACGACACAACATTCTATAGCTCCATGCCAAGATTGGAGTCAACATTGGAGGACTCTCTTTATCTGCTGCCATTGTGCCTCCACTCTCGTTTGGTAATATGGTGCCCAACAGAAAATCTATCGCCATGAAATCTGGTAGGCTCTCTAAGGAATATTCAGAATTTGTTAGGCGGCAAATCACCAAACCCTTAGAAGATGGTACAATAAAGGAGAGTCAGTCACCATGGCGAGGCCAAGTTCTTCTCTAGCGTGAATCACAAATGGCGGATGGTGATCGACTAATCACAGACAATCAACCGATATACTATCGTCAATGCTCTCCCAGGTGGGAGTCTGGGTGGGATTCAGTGGCTCAGAAAGTGAGTGACCGAAGCATAACAAGATGCATTTGAATTGATATTTCAGGAAACCAAAAAAACAGTTCAAAGTTAAATCAGCGCACTCATCAAAAATATTTACTCCATGGTATTCATACAGGTTTAATGCCCTTTTCAAGGCTATTAATGAGTTTTGACTTATTTTTTTTTTTTTAATTAAGGGAAAAAACTCTAAAAAAGTTTTTATACGCTATGTGCAGTAAAATTGAGAATATGACACATTCATTAATGAATTATAAATACAATAGCAAAACGCGAAGGTCATATATTAGCAATGTTGCAGTCCATAGAAAGTTTTCAAGTGGAAAGTGGCCAGATTTGCCACATTATTTAGTTTACGTCTTAATTGAAGGGTACTTCTGGAGTAATGATTATAAACTCAAAAAAAAATGTATTCGATAGTTGAGCACATAGGTAACTGTATGAAAAAAAAATCACAAAACATCGCCACGGTCTTCTAAAGGGAATACAGATTCAACGATTTGAAACACAATAAGCCCCCCAAAGTAACCGAAAGGTATCGAAAAGTCATGCTAATTTTAAAATTCGTTAGTTTTATAAAAATTATAAATCGCATGGTAACATATATCAAAGTAACATTATCTGACCGTCTGCCGCAATAGTCTGAGCAGCCTATGAAGCATCGGGTTCTCTCCTCCGCAAACATCTTACAGCAGCTAATGTTTTATTTTCGATCAGTAATTACAATTACGTACTAATCGTCTCATCAAACAATACTACAATCGTACAGGGAAATTAATAATAGATTTTAAATACCATCAAACATTAAATAATGGGGAAAAACAGTTTTCGCGAAAGAGGACTGAAAATGAGCGATAATACAAGAATTATAACTATAAAACATTCAGATTATTATTAAAACAGTACAATTAATAAGTAGAAAATGGATGATGAACGAAAAAATTATAATAATAACAGATTCCACAGTTTAAATAGATGTATGAAGTTGACATGCATTATCATATCAGAATGATAAAGGTTAATCACCCAGGAATTTGACAGTTCACGAATTATTATCAGTTTTTTATAGTTTAGTTTTCGGATTACTTCAAATTTAAATTAAAAAATATACAAATTTAAATGATTAATTGAAAATGACTTACCCTCTCAAGTTTCTGGAAATACTCCCTGAGGAAAGCAATAGGGTTCTCGGGTCGAATAACACACAATTGAACGATACAATCCTTCAGAACTTGCTGTATGCTATGTTTTTGAACATAAGCTTCGCATTCTCTTAAACCTTGTTCTTCGTCAAGATTAGCTGCCATTTTCAAAGAAATATTCAAACAAGACTTCTTTTCTCGATTCTCGAGCTGCAATGGCAACTTTTTTTAATATTTTTATTAAGTACTTTTACGGGGATGAATTTAAAATTATTTCCGTCCAAATGTGCTTTAAACTTAAAAGCAAAATACAGTTATTCGAAAATAATTTTATTGTTATAAATTATACGTAAAGAACGAACAAAATGGTTACCCCGGTTGTGAAGATACAGTACTGCGCAATACTGGAAAGTAGGACAATACAAAGAATTTCAGAATAAAATGGTCCAAAAAATTAACTCGTTTTGGTCAAATCGAATTTTAAACATAAGAGTCAAACAATTATATGACCTATCATATGTTCTGTGATAATTAGAGGGGATTTAAATCGGAGTCAGTTATTTTACCCCCACCACGACAATAGTCAGCAGTGGTGTGGGAACGAAGGACAGTTTTGTAGCAATGGTTGTCCATTTCAGTGAAGTATGAGTTATGGCTGGTTTCACCGAGTCAGCCCTTCAGAAAAAATTAGAGGATTTAAACGAATCTCAACAAAGTATTCAAACATTGTCCCTTTGGCTCATCCATCATAGAAAACATCACCAATTAATTGTTAAAACATGGTTCAGAGAAATGTGCAAAGGTAAGGGGGTCTTCTTAGTTTTCAAAGGTTTCAATTGGCCAGGTTCTTTTATTTGTTTTGAAGAAAAGTTTTAATAATAGAATTAAATAATATTTGTCTTAACCTTTATCAATTTATTTTAATTTATTTTGTTGTATATATTTTATTTTTTTTAGGTAATGAAATCCAAAAATTAACGCTCATGTATTTAGCCAACGATGTTATACAAAATAGCAAGAAAAAAGGTCCGGAATATTCTAAAGAATATGTCATTTATTTGAGGAAAGCTTTCAGAATTATTAGTAACACTAAGTTTAGTGACAAAACAAAAAATAAATTAGATAGAATATTACAAATATGGGAGGAGAGAAATGTTTATGACAAAAAAATAGTTGATGAATTTAAAGATATTCTGTATAATAAAAAAGGTTTGTATTATTTCTATTATGTTTAAAAAGAATTTAGTTCTTTGTAGGCTATCTTAGTTTTTTTGATGTGGTCATTTTTTTTTCTACCTTCAATTCAGTAAATGTTTTTTTTTTTTTTTTTTTTTTAAATTTTTAACAAGGAACCATAATAAGGCCAACATCTGTCATTTTCTTTATATATGATAGTTCACAATATTTGAACAATGTTTCTTTGTTGTGCAGTTGATGACGAGAGTTTTGAAGAGTCCACTCCGCCTAAAAGGCCCAGGGTTATCAGCAAAGCTGGCAGCAAGCTGGAACGTAAGATTGCCGAAGTGGAAATAGACGGCAAGAAGGAGGTTCATGTGCGACTGTCCCCAGTCGAGGTGACAGGCGATCCTCCAGAACCTGAGGAACTTGTCAAGGCACTCATTGTAAGTTGTGTACTATAATATTAGCTCCCGTTATCAATTTACGATATGTTCATTATTATTTAACAAAACAACATTTTTTTTTGTTTTTTAAATAATGTAAACACCATATTTCATGTTCTATCGTAAAAATTCGTTAGAAGCGGGGCTACACTCTTCAAAACATGTTAAGAGAGAAAAGTCGTCGGTGTATCACCGAAAATGTACTTCCTCAGCACGAATTAATCAATTATGTTTTCGCTCTCCCTCCAAAACCGATCGTTTGGGCAAAAAGTCAATTTTTGACTTACATAGGGGCTGAGGGCGCCGGTAGCTCAGAGGTTGCCTACTTCTGACGAGAGAAAACAAGCGTTAAGATGGGATGGGGTGTCCAGCGATCACCACGGGTTGGTCGATCGGTAGTCGCCCCCAGCCCACCATTCCTTACTTAAGCACTACTCAGATCCCGAGCTCCCTCTTTGAAGATGAGCGGGTGATGGTGCACACATGAAAGATGCACCTGACAACAATAAAGATTAATAAATGTGTTTACGATTAAAAAATGTACCTTGTGTAAATTGTTAGTTATTATGATTCATGCCTGGGCCTTAACTATAAGTAATAAAATAAAATGATAGATAAAACACTTTTTTTGAACACTTATATTGTCTAATTCCACAAACATATACTTAAATGTGTACCGGTTTCGGCTTACGCCATCGTCAGCACAATGTTCAACAATAATTTAACAACATTATTGTTGAACATTGTGCTGACGATGGTGTAAGCCGAAACCGGTACACATTTAAGTATATGTTTGTGGAGTTGGACAATATAAGTGTTCAAAAAAGTGTTTTATCTATCATTTTATTTTATTCATTAGTATTTCCACTATATCAACACAG
The DNA here is from genome assembly GCA_963662175.1 of Aradus depressus. Taxonomy (NCBI): domain Eukaryota; kingdom Metazoa; phylum Arthropoda; class Insecta; order Hemiptera; family Aradidae; genus Aradus; species Aradus depressus. The sequence continues at coordinate 38,388,658 of OY759220.1, forward strand.
AACGCAAAAAATGTATTCGGACCTTAACTATAAGGTCATATCGCCTACTACTAGAGACCTCTCTCGTCACTCTGGTGGACATGAGCCCGACTCTACTATGGAAGTCCTAAATTTGTATTCACCTAGGATAGGGGTCTTTAACGATATCTGACATCGTACAGGCTCGGGACCATCGCTTAACGTCCCGTCCGAAGGACGGTGTGTTTTAAGTTTTTTTTTTTACCTCCAAGAAGTAATAAACAAAGGTCTCGACCGGGTTTCGAACCCGCGATCTTGAGATCAGTAAGCAAGCTCGCATACTTATCCCCGGACAATACAGCCAGTAAATAAAAATAATATCTGGGTTGTTTTTAATGTAATAAAAGCAGCTTTTATTATTTTTTTTATTTTTATATATTGGCTGTATTGTCCGGAGAACTGACTATTCACTATTTCTTGCGATTTCTATGCCAGTTTTCGACAATAGATTCATGACTTAACTTAATTTTCAATGATTGACATGGTAATGAGGCATGTCCAGTAAAATGGGAATGATTTTTTAAATTTGGAGAAACAAATTCATTTGTTAACTCGATGATGGTGATTTAAATCGCAGATATCGATACTCAGATTAAAGAAACAATATTTGAACATACCTATATTTTATTGGAATACTGAATTATTTTATTTATTTTTGTTTTTAATTCGAGTGACGATATTAAATTTGTATGTATCTATTTCTATTACAGGATCTTGAAAACTCGGCCTCTGTAGACGTAGTAGTTCGAGAAAAAATATCCAAACTACCTCCAGATGTGTCGGAAGTAAAGCTTCTAGCCAAAATTGAAGGTGATTTTTAATCTTTATACAAATTATTTTTGTTTGTAACAATTTTTAATGAATTTATTGAATATTTTGTATTAGAATTACACTCGGATGTACTATGTCATTGACTCCCATTTTCAGAGTTAAATATTTTCTCTACAGTTTAACGAAATCGATCCAGTAAAGACACTTTCGAAAACAAGAATAAGTTATCATTTGAGGCACAATGACGCAACTGAAAGGTTAACCTTCAATTTTGCTTATAAAAAAAACTTGGGGATCAGTAATTAAGTATGTGACCAGGTAAAAACAAAAGTACATCTACAATGGTTATTAAAGACCCTTTAAGTCACTAAGAGGCTTAAGGCACAGTTGCTTTAAGACCCTTAACTCTCTAAGAATCTAGGGCTGAGAAATATTTATAAATTAGTTGAACCTTAATTTTACTGGAAATTCATCTCATCGTGTGAGATGGAAGGTACGGTCTCGCTAACCTTCATTAGAAAATTAGGCCAATAGAGATTAGGAGTAGAGAGTATTTGGCATTTCATTAATTGTTTGTCTTATAATAATAATAATAATATTTATTTACGTTAAACCAAAAAATGGTAATAGGATATGTCATAAAATTGTATACATTAAGATATAGCTTATAAATGAAACAGATATAACATTTTGAGTCTGACACACATGTGATTATTAAAAATAAAATGAAATTAATAAGATAAATATGTTTACAACTCTTCCTGCTGCGTCTTTATCACTACGATATATTTCGGGACGCTCTTATGTGCTTTAATCAAGTCCCAATGTGCGAAATATAGAAAAGAGAAAGAAAACAATGTAACAGTAACAAATATAAGTAAAATAAAAAATAACAATAACAAATATATTAAATAAATATTAATCAATAAATTAAAACAAATCAATTAATAAAAAAATAATAATAAACAATAAGTAATAAAAATTCATAGAATATACCAAGAGGAATAAAATAAATTAGTACATAAATAATGTGGAAATAATGATTTAAACATAACGTAGATTCGACAGACCTTAAGAAGGATATCTGTGGAGGAACTCTGCTCAAAAAATGAAAGTGAAAGCTATGTATCAATTAATGTATTTGACTATGAAACACGATTTTTCATTGTGGTTATTTTTGAAAATGAGAAAAAAATTCCGTTTCAGAGTAAAGGGTTTCCCCGAACATAAACAGTTGAAATTACAATTTTTTTATTGTATATATTGACTTCCAAAAGAGAGGAGCTATGTTTAGATATTCGAAAATCTTCTATCTTCCTGGTGTATTAACCATGACTTATGATGGATATTTTACACTGCGAATTAATTTATCTCAAAAAGTATGAAAGATAATTTCCTACAGCTTAGGTTTTTTTACTGTTTTCATCAAGCGAAAGCAAATAAGGAAACCGCATCACTAGAACGATTCGTTATCTAGTTACACTGTTAGCGCATGCGTTCGACATATTTTTTCTTGCTCTTAAAATCAAAAAGTTTCTCTTTTGTGCTTACAAATGCAATGCTCATCCTCAAAATATGCCTTAATTTTTGGAATTTTTCTACCGAGTTATTTTCATTAGATTATTTACTTGACGCATAATCAGAATCGAAAATAAATTGGAAGAAGAGTATATTTGGCATTTTATGAATGGTTTTTCTCATGTTCATTGTGGTTATTAATAAGGACGTATTTTGGTTGAATTTTCAGACCGAGACGCAGCGCTGCGATTGGCGGAACGTGTGAACGCTGCAGTAGAGCTCCTGACTGACTACAACAACCGATTGGGTCACGAGATGGAGGAAAGAAAGAGGGTGATGCAGATGTTGAGAGACTTTGCAGTTCTGCAGAAGCAGCTGCTGCAGCAGGCAGAGACCAGACTAGAGGTAACACAACCACAACTTTGGGATACCATCATAGAGAAGGGAGAAGAAACAGAGTTAAGGGGTGAACAGATTCATCTTGTTCGAAGAAGGTAGAGCCAAGACTAACTAGAGAAGTCACGGAAAAATATGAGAATTTTCGAACTCGTAAAAAATGTATTTTTCATTTCATTAATAATAAAAGAGCCAGCTTAATTTTTTAATATTCAATTAACTGTCCTTAATCCTGTATTGTAGGTAGAATGCAGTTTTCCGATGTTGTGAAGGATATTTTACATTCTTCAACGTTTTGGCAACACTGCATAGATATTTATTGGTCACGTTCCGTTCTCGTGTCCCATCATCTTTGCTTCCAGTTTTTTTAATTCTAGTCGCAGCCTCACAAATAAAGAATGATGTTTAATGGTCTAGTATATATAATTTTTGACTACTATATATAAAATTGTTCGCTCAATTATACGTATTGTTTAAAAAAGTTATTTAGTTATTGTAACTCATGCCCGGGCTTTAACTACAGGGTCATATCTCTTACTACCAGAGCGCTTTTTTGTCACTCTGGTGAACATGAGCCCGACTCTATTAGGGGAGTCCTTAATTTTGCCTACCCTAAATTTGTATTCACTTAGGATAGGGGGGTCTTTAACGAGTGCCTGGCATCGCACAGGCTGGGGACCATAGCTTAACATCCCTTCCGAAGGACGGCGTGCTTTGAGTTTTTTCACCTCTCAATCTTGAGCTCATTAGGCTAGCATGCTACCTCTGCTACATCTGCTATGCTACATCTACCGGCGCCCTCTATAGTAGATAAGTCATTCAAACTATATTTTTTCCTCTTGAAGGTTTTAGCTATTATGACATTTTTTATGGAAGAAGAGGACAATAGTAAAAGAAGAAATGGAAGAATATATATATTTATACCGAGTGATTCATTTAACTTGAAAAACAAGAATAAATCGAAAAATAAGCTTTATCGAAAAAAATTGTTCAAACAAAAGTTGCAAAAGGGGGACATATAATGGTATAACGAAATTTAACCGGGTGGCGTTTTCAGGGTCAAATCAAGGGCAAATTCCATCATGATTTTCTTTTTTACTCCTGCTTCATCACTTCACCTCATTTCACTGTCCAACTCCCAATTCCTCACAAGTCTCTCTCTTCAACAATTCGACCACACACACACACCACCTTCTACACCTGTCTACTCCACTTCTTTTTTCCTACTCCTCCATTTTTAGTCAACCTCCCCCTTCTCCTCCCGAGCTCCTTCAATTCCATTGGCTCCTCCATTTTTTAATCTTTCTTTAACACTTATTATATATTTTATTGTAAATTTATTTCATATTAATAATATTTAAACAATAATATATTTACCTTTCATGAATATAGCTTAAGGCCCATTTACATTTGTCACTTTGGAGGATCATCTTGGATGAATCATCCAAAGTGACAAGTGTAAACTGCCATTCATCTTCAATTCCTCCAGAGTGAACATCGAAAGTGAACGATGAAAGAAGTTGACCCCCTACTAACTTTTGATGAAACAGTCGTTCCTCCAACCGATGATTCATCCAGAGTGAAGGCGCAGTGACAAATGTAAACAAATGTCCCCTCTGCATTCATTCTTCACTGTTCTGTATTTCATTTGAAGTTTTATTTTGGGGTTCAAAGCTTCTCGGAACCTTTTTCTATTAATAAATGGAGTATTTTTTCGAGAAGATATGCGAATTGGTTCTCGTCCATTCTTAAATGGTTCCTGTACTCCTCAGGATTTTTTTCTGCCCATTCTACGAACAGCGTTGACGAGGCACCGTTTCTCTCCTTGAAACCCATGGTTTTACCCACCAACGTATTTGAGCACGACCACTTGCTGTTAGGCTTGCATTCAGTTCATGAAGTAGTCCGCTTGAAATTAAATCAATGCCTGCACGCACAACTCTTGAGTTCCTTCTCGAACGAGACATATTCTGGCACTATACGCGAAGAGGGCACACAGACGCGAAATTATGAGGAACACTGAGCAGTGAAAACACATAACTGGATGAAAATATGTAAACAAGGATGAATCACTTTTGATGATTCACTACGGATGTTCATCAAAAGTGACATAATGTAAATGGGCCTTTAGCCAGAACCTTCCTTCGGTATTTTACTGTACACTTGTATTTTTATTGATGTGTGGATAAACGAATATGTTTCCTAATCCTATAACTTTAATTTTCATAATCCTAACTATAATTTTTCTCTAGGAATACAAAGAGAAGCTGATCAAGGTGGAACAGGTACGTCATGAGGTGCTATCTCATGTTGCCAACCTACCAGACCTACGTCAACTGCCTGACGTGACATCCGGTAAGCTGGCTCCCCTCCCCTCCGCGGGGGATCTCTTCAACGTCATCTCGTAGCACAGTGTGCTCTAGCATGTAGTCTGTAGGACTAACTAGCCAACCAAACATCCCAGCCCTTATCTCCCCCACTCTATTTCGAAATATAAATATATAAATAAACAGTATATATCTGGAGATCAATTATATATTATTAAAGTGAGTGAATGTGTGTATATCAGAAATTGTAATGTTTTAGGAAAGAAAAAAAAAAACAGATTTAAAAGAAACGTTTTGTCTATTTATTTTATAATGAACATTTGTTTGTCTACTTTTTATTATGAACCGATAAAAAAACTATAATAAAAACGTTATTTACAATTTATTTAGTCGTTTTTATTTTAAATTAAGTTTGCACCTTTTTTTTAATACTTCTTTGTAAGGATTATTTTAATTTCTTTTAACAGTTTGATTATAACTGTTTTAGTTGTATAGGTAAACATTTTATATGTGTATTAGTATGATAATTATGATATTTTATTATATTATAATAAAATAAATCTTATAGTTATTCTTAATTAGTAAATAACATTTTACTTATAACTGTCCTGTTATTGTAGATTAAAACCAAAGTTTGTTTGTTGATATTTGTTGTTAGACTTTGTAGATGAATAATAAACTATATTATCAACCACTCTCATTGTATGTTGTTATTACACTACTAGGGATCCGACCCCTGGCCTCTCTGGGCTTTGACCCCGGGGCTCCCGACCTCTGGACTCTCGGGGATCCGACCCCTGGCCTCTCTGGGCTTTGACCCCGGGGCTCCCGACCTCTGGACTCCCGGGGATCCGACACCTGGCCTCTCTGGGCTTTGACCCCGGGGCTCCCGACCTCTGGACTCCCGGGGATCCGACCCCTGGCCTCTCTGGGCTTTGACCCCGGGGCTCCCGACCTCTGGACTCTCGGGGATCCGACCCCTGGCCTCTCTGGGCTTTGACCCCGGGGCTCCCGACCTCTGGACTCTCGGGGATCCGACCCCTGGCCTCTCTGGGCTTTGACCCCGGGGCTCCCGACCTCTGGACTCTCGGGGATCCGACCCCTGGGCTTTGACCCCGGGGCTCCTGACCTCTTGACTCCCGGGGATCCGACCCCTGGCCTCTCTGGGCTTTTACCCCGGGGCTCCGATAACATTTTAGAAATCACTCTTAGTTGTCTAATCTACTTGTTGGCTACTTACAGTTTTGACTAGGTCGGTCCCACATTAACGCGAAAGGAGACGACACACAGAAGAGACTCATATTCGTAGAATCCATTCCCTGGCTGCCCAAATTTTTTTTAAATTCTGAAAAATACAATGGATCAGGAATCAATTTCGGGAGTGTGGAAGTCATATAATATTGTTGTTGAATAAGGGCGCTAGTAGCTCAGTGATATTGCTTACTGAGCTCAAGATAACGGGTTCAAAACGCGAGGCCCTTAGTTTATTTTATGTGGGAGATAAAAAAAAGTTAAGCATGCCGCGGACGGGACGTTAAACGAGGGTCCCGAGCCTGTACGATGTCAGGTACTCGTTAAAGACTCCTACCCTAGGTGAATAAAAATTTAGGATAGGCAAAATTTAGACTTGATCTTGGATGGGGCTGTTGCTTCGTACTTCTGTAGACGCAACATGCCCTTAGGAGCAGATATTGATGAGCCCTTACGCCTAGCTCTGGAGGAAGAGATGCGCGGACAGTCCAGACCAGTGCTCGGCAAGGATATCGTCCAGAATTGGATTGTGGAAAAATGGCAACAACGTTGGTCACGATGCCTGGATGGCCGAACGACGTACGCATACTTCCGGGTACGCCTTGACTCAACATGGGTACAGCCTAATCACTGGACGTCTCAAATATTATCAGGTCATGGTGATTTCAACTCCAAGCTGTTCTTCCTTCACAGGAAGAACACCTCGAACTGTTCGTGCTGTGGTATCGAGACTGCAGAACATGTGGTCCTCGAATGTCTGCTGTACGACCAAGCTAGGGTGAAGTTGATTCATGGAACAAGATCGTATTTGGGACTGGATCTATGGCAGATGGTGACGGAAACAGACTACCCGCAGAAACAGGCATTGAAAGATGGGCTGGGGACGATCGGCGCAATAGTTCCGCCGATGGCCAATCCCAGTCCCTCAGTAACCCCTTGATCCCCGAGCTCTTCTCACGAGAGCGGGTGATATTGCTATAATGCCTCCTTTAAAACCTAATAAAAAAAATAAAAAGGCAAAATTTAGGACTCCCACTGTAGAATCGGGCTCATGTCCACCAGAGTGACGAAAGAGCGCTGAGGTAGTAGACGATATGATCTTGTAGTTAAGAGCCCGGGCATGAATCATAGTAACTTACTATTGTTAAAAAATTAAAAATATGGTCAGATGGCAACATTTGTAGGAAGAAAAGTTTAAATCAAAATACACAGCTAGTCATTTTGTAGATAGCTTCGCCATGAAGAGAATGATATATTGGACGTTTACGTATATTAAATAGAATCGTCGGCATCTTTTGCGAGAAATAAACAATTAGTAAGGTTGATGGCGGGCGTTAGGATTCACCACATCTTCCGGCATTCCGAGCCTCTATCTTGTAGTTCCTTCCGCTAACTAATAACAGCTTGCATTTTCTTTTCTTTGTTACTTCCACTATGAAGCATATATATTAAATCGTTTAGTTATGTAGCGTTCTCGGTCTTTATATATACGAGTACCAAATAACTCGACTTTACCTCTAACAAGATATTCTATATTTTTTAGATTTAATATTTCGAGCTGAGCCCTCTTTATTTTATCAACAATCACAACATATTTTTTTTAAATAGCATTAAATATTAACAATGCTAGCGGCCAGGCCACTACGCTCTTCCCCTCCCCGGGCAGGTTGGGGTGGGAGCCGAGGTGCAGCTCTGTTCATCAGCCGGTTGGCGTGGACCACGAATTGTAGCGTTCTCGGTCTTTATATATACCAAATTGATATTTCTTAATAATGCACTTTTTTTTTCGCAAATGGTTGCAGCATTAGTTATTTTTCAACAATATTCAGTGCTTCCGGGACGAGTCAGGCAGAATTGTTGATTTTATGTGAACAACACATTCTGTCATAAATCAATCAAAATTGATATTTTTTTAATAATGTACTTTTTTCTCAAGTGGTAACAGCACTATTTGCTTTTCAGTGGTACCTACCCAATGATTTCGAAAAGAAACTGAGAGTTATTGAAGTTCCATGAAGACGATACATTTTGGCATAAATCAATCGAACTTGATTATTTCTTGTTGATATATTTTTCTCGAGAATGGATGTAGCATTAGTAATTATTAGAATAAATTCGATGAGTTCGACGACAATGAGGCAGAAATTTTATTGATTATTAATGATTTTCCATGAGGAAGTTAAATTTTGGCATAAATCAATCGAATTCGATATTTCTTCGTAACGAATTTCTTTCTCACAAATAGTTGAAGCAATAGTTATTTTTCAAATGTATTCATGGCTTTCGACGATAATACGTCTGAATTGTGGTGAGTTATATCAATTCAAAACATTCTGACATAAATCAATCAAAATTGATATACCTAATAATGCCATTTTTTTCGCATCTGGTTACAGCACTATTTGTTTTTCAACGATATTCAGTGGTTTCGGGAAGAGTCAGGCAGAAATGTTGATGTTACATGAATTCAAACCATTATGGCATAAATCAATCTAAATTGATATCTCTTGTTAATATATTTTTATCTCGAATGGTTGCAGCATGAGTCATTTTTAGAATATATTCAATGCCTTCGACGACAATCAGACAGAAATATGATGATTTTCCATGAAATTACATTTTGGCACAAATCAATCAAAATTGATATTTCTTAATAATGCACTTTTTTCGCATATGGTTACAACACTAGTTGTTTTTCAATCCTTTCGGGAACAATCTGAGAGAGTTACTCATTTTCCATGAGGACGATACATTTTGGCATAAATCAATCGACATTGATATTTCGTGTTAATGCATTTTCCCACAAGGACCACCTATACCCAAAAGATGTGTTTTATCTTTACTCATGTTTGACTATCATCGTATCTGTTTAAATCCTTTCTACAGACTTTGCTCTTTTGAGTGTTTTTCAAAAAGAGCCAGGAATCGGTGCCACACGGACCTGGAATTGTTGATTTTACATGAATTCAACATATTCTGGCATACATCAATCAAAATTGATATTTTTTAATAATGTACTTTTTTCGTAAATGGTAACAGCACTTGTTGCTTTTCAAACCAATGCTTTCGAGAAGAATCTGAGAGAGTAATTGAATTTCCATGAGGTATAAATCATTCAAACTTAATTTTTCTCGCGAATGGATGCAGCATTAGTCATTAAAATAAATTCGATGGGTTCGACGACAGTGAGGCAGAAATGTTGATTTTTGATGATTATCCATGAGGAAGTTATTTAGGATAGACTTAGGACTATTACTTTTTCTAGTTTATGGGGGGCTCTCTTCAGTCAGAAGAGTGTGATACTTTGTGATAGGGGAGAGGGGGGCTAGAAAAGTCTCATAAATTGCTTTTCATAATTTATGGATGCTCCCCAATGAACGAATAGCAGTTCTTGTAAGGAGGGAATAATGAACTGATAATTAAAAATGGGTTGATATGAATAGTGCTGCTCTCAAGCGTCTGATTTTGAAAATGCTAAATGTAAACAAGGCGGCCTCGCCCTGAAATCTGCCACCGCCCCACAGTTCTTCTGGTTCATGTCATTTATAGTGTAAAATACTATGGTAAATATTTACATCTATTTTGTCTGTTATTATCACAAATTTTTTTTTAACGTGAGCGTTTAACAATGTTTTTTTCATTTTTGTTTTTGTTTAAAGCCTTATAAGAACCTTCCATGACGTAAATTAGTATTTTTTGCTCTTCATATAAATTATTTGTATCTTAAATTTCAGGAATATATGTTGTCCTGATGCAGCCTAATAATGTAGTTATTAATAATTAAAGATTGAATGAAGAGAGGAACCGGTTTAATGTGGCGTTATAACTATCGACCTAGTTTATTTTATTTTTTATTCTAGAAAATTAATGGTAAATGAAATAATTTATATTTTCTTCGATGTACATTATCTATATTTTTAAAGGTTGTTAAAACGGTTTTATTTTTGAAAATCGTCCCTCAACAAAAATTTACTTCAGTTGTTGTAGTCACAGAAGAATGCTGAATGAAACAGTACAATATTTAATTACAACAAAAGTGTTTTTTTGGTTTAGCAACCGAAAGCCGTATTAATTACGTTTATTGGAATTTTAATGGTTTCTTAGCAAAAAAAAACTAAGTGATTTTGTGATGGAATTTGTAAATAATGAACTTTTCAGCGATTAGCATTGTCTCATAATAATCTAATTTGGTATGTAAATCGGAAAATTTGATTTTTTTCTGTTTAAATATTTCTTACATATTCAATATCTTGCTGACCACCATTCATGTAGATAGCCCGTCGATAATAACGACAGCAGTGATGTGACACTAAACCCAACATGAAGGGAATCCCATATAAGACGGATCAAAACAATATATCTTGAAAACTACGAAGAATTGAAGAAAACGTCTAGTATTTTTGGTTCTCTTTCGTGGGTGGTGTTATATGTATTGATATTTAACGCCATTGAAAGATGGAAATCGTCCTATAGACCTATAATAATGGATTTAATCGGTCATTACTTTTTATATGTTATACTTTATATAACAGTTAAAAATTTAAAACATATTTTCCGCAGAAGCGATTTCAAAATGGCAAAAATTGAACCTTTTTTTCATATTTAACTTATTGTTATTTACAGAAAAGCTTTCGTATTGTTCAGAATTTTATTGTGGTTAAAGCAGACTCGGTTGCTTCAAAAACATTTTAAATAGCTTCATTGGAGAAAAAAGTGTCAATGATAGGCGTAAAGATTTTTCCAAAGACATAGGTTTCACACTTAATGCCATATCCTGCATAAACAACTCATTAACATATCGAAAGACTGATTACTGGTCGTTAGAGGGATCTAGATTCACATACAAAATTACTTGTCGATACATTCATTTTATCGGGAGCTATCGTGTTTCTTTTCTTTAGCATTTCTTTTTCTCTTCTGAAATTTGGAGGACGGAAAACATGAAATTCCGTTGAAAATTCCGCATCGAATTTTTGACCGATTACATAACTTTCCCTATACTTCGTAGAGCTGGGAGGTAAAAGGTGACCCACCTCTGATTCGAATAATCATTTATTCAAATTGTTATTTAAATACAAATTTATTTAAATTTCATTTTTCATTTTCCTCTGAAAGTAATGCCTATGTTGGCATATTTTATTTGTTTTCAAATGAAAGCACTAATACAAAAAAAAAAAAAAAGAAAATCGTTGTTTCTCTTTTTTATTTTATTTTCCGCTTAAAATTGATGTTTTTTCTGTTTCAAAAAACATTATGTGTCCAAATGTCACCTCTTCTGGAAAGTTTTAAATTTTGATGGACATAATGCGTTTTGATGCTTACATATAGAAATTTATATTTACCAGAATCCACTTTAATTTTTAGTTTATTTTATTTTTTCCAACAGGGGGAATCTTATCCTGAATTTCCTAATAGTTCAGAGTTCATCCATTGTGCAAGTACAGAAACTGTTGATTTAATTGAAGAAGAAATGTCGCCAACAGAAAAAGACTTGAACATTTCCTGCGACTCACTTCTACTGTCTCTTCACTCAAGTGGCCACTCCATGGATCGAGAAGAGGACGTTAAAGACATACCTAGGGTTAACAATAAAGAGATTCTTCCTGCTTTCCTTGACGTTGCTGTGGGAAAGGTTGTAGTTATATAATGGATTATTATTTTTGCTTAGTTATTATAACTCATGCCCGGGCTTTAACTACGAGGTCATATCGCCTACTACCAGAGCGCTCTTTCGTCACTCTGGAGGACATGAGCCCGACTCTACTATTGGAGTCCTAAATTTTGTCTACTCTAAATTTTTATTCGTTGTTTAACGAGTACCTGACATCGTACAGACTTGGGACCATCGCTTAACGTCCCATCCGAAGGACGTTTGCTTAAGTTTATTTTACCTCCCAGATAAAATAGACTAAGGGCCGAGCTCATGATCTTGAGCTCAGAAGGCAAGCACGCATACCACTGAACTACTGGCGCCCTCAGTTAGGTATTGTTGACTTATGCCCAGGCATTAACTTTTAATTATATTAAAATTACATTTAAATCACTACGTAGAACATACCCGAGTGGAGTTGCTGGATTTAAACTAACGGATTCGATGTATGAATTTTTCTAATAATGTAATTTTTGCATACTTTTAACTTATTTCAATATATTTATATATATTTTGCATGCGTACCAAGTACATCATGCGGCTCGCAAGTGCAAAACGATTGCCGACCCCTCCCTTTGTGTAAAACAAATGTTTAGAATTATTGGAGAACCAACTTAGTTATAATTCTTAATTGAAGGGCGGATTTACTGCTTAGACCCAATCGGCACGTGTCTATAGGCCCTCCAAAATAGGCGGACCCCAAAAGGCAAAAATGACTATTTGTTAATTATTAACAATTGACTATTATACTCAGAATATATTTCGATGTTCTGTATCGATAGATTTAGATAAAAAATATTGAAATAATCGAAGTATTCCCCCCCCCCCCCCCTCCCTAGGTTGTAAAAATAGGACAACCTAGCAAACTTAGGCGCGGTGTACACTGGAAAAAACAGTTCCATGAAACGTTTTTCTAGAAACTAGTTTCATGTGGACATGCTCATAGAGGTAACAGTTTTTCATCAGTTTCGTCATGTCGTTTGATGTAGTTGATGCGTTTGTTTTGTGGTGGTGGCTGCGGAAGAAGGAAAAAAAGAACGTATGTATTGGGTTCACCCTTTGATCAGAGATCGGCAACACGGCACTTACGTTGCTGTAGTCCTTTTTTTTCAACTGATTCCGCTAACTTCATTTGAAAGGGAATGGAAACATTCGCCATACCTAAAAACGTCCAACAAACATGCAAAGTCTTTATTCAATGAAAATTACAAGTCTCGAAACGTGAAACTGAAGTCACAAGAAACCGTTTTTACAAGTTGTATGAAACCGGGTTTCAAGAAACTGATGTTACTTGAGTTTCATGAAACGCTATGTGTACGGCCCTGTGCGGTTTTTGAATACCTTGAAAATACATTTAATATTTACGAAGATAAATAATTCCAAATGTAATAAGTTTTCAGTTATTTTGGAACAATATTTATCATATCAGTTTCTTACTTGGATTATTTCGATAACCTTTATCTAAATATGGCTGATATAAATAAAATACTACTCTTTCATGTACTGTTTACATTATATTTTATCTTATTTTAATAAATAACAGTTTGATTGTGTTTATAGAGTCCATCGATGTCGGGAAGTGAGACAGAAGACCCACTGACAGTACTCAGATCTGATAAAGAGTTGGAGGTTCTTTGTCAGCTAGTCAACTTGGAAAAAGAAGATCTGGATATTAAATATCTCAAAAAAAAATTATACGAAGAAAAAATGCCATTTAAAAACTGCCATTTGTGTTCATTTAAAACAAAAAGAAAAAATCACTTTCTTAAACATTTACGACTTCATTCAAAGGTGAGTCTACATCTCTTAAACCTGATCGAATTAATGAATAAATTAATTATTCAACATATAAACAATACATTGTCGTTCGAAAACTGGAAGAGTTACCACACTCTTAACTCATTATTTCTTATTTTTCTTTCAACTGATGATGCAGAAAATGCGAAACTGGTTGCGCTCTAGTAGAAGATATGACCTCATAGTTCAAGCCAGTGCATGAATCACAATAACTAACTATTATATAGATTGATGGAGGGAATTTGAGTTCGAAAAATTGAACATAACACAACAATAGCAAATAATAAAATTAATATATTCATAAAGAAAAAAATGTACATAATAAATATAAATAAAGGAGCGAAGCCGCTTTCAGATTCTTCGAAGCAAAGTAATATTTCACTCTTTCTCTTCATCGTCTTCTTCTTCCTCTGTTTCATCTATTAACATAAATATCAATACAAATATATATTTTTCATAAAAATATCATTGGGCAGATACTTCCCGCCATCAACAAGCTCAATACATCACGACCCAGTTAACTTTAATTGTTCGCCTTGATTCGTATGCAATCCTGCTTAGGTGAGCTTCAGCCTGTAAAGAAGACCCTTCCTCAAGTTATATCTTAGATTTAGTACAAAAGAGAGCAGACGAGTCCAAATCCCGTTCGGAAACTGTCGGTTTTATTATTTTCTAAAAACATCCAACACTAAATCAAAACATCTTTTCAAACTAATGATCCGGTTTTTTTTTCATATTCTCGATAATTTGCACTTATTTGTCATATTTATGAAGGTAAAAAAAGTCAATTGTTGGTGGATATCAATTCTTTCCATATCAATCCTATATGTCTATATCATTCGACTTCATCCCTAGCGTCCCATTATCCAATTAATAAATTAAATAAATAAGAAAAAATGTAAGAGACTGAAGTATTCAATAATGTATCGTGATCTGTGGTGTAATAAAGTAGTGTTTTTGTAAGTATTTTCGACCTTTTTTTAAATTCTGACATATTGCTTGCCGTTCCGAGTTCACTATTTTTCACTGGTCGAGGTCCAAATAAGAATATATTTAAAATACAAGTGTTATTAAAAATATTTTTTAATGCATTTTTTCATTGTGACGTAAACAAATGTCTATATGAGAAAGAGTATTTAATAAATACAGTATTATATTAGTAATACTCTATAATAGAATATTTAATACAGAATTATAGTAGTAATACACTATAAGAATATTTAATACAGTATTATAGTAGTGATACTGTATAATAGTTTATTTATTTAATAATAGTTATAATTAGTTGTTAAATCCAGTATGTTTCCTTGCATTTTTGCGACTCTTTGCTAAGCCTACTTAGACGCTGTAATGTTCTTAATATGGTTTTTTTACCAGTGGAAAAAAATAATAATCGTACATGGACACACCGACAGAATGCTTTTTTTTTTGTCGGAAGTCATGAAATTCCGGCGAAAACTGAACATGGAATTGCTAACCGGCGGGCTCTGAATGAGGGGGTGTGTTTTGGGACCACTTTGTGCACTGTGCGGTGATGCGCCTCTGATCGTATCTCTAATTTGTAAAATGTATTTGAATAATGTTGCAGACGGACAACACGTACTTGTGTTCCAAATGTGACTTCAAGGCAATACGCAGGAGTATAGTAAGTAGACACGAGAGAGAACATACTGAAGAGTTGATCTGTAAGGCATGTCAGTTTGTTACTTCACATCAGTCATTACTTCGAGATCACATCCTGACCCACCATTCTCTGCAGGTACACACAATCTAGAGTATATACAAGACGCTGAAGGGTTCCGGAGGCGAACATCGCGTTTATGTATCTATATAATAAAAATGACTGGCTAATTTTGCTAAGCGCAAAACTCGAGAACGGCTGGACCAATTCGGCTAATTTTTTTTTTTTTTTTTCAAATATTCGTTGAAGTCCGAGGAAGGTTCTTACGAAGAGAGTTCCTAGCGGTCAACTGGGGGGGAGGGGGGGGGGCCTAAGCACAAAAATTACTCTAGCGCATTAACGGATGGACGGATTATCATGAAATTTCACATGTAGTGTTCTTAAAATCCAAGTTGAAAAATAGGCTATGTGGCGTTCATAAATTTTGAATGGTAGGGGGGGTTGTAAGGGGGGCCTAAATATAAAGATAGTGCTAAGTCATTAACGGATGATCGGATTGTCATGGAATTTGACATGTAGTATGCTTAAAGTCCAAATTGAAAAATACGCTACGTGACGTCTCAAAATTGTCAACGGGAGGGGGGTATGGGGGGGGGGGGGGCAAGCATATACCTAAATAGTAGTTTCAAAAGCAATATTTAAAAATTGGCTGTGGCCCTTTTGGACGGGAGGGTCGGGGGTGCGTTAATGCTGAATGAATCTCACATGGAGCTTTCTTAAAGATGGGATATAGCCCTAATTTTAATAGGGTGGGTTTCCTAAGCATGTATTACCTAGGAGGTCCACCGTTGCACGGTAAATAATAGCTATCACCAGCGTTCTTAAGCACAAAATACCTAGGGCAGCCGCTGTTGCAAGGCACATACTAGCTGCGATGCCCTGCATTCCTAACTACATACCTACTATCTGTGTTGCCCAGCGTTCCTAAGAACTTAATACCTGGTTGCACGGAGTTGCAAGGCGCATACTATCTAAGGTGCCCGGCGTTCTTAAGTAGGAACTAGCTGTGGTTCCAAGTGGTCAAAAAAAAAAAAAAAAAAAAATCCTGTCCAATAGCTCTTGACAGAACGACGTCTGTCGGGTCAGCTAGTTAATTAATACATATTTAATAATTATAATGAACTGAAATGTAGCTTGTGGTTATATTATGTAGTATGAAGAAGGGGGGATCAGGCTTATGGTCGAAAAAAACAAACTTGTAGAATTTCTGCACTCAGTGTGCCTTCTTCAGGGCCTGTATTGACATATATACGATATCAGTGAGTAAACGCAACAATTAAGTAAATATATAACAATAAAAACTAAAAGTGACTAAACAAACAAAACATACAACATACATTTTAAAATATTTAAACTAAAATAAAATAAAAATTTGGTACCTAAATATAACCTCCATAATGAGCGAACAAAAGTTTTAAAAATGTAAACTCAAACCAAAAATCATGTCTAAGCAATAAGTAAATGTACCTAAACAAACTTACAACATTAACGAATGAAATTATTTAAAATAAAAAGAAATATATTATTAATCGGGTTAGAATTTTTAAATTGTATACACTCACTGCATTCAAAAATTCTTAACCATTTAATGATATATTTTGTTTTATTTTAATTGATTGTATTCGTTAATGTTGTAAGTTTGTTTATTTACTTACTGTTTATTTATCTTACTTGTCTTATTCGTTACTTACTTATTGTTTAAATATCATATTTTTTTTAAATTAATTTTCCCAAAACAAATAAATATACAATACTTTAAAATTATATTTTTGAGAAGATTTTTTTAAATATCTTGTTTGGATTTTATGCCTGCGACTTTTTGGTCGAAAACACCGCCGTTTTTATTTATGGCTTCTGCAGACTTTTACAGTCCTTAGGAGGCGACAATTTGTCAAATTTTAAAAATCAATTTCAGATTTATGTTATTCATTATTTGAGTTGTTCGATCGGTTTCTTTGGTATTCCTATACATTCTCAGGGGAATTCACGTTTTTTGGGATTATATATTGTAGCGGTCTGTTTGACTCTACATAAACATCTCGTGTGGAGAGAGAGTAATACGGCCGAAACAGACCACGCCTACTGGAGTGATAGTAAGGTTGCATGGAGGTTATTCGGATTGCATAGAAGTAATAATGTTAATGATATTTATTGATGATTGACACGGCGTTTTTCCGCCATCACACAGCACTGTACACTGGATACTAAACTTAAAACAACGTAATAGCGCGACTAGAAAACAGATAAACACGCACACCTGACAGCAGACAACAACACACTGGCGGTTTATTTGTTCTAGCGCACCCTACAAACGCGCCAGCTGCCCCGCCGTCCCCTTCCAGTCTGCCGCCAGACTACCGGATTACTGGACGTGCCGGAGTGGAGCACGGCCGGATTACAGAGACTCCACTGTATATATATATATATATACATTTTAAATTAGATTTATTTTAGAATGGGTTAGAATTTAGATTAGTCAGTGAGTTGTTAGCTGTTTCACTTTGTTATTATCTAATTGTTGTCTTAATATTTCAGAATATTTTAATGAGGAAAAGACGAAGAAAGAAAAAAGTTAACAATAATGAAGAGTTACAGTGTCCTGAGGTAAGAATACTGAATATATATACATGTCTCTTAGTTATTTGTTGTAATTATTATATTAGTTTATATATCTGTAGCCAGTGTCGTTAATGTGAGGAGGGACTCCGGTCAACTCCCTACCATGACCTGTCTCTCCTCATCTGGCATAGTTACTCTCCCCATCACAACGGAAATGGCATATACAAATATATATCTGTTCTTTATGTTAAATATTCCTTCTGTCAATCAGAATCTTCTTTAGAACATATTTACTGAGTCGACTTATACATTGAAACACCAAGTCAAAACGTAACTCTATAAAAGGAAGATTCTGTTTGACAGAAGAATAGTTAACATAAAGAACACAGGTATAATAGACTGATGATGGGAGTGCTTCCCAAAATGTCTGTAATTGCTATTTTTAAAGCAAAAATTTAATTTTTTTTTATTGCTCTTGCAATTACCACGTGAAAATTAACAATGAAGCTAAGTCAACTTCTAGGTGTTACAGTAAACTAACGTATGCTGCTAATTTTAGGAATATACTGTTTGTGTGCAATTAATTTTGGAGCGTTATTAAGTAAATATTATTAAATTTTGTGAATTTTGAATTTGTTATATTTCGAGTAGAAATATGAGGCACAAAAACCTCTTCGTTAAATGACAAAACCGGGTAAGATGACGGATTTGGCTTTTCAGAAATATTTGACTGATTCTGAACACCACTCTATGTAACGTTAAATCTAGCCAAATAATAGCTTCCAAAAGTTCATGTTTTCTGAGAAAAAAATATTTCAGATTTTCTTAAATAAACTTTTTTGTCGATAATCCGTATCCCCAATTTCACTTGGGAAGCACTCACCATTATGTACCATCATATAAAAATTTAAAATTGTATAACTTATAAATATTCCAAGAAGTTCGCATTCGGATTATAATAACTAGTCCAAAACTATTTTTGTTTACCTGTAACCCTATTGTTTTCTTTCGCAGCATACACACAATAATGAGATCAAGTGTGAGGTTTACCTTGTGTTTGTGAAATCGTTCGTGAATCGTAAGTGTCATTTGTGGGCGATTTAAAAAAATAAAGTCTCTGGTTTTGAGGTTGAGGAAGAATATGCTTGATTTGAGGAGACCAGTATAATATTCACTTGATCAAGTTGGTTTGAAACGAACACAAGTTGTCCTTGGTCTCCGCAAAACATATTCATTTTATTTTTGTTAACGTTTCGCCATTAGGGAATTATCAAAACTTTTGTGATAAAATTTTTAAAAAATGTATAACTATTATAGTTTTATATGGTCGTCAATATCAAAATTTTATTAATCAAACACCATTTGACCTGTTAACCTGATGTCTTTGAAAACTGGTCATTTTTGAAAACAAGTAAATTTCACACTTGCCTTCTTATTGTGTATATGTTGCGAGAAAAAACAATGGGGTTACAGGTAAATAGTTTTGGACTAGTGATTAGACCGCCGATACGTCCGAACGCAAATTTCTTGAAATATTCATGCATTATACCCTTTGAATCACTTTGAAATTTCTATATATGTTTTAGGGGTACTGATGAAATAATGGTGAGTGCCTCCCGAATATTCTTTTTTTTTTTCTTGTTATAATATATTCTGATGAATAATAAGTATACTGTTGTCATATCTTTCGGTGGATACCGTCGTCACTGGTCGAGGACTACAGCAGCCAGTGACGACGGTATACACCGAAAGGTATGACAACAGTAACATATTTACTGGCATACTAACCCCTTAGATTATATACCAATAATAAGTATATTTATGATATATTATAAGCGCAATGAAATTGGAGAACTGATAATCGACAACATGATTTACAAAAAGATTTATTTTATAAGCTAATATTTGTCTAGGTTTAAGATTATGTAGAAAGTGATATTCAGCCAAATTTTTGCGAAAGGCCATTTCGCCATTTTACTCAGCTCTGGACGTGCTACTGAAGGCATGGTCCTATGGGTTTGAGGTTTCATGTAGATATAAAGATATCAGTTGGTACTTGTCTTTCAGTTGCAAATAAAAAGTTTGGGAACCGCTGTCATAAAAGTGTGTTTGGATTTATATTGTGGTGTTATATTTCAGTGTCCGTACCGATGTGAGGACAGAGAACGACTGAGCCGCCACCAGAGTTCAGTGCACTCAGAGACCCGGCCATATCTGTGCACCTCCTGCGGGCTCCGGTTCAAGAGGTCCGACACATTGGCTCAACACGCCGCAGCTCTTCACGCGGCTGGCCTCCCTTGTCCTGTCTGCGGCCGACATTGCCGCTCTCCTACACATCTCAGAACACATCTGGTAAGCCCGTAACTGTTGCTTGTCTCAGGGAATCATCGGTATGGTACTTCCCCAATCCCTGAAAATATTAGTAACATGATAATGTTGTTAGTTCCGATCTAGGTCGGGGAAGTGGCTGTTGACATTATGTTTTTTTTTAAAATCTGATTCAAGAGTAATGTATTTATGATACATCTGTTGCTTTTCCGGAAGACTGACTTAAGTATAAAAATGATAGGGTTGTGTGCCCCGGGAGTCCCTGTCTGCTGCCCCCTGATCCCTTGCTGTGGTTGGCCCTGCGGGCTGGGTGCCCCGAGAGTCCCTGTCTGCTCCCCCCTGATCCCTTGGTGTGGTTGGCCCTGCGGGCTGTGTGCCCCGGAAGTCCCTGTCTGCTCCCCCCTGATCCCTTGATGTGGTTGGCCCTGCGGGCTGTGTGCCCCGGGAGTCCCTGTCTGCTGCCCCCTGATCCCTTGCTGTGGTTGGCCCTGCGGGCTGTGTGCCCCGGGAGGCCCTGTCTGCTCCTCCCTGATCCCTTGCTGTGGTTGGCCCTGCGGGCTGTGTGCCCCGGGAGTCCCTGTCTGCTCCCCCCTGATCCCTTGCTGTGGTTGGCCCTGCGGGCTGTGTACCCCGGGAGTCCCTGTCTGCTGTCCCCTGATCCCTTGGAGTGGTTGGCCCTGCGGGTTGTGTACCCCGGGAGTCCCTGTCTGCTGCCCCCTGATCCCTTGGTGTGGTTGGCCCTGCGGGCTGTGTACCCCGGGAGTCCCTGTCTGCTCCCCCCTGATCCCTTGCTGTGGTTGGCCCTGCGGGTCGTGTGCCCCGGGAGTCCCTGTCTGCTGCCCCCTGATCCCTTGCTGTGGTTGGCCCTGCGGGCTGTGTGCCTCGGGAGTCCCTGTCTGCTCCCCCCTGATCCCTTGGTGGGGTTGGCCCTGCGGGCTGTGTGCCCCGGGAGTCCCTGTCTGCTCCTCCCTGATCCCTTGGTGTGGTTGGCCCTGCGGGCTGTGTACCCCGGGAGTCCCTGTCTGCTCCCCCCTGATCCCTTGCTGTGGTTGGCCCTGCGGGTTGTGTGCCCCGGGAGTCCCTGTCTGCTCCCCCCTGATTCCTTGCTGTGGTTGGCCCTGCGGGCTGTGTACCCCGGGAGTCCCTGTCTGCTGCCCCCTGATCCCTTGGTGTGGTTGGCCCCTGCGGGCTGTGTGTCCCGGGAGTCCCTGTCTGCTCCCCCCTGATCCCTTGGTGTGGTTGGCCCTGCGGGCTGTGTGCCCCGGGAGTCCCTGTCTGCTCCCCTCTGATCCCTTGGTGTGGTTGGCCCTGCGGGCTGTGTGCCCCGGGAGTCCCTGTCTGCTCCCCTCTGATCCCTTGGTGTGGTTGGCCCTGCGGGCTGTGTGCCCCGGGAGTCCCTGTCTGCTCCCCCCTGATCCCTTGCTGTGGTTGGCCCTGCGGGTCGTGTGCCCCGGGAGTCCCTGTCTGCTGCCCCCTGATCCCTTGCTGTGGTTGGCCCTGCGGGCTGTGTGCCTCGGGAGTCCCTGTCTGCTCCCCCCTGATCCCTTGGTGGGGTTGGCCCTGCGGGCTGTGTGCCCCGGGAGTTCCTGTCTGCTCCTCCCTGATCCCTTGGTGTGGTTGGCCCTGCGGGCTGTGTACCCCGGGAGTCCCTGTCTGCTGTCCCCTGATCCCTTGGAGTGGTTGGCCCTGCGGGTTGTGTGCCCCGGGAGTCCCTGTCTGCTCCCCCCTGATTCCTTGCTGTGGTTGGCCCTGCGGGCTGTGTACCCCGGGAGTCCCTGTCTGCTGCCCCCTGATCCCTTGGTGTGGTTGGCCCTGCGGGCTGTGTGCCCCGGGAGTCCCTGTCTGCTCCCCTCTGATCCCTTGGTGTGGTTGGCCCTGCGGGCTGTGTGCCCCGGGAGTCCCTGTCTGCTCCCCTCTGATCCCTTGGTGTGGTTGGCCCTGCGGGCTGTGTGTCCCGGGAGTCCCTGTCTGCTCCCCCCTGATCCCTTGGTGTGGTTGGCCCTGCGGGCTGTGTACCCCGGGAGTCCCTGTCTGCTGCCCCCTGATCCCTTGGTGTGGTTGGCCCTGCGGGCTGTGTGCCCCGGGAGTCCCTGTCTGCTCCCCTCTGATCCCTTGGTGTGGTTGGCCCTGCGGGCTGTGTGCCCCGGGAGTCCCTGTCTGCTCCCCTCTGATCCCTTGGTGTGGTTGGCCCTGCGGGCTGTGTGTCCCGGGAGTCCCTGTCTGCTCCCCCCTGATCCCTTGGTGTGGTTGGCCCTACGGGCTGTGTGCCCCGGGAGTCCCTGTCTGCTCCCCTCTGATCCCTTGGTGTGGTTGGCCCTGCGGGCTGTGTGCCCCGGGAGTCCCTGTCTGCTCCCCTCTGATCCCTTGGTGTGGTTGGCCCTGCGGGCTGTGTGCCCCGGGAGTCCCTGTCTGCTCCCCCCTGATCCCTTGCTGTGGTTGGCCCTGCGGGTCGTGTGCCCCGGGAGTCCCTGTCTGCTGCCCCCTGATCCCTTGCTGTGGTTGGCCCTGCGGGCTGTGTGCCTCGGGAGTCCCTGTCTGCTCCCCCCTGATCCCTTGGTGGGGTTGGCCCTGCGGGCTGTGTGCCCCGGGAGTTCCTGTCTGCTCCTCCCTGATCCCTTGGTGTGGTTGGCCCTGCGGGCTGTGTACCCCGGGAGTCCCTGTCTGCTGTCCCCTGATCCCTTGGAGTGGTTGGCCCTGCGGGTTGTGTGCCCCGGGAGTCCCTGTCTGCTCCCCCCTGATTCCTTGCTGTGGTTGGCCCTGCGGGCTGTGTACCCCGGGAGTCCCTGTCTGCTGCCCCCTGATCCCTTGGTGTGGTTGGCCCTGCGGGCTGTGTGCCCCGGGAGTCCCTGTCTGCTCCCCTCTGATCCCTTGGTGTGGTTGGCCCTGCGGGCTGTGTGCCCCGGGAGTCCCTGTCTGCTCCCCTCTGATCCCTTGGTGTGGTTGGCCCTGCGAGCTGTGTGCCCCGGGAGTCCCTGTCTGCTCCCCTCTGATCCCTTGGTGTGGTTGGCCCTGCGGGCTGTGTGCCCCGGGAGTCCCTGTCTGCTCCCCTCTGATCCCTTGGTGTGGTTGGCCCTGCGGGCTGTGTGGCCCGGGAGTCCCTGTCTGCTCCCCTCTGATCCCTTGGTGTGGTTGGCCCTGCGGGTTGTGTGCCCCGGGAGTCCCTGTCTGCTCCCCTCTGATCCCTTGGTGTGGTTGCCCTGCGGGCTGTGTACCCCGGGAGTCCCTGTCTGCTGCCCCCTGATCCCTTGGTGTGGTTGGCCCTGCGGGCTGTGTGCCCCGGGAGTCCCTGTCTGCTCCCCTCTGATCCCTTGGTGTGGTTGGCCCTGCGGGCTGTGTGCCCCGGGAGTCCCTGTCTGCTCCCCTCTGATCCCTTGGTGTGGTTGGCCCTGCGGGCTGTGTGTCCCGGGAGTCCCTGTCTGCTCCCCTCTGATCCCTTGGTGTGGTTGGCCCTGCGGGCTGTGTGCCCCGGGAGTCCCTGTCTGCTCCCCCCTGATCCCTTGGTGTGGTTGGTCCTGCGGGTTGAACCCGGGAGTCCCCCCTGTCTGATCCCTTGGTGTGGTTGGCCCTGCGGGCTGTGTGCCCCGGGAGTCCCCCCTGTCTGCTCCCCCCTGATCCCTTGGTGTGGTTGGCCCTGCGGGCTGTGTGCCCCGGGAGTCCCCCCTGTCTGCTCCCCCCTGATCCCTTGGTGTGGTTGGCCCTGCGGGCTGTGTGCCCCGGGAGTCCCTGTCTGCTCCCCTCTGATCCCTTGGTGTGGTTGGCCCTGCGGGCTGTGTGCCCCGGGAGTCCCTGTCTGCTCCCCTCTGATCCCTTGGTGTGGTTGGCCCTGCGGGCTGTGTGCCCCGGGAGTCCCTGTCTGCTCCCCCCTGATCCCTTGGTGTGGTTGGTCCTGCGGGTTGAACCCGGGAGTCCCCCCTGTCTGCTCCCCCCTGATCCCTTGGTGTGGTTGGTCCTGCGGGTTGAACCCGGGAGTCCCCCCTGTCTGCTCCCCCCTGATCCCTTGGTGTGGTTGGTCCTGCGGGTTGAACCCGGGAGTCCCCCCTGTCTGCTCCCCCCTGATCCCTTGGTGTGGTTGGTCCTGCGGGTTGAACCCGGGAGTCCCCCCTGTCTGCTCCCCCCTGATCCCTTGGTGTGGTTGGTCCTGCGGGTTGAACCCGGGAGTCCCCCCTGTCTGCTCCCCTCTGATCCCTTGGTGTGGTTGGTCCTGCGGGTTGAACCCGGGAGTCCCCCCTGTCTGCTCCCCCCTGATCCCTTGGTGTGGTTGGTCCTGCGGGTTGAACCCGGGAGTCCCCCCTGTCTGCTCCCCCCTGATCCCTTGGTGTGGTTGGTCCTGCGGGTTGAACCCGGGAGTCCCCCCTGTCTGCTCCCCCCTGATCCCTTGGTGTGGTTGGTCCTGCGGGTTGAACCCGGGAGTCCCCCCTGTCTGCTCCCCCCTGATCCCTTGGTGTGGTTGGTCCTGCGGGTTGAACCCGGGAGTCCCCCCTGTCTGCTCCCCCCTGATCCCTTGCTGTGGTTGGCCCTGCGGGCTGTGTGCCCCGGGAGTCCCCCCTGTCTGCTCCCCTCTGATCCCTTGGTGTGGTTGGCCCTGCGGGCTGTGTGCCCCGGGAGTCCCTGTCTGCTCCCCCCTGATCCCTTGGTGTGGTTGGTCCTGCGGGTTGAACCCGGGAGTCCCCCCTGTCTGCTCCCCCCTGATCCCTTGCTGTGGTTGGCCCTGCGGGCTGTGTGCCCCGGGAGTCCCTGTCTGCTCCCCCCTGATCCCTTTGTGTGGTTGACCCTGCGGGCTGTGTGCCCCGGGAGTCCCTGTCTGCTCCCCCCTGATCCCTTGGTGTGGTTGGTCCTGCGGGTTGAACCCGGGAGTCCCCCCTGTCTGCTCCCCCCTGATCCCTTGGTGTGGTTGGTCCTGCGGGTTGAACCCGGGAGTCCCCCCTGTCTGCTCCCCCCTGATCCCTTGGTGTGGTTGGCCCTGCGGGCTGTGTGCCCCGGGAGTCCCTGTCTGCTCCCCCCTGATCCCTTGGTGTGGTTGGTCCTGCGGGTTGAACCCGGGAGTCCCCCCTGTCTGCTCCCCCCTGATCCCTTGGTGTGGTTGGTCCTGCGGGTTGAACCCGGGAGTCCCCCCTGTCTGCTCCCCCCTGAGCCCCAGATATATTTTTTGAATATTTAACACTCTTTGATATACTTATTTTTCAGACTGTGCATTCCGACGCTCGGCCATTTCTCTGTGAAATCTGTGGTTGTCGCTTCAAGACTGCAGGAATACATCGAAGACACACTCAGACTAAACATAGTTCGTAGTGGAAAATTGGCTAAATGTAATTTCTTGACAAATAAGTGCCTTATTTAGTTTTTAACTGTCAAATTTTTCCTTTGATTTTAAATGAAGTAACCTACGAGTGCATTAATATTTTATTTATTTATTTGACTATTCCAACTCTATAAGTGAGAAGTGGTACTACTTTAGATCAAAATTAACTTTCATATTTCCACTACTTGAGGATCCTCGCAGTGGATAAAACGTGTTTTTGCTAAGTTTGTGTAGAAAAATGTATTTATTTTTTTAAACATTGTCTATTTCACAAAATATCTGGAATACTTTTCTGTATTGCTACCATCTTGAGTCATTTTCGTTTTTATTTTTAATGTTTTTCAAGTTTTTAAGACTTGACAAGAGAAAGAGACAGGGAAAACCCTCATGGGGCTGGAGAAGGGCCATTTCGGAATGTGAACTTATTTAGTATTTGTTAAGTCGTGGCTCAAGATGGTAGCAATACTGAATGAAAGTACTCCATATATTTTGCGAAATGGACATTTTTTTTTTTAAACATACGTTTTTCTTAATTTTTCTATTAAGTTTTTCACAATATCTCTGCAAAAAAAAAAAGTTAATATCGATATATTTTATGTTATAACTTGGATTTTTCCAAAAACGATCGATATAACGTATCGTACATCTCATAAAGATTTATTTTCATTTCATTTTAAAAGAAAGTTTTGTTAAAAAGTTATTTTGCTAAATATAGAGTAATTTGAGTGGGTTCCTATTATAATTTCACTGTCTGGGAGGTAAAAGCAGAGCTCAATTTCGAAAAACTTCCATAGATTTTAAGTTTGTAAGTACATATCAGGTCACTCAAGCATTCTAGGCGAATGAGGCAAAAAAAAAAAAGCTTTCTTTGGTTATATGTAAACATGTTTTTCTGTTTATACGTATGTACAATGTACATTTTTTAAATGTATATATATTACAATAAAATTTCTCCACTCAACATTTTTTCAAGAAATGTTATTCAGACTAAATATTTTGTGCCTTATATTTACAAATATAATAACTGTTATTGTAAGAAGGCTTGAGTTTTATTAATGTTAATTAAAATTTAAAAATATGTTGAAATGTGTAATAATTTGTTAGTTGCTTACGTTTCAGGTCAGTAGAACATAATATTTGAATAAAAACATTACTGGAAGGATATCTAAGTGAATGTTTTCAGTATTATTTATCTAATTTTAGAAAAATATAAAAGTACAAATTAGCGAATGCCAAATTTGATTTTGCGATTTGACAAACGAGACAGGTGTACGTTGACTCTCAGGATATTAGCTTCATAAATAGAAAATGTTTACATTAAACTACATATATTGAAATAATAAACTCTATTTCAATAAATTGTAGCAATTGTCTAAAATATTCGAGTCAGTGTCCTATTCTGAGTTCAGTATCTTATATTTTCAGTGAATATTTTTGAAAGAGCAAAATATTTAATTTCGCTAACTATAAACGTACTCCTCCAGTACAAGAACCTCACTATTTATTAAAATTATATCTTTGTATATTTTTTCCAAATATATTTTTTCGATTTTTTTGTATTATAAATTTAATGAAGTGTTTAGTATTACTATTATTTTATCGAGTATTATATAACACTTTGTATTATGTTTATTAAATTGTTGAATATTACCATTATATATATATATTTTTTTTTTTTTTCACAAATATTCTTCCTAAGAGTGGCGTATTACATCCCTCTTAAACCAGAAATGTGTGACTGAGGATATAAGGTGCGGCAGAGGAAAAAAAGCTAATAATATATATTTTCGTCAAACCATAACATGGTAATAGGATACTTCATACTATTTTGTACATCAAATTATAAAAATATATATATCAGAAGAGTTTATTTTAACAGTCGCATTTACAGAGTTACAATTATACAATAAGGTTCCTTTAACCGTTACCCTTATACACTAAATACAAATCAAAAATAATGTTACATTTAAAAAAAACAATGCTACTGCTTAAGAGTAAATTTTAAAAAACTCTTAAAGAAAACAGAAAAAAATACAAAGTAACTGAATTGAATAGAAAATAAATTAATAAACATTCCAAAACAGAGATAATAATTTAGAATCATGAACGGATATTTTTGTTTCCCTCCCTGAGTTTTCCCTATTTTCTTCAAGTAAAAAGTTTTTACTGAAATTTATTATGTAGTCCAGTAGGAGCTCAATATTTAGGTCTTCATGAAATATATACTTAAATTATATACATCAACCAACAACCAATCTTAGAATATAAACAAATTTTATTGAATAAATAATAGAAAATAACATAAAATTCCTTCCTTTTTTTTTTTTTTATTTACTTTTATATCAGATATTTACAAATTTCTCAAAAATAAATACAACAAGCAAATGTGCTAAAAGAGGGATAATTGCAATGTCAAGAGGTGAGAAATCAACTCTCTAGGCACTGAGTTACTCTCATGGCTGTTACTGCTGCAACTAAGGAGGTGTCTAGGCCATTGACGCTTAAGCCGTCGTTGGGGTGCTAAAAAAATAAATAAATTAATAATAATAATAAAACTAAATGTGCTAAAAGAGGGATAAATGCAATGTCAAGAGGTGAGAAATCAACTCTCTAGTCACTGAGTCACTCTCATTACTATTACTGCTGCTACTAAGGAGGTCTCTAGGCCATTGACGCTTAAGCCGTCATTGGGGAAGTGTGGCAGAATGGAGGGCAAGGACTATTGGGGGAAAAAATAATTTTTTATACTTGGATTTAGACTCATTAATAGGCCCTCATAACCTATGATAGATAGATATGGGAATCAACAACTCACCTTATCAGTGTCTGATTTGATTATGAGGTAAAATAAATGTAGTTGATAGGAGAAGCTAGTGCTGACATTCCCTTAGATAGTCTCATTATTCACAGATCACGAGGCCAGCGTCTTCTTGGGCGCGGCATTAAGGGTTGTCGGGATGAGAGCTTAGAATGGAATTTTGTGAAGCGGAGTTGGATTAGGTCTTGGTTAGTGACATTAAAGGGAGCATTGACAATTTGTCGTAGGACTTTTGGCAGAAAAGATTGCATTCTGTTAATGTTGATGAAACTCTTGGTATAGTAAGTTTGTTCTCAACAGGTAGAACCAACTTTTTGTATTCACAAGTACATACATTTTAAATGCATCATGCACTTCTGAGAACTTAAAAAAAAATCATGAACTCGACATGAAACAAGAGAATAATGTAAAAATTCGGTGAATTTATATGTCGTTCCTATAGCGTTTACTTATAAAATTTGGTATCGATACATACATTAATTCGGCAGTTATAAAGGTTTTTGTGTCATTTAAATTGACCCCCCATTTCCTTTGGGCTTAAAATCAATAGGTGTCGTCCTTAGGGGGTTCTCGACTCATAAGGAATTTCATGTCGATATATTCGTTTTAACGAGAGTCATACATACAGATACTTTTTTTTGGAATTAGGGCGTCAGAAAAAATGGAACACATAGGGAAACTAAACATGGAATTTCAGACCGATCAAATAACTTCTAGTTTGTATAGCCGTGGAGAGTGCTCTGAGTCTGTAAGTAGTTCATACAAATGAGGTATACAGGAAAATGGAGGAAATTATATAAATCCTCCTTAACTTTCTTTAATAATAAAAAAAAATACACAAACAAATAGTATTATGATAAAAAAACAAAACAATAACATCTTAAAATTTAAACAAAGAATGTGCCAACGTTCACATTACATCTCTCAGGGCTGTGCAGGCAAGGTGACATTTGAGACCAACGGCCCATTAAGTCGTGTTTAAGGAAGCTTCATGGCCCTTCTTCACTCAAGTCATTTTTTTCTGGCTTATTGTTCGCACAAATAGACTTACTTCTTCTGAAAAATAGGAGAAAAGAGTGTTGCTTAATGTATTTGTGAAAACATAATGTAATACGATGAAGCGCGTTCAGTGATTATAATTATTTCGACTTAAAATCTCATAACGTTATAACAATGTTGTGGAAAAATAGTAATAAGTAAACTACATTTCTTAATATAATAATTTAACTTTGAAGTGTTCTCTTATAAATAAAAATGGTCTCAGAGTTGACCAATTGCAATTGCGATCTCTCCGCAATTCCATTGGGAAGCTATCTTACCATCTAGAATACACACCTTGAGTGCCTATTGAGCTCAAGATCGCGGGTTCAAAACCCGGCCGAGGATCTTCGGTTAGAGCATGCCGTCCTTCGGATCGGAAGTTGAGCGATAGTCCCGACCTTGTACCATGTAAGGTAGTCGTTAAAGACCTCTAACAAGAAATGGGAACAAACCTAGGTAGGCAAAATGTAGGACTCTCACAGTAGAGTCGAGCTCATGTGCATCAGAGCGACGAAAGAGCACTCTGGTAGTAGGCAATATGACCTCGTAGTTAAAGCCCGGACATAAACCACAATAACTAACTACAACTTGTGTTTCAAAACATAGTGGAGATTCTATTAAATATATATGTATCAAAGATCAGGAGTAGCTCAGAAAAGTGTTGTCCCGTCATCGTTCAAAAGCTAGTATGTCCATTCTAATAATCATATTTCTCGACTTTTCCTATAACAATCAACAGCAGATCACATAAGTTGTGGTGTAAATAGAATTGAACTCCGCAACTTGTCAAGTGGAAAGCTGACACCTAATTCAACTTATACACAGATCAATAAATAAACTCGAAGATGTCAGTGAAGCACCAGCAATGGGGTGTACTTTCGCACTGAATAAACAAAATAAAATATATATATATTACATTAACACAGCATTAATTCTCACATTTATTCTTTGTCTTCTCAAAAAATTGTGATTACAAACGTTTCTGGCTTTACTCCAATCAGCAGTGTAATATATCTTTTCCTTGGGTTAACTATTCCTTTTGTTATTGAGAATGTTCCATTGATACTTTCAGTGTTGACTGGATGTTCGATCATAGAACTAAACAATATGGTGTTCCATAAAATGAAGTAAATGGGAGAATTGATGCTGTGTTAATATATTATTTATGAATCAGAAATCTTCTTACACAAACCAAAAATAATAAAAATAAATATTACCAGGGGCAATGGCTAATTCCCTGGAACATTGGCAATGATGGGTTTTGGTCTTATCTTAAACACCAATTTTCTTTCAATCAATGCTTTAATTACATATTCAGTATTATCTCCATTTCTTATTTTCTCCATAATAGCATATGGCTTTTCCATGTTAACGCATTTACCGTATAAAATGTGATGACCGATTATTAAGGTAGGTACACCATTAGTCTGAAACAAAATTTTAAGATAAATGTAGCATGTCAGTTATACATACAACAGCATATAATAAAATAAATATGTATAATATGTCAGTTATACATATATGTTTGAGGGTATGGGTAGCTCAATGGTATGCTTGTTTACTAATCACTTCTTACTACATCAGTCATCTTCACATTAAAAATTGCTCTAGAAGTAGGCGATATAACCTTGTAGTTAAAGCCCGGGCATGACTCATATAACTGTATCAGCTAAGTCTTATCGTAGATGAATATAATATATTAGAATTTTCAGATAACAGCTGGTGAGATCTAAAACCCTTGGAGTAGAAATACAAAGTCATACCTGCATTCCAAAGTGAAGATCTCCAACAAATTGAGATAGTAAATTTTTTCCGCTTCTTGACTCTATTTCTCCTTGTAATTCGATTATTCCCCATTTTGGTGGGCCATCTTCATTCCTTCAATTTGTATAACAACATTTGTATAACATTACATTATAAAAAAACTATTCAGAATTGAAGTATATTACAATACAAACTTACAATTTAACAATAATTGTCATAATGAAACAAAATACTACAAATAATATAGCGAAAAACTTGCTTTAAATTGGAAGGTTCATGAAAAAAATAAAATAAATAACGTACATATATACTATCACGGCGTTAGAAGGAAAAACTGATATAAACTCAGAATTGATATCTCATTTCCCGCCTAAATTGAAGTAGGTTAAAATGTGTTATCTTTTAATCAACCAGTGTTGTGGAAAAATATTTTTCTCTTAAATTTTCGTATATCGGAAAATAAAGAATATGTATTTTATTCTGTAAATTGTTTACTGATTACCGTGTAATTATACGAGTATTATTATTTTTGTTCTATGTATTATGTGATTGTAAGTGAAGATTATTATAAAACATTTTTTTTTATTTAAAAGTTTCGCCATTTTATATCCAAGAACATATCTGAAAATGTTTCTTTTTAAAATTGCATTTTATTCCGGCGATATCAGCTCAGTCGATTGACCTGCACCAGGCATGGGGGCTAGCCCCCTCACCATATTTCTCCTCAACTTGATAGTCTACAATAAGTATAAATGAAAAATATATTCTGGCTGGTCCTAACCAAAATACTTTTGTGTCTAACAGTATAGCCAAGATCCAAACATTAACAAGTGTGTCACATTGGAGGCATGTGAGTGGCATCGACAATCCTGCAGATTTGAATTCCAGAGGCCTCATGGCGTCAGAACTTATTAACAACACACGTTGGTGGAAGGGACCACCATGGCTGTCCGACAATGCAGAATTGGGCAGTCAACTCTCTAATAGCACATTTACTAAGACCGCTGAAGACCACCTTCCTGACAAGCGCAAGGGAGTTTTCACGCTGATCACAATTAACCAAGAACCCAACAGAGTTCTCAAGGTGATAGATAGGGTGTCAAGCATGAACAAATTAATTAGAGTGATTGCTTATTGCCACAGATTTATAACACTGTTAAGAACGTCACGTGAGAATAGTGTTCAGCAGAACTTATCTCCTAAAGAATTAAATCGAGCTCTAATAATAATTATTGGACTAGTGCAACAAGAAGAATTTCGTAAAGAATTATCAGATTTAAAGGAGAATAAACATGTGCATAAGAAGAGCAAATTAATTGCATTGTCTCCCTTCCTGGATCAAGATGGATTGATCAGGGTGGGCGGAAGATTAGAAAATTCACGTCTGACTCACGATCAAAAACACCCAATTATACTTCCAGCTGCACATCGTTTGACTTACCTCATAGCTCTCAATGAACATCACCGATTATTACATGCAAGTCAGCAAACATTGTTGCATTCAATTCTACAGAGGTTCTGGCCACTGCAAGGAAAGAGAGTAGTTAAGAGAATCGTACACCAGTGCATCAGCTGTATTAAAAACAGACCTCAAGGAATTTCGCAACTCATGGGGCAACTACCACAAGAAAGAGTTGAGTACAATCGACCGTTCTATCATACTGGTGTAGACTTCTGTGGTCCATTCAATGTCAAAATGTACAGAAAAACACGAACAAGCATATTAAAATCGTATATTGCTATTTTCATTTGCTTTTCGACTAAAGCTATTCATTTGGAGCTTGTAGAAGATCTTACAACGCAATCCTTTTTAGCAGCTCTTCGTTGATTTACATCTAGAAGAGGCAAACCACACACTATTCATTCTGATAATGGAAAAACATTCGTCGGTGTAAATAACAAACTCCAAGAACTCAAGAAAATTTGGGAATCACAAGTGTATGGTCAAGAAATTATCGACAGCCTCAGCAATGAGGGCATCCTCTGGCAATTTATTCCTCCTCATGCTCCTCATTTTGGAGGGTTATGGGAGTCTGGGGTGAAGTTGATAAAACACCACATCAAGAGAGTATTGGGAACTTCAATCTTTACCTTTGTACAACTTAATACATTGATTGTACAGATCGAGGCGTGCGTTAATTCTCGGCCCATTGTTCCCTTAAGTAATGATCCTTCAGACCCATGTGCTTTGACTCCGTCTCATTTTCTCATAGGAGATATGCTGACGGCTATACCAGAACCTGATGTAAGATTGACTAAACAAAACCGACTAAATCAGTGGCTGCAGTGTCAACGTCTGCTCTAACATTTTTGGACACGATGGTCGAAGGACTACCTGAACCAACTGCAACAGAGGAACAAATGGAAGACATCTGCACCATATGTAAAGTTAAATTCACTCGTGTTTCTTCATGAGGAAAATAGTTTGCCATTAAAATGGAAGTTGGCTCGCGTTATCCAGTTACATTCGGGCACCGATGGAATAATACGAGTTGTCACGTTGAAGACTTCATCAGGTATCATCAAGCGACCCATCACCAAGATATATCCATTACCAAATGTGGACTAAGTTATTCAAAAGTTATTTTGTGTTTCATTGTGTTTTGTGTTTTTTAATTCAATTAATCAAGGAATAGATAATTAAAATGCACAATTTCTTTGTCAAACTTCACTATATATTCTCAAATACTCAACTAGTTTCGCCGTGTTAAGGCATTATCAAGAGTCACTTACAAACTGACAGAATTGGTTGACAGGGTAGAGGGTACAGTTATGGAGGGGGTTTTTAGGTAATGACGGGGAATCCCTTGTTTTTGTTACTCTATACATTCCAATAAACAGATATTTACAAGATAATAATAAATATAAAATAAAAAGAAGGAAGAAAATGATATATATATAAAATCTAATAAAGCGAATCTAACAGTAAAGTGTCGGTATTTATATGGGTATGACTCATGAATTATATAAATGTAACATATAATAAATATTAAAGTGAATAAAAACAAATACATAGAATTTAAAGGCAAATTAAAACATCAAATGAAAATTATAGTATTCTCTGAATGTCAGTTGGCAAAACATTTCCACAATCATCAGACTCTTAGCTACTTGATATTTAAATTAAGAAGGGGGGAATGGTTCAGTTCTATTTGTTCATTTAGCATTATAATATCGTTATTTTTGTTCAGTTTATTTATAGTTTATGGTATGTACATACCATAGACACACAACACAAACCAAATATAATACATATCTGCCAAAAAGGTCCACTTTTGAATTTACTGGAAGCGGTAGAAATAAATAAACTGAACAAAAATAACGATATTATAATGCTAAATGAACAAATAGAACTGAACCATTCCCCCCTTCTTAATTTAAATATCAAGTAGCTAAGAGTCTGATGATTGTGGAAATGTTTTGCCAACTGACATTCAGAGAATACTATAATTTTCATTTGATGTTTTAATTTGCCTTTAAATTCTATGTATTTGTTTTTATTCACTTTAATATTTATTATATGTTACATTTATATAATTCATGAGTCATACCTATATAAATACCAACACTTTACTGTTAGATTCGCTTTATTAGATTTTATATATATATCATTTTCTTTCTTCTTTTTATTTTATATTTATTATTATCTTGTAAATATCTGTTTATTGGAATGTATAGAGTAACAAAAACAAGGGATTCCCCGTCATTACCTAAAAACCCCCTCCATAACTGTACCCTCTACCCTGTCAACCAATTCTGTCAGTTTGTAAGTGACTCTTGATAATGCCTTAACACGGCGAAACTAGTTGAGTATTTGAGAATATATAGTGAAGTTTGACAAAGAAATTGTGCATTTTAATTATCTATTCCTAGAATGGAGCTTCACAAAGTAAATCTGGAAACCATAAATTATTCAATTAATCAAGTTTGAGTTTTGTTCTTTAACTCAATCATTCAATTAATCATTTATATATTTGAATACATCTTTTGAAGGGACTTCAAGGTGGGCGCAATGTTATGAAAATAATTAGAAAACCTGCCACCAGGACTTAAAAAAAACTCATATGATTTATATTTGTGTATCATTATAAAGTGTGATCTAGTACAGTATAGTTTTTCATTTTCTCGCATCTTTAAAGCAAGCAAGAATACAAATAGCATTTAATACATCATTCATTCAATGGGCTTTGAGGTACTTATTTTACATATTTTCTGAAAAACAGCAATGTTGGTAGATCGGCAGCAACCAGAAACGAGGATGGTCAACTACAGACAGAATCAACTGTTTCCGGAAATGCCAATCCGAAGGACGACGTGCTCAAGGTTATTTTTAACCGAAGTGAAATTTCAGCTACCCAGGTTTAGTTACATTAGATACGACTCATTAACGAGTACCTGACATTCGAAAAGGCCCTGGATCATTGCTTAAAGTCCCATCCGAAGGACGACGTGCTCAAGATTATTTAAACTTCCCGATTAAAACATCTGACCTAAGTGCCTCGGCTAGATAACCAAGTCGCGATCTTGAGCTCGATAGACTATATAATATATATTGAAAAACACATTAAAACAGCAATGTTGGTAGATAGGCAGCAACCAGAAACGAGGATGGTCAACTACAAACAGATTCAGATATATCGGGAAGTCCCATCCGAAGGACGACATGCTCAAGGTTATTTTCAACCAGATTTCAGCTACCCAGGTTTAGTTACATTAGATACGACTCATTAACAAGTACCTGACATTCGAAAAGGCCCTGGATCATCGCTTAAAGTCTCATCCGAAGGACAACGTGCTCAAGTTTATTTTAACTTTCCGATTCAAACATCTGACCTAAGTGCTTCGGCTAGATTTCCAAGTAGCGATCCTGAGCTCGATCGACACCATATGTAAGATAAAATAAGTTACCGTTTTCCTTTTTTGGTATGAAGGAAAAATTGTCAAAGAAAAAATTAGAATATAGATGGGTTTTGCGGTACCGTTTTGCGGCGCATCCAATATGACATGAGGAAAGCCTGGAGATGCTCCTGGGATCAAAAACAGACAGAACGGTTATAGTGCCATGAAATAGGTTAGGCTAGGTCTTATGACTCATGCCCGGGCTTTAACTACGAGGTCATATCGCCTACTACCAGAGCGCTCTTTCGTCACTCTGGTGGACATGAGCCCGACTCTACTGTGGGAGTCCTAAATTTTGCCTACCCTAAATTTTTATTCATCTAGGGTAGGGGTCTTTAACGAGTATCTGACATCGTACAGGCTCGGGACCATCGCTTAACGTCCCATCCGAAGGACGGCGTGCTTAAGTTTATTTTACCTCCCAGATAAAATAAACTAAGGGCCTCGGTCGGGCTACGAACCCACGACCTTGAGCTCAGAAGTCAAGCACGCATACCACTGAGCTACTGGCGCCCTCTGCCATGAAATATAATAAGACAGTATTTAAATTTAGAACAAAAACATACCTGTATGTTAGAGGTTTTCATATGAATAACTCAGCAGCGTATCCAACCTGACAGGAAGAAAACCTGGAGATGCCATGCGGGGATGCCATGAAAATAGGCCATGCGGTGATGCAATGAAGAGATGCCATGCGGGGATGTCACGAAGAGATACCATGCGGAGATGCCATGAAAAGATGACATACGGAGATACCTGAAGAGAGGCAATGCGGGGATTCCATGAAGAGATGCCATGCGGGGATGTCATGAAGAGATGTCATGCGGGGATGCCATGAAGAGATGCGATGCGCGGATGCCACGCGAGGAAGCCATGCGGGAATATCATGAAGAGATGCCATGGAAGAATGCCATTAAGAGATGACATGCGGGGATGCCATGCGGGGATGCCTTGAAGAGATTTCACTAAGAGATGCCATGGGGGGATGCCATGAAGAGATTACATGAAGAGAGGCCATGAAAAGATGCCATGCGGGGATGCCATGAAGAGATGTCATGCGGGGATGCCATGCGGGGATGCCATGAAGAGATTACATTAAGAGAGACGATGAAGAGATGATAAAAGGGGATGCCATGCGGGGATGCCATGAAGAGATGCCATGCGAGGATGCCATGAAGAGATGACATGCGGGGATGCCTTGCAGAGATGCCAGGAAGAGATGCCATGCGGGGATGCCATGAAGAGATTACATTAAGAAAGACGATGAAGAGATGACAAAAGGGGATGACATGAAGAGATGTTATGAAAAGATGTTACCCGGAGATGCCATGCGGGGATGCCATGACGAGATGCCACGCGTATCCAACCTGACACGCAGAAAACCTGGAGATCCTCCTGCGAACAAAAACAGACATAGAACGGTTGTAGTGCAATTAGATATAATTGTAAATAATTTGACATTAGAATGAAACTATACCTGTAAGTTCGAGGTTTTCATATGAATAACTCAGCGGCGTATCCAACCTGACATGAAGAAAGCCTGGTGATGCTCCTGGGATCAAAAACAAACATAGAACGTTGTAGTGCTATTAGATATAATAGGAGATCATTTGAAATTAGAACGAAACTATACCTGTAAGTTCCAAGTTTTCATTTGAACAACTCGGCGGCGTATCCAACCTGACATGAAGAAAACCTGAGATCCTCCTGCGAAAAAAAACAGACGGAACGGTTGTAGTGCAATTAAATATAATAAGACAGTATTTAAATTTAGAACAAAAACATACCTGTATGTTCCAAGTTTTCAATTGAATAACTCAGTGAAGCATCAAAGATGACATGAAGAAAATCTTGAGATGCTCCTTAGTCTATACAATAGACACGACTCATTAACGATTACCTGACATTCGAAAAGGCCCTGATTCATCGCTTAAAGTCTCATCCGAAGGTCTACATGATCAAGATTATTTTAACTTCCCGATTAAAACATCTGACCTAAGTGCCTCGGCTAGATTTCCAAGTGGCGATCCTGAGCTCGATAGACTCCATATGTAAGATAAAATAAGTTAGGTATCGTTTGGTATGAAGGAAAAATTGTCAAAGAAGAAATTAGAATATAGATGTGCTTTGCGGTACCGTTTTGACATTTTTTCTGAAAAACACATTAAGACAGCAAAGTCGGTCATAGGCAGCAACCAGAAACGAAGATAGTCAACCACAGACAGATTCAGCTAAATCGGTAAAGTCCCATTCGAAGGACGACGTGCTCAAGGTTATTTTCAACCTGAGTGAGATTTCACCTACGCAGGTTTAGTTACATAAGATACGACTCATTAACGAGTTCCTGACATTCCAAAAGGCCCTGATTCATCGCTTAAAGTCTCATCCAAAGGACGACGTGCTCAAGATTATATTAACTTCCCTATTGAAACATCTGAACTGAGTGCCTCGGCTGGATAACCAAGTCGCGATCTTGAGCTCGATAGATTATATATGTTGAAAAACACATTAAAACAGCAATGTTGGTAGGTAGACAGCAACCAGAAACGAAGATGGTCAACCAAAGACAGATTCAGCTGTATCGGGAAAGTCCCATTCGAAAGACGACGTGCTCAAGGTAATTTTTAACCGAAGTGAAATTTCAGCTATCCAGCTTTAGTTACATTACATATGACTCATTAACGAGTACCTGACATTCGAAAAGGCCCTGAATCATCGCTTAAGGCCCAACCGAAAGACGACGTGCTCAAGATTATATTAACTTCCGGATTGAAACATCTGACCTGAGTGCCTCGGCTAGATAACCAAGTCGCGATCTTGAGCTCGATAGATTATATATGTTGAAAAACACATTTAAACAGCAATGTTGGTAGGTAGACAGTAACCAGAAACGAGGATGGTCAACCACAGACAAATTCAGATATATCGGGAAAGTCCCATCCGAAGGACGACATGCTCAAGGTTATTTTCAACCTGAGTGAGATTTCACCTACCCAGGTTTAGTTACATTAGATACGACTCACTAACGAGTACCTGACATTCGAAAAGGCTCTGGATCACAGCTTAATGTCCCCTCCGAAGGACGACGTGCTCAGGGTAATTTATAACCGAAGTGAAATTTCAGCTACCCAGGTCTAGTTACATTAGGTACGACTATTATCGAGTACCTGACATTCGAAAAGACCCTTGATCATCGTTTAAAGTCCCATCCGAAGGACGACATGCTCAAGATTATTTTAACTTCCCGAATAAAACATCTGACCTAGGTGCCTCGGCTAGATTTCCAAGTGGCGATCTTGAGCTCGATAGAATATATATGTTGATAAACAAATTAAAACAGCGATGTACAGATTCAGCTGTATCGGGAAAGTCCCATCCGAAGGACGACGTGCTCGAAGTTATTTTTAACCTAAGTGAGATTTCACCTACGCAAGTTTAGTTACATCAGATACGACTCATTAACGAGGTCCTGACATTAAAAAAGGCCCTGAATCATCGCTTAAAGTCCCATCCGAAGGATGACGTGCTCAAGATTATTTTAACTTCCCGATTAAAACATCTGACCTAAGTGCCTCGGCTAGATAACCAAGTCGCGATCTTGAGCTCGATAGACTATATATGTTGAAAAACACATTAAAACAGCAAAGTTGGTAGATGGGCAGCAACAAGAAACGAAGATTTTCAACCAAAGACAGATTCAGCTGTACCGGGAAAGTCCCATCCGAAAGACGACGTGCTCAGGGTAATTTTTAACCGAAGTGAAATTTCAGCTACCCAAATTTAGTTACATTAGATACGACTCACTAACCAGTACATGACATTCGAAAAGGCTCTGGATCATAGCTTAATGTCCCCTCCGAAGGACGACGTGCTAGAAGTTATTTTTAACCTGAGTGAGATTTCACCTACGCAGGTTTAGTTACATCAGATACGACTCATTAACGAGGTCCTGACATTAAAAAAGGCCCTGAATCATCGCTTAAAATCCCATCCGAAGGACGACGTGCTCAAGATTATTTTATCTTCCCGAATAAAACATCTGACCTAAGTGCCTCGGCTAGATAACCAAGTCGCGATCTTGAGCTCGATAGACTATATAATATATATTGAAAAACACATTAAAACAGCGATGTTGGTAGATAGGCAGCAACCAGAAACGAGGATGGTCAACCACAGACAGATTCAGATATATTGGGAAAGTCCCTTCCGAAGGACGACATGCTCAAGGTTACTTTCAACCTGAGTGAGATTTCATCTACCCAGGTTTAGTTGCATTAGATACGACTCATTAACGAGTATCTGAGATTCGAAAAGACCCTGGATCATCGCTTAAAGTCCCATCCGAAGGACGACGTGCTCGAAGTTATTTTTAACCTGAGTGAGATTTCACCTACGCAGGTTTAGTTACATCAGAAACGACTCATTAACGAGGTCCCCACATTAAAAAAGGCCCTGAATCATCGCTTAAAGTCCCATCCGAAGGACGACGTGCTCAAGAGTATTTTAACTTCCCGATTAAAACATCTGACCTAAGTGCCTCGGCTAGATAACCAAGTCGCGATCTTGAGCTCAATAGACTATATATGTTGATAACCACATTCAACCAACCGATTCAGCTGTATCGGGAAAGTCCCATCCGAAGAACGACATGCTCAAGGTTATTTTCAACCTGAGTGAGATTTCATCTACCCAGGTTTAGTTACATTAGATACGACTCATTAACGAGTACCTGACATTCGAAAAGGCCCTGGATCATTGCTTAAAGTCCTATCCGAAGGACGACGTGCTCAAGATTATTTTAACTTCCCGATTAAAACATCTGACCTAAGTGCTTCAGCTAGATAACCGAGTCGCGATCTTGAGCTCGATAGACTATATAATATATATTAAAAAACACATTAAAACAGCAATGTTGGTAGATGGGCAGCAACAAGAAACGCATATTATCAACCAAAGACAGATTAAGCTGTACCGGGAAAGTCCCATCCGAAAGACGACGTGCTCAGGGTAAGTTTTAACCGAAGTGAAATTTCAGCTACCCAGGTCTAGTTACATTAAGTACGACTATTATCGAGTACCTGACATTCGAAAAGGCTCTGGATCATAGCTTAATGTCCCCTCCGAAGGTCGACATGCTCAAAGTTATTTCTAATCTGAGTGAGATTTCACCTACGCAGGTTTAGTTACATCAGATACGACTCAATAACGAGTACCTGACATTAAAAGAGGCCCTGAATCATAGCTTAAAATCCCATCCGAAGGACGACGTGCTCAAGATCATTTTAACTTCCAGATTAAAACATCTGACCTAAGTGCCTCGGCTAGATAACCAAGTCGCGATCTTGAGCTCGATAGACCATATATGTTGAAAAACACATTAAAACAGCAATGTTGGTAGATGGGCAGCAACAAGAAACGAAGATCTTCAACCAAAGACAGATTCAGCTGTATCGGGAACGTCCAATCCGAAGGACGATATGCTCAAGGTTATTTTCAACCTGAGTGAGATTTCACCTACCCAGGTTTATTTATATTAGATACGGCTCACTAACGAGTACCTGACATTCGAAAAGGCTCTGGATAAGACCTTAATGTCCCCTCCGAAGGACGACGTGCTCAAAGTTATTGTTAATCTGAGTGAGATATCACCTACGCAGGTTTAGTTACATCAGATACGACTCATTAACGAGTACCTGACATTAAAAAAGGTCCTGGACCATCGCTTAAAGTCCCATCCGAAGGACGACGTGCTCAAGATTATATTAACTTTCCGATTAAAAGATCTGACCTAAGTGCCTCGGCTAGATAACCAAGTCGCGATCTTGAGCTCGATAGACCATATATGTTGAAAAACACATTAAGACAGCAAATTCTGTCGATAGGCAGCAACCAGAAACGAGAATGGTCAACCACAGACAGATTTAGATATATCGGGAAAGTCCCATCCGAAGGACGACATGCTCAAGGTTATTTTCAACCTGAGTGAGATTTTACCTACCCAGGTTTAGTTACATTAGATATGACTCACTAACGAGTACCTGACATTCGAAAAAGCTCTGGATCATGGCTTAATGTCCCCTCCGAAGGACGACGTGCTCAAAGTTATTTTTAATCTGAGTGAGATTTCACCTACGCAGGTTTAGTTACATCAGATACGACTCATTAACGAGTACCTGACATTAAAAAAGACCCTGAATCATTGCTTAAAGTCCCATCCGAAGGACGAAGTGCTCAAGATTATTATAACTTCCCAAATAAAACATCTGACCTAGGTGCCTCGGCTAGATTTCCAAGTGGCGATCTTGAGCTCGATAGACTATATATGTTGATAAACACATTAAAACAGCAATGTACAGTTTCAGCTGTATCGGGAAAGTCCCATCCGAAGGACGACATGCTCAAGGTTATTTTCAACCTGAGTGAGATTTCATCTACCCAGGTTTAGTTACATTAGATACGACTCATTAACGAGTACCTGACATTCGAAAAGGCTCTGGATCATGGCTTAATGTCCCCTCCGAAGGACGACGTGCTCAAGATTATTTTAACTTCCCGATTCTCATATATAATATATATTGAAAAACAAATTCAAACAGCAATGTTGGTAGTTAGGCAGCAACTAGAAACGAGGATGGTCAACCACAGACAGATTCAGCTGTATCGGGAAAGTCCCATCCGAAGGACGACATGCTCAAGGTTATTTTCAACCCGAGTGAGATTTCATCTACCCAGGTTTAGTTACATTAGATACGACTCATTAACGAGTACCTGACATTCAAAAAGGCCCTGGATCGTCGCTTAAAGTCATATCTGAAGGACGACGTCCTCGAAGTTATTTTTAACCCGAGTGAGATTTCACCTACGCCGGTTAAGTGACATCAGATACGACTCATTAATGAGGTCCTGACATTAAAAAAGGCCCTGAATCATCGCTTAAAGTCCCATCCGAAGGACGACGTGCTCAAGATTATTTTAACTTCCCGATTAAAACATCTGACCTAAGTGCTTCGGCTCAATAACGAGTACCTGACATTAAAAAAGGCCCTGAATCATAGCTTAAAATCCCATCCGAAGGACGACGTGCTCAAGATTATTTTAACTCCCAGATTAAAACATCTGACCTAGGTGCCTCGGCTAGATAACCAAGTCGCGATCTTGAGCTCGATAGACCATATATGTTGAAAAACACATTAAAACAGCAATGTTGGTAGATGGGCAGCAACAAGTAACGAAGATTTTCAACCAAAGACAGATTCAGCTGTATCGGGAAAGTCCCATCCGAAGGACGACATGCTCAAGGTTATTTTCAACCTGAGTAAGATTTCACCTACCCAGGTTTAGTTACATTAGATACGACTCATTAACGAGTACCTGACATTAAAAGAGGCCCTGAATCATTGCTTAAAGTCCCATCCGAAGGACGACGTGCTCAAGATTATTATAACTTCCCGAATAAAACATCTGACCTAGGTGCCTCGGCTAGATTTCCAAGTGGCGATCTTGAGCTCGATACACTATATATGTTGATAAACACATTAAAACAGCAATGTACAGTTTCAGCTGTATCGGGAAAGTCCCATCCGAAGGACGACATGCTCAAGGTTATTTTCAACCTGAGTGAGATTTCATCTACCCAGGTTTAGTTACATTTAATACGACTCATTAACGAGTACCTGACATTCGAAAAGGCTCTGGATCATGGCTTAATGTCCCCTCCGAAGGACGACGTGCTCAAGATTATTTTAACTTCCCGATTCTCATATATAATATATATTGAAAAACACATTCAAACAGCAATGTTGGTAGTTAGGCAGCAACCAGAAACGAGGATGGTCAACCACAGACAGATTCAGCTGTATCGGGAAAGTCCCATCCGAAAGACGACGTGCTCAGGGTAAGTTTTAACCGAAGTGAAATTTCAGCTACCCAGGTCTAGTTACATTAGGTACGACTATTATCGAGTACCTGACATTCGAAAAGGCCGTGGATCAGAACTTAATGTCCCCTCCGAAGGACGACGTGCTCAAAGTTATTTTTAATCTGAGTGAGATTTCACCTACGCAGGTTTAGTTACATCAGATACGACTCATTAACGAGTACCTGACATTAAAAAAGGTCCTGGGCCATCGCTTAAAGTCCCATCCAAAGGACGACGTGCTCAAGATTATATTAACTTTCCGATTAAAAGATCTGACCTAAGTGCCTCGGCTAGATTACCATGTAGCGATCTTGAGCTCGATAGACTATATAATACATATTGAAAAACACATTAATACAGCAATGTTGGTGGATAGGCAGCAACCAGAAACGAGGATGGTCAACCACAGACAGATTCAGATATATCGGGA
Organism: Aradus depressus; assembly: GCA_963662175.1. NCBI lineage: Eukaryota > Metazoa > Arthropoda > Insecta > Hemiptera > Aradidae > Aradus > Aradus depressus. The sequence continues at coordinate 38,433,123 of OY759220.1, forward strand.
AAATCCCTTTCGAAGGACGACGTGCTCAAGATTATTTTAACTCCCAGATTAAAACATCTGACCTAGGTGCCTCGGCTAGATAACCAAGTCGCGATCTTGAGCTCGATAGACCATATATGTTGAAAAACACATTAAGACAGCAAATTCTGTCGATAGGCAGCAACCAGAAACGAGAATGGTCAACCACAGACAGATTTAGATATATCGGGAAAGTCCCATCCGAAGGACGACATGCTCAAGGTTATTTTCAACCTGAGTGAGATTTTACCTACCCAGGTTTAGTTACATTAGATATGACTCACTAACGAGTACCTGACATTCGAAAAAGCTCTGGATCATGGCTTAATGTCCCCTCCGAAGGACGACGTGCTCAAAGTTATTTTTAATCTGAGTGAGATTTCACCTACGCAGGTTTAGTTACATCAGATACGACTCATTAACGAGTACCTGACATTAAAAAAGACCCTGAATCATTGCTTAAAGTCCCATCCGAAGGACGAAGTGCTCAAGATTATTATAACTTCCCATATAAAACATCTGACCTAGGTGCCTCGGCTAGATTTCCAAGTGGCGATCTTGAGCTCGATAGACTATATATGTTGATAAACACATTAAAACAGCAATGTACAGTTTCAGCTGTATCGGGAAAGTCCCATCCGAAGGACGACATGCTCAAGGTTATTTTCAACCTGAGTGAGATTTCATCTACCCAGGTTTAGTTACATTAGATACGACTCATTAACGAGTACCTGACATTCGAAAAGGCTCTGGATCATGGCTTAATGTCCCCTCCGAAGGACGACGTGCTCAAGATTATTTTAACTTCCCGATTCTCATATATAATATATATTGAAAAACAAATTCAAACACCAATGTTGGTAGTTAGGCAGCAACTAGAAACGAGGATGGTCAACCACAGACAGATTCAGCTGTATCGGGAAAGTCCCATCCGAAGGACGACATGCTCAAGGTTATTTTCAACCCGAGTGAGATTTCATCTACCCAGGTTTAGTTACATTAGATACGACTCATTAACGAGTACCTGACATTCAAAAAGGCCCTGGATCGTCGCTTAAAGTCATATCTGAAGGACGACGTCCTCGAAGTTATTTTTAACCCGAGTGAGATTTCACCTACGCCGGTTAAGTGACATCAGATACGACTCATTAATGAGGTCCTGACATTAAAAAAGGCCCTGAATCATCGCTTAAAGTCCCATCCGAAGGACGACGTGCTCAAGATTATTTTAACTTCCCGATTAAAACATCTGACCTAAGTGCTTCGGCTCAATAACGAGTACCTGACATTAAAAAAGGCCCTGAATCATAGCTTAAAATCCCATCCGAAGGACGACGTGCTCAAGATTATTTTAACTCCCAGATTAAAACATCTGACCTAGGTGCCTCGGCTAGATAACCAAGTCGCGATCTTGAGCTCGATAGACCATATATGTTGAAAAACACATTAAAACAGCAATGTTGGTAGATGGGCAGCAACAAGTAACGAAGATTTTCAACCAAAGACAGATTCAGCTGTATCGGGAAAGTCCCATCCGAAGGACGACATGCTCAAGGTTATTTTCAACCTGAGTAAGATTTCACCTACCCAGGTTTAGTTACATTAGATACGACTCATTAACGAGTACCTGACATTAAAAGAGGCCCTGAATCATTGCTTAAAGTCCCATCCGAAGGACGACGTGCTCAAGATTATTATAACTTCCCGAATAAAACATCTGACCTAGGTGCCTCGGCTAGATTTCCAAGTGGCGATCTTGAGCTCGATAGACTATATATGTTGATAAACACATTAAAACAGCAATGTACAGTTTCAGCTGTATCGGGAAAGTCCCATCCGAAGGACGACATGCTCAAGGTTATTTTCAACCTGAGTGAGATTTCATCTACCCAGGTTTAGTTACATTTAATACGACTCTTTAACGAGTACCTGACATTCGAAAAGGCTCTGGATCATGGCTTAATGTCCCCTGCGAAGGACGACGTGCTCAAGATTATTTTAACGTCCCGATTCTCATATATAATATATATTGAAAAACAAATTCAAACAGCAATGTTGGTAGTTAGGCAGCAACTAGAAACGAGGATGGTCAACCACAGACAGATTCAGCTGTATCGGGAAAGTCCCATCCGAAGGACGACATGCTCAAGGTTATTTTCAACCCGAGTGAGATTTCATCTACCCAGGTTTAGTTACATTAGATACGACTCATTAACGAGTACCTGACATTGAAAAAGGCCCTGGATCGTCGCTTAAAGTCATATCTGAAGGACGACGTCCTCGAAGTTATTTTTAACCCGAGTGAGATTTCACCTACGCCGGTTTAGTGACATCAGATACGACTCATTAATGAGGTCCTGACATTAAAAAAGGCCCTGAATCATCGCTTAAAGTCCCATCCGAAGGACGACGTGCTCAAGATTATTTTAACTTCCCGATTAAAACATCTGACCTAAGTGCTTCGGCTCAATAACGAGTACCTGACATTAAAAAAGGCCCTGAATCATAGCTTAAAGACCCATCCGAAGGACGACGTGCTCAAGATTATTTTAACTCCCAGATTAAAACATCTGACCTAGGTGCCTCGGCTAGATAACCAAGTCGCGATCTTGAGCTCGATAGACCATATATGTTGAAAAACACATTAAAACAGCAATGTTGGTAGATGGGCAGCAACAAGTAACGAAGATTTTCAACCAAAGACAGATTCAGCTGTATCGGGAAAGTCCCATCCGAAGGACGACATGCTCAAGATTATTATAACTTCCCGAATAAAACATCTGACCTAGGTGCCTCGGCTAGATTTCCAAGTGGCGATCTTGAGCTCGATAGACTATATATGTTGATAAACACATTAAAACAGCAATGTACAGTTTCAGCTGTATCGGGAAAGTCCCATCCGAAGGACGACATGCTCAAGGTTATTTTCAACCTGAGTGAGATTTCATCTACCCAGGTTTAGTTACATTTAATACGACTCATTAACGAGTACCTGACATTCGAAAAGGCTCTGGATCATGGCTTAATGTCCCCTCCGAAGGACGACGTGCTCAAGATTATTTTAACTTCCCGATTCTCATATATAATATATATTGAAAAACACATTCAAACAGCAATGTTGGTAGTTAGGCAGCAACCAGAAACGAGGATGGTCAACCACAGACAGATTCAGCTGTATCGGGAAAGTCCCATCCGAAAGACGACGTGCTCAGGGTAAGTTTTAACCGAAGTGAAATTTCAGCTACCCAGGTCTAGTTACATTAGGTACGACTATTATCGAGTACCTGACATTCGAAAAGGCCGTGGATCAGAACTTAATGTCCCCTCCGAAGGACGACGTGCTCAAAGTTATTTTTAATCTGAGTGGGATTTCACCTACGCAGGTTTAGTTACATCAGATACGACTCATTAACGAGTACCTGACATTAAAAAAGGTCCTGGGCCATCGCTTAAAGTCCCATCCGAAGGACGACGTGCTCAAGATTATATTAACTTTCCGATTAAAAGATCTGACCTAAGTGCCTCGGCTAGATTACCATGTAGCGATCTTGAGCTCGATAGACTATATAATACATATTGAAAAACACATTAATACAGCAATGTTGGTGGATAGGCAGCAACCAGAAACGAGGATGGTCAACCACAGACAGATTCAGATATATCGGGAAAATCCCTTTCGAAGGACGACGTGCTCAAGATTATTTTAACTCCCAGATTAAAACATCTGACCTAGGTTTCTCGGCTAGATAACCAAGTCGCGATCTTGAGCTCGATAGACCATATATGTTGAAAAACACATTAAGACAGCAAATTCTGTCGATAGGCAGCAACCAGAAACGAGAATGGTCAACCACAGACAGATTTAGATATATCGGGAAAGTCCCATCCGAAGGACGACATGCTCAAGGTTATTTTCAACCTGAGTGAGATTTTACCTACCCAGGTTTAGTTACATTAGATATGACTCACTAACAAGTACCTGACATTCGAAAAAGCTCTGGATCATGGCTTAATGTCCCCTCCGAAGGACGACGTGCTCAAAGTTATTTTTAATCTGAGTGAGATTTCACCTACGCAGGTTTAGTTACATCAGATACGACTCATTAACGAGTACCTGACATTAAAAAAGACCCTGAATCATTGCTTAAAGTCCCATCCGAAGGACGAAGTGCTCAAGATTATTATAACTTCCCAAATAAAACATCTGACCTAGGTGCCTCGGCTAGATTTCCAAGTGGCGATCTTGAGCTCGATAGACTATATATGTTGATAAACACATTAAAACAGCAATGTACAGTTTCAGCTGTATCGGGAAAGTCCCATCCGAAGGACGACATGCTCAAGGTTATTTTCAACCTGAGTGAGATTTCATCTACCCAGGTTTAGATACATTAGATGCGACTCATTAACGAGTACCTGACATTCGAAAAGGCTCTGGATCATGGCTTAATGTCCCCTCCGAAGGACGTCGTGCTCAAGATTATTTTAACTTCCCGATTCTCATATATAATATATATTGAAAAACAAATTCAAACAGCAATGTTGGTAGTTAGGCAGCAACTAGAAACGAGGATGGTCAACCACAGACAGATTCAGCTGTATCGGGAAAGTCCCATCCGAAGGACGACATGCTCAAGGTTATTTTCAACCCGAGTGAGATTTCATCTACCCAGGTTTAGTTACATTAGATACGACTCATTAACGAGTACCTGACATTCAAAAAGGCCCTGGATCGTCGCTTAAAGTCATATCTGAAGGACGACGTCCTCGAAGTTATTTTTAACCCGAGTGAGATTTCACCTACGCCGGTTAAGTGACATCAGATACGACTCATTAATGAGGTCCTGACATTAAAAAAGGCCCTGAATCATCGCTTAAAGTCCCATCCGAAGGACGACGTGCTCAAGATTATTTTAACTTCCCGATTAAAACATCTGACCTAAGTGCTTCGGCTCAGTAACGAGTACCTGACATTAAAAAAGGCCCTGAATCATAGCTTAAAATCCCATCCGAAGGACGACGTGCTCAAGATTATTTTAACTCCCAGATTAAAACATCTGACCTAGGTGCCTCGGCTAGATAACCAAGTCGCGATCTTGAGCTCGATAGACCATATATGTTGAAAAAGACATTAAAACAGCAATGTTGGTAGATGGGCAGCAACAAGTAACGAAAATTTTCAACCAAAGACAGATTCAGCTGTATCGGGAATGTCCCATCCGAAGGACGACATGCTCAAGGTTATTTTCAACCTGAGTAAGATTTCATCTACCCAGGTTTAGTTACATTAGATACGACTCATTAACGAGTACCTGACATTTAAAAAGGCCCTGAATCATTGCTTAAAGTCCCATCCGAAGGACGACGTGCTCAAGATTATTATAACTTCCCGAATAAAACATCTGACCTAGGTGCCTCGGCTAGATTTCCAAGTGGCGATCTTGAGCTCGATAGACTATATATGTTGATAAACACATTAAAACAGCAATGTACAGTTTCAGCTGTATCGGGAAAGTCCCATCCGAAGGACGACATGCTCAAGGTTATTTTCAACCTGAGTGAGATTTCATCTACCCAGGTTTAGTTACATTAGATACGACTCATTAACGAGTACCTGACATTCGAAAAGGCTCTGGATCATGGCTTAATGTCCCCTCCGAAGGACGACGTGCTCAAGATTATTTTAACTTCCCGATTCTCATATATAATATATATTGAAAAACACATTCAAACAGCAATGTTGGTAGTTAGGCAGCAACCAGAAACGAGGATGGTCAACCACAGACAGATTCAGCTGTATCGGGAAAGTCCCATCCGAAAGACGACGTGCGCAGGGTAAGTTTTAACCGAAGTGAAATTTCAGCTACCCAGGTCTAGTTACATTAGGTACGACTATTATCGAGTACCTGACATTCGAAAACGCCGTGGATCAGAACTTAATGTCCCCTCCGAAGGACGACGTGCTCAAAGTTATTTTTAATCTGAGTGAGATTTCACCTACGCAGGTTTAGTTACATCAGATACGACTCATTAACGAGTACCTGACATTAAAAAAGGTCCTGGGCCATCGCTTAAAGTCCCATCCGAAGGACGACGTGCTCAAGATTATATTAACTTTCCGATTAAAAGATCTGACCTAAGTGCCTCGGCTAGATTACCATATAGCGATCTTGAGCTCGATAGACTATATAATACATATTGAAAAACACATTAATACAGCAATGTTGGTGGATAGGCAGCAACCAGAAACGAGGATGGTCAACCACAGACAGATTCAGATAAATCGGGAAATTCCCTTTCGAAGGACGACGTGCTCAAGATTATTTTAACTCCCAGAATAAAACATCTGACCTAGGTGCCTCGGCTAGATAACCAAGTCGCGATCTTGAGCTCGATAGACCATATATGTTGAAAAACACATTAAGACAGCAAATTCGGTCGATAGGCAGCAACCAGAAACGAGAACGGTCAACCACAGACAGATTTAGATATATCGGGGAAGTCCCATCCGAAGGACGACATGCCCAAAGTTATTTTCAACCTGGGTGAGATTTCATCTACCCAGGTTTAGTTACATTAGATATGACTCATTAACGAGTACCTGACATTAAAAAAGGTCCTGGACCATCGCTTAAAGTCCCATCCGAAGGACGACGTGCTCAAGATTATATTAACTTTCCGATTAAAAGATCTGACCTAAGTGCCTCGGCTAGATAACCAAGTCGCGATCTTGAGCTCGATAGACCATATATGTTGAAAAACACATTAAGACAGCAAATTCTGTCGATAGGCAGCAACCAGAAACGAGGATGGTCAACCACAGACAAATTCAGATATATCGGGAAAGTCCCATCCGAAGGACGACATGCTCAAGGTTATTTTCAACCTGAGTGAGATTTCACCAACCCAGGTTTATTTATATTAGATACGGCTCACTAACGAATACCTGACATTCGAAAAGGCTCTGGTTAAGAGCTTAATGTCCCCTCCGAAGGACGACGTGCTCAAAGTTAATTTTAATCTGAGTGAGATTTCACCTACGCAGGTTTAGTTACATCAGAGACGACTCATTAACGAGTACCTGACATTAAAAAAGGTCCTGGGCCATCGCTTAAAGTCCCATCCGAAGGACGACGTACTCATGATTATATTAACTTTCCGATTAAAAGATCTGACCTAAGTGCCTCGGCTAGATAACCAAGTCGCGATCTTGAGCTCGATAGACCATATATGTTGAAAAACACATTAAGACAGCAAATTCGGTCGATAGGCAGCAACCAGAAACGAGAATGGTCAACCACAGACAGATTTAGATATATCGGGAAAGTCCCATCCAAAGGACGACATGCTCAAGATTATTTTCAACCTGAGTGAGATTTTACCTACCCAGGTTTAATTACATTAGATATGACTCACTAACGAGTACCTGACATTCGAAAAGGCTCTGCATCATGGCTTAATGTCCCCTCCGAAGGACGACGTGCTCAAAGTTATTTTCAATCTGAGTGAGATTTCACCTACGCAGGTTTAGTTACATCAGATACGACTCATTAACGAGTACCTGACATTAAAAAAGGCCCTGAATTATTGCTTAAAGTCCCATCCGAAGGACGACGTGCTCAAGATTATTATAACTTCCCGAATAAAACATCTAATCTAGGTGCCTCGGCTAGATTTCCAAGTGGCGATCTTGAGCTCGATAGACTATATATGTTGATAAACACATTAAAACAGCAATGTACAGATTCAGCTGTATCGGGAAAGTCCCATCCGAAGGACGACATGCTCAAGGTTATTTTCAACCTGAGTGAGATTTCATCTACCCAGGTTTAGTTACATTAGGTACGACTCATTAACGAGTACCTGACATTCGAAAAGGCCCTGGATCATCGCTTAAAGTCCCATCCGAAGGACGACGTGCTCGAGATTATTTAAACTTCCCGATTTAAACATCAGACCTAAGTGCCTCGGCTAGATAACCAAGTAGCGATCTTGAGCTCGATAGACTATATAATATATATTAAAAAACACATTAAAACAGCAATGTTGGTAGATGGGCAGCATCAAGAAACGAATATTATCAACCAAAGACAGATTCAGCTGTATCGGGAAAGTCCCATCCGAAAGACGACGTGCTCAGGGTAAGTTTTAACCGAAGTGAAATTTCAGCAACCCAGGTCTAGTTACATTAGGTACGACTATTATCGAGTACCTGACATTCAAAAAGGCCCTGGATCATCGCTTAAAGTCCCATCCGAAGGACGACGTGCTCAAGATTATTTAAACTTCCCGATTAAAACATCAGACCTAAGTGCCTCGGCTAGATAACCAAGTAGCGATCTTGAGCTCGATAGACTATATAATGTATATTGAAAAACACATTAAAACAGCAATGTTGGTAGATAGGATGCCACCAGAAACGAGGATGGTCAACCACAGACAAATTCAGATATATCGGGAAAGTCCCATCCGAAGGACGACATGCTCAAGGTTATTTTCAACCAGAGTGAGATTTCACCTACGCAGGTTTAGTTAGATTAGATACGACTCATTAACGAGTACCTGACATTAAAAAAGGCCCTGAATCATTGCTTAAAGTCCCATCCGAAGGACGACGTGCTCAAGATTATTATAACTTCCCGAAAAAAACATCTGACCTAGGTGCCTCGGCTAGATTTCCAAGTGGCGATCTTGAGCTCGATAGACTTTATATGTTGATAAACACATTAAAACAGCAATGTACAGATTCAGCTGTATCGGGAAAGTCCCATCCGAAGGACGACATGCTCAAGGTTATTTTCAACCTGAGTGAGATCTCACCTACCCAGGTTTATTTATATTAGATACGGCTCACTAACGAGTACCTGACATTCGAAAAGGCTCTGGATATGAGCTTAATGTCCCCTCCGAAGGACGACGTGCTCAAAGTTAATTTTAATCTGAGTGAGATTTCACCTACGCAGGTTTAGTTACATCAGATACGACTCATTAATGAGTACCTGACATTAAAAAAGGTCCTGGACCATCGCTTAAAGTCCCATCCGAAGGACGACGTGCTCAAGATTATATTAACTTTCCGATTAAAAGATCTGACCTAAGTGCCTCGGTCAGATAACCAAGTCGCGATCTTGAGCTCGATAGACCATATATGTTGAAAAACACATTAAGACAGCAACATCGGTCGATAGGCAGCAACCAGAAACGAGAATGGTCAACCACAGACAGATTTAGATATATCAGGAAAGTCCCATCCGAAGGACGACATGCACAAGGTTATTTTCAACCTGAGTGAGATTTTACCTACCCAGGTTTAGTTACATTAGATATGACTCACTAACGAGTACCTGACATTCGAAAAGGCTCTGCATCATGGCTTAATGTCCCCTCCGAAGGACGACGTGCTCAAGATTATTATAACTTCCCGAAAAAAACATCTGACCTAGGTGTCTCGGCTAGATTTCCAAGTGGCGATCTTGAGCTCGATAGACAATATATGTTGATAAACACATTAAAACAGCAATGTACAGATTCAGCTGTATCGGGAAAGTCCCATCCGAGGGACGACATGCTCAAGGTTATTTTCAATCTGAGTGAGATTTCATCTACCCAGGTTTAGTTACATTAGATACGACTCATTAACGAGTCCCTGACATTCGAAAAGGCCCTGAATAATCGCTTAAAGTCCCATCCGCTTAAAGTCTTATCTGAAGGACGACGTCCTCGAAGTTATTTTTAACCCGAGTGAGATTTCACCTACGCAGGTTTGGTGACATCAGATACGACTCATTAATAAGGTCTTGACATTAAAAAAGGCCCTGAATAATCGCTTAAAGTCCCATCCGAAGGACGACGTGCTCAAGATTATTTTAACTTCCCGATTAAAACATCTGACCTAAGTGCCTCGGCTAGATAACCAAGTCGCGATCTTGAGCTCGATAGACCATATATATTGAAAAACACATTAAAACAGCAATGTAGGTAGATAGGCAGCAACCAGAAACGAGGATGGTCAACCACAGACAGATTCAGATATATGGGGAAACGAGTACCTGACATTCGAAAAGGAACTGGATCATCGCTTAATGTCCCATCCGATGGACGATGTGCTCAAGTCTATTATAACTGTCCCACACTCAGACTCCGTCTTCTGGGAGGAGGTAGCCTATTTATCCTGTAATATTTATCTTTTATTTGTAATTATCTAAAGGCATTAAATAAAAAAAAAAAAAAAAAAAAAAAAAAAAAAAAAAAAAAAAAAAAAAAAAAAAAAAAAAACTTCCCGATTAAAACATCTGTTCTAAGTGCCTCTGCTAGATAGCCAAGTCACAATGAAGACATGCCATGCGGGGATGCCATGTGGGGATGCCATGAGGGGATGCCATGAAGAATATATATGTAGGGATGACATGCGGGAATGCCATGTGGGGATGCCATGCGGAGAGGCCATCAAGAGAGTCCATGAAGAGAATCCATGCTGGAATGCCATGAAGATAGGCCATGCGGGGATGCCATGCTGGGATGCCATGAAAAGGGGTCATGCGGGAATGCCATGAAGAGATGCCATGCGGGGATGCCATGCGAGGATACCATACGGTTATGCCACGAAGAGATGCAATAAAGTGAGGCTATGCAGAGATGCCATGAGGGGACGCCATGTGAGGATGTCATAACGAGATGCTATGCGGGTATGCCATGAAGAGATGACATGTAGGGATGCCCTGAAGAGATGCCATGCGGGGATGCCATTCGAGGATACCATACTGTTATGCCACGAAGAGATGCCATGAAGAGAGGCTATGCAGAGATGCCATGAGGGGACGCCATGTGGGGATGTCATGAAGAGTTGCCATGCGGGGATGCCATGAAGAGACGCTATGCAGAGATGCCATGCGGGGATGCCATGAGGTGATGCCATGAAGAGATGCCATGCGGGGATGCCATGAAGAGAGGGTATAAAGAGATGCCATGAAGAGATGCCATGCGGGGATGCCTTGAATAGATGCCATGCGGGGATGCCATGAAGAGAGGGTATAAAGAGATGCCATGCAGAGATGCCATGCGGGGACGTCATGAAGAGATGCCATGCGGGGATGCCATGAAGAGATGCCATGCGGGGATGCCATGCAGAGATGCCATGCTGGGACGCCATGTGGGGATGTCATGAGGAGATGCCATGCGGGGATGCCATGAAGAGATGACATGCGGGGATGCCATGAAGAGATGACATGCGGGGATGCCATGAAGAGACGCTATGCAGAGATGAAATGCGGGGATGCCATGAATAGATGACATGCGGGGATGTCATGAAGAGATGACATGCGGGGATGCCATGAAGAGAGGCTATGCAGAGATGCCTTGCGAGGATACCATGTGGGGATGTCATGCGGAGATACCATACGGGGATGCCATGACGAGATACCATGCGTACCCAACCTGACATGAGGAAAACCTGGAGATCCTCCTGCGAACAAAAACAGACATAGAAAAGTTGTCGTGCAATTGAATTTGTAGTATTGAGTTGCATTGAGGTTGTAGTCCAATTTGCAATAAATAGACCTGTAAGTTCGGGGTTTTCATATGAATAACTCAGCGGCGTATCCAGCCTGACATGAAGAAAGACTGGATATCCTCCAAGCTATCATAAGTAGAGATGAAAAGTAAGTTTTAATTCGCTCTTAGTAAAATAGCAATAGAGAAAATGTAAGACATAGGTTGGACCCAATTCCGCGGAATCCTCTCATTTTGGAAAACACACTTTTACCACAACCTATTTTTCTATTAGTCCTTCAGGAATCCTTCATATGAAATTTCGTAATAATCCGAACATTAGTTAATGAGCGACCAGTATCTATATATTTAGGCCTAATCCCAGAACCCCCCCTCCCGTTCAAAATTTCGAGATGTCGCAAAGCGTATATTTCAATTTGCGGTCAAACTATACTACATATGAAATTTCATGATTACCCGACCATTAGTTAATGAGTGTATCTGCGAAGAAGAACAGAAATAGAAGTGCTAATACATATAAAAACAAAAAACATACCTGTATGTTCAAAGTTTTCAATTGAATCACTCAACGGAATATCGAATCTGCCATGAAGAAGATCTTGAATCGCTCCTCAGCCAGTCTGCGAATAAAAACAGAAACACAAGTGTTATTAAATAGAATAAGACAGTTTTTAAACTTAGAACAAAAACATACCTGTATGTTCGAAGATTTCAATTGAAACACTCAGCGGAGTATCAAAGCTGACTTGAAGATAATCTTGAGATGCTCTTCAGCCAGTCTATCTGCGAATAACAACAGAAACAGAAGAGCTAATAAATATAATAAGACAGTATTTAAATTTAGAACAAAAACATACCTGTGTGTTCGAAGTTTTCAATTGAAGCACTCAGCGGAGAATCAAAGCTGCCATGGAGAAGATCTTGAAGTGCTCTTCAACCAGTCTATCTGAGAATAAAAACAGAAACAGAAGTGCTATTGAATAAAATAGGACAGTTTTTAAACTTGGCACAAAAACATACCTGTATGTTCGAAGATTTCAATTGAAGCACTCAGCGGTGTATCAAGCTGCCATGAAGAAATTTTTGAAATGGTCCTCAGCCAGTCTATCTGCGAATAAAAACGGAAACAGAAGTGCTATCAAATATAATAAGAGAGTATTTAAATTTAGAACAAAAACATACCTGTATGTTCGAAGTTTTCAATTGCATCACTGAGCGGGGTATCAAGCTGCCATGAAGAAGATTTTGGAACGCTCCTCAGCCAATCTATCTGCGAATAAAAATAGACACAGAAGTGCTATTAAATAAACTATGACAGTATTTAAATTTAGATAAAAAACCTACCTGTATGTTCGAAGATATCAATTGAAGCACTCAGCGGAGAATCAAAGCTGCCATGAAGAAGATCTTGAAGTGCTCTTCAGCCAGTCTATCTGCGAATAAAAAGAGAAACAGAAGTGCTATTCAATAAAATAAGACAGTTTATAAACTTGGAACAAAAACATACCTGTATGTTCGAAGATTTCAATGGAATTACTCAGCGAAGTATCAAAGCTAACTTGAAAATAATCTTGAGATGCTCCGCAGTCAGTCTATCTGCGAAAAAAAGCAGAACAGATGTGCTATTAAGTACAATAAGACAGTTTTTAAATTTAGAAAAAAAACATACCTGTATGTTCGAAGATTTCAATGGAAGCACTCAGCGGAGAATCAAAACAGCCATGGTGAAGATTTAGAAATGCTCCTCAGCCAGTTTATCTGCGAAAAAAAACAGAACAGACGTCCTATTAAATAAAATAAGACAGTTTTTAGAGTTGAAACAGAAACATACCTGTATGTTCGAAGTTTTCAATTGGATAACTCAGCGAAGTATCAAAGCCGACTTGAAGATAATCTTGAGATGCTCCTCAGCCAGTCCATCTGCGAAAAAAAACAGAACAGACGTGCTATTAAAAAAAATAAGACAGTTTTTAAATTTAGAAAAAAAACATACCTGTATGTTCGAAGATTTCAATGGAAGCACTCAGCGGAGAATCAAAACAGCCATGGTGAAGATTTAGAAATGCTCCTCAGCCACTTTATCTGGGGAAAAAAAAAAAACAGAGGTGCTATAAAATAAAATAAGACAGTTTATAAATTTAGAGTATCAAAGCTGACTTGAAGATAATCTTGAGATGCTCTTCAGCCAGTCTATCTGCGAATACAAACGGAAACAGAAGTGCTATCAAATACAATAAGGCAGTATTTAAATTTAGGAAAAAAACATACCTGTATGTTCAAAGTTTTCAGTTGAATCACTGAGCGGGGTATCAAGCTGCCATGAAGAAGATTTTGGAACGCTCCTCAGCCAATCTATCTGCGAATAAAACCAGAAACAGAAGTGTTATTAAATAAAATAAGACAGTTTTCATACTTAGAAGAAAAACATACCTGTATGTTCGATGTTTTCAATTGAATCACTCAGCGGTGTATCAAGCAGCCATGAAGAAATTTTTGAAATGATACTCAGCCAGTCTATCATCGAATACAAACGGAAACAGAAGTGCTATGAAATACAATAAGACAGTATTTAAATTTAGAAAAAAAACATACCTGTATGTTCGAAGATATCAATTGAAGCACTCAGCGGAGAATCAAAGCTGCCATGAAGAAGATCTTGAAGTGCTCTTCAGCCAGTCTATCTGCGAATAAAAACAGAAACAGAAGTGCTATTGAATAAAATAAGACAGTTTATAAACTTGGAACAAAAACATACCTTTAAGTTCGAAGTTTTCAGTTGAATAACTCAGCGGAGTATCAAAGCGAACTTGAAGATAATCTTGAGATGCTCCTCAGCCAGTCTATCTGCGAAAAAAAGCAGAACAGAAGTGCTATTAAATAAAATAAGACAGTTTTTAAATTTAGAACAAAAACATACCTGTATGTTCGAAGATTTCAATTGAATTACTCAGCGAAGTATCAAAGCTAACTTGAAGATAATCTTGAGATGCTCCTCAGCCAGTCTATCTGCGAAAGAAAGCAGAACAGATGTGCTATTAAATAAAATAAGACAGTTTTTAAATTTAGAAAAGAAACATACCTGTATGTTCGAAGTTTTCAATTGAATAACTCAGCGGAGAATCAAAGGTGCCATGAAGAAGATCTCGAAGTGCTCTTCAGCCAGTCTATCTGCGAATAAAATCAGAACAGAAGTGCTTTTAAATAAAATAAGACAGTTTTTAAATTCAGAAAAAAAACATACCTGTATGTTCGAAGTTTTCAATTGGATAACTCAGCGAAGTATCAAAGCCGACTTGAAGATAATCTTGAGATGCTCCTCAGCCAGTCCATCTGCGAAAAAAAACAGAACAGACGTGCTATTAAAAAAAATAAGACAGTTTTTAAATTTAGAAAAAAAACATACCTGTATGTTCGAAGATTTCAATGGAAGCACTCAGCGGAGAATCAAAACAGCCATGGTGAAGATTTAGAAATGCTCCTCAGCCAGTTTATCTGCGAAATAAAACAGAACAGACGTGCTATTAAATAAAATAAGACAGTTCTTAGAGTTGAAACAGAAACATACCTGTATCTTCGAAGTTTTCAATTGAATAACTCAGCGGAGAATCAAAGGTACCATGAAGAAGATCTCGAAGTGCTCTTCAGCCAGTCCATCTGCGAATAAAAACAGAACAGAAGTGCTATTGAATAAAATAAGACAGTTTTTAAACTTGGAACAAAGACATACCTGTATGTTCGAAGTTTTCAATTGGATTACTCAGCGAAGTATCAAAGCCGACTTGAAGATAATCTTGAGATGCTCCTCAGCCAGTCTATCTGCGAAAAAAAACAGAACAGACGTGCTATTAAATAAAATAAGACAGTTTTTAACTATAGAAAAAAAACATACCTGTATGTTCGAAGTTATCAATTGGATTACTCAGCGAAGTATCAAAGCCGACTTGAAGATAATCTTGAGATGCTCCTCAGCCAGTCTATCTGCGAAAAAAAAGAGAACAGACGTGCTATTAAATAAAATAAGACAGTTTTTAAATTCAGAAAAAAAACATACCTGTATGTTCGAAGATTTCAATGGAAGCACTCAGCGGAGAATCAAAACAGCCATGGTGAAGATTTAGAAATGCTCCTCAGCCAGTTTATCTGCGAAATAAAACAGAACAGACGTGCTATTAAATAAAGTAAGACAGTTTTTAGAGTTGAAACAGAAACATACCTGTATCTTCGAAGTTTTCAATTGAATAACTCAGCGGAGAATCAAAGGTGCCATGAAGAAGATCTCGAAGTGCTCTTCAGCCAGTCCATCTGCGAAAAAAAACAGAACAGACGTGCTATTAAATAAAATAAGACAGTTTTTAAATTTAGAAAAAAAACATACCTGTATGTTCGAAGTTTTCAATTGAATAACTCGCGGAGTATCAAAGCTGACTTGAAGATAATCTTGAGATGCTCCTCAGCCAGTCTATCTGCGAATAAAAACAGAACAGAAGTGCTATTAAACAAAATAAGACAGTTTTTAAATTCAGAAAAAAAACATACCTGTATGTTCGAAGTTTTCAATTGGATCACTCAGCGAAGTATCAAAGCCGACTTGAAGATAATCTTGAGATGCTCCTCAGCCAGTCCATCTGCGAAAAAAAAACAGAACAGAAGTGCTATTAAATAAAATAAGACAGTTTTTAAATTCAGAAAAAAAACAAACCTGTATGTTCGAAGTTTTCAATTGGATTACTCAGCGAAGTATCAAAGCCGACTTGAAGATAATCTTGAGATGCTCCTCAGCCTGTCTACCTGCGAAAAAAAACAGAACAGACGTGCAAAAAAAAAACAGACGACTCATTAACGAGTACCTGACATTCGAAAAGGCCCTGGATCATTGCTTAAACTCCCATCCGAAGGACGACGTGCTCAAGATTATTTTAACTTCCCGATTAAAACATCTGACCTAAGTGCTTCGGCTAGATAACCGAGTCGCGATCTTGAGCTCGATAGACTATATAATATATATTAAAAAACACATTAAAACAGCAATGTTGGTGGATAGGCAGCAACCAGAAACGAGGAAGGTCAACCACAGACAGATTCAGATATATCGGGAAAGTCCCATCCGAAGGACGACATGCTCAAGGTTATTTTCAAGCATTTCATCTACTCAGGTTTAGTTTCATTAGATACGACTCATTAACGAGTACCTGACATTCGAAAAGGCTCTGGATCATGGCTTAATGTCCCTTCCGAAGGACGACGTGCTCAAAGTTATTTTTAATCTGAGTGAGATTTCACCTACGCAGGTTTAGTTAGATCAGATACGACTCATTAACGAGTACCTGACATTGAAAAAGGCCCTGAATCATTGCTTAAAGTCCCATCCGAAGGACGACGTGCTCAAGATTATTATAACTTCCCGAATAAAACATCTGACCTAGGTGCCTCGGCTAGATTTCCAAGTGGCGATTTTGAGCTCGATAGACTATATATGTTGATAAACACATTAAAACAGCAATGTACAGATTCAGCTGTATCGGGAAAGTCCCATCCGAAGGACGACATGCTCAAGGTTATTTTCAACCCGAGTGAGATTTCATCTACCCAGGTTTAGTTACATTAGATACGACTCATTAACGAGTACCTGGCATTCGAAAAGGCCCTGGATCGTCGCTTAAAGTCATATATGAAGGACGACGTCCTCGAAGTTATTTTTAACCCGAGTGAGATTTCACCTACGCCGGTTTAGTGACATCAGATACGACTCATTAATGAGGTCCTGACATTAAGAAAGGCCCTGAATCATCGCTTAAAGTCCCAACCAAAGGACGACGTGCTCATGATTATTTTAACTTCCCGATTAAAACATCTGACCTAAGTGCCTCGGCTAGATAACCAAGTCGCGATCTTGAGCTCGATAGACTATATATGTTGATAATCACATTAGAACAGCAATGTACAGATTCAGCTGTATCGGGAAAGTCCAATCCGAAGAACGACATGCTCAAGGTTATTTTCAACCTGAGTAAGATTTCATCTACTCAGGTTTAGTTACATTAGATACGACTCATTAACGAGTACCTGACATTCGAAAAGGCCCTGGATCATTGCTTAAACTCCCATCCGAAGGACGACGTGCTCAAGATTATTTTAACTTCCCGATTAAAACATCTGACCTAAGTGCTTCGGCTAGATTTCCAAGTGGCGATCTTGAGCTGGATAGACTATATATGTTGATAAACACATTAAAACAGCAATGTACAGATTCAGCTGTATCGGGAAAGTCCCATCCGAAGGACGACATGCTCAAGGTTATTTTCAACCTGAGTGAGATTTCATCTACCCAGGTTTAGTTACATTAGATACGACTCATTAACGAGTACCTGACATTCGAAAAGGCCCTGGATCATCGCTTAACGTCCCATCCGAAGGACGACGTGCTCAGGATTATTTTAACTTCCCGATTAAAACATCTGACCTAAGTGCCTCGGCTAGATCTCATTAATGTCAGGTACTCGTTAATGAGTCGTATCTGATGTAACTAAACCTGCGTAGGTGAAATCTCACTCAGATTAAAAATAACTTTGAGCACGTCGTCCTTCGGAGGGGACATTAAGCCATGATCCAGAGCTTTTTCGAATGTCAGGTACTTGTTAGTGAGTCATATCTAATGTAACTAAACCTGGGTAGGTAAAATCTCACTCAGGTTGAAAATAACCTTGAGCATGTCGTCCTTCGGATGGGACTTTCCCGATATATCTAAATCTGTCTGTGGTTGACCATTCTCGTTTCTGGTTGCTGCCTATCGACAGAATTTGCTGTCTTAATGTGTTTTTCAACATATATGGTCTATCGAGCTCAAGATCGCGACTTGGTTATCTAGCCGAGGCACCTAGGTCAGATGTTTTAATCTGGGAGTTAAAATAATCTTGAGCACGTCGTCCTTCGAAAGGGATTTTCCCGATATATCTGAATCTGTCTGTGGTTGACCATCCTCGTTTCTGGTTGCTGCCTATCCACCAACATTGCTGTATTAATGTGTTTTTCAATATGTATTATATAGTCTATCGAGCTCAAGATCGCTACATGGTAATCGAATGCCAGGTACTCGTTAATGAGTCGTATCTAATGTAACTAAACCTGGGTAGATGAAATCTCACTCGGGTTGAAAATAACCTTGAGCATGTCGTCCTTCGGATGGGACTTTCCCGATACAGCTGAATCTGTACATTGCTGTTTTAATGTGTTTATCAACATATATAGTCTATCGAGCTCAAAATCGCCACTTGGAAATCTAGCCGAGGCACCTAGGTCAGATGTTTTATTCGGGAAGTTAATATAATCTTGAGCACGTCGTCCTTCGGATGGGACTTTAAGCGATGGCCCAGGACCTTTTTTAATGTCAGGTACTCGTTAATGAGTCGTATCTGATGTAACTAAACCTGCGCAGGTGAAATCTCACTCAGATTAAAAATAACTTTGAGCATGTCGTCCTTTGGATGGGACTTTCCCGATATATCTAAATCTGTCTGTGGTTGACCATTCTCGTTTCTGGTTGCTGCCTATCGACCGAAATTGTTGTCTTAATGTGTTTTTCAACATTTATGGTCTATCGAGCTCAAGATCGCGACTTGGTTATCTAGCCGAGGCACTTAGGTCAGATGTTTTAATCGGGAAGTTAAAATGAAATCTCACTCAGATTAAGAATAACTTTGAGCACGTCGTCCTTCGGAGGGGACATTAAGCCATGATTCAGAGCCTTTTCGAATGTCAGGTACTCGATAATAGTCGTACTTAATGTAACTAGACCTGGGTAGCTGAAATATCACTTCGGTTAAAACTTACCCTGACCACGTCGTCTTTCGGATGGGACTTTAAGCGATGATTCAGGGCCTTTTTTAATGTCAGGACCTCATTAATGAGTCGTATCTGATGTCACTAAACCGGCGTAGGTGAAATCTCACTCGGGTTAAAAATAACTTCGAGGACGTCGTCCTTCAGATATGACTTTAAGCGACGATCCAGGGCCTTTTCGAATGTCAGGTACTCGTTAATGAGTCGTATCTAATGTAACTAAACCTGGGTAGATGAAATCTCACTCGGGTTGAAAATAACCTTGAGCATGTCGTCCTTCGGATGGGACTTTCCCGATACAGCTGAATCTGTACATGTCTGTTTTAATGTGTTTATCAACATATATCTAGATTATTATAACTTCCCGAATAAAACATCTGACCTAGGTGCCTCGGCTAGATTTCCAAGTGGCGATCTTGAGCTCGATAGACTATATATGTTGATAAACACATTAAAACAGCAATGTACAGTTTCAGCTGTATCGGGAAAGTCCCATCCGAAGGACGACATGCTCAAGGTTATTTTCAACCTGAGTGAGATTTCATCTACCCAGGTTTAGTTACATTAGATGCGACTCATTAACGAGTACCTGACATTCGAAGAGGCTCTGGATCATGGCTTAATGTCCCCTCCGAAGGACGTCGTGCTCAAGATTATTTTAACTTCCCGATTCTCATATATAATATATATTGAAAAACAAATTCAAACAGCAATGTTGGTAGTTAGGCAGCAACTAGAAACGAGGATGGTCAACCACAGACAGATTCAGCTGTATCGGGAAAGTCCCATCCGAAGGACGACATGCTCAAGGTTATTTTCAACCCGAGTGAGATTTCATCTACCCAGGTTTAGTTACATTAGATACGACTCATTAACGAGTACCTGACATTCAAAAAGGCCCTGGATCGTCGCTTAAAGTCATATCTGAAGGACGACGTCCTCGAAGTTATTTTTAACCCGAGTGAGATTTCACCTACGCCGGTTAAGTGACATCAGATACGACTCATTAATGAGGTCCTGACATTAAAAAAGGCCCTGAATCATCGCTTAAAGTCCCATCCGAAGGACGACGTGCTCAAGATTATTTTAACTTCCCGATTAAAACATCTGACCTAAGTGCTTCGGCTCAATAACGAGTACCTGACATTAAAAAAGGCCCTGAATCATAGCTTAAAATCCCATCCGAAGGACGACGTGCTCAAGATTATTTTAACTCCCAGATTAAAACATCTGACCTAGGTGCCTCGGCTAGATAACCAAGTCGCGATCTTGAGCTCGATAGACCATATATGTTGAAAAAGACATTAAAACAGCAATGTTGGTAGATGGGCAGCAACAAGTAACGAAGATTTTCAACCAAAGACAGATTCAGCTGTATCGGGAATGTCCCATCCGAAGGACGACATGCTCAAGGTTATTTTCAACCTGAGTAAGATTTCATCTACCCAGGTTTAGTTACATTAGATACGACTCATTAACGAGTACCTGACATTAAAAGAGGCCCTGAATCATTGCTTAAAGTCCCATCCGAAGGACGACGTGCTCAAGATTATTATAACTTCCCGAATAAAACATCTGACCTAGGTGCCTCGGCTAGATCTCCAAGTGGCGATCTTGAGCTCGATAGACTATAAATGTTGATAAACACATTAAAACAGCAATGTACAGTTTCAGCTGTATCGGGAAAGTCCCATCCGAAGGACGACATGCTCAAGGTTATTTTCAACCTGAGTGAGATTTCATCTACCCAGGTTTAGTTACATTAGATACGACTCATTAACGAGTACCTGACATTCGAAAAGGCTCTGGATCATGGCTTAATGTCCCCTCCGAAGGACGACGTGCTCAAGATTATTTTAACTTCCCGATTCTCATATATAATATATATTGAAAAACACATTCAAACAGCAATGTTGGTAGTTAGGCAGCAACCAGAAACGAGGATGGTCAACCACAGACAGATTCAGCTGTATCGGGAAAGTCCCATCCGAAAGACGACGTGCGCAGGGTAAGTTTTAACCGAAGTGAAATTTCAGCTACCCAGGTCTAGTTACATTAGGTACGACTATTATCGAGTACCTGACATTCGAAAACGCCGTGGATCAGAACTTAATGTCCCCTCCGAAGGACGACGTGCTCAAAGTTATTTTTAATCTGAGTGAGATTTCACCTACGCAGGTTTAGTTACATCAGATACGACTCATTAACGAGTACCTGACATTAAAAAAGGTCCTGGGCCATCGCTTAAAGTCCCATCCGAAGGACGACGTGCTCAAGATTATATTAACTTTCCGATTAAAAGATCTGACCTAAGTGCCTCGGCTAGATTACCATATAGCGATCTTGAGCTCGATAGACTATATAATACATATTGAAAAACACATTAATACAGCAATGTTGGTGGATAGGCAGCAACCAGAAACGAGGATGGTCAACCACAGACAGATTCAGATAAATCGGGAAATTCCCTTTCGAAGGACGACGTGCTCAAGATTATTTTAACTCCCAGATTAAAACATCTGACCTAGGTGCCTCGGCTAGATAACCAAGTCGCGATCTTGAGCTCGATAGACCATATATGTTGAAAAACACATTAAGACAGCAAATTCGGTCGATAGGCAGCAACCAGAAACGAGAACGGTCAACCACAGACAGATTTAGATATATCGGGGAAGTCCCATCCGAAGGACGACATGCCCAAAGTTATTTTCAACCTGGGTGAGATTTCATCTACCCAGGTTTAGTTACATTAGATATGACTCATTAACGAGTACCTGACATTAAAAAAGGTCCTGGACCATCGCTTAAAGTCCCATCCGAAGGACGACGTGCTCAAGATTATATTAACTTTCCGATTAAAAGATCTGACCTAAGTGCCTCGGCTAGATAACCAAGTCGCGATCTTGAGCTCGATAGACCATATATGTTGAAAAACACATTAAGACAGCAAATTCTGTCGATAGGCAGCAACCAGAAACGAGGATGGTCAACCACAGACAAATTCAGATATATCGGGAAAGTCCCATCCGAAGGACGACATGCTCAAGGTTATTTTCAACCTGAGTGAGATTTCACCAACCCAGGTTTATTTATATTAGATACGGCTCACTAACGAATACCTGACATTCGAAAAGGCTCTGGATAAGAGCTTAATGTCCCCTCCGAAGGACGACGTGCTCAAAGTTAATTTTAATCTGAGTGAGATTTCACCTACGCAGGTTTAGTTACATCAGAGACGACTCATTAACGAGTACCTGACATTAAAAAAGGTCCTGGGCCATCGCTTAAAGTCCCATCCGAAGGACGACGTACTCATGATTATATTAACTTTCCGATTAAAAGATCTGACCTAAGTGCCTCGGCTAGATAACCAAGTCGCGATCTTGAGCTCGATAGATCATATATGTTGAAAAACACATTAAGACAGCAAATTCGGTCGATAGGCAGCAACCAGAAACGAGAATGGTCAACCACAGACAGATTTAGATATATCGGGAAAGTCCCATCCAAAGGACGACATGCTCAAGATTATTTTCAACCTGAGTGAGATTTTACCTACCCAGGTTTAATTACATTAGATATGACTCACTAACGAGTACCTGACATTCGAAAAGGCTCTGCATCATGGCTTAATGTCCCCTCCGAAGGACGACGTGCTCAAAGTTATTTTCAATCTGAGTGAGATTTCACCTACGCAGGTTTAGTTACATCAGATACGACTCATTAACGAGTACCTGACATTAAAAAAGGCCCTGAATTATTGCTTAAAGTCCCATCCGAAGGACGACGTGCTCAAGATTATTATAACTTCCCGAATAAAACATCTAATCTAGGTGCCTCGGCTAGATTTCCAAGTGGCGATCTTGAGCTCGATAGACTATATATGTTGATAAACACATTAAAACAGCAATGTACAGATTCAGCTGTATCGGGAAAGTCCCATCCGAAGGACGACATGCTCAAGGTTATTTTCAACCTGAGTGAGATTTCATCTACCCAGGTTTAGTTACATTAGGTACGACTCATTAACGAGTACCTGACATTCGAAAAGGCCCTGGATCATCGCTTAAAGTCCCATCCGAAGGACGACGTGCTCGAGATTATTTAAACTTCCCGATTTAAACATCAGACCTAAGTGCCTCGGCTAGATAACCAAGTAGCGATCTTGAGCTCGATAGACTATATAATATATATTAAAAAACACATTAAAACAGCAATGTTGGTAGATGGGCAGCATCAAGAAACGAATATTATCAACCAAAGACAGATTCAGCTGTATCGGGAAAGTCCCATCCGAAAGACGACGTGCTCAGGGTAAGTTTTAACCGAAGTGAAATTTCAGCAACCCAGGTCTAGTTACATTAGGTACGACTATTATCGAGTACCTGACATTCAAAAAGGCCCTGGATCATCGCTTAAAGTCCCATCCGAAGGACGACGTGCTCAAGATTATTTAAACTTCCCGATTAAAACATCAGACCTAAGTGCCTCGGCTAGATAAGCAAGTAGCGATCTTGAGCTCGATAGACTATATAATATATATTGAAAAACACATTAAAACAGCAATGTTGGTAGATAGGATGCCACCAGAAACGAGGATGGTCAACCACAGACAAATTCAGATATATCGGGAAAGTCCCATCCGAAGGACGACATGCTCAAGGTTATTTTCAACCAGAGTGAGATTTCACCTACGCAGGTTTAGTTAGATTAGATACGACTCATTAACGAGTACCTGACATTAAAAAAGGCCCTGAATCATTGCTTAAAGTCCCATCCGAAGGACGACGTGCTCAAGATTATTATAACTTCCCGAAAAAAACATCTGACCTAGGTGCCTCGGCTAGATTTCCAAGTGGCGATCTTGAGCTCGATAGACTTTATATGTTGATAAACACATTAAAACGGCAATGTACAGATTCAGCTGTATCGGGAAAGTCCCATCCGAAGGACGACATGCTCAAGGTTATTTTCAACCTGAGTGAGATCTCACCTACCCAGGTTTATTTATATTAGATACGGCTCACTAACGAGTACCTGACATTCGAAAAGGCTCTGGATATGAGCTTAATGTCCCCTCCGAAGGACGACGTGCTCAAAGTTAATTTTAATCTGAGTGAGATTTCACCTACGCAGGTTTAGTTACATCAGATACGACTCATTAATGAGTACCTGACATTAAAAAAGGTCCTGGACCATCGCTTAAAGTCCCATCCGAAGGACGACGTGCTCAAGATTATATTAACTTTCCGATTAAAAGATCTGACCTAAGTGCCTCGGTCAGATAACCAAGTCGCGATCTTGAGCTCGATAGACCATATATGTTGAAAAACACATTAAGACAGCAACATCGGTCGATAGGCAGCAACCAGAAACGAGAATGGTCAACCACAGACAGATTTAGATATATCAGGAAAGTCCCATCCGAAGGACGACATGCACAAGGTTATTTTCAACCTGAGTGAGATTTTACCTACCCAGGTTTAGTTACATTAGATATGACTCACTAACGAGTACCTGACATTCGAAAAGGCTCTGCATCATGGCTTAATGTCCCCTCCGAAGGACGACGTGCTCAAGATTATTATAACTTCCCGAAAAAAACATCTGACCTAGGTGTCTCGGCTAGATTTCCAAGTGGCGATCTTGAGCTCGATAGACAATATATGTTGATAAACACATTAAAACAGCAATGTACAGATTCAGCTGTATCGGGAAAGTCCCATCCGAGGGACGACATGCTCAAGGTTATTTTCAATCTGAGTGAGATTTCATCTACCCAGGTTTAGTTACATTAGATACGACTCATTAACGAGTCCCTGACATTCGAAAAGGCCCTGAATAATCGCTTAAAGTCCCATCCGCTTAAAGTCTTATCTGAAGGACGACGTCCTCGAAGTTATTTTTAACCCGAGTGAGATTTCACCTACGCAGGTTTGGTGACATCAGATACGACTCATTAATAAGGTCTTGACATTAAAAAAGGCCCTGAATAATCGCTTAAAGTCCCATCCGAAGGACGACGTGCTCAAGATTATTTTAACTTCCCGATTAAAACATCTGACCTAAGTGCTTCGGCTAGATAACCAAGTCGCGATCTTGAGCTCGATAGACTATATAATATATATTGAAAAACACATTAAAACAGCAATGTAGGTAGATAGGCAGCAACCAGAAACGAGGATGGTCAACCACAGACAGATTCAGATATATGGGGAAACGAGTACCTGACATTCGAAAAGGAACTGGATCATCGCTTAATGTCCCATCCGATGGACGATGTGCTCAAGTCTATTATAACTGTCCCACACTCAGACTCCGTCTTCTGGGAGGAGGTAGCCTATTTATCCTGTAATATTTATCTTTTATTTGTAATTATCTAAAGGCATTAAATAAAAAAAAAAAAAAAAAAAAAAAAAAAAAAAAAAAAAAAAAAAAAAAAAAAAAAAAAAAAACTTCCCGATTAAAACATCTGTTCTAAGTGCCTCTGCTAGATAGCCAAGTCACAATGAAGACATGCCATGCGGGGATGCCATGTGGGGATGCCATGAGGGGATGCCATGAAGAATATATATGTAGGGATGACATGCGGGAATGCCATGTGGGGATGCCATGCGGAGAGGCCATCAAGAGAGTCCATGAAGAGAATCCATGCTGGAATGCCATGAAGATAGGCCATGCGGGGATGCCATGCTGGGATGCCATGAAAAGGGGTCATGCGGGAATGCCATGAAGAGATGCCATGCGGGGATGCCATGCGAGGATACCATACGGTTATGCCACGAAGAGATGCAATAAAGTGAGGCTATGCAGAGATGCCATGAGGGGACGCCATGTGAGGATGTCATAACGAGATGCTATGCGGGTATGCCATGAAGAGATGACATATAGGGATGCCCTGAAGAGATGCCATGCGGGGATGCCATTCGAGGATACCATACTGTTATGCCACGAAGAGATGCCATGAAGAGAGGCTATGCAGAGATGCCATGAGGGGACGCCATGTGGGGATGTCATGAAGAGTTGCCATGCGGGGATGCCATGAAGAGACGCTATGCAGAGATGCCATGCGGGGATGCCATGAGGTGATGCCATGAAGAGATGCCATGCGGGGATGCCATGAAGAGAGGGTATAAAGAGATGCCATGAAGAGATGCCATGCGGGGATGCCTTGAATAGATGCCATGCGGGGATGCCATGAAGAGAGGGTATAAAGAGATGCCATGCAGAGATGCCAAGCGGGGACGCCGTGTGGGGATGTCATGAAGAGATGCCATGCGGGGATGCCATGAAGAGATGCCATGCGGGGATGCCATGCAGAGATGCCATGCGGGGACGCCATGTGGGGATGTCATGAGGAGATGCCATGCGGGGATGCCATGAAGAGATGACATGCGGGGATGCCATGAAGAGATGACATGCGGGGATGCCATGAAGAGACGCTATGCAGAGATGAAATGCGGGGATGCCATGAATAGATGACATGCGGGGATGTCATGAAGAGATGACATGCGGGGATGCCATGAAGAGAGGCTATGCAGAGATGCCTTGCGAGGATACCATGTGGGGATGTCATGCGGAGATACCATACGGGGATGCCATGACGAGATACCATGCGTACCCAACCTGACATGAGGAAAACCTGGAGATCCTCCTGCGAACAAAAACAGACATAGAAAAGTTGTCGTGCAATTGAATTTGTAGTATTGAGTTGCATTGAGGTTGTAGTCCAATTTGCAATAAATAGACCTGTAAGTTCGGGGTTTTCATATGAATAACTCAGCGGCGTATCCAGCCTGACATGAAGAAAGACTGGATATCCTCCAAGCTATCATAAGTAGAGATGAAAAGTATGTTTTGATTCGCTCTTTGTAAAAAAGCAATAGAAAAAATGTAAGACATTGGTTTGACCCAACTCCGCTGAATCCTTCCATTTTGGAAAACACACTTTTATGAAACAATCTCAATAGACCGACTTAGATCATATACGGAAAAGGCTACCATAAGTAGAGATGAAAAGTAAGTTTTAATTCGCTCTTAGTAAAATAGCAATAGAGAAAATGTAAGACATAGGTTGGACCCAATTCCGCGGAATCCTCTCATTTTGGAAAACACACTTTTACCACAACCTATTTTTCTATTAGTCCTTCAGGAATCCTTCATATGAAATTTCGTAATAATCCGAACATTAGTTAATGAGCGACCAGTATCTATATATTTAGGCCTAATCCCAGAACCCCCCCCTCCCGTTCAAAATTTCGAGATGTCGCAAAGCGTATATTTCAATTTGCGGTCAAACTATACTACATATGAAATTTCATGATTATCCGACCATTAGTTAATGAGTGTATCTGCGAAGAAGAACAGAAATAGAAGTGCTAATACATATAAAAACAAAAAACATACCTGTATGTTCAAAGTTTTCAATTGAATCACTCAACGGAATATCGAATCTGCCATGAAGAAGATCTTGAATCGCTCCTCAGCCAGTCTGCGAATAAAAACAGAAACACAAGTGTTATTAAATAGAATAAGACAGTTTTTAAACTTAGAACAAAAACATACCTGTATGTTCGAAGATTTCAATTGAAACACTCAGCGGAGTATCAAAGCTGACTTGAAGATAATCTTGAGATGCTCTTCAGCCAGTCTATCTGCGAATAACAACAGAAACAGAAGAGCTAATAAATATAATAAGACAGTATTTAAATTTAGAACAAAAACATACCTGTGTGTTCGAAGTTTTCAATTGAAGCACTCAGCGGAGAATCAAAGCTGCCATGGAGAAGATCTTGAAGTGCTCTTCAACCAGTCTATCTGAGAATAAAAACAGAAACAGAAGTGCTATTGAATAAAATAGGACAGTTTTTAAACTTGGCACAAAAACATACCTGTATGTTCGAAGATTTCAATTGAAGCACTCAGCGGTGTATCAAGCTGCCATGAAGAAATTTTTGAAATGGTCCTCAGCCAGTCTATCTGCGAATAAAAACGGAAACAGAAGTGCTATCAAATATAATAAGAGAGTATTTAAATTTAGAACAAAAACATACCTGTATGTTCGAAGTTTTCAATTGCATCACTGAGCGGGGTATCAAGCTGCCATGAAGAAGATTTTGGAACGCTCCTCAGCCAATCTATCTGCGAATAAAAATAGACACAGAAGTGCTATTAAATAAACTATGACAGTATTTAAATTTAGATAAAAAACCTACCTGTATGTTCGAAGATATCAATTGAAGCACTCAGCGGAGAATCAAAGCTGCCATGAAGAAGATCTTGAAGTGCTCTTCAGCCAGTCTATCTGCGAATAAAAAGAGAAACAGAAGTGCTATTCAATAAAATAAGACAGTTTATAAACTTGGAACAAAAACATACCTGTATGTTCGAAGATTTCAATGGAATTACTCAGCGAAGTATCAAAGCTAACTTGAAAATAATCTTGAGATGCTCCGCAGTCAGTCTATCTGCGAAAAAAAGCAGAACAGATGTGCTATTAAGTACAATAAGACAGTTTTTAAATTTAGAAAAAAAACATACCTGTATGTTCGAAGATTTCAATGGAAGCACTCAGCGGAGAATCAAAACAGCCATGGTGAAGATTTAGAAATGCTCCTCAGCCAGTTTATCTGCGAAAAAAAACAGAACAGACGTGCTATTAAATAAAATAAGACAGTTTTTAGAGTTGAAACAGAAACATACCTGTATGTTCGAAGTTTTCAATTGGATAACTCAGCGA
Organism: Aradus depressus; assembly: GCA_963662175.1. Classification (NCBI taxonomy): domain Eukaryota; kingdom Metazoa; phylum Arthropoda; class Insecta; order Hemiptera; family Aradidae; genus Aradus; species Aradus depressus. The sequence goes on from OY759220.1 coordinate 38,462,224, forward strand.
AGTATCAAAGCCGACTTGAAGATAATCTTGAGATGCTCCTCAGCCAGTCCATCTGCGAAAAAAAACAGAACAGACGTGCTATTAAAAAAAATAAGACAGTTTTTAAATTTAGAAAAAAAACATACCTGTATGTTCGAAGATTTCAATGGAAGCACTCAGCGGAGAATCAAAACAGCCATGGTGAAGATTTAGAAATGCTCCTCAGCCACTTTATCTGGGGAAAAAAAAAAAACAGAGGTGCTATAAAATAAAATAAGACAGTTTATAAATTTAGAGTATCAAAGCTGACTTGAAGATAATCTTGAGATGCTCTTCAGCCAGTCTATCTGCGAATACAAACGGAAACAGAAATGCTATCAAATACAATAAGGCAGTATTTAAATTTAGAAAAAAAACATACCTGTATGTTCAAAGTTTTCAGTTGAATCACTGAGCGGGGTATCAAGCTGCCATGAAGAAGATTTTGGAACGCTCCTCAGCCAATCTATCTGCGAATAAAACCAGAAACAGAAGTGTTATTAAATAAAATAAGACAGTTTTCATACTTAGAAGAAAAACATACCTGTATGTTCGATGTTTTCAATTGAATCACTCAGCGGTGTATCAAGCAGCCATGAAGAAATTTTTGAAATGATACTCAGCCAGTCTATCATCGAATACAAACGGAAACAGAAGTGCTATGAAATACAATAAGACAGTATTTAAATTTAGAAAAAAAACATACCTGTATGTTCGAAGATATCAATTGAAGCACTCAGCGGAGAATCAAAGCTGCCATGAAGATAATCTTGAGATGCTCCTCAGCCAGTCTATCTGCGAAAAAAAGCAGAACAGAAGTGCTATTAAATAAAATAAGACAGTTTTTAAATTTAGAACAAAAACATACCTGTATGTTCGAAGATTTCAATTGAATTACTCAGCGAAGTATCAAAGCTAACTTGAAGATAATCTTGAGATGCTCCTCAGCCAGTCTATCTGCGAAAGAAAGCAGAACAGATGTGCTATTAAATAAAATAAGACAGTTTTTAAATTTAGAAAAGAAACATACCTGTATGTTCGAAGTTTTCAATTGAATAACTCAGCGGAGAATCAAAGGTGCCATGAAGAAGATCTCGAAGTGCTCTTCAGCCAGTCTATCTGCGAATAAAATCAGAACAGAAGTGCTTTTAAATAAAATAAGACAGTTTTTAAATTCAGAAAAAAAACATACCTGTATGTTCGAAGTTTTCAATTGGATAACTCAGCGAAGTATCAAAGCCGACTTGAAGATAATCTTGAGATGCTCCTCAGCCAGTCCATCTGCGAAAAAAAACAGAACAGACGTGCTATTAAAAAAAATAAGACAGTTTTTAAATTTAGAAAAAAAACATACCTGTATGTTCGAAGATTTCAATGGAAGCACTCAGCGGAGAATCAAAACAGCCATGGTGAAGATTTAGAAATGCTCCTCAGCCAGTTTATCTGCGAAATAAAACAGAACAGACGTGCTATTAAATAAAATAAGACAGTTCTTAGAGTTGAAACAGAAACATACCTGTATCTTCGAAGTTTTCAATTGAATAACTCAGCGGAGAATCAAAGGTACCATGAAGAAGATCTCGAAGTGCTCTTCAGCCAGTCCATCTGCGAATAAAAACAGAACAGAAGTGCTATTGAATAAAATAAGACAGTTTTTAAACTTGGAACAAAGACATACCTGTATGTTCGAAGTTTTCAATTGGATTACTCAGCGAAGTATCAAAGCCGACTTGAAGATAATCTTGAGATGCTCCTCAGCCAGTCTATCTGCGAAAAAAAACAGAACAGACGTGCTATTAAATAAAATAAGACAGTTTTTAACTATAGAAAAAAAACATACCTGTATGTTCGAAGTTATCAATTGGATTACTCAGCGAAGTATCAAAGCCGACTTGAAGATAATCTTGAGATGCTCCTCAGCCAGTCTATCTGCGAAAAAAAAGAGAACAGACGTGCTATTAAATAAAATAAGACAGTTTTTAAATTCAGAAAAAAAACATACCTGTATGTTCGAAGATTTCAATGGAAGCACTCAGCGGAGAATCAAAACAGCCATGGTGAAGATTTAGAAATGCTCCTCAGCCAGTTTATCTGCGAAATAAAACAGAACAGACGTGCTATTAAATAAAGTAAGACAGTTTTTAGAGTTGAAACAGAAACATACCTGTATCTTCGAAGTTTTCAATTGAATAACTCAGCGGAGAATCAAAGGTGCCATGAAGAAGATCTCGAAGTGCTCTTCAGCCAGTCCATCTGCGAAAAAAAACAGAACAGACGTGCTATTAAATAAAATAAGACAGTTTTTAAATATAGAAAAAAAACATACCTGTATGTTCGAAGTTTTCAATTGGATTACTCAGCGAAGTATCAAAGCCGACTTGAAGATAATCTTGAGATGCTCCTCAGCCAGTCTATCTGCGAAAAAAAAGAGAACAGACGTGCTATTAAATAAAATAAGACAGTTTTTAAATTTAGAAAAAAAACATACCTGTATGTTCGAAGTTTTCAATTGAATAACTCGCGGAGTATCAAAGCTGACTTGAAGATAATCTTGAGATGCTCCTCAGCCAGTCTATCTGCGAATAAAAACAGAACAGAAGTGCTATTAAACAAAATAAGACAGTTTTTAAATTCAGAAAAAAAACATACCTGTATGTTCGAAGTTTTCAATTGGATCACTCAGCGAAGTATCAAAGCCGACTTGAAGATAATCTTGAGATGCTCCTCAGCCAGACCATCTGCGAAAAAAAAACAGAACAGAAGTGCTATTAAATAAAATAAGACAGTTTTTAAATTCAGAAAAAAAACAAACCTGTATGTTCGAAGTTTTCAATTGGATTACTCAGCGAAGTATCAAAGCCGACTTGAAGATAATCTTGAGATGCTCCTCAGCCTGTCTATCTGCGAAAAAAAACAGAACAGACGTGCAAAAAAAAAACAGACGACTCATTAACGAGTACCTGACATTCGAAAAGGCCCTGGATCATTGCTTAAACTCCCATCCGAAGGACGACGTGCTCAAGATTATTTTAACTTCCCGATTAAAACATCTGACCTAAGTGCTTCGGCTAGATAACCGAGTCGCGATCTTGAGCTCGATAGACTATATAATATATATTAAAAAACACATTAAAACAGCAATGTTGGTGGATAGGCAGCAACCAGAAACGAGGAAGGTCAACCACAGACAGATTCAGATATATCGGGAAAGTCCCATCCGAAGGACGACATGCTCAAGGTTATTTTCAAGCATTTCATCTACTCAGGTTTAGTTTCATTAGATACGACTCATTAACGAGTACCTGACATTCGAAAAGGCTCTGGATCATGGCTTAATGTCCCTTCCGAAGGACGACGTGCTCAAAGTTATTTTTAATCTGAGTGAGATTTCACCTACGCAGGTTTAGTTAGATCAGATACGACTCATTAACGAGTACCTGACATTGAAAAAGGCCCTGAATCATTGCTTAAAGTCCCATCCGAAGGACGACGTGCTCAAGATTATTATAACTTCCCGAATAAAACATCTGACCTAGGTGCCTCGGCTAGATTTCCAAGTGGCGATCTTGAGCTCGATAGACTATATATGTTGATAAACACATTAAAACAGCAATGTACAGATTCAGCTGTATCGGGAAAGTCCCATCCGAAGGACGACATGCTCAAGGTTATTTTCAACCCGAGTGAGATTTCATCTACCCAGGTTTAGTTACATTAGATACGACTCATTAACGAGTACCTGGCATTCGAAAAGGCCCTGGATCGTCGCTTAAAGTCATATCTGAAGGACGACGTCCTCGAAGTTATTTTTAACCCGAGTGAGATTTCACCTACGCCGGTTTAGTGACATCAGATACGACTCATTAATGAGGTCCTGACATTAAGAAAGGCCCTGAATCATCGCTTAAAGTCCCATCCAAAGGACGACGTGCTCATGATTATTTTAACTTCCCGATTAAAACATCTGACCTAAGTGCCTCGGCTAGATAACCAAGTCGCGATCTTGAGCTCGATAGACTATATATGTTGATAATCACATTAGAACAGCAATGTACAGATTCAGCTGTATCGGGAAAGTCCAATCCGAAGAACGACATGCTCAAGGTTATTTTCAACCTGAGTAAGATTTCATCTACTCAGGTTTAGTTACATTAGATACGACTCATTAACGAGTACCTGACATTCGAAAAGGCCCTGGATCATTGCTTAAACTCCCATCCGAAGGACGACGTGCTCAAGATTATTTTAACTTCCCGATTAAAACATCTGACCTAAGTGCTTCGGCTAGATTTCCAAGTGGCGATCTTGAGCTGGATAGACTATATATGTTGATAAACACATTAAAACAGCAATGTACAGATTCAGCTGTATCGGGAAAGTCCCATCCGAAGGACGACATGCTCAAGGTTATTTTCAACCTGAGTGAGATTTCATCTACCCAGGTTTAGTTACATTAGATACGACTCATTAACGAGTACCTGACATTCGAAAAGGCCCTGGATCATCGCTTAACGTCCCATCCGAAGGACGACGTGCTCAGGATTATTTTAGCTTCCCGATTAAAACATCTGACCTAAGTGCCTCGGCTAGATAACCAAGTCGCGATCTTGAGCTCCATAGACCATATATGTTGAAAAACAAATTAAGACAGCAAATTCGGTCGATAGGCAGTAACCAGAAACGAGAATGGTCAACCACAGACAGATTTAGATATATCGGGAAAGTCCCATCCGAAGGACGACATGCTCGAGGTTATTTTCAACCTGAGTGAGATTTTACCTACCCAGGTTTAGTTACATAAGATATGACTCACTAACAAGTACCTGACATTCGAAAAGGCTCTGGATAATTGCTTAATGTCCCTTCCGAAGGACGACGTGCTCAAAGTTATTTTATACTGAGTGAGATTTCACCTACGCAGGTTTAGTTAGATCAGATACGACTCATTAACGAGTACCTGACATTGAAAAAGGCCCTGAATCATTGCTTAAAGTCCCATCCGAAGGACGACGGGCTCTAGATTATTATAACTTCCCGAATAAAACATCTGACCTAGGTGCCTCGGCTAGATTTCCAAGTGGCGATCTTGAGCTCGATAGACTATATATGTTGATAAACACATTAAAACAGACATGTACAGATTCAGCTGTATCGGGAAAGTCCCATCCGAAGGACGACATGCTCAAGGTTATTTTCAACCCGAGTGAGATTTCATCTACCCAGGTTTAGTTACATTAGATACGACTCATTAACGAGTACCTGACATTCGAAAAGGCCCTGGATCGTCGCTTAAAGTCATATCTGAAGGACGACGTCCTCGAAGTTATTTTTAACCCGAGTGAGATTTCACCTACGCCGGTTTAGTGACATCAGATACGACTCATTAATGAGGTCCTGACATTAAAAAAGGCCCTGAATCATCGCTTAAAGTCCCATCCGAAAGACGACGTGGTCAGGGTAAGTTTTAACCGAAGTGATATTTCAGCTACCCAGGTCTAGTTACATTAAGTACGACTATTATCGAGTACCTGACATTCGAAAAGGCTCTGAATCATGGCTTAATGTCCCCTCCGAAGGACGACGTGCTCAAAGTTATTCTTAATCTGAGTGAGATTTCATTTTAACTTCCCGATTAAAACATCTGACCTAAGTGCCTCGGCTAGATATACTAGACTATATATGTTGATAATCACATTAGAAGAGCAATGTACAGATTCAGCTGTATCGGGAAAGTCCCATCCGAAGAACGACATGCTCAAGATTATTTTAACTTCCCGATTAAAACATCTGACCCTTCGGCTAGATAACCGAGTCGCGATCTTGAGCTCGATAGACTATATAATATATATTGAAAAACACATTAAAACAGCAATGTTGGTAGATGGGCAGCAACAAGAAACGAATATTATCAACCAAAGACAGATTCAGCTGTATCGGGAAAGTCCCATCCGAAACACGACGTGCTCAGGGTTAGTTTTAACCGAAGTGAAATTTCAGCTACCCAGGTCTAGTTACATTAGGTACGACGATTATCGAGTACCTGACATTCAAAAAGGCCCTGGATCATCGCTTAAAGTCCCATCCGAAGGACGACGTGCTCAAGATTATTTAAACTTCCCGATTAAAACATCAGACCTAAGTGCCTCGGCTAGATAACCAAGTCGCGATCTTGAGCTCGATAGACTATATAATATATATTGAAAAACACATTAAAACAGCAATGTTGGTAGATAGGCAGCAACCAGAAACGAGGATGGTCAACCACAGACAAATTCAGATATATCGGGAAAGTCCCATCCGAAGGACGACATGCTCAAGGTTATTTTCAACCTGAGTGAGATTTCACCTACGCAGGTTTACTTAGATTAGATACGACTCATTAACGAGTACCTGACATTAAAAAAGGCCCTGAATCATTGCTTGAAGTCCCATCCGAAGGACGACGTGCTCAAGATTATTATAACTTCCCGAATAAAACGTTATTTTTTTAATCTGAGTGAGATTTCACCTACGCAGGTTTAGTTACATCAGATACGACTCATTAATGAGTACCTGACATTAAAAAAGGTCCTGGACCATCGCTTAAAGTCCCATCCGAAGGACGACGTGCTCAAGATTATATTAACTTTCCGATTAAAAGATCTGACCTAAGTGCCTCGGTCAGATAACCAAGTCGCGATCTTGAGCTCGATAGACCATATATGTTGAAAAACACATTAAGACAGCAAATTCGGTCGATAGGCAGCAACCAGAAACGAGAATGGTCAACCACAGACAGATTTAGATATATCAGGAGAGTCCCATCCGAAGGACGACATGCTCAAGGTTATTTTCATCCTGAGTGAGATTTTACCTACCCAGGTTTAGTTACATTAGATATGACTCATTAATGAGTACCTGACATTCGAAAAGGCTCTGCATCATGGCTTAATGTCCCCTCCGAAGGACGACGTGCTCAAAGTTATTTTTAATCTGTGTGAGATTTCACCTACGCAGGTTTAGTTACATCAGATACGACTCATTAACGAGTACCTGACATTAAAAAATGCCCTGAATCATTGCTTAAAGTCCCATCCGAAGGACGACGTGCTCAAGATTATTATAACTTCCCGAAAAAAACATCTGACCTAGGTGCCTCGGCTTGATTTCCAAGTGGCGATCTTGAGCTCGATAGACTATATATGTTGATAAACACATTAGAACAGCAATGTACAGATTCAGCTGTATCGGGAAAGTCTCATCCGAAGGACGACATGCTCAAGGTTATTTTCAACCTGAGTGAGATTTCATCTACCCAGGTTTAGTTACATTAGATACGACTCATTAACGAGTACATGACATTCGAAGAGGCCCTGGATCATCGCTTAAGGACATATCTGAAGGACGACGTCCTCGAAGTTATTTTTAACCCGAGTGAGATTTCACCTATGCCGGTTTAGTGACATCAGATACGACTCATTAATAAGGTCCTGACATTAAAAAAGGCCCTGAATCATCGCTTAAAGTCCCATCCGAAGGACGACGTGCTCAAGATTATTTTAACTTCTCGATTAAAACATCTGACCTAAGTGCTTCGGCTAGATAACCAAGTCGCGATCTTGAGCTCGATAGACTATATAATATATATTGAAAAACACATTAAAACAGCAATGTTGGTAGATAGGCAGCAACCAGAAACGAGGATGGTCAACCACAGACAGATTCAGATATATGGGGAAAGTCCCATCCGAAGGACGACATGCTCAAGGTTATTTTCAACCTGAGTGAGATTTCACCAACCCAGTCAACGAGTACCTGACTTTCGAAAAGGAACTGGATCATCGCTTAATGTCCCATCCGATGGACGATGTGCTCAAGTCTATTATAATTTCCCGATTAAAACATCTGTTCTAAATGCCTCGGCTAGATAGCCAAGTCACAATGAAGACATGCCATGCGGGGATGCCATGTGGGGATGCCATGAGGGGATGCCATGAAGAATGTATATATAGGGATGACATGCGGGAATGCCATGTGGGGATGCCATGCGGAGAGGCCATCAAGAGAGTCCATGAAGAGAATCCATGCTGGAATGCCATGAAGATAGGCCATGCGGGGATGCCATGCTGGGATGCCATGAAAAGAGGTCATGCGGGAATGCCATGAAGAGATGCCATGCGGGGACGCCATGCGAGGATACCATACGGTTATGCCACGAAGAGATGTAATAAAGTGAGGCTATGCAGAGATGCCATGAGGGGACGCCATGTGAGGATGTCATGACGAGATGCTATGCGGGTATGCCATGAAGAGATGACATGTAGGGATTCCCTGAAGAGATGCCATGCGGGGATGCCATTCGAGGATACCATACTGTTATGCCACGAAGAGATGCCATGAAGAGAGGCTATGCAGAGATGCCATGAGGGGACGCCATGTGGGGATGTCATGAAGAGTTGCCATGCGGGGATGCCATGAAGAGATGACATGCGGGGATGCCATGAAGAGACGCTATGCAGAGATGCCATGCGGGGATGCCATGAGGTGATGCCATGAAGAGATGCCATGCGGGGATGCCATGAAGAGAGGGTATAAAGAGATGCCATGCAGAGATGCCATGCGGGGACGCCATGTGGGGATGTCATGAAGAGATGCCATGCGGGGATGCCATGAAGAGATGCCATGCGGGGATGCCATGCAGAGATGCCATGCGGGGACGCCATGTGGGGATGTCATGAGGAGATGCCATGCGGGGATGCCATGAAGAGATGACATGCGGGGATGCCATGAAGAGATGACATGCGGGGATGCCATGAAGAGACGCTATGCAGAGATGAAATGCGGGGATGCCATGAATAGATGACATGCGGGGATGTCATGAAGAGATGACATGCGGGGATGCCATGAAGAGAGGCTATGCAGAGATGCCTTGCGAGGATACCATGTGGGGATGTCATGCGGAGATACCATACGGGGATGCCATGACGAGATACCATGCGTACCCAACCTGACATGAGGAAAACCTGGAGATCCTCCTGCGAACAAAAACAGACATAGAAAAGTTGTCGTGCAATTGAATTTGTAGTATTGAGTTGCATTGAGGTTGTAGTCCAATTTGCAATAAATAGACCTGTAAGTTCGGGGTTTTCATATGAATAACTCAGCGGCGTATCCAGCCTGACATGAAGAAAGACTGGATATCCTCCAGGCTATCATAAGTAGAGATGAAAAGGATGTTTTGATTCGCTCTTTGTAAAAAAGCAATAGAAAAAATGTGAGACATTGGTTTGACCCAACTCCGCTGAATCCTTCCATTTTGGAAAACACACTTTTATGAAACAATCTCAATAGACCGACTTAGATCATATACGGAAAAGGCTACCATAAGTAGAGATGAAAAGTAAGTTTTAATTCGCTCTTAGTAAAATAGCAATAGAGAAAATGTAAGACATAGGTTGGACCCAATTCCGCGGAATCCTCTCATTTTGGAAAACACACTTTTACCACAACCTATTTTTCTATTAGTCCTTCAGGAATCCTTCATATGAAATTTCGTAATAATCCGAACATTAGTTAATGAGCGACCAGTATCTATATATTTAGGCCTAATCCCAGAACCCCCCCTCCCGTTCAAAATTTCGAGATGTCGCAAAGCGTATATTTCAATTTGCGGTCAAACTATACTACATATGAAATTTCATGATTATCCGACCATTAGTTAATGAGTGTATCTGCGAAGAAGAACAGAAATAGAAGTGCTAATACATATAAAAACAAAAAACATACCTGTATGTTCAAAGTTTTCAATTGAATCACTCAACGGAATATCGAATCTGCCATGAAGAAGATCTTGAATCGCTCCTCAGCCAGTCTGCGAATAAAAACAGAAACACAAGTGTTATTAAATAGAATAAGACAGTTTTTAAACTTAGAACAAAAACATACCTGTATGTTCGAAGATTTCAATTGAAACACTCAGCGGAGTATCAAAGCTGACTTGAAGATAATCTTGAGATGCTCTTCAGCCAGTCTATCTGCGAATAACAACAGAAACAGAAGAGCTAATAAATATAATAAGACAGTATTTAAATTTAGAACAAAAACATACCTGTGTGTTCGAAGTTTTCAATTGAAGCACTCAGCGGAGAATCAAAGCTGCCATGGAGAAGATCTTGAAGTGCTCTTCAACCAGTCTATCTGAGAATAAAAACAGAAACAGAAGTGCTATTGAATAAAATAGGACAGTTTTTAAACTTGGCACAAAACATACCTGTATGCTCGAAGATTTCAATTGAAGCACAACAAAACAGGTATGTTCGAAGTTTTCAATTGGATTACTCAGCGAAGTATCAAAGCCGACTTGAAGATAATCATGAGATGCTCCTCAGCCAGTCTATCTGCGAAAAAAAAGAGAACAGACGTGCTATTAAATAAAATAAGACAGTTTTTAAATTTAGAAAAAAAACATACCTGTATGTTCGAAGTTTTCAATTGAATAACTCGCGGAGTATCAAAGCTGACTTGAAGATAATCTTGAGATGCTCCTCAGCCAGTCTATCTGCGAATAAAAACAGAACAGAAGTGCTATTAAATAAAATAAGACAGTTTTTAGAGTTGAAACAGAAACATACCTGTATCTTCGAAGTTTTCAATTGAATAACTCAGCGGAGAATCAAAGGTGCCATGAAGAAGATCTCGAAGTGCTCTTCAGTCAGTCCATCTGCGAAAAAAAACAGAACAGACGTGCTATTAAATAAAATAAGACAGTTTTTAAATATAGAAAAAAAACATACCTGTATGTTCGAAGTTTTCAATTGGATTACTCAGCGAAGTATCAAAGCCGACTTGAAGATAATCTTGAGATGCTCCTCAGCCAGTCTATCTGCGAAAAAAAAGAGAACAGACGTGCTATTAAATAAAATAAGACAGTTTTTAAATTTAGAAAAAAAACATACCTGTATGTTCGAAGTTTTTAATTGAATAACTCGCGGAGTATCAAAGCTGACTTGAAGATAATCTTGAGATGCTCCTCAGCCAGTCTATCTGCGAATAAAAACAGAACAGAAGTGCTATTAAATAAAATAAGACAGTTTTTAAATTCAGAAAAAAAACATACCTGTATGTTCGAAGTTTTCAATTGGATCACTCAGCGAAGTATCAAAGCCGACTTGAAGATAATCTTAAGATGCTCCTCAGCCAGTCCATCTGCGAAAAAAAACAGAACAGAAGTGCTATTAAATAAAATAAGACAGTTTTTAAATTCAGAAAAAAAACTAACCTGTATGTTCGAAGTTTTCAATTGGATTACTCAGCGAAGTATCAAAGCCGACTTGAAGATAATCTTGAGATGCTCCTCAGCCTGTCTATCTGCGAAAAAAAAAACAGAACAGACGTGCTATTAAATATAATAAGACAGTTTTTAAATTTAGAAAAAAAACATACATGTATGTTCGAAGTTTTCAATTGAATAACTCGCGGAGTATCAAAGCTGACTTGAAGATAATCTTGAGATGCTCCTCAGCCAGTCTATCTGCGAATAAAAACAGAACAGAAGTGCTATTAAATAAAATAAGATAGTTTTTAGAGTTGAAACAGAAACATACCTGTATCTTCGAAGTTTTCAATTGAATAACTCAGCGGAGAATCAAAGGTGCCATGAAGAAGATCTCGAAGTGCTCTTCAGCCAGTCCATCTGCGAAAAAAAACAGAACAGACGTGCTATTAAATAAAATAAGACAGTTTTTAAATATAGAAAAAAAACATACCTGTATGTTCGAAGTTTTCAATTGGATTACTCAGCGAAGTATCAAAGCCGACTTGAAGATAATCTTGAGATGCTCCTCAGCCAGTCTATCTGCGAAAAAAAAGGGAACAGACGTGCTATTAAATAAAATAAGACAGTTTTTAAATTTAGAAAAAAAACATACCTGTATGTTCGAAGTTTTCAATTGAATAACTCGCGGAGTATCAAAGCCGACTTGAAGATAATCTTGAGATGCTCCTCAGCCAGTCCATCTGCGAAAAAAAACAGAACAGAAGTGCTATTAAATAAAATAAGACAGTTTTTAAATTCAGAAAAAAAACTAACCTGTATGTTCGAAGTTTTCAATTGGATTACTCAGCGAAGTATCAAAGCCGACTTGAAGATAATCTTGAGATGCTCCTCAGCCTGTCTATCTGCGAAAAAAAAAACAGAACAGACGTGCTATTAAATATAATAAGACAGTTTTTAAATTTAGAAAAAAAACATACATGTATGTTCGAAGTTTTCAATTGAATAACTCGCGGAGTATCAAAGCTGACTTGAAGATAATCTTGAGATGCTCCTCAGCCAGTCTATCTGCGAATAAAAACAGAACAGAAGTGCTATTAAATAAAATAAGATAGTTTTTAGAGTTGAAACAGAAACATACCTGTATCTTCGAAGTTTTCAATTGAATAACTCAGCGGAGAATCAAAGGTGCCATGAAGAAGATCTCGAAGTGCTCTTCAGCCAGTCCATCTGCGAAAAAAAACAGAACAGACGTGCTATTAAATAAAATAAGACAGTTTTTAAATATAGAAAAAAAACATACCTGTATGTTCGAAGTTTTCAATTGGATTACTCAGCGAAGTATCAAAGCCGACTTGAAGATAATCTTGAGATGCTCCTCAGCCAGTCTATCTGCGAAAAAAAAAGGGAACAGACGTGCTATTAAATAAAATAAGACAGTTTTTAAATTTAGAAAAAAAACATACCTGTATGTTCGAAGTTTTCAATTGAATAACTCGCGGAGTATCAAAGCTGACTTGAAAATAATCTTGAGATGCTCCTCAGCCAGTCTATCTGCGAATAAAAACAGAACAGAAGTGCTATTGAATAAAATAAGACAGTTTTTAAATTCAGAAAAAAAACATACCTGTATGTCCGAAGTTTTCAATTGGATCACTCAGCGAAGTATCAAAGCCGACTTGAAGATAATCTTGAGATGCTCCTCAGCCAGTCCATCCGCGAAAAAAAACAGAACAGAAGTGCTATTAAATAAAATAAGACAGTTTTTAAATTCAGAAAAAAAACTAACCTGTATGTTCGAAGTTTTCAATTGGATTACTCAGCGAAGTATCAAAGCCGACTTGAAGATAATCTTGAGATGCACCTCAGCCTGTCTATCTGCGAAAAAAAAACAGAACAGACGTGCTATTAAATAAAATAAGACAGTTTTTAAATTTAGAAAAAAAACATACATGTATGTTCGAAGTTTTCAATTGAATAACTCGCGGAGTATCAAAGCTGACTTGAAGATAATCTTGAGATGCTCCTCAGCCAGTCTATCTGCGAATAAAAACAGAACAGAAGTGCTATTAAATAAAATAAGACAGTTTTTAAATTCAGAAAAAAAACATACCTGTATGTTCGAAGTTTTCAATTGGATCACTCAGCGAAGTATCAAAGCCGACTTGAAGATAATCTTGAGATGCTCCTCAGCCAGTCCATCTGCGAAAAAAAACAGAACAGAAGTGCTATTAAATAAAATAAGACAGTTTTTAAATTCAGAAAAAAAACTAACCTGTATGTTCGAAGTTTTCAATTGGATTACTCAGCGAAGTATCAAAGCCGACTTGAAGATAATCTTGAGATGCTCCTCAGCCTGTCTATCTGCGAAAAAAAAAACAGAACAGACGTGCTATTAAATAAAATAAGACAGTTTTTAAATTTAGAAAAAAAACATACCTGTATGTTCGAAGATTTCAATTGAAACACTCAGCGGAGTATCAAAGCTGACTTGAAGATAATCTTGAGATGCTCTTCAGCCAGTCTATCTGCGAATAACAACAGAAACAGAAGAGCTAATAAATATAATAAGACAGTATTTAAATTTAGAACAAAAACATACCTGTGTGTTCGAAGTTTTCAATTGAATAACTCAGCGGAGAATCAAAGGTGCCATGAAGAAGATCTCGAAGTGCTCTTCAGCCAGTCCATCTGCGAAAAAAAACAGAACAGACGTGCTATTAAATAAAATAAGACAGTTTTTAAATTTAGAAAAAAAACATACATGTATGTTCGAAGTTTTCAATTGAATAACTCGCGGAGTATCAAAGCCGACTTGAAGATAATCTTGAGATGCTCCTCAGCCAGTCTATCTGCGGAAAAAAGCAGAACAGAAGTGCTATTAAATAAAATAAGACAGTTTTTAAATTTAGAACAAAAACATACCTGTATGTTCGAAGATTTCAATTGAAAAACTCAGCGAAGTATCAAAGCTAACTTGAAGATAATCTTGAGATGCTCTTCAGCCAGTCTATCTGCGAAAAAAAAAAACAGAACAGACGTGCTATTAAATATAATAAGACAGTTTTTAAATTTAGAAAAAAAACATACATGTATGTTCGAAGTTTTCAATTGAATAACTCGCGGAGTATCAAAGCTGACTTGAAGATAATCTTGAGATGCTCCTCAGCCAGTCTATCTGCGAATAAAAACAGAACAGAAGTGCTATTAAATAAAATAAGATAGTTTTTAGAGTTGAAACAGAAACATACCTGTATGTTCGAAGTTTTCAATTGAATAACTCAGCGGAGAATCAAAGGTGCCATGAAGAAGATCTCGAAGTGCTCTTCAGCCAGTCCATCTGCGAAAAAAAACAGAACAGACGTGCTATTAAATAAAATAAGACAGTTTTTAAATATAGAAAAAAAACATACCTGTATGTTCGAAGTTTTCAATTGGATTACTCAGCGAAGTATCAAAGCCGACTTGAAGATAATCTTGAGATGCTCCTCAGCCAGTCTATCTGCGAAAAAAAAAGGGAACAGACGTGCTATTAAATAAAATAAGACAGTTTTTAAATTTAGAAAAAAAACATACCTGTATGTTCGAAGTTTTCAGTTGAATAACTCGCGGAGTATCAAAGCTGACTTGAAAATAATCTTGAGATGCTCCTCAGCCAGTCTATCTGCGAATAAAAACAGAACAGAAGTGCTATTGAATAAAATAAGACAGTTTTTAAATTCAGAAAAAAAACATACCTGTATGTCCGAAGTTTTCAATTGGATCACTCAGCGAAGTATCAAAGCCGACTTGAAGATAATCTTGAGATGCTCCTCAGCCAGTCCATCCGCGAAAAAAAACAGAACAGAAGTGCTATTAAATAAAATAAGACAGTTTTTAAATTCAGAAAAAAAACTAACCTGTATGTTCGAAGTTTTCAATTGGATTACTCAGCGAAGTATCAAAGCCGACTTGAAGATAATCTTGAGATGCACCTCAGCCTGTCTATCTGCGAAAAAAAAACAGAACAGACGTGCTATTAAATAAAATAAGACAGTTTTTAAATTTAGAAAAAAAACATACATGTATGTTCGAAGTTTTCAATTGAATAACTCGCGGAGTATCAAAGCTGACTTGAAGATAATCTTGAGATGCTCCTCAGCCAGTCTATCTGCGAATAAAAACAGAACAGAAGTGCTATTAAATAAAATAAGACAGTTTTTAAATTCAGAAAAAAAACATACCTGTATGTTCGAAGTTTTCAATTGGATCACTCAGCGAAGTATCAAAGCCGACTTGAAGATAATCTTGAGATGCTCCTCAGCCAGTCCATCTGCGAAAAAAAACAGAACAGAAGTGCTATTAAATAAAATAAGACAGTTTTTAAATTCAGAAAAAAAACTAACCTGTATGTTCGAAGTTTTCAATTGGATTACTCAGCGAAGTATCAAAGCCGACTTGAAGATAATCTTGAGATGCTCCTCAGCCTGTCTATCTGCGAAAAAAAAAACAGAACAGACGTGCTATTAAATAAAATAAGACAGTTTTTAAATTTAGAAAAAAAACATACCTGTATGTTCGAAGATTTCAATTGAAACACTCAGCGGAGTATCAAAGCTGACTTGAAGATAATCTTGAGATGCTCTTCAGCCAGTCTATCTGCGAATAACAACAGAAACAGAAGAGCTAATAAATATAATAAGACAGTATTTAAATTTAGAACAAAAACATACCTGTGTGTTCGAAGTTTTCAATTGAATAACTCAGCGGAGAATCAAAGGTGCCATGAAGAAGATCTCGAAGTGCTCTTCAGCCAGTCCATCTGCGAAAAAAAACAGAACAGACGTGCTATTAAATAAAATAAGACAGTTTTTAAATTTAGAAAAAAAACATACATGTATGTTCGAAGTTTTCAATTGAATAACTCGCGGAGTATCAAAGCCGACTTGAAGATAATCTTGAGATGCTCCTCAGCCAGTCTATCTGCGGAAAAAAGCAGAACAGAAGTGCTATTAAATAAAATAAGACAGTTTTTAAATTTAGAACAAAAACATACCTGTATGTTCGAAGATTTCAATTGAAAAACTCAGCGAAGTATCAAAGCTAACTTGAAGATAATCTTGAGATGCTCTTCAGCCAGTCTATCTGCGAATAACAACAGAAACAGAAGAGCTAATAAATATAATAAGACAGTATTTAAATTTAGAACAAAAACATACCTGTATGTTCGAAGATTTCAATGGAAGCACTCAGCGGAGAATCAAAACAGCCATGGTGAAGATTTAGAAATGCTCCTCAGCCACTTTATCTGGGAAAAAAAACAGAACAGACGTGCTATTAAATAAAATAAGACAGTTTTTAAATTTAGAAAAAAAACATACCTGTATGTTCGAAGATTTCAATGGAAGCACTCAGCGGAGAATCAAAGGTGCCATGAAGAAGATCTCGAAGTGCTCTTCAGCCAGTCTATCTGCGAATAAAAACAGAACAGAAGTGCTATTAAATAAAATAAGACAGTTTTTAAATTCAGAAAAAAACCATACCTGTATGTTCGAAGTTTTCAATTGGATTACTCAGCGAAGTATCAGAGCCGACTTGAAGA
Organism: Aradus depressus; assembly: GCA_963662175.1. Classification (NCBI taxonomy): domain Eukaryota; kingdom Metazoa; phylum Arthropoda; class Insecta; order Hemiptera; family Aradidae; genus Aradus; species Aradus depressus. The sequence goes on from OY759220.1 coordinate 38,479,074, forward strand.
TAATCTTGAGATGCTCCTCAGCCAGTCTATCTGCGAATAAAAACAGAACAGAAGTGCTATTAAATAAAATAAGACAGATTTTAAATTCAGAAAAAAAACATACCTGTATGTTCGAAGTTTTCAATTGGATCACTCAGCGAAGTATCAAAGCTAACTTGAAGATAATCTTGAGATGCTCTTCAGCCAGTCTATCTGCGAATAACAACAGAAACAGAAGAGCTAATAAATATAATAAGACAGTATTTAAATTTAGAACAAAAACATACCTGTATGTTCGAAGATTTCAATGGAAGCACTCAGCGGAGAATCAAAACAGCCATGGTGAAGATTTAGAAATGCTCCTCAGCCTGTCTATCTGCGAAAAAAAAAAAAAACAGACGTGCTATTAAATAAAATAAGACAGTTTTTAAATTTAGAAAAAAAACATACATGTATGTTCGAAGTTTTCAATTGAATAACTCGCGGAGTATCAAAGCTGACTTGAAGATAATCTTGAGATGCTCCTCAGCCAGTCTATCTGCGAATAAAAACAGAACAGAAGTGCTATTAAATAAAATAAGACAGTTTTTAGAGTTGAAACAGAAACATACCTGTATCTTTGAAGTTTTCAATTGAATAACTCAGCGGAGAATCAAAGGTGCCATGAAGAAGATCTCGAAGTGCTCTTCAGCCAGTCCATCTGCGAAAAAAAATAGAACAGACGTGCTATTAAATAAAATAAGACAGTTTTTAAATTCAGAAAAAAAACTAACCTGTATGTTCGAAGTTTTCAATTGGATTACTCAGCGAAGTATCAAAGCCGACTTGAAGATAATCTTGAGATGCTCCTCAGCCTGTCTATCTGCGAAAAAAAAAACAGAACAGACGTGCTATTAAATAAAATAAGACAGTTTTTAAATTTAGAAAAAAAACATACATGTATGTTCGAAGTTTTCAATTGAATAACTCGCGGAGTATCAAAGCTGACTTGAAGATAATCTTGAGATGCTCCTCAGCCAGTCTATCTGCGAATAAAAACAGAACAGAAGTGCTATTAAATAAAATAAGACAGTTTTTAAATTTAGAAAAAAAACATACATGTATGTTCGAAGTTTTCAATTGAATAACTCGCGGAGTATCAAAGCCGACTTGAAGATAATCTTTAGATGCTCCTCAGCCAGTCTATCTGCGGAAAAAAGCAGAACAGAAGTGCTATTAAATAAAATAAGACAGTTTTTAAATTTAGAACAAAAACATACCTGTATGTTCGAAGATTTCAATTGAAAAACTCAGCGAAGTATCAAAGCTAACTTGAAGATAATCTTGAGATGCTCTTCAGCCAGTCTATCTGCGAATAACAACAGAAACAGAAGAGCTAATAAATATAATAAGACAGTATTTAAATGTAGAACAAAAACATACCTGTATGTTCGAAGATTTCAATGGAAGCACTCAGCGGAGAATCAAAACAGCCATGGTGAAGATTTAGAAATGCTCCTCAGCCACTTTATCTGGGAAAAAAAACAGAACAGACGTGCTATTAAATAAAATAAGACAGTTTTTAAATTTAGAAAAAAAACATACCTGTATGTTCGAAGATTTCAATGGAAGCACTCAGCGGAGAATCAAAGGTGCCATGAAGAAGATCTCGAAGTGCTCTTCAGCCAGTCTATCTGCGAATAAAAACAGAACAGAAGTGCTATTAAATAAAATAAGACAGTTTTTAAATTCAGAAAAAAACCATACCTGTATGTTCGAAGTTTTCAATTGGATTACTCAGCGAAGTATCAGAGCCGACTTGAAGATAATCTTGGGATGCTCCTCGGCCAGTCTATCTGCGAATAAAAACAGAACAGAAGTGCTATTAAATAAAATAAGACAGATTTTAAATTCAGAAAAAAAACATACCTGTATGTTCGAAGTTTTCAATTGGATCACTCAGCGAAGTATCAAAGCTAACTTGAAGATAATCTTGAGATGCTCTTCAGCCAGTCTATCTGCGAATAACAACAGAAACAGAAGAGCTAATAAATATAATAAGACAGTATTTAAATTTAGAACAAAAACATACCTGTATGTTCGAAGATTTCAATGGAAGCACTCACCGGAGAATCAAAACAGCCATGGTGAAGATTTAGAAATGCTCCTCAGCCTGTCTATCTGCGAAAAAAAAAAAAAAAAACAGACGTGCTATTAAATAAAATAAGACAGTTTTTAAATTTAGAAAAAAAACATACATGTATGTTCGAAGTTTTCAATTGAATAACTCGCGGAGTATCAAAGCTGACTTGAAGATAATCTTGAGATGCTCCTCAGCCAGTCTATCTGCGAATAAAAACAGAACAGAAGTGCTATTAAATAAAATAAGACAGTTTTTAGAGTTGAAACAGAAACATACCTGTATCTTTGAAGTTTTCAATTGAATAACTCAGCGGAGAATCAAAGGTGCCATGAAGAAGATCTCGAAGTGCTCTTCAGCCAGTCCATCTGCGAAAAAAAACAGAACAGACGTCCTATTAAATAAAATAAGACAGTTTTTAAATTCAGAAAAAAAACTAACCTGTATGTTCGAAGTTTTCAATTGGATTACTCAGCGAAGTATCAAAGCCGACTTGAAGATAATCTTGAGATGCTCCTCAGCCTGTCTATCTGCGAAAAAAAAAACAGAACAGACGTGCTATTAAATAAAATAAGACAGTTTTTAAATTTAGAAAAAAAACATACATGTATGTTCGAAGTTTTCAATTGAATAACTCGCGGAGTATCAAAGCTGACTTGAAGATAATCTTGAGATGCTCCTCAGCCAGTCTATCTGCGAATAAAAACAGAACAGAAGTGCTATTAAATAAAATAAGACAGTTTTTAAATTCAGAAAAAAAACATACCTGTATGTTCGAAGTTTTCAATTGGATCACTCAGCGAAGTATCAAAGCCGACTTGAAGATAATCTTGAGATGCTACTCAGCCTGTCTATCTGCGAAAAAAAAAAAAAAACAGACGTGCTATTAAATAAAATAAGACAGTTTTTAAATTTAGAAAAAAAACATACATGTATGTTCGAAGATTTCAATTGAAGCACTCAGCGGAGAATCAAAGCTGCCATGAAGAAGATATTGAAATGCTCCTCAGCCAGTCTATCTGCGAATAAAAACAGAACAGAAGTGCTATTAAATGAAATAAGACAATTTTTAAATTTAGAAAAAAAACATACCTGTATGTTCGATGTTTTCAATTGAATCACTCAACGGGGTATCCAGCTGCAATGAAGAAGATATTGAAATGCTCCTCAGCCAGTCTATCTGCGAATAAAAACAGAAACAGAAGTGCTATTAAATAAAATAAGACAGTTTTTAAACTTAGAACAAAAACATACCTGTATGTTCGAAGATTTCAATTGAAGCACTCAGCGGTGTATCAAGCAGCCATGAAGAAATTTTTGAAATGGTCCTCAGCCAGTCGCTCTGCGAATACAAACGGAAACAGTAGTGCTATCAAATACTATAAGACAGTATTTAAATTTAGAACAAAAACCTACCTGTATGTTCGAAATTTTCAATTGAATCACTGAGCGGGGTATCAAGCTGCCATGAAAAAGATTTTGGAACGCTCCTCAGCCAGTCTATCTGCGAATAAAAACAGAAACAGGAGTGCTATTAAATAAAATAAGACTGTTTTTAAATTCAGAAAAAAAACATACTTGTATGTTCGAAGTTTTCAATTGAATAACTCAGCGGAGTATCAAAGCTGACTTGAAGATACTCTTGAGATGCTTCTCAGCCAGTCTATCTGCGAATAAAAACAGAACAGAAGTGCTATTAAATAAAATAAGACAGTTTTTGAACTTGAAACAAAAACATACCTGTATGTTCGAAGTTTTCAATTTAAGAACTCAGCGGAGTATCAAAGCTGACTTGAAGATAATCTTGAGATGCTCCTCAGCCAGTCTATCTGCGAAAAAAAACAGAAATAGAAGTGTTATTAAATAAAATAAGACAGTATTTAAATTTAAAACAAAAACCTACCTCTATATTCGAAGTTTTAAACATATTTCGTCCTACCAGGACATTTTCAGGTACATCACTGAAAATATATTACATTCACATTAACGTTCATAATCTAAACGAGTTAACCATATCGTAAAATTATTTTGTATCTTTTACTTAAATATTTTTTTTTTCATTACATATATGTTAAGACTCTTTTTCTCTCTTGAGGACGACGTGCTCAAGATTATTTTATCTTCCCGATTAAAACATCTGACCTAAGTGCCTCGGCTAGATAACCAAGTCGCGATCTTGAGCTCGATAGACTATATAATATATATATTGAAAAACACATTGAAACAGCAATGTTGGTAGATAGGCAGCAACCAGAAACGAGAATGGTAAACCACAGACAGATTCAGATATATCGGGAAAGTCCCATCCGAAGGACGACGTGCTCAAGATTATTTAAACTTCCCGATTAAAACATCTGACCTATGTGCCTCGGCTAGATAACCAAGTCGCGATCTTGAGCTCGATAGACTATATAATATATATTGAAAAACACATTGAAACAGCAATGTACAGATTCAGCTGAGTGAGATTTCACCTACGCAGGTTTAGTTACATCAGATACGACTCATTAACGAGTACCTGACATTAAAAAAGGCACTGAATCATAGCTTAAAGTCCCATCCAAAATGACGATGTGCTCAAGGTTATTTTATCTTCCCGATTAGAACATCTAACCTAGGTGCCTCGGCTAGATTTCCAAGTGGCGATCTTGAGCTCGATAGACTATATATATGATAAACACATTAAAACAGCAATGTACAGATTCAGCTGTATCGGGATAGTCCTATCCGAAGGACGACAAGCTCAAGGTTATTTCCAACCTGAGTGAAATTTCTGCTACCCAGGTCTAGTTACATTAGGTACGAATATTATCGAGTACCTGACATTCGAAAAGGCACTGGATCATCGCTTAAAGTCCCATCCGAAGGACGTCGTGGTCAAGATTATTTAAACTTCCCGATTAAAACATCTGACCTAAGTGCCTCGGCTAGATAACCAAGTCGCGATCTTGAGCTCGATAGACTATATAATATATATTGAAAAACACATTAAAACAGCAATGTTGGTAGATAGGCAGCAACCAGAAACGAGAATGGTCAACCACAGACAGATTCAGTTATATCGGGAAAGTCCCATCCGAAGGACGACATGCTTAAGGTTATTTTTTACCTCAGTGAGATTTCACTTACCCAGGTTTAGTTACATTAGATAGGACTCATTAACGAGTACCCGACATTCGAAAAGGCCCTGGACCATCGCTCAAAGTCCCATCCGAAGGACGACGTGCTCAAGATTATATTAACTTCCCGATTAAAACATCTGACCTAAGTGCCTCGGCTAGATAACCAAGTCGCGATCTAGAGCTCGATAGACTATATAATATATATTGAAAAACACATTAAAACAGCAATGTTGGTAGATAGGCAGCAACCAGAAACGAGGATGGTCAACCACAGACAGATTCAGATAAATCGAGAGAGTCCCATCCGAAGGACGACGTGCTCAAGATTATTTATACTTCCCGAATAAAACATCTGACCTAAGTGCCTCGGCTAAATAACCAAGTCGCGATCTTGAGCTCGATAGACTATATAATATAATATATATTGAAACACACATTAAATCAGCAATGTTGGTTGATGGGCAACAACAAGAAACGAAGATTTTCAACCAAAGACAGATTCAGCTGTATCGGGAAAGTCCCATCCAAAGGACGACATGCTCAAGGTTATTTTCAACCTGAGTGAAATTTCAGCTACCCAGGTCTAGTAACATTAGGAACGACTATTATCGAGTACCTGACATTCGAAAAGGCACAGGATCATCGCTTAATGTCCCATCCGAAAGACGACGTGCTCAAGATTATTTAAACTTTCCGATTAAAACATCTGACCTAAGTGCCTCGGCTAGATAACCAAGTCGCGATCTTGAGCTCGATAGACTATATAATATATATTGAAAAACACATTAAAACCGCAATGTTGGTAGATAGGCAGCAACCAGAAACGAGGATGGACAACCACAGACAGATTCAGTTATATCGAGAAAGTCCCATCCGAAGGACGACATGCTTAAGGTTATTTTTAACCTGAGTGAGATTTCACTTACCCAGGTTTAGTTACATTAGATACGACTCATTAACGAGTACCTGACATTCGAAAAGGCCCTGGACCATCGCTTAAAGTCCCATCCGAAGGACGAGGTGCTCAAGACTATATATGTTGATAAACACATTAAAAAAGCAATGTACAGATTCAGCTGTATCGGGAAAGTCCCATCCGAAGGACGACATGCTCAAGGTTATTTTCAACCTGAGTGAGATTTTACCTACCCAGGTTTAGTTAAATTAGATATGACTCACTAACGAGTACCTGAAATTCGAAAAGGCTCTGGATCATGGCTTAATGTCCCCTCCGAAGGACGACGTGCTCAAAGTTATTTTTAATCTGAGTGAGATTTCACCTACGCAGGTTTAGTTACATCAGATACGACTCATTAACGAGTACCTGACATTAAAAAAGCCCCTGAATCATTGCTTAAAGTCCCATCCGAAGGACGACGTGCTCAAGATTATTTTAACTTCCCGATTAAAACATCTGACCTAAGTGCCTCGGCTAGATAACCAAGTCGCGATCTTGAGCTCGATAGACTATATAATATATATTGAAAAACACATTAAAACAGCAATGTTGGTTGATGGGCAGCAACAAGAAACGAAGATTTTCAACCAAAGACAGATTCATCTGTATCGGGAAAGTCCCATCCGAAGGACGACATGCTCAAGGTTATTTTCAACCTGAGTGAAATTTCAGCTACCCAGGTCAAGTTACATTAGGTACGACTATTATCGAGTACCTGACATTCGAAAAGGCACTGGATCATCGCTTAAAGTCCCATCCGAAAGACGACGTGCTCAAGATTATTTCTACTTCCCGATTAAAACATCTGACCGAAGTGCCTCGGCTAGATAACCAAGTCGCGATCTTTAGCTCGATAGACTATACAATATATATTGAAAAACACATTAAAACAGCAATGTTGGTAGATAGGCAGCAACCAGAAACAAGGATGGTCAACCACGACAGATTCAGATGCATCGGGAAAGTCCCCTCCGAAGGACGACGTGCTCAAAGTTAATTTTAATCTGAGTGAGATTTCACCTACGCAGGTTTAGTTACATCAGAGACGTCTCATTAACGAGTACCTGAAATTAAAAAAGGTCCTGGACCATCGCTTAAAGTCCCATCCGAAGGACGACTTGCTCAAGATTATATTAACTTTCCGATTAAAAGATCTGTCCTAAGTGCCTCGGCTAGATAACCAAGTCGCTATCTTGAGCTCGATAGACCATATATGTTGAAAAACACATTAAGACAGCAAATTCGGTCGATAGGCAGCAACCAGAAACGAGAATGGTCAACCACAGACATATTTAGATATATCGGGAAAGTCCCATCCGAAGGACGACATGCTCAAAGTTATTTTCAACCTGAGTGAGATTTTACCTACCCAGGTTTAGTTACATTAGATATGACTCACTAACGAGTACCTGACATTCGAAAAGGCTCTGGATCATGGCTTAATGTCCAATCCGAAGGACGACGTGCTCAAGATTATTTTAACTTCCCGATTAAAACATCTGACCTAAGTGCCTCGGCTAGATAACCAAGTCGCATCTTGAGCTCGATAGACTATATATGTTGAAAAACACATTAAAACAGCAATGTTGGTAGATGGGCAGCAACAAGAAACGAAGATTTTCAACCAAAGACAGATTCAGCTGTACCGGGAAAGTCCCATCCGAAAGACGACGTGCTCAGGGTAATTTTTAACCGAAGTGAAATTTCAGCTACCCAAATTTAGTTACATTAGATACGACTCACTAACCAGTACATGACATTCGAAAAGGCTCTGGATCATAGCTTAATGTCCCCTCCGAAGGACGACGTGCTCGAAGTTATTTTTAACCTGAGTGAGATTTCACCTACGCAGGTTTAGTTACATCAGATACGACTCATTAACGAGGTCCTGACATTAGAAAAGGCCCTGAATCATCGCTTAAAATCCCATCCGAAGGACGACGTGCTCAAGATTATTTTATCTTCCCGAATAAAACATCTGACCTAAGTGCCTCGGCTAGATAACCAAGTCGCGATCTTGAGCTCGATAGACTATATAATATATATTGAAAAACACATTAAAACAGCGATGTTGGTAGATAGGCAGCAACCAGAAACGAGGATGGTCAACCACAGACAGATTCAGATATATTGGGAAAGTCCCTTCCGAAGGACGATGTGCTCAAGGTTACTTTCAACCTGAGTGAGATTTCATCCACCCAGGTTTAGTTACATTAGATACGACTCATTAACGAGTATCTGAGATTCGAAAAGACCCTGGATCATCGCTTAAAGTCCCATCTGAAGGACGACGTGCTCGAAGTTATTTTTAACCTGAGTGAGATTTCACCTACGCAGGTTTAGTTACATCAGAAACGACTCATTAACGAGTTCCTCACATTAAAAAAGGCCCTGAATAATCGCTTAAAGTCCCATCCGAAGGACGACGTGCTCAAGAGTATTTTAACTTCCCGATTAAAACATCTGACCTAAGTGCCTCGGCTAGATAACCAAGTCGCGATCTTGAGCTCGATAGACTATATAATATATATTAAAAAACACATTAAAACAGCAATGTTGGTGGATAGGCAGCAACCAGAAACGAGGAAGGTCAACCACAGACAGATTCAGATATATCGGGAAAGTCCCATCCGAAGGACGACATGCTCAAGGTTATTTTCAACCTGAGTGAGATTTCATCTACTCAGGTTTAGTTTCATTAGATACGACTCATTAACGAGTACCTGACATTCGAAAAGGCCCTGGATCATCGCTTAACGTCCCATCCGAAGGACGACGTGCTCATGATTATTTTAACTTCCCGATTAAAACATCTGACCTAAGTGCCTCGGCTAGATAACCAAGTCGCGATCTTGAGCTCCATAGACCATATATGTTGAAAAACACATTAAGGCAGCAAATTCGGTCGATAGGCAGTAACCAGAAACGAGAATGGTCAACCACAGACAGATTTAGATATATCGGGAAAGTCCCATCCGAAGGACGACATGCTCAAGGTTATTTTCAACCTGAGTGAGATTTTACCTACCCAGGTTTAGTTACATTAGATATGACTCACTAACGAGTACCTGACATTCGAAAAGGCTCTGGACCATGGCTTAATGTCCCTTCCGAAGGACGACGTGCTCAAAGTTATTTTTAATCTGAGTGAGATTTCACCTACGCAGGTTTAGTTAGATCAGATACGACTCATTAACGAGTACCTGGCATTGAAAAAGGCCCTGAATCATTGCTTAAAGTCCCATCCGAAGGACGACGTGCTCAAGATTATTATAACTTCCCGAATAAAACATCTGACCTAGGTGCCTCGGCTAGATTTCCAAGTGGCGATCTTGAGCTCGATATACTATATATGATGATAAACACATTAAAACAGCAATGTACAGATTCAGCTGTATCGGGAAAGTCCCATCCGAAGGACGACATGCTCAAGGTTATTTTCAACCCGAGTGAGATTTCATCTACCCAGGTTTAGTTACATTAGATACGACTCATTAACGAGTACCTGACATTCGAAAAGGCCCTGGATCGTCGCTTAAAGTCATATCTGAAGGACGACGTCCTCGAAGTTATTTTTAACCCGAGTGAGATTTCACCTACGCCGGTTTAGTGACATCAGATACGACTCATTAATGAGGTCCTGACATTAAAAAAGGCCCTGAATCATCGCTTAAAGTCCCATCCGAAGGACGACGTGCTCATGATTATTTTAACTTCCCGATTAAAACATCTGACCTAAGTGCCTCGGCTAGATAACCAAGTCGCGATCTTGAGCTCGATAGACTATATATGTTGATAATCACATTAGAACAGGAATGTACAGATTCAGCTGTATCGGGAAAGTCCCATCCGAAGAACGACATGCTCAAGGTTATTTTCAACCTGAGTAAGATTTCATCTACCCAGGTTTAGTTAAATTAGATACGACTCATTAACGAGTACCTGACATTCGAAAAGGCCCTGGATCATTGCTTAAACTCCCATCCGAAGGACGACGTGCTCAAGATTATTTTAACTTCCCGATTAAAACATCTGACCTACGTGCTTCGGCTAGATTTCCAAGTGGCGATCTTGAGCTGGATAGACTATATATGTTGGTAAACACATTAAAACAGCAATGTACAGATTCAGCTGTATCGGGAAAGTCCCATCCGAAGGACGACATGCTCAAGGTTATTTTCAACCTGGGTGAGATTTCATCTACCCAGGTTTAGTTTCATTAGATACGACTGATTAACGAGTACCTGACATTCGAAAAGGCCCTGGATCATCACTTAACGTCCCATCCGAAGGACGACGTGCTCATGATTATTTTAACTTCCCGATTAAAACATCTGACCTAAGTGCCTCGGCTAGATAACCAAGTCGCGATCTTGAGCTCGATAGACCATATATGTTGAAAAACACATTAAGGCAGCAAATTCGGTCGATAGGCAGTAACCAGAAACGAGAATGGTCAACCACAGACAGATTTAGATATATCGGGAAAGTCCCATCCGAAGGACGACATGCTCAAGGTTATTTTCAACTTGAGTGAGATTTTACCTACCCAGGTTTAGTTACATTAGATATGACTCACTAACGAGTACCTGACATTCGAAAAGGCTCTGGATAATTGCTTAATGTCCCTTCCGAAGGACGACGTGCTCAAAGTTATTTTTATACTGAGTGAGATTTCACCTACGCAGGTTTAGTTAGATCAGATACGACTCATTAACGAGTACCTGACATTGAAAAAGGCCCTGAATCATTGCTTAAAGTCCCATCCGAAGGACGACGTGCTCAAGATTATTATAACTTCCCGAATAAAACATCTGACCTAGGTGCCTCGGCTAGATTTCCAAGTGGCGATCTTGAGCTCGATATACTATATATGTTGATAAACACATTAAAACAGCAATGTACAGATTCAGCTGTATCGGGAAAGTCCCATCCGAAGGACGACATGCTCAAGGTTATTTTCAACCCGAGTGAGATTTCATCTACCCAGGTTTAGTTACATTAGATACGACTCATTAACGAGTACCTGACATTCGAAAAGGCCCTGGATCGTCGCTTAAAGTCATATCTGAAGGACGACGTCCTCGAAGTTATTTTTAACCCGAGTGAGATTTCACCTACGCCGGTTTAGTGACATCAGATACGACTCATTAATGAGGTCCTGACATTAAAAAAGGCCCTGAATCATCGCTTAAAGTCCCATCCGAAGGACGACGTGCTCATGATTATTTTAACTTCCCGATTAAAACATCTGACCTAAGTGCCTCGGCTAGATAACCAAGTCGCGATCTTGAGCTCGATAGACTATATATGTTGATAATCACATTAGAACAGGAATGTACAGATTCAGCTGTATCGGGAAAGTCCCATCCGAAGAACGACATGCTCAAGGTTATTTTCAACCTGAGTAAGATTTCATCTACCCAGGTTTAGTTACATTAGATACGACTCATTAACGAGTACCTGACATTCGAAAAGGCCCTGGATCATTGCTTAAACTCCCATCCGAAGGACGACGTGCTCAAGATTATTTTAACTTCCCGATTAAAACATCTGACCTAGGTGCTTCGGCTAGATTTCCAAGTGGCGATCTTGAGCTGGATAGACTATATATGTTGATAAACACATTAAAACAGCAATGTACAGATTCAGCTGTATCGGGAAAGTCCCATCCGAAGGACGACATGCTCAAGGTTATTTTCAACCTGGGTGAGATTTCATCTACCCAGGTTTAGTTTCATTAGATACGACTGATTAACGAGTACCTGACATTCGAAAAGGCCCTGGATCATCACTTAACGTCCCATCCGAAGGACGACGTGCTCATGATTATTTTAACTTCCCGATTTTAACATCTGACCTAAGTGCCTCGGCTAGATAACCAAGTCGCGATCTTGAGCTCGATAGACCATATATGTTGAAAAACACATTAAGGCAGCAAATTCGGTCGATAGGCAGTAACCAGAAACGAGAATGGTCAACCACAGACAGATTTAGATATATCGGGAAAGTCCCATCCGAAGGACGACATGCTCAAGGTTATTTTCAACTTGAGTGAGATTTTACCTACCCAGGTTTAGTTACATTAGATATGACTCACTAACGAGTACCTGACATTCGAAAAGGCTCTGGATAATTGCTTAATGTCCCTTCCGAAGGACGACGTGCTCAAAGTTATTTTTATACTGAGTGAGATTTCACCTACGCAGGTTTAGTTAGATCAGATACGACTCATTAACGAGTACCTGACATTGAAAAAGGCCCTGAATCATTGCTTAAAGTCCCATCCGAAGGACGACGTGCTCAAGATTATTATAACTTCCCGAATAAAACATCTGACCTAGGTGCCTCGGCTAGATTTCCAAGTGGCGATCTTGAGCTCGATAGACTATATATGTTGATAAACACATAAAAACAGACATGTACAGATTCAGCTGTATCGGGAAAGTCCCATCCGAAGGACGACATGCTCAAGGTTATTTTCAACCCGAGTGAGATTTCATCTACCCAGGTTTAGTTACATTAGATACGACTCATTAACGAGTACCTGACATTCGATAAGGCCCTGGATCGTCGCTTAAAGTCATATCTGAAGGACGACGTCCTCGAAGTTATTTTTAAACCGAGTGAGATTTCACCTACGCCGGTTTAGTGACATCAGATACGACTCATTAATGAGGTCCTGACATTAAAAAAGGCCCTGAATCATCGCTTAAAGTCCCATCCGAAAGACGACGTGCTCAGGGTAAGTTTTAACCGAAGTGATATTTCAGCTACCCAGGTCTAGTTACATTAAGTACGACTATTATCGAGTACCTGACATTCGAAAAGGCTCTGAATCATGGCTTAATGTCCCCTCCGAAGGACGACGTGCTCAAAGTTATTCTTAATCTGAGTGAGATTTCACCTACGCAGGTTTAGTTACATCAGATACGACTCATTAACGAGTACCTGACATTAAAAAAGGCCCTGAATCATTGCTTAAAGTCCCATCCGAAGGACGACGTGCTCAAGGTTTTTATAACTTCCCGAATAAAACATCTGACCTAAGTGCCTCGGCTAGATTTCCAAGTGGCGATCTTGAGCTCGATAGACTATATATGTTGATAAACACATTAAAACAGCAATGTACAGATTCAGCTGTATCGGGAAAGTCCCATCCGAAGGACGACATGCTCAGGGTTCTTTTCAACCCGAGTGAGATTTCATCTACCCAGGTTTAGTTACATTAGATACGACTCATTAACGATTACCTGACATTCAAAAAGGCCCTGGATCATTGCTTAAACTCCAATCCGAAGGACGACGTGCTCAAGATTATTTTAACTTCCCGATTAAAACATCTGACCTAAGTGCTTCGGCTAGATAACCGAGTCGCGATCTTGAGCTCGATAGACTATATAATATATATTAAAAAACACATTAAAACAGCAATGTTGGTAGATGGGCAGCAACAAGAAACGAATATTATCAACCAAAGACAGATTCAGCTGTACCGGGAAAGTCCCATCCGAAAGACGACGTGCTCAGGGTAAGTTTTAACCGAAGTGAAATTTCAGCTACCCAGGTCTAGTTACATTAAGTACGACTATTATCGAGTACCTGACATTCGAAAAGGCTCTGGATCATAGCTTAATGTCCCCTCCGAAGGTCGACGTGCTCAAAGTTATTTCTAATCTGAGTGAGATTTCACCTACGCAGGTTTAGTTACATCAGATACGACTCAATAACGAGTACCTGACATTAAAAAAGGCCCTGAATCATAGCTTAAAATCCCATCCGAAGGACGACGTGCTCAAGATCATTTTAACTTCCCGATTAAAACATCTGACCTAAGTGCCTCGGCTAGATAACCAAGTCGCGATCTTGAGCTCGATAGACCATAAATGTTGAAAAACACATTAAGACAGCAACCAGAAACGAGAATGGTCAACCACAGACAGATTTAGATATATCGGGAAAGTCCCATCCAAAGGACGACATGCTCAAGGTTATTTTCAACCTGAGTGAGATTTTACCTACCCAGGTTTAGTTACATTAGATATGACTCACTAACGAGTACCTGACATTCGAAAAGGCTCTGCATCATGGCTTTATGTCCCCTCCGAAGGACGACGTCCTCGAAGTTATTTTTAACCCGAGTGAGATTTCACCTACTCCGGTTTAGTGACATCAGATACGACTCATTAATGAGGTCCTGACATTAAAAAAGGCCCTGAATCATCGCTTAAAGTCCCATCCGAAAGACGACGTGCTCAGGGTAAGTTTTAACCGAAGTGAAATTTCAGCTACCCAGGTCTAGTTACATTAAGTACGACTATTATCGAGTACCTGACATTCGAAAAGGCTCTGAATCATGGCTCAATGTCCCCTCCGAAGGACGACGTGCTCAAAGTTATTCTTAATCTGAGTGAGATTTCACCTACGCAGGTTTAGTTACATCAGATACGACTCATTACCGAGTACCTGACATTAAAAAAGGCCCTGAATCATTGCTTAAAGTCCCATCCGAAGGACGACGTGCTCAAGGTTATTATAACTTCCCGAATAAAACATCTGACCTAAGTGCCTCGGCTAGATTTCCAAGTGGCGATCTTGAGCTCGATAGACTATATATGTTGATAAACACATTAAAACAGCAATGTACAGATTCAGCTGTATCGGGAAAGTCCCATCCGAAGGACGACATGCTCAAGGTTCTTTTCAACCCGAGTGAGATTTCATCTACCCAGGTTTAGTTACATTAGATACGACTCATTAACGATTACCTGACATTCGAAAAGGCCCTGGATCATTGCTTAAACTCCCATCCGAAGGACGACGTGCTCAAGATTATTTTAACTTCCCGATTAAAACATCTGACCTAAGTGCTTCGGCTAGATAACCGAGTTGCGATCTTGAGCTCGATAGACTATATAATATATATTAAAAAACACATTAAAACAGCAATGTTGGTAGATGGGCAGCAACAAGAAACGAATATTATCAACCAAAGACAGATTCAGCTGTACCGGGAAAGTCCCATCCGAAAGACGACGTGCTCAGGGTAAGTTTTAACCGAAGTGAAATTTCAGCTACCCAGGTCTAGTTACATTAAGTACGACTATTATCGAGTACCTGACATTCGAAAAGGCTCTGGATCATAGCTTAATGTCCCCTCCGAAGGTCGACGTGCTCAAAGTTATTTCTAATCTGAGTGAGATTTCACCTACGCAGGTTTAGTTACATCAGATACGACTCAATAACGAGTACCTGACATTAAAAAAGGCCCTGAATCATAGCTTAAAATCCCATCCGAAGGACGACGTGCTCAAGATCATTTTAACTTCCCGATTAAAACATCTGACCTAAGTGCCTCGGCTAGATAACCAAGTCGCGATCTTGAGCTCGATAGACCATAAATGTTGAAAAACACATTAAGACAGCAACCAGAAACGAGAATGGTCAACCACAGACAGATTTAGATATATCGGGAAAGTCCCATCCAAAGGACGACATGCTCAAGGTTATTTTCAACCTGAGTGAGATTTTACCTACCCAGGTTTAGTTACATTAGATATGACTCACTAACGAGTACCTGACATTCGAAAAGGCTCTGCATCATGGCTTTATGTCCCCTCCGAAGGACGACGTCCTCGAAGTTATTTTTAACCCGAGTGAGATTTCACCTACTCCGGTTTAGTGACATCAGATACGACTCATTAATGAGGTCCTGACATTAAAAAAGGCCCTGAATCATCGCTTAAAGTCCCATCCGAAAGACGACGTGCTCAGGGTAAGTTTTAACCGAAGTGAAATTTCAGCTACCCAGGTCTAGTTACATTAAGTACGACTATTATCGAGTACCTGACATTCGAAAAGGCTCTGAATCATGGCTCAATGTCCCCTCCGAAGGACGACGTGCTCAAAGTTATTCTTAATCTGAGTGAGATTTCACCTACGCAGGTTTAGTTACATCAGATACGACTCATTACCGAGTACCTGACATTAAAAAAGGCCCTGAATCATTGCTTAAAGTCCCATCCGAAGGACGACGTGCTCAAGGTTATTATAACTTCCCGAATAAAACATCTGACCTAAGTGCCTCGGCTAGATTTCCAAGTGGCGATCTTGAGCTCGATAGACTATATATGTTGATAAACACATTAAAACAGCAATGTACAGATTCAGCTGTATCGGGAAAGTCCCATCCGAAGGACGACATGCTCAAGGTTCTTTTCAACCCGAGTGAGATTTCATCTACCCAGGTTTAGTTACATTAGATACGACTCATTAACGATTACCTGACATTCGAAAAGGCCCTGGATCATTGCTTAAACTCCCATCCGAAGGACGACGTGCTCAAGATTATTTTAACTTCCCGATTAAAACATCTGACCTAAGTGCTTCGGCTAGATAACCGAGTTGCGATCTTGAGCTCGATAGACTATATAATATATATTAAAAAACACATTAAAACAGCAATGTTGGTAGATGGGCAGCAACAAGAAACGAATATTATCAACCAAAGACAGATTCAGCTGTACCGGGAAAGTCCCATCCGAAAGACGAAGTGCTCAGGGTAAGTTTTAACCGAAGTGAAATTTCAGCTACCCAGGTCTGGTTACATTAAGTACGACTATTATCGTGTACCTGACATTCGAAAAGGCTCTGGATCATCGCTTAATGTCCCCTCCGAAGGTCGACGTGCTCAAAGTTATTTCTAATCTGAGTGAGATTTCACCTACGCAGGTTTAGTTACATCAGATACGACTCAATAACGAGTACCTGACATTAAAAAAGACCCTGAATCATAGCTTAAAATCCCATCCGAAGGACGACGTGCTCAAGATCATTTTAACTTCCCGATTAAAACATCTGACCTAAGTGCCTCGGCTAGATAACCAAGTCGCGATCTTGAGCTCGATAGACCATAAATGTTGAAAAACACATTAGAACAGCAATGTACAGATTCAGCTGTATCGGGAAAGTCCCATCCGAAGAACGACATGCTCAAGATTATTTTAACTTCCCGATTAAAACATCTGACCTAAGTGCTTCGGCTAGATAACCGAGTCGCGATCTTGAGCTCGATAGACTATATAATATATATTGAAAAACACATTAAAACAGCAATGTTGGTAGATGGGCAGCAACAAGAAACGAATATTATCAACCAAAGACAGATTCAGCTGTATCGGGAAAGTCCCATCCGAAAGACGACGTGCTCAGGGTAAGTTTTAACCGAAGTGGAATTTCAGCTACCCAGGTCTAGTTACATTAGGTACGACTATTATGGAGTACCTGACATTCGAAAAGGCCCTGGATCATCGCTTAAAGGCATATCTGATGGACGACGTCCTCGAAGTTATTTTTGACCCGAGTGAGATTTCACCTACGCCGGTTTAGTGACATCAGATACGACTCATTAATGAGGTCCTGACTTTAAAAAAGGCCCTGAATCATCGCTTAAAGTCCCATCCGAAGGACGATGTGCTCATGATTATTTTAACTTCCCGATTAAAACATCTAGCCTAAGTGCCTCGGCTAGATAACCAAGTCGCGATCTTGAGCTCGATAGACTATATAATATATATTGAAAAACACATTAAAACAGCAATGTTGGTAGATAGGCAGCAACCAGAAACGAGGATGGTCAACCACAGACAAATTCAGATATATCGGGAAAGTCCCATCCGAAGGACGACATGCTCAAGGTTATTTTCAACCTGAGTGAGATTTCACCTACGCAGGTTTAGTTAGATTAGATACGACTCATTAACGAGTACCTGACATTAAAAAAGGCCCTGAATCATTGCTTAAAGTCCCATCCGAAGGGCGACGTGCTCAAGATTATTATTACTTCCCGAATAAAACGTTATTTTTAATCTGAGTGAGATTTCACCTACGCAGGTTTAGTTACATCAGATACGACTCATTAATGAGTACCTGACATTAAAAAAGGTCCTGGACCATCGCTTAAAGTCCCATCCGAAGGACGACGTGCTCAAGATTATATTAACTTTCCGATTAAAAGATCTGACCTAAGTGCCTCGGTCAGATAACCAAGCCGCGATCTTGAGCTCGATAGACCATATATGTTGAAAAACACATTAACACAGCAAATTCGGTCGATAGGCAGCAACCAGAAACGAGAATGGTCAACCACAGACAGATTTAGATATATCAGGAGAGTCCCATCCGAAGGACGACATGCTCAAGGTTATTTTCATCCTGAGTGAGATTTTACCTACCCAGGTTTAGTTACATTAGATATGACTCACTAATGAGTACCTGACATTCGAAAAGGCTCTGCATCATGGCTTAATGTCCCCTCCGAAGGACGACGTGCTCAAAGTTATTTTTAATCTGTGTGAGATTTCACCTACGCAGGTTTAGTTACATCAGATACGACTCATAAACGAGTACCTGACATTAAAAAATGCCCTGAATCATTGCTTAAAGTCCCATCCGAAGGACGACGTGCTCAAGATTATTATAACTTCCCGAAAAAAACATCTGACCTAGGTGCCTCGGCTTGATTTCCAAGTGGCGATCTTGAGCTCGATAGACTATATACATTGATAAACACATTAGAACAGCAATGTACAGATTCAGCTGTATCGGGAAAGTCTCATCCGAAGGACGACATGCTCAAGGTTATTTTCAACCTGAGTGAGATTTCATCCACCCAGGTTTAGTTACATTAGATACGACTCATTAACGAGTACCTGACATTCGAAAAGGTCCTGGATCATCGCTTAAAGTCATATCTGAAGGACGACGTCCTCGAAGTTATTTTTAACCCGAGTGAGATTTCACCTACGCCGGTTTAGTGACATCAGATACGACTCATTAATAAGGTCCTGACATTAAAAAAGGCCCTGAATCATCGCTTAAAGTCCCATCCGAAGGACGACGTGCTCAAGATTATTTTAACTTCCCGATTAAAACATCTGACCTAAGTGCTTCGGCTAGATAACCAAGTCGCGATCTTGAGCTCGATAGACTATATAATATATATTGAAAAACACATTAAAACAGCAATGTTGGTAGATAGGCAGCAACCAGAAACGAGGATGGTCAACCACAGACAGATTCAGATATATGGGGAAAGTCCCATCCGAAGGACGACATGCTCAAGGTTATTTTCAACCTGAGTGAGATTTCACCAACCCAGTCAACGAGTACCTGACATTCGAAAAGGAACTGGATCATCGCTTAATGTCCCATCCGATGGACGATGTGCTCAAAGTTATTTTTAATCTGTGTGAGATTTCACCTACGCAGGTTTAGTTACATCAGATACGACTCATTAACGAGTACCTGACATTAAAAAATGCCCTGAATCATTGCTTAAACTCCCATCCGAAGGACGACGTGCTCAAGATTATTTTAACTTCCCAATTAAAACATCTGACCTAAGTGCTTCGGCTAGATTTCCAAGTGGCGATCTTGAGCTTGAAAGACTATATATGTTGATAAACACATTAAAACAGACATGTACAGATTCAGCTGTATCGGGAAAGTCCCATCCGAAGGACGACATGCTCAAGGTTATTTTCAACCCGAGTGAAATTTCATCTACCCAGGTTTAGTTACATTAGATACGACTCATTAACGAGTACCTAACATTCGAAAAAGCCCTGGATCGTCGCTTAAAGTCATATCTGAAGGACGACGTCCTCGAAGTTATTTTTAACCCGAGTGAGATTTCACCTACGCCGGTTTAGTGACATCAGATACGACTCATTAATGAGGTCCTGACATTAAAAAAGGCCCTGAATCATCGCTTAAAGTCCCATCCGAAGGACGACGTGCTCATGATTAATTTAACTTCCCGATTAAAACATCTGACCTAAGTGCCTCGGCTAGATAACCAAGTGGCGATCTTGAGCTCGATAGACTATATATGTTGATAATCACATTAGAACAGCAATGTACAGATTCAGCTGTATCGGGAAAGTCCCATCCGAAGAACGACATGCTCAAGGTTATTTTCAACCTGAGTAAGATTTCATCTACCCAGGTTTAGTTACATTAGATACGACTCATTAACGAGTACCTGACATTCGAAAAGGCTCTGGATCATAGTTTATATTAACTTTCCGATTAAAAGATCTGACCTAAGTGCCTCGGCTAGATAACCAAGTCGCGATCTTGAGCTCGATAGACCATATATGTTGAAAAACACATTAAGACAGCAAATTCGGTAGATAGGCAGCAACCAGAAACGAGAATGGTCAACCACAGACAGATTTAGATATATCAGGAAAGTCCCATCCGAAGGACGACATGCTCAAGGTTATTTTCAACCTGAGTGAGATTTTACCTACCCAGGTTTAGTTACATCAGATACGACTCATTAACGAGTACCTGACATTAAAAAAGGCCCTGAATCATTGCTTAAAGTCCCATCCGAAGGACGACGTGCTCAAGATTATTATAACTTCCCGAAAAAAACATCTGACCTAGGTGCCTCGGCTAGATTTCCAAGTGGCGATCTTGAGCTCGATAGACTATATATGTTGATAAACACATTAAAACAGCAATGTACAGATTCAGCTGTATCGGGAAAGTCCCATCCGAAGGACGACATGCTCAAGGTTATTTTCAACCTGAGTGAGATTTCATCTACCCAGTCAACGAGTACCTGACATTCGAAAAGGAACTGGATCATCGCTTAATGTCCCATCCGATGGACGATGTGCTCAAGTCTACTATAACTTCCCGATTAAAACATCTGTTTTAAGTGCCTCGGCTAGATAGCCAAGTCACAATGAAGACATGCCATGCGGGGATGCCAAGTGGGGATGCCATGAAGAATATATATGTAGGGATGACATGCGGGAATGCCATGTGGGGATGCCATGCGGAGAGGCCATCAAGAGAGTCCATGAAGAGAATCCATGCTGGAATGCCATGAAGATAGGCCATGCGGGGATGCCATGCTGGGATGCCATGAAAAGAGGTCATGCGGGAATGCCATGAAGAGATGCCATGCGGGGATGCCATGCGAGGATACCATACGGTTATGCCACGAAGAGATGCAATAAAGTGAGGCTATGCAGAGATGCCATGAGGGACGCCATGTGAGGATGTCATGACGAGATGCTATGCGGGTATGCCATGAAGAGATGACATGTAGGGATGCCCTGAAGAGATGCCATGCGGGGATGCCATTCGAGGATACCATACTGTTATGCCACGAAGAGATGCCATGAAGAGAGGCTATGCAGAGATGCCATGAGGGGACGCCATGTGGGGATGACATGAAGAGTTGCCATGCGGGGATGCCATGAAGAGATGACATGCGGGGATGCCATGAAGAGACGCTATGCAGAGATGCCTTGCGGGGATGCCATGAAGTGATGCCATGAAGAGATGCCATGCGGGGATGCCTTGAATAGATGCCATGCGGGGATGCCATGAAGAGAGGGTATAAAGAGATGCCATGCAGAGATGCCATGCGGGGACGCCATGTGGGGATGTCATGAAGAGATGCCATGCGGGGATGCCATAAAGAGATGCCATGCGGGGATGCCATGCAGAGATGCCATGCGGGGACGCCATGTGGGGATGTCATGAAGAGATGCCATGCGGGGATGCCATGAAGAGATGCCATGCGGGGATGCGATGCAGAGATGCCATGCGGGGACGCCATGTGGGGATGTCATGAAGAGATGCCATGCGGGGATGCCATGAAGAGATGACATGCGGGGATGCCATGGAGAGATGACATGCGGGGATGCCATGAAGAGACGCTATGCAGAGATGAAATGCGGGGATGCCATGAATAGATGACATGCGGGGATGTCATGAAGAGATGACATGCGGGGATGCCATGAAGAGAGGCTATGCAGAGATGCCTTGCGAGGATGCCATGTGGGGATGTCATGCGGAGATGCCATACGGGGATGCCATAACGAGATACCATGCGTACCCAACCTGACATGAGGAAAACCTGGAGATCCTCCTGCGAACAAAAACAGACATAGAAAAGTTGTCGTGCAATTGAATTTGTAGTATTGAGTTGCGATGAGGTAGTAGTCCAATTTGCAATAAATAGACCTGTAAGTTCGGGGTTTTCATATGAATAACTCAGCGGCGTATCCAACCTGACATGAAGAAAGACTGGATATCCTCCAGGCTATCATAAGTAGAGATGAAAAGTATGTTTTGATTCGCTCTTTGTAAAATAGCAATAGAAAAAATGTAAGACATTGGTTGGACCCAACTCCGCTGAATCCTTCCATTTTGGAAAACACACTTTTATGAAACAATCTCAATAGACCGACTTAGATCATATACGGAAAAGGCTACCATAAGTAGAGATGAAATGTAAGTTTTGATTCGCTCTTAGTAAAATAGCAATAGAGAAAATGTAAGACATAGGTTGGACCCAATTCCGCGGAATCCTCTCATTTTGGAAAACACACTTTTACCACAACCTATTTTTCTATTAGTCCTTCAGGAATCCTTCATATGAAATTTCGTAATAATCCGAACATTAGTTAATGAGCGACCAGTATCTATATATTTAGGCCTAATCCCAGAACCCCCTCTCCCGTTCAAAATTTCGAGATGTCGCAAAGCGTATATTTCAATTTGCGGTCAAACTATACTACATATGAAATTTCATGATTATCCGACCATTAGTTAATGAGTGTATCTGCAAAGAAGAACAGAAATAGAAGTGCTAATACATATAAAAACAAAAAACATACCTGTATGTTCAAAGTTTTCAATTGAATCACTCAACGGAATATCGAATCTGCCATGAAGAAGATCTTGAATCGCTCCTCAGCCAGTCTGCGAATAAAAACAGAAACACAAGTGTTATTAAATAGAATAAGACAGTATTTAAATTTAGAACAAAAACATACCTGTGTGTTCGAAGATTTCAATTGAAGCACTCAGCGGTGTATCAAGCTGCCATGAAGAAATTTTTGTAATGGTCCTCAGCCAGTCTATCTGCGAATAAAAACGGAAACAGAAGTGCTATCAAATATAATAAGAGAGTATTTAAATTTAGAACAAAAACATACCTGTATGTTCGAAGTTTTCAATTGAATCACTGAGCGGGGTATCAAGCTGCCATGAAGTAGATTTTGGAACGCTCCTCAGCCAATCTATCTGCGAATAAAAACAGACACAGAAGTGCTATTAAATAAACTATGACAGTATTTAAATTTAGAAAAAAAACATACCTGTATGTTCGAAGATATCAATTGAAGCACTCAGCGGAGAATCAAAGCTGCCATGAAGAAGATCTTGAAGTGCTCTTCAGCTAGTCTATCTGCGAATAAAAACAGAAACAGAAGTGCTATTGAATAAAATAAGACAGTTTATAAACTTGGAACAAGAACATACCTGTATGTTCGAAGATTTCAATGGAATTACTCAGCGAAGTATCAAAGCTAACTTGAAAATAATCTTGAGATGCTCCTCAGTCAGTCTATCTGCGAAAAAAAGCAGAACAGATGTGCTATTAAGTAAAATAAGACAGTTTTTAGAGTTGAAACAGAAACATACCTGTATGTTCCAAGTTTTCAATTGGATTACTCAGCGAAGTATCAAAGCCGACTTGAAGATAACCTTGAGATGCTCCTCAGCCAGTCTATCTGCGAAAAAAAAGGAACAGACGTGCTATTGAATAAAATAAGACAGTTTTTAAATTCAGAAAAAAAACATACCTGTATGTTCGAAGTTTTCAATGGAAGCACTCAGCGGAGAATCAAAACAGCCATGGTGAAGATTTAGAAATGCTCCTCAGCCAGTTTATCTACGAAAAAAAACAGAACAGACGTGCTATTAAATAAAATAAGACAGTTTTTAGAGTTGAAACAGAAACATACCTGTACCTTCGAAGTTTTCAATTGAATAACTCAGCGGAGAATCAATGGTGCCATGAAGAAGATCTCGAAGTGCTCTTCAGCCAGTCTATCTGCGAATAAAAACAGAACAGAAGTGCTATTGAATAAAATAAGACAGTTTTTAAACTTGGAACAAAGACATACCTGTATGTTCGAAGTTTTCAATTGGATTACTCAGCGAAGTATCAATGCCGACTTGAAGATAATCTTGAGATGCTCCTCAGCCAGTCTATCTGCGAAAAAAAAGAGAACAGACGTGCTATTAAATAAAAAAAGACAGTTTTTAAATTTAGAAAAAAAACATACCTGTATGTTCGAAGTTTTCAAATGAATAACTCGCGGAGTATCAAAGCTGACTTGAAGATAATCTTGAGATGCTCCTCAGCCAGTCTATCTGCGAATAAAAACAGAACAGAAGTGCTATTAAATAAAATAAGACAGTTTTTAAATTCAGAAAAAAAAACATACCTGTATGTTCGAAGTTTTCAATTGGATCACTCAGCGAAGTATCATAGCCGACTTGAAGATAATCTTGAGATGCTCCTCAGCCAGTCCTTCTGCGAAAAAAAACAGAACAGACGTGCTATTAAAAAAAATAAGACAGTTTTTAAATTTAGAAAAGAAACATATCTGTATGTTCGAAGATTTCAATGGAAGCACTCAGCGGAGAATCAAAACAGCCATGGTGAAGATTTAGAAATGCTCCTCAGCCAGTTTATCTGCGAAAAAAAACAGAACAGACGTACTATTAAATAAAATAAGACAGTTTTTAGAGTTGAAACAGAAACATACCTGTATCTTCGAAGTTTTCAATTGAATGACTCAGCGGAGAATCAAAGGTGCCATGAAGAAGATCTCGAAGTGCTCTTCAGCCAGTCTATCTGCGAATAAAAACAGAACAGAAATGCTATTAAATAAAATAAGACAATTTTTAAATTTAGAAAAAAAACATACCTGTATGATCGAAGTTTTCAATTGAATCACTGAGCGGGGTATCCAGCTGCAATGAAGAAGATTTTGGAACGCTCAGCCAGTCTATCTGCGAATAAAAACAGAAACAGAAGTGTTATTAAATAAAATAAAACAGTTTTCATATTTAGAAGAAAAACATACCTGTATGTTCTATGTTTTCAATTGAATCACTCAGCGGTGTATCAAGCAGCCATGAAGAAATTTTTGAAATGATCCTCAGCCAGTCTATCTGCGAATACAAACGGAACAGATGTGCTATTAAATAAAATAAGACAGTTTTTAAATTCAGAAAAAAAACATACCTGTATGTTCGAAGTTTTCAATTGGATTACTCAGCGAAGTTTCAAAGCCGACTTGAAGATAATCTTGAGATGCTCCTCAGCCAGTCTATCTGCGAAAAAAAACTGAACAGACGTGCTATTAAATAAAATAAGACAGTTTTTAAATTCAGAAAAAAAACATACCTGTATGTTCGAAGTTTCCAATTGGATTACTCAGCGAAGTATCAACGCCGACTTGAAGATAATCTTGAGATGCTCCTCAGCCAGTCTATCTGCGAAAAAAAAACACAACAGACGTGCTTTTAAATAAAATAAGACAGTTTTTAAATTTAGAAAAAAAACATACATGTATGTTGGAAGATTTCAATTGAAGCACTCAACGGAGAATCAAAGCTGCCATGAAGATGATCTTGAAGTGCTCTTCAGTCAGTCTGTCTGCGAATAAAAACGGAAAGAAGAGTGCTATCAAATATAATTAGACAGTATTTAAATTTAGAACAAAAACATACCTGTATGTTCGAAGTTTTCAATTGAATTACTCAGCGGAGTTTCAAAGCTGACTTGAAGATACTTTTGAGATGCTCTTCAGCCAGTCTATCTGCGAATAAAAACAGAACAGAAGTGCTATTAAATAAAATAAGACAATTTTTAAATTCAGAAAAAAAATATACCTGTATGTTCGAAGTTTTCAATTGAATCACTCACCGGGGTATCAAGCTGCCATGAAGAAACTTTTGAAATGGTCCTCAGCCACTCTATCTGCGAATACAAACGGAAACAGAAGTGCTATCAATTACAATAAGACAGTATTTATACTTAGAACAAAAACATACCTGTATGTTCGAAGTTTTCAATTGAATCACTGAGCGGGGTATAAAGCTACCATGAATAAGATTTTGGAACGCTCTTCAGCCAGTCTATCTGCGAATAAAAAAAGCAAAATGAAGTGCTATTAAATAAAATATGACAGTTTTTATACTTAGAAGAAAAACATACCTGTATGTTCGATGTTTTCAATTGAATCACTCAGCGGTGTATCAAGCAGCCATGAAGAAATTTTTGAAATGATCCTCAGCCAGTCTGTCTGCGAATACAAACGGAACAGATGTGCTATTAAATAAAAGAAGACAGTTTTTAAATTTAGAAAAGAAACATACCTGTATGTTCGAAGATTTCAATGGAAGCACTCAGCGGAGAATCAAAACAGCCATGGTGATGATTTAGAAATGCTCCTCAGCCAGTTTATCTGCGAAAAAAAAACAGAACAGACGTGCTATTAAATAAAATAAGACAGTTTTTAGAGTTGAAATTGAAACATACCTGTATCTTCGAAGTTTTCAATTGAATGACTCAGCGGAGAATCAAAGGTGCCATGAAGAAGATCTCGAAGTGCTCTTCCGCCAGTCTATCTGCGAATAAAAACAGAACAGAAGTGCTATTGAATAAAATAAGACAGTTTTTAAATTCAGAAAAAAAACATACCTGTATGTTCGAAGTTTTCAATTGGATTACTCAGCGAAGTATCATAGCCGACTTGAAGATAATCTTGAGATGCTCCTCAGCCAGTCTATCTGCGAAAAAAAACAGAACAGACGTGCTATTAAATAAATTAAGACAGTTTTTAAATACAGAAAAAAAACATACCTGTATGTTCGAAGTTTCCAATTGGATTACTCAGCGAAGTATCAAAGCCGACTTGAAGATAATTTTGAGATGCTCCTCAGCCAGTCTATCTGCGAAAAAAAACAGAACAGACGTGCTATTAAATAAAATATGACAGTTTTTATACTTAGAAGAAAAACATACCTGTATGTTCGATGTTTTCAATTGAATCACACAGCGGGGTATCAAGCTGCCATCAAGAAGATATTGAAATGCTCCTCAGCCAGTCTATCTGCGAATAAAAACAGAACAGAAGTGCTATTAAATAAAATAAGACAATTTTTAAATTTAGAAAAAAAACATACCTGTATGTTCGAAGATTTCAATTGAAGCACTCAGGGGTGTATCAAGCTCCCATGAAGAAATTTTTGAAATGGTCCTCAGCCAGTCTATCTGCGAATAAAAACGGAAACAGAAGTGCTATCAAATATAATAAGAGAGTATTTAAATTTAGAACAAAAACATACCTGTATGTTCGAAGTTTTCAATTGAATCACTGAGCGGGGTATCAAGCTGCCATGAAGAAGATTTTGGAACGCTCCTCAGCCAATCTATCTGCGAATAAAAACAGACACAGAAGTGCTATTAAATTAACTATGACAGTATTTAAATTTAGGAAAAAAACATACCTGTATTTCGAAGATATCACTTGAAGCACTCAGCGGAGAATCAAAGCTGCCATGAAGAAAATCTTGAAGTGCTATCTGCGAATAAAAACGGAAAGAGGAGTGCTATCAAATATAATTAGACAGTATTTAAATTTAGAACAAAAACATACCTGTATGTTCGAAGTTTTCAATTGAATCACTGAGCGGGGTATCAAGCTACCATGAAGGAGATTTTGGAACGCTCTTCAGCCAGTCTATCTGCGAATAAAAACAGACACAGAAGTGTTAATAAATAAAATAAGACAGTTTTCATACTTAGAAGAAAAACATACCTGTATGTTCGATGTTTTCAATTGAATCACTCAGCGGTGTATCAAGCAGCCATGAAGAAATTTTTGAAATGATCCTCAGCCAGTCTGTCTGCGAATACAAACGGAACAGATGTGCTATTAAATAAAAGAAGACAGTTTTTAAATTTAGAAAAGAAACATACCTGTATGTTCGAAGATTTCAATGGAAGCACTCAGCGGAGAATCAAAACAGCCATGGTGATGATTTAGAAATGCTCCTCAGCCAGTTTATCTGCGAAAAAAAAACAGAACAGACGTGCTATTAAATAAAATAAGACAGTTTTTAGAGTTGAAACAGAAACATATCTGTATCTTCGAAGTTTTCAATTGAATGACTCAGCGGAGAATCAAAGGTGCCATGAAGAAGATCTCGAAGTGCTCTTCCGCCAGTCTATCTGCGAATAAAAACAGAACAGAAGTGCTATTGAATAAAATAAGACAGTTTTTAAATTCAGAAAAAAAACATACCTGTATGTTCGATGTTTTCAATTGAATCACACAGCGGGGTATCAAGCTGCCATCAAGAAGATATTGAAATGCTCCTCAGCCAGTCTATCTGCGAATAAAAACAGAACAGAAGTGCTATTAAATAAAATAAGACAATTTTTAAATTTAGAAAAAAAACATACCTGTATGTTCGAAGATTTCAATTGAAGCACTCAGGGGTGTATCAAGCTCCCATGAAGAAATTTTTGAAATGGTCCTCAGCCAGTCTATCTGCGAATAAAAACGGAAACAGAAGTGCTATCAAATATAATAAGAGAGTATTTAAATTTAGAACAAAAACATACCTGTATGTTCGAAGTTTTCAATTGAATCACTGAGCGGGGTATCAAGCTGCCATGAAGAAGATTTTGGAACGCTCCTCAGCCAATCTATCTGCGAATAAAAACAGACACAGAAGTGCTATTAAATTAACTATGACAGTATTTAAATTTAGAAAAAAAACATACCTGTATTTCGAAGATATCACTTGAAGCACTCAGCGGAGAATCAAAGCTGCCATGAAGAAAATCTTGAAGTGCTATCTGCGAATAAAAACGGAAAGAGGAGTGCTATCAAATATAATTAGACAGTATTTAAATTTAGAACAAAAACATACCTGTATGTTCGAAGTTTTCAATTGAATCACTGAGCGGGGTATCAAGCTACCATGAAGGAGATTTTGGAACGCTCTTCAGCCAGTCTATCTGCGAATAAAAACAGACACAGAAGTGTTAATAAATAAAATAAGACAGTTTTCATACTTAGAAGAAAAACATACCTGTATGTTCGAAGATATCACTTGAAGCACTCAGCGGAGAATCAAAGCTGCCATGAAGAAAATCTTGAAGTGCTATCTGCGAATAAAAACGGAAAGAGGAGTGCTATCAAATATAATTAGACAGTATTTAAATTTAGAACAAAAACATACCTGTATGTTCGAAGTTTTCAATTGAATCACTGAGCGGGGTATCAAGCTACCATGAAGAAGATCTTGAAGTGCTCTTCAGGCAGTCTATGTGCGAATAAAAACGGAAAGAGGAGTGCTATCAAATATAATTAGACAGTATTTAAATTTAGAACAAAAACATACCTGTATGTTCGATGTTTTCAATTGAATCACTCAGCGGTGTATCAAGCAGCCATGAAGAAATTTTTGAAATGATCCTCAGCCAGTCTGTCTGCGAATACAAACGGAACAGATGTGCTATTAAATAAAAGAAGACAGTTTTTAAATTTAGAAAAGAAACATACCTGTATGTTCGAAGATTTCAATGGAAGCACTCAGCGGAGAATCAAAACAGCCATGGTGATGATTTAGAAATGCTCCTCAGCCAGTTTATCTGCGAAAAAAAAACAGAACAGACGTGCTATTAAATAAAATAAGACAGTTTTTAGAGTTGAAACAGAAACATATCTGTATCTTCGAAGTTTTCAATTGAATGACTCAGCGGAGAATCAAAGGTGCCATGAAGAAGATCTCGAAGTGCTCTTCCGCCAGTCTATCTGCGAATAAAAACAGAACAGAAGTGCTATTGAATAAAATAAGACAGTTTTTAAATTCAGAAAAAAAATATACCTGTATGTTCGAAGTTTTCAATTGGATTACTCAGCGAAGTATCATAGCCGACTTGAAGATAATCTTGAGATGCTCCTCAGCAAGTCTATCTGCGAAAAAAAACAGAACAGACGTGCTATTAAATAAAATAAGACAGTTTTTAAATACAGAAAAAAAACATACCTGTATGTTCGAAGTTTCCAATTGGATTACTCAGCGAAGTATCAAAGCCGACTTGAAGATAATCTTGAGATGCTCCTCAGCCAGTCTATCTGCGAAAAATAACAGAACAGACGTGCTATTAAATAAAATAAGACAGTTTTTAAATTTAGAAAAAAAACATACATGTATGTTCGAAGATTTCAATTGAAGCTCTCAGCGGAGAATCAAAGCTGCCATGAAGATGATCTTAAGTGCTCTTCAGTCAGTCTATCTGCGAATAAAAACGGAAAGAGGAGTGCTATCAAATATAATTAGACAGTATTTAAATTTACAACAAAAACATACCTGTATGTTCGAAGTTTTCAATTGAATTACTCAGCGGAGTTTCAAAGCTGACTTGAAGATACTTTTGAGATGCTCTTCAGCCAGTCTATCTGCGAATAAAAACAGAACAGAAGTGCTATTAAATAAAATAAGACAATTTTTAAATTCAGTAAAAAAACATACCTGTATGTTCGAAGTTTTCAATTGAATCACTCACCGGGGTATCAAGCTGCCATGAAGAAATTTTTGAAATGGTCCTCAGCCAGTCTATCTGCGAATACAAACGGAAACAGAAGTGCTATCAAATACAATAGGACAGTATTTATACTTAGAACAAAAACATACCTGTATGTTCGAAGTTTTCAATTGAATCACTGAGCGGGGTATCAAGCTACCATGAATAAGATTTTGGAACGCTCCTCAGCCAGTCTATCTGCGAATAAAAACAGAACAGAAGTGCTATTAAATAAAATAAGACAGTTTTCAAACTTGAAACAAAAACATACCTGTATGTTCGAAGTTTTCAATTTAATAACTCAGCGGAGTATCAAAGCTGACTTGAAGATAATCTTGAGATGCTCCTCAGCCAGTCTATTTGCGAAAAAAAAAACAGAAATAGAAGTGTTATTAAATAAAATTAGACAGTATTTAAATTTAAAACAAAAACCTACCTCTATATTCGAACCTTCAAACATATTTCGACCTACCAGGACATTTTCAGGTACATCACTGAAAAAATATTACATTTACAATAAAGTTCATAATCTAAACGAGTTAGCTATATCGTAAAATTCATTTGTATCTTTTACTTACATTTTTTTTTTTATTACATATATGTTAAGACTTATTTCTTTTTATATATTATAAACCCTAGATATGTATCCTACACCTATATAAAAAATTTATCTGAAAGAATTAAAAATACATACAAAAATTACGATGAGGAGAATATGAAAATAGAATATAAAACTAATAATAAAATAAAAAATAATTACACAAAAACTAAAGACAATATACCGAAAGAAAACAAGATGGATACTGTGTATAAAATTGATTGTTTAAACTGTCCGGCAATATATATAGAGGAGTCTAAAAAAAAATTAAACAAAAGAATTTACCAACACAAAAACGAATGTACATGCATAGAGATTATCAACGTTATTGTGAATGTAATATTTTGTCAGTGATGTACTTGAAAATTCCTGGTAGGACGAAATATTGTTATTGTATGGAAATGAAGAAAAAATAAAGAAAAAGAATAAATGAGACCAAAAAGGGCTATAAGATGGTAATTATTGGAATACCTACATAAAAATAAAAACTTAAGAGGTCTCAAAAAATCGTATATAAGATATGAAATTGAAGATAAAATAGTATTAAAATTTAGAACAAGAACATACCTGTATGTTTGAAGTTTTTAATTGAATAACTCAGCAGAGTATCAAAGTTAACATGAAGAGTCTATCTGCTAATAAAAACGGAAATAGAAGTGCCATTAAATATAATAAGAATTTTTAAATTTAGAACCAAAGTTAAGTCACAGGAACGCACTATTGACTTTTTAAAAAGTAACTTTATTTCAATTTAATACTCTCATTGTATAATACAGTTAAAACTTAATACTAAATGAAATGCAACTGTCTATGAACAACCTGCTCGAAAGAAACTCTGAATGATAATGGCTGCTGGCACTGATGGGCTCCCGTATTTATAGGTAGGGAACTGATGACGTGTACTGATGACGCAAATCAGATGGCGGAGGTTGGCTGCTGTAAGTATTGATACGGCAGCCATTATCATTCAGAGTTTTTTCAAAGTAGTTTGTTAATAGACAGTTACTTTTCATTTAGTATTAAGTTATAACTGTATTATACAATAAAAGTGTTAAATTGAAATAAAGTATCATTTTAAAAAGTCAATAGTGCGTTCCTGTGACTTAACTTTGTTCTAAATTTAAATATTGTCTTATTATATTTAATAGGACTTCTATTTCAGTTTTTATGTGCAGATAGACCCTTCATGTCAGCTTTGATACTCCGCTGAGTTATTCAATTGAAAACCTCGAACATACAGGTATGTTTTTGTTCTTAATTTAAATACTATCTTATTATATTTATTACCACTTCTATTTCAGTTTTTATTCGCCGATATACTGGCTGCGGAGTATCTCAAGATCTTCTTCATATCAGTTATCAGAAGTTTTCAATTGAATAACTCTGCGGAGTTTCAAAGCTGACTTGAAGATACTCTTGAGATGCTCCTCAGCCAGTCTATCTGCGAATAAAAACAGAAATAGAAGTGCTGTTAAATAAAATAAGACAATTTTTAAAATTAGAACAAAAACATACCTGTATGTTCGAAGTTTTCAATTGAATCACTCAGAGGGGTATCCAGCTGCCATGAAGAAGATATTGAAATGCTCCTCAGCCAGTCTATCTGCGAATAAAAACAGAACAGAAGTGCTATTAAATTAAATAAGACAATTTTTAAATTCAGAAAAAAAACATACCTGTATGTTCGAAGTTTTCAATTGAATCACTCAACGGGGTATCCAGCTGCCATGAAGAAGAAATTGAAATGCTCCTCAGCCAGTCTATCTGCGAATAAAAAAAAGAACAGAAGTGCTATTAAATAAAAAAAGACAGTTTTTAAACTTGAAACAAATACATACCTGTATGTTCGAAGATTTCAATTGAACCACTCAGCGGTGTATCAAGCTGCCATGAAGAAATTTTTGAAATGGTCCTCAGCCAGTCTATCTGCGAATAAAAACGGAAACAGAAGTGCTATCAAATATAATAAGACAGTATTTAAATTTAGAACAAAAACCTACCTGTATGTTCGAAATTTTCAATTGAATCACTGAGCGGGGTATCAAGCTGCCATGAAAAAGATTTTGGAACGCTCCTCAGCCAGTCTATCTGCGAATAAAAACAGAAACATGAGTGCTATTAAATAAAATAAGACTGTTTTTAAATTCAGAAAAAAAACATACTTGTATGTTCGAAGTTTTCAATTGAATAACTCAGCGGAGTATCAAAGCTGACTTGAAGATACTCTTGAGATGCTTCTCAGCCAGTCTACCTGCGAATAAAAACAGAACAGAAGTGCTATTAAATAAAATAAGACAGTTTTTGAACTTGAAACAAAAACATATCTGTATGTTCGAAGTTTTCAATTTAAGAACTCAGCGGAGTATCAAAGCTGACTTGAAGATTATCTTGAGATGCTCCTCAGCCAGTCTATCTGCGAAAAAAAACAGAAATAGAAGTGTTATTAAATAAAATAAGACAGTATTTAAATTTAAAACAAAAACCTACCTCTATATTCGAAATTTTAAACATATTTCGTCCCACCAGGACATTTTCAGGTACATCACTGAAAATATATTACATTCACAATAACGTTCATAATCTAAACGAGTTAGCCATATCGTAAAATTCTTTTGTATCTTTTACTTAAATATTTTTTTTTTTCATTACATATATGTTAAGACTCCTTTTTTTTTCATATATTATAAATTATAACCCCTAGATATGTATCCTACACCCTTATATAAAAAATTTATCTGAAAGAATTAAAAATACATACAAAAATTACGATGAGGAGAATATGAAAATAGAATATAAAACTAATAATAAAATAAAAAATAATTACACAAAAACTAAAGACAATATACCGAAAGAAAACAAGATGGACACTGTATATATAATTGATTGTTTAAACTGTCCGGGTATATATATAGGGGAATCTAAACAAAAATTAAACAAAAGAATTTACCAACACAAAAACGAATGTACAGAAAACTAAAACAAAAATAAAGGAATAAAAGAACCCAAAACGGCATTAGCAATACATTTAAAAACAATTTTAATTTTGAAGATACAAAAATACTACACACCGAAAACAATACTATAAAAAGAAAATGCATAGAGGCTTTATACATTACAGACAATACAGAGAACACAATAAATTTCAAACAATACGCTAAAAATGTAAACTACTTTTATTCAGCTACACTAAATTCATTAAAAATATATAAAAAAGTGTAAGGTTGGACAAAAAAATCTTTAAATATAAGAATAACAGAAATAGAAAATGATAATAAATTAAAAATCGAGAAACAAAAAAACAAATATAACTAATTTGACACATAGTCAAAAAAACTATAAATTTAACATTGATATATAAAACATAGATTCAGAAAAAAAAAAAAAATTAAAATCGAAATAGTTAGAAAAATGTAATTAAAAGAATCGATAAACAATAACCTCTAGGGTTATCAAAAACAAAATCTAAAGAAAAAAACAATGCAACATATTATCACCGAATGAGTAGATAAAAATAGGTATGTTATATATATAATTAAAATAACTTCATAAAATTAAAAGAATTTGAAAAAAGGAAGATAGGCAGCAACCAGAAACGGACATTTTCAACCAAAGACATCTTCAGCTGTATCGGGAAAGTCCCATCCGAAAGACGACGTGCTCGGGGTAATTTATAACCGAAGTGAAATTTCAGCTACCCAGGTCAAGGTATATTAGGTACGACTATTATCGAGTGCCTGACATTCGAAAAGGCCCTGGATCATCGCTTAAAGTCCCATCCGAAGGACGACGTGCTCAAGATTATTTTATCTTCCCGATTAAAACATCTGACCTAAGTGCCTCAGCTAGATAACCAAGTCGCGATCTTGAGCTCGATAGACTATATAATATATATATATATATATTGAAAAACACATTGAAACAGCAATGTTGGTAGACAGGCAGCAACCAGAAACGAGGATGGTCAACCACAGACAGATTCAGATATATCGGGAATTCCCATCCGAAGGACGACATGCTCAAGGTTATTTTCAACCTGAGTGAGATTTCACATACCCAGGTTTAGTTACATTAGATACGACTATTATCGAGTACCTGACATTCGAAAAGGACTTGGATCATCGCTTAAAGTCCCATCCGAAGGTCAACGTGCTCAAGATTATATTAATTTCCCGATTGAAACATCTGAACTAAGTGCCTCGGCTAGATAACCAAGTCGCGATCTTGAGCTCGATAGACCATATGTGTTGATAAACACATTAAGACAGCAAATTCTGTCGATAGGCAGCAACCAGAAACGAGAATGGTCGACCACAGACAGATTCAGATATATCGGGAAAGTCCCATCCGAAGGACGACGTGCTCAAGATTATTTAAACTTCCCGATTAAAACATCTGACCTAAGTGCCTCGGCTAGATAACCAAGTCGCGATCTTGAGCTCGATAGACTATATAATATATATTGAAAAACACATTAAAACAGCAATGTACAGATTCAGCTGAGTGAGATTTCACCTACGCAGGTTTAGTTACATCAGATACGACTCATTAAAGAGTACCTGACATTAAAAAAGGCCCTGAATCATAGCTTAAAGTCCCATCCGAAGGACAACATGCTTAAGGTTATTTTTTACCTGAGTGAGATTTCACTTACCCAGGTTTAGTTACATAAGATACGACTCATTAACGAGTAACTGACATTCGAAAAGGCCCTGAACCATCGCTTAAAGTCCCATCCGAAGGACGACGTTCTCAAGATTATATTAACTTCCGTATTAAAACATCTGACCTAAGTGCCTCTGCTAGATAACCAAGTCGCGATCTAGAGCTCGATAGACTATAGAATATATATTGAAAAACACATTAAAACAGCAATGTTGGTAGATAGGCAGCAACCAGAAACGAGGATGGTCAACCACAGACAGATTCAGATATATCAGGAAAGTCCCATCCGAAGGACGACGTGCTCAAAGTTATTTATGATCTGAGTGAGATTTCACCTACGCAGGTTTAGTTACATCATATACGACTCATTAACGAGTACCTGACATTAAAAAAGGCCCTGAAACATAGCTTAAAGTCCCATCCGAAGGACGACGTGCTCAAGATTATTTTAAATTCCCGATTAAAACATCTGACCTACGTGCCTCGGCTAGATAACCAAGTCGCGATCTTAAGCTCGATAGACTATATATGTAGAAAAAGACATTAAAACAGCAATGTGGGTAGATGGGCAGCAACAAGAAACGAAGATTTTCAACCAAAGACAGCTTCAGCTGTATCGGGAAAGTCCCATCCGAAAGACGACGTGCTCGGGGTAATTTTTAAACGAAGTGAAATTTCAGCTACCCAGGTCTAGTTACATTAGGTACGACTATTATCGAGTGCCTGACATTCGAAAAGGCACTGGATCATCGCTTAAAGTCCCATCCGAAGGACGACGTGGTCAAGATTATTTAAACTTCCCGATTAAAACATCTGACCTAAGTGCCTCGGCTAGATAACCAAGTCGCGATCTTGAGCTCGATAGACTCAAACACATTAAAACAGCAATGTTGGTAGATAGGCAGCAACCAGAAACGAGGATGGACAACCA
Source organism: Aradus depressus (assembly GCA_963662175.1). Lineage (NCBI taxonomy): Eukaryota > Metazoa > Arthropoda > Insecta > Hemiptera > Aradidae > Aradus > Aradus depressus. Next base: position 38,515,933 of record OY759220.1, read on the forward strand.
CAGACAGATTCAGTTATATCGAGAAAGTCCCATCCGAAGGACGACATGCTTAAGGTTATTTTTAACCTGAGTGAGATTTCACTTACCCAGGTTTAGTTACATTAGATACGACTCATTAACGAGTACCTGACATTCGAAAAGGCCCTGGACCATCGCTTAAAGTCCCATCCGAAGGACGAGGTGCTCAAGACTATATATGTTGATAAACACATTAAAAAGGCAATGTACAGATTCAGCTGTATCGGGAAAGTCCCATCCGAAGGACGACATGCTCAAGGTTATTTTTAACCTGAGTGAGATTTTACCTACCCAGGTTTAGTTACATTAGATATGACTCACTAACGAGTACCTGACATTCGAAAAGGCTCTGGATCATGGCTTAATGTCCCCTCCGAAGGACGACGTGCTCAAAGTTATTTTTAATCTGAGTGAGATTTCACCTACGCAGGTTTAGTTACATCAGATACGACTCATTAACGAGTACCTGACATTAAAAAAGGCCCTGAATCATCGCTTAAAGTCCCATCCGAAAGACGACGTGCTCAAGATTATTTAAACTTCCCGATTAAAACATCTGATCGAAGTGCCTCGGCTAGATAACCAAGTCGCGATCTTTAGCTCGATAGACTATATAATATATATTGAAAAACACATTAAAACAGCAATGTTGGTAGATAGGCAGCAACCAGAAACAAGGATGGTCAACCACGACAGATTCAGATATATCGGGAAAGTCCCATCCGAAGGACGACGTGCTCAAGATTATATTAACTTTCCGATTAAAAGATCTGACCTAAGTGCCTCGGCTAGATAACCAAGTCGCGATCTTGAGCTCGATAGACCATATATGTTGAAAAACACATTAAGACAGCAAATTCGGTCGATAGGCAGCAACCAGAAACGAGAATGGTCAACCACAGACAGATTTAGATATATCGGGAAAATCCCATCCGAAGGACGACATGCTCAAGGTTATTTTCAACCTGAGTGAAATTTCAGCTACCCAGGTCTAGTTACATTAGGTACGACTATTATCGAGTACCTGACATTCGAAAAGGCACAGGATCATCGCTTAATGTCCCATCCGAAAGACGACGTGCTCAAGATTATTTAAACTTTCCGATTAAAACATCTGACCTAAGTGCCTCGGCTAGATAACCAAGTCGCGATCTTGAGCTCGATAGACTATATAATATATATTGAAAAACACATTAAAACAGCAATGTTGGTAGATAGGCAGCAACCAGAAACGAGGATGGACAACCATAGACAGATTCAGTTATATCGAGAAAGTCCCATCCGAAGGACGACATGCTTAAAGTTATTCTTAACCTGAGTGAGATTTCACTTACCCAGGTTTAGTTACATTAGATACGACTCATTAACGAATACCTGACATTCGAAAAGGCCCTGGACGATCGCTTAAAGTCCCATCCGAAGGACGAGGTGCTCAAGACTTAGATGTTGATAAACACATTAAAAAATCGGTGTACAGATTCAGCGGTATCGGGAAAGTCCCATCCGAAGGACGACATGCTCAAGGTTATTTTTAACCTGAGTGAGATTTTACCTACCCAGGTTTAGTTACATTAGATATGACTCACTAACGAGTACCTGACATTCGAAAAGGCTCTGGATCATGGCTTAATGTCCCCTCCGAAGGACGACGTGCTCAAAGTTATTTTTAATCTGAGTGAGATTTCACCTACGCAGGTTTAGTTACATCAGATACGACTCACTAACGAGTACCTGACATTAAAAAAGGCCCTGAATCATTGCTTAAAGTCCCATCCGAAGGACGCCGTGCTCAAGATTATTTTAACTTCCCGATTAAAACATCTGACCTAAGTGCCTCGGCTAGATAACCAAGTCGCGATCTTGAGCTCGATAGACTATATAATATATATTGAAAAACACATTAAAACAGTAATGTTGGTTGATGGGCAGCAACAAGAAACGAAGATTTTCAACCAAAGACAGATTCATCTGTATCGGGAAAGTCCCATCCGAAGGACGACATGCTCAAGGTTATTTTCAACCTGAGTGAAATTTCAGCTACCCAGGTCTAGTTACATTAGGTACGACTATTATCGAGTGCCTGACGTTCAAAAAGGAATCATCGCTTAAAGTCCCATCCGAAAGACGACGTGCTCAAGATTATTTAAACTTCCCGATTAAAACATCTGACCGAAGTGCCTCGGCTAGATAACCAAGTCGCGATCTTTAGCTCGATAGACTATATAATATATATTGAAAAACACATTAAAACAGCAATGTTGGTAGATAGGCAGCAACCAGATACAAGGATGGTCAACCACGACAGATTCAGATATATCGGGAAAGTCCCATCCGAAGGACGACATGCTCAAGGTTATTTTCAACCTGAGTGAGATTTCACCTACCCAGGTTTATTTATATTAGATACGGCTCACTAACGAGTACCTGACATTCGAAAAGGCTCTGGATAAGAGCTTAATGTCCCCTCCGAAGGACGACGTGCTCAAAGTTATTTTTCATCTAAGTGAGATTTCACCTACGCAGGTTTAGTTACATCAGAGACGACTCATTAACCAGTACCTGACATTAAAAAAAGTCCTGGACCATCGCTTAAAGTCCCATCCGAAGGACGACGTGCTCAAGATTATATTAACTTTCCGATTAAAAGATCTGACCTAAGTGCCTCGGCTAGATAACCAAGTCGCGATCTTAAGCTCGATAGACCATATATGTTGAAAAACACATTAAGACAGCAAATTCGGTCGATAGGCAGCAACCAGAAACGAGAATGGTCAACCACAGACAGATTTAGATATATCGGGAAAGTCCCATCCGAAGGACGACATGCTCAAGGTTATTTTCAACCTGAGTGAGATTTTACCTACCCAGGTTTAGTTACATTAGATATGACTCACTAACGAGTACCTGACATTCGAAAAGGCTCTGGATCATGGCTTAATGTCCCCTCCGAAGGACGACGTGCTCAAAGTTATTTTTAATCTGAGTGAGATTTCACCTACGCAGGTTTAGTTACATCAGATACGACTCATTAACGAGTACCTGACATTAAAAAAGGCCCTGAATCATTGCTTAAAGTCCCATCCGAAGGACGACGTGCTCAAGATTATATTAACTTTCCGATTAAAACATCTGACCTAAGTGCCTCGGCTAGATAACCAAGTCGCGATCTTGAGCTCGATAGACCATATATGTTGAAAAACACATTAAGACAGCAAATTCGGTCGATAGGCAGCAACCAGAAAGGAGAATGGTCAACCACAGACAGATTTAGATATATCGGGAAAGTCCCCTCCGAAGGACGACGTGCTCAAAGTTATTTTTAATCTGAGTGAGATTTCAATTACGCAGGTTTAGTTACATCAGATACGACTCATTAACGAGTACCTGACATTAAAAAAGGCCCTGAATCATTGCTTAAAGTCCCATCCGAAGGACGACGTGCTCAAGATTATTTTAACTTCCCGATTAAAACATCTGACCTAAGTGCCTCGGCTAGATAACCAAGTCGCGATCTTTAGCTCGATAGACTATATAATATATATTGAAAAACACATTAAAACAGCAATGTTGGTAGATAGGCAGCAACCAGATACAAGGATGGTCAACCACGACAGATTCAGATATATCGGGAAAGTCCCATCCGAAGGACGACATGCTCTAGGTTATTTTCAACCTGAGTGAGATTTCACCTACCCAGGTTTATTTATATTAGATACGGCTCACTAACGAGTACCTGACATTCGAAAAGGCTCTGGATCATGGCTTAATGTCCCCTCCGAAGGACGACGTGCTCAAGGTTATTTTTCATCTAAGTGAGATTTCACCTACGCAGGTTTAGTTACATCAGAGACGACTCATTAACCAGTACCTGACATTAAAAAAAGTCCTGGACCATCGCTTAAAGTCCCATCCGAAGGACGACCTGCTCAAGATTATATTAACTTTCCGATTAAAAGATCTGACCTAAGGGCCTCTGCTAGATAACCAAGTTGCGATCTTGAGCTCGATAGACCATATATGTTGAAAAACACATTAAGACAGCATTCGGCCGATAGGCAGCAACCAGAAACGAGAATGGTCAACCACAGACAGATTTCGATATATCGGGAAAGTCCCCTCCGAAGGACGACTTGCTCAAAGTTATTTTTAATCTGAGTGAGATTTCACCTACGCAGGTTTAGTTACATCAGATACGACTCATTAACGAGTACCTGACATTAAAAAAGGCCCTGAATCATTGCTTAAAGTCCCATCCGAAGGACGACGTGCTCAAGATTATATTAACTTTCCGATTAAAAGATCTGACCTAAGTGCCTCGGCTAGATAACCAAGTCGCGATCTTGAGCTCGATAGACTATATAATATATATTGAAAAACACATTAAAACAGCAATGTTGGTAGATAGGCAGCAACCAGAAACAAGGATGATCAACCACGACAGATTCAGATATATCGGGAAAGTCCCATCCGAAGGACGACATGCTCAAGGTTATTTTCAAACTGAGTGAGATTTCACCTACCCAGGTTTATTTATATTAGATACGGCTCACTAACGAGTACCTGACATTCGAATAGGCTCTGGATAAGAGCTTAATGTCCCCTCCAAAGGACGACGTGCTCAAAGTTATTTTTAATCTGAGTGAGATTTCGCCTACGCAGGTTTAGTTACATCAGAGACGACTCATTAACGAGTACCTGACGTTAAAAAAGGTCCTGGACCATCGCTTAAAGTCCCATCCGAAGGACTACGTGCTCAAGATTATATTAACTTTCCGATTAAAAGATCTGACCTAAGTGCCTCTGCTAGATAACCAAGTCGCGATCTTGAGCTCGATAGACCATATATGTTGAAAAACACATTAAGACAGCAAATTCGGCCGATAGGCAGCAACCAGAAACGTGAATGGTCAACCACAGACAGATTTAGATATATCGGGAAAGTCCCATCCGAAGGACGACATGCTCAAGGTTATTTTCAACCTGAGTGAGATTTTACCTACCCAGGTTTAGTTACATTAGATATGACTCACTAACGAGTACCTGACATTCGAAAAGGCTCTGGATCATGGCTTAATGTCCCCTCCGAAGGACGACGTGCTCAAAGTTATTTTTAATCTGAGTGAGATTTCACCTACGCAGGTTTAGTTACATCAGATACGACTCATTAACGAGTACCTGACATTAAAAAAGGCCCTGAATCATTGCTTAAAGTCCCATCCGAAGGACGACGTGCTCAAGATTATATTAACTTTCCGATTAAAAGATCTGACCTAAGTGCCTCGGCTAGATAACCAAGTCGCGATCTTGAGCTCGATAGACTATATAATATATATTGAAAAACACATTAAAACAGCAATGTTGGTAGATAGGCAGCAACCAGAAACAAGGATGATCAACCACGACAGATTCAGATATATCGGGAAAGTCCCATCCGAAGGACGACATGCTCAAGGTTATTTTCAAACTGAGTGAGATTTCACCTACCCAGGTTTATTTATATTAGATACGGCTCACTAACGAGTACCTGACATTCGAATAGGCTCTGGATAAGAGCTTAATGTCCCCTCCAAAGGACGACGTGCTCAAAGTTATTTTTAATCTGAGTGAGATTTCGCCTACGCAGGTTTAGTTACATCAGAGACGACTCATTAACGAGTACCTGACGTTAAAAAAGGTCCTGGACCATCGCTTAAAGTCCCATCCGAAGGACGACGTGCTCAAGATTATATTAACTTTCCGATTAAAAGATCTGACCTAAGTGCCTCTGCTAGATAACCAAGTCGCGATCTTGAGCTCGATAGACCATATATGTTGAAAAACACATTAAGACAGCAAATTCGGCCGATAGGCAGCAACCAGAAACGTGAATGGTCAACCACAGACAGATTTAGATATATCGGGAAAGTCCCATCCGAAGGACGACATGCTCAAGGTTATTTTCAACCTGAGTGAGATTTTACCTACCCAGGTTTAGTTACATTAGATATGACTCACTAACGAGTACCTGACATTCGAAAAGGCTCTGGATCATGGCTTAATGTCCCCTCCGAAGGACGACGTGCTCAAAGTTATTTTTAATCTGAGTGAGATTTCACCTACGCAGGTTTAGTTACATCAGATACGACTCATTAACGAGTACCTGACATTAAAAAAGGCCCTGAATCATTGCTTAAAGTCCCATCCGAAGGACGACGTTCTCAAGATTATATTAATTTCCGTATTAAAACATCTGACCTAAGTGCCTCTGCTAGATAACCATGTCGCGATCTAGAGCTCGATAGACTATATAATATATATTGAAAAACACATTAAAACAGCAATGTTGGTAGATGGGCAGTAACAAGAAACGAAGATTTTCAACCAAAGACAGATTCAGCTGTATCGGGAAAGTCCCATCCGAAGGACGACATGCTCAAGGTTATTTTCAACCTGAGTGAAATTTCAGCTACCCAGGTCTAGTTACATTAGGTACGACTATTATCGAGTACCTGACATTCGAAAAGGAATCATCGCTTAAAGTCCCATCCGAAAGACGACGTGCTCAAGATTATATAAACTTCCCGATTAAAACATCTGACAGAAGTGCCTCGGCTAGATAACCAAGTCGCGATCTTTAGCTCGATAGACTATATAATATATATTGAAAAACACATTAAAACAGCAATGTTGGTAGATAGGCAGCAACCAGATACAAGGATGGTCAACCACGACAGATTCAGATATATCGGGAAAGTCCCATCCGAAGGACGACATGCTCTAGGTTATTTTCAACCTGAGTGAGATTTCACCTACCCAGGTTTATTTATATTAGATACGGCTCACTAACGAGTACCTGACATTCGAAAAGGCTCTGGATCATGGCTTAATGTCCCCTCCGAAGGACGACGTGCTCAAGGTTATTTTTCATCTAAGTGAGATTTCACCTACGCAGGTTTAGTTACATCAGAGACGACTCATTAACCAGTACCTGACATTAAAAAAAGTCCTGGACCATCGCTTAAAGTCCCATCCGAAGGACGACGTGCTCAAGATTATATTAACTTTCCGATTAAAAGATCTGACCTAAGTGCCTCGGCTAGATAACCAAGTCGCGATCTTGAGCTCGATAGACCATATATGTTGAAAAACACATTAAGACAGCATTCGGCCGATAGGCAGCAACCAGAAACGAGAATGGTCAACCACAGACAGATTTAGATATATCGGGAAAGTCCCCTCCGAAGGACGACGTGCTCAAAGTTATTTTTAATCTGAGTGAGATTTCACCTACGCAGGTTTAGTTACATCAGATACGACTCATTAACGAGTACCTGACATTAAAAAAGGCCCTGAATCATTGCTTAAAGTCCCATCCGAAGGACGACGTGCTCAAGATTATATTAACTTTCCGATTAAAAGATCTGACCTAAGTGCCTCGGCTAGATAACCAAGTCGCGATCTTGAGCTCGATAGACTATATAATATATATTGAAAAACACATTAAAACAGCAATGTTGGTAGATAGGCAGCAACCAGAAACAAGGATGATCAACCACGACAGATTCAGATATATCGGGAAAGTCCCATCCGAAGGACGACATGCTCAAGGTTATTTTCAACCTGAGTGAGATTTCACCTACCCAGGTTTATTTATATTAGATACGGCTCACTAACGAGTACCTGACATTCGAATAGGCTCTGGATAAGAGCTTAATGTCCCCTCCAAAGGACGACGTGCTCAAAGTTATTTTTAATCTGAGTGAGATTTCGCCTACGCAGGTTTAGTTACATCAGAGACGACTCATTAACGAGTACCTGACGTTAAAAAAGGTCCTGGACCATCGCTTAAAGTCCCATCCGAAGGACTACGTGCTCAAGATTATATTAACTTTCCGATTAAAAGATCTGACCTAAGTGCCTCTGCTAGATAACCAAGTCGCGATCTTGAGCTCGATAGACCATATATGTTGAAAAACACATTAAGACAGCAAATTCGGCCGATAGGCAGCAACCAGAAACGTGAATGGTCAACCACAGACAGATTTAGATATATCGGGAAAGTCCCATCCGAAGGACGACATGCTCAAGGTTATTTTCAACCTGAGTGAGATTTTACCTACCCAGGTTTAGTTACATTAGATATGACTCACTAACGAGTACCTGACATTCGAAAAGGCTCTGGATCATGGCTTAATGTCCCCTCCGAAGGACGACGTGCTCAAAGTTATTTTTAATCTGAGTGAGATTTCACCTACGCAGGTTTAGTTACATCAGATACGACTCATTAACGAGTACCTGACATTAAAAAAGGCCCTGAATCATTGCTTAAAGTCCCATCCGAAGGACGACGTGCTCAAGATTATATTAACTTTCCGATTAAAAGATCTGACCTAAGTGCCTCGGCTAGATAACCAAGTCGCGATCTTGAGCTCGATAGACTATATAATATATATTGAAAAACACATTAAAACAGCAATGTTGGTAGATAGGCAGCAACCAGAAACAAGGATGATCAACCACGACAGATTCAGATATATCGGGAAAGTCCCATCCGAAGGACGACATGCTCAAGGTTATTTTCAAACTGAGTGAGATTTCACCTACCCAGGTTTATTTATATTAGATACGGCTCACTAACGAGTACCTGACATTCGAATAGGCTCTGGATAAGAGCTTAATGTCCCCTCCAAAGGACGACGTGCTCAAAGTTATTTTTAATCTGAGTGAGATTTCGCCTACGCAGGTTTAGTTACATCAGAGACGACTCATTAACGAGTACCTGACGTTAAAAAAGGTCCTGGACCATCGCTTAAAGTCCCATCCGAAGGACGACGTGCTCAAGATTATATTAACTTTCCGATTAAAAGATCTGACCTAAGTGCCTCTGCTAGATAACCAAGTCGCGATCTTGAGCTCGATAGACCATATATGTTGAAAAACACATTAAGACAGCAAATTCGGCCGATAGGCAGCAACCAGAAACGTGAATGGTCAACCACAGACAGATTTAGATATATCGGGAAAGTCCCATCCGAAGGACGACATGCTCAAGGTTATTTTCAACCTGAGTGAGATTTTACCTACCCAGGTTTAGTTACATTAGATATGACTCACTAACGAGTACCTGACATTCGAAAAGGCTCTGGATCATGGCTTAATGTCCCCTCCGAAGGACGACGTGCTCAAAGTTATTTTTAATCTGAGTGAGATTTCACCTACGCAGGTTTAGTTACATCAGATACGACTCATTAACGAGTACCTGACATTAAAAAAGGCCCTGAATCATTGCTTAAAGTCCCATCCGAAGGACGACGTTCTCAAGATTATATTAATTTCCGTATTAAAACATCTGACCTAAGTGCCTCTGCTAGATAACCATGTCGCGATCTAGAGCTCGATAGACTATATAATATATATTGAAAAACACATTAAAACAGCAATGTTGGTAGATGGGCAGTAACAAGAAACGAAGATTTTCAACCAAAGACAGATTCAGCTGTATCGGGAAAGTCCCATCCGAAGGACGACATGCTCAAGGTTATTTTCAACCTGAGTGAAATTTCAGCTACCCAGGTCTAGTTACATTAGGTACGACTATTATCGAGTACCTGACATTCGAAAAGGAATCATCGCTTAAAGTCCCATCCGAAAGACGACGTGCTCAAGATTATATAAACTTCCCGATTAAAACATCTGACAGAAGTGCCTCGGCTAGATAACCAAGTCGCGATCTTTAGCTCGATAGACTATATAATATATATTGAAAAACACATTAAAACAGCAATGTTGGTAGATAGGCAGCAACCAGATACAAGGATGGTCAACCACGACAGATTCAGATATATCGGGAAAGTCCCATCCGAAGGACGACATGCTCTAGGTTATTTTCAACCTGAGTGAGATTTCACCTACCCAGGTTTATTTATATTAGATACGGCTCACTAACGAGTACCTGACATTCGAAAAGGCTCTGGATCATGGCTTAATGTCCCCTCCGAAGGACGACGTGCTCAAGGTTATTTTTCATCTAAGTGAGATTTCACCTACGCAGGTTTAGTTACATCAGAGACGACTCATTAACCAGTACCTGACATTAAAAAAAGTCCTGGACCATCGCTTAAAGTCCCATCCGAAGGACGACGTGCTCAAGATTATATTAACTTTCCGATTAAAAGATCTGACCTAAGTGCCTCGGCTAGATAACCAAGTCGCGATCTTGAGCTCGATAGACCATATATGTTGAAAAACACATTAAGACAGCAAATTCGGTCGATAGGCAGCAACCAGAAAGGAGAATGGTCAACCACAGACAGATTTAGATATATCGGGAAAGTCCCCTCCGAAGGACGACGTGCTCAAAGTTATTTTTAATCTGAGTGAGATTTCAATTACGCAGGTTTAGTTACATCAGATACGACTCATTAACGAGTACCTGACATTAAAAAAGGCCCTGAATCATTGCTTAAAGTCCCATCCGAAGGACGACGTGCTCAAGATTATTTTAACTTCCCGATTAAAACATCTGACCTAAGTGCCTCGGCTAGATAACCAAGTCGCGATCTTTAGCTCGATAGACTATATAATATATATTGAAAAACACATTAAAACAGCAATGTTGGTAGATAGGCAGCAACCAGATACAAGGATGGTCAACCACGACAGATTCAGATATATCGGGAAAGTCCCATCCGAAGGACGACATGCTCTAGGTTATTTTCAACCTGAGTGAGATTTCACCTACCCAGGTTTATTTATATTAGATACGGCTCACTAACGAGTACCTGACATTCGAAAAGGCTCTGGATCATGGCTTAATGTCCCCTCCGAAGGACGACGTGCTCAAGGTTATTTTTCATCTAAGTGAGATTTCACCTACGCAGGTTTAGTTACATCAGAGACGACTCATTAACCAGTACCTGACATTAAAAAAAGTCCTGGACCATCGCTTAAAGTTCCATCCGAAGGACGACGTGCTCAAGATTATATTAACTTTCCGATTAAAAGATCTGACCTAAGGGCCTCTGCTAGATAACCAAGTTCCGATCTTGAGCTCGATAGACCATATATGTTGAAAAACACATTAAGACAGCATTCGGCCGTCAGGCAGCAACCAGAAACGAGAATGGTCAACCACAGACAGATTTAGATATATCGGGAAAGTCCCCTCCGAAGGACGACGTGCTCAAAGTTATTTTTAATCTGAGTGAGATTTCACCTACGCAGGTTTAGTTACATCAGATACGACTCATTAACGAGTACCTGACATTAAAAAAGGCCCTGAATCATTGCTTAAAGTCCCATCCGAAGGACGACGTGCTCAAGATTATATTAACTTTCCGATTAAAAGATCTGACCTAAGTGCCTCGGCTAGATAACCAAGTCGCGATCTTGAGCTCGATAGACTATATAATATATATTGAAAAACACATTAAAACAGCAATGTTGGTAGATAGGCAGCAACCAGAAACAAGGATGATCAACCACGACAGATTCAGATATATCGGGAAAGTCCCATCCGAAGGACGACATGCTCAAGGTTATTTTCAACCTGAGTGAGATTTCACCTACCCAGGTTTATTTATATTAGATACGGCTCACTAACGAGTACCTGACATTCGAATAGGCTCTGGATAAGAGCTTAATGTCCCCTCCAAAGGACGACGTGCTCAAAGTTATTTTTAATCTGAGTGAGATTTCGCCTACGCAGGTTTAGTTACATCAGAGACGACTCATTAACGAGTACCTGACGTTAAAAAAGGTCCTGGACCATCGCTTAAAGTCCCATCCGAAGGACGACGTGCTCAAGATTATATTAACTTTCCGATTAAAAGATCTGACCTAAGTGCCTCTGCTAGATAACCAAGTCGCGATCTTGAGCTCGATAGACCATATATGTTGAAAAACACATTAAGACAGCAAATTCGGCCGATAGGCAGCAACCAGAAACGTGAATGGTCAACCACAGACAGATTTAGATATATCGGGAAAGTCCCATCCGAAGGACGACATGCTCAAGGTTATTTTCAACCTGAGTGAGATTTTACCTACCCAGGTTTAGTTACATTAGATATGACTCACTAACGAGTACCTGACATTCGAAAAGGCTCTGGATCATGGCTTAATGTCCCCTCCGAAGGACGACGTGCTCAAAGTTATTTTTAATCTGAGTGAGATTTCACCTACGCAGGTTTAGTTACATCAGATACGACTCATTAACGAGTACCTGACATTAAAAAAGGCCCTGAATCATTGCTTAAAGTCCCATCCGAAGGACGACGTTCTCAAGATTATATTAATTTCCGTATTAAAACATCTGACCTAAGTGCCTCTGCTAGATAACCATGTCGCGATCTAGAGCTCGATAGACTATATAATATATGTTGAAAAACACATTAAAACAGCAATGTTGGTAGATAGGCAGCAACCAGAAACGAGGATGGTCAACCACAGACAGATTCAGATATATCAGGAAAGTCCCATCCGAAGGACGACATGCTCAAGGTTATTTTTAACCTGAGTGAAATTTCACCTACCCAGGTTTAGTTACATTAGATACGACTCACTAACGAGTACCTGACATTCGAAAAGGTTCTGGATTAGAGCCTAATGTCCCCTCCGAAGGACGACGTGCTCAAAGTTATTTATGATCTGAGTGAGATTTCACCTACGCAGGTTTAGTTACATCATATACGACTCATTAACGAGTACCTGACATTAAAAAAGGCCCTGAAACATAGCTTAAAGTCCCATCCGAAGGACGACGTGCTCAAGATTATTTTAAATTCCCGATTAAAACATCTGACCTACGTGCCTCGGCTAGATAACCAAGTCGCGATCTTAAGCTCGATAGACTATATATGTAGAAAAAGACATTAAAACAGCAATGTGGGTAGATGGGCAGCAACAAGAAACGAAGATTTTCAACCAAAGACAGCTTCAGCTGTATCGGGAAAGTCCCATCCGAAAGACGACGTGCTCGGGGTAATTTTTAAACGAAGTGAAATTTCAGCTACCCAGGTCTAGTTACATTAGGTACGACTATTATCGAGTGCCTGACATTCGAAAAGGCACTGGATCATCGCTTAAAGTCCCATCCGAAGGACGACGTGGTCAAGATTATTTAAACTTCCCGATTAAAACATCTGACCTAAATGCCTCGGCTAGATAACCAAGTCGCGATCTTGAGCTCGATAGACTCAAACACATTAAAACAGCAATGTTGGTAGATAGGCAGCAACCAGAAACGAGGATGGACAACCACAGACAGATTCAGTTATATCGAGAAAGTCCCATCCGAAGGACGACATGCTTAAGGTTATTTTTAACCTGAGTGTGATTTCACTTACCCAGGTTTAGTTACATTAGATACGACTCATTAACGAGTACCTGACATTCGAAAAGGCCCTGGACCATCGCTTAAAGTCCCATCCGAAGGACGAGGTGCTCAAGACTATATATGTTGATAAACACATTAAAAAGGCAATGTACAGATTCAGCTGTATCGGGAAAGTCCCATCCGAAGGACGACATGCTCAAGGTTATTTTTAACCTGAGAGAGATTTTACCTACCCAGGTTTAGTTACATTATATATGACTCACTAACGAGTACCTGACATTCGAAAAGGCTCTGGATCATGGCTTAATGTCCCCTCCGAAGGACGACGTGCTCAAAGTTATTTTTAATCTGAGTGAGATTTCACCTACGCAGGTTTAGTTACATCAGATACGACTCATTAACGAGTACCTGACATTAAAAAAGGCCCTGAATCATCGCTTAAAGTCCCATCCGAAAGACGACGTGCTCAAGATTATTTAAACTTCCCGATTAAAACATCTGATCGAAGTGCCTCGGCTAGATAACCAAGTCGCGATCTTTAGCTCGATAGACTATATAATATATATTGAAAAACACATTAAAACAGCAATGTTGGTAGATAGGCAGCAACCAGAAACAAGGATGGTCAACCACGACAGATTCAGATATATCGGGAAAGTCCCATCCGAAGGACGACATGCTCAAGGTTATTTTCAACCTGAGTGAGATTTCACGTACCCAGGTTTATTTATATTAGATACGGCTCACTAACGAGTACCTGACATTCGAAAAGGCTATGGATAAGAGCTTAATGTCCCCTCCGAAGGACGACGTGCTCAAAGTTATTTTTAATCTGAGTGAGATTTCACCTACGCAGGTTTAGTTACATCAGAGACGACTCATTAACGAGTACCTGACATTAAAAAAGGTCCTGGACCATCGCTTAAAGTCCCATCCGAAGGACGACGTGCTCAAGATTATATTAACTTTCCGATTAAAAGATCTGACCTAAGTGCCTCGGCTAGATAACCAAGTCGCGATCTTGAGCTCGATAGACCATATATGTTGAAAAACACATTAAGACAGCAAATTCGGTCGATAGGCAGCAACCAGAAACGAGAATGGTCAACCACAGACAGATTTAGATATATCGGGAAGGTCCCATCCGAAGGACGACATGCTCAAGGTTATTTTCAACCTGAGTGAAATTTCAGCTACCCAGGTCTAGTTACATTAGGTACGACTATTATCGAGTACCTGACATTCGAAAAGGCACAGGATCATCGCTTAATGTCCCATCCGAAAGACGACGTGCTCAAGATTATTTAAACTTTCCGATTAAAACATCTGACCTAAGTGCCTCGGCTAGATACCAAGTCGCGATCTTGAGCTCGATAGACTATATAATATATATTGAAAAACACATTAAAACAGCAATGTTGGTAGATAGGCAGCAACCAGAAACGAGGATGGGCAACCACAGACAGATTCAGTTATATCGAGAAAGTCCCATCCGAAGGACGACATGCTTAAAGTTATTCTTAACCTGAGTGAGATTTCACTTACCCAGGTTTAGTTACATTAGATACGACTCATTAACGAGTACCTGACATTCGAAAAGGCCCTGGACGATCGCTTAAAGTCCCATCCGAAGGACGAGGTGCTCAAGACTTAGATGTTGATAAACACATTAAAAAATCAGTGTACAGATTCAGCGGTATCGGGAAAGTCCCATCCGAAGGACGACATGCTCAAGGTTATTTTTAACCTGAGTGAGATTTTACCTACCCAGGTTTAGTTACATTAGATATGACTCACTAACGAGTACCTGACATTCGAAAAGGCTCTGGATCATGGCTTAATGTCCCCTCCGAAGGACGACGTGTTCAAAGTTATTTTTAATCTGAGTGAGATTTCACCTACGCAGGTTTAGTTACATCAGATACGACTCATTAACGAGTACCTGACATTAAAAAAGGCCCTGAATCATTGCTTAAAGTCCCATCCGAAGGACGACGTGCTCAAGATTATTTTAACTTCCCGATTAAAACATCTGACCTAAGTGCCTCGGCTAGATAACCAAGTCGCGATCTTGAGCTCGATAGACTATATAATATATATTGAAAAACACATTAAAACAGTAATGTTGGTTGATGGGCAGCAACAAGAAACGAAGATTTTCAACCAAAGACAGATTCAGATATATCGGGAAAGTCCCATCCGAAGGACGACATGCTCAAGGTTATTTTCAACCTGAGTGAGATTTCACCTACCCAGGTTTATTTATATTAGATACGGCTCACTAACGAGTACCTGACATTCGAAAAGGCTCTGGATCATGGCTTAATGTCCCCTCCGAAGGACGACGTGCTCAAAGTTATTTTTAATCTAAGTGAGATTTCACCTACGCAGGTTTAGTTACATCAGAGACGACTCATTAACCAGTACCTGACATTAAAAAAAGTCCTGGACCATCGCTTGAAGTCCCATCCGAAGGACGACGTGCTCAAGATTATATTAACTTTCCGATTAAAAGATCTGACCTAAGTGCCTCGGCTAGATAACCAAGTCGCGATCTTGAGCTCGATAGACCATATATGTTGAAAAACACATTAAGACAGCAAATTCGGTCGATAGGCAGCAACCAGAAAGGAGAATGGTCAACCACAGACAGATTTAGATATATCGGGAAAGTCCCCTCCGAAGGACGACGTGCTCAAAGTTATTTTTAATCTGAATGAGATTTCAATTACGCAGGTTTAGTTACATCAGATACGACTCATTAACGAGTACCTGACATTAAAAAAGGCCCTGAATCATTGCTTAAAGTCCCATCCGAAGGACGACGTGCTCAAGATTATTTTAACTTCCCGATTAAAACATCTGACCTAAGTGCCTCGGCTAGATAACCAAGTCGCGATCTTTAGCTCGATAGACTATATAATATATATTGAAAAACACATTAAAACAGCAATGTTGGTAGATAGGCAGCAACCAGATACAAGGATGGTCAACCACGACAGATTCAGATATATCGGGAAAGTCCCATCCGAAGGACGACATGCTCTAGGTTATTTTCAACCTGAGTGAGATTTCACCTACCCAGGTTTATTTATATTAGATACGGCTCACTAACGAGTACCTGACATTCGAAAAGTCTCTGGATCATGGCTTAATGTCCCCTCCGAAGGACGACGTGCTTAAGGTTATTTTTCATCTAAGTGAGATTTCACCTACGCAGGTTTAGTTACATCAGAGACGACTCATTAACGAGTACCTGACGTTAAAAAAGGTCCTGGACCATCGCTTAAAGTCCCATCCGAAGGACGACGTGCTCAAGATTATATTAACTTTCCGATTAAAAGATCTGACCTAAGTGCCTCGGCTAGATAACCAAGTCGCGATCTTGAGCTCGATAGACTATATAATATATATTGAAAAACACATTAAAACAGCAATGTTGGTAGATAGGCAGCAACCAGAAACAAGGATGATCAACCACGACAGATTCAGATATATCGGGAAAGTCCCATCCGAAGGACGACATGCTCAAGGTTATTTTCAACCTGAGTGAGATTTCACCTACCCAGGTTTATTTATATTAGATACGGCTCACTAACGAGTACCTGACATTCGAAAAGGCTCTGGATAAGAGCTTAATGTCCCCTCCAAAGGACGACGTGCTCAAAGTTATTTTTAATCTGAGTGAGATTTCGCCTACGCAGGTTTAGTTACATCAGAGACGACTCATTAACCAGTACCTGACGTTAAAAAAGGTCCTGGACCATCGCTTAAAGTCCCATCCGAAGGACGACGTGCTCAAGATTATATTAACTTTCCGATTAAAAGATCTGACCTAAATGCCTCTGCTAGATAACCAAGTCGCGATCTTGAGCTCGATAGACCATATATGTTGAAAAACACATTAAGACAGCAAATTCGGCCGATAGGCAGCAACCAGAAACGTGAATGGTCAACCACAGACAGATTTAGATATATCGGGAAAGTCCCATCCGAAGGACGACATGCTCAGGGTTATTTTCAACCTGAGTGAGATTTTACCTACCCAGGTTTAGTTACATTAGATATGACTCACTAACGAGTACCTGACATTCGAAAAGGCTCTGGATCATGGCTTAATGTCCCCTCCGAAGGACGACGTGCTCAAAGTTATTTTTAATCTGAGTGAGATTTCACCTACGCAGGTTTAGTTACATCAGATACGACTCATTAACGAGTACCTGACATTAAAAAAGGCCCTGAATCTTTGCTTAATGTCCCATCCGAAGGACGACGTGCTCAAGATTATTTTACCATCCCGATTAAAACATCTGCCTAAGTGCCTCGGCTAGATAACCAAGTCGCAATCTTGAGCTCGATAGACTATATAATATATATTGAAAAACACATTAAAACAGCAATGTTGGTTGATGGGCAGTAACAAGAAACGAAGAATTTCAACCAAAGACAGATTCAGCTGTATCGGGAAAGTCCCATCCGAAGGACGACATGCTCAAGGTTATTTTCAACCTGAGTGAAATTTCAGCTACCCAGGTCTAGTTACATTAGGTACGACTATTATCGAGTACCTGACATTCGAAAAGGAATCATCGCTTAAAGTCCCATCCGAAAGACGACGTGCTCAAGATTATATAAACTTCCCGATTAAAACATCTGACAGAAGTGCCTCGGCTAGATAACCAAGTCGCGATCTTTAGCTCGATAGACTATATAATATATATTGAAAAACACATTAAAACAGCAATGTTGGTAGATAGGCAGCAACCAGAAACAAGGATGGTCAACCACGACAGATTCAGATATATCGGGAAAGTACCATCCGAAGGACGACATGCTCAAGGTTATTTTCAACCTGAGTGAGATTTCACCTACCCAGGTTTATTTATATTAGATACGGCTCACTAACGAGTACCTGACATTCGAAAAGGCTCTGGATAAGAGCTTAATTTCCCCTCCGAAGGACGACGTGCTCAAAGTTATTTTTAATCTGAGTGAGATTTCACCTACGCAGGCTTAGTTACATCAGAGACGACTCATTACCGAGTACCTGACATTAAAAAAGGTCCTGGACCATGGCTTAAAGTCCCATCCGAAGGACGACGTGCTCAAGATTATATTAATTTTTCGATTAAAAGATCTGACCTAAGTGTCTCAGCTAGATAACCAAGTCGCGATCTTGAGCTCGATAGACCATATATGTTGAAAAACACATTAAGACAGCAAATTCGGTCGATAGGCAGCAACCAGAAACGAGAATGGTCAACCACAGACAGATTTAGATATATCGGGAAAGTCCCATCCGAAGGACGACATGCTCAAGGTTATTTTCAACCTGAGTGAGATTTTACCTACCCAGGTTTAGTTACATTAGATATGACTCACTAACGAGTACCTGACATTCGAAATGCTCTGGATTATGGCTTAATATCCCCTCCGAAGGACGACGTGCTCAAAGTTATTTTTAATCTGAGTGAGATTTCACCTACGCAGGTTTAGTTACATCAGATACGACTCATTAACGAGTACCTGACATTAAAAAAGGCCCTGAATCATTGCTTAAAGTCCCATCCGAAGGACGACATGCTTAAGGTTATTTTTAACCTGAGTGAGATTTCACTTACCCAGGTTTAGTTACATTAGATACGACTCATTAACGAGTACGTGACATTAGAAAAGGCCCTGGACCATCGCTTAAAGTCCCATCCGAAAGACGACGTGCTCAAGATTATTATAGCTTCCCGAATAAAACATCTGACCTAGGTGCCTCGGCTAGATTTCCAAGTGGCGATCTTGAGCTCGATAGACTATATATGTTGATAAACACATTAATACAGCAATGTACAGATTCAGCTGTATCGGGAAAGTCCCATCGGAAGGACGACATGCTCAAGGTTATTTTCAACCTGAGTGAGATTTCATCTACCCAGGTTTAGTTACATTAGATACGACTCATTAACGAGTACCTGACATTCGAAAAGGCCCTGGATCATCGCTTAAAGTCATATCTGAAGGACGACGTCCTCGAAGTTATTTTTAACCCGAGTGAGATTTCACCTACGCCGGTTTAGTGACATCAGATACGACTCATTAATGAGGTCCTGACATTAAAAAAGGCCCTGAATCATCGCTTAAAGTCCCATCCGAAGGACGACGTGCTCGAGATTATTTTAACTTCCCGATTAAAACATCTGACCTAAGTGCTTCGGCTAGATAACCAAGTCGCGATCTTGAGCTCGATAGACTATAGAATATATTTTGAAAAACACATTAAAACAGCACTGTTGGTAGATAGGCAGCAACCAGAAACGAGGATGGTCAACCACAGACAGATTCAGATATATGGGGAAAGTCCCATCCGAAGGACGACATGCTCAAGGTTATTTTCAACCTGAGTGAGATTTCACCAACCCAAGTTTAGGTACATTAGATACGACTCATTAACGAGTACCTGACATTCGAAAAGGAGCTGGATCATCGCTTAATGTCCCATCCGATGGACGATGTGTTCAAGTCTATTACAACTTCCCGATTAAAACATCTGTTCTAAGTGCATTGGCTAGATAGCCAAGTCACAATGAAGAGATGCCATGCGGGGATGCCATGTGGGGATGCCATGAGGGGATGCCATGAAGAATATATATGTAGGGATGACATGCGGGAATGCCATGTGGGGATGCCATGCGGAGAGGCCATCAAGAGAGTCCATGAAGAGAATCCATGCTGGAATGCCATGAAGATAGGCCATGCGGGGATGCCATGCTGGGATGCCATGAAAAGAGGTCATGCGGGAATGCCATGAAGAGATGCCATGCGGGGATGCCATGCGAGGATACCATACGGTTATGCCACGAGGAGATGCAATAAAGAGAGGCTATGCAGAGATGCCATGAGGGGACGCCATGTGAGGATGTCATGACGAGATGCTATGCGGGTATGCCATGAAGAGATGACATGTAGGGATGCCATGAAGAGATGCCATGCGGGGATGCCATTCGAGGATACCATACTGTTATGCCACGAGGAGATGCCATGAAGAGAGGCTATGCAGAGATGCCATGAGGGGACGCCATGTGGGGATGTCATGAAGAGATGCCATGCGGGGATGCCATGAAGGGATGACATGCGGGGATGCCATGAAGAGACGACATGCGGAGATGCCATGCGAGGATGCCATGAAGAGATGCCATGCGGGGATGCCTTGAATAGATGCCATGCGGGGATGCCATGAAGAGAGGGTATAAAGAGATGCCATGCCTGGATGCCATGTGGGGATGTCATGAAGAGATGCCATGCGGGGATGCCATGAAGAGATGACATGCGGGGATGCCATGAAGAGATGACATGCGGGGATGCCATGAAGAGAGGCTATGCAGAGATGCCTTGCGAGGATGCCATGTGGGGATGTCATGCGGAGATGCCATACGGGGATGCTATGACGAGATACCATGCGAACCCAACCTGACATGAGGAAAACCTGGAGATCCTCCTGCGAACAACAACAGACATAGAAAAGTTGTCGTGCAATTGAATTTGAAGTATTGAGTTGCATTGAGGTTGTAGTCATTCATATGAATAACTCAGCGGCGTATCCAACCTGACATGAAGAAAGACTGGATATCCTCCAGGCTATCATAAGTAGAGATGAAAAGTATGTTTTGATTCGCTCTTAGTAAAATAGCAATAGAGAAAATGTAAGACATAGGTTGGACCCAATTCCGCGGAATCCTCTCATTTTGGAAAACACACTTTTACCACAACCCTCCCTCCCGTTCAAAATTTTGAGCCGTCACACACCCTAGTCCTTCAGGAATCCTTCATATGAAATTTCGTAATAATCCGAACATTGGTTAATAAGCGACCAGTATCTATATATTTAGGCCTAATCCCAGAACCCCCCCTCCCGTTCAAAATTTCGAGATGTCGCAAAGCGTATATTTCAATTTGCGGTCAAACTATACTACATATGAAATTTCATTATTATCCGACCATTAGTTAATGAGTGTATCTACGAAGAAGAACAGAAATAGAAGTGCTAATACATATAAAAACAAAAAACATACCTGTATGTTCGAAGTTTTCAATTGAATCACTCAACGGAATATCGAATCTGCCATGAAGAAGATCGTGAATCGCTCCTCAGCCAGTCTGCGAATAAAAACAGAAACACAAGTGTTATTAAATAGAATAAGGCAGTTTTTAAACAAAAACATACCTGTATGTTCGAAGATTTCAATTGAAACACTCAGCGGAGTATCAAAGCTGACTTGAAGATAATCTTGAGATGCTCTTCAGCCAGTCTATCTGCGAATAACAACAGAAACAGAAGAGCTAATAAATATAATAAGACAGTATTTAAATTTAGAACAAAAACATACCTATGTGTTCCAAGTTTTCAATTGAAGCACTCAGCGGAGAATCAAAGCTGCCATGGAGAAGATCTTGAAGTGCTCTTCAGCCAGTCTATCTGAGAATAAAAACAGAAACAGAAGTGCTATTGAATAAAATAAGACAGTTTTTAAACTTGGCACAAAAACATACCTGTATGTTCGAAGATTTCAATTGAAGCACTCAGCGGTGTATCAAAGCGAACTTGAAGATAATCTTGAGATGCTCCTCAGCCAGTCTATCTGCGAAAAAAGCAGAACAGAAGTGCTATTAAATAAAATAAGACAGTTTTTGAATTTAGAAAAAAAACATACCTGTATGTTCGAAGATTTCAATGGAAGGACTCAGCGGAGAATCAAAACAGCCATGGTGAAGATTTAGAAATGCTCCTCAGCCAGTTTATCTGCGAAAAAAAAACAGAACAGCAGTGCTATTAAATAAAATAAGACAGTTTTTAAATTTGGAACAAAGACATACCTGTATGTTCGAAGTTTTCAATTGGATTACTCAGCGAAGTATCAAAGCCGACTTGAAGATAATCTTGAGATGCTCCTCAGCCAGTCTATCTGCGAATAAAAAATGCAAAATGAAATGCTATTAAATAAAATAAGACAGTTTAAAATTTAGAAAAAAAACATACATGTGTGTTCCAAGTTTTCAATTGAAGCACTCAGCGGAGAATCAAAGCTGCCATGAAGAAGATCTTGAAGTGCTCTTCAGGCAGTCTATGTGCGAATAAAAACGGAAAGAGGAGTGCTATCAAATATAATTAGACAGTATTTAAATTTAGAACAAAAACATACCTGTATGTTCGAAGATTTCAATGGAATTACTCAGCGAAGTATCAAAGCTAACTTGAAGATAATCTTGAGATGCTCCTCAGTCAGTCTATCTGCGAAAAAAAGCAGAACAGATGTGCTATTAAATAAAATAAGACAGTTTTTAAATTTAGAAAAAAAACATACCTGTATGTTCGAAGATTTCAATGGAAGCACTCAGGGGAGAATCAAAACAGCCATGGTGAAGATTTAGAAATGCTCCTCAGCCAGTTTATCTGCGAAAAAAAACAGAACAGACGTGCTATTAAATAAAATAAGACAGTTTCTAGAGTTGAAACAGAAACATACCTCTATCTTCGAAGTTTTCAATTGAATAACTCAGCGGAGAATCAAAGGTGCCATGAAGAAGATCTCGATGTGCTTTTCAGCAAGTCTATCTGCGAATAAAAACAGAACAGACGTGCTATTGAATAAAATAAGACAGTTTTTAAACTTGGAACAAAGACATACCTGTATGTTCGAAGTTTTCAATTGGATTACTCAGCGGAGAATCAAAACAGCCATGGTGAAGATTTAGAAATGCTCCTCAGCCAGTTTATCTGCGAAAAAAAACAGAACAGACGTGCTATTAAATAAAATAAGACAGTTTTTAGAGTTAAAACAGAAACATACCTGTATCTTCGAAGTTTTCAATTGAATAACTCAGCGGAGAATCAAAGGTGCCATGAAGAAGATCTCGAAGTGCTCTTCAGCCAGTCTATCTGCGAATAAAAACAGAACAGAAGTGCTATTAAATAAAATAAGACAGTTTTTAAATTTAGAAAAAAAACATACCGGTATGTTCGAAGATTTCAATGGAAGCACTCAGCGGAGAATCAAAACAGCCATGGTGAAGATTTAGAAATGCTCCTCAGCCAGTTTATCTGCGAAAAAAACAGAACAGACGTGCTATTAAATAAAATAAGACAGTTTTTAGAGTTAAAACAGAAACATACATGTATGTTCGAAGTTTTCAACTGAATAACTCAGCGGAGAATCAAAGGTGCCATGAAGAAGATCTCGAAGTGCTCTTCAGTCAGTCTATCTGCGAATAAAAACGGAAAGAGGAGTGCTATCAAATATAATTAGACAGTATTTAAATTTAGAATAAAAACATACCTGTATGTTCGAAGATTTCAATGGAATTACTCAGCGAAGTATCAAAGCTAACTTGAAGATAATCTTGAGATGCTCCTCAGTCATTCTATCTGCGAAAAAAAGCAGAACAGATGTGCTATTAAATAAAATAAGACAGTTTTTAAATTTAGAAAAAAAACATACCTGTATGTTCGAAGATTTCAATGGAAGCACTCAGAGAAGAATCAAAACAGCCATGGTGAAGATTTAGAAATGCTCCTCAGCCAGTTTATCTGCGAAAAAAAACAGAACAGACGTGCTATTAAATAAAATAAGACAGTTTCTAGAGTTGAAACAAAAACATACCTGTATCTTCGAAGTTTTCAATTGAATAACTCAGCGGAGAATCAAAGGTGCCATGAAGAAGATCTCGATGTGCTCTTCAGCAAGTCTATCTGCGAATAAAAACAGAACAGAAGTGCTATTGAATAAAATAAGAAAGTTTTTAAACTTGGAACAAAGACATACATGTATGTTCGAAGTTTTCAATTGGATTACTCAGCGAAGTATCAAAGCCGACTTGAAGATAATCTTGAGATGCTCCTCAGCCAGTCGATCTGCGAAAAAAAACAGAACAGACGTGCTATTAAATAAAATAAGACAGTTTTTAAATTTAGAAAAAAAACATACCTGTATGTTCGAAGTTTTCAATTGGATTACTCAGCGAAGTATCAAAGTCGACTTGAACATAATCTTGAGATGCTCCTCAGCCAGTCTATCTGCAAATAAAAAATGCAAAATGAAGTGCTATTAAATAAAATAAGACAGTTTTTAAATTTAGAAAAAAAACATACATGTATGTTCGAAGATTTCAATTGAAGCACTCAGCGGAGAATCAAAGCTGCCATGAAGAAGATCTTGAAGTGCTCTTCAGGCAGTCTATGTGCGAATAAAAACGGAAAGAGGAGTGCTATCAAATATAATTAGACAGTATTTAAATTTAGAACAAAAACATACTTGTATGTTCGAAGATTTCAATGGAATTACTCAGCGAAGTATCAAAGCTAACTTGAAGATAATCTTGAGATGCTCCTCAGTCAGTCTATCTGCGAAAAAAAGCAGAACAGATGTGCTATTAAATAAAATAAGACAGTTTTTAAATTTAGAAAAAAAACATACCTGTATGTTCGAAGATTTCAATGGAAGCACTCAGAGGAGAATCAAAACAGCCATGGTGAAGATTTAGAAATGCTCCTCAGCCAGTTTTTCTGCGAAAAAAAACAGAACAGACGTGCTATTAAATAAAATAAGACAGTTTCTAGAGTTGAAACAGAAACATACCTGTATCTTCGAAGTTTTCAATTGAATAACTCAGCGGATAATCAAAGGTGCCATGAAGAAGATCTCGAAGTGCTCTTCAGCCAGTCTATCTGCGAATAAAAACAGAAAAGAAGTGCTATTGAATAAAATAAGACAGTTTTTAAATTTAGAACAAAAACATACCTGTATGTTCGAAGTTTCCAATTGGATTACTCAGCGAAGTATCAAAGCCGACTTGAACATAATCTTGAGATACTCCTCAGCCAGTCTATCTGCGAAAAAAAACAGAACAGACGTGCTATTAAATAAAATAAGACGGTTTTTAAATTTAGAAAAAAAACATACATGTATGTTCGAAGATTTCAATGGAAGTACTCAGCGGAGAATCAAAACAGCCATGGTGAAGATTTAGAAATGCTCCTCAGCTAGTTTATCAGCGAATAAAAACAGAACAGACGTGCTATTAAATAAAATAAGACAGTTTTTAGAGTTGAAACAGAAACATACCTGTATCTTCGAAGTTTTCAAATGAATAACTCAGCGGAGAATCAAAGGTGCCATGAAGAAATTTTTGAAATGGTCCTCAGCCAGTCTATCTGCGAATAAAAACGGAAACAGAAGTGCTATCAAATATAATAAGAGAGTATTTAAATTTAGAACAAAAACATACCTGTATGTTCGAAGTTTTCAATTGAATCATTGAGCGGGGTATCAAGCTACCATGAAGAAGACTTTGGAACGCTCTTCAGCCAGTCTATCTGCGAATAAAAACAGAAACAGAAGTGTTATTAAATAAAATAAGACAGTTTTCATACTTAGAAGAAAAACATACCTGTATGTTGGATGTTTTCAATTGAATCACTCAGCGGTGTATCAAGCAGCCATGAAGAAATTTTTGAAATGATCCTCAGCCAGTTTATCTGCGGAAAAAAACAGAACAGACGTGCTATTAAATAAAATAAGACAGTTTTTAGAGTTGAAACAGAAACATACCTGTATCTTCGAAGTTTTCAATTGAATGACTCAGCGGAGAATCAAAGGTGCCATGAAGAAGATCTCGAAGTGCTCTTCAGCCAGTCTATCTGCGAATAAAAACCGAACAGAAGTGCTATTGAATAAAATAAGACAGTTTTTAAATTCAGAAAAAAAACATACCTGTATGTTCGAAGTTTCCAATTGGATTACTCAGCGAAGTATCAAAGCCGACTTGAAGATAATCTTGAGATGTTCCTCAGCCAGTCTATCTGCGAAAAAAAACAGAACAGACGTGCTATTAAATAAAATAAGACAGTTTTTAAATTTAGAAAAAAAACATACATGTATGTTCGAAGATTTCAATTGAAGCACTCAGCGGAGAATCAAAGCTGCCATGAAGAAGATCTTGAAGTGCTCTTCAGTCAGTCTATCTGCGAATAAAAACGGAAAGAGGAGTGCTATCAAATATAATTAGACAGTATTTAAATTTAGAACAAAAACATACCTGTATGTTCGAAGTTTTCAATTGAATTACTCAGCGGAGTTTCAAAGCTGACTTGAAGATACTTTTGAGATGCTCTTCAGCCAGTCTATCTGCGAATAAAAACAGAACAGAAGTGCTATTAAATAAAATAAGACAATTTTTAAATTTAGAAAAAAAACATACCTGTATGTTCGAAGTTTTCAATTGAATCACTCACCGGGGTATCCAGCTGCCATGAAGAAGATATTGAAATGCTCCTCAGCCAGTCTATCTGCGAATAAAAACAGAACAGAAGTGCTATTAAATTAAATAAGACACTTTTTAAATTCAGAAAAAAAACATACCTGTATGTTCGAAGTTTTCAATTGAATCACTCAACGGGGTATCCAGCTGCAATAAAAAAGATATTGAAATGCTCCTCAGCCAGTCTATCTGCGAATAAAAAAAGAAACAGAAGTGCTATTAAATAAAATAAGACAGTTTTTAAACTTAGAACAAAAACATACCAGTATGTTCGAAGATTTCAATTGAAGCACTCAGCGGTGTATCAAGCAGCCATGAAGAAATTTTTGAAATGGTCCTCAGCCAGTCTATCTGCGAATACAAACGGAAACAGTAGTGCTATCTAATACTATAAGACAGTATTTAAATTTAGAACAAAAACATACCTGTATGTTCGAAGTTTTCAATTGAATCACTGAGCGGGGTATCCAGCTGCAATGAAGAAGATATTGAAATGCTCCTCAGCCAGTCTATCTGCGAACAAAAACAGAACAGAAGTGCTATTAAATTAAATAAGACAATTTTAAAATTCAGAAAAAAATCATACCTGTATGTTCGAAGTTTTCAATTGAATCACTCAACGGGGTATGAAGCTGCCATGAAGAAATTTTTGAAATGGTGAAGCACTCAGCGGTGTATCAAGCAGCCATGAAGAAATTTTTGAAATGGTCCTCAGCCAGTCTATCTGCGAATACAAACGGAAACAGTAGTGCTATCAAATACTATAAGACAGTATTTAAATTTAGAACAAAAACCTACCTGTATGTTCGAAATTTTCAATTGAATAACTCAGCGGAGTTTCAAAGCTGACTTGAAGATACTTTTGAGATGCTCTTCAGCCAGTCAATCTGCGAATAAAAACAGAACAGAAGTGCAATTAAATAAAATAAGACAATTTTTAAATTTAGAAAAAAAACATACCTGTATGTTGGATGTTTTCAATTGAATCACTCAGCGGTGTATCAAGCAGCCATGAAGAAATTTTTGAAATGATCCTCAGCCAGTCTATCTGCGAATACAAACGGAACAGATGTGCTATTAAATAAAATAAGACAGTTTCTAAATTTAGAAAAGAAACATACCTGTATGTTCGAAGATTTCAATGGAAGCACTCAACGGAGAATCAAAACAGCCATGGTGAAGATTTAGAAATGCTCCTCAGCCAGTTTATCTGCGAAAAAAAACAGAACAGACGTGCTATTAAATAAAATAAGACAGTTTTTAGAGTTGAAACAGAAACATACCTGTATCTTCGAAGTTTTCAATGGAATGACTCAGCGGAGAATCAAAGGTGCCATGAAGAAGATCTCGAAGTGCTCTTCAGCCAGTCTATCTGCGAATAAAAACCGAACAGAAGTGCTTTTGAATAAAATAAGACAGTTTTTAAATTCAGAAAAAAAACATACCTGTATGTTCGAAGTTTCCAATTGGATTACTCAGCGAAGTATCAAAGCCGACTTGAAGATAATCTTGAGATGCTCCTCAGCCAGTCTATCTGCGAAAAAAAACAGAACAGACGTGCTATTAAATAAAATAAGACATTTTTTAAATTTAGAAAAAAAACATACATGTATGTTCGAAGATTTCAATTGAAGCACTCAGCGGAGAATCAAAGCTGCCATGAAGATGATCTTGAAGTGCTCTTCAGTCGGTCTATCTGCGAATAAAAACGGAAAGAGGAGTGCTATCAAATATAATTAGACAGTATTTAAATTTAGAACAAAAACATACCTGTATGTTCGAAGTTTTCAATTGAATTACTCAGCGGAGTTTCAAAGCTGACTTGAAGATACTTTTGAGATGCTCTTCAGCCAGTCTATCTGCGAATAAAAACAGAACAGAAGTGCTATTAAATAAAATAAGACAATTTTTAAATTTAGAAAAAAAACATACCTGTATGTTCGAAGATTTCAATGGAAGCACTCAGCGGAGAATCAAAACAGCCATGGTGTAGATTTAGAAATGCTCCTCAGCCAGTTTATCTGCGAAAAAAAACAGAACAGACGTGCTATTAAATAAAATAAGACAATTTTTAAATTCAGAAAAAAAACATACCTGTATGTTCGAAGTTTTCAATTGAATCACTCAGCGGAGAATCAAAGGTGCCATGAAGAAGATCTCGATGTGCTCTTCAGCCAGTCTATCTGCGAATAAAAACGGAAAGAGGAGTGCTATCAAATATAATTAGACAGTATTTAAATTTAGAACAAAAACATACCTGTATGTTCGAAGTTTTCAATTGAATTACTCAGCGGAGTTTCAAAGCTGACTTGAAGATACTTTTGAGATGCTCTTCAGCCAGTCTATCTGCGAATAAAAACAGAACAGAAGTGCTATTAAATAAAATAAGACAATTTTTAGATTTAGAAAAAAAACATACCTGTATGTTCGAAGATTTCAATGGAAGCACTCAGCGGAGAATCAAAACAGCCATGGTGAAGATTTAGAAATGCTCCTCAGCCAGTTTATCTGCGAAAAAAAACAGAACAGACGTGCTATTCAATAAAATAAGACAATTTTTAAATTCAGAAAAAAAACATACCTGTATGTTCGAAGTTTTCAATTGAATCACTCAGCGGAGAATCAAAGGTGCCATGAAGAAGATCTCGATGTGCTCTTCAGCCAGTCTATCTGCGAATAAAAACCGAACAGAAGTGCTATTGAATAAAATAAGGCAGTTTTTAAATTCAGAAAAAAAAACATACCTGTATGTTCGAAGTTTTCAATTGAATCACTCAACGGGGTATCCAGCTGCAATAAAAAAGATATTGAAATGCTCCTCAGCCAGTCTATCTGCGAATAAAAAAAGAAACAGAAGTGCTATTAAATAAAATAAGACAGTTCTTAAACTTAGAACAAAAACATACCAGTAGGTTCGAAGATTTCAATTGAAGCACTCAGCGGTGTATCAAGCAGCCATGAAGAAATTTTTGAAATGGTCCTCAGCCAGTCTATCTGCGAATACAAACGGAAACAGTAGTGCTATCTAATACTATAAGACAGTATTTAAATTTAGAACAAAAACATACCTGTATGTTCGAAGTTTTCAATTGAATCACTGAGCGGGGTATCCAGCTGCAATGAAGAAGATATTGAAATGCTCCTCAGCCAGTCTATCTGCGAACAAAAACAGAACAGAAGTGCTATTAAATTAAATAAGACAATTTTAAAATTCAGAAAAAAATCATACCTGTATGTTCGAAGTTTTCAATTGAATCACTCAACGGGGTATCAAGCTGCCATGAAGAAATTTTTGAAATGGTGAAGCACTCAGCGGTGTATCAAGCAGCCATGAAGAAATTTTTGAAATGGTCCTCAGCCAGTCTATCTGCGAATACAAACGGAAACAGTAGTGCTATCAAATACTATAAGACAGTATTTAAATTTAGAACAAAAACCTACCTGTATGTTCGAAATTTTCAATTGAATAACTCAGCGGAGTTTCAAAGCTGACTTGAAGATACTTTTGAGATGCTCTTCAGCCAGTCAATCTGCGATTAAAAACAGAACAGAAGTGCAATTAAATAAAATAAGACAATTTTTAAATTTAGAAAAAAAACATACCTGTATGTTGGATGTTTTCAATTGAATCACTCAGCGGTGTATCAAGCAGCCATGAAGAAATTTTTGAAATGATCCTCAGCCAGTCTATCTGCGAATACAAACGGAACAGAAGTGCTATTAATTAAAATAAGACAGTTTCTAAATTTAGAAAAGAAACATACCTGTATGTTCGAAGATTTCAATGGAAGCACTCAACGGAGAATCAAAACAGCCATGGTGAAGATTTAGAAATGCTCCTCAGCCAGTTTATCTGCGGAAAAAAACAGAACAGACGTGCTATTAAATAAAATAAGACAGTTTTTAGAGTTGAAACAGAAACATACCTGTATCTTCGAAGTTTTCAATTGAATGACTCAGCGGAGAATCAAAGGTGCCATGAAGAAGATCTCGAAGTGCTCTTCAGCCAGTCTATCTGCGAATAAAAACCGAACAGAAGTGCTATTGAATAAAATAAGACAGTTCATAAATTCAGAAAAAAAACATACCTGTATGTTCGAAGTTTCCAATTGGATTACTCAGCGAAGTATCAAAGCCGACTTGAAGATAATCTTGAGATGCTCCTCAGCCAGTCTATCTGCGAAAAAAAACAGAACAGATGTGCTATTAAATAAAATAAGACATTTTTTAAATTTAGAAAAAAAACATACATGTATGTTCGAAGATTTCAATTGAAGCACTCAGCGGAGAATCAAAGCTGCCATGAAGATGATCTTGAAGTGCTCTTCAGTCGGTCTATCTGCGAATAAAAACGGAAAGAGGAGTGCTATCAAATATAATTAGACAGTATTTAAATTTAGAACAAAAACATACCTGTATGTTCGAAGTTTTCAATTGAATTACTCAGCGGAGTTTCAAAGCTGACTTGAAGATACTTTTGAGATGCTCTTCAGCCAGTCTATCTGCGAATAAAAACAGAACAGAAGTGCTATTAAATAAAATAATACAATTTTTAAATTTAGAAAAAAAACATACCTGTATGTTCGAAGATTTCAATGGAAGCACTCAGCGGAGAATCAAAACAGCCATGGTGTAGATTTAGAAATGCTCCTCAGCCAGTTTATCTGCGAAAAAAAACAGAACAGACGTGCTATTAAATAAAATAAGACAATTTTTAAATTCAGAAAAAAAACATACATGTATGTTCGAAGTTTTCAATTGAATCACTCAGCGGAGAATCAAAGGTGCCATGAAGAAGATCTCGATGTGCTCTTCAGCCAGTCTATCTGCGAATAAAAACGGAAAGAGGAGTGCTATAAAATATAATTAGACAGTATTTAAATTTAGAACAAAAACATACCTGTATGTTCGAAGTTTTCAATTGAATTACTCAGCGGAGTTTCAAAGCTGACTTGAAGATACTTTTGAGATGCTCTTCAGCCAGTCTATCTGCGAATAAAAACAGAACAGAAGTGCTATTAAATAAAATAAGACAATTTTTAAATTTAGAAAAAAAACATACCTGTATGTTCGAAGATTTCAATGGAAGCACTCAGCGGAGAATCAAAACAGCCATGGTGAAGATTTAGAAATGCTCCTCAGCCAGTTTATCTGCGAAAAAAAACAGAACAGACGTGCTATTAAATAAAATAAGACAATTTTTAAATTCAGAAAAAAAACATACCTGTATGTTCGAAGTTTTCAATTGAATCACTTAGCGGAGAATCAAAGGTGCCATGAAGAAGATCTCGATGTGCTCTTCAGCCAGTCTATCTGCGAATAAAAACCGAACAGAAGTGCTATTGAATAAAATAAGGCAGTTTTTAAATTCAGAAAAAAAACATACCTGTATGTTCGAAGTTTTCAATTGAATTACTCAGCGGAGTTTCAAAGCTGACTTGAAGATACTTTTGAGATGCTCTTCAGCCAGTCTATCTGCGAATAAAAACAGAACAGAAGTGCTATTAAATAAAATAGGACAATTTTTAAATTCAGAAAAAAAACATACCTGTATGTTCGAAGTTTTCAATTGAATCACTCACCGGCGTATCCAGCTGCCATGAAGAAGATATTGAAATGCTCCTCAGCCAGTCTATCTGCGAATAAAAACAGAATAGAAGTGCTATTAAATTAAATAAGACAATTTTTAAATTTAGAAAAAAAACATACCTGTATGTTCGAAGTTTTCAATTGAATCACTCAACGGGGTATCCAGCTGCAATAAAAAAGATATTGAAATGCTCCTCAGCCAGTCTATCTGCAAAAAAAAACAGAACAGACGTGCTATTAAATAAAATAAGACAGTTTTTAAATTTAGAGAAAAAACATACATGTATGTTCGAAGATTTCAATTGAAGCACTCAGCGGAGAATCAAAGCTGCCATGAAGATGATCTTGAAGTGCTCTTCAGTCAGTCTATCTGCGAATAAAAACGGAAAGAGGAGTGCTATCAAATATAATTAGACAGTATTTAAATTTAGAACAAAAACATACCTGTATGTTCGAAGTTTTCAATTGAATAACTCAGCGGAGTTTCAAAGCTGACTTGAAGATACTTTTGAGATGCTCTTCAGCCAGTCTATCTGCGAAAAAAAACAGAACAGAAGTGCTATTAAATAAAATAAGACAATTTTTAAATTTAGAAAAAAAACATACCTGTATGTTCGAAGATTTCAATGGAAGCACTCAGCGGAGAATCAAAACAGCCATGGTGAAGATTTAGAAATGCTCCTCAGCCAGTTTATCTGCGAAAAAAAACAGAACAGACGTACTATTAAATAAAATAAGACAGTTTTTAGAGTTAAAACAGAAACATACCTGTATGTTCGAAGTTTTCAATTGAATCACTCAACGGGGTATCCAGCTGCAATAAAAAAGATATTGAAATGCTCCTCAGCCAGTCTATCTGCGAATAAAAACAGAAAGAGAAGTGCTATTAAATAAAATAAGACAGTTTTTAAACTTAGAACAAAAACATACCAGTATGTTCGAAGATTTCAATTGAAGCACTCAGCGGTGTATCAAGCAGCCATGAAGAAATTTTTGAAATGGTCCTCAGCCAGTCAATCTGCGAATACAAACGGAAACAGTAGTGCTATCTACTACTATAAGACAGTATTTAAATTTAGAACAAAAACATACCTGTATGTTCGAAGTTTTCAATTGAATCACTGAGCGGGGTATCCAGCTGCAATGAAGAAGATATTGAAATGCTCCTCAGCCAGTCTATCTGCGAATAAAAACAGAACAGAAGTGCTATTAAATTAAATAAGACAATTTTTAAATTCAGAAAAAAATCATACCTGTATGTTGGAAGTTTTCAATTGAATCACTCAACGGGGTATCAAGCTGCCATGAAGAAATTTTTGAAATGGTGAAGCACTCAGCGGTGTATCAAGCAGCCATGAAGAAATTTTTGAAATGGTCCTCAGCCAGTCTATCTGCGAATACAAACGGAAACAGTAGTGCTATTAAATAAAATAAGACAGTTTTTGAACTTGAAACAAAAACATACCTGTATGTTCGAAGTTTTCAATTTAAGAACTCAGCGGAGTATCAAAGCTGACTTGAAGATAATCTTGAGATGCTCCTCAGCCAGTCTATCTGCGAAAAAAAACAGAAATAGAAGTGTTATTAAATAAAATAAGACAGTATTCAAATTTAAAACAAAAACCTACCTCTATATTCGAAGTTTTAAACATATTTCGTCCTACCAGGACATTTTCAGGTACATCACTGAAAATATATTACATTCACAATAACGTTCATGATCTAAACGAGTTAGCCATATCGTAAAATTATTTTGTATCTTTTACTTAAATTTTTTTTTTTTTTCATTACATATATGTTAAGACTCCTTTTTTTTCATATATTATAAATTATAACCCCTAGATATGTATCCTACACCTATATAAAAAATTTATCTGAAAGAATTAAAAATACATACAAAAATTACGATGAGGAGAATATGAAAATAGAATAAAAACTAATAATAAAATAAAAAATAATTACACAAAAACGACAATATACCGAAAGAAAACAAGATGGACACTGTATATAGAATTGATTGTTTAAACTGTCCGGCAATATATATAGGGGAATCTAAACAAAAATTAAACAAAAGAATTTACCAACACAAAAACGAATGTACAGAATACTAAAACAAAAATAAAGGAATAAAAGAACCCAAAACGGCATTAGCAATACATAATTTCTCATTTAAAAACAATTTTAATTTTGAAGATACAAAAATACTACACACCGAAAAGAATACTATAAAAAGAAAATGCATAGAGGCTTTATACATTACTGACAATATAGAGAACACAATAAATTTTAACAATACGCTAAAAATGTAAACTAATTTTATTCAGCTACACTAAATTCATTAAAAATATATAAAAAAGTGTAAGGTTGGACAAAAAAATCTTTAAATATAAGAATAACAGAAATAGAAAATGATAATAAATTAAAAATCGAGAAACAAAAAAACAAATATAACTAATTTGACTCATAGTCAAAAAAACTATAAATTTAACATTGATATATAAAACATAGATTCAGAAAAAAAAAAAAATTAAAATCGAAATAGTTAGAAAAATGTAATTAAAAGAATCGATAAACCATAACCTCTAGGGTTATCAAAAATAAAATCTAAAGAAAAAAACAATGCAACATATTATCACCGAATGAGTAGATAAAAATAGGTATGTTATATATATAATTAAAATAACTTCATAGAATTAAAAGAATTTGAAAAAAGGAAAAAAATATAATGAGATTGAATGAAGAGAAATGATTTTCCCAGATGCACAATATTAAAAATGACACGATATATTAGAATGTATTATAAAGAAAAAAAAAGGAGTCTTATGTGATGTACACTACGGAACATTTTTTTATGAATAAAAAGTAATTTTTTTTATTATAATATAATATAGGTATATATATATTATATATATCAAGATGTTTAAAAAAAACAAACAAGAAAAGATATAAAACAGCTGTGAAAAAAATGGAGTAGAGTCGAGAGTCGAGTCGTGAGCTAGCTTTTAAACGGTGCACTGTGAATAGATATGTTTTAAAATATAGTGAAGTTGAACAATTAGATGAAAGTTGACTGGGGTGAAGTTGAGATGTGGATATTAATCGAAGTCTAAATCATGTGGTAGAAACATGAAAAGAAGGTACAATTAATAATATATATTTATCAATATGCCCAAACAAAAAAAAGAATAATAGTTTTAAGTATTTAGTTTAATGATTTTGTTTTTTTGGTTTTTTTCTTTTGTTCTGTTTTGTTCAATGTTTAGTTTTTTAAGTATAATGTGTAAATAAAGTAAATAACCCTAATATTTGTCCTCTCAAAATTATATTCTATGCATCTTCCCTGTTGGCCCAGTAGTATCATTTGAAAAACCTTTGGATTAGAAATTAATATTATTTAAAATTATTAAAAAACTGGTATCTCTTTGTAAATCCAAGTGTAAAGTTTGTTAAATGGAATTTTTTTTGTATACGTGTACTTTCATAAAAATTGCACGTCTTAAATTATTGATAATGTTTTTTTAGGGCCTTTTTCGAAAAACTACTGTAGAAATCAAAATTTAAATAAACAAAAGAGATCAAATTTCTACAGGAAATGTGGTAGCAAACAAGTTATTATCACACTTAACATATATGTAATGAAAAAAAATAAAAATGTAAGTAAAAAAATACAAAAGAATTTTACGATATGGCAAACTTGTTTAGATTATGAACGTTATTGTGAATGTAATATTTTTTCAGTGATGTACTTGAAAATTCCTGGTAGGACGAAATATTTTTATTGTATGGAAATGAAGAAAAAATAAAGAAAAAGAATAAATGAGACCAAAAAGGGCTATAAGATGGTAATTATTGGAATACCTACATAAAAATAAAAACTAAAGAGGTCTCGGAAAATCGTATACGAAGTTGAAGATAAAATAGTATTTAAATTTAGAACAAGAACATACTTGTATGTTCGAAGTTTTTAATTGAATAACTCAGCGGAGTATCAAAGTTTACATGAAGAGTCTATCTGTGAATAAAAACAGAAATAGAAGTGCCATTAAATATATTAAGACAATATTTAAATTTAGAACCAAAGTTAAGTCACAGGAACGCACTATTGACTTTTTAAAAAGTAACTTTATTTCAATTTAATACTCTCATTGTATAATACAGTTAAAACTTAATACTAAATGAAAAGCAACTGTCTATGAACAACCTGCTCCAAAGAAACTCTGAATGATAATGGCTGCTGGCACTGATGGACTCCCGTATTTATAGGTAGGGAACTGATGACGTGTACTGATGACGCAGATAAGATGGCGGAGGTTGGCTGCTGTAAGTATTGATACGGCAGCCATTCTCATTCAGAGTTTTTTTCAAAGTAGTTTGTTAATAGACAGTTACTTTTCATTTAGTATTAAGTTATAACTGTATTATACAATAAAAGTGTTAAATTGAAATAAAGTATCATTTTAAAAAGTCAATAATGCGTTCCTGTGACTTAACTTTGTTCTAAATTTAAATATTGTCTTATTATATTCAATAGCACTTCTATTTCAGTTTTTATGTGCAGATAGACCCTTCATGTCAGCTTTGATACTCCGCTGAGTTATTCAATTGAAAACCTCGAACATACAGGTATGTTTTTGTTCTTAATTTAAATACTATCTTATTATATTTATTACCACTTCTATTCCCGTTTTTATTCGCCGATATACTGGCTGAGGAGTATCTCAAGATCTTCTTCATATCAGTTATCAGAAGTTGTCAATTGAATAACTCAGCGGAGTATCAAGGTGACTTGAAGATAATCTTGAGATGCTCCTCAGCCAGTCGATCTCAGATTTAATAAAATAAAACTGTTTTTAAATTTAGAAAAGAAACATACCTGTAAGTTCAATGTTATCAATTGATTCACTCAGCGAAGTAACAAAGCTGCATGAAGAAGATCTTGATGTGCTCTTCAGCCAGTCTATCTGCGAATAAAAACAGAAACAGAAGAGCTATTGAATGAAATAAGACAGTTTTTAAACTTGGAACAAGAACATACCTGTATGTTCGAAGTTTTCAATTGAATTACTCCGCGGAGTATCAAAGCTGACTTGAAGATAATCTTGAGATGCTTCTCAGCCAGTCTTTCTGCGAAAAAAAAGAACAGAAGTGCTATTAAATAAAATAAGACAGTTTTTAAATTTAGAAAAAAAAAAAAACTGTAAGTTCGATGTTTTCAATTGAATCACTCAGCGAAGTAACAAAGCTGACATGAAGAAGATCTAGAAATGCTCCTCAGCCAGTCTATCTGCGAATAAAAACAGAACAGAAGTGCTATTAAATAAAATGAGACCGTTTTTAAACTTGAAACAAATACATACCTGTATGTTCGAAGTTTTCAATTGAATTACTGAGTGGAGTATCAAAGCTGACTTGAAGATAATCTCGAGATGCTTCTCAGCCAGTCTATCTGCGAACAAAAACAGAACAGAAGTGCTAATAAATAAAATAAGACAGTTTTTAAATTCAGAAAAAAAACATACCTGTATAGAACAGATTTTTTTAGAAAACATAAGATAATGCAAAACACATAATCGAGCTACTCATACATTTCGGACACGTTCAATTTGAGAATTCTGAAAATTTTCTAAATTTCTTCTGGTAATTTTTTGAAATTTTTTTTTAAAAAATGTTTTCTTGAAAATCATGAAATTTTTTTCGAAAATTTTTTTTTGAAGATTTCTTTTGAAAATTTCTTTTGAAAATGTTTTTTTGAATTTTTTTTTTGGAAATTCTTTTTGGAAAATTTTACTTGAACATTTTTTTCTTTAATTTTTTTGAAAAATCTTTTTTGACATTTTTTTCTGTAATTTTTTAAAAATTGTTATTGAAAGTTTTTTCCGAAAATTATTTTTTTAAACTCTTGAAATTTTTTTTTTTTTTTCGAAGTTTCATGTAAATCCGTCCAGCCGTTTGGGCGTGATGCTGGAACAAACCCACAAACCCCGTTTCAGCTTTATTAATATAGACTAGCAGTAATACCCGGCGTTGCCCGGGGAACTTTGAATTTTCTCCCAATATCTCCTATAAGTACGTCTATTCAATTCTTCGACAGTACATTCATGATGTTATAATTTTCAATTATTCATACGGAATGAGGCTTATAGTCCTTCATCTATAGTAACACTAGTAAGTTTTTAGGACCCCTGGGCACCACACCTAGTATGCGCCTTTCAACGGCGGAAACCATAGCTAGTGAATACTTAGCATCGCTGGACATCCTAGCCAGTGCGTACATAAGAACGCTTGTGACCATAGCTAGTATGTGCCTTGCAACGGCGGACCCCACATCTAGTACGTAGTTAGGAACGCTGGGCACTACAGGTATTAAGAGCCTTGCAACAGCGGACACCTCAGCTAGTACGTAGTTAGGAACGCTGGGCACCACATCTAGTATGTGCCTAGCAACAGCGGACCACACAGCTAGTAACTAGTTAGGAACGCTGGGCATCACAGCTAGTAAGTGCCTTGCAACTGCGGACCCAACAGATAGTACGTAGTTAGGAACCCTAGGCACCACATCTAGTATGTCCCTTGCAACAGTGGACCCCACAGCTAGTACGAAGTTAGAAACGCTGAGCATAACAGCTAGTAAGTGCCTTGCAACAGCAGACCCCACAGATAGTACGTTTTTAGGATCGCTGGGCCCTACAGCTATTAAGTGCCTTCCAGCAGCGGACCCCACAGCTAGTACGTAGTTGGGAACGCTGGGCATCACAGCTAGTAAATGCAAATGCCTTCAAATTTTTAAGATGTCACATAGTCACACACTCTATTTTTCTATTTGGCCATCAAGAATACTACATGAGAAATTCTATGACAATCCGATCATCCGTTAATGATTTATCACTATATTTATATTTAGGCCTCCATCAACCCACCCTCCCATACAAAATTTTGTGACATATACACCCTACTTTTCTATTTGGCTTTTAAGAATACTACATGTGAAATTCCATGATAATACGACCATCCGTTAATGAGCTAGCTCTTTATTTGTACTTACCAATTTCGCCTACCCTAAATTTTTATTCACCTAAGTAGTGTATAAAGGCCGGTTCTGGCACCACCACCACCACACAGATCCACATCTGCTCCACCACCACCACCACCACATCTGCTCCACACTTCATCTGCTCCACCACCACCACCTCCGAAACTCTGCTCCACCACCTCAATTCTGATCCTGCTCAATTCCGCTCCACCTCCACCACCACCACCACCACATCTGCTCCACCTCCACCACCTCCGAAACTCTGCTCCACCACCACCACATCTGCTCCACCTCCTCCTCCTCACCCAACATCGTACTTCCCCACCCCAATAAGTTTCCGCTCTCCCTCTAAACCCCAATAAGTTTCCGCTATCCCCTTTGAATCACTCACCATCGTACTTCCCCACCTAAATAAGTTTCCTCTCTCCCCTTTGAATCACCCAACATCGTACATCCCCATCTCAATAAGTTTCCGCTCTCCCCTTTGAATCACCCAACATTGTACTTCCCCACCTCAATAAGTTTCCACTCTCCCTCTACATCCCAATAAGTTTCCACTCTCCCTCTAAACCCTACTTTAAATTTTTACCCTACCCCTAAATTTTTTTAAATTAGCCCACTAGCGCTCCCAAGCGTCTAGAAATCAAATTATTATTGATATTAAATCAACTTAAGAAAAAAAAACCATACCTGACGGGATTCGAACTCACCACCTTCCATTTTGGAGTCTGGCTTGCTAACCCCTCGTCTATCATGACATGGTTAATGAAGGGAGCTAAAATCTAGGTATATAACGTTCAAGTCATACATTTTCAGATATCAAGTAACAATTATGGTGTATTCTGGGGTAGTAATGATTATTCCTATCGATTATTAATAATTAACATTTTTTTTAAGTCTGATTTCGTGACCTTGAACAGGCACTTGCATGATCTAACATGTCGAACCTTGCATTCGAACCTTATCATGTCCTATCATCATCATTGTATTCAGTATTATTTCAAACTGGAGTATAATGATGGAAAAATCGCCTACCTACACTTTTGAGCATGCCGTCCTTCGTTGCCTTGAAAAGTATTGCATTTAAAAATTTAATTCAAAGCTCGTCATATTGAGTATGTCTTCAGATTGGAGTAATATGTGCGAAAAAAAATCATTTATCTTCAATTCCGAGCAAGCTGTCCTTTGATGTTATTCGTTAATTCTTGTTTTTTATATATCTACTATGGTTTGGAAATGACCTTCGTAGCTATAGGAATTGAGTCGTTGTCGACATGTCGAGACCTGTTGTTGCAGGCATACTTCACCAATTTTAAATTTTCAGATATATATTAACAATTGTCATATATTTAATATCGATTATTCCAGCAATCGATTATTAATAATTTCACGAGTTCTCCGACTTGATGACATCCTTGACCGTGAAATGTTTTTTGCATGCATATACATGTTAAAACATGTCGAGACCTGTTGTTGCAGGCATACCCAGGGGCTCCAATCGGTCATACTGATTCCAGTTATTCTAACAATTATGTCTTGGGAGCATGGATATCTCATTCCTACACCGCCGCCATATGAATTTGGGGGTTCACATCCCCCACCGCCTACGCCACCTCGTAATATTAGGGGTTATCAATGGTTATTAACCATGGACGAATTTTTGGGGAAACCCGATGTTGTGTTCGAACGACCAAAACGAGTAGGGTTTAATACGTTAAAAAATATACATTTAACATCTGATCTTTTAGGAGTGAATTAAGCATTTTTCTGCTTCAACTTTACATGGCTAAAAAAAATTACAACAGTGAATATCTACTTTTTCAGGAGGATTCCATTATAACAGCCCTTTTCAAGGGTAAAAAATAATTTTTTCTATAAGAAAATCCGAACTCTCGAGCTAAGACCCCATTCATATTGACCCCCGGTTTTGCATGTATTCGACAAGAATAAACATGACTAAACAGGTTACATCATGAATATACATGTCACCACATGTTGGGGTAGTTGGTGTCCTTTCTTGAACATGCACTTGCTTGGTGACGACACGTCAACTCTTGTAGTTCCCCCTCCCTCTTTTTATCGACTACTGCGCATGCGTCAACTCGGTCTATATAAGGGGCCCTCCTAACGAGGTAGCTCATTCTTCATACCTCAGTGTTATTGAAAAGAACTTGTTTTCTCTACTTTTGCTACTTAAGTCTGTCTTACATTCTATATATTTTTTCATTTATCATTTATTTAATTAATTAGTTTCGTTCATTGTTTTTTCTTTATTACGTTTTTTATATAATTACATTTGTCTAATTACTCTTATTCATTGTTTTTTTCTCGTATTCGTTTTTTATATATGTAGTTACATTTTTCAAATTAGTTTCGTTCATTGTTTTTCAATAATTCGTGTTATATAGTTACATTGTTCTAATTACTCTTATTCATTGTTTTTTTCTCGTATTCGTTTTTTATATAGTTACATTTTTCAAATTATTTTCGTTCATTGTTTTTCAATAATTCGTGTTATATAGTTACATTGTTCTAATTACTCTTATTCATTGTTTTTTTCTCGTATTCGTTTTTTATATAGTTACATTTTTCAAATTAGTTTCGTTCATTGTTTTTCAATAATTCGTGTTATATAGTTACATTTTATTCGTGAATTGTTTTTTCTTTATATAAATTTTGAATCATTTCGTTATTTTATTACTATTCATTAAAATAAAATAAACATGTCCCACGTTTGTGGCAAATGTGATAAGCGATTTACTCGTTTGGATAGTTGTCGACGACATGAGCTTACCTGCAAGCTCACTTCTGCAGGAAATCATCCTTGCTCATTTTGTAGTAAAACATTCTCACGGATAGATAGTCTAAGAAGGCACCAGCTTATTTGCAAAGAGAATAACAAGATACCACAGAAAAATTACTCTGATTATTTATGTAGTAAATGTGGGGAAAATTTTACCCAACAGTGCTTACTAACCCACGAACCATTTTGTAATTCATCGAAAAATGTAGTTAATAGTTATCTGTGTTCTAAGTGCGGTGCGGAGTATTCTGCAGAAGCTGCGCTTTTAGTCCACGAAACGTCCTGTGGAACATTGTTCGGAGATTCCCAGGAGTTTAACGAATTCGTAGCATCTATATGCACACATTGTGGTGAGTATAAAGATAATTTAACATCACATGAAAATTCCTGCATGGGGCCCTCGCCCCCAAAATTGGTAAGAAAAGGAGAGCCCAAAAAAAACGACTTGATGGCTTCAGCAACTACATCTAATGGGCTATATGAGTATGAGACGTCATTTGAAGGACGGTTAAAATCTTTTTTCGTGACAAGTGAGGAAAATAAAGATTTAATAAGTTTTTTAAATAATATAAAACTGACGATAATGATAAAGCTCAAGGACTGTGTAGCAGAACACAAGTCAGTCAAGTTCAACATTGTCGTTGATTGTACAATGAAAAACCAGCTTGGAGAACTTTTGGATACCGCATTCAAAACCAAAAATAAAGTATTATGTATGGAGACCCCTATAGATGAAGTATTGACGAACGCCATCAATACTATTATTAAGGAATTGGAAGAGTCACAATTAAGAAAGAGCGGATGGGCCTTACACGCAGTGGATGGTTTGAGACTACGTATTAACAAGTATAAGCCTTTGCGAGGTAGCACGTACATCCCCCTGCCATCCGTTATTAGTTCAAAAAAAGCTTGCACCAATGTTGAAAACGAAGTTGACCAATGCTTTCGCTACGTTGTACTAGCAAAATTAATCACACGTAATGCAAACCGAGTTTCGAAATATACACGCATCCAGCACCGATACGACTTCAGCTCAGTAAAATATCCGATGGAATACGAAAAAATTAAATATTTTGAGCAAAAAAACAATATTTCCATAAATGTGTTCGGGTTGGACAAAAACAATAATGTGTTTCCTATGAAAATAGTAAAGGAAGAATTGGAAGACCATCGAGATTTACTTCTTTTGACAGAAGGGGAGAAGCAGCACTATGTATACATAAAAAATTTTGAGCGCCTTGTGTCTTCTCAAATTACACGACATGAGCATAATATAAAAATGTGTAAACGATGTTTCACTCATTTCGACGAGAGGTATGACGGTGAAAGCAGGTATTTGGAGCATATCGCAGACTGCAGGGAACATAAACCTGCCCGCGTGGAACTCCCCTTGGAAAAACCGTACATAGAGTTTGAAAAAGTAGAACGAGCATTGCCAGTTCCGTATGTCATTTATGCTGATTTTGAGGCAATCTTGGAACCTAAAGAAGACCCACCGAACAATAAAAACACACGCCACTGTCATAATCACATTCCCATGAGCTATTGCTTGTATGTCAAAACGTCAGAGGAAGTTGAAGATATTCAGTCTGCTCTCCCAACAGATCCTGTAATATACCGTGGTGTTGATGCTGCGGCAAATTTTGTACAAAATTTAAAAAATATTGCAGAAATTATTTCGGACATATATTTAACTAAGAAGGATATGGAAGTGTTAACGGCGGATGAAGCTAAGTCATTCAATGAGGCTAATTCATGTTATTTGTGTGATAAACCTTTTTCTGACACAGAACACAACGGAAAGGTAAGAGAGAGACCACTCACATCTATCTGGAAAATACCGAGGCCCTGCTCATAATTCGTGTAACTTACGCTACCAGACCCCCAAATTTATACCAGTACTTCTTCATAACCTCTCTGGATACGATAGCCATTTCATAGTTCGCGAACTTGGGTACGACAACAGAAGAATAGACGTTATTCCCAACACAGAGGAAAAGTATATTTCCTTCACAAAGCACATAAACAAACACATTAGTTTGCGATTCCTCGATACATTTCGATTCATGCCGGCAAGTTTGGATGCTTTGGTAAAAAACGCTCCAATTTTGAAGGAAACCGAAAAATATTTCGGAGGCAACAAAATGGAACTGTTGAAAAGAAAAGGGGTTTTTCCATATGAGTACGTGTCAAGTTGGGCCAAGCTAGAAGAGACATCTTTGCCACCCATTGAAGAATTCTACAGCAAATTGAACGGGTGTGGAATCTCTACTGAAGATTATAAACATGCGAGTGATGTTTGGAATGAGTT
This sequence comes from Aradus depressus, assembly GCA_963662175.1. NCBI lineage: Eukaryota > Metazoa > Arthropoda > Insecta > Hemiptera > Aradidae > Aradus > Aradus depressus. The sequence continues at coordinate 38,560,301 of OY759220.1, forward strand.
TGGTTGCCGTACACTTGGAGAATACAGCGACATCTATTTAAAAACGGATGTCTTGCTGTTGGCAGACGTGTTTGAAAACTTTCGGTCTATCACTATGGGGAGTCATAAGCTGGATCCTGCTCAATTTTACACTCTTCCGGGATTGTCGTGGGAAGTCAAGAATCCATTTGCTAACAGATTACAACATGGTCTTAATGATCGAAAAAGGAATACGCGGAGGTATTTGTAAGGTGTCACATAGATATGCGGAAGCAAACAATGAGGCTACTGACAACTATAATCCGGGAGATGAACCTGTGTTTATCAATTACCAAGATTGCGTTAACCTGTATGGTTATGCCATGACAATGCCACTTCCGACTGATAATTTTGAATGGGTAATGAATCCAAACGACCTCGACGTTTCAAAGATGAATGAAGACGATGAAGTGGGCTATATACTTGAGGTAGACGTAGATTATCCAATGGAGCTTCATTATAAACACAACGATTTACCGTTTTTGTCCGAAACAATGAAAATAAATAAGCAGAAAAAACTCGTAACCCATTTAGGAAATAGAAAAAACTATGTTCTTCATTATACCGCATTAAAGCAAGCACTGGAAAACGGTTTGAAGTTAGTAAATATTCACAGAGCTATTAGGTTTCGTCAGTCAAAATGGCTAGCACCATACATTCAACACAATACAAATCTCAGAGCGCGAGCAACTACAGCATTTGAAAGAGACGTATACAAATTATTCAACAATTCCATATTTGGCAAGACCATGGAATCTATTCGGAAAAGAATGAATATGAAGTTAGTAACCGATCATAGGCAATTAGAAAAACTAATCGCCAAACCGGAATTCTTAGACCGAACTATTTTTAATGAAAACTTGGCTGCGGTTCATTTATCAAAGAAAAAAATAATTTTTGATAAGCCAATATACATCGGCATGAGTATACTCGATATTTCCAAGAAACACATGTATCATCACCACTATAATGTTATGATACCCACGTACGGACCGGAAAACATAAAGCTAATGTACATGGACACTGACTCTTTAGTTTACAAGATTAGAACCGCGGATTTCTATAAGGATCTTGAACAAAATATGATGGCGTATTTTGACACGTCAGACTTCCCCAAAGAGCATCCGTGCCATTCAACCGTGAATAAAAAAGTGATGGGGAAATTTAAAGATGAGATGAATGGCGATTTGATATTAGGCTATGTGGCACTAAGAGCAAAAATGTACTCGTTTAAGAAAAGGACTAACGAAATCAAAACACTGAAAGTTATACAAAAGCGGGTAGTTCAAAATAAAATAACTTTTGATGATTATCTTTACTGTCTAAAAGAAAGTGCAATCATGAGGCACAGAATGTGTACCATCAGTTCCCGGCTACACAATATAAGTACAGTCGAAATTAATAAAATATCACTGAACCCGTTTGACGACAAACGAATTATTTTGGAAGATGGAGTTTCAACTCTTGCCCATGGGCATTACAGATCTACACTATAAAATGTCGTATCTCTGTAGCAATTTTTTCAATCTATTATTATATATTTTTTCTTAAATGTTAGTTATATACTCTGGCACTAATATTAATACGTATTTTCACTAATTGTTTTACTTTTTTCTTCTATACTTTGTTTTGTTTTATGCATGTGTGCATGCTTGGAGAGTGTGATCCCTACGCAGAGACCCTGGGTTTGAGTCACACGATCTTTAGCACATTGGTGAGAATGAAGGTCACTGGCGAGGTTGTAGAACACCCGTAAACCAGAATGAAGGTCACTGGCGAGGTTGCAGAACACCCGTAAACCAGAATGAAGGTCACTGGCGAGGTGGTAAAATACCCGAAAACCTAATTAGTGTAACGAAAACATAGTAGAGAAAAAAAAAGTAAAATAATAAAAATAAAATTAACATGTAAAAAAATAAAGCCCTTCAGGCTACAACTTCATAAAGCGCCTGAGGCTTTAACTTTGCCAAAGCCCGTTCCAAGCCGGGTTACAAAAGAAGGAGGAGGGTCTCAGGCTTCAACTTTGCCAAAGCCCGTTCCAAGCCAGGTTACGCCAATAGCTTGTAGAATCTTGTTTACAAAATAAAACCTTTTTTTTCTTCCCCCCCTCGTTGTTGTAATAATCACACCATATCTGCAATCTCATGGTAGTCAGAAAACTATAAATAGCAGGAAGGCACTGATGTTTACTCAGTAGTCATCATGCGCTTCGTGAAGCAGGAACAAAATCTTAAAGTGTTCTATAATGTCGGCCATAACGTCCCTCGAGACCCCAAACATGGCCCTTTGTTTCCAGACAGTATTCGATGCATTATATGTGGACCATCTAATTGCGGTAAAACCAACTTGATGCTGGCCTTACTATATGACCCCCATGGACTTAAGTTTGAAAACATATATCTTTTCAGCAAAACATTAAACCAACCTAAATACATACAGCTCTCGAAACTTTTGGAAACGATTACGGATATAAATTTTTTTCCATATGGAGATCATTCGGAAATTCCTAACCCCAGTTTAGCCTTACCTAATTCTATTTTCATTTTTGATGATATTTCATGCGATAGACAGGATCCAATCAGGTCGTACTTTTGTCAAGGACGTCATAATGGTGTCGACAGTTTTTATCTTGCACAGAGGTATACTCGCATTCCAAAACATTTGATTCGGGACAATGCTAATTTTTTAATAGTCTTCAAGCAAGATAATTTAAATATGAAGAGAATTTATGAAGACCATGTGAATTCTGACATGACCATTAATGATTTCAAAGAAATTTGCCAAACATGTTGGGGGAGAGATAAGTATGGGTTTCTGGTTATCGATAAAGATAGTGAGCACAATAATGGGCGTTACCGCAAGGGTTTCGATACCTATATAATAGTTCAGTAGTCAAAGGTCTATCCAGTCCATCATAAACCATGGAAGGAGCAACATCTAAGAGTGTCACTAGAGAACTCGAAGATATCAAAAGGTCCATACGAGACAAATGTTATTTTTTGAAGCGTAAAAGACAGGACTATGAGGAACATTTAAAATTAAAGTATAGGCCTATCATAAAACCTCTTGAGAATTTACTCCAGGACCGAGTCATTGATAAGCCAAATCTCAAACAAGAAACAGTAGAAAGCAAAATTAGACCATCTTTCTTACCCATTCCATCCACATCACGGTATGCACGGGGAGAAGAAAGATTAGTTAAAGACGAAGAGGACGTGCAATGGACTCCCAAATGGCATAAACAGGCCCATTCTCCGACAGACCTCCGGTTCGAGGAAGCATCATGTGACCCCACTCCCTCTACCTATGTAGATACACAGGATAGGGGCGAAATAACGACCGAACCAACATGTATGCCGAGTTACTTGTGCGAGGAAGAAGTGATTGAAACACCTTCCACGCCATTAGAAGAAGTTCAAACTGCGGCAACGTCTCTGGAAGGAAGAGAAATGGTTAGAAAGGGTTTAGAAGAGGTTGGTCCTATATCGTCCGACTATATAATGAAATTTATCAATAACGATACCGGTGATTTCGATAGCCAGTATGGGATTCGTTATGATGGTGGAAATTTAATAATCGGAGATACAATAGTGTCCATAAGAGAAGATTGTCTAGATGTTGATGGAAATTTATATCAGGTGACACCAGGATTGTTTGAGCTTCTTTTCAAAAAGCGACCAAATCGAAATCTCGTGAAAGAAAAAGATATGAGTAAATATAAAGAAATATTGACTCTAACCAATGCACACAAGAAAAGATATAGCGAATCGGGGGGCTTGAACGTTCTCCCAAATAATTCAAAATTCAGAGAAGTTATCTGTAAGCTTTTTCCTGCATCCAGTACATCTACATTGAAGAAAAAGAAAACTGGAAAGGGAGTCAATCCAAATCCAAATGATCTAGTCGAAAAATTAAGATTTCTGTACGAAAAATTGGCAGATGCAAACAGCTGAAAAAGCATAGAAAAAATTGAAAACCAATTGAAAAAGGGTGGGATCATTGCATAAATAAGAGATCGAATCATTAGTCCATTCATTCACAATCAAGATGTCTGATGTAAAGCATCAAATTGTAAACGAGTTACACAAACCTGTGAGAAGAATCTTTAAGAGACGATCCGTAATACTGAAAGGTATAGACGATTTATGGCAAGCGGATTTGATTGAACTAATACCGTACGCAAAGGACAATAGTGGTTTTAAATATGTCCTGACAGTAATTGACTGTTTTTCTAAATTTGCTTGGGCTGTCCCAATAAAACGAAAAGCTGACAGTGAAATGACTGATGCATTTCTGAGTATTCTCAAAGGAGGGCGACGACCAGGAAACCTTCAGACAGGTATGGGGAAGGAATTTTATAACGTAAAATTCATAAATCTAATGAAAACTTACAATATCAATCATTACTCAACATATAGCAATATAAAAGCTTGCATTGTCGAACGGTTCAATCGTACTCTAAAAAATTTAATTTGGAAACAGTTTAGTTTACAAGGTTCCTACAAATGGATGCCTGTGATACAGTCATTAGTGCACAGATATAATAACACTAAACATCGAACCATTAATATGAAACCCTGCTGTGTCAAGGGAAAAGTTAAGGAAAAATTGCTGTTGAAGACGGTATATTCGAAAAAAGGTTTACCCCAGAAACCAAAATATAAAGTAGGGGATTTTGTAAGAATATCAAAACATAAAAGCGCATTCGCTAAAGGATACAAACCGTCTTGGTCAACGGAAATATTTCTAATTCATGAAGTAAAACGAAACATACCCGTCACTTATCATCTAAAGGACAATCAGGACGAGCTGATTGCCGGTGGGTTCTATGAACAAGAAATACAACCTGTTAAACATCCTGATATTTTTTTGGTAGAAAAGGTTTTGAAAAAAAAAGGGGATAAAGTTTATGTTAAATGGTTGGGATTCGATGCCAAACACAATAGTTGGGTTGAAAAGAAAAATCTCAACCTATAAATAAAAGTAATCCTACGTGTATCTACCATTCTTCATTGAATCTTCGTACTGTGAACATCATGGACAGTAAATCCAGGAAAAAGAAGGTAGTTAAAAAAAAGCGCGTGATTCTGACTCCTAAAAAAATTGGAGGAACTCACAGAATACTCAACATTAATCGTACTCTATCTGGAGAAGCAAAAAAGGTTTTCAATAGTTTTCCATCAATGGCGCTTAGTAATTTTGATTTGATAAAACTTGCAAAAAAGAATAAAGTACTGAATTTTAGAGGGGTTTTCATGAGAGACACCTTACCGAACAAACCTTACAGTAAAGAAAACGCTATTTTGAATTTAGATAAAAGTAGAGGCAAAGGCACTCATTGGGTGTGCTACAGGAAAAATGGGAAATACGTTAAATTCTTTGATAGTGCGGGCACAAGTGGCCCCCCTTCGGAGCTCGTGCGCTATCTGAAAGGGTGTCGTATAACGTTTGACTGCAAAACCTTTCAAAGCCCCAACTCAAATATCTGTGGTCATTTATGTTTATTATTCCTGTTAAATCTTATAAATTAGACTCTCATTCGTAATTTCATTCATTCATCGTCTGGACCTCGAATGATGCATATCAGAAGAGTATATAAAGGCGATAGGAAATCATCACAAACGTTTATTCTACCTAGAACTGTCAAAGGGTCAACACCTCTGACTAAAGAGAATATTTCCTTTCTTCGTTTGGTCGGGTACAAAGTATTATCCTCGACATGGACATCTTAGATTTGGAACACGCAACTTTGGATAGTTCCATAGAAGGCGTGGAATATCATTCTCATTACCCTTACGCGTCGAGTAAACTTCAGGCTGGAGATGAAATAAGAATTGCTGTACAACATCAAGACATATACACTTTGCCATCGTACAGTTTTCTTTATTTAGAAGGTCGATTTTTGAAAGAGGATGGGACAGCGGTACCTACATTATCCAAATTAACGAATAATGCATTTGCATTCTTATTTGATGAAATCAGATATGATTTATGTGGAATTGAAATAGATCGGGTTAGAAATCCGGGTATAACTACCACTTTGAAGGGCTTAGTGTCGTACAGAAATGGGTCAGTCAATCTGGAGAGTCAGGGCTGGTGTTCTCCTAATAGCAGTACTTTGAACATTACATCGCCTGAGGGATATTTCAACGTTTGTATACCTCTCAGCAGCCTTCTTGCTTTCGCAGAAGATTATAAAAAAGTTATAATTAACGTTAAACAGGAATTGGTTCTTATTAGATCCAGAAGAGACGACAATTGTTACTTAGTCGCGGCTAATAATGAAAATAACCTAGCAGAAAGGGCTAAAATCGAGCTTACCAAACTTTGTTGGAAACTCCCCTACGTAACAGTTAATGAATATAGAAGATTATCGCTTCTTCGACATTTGAGATCGGAGCTCATATTATCCCGAATTACCATCACATCCCCTACTTTCTTTTCAAAGCTCATATTATCCCGAATTACCATCACATCCCCTACTTTCTTTTCAAAATTTCAAGGACAAAGCTCCTTTAGCGGTAATAGATTGTTCAAAGCAATCGGAGTCCATTAAGACCGGGCCGGTGGACGTTCGTCTAGAATTTGAAGCGACGCACGCTTTCCCTGCTGATACCACGGCTTATTGCATAATCATACATGATAGCGCCATAGAATACAATCCACTCACAAACGTATTACGAAGACTGCTATAAATAACAACCCTGTTTCAATCAGTACATGCAAAAACATGTATATTCATGAACATACATGTCACTGCTTGTTGACGACACGTCAACTCTTGCAGTTCCCCCTCCCCTTTTTTTCGACTACTGCGCATGCGTCAACTCGGTCTATATAAGGACCCGCTCCCAACGAGGTAGCTCATTCTTCATACCTCAGTTGCAACCATGGCCTCCAACGAAGCGGTTATTGTTGAGATTCAGTGTTTTTCCGACGATAACTTACAATATATTTTGAAGGAACTGTCCATTATGAACGTTACCCGCTTTGCTAGTAGACACTAGATATTCAAACCCCCTAAACAACCTATTACAAATGTAAAGAGCATAAGATCAAACAGATGGCTTATGAAAAATTACCACAGATTAGAATGGAGTGATGGGGAAACAGAATACGAAGAAGTTGAAACAATTCTACTGACTAATCTACTGAAATATCGATACATTTTTGTCAAGGGATTGGAAAAGAAGAGATTTTTATATCATTTACTTAGACACGAGAATATTGTCAATATGGAAGATTATGGTTGCCCAAGAGTTGAAACATTAACTCCTATTTCAGGATCAGAGTGCCTTTTGCATTCTAAAACCCCTAACATGTGTACTCATTATGGGGTTCACGTATTAAGAGACTGGATAATGTCCAATTTTGATTTTATATTGCTATTCTTTTTTTGAGTTCATAAAGTAATACTATTAATTTTGTTTTTTCTTCAAAAAGGAAAATTTTGAATTAATTTACCTAATAGAAACGCTTTTTCAAAGTTTATTTGCTATTGTTCTTTTTATTAATTTATATAAAGGTTATTTTGTTGAGGTAGCTTTCATTGGTGTGGTGAGGAAAGCTATAAATGCCTGCAGGTTGTGGGGATGAAGGCTTGGAGAGGCTATTGATGCACGCAGGTCGTATGAGTGAAGGTTTGGAGAGGTTATAGACGCCCGCAGACCATGATTGTGTAAATGCCTGCAGGTTGGGGAGAGTTTTAGACTCACGCAGACAATTTTGTTTTTAAATAAAAGCTACTTCAACCATTCCTCCTCGACGCACCTTCACCTTGACGCGGTGGGGAGGCTTTCTACTAAGAAAGGTGCTTATATGAATCTAACAATTTAGTTCTGTTTCAGTATATAAAGAATGTTTTACAAAACAAAAAACCATTCATGATGACTAGAAAGACACTAGACCAATCTTCAAAAAAAAAATACAAGAAGGTTTGGGACTTTGAGCTCAAGGAAACACCATGTGGGGCTGGAAGGCTTAGCCGACGGATATGAAAACGCGAACGATGGAAGAATCAAGAAAACATTGAAAATATAATATGATACACAATACAAAAATGTATGTAAATGAGACTAAATAAAAATCCATGCTATTAAAAATTAAGTGCATTTTTTATACTTGTCCCGAAATCCCAATATTTGTATTCTTTGTGTATTTGATGGTGAAGTATGCCTGCAACAACAGGTCTCGACAGGTTTGAACATGCATAATGCATGCAAAAACCATTTCAAGGTCAAGGATGTCTTCAGATTGGAGAAAACGCAAAATTACTAATAAATGATTGTTGAAATAAAAAAACAAGAATTCACAAATAACACCAAAGGACAGCGTGCTCGGAATTGAAGATAAATATTTTTTCGCATATATTACTCCAATCGGACAACATACTCAATATGACGAGCTTTGAATTATATTTTTAAATGCAATACTTTTCAAGGCACCGAAGGACGGCATGCTCAAAAGTGTAGGTAGGCGATTTTTCCATCATAATATTCCAGTTTAAAATAATACTCAATACAATGATGATGATGATAAGGTTCGAATGCAGGGTTCGACATGCTTGATCACGCAAGTGCCTGTTCAAGGTCACGAAATCAGACGTTAAAAAAATGTTAATTATTAATTATCGATAGGAATAATCATTACTACCTCAGAATACACCATAATTGTTACTTGATATCTGAAAATGTATGACTTGAACGTTATATACCTAGATTTTAGCTCCCTTCATAAAACATGTCATGATAGACGAGGGGTTAGCAAGCCAGACTCCTAAATGGAACGTGGTGAGTTCGAATCCCGTCCGGTAAGGTTTTTTTTTTTTTTAAGTTGATTTAATATCAATAATAATTTGATTTCTAGACGCTTGGGAGCGCTAGTGGGCTACTTAAAAAAAAATTTAAAGTAGGGTTTAGAGGGAGAGCGGAAACTTATTGAGGTGGAAATGTACGATGTTGGGTGATTCAAAGGGGAGAGCGGAAGCTTATCGGGATGGGGATGTACGATGTTGGGTGATTCAAAGGTGGAGAGCGGAAACTTATTGAGGTGGGGAAGTACGATGTTGGGTGATTCAAAGGGGAGAGCGGAAACTTATTGGGATTTAGAGGGAGAGTGGAAACTTATTGAGTTGGGGAAGTACGATGGTAGGTGATTCAAAGGGGAGAGTGGAAACTTATCGAGATGGGGAAGTACGATGGTAGGTGATTCAAAGGGGAGAGTGGAAACTTATCGAGATGGGGAAGTACGATGGTAGGTGATTCAAAGGGGAGAGTGGAAACTTATTGGGGTTTAGAGGGAGAGTGGAAACTTATCGGGATGGGGATGTACGATGTTGGGTGAGGAGGAGGAGGTGGAGCAGATGAAGTGTGGAGCAGATGTGATGGTGGTGGTGGAGCAGAGTTTCGGAGGTGGTGGAGGTGGAGCAGATGTGGTGGTGGTGGAGGTGGAGCAGAATTGAGCAGGATCAGAATTGAGGTGGTGGAGCAGAGTTTCGGAGGTGGTGGTGGTGGAGCAGATGAAGTGTGGAGCAGATGTGGTGGTGGTGGTGGAGCAGATGTGGATCTGTGTGGTGGTGGTGGTGCCAGAACCGGCCTTTATACACTACTCACCTACTAGGGAAGGGGTCTTGAACGAGACTTACAGCAGCCCACCTCCTTAATCTCACCGGCTCATACGTCATCAGCTCCCTACCTATAAATACGGGGGCACATCAGATCCAGCAGCAGTCGTTATAATTCATTACTCAGAGTCCATTCAAGATAGTTCGCTCATAGACTCTTACTTTTCATTTAATATTAAGTTTATACTGTATTACATAATAAAAAGTGTTTAATTGAAATAAATTACTTTTTTAAAGCTTGAAAGTGCGTTTCCGTAACATAACTGGCGCCCGTGAACAGGAACCTTAGCAAGTGACTTTCATAAGTGACCAATTGTTCCATATTGAAGACTACTTTGGAATCTCAACTCCTTCAGCTAAGAGGATCCTGACTCATCTACGAAGCCGCATCTAGGTCAATTCCTGGTAAGAGTTTCATTGTTATATACAGGCCACTTTCAATTTCTTTTAACATTTATTTATTATTGTTTTGTTTTCTCTACTGTTTATATTGGTTGACCTCATTATGCCTAATCCTAGTCAGGCCATTCCTATTCACCATAGTATGGTAAAAGAGGATTATGATCATTTACAGTATTTTGATGGAAACCCAGCTGAATTAATATTCTTTATAGAGACAGCTGAAGGTATTTTTGATGTTGTTTGCGGTGAAAACATTGCTGAAAGAGAGATTAATCATACAAGATTACTGTTAAAAATCAAATCCAAATTAATAGGAGCAGCTAGAACATTTATTTCCACCAAAACCTTAAATTCAGTTGCTGACTTGCTCCAAGCTTTAAAAAAATAATTTCGCTGATGCAAGACCCTATGAAATTTTGAAAGCGGAATTACATGCGATGAGACCGCTTCCAAAAGAATTACCATTAGAATATTTATCCCGAATAGAGGAACAGAGAAATTTAGTTTATGTAAGATTAAAAATAGATGGATTTCAGGGTATAGCTTTATGTAGCTTGATGCAAAAAATTGATTCGGAAATCATATATCATGTTTATCAGACCCTACCTATTCAACTTAGTAATCATATAATGACTTTCTGTCCTTTAACATTGGATGACTTAAGAACTATCTTGCACACAAAATGTTCCCTCATAGTCAATCAATATTTTAAAAATAATCAAACCCTCAGAGAAGCGTCAAAACCTTTTGCCTATAAAACATCTCCTAGAACATTTCCTCCACAAAATAGATATCCTTACCAAGGATATCAGGCAGTTAATTACCAACCTAGAAGCCCCCCTAATCAGTTTTATGAGCAGAGACCACAAGAATTTCCTCGGAATAATTTTATTCAACAGCCTAGACCCTATTCTAATTTTAATAATAACACTTCTAATTTTAATCATCCAAACTTGACTGCTCAACAATCGCGTCAGTATCAATCACCCAATGGCCCAAATCACCCATTTAATCGTAGACCTCCTCAAGTTAACCCTAGACAACTAACTTCTAGTAACACCGTGTCCATGAGAACCGCCAACAGACCTAACACACGGAACTTTATTTCCCCATACGAACTTACTCATATCCAAGACGAAGAAACAAGTAGAGCACAATTAGAACAACAAATAGCAACTCTGACGGAAAGACTCGAATCTTTTTTAGTACAAGGCAACGACCCTCAGGATCGTGTAAGCCCACAGAACTAGATATAAATTTAGTAAGTAAAACATTGCCCTACTATCTGGACAACATGGGTAGAAAATGGTTGATGGATACAGGTTCATCCTGTAACTACATTAACCCCGAATCAGTACCACCAGGTAGCAAAAAATTTAAGGAGGAATTCACCCTCAGGAATAGGAAAAGGCAATGAATTCATTCAATTAGATTTAAATAATATATTTCAAATAACACTAACGGCAAAATTTTATATTTATAAATTTTCTAATAGGTACGATGTTTTATTAGGTCATGAGACTATGCAAAAGCTAAGCATGTCTTTGAATTTTCAAACAAAAACATTACAATATAATGATAAAAAATTACCATTGCAATTTGAAGTAGATACTCCTGAATTACATTTAAAAGAAGGAGTAAATATTGTTACTTTGCCGATACAAGGCAACGCGAGAGACCAAAGTCTCATGTTAGTTAATGAAAATGTAGGACCTAAATATACCATGAAAGAAGGTATAAACAAGGTAGTAGATAATAGAATAACATGCATTGTAACTTGCCCAGAGGCCATGACCATTTGTCCTGAGCCTATGGAAGTAGAGGAAGTCCTGAGTGTTTCTGACAAATTATCTGACTTAGTAATGACCAATAGTCCCGAAAGGTCAATGTTAGAACAAATAAAGGAACAAGTACCTTACATGATAAGAACAGAACATATGAATTCTGAGGAGAAACAAAAAATTATTGAATTAGTAAATTTCCGGAGATTATAAAAAGAGAACAGGATAGACTTAGCGCTACCAATTTATTAAGACATACCATAAGAACCAAAGACGATTTGCCAGTCTACTCAAAAAATTATAGATATCCATACATATTTAAAAAAGATATTCAGATAGAAATAGATAAACTTCTTAACAATAAAATTATTCAAGTATCCAATTCACCTTATAATTCTCCTATTTGGGTGGTACCCAAAACATTGGATGCATCTGGAAAAAAAAAGATAAGAATGGTCATCGACTATCGTAAGTTGAACGATAAAACTGTCGAAGATCGTTTTCCTCTCCCAAATATAGAAGATTTGTTCGGCTCTATTGGCCGAGCCACATACTTCAGTTTGCTTGACCCTGCCTCAGGATTCCACCAGATAGAAATGGATCCTGAGTCTGTACCAAAAACAGCTTTCAGTACAGACGAAGGGCACTTCGAGTTTCTGAGGATGCCCTTCGGCTTAAAAAATGGTCCTCCTACATTTCAAAGGGCTATGAACATCCTCTTCGCCAAACTCCCCAATGTCCTCGTCTACATGGACGACCTAATAGTGTTCTCTGATAACTTGGAGGAACACTTAAAACATTTGAAAACTGTCTTTGAGTTGTTGAGAAATCACAATTTAAAACTACAACTGGACAAGGTCGAGTTTTTCAAGCGTGAATTACTCTTTTTAGGGCACATAATATCTGAACAAGGGATATCCCCAAATCCGGCAAAGTTGGAAGCAATACGCTACTTCCCCATTCCCAGAGACCAAAAACAAATCAAGCAGTTTTTGGGTCTCACTGGGTATTATAGAAAAATGATACGTAATTATGCAAAAATCGCGAAACCATTAACCTCTCGTCTAAAAAAGAATACTAAGATAGATATTACAGACAAAGATTATGTTAATGCTTTTGAAACGTTAAAAACTTTATTGCAAAATAACCCCGTATTGCAGTTGCCCGATTTCGACAAAGAATTTATTGTCACCACAGACGCTTCAAATTATGCCATCGGGGCAGTTTTATCACAATTAAATAATGGTATAGACCTGCCTGTATCTTTCGCATCACGAACTCTCAATCAACACGAAGAGAAATTGAGTACTATCGAGAAAGAATTATTGGCAGTAGTCTGGGCCTGTGAATACTTATATTTACCGCCCTTATATTTATGGCAGAAAATTCACTATAAGAACAGACCACAAACCTTTGCAGTGGCTGCACTCTATTAAAGAACCAAGGAGGCACTTCCAAATCGCTTCGTTGCAAGTGCCGCCTCCTTTCGGACTATAATTTTAAAATAGAATATGTTTAAGGAAAATCTAACTTCGTTGCGGATGCTCTATCCAGAAACCCAAATCCACACGAATTACATGCTGTTGAAAATACAGTGGCTTACGAGCTTCATATTCCAGAAGGTCCCGCTGTTTCCGAAGACCCCTTAGAACGCTTAGTTAGAGACCTTAATATTCGCGAAGAAGATTGCGAGAGCATTATCACCGTCCACTCGCAAGAAAGTTCTCAAGACCAAGTCTGGATATCGGAAGATAGAAACAAATGTGTTAATATTGGCACTAATCAAATTATTATAGAAAGGGGTAACCCAGCAAAGAATAAACTCACTAAAATCTTCAATAAAAACCGTTGTAATTGGTATACTAGATACCCATTTTCTAATGATTTGCAGGACACTTGCCTAAATTATCTAAAACCCGAAACTACATACCATGTATACTGTTCTGGAAAACTAAATACATTAAAGGACAGAATATCTGACCAAATATTCGAACATTTTAGAGGAGTAGTAGAATCCCAATATCCCACCGTACGTATTAAGCGATATTTTAAACTAAACCCGGATGTAGAAAGCAAAGAAGATCAACAAGATCTAATTTCAGCGCGACATGAAGGAAAGACCTGCCACAGAGGCATTAACATTACCTACCAAAATGCCAGGAATGTTAACTGATATCACCAAATATATCAATAATTGTGAAACGTGCAAACTAATCAAATACGATAGAAATCCTGTAAAACCGAAATATCAATTAACACCCACTCCGGAAAAAACCTTCGAAAAACTTCAAGTCGATACTCTCTTTTACAGCAATCATCTTATTTTTACAATTATTGATTGCTTCTCTCGAAAACTCTGGGCCTATGAATTCATTAGTACCACATCCAATGAGATAATTGACAAATTAAAATTATATCTAAGTGAATTCCCAGTACCACAGGAAATCCAAGCAGACAACGGCAAAGAGTTTGCGAATAAAGGATTCGAGAACTTTTTAAAATACAATGGAGCCAAACTCTATTTGACAACACCCCATAATCATAACTCTAATGGCATGATTAACAAAGCTCATGCTACATTAATTGAAATATTAAATTTAGTGTATAAAGAAAACCCAATGATGGCTCTACCCAAGGCATTAAAAATGGCATTAATAGCCTACAATCATACACCCAACCAAAAATTGAAATTTTCCCCCAATGAAATAGTTTTCGGTGTCATCGAACCAAATAGGGAAACCCAGTACCTCATTTTAGAACAAAAAACGGAGGACTATCACAAGGAACTAACTTTCATTAGGAAGATAATACAAAATTTAACAAACACAGAAAAGGAACATCGTACACAAAGACTAAACACAAATAGAGAAGATGTAAATATACCGGAGGGTACTGTATATATTAAAACGCACCTCCGTAATAAAGCTAAGCCTAGATACAAAAAAGCATTATATGACCTCCTTCTAAATTAATTGAAGTAAATAGAAAAAAGACATAAGTACACCCTAAGAATGATCAAAGACCTCGCAAATTTGCAAAGCGTGCCGATTCGCCTCTGTCTCCTCAGCCAGGTCCTAGTGGCTCGCAAAATAATTAATATATCAAATAACCCAGTCATCATAGCAAAATAATACTTTAGCAATAATTACGTAGGTTAATGTCTCTTTAGTTGTTTTCAAGTGTATATCGGCCAGTGCCGTTTATCATTCAACATTTATTTCTGTACCTAATATTAATATTCATTTCCTCTTTTATTATTGAAATTCAACCAAACGCATAATGTACCTTACAACAGGATGAGCATTTTGTAAAATAGAGCCCCATATATATATTTGTATTTATATTGAAAGTGAGCCTGTCCTTCTTGAAACTCTCCCTTCTTGTACCCCAGAGCGTTTTCAGCGTCTCATTTGAGACCCTTCATCATCTTGAACTTTAGAGGACACCTACGGAATTCATAGAGGAACTACTTTGATTTTTTTTACTTTTGGCACCTGTTGCCATTCGCCTCATCACACTTCGTACATGTTTCGTACTCCATACAAGTAGTACCATTTCCAGCTCATGCACCAGCTTCACCCTCCACGAGCGTCTACCCACCTACTCAACTACCTCGCAGGAGCTTCGGACTTACGCAGGGAGGATTTACAGCAGCCCACCTCCTTAATCTCACCGGCTCATACGTCATCAGCTCCCTACCTATAAATACGGGGGCACATCAGATCCAACGTCAGTCGTTATAATTCATTACTCAGAGTCCATTCAAGATAGTTCGCTCATAGACTCTTACTTTTCATTTAATATTAAGTTTATACTGTATTACATAATAAAAAGTGTTTAATTGAAATAAATTACTTTTTAAAAACTTGAAAGTGCGTTTCCGTAACATAACTCGAGTACCAGACATGGTAGTTGTTCGGGACCATCGCTTAAGGTCCCGTTCGAAGGACGGCATGCTCAAGGTTGTTTCACATACCAGATAAAGAACTTAAAGGCCTCGGCCAAGTTTCGAAACTGCGGTCGTGAGCTTATTAAGCAAGCACCCATACCACTGAGCTACCGGAGCCCTCTATTATAGTAAGATAAGCGGGATAAAATCTGGAATAACTATCATGGCAATTGTAAATTTTAGTTCTAGAAAGACGCAGTAAGCTGTAGAGGGCTCGTCCTTTCTGCCCGAGTTCGGAGTAAACATAAAGGGTTAACCAAGCAAATCAACAATAAGTTCTACTTCAAAATTACTTTATTAACCAAAACAATGGAACAAAATAATTTATTTATAGCTAATGTACATTTTGAACATTAAAATTAAACGATATCATTGAAATGACAGTATTTCTATATTTGAGTACTTATATACAAACCAAACTACAGACAGTATATATAAAAGTATCACTTTATTGTCTGAGTGAAAAAACTACAAGGTGTGTAAGAAGGTCTGGTCTGCAGGGATGGTGATCCCTCCAGTATCAATCACCTCGAAACAGGTGTTGGACTCTTCATCAGTGAGGACGATCTCCAGGGGGAGAGTCATCTCCTGCTGGGACTGCAGCTCTAGCTCTGAAACATCAGTCATCAGCCACATATAGTAGACAGTTACCATAATAAAAAATTTGAACATCACCGACAATGTACTTCCCTAGAACGAATTAATAAATTAACTTTTCGCCCTGCTAAATCAAAGTTGACTTACATAGGGTCAATTAAATTTCATACTAAATTGTGGGTCGATAAATTCATTACATCGGCAGTTATTAGGGTTTTTGAGTAGAGCCCCTCCACTGACCCCCCCTTTCTGTCTGTCGACTCAGCATAAAATCAGTAAGTGTCGTCCCAATGGGGTTTCAAATTTACATATGAATTTTTTTTTATTTATAGTTGATGGTTGGGTCCTAATTTATTAGATCCCATATACCAGGGACAATCTTTTCTTTTCTTCATTATTTATTTATGGGGCCGGCACGAACGGAGCGAGATGACCGGAGCGGGACCCGGGGACAACCGACGAGCGCCACAGCCGAGGCGAAGAACGAGGGCAGCACGGCACAGCAGGGCTCGTCTCCTTCATCGTTTAGGCACATTGCTTTGCTGTTGGCGAGGCATGCCAGAGAGGATGTGCATGTGTGTACTGTAGTCCACACTCCCCACAGCCCGGGACCATTGCAGTCCAGAGAGCCCAGCGGTGCCGCCCCAGGCCCCCGCCCCGCCACTTGACACTCCTAGAGGATTTTAGACTAGGTTATTTCAATTCTTGAAATTTTGAGTCGATACATTCATCACAACGACTGTGCTAAGTCTCTCCCCCAATCCCTATCTTCCCTTTGGTCCATTTGGCCTAAAATCATTAAGTGTCGTCATAGGAGGGTCCTGGAATCACATATAAAATTTCATGTACATACATTCATTCTATCGGGCAGTTATCGTGTTCATAGACACATATACACTCAGATAGACAGACAGATTTTTTTTTTCATTTTTGGAATCTAGAGGTCGGAAAATATGAAATTCCATTGTAAACTCAGCATCGAATGTTTGACCGATTACATAACTTCCCCTATACTTCGTATAGCTGGGAAGTAAAACACAAACATTGGGCCAGGCCAACACAGGACTCTCTTTCTTTCTAACTCCGTTAAAAATATTGTGCCAAACGGAACATTAATTACATTATATTATGCATATTTTCATTCTGTAACTAATTACGGTTTCATACATTGGGAGCTTATAGACCAACGCAAGTCTTCAAAGAAAAGCACTAAGAATAATTGAGCTGAGTTTACGAAGCTCTTTCTTAGGCGACTCTTGTATTTCGTTGTACTCGTACTCCTCCTAAACCCCTTTACCGATCACATTGAAATTTGCCACGATGGTAGTGGACACGGTGACGATGGTTTACTACTAAAAAAAAATATGAAATCGAACATACCACGGAGGAATAATCACCGAAAAACGAAATCCTCATTGAAATCAATTGAGACAAAATTCTTGCGCAAAATAGAATTTTTCGATTTCAAATGTAAAAATCCGAGCGAAACCCTTTTCGGTTTACCATCGGACACCACTTTTTTAGAGCCGTTTTTTTCAGTGTTCTAACGTACAAACTTCGACTTTTTTTTTCGATAAAAATATTTTTCAACATACAAAGAACTGTGTGCTAAAAAAGGCTAGAGAAAATCCATTGAACTCAATTGAAATCCAT
This sequence comes from Aradus depressus, assembly GCA_963662175.1. Classification (NCBI taxonomy): domain Eukaryota; kingdom Metazoa; phylum Arthropoda; class Insecta; order Hemiptera; family Aradidae; genus Aradus; species Aradus depressus. The sequence continues at coordinate 38,578,323 of OY759220.1, forward strand.
TTAAAGTATTAATATGAATATATTAATATCAGTTCCGGTAAAAGTGCGCAAACTTGAAAACCCTACGGTTCCATCCAGTGATCACAAACCGGTTCATATGCCCCATTTCAAATGCACTACTTGTATGTTAACCGACCACATTAACAGTATGATTCAATAAATTTAGACTGACTCAGCTCAGTTTTTTCAAACAGCAGAATGCATTGCACACCTAGTTAATAATATTAATCAAAGAACAAGCTTCAGAGAAATATTTAAAAAATATAAAAAATCTGGTTTATATACCTGCCCTGTTTATATTTGAGGCATTAATGGTCATTAGAAAAAATAAAAATATATTCCCACAACAATACTAGTCAATATTATGTTACCAGGAAGAGAAAAGAATTTCCAATAAATAAACATTGTTCCTCACTTTCTGAAAAATAGGATAAAGGAATCAACTTATTTAATGTCCTTCCCCACTTCTTGAAAGCAATGTAAACAATGAACAATTTAAAACATTTATGTTGGAGGAAACTCTCTATTCAGCAACGGATTTGTTTCAGATTGGTCAAAAGGGGAGAAAAAACATCGAACATATTCCTTTTTTATTTATTTTCTTTGCAGAGATTCCCCACCAATATCTTATAATAATAATTATTATTATTTCCATAACATTGTCCATAATATTGGATAGGTCATTATGCTTATGTACGATGCATATTAGTCATGTCACTGTGTTATCTAGTTATTTATGACATCCATGACTCCGGTAGGAAGTTCTATCTACGAAATAAAACTCAATCCAGTCCGGGAGTGAGTTTTATGTCGTAGATAGAACTCCCTTCCCAGGCTGTCTTAAATAATTAGATAACACATTGACATTGCTAATATGCATCGTACACAAGGACAAAAAAAAAAAAAAAATACGTCAGAATAGTTTATAAATTATATTCATCAACCGATATTAAACAAACATACATAGGATATAATATATATTATGTAGGGTTGAAAGCCATAGTGGTGTAAGTCACTTTAGGTTCATTATGAGAAACCAAAGGCTCACACCACTATTACTGGTATACAAAATAGCTGTTCCGTTCACATGTCTGGAAAATGTTGCATTCTGTCGGCTAGTAAAGTAAACTAGGACTTACTTCACTCTTCCTCTCAACAGTTATATCCTATAAAGATTTCGTAAAAGACGTAAGTCAAGAATACAAAAAAAATGACTTATACCACTATGGCTTTCAACACTTCATATAATAATAGTTTTATTTTTTTAAATAAATAAATAATAGAAGATAAAAGTGGGTATTTTGCGTCATTACAACAGAACACTAGAAGTATTAATGTGTTGTGATATAAACTTACCAACTGGTGATATTTCTCCTTCCACAGCCCCCAGATACACCAACTGGGATGTTTTCTCAATCTCCGAACTTCCATCAGCTGAAAATAAATAAATAACAATTGATTATATTTTAGTTGTTACAAGAATATATTCGCTATTTTACAATTAACTGTAATTATCAATTTTAGGTTGAGGTTTAAGTTTAAAACGGGGGTTGTAGGTGCTAGAGCGTAGGGCTTTGGTGGTCCCTCGGTTGCGGGTTCGAATCCGGGAGTTTTATTTCGTACATAGAACTTCCTCCCGGGGCCATGGGTGTTGTGTAAATACCCATGAGTCATAGAGGCTAATATGCACAGTTTATTAGGCAAAAAAACTTTTAAAACGTATCCAATCAAATTCATTGTTTAAACGTAACGAAAGTTGATGACGCGGATTCCGCTTAACCTAGTCCAGCAACTGTCAAATCCCATTTACAATATAAGGACTATCATATATATAAAGCTGAAAATGTCTGTGCGTTGTACCGCTATAACTCACGAACGGCTTGATGGATTTGATTAATTTTTTTTAAAATTTGTTCGTCATCGTCTGTGGAAGGTTATAGGCGTATTAGTACCTCAATATCTGGTCCATCCCAGCATCCACCCACGCAATCTTTGTAACTCGAAAACCATTGCAATGATTAATGAGGAATCTTTTTGAATAAATTAGTTTTAGCTCCAAAGCTAGCGTTACTATAGGAGATATTGGGAGAAAAGTCAAAGTTCCCCGGGCAACGCCGGGTATTACTGCTAGTAGAATATAAGAACTTAAAATAGCCGAAATAAGAAAAGTTGTAATATGCAGCTAAATATCCAAAAAAAATTTGAAATGTGCAATAAAAAAAGATTTCAAAAAATTGAAAAAAATGCAATGTAAAATAAATATAAAAAAGAAGCCGGTGAATCATCGGCAATGTACTTCTCCAGTACAAATTAATCAATTAACTTTTCGCTCCCACTCCAAAACCAGTCTATTTGGGCTAATAATCAATAGCTGACATGGAAATAGTATGTAAATCTTTTGTTAGATACCATGCTTGGAGGTGAGATGTGCCTGAAGAAGAGACTCAGAGAGTGTAGTGAAGGAACAGGCGGGACAAGAGAGGACGCCAGCCTTGCCAGGATGACTTGCGGAGATGTGCTGCTTCATGGACATGGTCTGTATGGAGGTATAGTGGCAGTGCGGGCAGGAGTAGGGCCGATGTCGGGAGTGGCGCCACACATGTCGGCGCAGACTGTTGTGGTCTCCTGGAGGACAGTCAACACTCCACTCATTAGACAAGAAAAGGTGTAACATCTTTCTTTCACATGTTTTACACCAGCCGTTTTCACACTTTATTATTTTGTGAAAGCCGGCTTATTGAAACATTTTTTACAATTTAAAAAGTAAAACTGCCCAATAAATAAATATAGTTATGACTCAGATATAAAACAGAAATAACGTATCTGTCCTGACCCATGAAATTTGCCATGATTAATTTTTCAATAGTTATTTATTTATTGGAGTTATACTCTGTTTCGTTAATTCATTTTACTTCTTAAGTTGTTAAGTACAGTCTTCCAGGTCTCAGTAAATTATAAAGTATGTTAAAAAAATATCTTTTTAATGTTCCAGGAAGTTCGAAACCCCCAAGAGTCGGAATCCTTAGGCTTCGAGATGATAGTTGGTTACTTTGTTTGCGGCATTTTTTCCAGAGGTGTCTTCTGTTTTGACAAGAATACCATGACCTTGTGACCCGAAGAAGAAACATGGAAGTGTTCCGAAAAAATGTCAAAAAATCTGAAGAAACTGTGGAAGAAATGCAGGAGAAAAGTTAATTGTTTGTCATAATGTAATAATAATTATGTCCGAATACATTTCTGCGATCTGTGACGATAGAGTGGAAAGCTAATAAAATAAATAGAAACAAAGAATTAGTTAAACTTTTATAAAAATATCATTTTTGTGGAATTAGACAATATAACAGTTAAACAAATTCTTTGCTTTTATTTATAATAATTATGATTAGTGATTTGTCATTTCTATCGTGTAATCAAAATAATATTTTGTTAAGACATTTTATTTTAATATTTACCTGAAGTAAAGGTACAAGCAGGACAAGAGTATGGTTTCTCGCCAGTGTGTTGCCTTAAATGAATGAAGTGTCTCTCCTTGAAGGCTGAGGTGTGCCCACAAACCTGACAAACGTACGGCCTTAACTTGGCATGAATCGACTGCACATGTTTCTTCAGTGCCTTATCATCGCAGAATGTTCTTTTGCATTGAGCGCACTCTTTTCTCTTTTTCCTACAAAAATAAATGTCAGTTTTAGTTGAATTAAAACACAACCTGTCTTATACTAATGAAATATATAACAATAAAACATTCTTATACAAAGTGTAACAGGACCTGTGAGTGTATTCTAAAGAACGAGGCAAGAAAAAAAAATCCTATAAACATGGCTCCACAAATGCTTTCCTAAAAAGTATGGTCAAAAAATAAAATAAATGAGGACTAATGAAAACTTTAAGGAAAAAATTTTTTTTCAGCAAACTCAAAATACATTTCGTCGGCTTGATTACTGTTTTCGCATTGTGGCTGCCGCACCAATCAACTGCTCCCTACCATTCCGTACATCATGACAGTACGAGATTCTATCTTGTTGCAACTTCACTCTCATAAACCTTTACTTTCAACGTTCCTCATAACAAACATATCTATTTTTAAAGAACTGACCTCTGCATCAAAATTTTTTTTTTCTTTTTTTTTGCCAAAAAAACTATGCATATTTGATATGTCTCTGTAATGGAGTTATTGGTTATTTACATAATATCTATGGCTCCGGGAGGTTCTACCTATGAAATAAAACTCTCATTTTCAGAAAAAAAAAAAAAAAAGTGATCAGAGCAAATATAGGTAATGCTAAAACATGAAGATAGTTGTTTCAAAGTAAATACAGCAACTCTATCATATGACTAGAAAAGAGAGGAGGCCCTTAGGATTTTACCTGGGAGGTGAAAAAACTTTGAGCACGCCGTCCTTCGGATGGAACGTTAAGCGATGGTCCCGAGACAGAGCAATGTCAGGTAATCGTTAAACACCCCGTCAACAGAACACAAAATTTCACAACCCAATATTATCCAATTATAAATAAGTGAATAGTCAGGGTAGAGTGTACTTGACATACGTTACTTAATTTATTTATTTATAAACATATACAAACTATAAGAGCACTAATTGGGCTCATATGTTCTTTTTTCTTCTTATTTTTTTTAACGAAAGAATAAAATATGTTATAGTGTTTTTTCGACCACAACGTTTCAAGGAAGCATTTGCAGACCCATATTAGTAGCTGGAATACACACAAAATTGTTAATAGACCCTGTATAACAATAAACTTTTTTAAGGAAGAAAAAACACAAAATATTCTATTAACTAATTGTCAGGGACGGGTTTTAAAGATAGTAGAAGAGACGTGTACCAGTTAGGAAGAGTGGCTCCAGGGTGACTGCTGAGATGGGTCACCTGGTGGTTGGCCAGCTGACTACCCTGTTTGAACATCTTACCGCACTCATAACAGATGAACTCCTTCTCGTCTCGGTGTATCTTCACATGGTTGTCCAGCTTCACACGGAGAGCTGTCTTGTACTCGCACGTCTAAACAACAAATACATCGATGCATGAGACTCAATGGTGTAGAATCCAAGCCGTTCTCTCATTTAAGGAAGGAGACAAGCAGGGAGGTAGCTAATGACCACTGCTTTTATGGAAGAAAGAAGAACTATAAGAACATTATTCAGAAAATGGTATTTACAACGGAAAGGTATGTATCTCAATCAACGTCAGAAAGAGCAAAACCCATACTAATGGGAAACATGAAGAGGATCGGACAGCAGAGGCTGGACCACGACTGAGTTGCGCAACCTCGTCAGGGACAGGCAGCGGTGGATAGAGACTCCTTCCACGCCGAAATGCAGACGGAGAAAAAGAAGAAGAATACATCGATGCAATGTTCGCCTATAGCACTCTATACTGCAATGTGTCACCTGATTATACTGCACTGATGTTGACGGCATTACTGATGAAGAAATTGAAAAAAAATATTAATACAACTGATGCAAGAGTGAAGAATACTTCATTTCTTCATCAGATGAAGAGGACGTGGAGTAATTATTGTTCTTCTTTTCTCTTTTCATTCAAACTAACTCAGTTAATACATTTTTATTTTGTATTTGTGATGTAATAATAAATATCTAATCATATCAATATTTATAAATTTTTTACTTTTTCATTTTTTATTCCTTAACTAAATGAACAGTGAATGAGTGCAACCAATTTCTTGGATGCATGTAATATTTAACGCAGTAATCATAAGGTTGTCCTAAGTCAAAGTGGGACAGCAAATATAAAAAATGCTAAGAAACTTACAGGACATGAGTAAAGATCGATGTCTACAGAATGCTGCTTCCAGAGATGTGTTGCGCAGTCTCTCCATTTCTGGAAGGTGACTGCGCAGGATGGACACAGGTACTGGTTAGGGGAGGGACCTCCGTGGCAGGCTCGGTGCTTCTCTGCATTTTCCCAGCAGGTCAGTCGGACTGTGCACCGCGGAACTGAACATCTGATGGAAACAATAGAGTTGTTATGAAATAAATTAACTCCTTTGATGAAAGGTGAGGGTAAAATTGAAGAAAGTGAAAAGAGCTTTAGGCTTAAGGAGATTCTCCAGAGGAAGGAGAGGCGAGAGGAGGTTCTCCAGAGGAAGGAGAGGCGAGAGGAGGTTCTCCAAAGGAAGGAGATGCGAGAGGAGGTTCTCCAGAGGAAGGAGAGGCGAGAGGAGGTTCTCCAAAGGAAGGAGAGGCGAGAGGAGGTTCTCCAGAGGAAGGAGAGGCGAGAGGAGGTTCTCCAAAGGAAGGAGAGGCGAGAGGAGGTTCTCCAAAGGAAGGAGAGGCGAGAGGAGGTTCTCCAAAGGAAGGAGAGGTGAGAGGAGGTTCTCCAAAGGAAGGAGAGGCGAGAGGAGGTTCTCCAAAGGAAGGAAATGCGAGAGGAGGTTCTCCAGAGGTAGGAGAGGCGAGAGGAGGTTTCTCCAAAGGAAGGAGAGGCGAGAGGAGGTTCTCCAAAGGAAGGAGAGGCGAGAAGAGGTTCTCCAAAGGAAGGAGAGGCGAGATGAGATTCTCCAGAGGAAGGAAAGGCGAGAGAAGGTTCTCCAGAGGAAGGACAGGCGAGAGGAGGTATTTCTGGCATGATCGCAGTCTTTACACGGCTTCCTCGTGACAAGATGTCCCAACGTAAACCCGACCCTCACATCGCCTCTTGCGATAAGACATATCTACTAAGAATGCTAAATCCATGAATTCATGTCTAATATTAAAAATATATTTTAAAATTTCAAAAATACCAATCTAAAACTAAACATATTCTTCATGAAATTTGTTACATAAGTTCGGTTAGGCAGAAGATCCAATAATAATTAAGGATAATTAACCTGCTACAATTTTTGAAAAACGACTTTTTTTTGTCATATCTTCTTACAAAATTTATAAAGATGAAAAAGCGTCATCATCACTGGTTCATCCCATCCACACAGCGGCCAGTTGTCTTCTAACCGCTGTGCTGTGTGGGTGGGATGAACCACTGATGATGACGCTGTTGCGTCGAAAACCGGTTCTGCTCTAAAATAAAACAGTGGGAAGACAACATCTTTTATTTCTATACAGGGAGTTCTTTCAGAAACGTCCATATGCATTTGTTAGGTTGTAAAACCGAAAATAAATGGGAGAAAAATATAGCTGCTGGAAAATATATTATGATTGAATTTTTAATTAATAATGACCTGATTTTCCTCTCCTTTCTGGGAACCAAGGAAGGCTTCGTCTTTTTGATGTCCTCAGTATTTTTCTTCTCCTTCAACTTCTTCCCAAGTTGCACAGGCGGTCCACCGTTCAATTTAAAATTTTCGATTATATTCTTTGGACCCACTTTTATCATATGAACCTGCCAGAAAAACAAAAAAATATAAATTTTTTCAATTGCATATAACAAAATAATAATTATGTTTTAAAAAATGACAAAACAAAAGAAATATTAGCTAGTTATTATGACTCATGTCCGAGCTTTAACAAGGTCATATCGCCTACTACTGTGGAAGTCCTAAATTTTGGCAATCCAGTCTTGCTCGGGAACGTCTCATCCGAAGGGTGGGGTGCTCAAGATTCTTTTACCTCCTAGATAAAACCAGGAAGGGTTTCGAATCCGCGATTTTGAGCTCAGTAGACAAGCTGCCGGCGCTCTAAAAAAAAAAAGGAGCTATTTCATGTTTCCTCCGTTACTATTTATTGATCCCAAGTGAAAAAATTACTGAGTCAATACAGAAATCCAATTTCATTGTAACATTATTTTTTCGCTAAAGTAAAAAAAACGAAAATATAAAACATTTTCTATTTTCAAAGTAGCGATGAGGTGGTGAGGGCGGAGGGAAGGGGCGCACCTCGCCGCTCACCTGATCAGCTCTCATTGTATACTGTCTTCGTTATACTTAATAGCAATATTCATTTTCAATCTGATTTCACACAGTCACACACTTCCCCGTCAACCATAAGTAACACAGCTAGTATACAATAAGATATTAAAAAGTCGTCGATGAATCACCGGCAATGTACATCCCCAGAACTAATTAATAAAAAAAATTCTCGCTCCCCCTCCAAAACCGTCCACCGTTTGCGCTAATATTCAACATGATATTTAACATTTTTGCAGAGATATTGTGAAACACTTGATAAAAATAAAGAAAACGTATGCTTTTAAAAAAAATATTGTCTATTTCACTTATTATCTGTGAAATAGTCAATATTTTTTAAAAAACATACGATTTCTTTATATTATATTTATTTTTTTTTTTTTTTTTTACCTCTTGGCTTGATGTTCCGTGCATATTGGCCATAAAAAATTAAAAATGTATTTAATTAATTTTTGTTTATATTTTTTCCCGGCCTATAAGAGCCAAGAAGAACCAGAGGGACACAGCCCAAGCCCCCCCCCCCCTCCCCCCCCCCCCCCCGGGGACCCAGTGAGCCATCCCAGGAGGCCCGGAGACGGCACCACTGGATCACTCTATTTGACTAATTTGATATTTTATTTATTTTGATTGGAATTGATATTATAATACTTGGAAGAAAATAAAAAATGAATTGTCAATCTTATGGTTACGCTTGATGAATTTAAATTTTTATATTATTGGTCTTTATGTAGTTGTAGAGGACTCGCATAAGATCTATCCTCTTGTGTGGAAACATGAGTAGCCGGGTGATGTCTGTGGGAAGGGAAAGTCCTTGGTTATATATATTTATTTAATAGTTGACTTACATAGGGGCTCCTAAATTCTCATATTAGAGTTTTTGAGTTGAACTGAAAATTGATGTAACGTCCATATTTAAATTCAAATAGTAAATTTTATGTCGATACATACATTACAACGACAGGTATTAAAGTTATCCAGATAAGCCTCTCCCCCAAAGGCCCCTTCCATTAGTCCGATTTGGCTGAAAATCGATAGGTGTTGTCCTTATACGGTTCAGGTCACACATATAAAATTTCGCGTCGATTCATTCATTCTATTGGCAGTTATCGTAAGACTTTTTTTTTTTTTTCATATATGACATCTGGAGGTCGGGAACTTTAAATTCCGTTGAAAACTCCGCATCGAATTTTTAACCGATTACAAAACTTCCCATATACGAATATAGATGGGGAAGTAAAACAACTTGGCTGAAGGATAATGAATTCCACTTTTCCGACTTTGGCAAGTTAATCACTATTTTTGAAGGAATATCAACATTTACCTGCCCATTTACCTATTTTTCGATACTATCTATAGATATATATAATAAATACTCTTGAGGGCGCCGGTAGCTCAGTGGTATGCGTGCTTGACTTCTGAGCTCAAGATCGTGGGTTCGTAACCCGACCGAGGCCCTTAGTTTATTTTATCTGGGAGGTAAAATAAACTTAAGCATGCCGTCCTTCGGATGGGACGTTAAGCGATGGTCCCGAGCCTGTACGATGTCAGATACTCTACCCTAGATGAATAAAAATTTAGGGTAGGCAAAATTTAGGACTCCCACAGTAGAGTCGGGCTCATGTCCACCAGAGTGACGAAAGAGCGCTCTGGTAGGTGATATGACCTGGTTGTTAAAGCCCGGGCATGAGTCATAAAACCTAACCTAATAAATACTCTATATAAGTATATAAACGTTTGAACGGCTTTTTATATTATTCCTGTTCGTTATGTGTACAGCAAATTTAAAAGAAAAAATTGTAGTTGACCTACTTGTTCCTCGATTATAAATATAATGTACATCATTATAATTATTTTATTTATTAGAATATCTCATTGAAAGTGATATCAATGGTTTATATATATATATATATATATATATATATATATATATATATATATATATTTTTTTTTTTTGTTATCTTACAAGGTTACGTAAACAAAGATAAAACAATTATTATAACAAAAAAAGAGACGGAATACAATAAAAATAAAAATAATTCTCTAGTAATTTTCCGAAATGGGCCCCTATGTGGCCCACATAGGATAGGGGTCTTTCAACGAGTATGTGACATTGTACCGGCTCCAGACCATTGCCTAACTTCCGAAGAACGAGCTCACGGTTTTCTTACCTTCAAGATAAAAACCTAACGGCCTTGAAGGGATCTGAAGGATCAGTCCACAATCATACTAATTATTTGTTCATTAAATTAATGACTGGAGTAAATGAACGTTCTGGTAACAGATTAATGAATGTTCCAAAAATCATAAAAGAAATGCCCAATAATTGTTAACTAATAAGAACGATACATTTAAAAAAAATAAATTCAACTAACAGAAGACATATGAGAGCTCCAGTCTGGATACGCACAGAATATTTCAGAACACTTCCCACACATAAAGGCCATCTGCTCCACCTCGTCTTCCTTCTTGCAACTATCTGGAAAATGACAAAACAAAAAAAAAAAAAAAAAACAGTGAAAATGTATACAAATTTGTTATTTAAACAGACGTATCATTCAGACAAACCATAGTGTGTTTGTTTTGGTGATATTGCCCGGCCATTAACTATAAAGTCGTATTGCAGAAGACGTTTCGCCGTTGAGCTTAGTTCTACTATGTCCTAAATGTTGTCGACCCTCGTGTGCACTTCTGATGGTACAAGGCATGCTTTGCTTGAAAATCCAGAAAATAAACCATGATAAACGCTCAAAATGAAACTCTTTTTCTCGTAAAGTAAACTTTAGTAATTTCATGTAAATAAATTTTTAAACTATTTTTTCCCCATTTACCTTACAAATATTTATTGTAAATGACTTATTACTTTAAATTCCAAAACTATCGTACAAAATAGATTTTTGAGGGTGATCCAAAACATTTTTTATGGTAATGTAGAATAAATAATAGTTCCTTACCAGAGTCGACAATTCCTTTTTCACCATTCTCAGCTTTCTGTAAATAATAAACATGTGCTCCGTAAATAATATGTATGCATAAGTTAGGTTTTATGACTCATGCCCGGGCTTTAACTACGAGGTCATATCGCCTACTACCAGAGCGCTCTTTCGTCACTCTGGTGGACATGTGCCCGACTCTACTGTGGGAGTCCTAAATTTTGCCTACCCTAAATTTTTATTCACCTAGCGCAGGGGTCTTTAACGAGTACCTGACATCGTACAGGCTCGGGACCATCGCTTAACGTCCCATCAAAAGGTCGGCGTGCTTAAGTTTATTTTACCTCCCAGATAAAATAAACTAAGGAGCTATAAACTTGAGCTCAGAAGACAAGCACGCATACCACTGAGCTACTGGCATCCTCATATGTATGCATATGTCGCAATATTGGCACTTTGTGCTGTCGGTGGCAATACCGAAACCACTAAACCTTCTTATATATATATTTTCGAGGAATTAGACAATCCAAAAGTTAAACTAGTTCTTTATTTTTCTATTTATCCAATTATTCCAGTTATTCACATTTCATTATTTTTATTTTTTCTAAATGTTTTATTCAGTTACTTTATTCTATCATAAATATTATAATTATTTTCTTCATTTCACATATTTTTACTATTCATTTATTTCTATTAATTTCTTCATAATTACATTTGTACATTTTGTATTTTTATTCATTTATATTACTATATATATATATATATATATAGTATTTATATTACTATATATATAGTATTTATATTACTATATATATATATTATATATATTTGTTAATTGGTCCTGGAGTAGGAACCCTGGAGTTTGTTTCTATCTAGTACAAGCCTGACCTCCAGCTTCTTATTAATAATGTAGTTATGCAGATGGGTATGACTTACGTTGAAATGGGCCGCCTTGAGGTGTTGGGCGAGGATGCCTCTATCTGCTCCTTTGAAGGAACACAGCTTACATTTGTAAGTTACCACAGTCTCTACGAGATCGTCTATACAATCCTGCTCCACTTTCAAGAGTTCCATCTTCTTCTCAGACACCGAAACATCCTTCAACCAACAAAAAAATGTATATATATATGTATAAAAACATTCTTACTTAAGATTAGGGGACAGAGTGTGGGTCGGGAATTTCAACGGAATTTTCTTTCGTGATTGGAATCTGCTTTGACGAGTACCTGACATCGTACAGGTTCGGGACCATCGCTCCCAGCGTCCTCAAGGTTTTTCATCTCTCAGATAAAAAATCCTAAGAGCCTCGCCCGGGTTCAGACATGGTGTTGAGAAAGAAATAAGTCACCTGTCTTCATTTTTTTTTGCATTAACTGCGAAATATTAGACAGAAGACTCTTTGGTCAATTTGACTACGTTATCATTGTGTAAAATGAACATTTATTATATGTATCATAGTAATTTCTTATAAGTTATCCAATCAAAATAGTAAGATAAAACTGAGACCTGATATTTTGGAAAGGTTTTTTTGTCTCACCGGAAAAACTAAATTTTTTGACGGTCACGTTTCATCGATATATATATATAAATACGTATTAATGCTCATTCGTTATATTTCATCAATACTGCAGCGTTATAGCACGTCGTCAAGGAACAGATGGGTATTGTAAAGAATACAGCCAAAACTGCTTGTAATTATTTCACTATATGGGTCAGATGTTACAATACTACAGTTTCGCCTCTTACAACATTGGTACACTCGATAATGATAAGTACAAAAGCAAGATTGAGGCTTCTAATAAGCCATAATGATTAGAAATTTACCTGCAAAATATCTTTTGATACTTTTTCAGATCTTCCTTCTTCTCCAACAGATTCCACCATGGGCAGAGAATTCGTTAAAAGCAATGGGCAATCTACAAATAAATATTCAAATAAAATTTGCAATTATTATCTTTTTTACTAACATTTCATAATTTAAAATCAAACCTGTAGCTGTTTGCAAGGAGAACTCTCCATTATCAAATGTTGCAAGTTGCACCGACTGGTCTTTGGATATTTCCAATTGCCAACTAGACGGAATTAAACTAACAGATTGCAGTTCAGGAGAGTCTAACTCCAAATTAAAAGTAAAAAGTTCATCAGTGATCAGTCCATCCATTGCACCGCTACAAAATTAAATGCATTTATTCAATAAACTGCGGGCAAAAAATGAAAATGTACATAGATTAGGATGTTTTTTTCTCACACAAACCTTATAATTTACTTATTTTCGTAAATGTTCACTTATTTATTCTTCCTAATGACATTGGATATTTGAAAAGGTCAAAAATCCTAGTTTGGATACTCTGAATTTTCCCTACACATCCAATATATAATAGAAATATCTATAGTTTCAAATGAACAATAAACTCAAACTCAATAACTGTAAATATTATTACTTCAAAAAACATTTAATTTACTACTTTTACTTAACAATAAACATGGGAAATATAACCTTGTTCGATATAACATCACTTGTGACGTCAAGCTATGGAACCGAAAATGCCGCTTGCTTGAACTCAATGTTAAATTATTATCTTTATAATGTATTAAGTAATACTGTTCTATCGAAAAAATGTTTAACAAAATAAATCTAAAAAAAAAAGAGATTAACGTGGATAACATTCTTCTAAAAACAATATCCACGTCAGCCTTTTCTTTAAGTTATGTACCTATATATATAATATACAATCAGTACCAAAAATTTTCGGACAATTTATAATTTTGTTTTTCTTTTGCAGTTACACATAGTTATATGGCTAAATATTTAATTCAAGCAAAGTTTTAAATTTCGAGATCATCAATCATTTCAAAACTCCGTAAAACAATTAATTAAACATTTACAGCTAATAGGAACTTTTGCATTAATAATTGAAGACAAGAAATTCACGTAACAAAATTTTCTGGACACCTGTTGTTTGTTTTGTAAACAAATGCGACTCTGATCATGATCTTTAATCCCTTCTCAACCAACCGCTAATACCGAATAAATGAAATGTGTTTATATCCTTCTATTACTGCATTCAGTAGTTATTTGTATTTCCTGCTGTCAAGATGGGTCGAACATCTTTTGAAGTTCAACAGATAATAATTTTTAATTATGAAAAAGGATTAAGTGTCCGCAAAATCGGTGGTATGGTAGGCCGAAATAAAAGCACCGTAGCCGATGTAATTCGAAGGTATAAGCACGAGGATCGGAGATAGATTTGAAATCTTCCTCTGGCCGTCCAAGAGTATTAAACGACCGAGAAAGGTGTAGCGTTGTCCGGAAAATTAAAAACAAGCCCTCGAGGAGTGCACCTCAGATCGTCGCCGAGGTATACAGAGAAACGGGAAAGAAAGTTCACCCACAAAATGTTCGAAGAATTCTAAAAGAAGCAGGATATAATGGGAGAGTACCAAAAACCGTTTGTGAGTGAAAAAAATATAAAAAAAAGATTGAGCTTCGCAAAAGAGTTCCAGAATCATTCAGAAATTTTTTGGAGTAATGTCATTAATCTGCGAGGTAAAATAGACTTAAGCACTCCGTCCTTCGGATGGGATGTTAAGCGATGGTCATGAGCCTGTACGATGTCAGGTCAAAGCGTTTGAGCTCTCACATAAACACACGCATGCAATTGATCTCTGATGTTCACACGATTACAAAATTTTTAGTACATATTATTATGTATACATATATTATATGTATAGGGAAGTAAACAAAAGTAAAGTAATAGTATATGTATACATATATTACATGGAAATAAACGGACATGATCTGGAAACATTTATTTGTCGAAATATCGGAGAAAAAACGTTTAAATTAGAAAAATTGGGTACTTAGTTTCTTTAGAGGGAAGGTGGAGGGGATAGAGTAGGGGGAAGGGACGGTTTCTGCCGAGGGTCAGCGCTGCTGTCGCTTTCTTCCAACGTCATATCACAAAAATCTAGTTTTCTGACATTACATGACCTGAGATTTCTTTTTATGTTGTGAAGAGTTACCAGATACAAGAATATTTTATTATTGCGGTTTGTTCTATTGCAAGCAAATACTTTTGAATGTTTTTTTTTTTTTTAATAATAATAACATTTATTTGGACCAGCAAAACAAGGTGCTATACACAAATATATAAAATAAAGGATTTAAAATAGAAAGTCCTGGTACAGTCGTTGTTTGAGTCGCCTCCCAGGAGTAGGCGCTCCTAGACTGTAATGTACAGCCCCGGAACAATACACAAGGGCTTCGTGGTGATTCTTCACTAGTTTCTCGATGTGAGCTGCAAAAAGAGGAACACCCATATCTTCGTGGATTTTGTGATTCCTCACAAACCAGGGTGCGTTTGTTGCTATTCGGAGTACTTTATTCTGAAATGTTTGTAGTCGTTTAATGTTAGTGCTGCTGGTACCGATCCAGACTGGACAGGCGTATGTTAGAAGTGGAAGTAGGAGTGTCTTGTATAAGAGAATAGTGCACGTATGTTTAAGTGGCGTGTTTATGTTTATGAGAGAGTAGAGGGTGTTAAGTCGTGAATATGCTAGCTGTAGTTTTCTGTTAATGTGTAGTTTCCATGTGAGTCGTGTATCTAAAAGTACTCCAAGATAGCGCACAATTTGGTCCTTAGGATTCCAGAGAATGGGGAGGTCATCAATTTGCAGCTGACGTTGTTCTTCTATGGAGAATCTGCGGAGAGTGAATATTTTAGCTTCAGTCTTCCCTATGTTCAGTGTTAGTCTCCATTTTGAGAACCAGAGAGAAACTTCTGTCAGGGCTTCCTGGAGCTGTTCAATGGCGACGGAGAGGACACTATGCTGACAGGCGATCATTGTGTCATCGGCATAGGTGGCTAATGTTGCCGTGGGAGTTTCGGGGATGTCGTGGGTGTACAAACTAAAAAGGAGGGGGCTCAGAATAGCACCTTGAGGGACCCCAGCTGTAATCCTTCTCTTGGTGCTCAGTGCGTTACTGACTCTCACCTGGAACGTCCTGCCATGGAGAAAAGAGGATATAAGACCAACGATGTATTTGGGTACCAAGCTTTTCTTTAGTTTGTACAACAGCCCCTGATGCCAAACGGTGTCAAAGGCTGCGGCTACATCCAAGAATACGGCGGTGGTGTAATTCTTCGCCTCAAAGCCGTGGACAATCATTTCGGTCACCCGTTGTAGCTGCTGGACTGCAGGGTGTTTGGCTTTGAAGCCAAACTGGTGGGACGGTATGGTGTCTTCTAGATATCCAGTAAGCCTTTTCGATATAATCTTTTCAAAAATCTTAGACAATGAATTTAGAAGGCTTATCGGCCTGTAGCTGTTGGGGTCTTGTTTCGGCTTGCCGTGCTTATGAAAGACAACAACGATAGCATTCTTCCACGGGTCAGGAAAGTATCCTCTCCTTAAACAGCCATTGAACAGCCCTGTAAGATAAGCGATGCTTCTTGGAGGCAGGTTCTTGAGGACGATGTTGGGGATGAGGTCTTCACCGGGGGCCTTCTTGTTGGGGAGTCTCCGGATGTATAGTGTAATTTCTGACGGGTTTGTGTACTGTATATGTGGTTCTGCGGTGTGGAGTGGGGTGGAAAGAAATTCGTGGACTGTGTGGAGTGTTTCGTGATCTTGTGTGTCATGAGTTCTGAATTTCTGTTCAAGGTGTTGAGCCACTAGCTCACTCTTGTCCTTGTCCGTTGTTACAGTATTCTGTCCGTCTGTCAGGGGCGGGAGGCCGGGGTCTTGTCTGAGGAGGCGTCGTGTTTCCTTCCAAAGGTTGCTGTCTCCAGGCGTAAAGTCGCTGGTGTATTGTCGGTATCTGTTGATTCTGTCATTGTCCAATTCCCATCGTATAAGTCTTGTCAGTCGGTTCAGCTCTCGCTTCTCTTGTGGATCGCATGTTCGTTGCCAGTGTTTGCGGAGTGTATTTTTGTCGTGTATCATGTTAAGTATGCGTTTAGGGGTCTTATTTTGTCGCATGTTGCGTTGGTCCTTGTAGTGATTGTATGTTGAGTTGTGTATCGAGGTGTAAATGGCTTGAGTGAAATATTTCAGTGAGTCGTCTATGTCTTCAGTATTGTAGTAATGCAAAGGGATGTCTATATTTTTGTCCATCTCCCATCTAAACGCGTCCCAATCTATTTTCCCCTGTATCAGTCTAGGCAGATGTTCTGCCTGTTTCGGGTTCACTTTGTGGGTACACACGACTGGAAGATGGTCTGAGTCGAGTTCTGTCAGTGGTTCGTGATAAAGGGGCAAAGTAAAATTTTGTACTAGTCCAATGTCCAGGATGTCTGGGAGATATCTCTGTTGTGTAGGATAAAATGTCGGTTCGTCCGGTGCTGATATCTGTACGCCTAAATTGTTAATTATGTTTAAGAGTCTTGTCCCGTTGTTGTTTGTCCGTCTACATCCCCAAATTGTATTTTTACTATTTAGGTCACCTAGTAGTATAGTCGGCCCCCCAGTGAAAATGTGTTCAAAATCCGTCTGGTGAATTCTGATGCCTGGTCGGTGGTATGCTGAGATTATGTTAAGTGTTCTGTTGTTGTTGAGTGTGAGTGTGGCTCCAACGGCTTCCAGCTGTTGAAGTGTGGGTAAGAGAAGCTGAGAGTGTGCGAGGTTCTTTTTTATACAAACAGCGACGCCTCCAAATCTGGTTTGTCTGTCCTGTCTGTATATGGTGTATCCTTTTAGCTTGAATTTGTCGGTATTATGGAGGTGAGTTTCTGTGATACAAATGATGTCGATGTTGTAGCGAGTTAAAAAGTCCGAGAGTATCGTTCGTCTGTTTTTTATTCCGTCAGCGTTCCAGTTAAGGATGGATAAATTATGAAAAATATTTAAATTAGGGTCCACCATTGTTAAATGAAAATACTTGGGTGAGAAGATTAGATAAAAATGATTTTATGATAGGGATAAATGGTTTGAGAAAGGTGATTATTGTGTTGGTGAGGTCAGTCATGTCGTTAGCTGGTTGGTTGTCTTGGCTGCTGGGTAAGTTAGGTTGAGGTCGAGGTTGGAAGGGTCGGGGTCTGCCTTGGTCGAACCAGCTGTTCGGTCGGTCCGGGGCCTGTCTTGGGGGTTGTCCTTTGGGTGGTGCATTGGGAGGATCTTGTCGTTTAGGTTGGGCCTGTCTGCTAGTCCTGTCTACGTATGTCTTGTAGGAAGCACACCCTCTGTAGCTGGCTGGATGGTTGCCCTGGCAGTTGGCACACTTGGGAGAGTCTACCTTCTTCTGTCTGGAGGGGCATGCTGTGAAGTGGTGGTCCTCCCCGCACTTCACACATTGGGGTCCAGTCGGCAAACGTTTTTGGTATGACCAAAAGATTGGCAGTTTGTGCACTGCACGACTCGGTTGGAACGTCGGCGTGGCTCCACTTTGACAACTGTATAGTAGAGCCGCGTCAGTTGAAATATGGCCTCTCCAGATGGGGTGTTCTCCAGCTCAACTGCACAGAGGGGTGTGGGGCGTCTGCCGTGGTTCAGAATCCGGGTGACTTTAATAACAGGGTATGTCAGGGTCAGTTCGTCTGTTATTTCTGTGTCGGTCAGTGAGTAAGGAACTCCCCGTATAATTACGGAGAGTTTCCTGTCCTCGGGGTTGACGAAGGTGTAGTATTTCACCTTATTGTCGTCATAAAATTTTGTCACTTTGCGATAGTCCCGTGAGGGGTTAGCTAGTCCCCCAACGGGCGCCTCCCCAGGTGGCGGATAGGGGAATGCTCGACAATATGTAGGATACCAGGGAAATAAAATACCTGGGGCGGACCAAAACTAGCATGAAAATCCAGGAGCGTCTGACCTATAGTAGGCGGCTACTTGGTCTGCGTCTGATCCCAGAGGGACGGCAGTTTGAAAACCTGGCAAGAGGTCATAAATTGCACGGGAGAAACTATGCGATGGACAAAACAAACAATAATAATACCCCAGGTAGCAGACCATATAATTTGGAAAATCTACCCTCCAGTATGGAGGTCGGCCCTACGGATTCTGGGGAGGGCCAAACCACGCATACAAATCCACTACGAGTGAGATCATCTTCACTAGCAGCACAACTGGAACAAACGAAACAAGAATCTGGATTGAAAAAAATCAAAGAAAAGGAAGAAGAAGATCAAGGGAAAGCCAATATGCAAAAAAAAATAAATGAATTGGAAAAAATCATGACACAAATGAATGAGCAGGTGAAAAAACTGACAGAAGAAAATAAACAGTTAAAAGAACTAGTGATGGCTCAAGGAGAACCGCCAGTACATGGAACAGGTTCTATAACTCCATTAGAATATCACACGGATGAAGAAGAACTAGCCAGAGAAACAGATTGGATTATTAAGCAAAGCAAGAGACGCAGCAAAAAGCGGAAAGCTGAATACTCACCAGAAGGAGCAGCAGATAGCTCTCCAGGCACTAGAAAGAACAGGACTGACAATAATGGAGAGAAAATAAAGAAAGATCACAAGAGAGATGCTCAAGGAAACAGAGAAGGAACAACAGGAAGTAGTGAAGAGAAAAAAACAGAATGCCCCCCACCAATTCATATAGCTGGTATAACCAACTACGCAGAAATTAAAGCATTGATAACTCCAGTTGCCAACGCGGAATACAAAATTGTAGCAATGAATAACAATATATGGAAAATTCTAACAACGACCTCGGAATCGTACAGAGCGTTGGCGAAAAAACTGGAAGAAGAAAATAAGCAATGGTACACGTACGAAGATAAGACCTGTAGACCTACGAAGGTGATGGCTAGAGGTCTCCACCCGACGTGCGATAAACAGGAGATAATAGATGACCTCCAACAGAGAGGATATAAAATAACTGATGCAGTGAATATAATTAAAAAAGAGAGAAAAAGGGACGAGCAGGGGGATGAGAAGATCAGTAAGAAAGGACTCCCTCTGTTTATGCTTGCATTCGATAAAGAAGAAAAGATGGACAATATATATAACATAAAATCAATTCTCAGCATGAGAGTTAAAATCGAACCGCTTCGAAAAACAACGAATCTAATACCGCAGTGTAAAAGATGTCAAGGATTTAACCATACACAAAAGTTTTGTCATCGAGAACCGAGGTGTGTCAAATGCTTAGGCAAACACTGCACTAGTGATTGCAAACTTAACCGCGATATGCTGCCTACCTGTGTCAACTGTCAAGAGAATCATCCTGCCAGCTACAGAGGATGCGAGGTGGCCAAGCAGCTTCAGCAATTGAAAAATAAAAAGAAGAATATACAAATATATGTACCTCAAACAAAAAAGCCGGCCATTTCATCTGCTGTGCTCCCAAGAGACAACCAAAAGGTAACTGCAGCGAAAGGTAAGAGAACAAATTATGCAGAAGCACTGAAACCACATCAACCTAAGCAAATTGAAAAGACTCAAAAAACGGATCATGTATTTAGCGAGGTAATCAAAAGACTGGACATACTAAATAAGGTAAGCGAAGAACAAAAGGAATCAAATAGAAAAATTCTACAATTACTTGATGAACAAAGGAAAATAAATGAAAAACTATCAAAAAAAATTGCTTTGGTGGACGAGCAAGTGAAAAAAGTATACTCTCTATCAAAGACACAAAATGTCACTGAATAACTTATTAAGAATTGCAACGTGGAACGCAAACGGGCTTCAGCAACAAGCTTCAGAACTAGAAATATTTTTGAATGCGGAAGAAATTGACATTTGTCTAATCTCGGAAAGCCATATTACCAAAAATGCGGTCATCAAGATACAGGGATACAGCTGCTACCACGCTGCCCACCCAGCGGATAAAGCGAGAGGAGGCTCAGCCATACTTATAAAAAGTTCCATAATACACTATGAAGATATAAAAATTGAGGAGGAATCAATGCAAGTGGTAACTGTCAATGTGCAGTTGCTCTGTAAAGGAAATTTCAAAATTGCAGCAGTATACTGTCCACCAAGAAATAATTTGAAAAAAGAAGAATACGTCAGACTATTCAATAAGCTCGGGAATCACTTCATAGTTGGAGGTGACTTTAACGCGAAGAACACTTTCTGGGGTTCGAGGCAAACTAACACCAAAGGCAGAGAACTATATAAAGCTGGGTGTGCATTGAGACTGGACTTCCTCTCAAGCGGATCGCCAACGTACTGGCCTACAGATAGCAATAAAATACCTGACTTGATTGACTTTTATGCTGTGAAAGGGATATCCAGCAGGTACATCGAAGTTAAAAATAGTGAGGATCTTTCATCCGACCATTCACCGGTTGTCATGACTGTTAAAGAAGAGGTAGTTACACAGTCAAATCTGCCCCGACTAACGAGTAACAAGACAAACTGGAGCCTATTCAGACAGCTACTGGATGAACAAATAAACCTTCAAGTCCCATTGAATAACAAATATCAGCTTGATGAAGAAGTAGAGAGACTTAACACTGATATACAAAAAGCAGCATGGGAAAGCACTCCCCAGAATCACAGAAAACAGAAACAAAGAATAATGAAGCCTCCTCCAGAGGTGAATAAACTCCTAAAGGAAAAGAGGAAAGCACGGAAAAACTGGCAAAGAATTCGTACTCCTGAAAATAAAAGAGCACTAAACTCACTTTGCAATGAACTCAAAGAATTAATTAAAAAAACTAAAAATAACGGAATTGGTAAATTTTTAAGCAACCTAACAGCCCAGAAGGACACAGACTACTCACTCTGGAAATGTACGAAAGGACTCAAAAGACCGAAGATCCACTCTTCACCAATCAGACAGGAAGACGGGACATGGGCGAGAAGTGCGATGGAGAAAGCAGTCGTCTTTGCCGCTCATCTCGAGGAAACCTTCCAGCCGTTAAATAGACAAACAGCAGAGGAAAACACTACCTTTGAGCTGAGAGAGGATAGGAAAATAATACTAAAGATTACGTTACAAGAACTTAAAAATGAAATTAAGAAGAACATAAGCGCGAAAAAAGCTCCGGGATTCGACTTGATAACAGGACAAATTCTAAAGGAACTGCCTGAAAAAGCTTTGAGAAAACTACAACACTTGATTAATGCAGCTTTCAGATTAAAGCACGTACCTAACCTGTGGAAAGTGGCTGAAGTTATCATGATCCTGAAACCTAACAAACCACCAACAGACAAAAAGTCCTACAGACCAATCTCTCTGCTGCCGATGATCTCAAAACTATTTGAAAAACTGCTCTTAAAGAGATTAAAGCCTCTGTTAGAGGAGAGAAATCTGCTACCGGATCACCAATTCGGATTTAGAGAAAAGCATTCCACTATAGAGCAGGTGCACAGAATCACCCATGAAATAGAAAAAGCTCTGGAAGAGAAAAAAATATGCTCAGCTGTCTTTCTAGACGTTTCGCAAGCATTTGATAAGGTCTGGCATCGAGGACTTGAGTACAAGATGCATAGGGATCTCCCAGAAGAATACTACCTGATATTAAAATCGTACATTTCAGACAGGCATTTTAGGATAAAGCATGATAATGAATACTCAGTTCTAAAGAAAATCTCAGCGGGTGTCCCACAAGGGAGCGTCCTGGGCCCTATCTTATACTTGTTATATACAAGAGATTTACCAATCGGAGTGGACACAACAACGGCAACGTTTGCAGATGATACTGCGGTATTAGCTACAGACGAGGAACCTGAAATAGTAACCAACAAACTGCAGAATTCAATCACGGAAGTATGGAAATGGACCCAACGCTGGAGAATCAAACTAAATGAAACTAAATCAGTAAACATAAACTTTACCAATAGAAATGTAAAAACACAAAAGATTTTCATCAATGATCAAGAAATACCGTACTCAAACACTGCTAAGTATCTGGGTATGACACTGGACACAAAACTCAAATGGAAGGAACATGTGAAAAAAAAGAAAGAAGAACTCAACATTAAATTCAGGAAAATGTATTGGCTGTTAGGCAGAAACTCGCAACTAACAGTCGAAAACAAACTGCTGCTGTACAAACAAGTATTAAGACCGCTGTGGACCTATGGAATTCAACTCTGGGGTTGTACTAAAAAATCTAACTTGCAAATGGTCCAGATCTTTCAAAACAAAGTACTAAGAAACATTGTGAATGCTCCTTGGTATATAAGAAACGACCATCTACACAAAGACCTTAATGTAAAATATGTCAGTGAAATTGTGACCAAATATGCAGACAACCACGACAAAAGAATTCAGACACATGTAAATCCGAAAATGTGCCATGTGAAAGACGAAGTTCCGCGCTCTGTTAGGCGACTTAAAAGAATGAAGCCGCAAGATTTAGTGTCGCAATAGCAATAATGTAACTCTTATGTAATTCTGTACTAATGTAATTCTATAGAACTCTAAAAGAGAAAAATAAAGTTAATTAAACCTGGGGACAGGCCAATGGGCCTCACCTCACAAAACAAGATCATAATATGAAAGAAGAGCAACTTGTTGGGCCCGCTCAGTTGTTGCAAGGGAGGTGTTTTTAGTGGAGTTAGAGTCCCACACTACCTCGGAGCTACGGAGGCTCCAGGTGTCTATGAGATTTTCACCGACCCACGTAAAAAAAAAAAAAAAAAAAAAAACTTTGCGATAGTCATCAGTCGTTGTGAGGCTGATCTTTATTTTTTTGTTGCACTGTTTTGTTTCAAACGGCGAACAAATTAAACTTTTTAACTCGGTAATGACCAGCTGATAATTATCAGCCTCACAAAGAAAGATTGGAGGGATCTTGGTCTGTCTGTTAGGGGTAGGCTGTCCGTCTGGCTTTGTCGGTTGGGTTGTCTCCTGACCGTCCTGGAGAGTGAGAAGTGGCTCGTATCTGTTCTGTGTTGGTGTTGGTGTGGGTGTGATTTGTAAAGTATATCGGTTCCTCTTCAGCTGAGGCTCCTGGGAGATGGCTCTGTTATCAGGGACTACTTGGCCGCCGTCTACTGCCATTGATATCCCAGAGTCCTCACAGCTTGAAGAGAGCTGCCTCTTAGCAGGTAAAAAAGTGGATATCATCTCACCTGTTCCGGCTACATTGTTTATTTGCTTGATATCGGCAAGGTTAGAATTTTGAATATTAAAATTATTAGACTGTTCTCGTTTCGAAACGCCGGGTTTCATTCTCACCCAAACAGAGGGAGAACTTCTGAGTGTCTTTGTCACTGTTTAGTAATATAAAAACTTATAACACCGTCACAATATTAATAATAAATGTTAACAAACTTTAACGTGTGTTTAGCACTTTATAGCCAAAACAGCTGTCACTTAAGCACTCCGTCCTTCGGATGGGATGTTAAGCGATGGTCATGAGCCTGTACGATGTCAGGTCAAAGCGTTTGAGCTCTCACATAAACACACGCATGCAATTGATCTCTGATGTTCACACGATTACAAAATTTTTAGTACATATTATTATGTATACATATATTATATGTATAGGGAAGTAAACAAAAGTAAAGTAATAGTATATGTATACATATATTACATGGAAATAAACGGACATGATCTGGAAACATTTATTTGTCGAAATATCGGAGAAAAAACGTTTAAATTAGAAAAATTGGGTACTTAGTTTCTTTAGAGGGAAGGTGGAGGGGATAGAGTAGGGGGAAGGGACGGTTTCTGCCGAGGGTCAGCGCTGCTGTCGCTCTCTTCCAACGTCATATCACAAAAATATAGTTTTCTGACATTACATGACCTGAGATTTCTTTTTAGGTTGTGAAGAGTTACCAGATACAAGAATATTTTATTATTGCGGTTTGTTCTATTGCAAGCAAATACTTTTGAATGTAAGTTTAATATATTTAGTCCCGACAGTCGCGACAAAATTTGGAGAAGGCGTAATGAGGAGCTGAATCCAAAAAATTTAAAACCAATAGTAAAACATGGGGGTGGCTCAGTGATGGTGTGGGGGTGTATGGCGTCTAGTGGAATTGGTGAACTGGTTTTCATTGAAACCACCATGACTGGAAAAGTTTATGCCGAATTACTAAGGAGCAATTTGAAAAAGAGTGCTGAAAAACTTGGGATTTTACGGACTTTTCATTTTTACCAAGACAACGATCCGAAACACACCTGTGAATTGGTACGTACTTGGCTTTTGTATAACTGCCCTAAAGTTATGAAACCCCCCCCAATCGCCCGATCTCAACCCAATTGAACACGTATGGGGTGAGCTCGACAGGAAAATTCGATTAACACCCATTGCTTCAAAAAACGAATTGAAACAAAAGTTATTAGAAGAGTGGGGTAAAATATCTCCAAATTTCATCAAAAAATTAGTTTCATCATCAATGCCGAATCGAATGAAAGATGTTATTACACAAAAAGGGTACCCAACCAAATATTAATTAACATTATGGTTTTTGAATTTGTGAAATCGTAAAAAAAACATTGAATTTATTTATAGTTATTTACATTTTTGTCCGAAAATTTTTGTTACCTACATTACTTGTTATAAAATTTATTAAATTAAAATATTTATTTGTTCTAATCAAAGCTGTTTTTCCTTTATCCTAACCCACTTTTGAATTCTTATTCTTGATTGAAAAATGGCTTTAATTATTTTTTTAAATTATTTTTTATTACTTGTGCATTTAATTATTATAATTTTTTATTGAAAAATCAAACCGTCCGAACATTTTTGTTACTGGCTGTATATGATATACGTATATATCTTTGTGAACAAATATGAAGAGAAAAAGCAAATTTAATGGAAGAGAATCTAAAAAAATAATTTTTAGAAAAGCAAAACTGTTACATTTTTTAATTGCCTAGCTTTTCACGTCATTTCAGAGTGTGAAACGAATAAGCTTTAGAATATTAAATCGTGTATATAAAATATTTGCAACATTTGTGTGGGTAAAAGTTTATTTTGGGAGATTCAAGAACTTAGCTATAATTCGTTTTTAAGGGAGGGGGGATAAGTTACATTACAACCTGCAATTACTTTTCTGAATTAATTATTGTATTTGATATACAAGTGTTTCTTAATTATTCCTGAAGCTAAATTAACCTTCAATTTACTTCTTCCATACCCGAAACCGAGCCATGGTTCCAGACCTAGACTCGGGTCCACCTCGGTTCTTGACCCGGACTTGAGTAAATGGTCCCAGACATGGAGAAAACTTACGTAAAATTCTGGGTGTAGTCTCAAGCTCAGAGATCGAGTGACCCCAAAAGAGCAAAAACAGAAGGTAAGGTACCTACAAATAAAAAAATCGGAGGATTGGAGAGAGAGCAGCAACTTACTTGAGAGTATGGGAATAGCCTCAAATTCAGAGATCGATGGTAGGGCTGGCGTCAACCAGATTCGATGATAGTGAACCGTAAGTAAAAATAAAAAATTAGCCGATGAAAAAATATAGAATATGGGATGGTTGGTCCTTGTTTCTCCGATTCCATATATTCTGAAAAAAAAAAAAAAATTAAAACAGCAATGCCGGTGAATTGGCTTCAACCAGATTCGATAATGGTAAATAAAAATAAAAAATATATTCTGGTTGATCTTAACTAAAACAACCGATAAAGAATATTGGTAGTCCTTGTGGCACCGAATCCTCATTTTTTTGTAAATTCATTAATACAGCAATGTCGGTAGATTGGCTTCAACCAGATTCGATGAAAGTGAACCGTTAGTAAAGATAAAAAATATATTCTGGTTGGTCCTAACTAAAATAGTCGATGAAGAAATATAGAGTATTGGACGTCCTTGGGAAACCGAATCCCTATTTTTTTGTAAAACGCATTCACCCAATAGAGTTCTACCAAATAAAAAAATGGAAGACTTAGACAGTACCCGGGTTGCAGACCCGGACTCGGGTCCACGGTTCTGCTCTCCCCCTAAATTCTTTTATCTTTTTATTTGTCTGCTCTTTTGGTGGTCCTTCTATTTCTGAAAATGGGGCTATACCCAGACTCATACATAAGTCTGGAATTTCATACAGATATCGAAGAATATTCTAAAAAGCAAAAACAGAAGGTAAGGATCCAACAAATAAAGAGGGAGAAAAGAAACGTACGTATGAGTGTGGGTTTAGCCTCAAATCCAGAGATAGGACTCTCAAAAGAGAAGAAAAAAAGTTAAGAATCCACCAAATGAAGAGACCGAATGTTTAGAGAGAGATCGGAAACTTACATGTGAGTTCGGGTCTAGCCTCAAATTTAATGATCGAAGGACTCTCAAAAGAGAAAAGGAGAGACCAGGGTCCGTGGTTTCAAACCTGGACTCGCCTCCAGGATCTGGAACCAGTTCCAGACTCGGTAAGCCTTCAGTTATTAAATAAATATGACAACGAAAATGGGCTTTACAAGTTTATCAAAATGTTTTAGTATTCCAAGCCAGAAAGTAACTCTTTTGCTACACAACTTTGAATTCAATTAATTATTTGAAATCTCTTTAATCGATTAGTATTTCTTTATTTGGCCCATGCTTTTTTTACCTGTTTTTCTTGCGTGTCTAACTCAGATTTTATATCTTGCTTAAAATTTTTTTTTAGAACCATTATTTTTTTAAATTTCCCAGGTATGATTCTAGTGGCAAGGGTAAGGTAAGCAATTATCTCAGATGTGGATCGGAACGAAGAAAGTTTATGAAAGGTGCTGAGAGATTATTTTATTTTTTGAAGCTAAATTAAATAGAGAGTCTTGCCCAACTACAGCCGTTAGTTGCCATCGATCCTGATCTCCAATTTGCCCTTTACATGAGAAGTTCAATACAAAAAAAAAATTAATGAGTTCATAATGCCTAAAATGTATTTCAACGTCGTTAAGATATGTTCGGAAAAACAAAAACTTACTGTGAAGCAGTAATTTTGATTATTTATTTTTCTTATATGTTCGTCTTCAGAGGTTGACTGGTGTTTGGGTAACACTGATCTATCATTTGAATAACCAGGGAGTTTTTGTAGTGTATTGTTATAATGTTTTGATAACGAGCAATTTGTAAGCTTATGGTGTAATTCAGTTTTCTTTAACGAGTTTTACATTTATAGAAATATGGCAGAAGACCCCTTTGATCAGGTATGAAAACTTTTAATTCCTTTGAACTTTTTTACTTTTGTTCTTAGTTTTAATAATTTTTCATGTATTTTTAGTTCGATGAAGACGAAATAGATGGACTTCCTCTTACTGGTAAAAAACGACTTTTCTCCAAAGAACTTCGCTGCATGATGTACGGCTTTGGGGACGACCAGAACCCTTACACTGAAAGTGTTGATTTGTTGGAAGATCTTGTCATTGAGTATATTACTGATATGGTAAATGCTTATATCTTATATACATTTTTATGAATTATTTTAATTCTGAATCCTAGTGTACCAACAAGAAAGGGTAACATGTTGATCGTATAGTAGCGTAGCTACTATTGTATTTTTAGTTTATTTTACCTTATTTAAGGAAATGTAATAGTGAAAGACATTGAAATCAACTTTTTAAACGGAATTTTACGTTTTATAATCGCGCTAACATGACATTGATTTGACAATTTTCGGGATTGTGCGACTGGAATTTTGTGAGCACTCAAAAACGGTTGTAGCATTAATTTTGAAAATTTAGGTGAATATGTCCCATGCCCTATCTTGGATCTGACTTGATTTTGGCCAAAAGGGTACACTATTTCAGAGTCAATCTTCCAGTAAAAGTTGTAGAGAAGAAAGGAACGGATATTTTATACAATATCCTTTTTTCGGTCTTATCTAAAAGTTGGTCCTTACAAAAAATATTTCTTATCACATTTCCAATCAGCAATTTGTTCTCAGATTCGAGATAGGGCGAATAAGTTGTGTCTTATTGTGCAAATTTGTAATAAATTAATAAAACAAACTTCATTCTTGAAATAATGTTTATTTACTACATAAGTCAGTTTGCTGAGTGCTAATGATTCATTTATGTATACCATGTTAGGGGTTGGAATTTCAACTTGGTTATCCTCGTGGCTTTATGATGGATTTTCAACCCTTTCCTGATAGTTCACACTCATCATAATATCTCAGTTTATAACTAAATTCAAATTTTTGTTTACTTTTTTATGGAGTAAATAAACATTATTTCAAAAAAATAAGTGTTTTATTCATTCAAAACTTTATACCGTTTCACAAAATATACAATAGGGTGTTTCTGGCAATAGTTCAAAGTAATGTATTTATTTGCATTAAGCAGAATCACTATGGTATCTTTGGTTGTAAGTTCAATTGGATTCAATCATCCCTTCAGTATTTTTTTTCATTTTCATTACGGAACTAAATGAATTATTAAATTTTGCAACATACAGCTACAATCAATTCGAGATCATTGCCCAAATTTCTCATTTATGCCGAGGTGGTTGGATGAATTCTTCAAAAATCCTTATATGATGAAATTTACAAACGAATTCTTCAACTTATGGCTCCTTATGTGTCTGTTAATACCGAGTGGGTGATAAATCATTGTAAAGTCTCACAAATTATCAAAACTTTTAATGAATTAAATTGTAGGATTGTGTCTCCCGAAAAATGATTTAATGTGGCTACTGAATTAGGAAAACTCAAATTATGCTTGTAAAAAGATTAAATCTTTCATTTTATCGTGTCTATGAGCAGATTCAAGCTCTCGCACAAACAATAATAAGACCTTGAAATTGAGAATATATTTATGTCTTAGTATCTACTATGATCTCTTTGTATTAATAAAATTTAAGATATATTCTGACATTGCCTTCTACTCACCCTCAGCACCTCCAGTTGGTCCTTGGGGTTGCTGTAATGTTGGATGGAACTATAGTTTGCTCCAGACTGAAATGGATGTTAAGTCTAAAACTGCACAATGCGTTTACGATTGACTTCTGCCAAACCGTATCTCCCCCGATTGGTGTATCCGTGATTACTCTAGCTCTTCAACACTTGATCGGATTCTCATAAAATTACACATGTAGCTATGTGGACTTATAAGCCCTCTGTATACATAGACCATGTGCTATCTGATAATAATGAACGGTAGGAGTGAATGTGGACGGGGTCAGCACATCAAATGGATGCTAGCTCTTGATCAGATCAGATTCTCATAAAATTACACGTGTAGCATCCTTATAAGCCCTCTATATACATAGATCATTTGGATTTTGTCTGAAAATAAAGAAAGACAATAGTAATAATAAAAACTATAGTAATATAAATAAATTAAAAGATAAAATGAACAGCTTAATTATGAACAAATAAATGAATAATAAACATATATAAAATGAAGAAAATCATTATAATATTTATGATAAAACATTTAGAAAAAACAGTGATAACAATGAAATAAGTAAATAACTGAAATAATTGGATAAATAAAAGCAAGAACTTGTTTAACTTCTATGTATATTGTCCAATTCTTCGAAAATATATACATATAGAAAGTTTACCAGTTTCGGTAATGCCATCGACAGCACAAAGTGCAAAAGCAAACTTAAATGTCTCTTTTGAACTTTGTGCTGACGATGGCGTAAGCCGAATCCGGTACACTTTATTTTTGTAGATTTAGGCAATATAAAGTTAAACAAGTTCTTTGTTTTTATTTATTTTATTAACTTTCCACAATAGCAGAAATGTATTCTGAGATTGAAATAATTAGAGATAATGGATGTTGACGAATGGGAAAATACGAAAAAGGAAAGATATTATATGAAGTAACTTCAGGCGCAATTTCTTATTTATTAATCTATCTCTTTTTGATACATGTTATAGTATTCTAGGCAGGGTATATCTCTAGTAATAATATAACTATTATTTTTTCAATCAATTCTCACCAACAGTTCTACAAAACTGGAACTAGATCTACGAGGTTTACAAATGTAGTTCCTCCAACGGTTTGTTTTGTTTTATATATTTACTAAAATATTTGTTTTGTTTTTATGTAGACACACCAGGCTATGGAGATTGGACGAACAGGAAGAGTTCAAGTTGAAGATATAATATTCTTAGTTAGAAAAGACCAACGCAAATATGCCAGAGTGAAGGACTTATTGACCATGAATGAAGAACTCAAGAAAGCTCGCAAAGCTTTTGATGAAGTCAAATATGCTGTTCCTTAAAATTTTATTGTATAGAAATAATATTTATGTATTTAATTTTCATATTTTAAAATTGTTT
This sequence comes from Aradus depressus, assembly GCA_963662175.1. Taxonomy (NCBI): domain Eukaryota; kingdom Metazoa; phylum Arthropoda; class Insecta; order Hemiptera; family Aradidae; genus Aradus; species Aradus depressus. The sequence goes on from OY759220.1 coordinate 38,609,193, forward strand.
GATAAATTGTATGATACCAATTCCTTTTATAATTATACAAATTATTTAAGTTTATTAATTTTTTAGAGTTCCTCAAAATTACCCTTTTTTTTTCTTTACCGTTTTCAAAGGTATTATAATTTTTCAAATATTTTTGTACCAGTTTTTCTAGTATGTACACCGAGCAATACGAATCGTAAATCAATACGAATGATCTTATTTGTAAGCCAGATATAAAAAATACAATTAAATCGTTAATTTCAGGGTGGAAATGTGTTTTTACTTCCTCATCTATACAAAATATAGGGGAAGTTATGTAATCGGTCCGTTTGTTGAAGTCAATGAACATTAATGTAACTTTATATTTATTTCAAAACCGCATAAAGACTTTGATTTTCGGTTAAGGGCATTGAGGGTGAGGCTTAATACAAAAACAGAAAAAGGGGGCACAGCTCAAACACCTTAATAACTGCTGATGTACGATGTGATGATTAGGGCTCGGTTGTTAATGCATTTGCATACTTTTATCTCTGCTTCGTACATCACTATTATGACTTTTAAAACATATTTTGGACCAAAACGGTTCGATTAAAGCAGATATTATTTTGCATATGTCTGCATATTTGACCATAAATGCATATTTCAGTGGTTTTTGCATATTTTAACTGCATATTATGTTGCGCCAATTTTTTTCATTTTTTGAAAAAAAAGAAAAGTTTAGAGCCGAAAAAGAATTAATGCTGAGTGAGACACGCAGAACACCAAGAAAAGCCGTGGCTTTAATTTTCTAGAAAGTTTGATGGATGTTCAAATTCTGAAAATCTCCTCCCCTTCTTTTAATTCCCAAACAAAGTAAACAAACGCAATTATTTCAGTTCAGTCTATATCGTTCATAGCATCAGGAAAGATGCCAAAACAAAAGAGTAAAACGAGTGAGTGAACAAGTATTTACGCGATTTCCCTAATGAAACTTTTCGAACCGATTCCGGGATTTTATATTGCACAAGTTGCAATGTAGTGGTTTCAACGGCTCGGAAGTCTCAAGTGACACAGCATATTGGGACGACCAAACATAAAGAAAACTTAAAAGTGAATCAAAAGGCAACTCAATCGTTCCTTACTCCTTCAACGTCATCCACTAAAAAATCACCAGTTTTTCAGGACTTATGTCGCGCATTTGTAAGTGCGGATATTCCATTTTATAAAATTAACAACCGCGAGATAAACACTTTTTGGAAACGAACATTGGCCTCCAAATGCCAGACGAGAGTACCATTTGGAAAAATTATCTTCCCGATGTTTACGAGGAGACAATGGTTAAAATCCGCGGCCATATCAAAGACGGTCCAATTTGGGTGTCGGTGGACGAAACTACTGACGCTCTAGGGAGGTATGTAGCTAACATTATTGTCGGAAAGCTCTCTGAAGAACCATCTCAACCCTATCTTCTAAATTTAAAACTCCTAGATAAATGCAACCACTAGACGATTGCCCGATTCTTTAATGATTCGATGTCCTTGATTTGACCAAACGGAATTTTACACAACAAGGTATTTCTTTTTCTTACTGACGCTGCTCCATATATGGTCAAGGCTGCCAAATCGTTGAAAACATTCTACCCTAATTTGATTCACGTAACCTGCCTAGCACCTGCTCTTCACAGAGTTGTAGAAACTGTCAGAAATGAATTTGAAGATGTTGATGCACTCATTTCCAATGTGAAAAAAATCTTCCTGAAAGCGCCGAGTCGAGTAAAACTATTGAAAGAGACCTACCCAGAATTAAATTTACCTCCTGAACCTATTATCACAAGTGGGGAACATGGCTAGAAGCAGCCCATTACTACTCAATAAATTTCGACAATTAGTAACATTCTTAAGGGAACCATCGAGGAAGAAGATATGCCGTTCAGCCCTTCTGAATTAGCGACGTTTAAACGTGCTCCGGTGACTTCAGTCGACGTTGAAAGATCATTTAGTAGGTATAAAAAAATGTTTAGGTCCGATCGGCAAAGTTTTACTTTTGAAAATTTGAGGATGTATGTTGTTGCCAACAATTTTAAAATTGAATAACTTTTTTCTTATAACCTTTTTTAGTTAGTTTTGTGTTTTATTATAATAAATAATTTATTTGATTGTGCATATTTTTTTTTGTTTTACCTGCATATTTATCAAAAATAAATGCATATTTTATGCACATATTTTTAATTGCATAAACATCCGAGCCCTAGTGATGATACATAATTTTGTGATGATACAATGAATGTATCATCACAAAATTTAGTATGAAATTGTTTTGAATCAATGCAAAGTATTGCCCCTGGTATTCTATAGAGATAAATGCGGTCTACGAGATCTAAAAAGAGCTTTTCCGCATACATTTTTTTGGTAAGTTGAAAATGAATAATATGTTTCAAATGATATATTGAAAGGATGAAGAAAATTTGGGAGAGCACAGGTGGACTTCAATAGATAAGGTAATTTGGAAATTACGTTAATTAAAAAAATGATAAATTAATGATGCAATATAGCTTCAGTGTTTTCTGAGTTCAACATTACCAAAGATTCTGTATACACTGCATTATTACATATACATTTAAAATGTGTGTTAAATTATTATTTCATCATGAAAATGAATGTTTATGTTTGGTAAAACTGAGAGATATGAAACGTTGGCAACACTTGCTGCGACGTAAGTACTACTCTTTCGTGGACCGTTGTTTCTTTCTTTTTTTACACTTACCTTTAAGTATTACATTTAGTCGAGCTTTTGATGTTTAAGATTATTTCTAATAATCATTTTATTCTCTAGTTGCAGCTCTTTTTCTCACATTTTATTTAAAACTTATTTTTTCTATACATATATGTATGTAGTTGTTGAGGGCTGCAAGCCCAACCTCAGTATCAGTTTTGATCGTCAACTAATTGTACAATAATTATTATACGACCAAAATGCAGAGATATATAACTTAATTAATTTGACAGAAAAATAGCTGTAACTAATTACAGATAGGAATTTAATTAAGCAAAAAAAAGTGCTTCCTTATTTCTTGTTTAAGTGGATTATGAAAGATGTCAACTCGTAAAATAAGTGAGTTACATTTAACATATTATATTTGTAATCTTAAGTAAAATACAAATTAATTACCATTTAAAAGTCTATAGGTCTCAGCAAAATAATGTAATGAACAACATAAAACAAATGTTTAACATAAAGACTAGCTAATAAACTTAGGCTTAGTTAGCATTCTTGTATATAAAAATTGAAAATAGTTTCAACAATTAAAATGTTATTGGCCAATATGCATGGTGCAGAATATATGTAGCTGAAAATATATTATTCTTAATTCAGGATCAAACACAAAAGTATTATTTAAGTTTATTATTATATAAGTTTAATCATAATGAATCACATGTATAACTAAAAAACATGTGTATTATTGCAAGGTAAGTACCTATTTAGGACTCCCACTATAGTGGGGCTCATGTATACCAGGGCAAAAAAAAAATTATAAAATATAAATTTAATTTTTTAAAAACATACATACATAGCTTTGTTGCATAACCCTCTTTGGTTTGTGTCAAAGAGGTTTAAACTACCTATTAATTTGTTGTATCGCCTTAACTTTCTAATGTTTTCCATGTATTTATAATGGAACTAATATGAAAATGTATTTTAGACTTTCGACATCTTCGCTCCCGCAAAAGTCTTGGTTTAGCTGTTTTGTAACCCTACTCACTTTGACATTTTATTTAGTTTCTTTGTTTAACTTTTGAAAATTGTATCCCTAAAATTAGAACTTAAGAATGAAAATGAGGTTATTTTTGTAGAATAACATTTTTTATATATGACGGGGTTAGAATCAAAAAGGTCTAAGTGAAATTTTTAAAACTTTGAGAAACTGTGCATTAAGTTCTTAACTGATTTAAAAAATGTATAATTTATCGAAACCAGAAATATTTTGTCTTCTGCGTTTATGGTGAAAGTTGCTGTTGCAAAAAATAAAATTGAATAAAAATTTTCAATGTCACTATTGATATGTTTAAGTTGTTCACGTCACCAAAATGGTGTAAGTGATTTGCCACTAGTACAACTTTTTTCCTGAACAGAACTATCATTTTTGAACTATGCACTTAACGAAAAATTAGCAAAAATGTCACTTGGACCATTTTGATTCTAATCCCGTCATATATAAGAGCTTGCCCACTGAATTCAAGATCGCGAGTTAGAAAGTCTGCCGCGTTTTTTTTTATCTGGGAGATAAAAAATAAAAAGATCCTACGGATGGGACGCCAAGCGATTTTCCCGAGCTTGCCTTATGTCAGATACTCTTCAAAAACCCTATACCCAAGATAATTGAATCAGAGTAGCCAAAATGTAGTACTTCCATAGTAGAGTCAGGCTCATGTCCATCAGAGCGAATAAAGAGCTCTCTTCTAGCAGGCGACATGACAGTAGTTACAGACCGGGCATGAGTCACAATAACTCACTACAGATAAAATTAGACAAATGGAATGATGGTACAATCATTTACCATTGACTAAAGTCTTTGAAACCTATTCTTCCAATTAAGATTTAATATAAACTGTCAATTTTTAAATTATGAAAGAGGACTGCGTGGACAAATCCGTTGTTACCTAGTTAAAATACATATAAATAAAAAATACTTGTCCGAGAAGTCACATGTGCGGGCTAGAGCGTAGGGCTTTGGTCGCATGGTCTCACCATGGTTTGCGGGTTCGAATCCCGTCCGGGAGTGAGTTTTATTTCGTAGATAGAACTCCCTCCCGGGGCCATGGATGTCGTAAATATAACTAAATAACTCATTGACATGGCTAATATGCACCGTACATAAGGCAAAAAAAAAAAAAAAAAAAAAAAAATCACATGTGTTTATTTAATATTACCTACTAAGATGGAGAAAATCTATTGAGTAGTTTTTATTTTTCCATTTATGTCATTGGCATAGAGTTTATGCTCTATCATAACTAATTCAAACAAGCTCGAAAGCCTAATTCCATAATTTGGGCTTTTGATTTCAGATTTGGACTCATCATTGGTTGAAGTTATGGAAGGTCACACAGGCAGCACAAAGTTGTCTGTACTGACAGGCATGGTGATCCCATGTGCTTACTTATTTTTTCAATTTTTGGAAGGAGGCTAGCGAAAGGTATAGTTTAAAAAAAAAACATTAAAAATTTAAAACTACAGAGATCTCTAAGGTGAGTAGTACAAGAGTAGCCATTTTCTATTATATTTATAACAAGCATACCGCCGCTGTTAGTGCAACACATCGCATATTAAAAAACCGACTTTTCAGGGGGGAAATATATATATTTTATTTGGGTGGAATCTATTGATTTCACCTGTTAGCTTATGAGGATATTTGACATCATGGGGAACATCAACCAAAGGATCATCACGATGGACATCACTGTGCGCCAGTAGCTTAGTTTGCTTGTCTACTGAGCTCAAGATCGGGGGTTCGAAAGTCTTGAGCACGCCGTCCTTCTAAGTTGACCCCAGGTAAATAAACCTGGGTGTAGACTCAATTTAGAACTCTCATGATAGAGTTGGGCTCATGTCTGACAGAGAGGCAAAAGAGTACTTTGGTAATAGACTGGGATAGTTTCAATCAGCATTTTTACACAAGTTGAAAACCTTTGAACGCAACCCCTGACATATGACGATTTTAACTAACAGCGACGGTATGGTTCAAGAAGATAAAACACTCAAAACCTCATTTGTGCTCATAAGAGTCCATCAATAAATTACGTAATACCGCCATAGGGGGAAGGGGTTTTTGAAAAGTTTTACGTAAAGCAATGTAACTTGAATTTTCATAATTTTACTAGAAAAAATGTACTTTTATCAATTTAGTACTGTAGTCTAAAGGCGTTGTTAGCTCCTAAACGTTTTAGTTCAGTTATAGTCATTTGAACTAGGTAACTAGAGCAAACATAAGGATTCATATTCTTTTCCTCCACGTGAATTTAATTAGGTTGCTGGTAAAACTTAGATAAATAATATCCCGTGGAAGTCCAAGATGTAAGAGAATTTGAGTTTTCTGTTAAATATAATCTAAAATGTATAATTTTGAAGTAAACGTGTTAATTACTCTGCGAAGTAAACATAATCTAGTACAAATGGCGCGAACAGTGTGTTGTCAATGCCTTTAAGATCATTAACTTGCACTTTCTATTTTATTTTTGATATTACTTTTCTCGAATTTTAAGTTTTTGATTATTTCATCGCATTTAATTATTTTCTATGAGTTTTATCAGAATATTTGTAGTTAATGCTAGTGAAAAAAACTAATTGTGCTGCAACCGTTATCCTGATTATGAGGTATTGTTAGCTCCTATGGTGGTTATAGTACCAAGTTAGTTGGGCAGTTTTAATATAGTTTATGTATAATACCGTTTTTTATTATTCGACGTTTTTTACAGTCTTGTGAAGATTTTAAGGTATTTTTCATTCTTCCGTAAAAGTGAGTTAGTGAAAAATGTCATCCACCGTTGAAGAAGATGACTACTTCTTAAAGTGGGAAAAACATCATAGTGCATTTGTTTCATTTTTTAGTAGTCTTTTTAGACGTGGTCTTCTAGTTGATTGTACACTTGCAGCTGAAGAGAAATATATCAAAGCGCACAGAATTGTGCTCATGGCATGCAGTCCATACTTAGAAGTAAGTATCTTAATAAGCTCATTTCTTCAATGTTATCTTTTCAATGTTTATTCTAGTATTATTCCAAATGGCATATTTATATTCCTTAATGAAGTTCTTAATACTCCTTCTTTCACATATCTTGTGAAATAGGTGATTAATTTGATTACAGATTAACTTTCTAAATTACTGACATAACCTTACCATTAAAAAATAACGTTCTCTATTTTTGAGATGAATTGTTATTCAACACACAATTTGTTAACTTGAATGTACACAAATAATATGATAAAATTCTATCAATATTCATTTTTTTTTCAATTATTATTTTTTCATGTGAATAAAAAAATATGGCATATGACGCTTGTATCATATTGTCATTATTTTTTTGCTGTTATTTCATTTTTTTTTTGTTGAGAAAGTATATTTTTTATAACATTCAACATGCTCTTCGTTTATTCTATTAAAAAATGTAAACAAATAATTTTAGTTCAATTACCTTTCATAACCTCGCAAAACAGTTGCAAAAAGTATACATTTTACACTATAAGTATTAATTATATTTCTTAAAAATTAATGTTACTAAATTGTTTTACTTTAAAATTTTCGAGTATAGTTAATTTTTTTGTTGGATTTACATTATGAATTGTGAAAATTCTGGCCTTATTTTACAATGCGCTACTGAAATGTAGATTTTAAAATTTATTATTTTTAGTTCTTGGATTGTGTATGTTATAGCAGACTGATTATTATTGATTCCATTTTGAGCTGTACATCATTTCATCGTTCTATTATATATAATTAACTTCGGTAAATGTAATTAATCCCTAACCTTATTAATAGTTAATATCGACGTCTTGCTTAAGTAGTCCTTTCGTTAATTTCTTTCCTTCAAATCCTGTAATATGTATACTTTTGCGACAAATTGCCAAGACAACGTTATTACTTTTCCAGTTATACGGAGTATAAAGAAAGATAATATTGATTTTCAGTCAAATTGTGCGAAAGGGAAGCCATGTATAGGGAGGGAGGCTTGACACAAAAACACTAATAACTGTCGTTGTAACGAAGCGATATAAAATTGTATATGTTAATTACAAATTATACGAGTAGGGGTTGTATAATAACGGTGATTCACCTGCGACTTATTTAAATTGTTTTTTATTATTGACAATTTTGATAGTAGTTAGATTTGTTTGTTTTTGTGACTCATGGTTGAGCTTCATGTACGAGATCATATCGGCTACTACCAGAGCGCTCGTTTCCCGCTCTGGTGGACATGAGTCCGTCTCTGCTACAAGAGGCCAAAATTTAGCTTACCCAGTTGGTTAGGGGTCTGTAACCAGTACCTCATATTGGACACGCTCGGAACAATCACTTTACGAATCCGAAAGACGGCGTGCTCATGTTTTTTTCAATGACAAATTTGGAAAAATTGTGATGTGGATGCGTGCTCAAGGTCTTTTAAATTCCAAGATGAATATAAAGTAGTAGAGAGGGCGCCGATAGCTCATTGGTATGCGTGCTTGCCTTCTGAGCTAAAGATCGCGGGTTCGAATCCCGGCCGAGGCCCTTAGTTTATTTTATTTGGGAAGTAAAATAAACGCTGTCCTTCGGATGGGACGTTAAGCGATTGTTTCGCAAATTGGGATAAAAACTCAGGGTATGCAAAATTTAAGACTCCCACAGTAGAGTCGGGCTCATGTCCACCAGAGGGACGAAAGAGCGCTCTGGTAGTAGGCGATATGACCTCGTAGTTAAAGCCCGGGCCTGAGTCATAATAACTAACTAAAGTAGTAGATTTGACAGGGAAGGGATAAGAGCATTATATGCATGGGTCCCTAGGTGCACACACCAGCCTTCGCAATATATCTAATTTGAAGATTTTTAATTGATAGTCTGAATCCATATATATTTGTATAATTAATTATATATTTTTTTTATTCTTTTTTTAAGGAGCTGCTTACTGATCAGTGTGACAACTTCCCCATTGTGTTTCTGGATATTAAATTTTCTGAATTGAAGTCGATTGTGGACTTCTGCTACCGAGGGGAAGTGAAGATCCCATATAATGAACTGGAAGGATTTTTAAAAGCGGCCAATATGCTTCAAATTCGTGGACTGTCTGATTCCAAATCCAAATCTGAGCGGACTCCTGGTGCAGGAAAACTGAAGAGACGAAGATCCAGTGTGAACAATAGTGGTAACGATCAAGTGTTCAGTGATGGTGTTCTTAGTGGTGTTGGTGATTCCAAAAGTGATGAGTGCGGTGATAGTGAGAGTGCCAAAAAGAAGAAGAAGAGATCCAAAGAGGTGACACCACCTGACCTCTTCCAATGTGAGTTGTCTCTATTTTTTCATTACCTGCTCTTCGTTTACTCGTCCTAGCACCGTTTGTAGACTTAAAACATCCATTGCAAATTTTCTTATAACATTTTACCCTCTTTCTCTTTCGATTATTATTTAGTGTGCATGTTTTTACTTTCTTTAACCTATAGTATAAGAAGAAGTATTAAAATCGTGCGAAAATCCGAATTCGAGATTTTCACGTTTTAAGGTCCGCTGAATACGCTTTGACCATTTTCGTGATGTGTGTATGTAATTGGAAAGTTGTGAGGTCGCTACCGCAAAAACTATTGTAGCTATGAACTTGAAATGTATAATGAGAAGGGGTCACATGTGTAAACTTAAAATAGAACTGATTAAAGGCCAAAATTGGTCGAACGTTGAGACCACTTCGCTTTTGGGCCTAGGTATATATTTTATAAGAAATGCGATTTTTCGCAAGTTATCCGGTTTTCGAGATACATGCCGAAAACCGCCATGAAATGCCGTTTTCAAATACATATTGTTAGACGTTTCCTTGTTTTACCCGAAAACTGTTAGTCCTATCGAAAACTTGGTTCTTACCAAAAATGTTCCTTATTAAATTTTTTATTGAACGTTAAAGCGCCTCAAACAATTAAAAGGAAAATTACAGTAGGAAATATTTCAAAATAGGTATAACGCGTAGCTATGAATTATAGAATAGGTTTAGGTTTTATGAATCATGCTCTATTACTAGAGCGCTCTTTCGTCGCTTTGGAGGTCATGACCCTACTATCGGAGTCCTAAATTTTGCCTACCCTTAATTTTTATTCCCCTAAGGTTAGGGGTCTTTCGTTAGGGAGTACCTGACATTGTACAGAACATATATAAGTATTTTGTTACTGGGCCCGAAGAAGGCATACAGCGCCGAAAGCTTGCCAGAAATTCTTATAGTTTGTTTTTATCGAAAGCAAGCCTCATCTCTCCCTATGTTTTTAATATATATTTTTTTTTTCATATCAAATTTTCTACTTTTAAACTAATTCACACACAAATAGATAAAATAAAATTACACATACTTTGTAGTACTTAATTTTTTCCTTCTGTATTTCTACTATTAAACTAATTCACACACGAATAGATAAAATAAAATTACACATACTTTGTAGTACTTAATTTTTTCCCTCTGTATTTCTACTATTAAACTAATTCACACACAAATAGATAAAATAAAATTACACATACTTTGTAGTACTTAATTTTTTCCTTCTGTATTTCTACTATTAAACTAACTCACACACAAATAGATAAAATAAAATTACACATACTTTGTAGTACTTAATTTTTTCCTTCTGTATTTCGAAAAGAAAAATAATAAGTGTATGCGTTCGGAGGCCAAAGTGAATAAGTCTAATAATGGCGAAATTGAGATTTTTTTAGGGGTTAATCAAAAATTTGTTACATATACTGGCTTTGGTACCGGCCGTAGCTCAGAACGCAGCTGAATAATAATCAGATTAACAATATAGAAATTGTACAATTTGTTATATGTTTTAATAGAGTCAATATTCTGTAGTCGGATATTCGTTGGATATTGATATTCTGTGGTCGGATATTCGTTGGGTTTAGGTTTAGGTTTTATGACTCATGCCCGGGCTTTAACAACGAGGTCATATCGCCTACTACCAGAGCGCTCTTTCGTCACTCTGGTGGACATGAGCCCGACTCTACTGTGGGAGTCCTAAATTTTGCCTACCCTAAATTTTTATTCATCTAGGGTAGGGGTCTTTAACGAGTACCTGACATCGTACAGGCTCGGGACCATCGCTTAACGTCCCATCCGAAGGACGGCGTGCTTAAGTTTATTTTACCTCCCAGATAAAATAAACTAAGGGCCTCGGTCGGGTTACGAACCCACGACCTTGAGCTCAGAAGTCAAGCACGCATACCACTGAGCTACCGGCGCCCCTTATTCGTTGGATATTAATATTTGGTGGTCGCATATTCATTGAATATTGATATTCTGTAGTTGGTTATTAGAAACTTTGTTCTTTTTTATATGTAGCCAAATTTCCCCTTTTTCTTAAAAAAAAAAAAAAATTAAAAGTTTGCGTCCAAAAAATTAAAATATTTTTCAGTTGCCAGGCGGGAGGTTACGTGCTTGCCTACTGAGCTCAAGATCACAGGTTCGAAACCTGGCCAAGATCTTTAGGCTCTGGGAGGTAAAAAAGTTAAGCACGCCGTCCTTCGGATGGGGCGTTAAGCGATTGTCCCTAGCCTGTACGATGTCAGGTACTCGTTAAAGACCAGGGGGTCTCTAGGTAAACCTTGGGCAGGTATAATTCAAGATTCCCACAGTGAAGTCGGGCTCATGACAGAGCGCGGTAGTAGGCAATATGTCCTCTTAGTTGAAGCCCGGGCATGAGTCTCAAACATAATTCAAGTCCTCCTCTTCTTAACTTTCTTCTTGCCTTTCATTTTACTCATTCAGCTATACGAGATCATTTCATTTTTTTTTCCCACTTCCAGATTCCAAATATGAAAGAAAAAATGTCTGTATGTCTGTGGACACTATAACTCTCGATATATTGAATGTATCAACATGAAATTTTATGTATGAATCAAGAATCTTCCAACGACGACTTGATTTTCAGCCAAATCGACCCAAGGGAAAGGGGAATTAGTTGAATGCCTAACACAGAAACTCTAATAACTGCCGGTAGAATAAATCTATCGATACGAAATTGTATAATAATATTTATTTCCGTTAAACCATAACATGGTAATAGGATACGTCATAAGAATGTTTACATTATGATAGCAAATAATTTATGTACTTAAACAGATATTAACTCATAGAGTCTGACAGATGGATTAGAATTAACAATACTACTAAAAAATAATAATGAATAAATAAATAAGTACACAAATAATAATATTATACAGTAGATAAAGTGAATGTATTATATACTTTTTTTTTAAATATACTTAAAATTAAGATAATAATTTCTGGAAGTGTCTTTTCCACGACGACATTTCGGAACGTTCTCACGTCCCTTCCTCAGGTTACAATGTGCGAAATATAGAAAAGAGAAAGAAAACAAAATATCAATAGCCTCTATAAAATGTTTATATTTATAAATAAATGAAATAAATAAATAAAATGTTAATAAAAAATATTTAAAAAAAGAGAAAAACACGAACATCTATCGATTTTCATCCAAATCGGCCAAAAAGGGAAGGGAGTTGAGGGGAGGGGGCTCAATTCAAAAACCCTAATAACTGTCCATATAATGAATTTATGGACACAAAATTTAGTATGAGAATTTAGGAGCCCTTTTGTAATAATAATAGTAAAATATAAGTCAATTATTGGATATTAGCTCAAACTTCGACTGGTTTTGACGGGGGAGCGAAAAGTTAATTTATTATTTTTGTTCTGGGGAAGTTGATTGCCAGTGATTTACCGATGCCTTTTTTTTTTAAATAATTAAGTTAGGTTGAATTTATTAGTGTCCTTACTGTGTTTTCCAAATTTAGTAACATGTTTGTTGTTTTATAACCATTGTTTGTATCCCATTTATTTATATCATCTTTGCGTATTATGTTTTTTGGCACATATCTATGTATGATCATGTTTGTGCTACCCCGTGTTTAGTTCAGAAAAATTAACTTCAACTAGTGCAAGAGGCGAAACTATAGTCGTGTAATTTTTAACAATAAAGTGAAAATTATTGACAAATAGTTTTGTGTGTACTCTTTCTCTTAGAATATCTGGTAGCCACTCGACTGTCTACCTTGGGCTTGGTACGGTCTTCTTAACAGACATCCATCTGAATCGACAGAAAATGAAATTGAATTTTGTATTAATACCAAAATCGGAGGAGAGTTATAAAAATATACTAATTTTTTGGACTTTGTCGCCACTGTCAACTGAAGTGTGGCCCTACCGAGGCCCTTAGTTTTTTTTTTATCTGGGAAGTAAAATAAATTTTTATCTGAGAAGTAAAATAAACTTAAGCATGCCATCCTTCGGATGGTCCCGAGCCTGTACGATGTCAGGTACTCGTTAAAGACCCCTTCCCTAGGTGATAAAAAATTTAGGGTAGGCAAAATTTAGGACTCCCATAGTAGATTCGGGCTCATGTCCACCAGAGTGAGGAAAGAGCGCTCTGGTAATAATAATAATAATAAATTTATTTCCGTTAAACCAATACACGGAAATAGGATGGGTACGTCAAAAGAATTTATACATTAAGATAGCTTATAAACTAGATTTATAACTAGGTATTTGAGTCTTAACACACGTATGATTAGTAGTAATAACAAAACTATTAAAACAATTAAAATTAAATTAAGAAAAAATGAACAAATAAATACTTAGAAATATATGAGTACATAAAAAAAATAATACATAGATACATTTATAATAAGTAGACACATTTTTCAATTTAATAAAAATTAAGATAACTATTTTTCAAAAAAACTCTTCGGAAGTGTCTCTATCCCAACGATGTTTCGAGACGTTCTTACGTCCCATCATCAGTGCGAGATATAGAAAAAAAAAACAATGTAACTATAACAATATATAAAACAAATAAAAAAATAGGTAGTAGGCGATATGACCTCGTAGTTAAAGCCCTGACATGAGTCATAATAACTTACTAACTGAAACGTGTGCGCGTTCCTAGATTCCTTAACTTTCTGTCAATTATCCATTACTCATACTTCAGTATTTTCTTTTTAATCACAAATACCCCACGCAATAGGGCATTTTAAACTTTATTGTAATTTGTTTCTTTATTTAACGTCACAACGACTTCAGGGACATTAGCGACGACTATTGTGTCTAAATGTCCTCATATTGTTTTGCGTCTTTAAGGAAGTGGATGAGTCCGTTATATTTGTCGGTGGGTATTTGGAGTAGTTTTTTCATGTCAGTCGGCAGTTTGTGTTTTTCTCTTAGAGTGGTGAAGTTTGTGCAGTCAGTCAGTTGTACTGTGAGTTCTGTGCAGTCCTGGTTTGAGGAGAATGTCAGCTGTTCCAGTGTTGTTCAGTTTCTCTTCTGAAGTAGGTCCAAATGTCTTGTGCTGTGTTGACTGTTTGTTGAGGCAAGACAGGGAAGAGTGCTGCGTCTTTTGCAGTCATGTCAGCTCTTTCTTTGCTTACTTTCATTTTTTAATTATTTTCATTTATTGTATGTATATAATTTTTTTTTTATTGGCCTTAAGTACGATGCATATTAGTCATGTCTCTTATATTGTTATTATCTAGTTATTTACAACATCCATGGCCCCGGGAGAGAGTTCTATCTACAAAATAAAACCCCCTCCCGGCTCTACGCTCTAGCCTGCACGGCCACCATGGTCCCCTTTTATTGTTTATTGTAACCTTATAATTCTCTAAGGGTCGTACATTTTGACTTTCAAATAATTTGGAAACACAGTGTGGTCCTGTTTTTGTTGTAGAACTGTAGTGATGAAATAAAAGCTATGATAATGGAGATGTTCGCTGAGACTGGGATTCCCGATTTTCACATGACCTGAGGTCAAGTTTTTCTTTCAGTCACTCATTGTTTAAAAGCTGATCGTCTATTGGTCACCAGGTTGCAAAATGTGAATCACCAGCTATGTACTTCCCCAGCACGAAATATTCAAGAATTTCTCCCTCCAAAGCCAATCGTCAGTTTGGTCTAAAACTCAATATTTTTCTTACATAATGGCTTCTGAATTCTCATTCTAAATTTTTTGTCGATACATTCATTACATCTGCGCGGTATTTGAGACGAAACCCCTTCTATTTGCCAAATTTCGTGGAAAATTAATAGGTCTCTTCCTTATTAAATTTTCGTATGGAAATTTCAAGTCGATTAAATTCATTACAGCGGCAGTTATAGGAATTTGTGTTAAGCCCCCATACTTTTGACTGATTTGGCTGAATATCAATAAGTGTTGTCCTTAGAGGCTTCTGGATACATATATAAAATTTCGTGTTGGTACATTCATTCTATCGGGAGTAATCGTGTTCACAAACACACATATTTTTTTTTTTCATTTTTGGAATCAACAGTTTGGAGAACGTGAAATTCCGTTGAAAACTCCACATCGAATTTTTGACCGAATACATTTCCCTATACTTCGTACAGCTGAGCATGTAAAATATAGTCCGACTTCTCACAAATTTTATTATTGTGTGCTCTGCTTTTTTTTTTTAGGTTGCTCTCTTCATCAGGTTATCTGATATGTGATAAAATATTCTTAAACCTAATTTAAAGAAGGTAACAAGAATAATTAAAATAAAACTGTGTAATAAGTAATTAAACGACTCAAAAATTAAATTTTAAGTATGTCTCAAGTTGGGGAATTAGAAGAACGTATCTGTCCCCATTCATAAAATTTAAAATTTTTAATTTTTGAGCAGTTTTTTTAATACACAGTTTTATTTAATTTATTCATTTTTTTTTTTTTGTAACCCACGTCCGGGCTATAATTACAAACTCATATCGCCTACAACCGGAGCGCTCTTTCCTCGCTAGTTGAGATGCAGTTCGGTGAGATGACGTAGGGTGACTCACCGCGAGTTTCTGCGAAGGTCTGTGTTCGTTTTCACAGTTTTTATGGCGTGAGTTACGATAGCCCCAGTATTTTTCTCATTTTTAACCTTAAGAATGAATTCTCCGTGGGTCTTTCTTTTTTCCAAAATAACTGCTTTTCGATGTATGATAATATATGCAATTACATCGTCGTCGGTATCTTCAGAATCAGATTTTGAATTTAAAATACAATATGCAAATATTGCACTCATTGCACACATGGTCGACATAACGTCACGGACACGCGGTGGCGATAGAGCTGCGCCTTCAATTTTCGCTCTCCTCAGTTCAGGTTTAGTTACTTAGGGTTAGGGGTCAAAAGTAACGAGACTTTTGTAATTTCGCGGGTTGTATTAGTCCGATTCGCGCGATTTTTTCGTTGTTGTTTTGGTAAACATGTCTGAAAAGTATTTGTTCATTGTTAGCCAAACCGGATGTTTAGTCAGCTGTCAAAGAGGTTAAGTGTTTTGGTACAATCGGCGATTATTTATTTGGATCAGAGAATTTGTTTTAAATTTTGCTATAAGAATAGAATAAAGTGCAGCAAAGTTTTAGAAATAATAAATATTGCTTTTGGTGAGTGCTGTGAGTAAAACTAGGGTTTACGAGTGTTATAAAAGCTCGACAAGTGCGGTCGAATGTGAAGGTCATGCTCACTGTTTTTAGATTTAAACGGCATAGCGCACCATGAGTTCTTACCACAAAGTCAATCCGAAAAAATCGCTCGGATTTGTGGCGAAACAATTCATGGCTTTCGCACCACGATAATGAACCTGCTCACACTTCATTGCTAGTTCGTGAATTTTTCGCCAAAAACAACACTAATGATTCCCCAGCCTCCATATTCACCAGACATGGCTCCGTTTGACTTTTTTCTGTTCCCAACAATAAAGAGAACCTTAAAGGGCCGTCGTTTATAGATGAGATTAAAAGCGCATCGCTGAGAGAGCTAAATGCTATCCCAAAGATCGAGTTCCAGAAGTGTTTCGGGGATTGGAAGAAGCGCTTGTATAAGATCTAATGGGGACTATTTTGAAGTGGATAACATTGATATAGACGAATAAATACAATTCTTTTCAAAAACGGAAAATTCCCGTTCTTTTTTTAACACACCTCGTACAGGCTTGTGACCATCGCTTAATGACCCTTCCGAAGGAAATTTTGTTTTTTCTATATTTCGTACATTTTGACGCAAGTATGTGCCGTAATTTCGTGAGTAAAATACACTTCTGGTAGATTTATCATAATTTGAGTTGTAAAGAGGGGAGGGGTTCGACTCAAAAACCCATGTAATGAATGTTTGGACATAATATTTAGTATGTGAATTCAGAAGCACCTATATAAGTCAACTATCGATTTTAGCACAAACGGTCGATTGGTTTTGAAGGGAGGAGTGAAAACATAATTGATTCATCTAACATCATCATCATCATAGGCGCTTCAGCCCGTCAAGAGCCTTGGCCTCCTCCAGGAAATGTCCCCATGCAGCTCTGTCCTGGGCCAGTCTCCACCAGCCCACCGCACCAAACCATCTTGCGTCTCAGTTCACAGTCTCCAGCCATCCTTCTTCTGGGTCGTCCCACTCTTTTCCTACCCTCCTGTGTCACATTCACGAGTTTCCTGGGTATAAGGTCCTCGTTCATCCGTCTTACGAGTCCAGCCCAGCGTAGTCTGGCAACTCTAATCCAGTGGGACAATTTTGGCTCGGTATAGAGTGCTTACAACTCCTGGTTGTGTCGGATGCGCCAAACGCCTTACTCCTGGGTGGGGCCGTAGATCCTGCGGAGTATTCTCCTCTCGAAGATGTCAAGACGCCTATCTTCTGCCAGGGTCCACGTCTCCGACCCGTATGTCAGAACTGGCCTAGTGAAAACGTAATTGATTCATCTAACTAGGGGACTAAATTGTTTTTTTTTTTTTGCAATCTGTGAAATGAACAATTCTCACTATATCAGCCATCTTCCCTGACTATACACTGTTTGTAAATTATTAAGTATAACAAACTCGGGTTTAGACGAAAACATGTAGTATGTATGTGTTGTATCGTATTCCCGCAGATACCTTTATTTTGTTCTGAAAGATCAATCTTAGGTCATAGGCAATGTTAATAGTGTCTTTAAACCAATTAATGTGTTTTTGGAAATTTAAATGCCGCAGAAAATCGAATAAAGACTCATATAATAGAACAATCCTATAACTGAATAAAGACTCCTGCCAGCTGAACAAAGACTCATAATAAAAGAATCCTATAACCATATTAGATTGTCCTACAAAAAATACATACGCCCCGCCCCAGTCTGTTGATTCATTGATTGTCGTTAATTTCCTGTTGGCATAATTCCGCTAAAGAAGTACCTAGCATGCGAGTTATATTGGCCAATAGCTGTCATTCTTATTTTGAGGTTCAATAAATACTTGATGTGAAATAACAATATCCTGTGGGAGAAAGTAAGCCGAGAAGCCTGATAAAGCATTTTCCTTGGTTGAGAAAAATAAATTGCTGATGTCAAAAATATCTAGCCTCAATTATGTTTTCTTCTTTAAAAATATGACTTTAAAATAATTTTCTATAGGGAATTTATATTTCATTTTTACTTATACAACCAAATTACGGTACACCGCCCAAATTTTCCAAATAACCACCTTGATTTTCCTCCTATTCTGGTATATTTCTTTTATTATTTCCCCAGCTAACGAATCGGTGAGAAATTCGATGTTGTTTTCACTGGAATTTCATGTTTTTTTCAGACCCCCTGTCTGTGAACACGATAAAATATATCGATACTAAATTTTATATGTGTATCCAGAACCCCCTAAAGATGACACCTATTGTTTTCAGTCAAATGGGCCAAAGAGAAGAGCTAGAGGGGGGGGGGGGGGGGGGGGGCTTAACACAAGAGCTCTATTAATGAATGTATTCTCACGAAATTTCATATGCAAATTGAAAACCCCATTATGCCGACATCTATTAATTTTTAGCAGTATCGGCCACAGGGAAGAGGTGGAGAGGTCAGAAAGGACTCAACACAGAAATCCCAATAACTGTCATTGTAATGAATATATCGACATGAAATTTCGTATTAAAATTTATAGCCCCATAACGATGACACCTGTAAATTTTCTTCAAAATCGTTCGGGACCAGAGATGGGGAGCTCGGCTCAAGTACCCTAATAACTACCGATGTAATGAATTTATCGATACAAGATTTAGTGTGATCATCAGAAGCCTGTATGTAATTTTTAGTCCGAACGGTCCATTGGTTTTGGAGGGAGGGCGAAAACTTAATTAAATAATTCGTGGGGAGTAACATTACCGGTGATTTTTTAAATAATCTGCTTGTGAAGAATTTATTTTAGTATTTTTTGTTTCTACCTCATGTTTTTGGGACGTACTTAACTAATAGTTTTCTTGTTTTATTTCAGCTTTGGTAAAGTGTGAACTGAATCCCGATGAAGAAGAAGCACAAGGTAAGAAATTTCAATTTGACCGTATGGGGCGGTTACGGCCAGATTACACTTTTTTTAAACTATTTAATATATTAGGTTTTTTTCCAAATTTAAAAAAAAATATAACTTCTCTTCTAGGTGTAGAAATAGGAAATAAAACCTTCAGGACGTCATCCTTCGGATAGCACGTTAAGTTCAAGTTCAATTAAACTTGGTTAGGTAACATTTAGGACTCGTGCAGTAGAGTGTGGCTCTTGTCCACCAGAGGGGTGAAAATCCTTCTGGTTATAGCCGTTATGACCTTGAAGCTAATGCCTGGACATGAGTTACCAAAGCAAACAAACAAACTCACTTCACTTATTTCCAGGTATCCAATAGCAACCAAAGTACTTAGGAGTAGGTTAATTAGTAGTATATTAGGTGTCACTTTTTTTAAAAAGTGAATAAAGTCTATTAGGAAGCTAACATCAGAAAATAGAGTAGACACTTTTATTTAGTTTTTTAGGAATTAGGGAAAGGATTGACCAACGATATAATAAGGAGGAGAGGATGAGGCTTGTGGTCGAATAAAACAAACTTGTGGAATTTCTGCCAAGCTTTCGGCACTGAATGTACCTTCTTCAGGTCCTGTATTGACGTATATAAATTATTATTGCTGAGTTAACGTTATTTTAAAACTTGTGCTCGCTCAGGATCTTCTCTCTGTTTAGATATATTATTTGTTTTAGTGTTTGTAAATTTTCACTCAGGGAATATATGGTTATAATTAGTTTATATTGTTTTCTGTTTAAATATAATATTTCAGTTTGTTTTCATATAAATTATTTTATGTTAATTGTTGGTTTAGTCACATTTATATCATGTCTTTTATTCATATCTACATAAATTAACGCAATATATTTTATATATGTCAATATAGACCCTGAAGAAGGTACACTCAGTGTCGAAAGCTTGTCGGAAATACCACAAGTTTGTTTTATTCGACCACAAGCCTCATCTCTCTTCTTTCTTATTTTTTAGGCTTCATTTAAAAATGTCAATAAAATTTAAAATAAAATTGATAGTGGGATCACTGACACCACTGGCTCTGTAACCGCCCCTAGCCACAGTTTTAGATTGCTTTGTCGTATTATTTATTATTTTGAACTCTCTCTTTCAACATTTTCTTCAGCGTCTGTTGTCTTCAAGATTCAGCATTAATTTGTAATATTCTTTAAACATTTTTTTTTTACAGTTAACACATGTAAGTCCGAACCTCTTTAACTCCAAAACCTCTTCAACTCGTAGACAATTTTATTTCCTTTTTAAAATCACATTAAAGATAAAAAGACAATATTTGTGATATATCTAGGATGATGCACATGCAAAGGCATTTTTGTAGCGCAGAAGAGCAGTCGGTAGAAATGGGGTTTTCAGCTTCAAAGCAGTACCATGGATATATTAACAGTGATCAGACTACGCCATGACTATGTTTGGTCTACTGCTGATGGACTACAACTAGAGTTATGAGAACAACGTGTACAGCGCTAGAGCCATGATATTGGGAATGGAGCCTCTGGATGTTACCAGTCTCGAGCCTAAACAAGATTGGAATTGGGCGTTCGGAGGAGAATATACAAGGATCAAGGTGGTTCTTCTGTTCACGTTGAGGGCACATACGTTGCTTCACAGATGGATCTGATAGAAGGTGGCATCTGGATCTTGAGCCTAGGATTAGAGATAGCAATCCTTGAAGCATGAAGAATGAGCATCCAGTAGAGGAGTAATAAATGGTGACACTGAAGAGGTGAGGAACTTGGCCGGCACACCCCTAGAGATGAACGACACCTAGCCGAAGTCCTTACAACCATGGATCCCATAAAAAAGGGGGGGCGCGGGAGACATACTATTGAATGCAGCCAGAATCTGGCGTTAAATGGTGCCGCCAGCAACCACCGCCATTACGAAACCAACCCCAAAGTTGGTGGTGCAGCTTGGAAAACAACCAACGCTCCTATCCATTTCAGCTGACTGCAAGCAGTCCGACTTTAGCTTTTATCTTCTCCGATAGATCGATCTTAGAAACCTATAAGAAAGTTGGACTCTATTCGCCCCCCGGTTATATATCATAGAAAGGAGATGTCCGCAACTAAAGCCGGTCACATACGATCCGGTCGGCCTGTCCTGAACAGTCCGCCTGATGTCAGGCCGTCGCGTTAGTGGGTTCCGGGCGGACTGACAGTTGCAACTGTACAGGCGGCCGGAGAGAAATCAAAAATACTTCTTCCAAACGGCGGCCGGATGAGTCCACCGCTATGCCGGAACGTGTGTGAGTTCAGTTCTCGTCAGTTCAGTTCAGTCCGTACCACGTGCTCCGAAATAAGGGTTTGGGATAATTTTATTGTATCTCGCGAAAGTGAAATTCATTGCAATTTATGCAAAATCAAGACATTCACATCTTTCGGGGCACTTCAATTCATTTATTTAATCTATGTGAGTTCCTGGGCTAATTCGGCAGACATGATGATCACAGAGGAGGAATTAAGAAGATTTAATTACGGAAGAATCCTTAGATTTGCCAAGGAAAAAAGAAAGCTTAGCGGTTCCGGAGAAGGGATAAGAGCAATAAGTGCCTAGGTCCCCTGGTTCCTCCTTGCGATCTCGAGTTGGAAATCATGAGCTCTGCCAAGAAAGGAAGTTTAGGTTCTCCTGAAATCTTTTTATTGAATCAAGTGGTTTCTCTTTGTCGAAAATTCATTAACGTCATTTCCTTAATCGAAATCTGTACAACTTGAAATATTTTTTCTCTTCTTCCGTTGCCCGAGGTTCGACTTAACAAACATACAAAATAATATAATTATTATATTAATTAAAATTTATTAATTATATATACAGGGACGGATTTATTATGAATTTTTTGAAGGCTATGAGCCTATTTTTGATTTAATAACAATGATTGAGATTGAATTTACAATTTCCTGCATACATTAATTTTTAATTTATACTATACCATGGCGAATGTAGTGACATTTTTGAAATATTGCGCTCTATCCAGTGATTCTCAACCTTTTTCGATATGCCGGCATACTCCTTACCCACAAATTATTTTATACAGGAAGTGAATTAGGCTATTAAATTTTCGAATTAGAGATTTAAAAAAAGGTGGAGAATGTCAATGTTATTAATTTTGAATGTGATCGCATCCATGATTACTCAACAATTCTTTCTTGAATATTCTCAATTATTTAAATATTATTTTAAATTGTTAAAATTAAAAAATAGTATCCATACAATAGGATTCAGCATAACTAATCCTCACATGAGAGGGCGCCGGTAGCTCAGGGATAGCGAGCTTGCCTACTGAACTTGCGGTTCGAAACCCGGCTGGGAGCCCGCCGTCCTTCGGATGGGATCTTAAGCGATGGTTCTCGCTTCAAACCCTAACCTGGGTAGGCAAAATTTCATGTTCATCGGAGTGACGAAAGATCTCTCTGGTAGTAGGCGATATAGTATGTTGAGTAGAAAATACGCAAAAAGGAACAAAGATTTCGTAACAGTTCGTAAAAGACCTCCTTCCCTCGTGTAATCAGTGGTCTTACTTGCGCATTGTCACTTTCACCCTCAGTGAAATCAGTCCCTGTATGTATATATATATATATATATATATATTATGCTATCTATAAGATCTATAAGAAAAATCGGCGCACTTATTTACTTTTTAAATCAATTCCGTCCTCTGGAATTACACCTCGAAATATCTTATTTATGGAATTTACGTGATCAGTCGAAAATTCCGTGTTCTTCGTCACGCGAAATTATATTTTAAAAAAAATCATGTCGGTCTGTGTGTGTGTCTATGAACAAGATAACCTCAGACAGAATAAATATATCGTCATGGACGTTTATATATGCAGAACCCCATAAGGACGGCTCCTATTGATTTTCAGTCAAATAGACCAAGGGGAAAGGGAAGGGAGGGGGAATTAGAGAGAGGCCAACTCAAAAACACTAATAACTGCCAATGTTATGAATGTATCAACAATGTTATGAATGTATCAACAATGTTAAGAATGTATCAACAATGTTATGAATCTATCAACAATGTTATGAATGTATCCCTGAGTAAGATATATTGATTTTCAGCCTAATAAACCAAGGGGAAAGGGAAGGGAGGGGAATTAGAGAGAGGCCAACTCAAAAACACTAATAACTGCCAATGTTATGAATGTATCAACAATGTTATAAATGTATCAACAATGTTATGAATGTATCAACAATGTTATAAATGTATCCCTGAGTAAGACAATTGATTTTATGTCAAACTGGGCGAAGAAGAGAGGAGCTTAGAGAAAGCGCGAAAACGTTTTGCTCGAAATTCTGCATTAAAGGAAAAAAAAGTGCATTAAATAAATTGAAACACTATAAAGATTGCTACTGCAACTATCTATACATATAATTTTGATTAGGTTAAATAATATCACTTCATGATAAATTATTGGGGTCAGACATTTAGTAAACAAAACAAAATTTGATCAGGCATGATAAAGCAACACTAATGTTTAAAAGTCATTTAAAACAAATAAAGTGCGCCGTTTTTTTTTTTCATATTTTATTTATTTTTGTTTGTTTTTTTCAGCAGAGTTCATATTTGTTCTTTATGCAAGTACCTTGGTATTGTCACTAATTGGATCCAAAAAAAATAATTATTTTTTTGACCTACATTTTTATTTATGTTGAATTAAAATTTCACATTTTTGATTTGACTTTTGAAATGCAACATGACATTAGAAACTATTTCCATATCATGCTCTTTGATTACATCCGCAGGATGGAAACTTTAACAAAAATATTTTTGTCAAAATAAAGGAAATCTAAGAGAGCTTCTACACAGTAAATCACTGATTATTTATACAAAGAAAATTTGAAAGTTGAGATTGAATTGGCAGTAAATATAGAAAGAAAGAATAAGATATTTATACTTATAAAATCAATTGTGTCTCAGAAAAATGTGTTCTCTTGATTGGGGAAAAAATAAAAATGTGCTCTTGCAAGTTTGCTACTTTTCCAATTATAAAATTGACTACTGCTAAAATTGAAATGAAAAATATACGTTCAACGTTGGTATACCGTCCTTGTTCATAAAAAATATACATGATATTAAGATTTTTTTTGATGGAAATGTACAAAAAAAAGGAGGTTCTGTGCGATGATTGTTTGTGAAAACCTTGAAATTGACCTTTGTATAATGTCAACTAAAAAATAATCAATTTTTTAAAGTTAATTTTTTGTCTTTACTGCTACTAAGAAGACAATTTATGGATGTTGTATATCTACTGAGGAGAATAGTATGCTTTTACAGAAAGAAATAAGCTTGTGAGAAAAACCTTGAGCACTCCGTCCTTCGGAGGGGACATGTCCGAACAGAGTGAAAAAAAGTTCTCTGGTAATCGGGCGTTCGATACTTATATTGATGAATCACATAACAAACAATACAAGAAATAATGCCGATGATTGGTAGTTCTAAAGAATTGCTATGTGGAGAGGTGAAAGTGGTGAATGCTGAAAGTATCTCTGAAGGAGTGTGACTCCCCTGGTGGGATGTACCACTGATGTTGACACCATACATACTTGCAAAATAATTTGTATTCTAGAAAATATGGCAACAATAATAAAAGCTAAATATGAGAATGCAGAAATTGATATTATGTTTGTGCCATTGCTTCCGAAGCTGTGTTTACTGCACAGCAAATTTTAGAAAATATCTGGCAATAAATACAAAATTTCTACGTTATGAAATAGACACTGATGAGATGGATTGATGGTGTTGCATTTGAAAGGAAATATTAGAAAAACTACAAGAACATCAACCAAAGGTTATGCATAAAGAATCATATTTACGTAGAATCTGTGGTAAGAAGCCTTCTGTGTTTTTCGATTTGCTTGTTTGCTTTTGTTTCAATGTTCAAGTATAATCCCAATTCGGGCAGAAAGATCAAGATATCTACATTTTTCCCCATATTATTAGTCTTAAAAACTGCCACAAAATCCTTCTTACCATAGAGTTTCTGATTGAGGTATGTGTTGAACAAGACTGGAAGTTCAAACTTCTAATTGCTGATTTTTGATTCAAATATAACAAACATTCTATGGACAATTCAGTGATAATTTACCATATATATATATATATATATATATATATATGGTAAATTATCACTGAATTGTAATTATCGTTCTCGCAATATTAGAAAAAAAAAACATATGTATTTTCTGTAGTAATTTATCATTGAAATGAGAAAAATAAGCAGTGAGAATTTTGAGGATCCAATCCTGTTCTGAACGCTTCATTATTGTTTTCAGGTGATTTGCAAAAGGTAAGTGAAAGAGAGAGTTGATTTTTTTCTATTTTTTTTTTTATTTATTTTATTTGATTTTTTTAGTGCATGCTTACCATACTTACTGTGGCTGGTCCCTTAGATTTTTAATTGTTCCTATTTATGTGATGATTTCGATAATTTCGTATTTAATGTTCGATAATCGATAATTTGATTAAGAAAATCGTGAGACCCAACCTGTAATTTTAAACGCGAATTTTAGGATACCGTCTTTTTAAGTGGAGTTTTTGGTTTTTATTTTTGGATTTTGAAAGTGCTTTTAGATTAATTCAGATGATGACAGTTTAATTAATGAAGAAGATAGTAAACATATTAAAAGGCGGATTGTTAATTTGGATGAAAATGAACAAGAAATATGAAATTAAAAAGCCTTTTTTTCTTCGGAAAAAGAGTAAGTTAGGTAAGTACATGTGAAATTAATGTTATTGTGTGAACAGGGTTGCAATGTTGTTGTCTGTTTCAGGGTCGGATAACTCGGATGTGGACACTGATGACGACTCAGACTCGAGTGTGGTTGGAGACGGAGGCAACGTAGATGTAGGAGAGTTCCTCATGCAGGCTACAGGCTCTCTCATGTTCCCCTGGTCCTGCAACAGATGTGGAGAGGCCTTCTCAACGAGGAACCAGTACCAGGACCATAGGAGGAACTGCTTTGAGGTCCCTCTAGACCACTTTTGGAAATGTGAGCAGTGTCCCAACACGTACAAGAACAAGAAGGACCTCATACGTCATCTCAACTACTGTGGGAAGAATCAACCAAGACTGGTGTGTGATAGGTGCAACCGCACCTACAAGTATGACCGAGGACTGAAGCGGCATCAACAGTACTGTGGGACTGACGTCAAACCGCTCCAGTGTCTCGAGTGCAACAAAACGTACAAGTACAAGAGGGGACTGCGACGTCATCAACGGAGATGCGCCATCTTCAGGGCTCTCAGCTTCCTTCAGCCGCAGACAGGGGAGGTCATAGCCCCAGTGCATCAGAGTGATGGAGCGGTGCAGTCCGGCCCTCCAGCCGCTCACCCACGCACACCCTCCGATGCAGCTGTCCTCCTCGAAGTGGTGAAGGAGAAGCGGATCTCGCTGCCCAAGTCGCCCTGCGTGGCTCACCTGGTCTGTGGCTGCGGCCGGGTCTACAAGTATGAGAAGGCCTTCCTCAAACACAAGCACATCTGTAGCGGGACTCCGCCTGCCGGCCCGGAGGGTGCCGCCGCCTCCATAGCCCCTGCCGCTTCCATGGAACCTAAGGAAGAGGATCCCTCCACCCAGGATCTCCCCATGGAGACCCCGCCGGAGACCCCCATGGAAGACACCGACCAACTGGAGGAGGAAGACCAGAAGCCTGTCATCACCGAAGACCACAAATAGCATCTACTCTCCGCTCTGTCCCTCTCAACATCTGTGCCTTCGATAGTTTTAATAGTTGAATGAATATATTTTTATTGTCATTACTGAGATATCATGTACATTTTAATTTCTGCACTATTAATATTTTACTTATGTATCTTTCAAAAAGATTTTTTAAATAATTAAGTTAAAAATTAACAGAAGTTTGAATCACTTAGTTGAATATTGTGTGAAGAGTATAATAAAATGTATACAGTTGTTAGCTATGTATGTTTTTGTATATTGCGTATGTCCGGGATTGGAACGTACATGGAGAGGGAAGTAGGGGGAGGAGGGAAGGAGAACTCTACTACCTGTCTTGAAACATCTGTCCAACCTTTAACTGAATCCTCTATATATATATATATTTCCATTTGAAAAACATTGAATCATATTAAAAATATTTTTCCAGGTTAACTTGAAGCTAAACCACCTTAACTTGGTAGGTAGAACATGGGCGGCTTGCCGCGTCTTCCGATCCCGGACAAACCATTCATATATTATTTTAATTTATTATTATAAATGATTCAACATATTTTTGGCACAAGTGATTAAAGTGCCTTAATTAGATTTGATTTCCTTTCAAGTATACTAATTGAAGTATCGTTTAGTTTTGCACATACCTGTTGGTTGGTTTCAGTCCGCCCAAACTGCTACGGTGCTACTTTTGTAACGTTGCCTTCAAATACATATGTTTTTTCCTTCTTTTTTTTTTTCGTTTAATAAAAAGAAAATTTTATATATTTCTTCCGCCTCATATTATGTAATTTCATGGGAGGTAATAACGTTGCCGTTGAGCGCCGCTTCAATAAATATACATGAATGTAATATTTTTATTTTTATTACATTAATATCGCTGTTCGGAAGGAGGATAATGTGTTTCTTAGGCTTTTCAATGGTTAATATTTGCGGCAACATACAGAGATGTCGCTTCTTCACCAATATTTCGGAACGACCACGCGACCTCTTCCTCAGGTCACATTGATCGTTCTCCTGTCGTTCACTGTCACCTGAGCAAAGGCTGTGTAATCCTTTCGAAATTTTTATCAGTCAAGAAGTGGCACCTTTGAAGAGAAAGTTGCCGCTAGTATGAATCAACTGTCAGACATAAAGGGCTCCCGATTCTTCATTGATATTTCGTGGCGAACTCATGTTCCCTTCTTCAGATTCGGGCATTGGTCGTGTATTGTCAGTTGAGCAAAGGCTATGGAATCGTTCCAAAATTTCTTGGGTTATAAAGCCCCCTCCCAAATTTTGAAGAAACATTTAATATGTATCTATTGTCAGGTACACAGCTCCCTGTTCTCATAACCTCACGTAGCCTAGGTAAACACTAATATGACTCGGTTGTGAGGGCCATAAAAAAGGACTCCCAAACTGCAACACCACACAATTTCTGGAGGTTTGGAGTTGGGGGGTAAACACTTTTCTCAATGAGTTGATTAGGGTGTTTTTTTCCATTTCCTCAGGTGGAGGAGTACGATAATTATTTAAAATTGTTCAGGTAACATAAAAAAATTAAATGGTAGCATTGAAAATCATTGAAAACCAGTTTTCAAGCTCTACTGAAAAGTTGCAAAAATTGAGTTGTGTGGTGTTGCAGTTTGGGAGACGATATATATGTCAGCGTCAAATAACGTAACACGGAAAGCCTGGTCACTTCATTCAAAATTGGCATGTAATAAGTGCGAAAAATTGGTACTTGTTTATTTTATTGCATCAACGAGGTCCTACTCATATGTATTCTAATCATTTGATGAACTATTTGATTGATTCATATGCATTGTCATGCTAATTCCACTGGAAATCATAAATCTAATAATTTGATAATGTTAAATTTTTATTCTTTTGAATATAGGTCATATAATTACTGTAACTCATGCTCGAGGTCATGTCGCCTACTACCAGAACACTTTTTTTGTCACACTCTGGTGGACATGAGCCCACCTTTGTGGGATTCATATTTATTAAATATTAATAAACAAGTATCTGCCGTCTTTTCGTGAAATGACTGGGTTTTTCTTGAAGTGACTTGTTGACGCTATTTGAGGCAGACGTATTACATTTATCTGATAAAACTCATTATTTATCCCTTTTGTCTTTCCTCTGCCCACCCCCGAATATAAAGCAACTCGACAGATGGCACCGCAGTAGTAGCAGGGTTATAGAAGCTTAATATATATCAAATTTACGTTAAAATATAATATAATATCTTGTATAAATAAATTGTATGTATATTATTATGAATGTTACTTCATGTTGGTTCGGGATCATGTCGCTTGTTTGGTTACGTATATTCTCTAATTCGTCTACGTTCACTAAATTACATTCGTAAGTATTACATCTATGTTTCGTACTTTAACGTATCTTCGCCAATTTCCTTACAAAACTTAAGGTTCACAAAGTCCACATTATCCTAATGGATTCGTAATTTTATTGTTAATTTCACTAAGGCTTGTCTCACAGATTGGTCTTTCACTTTTATACTACTTAACTGGGAGTTTAGGAAAAACTAGTTCAAAAATTTGTTTATTTTTCTTTTTTTTCTACAGGAATTTCGTTATTTTTTGACCTCTTGAGTTCACGTTTTCAATCTAATATATATAAATATATGCATATGTCCAATATCTACCAGGCAAATGGATGTATCGATTCGAAATTTAAAATTAGTGACCTTTTCGTACTTAGCATTCAAAAGTAACAAATAATACTGGAATTGTTAAGAAGGTTTTTTTCTTCTGCTCTTTAATTAATAGGAGAAATCCGTGAAGAAAACGGCGCTAGGGTGTCATGTGTATGTAATAAAGCAAGCGATAAACGTTTTAGAACAATGTAAAAATGTTAGGTTGGATATATGTACATAAATTAATCTTTTTTTTTTTTTAACAAATAATTTATTATAAGTATTTTTGAAGGGGAGAAAATGTAATTGAAAAATATTATTGAAAAAAAAAAATATTTATGTATAAAAACTAAAAATGAATAATACATATAAGAAATATTTTTTAAAAATTCTGTAATATAAAGAGGGTATAAAATGAATATTGCACCAATATTTATATGTAAATGGTTATTTACGTTATTATTTATATGTTATTGTATAAATGCAGTTGTTCTTTTAAAACATTTTTTTTTGTAGTTTGCAATCTTATTTTTTCACTTTGTATAACTGAATGTATTTTTATGGTCATATGCCATTATGAACTGAATGCAATATATAAGAATTGATTGTTAAATATACCATGGTAAGCTGGATAAGTGATGCATTATTTCAAACATTCTCAATTATTGACATTTTGAATAAATTTTATAGACATCTATATTTAAATTGGGGCATCCGAAAATGATCATATATTCTGAGGGAATTCTTCATATGTGACGTTCCATTGTCTTTTTTTTTTTTTTTATGATTCTTCTAGATACTTTTGAACAAATTTCTAAAATAAGTTATCTGCGTGACATCTTTAATAAGGGATAACTTTTCCACTTTGTTATTATTTATTTTAATTTGATCGTTTAACGTAAAATACCCCATGAGCACGTCGTCCTTCGGACGGGACTTTCAGCGATAGTCCCGAAGACCCCCTACCCTTGGTGAATAAACCTGGGTAAGCAAAATTTTGGACTCCGAGAGTCGGGCTCGTGTCCACCAAAGCGATGAAAGAGCGCTCTGGTAGTAGGCGATATGACCTAGTATTTAAAGCCTGGACATGAGCCACAATAACTAATTAAAACACAATTATTTATTTTAACATTTTATATTTCTTTGGTTTATAGCATATATATTTAATTATATCCCTTCTCATCACTGTTCCTATTGGCATGCGACCATCCAAAAATTATTTTAATTTTATTTTTTAGCACTGCTGATTAAATTGTATTAATATCGTTTAACAAGTTACTTAATTGTTTTGACTATTCTATTACAATATTTGTGGTATATATATATATAATAAAATTGTAATATATATGTATATAAATAAAACAGTTGTTAAAAATTAACTGAATTATTTTACCTAACCTAAGTGTATTATATCAGTTATGTTAAATAAATGAATGAAATTTAATTTATTAACTTCATTATTATTTTGCTAAAGACAAATTCATAGTAAATTGGTTCTCCAAATCAGAGAGACGTTAGAGACCTGTGGTCTGATTGAACCTCGAGAAGACAACATTTGAGATTTCTCATGTCCGCCAGAGCGACGAAAGATGAGTTGAAATTGTCTCAATTTCATATAATTCACTATAAAACAAAATTATCTTCCTAATGTTCAGACATTTTTATGTTTTTTTTTTTAATTTTGATACACATTGTTGACAATTTATGCCATACAGAATTATACAATACAATCGGCATATAAACATTTAAATACATTTCTAAGTGTAATAAAGTTTGTATTTTTAAATTTGTAGCTCGTTTATTTATCATTAACATGAATTAATCAAACAGTCCTGGTTTCCTCATGCCCTAATGAGTGAATTTTATTTTTGGGCAGTCTAATTACAGGGTAAGTTATTTAATTATGAAAATAATCGGTTTGTCCGTTGTAAGAGACCCATCAAAAACGTGTTTCTTACTAAATACAATTCGCTTGAATATAAATTTAGTTTTAAATAAAATAATTATTTATTAATGATAAAGAAAAACAAGGTTTTTAAAAAATATTGTATATTTCACAAAATACTCGTATATGGGAGAGTACTTACGGTATTTGTTTTCATCTTCAGCCACAACTTAACAAATACTAAGTGGAAGTTCAGTAAGTTCACATTCCGAACTTAATGAACATAAAAGGGACGTTTTCAGCCTCCACTGTCCCTTTCTCCTGTAAAGTCTCAACTTGAAAAACATTAACACCATTATTATTACATTAAAAACATTAGCAGGGGAAAACATAGTCTGTGAAAGAGACGACAGTAGGGAATGTAAACTTATTGAACTTCAACTTAGTATTTAAGTCGTGGCTCAAGATGGTAGCAATACCGAAAGTACTCCCATATATTTTGTGAAATAGACAATATTAAAAAAAAAAAAGTAACGTTTTTCTTTATTTTTTATTCATTTATTATTTCTTTTGTTAATCTTTTAGATTCGTATATCTGTTTCTTTTCCTATTGTTATATTGGATAAGGGATGGTTGATTCATATGACTTTTCTATAACAATATTATTTTTTTTTACAAAAATTCTTTCAAAAAAAAAAAACATAATATACCTATGAAAGAGAATATAATTTTATTATTTTTTTTTTTAAAATAAAAACGAAAAGTAAATATTGTATGAAATTGTGTACATAAGTCTACTATCAATCAATTGTATTATTTTTATTTTTATACGATAATTTGGACCTAATTATGTGGAAAATAATAAATCAAAATTATTTTTATTGCTTTATTGCCTATTTTCTTCATTCTTCTACATACTTACGGACCAAATTGTTTATAATTGTTTCTTAATTCATGTAAATTGAAGATAGTTATTGGATTTAGTTATGAACTATATTTTATATACTAAAAAAAATGTATGCTATTATTAACATATTGCTGGTATATGTATTTCCAATACATTATTTAAAAAAATAATTTCATTTAATAATAATATTTTTTTTTTCAATAGTGAAACTGGCTGTGATAATATGTACAGTTATATTACAGCGATCAAAAATGTTAAATTTTTTTTGTTTTGTTTCCTTGTGAGTTTTTTGTTATTAGACAATGAAAGTTTTCTTTCTTTTTATTTAATTTGTATATTTTTTTGTTTAATTAATAAGAGGACAGATTATTTTTTCAAGTTTGTTTCAATAGGAATTAATAAATAAACCAAACTATTTTTTGAAATATTGTCTATTCCACTAAAGATATTTATAAAAATACAACTACCGGTTTCGTCCTTACACCATCGTCAGGTCTAGTTATGAACTGACTAGACCTGACGATGGTGTAAGGCCGAAACCGGTAGTTGTATTTTTATAAATATCTGTAGTGGAATAGACAATATTTTAAAAAATAGTTTGTTTTATTTATTTATTACAAATTCCACAATATGTCCGCGTTCCTCAACTTTGAAGTTGTCAATAGGAATTGTTCAATTTTTGAATGGATGTTTTTTCTAGGAACAATTTTTTTTATATTGTTCAAGAATAACATTCCCACCCAGTATAAAAAAATAAAGTTCAAATGTTCTTGTTCGCTTTAAGCTCTTGATACAAAATTCATTATTTTCTAGATTTTGAAATGATATGAACCCATTAAAAAAAAACAATTAATGAGCAAAATTGGTTAGGACACACTCAGGAATAGACTCTGGACAAAACGCTTTACGTTTCTTGTAATGATTTGTAATTTGATGACGGTCAATGTTGTTTATGTCACATCACAACATTGCATTCAGTATTTTGATTTGAGAGCTTTATAGTACGGGAACAATAATTGTTTTTTAGAAAGTTTCCAGGCCGGAACAATATCCAGAACAAATGAAATGTTTTTGAACTTTTGTTTTTTGTTCAGCATTAACTCCTCCATTAGGGAATTTTTCTTTTGAAAATTGACTTATACCTCTTTTTATTTTCAATGGTACATGTAAAGCGTTAAGAGTCCATATTCAAATTTTATCTGCTCAGCTAATGACAGGAAAGCACTTCTGTTAAATTGTGAGGAGAGGGAAATTTGATAGGGAGTGGGGGCGGTGATGCTGATGAGTATAAAGACGACACCTATCGATTTTCAGCCAAATCGCCCAAAAGGAAGGGAAGATTAGGGGGATGCTTAACACAAAAACTCTAATAACTGCCGTTGTAATGATTGCATTGACACGAAATTTCATATTTAAATTCAAACCCCTATAAGAACGACACCTATCAATTTTCAACAGAATCAGGCGGAAGGGGAGGAGTAGATCAGGGATGGGGGGCTCAACTCAAAAATCCCAATAACTAATATCTACTCAAAATTTAGTTAGAGTATTCAGAAGCCACTATATAAGTCAAATATTGAGTTTTAGCCCAAACGATGGATGGATTGGCTTCGGAGGGAGAGCGGAGACGTAGTTTATTATACTGGGGAAGTAGTAGTAGATTCACCACCGACTTTTCTAATTGTCTATTGTTTTAATAATTTTGTGAAAAAAAATTAATAATGGTCATAGATATAAATCTTTTTGAATTTCCCGCTTCTCCGTTTAACCGTTGAGCTCCATAGCCCGATGTTTTTGTTATTTATCAGGTTTTGGTTTTTTTTTTTTTTTTTAATGGATCAGATAATTTGTATTACAATTTAATGTATATTTTTTATTTTTTAAATAGTACAAATATGTAATTTAAAATTAGTTTTATTAGAATATCAGAAAAGGCAAGTTCACAAGTTTTTTTTTGTTTAAATAATATTTTTAAGACTGAAAAAAAAGTTAAAATCGAAGAGAAGAAATTACAAAAAAAAAAATAATTAATAATAACTTTTCTTACTTTAATCGCCAAAGTATATTTTTTATGTAATTAATTTCATTGTCTTCATTATTGTTATTATAATCATTATTGCTGGAGTTAATTTTCAAAATGTGTTAACTGAATAAAAATAATAAAACTTTGAATCTTAATTTTTTTAAAATATTTGCTCTTTTTTGGCTCAAGTTTTTTATTTAATTTATTTATTTTTTATTTAATATTTTATGAATTTGAATTCACTCTATTAAACGGAGAATGTTTATTTAATTTTTTAAAGATTATAATTCTTGTCAGTTAGTAGACATTTTGAATATTCATTCTTTTTTTTTTTTTTTTTTTAAATTTATACTATTGGAGTAAAAGGTATATATTTATATGTATGTATGTACTAAAAATATATTTGATTAAAGCTGATATTATATTTGTAAATATTTGTATACTCAGTTATGTAGACAATTTTCAAAATGGTTTCATGAATAAATTAATATATTATGGTTGTATTGTGTTTTTTATTTATTATATTTTCCTTTCCTTTTATGTAGTACTTAGATTTTGAAAAGACTGTACCTTAGTATCAAAAAGGTTGCATATTAATATAAAGTTCAGATAAATTATAGATTCTGATCATGGGACTACTTCCCGAAATGCTTATAATTGCTGGCAAAAATAAATGGGAAAAGTGATGCTGTAATAATATAGAGGGGCTCAGTAGTGTGCGTGTTTGCTTACTGAGTTCAAGATTGTTGGTTCGAAACCCGACCGAGGTCGTTGGGTTTTTTTTTTTTGGAAGAGGTGAAAAAATCTTTATCCGCTCTTCCGATGGGACATTGCGATAGTCCCGAGCCTGTACGATGTCAGGTACTCGTTAAAGACTCCTATTCTAGGTGAATAAAAATTTAGGACTCCCATAGTATGGAGTCGGGGGGCGCATGTCCACGAGAACGACGAAAGAGCGCTCTGGTCGTAGGTAATATGACCTCGATGTTAAAAGCCCGGGCATGAGTCATAATAACTTACTTTAATAATATATTATATATAAACTATTTTACTGTGTAATGTAGACCTATCTTAGATGTATATGAGATCTTTGTTGAGCACACTTATTCTCCAAAAACTCTTTCGAAGTTCTGGAGGACGTGAGCCTGACTTTTACTATAGGAGTTCCAAGTTTTGTCTATCTTAAATATTCACGTGGGCTAGGGGTTTTTAAAGAGTACCTGACATCGCGTATGCTCAGGACCATCGCTTAAACTCCCACCCGAAGGGAGACGTCCCTCTGAAAAAAGTTTTCATCTCGCAGATAAAAAAGCCTAAGGGTCTCGACTGGGTTTCGAACCCGCGATCCTAAACTCACTAAGCAAACACGGAACTGGCACCCTCTTAGGGAGTATATATAATATATTTATGATATAATATGATTTAGGGAGAAGGCGACAACAGTGTAAGCTTGTAAAAGCTCTCGCCCGATGCCAATGTTCTTTCGAAAATTTATCGAAATATTTCCTGTCAAGTTCTTGATTGCAGTTAACTACTCTCTTGAATAGACTATCTTTTTGCGATCGTTCAAAATTTAAGGTATTTTTTTGTGGGTTTATTTGTATGCTTATTTCTATGGTCACAGAGAATACATTGTTAAGTCTAAATTCGTAACTTTTCAGGGCAGCATTTTTTTACTTTTGCATTAATCTTGTAAATCCAATTTTTAGAATAAATAAATTATATTAGCATCATTATTAATCATATACCTTCTAAATCTATAGGAGTGAATGAAAATTAATATTGTTAATCCTTTCTTGGATTTTCCCTTAGTTACCTAATCATTCCCCATCACTTACCTAATTATTATTTATAATTATATAGTATATTTACATCACACACCTCATTTTTATACACACTTACCTAATTATTAACCATATTTTTTGAAATACTCGTGAATGATGCTTCTCTAAAGTTGAGCAAGTTGATTTAACCGAAAACTCCTCTTCACTTGGAATAGTCTAATTGTTAAATGCAGTTATCTCGTGAATGATTCCTCAAAGAAGTAGGTTAAGTTGATTTAACCGAGACTATACACAATTTTACGAGATACCAAGAAACCCACATCTTTATAATTCCGAAAGTAATAGAGTTCTGAGCTCCCAACTTCTTCACAGTGTGCAGATGGCTTGGGAGATCATCACAGAACACTTAACTCATTTGGGCCATTTTTCGACTTAACAACTTATTCCCTGTGACCATAGATTTGTCAGGTAAAGTGGATATTAAATAACCCTGATACAGACATTTTTATTTAATTTAATTTTGAACATTAATCTTTTGTTTAGTGTGGAGGGGAATTTAGTGCATATAATTTTAGTTCAGTATTTTGTTAAAAAAAACCTTCCCCGCGCAACCCTTACAACAAACATAAGATAGCTGAGGATGGCTTAGCTTATCTTTCTGGTGGATCCCCCCCGACTTTAAGCCATAGTGAACCCATGATTGCTAAGTTGGCCTCCAAAGTATACGATAACGAATAACAAATTCTTTGAACAACTAAGGCTCGATCGATGTTAATGACTCAATGGCAACACGCAAAGCCCCCACTCCTTTTTTTCTCCTAATTTTATCCTAAACATTTTATTTTTCCCTTTACACTCAATTATTTGTTTAAACTGACGAGTAAAAAATAAAGAAAAGTTTTTTAAAAATATTGTCTATTACACAAAATATATAGGAGTACTTTCGGTATTGCTAACATCTTCAGCCACGATTTAACAAATACATAAATTCTTTATTTTTTATTATGTGTTTCACAGTATCTCTGCAGAAAATGTTAAGTAGTTATTAGTGTTTGTGTTAAGCCTCTCCTCTAGTCCCCCCCCCCCCCCCCCTTCCCTCTGGCCGATCTGGCTGAAAGTCAATAGGTGTCATCTTTTAATGGTTCTGGATAAACACAGACACAGACACACACTTCCTATTTCAGTTATACGACTCACGCCCGGGCTTTAACTAGAAGGGAGTCGCTTACTACCAGAGCGCTCTTTCGTCACTCTGGTGAACATGAGCCCGATTACTATGGGAGTCCTAAATTTTTATTCACCTAGGATAGGGGTCTTTCTTTAACTAGTACCTGACATCGTAATTGCAGGTGACTAAACCTGGTTAGGAAAAATTTTGGACTACCATTGTAGTGTCAGGCTCATGTTCACCAAAGCGATGAAAGAGAGCTCCAGCAGTTGGCAATATTACCTCTTAGTTAAGCCAGGGCATGAGTCGTAACTTCATTTTTTCTCTTGTTGTTCGGTTAATATTCCTGCGGTGATTAAGATTCGGAACGATGAAATTGTCGAATTTTCATGACAGAGGGCATTCATCAAATCTATATTAATTTAACTCAACGCCATGTTTCCTTGCGGAACCTTTCAGTGTGTCTCCTGGTCGTATTTCTTTGTTATATATATATATTTTAAACGTTACTTGGGATGAACGATAGTCGATAGTTGGCGAATATCGATAGACCGACATATCTGTGGAAACCTATCGATAGTTCAGTAAGTTGCCGCTTTTCATGCAAAATACTTTCCAATTCAAATATATTATAATTTGATTATTTTATTTTTATTTTTTTCATGTACATCTACCTAATTTAAATTATTCTATGTTATGGAGGATGAAAGGGGAATAAAATATCAATCTAATAAGTAAAGTTTGTTCTTTCAAATCGAACTTTTATTATATGGAAATAATCGCATTAAATATAACACTTGGCAAGAATATTAAGACATTATTTTATAATGTTTTATTTATTCTACAATCTGTACAAAAACAATAAGTAGAAGTGCTGACTATAAAAATACATATATACAGGTAATACATAATATATGAATATGTGGAAAGAAATGAATATGTACAAAATAATAGCAAATATATACAAAATAAATAAAATATGTACAAAATAATTATTTTACATTAATTAAAGTTCAAAAACACTTTTTGTAGATGATCAAAAAACAATCAAGTAGGTACAATTGCATTAAATTCAACAATTCTTATTTCAACAACTTTTATAAAATAATTACTAAGATTAGTTTATTTTTTTGTATTTGTTTTTTAAATTTTTATTTATTTATTTTTTGTTAAATACACGTATCCCCTGTAATGAAGGAAAATTAATATAGGAGCTACTTGGACCATTTTTAAATAGTTAATAATAGGACGGGGTCCTTATGCTCTGAGAGAGGAAAGTTGTGTCAATTTTCGTTTGATTTCGGCCAAAATCTAATCAGACCTAAATTAGAACATGTGACTCCTTCATTCCAAATTTCATAGTTACAATAGTTTTTGTGGTAGAGAGCTCACAACTTTTCAATGACATCCAGACAGAAATACGCACAGACTTCATCGCGAAAATGATCAAAACGTATTCAGGGGACCTTGAAACGTGAAAATCAGTTGAAGCCTATCTATGATCAATCTCTCAACAAACCGAGTTTATTTATTTTTTTATACTTGGCAAGAAAACCATTCTTAATAATATGATAATTAATTATTTTTCAGGATCAAATGATCTCAACGTTGACAAATTAGAATATTCAGAAACCACAAGAGGGAATCCTCGACTGCTTCATCTAGGTCATCAGTATACAAAGAAATATAACCTAAAAAATGGAACAACCCATTGGAGATGCGTAAATCGAACTTGTCATGGGCGAATATCAATTGACGCAAACGGTAAGATAGTGAAGTTGTGTCATCACGAATGTCTCCCAGACTTGGCTGCAAATCAGGTCGACAAGTGGGTGTCTTCAGTGAAGAAACGGGTCAAGGAAGAGCAGACTCCCATCCCAGTGATATATCAAGAAGAACTGGCAGGGGTTGGACAACTGACCGTCAACATGCCGAGCTTCTCGTCTGTCAAGTCGACCATGTACAAGGCCAGAAAGTCCAGCAGAGAAGATAATTGAGGGAGTTGAGTGAATCGCCAGCAATGTACTTCCCCATCGTGAATTCATCAACTAAATTTTCGTTCTCTGGTGTCTTATTCTGGGGCTAACGAATCATCATTTCTACATTCCTTACATCAACAATTGAAGACACGAATGGAAGAGGGTGTTATGTATATAATTCAAGTAATATACTTAATATGCTTTAAAATGTGGTGGAAAGGGTTAGCTGAGAGAGTTGAGTACCACCGACATTAGTATTTTAAACGCAACCCCGCTTCAGAAGTGACATAAATGAAAAAAAATTTACAACAAACATGAAGAAATTCTAAAAGCTCATATTAATGCTGCCCTTTCTAATAGGAAAAAAATCGTCGGTAAATCACTGGCTATGTACTTCTCCAGCAGGAATTAATCAATTACTCATTCGTTCCTCCTTCAATGCCAATATTTTGGACTAAAACTCATTACAGTAGAACCTCTATAAGTCGAACATCAAGGGAGACGCCAAAAAATTCGAGTTATAGAGTTTTCGACTTATGGAGGATTTTGACCTAGACGGATTTTGATTCGACTTGTAAAGGTTAAGATTCATTCTAACTAATTTTGAGTTAGAGAGGTGAAATAAATAAAAATTCAAGTTACAGAGGTAACAAACATATTTATATTTATTATAAATCAACATTATTTCAAAACATCCTTAAAATAAAAAATACGTAGTATATGTAGGTATTAAAAAAAGTCAGTAATTTTTTTTTTGCTTTAGATAATTGCTAATCCTATTTAGGTATTGTATACTCCTAAATTGTTTTCTAAGAAACAATGGTGTACATTGTCGGCAAATTCTTAAAGTCGGTAACTTATTTTTCTTCGAGCTATAGAGGTAATAAGTTTAAAATAATCGAGTTGTAAAGGTTGTAAAATAAAACATTGCTATGTTCGAGATACAGAGGTCCAATTTATTTTTTCGAGTTATAGAGGGGAAATATGTACCAAAATGGCTTGTAGGGGCTCACTGATTATTTCGACTAATAAAGGGTTGAGATTTCGAGTAATGGAGGTTTTGGGGCTTGAAGGGAAAGGAAAAAAACTTTTTTTTCGAGTTTTGGAGGTTCGACTTAAAGAGGTTCTACTGTACTTGACATAGTGCATTCATCATACTGAATTTTATGCCGATACATTCATTACATTGGCAGTTATTAGGTATTTGAGACGAGCGCCCCTCTCTGGCCCCCTCCCCCCTCCCTCTTCCCTTGTGGGGTATAAAAAAAAACTTGAGCACGCCGTCCTTCGGACGAGTATCTGACATCGTACCGGCTCTAAGGGCCTCGGTCGGGTTTTGAACTCGGTAAGCAAGCACGCATACCACTGAGCTACCGGCGCCCTCAGTTATTAGAGTTTTTGTGTTAAGCCTCTCCCCTAATCCCCCCTTCATACCCTTAAGCCGATTCGATTGAAAATCAGTAGATATCGTTCTTATGGGGTTCTGTATACATATATAAAATTTCGTGTAGATATACAGACAGGATTTTTTTTTCCATTTCTGGAATCACAGGTGGTCGGAAAACGTGAAAATTGAGTAGGAATCTCAACATCGAATTTCAGATTACATAACTTCCCCTATACTGTGTAGTTACCAAGGTAACTAAACGTTTTAGTGGATGGAGAAGGCTTCTGAATAGCTAATATCTGTCTTATTAGACTAATGTTTAAATAAAACGTCAAGCCTCGTTTCACCATCTCTGATTAAAGAGAGCCATGTCGTTTAGTTGCATTTAATCAGAGGAAACATTATGATTAAAGTAAGATAACCAGCGGTTAGAACTAATCACCTATTTTTTAAAGATAAGATGATTTAATCATGATTAAAGCGACGCCCGCTCATTTGGCTAAATTGAATTCAACCTCAAAACAGAGAAATGTTCTGATGATGGTGATGGTAGTTCTGTGTTTCTGTCATCATATAATGAAGTTATTCATATGATCGCGAATGATGAAACCACCACCTCAGCATTGTGATCAAAACAATAATTTCGATTTTTTCTATTCATAAGAGAAATCATTTACAAGTTTTTTTTACATTCTACAACGTTTGAGAATTTAGTAACATTTTTTTTCAAATGCTCTCATTCACATTGTAAATTTATAATAAAATGTTATGTATTTTCTGATTTTTTTAGTTTTTATTTACAAATATGTACTTACAACTGTATAAATAATATATACACCAAGCAAAGTTGCTTAAAGAGTAAAATATTGCATTGTCAAAATGTCAAGAGGGGAGAAATCACTCAGTGGTGACACTCCCTAGGCACTAAGTTGCACTAATTCATAACTCACTGTCACTGCTGCTACTAAGGAGGTCTCTAGGCCATTGGCGCTTAAGGCGTCGTTGAGGAAGTGTGACAGAATAGAGGATTACCATGGACACTCAGGGAGGAAAATAACTTTTTGTACTTGGATTTAGCTATTTCCGTGACGTAGAGAATGCTGAGGTCAGTATGGAGGATCTCAATTTAATATAATGTATACAAATTATCTATGAAGTGTAAAAAATACAAAACAAGTTCATTGTTGGCAACAAAATGTAAGCAACGCGATTAGATTACAAATGACCAATTTTCTTAAAGTTATTTCTTATTGCAAATTTTCACAAAAAAAAAAAATTAATAGTCATCTAATGCATTCTGTCGCCTCCTATGAGAACTATCACAATGCATTCTGTCGCCTCCTATGAGAACTATCACGTGTCTATCGACCAGATAGCATAGGTGTTACGAACGCACTTCGCGTCTCACTAATAAGACCAACATTTGATATTGGAACATTTACTGTTATCCTCGAATAAATCTTCAATTATGATTGCTTAATTAATGTTGGTGAAAAGTAAAAATATATATTTTGGGCGAAGCGCATGATTTTAGGATTTTTATATGCTTCAAAGTAATTAATGTCAAAAAAATGAAAATAAGGTTTGACACTCTTGTCAAGATAATGACGTACAAGATTAGTTTCCAAGGTATGTTTGTAGTACCAAAATGTATGTATTAAAATTTTCATAAAATAATTATGGTTTTTGGCCTGGGTTCCATGATTATTGTGTATTATTTATTGGTGTTTTCACCAGGATGTGGTAGCTACTAGCCTCTGTAAAAATATCCCACTGTTTGTGTGCGAATTTAAGTCAGGACTAGTGGTTTAAGTAGCTACTTCGTGAGGGAAGACTTTACCTTCAGGTGCCTGGTATTTATTCAATAAAAAAAAAAAGAGAATGATTAAATATTTTTATGCTCAAGTTTGAAAATTATCTGAATGATACAAATTCCTTTGGTACGCACTTCTTCGGATCGGACTTCAAACGATGGTCCCGAGCCTACGCAATGTATGGTTAAAGATGTCTACTCTAATTAGAAGCTGATCAAGGAAAATTTAGGCTTCCTATAGTTGGGTCATGCTCATGTCAACCAGAGCGGCAAATAGCCCGGGCATGAGTCACAAAAACAAACTAACAATTCATGTAGGAATTCAATTTTGATAGAACTTATAAATTAAAATAATTGATCCTACTTTATGTTAGTTGTTATGATTCATACCCGGGCTTTAACTACAAGGTCATGTCGCTTTCTACCTAGAGCGCTCCTTCGTCTCTGGTGGAGATGAGCTCAACCCCACCATGGGGGAGCCCTAAATTTTTATTCACCTGAGGTAGAGGTCTTTAACGAGTACCTGACATCTTATAGGCTCGGGACCATCGCTTATGTCAAATCGCGATGTTGAGATCAGTAAGCAAGCACGCATGCCACTGAGCTACCGACGCCCTCTCCTACCTTATGTATGAACTCCAAATGACATGAAATTAAGTAAAATATTTTATTTTGATGACTGATTTTCCCACTTTTTACATATTGTTTTTTTTTCTTTTTTTTTTTTTTAATAATTACAGCAATAAATTGGATTAAAACCAAGACATCTTTACGCCAAGGAGGAAAGTTTGTTTGCCCAGACTGCCAACGTCTTTGTAGCACTCGACAAGCGCTTTACAACCATTTGATGTACATTTGTGGAAAGGAACCCCAGTTGCAGTGTCCCTACTGCTCGTACAGATGCAAACGGAAGGATAGTCTGAAAATGCACATTGGTTTGAAGCATTTGAAAGCCTCAATTTAAACCATAAACATTGAATTGTATCCGTTAATAATTTCTGTATTTTGTTCCCTATATTTTGTATTTATTATGTTTTTTTTTTTTTTTTT
Organism: Aradus depressus; assembly: GCA_963662175.1. Lineage (NCBI taxonomy): Eukaryota > Metazoa > Arthropoda > Insecta > Hemiptera > Aradidae > Aradus > Aradus depressus. The sequence goes on from OY759220.1 coordinate 38,652,561, forward strand.
TTTGTTTTTTCAACTCCTTATTATAATAAAAACGAATGAAAGTATCTGTGTATACCTTTATGTAGAGGCCACGATTAAAGGGAGTTGTGAGAACCCCCACTCCCTTCTATCAGGCCTCCCACACTCTCAGCTGCCATTAGATAGAGTTGGGTGGGGTAAAGAGAATCCGTCCTCACTGCTCCGCTCCCTTGACTCGTCTCTTTTACTATGATAAAAATGTTAGTATCATTTAAGTACATTTTTGCTTAAATTAACTTTATTGTACAATTTAAAAAAAAAGTATGTATTTTTTAGTTTAAACATGAATATTTTTATTATACCCTTATAAGTTTTCGCAATATTTTCGCACGATTACAAACTTTATGTATATATATTTATATATAATAAGTAATACAGAGATATCAGTCCAACTATATATTTTTTATTTGCTCCACTATTTCCGACAATTTGTCATCCTCAGGTGGTGAAACTGAACTAAACTATATAAACCAGAAATTATTTTTTACAAATCTGTAGAATTTACGTACTTAAAAATGTCTGAAAAGAAGCAAAGATCTATGTTTAAATAGGGTAAACCAATTCGATACCCCCTTGTTGAACTTTTTGGGGAGTGGGAGGCAAATTGCCCACTGGACCCTGAGATGTGTCCATTTATTAAAAACAGAACAAGCCCCCATCGGGGTGCGGGGTGAAGAAAGGATTTTAATTATTCCATTTGGTGAAGAGATGCCAGGGCTTGGCCATCTGTTGACTTAGCCACTACACAATGCTTCACCCAAGAATGCCTCTTCTATCTTCACTCTTTAAATAATAGCTGGCAATATGAGGGAGAGAGAGGAGCGCTCATGTGACTATACTGCTATAGTGTTATTGCACTTATGTGACTATACTGCTATAGTGTTATTGCACTCATGTGACTATACTGCTATAGTGTTATTGTGCTCTAAGTATATTTTCCGGAAATATTGAAACTATTCTTTTCCCGGTTTAATCTCTATAGTAGTTATGAAGTCAGATAATTAAGTGATCAGATCAACAGTTAAGTTCACTTCCCACTGACAATGTGCTCTGGCAAAGTGAATACTGCCAGAACGCCTTCTGGTTGTTTTCAAAACTGCCACTACCCTAATTCCGGGTAGAAAACTAGTTTATTGTTGAGGCAAAAAAAAAAAAAAAAAAAAAAAAACCAACCAACTATCCAGAAAGATTATATTCGAAGAACTTAATTTTTTCTAGACTAAGTATGTTTTTCTAGGTTACTATTATTATTATTTTGCCTGGAGTTATGAAGGTAACTTTGCATCAGTGCAGTGTGGTGTTGGACCAGTAATAAATAAATAAATGTGATCCTGGTTTTATTTAGTTTCTTTACATGCTTAGCAGGCAAGACAATTAAATGTGCGAATAAACTCTCTTCAGTTTTATGTTTATTAAAATAGCTCATTATTCTTAATGATAGGTTTTTCTGAAAATATATAGTAAAACAATTCTGCTTTAAGTGCACTTAATTGCATATCTAATGTACTTTCATTACGTTTTTCAAATAATTTATGCGATTTGCCATTGATTTATACAACGCTTTTTTTCTCTTGTCAACAAGGTATTTAAAAAAAAATGAAAATTACGTTAATTTTGCAATTTGAGTTTTATTTTTTAAATTTTCACTTAATTTTCTGATTATAATGTTTAATTATTAATAGCAAATTAATAGCGGTCATATCGCCTACTACCAGAGCGCCCGTTCGTCACTCTGGTGGACATGAGCCTGACTCTACTGTGGGAGTCCTAAATTTTGTAGGTACGAGTAGGTACTTAACATCCGAAGGACTGCGTGCTCATGGTTTTTTCACTTCCCAGATAAAAAAACTATTGCGTTGAAATGAGCATTATATATTTTGAAGGGATTTTCCGCCCATCCTCAAAGCAAAATATTTAATAATAGTAACTCAGCTTTTTCTTTTTGTTTTATTTTTTCAGCAGCATACTGGAGAAAGGCCAAAAATGCAATTTATGTCGATAACAAATATTTATGTCCAGACTGTGAGGGTAAATTTGGGTCTCTGCAAGCCCTCTACACACATCTTATGTACAATTGTGGTAAAGTGCCTCAATTTCCGTGTCAAAAGTGTCCTTATATCGCCAGAAGAAGAGATTATCTTCAAAAGCATGAAATTTCGAAACATTCACGTTTTGAAATTTCATTTTAAGTCACCTGAAATAATTGGTACCAAGTGCGATTTTTTTTTTTTTTTTTTTTTTTTTTTATAGTTCATGTTTACTTTTACTTTTCTCTGTGACATTTTGTCAGAATATGGATCATAAAGACAATCTGACTGTTAATAAGAAACATTATTTTTTAATACCTATAATTGAAATAGGGTACTAAAATTGATACATTGTATTTGTATTATATAATTTTGTATTCTTTCATATAAATATATGAGCTTTAAAATTGTTAGTATACCTTCATTTGAATAATAGGTACTTAGAAGTCTGACTTAGATTTAAGCTCAGGGAAGCAACTTATTTTGGCTAAATAATTTCTTTAGCCTTTCATATCTCAGCTCAAGTACTTTCAATTATACAAGCTTCAACAAATAGCGTATCTTTTACTGTGGAGTCTTGACTTCTATTTAATAACACTAGGAGGTAAGTCTTATACATTTTTCTGATATCGTATTGTTTCATATTTAGGGGGAGGCTTAACACCAGAACTCTAATAACTGCTGATAGAATGAATGGACACAAAATGTTATATGGGTGACCAGAATACCATTATGGCAACACCTATCGATTTTCAGCCTGGAAAAGGGGGGATTAGGGGAAAGGCGTAACAGGAAACTCTAATAACTGCCGTTATAATGAATGCATCAACACACAATTTCATACGTGAATTCAAAACTTCAAAGGGAAGACACTTATCAATTTTCAGCGAAATCGGGCGAAGAGAAGGGGGTCAGAGGGGGCTCAAAAGTTTTTGGATATGGATGTCTGGGGGCGGCAGCCTCTGGTCCCTTGCGGGACAGACGGCGCTCTCAGATCTCCCAGGATTGCGGCTGCCACGAATAATACTCACCCCAATCATCAGTAGTCCGATTCAGGTGTTTCCGAGCGAATCTCAACCTCTGGACACCGTGTTCTCTGGTGAACAGGGGTTCAATGACTGGGGGATGAGATGTCAATACGTACTCATTGAGTCTTCTAAGAGGTGACTCAAGTAAAGTCAGGTAGATTGCCGATCCCGAAGCGCATGTAACTGCAATAAGCGGTCATCCCTCGCGGCAGTTGCCCTCGGTTGGCCTTGCCCTCTTCTGCGGGAGGTTCCTGCTCGTCTCCTGATCTCGGCTCAACGCTCTTGACACTCCAGATTGTGACGGTTGGAGACGACTTGGTATTTACCTCTGGTGAAACCCTCATCACTCACAACCACTGCCCTGATTGCTTCCTCTTTACTTAACTCCCTTCTTTGGGCCATGGTACAGTTATTTACTTTCACTTATTCTAAAAAAAAAAAAAAAACAGATTTCAAACAAAAAGAAATAATGTAACGAAAGGCGCTTTTAGAACTGCAATGATAGACTGGATCATTGGAGTAAAGAAGAGTCCATTTCTTTAATCCATAATGGTAAATAAACATTAAAGAAAGATAGAGGATTATAGCAAACATACTCATGAGATAAATAAACACAACAAACCCATTAAAATTGCAAACATTTAAGTGATTCTTTAATTTTGTCCGGGAGTGTATTATATAAGAATGGCTTTATTTAATAAAAAAATTGCAAAATGTATATTATGCATTAATTGCGTTTCTGGAGTTAAAGCCCAATTGAACGCATTATAGCCCCCCTAACTTAAGTGTTTTTTATAAAAAATTGTTTAAACATTCTTTTCTTTGTGACATAAAATTGTTATGGATTTCTTCCAGGTTTTGGTTATGGGCAGAAGAGACATGAATGTAACGTATGTCACAGACAGTACAAACTAAAACAAGGTTTGGTTCAACATCAGAAGTACGATTGTGGTAAGGAGCCACAGTTCCAGTGTACCAACTGTTCTTATAAGGCTAAGTATAGATGGCAACTCAAGTTACACTTTCACACCAAACATCTTGATCCTACATATACTTACGAATAATACTGTTACGTATAATACGAATAGTCTTTTTGACATTAATTATATAAATGAAATTAATTAATGAAAATATTTAATTGCATTTATTCTTCTTCCAATGTACAAATAATGTATGAAATAAAATTTATTTATTGTTATTACATACTTATATACATATTTATATTTCGTCAGCTTATGCATTATCGTATTTTCCTTATTACTTCCCCATTGATACAGAGTATAGGGGAAGTTACGTAATCAGTGAAAAATTCGATACGGAGTTTCAACTGAATTTCATGTTTTCCGTACCTCTAAATTCTAAATATGAAGAAAAATAATTCTGTCAGTCTGTGTCTGTGAACACGATTACTTCCGATATAATGAATGTATTGACACGAAATATTATATGTGAATCCAGAACCCTTTAACGACGACACATATTGTTTTTCAGCCAAATCGATCAAAGGGAAGGGGGGCTCAACTCAAAAACTCCAATAACTGCCGATGTAATGAATTTATCGTCACATTTAGTATGAGGATACGTAGGGGGAGTGAAAAGTTAATTGATTATTTTCGTTCTGGGGAAGTACATTGCCGTTGAATCATCGACGACTTCTAGATCTCTTTTTAGATAGCTACTGATAAATCAGTAGCCCCGCCGACAGCCAACAGGCGCAGCGGTGGCTGCCCCCGGCTCCGGAAGATAGGCAGAAGAGAACCCACCGAAGAATCTCGAGCTCACTCGGCGCAATGAGGCGTTGAGGAACCAATGACGACTGCGAACCGTAGCCATCGAGCCGGTGCACAACGGACAAATAGGGTGATGTGACCGACCCCCCTCAGGGGGTCAGGGGCACCCTAAAAAAAAGAAAAAAAAAAAAAAAAAGCTACTGATAAATCAGCTCTCTCGGCGCCACCAGGCAGCCGCAACCCTAGGAGGTCTGGGAGCGCCAGTCTGTCCCGTAAGGGACCAGAGGCTGTCGTCCCCAGACAACCTGTAACCTGTAAATAATATAGTAAAACCAATTTATGTCTACCTCTTCCCCGACGAAGTTGCGACTAATAAATCGGATGTGGATCAACATCTCAGCAGCAGCACTTGGACCTGCGTCTGTGGAAGGTAAAACGAAAAGAGACTTGAGTTCCTCAGATCATGATTTATTACATATTTTAGATAATTCTAATAAAGTGAGAAAAAAAAAATCTCTATAAACTGTTTGGAGAGTTTACACACTTTGTTGACAACATGGGAAGGTAACACAGAGAAACAGCTAAAAATTATGAGAAAAAAGGTACTGCCTTCTAAATAGTGATGATATCACTTCTTAGTTACAATAATTGCCACACCAAGCGCTGGTTACGTTAAACACCTTATTAATTTAATTATTTTCATTTTCAAGAACAGAAAATTATCGGATAATAGATTAATAAACAAACAATATCAGAATTGCATTTAGTGAGAAAATGGTATGTGATACAGCAATTTACATAGAGGAAAGGTAAAGTAATCAAAAAAGTTTTTTCATCGCTGGCCTGTGTTATTGTTTATATAAAACAAAACTTTGTTTACATAAATATTGAAAACAATGATTATTTTTTATTTATTTATTTATTTTTAAACAATTTATATATATACTCTAGGCTAACACAGAGTAAATAAACAGAAATAGATAATAGAATGGGTTAGCTTAACATATCTCTCCGCTTCCAGTGTTAGTGTGCACGCTGCACAAGATGGCTGGTCTAATCCTATTCTATTTCATTTGACATATCTCATCCCACAACATCGTACTATCAATTATGGAAATATTATTATTCATTAGTCATTATTTTATACTTACTGCCAGAAAGCCAGTAAAATTATTGACAGAAACTGGTGTTTACCTAATATGTCATGTTGACAATTTAAAAAAAACACTTTTTTATGACATTAACTGAGAATTATTTTTACAGATGTTGTCCAGAGGATGTCCAATTGCATTTCTGATGGTAAATTTATTTGTGAAAATTGTTCAAAAGTTTATAAAGGCAAAAGTGCGTTAAATTCTCATTTGAAGTTTGACTGTGGAATAGAACCCAAGTTCCATTGTCCTTCTTGCCCTTACAAAGCCAAACGTAAACATCATCTTAGAGATCATGTAATATTTAAGCATCGAAACTTTGACCTGGGTGTATAAATGTGTAATTTTTATGTTTTTACATTTTTAAATTATTATTTTTAATTATAATGTTTTATAATCCAGTTGAGTAACGTATTTTCTCATCTTTGAAGTAAGCTTACAATCATCTAAGAATTTTATATTGAAAAAAAATTAATAGAATGAAATGTGACATTTCTTCACCTTGAGAAATTTAATGTAAAGCCATAGAATGAAGACATCAATGTCAATATTGGTGTTTAAATTGAATTCTTATTAGGAAAATGTCACTCAAAACAGGTTTTTGATATTTATAAATTACCATCAGTTTATTTATGTACCAATGGATGAAATGTTACGATTAAAATAATTCTCTACAGTCCATCTTTAATTCATTTGTTGTAAAATTGACTTCTAGGTGGGAACAAAGTAAGCTCTCACACCACATAGCTCTTTCTGTTAATAACAAATTAGATTGTTGCGGCGCTGCCGTTTTGTATTTTATTATTTAATGGCAGTGGCCTACTCTTGAAGTAAAAAGTTATTGAACTATAAAAAAAAAATATAATGAAAAATAATCATGTTTTTATAATTGTTTATAGCGAATCTGCCATTGAGTTTTGTTCCATTCACAACTCTTAATTGTGCCAGCTGGGTTAACCTCTCGTATCTCATAAGCCCTCTTTCAATGAAATCTACTATAAAAACTCAAATTTAATATGGAACAACTAACATTTAATTGATCTTAATAAAATAGTGTAAAAAAAGTAGTGCATGAGAAGATGGCTGATATAGTGAGAAGTGATTCATAAGTTGTAATATAAAGGTGTTACTTATTATATATATATATTTTTTGGTAGGGCTGGTGTGTACACCTAGGGACCTAAGCACCCAATGCTCTTATGTCTCTCCTATTAGCTCAATTGTGGGAGTCCTAAATTTTGCCTACCTAGGTTTAGTTACTTATGGTCTTTAACGAGTACCTGACATCGCACAGGCTCGGGACCATCGCTTAACGCCCCATACGAAGAACGGCGTGCTTAAGTTTATTTTACCTCCCAGATAAAATTATCTAAGGGCCTCGGTCGGGTTTCGAACCCTCAATGTTGAGCTCAGAAAGCAAGCATTCATACCACTGAGCTACCGGCGCCCTCTAAGATCTAGCTTAACCTCTCACAGATTGTATTACTTGTGCTTAGTAGGCTTTTGAAAGAACTCATAATTTAATAAACACATTTTTTCAGCTAGCACAAGTGATACAATTTGTGAGTAGGTAAGCTGCATCTTAGAGGGCGCCGATAGCTCGGTGGTATGAATGCTTGCTTCTTATAATACTATCCAAAGTAGTAATCTCTGCTAAATAAATTAGTGGGTGGATAATAACTGTGTATTCTTTTATAAAATATAGCATGTAAGCAAAATCCTCCAACAATGTTGTACTTTTGCAAATTTTCCAGTATTTGTTCGAAAATGTCGGCCAAAGAATCTACCAGTCATTGCAAAAACTGTTCAACACTTCACTTTTTGGATTGTATAAGATTCTCAATTCGTATATAATATATTATTACTGCATCACTTATCCCATTTATTTTTTACCTTCTCAAAAAATAATAATTACAAACATTTCAGTAAGCTAGTCAAAACTGTGTAAATATGAAAGTCGACTCAATAAACATGTAAGTGATTTTTAACAATTATTTTGGGATTTTTAATTGTAATAGAACTAAATTAACAAACAAAAAATATAAATGTTACGCAGGTTTTCTAAAAGGAAGAATGGTTAACCTAGAGAACACTTATTATAGGTTGGTTGGCAATTTTCTAGCTTATAGTTGTTAAACTGAAATAAAATTTGAATATTCAAATTTTTGTAATTTCAGTTTATAGTACATACTATCGCCGATGTTATTTTTGTTGATTGAGTGTAAAAAAATATTTCAGACATGCTATTTATTTTTTGTGAAGACAAAAATAAATAGAAGTGATGCTGTAATAATATGACGGGGTTAGAATCAAAGTGGTCTAAGTGACATTTTTAAAACTTTGAAGAAACTGTGCATTAAGTTCTTAACTGATTTAAAAAATTTATAATTTATCGAAACCGGGACTATTTTGTCTTCTGCTTTTATGGTGAAAGTTACTGTTAGTAAACCATAAAATTGAATAAAAATCTTAATTTCAAGGTCACTATTGATATGTTTAAGTTAATTGTTCATGTCACCAAAATGGTATAAGTGATTTGTCACTAGATCTCAGCATTGGCTAGGATTTCACTTGTACAACTTTTTTCCTGAACAGAACTATCATTTTTGTATCCGAATACGCACTTAACGAAAAATTTTCAAAAATGTCACTTGGACCATATATTATACAGTTAAAAACTAAAATTAACGAAAAATTATTTTTACAGATGTTATCCGGAGATCGACCAATAACCTTTTCAGCAGTAGATTCATTTGTGGAAATTGTTCAAAGGTTTATAAGAGGAAAAATGCACTTAATTCTCATTTGAGATACGAATGTGGAATAGAGCCGAAATTTCATTGTCCTAACTGTTCATACAAAGCCAAACATAAACATCATCTTAGAGACCATATCATGTGTAAACACAATCACTTTACATTTTGACAATTTTTAAATATAATATATTTGTATATATATTATATATACTGTGTACATATATTGTGTACCATAGCTTTCATGGTTTCACATTACTTGGTAAAATGAAAATATGAACCTTCCTCTTGAAAATATACATATGTTTTTAGTGAGTATAGGATTGAAGAAAACACCATCGTAAAATTTTTAATAAGAAAATTCAAAAATATATATTTTTTAAAGTACCAATGTTTTAAATATGGCCACTAATTCAGGCCGCGTTACCAAGAAGCCGTATAAATAACGGTTTAATTGCTACTTCGTATGATCGACTCTATTTAAACTTTTATTTATGAACATGTTATCTTTAATCACTCTGTCCGCTTTATTTTATCATTTATTACTCTATCGTATTTATGTATTTTGACGAGTTTGGCAGTTTTATATAATTTTATTTATTTTTTGTCAATGTGAACTAATTATTTTCTCAATCTTTATTTGTATCTGTCAGTATTTTATATGAGCCTGCAATTTTTGTTCCTTCCTAATTATATTGGTAATTATTTATTTATCTTTATTATATATTTCTAGTCATATTAAAAAAAAAAAAAATGTGTTTTCTCATAATAAAGTTAATTTCTATTTGAAATTTAAAGTAATCCTGTACGACTAAAAGCAAATAACACAATGCTATACTAGTATATTATACTACAGAAAATATATATGTATGTAGGGATATTTCCATACTTCAGGACGTATGGAATAGAATATTATTTGTACTTTCAATTTGATAGTTGGTCAGAGACTCCTCCGTCCATCAAATGAGTGAACTTTGAGGCCCAGTTTACATACAATATTTGAGTATATACGATAAAATGAAATAAATATGAAATATCGACTTCGGAAAGTTGATAGTAAACTATATAAATCCGCATGTTATTGGACGTTCATATCTTTGGGTTTTTTTTTTGACTTTGATGTTGCCAAACATTAATTTTTTTTAAAATAAATCGTGACAATTAATTATTTTATTCTAAAAAAATATCATTCAATTTTTTGTTTTATTTATAGACAAATAAATAATATGACAGTTTCTAATTTTTTATGCAGTTTAAAAGTAATAATTGGTACTTTAGTAAATGTAAATAAAAATATACTTAATGAAACAATTATCAATAAAAATTTTTTTCTTATGAGATTTGCAGGCTTTAGAGGTGGGAATGAATTCTAATGGAATATAGTTGAATGAATGAAAAAATTATATATACGAGTATACATATCGCACCTCTGCTTCACAAGTGACATAACTCAAAATTCGTCAATTTTTGGTTTATGTCGCAAATGAGGTAAGAAAAATGATATCTTTATTCAGGAAAAACGACACTTCTTGGGTTCCAATAGATTAGAAACTAGAAAGAAAAACGTACGAGCCCTCATTACTTCAAAATAGTTATTTCAAATTACAGTAATTTTTCCGTGTCGTTTCACAGGCATTCATGATTTTTGATTTGTGTCACTTGTGAAGCGGGGGTGCGATATATTCTTTCCTTGATTTCGGGGGCAATTCAGGCAAAGCGGTCATGGCTGCTCTATAACAAGTGATTTTAATGGGCAGACGAATTTAGAAATATATGTAAAAACGGAAATGGGTTGATGAATTTAGGTAAATAAATGAAAGAGGGATGAGTACAGAAAAAACATAAGGAATGAAGGTAATTTATTTGAGGAATCAACAACATAGGATTCGTTTTTTTCTCAGAATTGATTAAATATATTGTAGACAAACTGTTCTATTTTATATTTATATTAACAGGTTGTCAGGTTGGTAACTCCAAACAGGTTAGTAACGTTATTTGACCGGTTATTAATTGTAAGTTAGGTGATCTTAAAAATTAATTTTGTTACTTGTAATAAAAAAGCTTATACGGATGATACATTTGTAATTTCATGAATATCTGACCGTTAAACCGCCTGGACAAAGTTTGCCTATAATCTAAGTTGGTCGATCCTTGAAAGAAACTGTAAATTTCTTGAATATATGTTCAGCCGTTTTTGCAAGAAGCTCCTACATTCATAGTGACAAAACCAATGATCTTCAAGGCTTTAAGCAAAAAATGTCATTCTAATCATCTATAGACAACACTGTATACATTATAATATTATGTCGTCGTCCGATCGTAGAATTGAACAGATCATGATGTGCCTAATGGAAAGTCGGGCGGATCGATGAGAGCCATACGTTAGTCGATATTCCAAACTAAACGCTTCGCCACATAATGATATGGCTGGGCATATCGTGAAATAGTTGCATTTTACGCCGCTAATGAAACTGTTTTCACACTCTCCGCTTTGTTTACGTATTTGCGCACGAGATGGCTACGTCAAAACAAAACTGCATTGATTTCATGAATTAGCTTTCCTCAAAACCGGAAAACCTGTTCTGTTTTACTAAAAAGACCGACGGGAGGGTCAAATTTTTCTTCTTTCGGATAAATCCCAGCCTTTTCAAATGGAATTGATGTGCCCAATTATGACTGGCCAAATCTTCAAACGATTTACATTGAACGATATGGCGGATGTTACATAGTTGGTTATTTCATGAAATTGCGGTAGATCCTAAAATGCCCAGGAACATCATGATCTTCCCAATTCTACGATCGGACGACGACATTATATATATATATATATATTATATTATATTAATTCTGTTATTTCACTAATTGTATGTATTTATTTTTAGAACATGCTGATTATGAAGGTTACAAGCCTCAGTACTACCAACGTGATGATAATGGGAATTTCATTTGCCCAAATTGTACCAGAACCTACAAGTATCGTCACAATCTGATTCAACATCAAAAGTATTCTTGCAACAGAGAGCCTCAGTTTCAGTGCGTCTACTGCGAGCATAAATCCAAGAAGAAGGGGGATCTTCAGAAACATATCTATTCTCGACATACGGAAATTAATAACGACATGCTGTCATTTTGTCCAGCTTGTAACAAACCGTACAAACATCGTCATCATATGTTAAGTCATCTGAGAAATGAATGTGGAACTCTGGAAGCTATGTTCAAATGTCCGCATTGTGACTATAAAGCCAGACAAAGTTCTACTCTTAGGAAACACGTTAGAAGTAAACACTTTATTTGGGATGCTTAAAAAAAATAAATATATATATGAATTTATATATATATAATATACTGAATTTATATATATATATAATAAACTAGCAGTAATACCCGGCGTTGCCCGGGGAACTTTGACTTTTCTCCCAATATCTCCTATAAGGCTATTCAGTTCCTCGTCAGTACATTCATGATGTTATAATTTTCAATTATTCATACGGAATAAGGCTTATAGTCCTTCAACTGTAGTAACGCTAGCTTTGGAGCTAAAACTAATTTATTCAAAAAGATTCCTCATTAATCATTGCAGTGGTTTTTGAGTTACAAAGATTGCGTGGGTGGATGCTGGGATGGACCAGATATTGAGGTACTAATACGCCTATAACCTTCCACAGACGATGACGAACAAATTAAAAAAAAAAAATTAATCAAATCCATCAAGCCGTTCGTGAGTTATAGCGGTACAACGCACATACATTTTCAGCTTTTATTTATATGATTAATAATCTTAATGTGTGTAAATTTTTTACATCACAGCATTTAGAAAACTGACTTAGTTTATAATTGAACCTGACAATAGCGTTATGCCAAAACCGGTAGTTTTTGTATATAATAGGCAATATTAAAAAAAAAAAAAAAGTTTGTTTTATTTTTTGACTACGTAGAATGTAATGAATAAGAGTCGGAAACTAGATCAGAAATTTCTCAGGTTTGAGGTCATTGAGAAATAATTGAAAATTTAAAAAAAAATATTGAAAATGTTCGTTTTTCTTTCTTTGGCGTTGCAGAGAAGACTTTGCAGTGCTTAGCTTGCCTTTCGCTGTTTCGAAGAGAATTATCAAAACAACAAGGAAATTCTAAAACCTGGAGAATGTAAAAAACAAGAGCAATAATAAGATATTTACAATTGTATATAAAATATATACAACAAGCAAATGTACTAAGAGAGAAAAAATGGCATTATCAAGAGTGGAGAAAATGGCATTATCAAGAGTGGAGAAACCACTCTTGACACTCCTTAGGCACTGAGTTGCACTCATTTATTGCTAATCATTGTCATTGACTGTTCAGAGAAGGTTTCTAGGACATTTACGCTTAATGTGGGTAATAATCGTTCGTATCTGGATTTAGCTAATTTGGTGACAAAGGGAATATTGAGATCAATGAAACAAATTATGATTCTAAAAGTGCTCCTGCTATCCTCTAATCACTGTTATAATGATCACTGTTATAATGAAAGAAAAATGATCTCTCTCTCCGGGAAACATTTTTAATAAAACGGTCGACTCTAAATATTTCCTCTGTCAATGCCATGTGTTCAATTTTTAAATAATTATAAATTTATAATGAAAGAGAGAGTTGAGAGTGAAAGTGAGTATGTGGTTCGAAAGTGGTTAGCACTCAACTGAGCTCAAGATCGCGGGTTCGAAACCCGGCGAGGCCCTTATTTTTTTATTCTGCAAAGTGAAAAAATCTTGAGTACGCCGTCCTTCGGATGGGACGTTAAGCGATGGTCCCGAGCCTGTACGATGTCAGGTACTCGTTAAAGACCCCTACCCTAGATGAATAAAAATTTAGGGTAGGCAAAATTTAGGACTCCCACAGTAGAGTCGGGCTCATGTCCACCAGAGTGACGAAAGAGCGCTCTGGTAGTTGGCGATATGACCTCGTAGTTAAAGCCCGGGCATGAGTCATAAAACCTAACCTAACCTAAATTTATTAATGAAAGAGTGAGAGAGAAGAAATATGAAATCGTCTACTAGCCTTCAGATGTCAAATTACAACAATTTCACTTCGCGTTTGTTTGAAAACTTACAACACTCCGCAAACAACTGATCAAGACATCATAAATATGAAAATGGTTTACAAGCACAGTTTGTGTCCGCATTGAAAACGCCAATAAACACATCTTTCGTTGAGTTGATTATTCTAAAATGGTTCTTACTAAAAAATAATCACAGAAAAAACAAAAAAAAAAGATCATGAAGACATTTGACCAGAATGGCCGACTCTATTGATTCCCTCTGTCAATGAGATATCAATTTATAAATAATTAAATTATAGGTATTCTTAAATTTATTAAGTTATAATTATACACTTTTCCCATTAGGGGGATCATTTCCAATTTTGCTTCATTATTTATAACATAAATTTCATATTTATGGCTGTAATTTTGTAAGTATTTTTTTAAAGAATAATTTCTAAACAAACAAGTTTGTAAATTAATATTTATAAACATACTTATATCTAAAACATGTAAATAGACATAGACAAATTTGAATTTATTGCAGTAGAAAGTGTAAATACAAACCCATTTCCAGGTGATTTCCAGAAAATTTCTCATCATGTTTGTCCTGTATGTTTGAGAACTTACAAAAATCACCATCATCTGACAAGACATCAGAAATATGAATGTGGAGTCCCAGCCCAGTTTCAGTGTCCTCAGTGCAATTATAAAGCGAAGCGAAGGGGAACTCTTCGGAGACATTTTATCTGTAAACATTTTTAATAATGATAATAAAAAAAATAAATAAGGCTTTTTAATGTTTCTTTAATGTTATCACCTGGGAAAATGTATTCTTGTTTATAGGAACTAATTGATGAATTAATTAATTATTGCTTTTGATAAATATCCATGTTCTTGTATGCTAAATAGTAATAATGATAAAGTCGGATCGGATGACACTAATTTTTATATAGACAATAATTATTATCCAATTAAATTGACAAAAATTATTTTTTCTAATAATTTATAAATATGTTTTGTTTTGTATTGGCTGTTAAATCTTTATTGTTATTTAATTTTGTGAGACCATACTTCAAGAGTACTATGAAGAACTCTTCTTTTATTTAAGAGTTATTATTTTTTTGATAAAACATGTGATGTTTTTTTTTTTTTTTTTTTTTTTTTTCAATTTTTTCTCTCTTTTTTGTCTTTGTCATTCTCTATTTTTATTATATTTCTTTTATCATCTTTCCTAAATTATTCGATCATAATCAATATTATTCCTTTTTGGTTCATTTTACTCATTAATATATTTTTATTATGCATTTATTTATTTTTTATCTTATCTTATTTTATTTTGACTAGTTTATTTTTCTTCTTTCTCCTCACACTCTTCTATCTAGTCCCTACTCTCTAAAATTAATTTTATGTCAAACCTTGTCTGGGCATCCTTTCTTCTCTTTTATAATCAACCATCATAGTACTATGCTCGGTCCATTTTTATTATCAATTTTATTTCTTTCTTAATTATATACATTTTATTTTTTACTTATTCTCTTTTATTTTTGTAGATACTTTTATTTATTTTTTTTCATCATAATGAAGTTGTTAATTTTATGTTTTTCGCTGTTAATCTTTTGTTTATCTATTCTTTTAAAAATTGTATAGTTTTTCTCCAATGTAGAACTCTTTTTTATTTACCTATCTTTTTATTTCTTTGTACTGACACTATATTTCATTGTTTCATTTTCTTTACTCTGTATATATTTATTCTTGGGGGACCTCGGTCCCAGAATAATAAAATGTATTTTCATTTCATGTGTATTTAAAATGAATTATTATTTCCAACAGTATAATAACACCAGTGTTATTACACTGGTGGAAATTGAAAATGCTAAACCGATAAGAAAACATAAGTTGGGTTCAAACTTAGATAGTGCTATACTAATTGTAAGAAATGTTTTAACTTTTTTAATTTAATATTTTGGGAGATTATGAGGTTTTGTCAGTAGCTCCTCTCGTGACTATGATCAGGACTAGTAGATTTAGACTCAACATTAAAACGATATAATGAATATATCGACAAAACCTCATAAGGACGGCCCCTATTATTTATCTTCAACGAAAGCGACCCGAGGGACGTGAAGATCAGAGGAGGGGATTCGACTCATAAACCTTGATAAGTATGTACCGTCACTAAATTTATTGTTATGATTCATAAGTCCCTATTGTTAACTATTAATTTTAAGCTAGTTTTGAGAGAGAGAGCGAAAATTTATTTAAGCGGCGTTTTCCTAGCTGCAGTTTTTTTTTTTTTTTTTTGCGCTGCATAGAACCGGATAAACCTCTTGCGTCGGCAGCAACGCGCATCTGAAACATGCTGCGGATTTTGTGTTTTCCTCCAAACTGAAAACGCGGGCTCATGAACTGTTCGTGTTTGTTCATCATTTTATTTCAATAGTGAATCGCCTTGGAGAAAAGAAAAGGAAACTGCTTGGATTGCTGATAGCTACACACATCATGGTTGGTGAAGAAGAGGATTTCGTTCTTCTGAATTATGTTAACAGAAGAAAATCAATGAGTAATATGTTTTTTGGATCGAGAGGACGAAGGTCTCTTTAAATTACTGATTAACAACCTAACAACCACTTAATCGAAGATACAACACTAATGGAATCACAAGATGGAAAGTAAAACATGATTTAAGGAGAAGGTTACATGCAGGTTACAAGTTTATATCTAAACGAATGTTATCTTCTTGTTCCATTTTCAATTTCCACCAGGGGCCACTCGTATAATGCTCGTTTTAAAATAATATTAAATAAACTGTGAGAAATTATTAAAGAAAACATTCAAATTCATAATTTTAAAACAACTAAAGACATGAAAAATAAAATAAAGAATTAAAATTTATCATTTTGAAAATAATATGAGGACAAATAAATAAATAACTCCATGTATTGGCTGTATTTATATTCATTTATTTTTGTTCTCTTTTAACCGTAATACAATATATATTTTGTTGAATATCATTAGGTAAAGTATTATTGTTATTTTTGTTAATGTAGAAGTACTTAATTTTATTATCTTCAAATAAAAAAGAAAATAATCTATTTTAAATCATTTTTTTTCTGCTAACCATAACTATGCGATTCTAATCTTCACAAATAGTGTTTTAAAAATAATTTCCTCTATAAAATGTGGCTAATGGACAATATCAATTAAGTAAGTAATTAAGTATCACAGGGTACTTACTTAATAAGTAATTAAGTATCACAGGGAATGAGTAAATTTTGATAAACATAAGAAAGAACAAATGTCACCATATTTAGAATCACACTATTAAAGTATTACTTGACTAACTGTATTTTTTCTCAAGAAGTACGATGAAACATTATTAAACGATGCACTTGATCACTTCACAAACAACAATAACTTTTGTGTCACTCTCTCTCTCGGCGCATGCGCGATACGTGTGTTCCGCGTTCCGCGTGACTTTCGTTACGGGACATCGTTTTCGTGCATGAGGGCCCGGCCTACCAAATTATAAGACGTTGTCACGTCAAAAAAAATCCTCTAATTATTTAAAATTTATTTCAGATATAGCAGAACCTGGAAATCGCCTGCCTCAATATTTACAGTACAATTTAAATAAAGGATCCTCCAAGACTTCTCCCTACTATCATAATTGGAAAAGGGAAATATCTGGAGTAACAAATAATGATAAAATGCATATATGCCGAGTTTGCAAACGAAGTTACAAATATCGACACAATCTGGTTCATCATATGAGACACGAGTGTAACAAAGAGCCTCAGTTCCAGTGTGTCTACTGTGATCACAGGTCCAGGAAAAAGGGAGATCTCCAGAAACATATCTACTCTCGACATACAGAAATTAGTAGTGATATGTTGAGTTATTGTCCGATCTGTAACAAAGGGTACAAACATCGTTATGACTTGATAAGGCATCAGAAGACTGAATGTGGACTTGAACCCCAGATTCAGTGTCCACATTGTCAGTACAAGGCGAAGAGAATTGAAGCTCTAAAGAGACATATCAAAAGTAAACATGGTTCTAGTGAATTTAAATCATTTTTTTAATAATAGTGCAATTCTAGTTAAATGGGAACTTTTCTCCTGAGAGGTCCCTTTCTTATTTATCCTTAACTTGCTGCAATTGTACGCTTTTTAAGCTTCTCTGGATTGCTTGATGATGTTTCATATTATTGGCATTTTTTTCTAGAGGTTCCACCTTTTCCCCAACGATATTTTATTTCAATTTCACGACAGTTCTTCTGCTCACCGACACCGAAAAAAGTGGACACATCTTAAAGATGTGCCGAAATTACAAAACATTTTGTAATTTTTTCAACTTTACTATAGAAATGAAAAACGTACTTTTTTTCCCGGTTTCTAATTTCATCCGAGGAGGAGGATATGATGACGTTCTAGTCTTTGTTTGTGATATGGAAGAAGTAGATATTTTTTAAAAAGTCTAGAATTTTCTTTTTACAATATTGCGGGGAATTGAAAGCCGCTATTAAATTCAAATTAATGTACTGAATGTGCAAAAACTCTTTTGATTATTGCGACCTGCCCTTGAGAGAAGAAACAAACACGTATATCATGTATATCAAACTATCCGAAAGAAGTATATTTTTTGTAAAATTTTTACTTTTAGAATTTTCAGTAGAAATTGTTTTTTTTTTAGATTTAAGAATAAAATCATACGACAATTAAATTATGAGTAATTTTTTGTATTTTGCCTTGCCCCTTGCATGAATTTCAATATATTCATTCTGATGGAAGTTACCGTGTAGACAGACAGGAATTTTGTTTTGCTTTTTGAATCAAGAGAACAGAAAAAATGAAATTTCTGTGAAAACTCAATATTGAATTTCTGAAGGATTTCTTACCTTCCCCTATACTTCTAACTGTGGACATAAAAACCAAAGAGTGAAGCAACTAGACTAACTGAAACACGTTACTCTATTGATTGAAGCAACTAGACTAACTGAAACACGTTACTCTATTGATTGAAGCAACTAGACTAACTGAAACACGTTACTCTATTGATTGAGCTCAATATAATAATTTTGAGTACAAAAATTAATAAAAAAAAAAAAAAAGTTGCATAAGTACTTACCTATTCTTTAAAGCTATAAGCGGACTGTATATCTAATTCTTAAGAGGGAGTTTTTCAAAATATTTAAAATGTCCTATTATTATTTTTTTGTTTTCTCCTGTTCAATAAGACATATAAGATTATGTATAACTGACCATAGATTTTTTTAAGCGAAAATGTTATTTTATTTTTAATGAAATGTCCCTGGTTCATATAAAAATATGTACTTATTTACAACATCAAGAAAGTATATGAGCCAGCGATAGACCTGAATACAATGGTTTTTAGCTTATAATTTTTTATAATTGACTGAAAAGAAAGAATTGTCATGGAAATAGAAATAAAAAAGCTAATGTTTATATTCGAACAATTTCATGAACCTATGCAGTTCTTCTTTTTATTTTTAATTTTTAGAATTTAATTTCTGAATTCTCTTCGTCCATATAAGACTATATCATTTATTGCTTGATATATGTTTATTGTAAAGCTTATTAATTTTTTTTTTACTTATTTTCTTCTATTAATGTTCTGGTTTTCCTTTTTCAGATTGTTCTTGGCAACTTGTTAGAAATATTAGGAATATTAGTGGTAGATATTTGTGTATAAATTGTTCCAATAAGTCATATCAAACCCAGCAAGCACTTTATAATCATATGAAATTTGAGTGTGGAAAAATGGCACAATTTCCTTGTCCATATTGTTCACATAGGGCCAAATTTAAAGGAAATCTTAAAACTCACATAATTCGAAGACATACTAATATTTAGTTATTAATAATTTTTCTTTTTACAATTTATTGTAACTGAAAAAAAAAAAAAATTGTCAAAATGCAGTATCGAAACTAGTCAGTATTTTTATATTTAGTATAAGTTTTATGCTAGAAAAATGTGCAATTAAAGTTGTTATTTCTTACGATCTGCTTATGTTATTTTCTGAATTGTTGCTTTCAAAGTGTTAATAAAACTTTTGAAACTATAATCAATCGGCTCTTACTTCTTTATAAACTAGAGTTTTTCACTTTCTTTTGATTTTTTTTACTATTTTGCCAAAATGTTCTAAATCAAACTACAAATAAATAATATAGTAACCTATTAAGTTACAATTCTAAATTTCTACATGATAGAACTTGGAAAATTTTACTCAATAATGTTTTTTAGATTTTTTCTTACAAATGTTTATTTTAAATGGTTTGCCATTTGAATCACTCCGAAAATTATGGAACCTCAGAATTCGTAAAATGTTTGGTAGCACATCGTGACCAAAAAGGTATTCGTGAGTGGTCGAAGGATTTTAAGGAAGGAGGATATAAGTTTTCATAAAGTGTAATGTAATAGTGATTTCTCCGGGCAACGCCGGGTCTACAGCTTCTATATATTTATGTACTTACTCATACTTAACTTCGTTGGCTTCCAGACCTTACAGACCTTCCAGACCTTATCATGATCCAAGGCTAATTGCCTCCAGTGTCCATTCTTGTCTTGTGGCCTCCTTATCTTCAAGGGTCTGTCGCCTTCTCTTCGTCTCCGAAGCCACAGACAGGCTCTTAGCTCCTCGTTCTCTTACATTCTGGTCGCACACTTACCATAACACACCCTCTCAGCACATTAACTTGTAATATACGTAATTGTATACGAAGTGTAGGGGAAGTTATGTAATCGGTCAAAAATTCGATGCGGTTCATGTTTTCCGACCTCTAGATTCGAAATACGAAAAAAAAAATGTCGGTCTATTTATGTTTTTTTTTTTTTTTTTTTTTTTTTTTTTTTGGTGGCCGACCTCGGGTAGAGGCCACGACACCATCGCCGAATCGTCGGGGAAAAAGGGGGCCTAACAATTTTATTAACAAAATACAATAAAATATGTTACATAGTGAACAATACAAAATATATGTTGCTGTGGTAGGCTAGGAGCGACGGTCAGCGGTCACTCCCAGCCCGCCTTAATTTTCTTGGCGCGCCGAGAGAGCTCGGGATAAATGTAGGGCAATCGCTAGTTGTGGTTCGTTGGGGCGCGACTGCAGGCCTCCCCGGCGCAGGGTCATAATGCTTGCTTCTTTCTCCGCCAGGAGGCGACAAATCGGTTGAACATTGGGTAGCCGGTTTCCGTCACCAGCTGCCTTAGATACGATCCTGTCCCGCGTATCAACTCCATCCTAGGCCCGTCGTACAGCGGACATTCGAGGACCACGTGCTCCGCAGTCTCGACTTCGCCGCACGAACAGTTCGGGTTGTTCTTCCTCTCTGTTTATGTATGTGTCTAAGAACACGATAATTCCCGATAGAATGAATGTATCGACACGAACTTTTATATGTGAATCCAGAACCTTCTATCGACGACACCTATTGTTTTTGAATCAAATCGGCGAAAGGGGAGGGGGGAGGCTTAACATAAAAACTCTAATAACTGCCGATAGAATGAATGTATCGACATGAAATTTTATATGTGTTACCAAAACCCCTATAAGGACACCACCTATCGAGTTTCAGCCAAATCAGCCAAAGGAAAGTGGGGGGGGGGGGGGGGGGGGGGGGGGCTCAACTCAAAAACCCTAATAACTGCCGAGGTAATGAATTTATCGACACAAAATTTAGTATGAAGATTTATGAGCCCCTATGTAAGTGAACTATTGAAAATTAGCGAAAAGTGGATTGATTACTTCTGAGGAAATATATTGCCGACAACTTATTCTTTTTGAGGGTTCAGTGGGACAATTTCAGCCAACGTTCATAACGTTCGTACGTTAAGTCTCTGAGGTTAATACAAGCTAATCTATCTTCTTAGCATTATTAATTTTTAATGAACTTTAACCAAATCTGGTTGCTTTCAGATCAATACTGGAGTCAAGTGAAATACATGGGACCTGTCGACGGCAGATATTTGTGCCAAAATTGTTCTAAATCGTACACGAGTAGGGGATCGCTTTATACACATCTGAAATACGAATGTGGTCAAAAGCCGCAGTTTTTGTGCCCACATTGTGACTATAAAGCCAGACATAAAGGTCATCTTAAAAGACATTTGGTCCTCAAACATTTTAATTAAAAATTAGGTTAGTTATTACTCTAGGGACGAATTGAACACCATAAACATATTTTTATTTTTTTAAATATATATAAGTATATTATTATATTTTGGCAATCAAGACAAGGATCAGTCTCATGTAGCCGAATAGGAGAAATCCTAATGTTGAGGACCAAATCAAATCAATAAAAAGAATGTTAATCGTCATATCCCACGAATTATTACCATGTTCGCCTTTATCTTTTATTTTTGTGGCAGAATGAAACGGATCAGAGGAAAATAACTTTTTGTAACTGGATTTAGCAACTTCGGTGACGTTGGAAATACTGTGGGAAACATAGAATAACGTAATAATTCAATTTTTTTTTTTTTAATTTGTAAATGTCTGTTCAATATTTATTTATTAAATTAACTTCAGGAACTTCTTTCTTCTTTTTTCTCCCTTTTAAATTTTATTAGGTATTATTTTAAATGTTTATTATCCGTAGATTAAATTGATATTTTATATATTTCAGATTCCGTTACTTCTAGATATAATAATACGTGTCCTGACTGTCGTAAAAATTACAAATATCGATCTAATTTGTTGAGGCATCAGAGATATGAATGTGGGAAAGAGGCTCTGTTTAAATGCTTTAAATGTTTATACAAGTCGAAACGAAAGTCCAGTCTTATTCGGCATGATAGTCTCAAGCATTCTCATGTATACTTTTAAAATAATAATAAAAAAAAAATTATTCAAAATAAATTATGAATTTTAATTATACACAGTACAACTAACCTTTTGATTGTAATGTGATAGTTTTTTTTTTTTTTTTTTTTTTTTTTTTGTATGTTTCTAGAGAGTGATTAAGTATTATTTATACTTTTTAACTTTAAATCCGTTTCAGATCCCAGTACTTCTGAATATCATATGTGCCCTGACTGTTATAAAAATTACAAGCATCGATTTAATATGTTGAGACATTGGAGAAATGAATGTGGAAAACAGGCTCGATTTACTTGTTCAAAGTGTGCCTATAAGTCAAACCGAAAGGATAATCTCTTACGACATGTTAATCTGAAGCATTGTGATCTTCTCTTAATATAATGTAACTGAGAAGCGTTGTTTTTTAATGGTTCCTTTCGTTGACAATTAATGCATTGATGTACTAATAAATTTTTTTGCAACTTCTATTATGTCCGAATCTAATCAACCAAACCAGATTAAACTAGAGATATGCGGTTCAGAGTTCCAATCAGATAATTTTTTAAATTTTATATGCTACAAGAAACATTAAATCCTACATCCTAATCAAAATAAATCATGGTTTAATTACACAATTAATTAAATTTAACACATCATATGCACCCTCTGCTATCACGAGACACTATCATAATTTTCATGGCTAACTCCACCATCACGCTGAATCCACTAATTCAGCAATTATCCACTAACACTCCCCACAAATCCACTCCGGCAGAGAGACCTGCTCCAGGACGTACCTCAACACACTTAACACTGCTCAAATAATCGCAATTACTAATGGCAAATGTTATGTCGTTGTAAACATGTAAATAAATAAAATAATTACCCAAATGTCTACCGTGTACATTAAATACGACGTAGACTATTATTAATCTGTCACTTTATTATTTTACAGGTTCTATAAAGAGCACTTCACAACATGTATGCCCTCTGTGTTTTAAAGTCTACAAACATTACCACCACATGCTCACTCATAGAAAATACGAATGTGGAAGAGACCCTCAATTTGCATGTCCGTATTGCTCTTACAAGTCCAAACGAAGTAGATATCTTAAAACACATATATATTTGAAACATGTAAAAGAGTAAAAAATCAAAAATAATTTTTTTTTATCGAATATTCTTTTATACAAAAAAATTTCCTTGGATGATTTCAGTAAAGTATGTTTCTGAATTACTTTGTTGAAGGAAGTTGTAATAAAAAAATTGATAACATCTACTTTCTTTTTACGTTATTTTTTTTTTTAAATAATTCTTAACGAACGTCTGTTTTAATGAAGTAGGATTAGTATTTTTTCTCATAATCTATAATAGGAGATGTGGATAAAATGTGGTTATCCTGATATGCGTAAAATGCCTTAAAAAATAGCTCAACTATTTTTTCCCTAGAGCTAATCTTTTTTAAGATATTTCTTGTTTTATAAATTAAGAACGATAATATAATTTGATTATAATATTTATAGGTATATAATTTATAATTTTATAAATTAAGAACAATAATATCATTTGATTAATAATATTTATATATAATTTATAATTTTATAAATTGAGAACAGTTCAATTATTGAACCGTTTATTCTAAATTAAAACGTGCCGTCCGAATTTCGAAATTATCATTTGTGATTTGTTTTTTCGAATAGAACGGTTATCTTTTTTTTTTTTTTCTAACTTAGAAACGTATAATGTACACGTTTCAAATGACGCTTTCGCTCCTAGATTTGAAATCACCTGATGTTTCCCGCCTGGCCCTTTGTAATTCTATATTATAAATAAAAAAATACCGTTCTATTCCAAAAAAAACAGTGTTATTGTAGATTGCTTCTGCGCTTGTGCTGATTTACCCCAATACCTAATTACTCGTTGCTTAGTTATTAGAAATAGATCTTTGAAAGCATTTTAGAAAAAAAAATACGGTGTTCTCTAGTCAGTGTAGAGACTATTCGATGCTCTAAGCATTCTGCGCTTATGGTGCCTCCGCCTCTCTATTGATATGATTAACGTCTTACTTATGTTGACAAGTTCAATACTAAAGATTGAACAAAACGAAGACAAAATTAATTAAGCGAGAAAGTAAGAAAATTATTTTTTTCAAAATTAATTAATTAAAACACTAAATTTTTCTTTCGTCCAAATACGCTATTTGTTCATCATATAGGTGCACTTCTTCTTCCTCAGTATCATCATAATCAGGATTTGATATTTGGTCTTCCTTCCGAAGTTTACGGCAGGCTATGAAAGATATTATGTGACCTATAAATGTTTTTATATTTAAAATATTAGTTTCAATTGTAATTAAACAATATAACAGATTTACGAAAAAATAAAAATTGAGAAATAATTAACTATTTCAAAAAAATATCATTGCGGATTTGGTGCCCTCGTGCCTATCATCTTTAGATCTGCTTAGTTTGCTTATAGGTTAATCCGGCACTGTCTCTTAGTTATCGCGTGCATATTCCTATAGATCTCAACTATTTTTCCCCCTTTTCGGCGGTTATTCCAAAATTGATAACTTTGTTAATTTCCTATTTCATTTTTATTTTTTCAGTGCTCTTCACTTCTGGATTAGACAATTTTTCGAAGTTTTATACTAACACTAGAAGACGTCCTCATATTACCACCAGTCAAGAAAGACACAATATTCCACGAAGTTGTCCTATAATTCTTCGTCGATCCTGCAGGAAGTTGGCTCATAATTGATTTCAACAATCATTTGGCAATGGATTATGCTAGTTAAAATTAAAAAAAAAAAAAAAAAATGGTTGGCAACCTTTTTGCATCTGCATTATGCATTACATTTTCGAACGGGGGCTCGCCGTTTAATATAAAATATGAGAAATGCATAAATTATAAGAAAAGGTCATGCATGATATCTGTAAGTTTATATCCAAGAAAAAAAAATCCAGTTTTAATTTTAGAAAAATAACTTCTCACTTCATTCATGGCCTCTTTAGAAACAAGAAACTACCAGCCCGCGGGTCCGATCCCTGTCAGTCATTACCACTTAAATCGGGGTTTTAAAAAATATTTAAATTATTAATATAAATTATATAATAGTAAATGATTTTTTAATTGATAATAATAATACAAATAAAACATATTGGTTGTTTTTCGTTTCCAAATGACCGAATTGTATTCATAGAAAAGAAAAAAAACATGGAATATATATTTACATATTAAACATTCGTCCCTTAAATATGCATTAACAAATGCATAAATGACAAAAAATGTTGATAATATGGTATCCGTTTGTTTACGGATATGTTCAGCATTGTGGCTCCACCACCCTCTACATGTCCAGAGGCTAGTAATAAAAAAAAATTAATTGGCTGGGGGATTAATTTATCTGAGATGTTTTGGAAATCCATACAGAACGTTACAATTATTATTTTTTATTATTTTAAAGAATTATCTATAATGGATTGTTATAACAGCCATTAAGAAACATTAAACATTTATTATTAAATTAGTTATATTTGAAGATAATAAATGTATTTTATTATTATGATTGTGTTAATATTTTTAACTGTAAATTTCCCTTTTTCTAAAACAATTATTTGTAAGATAAGAATTATTTTATAAGTTTTTTTTTTTTTTTAATAATATAGCCAAAATATTCCGACAGTTTTTTTTACTGTAAAAACATATGCACAAAATTGAAAAATCGCTTTAAAAAAATACTCGACATTTGTTTTTGTCAAGTTGAATTTGAAATCTGTGAAATTTTTATTTTATTAACAAGTTGCTATATTAATCTTAAAAATATAAAAAACATTATTTCAGTGTGAAGAAGTGCACTCATTCAGAATTTTATGTTTTTGACAAGGGTTTATGGATGTGTGACTGTTAGGCATCTGAGAATTCTGAATTTTTCCAAAGACAAAAAAATTCACGATTTCAAAATTTATGTTGAAAAAAAAAAAGAAATGAAGAATGTGTTTAATGAAGGATACTATTTCCTTAAATAAATCCATGTATATTCAGTTATTTCAGTTTAATTTATTCTACTTTTTTTCTAATATATGTATTCAACATTTCATATTTACAGATAATTTTTGGAACCTAATCAAACATATAAAACCCTGCGATAACCGTTACATTTGTGAGAATTGTTCTAAATCGTACGGCAGTAAAGAAGCTCTTTACAACCATCTAAAATATAATTGTGGGAAAGAAGCACAATTTCAGTGCCCTCGTTGTCAATATAAAGCAAAACGGAAAGGAGATCTTAAATCGCACTTTTTTCTAAAACATGTCACCTAAACAAGAAATATTTTTTTATTTATTTAATATTTTTCATGTCTATTTTTAAATAAAATATTTTTTATAATAGTTTTTATTATATATTTTTCATGTCCATTGTATCTATTTATAAAGGCGACTCTATTCGAATTTGAGGATGTGAAATTTACGGATAGATCACTGAATATGGGGAAGTTTTTTTTTATATACCTACCTTATATTATTAATTCGGTTTGGTGACGTCAAGTCTGCCAACCGCTTTCTTCTTGTCATTTCTAGTCTACTTGCATTATATCAAAATTCATTTTTTCATACGTTTGATTAATTTATGCAAAAAATTTTAGTTATGGAAAAATCGTCTATTACAAAAAATGTCCATACATTAGTCAAATTTGAAGTATGAGGGACGTACACAGAGTTATATAATGTCCCAAAATTTCTTTTCCCAACTATAAAAGAATTTTTGAATATTAGTCAACCGCTGTTAAATAAAACCTATGATAGGATTTTAAATGCAGGTAAATATCTAAGAAACAATGTACAAAACAAGTTTTACAAAAATATATTTTATATTTAAATTTCCTTCCGCAGGCGATCGGTCATAGTTGGAAATATGATGAATAGACATTAAAAAAATAAATTTCTTTCTAATGTAAGATGTTCCATTGATGATCTTATGACCTAACTACTATTTATATATCAGAATTTATATCCGAATATATTTCTGCGATCTTTGTCGATATAGTGGATACCTAATAAAGTAAATAAGAACAAGAACTAGTTTAACTTCTATATTGTCTAATTCCACATAAATATTTATCCTATCACACTTCATTGCTTGTTCGTGAACTTTTTGCAAAAAACAACACTGTAATGATGCCCCAGCCTCTATATTTGCCAGAGATGGCTCCGTGTGACTTTTTTCTGTTCCCAACAATAAAGAGAACCTTAAAGGGCCGTCGTTTCACAAGCATAGATGAGATTAAAAGCGCATCGCTGAGAGAGGTAAATGCTATCCCAAAGATCGAGTTCCAGAAGTGTTTCGGAGATTGGAAGAAGCGCTGGCGTAAGTGTATAATATCTAATGGGGACGATTTTGAAGGGGATAACATTAATGTAGACGAATAAATAAAATTATTTTAAATAACCGAAAATTCCCGTTTTTTTTAACACACCTCGTATTCCCACCCAACACCGATCGCCAGCGGAAAGAAAAAGTTTATTTTCAACTTTTTAATGTACTATAATTGAGATACGGTGGCCGTGCGGGCTGGAGCGTAGGGCTTTGGTCGCATGGCTCACCATGAGTTTTATTTCATAGATAGAACTCCCTCCCCGATGCCATGAATGTCGTAAATAACTAGTTATAAGAGTCATGGCTAATAGGCATCGTTCATAAGGCCATAAATAAAAAATATAAGGTATATTTTTGTAAAACTTGTTTTTTAATAATTTTTTATTTGTAAATTAATTCTCATATTTTTTTTTTCAATTAGGTACAGTTGTCGCAGAATCAAATTGGAATCCATTTCAGTGTAAAAATGACAATGAAAAATTTGTTTGTGAACATTGTTCTAAATCCTATCGAGACAGACAAAGGCTCCAGTATCATCAGAGAGTGATCTGTGGACGAGATCGAAGATTTCAGTGCCCCCATTGCCCATATAGAGCGAAAATAAAAAGTCATATGAAAAATCATCTATATTTTAAACATACTAATATAACTAGTGATATGATGTACACATGTACTGATTGTAACAAATCATACAAAGCCCAGAGCAGTCTTATTTCTCATCAGACCTACGGATGTAGATCAAATTTTCAATTTAAGTGTTCTCATTGTGAATTTAAAGGAAAAGATACGGAAATATTAAATAATCATATTTTATTAATGCATAACTTCGGTAATATTAAATCTGAAAATTAATTTCGTTTGAATATTAATTAAAAAATAATAATAGTAATTTATGTACTTGTGAGGTGAAGAATAAATGAAGGATACACACAAAACAGGAATGTCTCTTTTGTTCAAGTAAAATACTAAAGTCGAGGCCAGGAGTCAAGGGAGTTGAAAGATCCCCCACTTTTCCATTAATGAACTTGGGGTGGGGGTACTTCTCTTCCACTTACTGTTTGAAGGATGGTGGGGGAAGTACAATAGGGCTATCCCCCACTGCTTGAATCCCTTAATTCGTGTACCCTTCATATTACTCCTGTAATTATTTTAAAATAGAAAAATAAATAAATATGTGATTTTTATGACTTTTAAATAGTATTTATATATAGTAATAGAAGATTGTTTTAGATTAATTCGCTGGTGGTTGCTTCTTCTATCAGAGATATTTTCCAGAACACGATTTGAGAAACATTTCAAATAATTCTGTATTTATATCTATAGCCATGTGCTTATTCTTTGAAGCATTGTACAATAATCGTTGAAGAAATATCTATTTTGTTAACTAGGAAAACTTAACTTTCCTTTCGAACCGCCGGTATAAATGCCTGTATGTGTATGTTAATTCCTACTGATAATAAAATTCGTAAGTAATGGGTGTATTTCTGATTAATAAACAATATTAAATATCAAAATGATTATAATTTTTCATTATTGCTAATTGTAAACAAATGTTTTACAGTTATTCATAATGATGGAACTCGTTTTTTTGAATGAATTTCATGTGTGATTACTTTTTCAGAGGAAGTATGGGATATAGTTAAAAATCTTCAACCTTGTGATGACAGATACAATTGCATCCATTGCACCAAAACGTACAGCAAACGAGAGGGACTATACAATCATATGAGGTTCGAATGTGGGAAAGATCCGCAGTTTCAGTGTCCACATTGTCACTACATGGCGACAAGAAGAGGAAATTTAAAGAGACACATTACCATAGTTCATCCTGAGAGTCTTTACTTGTTGGGGAATCTTAAAGAGATTCTACCTCTCAGCAGATCTGCATTGAAGGAAGAAAATAAGAATCAGATAGATTCCAGGTTTACTTTGTGAAAAATTTTATTCAAAGAAGGTGATTCAAATAATATACTATTTAAAATACTATTTTTTCTATTTGTGAGTTTTGTAAGATTTAGTTAGTTATTGTGATTCATGCCCGAGGGGCTTTTAACTTAGAGGTCATATCGCCTGGAGGGCATGAGCTTCGACTCTACTATGGAAGTCCTAAATTTTGCCTACACTAAGTTTTTATTCATCTAGAGTAGGGGTCTTAGGAACTAAAAAAAATAAGAGCCTCGACAGGGTTTTGAACCCACGATCTTGAGCTCAACAACCCAGCACGCATACTACTGAGCTACTGGCTTCTTTATGTTTTTATAAGATTTTGAAAGTAAAATAATATATGTGGCAGCTTTATTATTCTTCCATTCATATTCTGACTTCAAAACATACTTAATACACAATTTCTTTTCCGATCATCATTTACTCATCAATGTATCGACAGAAATGTTTTATCTCTTGTCTGTATATTATATTTTGAACTCAGAAAATAAATGAGAGATTAATATAGCTGGCAAATATATTATTAATTTTTTGCTATATGAGCCGCTGAGGAGGTTAGTCCTGCCTAAGAACTGCCTATACTTAGTTCGTAAAGATCTCTCATCCCATTGGGCCCAGCTCATTAGATTAATTGCCATTTAAATTGGTTTAATGTCGTGGGGTAGCCATTTTTCATTTTATCATTCTGTGGGTGTCATTTTTCAGTTAGGACAGCACGTTTCAAAGGGGGCTCATAGCTCAATGGTAGCATGTTAGCCTACTGAGCTTAATCCGGCCGAGGCCCTTAAGTTTTCTTATCTGGGAGTTGAAAAAGCCTTGAGCACGCCGTCCTTCGGATGGAACGTTAAGCGATGGTCTTGTGCCTGTGCGATGTCAGGTACTCCTTTCCTTGGTAACTAAACCTGACTAGGCAAAATTTAGGACTCTCACAGTAGAGTCAGGCTCATGTTCACCAGAACGACAAAAGAGCGCTCTGGTAGTTGGCGATATCGCCTCCTAGTTAAAGCCCGGGCATGAGTCACAGTAACTAACTTTTCGGTTAACCTGTATTTAATGATTTAACCTTCTTTTTACCTTCCATTTAGTTCTGCTATAGTAATTTAACTCAAAAGATATTTTTATTAATCTAGTGTCTTAAAAATTCCATACTATTTGAGTCTGAAATTAAACATTAAATTTAGCAAATTGTATGATGGAGGAAGGATGTCCTAGATTTGAGACCAGTTCTAACTTCAATAGATAAAGATGGTTGATAAACAACACTTTCTGGGATTTAAGATCTCCAAATTATATTTATTTTTTACACCTAAAAATCGATGAGTTGTCAAATCTATTTCCTTTTTATTAAACAAAAATGGCCACAAATTCAAGTGAAATGCAATGTAATTAATAGATTTTCTAATTAATCACTTGTTCAATACTTTTTTGCCAGGAAAAAATGTTTATCATGAGACGAAAATGTAGTTAGTTAATGTAACTCATGTCTGTGCTTTAACTACGAGGTCATATCGCCTACTACCAGAGCGTTCAGGAAGAACTTGTATTAAGATTTAAACATTTCATTATATTTCTAGGAAAGCATAAAAATGGGCATAACATCTCAAAAATAGTAGTTGCATTAAATTTAAAAGGAAATAAAACCCAAAAATATTAATGAGCCAGTAGCTTAGTAGGTATACAATGTATAAATATGTAGTGTAGGTTAATATTGGATATTATGATTGACGAAGTACTTAGACACGAAAAAATAAGTTTTGAAAATTGCCAAATTAACGAAAAATTAACCGAATTGTTAAAACCAAGAAAGTTTTGTTTATAAACCATCTTTATCGACCAAATTTAATATTGTTTGAATATTCTTCTATAATGAAATGAGTCGCACAATTTAGATTTATGGTTATTCCAAAGGAATTGTATATTATAAATATATATTTTTTGCATTTATGTACCGTTTCGAATAAACATTGCTGAAGATTTGACAATCACATTTACATAAATATGTGCATAATTTCTGGTTTTAATGCAAATTAACATATTTTAACGTTTCCGTCCTAATGCATGTGGCATATTTCCTGGCTGTGCATTTACTGCTTTCTATTTTTCGATGGAAACAAATAGTTTATTTTCTGTTTTAATTTCCATTTCTTAAAGTTGCAATAAATAAATGAATGATAAGTTACTCACATTCCATAATTTAAATTTAAATTTCTGTTATTTACAGTCCTTAAATTATAAAACTCAATCCTTATGAATTTATTTATAAATTGATGACAAATCCTTCTCAGTGTTGAGTCTTTCAAAATAATTGATCATTTTATATATTTAGCTACCATGTAATTTGAAAAAATTTCGCATAATTTATAGATTTTCCATACCTTTAATTATTTTTAACCGTAATGTATAACTTAAGTGCCTTAAATTGGTTCTACATGGTTTTTTCCAGTTGATATGATTATTCTTGATAAAAGATGGATTTTGTTGAAACTTTTTGAAGTATATTTTGTATTTTGTTATCTAGTTAATTGTTGTATTATTCTAAGTAAGAAAACCAAAAAATTGTATTCATTACTTGTATAAATATTTCTTTTTTCTTTGTATACATTTTTTTTTATTTATGTACAAATGAATATTCTCTGCTGTGATAAATGTTTATTATTTTTTTTCATCTTCAAATATTATTGCATTATATGTATATTATCATTGTTCTACAATCATAAATCATTATTATTTATAAAATATTAATTATATCCTGTTATTTGTTAGTATTAAAGAATGTGAAAAGGAGATGTATTGGAATGGATTATTTATTTTTTGTATTGAATTAAATTATAAACTTTTACCTTCTTGCTTGAAAATAACATATTAACAGAGGCCCTTTTCTCGTCATCGATATTTTGACAGAGGTCCGTCATTTGAAGGCGCGGCTGGCCGTCTCCTTACTTTTCAGGCTAACCTAAGCCATGTAAAATATTCACAAATCAAATGTTTTTTTCTCTCTCGTTTTTATAGCTGTTTTTACAGTTTTTATATGTAAAAATTTAAATTGCCTTAAGTCATAATTTATTGTTGTGGGGGGGGGGGGGGGGGGGGGGGAGCACGCTTCTCACCTCTTCCCTTATACTTTCACCCCGCGCTTTTCAACGAACAAACAGTACCTGAGGGACGAAATTTTAACTTCGCGAAGTGAAAATAATCATTGGACTTTAAAATAAGAATATCATTAAAATCTTATCGATAACACGTATATTGGTGCTTATTATTGTTTTTAGTATTGAATATTAAACAATCGATACCTATCATCTATTATAGACTTGTATGATCCGTTTAAATTGAAACTTTTAAGCATTCTTGGGTACTTGAGTCTGAAAAATCTTTCTCAAAATTGCTGAGCTAGTAAAGTAACGTGGCTTAAAAAAAGTATATAGAATAAATAACTATATTATCATGATGTTTAATAATAAAAAATGAAGAAAATAATTTGATATAGATATACTTAACATATATAAATCCAGAAGTATTTATTTCTTCTATTTTATAATTATGGCCTCATTATTAATGTTAGAATTTTGGTTTATAGAAAGGTACAGATGTATTTACTTATTTACATGAAAATCGGCATATTATTTTACATTAGGTAAGATTTTTTTTCTTATCATAATTTTCAAGGCTCGAAACTAATATTTAGCAGGTGTTTGCGCCCCCCTCACTTCTGAAATATTATGGCTCAGTCTTTGATCTCAATAATTTGACTCTGGTGTCGTCCCTGCTGATAAATCGATGTTTTATCATTCAGAGAACAAGAATAGTGAATTCGAGATAGCTTTCAACTTGGAAGGTGAATATTTGCTCAAACATTAAGTTACATTTATTGTTTATATATTGCCATTATGGCCGCGCGATAAGACAAACGGCTGTCAGGTGCGAAACAATTTTGGCTACCACATCCACACAAATACAAAATCAATGATAATATATATTTTTTAAATTCAAACAAAATGTATTATTATTATTTTTACCTATTATTATATAACCTTATAAATTCGGTCTCCTGGTGTCCCTTCCGCGACTCTGATGTTGGTTCTTGAAGTAATTACTAAATGCCAGTTCTATAATAATATGTATTTTTCTTTACAGAAATCGGAAATGTGGGATACTTAAGTAATATAAGAAGTATTTGTCCAGACTGCGGTAAATCTTACAAGTACCGGTCAAATTTGTTAAGACATCAGAAGTACGAGTGTGGGAAAGAGGCGCAGTTTCAATGTCCTCATTGCTCATATAAGGCAAAGCTCAAAGGCCATCTTAAAATTCATATGATGAGACATATATCTATCTGATTATTGATATAATATATTATTTTAAAATATTATTTATTTATTGTTTAAAACTACATTGTCCAATGTCAAACATCTAACATTATACAGATAAGGTGCCCTTATAAAGGCGGACTTTTGAATCCCTAGTCAAGGTCTGACGGCGATGTTCCTAACTTATACAGTGCTAGTATACAATGTCCGTGATTCGGATGCCAAATCCTTGCTCTATAGTTTAGACAACTAAAATATCTTCAGCCCTTTACGTCATCGCTAGTTACTTAGCTACTCTGATAGATGTCTCTCATCGTCGTTAGCTACTCTACTATTTTGTAGCTGAGGTGCTGTTTACAAATCTCGTGTGTGTACCGCTGTAACAGGCCTTCATTGCTTAGTAATTTATTCAATTAATGAAGTCCGATCTACGATTGGACTTTTTCACGTTGCCTCCTTACAGACATCCTCCAAAACAATTTCTCGTTTGTATTCAGTGATTTAGCTTTATTTGTTTCTAATTATTATTAAATATATTTTAAAATGTTCTTAAATAATTGTTGCGTTTTAATATATTAATTTAATTTTTTAAAC
The DNA here is from genome assembly GCA_963662175.1 of Aradus depressus. Taxonomy (NCBI): domain Eukaryota; kingdom Metazoa; phylum Arthropoda; class Insecta; order Hemiptera; family Aradidae; genus Aradus; species Aradus depressus. The sequence continues at coordinate 38,687,322 of OY759220.1, forward strand.
TGCAGGAGAGGGGGAAGATGTCTATAGTTTCCAATTTATGGCAAAAAAAAGTGTCATTTTATTATAGTTAGTTATTATGACTCATGAGGGGTCTTTAACGAGTACCTGACGTCACACAGGCTCGGGACCATCGCTTAACGAACAATAGGGTGCTCAAGGCTTTTTCATTTCCCAGATAAAAAACCTAGGTGCTTCTGCTCATTTTTTTATATTATAATTAATTAAGAAATATCTATTTTTGAGAAATGGTTTTTTAACTAGGATGGAACTGAGCCCGAATAGAGCCCCATCCATAACCAAAGTTTGAGCTACCTTTTCCAGTTTTTTCTAACATACCAAGGTTTCATCGACCATTTTTTAATTTTTGTTTTTTTTGCACTATTTTCTCCAGGAATTTCAATACAATTTATACTACTTTTTTATTATTATTATCTTATTTATTTTTTGTTTTCAGAAAAAACTTACGCATCGAATTGTTTTGATCAAAAATTATACACCTGTGATTCCTGTAACCACTGTTATAAACATCGTAGAAGTCTCAATTTGCATAAAAAATTTGAATGTGGTAAAGAGCCATCATTTCAGTGTAAGTTATGTCCTCATCGAAGTAAATTGAAGGGAAATTTGAAATCTCATTATTTAGTTAAACACGGAGGGTTAATTTTGTAAAAAAAAAAAAATAATAAAAAAAATATTGCGAATTAAATTTTCAGTTAAATAAATGAATGAACTTTTAAGTGAGGCAACCCTATAATATATATGGTGTTATAGGTATTATTTCATATCCATAAGATATTATTTTTGCAATATTTCTTTGTAAAAATCATGTAGTTTATAGATCTTTGTTAAATTTATATTGATAAACAAATATTTATAGTCTCAAAACATAAATAAAAAATTAAAAAAAAAGTCATTAAATTACCTAGTAGGTTTCTATATTTTTATTTTAATGTTGAAAATGTGATATATTTTGAATTTTGAAAGTTATTGGACTATTCATTATTTATCAAGTCAGCTCATTTTGTTCAATTATCTATGATCAATTCATTGAGTAACTAGGACCAAAATTAGTTCAGAGCCTTCCTTGGATCAACCCTTAACGTCCCATCCGAAGGTCGGCATGCTCAACGTTTCTTCATCTCTGAAACAAGTAGAATTACGGAATTCGATATGATGAAAGTAGTATTATTAGTTATTGTGACTCATTTTCGGACTTAAATCACAAGGTGATATCGTCTACAATCAGAGTGCTCTGTTGTCGCTTTGATGTACAGGAGTTCGAATTTACTGTGAATCCTAAATTTTGCGCATCTAGATTTACTCAGCCAGGCTAGGAGTCTACAAGGAGTGTATCTGACAACGTACAGGCTCGGGATCATCACTCGACCGAGTTTGAAGCAAGACTAGCATGCTATCTTTCACATTCATCTTCCCACCCCCTACTTACCTATTTAAGTTGATGCTAAAGTTATTTCAAAGTTTTAATGTTTTACAGATTTGGGAAAGCTTAGTATTCACATGAATCCGAATATATGTTTTGGATGTTGCAAATCGTACAAGAATCGAAATCATTTACTTCGACATCAAAAATATGAATGTGGTAAAGATCCTAAATTTCAATGTCCATATTGTGATCATAAAAGTAAACTTAAGGAAAATATGAAAAAACACATATTTTTGAAGCATGTTTTTAAAAAAGATTTTGCCTCTCCTTCAATTTTTAATTAACTATTTTTTTTCCATAAAGAATTACAAAATGAACTGTTGTGAATGCATTAAAATATTTGTAAATTGGTGTCAATAATAAATGAGAATATTTATTGCTTTTTTATATACCTTATATTAATTCGGTATGTTGACGATCTTTAGTCACTTCAATAGAAATAGAAGATACATAACCTCATTCCATATCAAAAATACCGAAAAACAACGTTCACTGAGTTATAGCGTCTTAAAATTTGCTGTATTTTGATTTTGCTAACTGCAAAATAAAATATAGATATTAATCACTTCAGTTTATAATGAATGAATAACTTTATTGCTTTTAAAGAATTATCTTACAGCAAGGAGTTCGATACATAATTATAAATACATAGATTCAATAACTGATAACGAAAAGAACACACACAAAAAAAAAAAACAATACTTATACTAATAGGTTGGTTAGGTTAGGTTTTATGACTCACGCCCGGGCTTTAACTACGAGGTCATATCGCCTATTACCAGAGCGCTCTTTCGTCACTCTGGTGGACATGAGCCCGACTCTACTGTGGGAGTCCTAAGTTTTGCCTACCCTAAATTTTTATTCACCTAGGGTAGGGGTCTTTAACGAGTACCTGACATCGTACAGGCTCGGGACCATCGCTTAACGTCCCATCCGAAGGACGGCGTAATAAAAAGTTTGAATTAAAATTAAAATAAAGATAAAGCCACATGTAACATTAGTCTTTTAGAATTTTTCTTAACTTGAAGCTTGTTAGGACAAACAAATAAATATGATGAAGCTTCTGTTCATCTGAAACTAATAGTAAGTTGTGGAGATGTGTCTGTTGCTGAGAGACATCTACCGGAACATCTCCCAAATAGCTAGCCAGGTATTTGTCTCTAATCGTGGCATAGATGGCAGTCTATCAGAAAATGGGCCACGTCATCCCTCTCCCCCAGAGAACACAACCCACAACTAATCTCTGGAAAGAACTCTTGTTTTTTGTACATCAGTTTCTAATATAAAATTAAGTTTTTCAAAAATATATTTTATTTATTGTAATTGAAAAGTAGAATATAAACGTTTTCTTCCCGCAGGCGATTGTTCTAAGGTAGGAATAAAAATAATGTACATTAAAAAAATTAATTTTGTGCTGCCCACTTCTGTTTTTGCGCCAAAAAATGTGACACCTTTCATTATATCGGAAAGTCTGTTATTTATATTCCTATCTTACATAGATCTTCTGCGGAAAGAAAAAGTTTCTTTTCCACTTTTCAGTGTACTATAATTTGGGTATATTTTTGAGAAACATGTTTTTTATATTATTTTTTATTAGTTTATTTATGATGACTTTATTACGAAAGTTGCTATTTCTTGGGAATATAATTAATTTATGTTTAGGCTAGAAATGCATTCGACACTTACATAATAACGGGGTAGACCTTTCTCTGGGATTACCACGTCCCTCTTTTCCTTCATTTTGGTTATAATACGATTTTGGTTATAAAAGCCACGGTTATAATAAACATATACTACATTATAGGAACCATTGTTATAATACAATGTCTTAATAATAAAATATAGTGTATATGTCTCAAGTGGGGAAATCATTCAAGAAAAAGTAACTGGTTTGCTTCCAAGCATGAATTTTACACTAATTTATGTTACATCTTCTCCAGTTAATTGTATATAACAATCTGAATACATTGTCAAGTTGGGGATTCTTTTCAATAACATTGTTACTGACGAAATCGGAACAATAGTTTTGTGAGGGGAATAATTATTACTATTTTTTTTTATTTCAAGAAGGTCCCATTAATGAGAAATGAACATTACTCCTTTTAGTTATCATTTTAAATTAAAGCTAGCCGAACATTTATAATAATATATATATATTTTTTTTTTATTTGTCCACAAATTTCGAGTTGCAATGTTGTAATTTATTATATAATATTTTACAGGCTTCGGAAAAGAAGATACCCAACATGTTTGTTCTGTCTGTTCGAAAACTTATAAGAATCGGAACCATCTGCTAAGACATCGAAGATACGAATGTGGGATTGATCCCCAGTTTCCTTGTCCCTATTGCAATTATAAAGCAAAATATTCTCAAACCCTTAAAAAACATGTCTTTTTAAGGCATTTAAATATAATTCAAAAAACAACAGTGTAAAATTGTGTTGATTATATATTATAAATTATTGTAATACATTTTTTATAATATTCAATTACTTTTTTGGACATATTATATATTATCTGAAAAATTAAAAATAGATAATATTAATTTTTTTTTTGTTTTCATTCACATAGTATCAGGTATATAAAAATTATTAAAATATGCTAATTTGAATATATTTTTTGTATTATATTTAAATATTTATTATATGTTACAGACTATAAGGAGATTAAACAACACGGTTGTTCTACCTGTAACAAAACGTACAAACACCGTCATCATTTGTTACGACATCAGAAGTACGAATGTGGAAAGGAACCTCGGTTTCAATGCCCCTCCTGTCCTTATAAGTGTAAACAAAAAGAATATCTCAAAACTCATTTTTTTATTAAACACAAAAATTTTAATTTTGATATCAACAGTTACATTCTGTCCAGACAACAAAATCTTGAAGGAGAAAATTGAACTAGTATTGTAAAATGTTTTGTGTTTCTTAACATTTTCCCCTAATTGCTTGTTTGAATCGTTCAATATTTAATAAATTCAATATTTCTTTATATATATATATATAATATTTTTTTTTCAATAATTACCTCTATAACCTTTCAGAAAAGTTTTAGTTTATACTAGTATGTATGTTTCGTTATCTTCTTATGTAGCTAGGGCAGAAAGAAGAAAAAGAAAACGAGAAGTTTTGTGTTGCTTCTATTTTGTTCAATATTTTGTGATAATTAAAAAAATAGTGTAAAAAAAATATATAAATAAAAATAAAATAAACAAATAATAAAATTACCACATTCCCTTTAGAAATTATAGCTGGTGTTCTACTACATTTTGATTTCTAAAGTAGTTTTCGAAAAGAGCCCTAAACAATAACGAAAGTTCAAGACGAGAGACGTTTAAGAAAAGAAAAAAAAATCAACTAATAATTATTTCAATTGGATTTCTCTAAAGATAATAATGAGATGCCATCTTGTTTCTTTTTTTAAAAATGTTAATCCAAAGGTAATAAATTATCTTACTGGGTTCACAGGGAAAATGAATAGCATAGAATAAGGAAACAAATATTGCGTTTATTTAACACTAATCTACATTATAAATTTAATAACTAAACAAAATAAAATTATTTACAATAATAAATCTTACAAACTAATTACTTAAAACTATATCAGTCTTTTTTTCTGTTTCATAGTGGCCACTATTTATAATTCTTTTATATTTTGGGCATATATACATATAAATAAAAAGTACCTTTTCTCTTCTACGTACTTCCAATGTTCTAATTTTCACTTCTACATCTTCTCTCACTCAGCCTGGTTCACTAGTTCACTACTCATTAACCCTAAAAACACTTCTCTCTCTAGACTGTCCACATCCACAACACAACTTATTGTTAGACTGTCTCACACTATTTAAAACAGCTGATCATCGTATTTTGTACTCCATTCCTTGGTTGTTCACATTTCTTTTTAAAACAAAATGCGATTAGTCCATCTTTGTATATTTATTCACTAATTAATTTACTTCTCAACACCTAACAGCTGTTTTTATACAAATAATAATAATTGATTTTATAATATATTAATAATCTTAATGTGTGTAAATTTTTACATCACGAGTTATAAACAAATTAAAGGGGAAGCAAACGGAAATTTGTAAAGGCTCTTCTTATAATGTTGTTAATATTTATGCAAAGTTTCGTAGTTGGAATCTAGAGGTCGGAAAACATAAAATTTCGTTGAAAACTCCGCATCGAATTGACCGATTGCATAACTTTCTCTATACTTCGTAAAGCTGGGAAAGTAAAAGATATATATAATATAAAAATGAATAAATATGGACATGCTCTTTAATAGAAAACAGAAAACAATTATAAAACAAAAATATTTAAAAATTAAATCTGGTGTTTGGGCAAAAGGGCTTAAGCCAGAATAAGTCTTGTAATCCAAAGGATTTAGTGCATTTAAATATTTTTACCAAATGTAACTCAATGTTGGAATATTTTACTTTGTTTATATTTCATACTTTATACAAATAATATTTCAAGTAACATAAATGCGTCATACCTGATTTGCAGGAATTTTTCAAACCTTCAGAAATTCCCCTTCCTAAAATTCAGATTTGCCGATTTTAAGCCCTTTTGCCCAAACACTCAAGATATAAAACAAAATATGACATTTGAAAAGGGAAAATTGTAAAACAATAGTAGCCATACAAAGAAATAAAATTTGAAAAAAATTTATCTTATAAGCAATAAATTAAATATTTTTTTAAAAAACTACTAAACCTGTGATGCAAAATAGAAAAAAATTGTTGATTTTTTTAACATCAACTCCACAATTGATTCTGAGCCGCTGTTTGATCTTTGTGGTGAAATATTTGCTCGGAGATCCTCAAAGAGGGACAATAGAAAGAAAAGTGTAAAACGTCATCCTTTTCGTCTAAGGTACAGATAATATTGGAACTCATTTGTTAATGTATTGTGTATGTATATTTGTTGTATTTAAAAATGTCAAAACATTTTATTATTTCTTTTTCTTTGTCTCTTTCTTTCAGGGAAGACGTGGTTCGGTCTACACACTTGCTCAGTATGTAACAAATCGTACAAGAATCGTCAACATTTACTGAGACATCGAAGACACGAATGTGGAGTTGAGCCTCAATTTCCCTGCCCTCTCTGTCCGTACAAGGCGAAGTATAAAGATTCTCTTAAGGTTCATATCTGTGGTCAACACAGTTAAGATGGAATGCTGGTCTACCAATCTACAATACAATTTTTCTGAAGACAAAGTTAAGTTTTTACTATTAATGGGAAGATGTCTGTGGTAAATGTAGTGAGAAGGAGAGTTATTTCATAGGTTACAAAATAAAAACCTAGTCTGACCTCTTTATATCTTATTATATCTTTTACTGAATAGGTAAAACATTTTTAATGGCTAAATACATAAAAACATTGACTATGCACTAGATTTGTTCTTTTTAAAACATAGAATAAATAAGTACCATAAATTTTGTTTGTATGTATTTATTTTAGCCATTAGAATATTTATGACGTACACTAAATGGTGGATCAGTCTATATTTTTATTTTTTACCCTGTTAAGTTTTATTGCATTGTAATACTTGCACTTAATAGACTAGGTCTATATATGTCCTGTCATTAAATGTAAACACATTTTTTTTCGACCAACATTTTGAATATTATTTTGTTCTTGCCAGAGATCTGAAATAAGACTTCAAATCTACAATGATCTTGTGCAAGTTCATTGTAAATACTACTGAATAAAACACTTAGAACAAGTCAAAAATTCCACTATATTTATATAAAATACACAATATATTTCGCTGGTTAGAGCATTGTCAAGTGTATAGGATACAATACAGTCATAAGTCTGTATCCTGTACACTTGACAATGCTCTAACCAGCATATTGTGTCTTTTATATAAATATAGTGGAATTTTTAACTCGTTCTAAGTGTTTTATTCAGTAGTAAATAAGAGTTCCTTCAAAATAGTTCACTCTCTGATTGATATGTACCTACTTCTGATTTGATATATACCTCTGATCTATGGCTTAACTATTAATAAGGAGAAGGAGGTAGGGTGGAGATAGAAAGGCAAGTCAGAGCCTCGGAGTGGGGACAATTTTGTAAAAAAAAGTTCAGTTTTTTAAAACAAATTTGGTGGATTTTTATAAGAAGTCAGCATATACCGCTCACCCGGTTTGTAAGACTTACGGAAAGTACCTTTATATTTTCATCAAACAATCCTCCCCTGAAAATTATATGTTAATAATAATTATATATATTCATATATTTGAGATGCCATACAGATTATTTTGGAACCGAGCTTACAAGGGATGCTAAATGTGAAATTTTACTAATTTTAAGCTCACTTTCCTTTCACATTTAAAATTTCAACGTTTCAATTTTCTAGGTCATTTGGAGGGTGTGATTTACAATACTATATTTAGTTATTTATTATGACTCATGCCCGGGATTTAACTGCAATGTCATATCGCCTACTACCAGAGCGCTCTTTCGTCATTCTGATGAACATGAGCCCGACTCTACTATGGGAGTCCTAAATTCTGCGTATCCTTAATTTTTATTCACCAAGGGTAGGGAGGGGTCTTTTACGAGTATCTGACATCATACAGGCTAGGGACCTATCCGAAGGACGGCATGCTTAAGTTTCTTTTATCTGGGAGGTAAAGGGGGCCTCGGCCGGGTTTCGAACCCGCCATCTTGAGCCCCTCTAATACAGTACTATACACTATTTTTTTTTCTACAGTTATACTTACTCCATTATTTTATTATGATTATATTTCTTGTTATTTTACATTTTCTTCGAATAGCTATTATTTATTTCCTTTTTCTTTTTTCAGGTTCAGGAGAACATTCTTCTCGCAATGTTTGTGCTGGGTGTACCAAATCGTACAAGAATCTAACTCATCTTCGCAGACATCAGAAATACGAGTGTGGAAAGGAACCTCAATTCCCGTGTCCTTACTGCCAATATAAGTCAAAATATAAAGACTATCTTCGAACTCATTGTTACAACAAGCACAAAAAACTTATTAAATTACAATAAATTCCACATTATTACAATAAAAACCTCGAAATAGGTAAATAATACTAAAACTATATTGTTCTGAGCAGTATAATGTACCTAGATTCAAAATACTTTTATATATCTTCAGATTAGGTATTATGTTTATATATTGATCGACTCCAATAAAAAATAAATTATTATTTTCTTTTATGACTTATTTTATTCAGTTTATCAAAAACTCGAGAGCAATGAAACCTCGCTTATTGTTAAATAATTTTATAAATAATCGCCGGTTTATTAAACATAATCAACAATTTTTTTTTTCTCAAAACTTGAAATTGGGTTTTGTGTTCTTTTCATCCTTTCGGGAAAACGGTATGTCCGTCGTTCCTCTCATTTTCGAAACTATCAATTTTGAAAACATTTAATATATACTGTACTTCGAATCAGCAACTTTCAAAAGGTTTGAAAATTACACGTTTTATTCTATAGTAATTTCAGTTTGAAGTTACAAAGATGTACATTTTGCACAATTTTAGCATTCATCTGGACAAACATTAAAAAAAAAAAAAATAAAGAAAGAAAAACGTTCGATTGAAAATATAATTTTTGGAAAATAAGATAAATAAGATCAGTTAAGATTGCACTTTTGGTATAATGTAGCCTGAATGTCTCAATTATAATTGCTAGTTTCTAAGAATAATTTAAAAAAAAAAAATTAAGATAAAAAAGTATAACAAAAAACGCTCTATAGAATTTCATAAAATTTTTATATATTAAAAAAAATCAGTTGTAAGTCAAGTTCGGTGCCATGGCAGGTATACCAACTAACACCTCTATTTACAACATCTAAGATGAGGAACGCGGACATATTGTGAAAACTTGTAATAAATAAATTAAATAAACTTATTTTTGGAATATTGTCTATTTCACAAAAATATTTATGTATAAACTTCCTGTTTCAGCATTACACCATCGTCAGGTTTAGTTGTAAACTAAGTACAGTCTAGTTACCAATCTGGAAACTGGAAATTGACAGTTTATAAACTGAACCTGACGAGATAAAGATGCAAGCCGAAACATGTAATATATGTATATATTTTATATGAAATTGATAATATCTCAAAATGAATTTGTTTTATTTTATTTCAATAATTCTGATTTTTTTTTTATAATTTCCAATTTTACCGCATTGAAAATCATTTAATCGAATTAGAAGCATTACTCAAACCTTCATAAAGAGACCTTCATTTGAGGAGCATATATTTTGCACAATATGTACATGCATGCACCTGTCAATTTTTAGTGCATTCAAAGTTTTACTTTTTTTTGGGAAAGCTGTGCACTTTTCTTCTCACCACATCAGAAGAGGTTAAAAAAAATATACATTTTTCAACGTTTTCAACAAAAGGTTTTTTTATTATGTTAATTTTTCTCCGAATTTTCACAACAAATTTGCTCATACTCTGTTAAAATCTATATACATATGTATAATCTAATCTGTTAAAAAAAATAACAATACTGGAAAGGCATGCGGTGTCCTTAAGCTTCTTGCGGTGCTATCTTTAAGCTAGCGATGCCTATTGGATTTCTGGCAAACTATCAATTGTGGACTAATATTTTATTTTACGAAAATTTATATAGTAGAATTTAAAGTACTACTTCGACATTCCTAAATGCAATGACTTCTTTAAAGAAAGTTGTTTTCTAGCCTTGTTTTATTTTTTTAATTTATAAATAGCTTCTGGTATTTTTTGTACCATTGGCTGTATTACTGCATTAACAATTAGAACATTTTAGAAAAAATAAATGAAAAGTATTCGATGAGTCACCGACAATGTACTTCCCCAGTACAATTTAATGAATTGTGATTATACATTTTGAGTCTGACCCCCCCCCCCCCACTCCCCCCCCCCCCCCCCCCCAACCCTATGACCGATTTCGAGGAAAATAATTGGATGTGTTCCTTATGGGGTTCTGAATTTATATATGAAATTTTATGTCGCTACATTCATTACAACGACAGTTATTAGAGTTTTTGTGTCAAACCTCTCTCCTAACTTTAAATGTTTGTGTCGATACAATTATATTTGTAGGTATCGTGTTCACAGACACACAAAGAGACATAATTTTTATTTTTGAAATCACAAGATTACATAACTTGTCCTATACTTCGTATTGCTGGGGAAGTAAAAAAAATAAATACTGAATATTTATTTGTCAAAATTTTATTAGTCAATTTGGAACTTCGAAGGAATGAAATATTGTGACTATATAAAGTTTCGTAAGCTTTTGTACATAAATACTTATTTTTGTTATGTTTTTGTTTTCTTGTTTTTTTTTTTTCTAAATTAATGGATGCTCATATTAACATTTTTTTTTGTTGTTGTTTTTAATTAGCGAGTAGCTATCATGGTTCTTCTTTTTCAGGATTCAGAACACGCGGTTCTCAAAATGTTTGTACGGAGTGTAAGAAATCGTACAAACATCGAAGACATCTTCTCAGACATCAGAAATACGAATGTGGAAAAGAACCTCAGTTCCCTTGTCCCTTCTGTTCATACAAATCTAAACAAAAAGATTATCTCAAAACCCATGTTTATATAAAGCATAAAGAAATTCTTAATCTACCTTGACTAACTTCACTTTTGAAAGGCGTTATTTATTTCACAAAATACTCGGTGCTGCGCGGTAATTTTCACTTTCACAGTTATTTCAAGTTTTCTGGTCCTCTAATTCCAAAAAAAAAAAAAATAAATAAAAAATATAACTTCTAATAAAATTAATATATCGACATGGGATTTTATATGTCTAGGCTGGCCCCTATTGTTTTTCAGCCAAATCGGCCAATGGGAAGGGGGGTATAACACAAGGCATTATTTTGTGTCCAATATTCCATAAGGACGATATATAACCATTTTCCACCCGAAGCGGCTTAAGGGAAGAGAGAGTCCCAACTCAAAACCCCTATTAAAAATGTTCATATATTGAACGTACCGACACGAAATTAAATTGAGGATTCTAACGTCCCTGAGTAAGGCCGGTCACACACCTACAGTTTTAACTGTCAGATTTAACTGTGAACTGAGATGTACACACACGTACAGTTCAATCCTTCAGTTTTTCCCATGGATTCGAACGAGCGGCACGATTTAGCCGCTCTCGGTTTACATTTTGTAATTTTACAAAAAAGAAAAAGCAAAAACAGTGGTGCAAGAAGTGGTTACAAAAACGAAATTTATCTTCCCACATAAATTTATTTCTTTGCGAAAAGTAGATCTTAAGATGTTTATTTTTGTCACAACAGATTTCTTTGTCGCACCAGGTTCTAGTTCTTGTAACTTCTTCGCTAACTTGTTGTAGGCAGCATCTTTTTTGGCGCGGTCATGATATTCGCTAGATTTAACTTGCCATAGGCAAGGTTCAGATCTATATATTGCAATGAAATCAACCATCACTTGGTTCTGTTTACGCGACATGATACGCACTCTCGCTCGACACAAATTGAATTGAGGACTGTACAGTTGAACCCCCACACACACTCAGTTTAGTTAATCCTTTCAGTTTAAAATATTGAAATTTTATTTTTCTCAGTTAAACTGTACAGTTGAGTTGAACTGAGACTGAAATCCCACATACGTACAGTTTTAACTGACAGTTATAACTGTACAGTTAAAACTGTAGGTGTGTGGCCGGCCTAAGACACCGTTTGTTTTGAACCAAATCGGTCGATTATTTAGAGAGAGAGTGACAAGTTAGTTGATTCGATGATTCACCGAATACTTTTTAAATAATTTTTCTCATTATATTTTGTATTTTGTTTCTCTTAATTTAACTCTTCACCTAGTTAATTTCTTCACCGTTATATTGGTTTGATGTGAACATGACACAATATATGGTAACCATGTTGAATCACCGTATATATTTTTTGGTACAATCAATTCATTTTTGCGTTCTAATTTGCTGAAAGCGTTAAGCTGATTTTTGAACGTTTACTGTTATTCGGATTAGATACGAATATATATAAACTAAAGCTGTAGGGGGACAGTGATGGCCATGAACAAATCACTGAAAGTTTTCTTTCCATTTATTTCCAAAAACATTTTTTTAATGGGCATTAAAAGCATGTATTAATTTTCCTTAAGTTCGAAAAGAGTTAATTCTAACGTTGAGTGCTCCTCGGTAGCAGTACTAGCATATTGTCAAGATAGCGGCTTCAAATGCCCAGTCTTGGTTTTCTTTTTTTTTAATCTGGGAGGTAAAAAAAACTTAGCACACCGTCCTTTGGATGGGACGCTAGCGATGGTTGTCAGGAACCTCGTTCATGATTCCTTCAGATGGTAGGCGATTAAAAAAAAAAAAATAAACAATAGAGGCCCTAGACCCTAAGCGAAACCCTTACAAAGCGTGTCCGACATATGACTTGTTAGAGAATTCTCACTGGGAATATTGTCCACGCCAAGGGACCTATACACTCGTACACATCTGAAACGACACTGCATTCATTGAGAGGTGGACCTATAACTACTCATATTGTATAGGACCCCTCCATAGCCAATTAGATCAATTATGGCGTTCGCTGTTCTACTCAGTAGAGGAAAAAATATAATTGAGGGCGCCGGTTGCTCAGTGGTATGCGTGCTTGCCTTCTGAGCTCAAGATCGTGGGTTCGAAACCCGACCGAGGCCCTTAGTTTATTTTATCTGGGAGGTAAAATAAACTTAAGCACGCCGTCCTTCGGATGGGACGTTAAACGATAGTCCCGAGCCTGTACGATGTCAGGTACTCGTTAAATACCCTAGGGTAGGCAAAATTTACGACTCCCACAGTAGAGTTGGGCTCATGTCCACCAGAGTGACGAAAGAGCGCTCTGGTAGAAGGCGATATGACCTCGTAGTTAAAGCATGGGCATGAGTCATAAAACCTAACCTAATGGCGTTCGCTGTTCTACTCAGTAGAGGAAAAAAGAAATACAATTTAAAAAATAGTAATTTTTATATATTTTTTCTCTGCGAATATTGATTCAGTAATTTCTTTCTTGGTAATGGCTACACAAATTCTTATAATTTTTTAAATATATTTTGCCAAACTCTCCTTTTAAGCATCACCACCGCTACTGGTGGAGTTTAATCCCACCCACTTCCCTCCCAACCTACCCCACCTAAGTCAACCTCTCAATGACTTAATTAATTACACCACAAGCACCTAACAAAACTAAGTCATCATTCCCTAAATGTCGACGCGGTGTTTAAATAAATTTAATTTTTATATATTTTTTTAACGTATTATGAATCAGTTTAACTCATAAGTTATGGAGAAGCAATCATCCTTATTATTATTTTTTTTTTTAGGTTTCGGAAAATATTATTCAGCTAATATTTGTAAAGTTTGCAACAAATCGTACAAGAATCGGAAACATCTTCTCAGACATCAAAAGTACGAATGTGGAATAGAACCTCAATTTAATTGCCCTTACTGTCAACATAGAACCAAACTTAGAGAAAATCTTAAAAAACACATTTACTTAAAACACTATGAAATTAAATTATTGAACTTTTAAAGCTGTTGAACTTTATATTATTATTTTTTTTAAATCATTTGAAGTTATTTTACTGTGATTTCATTTTAATTTTATGTTTATATTTTTAATATTCGTATAATAATTATTTGGTTTTAAATATGGTGCGAGATTTATTTAATTTTTTTCGTATTTTTGTTATATTCTTGTTATAATATATAGTAATTTTATCTTCTTCGTAGTAGTATTTTCTGTTTACATTAATAATCCTTTCTTTAATCATAATATTAAAATAAAAATGAAGTTAATAAGATATATATATAGTTTATTACAAAAATATATTGTTCTCTCTTCGTTGTTCAGACGTTGTCTTTCTGAAATATGTCTTCCTTCATTGCTGAGTATAATGTCAGTGTTGTTACGTTAATGTTCTGTTTTACAATTAATTAATGTAAGTAGCTTCTATAATTGAACCAACATTTTTTAAATATTGTTACGTTCTGAGAAAGTAGGTTTTTTAAAAATTATTTGTACGTTATTTCGACTTCCTAGTTAATCGATTTTGCACTAAGAGGGCATGTAACATTGTAATGTTTTGATGTCGCTAATAACTTTTTGCGACATTAAATAAATGCAAATTAAAAAAGAACTTCTTGAATTTTTTTTATCATAATGTTCGTTTAAAAAAATATAAAGTATATGTCGAAAAGAGATGTTCAGAAGAGACAAAAAACATTTTTATTTCATTTGGGTTAAGTGTATTGACTAGAGGGTCAGAGGAAACGTCAACCAACGAGTCATCAGGTTGGATACAGATTCATTACAACAAACGACATTTTACTGACTATTGTTTATTATTATAAATAATGTACAAAATATGACCTGCCAGGTAAAATTTACAGTTTTTTGATATATTTTTACATGTCTATTTTCAATCAGCTGAAGTTGAATTTCATTAAAGCGAGCATTTTCCAACTTCTGTGGCATTAAGAAACTTTCATAAAATTTGACATACATTTTGAATCAACAATATCTATACGAGAAAGTATAGAGACAGTTATGCAATATGTCAACAATTTTATGATGAATAAGGGATGTAAAACTATCGATAGTTGATGTTATCGATAGTTTCGATACTATTACGTTACTTTGTATTTCTGGGCTCCACTGAATTGAAGGAAGGTTACATTTTTTGTTCTTGTAAAGTGTTTCGTTGCTTTGAACTGAAAAATGAGTCTTAAACGGAAGTCCGTTGTGTTGAGTTACGTCGATAAGGATGTGGGTCGTTTGTGTGCCGAATACAGAACTTCACTTACATTGTACGACATCTTGTTTATTTGTCTTCCTTAAATTATTTACATGGTACATGTGTGCAAATATGAGCATAGAGTGACTTAATGTCACTTCTGCTTAAAAAAATATGTCGATAGTGCTATCGATAACCTCAATAGTTTAAATAGATACTATCGATACTGGCATCGATAGTTTTACACCTATATGGTGAATTTTCTGTATAAAATTCTATATGTGTATCCAGAGGAGGTGGTGCTCCACTCAAAACTCCCATTAACTGCCGATGTAATGAATATATCGACATGAAATTTTATATTTAAATTCTAAACCCCATAAGGATGCCACCTATTAATTTTCCGCAAAATCGATTGAAGAGAAAGGGGGATCAGAGATGGGGGGGCTAAACCCATCTACTCTAATAACTGCTGATGTAATGAATGTATCGACCCAAAAGTTAGTTGATGGATTGAGAAGCCACTTTGTGTCAAGTATTGAGTTCTAGCCCAAAGGGTCGATTGACTTTGGAGGGAGTGCTATTTTGATTGATTAATTCGTGCTGGGGAAGTACATAGACGGTGATTCACCGACTTTTTATATATTTATTTTTTAATATTCATTAGAATTTTCATATATTTTTTGAAAGGGGTTTATATTCTTGGGGTATGCTTCGTATCCCTGCTTCTTATCGACCCTCGTAAAGGTACCGAGTACTTACTAAAACAATAATAGAATTGTGTAATTTTTAATTTTTCTTATTATTAATTTTTTTTTTTTTTTTAAATAGGCAAACATTTAATTTATTTCAATTCGTATTATATATTCTAATAACTATAAATTGTATTCATTTTCAGAAAATATTTTGGTAAAAATGTGTGCTAAAGATGCTGAGACTCATGTTTGTTCTGGATGTAAAAACAGATACAAACTTCGAAGCAGCTTGTGGAGGCATCAAAAGTATGAATGCGGAAAAGAACCACAATTTGAGTGTCCAAAATGTTCTTATAAGGCATCTCAGAAAGCCTCTTTGAAGTCGCATATGTTTAACAAACATTACGTAATTCAAAGTTAATTATTAACAATTATTGTACTTGCGCCTATTTTATCACCCAATGTATAATAGCAATATTTTCAGATATATTTTATTTTTTCATATTGTAAATGGAAGTGATAATTTTTTTTTTTAAATATACGAACATTATTTTAATAAATTTGGTTAACATTATAGCGGTATATAATTACTATTAAGCACTTCTCCAATAACTACGTCTCAGAAAACACATAAGAGGTAAATAAACATTGGCGAACCTCCTCACCACTGTTACCCATCCGAAAACACCAATAGTTCAAACCAGGCAATTTTTCAAAAACGCCAAGATTCATAACCTGGTGATTGGTTTTCTCGTGGGAGTAAACATTTTTTGGTGCGTTGGTGAAATCACGGAGTTTTGTGATCTGTCCTGTTGTAAATAGAAGTAATATATTTTTTTTATGTATTTGTTTTTCCCATTGGTATGAATTTATTTAGTTACTTCGTATATAATTAATTGCAGTTATGCTAGCAGAAACAATTTTTTTTGTAAATATCTTGATTTTTGTTACTTTTATATACCTATAGTATAAGGAAGTATTGTAATCATGCGAAAATCCGAGATCGAGCTTTCCACGGATTTTCGCGTTTCAAGGGTGTGTGTTGATTGGAAAATAGTGAATGGTCTACCACAAAAACGATTGAACCTATGAAATTGGAATGAAGGGGTCACATGTTCTAACTTAGATCTGATTAGATTTTGACCGAAATTAGACGAAAAATTATACGACATGGTCCCAGGGGGCGCCTCAGTGGTAAAGAAAAATAAGAGAAAAAAATATTTTTTTCGCTTCTCGATATTTTGATTGCGAGGGTGTGGAATGTGAATGTATGTGGCTGTTTTCAAACGAAAAATTAGACAGATACTTAAGATGTTGTCGAGATCTTTCAAGTTCCATGCTTGCACGCACAACTGGTATATATTAGGGGCAAGCAAGGGGGGCGCCATAATTGGATCTCGCTCCATCCTAAAACTTGCCTCGGGCCGGCACTAAGTACATTATACGTAAATTGTAGAGAAAACGAAGAATGTAAACTAAATATCTATAAGGACTTATATATAAGTAGGAATATAAATAAATAAGTTTGTTTAAATCGTAACTCAAATTTGGTTTTATTATTGGTAGTTTTTTTTTTGAAAAATTAATAAAAAAATAAAATATATGTGATGTGGCCATTGGCCATTACTCCCCCTTCTCAAAATTATTTCATACTGGCATTACTGGGTATAAGAATGTCACTCTCAGCATTACGCTCTACAAAGAGATAAAATGAAATGATTTTGAAAAGGAGGAGGGATCAGTAAGCGTTGTTCGTATAGGAAAGTTCTATCTATCATATATTTTTTTATATATTTTTATGAGTTTTATATATATTTATATAATTTAAAGTTTCGTTTATTTTATTTCTTTTCAATTGTTTGTCCCTTATTTTTATGTTTAACCAACTTGTGTTTGTAACGGGTCGAGAAACATAAAAAACATTTTCCTCCTTGGTGGTGCTTTTTGATTAACTTTTTTTAAAATAAGAGACTATTATTATTAAATAATATTAATTTATTTCTTATGTAATTTACAGCGCACTTGAAACAAGAATGCGGCGAAACTCCATGTCCAAAGTGCAATAAAAAATTTAAAAATCGTAATGGTATGATGCATCATTTAAGAAATGAATGCGGGAAAGAACCACAATTTCAGTGTCCTCATTGTCCGTACAAAGCCAAAAGGAAGACACATCTTAAAACACACGTTTTTATAAAACATTTGAATTTGTTATAAAAAAAAAATGGTTACTGATTCTCAATTTGTGTAACTTACTTTAATTGTAGTTAATAAAATGGTTTTGAAGATAAATGGAAAGGATATTTGGATGACATTTTGAAAATTTGGTAAACTTAATGTCTGTACAATTTTAGGTAGGTTTGGTTCTCTTTATATTTTTACTTCCTCATTTATATGAAGTATAGGGGAAGTTATGTAATCGATCAAAAATTTGATTCTGAGTTTTAAACTGAATTTCATGTTTTCCGACCTCTAGATTCCAAATATATAAAAAAAATAATGTCTGTACGCCTCTGTGAACACAATAACTCTCGATAGAATGAATATATCGTCATGAAATTTTATAAGTTAATCCAGAACCTACTAACGACTACACTCATTGAATTTTAGCCAAATCGATCAAAGGGAAGGGGGGAATTTAACTCAAAACTCTAATAATTGCCGATCTATCTGCCTATCATGGCGCTACCACCCGGTGACGGGTCCTGGCCTCCTCCACCAACAGTCGCCAATTGTCTCGATCCTGTGCGGCTGCCATCCTGATGCGAAATATGTTTCGGGTATCTTCTGTCACACCATCTGCCCAACTCAGTTTAGGTTTCCCTCGCAGTTTTATTCCATGAAAGGGCTCTCAAGGCCCTTAGTTTATTTTATCTGGGAGGTAATATAAACTTAAGCAGGCCGTCCTTCAGATTGGACGCTAAGCGATGGTCAGGTACTCGTTAAAGACCCCCTACCCTAGGTGAATAAAAATTTAGGATAGGCAAAATTAAAGACTCCCGTAGTAGATTGTGGCTGATGTCCACCAGAGTGACGAAAGAGCGCTCGGGTAGTAGGCGATATGATCTCGTAGTTGAAGCCCGGGCATGAGTCATAAAACCTAACCTAACCTATAATATATCGTAGCAATACCGAAAAGTACTCCCGTATATTATATATATTTTGTGAATTTTTTCAAGTGTTCCACAATATCTCTTCAAAAAATGTTAAGTAACATTCGGTTATTTCTACTTATTCATTTTTTGTAATAAAAATAATTTTGAAAAATGTTTTTGAAGCATGGAAGAAGACACATATTATTCTGTGTACCCTTATTTTTATTTATTTATTCTCAGAACTGTTAGTTTATTATTTACTGTTTTATATAAACTAAAAAAAATAATATGTATTTACATATTTATTTATATGTACTTATGTCCTTGCGGTCATACATAAAATCAATGTACAATTTGAATAATTAATGGTGGTTTATGTTTTCAGGACATGATAGAAATAATGTTCACATTTGTTACCGGTGCAACAAAAGGTACAAACGACATTGCATCTTGATGAGACATTTGCGTTATGAGTGTGGCGTTGAACCAAAATTTTGTTGTCCACACTGTCAACACAGAACCAAACGGAAAGATGATCTTCAAAAACACATTTATGCACGCCATGAAATTTGTGAAACATGACATCATGCCAGGGATTCCTGGCCAAATAATTCAAATTTTTTTAAAGCCCCCTCCAAAAATTCGTTCAATTTGACCATTTCGGACCTATATATTGCATAATATTTAGGCATTTATATATATACATTTTTTTTCAATGTCTGATCTATTAGGGTCCGTAGTTCCCAACGTTGACTTATTTGCGGAAACTTGTAATGAATGAAACAAAGTTATTTTTTTGTAATATTGTACAGTTTTACAAAAAATGTACACATATAATTTCCTAGTTCAAATTTCAACCCCTTCCTTGTCTACCTAATTTACCTGTAAATATGGTAACAAACCTGTCTTAATTTATATAATTAAACCTGACAATTTCACAGATTGGAAAATAAAAATGTAGTTTGACCTCTCACAGATTTTAATATTATATGCCGGCTTTCGAAGTTGCCCTCATCAGGCAGTCTCAAAAACATTCAAAAGAACATGATTATTTAAAAAAAGGAATAAATAAAATAAAACTCCAGTATATATAAAATATAGATTATTTTTTATTTATTTTTTTAAAATAGTTTTTCTCTTCTGAATTTTTTTTGAGACTTCCTAATTCATGATGAGGGCAACTTCGAAAGCCAGCATATAATAATAAAACCTATGAGTCAACATTTTTATTTTGCAACCTGTGAATTAATCACTTCTCACTACCTAAGCCATCTTCACATAATAAAAAAGTGGTAGTATGTATACATTTTTTGTAGAATAGATAATATTTCCCGGGTAAATGTTAAGGGGAGGAATAGAGGTTGTCGACAAACGACAGTGTGTTATATATATACCTCTGCAAAAAATCTCGGTGAGTAGATTTTAAATATAATTTTAAAGTATTCTTAAAATTAAAAGTGCCGGCGAAGAAAACGTAGGTTTTTTTTTTTTTTTTTTTTTTTCGCGTCTTTAAGCTAAACATTTTACACGGATTATGCGCTACAGGAAAATGTTCGTAGGGAAACTATTCCGAAATTGAAATTTTTTTTTTATATTCTTTGGTGGGGTTCTTACCTTTTACTAAATAACTATTCTGCCGTTGACGAGGAGGTTGTCAAATGGTTATTTAATATATAATATATTCTGTAATGGGGTTCCCCACTCGACCACTCCAACTTCGTGACTACGGACCCTTCCTCAAGTACCTACTTGATAAGTACAAATATACACTTTTTTTTTCTATCAAATTATTTTTATTCGCATCGACGTCATGGTCATTAGCGAAGACCGTGTTTATGTCTTCAAAAAGCATACAGAAAACTTGATTGTCTCTTTCTGTAAACTTCATATTTTTTTAATTTATATACAATTTATTCAATGAATAAAGATTTGTTAAATATATATTTATTTCTTCTCCCTTCCCTTCTCTTGTCAATTCCTTTATTCATTTGCATAATTAATCATTTTATATCTTAATTTTATACTAATATGAAAACAATTTCCTGTATTAACGCATTTGTTTTTCTTTTCTTTTTCTAATTTTGTGCGCACTTGCTCTTGAGTTCTATTTATGATCAGGTTTTGGAGAAAAATCATAGAAATAGAAGACGTTGACTTCCCACTGTTTTAAGTAACTACATCATCATCAGTGGTATATCACGTCTAGTGTGGCGTCCAACGGTGTTGGGTTAGACCAGAGTTGATGTTTTTTTTAGTTGCGGTCAGATATTAAAATGCCAAGCGAACCAAACTAGTTTATTAAAGAATAACAATGTCAATTTTTGACAGATTATTAAAAATATAGTGAGTATTGCTATTAATCGAAGGGATATATATATATATATATTTTTAAGGGCCGAAAAATGTACGGAAAATTTGTATTTATGAAATAGATATTGTAAAAGGAAAATCAAAAAAGAATCATAATGTATTTTTTTTCACAGGATGTCAAATATAAGGTAGTCTGACCTCTCACAGATTTTTATTAAAGTAATAGCTAGCCGGCTTTCGAGGTTTCCCTCATCATCAAGCAGTCTGATAAAAAATGTTGAATAAACTAAATAATAAAACTAAATAAATAAAAATCTACAACAAACATTAACAATTTAAAATATCATGGATGGGGACAGACGAGTTATTCCTGTCCACCATCTGGTCTCACGTACACCGTTCTCCCAGTTGTGACTCAGATGGTGGACAGGAATAACTCGTCTGTCCCCATCCATGATATTTTAAATTGTTAATGTTTGTTGTAGATTTTTATTTATTTAGTTTATTCAACATTTTTTATCAGACTGCTTGATGATGAGAGAAACCTCGAAAGCCGGCTGAAATAGATGGGATTGAAATTTGGTATTCAACATACTTTCTGAATAATCAACTGCTGATAAAGCCCGCGATTAATTTCAAGATAGGACACTTTTCTAGACCCTTTACGCTATCTGTACAACGAATGGCTGATTTTATATTCACTTAAAAATAACTACTTACTATTCGAAAGAAATTTTAAAAAAAATTGCTGTTAATCAGATTTACTAATCCTTCTGCGGCCCATAGTTTTCCGATCTAAAGAGGTTAGACGCTGTACGAAACGATGTACCTCTGATGATGACGCAATTGCTTTGCAAACCGTTTCTGGAGGTTAGTAAAACAGTGAGAAGACCTCGTATTTAATTTTTTTGATAAATCGCATTCCAAAATATTTTACTATCACATATAAATATATTTTTATTGTAATACTGAAAAAATGTACAGTCCATTTATTGAGAGTTGACTTATGTTGGACCAATATGAGCCCTCACAACCAATAGAGTCCCGCCTCTTATATACACTACCGGTCGAAAGTATTTCCTCACCTTTATTTTTTTAGAAAATACATATTTTAAGAGTTAAAACAACATTTTTTGAACCAAAAAATAAATATTTATAATAATAAGATGTTGATATAAAATAATTTAAACAGAAATAAAAAACAATTTAAAACTTCAACAGCTATTACAGTCCAAAGTATTCTAGGCATTCTTTTATTAAGTTTCTCCTATTTTTCTGCAGAAATTTTCTTCCATTCATCCTGTAAAATTCTCCAGAGATCTTGTTTGTTAGTTCGGGCTAACATTCTCACATTCCTATCCAACTTTGGTTTGGGGGTGTTTAGGTGGGAACGTAGTTGTTGACTTAGTCAAAATTGAAAGAATCATGAAGTCCTGGAAGAGAATGCAATTCCTTCTGGTGAAAGAATAATTGGAGAAATATTCGTGTTCATGCAGGACAATGGTCCGAAACATTCTTCTAAGCTATGCAAGAGCATCCGGTTCAACAGGAAAAAATAAACATAAAGATTTGGCCACCACAGTCTCCCGTCCTTAACCCAATCGAGCTTTCATGGGATGAGTTGGATAGGAATGTGGGAAGGTTAGTCCCAACTAACAAACAGAATCTCTGGAGAATTTTACAGGATGAATGGAAGAAAATTTCTGCAGAAATATTGGAGAAACTTATTAAAAGAATGCCTAGAATATGTAGAGCTGTAATAGCTGCCATATCAACCAATCGGCTGTTGTAAGTTTTAAATTGTTTGTTTTTATTTATTTCTAAATTATATTATATCAAAATCTCTATTATTATAAATATTTATTTTTTTATTCAAAAAATATTGTTCTAACTCTTAAAATATATATTTTCCAAGAAAATAAAGGCGGGCAAATACTTTTGACCAGTTGTTCTACTCTTCAAGTAAGCCATTTTAATCGTAAAATATGAAATAAAGTTTTTCTGCGTGACATTTTTATAATTTGTTAAATATAACTAAGTGTCTTGTGCATATGGTTAGAGTTTAATCCATAAACATCTTTCTTACACCAGCAGCGTCAACCTCTCAATAAACCAAGTATTTTATTTTAGTTCATATTGATTTTTTTGTAATAATATTGTTAATTATTTATCTTGATAAACTAGTGTACAATGCGGAAATAAATAATTGATTGTTTGTATTTTTAGGTATTTATAGAGGTATACCTTTGAGTACTTGTATGGGGTGTAACCGATCGTATAAATATCGGGTTAACATGTTACGTCATCAGAGGTACGAATGCGGTAAAGAACCACAATTTCAGTGTCCTTATTGTTCATATAAAGCTAAACGAAAGGGCCATCTTAAGCAACATATTATCAATAAACATTTATAATTTATTTTAATTTTTTTGTTTTTGTAGAATTGTTAATTTTTGAACAAAATGTTAATATATTTTTTATTAATTTTAGATTTATTGTTGGTGATAACTTTCTTTTTGTTATGAGAAAGATTTTTTTTTTCCTTCTTTTTAAATTGTATTTTGTTAAAAATTAGACGAGTTTATTTATTTAATTCATTATTTTTTTATCCTTTTAGTTTAATAACTTTTCAAAAAAATAATAATTGTGTTGACTAATTAATTCAGAATAATATTATTATTCTTCTTCAGCGTCGGAGTTAAAGGTGGGAGTAAAAACTACTCAAAAATTAACCATTTGTATTTGTTAATTTTTGAGTCGTTTTTTTTTCTATTAGAGGACATACTATATTTTTAATTTGTAGCCTCTGAGATAAACAATTCTAACTACATCAGCCATCTTCACATTATTGTTTATTGTGAAAGTTAATTTAATGAGTTTTGTAAAATTAAATTCTTAATACATAATACATTTTCCCATACTCATAAGTCGGCCAAAGTGTTATACTACCGTGTATGTACCTAGGGACCTCACAACGAACCAGGTATAGTGAATTATTCAAAATAATTATTTGGGTAAACTGACGGTATGGTATTTTTCAGGAAAATATTGGGCTGGTGTTGTCCACTTTTGCCCTGATTGCAAAAAACCCTATAAGTACAGATGTAACATGTTGAGACATCATAGATATGAATGTGGGAAGACTCCGCAATTTCAGTGCCCTATCTGTCCTCACAAAGCCACTAGGAAAGAAGGACTTCAGAAACATATTGTTTTGAAACATGGATCATTGACAAATTTATAGTTTTCAAGTTTTACCTATGATTTTCAAGATAAGACAATAAAAATTAGTTGAAAACAATAAAGAAAAAATAAATCAGATTATCCGAAAGCTCCCCATGTCAGGTATTCGTTTAAGACTTCTAGCCTGGGTGAATAAAAATTTACGGTAGTCAAAATATAGGACTCCCATAGAGTCGGGCTCATGTCCACCAGAGTGACGAAAGAGCGCTCTGGTAGTAGGCGATATGACCTCATAGTTAAAACCATAGCATGAGTCATAATAACTAAATCTAAGCTTTATTTATTTATTTCCTTATTGGTTTTCAAGTATTACAATAATTTCATTTTGTCCCCAATAATCTGCTTCGATTACAAGCTATTTACGTTTAAGTATCGTAATTTAGATAGAAGAAATTAAAAAATGCAAAATGGTATTATTGTCCCCCATTTAATGGTTTGTTCCAAAAAAATAGATTATCTATGTAAAAAATAATGTGACCAATGAGGCTAAATAAATTATTAACGTCCAGCAAATATGGAAGTTATTGTAATCGATCCGAAAATAGAAATCAAAATTTTCATCATATTTTTGTTTCATTAAAGTATTTTTACACTATTTTTGGAAATAAGTATGTGTGTGTATACGTATCTACGTACGTATGTGGTCAATTTTTCCTGCACGATATCTCGCGAATGAAAAATGATATCGACTCCGCTTTTGTGCCAATCGAAGCGTATCAAAGTAAATATGATCTGAAAGAAATTTTTCCAAATTAGGTCCATCCGTTTTATTGTTTGAACAAAAATACTGGTAAAAAAGTGGTTTTTAGGAATTATTGAAAACGATTTATCCGATCTAATTTGTTCTGGTGGCAATGTAGCATCCATTAGAGCCAGATTGAAAAATAGGCTATATGCCGTCTGAAAATTTTGAACGGGAGGGGGGTTATAAGAGGGGCTAAGCACAAAAATTGTTCTAACTCATTAACGGATGGTCGGATTGTCATGAAATTTCACAGGTAGTATACTTAATAGCTAATTGAAAAATAGGGTCTGTGAGGTCTCAAAATACTTAAGGGGAGGGGGGGTTGTGGGGGGCCCTATGCATAAATATAGTGCTAGCTCGTTAACAGATGGTCGGATCGTGATGAAATTTTACATGTAGTATTCTTGAAAGCCAAATTGAAAAATAGGATGTGTGGTGACTCCAAATTCTTAACAGGGGCTATGGGAGGGGGGGGGGGGGGGGGGCTAAGCGTAAAAATTGTGCTAACACATTAACGGATAATCGGATTGTAATGAAATTTAACATGTTGTATTCTTAAAAGCCAAATTAAAAAAAAGGGTGTGTGATGTCTCAAAAATTTTATCGCGAGGGGGGACTGTGAGTGGAGGTTTAGGGCCGCACTTAGTTACAAATGTCACCTTTATAAAGTCTTACACGGCCCAGTAATTTCCTCTGATTTAGGGTGCAAAGAGGTGAAACACACATCCGAGAACCTGCTTATTTATTTCTTGGTTGGTAGGCGGATATAATGGACTTGTTAAATAAATAATACAGAGGTATCAATCCAACAATATATTTTTTATTTACACCACAATTAGTTTCGGCAATTATCTGTCATCCTCAGGTAGTGAATCTAAACATACATAAACCAAAATATATATTTTAGAAAATCACTAGAATTACGAACCTTTACAGTTATAATAATTATAAATAAATAAGTTAAGTTATAATTACTTATAAGTAGAGAAGGGGGAATGAAGTTATGGTAAGTTATTTGGTGTTTCTATTGAGTTTGTGAGAACGAAAAGTGGTATATTTTTGAAACATGCATCCAGTATACTCGTACAGGGCTTTAGAATTACCGAATTTGTCGTTACCTATTTCCCGAAACGAGATCTATTTTAATATTTCTTAATGTAGTAGTAACATAACATAAGTAGTAACCTACATATTACTATTTTGTATTATTCAAATAATTTTTTTTCAGGTTTGAGTGGTTATCCACACTTGTGCCAAGGCTGTTGTCGGTCCTACAAAAACAAGAATAGTTTGATAAGGCACCAGCGTTACGAATGTGGAAAATATCGTCAGTTTGTGTGTCCTCTTTGTCCTTATAAGGCCGCTAGCAAAACATGTCTTGAGAAACATACTTTTTTCATTCATGGAACAACGGGACTTCTTTAAATTTTTTTTTCATATACCTATATATTTTGATAATTATATTCTAAAAAGTAAAAGTAATGTGTGAGTGACGCGGTACTCACAAGAATTGATATGTAAACATCTGCTTTAGTTTCAAAAATTTGCTGTCGTGCACTGATTTTGATTAAACTTTGTTTTAAAATGTTACAATATGAAAAGTAGTTTGAGGAATTAAACTTTCAAATTCATTGTTCTACAATTTCTTTCATACATGAAAGTATAGGTTTGTGATACCTAAAATAAGATATATACAACTGTGATTGTAGCGTCACTAATTACCGCGAGAATACAGCGTCGATGGTATATTATTTATTGATCGATATTTTCAGCAGTTATTATTGTATAAGAATAACAATATTATATAATATATTGAAATATTATATATTATATTTTTTTAGATTTTCACTGCTATATTTTTTTTATTTTGCCACCAATTTTATTTATCGAGACAAATTTAAGCTATCGAAGCATCTTAACCTAAAAGTTTCTTACCGAAAGATTATTTTATAATAAGTAATATTGATATTTTAGGTAAATTCACTACAATGGTAAATATGATCAAAAATAGCTGACATCACAGATAAAGGAGTGTGTAATTGTCAGAGCTGCGCGCGCAACCCTCCGACACACACACACACACTGACGCATGCGCATCAACGAGACTTACGTTGTGTCTACCCTAAATTTTTATTAACCTAGGGCAGGGTTCTTTAACGAGTACCTGCCATCGTTCAGGCTCGGGGACCATCACTGTCCCATCCGAAGGACGGCGTGCTTAAGTTTATTTTACCTCCCAGATAAAATAAACTAAAGGCCCCGGCCGGGTTTCGAACCAACGATCTTGAGCTCAGAAAGCAAGCACGCATACCACTGAGCTCCCGGCGCCGCTTAGTTCGAATTATATGTAATCAATTAAGTTGTCACTCTTCCTCTAAACTCTCTTTTTGGGTAAAAAAAATAACCTAAAAATTAGTAGGTGTTGCCCTTATGGCAATATAAAATTTGGTGTCATTATTTTCATTCTTTTGAGAATTATCATGTCCTCAGACACACACATATGAAATTCCAGTGAAAACTGAACTTCGAATCTGACAAAATACTTTATCTAAAATCGTGAAGCCAGGATAGTAAACTATTAATTTTCTGTTCGTCTTTCTGTCCCCCCCCCCCCCCCCCCCCTCCCCGTTGCGTTCTTTCATTTTACTATTAGTTTAGTTTTGAAACTTTTATTTTCTTTCTGTTAGTTTTAATTTTTTTTTCAATGTACACGTAGTTTAGCTAAAATAAATCAACTTTTGCATTTTATTTATTTATTATATTTCTCCATATAAAGAATTTCAAAAGCTATAGAGAAATAACAGTAATATTGAATTTTTTTTGTAAAAAAAAAAAAAACTCATTTACAGCCTTGAGTTTTTTTATACTGATACTGATCAAATTTTAGTTAAAAAAAAAAAAAATTTTACTACTTGTGTTTATCAAGATCCCTTCATTTGCTGTAGTAAAACGTCTAAATTATGAAAATGCACACTTACAATTACATAGTTAGACTGTAACATTGTTCTCATAGGATGTGAATGAAACTTCAATATTACTTCGTATGAATGGAATGATATTATTGTAGTATTGATATTGGCACAACCTGGAGAGCACACCTTTTTAGAGCACACCTCCATTAAAAAAAAAAAACATCATTATTAATTGTTATTATTTTTTATTTATTTTTTTCTTATTTTCAGACTACAGAAGTCGTCATATGTGTTTCTGTGGAAAAACTTATAAATATCGAAAGCATTTGAATAGTCATCGAAAATATGAATGCGGTAAAGAGCCTCAATTGCAGTGTCCTTACTGTCCGTACAAAGCTAAACTAAAAAATGCTTGGAAATCGCATATAATCAACAAGCATCGAGAATTTCCCTGTTACTAAAATTTATAATATGTAAAAGCTATGAAAAAGACTGTTTTATTTATTTATTACAATTTTAATTATTCTGCAAAATTTTGTGTATTGTTTGCCATTTGAATTATGGAAGTTGATAGATATATTATTATCTTTGCTGTAAATTATTGATCCAAAATTGTTGAATAAATTATTTCTTGGTGAAGCGAATCCAGTTTCATTTATGGATTTAAAAGATAAAAAATAGTGGAAAACAGTACACAATTATTCAAAAGGGTCAGTATAAAGTTTTGCAGAACCAAGATATTAATGTCTGTTTGGAATTGAAAGGTACAACTGGGTATCCCCCACTCCTTGCCTCGCCAACCTAGCCTGAGAACCTTCACTTGCTTATATGTGTATGTAAGATGATCTGTCTTCACAAACAAAAGTTGTATTCCCCCCGTTTTATTTTCGACTAGAACAAATTTTCAATGTAACTGCGTCATCATCAGTGGCACATCTATGAATACATATAAAATATAATTGTATGGGAGAATTGTAGAGCTGTAATAAATATATTATATATAAATATTAAGAAGTAATTAGCGAAAAAAAAAAAAAAAAAAAACATTAAAGCAACAGGGTACAGAGTAACAAAAAAAAACTTGCTTAGCACCGTATAGTGTGGTGTTCAAAGAAACACTTCCTCACAGCTCAAAGGGGAGGAGAATAATGTGATATACACAACAATTAAAATAAATATCTATAATAATAATTAGTTAGAGGGCGCCGATGGGTCAGTGGTATGCGTGCTTGCTTACTGAGCTCAAGATCGTGGGTTCGAAACCCGGGCCGAGGCCCTTAGTTAATTTTATCTGGGAGTTAAAATAAACTTGAGCATGGCGTCCTTCGGACGGGACGTTAAGCGATAGTCCCGAGCCTGTTCGATGTTAAGTTGAAGATCCCTTGCCCTAGGTGAATAAAAATTTAGATTAGCCAAAATTTAGGACTCCCATAGTAGAGGGCTCATGTCCAACATTGTGACAAAAGAGTGCTCTGGTAGTAGGCCATATTAACTTGTTGTTAAAGCCCGGGCATGAGTCATAATAAATTGTCAATGTTCGGTTACACACTATATGCGTTGTAACCAAGTATTATTTTATTTTATTACTCATATATATATTCGTATATGTGCGTCTGATGATGACACAGTTGCATAGAAAACCGGTTCTGGTTGAAAATAAAATTGTGGGAAGACAATGTCTTTTTTTTTTATGTCAATTATATTTTTGTTTTTTAAAACCTGTTGGCTTCAGAATTTTTGTGGAACCCTACTCCTACAACTCATCCAGAGCCTCTCAATCACGGACAGACAGTATTAATATCACATTTGTCTTTCAATTCTTTAGGTTAGTATTTAGTTGTACACATCAAAATATGTATTTATTGTATTCTTATTTTGACAGTTACCCGATATGGTTTATACGCATTATTAATTTTATTGTATCAAAATGTATTTTGCTAACAATAAGTAATTTCTTTATTTTCAGACTTTGGGATAAATAATCTTATGAAAAGTGGGAAGACTAGTGTATGCTGGAAGTGTAACAAAACGTACAAATATCGGTACAATATGTTACAGCACCAGAAATATGACTGTGGCAAAGATCCTCAGTTTCAATGTCCGCACTGTTCGTACAGAGCAAAGCATAAAAGCAATCTCAAGCAACATATTATCAATAAACATATATCTGAGTCTGATATAGATTTGCCATAGTCTGCTATCATTTCTGAACGGTTCAAAATATCGTAACTCAATATTAACTGATAAGATCTACTTTTTATTCAAGTATTTATTTATATTCTTGAACCATGGAGATAAAGATTAGGAAAAATTAATTTTCTTTAAAAATCCATCGAATTATCTAATTTTAAAAATTAAAAAAAAAAAAAAATGTTTTTTGTACTACACACTTAGTGTCTAATTTTAAAGTGTATAGTCAAAATACATAATTTTTAATATCATTTTTGAATTATGTAAGAAGATTCAAATATATAATAATATATTATCAGCTTTACTTTTCTCCCAATTTATTGTTTGGTCTTTACAGTCTATCAAATAGACGTTACGTGAAAAACTCCCCCAGTGTCCATAATTTATTCGCTGATCTTCATTGTAATCAATTCATTCTTTATATTGATCAAATTTTTTATGCCAAACATATTTTACGAGTCGTTCTCTCAGTGTTTAAAATTTTAGTCAAGGATTGATCGAAGAAATACTTATATAATATTGTGGAAGTTTTTGAAATATATTTTTTTATGCTGATTTTTAAATGTATTTGTAAATTCTCGGCAGTTTGGGCAAAAGGGCTTAACTCAGCAAATCTGAATTTTAGAGAAGGAATTTTTGATGGTTTGAAAAATTTCTGCAAATTAGGTAAAACACATTTATGTTACTTTATGTCAATAAAAGTATTATTCTGACTTAAGCCCTTTTGCCCAAACACCAGAGAATTATTCTAAACATTTAACGCGTTGACTGGGGTCTGGAGTTGAAAATGACTATTATCGCTCTAGAACCATTATTCAATCATATGTGTGAACTAATTATGAGATGAAATAAAATAAAAAAGTTTCACAATCTTTATTTATTATATTAGTTATTATGACTCATGCCCGGGCTTTAACTACGAAGTCATATCGCCTACTACCAGAGCGCTTTTTCGGCTATAGTGTGGGAGTCTTAAATTTTACCTACCTAGGTTTGTTCACCCAGGTTAGGGGTCTTGGTCTTGACATCGAGTACCTGACATCGCACAGGCTCGGGACCATCGCTTAATGTCCCATCGATATGCTCATGGTTTTTTCACCTTCATGATAAAAAACCTAAGGACTTCAGCCGGGTTTCGAACCCGCGATCTTGAGCTGAGTAAGCTAGTACGCTACCTCTGAGCTACCGGCGCCCTACTTTATTTATTTAGTATTATCATTATTTTCAAATTGAGTTTGTTTTTACTATTAAGTGATATCATGAAATAAATAATTAATTTTTTTTTTTTTATCATTTGACAATTTACAGAACAGGGAAATAATTGTAACACAACTATAGTTAGTTCTGATCACCAGTGCCCTAAATGTGGAAGAACCTACAAATACCATCGCAATATGATAACTCATTATAAATATGAGTGTGGAATGGAACCGCGATATCCGTGTCCACATTGTCCGTACAGGGCTAAGCAAAAGGCGCATTTGAAGTTACACGTTGCTCATATCCATCATACATTTAATTATACGGAATTATGATAATGATAATCCATATATATATATATATATATATATACATAAAACAAAGTTGTCGGTGAATCACCGGTACTTCCCCAGAACGATTTAATCAATTAACTTTCGCTACCCCTTCAAAACCTGTCGACCATTCGGGCTAAAACTAAATATTTGACTTATATAGTGGCTTTTGAATCCTCATACTAAATTTCATGTCGATACGTTCATTACATCGGCAGTTATTAGGGCTTTGAGTTGAGCCCACCCTCTGATCCCCCCTTGCCGTTGTTAAGGAATTTTTAATTCACATATAAAATTTTGTGTCGATTCATTTATTACAACGTATATAAATAAACGAATTTTCAACATTAACTAAACATGTTTGTGTTAGAGGAAAACTTATATTCGAAAACTGAATATAAATTTACTCGCCCAGTTATATAAAGTTATGTAATCGGTCAAAAAATCGATGCGGAATTTTCAACGGAATTTCATGTCTTCCGACCTCTAGATTCCAAATAAGGAAAAGAAATTGGGAAAAAGGGAAACCTCAAAAACTCTAATAACTACCTTTGTAATGAATGTATTGAAACAAAATCGTATGTGAATTCAAAACCCCTAAAGGACGACACTTATTAATTTTCAGCGGAAACCGCACAAGGGAAGGGGTCTCAAATCAAAAACCCTAATATCATTTGATGTAATGAATTTATCTACACAACATTTAGTATGAGGATTTAGGAAGTAAGTCAACTATTGAATATTAGCGCACCCTGTCGACTGGTTTTAAAGGGGGAGCGAAAATTTAATTGATTAATTCGTTCTGGGGAAGTACATTACCAGAGTTTCTCTGACGACATTTTTCCTTGGCAGAGTTCCTCCGAAGATATCCTGTAACGTCTGTCGAAATTACCGTTTCTTTAATATTTTCATTACTCGTATCATTATATTTTATTCGTTATTTCTATTGGTGTATTATTTCCTTTATTTTCTATTTTTCGTACAATGAAGACAGGATATAAATCTTCATGAAATATCATCATGAAAAAGTCACTTGTGGAAGAATTATAAAATATATTTATCATAATTTAAATTATAATTCAAAACATTATTTATTTGTATATTTATTTATTTATTTTGTTTGTTATTATTATTGTTACCAATTAGTAATCACATGTGTGTCCGACTCAAAGATTTCATAAACATGTATCTAATTCATAAAGTATCTTGAATACATTTTAATGGCGTATCCTATTACTACGTTATGGTTAAACGGAAATAAATATTATCATTTTCTGTAATAAATGGTTATGTCACTGGTTGTAAAATAAATATGTAGTCTGACCTCTCACAGATTTTATTATTTCATGCTAGCTGGCTTTCGAGGTTGCCCTCATTATCAGTTTCTATCTAATCTATTTAAAACAATGTTCTACTCAATATTCTACAAAAAAAAATATATATATGGGCTGACTTCATCTGTAGCGCCATTATGAAATGTCACAAATTCACGAATTCAATAGTCCTCGTCAAGACCTTTAAAACTATGTACTATTCATTATTGTACTAAAAAAAAATGTTCTTGGTTCATTTTATCTGTAACGTCCACATAAAATGTCGCCAATTCACTGGCTTGGACCATCTTGAACATTTCATGTATTCGAAATGAACGCTGTCATGATGTTATCAATGATGCTTCCTCTTCAGTCGACGTTCTGGTCTTGGTGGAGGCAGGTGGAGAGGGAGGGATGACACACAGCAGAGGGTTTTCATGGCCCGCAACAGACTGACAAAACAATACTCAATATTTTGTTTATAACAATTTTTTTTTGACAATCTTGAAATTTTCTGAAAATTGCATAACAAACAATTCAGGAATTTTTAGGTCAATCCTTCCCGGCTCAGTTTGAAGATTCTCTGAAAATTGCATGATTTTAGGTGGGGTATCTTATTACTCTTATCTTATCAGCTCTTTTCTCCCCAATTTCTTTCAAGATCTTTAAAATGATATGCTACTCAAAATGTTGCAAAAAAAAGAAAAATGACGCTCCGCCTTCACATAGCTCTCCATAAAAATTCAGGTACTCCAAGTTCTATACTTTCTCCCGGGTCACCTTGAAAATTGCATAAATATAGACCAAACTGTCAAGCTGGAACACATATAAAAAAAACTGTTAGTCAGTGAATATATTCTTCTCTAATAGAAATATTGAATAAATATATATTAATGTTTCATCTTTTTGTAAATTTTCAGAGAGAGATAGTTATAGTGACAACAGTTCTAAACTTAACAGAAAATGTCCCAAATGTGGGAATGTCTACAAATATCGCCATAATATGTTAACACATTTCAAAAATGAATGTGGAAAAGAGCCACAACACCAATGTCCACACTGTCCGTACAGAGCTAAACAGAAGGCTAATTTGAAGAAACATGTTGTCCTCAAACATATGCAATATTTGCAGTAAATTTTATTTATTTGTATATATTTATCTGATAACAGACAAAACGAGATGTTTTTACTTGTAATAACTTTTATATTGGTCAACAATTTTTATATTAATTCTCCACTAAATACTGCGCCATGTTTAATTCATTTTCTTACTTAATTTTATCTCCAATTTCGCATATGAAGAGTACAGGGAAAAAACGACGGATGTCAAAAAAATTGATTTTGAGATAATCGCAAATATACGTTTTCACATGAAGAATGAACATTTTGAAACATGTGAATGGCGTGGAAAGTACTAAGAACCTGCAACAGTTTGTATAGACCAGTTTTCCAAAATTTTGTTATATTTTTGTTTTACTTTTGCAGGCTCCAGTCAGTGATAAATACAAAAAAATATATTTGTACAGGGAAGAAACGACGTATGTTCACTGACAACCGCTGTTCTTTCACTGTATTGTGAAAGCAGTATTCAGGTTAATTCAAATAATAAACAGTCGGTGCCTACTTAAAAGATTGTTTTTAGAATTTTTTTATTTGAAACAATACAAATCAAGAATTAATAAAACAATAATAAAACTGCCTTCTCTACATTTTGTGTTTTTCTGTTTCTGTGAACATATCGAACATTTTTGTCACATTTAGCTCCTCCGGCAGATAAGTTTTTTCAGATTTTGTGAGACTATAATGATTTTGTCTGCCTTAGAATGACTTGATAAGCTCACAAATTGCGTTATAATTAGTATCACTTAGCTTTCTATGCTTTGAACTGTGCAGACCTCGTTCATCTTTTGGGGACACGCCAGTCATCTTTAAACATTTCTGCAAGTACTTTAACTTTCCTTCAGGAAAGTATGATAAGAATCAACCACGTCGCGGCGCATTCTAGTGACAGTGGTCCTTCTTTCCCGGATCGCCATGGACATCCGCTCTTCTTTCCCTGTACCCAAAACTAAAAAAGTCTGAAATACACTGTTAACCATTGTTTTTTCCCTGTTTCTACGTTCTAAACATT
Organism: Aradus depressus; assembly: GCA_963662175.1. Classification (NCBI taxonomy): domain Eukaryota; kingdom Metazoa; phylum Arthropoda; class Insecta; order Hemiptera; family Aradidae; genus Aradus; species Aradus depressus. The sequence goes on from OY759220.1 coordinate 38,722,686, forward strand.
AGTACTACACTATTGCCAACAGATGGCAGTGAAATCTCGATTTTCAATTTTTTTGAGATCCGTCTTTTTTTCCCTGTACTCTTCATATATTATAACTAAGATTATTAAATATATATTTATATGAATAAACATTTGTTTATATGAGGTACATCAGCACATAAATTTCATCCTAAAACATTTTCTTCTTATATTTTCATAATTATTGTATCATTATTTATAGTTCAATATTATGAGAGATTTGAAGTATTTTTTAGGTATTTAAATACCTTACACATTCCACTAGTGAAACTAAAGAGTTTACAAAGGTAAATATTATTTAATAAACAGAGGAACTGTTGCTGTAAATAATATAAAAGACATTAGCATTTTCTTTAAATATTATAAAAGACAGAGCAGCTGTTGCTGTAAATATTATAAAAGATAGAGCAGCTGTTTCTGTAAATATTATAAAAGACAGAGCAGCTGTTTCTGTAAATATTATAAAAGATAGAGCAGCTGTTTCTGTAAATATTATAAAAGACAGAGCAGCTGTTTCTGTAAATATTATAAAAGATAGAAGAATTTTCCACATAAGTTATTTGTATCTTCCAGAGATGTCCAATTTTTTCCTACGACGATTCGGGTGAATTTCACACCCATATATACCTATATATGTATGTTCATCCATTGTGATCTGAAGAAGGGACGTGTATGTAATTGAACAGAAAAAATATTTGAAAAAAGTCGACACCTCTGGAAAATACATCAGAAATATGGAACAACCATCCCACAGAAGTCTAGTAACTACCTCGAGTTATTTTATACTGAGAAATAACCTTTTTTCCTCTTCTGTTATCTTTGAATATTCATTTTTTTTTTCATTTGGGGATATGATTTTTCATTTTTTAGAAGTAAATATAAGCCTACAAAAAATAAAAAAATATGTTATAAGCTAAGTATTGGAGCAAAAAATAAATTAAAAATAAAAATAAAATAATAATAATAAATAAAAAAAAGAGGAAAAAAATTTATATACAAATTAGAAGTTAGTATATGCTGTTTGTAGTGTATGTAAGAATATCGATATTGGTGTATTTGCCTCGAGCGTACACGTCACCACAAAACATCAGGAGAAGAGACTGACCGTGTGTGTGTGAGGTTATGTTGGCGAGCCATAAGGTAAATACTTATAATGTTACATATATCAATTAATAAATAACTAATACGAGGATTAGTAAATAGTGAACATTACATTGTTCATTTGTAATAATTATATGTGTAAAGGGCTACGTAATAGCAATCCTCGGCGCTGATAACCCTCGTAGTTGAGCGCCCCCTAAAAAGCAAAAATTAAACTAAACTGTAATAAACTAAAAATTAATTGCTCCAAAACTTATCCAGTGTAATCAAATCTATTTCGTCCTTTTTGTTTTCATATTGTCTCATATTTGCTTATAAAGAATATTATAACGCAAACTCGAGCCATGAGAAGAAGTATACAGTTAATAGTTTATAAGTAAATTCAAAGAGTTTTTAACTACCGGACGGTATTTATCAATATTATTAAACTTTTCATATACTTAACTATTTTTTTTTTGTCTACAAAATAATACCAATTTCTTCTTGTAATATTTAAGTTATATTTATGTTTTTATTTTATTATTATTTATTTAGTTTTTAATAATTGCAGAATGTACTTCGACAAATGATGTTCATAAGTGCCCTGGATGTAATAAGAGCTACAGACATCGGTATAATATGTTGAGACATCAAAAATACGAATGTGGAACTGAGCCACAATTTCATTGTCCTAATTGTCAATATAAAGCCAGATATAAAGGAAATCTTCAAAAACATATGTACTTAAAACATTATATGTTACCTGTGTAAAATAATTATGTTATGAATTTTCTGCGTTTAGGTTTTCTAATCCTGTATATTGAATCAAAAATATTATTAAATATATTTTCTTTCGTATTAAAATATATAAAAGTATTTTTACTTCCTCAGCTATACGAAGTATAGGGGAAGTTATGTAATCGTGTAAAAATTTTATTTTTTTTCCAATATCTAGATTTCAAGTATGAAAAAAAAAACATTTCTGTGTACACGATAACTCCCGATCGAATGAATGTATGGACACGAAATTTCATATGTGAATTCAAAACCCCGAAATGTTAGAAGGCAAGATGGGATGTGGGGTCTCAATTCAAAAATCCTAATAACTTTCAATGTAATGCATATATTTGCACAAGATTTAGTTTGAGGATTTATAAGTCACTATGTAAGTCAAATGTTGAGTTCTAGCTCAAACGGTCGATTGGAGGGAGAGCGAAAACTTGGAGCTGGGGATTGACAATCCTCTGAAATGTTTAAAATGCTGGAGTCTTCAAAACTCGGATTATCTTGAAAGTGCTATGAGTACTGGACGTCCTGCCTGGAGTCTTCAAAAGTCTTGTTATCTTGATAGTTTCAGGGGTACTGGAAGTCTTGGAGTCTTCAAAAGTCTTGTTATCTTGATAGTTCTAATAGTTATAGGGGCCCTTGAAGTACTGGAGGTTTCAAAAGTCGAATTATTGCCCTGATACTGGTCCAGTTATTATTTTCAACTATCTACTTTGTATCGTTTTTATTTGACGATTCCATATGAAGAGCACGGGGAAAGAACCAGGTTTCTCACTTTTTTCTCGAATGTGAGATATGGCCACTACAGTATAGTATATTAAACATATTTCACGATTCTCCATCGTTATGGGCTTCAAAAAGACGGTTTGTCACTACGAAACGGAAGCTGAAAATATGACGTGCGGGGAATTGATAGATATGGACTTTCAAACATTAAATTTCAGTTTTCTCTATTTCAACATCTGGTGACAAACCTGGTTCTTTGCCCGTGCTCTTCATATGGCAACACCTTAGATCCCACCACTAAAAAAATATGGAAAAATTAATAATTTTTAATTTGATTATTAATCTATTTACTCCTACTCTATAGTGTCCTACTCAATATTAAGTGTTGTAAAAAAACACTAGGTCTAGGCTTCACGAAACAAATCTAATAACGGTAGTTATTAACTTTTTTTTTGTTAAGCTTCCACTCTAGTCCCTTTCATTCTTTCGGTCAATTTGACTGAAAATCAATAGATATCGTCATCATTATAGGTTTTTTTTCCTTATGTTCGATGCATATTTGCTACGACTCTTATAATGGTGTTCCTAGTTATTTACGACATCCAAGAGAGGGAGCTCTATCTACGAAATAAAACTCACTCTCGGACGGGATTCGAACCCGCAAATGGTGAGACCATGCGACCAAAGCCCTACGCTCTAGCCCGCACGGCGATCATGACTCCCTGTTATAGGCTTCTAGACACATATATAAAATTTCGTGTCAATATATACTTATATATTGAAATTAGTGGGTTGGAAAAACTTATTTACTTTTTTTTTTCAACATAATATTTTATTTGTTGTTCATGTTGGTTTATTTCAGAATTTAATTTGAAAAAAGACCTTCACATTTGTCCTGGTTGTAATAAGAGCTACAAACATCGGTATAACTTAACAAGACATCAGAAATACGAATGTGGAACTGAGCCACAATTCCATTGTCCTAACTGTCAATACAAAGCCAGATATAAAGGAAAACTTCAAACACACATTTATCTTAAACACGGATTATCTATGAAATATATTTAGTTTCAAGACCTCTAGAAATAACTGTTTTATAGGCCCCATGATTATGTAAAATGTAACATATTTTCCTTCCGTATTATTTATTTTAAAATGTATTTATTTACATATAATGTTTGTAAGATGTTCTTTTTTTTTGAACATCACATTTGTCTTATAAATGCATCCTATCTGTTCTATGTCTATCATGCCTTCCTGCTCATGATTATTTTCTTACCTACAATTTTGGAGATCGACAATAAGTAATTTAATATAACAGTCAAAGCGTTGATGATGCAAGTTTCTGGTTTGCTGATCTTGCTGAGTTTCAAATATTTTTTATACTCATTTATTTTAAATTTTAATTAATTATTTTCATGATTTTATGTAGCTAAATTCTACACTATTATTGTCTACTAGCTGGTTACCAGGCGTTGCCCGGTAGAAACTTTTTGGTATAGTTAGTTAGTTATTATGACTCATGTCCGGGCTTTAACTACGAGATCATAGCGCTCTTTCGTCACTCATGGGACATGAGCCCGACTCTACTGTGGGAGTCCTAAATTTTGCTTATCCTAAATTTTTATTCACCTAGGACAGGGGTCTTTAACGAGTACCCTGACATTGTACAGGCTCGGGACCATCGCTTAACGTCCCATCCGAAGGACGGCGTGCTTAAGTTTATTTAACCTCCCAGGCCGGGTTTTGAACCTACGATGTTAAGCTCAGAAGGCAAGCACGCATACCATTGAGCGTCGGTCCTTCCAGTGATGGAGTACAAGTATTTCGGTTTAGTGAAATGGCTAGGATTTATCCGAATGAATAAATTCTGGCCAATCTTTCGAGAAAATAATTAAAATTAAAAATAAATTAGCCTTTTCACAAAATAATGTATGTATATATAGTTATATAGAAGAAGAAATGGCAGATAAATTCTGGAAAAGTACCGATAGATAACTTATTTATTATTATTATTGTGCACATATATATTTTTTATTTTTTAAATTGCAAAAACAAAATAACTGTGATTTTTAATATGTCGTTTTCAGATTATATTAAAGATAAACTTCATGCATGTTTAGTGTGCAAGAAAAGCTACAAAAACCGAGAGAGTCTGGTGAGACATTTAAGGTACGAATGTGGTAAGGAGCCGCAATTGCAGTGTCCACATTGCTCTCACAGATCTATATATAAGTCAAATCTTCAAAAGCACATTTATTTAAAACATTTTTTCCTAACAGGAAACCAATTGAGTAACATTTAATGACTTCATTTTTTTTATTTTTTTATTAATAATTTTGAAATATAAAACTTTTTGTACTACAATTGATATTTTAGTATACTTTTATACCAACAAACTGTTGAGTTATATTTGAAAGATGATTATAGTTAAACCATTAATGTATATATACAACATAAACATGAAGAAAAAAGTGTTACCTATTTTATTTGCTTCATTTAATTGTTTCCAAGCTGAGAAACATGGACACATCATAGAAACTTATAATAAATAAAACTAACTTTTTTTTTTGAAATATTTTCTATATCTCAAAAAATGTATGCATATACTTTCTGTTAAATAAGTAATAAGATTTATCAGTCTCACATATTTTTTATTTATACCACAACTAGTTTCGGCAATTTGCCATCATCAGGTGGTGAATCTGAACATACATAAACCAAACGTAAATTAGAATTTGCGAGCTTTTACAGTTCATGTCAATCATTAAGTTAAAAATAAAATATAACAATTTAAAAATACGTAACAATTATCAAAGGTACAATAAGTTACAAAATTTGAATTAAAAACAGAACAATAAATTAAAATATTCTGAATAAAAATACCTTTCTAGAGAAGAATCTACCGAATTACCTGCGAATGTGGGGCCGCCTACGTCGGCCAGTCAGGTCGAAAGATTTCTACAAGAATAGGGGAACATTTACCCAGGTCTAGTAGAGTGTCCGACTTCAAAGACCACCTCATAGCCACAGGTCACAGGTTTTTGGCCGACAAAAATGTGGAATTTTTACATTTCGTAGATAAAGGTCCCACACTCGACTGGTTCGAAAAATTAGAAATTAAGAAATGTCTAAAAACAAAAAAAGACCTCTGCTTAAATAGGATAACTCAATTTGAAACCCCCCCCCTTCCTGAGCTTTGTTTTGGGGAGTGGGAGGCCTCCAGTTAGCCAGTGTCCAGCTGGTCCCTGATGATACTCGATCGTATCCCTTGACCTCTTCTCTAGAAAGGTATTTTTATTCAGAATATTTTAATTTATTGTTCTGTTTTTAATTCAAATTTTGTAACTTATTGGCACCTTTGATAATTGTTACGTATTTTTAAATTGTTATATTTTATTTTTAACTTAATGATTGACATGAACTGTAAAAGCTCGCAAATTCTAATTTAATTTTGGTTGTATGTATGTTCAGATTCACCACCTGATGATGGCAAATTGCCGAAACTAGTTGTGGTATAAATAAAAAATATGTGAGACTGATAAATCTTATTACTTATTTAACAAGTTAGTCCACTACATCTGCCTACCACCAACAAATATATACTTTCTGTTTCGACATTACACCATGGTCAGGTTTAGTTATAAGCTAAGTGCGAACTATTCTTGTATATGTATCAGGTAAGGAAGGGAGTTAGAATTTCAACTAGGAAATCTCCGTGGCTATCGAGTTACTTATAATGCCTCAAGCCCGGGCTTTAACTATAATGTAATTTCGCCTACTACCAGAGAGCTCTTTCGTCACTGATGGACATGAGCCTCGACAGACTCGACTGTGGGAGTGCTAAATTTTTATTCACCTAGGATAGGGATTTTTAACGATTACCTGACACCGGCTCGGGTCCATCGCTTAGCGTCCCATCCGAAGCTTACATTTTTTTTTATCTCCCAGGTAAAATCGGGTTTCGAAACCGTGATTTTGAGCTCAGTAAGCAAACACGCATACCGCTGAGCTACCGGCGCCCTCTCCGTGACTATAAAGTGTTCTAGTTAATAACTAAACCTGATGATGATTTAATTTAGAATAGAGAATATTTCAAAAATTTGTTGGTTTTTTTATAATTGGGTTGATACAAATGATGATTATATACAAAGTTAAAACCCCCAAGTACCATGTACCTACAGAGGAGAAACGGTGATCATCACAAGACTAAGGACTAGGACATAGGAAACTAACACATTCCTACCTACTTCTTGGACTTGAACAGCCCACATGCTCCTGCAACCAGGACTGTACAGAGCTCAAAGTACAACATATACTGGACTGACGGCACAAACTACACCACACTAAGAGACAAATATAAACCGTCGACTGACAAGAAAATACGACTCCAAAAACCCACCAACGGACTCATCCACTAGATACAATAGTCTACGAGGACATTTAGACACTACAATCGCTTATAACCCTGAAGTCGATGCGACGTTAAATAAAATAGTGAAAAAAAAAGTTTAAACTTTAACCTGTGATTTCCACCGTATAATAAATAATAAGGGTCCGTTATTATAGAATATACCTTTTTTAAATAAATACTCTCTTCATAACTGTAATATATTATTATGCTATTATAATAAAACATATATTAGTTATTGTGACTCATGTCCGGGCTGCCAAGTCATATCGCCTACTACCAGAGTCCTCCTTCCTCGTTCTGTAGGACATGAGCCGAACTCAACTGTAGGAGTCCTAAACTTTGCCTACGTAGGTTTATTCACTTAGGGTAGGGGTTCTTCACCGAATACCTGGCTTCGTGCAGACTTGGGCCATCTCTGATCGTCCCATCCGAAGGATAACACCTCGGACGGGTGTCAGATCCCACATCTTGAGCTCTGGTGGCAGGCACTAAAGTTTCTGAATTTTTAACAGTTTTAGCAAAACCTGAATAACTAAAAACTCCATATTCTGTCCTTAATTTATTCCTAATTTAAGGTTAATTAATCAAAATATAATAAAAGTTGTTGCAGACATTTTTCTTTTTCTCTTTGGCGATGGTTATATGTATATATAATCTTCTGCATGTACTTACTATTTCAGATAAAAAGCTGTTTACATGTCCTGCTTGCGAAAAGAGCTACAAAAATCGGGTTAGTCTGGTTCGACATACTAGGTACGAATGTGGGAAAGAACCACAATTCAAGTGTCCTTACTGCTCTTACGAAGCTAAACAGAAAATTCATCTGAAGAAACATGTTTTTTTGAAACATAGTGGACTCACTTTTAATTTATAAACAGTTAAGTCTCATGTTTTATTATTTTTTTTTTTGAGGGGGGGCGGCGGCGTTTGTCAGAAACAGTGTGCGAAGCACTTTCATCTGGCAATAACCAGTGTTCGGTTAAACACCACACTGTACTGGTGGTAAACAAGTTTTATTTATTTTTCCTACTCTGTAGCTTTGTTAATTACTTCTCGAATATATTCTACTCGTATATGTATTCATAGATATGCCACTGATGATGACGCAGTTGCAAAGAATAAAACAATGGGAAGGCGTCTTTTGTTTCTATGAGAAGAAATCTCACAACATTCTAATTTACGATCACATATGAAGCTTTAGAACTTGTATAGGGGAAGTTATGAAATCGGAAAACATCAATTCGAAGTTGAGTTTTCCCCGGAATTTCAGGCCCCTCTAGAAAATTTCATGTGTCTATGTGTGAGGAGTGTCATTAGTATGGATCCAGAACCACAGTCGACATTTATGGTTTTTCCACCAATACGACCAAAGAAAAGGGGAATTCAAAAACCCGAATAACTACCGATGTAATGATTGTATTCATACGAAATTTTATACGGGGATCTAGAAGTCCAGAAGAACGAAACCAATTTATTTTCAGTTAAATTGGCTGAAGGAGAAGAAGGTTCGCGGTTTTATCGTCAGATAAAATGACATCTACGGCAGCCGGTGACGAAAACCGGTTACCCATTGTTCAGCAGATTTGTCGCTTCCTGGCGGAGAAAAAAAAAAGGCCCTTTAACCCTGCGCCGGTGACGACTGCAGGCCGGTGGTTGTCCCCAGCGCACCACTGTACTACATCCAGCCAGCGCCCCACATTTATCCCGAGCTCTCTCGGTGCGCCAAGTAGCGCCGCCAAAAAATTAAGGTGGCTGGGAGTTTTGCTGCTAGCCGACAGCAACAGACTTATAATTTAATCAATAAATAAACTCATTAGGCTCTCTTCCATGACGATTCGGCGAACGGGTGTAGTGGTCTCCACCGGAGGTCGGCAACCAAAAAAAAAAATATAACATAACTGTATTGTATTGAATGTATCGACACAAAATTTAATATGAGGATGTAGGAGCCCCCATGTCTCAATATTGATTATTAGCTCAGACGGTCGACTGGTTTTGGGGAGGGAGAAAAAATGTTAATTGATTAACTCGTTCTGGGGAAGTACATTGCCGAATGATCGATGATTTTTTTATTTACCTTTTTTTTAATTTCTAACTTTATTTTTTTTTTATTTCAGGTAATAAGCCGTTCGTATGTCCTACTTGTAAGAAGAACTATAAATACAGAGACAGCCTACTGAGACATTGTAAATACGAATGTGGGAAGAAGCCGCAATTTAAGTGCCCCTATTGTACTTACAAAGGCAAACAAAAAATTCATCTCAAGAAACATGTTTTTTTAAAACATAGTGGACTCACCTTTAATGATTTATGAACAGTTAAGTCTTATATTTAAATTATCTAAATAAACTAATTATTTTAGTTGTAACAATATAATTTATACCTTTCCGGCTGTTTCAACTGAATTTCATGCTTTCCCATCACCTGAAACTAAAGAGTAACCAATCGCCGGACAGTATACTTTTTCACAGTTTCAGTGATTTGTAATCAACTAAATTTTTGGCTCTAGCTCTTTTCCTCTTCAGTCAATTTGGCTGAAAAATAATAGATGTGTTACTCAGTGGGAAATCCACAACTGAGCATTTACTAACAGAAGTTGAAGACAAAACAAGCCTCTACGATATCAGTTACTCGCTAAAGACCCCTCACACTAGTTAAATATACCTAGGTAAAGACTATTTATTGTAGAGTGTGGCTCATGTCCACCAAAGTGACGAAAGAGCGCTCTGTTAGTAGGCGATATGACCTCATAGTTAAAGCCCGGGCACTAACTAAAGGTGTCGACTCTTGAAATAGTATAAATGTCCATAGGTTTCTGCAAAAACGATGTAATGAACACCATAAAAAAATAAATAATAACAATAAAATAAGGGAACATTTTTTTTACTTAAGATCAGCAAATAAAATTGATGATACGAGGACTTAACATTTTTTGCAGAGATATTGTGGAATACTTAATAAAAAAGAAAGAAAAAATGTTTGTTTAAAAAAAAAATATTGTCCACATGTGTTGTGAATACTATCGGTATTGTTACAATATTCAGCCACGTCTTAACAAACACTGTGGTGACTGAAGATGGTAGCAATACCGAAAGTACTCCCTATAATAATATATTATATATATTTTGTGAAATAGACAATATTTTTTTTTTAAACATTCGTTTTTTCTTTAATTTTTAAATAAAATACTAATGATGGGATTTTTTCCCTAAACGTATATTTGCGCTAAGTTGTAAAAACCAACAAAATTAATGGGAGAAGAATATAACTGTTTGAAACCTATTAAATAACGTAATGATTATCAATTTATGTTTTAGTTTTTTTGTTAATATTCTGAAATAAAATTTTTTAATTATTTTTTCCCATAAACTTAAACTTTAAACTATTGGCAACTTCTAAATTGAGAAACGCGGATGTATTGTAAAAAATGTATATTAAATAATTAAAACAAACTTCGTTTTTTGAAATATTGTCTATTCCACAAGACATTTAAACATAAACTACCAGTTTCGGTATAACACCGTTTTATAGTTTAAATTAAAGAAAACACTCTTCCTAATCTTTGGAAGAAAATTACAAATTCGAATGCATAGTGCGAAATTGCTATATATATTTTTTTTCCTGCAGCCTGGTGGCCCAATTATCTATTATCTACGGAACCCTTCAATGAGTGATCTGATTGCACTTTTCTGTATTTTTTTCCGATTATCATTTAGAGTTATTTAACTGTTTTTATATATTTCAGATAATAAGTTTACATGGGATAAAAGCTCCACATATCAAGCTTGGGGCCTTCCAGAGAGTCAGATGACAACACACTATTTGATTGATTTTCAGAAAAAAGTTGGTACACATGTATTTTACAATTACAGTATATACAGTGTGGAACCTCGCTTAACGAGCAAAACAAATTGTAAAAAAAAAAGACTCGCTTAACGAGCGACGTTTCTATTAACGAGTGACGAGGAGAGGGGAAGTCCCGAATTGTGCGCATGCTACATCAGTCTTTGTTTAGCACTTGTTCCGCTAGCATCTTAGTGTCGCTTGTGATCACACATTTTGCGAGTAGGAGTATTTTTTTCGGCATGGAACGTATTCTAGTTTTGTATATAGGAAAAATTGTTTCTGGAACGAATTACGCGAGGTTCCACTGTATCTAGTCTAATTGTTTATTTTGTTTTTGTCACTAATGTTCGGGTCTTAACTGCGAGTTCATATCGTCTACTATCAGAGCGCTCTTTCGTCGCTCCGATGGATATAAGCCCGACTCTACTTCGGGAATCCTACATTTTGCTTACCCAGTTTTGTTAACTAGAGAACTTGACCCATATTTTTATATTCGTTGTTATGCTTTAAATTTTAAATATTATCTTCAACTATTTCTTACAGACATTTATTGCACATTCTTTGGAGCTCTATAACTTTTTTTTTTTTTTTTAATCGATCTCGGATCTAAGGAGATTTTGATTGTTGAAAATTTAATAAGGAAATTTTCTAGTAATGGCCAATTTTTCGATAAGACGAACAGTTTTTGCGTAAATCATACTAACGTCTAACTAAATTGGTTTCGAGTTGTCATTTTAAGTTAGTTTTCATCATGTTCGAACAAAATAATATACCTTTGTTCGAATAATAGAGAAAATGTGCAAAAACCTCGGTCAGCCGCCTGTTTCTTTTATGCCGTCTATAATATAAAGAGGTGGCCAGACCTCAGTTTTTCCAATTTTCTTCAATATTTTTTGAACAAATCCAAGGTTGAGCATTATTTGAACTTTTTAATGCTTTTTGGGTTATATTCGACTTTTTTTTCGTTCTTTGTTTATTTTTAATTTATTAATTTTATTGTTCGTTATGAATGTTGGTTTAATATTGGGGTTTCCTCCATGAAATTATAATTATTTTTGTATATTGTCCTACAACAATAAATCCGCCATTGGTATGGATCTTATATATGTGATGTCCACGTATTTCCCTCCTGCAGTAGCTATGTCAACATCTGAATTAATCAATAATAAATAACCTTTTTTTTTAATGTATTTATTGGTAAGCATCTAATCAATGTGGATATTTCAGGTGGATATACTTATGTACTTAACAAACATGTCGACCTCACCTGCTGGATAGGTTATGAACATTGGGACAGTCTTCTCCGACATTGTAAATATGAGTGTGTGGGGCTCATGAAGCCAAAACACTAGAAAAATCTCAAGAAACATATGTTGAAAAAAACATCATGGGCTTCGAATTTATTTTATGAACAATTTTTAGATTCTTAGTGATTTTTTTTGTTTATTATTGGGCTTGTATATATGTATGCTACCTCTAGAGCCTAAGGTAGTTTATAAAATCACTGAATATTTCATAAACTAACTGAACTCTTAGTTATTTTAATAGAAAACAGTTTTTTTTTTTTTTTCTAAATGGAAATCTTGACTTTTCTGAAAAAGTTGAGGATAGATGTACTGATTAGATTAAACGATCAGAGATTCAACACTTTGTTATTTCGGATAAATTGTATTTGTATATAAATCGTGAAATTGATTAGTTTCTATTAAAAAAACGAGAGTTCAATTATTCCATAAACTAACTGTACCTACTGTACATGTACATATATGATACTTAACATTTTTTGCAGAGATATTCTGAAACACTTAATAAAAATAAAGAAAAACTTATGTTTTAAAAAAAATATTGTCTATTTCACAAAATACATATATAAAATATATGGGAGTAAATTCGGTAATGCTACCATCTTAAGCATACGTTTTTCTTTATTTTATGTATATATTTAAGCATTCCATTTCGTGCCAAATCAGCTACCAATTTAAGGTAATATGTATATTGAAACTTTAAGAAAAAATTTTTTGTTTGAATATTTATTTTTATGTTGTGTCTATTCCTGTTTTTAAGTTTGCATATTGTATTTTTATACTATTACAATAATAAACCTAATTTAATTGTTTTACTTAAGTTTAATAGTTTTACTTTCCCATGGGAAAATTTATATCTTGAAGAAATTTTCATGAGATCAAAATTGGTATCTTTTAAGAATAGAAAATGTCTGTTTTTTTTTTTTTCCTCGACCAAATTTATTGTACTCCACTCGGTTAAATTGTTTTTGTTCAACTATTTTTACGCCGAATTCTCTAGAGGTTTTGGAATTTACTTAATTTCATGAAACAGTAATTACTATTTTCTAGTAACAATAAATATAAGAAATAAATTGAATGTTGGTTTGTTGCATCTCAAGTATCTTGATAAAATCTTTCACCTAATCAAGATAAATACAAATTTAAAAAATAAGTGTCAAAAGAGAGGAATAAATAAACATTTAATTTAATAAATATATGTTGAAGGGGAAGGTCCTTGATACCATATTTGGTTGAAGTGTGTTTAACGGTTCATTAAAAATGAATAAAGATTATAATAATAAATAAATAAACATAAAGCGTCGGGACTATTAGAGTCAATTTATATATCTAATATGTTTTTCAGCCGCTATTTTTTTCTCCTTTCATTATTTTTGTATTGTTTTTACAACCATAGACGTTTCGGAAACAATTATCATCCGTATCTAAATATATTTTTTTATACAATCAATAAATAACATGATAAGATATTCATAATTAATTCAATATAATAGTAACATATTAATTATTCAAACTTTTTTTTTTATTTACAAAAATGCTTACCGACTCTGCTTTTGTTAATTTAATCAGGAAGTTATCTCTAATTTACATTATTTGTAATAAAAAATATAACTTCTGAAAAAAATATTACTATAAATTCAGAATCTCCTTTACATAAATCGAAAATTATTGTAATTTTTAGTTCACTGTTCACAATCTTTCCAAAGCCTAATGATGGTTCGGGAAAGTTTAACAATAGTTAACACCCAGTATGGAGGTAATGTTAAGAGAAAGTTCCCTGTGTACATGCGTACTGTTGCCGGTCTTATGTACGGTGCATATTAGCCATGTCTATGCTTTTGCAGTTAATTTTAGAATTTAATGGAGTAAGTACAAACATAATATTTATGTTCGTTTATCCGATTATTAATAGAAAACATTTTACATTTTTTTTTTTAATGTAATATTTTAATTTATTCATATACAGTTTTTATTCCAGGGTTTTCTGGAAATAATGACGCTGGTGTTTCTTTTAAGTGCCTTGATTGCAATAAACGATACAAGTATCGGAAAAATTTACTCAGTCATCAAAGGTATGAATGTGGTAAAGAACCTCAATTCAAATGTCCTTACTGTACTTACGAAGCCAGACAGAAAATACATCTGAAGAAACATGTTTTTTTGAAACATATTGGACTCAAATTTGATATATGAACAGTTAAGTCGCGATGAAATAAAGATACATCTCTTCATTGAGAGTTTGACCTGTAACTCCTCCTCGGGAGGTTGTCACCTCTTCTTATTACTAACCAATAACAACATACAAACACTCCTCTATTGCTAGTTTTTATACCGACCTAAATGGCTCTTTCCATCCTCTCGACAATATTTCCTAGGATTCTTTCTTTATCAAACCATATGTTCCTCGTTCTTTTCCTTTAATGGTGCTGATGAAAACAAGGTTATTTCGAACAGTGGATGACGATGCACTGTTGTCACCACCGCGTTGGTGTGTGCTAAGATGACCGCCACCTCACCTCCATCACGATCTCGTTGGTGTATGCTATGATGACCGCCACCTCCAACATCACCCCATTGGTGTATGCTATGATGACCGCCACCTCCAACATCACCCCATTGGTGTATGCTATGATGACCGCCACATCCAACATCACCCCACTGGTATGCTATGATGACCGCCACCTCCAACATCACCCCATTGGTGTATGCTATGATGATCGCCACCTCCAACATCACCGCATTGGTGTATGCTATGATGACCACCACCTCCAACATCACCCCATTGGTGTATGCTATGATGACCGCCACCTCCAACATCACCGCGTTGGTGTATGCTACGATGTCCGCCTTCTCACTTCTCTCACTTCTACCTCCACCGCGTTGTACAGTCGGCCGTTTTGCGTTATTAACTGGAAATAAATAATAGAGCTTCTTATTTGTTAACTATCACGATTAATCCAATTCAAGGGAATATATTGAAACCTGAGAAAATATTTTATACGAATGACACACTTATTATTTCTATTACTTATGCCTATTCTCAAGTTTATATTGTATTTTTACACTGTAAAAATATGTTTTTATACTGTAATAAACATCATTTAATGGAGTTTCACTTAATATTCCTAGTTCCCCAGAGGGGATGTTGTATAGTCTTGCGGAAGTTCGAATTTGAAAAATACCTGAGGATCAAAATAAGTCTGTTTCTATGTTCCTCAAACAACCAAATAAATGGGTGATGTCGACCAAATTTGATATACATTATTTGAATGTAAATCTTTCTTTGTTTAGATATTTTCACCCGAAACGAGCGGTTGGAAAATTATGCAACATTTTATAGTATAGATTTTAATTTCAGCGTTGACAGTTTGCATAGTTTTAGCCCTCATCTTGACAAGATAATTTTCCTGTAGATGGAGTTGTGTGTACTGTTGATGGCCAGCTTTTTCAGTTAAATTTGGAATTTAATGCAGTAAGTACAAGCATAATATTCATATTCATTTTTTACAGTAGTCAACAAAAAATACATTTTTTTTTTGCCGTGATTTGACAATATCTAAATCTCGTAGGTAGTAAAACAAATCTTAAATAATTTTAATTTTTTTTTTTTTTAATTTTACAAATAGGTATTTACAAATGTATAAAAAAGAAATACGGAAAAGAAATTAAAGGAATAAGCAAATGTGCTAGGAGATTATGGTAATATCAAAATGTCAATGTCTGCTGCTGCTAAAAAGGTATCTAGGCCATTGACGAAGGATTTTGGATGTGCTGGAGATTGCAACCCTTGGCAGAACCCCAGAGTTCAAGTACATATAGGTTTGAGTACTGCGATGTATATAAGTCGTTTTGTTTTCAAAGTTAATTTGGATCTTTTGTCTAGTAGTCTTAGTAAAAGTTTATAACGTCTATTCATTTCTTGTCTTTTCAGTCTCGTGTGAGGATTCCAAGTTAATCGTTTGTTGAAACGAGTCAGAATTTTCACACTTTTTTGACATTAAGCACACTATGATTAATAATTATGGACTTAATGCCAAATGAATTGTTTATATAGTGTTAATACTGAATATATCGTATTGATATGAGGGTATATATTCTATTTGTCTATAACATTCGTTACTTTGCATCAGACGGTAGTTTGAATATAACTTATTTACTAGACAAGTTAACATAGTTCAAAAAAATACACTGAATTATATCTTGGAAATTTTATATAGTATATCTCTTTTATTATTTTTCTATGTATAATTATTCATATAACATACGAAAAATATGAATATCAATTCATGGCAAAAAGTCGTCGGTAAATCACCGGCTATGTACTTCCCCACCAAGAATTAATCAATTACTTTTTCGCGTTTCGAACTAAAACTCAATATTTGACTTACGAAGTGGCTTCTGAATCCTCATACTACATTCATTACATCGGCAATTGTTAGAGTATTTAAGTCGAACGCCTTGTCTCAGGTCTCCCCTTTCGTAATAAAATTTTATGTTACATTCATGAAATCGGCAGTTATCGGGATTTTTTAGTTAAGCTCCAGTCCCTCTGAACCCCTTCCCTTTGGCCGATTTAGCTGAAAATCAAGTCGGTATTATATGGGGAGCTATCGTTAGAGACGACATTTTTTTCATTTTTGGAATTAAGGAGTACGGAAAACATGAAATTTTGTTGAAAATTCCGTACGGAATTTTCGACCAATTCCATAACCCCCTATACTTCTTATAAATGGGGAAGTAAAACCTTGTTGACCGAAGTTATTTGGAGGTACATATTCGAGATATTTATTAGGTGAAATATTTAAATTTATTATATAATCATATTCAAATGTTTTTTGTTTTTATTATTTTCAGGGTCCCTGAGGTACGATGGTACTGACTTTCCTTTTAAATGTATCGACTGCAATAAACGATACAAGTATCGGAAAAACTTGCTTAGCCATCAAAGGTATGAATGTGGTAAAGAACCTCAATTCAGATGTCCTCATTGTTCTTGTAGGTTTAAGCAGAAAGTACATCTCAAAAAACATATTTTTGCAAAACATAACTTTAGCTGGAAATTATTGAAAACTATTTAATGAGGCTTTTGGAAATTATTTAATTTGTGATGGGTTTTATGCGAGGTGAGCCTCGCAAAGTATCTGGCGAAAACACGCATAAAATTGGTTACCTGTTCATTCAAGCCATTATTAAAATTGAGAAACATCGACATTAATGGTTGGGATATAATTTTTTAGAACACGACTACTCTTTAGTTGGATTATATTGAAAATGTTATTTTGATTATAACATTGTTATTATCTTATATTATAGCATCACTAGAGCGACGCTTTGGTAGTAGGTGATGTGACCTCATTGTTAAAGCTCGGACATGCGTTATAATAACAAACTATAATACATGTGTTCTTTATGTTAACATTCCTTCTGCCAATCAGAATCTTCCTTTTATAGAACATATTTATTGAGTCGAGTTGTACTATAAACAAATTTCAATTTTTTCCAACAAATAATCAGTTTTGACTAGGTGTTTAAATATAGAAGTCGACTCAATAAATATGTTCTATAAAAGGATGATTCTGATTGACATAAGGAATAGTTAACATAAAGAACAGATGAATTATAGACACTGATGATGGGAGTGCTTCCCGATTTGTAATTGCTATTTTTAAGAAGGGAAATAATAAATGGGAGAAATGATGCTGTAATAATATATTATATATTATTAATTGATAATCTCTTTACACAACTCAAAAAGTAAGCTTATTATTATCATTTTTTTTTTTGTTAATTTCTCTAGAAAAATAGTTGTCAATCTCCACTAATTATGATTTAAAAAAAAAAAAATATTTCTATTTATGTAAGTCTGATGTTGGACTTAACTATTTATTTTATATATTAATTGAAAAAGATAGGTGTAAAATTGTTCTTTTCGCTTAAAAAAACAACAGCTTTAAGAATATGAGTAAATACGAGTAGTTCAGTTCATATTGTCAACTCAGGGTCATATTATTTGACATTGTATTTTTGCAAATTAACATAATTTCTTTAGACATATTCATATATATTTATTTTTTCTATATTTCTTTATAATTTGTGATCAGGAAACAAAAAAATTATATATATATATATATTTAATAATATTTTAGAGAAAAAATATACGTATTTTTGTACTTGTAATAAACTCATAAAAATATAGTTTCGATAATATTAGTAAGAATTATATTATATTATTTTCATTTATGTTATGTGAAGTCCAAATAAGTTCGGCTTTGCATGCCAAATTGCTCCCTAGGAAGAATTGCTGATTGGTGAAATAGACGATATTTTTGAAAGATGGTTTCATATAAGACTTCTGACTTTTTAAACATAAAAATAAAATAAATATCAACGTTCTCATGGCACTACTATTAGTTTCAAATGTTAAGTCCTCCAAAAACCTGTAATAGCTTAAATTTGAAATTTCGATTTAAGGAAGTGAAGTAATATAAGAAAACTTTGTTTTTATAAAATACAGAATCATTCATACCTGAAAGTCAAGCAATTTTATGAATTTAAATTTTCCTCACATTTGAATATTTTTCTATTCTTTCGAGAGTCAAAACTTTGGCCATCGTTTTAGCAGTGTTTATTCCTAGACTCTGCCCATTGAAGCAGCCCTCACGTCGCGAGCTATTGGGATCAGAGTAGTGCCTTAAGTGAAGCTATGGCGGGCTGGCGATCGCCATGGGTTGGTCGCCCCCAGCCCTGCTCTCGCCAGGAGCCGACAAACCGGCTGACCACTGGATAGCCGGTCTCCGTCACCAGCTGCTGCAGATATAATCCGGTCCTCGAATCAGCACCACCCTGATCTGGTCGTACACCAGCCAATCGAGGACTAATTGTTCTGCTGTCTCGATGCCTCCACTTGAACAGTTTGGGTTGTTTTTCTTTCTAAAAAAGAAGTATTTGGAGTTGAAGTCTCCATGACCTGATAATATCTGGGACATCCAGTGGTGAGACAGTACCCATGTCGTCGCCTATTCCGTCGTTCGGAAAGTATGCGTACCTACTTCGTGACCAACGTTGTTGCCATTTCCCCACTTGTCTATGCCTAATGGCACTTTTCTTCTCTGGTTATTACATGATGCTCAGTGGCTCATATTATTGACGGCCGTTAATATTTTTGAATGATTTTAAGTTTCTCTAATTGTTTCCCTTCTAATTTCCAGATTTTCAATTACATTCCCACTTATGTTATCCATGTACTGGTTGTAACAAAAGATACAAACATCGAAGGAGTTTGGCAAAGCATAAAAAATATGAATGTGGAAAAGAACCTCAATTCAAGTGTCCATTTTGCCCGTACAGGGGAAAACAAAAAGTTTCATGGAAAAAACACGTTTTCAACATGCATACAAAAACTGATGTTATAATGAGTGATTGGGAAGAAAAGGTATTATTTGTTTCAGTTTCCTATTCTTGGGACTTAGGTCAGACTTTGTTTTATAAAAAGTTGTATATACAATGTAAATAATAATAACTGATATGTATAGTTAATATTATAAACTTTTGTATAATTTAATATTTAACGGTGAGTTCGTCCTGCAGGTAGGTTAGTTTTCAATAGGCTTTCTGTCCGTTCCAAAGACATAGACCGCCATTATAAATAAACAAACCTAATCAATTGTTGTTCACCCATTATTGTTTCTAGAAGGATTCGAACACTCTTCTTATTTAACTGATTACTTATATGCAAAAATACATATTTTACTTCCCCAGAAAATAAATTTGCATCTTATTTATTACTACACACTTCGTATTAAAATAAAATGATAGATAAAACACTTGTTTTTTGAACACTTATATTGTCTAATTCCACAAACATACACTTAAATGTGTACCGGTTTCGGCTTACGCCATCCTCAGCACAATGTTCAACAATAATTGAGGTATTTGCCAGGCATACATATTTATATTAACCTAAGAGTACCTGAGGTGAAAGGGTCCCCTCCTCTGGTAAAACCAGGGGGGTGGAAGTCTATATTCTAACTGTAATATCTAACTTTGCACTTGTTTGGAAACCAAGAAAATAAAATTAAGATAAAACTAAAAACTAACATTACAAGAAAACAATATAACAAATGTACAATATATAGCTATGTAGGAAGTTATTTAACCTAGATAAATGTTGTAATGGATATTTCTTATCTGAAAGGGATTAGCAAAGGAGACACTTCGTATTGTTCCATTGCACTTTCAAACGGGATACAACACTTCATATTGCTCCATTGCACTTTCAAACGGGATACAATCACAATTACATTAAAATCATATGATATACCAAATAAGGACAGTTTTGGAGCTGATAGTCTTTTATATTAATCTGTTAATTTTCTTTCAACATTTTAAATTTTTTTTTCTTTTATTGTATTTCTTCTGCTCTATGCATGATATTTTTTCCGTTCCATATCTTACTTTTTTCTCATGTTTACTACCTACTTATAATTATGTATAGTGTCTGTATATGCCATGTGTATGTATATCTATATATAGGTATCAAGTAACCTTAATTCTAGCTAATCTGATGTATATGTACCAGTAGGCATTAAGTTGAAGATTGTCAATCAATTCCTTCATCGTATTTCTCATTGCTTTTGCAGAATGTTGTTTTGTTGGTTTGTTTGTTTTTTTAGTAAATTGAAATAAATAAATATAAATTTTATTTAATCTTTCTTTAATTTCTTATGTATAAATTGCAGGTACTATGAAAAATGGGAAAGAACTTTATTACTGCTCCAGATGTAACAGTACTTTTACTTATCTGAAAAATTTAAAATCTCATGAAAAATTTGAGTGTGGAAAAGAACCACGTTTTACATGTCCACACTGTCCACACAAAGCCAAAAGAAGAGGTAGTTTGAAATTGCACATCTTCAACAAACATCTGAAACCGACATAAGAAGAGCTGGAAAAATGTTCAATGAGAAATTTGTATTGGACAATGTACCTATAGGAAATGCTTAGTTAAATTAATGTATAAAAAAAATAAATAATAATTTAAATTCTTATTTAAATAAGGACGAACTATTAGCTAAAATATTATTAATTGATTTTGTTATTTATATTTCCAATTACACATCTATGTTTGCATGTACACCTTTATAATTACTCGTGTATTTGTACACCCCCAATACTGACCAAAGGGGATATTTTGATGGGAGAATTATGATAGAATTCTGTATAATTTCAAATGTTAAGGTCGAGGTTCTCTCTCTGTAATGAAGAAAACTCAGAATTTGGACAACGTTTGGAAAATAATAATTTCCTTCTTCCGGGTATTATAATGACTAGAGTGAAAGATGTAATGTCTGTGTCTGATGTGAACTCACAATCCACCACACACATCCACTCTGGTCATTATAGGTCCCATATGACCTATTATCGAAGTATAAGAAGAAAAAGAAAAATGCGTATTTAATCTTTATAATTAAAATAAATACGATATATATTATTTTAACTTAGTGGCGTTACCAGTGGTGAGAATTTGATGTATGTTTGATCGTTCAAACTGTTTTTTTATTAGTTTTCCACTATGTCGACACAGAAGGCAGAAAGAAAAGTATTCGGAAATTGAGGAGCTATTGACTTATATCGGAACGCGCGACGCTGCAACTACCTTTGTAGTTGGTGTGATACACAGTCCAAAGATCGCACGTCTAAACCCACCGTTATTATGTTTTTAGGTATCCTTTAATAATATTGGAAACATTTATTTTTTTTGAAATATTTGTATCATTTTAAAATAAAATCATGGTTTATTTACCCATATATTTTCTATATTTCTCATTATATTTTGGAAATATACTATTTTATGAGTTTCTTTGTAGATGGCGTAAGAGGCAACATCAACAGCCGAAAACTAGGCATTTATTTCTATCCTGTATTAATTTATAACCTTTTTTACTTATATATTTTTGAATTTTCCAGGCGATCATATTTTAAAATTGAGGAAAGAGAATTTTGCAAGAACATATAGTGCTCAGATATACTCCTGTTCCTGGTGTTCTGATGAGATCAAATGTTTCATGAGACGGGGTTCTGTTGTTACATGCAAATCTTGTTCAAACATACTTGCTAGCAAAAAATTATGATTGCACTTATTCTATTTTTCTCATTTGATTTTTTTTTTTTTTTTTTTATTGAATTTTAAATAAAACCTAATTATATTATGGTAAACTTTTATTTATTTTTAGGACTGCTGATAAGTTTGATTTTTTGAATCAGCAATCTTAGAAATAAATGAAG
Source organism: Aradus depressus (assembly GCA_963662175.1). NCBI lineage: Eukaryota > Metazoa > Arthropoda > Insecta > Hemiptera > Aradidae > Aradus > Aradus depressus. The sequence goes on from OY759220.1 coordinate 38,745,144, forward strand.
TCATAAGAAGAACTATAATACTTTAACGGCACAAGAACCAACTTAAAATTTTTGAAGATTTATTACATTGAAAAGATTACTTTTAATATTATTTCTGACGATGATTCTTAATTTTGTCTTGTTTTCGATTTTTCTAAATATTGTTCATCTTTATTGATATTGAAAAATTCACCTCGATTTTAAACATATATTGTATATATATATTTTTTTATTGTTTGAAATCCCTGCTCGCAAATTACTATTGCTGATATTCAGAAGAGAAAATTTTAATAATTTCAGTTTTCTTGCACACAGTTTTTGGGGAAAATGTGTGTCCTACTAAACGCCAAAATTTTTGTTTAAATTTTGGTAAGTTAAGAAATTGTTTAAACAATAAGTTATTATACTTTTTAGGGGCTATGTGGACTACAGCGTAGGACTTTGGACTCTCCTTAAGCGCACGTTCGAATCCCGAAATTTCTATATTTTCTCATTCATTTTCTCTCGGCTTCATGGATCTTTGTAAATAAATCCGGTAAGCACGCCCCTGTGGTGCCAAAATAAAAGTAGGTTACACTCACCCCACCTTCTAACAGCCCAAAGCAAGAAATGTCCACATAATAATCATTTTTGTAGGAAATTTAATACTTACGTTCGTATGAAAGTAAGACAATTAACAGGAAACATGTTGCCTATTTTGCCCAGAAATGGCTTAAAATATTATTCCCCAGCCCCAAAATATGTATATATAATTATATATTTTAGAGCGCTCTGGTAGCAGGCGATATGACCTTGTAGTTAAAGCCCGGGCATGAGTCATAATAACTAACTATATAAATATATATTTATTTTTAAACCGAACGGGGTAACTCCTCCGGAATTTTTGTTTGTCTGGGAGCTCATTTTCTATTTTCGTCGCGAAATTGTTCTCGTCTACGGACCACCTTCTAGTATGAAGTTCGCAATAGTTTGCCTCCACCAACCATTTTCCAGGATGAAACATTCTGATATTAAAAATTACATTTTTTCCTCCATCTTCTTTAATTGGGCGGAGTTTTCAACGGAATTTCATGTTTTCCGACGTTCTGATTCCAAAAATGAAAAAAAAAGTCTGTCTGCGTATGCCTGCCTGTGAACACGATAATTCCCGTTCCGACATGAAATTGTATGTGTGTATCCAGAATCCTCTAAGGACGACACCTATTATCTTTCAGCCAAATAGAGGAGGATCAGAGGGGGCTCAACTCAAATATCCTAATAACTGCCGATGTAATGAATGTATCGACATGAAATTTTATATTTAAATTCAAAACCTCATAAGGTTGGCATCTATTAATTTTCGAAGGGAAAGAAGGGACCAGGGAAGAGGGGGTCGACTTAAATACCAGTCGTTCGGTTTTGGAGGGATAGCGAAAACTTAATTGATTAATTTTTGCTGTGAAAGTACATAGCCGGTGATTCACCTACCATGTTTTATTTATTGTTAATAATGATTCAAGTAATAATTTTTCCAGTAATAATTTCATAAATATGTAGAAATATACTGATGTTATTTTATTGGGTAGACCTAGGTAGGATGGAACCTGTGTACAATTTAATATTTATTTTTCAATTAATTCTATTTGATATTTCAATTCTTCTTTTTTTTTTCTTTTACAGTTCAACTTTTTCAAGATTTTTACCGAAACATGAACAATTGTGATTATTGTGGTCGAAGTTACAAATATAAAGAGAGTTTAATTAATCATAAAAAATTTGAATGTGGCAAAGAGCCACAATTTCAGTGCCCATGTTGTCCACATCGGTCAAAACTAAAATGTAATTTAAAAAAACATATTATTCGTAAACACATGGAAGTTGTCGACTGTTAATATTATATTATATTTTTGTTAATTTTAAAGAATCATTTTATGTAGGTTTTATACGGTTGAATATATACAATGGTATTTTTTACTGTTGGATCCTGAATTTATAATAATATATTTTTCAGCAGCTTTATTTTGGTCTTTACAACCTAGCAAATATAAAAAATAAACAAAAAAGTATGTTTTTTTTAAATATTGTGAATTTTACAAAATATAAGTAAGTGTACAAAATATGGGGGTACTTTCAGTATTGCTATCTTTATCTCTGACTTAACGAATGCAGTATAATGGCTGAATATTTTGTGAAATAGATAATACAGTTTTATTTTTTTTTTAAGTGTTTCGCAATATTCTCTGCAGAAAATGTTAAGTATCACTAGAAAATATAAAGTTTTCTGGAATGAAAGAACTCCCATCATCAGTATCTCAATTTTATTTCTTGATCCTAGTAATTTATTTATTTTTTAAATGTTATTTATATATATATATATATATATATTTTTTTTGCAAGTACAGTGGTAGCCTTAAGATTAGCGGTTCGAAACCTTGGCCAAAGCCGTTAGATTTTCTTTTATCTGGCAGGTGAAATAAACCTTGACTCCGCCATCCGATTCCTTAAGTTGATAAAAATTTAGGTTAGGCAAAATTTAGGAATATCAGAATAGAGTTGGGCTCATGTCCACAAGAGCGACGAAAGAGTGCTTTGGTAGTAGGCGATAGTCTCGTAGTTAAAGTCCGGGCATAAGTCACAATAATTTACTAAATATAACATATTTCTGCAAAAAAAAATGTAGTAAACACCATTTATAAAAAAAAATGTGTTTTTATATAAAATTGAGATACTGACGATAGATCTTCCCGAAATATTTATATCTGCTAAGTTGTAAAAACCAAGAAAAATAGAAAAATAAATGGGAGAAGATTATAGCTGTTTGAAGCTATTAAATGACATAATGATTATCAGTTTATGTTTTTGTTATTATTCTGAAATATAATTTTTTAAATATATTTTTTCCATAACCCTAACTCTTAAACTTTTGGAAATTTATAATAAATAAATAAACCTAACTTCGTTTTTTTTAAAAATATTGTCTATGCCAAATAAATCGAAAAATAAACTAGCGGTATCGCGCTTCGTCAGTTTTTAGAAGATTATGTTATTTGAGTTAAGGTTAGTTTATAACTTGAAACTGGGAGTTTACATGTTTAAATTTTTTGTGGAATAAATAATATTTCTAAAAACGAAATGTTTTATTTATTCAAACTACTGGTAGCTTGTCGTTGAAGTTTGGTCAATCTGACAATGAATCAAGTGTAGGCTATATTTTTTTTGCCAATATAAATATATTATTTGATGTATTGGTGGCTTTAAACAACTTTGTTTTTCAATTATTATTTTGAGGAATCCAACAAATCAATTTTTTTGCTCCTTATCTTATTGATATTATTTTGAATTGTTGAATAAAGAAAATAAATTGATTGAAACGTTCTATTAGTGACATTTTGAAGAAGGTCATCATTAATGGACATTGTACTTTTCCAGAAGAGAATCATTTGCGTATCATATGCAATAACTGCGGACGTCTCTACAAATGCAAGGGCAATCTGATGAAACATCAAAAATTTGAATGTGGCAAAGAGCCACAATTTCAATGTCCATACTGCCCTCATAGATCAAAATTAAAGTCAAATTTGAAAAAACACATTTTATGTAAACATATCGAGAGTTTAGAGCCGGAAGCACAAGCACAAACATTGCAATTTATGAGTTCTGAAGCACATAGGAAATCATTTTAGTGTAAAAATACTTCTTTTGGAGATTAAAGCTCCCAACACACATTTCATTTATGAAGTAAGCATAGCCTATGTGGCCCCTTGTATCCTAAGCACTGAAGATATAAAATGTACAAAAGCGTTGGGATTGAAGAGTGGTGCTTTTTTATTTGCACTTACCCTCCTACTCCAAAATTAATAAAGAAATATGCTTTTATATTTATGTTTTGTTTGATAATAATCTACAAAAATTGAAATGTAATTTCATATTTTATTGTTTTTCCTCTCATCAAAAAGATCTTGTAGCTACATGTTACCGTAATTTATATGCGATAATACAAATTAAAATGTATTCAGTGTATCGTTAAATTGTTACATAAAATATCAACGAAAAACAATATGTATATCTAACTTATAATAAAGCACATTGAATTCAGTTTAGGTATTTATATTTTTAAATTGTTTCCACTATAAAATATGCATTAGCAAATCAAATTTTTTTTTTATAATTTCTTTTTGAACATCGGCTAGCCTCTTTAAGGTGGGTGAGTGCTGGCTGAGATGGTTTCAGCCCCGCCGAAGTCTCAGGACTGAAACAGTCCCAAAAACGGTTGGCACTGAGGATAGTGTTTTTTTCTTCTTTTTTTTATTCATAAAATCTGCAATTTAAGTTTATTATTGTTGTCTAATAATATTATTGTTACCTGGTGTTGTTTTCGACCCAAATGCCTTCCTTTTCGGATCCATATATATGTCATTAATAAACAAATGGCATCCCCTGGATAACTCTAGCATATAATTAAAAACAAAAACATATACATATATTTAAATGGGATGCCATTTTGTCACAAGGGATGCCATTTTGTCATTATATATCGTGTCTATTTGAGGTTGTGGACGGCATCAACATTTTGTTCCACTAATTTGGAAAAGACACTTAGATGATTTTATTTTATATTTCTTTAATAGAAAACTAAAAAAATACTAATAAAGTTAGTTATTGTGACTCATGGGCTTTAATAGCTAGGTCATATCGCCTACTACCAGAACGCAGTTTTGTCGCTCTGGTGGACATGAGCCCGACTCTGTGGGAGTCCTAAATTTTGCCAACCCAGCTTTGTTCACATAGAGTAGAGGTCTTTAACGAGTACCTGACTTTGTACAGGTTCGGGACCATCGCTTAACGTGCCTCCGAAGATTTTTTTCACGTTCCAGATAAAAAACTCAAGGGCCTTTGGCTGGGTTTCAAACCCGCCGTCTTGAGCTCAATAGGCAATCACGCTACCTTTGATCTATTACTATAACATTTTAAAGTATTCTCATGAAAAATGTTTGAACTATGGATTTTGTTTCCAGAGATGTCTTTTACGTCCCTTCTTGTGGCCACAAAACCGAAATATTGTCAAAAAAGAAAAGTTACCTCTGGAAATGTATACCAAAAATGATTCTAAGATGTCTTTATTTTCTGATATAACCAAATTTACAAAGTTGTCTATTATTATTTAATTTGCGAAATATTTTCTGAAAGTTTGCTGACTTGCTAAGTTTGAAACATTAATATTTATTTTTCAGACACAGGGAACAGTGGAAATTCTCGTGTGATTTGTCCAAATTGTGAACGGATCTATAAGTGCCGAGGTAGCCTCCTTAAACATCTGAAATACGAGTGTGGGAAAGAGCCTCAGTTTCAGTGTCCTTACTGTCCGCATCGATCTAAAATAAAATCCAACTTGAAGAAGCATATTATCCTGAGACATATCACTAATTGTTAATAACACTTGGGAAATCTTATGCACTCCAGTTGTCATTTGTGACGAGACATTTTTCCTTCTAAGTGGGTACATTTTTGTTAAAAATGTTATGTCTAGTTATCTAGTTACAATGTTATATTTCTCAATCTATTGGCAACCATTTCAGATACTAAATAATCTATTTTTTTATTAAAAAAACAATCAGTAAGTAAGCTAAGGTTACAAGGTGCGTCTCACTCTGCTCTCTGTAGGTCAAGTAACGAAACTTTCGCCAAAATTGATGGCACGACTAGCTGTAGATCGCGGTCGAAAATACAAGATTGGACTTGTCGAATAATAGAGAACTATGTGTGTGTCTTCTTGCGCTATCTCTAATAATCGATAGTTGTCAATGAGTACCTCAATAAAGTCGATAGCTATCACATGAAAGACAGTTCTATACAAGAAACGTTTTAAAAATAAATAAAAATTAGGAATAATCATTTTAACAAGTGTTTAAAATATACGATAGAAGACAAAATGATTCTTGTAGATTCGAATAAATCTATTGTTTCAAATTTATGTCATGCAAGGGATTGACGGTGAACCGCTCGATTGATTTTACTGAAATGTTGATATAATGCATTGTCACAGGAATGAGGCAGGTGCACCAAGTTTCATTTTTCTATATCTATCGAGAGATTTGACAACACCAAACTTAATTAATATATCAAAAAGTTAATTTTTTTAAATTTAGGTAACCCCGATATACTGTTCCTTGTACACAAACCTGAAACAGATACATTTTATCTATCTTCGTTGTTATATGCTTCCTGGAAACTCTAAATTTTATATTTTATATTCTGATATACAAAATAATTTAATATTACATATTCCTTGTTGAATAATTAGAAGAATAGAAATCAGAAGTACATCCCCATGTTTTTTTAGTAAATAATATAAAAAATAATAATGTTGTTTACATGATTTTATTTTTCAGATTTAAAAGAGGTTTACAGGTGTTATTGTTCTGGCTGTGGACGGGAGTACAGATCCAAATCCGCTAGATGGCGACACATGAAGTACGAATGTGGCAAAGACCCTCAGTTTTCCTGCACCCAGTGTCCTTATAAAGCTAAATTGAAGTCAAATTTAAAGAAACATGTTATTTTGAAACATCCTTATTGTCTTGAACATTTGAAATATTTTTAAAATACAATTTTTAAAAAAATTGTATTAAAATCGTGCCCCAGTTCAAGATGGGAAAAGAAACTCTGTTCTGAGGACATATTAGCGAAAAAAGATATTGCTTTCTTTTTTAATTGCCAATAATTAGTACTTAAAGTCCCCGAACCTGAGCGATATCAGGGACTTGTTAAAGATCCTTCCATACCTTAGGTAACTAACTAATCCTAGGACTCAGACAGTAGAGTCAGACTCATGTCGACCAGAGCGGCGAAAAACCTCTCTAATAGTAACCGCTATGACCTCGTAGTTGTGCCCGGGCATGAGTCACAATAACTAAACGCCGAAATGTAAAATTTGGAGATTTCCCTCTTCAACTGGAGCGTTGAGACTCTGTATGGACATTTATTTCTTGATTCTTAGGCCAATATGAGTTACTTGTTAAATAAGTGATACAGAAGTATCAGTTTAACAATATATTATTTTATTTATTCCACAACTAGTTTTGGCAATTATGTACCATCATCAGGTGTTGAATCTAAACTACCTTTCTACAAGAAAGTGTGTGTATACACATCTTTCAGGTCTTAACGACCTGATGATGAGTCTATATCTTCCCTTTACCTATTCTCTATCTTCAGATCCACCTGATGATGAGTCTATATCTTCCCTTTACCTATTTTCTATCTTCAGATCCACCTGATGATGAGTCTATATCTTCCCTTTACCTATTTTCTATCTTCAGATCCACCTGATGATGAGTCTATATCTTCCCTTTACCTATTCTCTATCTTCAGATCCACCTGATGATGAGTCTATATCTTCCCTTTACCTATTTTCTATCTTCAGATCCACCTGATGATGAATATATTTTCTCTTTACCCCTTCTCTCCCTTGAGATTCACTACCTGATGATGTCAGATAATTTCCGAAACTAGTTGTGGAATAAATAAAATAGTATATTGTTTGACTGATACCTCTGTAAGTTGAGGAACGCGGACATATTGTGGAAACTTGTAATAAATAAATAAAACAAACTTATTTTTTGAAATATTGTCTATTCCACTAAAGATATATATACATATATAACTACCGGTTTCGGCTTTATACCATCGTCAGGTCGAGTTATGAACTAATCGACCTGACGATGGTATAAAGCCGAAACCGGTAGTTATATATGTATATATATCTTTAGTGGAATAGACAATATTTCAAAAGAAAAAAAAATTTTGTTTTATTTATTGATACCTCTGTATTACTTAGGAACTTATTTAACTGAAATACCATAATCTCACTTGATTTATCTCATTTAAGTTATTGATAAGACTTATATTCTTCTGTATACGGTACAAGGGCGTAGCCAGATGTCAAACAGTACAATATGCTGCTATCCCAGTCTAGAAAAAATAAAAAAAATTCAAGTTAAATCTCTTCAGAAAAAATTCCTGGATAAGTTTGTTTGTTGATATGTAGAGGCGGATTTATATGTTTTAAAAAACAAAGTACATAAATATGTATTTATTTTTGGGGAATTCTAATTCTAGGGATGTTGAGGGTTAGTCAAGACATTTTATTTTTTGTTTCTACAAGGTGCATAATTATATGTATATTTTTATTATTCAAGATTTTTGCTCATTATTCATGATTAATCACTCATTATTATTCTAATCTTGACTACTCCATATAGCCTTTGATTATATAAAATGTATAGTAAAGTAGGCCTTGGAATTGTTTTACATCTTTATCTTGACTCATCATCGTTACCCTTAGAATTAGAATTATTTCAATTTATTCTGAATTGTAAATTTGTTATTTTTACTTTTTATTAGTTTAATTAAAAGCTATAAAAATATACTACAATTGTTGCTATTTATTTTGTCTGCAGTGCGCATTACACTCTCGGATTTTCTTGTACAATGTTAATATTTATTATTTTGAAATTTTCAGATTTTTTTTTATTCTTTAAAAATTTTCTTTGGGATCCATGTGAACGGTGAAATTTAAAGAAACCATTATAATTTTGAATAATCGTATCTTGAACATCAGATATAATTTCTTAATTATTACTATTTATATTGTATTTTGCCTATTCATAAGAGTAAATAAACGAGGGGTTAGAAGCTCTATCGGTGAAGTCGAACTTAAAAAGACAATATTTTCTTGTTATTTTATGTTTTTCTAGTATTTGATGTGTATATTGTATATTTAAAAAATTGCTTATGGCATTAGAGGTAATGTAAAAACAGCTTATATCTCCGGCTCTGTCTGACGACAGATTTTGAAGAAGATTGGCTTTTTGTGGTCTCTTAGTTTCCCCTAAGACAGACAAAGAATAACGTTTCTTTCAGATGTTTCCCTGTGCTGAAACTTATTTTTCATGTTGATGGGGGCGGAGGGGAAGGTTATTCATGGAATAGTGGAAATAGTATTAGGGCCTTAGGAAACTTACTCCTGGGGGCGGTTGTGAAATTTGGCGCCCCCTCGCACCTCTGTTACAATGATCCTTTGCATCATTCATGACATGGCTCTGATTTTTGAAACGCTACCAAATTTCTTCTTTCTTCTTCCAAATTTACTCATAAACATCTGTTAACCATTCCAAATTAACCAATACATCTTTTTTGTATTTGGTTAAACATAGAAATTAATAAGTCATTCAATGTATTTAGGTAAACTAATGGTTAGAAAGCGGTTGAAGCTAATGTTATTATTTTTTTTTTCAATTTTCAGATTCTTTAATTCGTAATAAAAATTTTTCTTGCGATAAATGTGGACGGCGTTATTCTTACAGAAGTTCATTGTGGCAGCATCAGATGTACGAATGCGGCAAAGAGCCCCAGTTTCCTTGTTCTCAATGTTCCTACAAAGCAAAGTGCAAATCCAATTTAAAGAAACATTTCGGTTTGAAACATTCTCTTGTAACGTGGAACAACTGAAATATTTTGAAAAGAAATTGTAAATAATTTGTTACTGAATGTACAGTCTTCTTGTTATTATAACCCAATGTTTTAGGATTTAATTTATTTACTTATTTTTTTTTTTTAAAGAAGATATCTATAAAAATAAAGAAAAACGTACTTTAAAAAAAAAAATATTGTCTATTCCACAAAATATGGGAGTACTTTCGGTATTGCTACCATCTTGAGCCACGATTTAACAAATACTATCCAAGTGGCAGTTGAACGTGTTGAACATTCCGAAATTTTCCTTTTTCAGCTGCCACGGAGTTTTTCCCTGTCCCTTTCTCCTGTAAAATCTTAAAACCTTGAAAAACATTCAAAATAAAATATAGTCTCATTAATAATAAAGGAAAATTGAGACAAGACGTTTTTCAAGGTTTTAAGACTTTACAGGAGAAATGAACAGGGAAAAACCCCGTGGAGGCTGAAAAAGGGAAAGTTCGAAATGTAAACTTGTTGAACTTACACTGAGTGTTAAATCTTGGCTGAAGATGGTAGCAATACCGAAAGTATTCCATATATTTTGTGAAATAGACAATATTTTAAAAAAAAACGTATGTTTTTCATTATTTTTTATTAAGTGTTTCACAGTATCTCTGCAAAATGTTAAGTGTCATATATCTATAACCCAGAATAGAACCGATTGCCACAGAATCCATATTTTTTAGGAGATTGATTTTTTATTAAAAATATTTTTTTCAAAAAAAAAATTATTTGTATTTTCAAAATTATTTATTTTGTTTTTACGAAAACAATTTTTAATACCTTGGATTTTTACTCAACGTTTTGAACACATAATCCAAGTTCAAGATCCTGGATAAAAAAAATGAATAATAATAATAAAATGCATGTGCATAAATGATTTTTTTCTTTCACTTCCCCGGGAATACTACGTATAGGGAGGGGGAGTTATGTCATCGATCAGAAATTCGATGTTGAATTTTTATCGGAATTTCATGTTTTCTTACCGCCATATTCCAAAAAAAAATGAAAGTTTGCTTGTGTTTCTGTGATCAAGATATCTCTCCCGATGTGTTCCCCGTGTACCCAGAACCACACAAGGACGATACCTATTGATTGTCAAGCAAATCGGCCAAAGAAAAGGGGGGAATTGGGGGTGGGGTCTCAACTCAAAAACCTCAATAACTGCCTTGTAATGAGCTGACTGAGTAATGTTGTGTGCTGACAGTGATGTTGTGTGCTGACTGAATGATGTTTGCTGACAGGGTCATGTGTGCTGATGGCACATCTTCCAGAGGTGTCCAATTTTTCCAACGATATTCCTAACCCATTTCGCAGCCCCACAACCATGATCATCCTAACCTTAAAAAGGGGGCGAGAAATCGACCCGAAATATCGTTGTAAAAAGAGTAGATACTTCTGGAAGATGTAACGAAAATATGACCGAAGCTTAAAACGTTAATATGAAGATGTCTGATGTGAGAAAAGATCATTTCAATGTCGTAAAATAAAAATGTAGTTTGATCTTTTACAGATTTTATTATTTTATGCTAGCCGGCATAATATAATAAAATCTGTGATATGTCAGACTGCATTTTTATTATGCAACCTGTGAATCTCATTCGAGTTAGAACTGAGAGCCATTAAATGATAAAATTTAATATGAATTTACATTTTGAGGCCTTTTTTCCCCTTAAAAGGCCATTTCCCAAAAAAAAAAAATGTTTTTTTAAAAAACCTCAAAAAATATATGAAGTTCTTACCACCCGCCACCTAAGTAATAATCTTACAAACGAATAACTAATAATATTAATTATTTTTTTAAATTTTCAGATGATTTAATTCGTAAAAATTTTCCTTGCGTTCAATGTGGACGACGGTATGTTCACAAAAGATCACTGTGGCAGCATCAAATGTACGAATGTGGCAAAGAAGCGTCTTTTCAGTGTCGTTATTGTCAATTTAAATCTAAGCTGAGATCAAATTTATATAAACATGTATATCGCATGCACGTTACTGAAATTATGTCTTAAATTTTGGCCAATTTGATCTCAATTCGCTTATTTTAAACATATTATGTTTTTTTTTGTTTTATTTTTTTCAAAAAATATAAATAAATAAACATTTTTATTTTATGAAGAGTAATAATGTTGACCATGTTACCTAAGAATTAAGAAAAAAAATTATATTTCTTCTGTCGTTTTTATTTGTCGAGGAAAACTTACTTCGTGTCAGTTTTTGCTATATCTTGAGATCACTGAAGTTGTTTAATTTTCCCATAGAGCTCAGGTTTGGCGTTCGCTGCTGATTACAAGTTAATCCTAGCGAAAATCTCCAAAACAGTTGATTCTGTGAAAAAAAAAAAAAAACAAAAAAAAAATTGAGTTAGACCAAATTTGTATATTATTTCATTCAGTTCCTGTACATACTCCTCATTAGAGGCCCGATTTTTGACAAAAATGAAGGAAAACCAGTCAGTTTTATTAGCGCAAGACATGAGGAGTGTTCATCAAATGGCTGGAATTCAAAATATTGGCACTGAACTTCACAATAATTCGGCAGTATGGCTTCTTGTTATTGTGATGGTATTTTTGGGATGAGATTTATATCTATCATAAGAATAAAATACGTAGATATACGTATTCCCACTGCAGTTAGGCCCTCTGCACAGGGAGCTACTCAAAAGTAACTAAACTGGTTCGTGATTCAAATTACTAAACGGTTACTGACTCAATAGTGACGCGGTTCCTTTTAGAATTCTTAGAATATTATATATATATATATATATACAGATATATATTTTAGTGTGTTTACATGTGTATTATATATATATTTATTAGAAATAATACACTTTTTTCATTGTACCCATGCAAAATGGAAAAATAAAAAATTACATACCTGTCAGATTGGCTGTTCTTCCAACTTCACTCATTGCTCTTTCAGTTTCGTCTTTCTTCGAATACCCGGGAAGCTTAAAGATATATAAAACAGGATGCTTTTTTTTCCACTTCCGCCACGAATAAAATATTAGCCTGTTGATCATTCATGTCCACAGGGTTGCAAGAAACCGAGTCTCTTGGTGACTGGACAGCCGAGTCACCAGGAATTGGTTACAGACTCATTACCAATCGGTGTGTAACCAGTAGTGCCATCTGGAAGTGACTGGTAATTAGCGTCACTAATCAGTTTCTGTTGAGTAGCTCCGCAGAGGGCTTTAGACGTCATATTAAATTGGTGATGTTCCATTGATAATGTGTTTGCGTTGAAAACCGATTCTGGAGGTAAATAAAACAGTGGAAAATACAGCAACTTTTATTTCTATGAAGCTTCTCTGTTATTTTTTTTTTATTATAAATTTTTAAACGCACTTCCTGAAGACAAATGTAGTCTGACAATAAAGTAATAATGTCTGAGAATATGCAGCCTGTCCTTCCTTCACACCAACTCCAACTGACAGTCTTTTGACGTATTAACGGATTGTGCTTCTTGTAACAAAAATGGAATCGCGTAGAATCACAAAGAATGAATACCTCCAGAACAGACATAATAATGAACAATTATAAAGAAAAACAGAGGTCTGAGAGAATATAATATATATTATATGCCTGTGTCGGGATCAAACTACAAATATATGGTTACAGACAAGTGAAAACAAACTGGGCTGATGAAACAGTAAAGTAACAATCTGTCTTGAAGAGGGAGAAACTTGAATAATCCAAGATTGACGGGAACTATTTCATAGAATATTTCTAGCCTTAGGAATCATAGGTTTACTGAGTTAAGAGATACCAGAAAAGTAGGGATTTGAATGAATGAAGAGTAGGAGCATGGCGAATCTGGAGAGGGAGAGAGTTCCAGAGGGAGTTAGCCTGGATAAGGGAGGAGTTGTGGTAGGTTGCTATCCTGTGGGAAGTGGAGGAAGAACCAGAATTAAACATGGCCACTGGTAACAGGCTACAGGAATACCGACATAAGAGAGAAAAAATCAATCTAATTACTTTATTGACAGTCAGAACATATACATTATTCTACTTTCTTATGTCCACCCTAAAAGGTGAAGGCAAAAATAATTTGAAGTGTTCACCTGTCATAAACCAAAATTGATATTTTCTACAGTCAAGACAGGTGAATCATGTCCCTCAAACCATTGGGTTGAGGGTGAGCTGCAATGTTGCCGCTGTTCTTACCCCCTCCCGGCAAATTATCTTCCTTTTTGTCTCCATCAATCCTTCCATTACTTATTTAAATGTCCCAAAGTTTTTAAGATTCATAATTCCTCTTTGAGTTACATTTTAATCCTAGCTTTGGCATATGCATCCCCTGAATTACCAGTTTATTATATTTGGTAAAAATCGTTATTATACGTAAAAATTGTGAAACATTGATTTTTTCAATCAAAGAAAACTAAAAAAAAAAAAGAAGAAAAAGGCAGCTAGGCGATGAGAAGGGAGTGCAGTGCTACTATACAGCGGGAAGAATGGCAACGTTGGTCTGTAGTCAAGGCAACATGAAGCTGGCTGCCTGACATTCCCCTTCCACTCCTCAACGGCCTACAGGCACTAGGGACATGATTCACCACCCTCACTATATTTTCATTTATGTTTTCAGTTTTTTTTTTTTTTTTTTTCGAAAAATTTATGTCATAATTACAGTGTATGGGTACCTCATAAATGGCTATATAATTCAATTATATTTTCCAGTCTTTTATAGATACAGGAGCAGCCATGATTGCATGCAGTGTGGTAGGAGTTATGTCCACAAAAGATCACTGGCGAAGCATCAGCGCTATGAGTGCGGCAAACAACCCACATTCCATTGTCCTCACTGTCCGTATGAAGCTAAATTGAAATCCAATTTAAAACAACACGTAGTTCGTAAACATATGATTACATAATTCTGTACTACAATCATGGAGAGGTCGACCTCTGTCGCTAGGAGGGTTCTTATAGCGAAATGGCCAGCCCATTGAAGGGATTTCTAACCGATATTAGATCAAACGTATCGTTGTATTTTGTTATAAAACAGCTGTGATAGTAAGTAATAATATTTCCGAGAGACAAAGTAATATGAGGAGTTTGGAGCCAGAGCGGACCAACCCACAATTTTTCGGAAAATGAGTTATTACCATCCTGATGTTGGCATAGGTTCCCTTTTTCAAAACCAGTGTGGATCACTTAGTTTCTTCACTTCAGTGATAGATAGCAGCACTTTAAGTTTAGTCCACAAGTATTTTGTGCATATATTTTCAAAGTCACAATGGATCATACGGCCTTCAAAAACTTTATAGAACACAAAAAGGGATCACTCATCCAATACTATTCTAAAATTTCAAATATAAATAAATATTTGGGGCCCATTTATTATTAAACAAAATGTACTCAATTTTCAATTGCAATTTTCTACCTGTTCAGTTTCAACCAGTTTGTCCGCTCTGGCTCCAAACTCCTCATATATAACTTTCTGAGGGCGCCGATAGCTCAGTGGTATGCATGTTTGTCTTCTGAGCTCAAGAACGTGGGTTCGAAACCCGACCGAGGCCCTTAGTTTATCTTATATGGGAGGTAAAATAAACTTAAGCAAGCCGTCCTTCGGATGGGACCGAGCCTGTACGATGTCAGGTACTCATTGAAAGACCTCTTCCCTTAGTGAATTTCTAAGGGAAAATTTAGGATTCCGATAGTAGGGTGCGACGAAAAAGGGCTCTGGTAGTAGGCGATATAACCTTGTAGTTGAAGCTCGGGCATGAGTCATAATAACTAATTATATAAGAATACAAAGTTTTTGTACAAAAATATGGTTTATTTAATGCGAATATCGTTATATCACGCAGCATACTATGAGATAAGAAACTTGGAGCACGTCATTCTTTGGATGGGGCGTTACGCGAATATTCCGAGCCTTTGAGATGTCAGGCACTCGTTAAAGACATCACACCACATTGTTAATCATTCCTATAATTTTTTATATTTTCAGACTAGTGTCTTAAAGTATTTTTTATTGAAACTAAGTTGCGTTGTTGTCATAATGGAATGAACGCATTCCTAAATTCGCGTTTATTTGACGTAAACTTAAATAAAAACCACTCTTAGAGAATAAATTGAAGTTGATACGATATAGCTCAAACCGATAGCTCAGAGGTAAGCGTGCTTGTCTACTGAGCTCAAGATCGCGGGTTCGAAACCGAGTCGAGACCCATTAGGTTTTTTATCTGGAAGGTGAAAAAACCTTGGGCATGCCGTCCTTCGGATGGGCCGTTAAGCGATGCTGCCGAGGCTGTTCGAGGTTAGATACTCGTTGAAGACCCCTACCCTAAATTAAAATGATGGGTAGGCAAAATTTAGGACTCCCATAAGTCAAGCTCATGTACACCAGAGCGAGGAAAGAGCGCTCTGATAGTAGGCGATATGACCTCATAGTTAAACCCGAGAATAAAGCAGTGTTGGAGTACGTGTGCTGTAAGCATTTTTGAAGCTAAGAAAAAAAAAATAAAAAAAATATGCGTTGATCATAATTGATAATTTTGAATTTTTATTTATTATTTATATTTTCTTAAATATATTTTGTCTTAGCCATAAATTCGCCATTGTTTTGTGTCGCAAAACGCGGAGGAGTGACCATTTCCTTCTACCTTCGATATGACAGCCTGGTCTACCTCTCTCTGACTCAAAATTTTAATTAATCTGAAGTGTGCAATTTTTTTATTTATTATATTAAGAAGCACTAAACTGGTATTGTATATAATGTTAGTTAGTTACATTCTAAGGGCATGTTATGTTTGTTTTATTAAATGTTATTTGTTTTATAAATTATATATTTATGTTAATAAAGTTATATATTGTTATTAAATTTTTATTTTTTTTTTAATTTGAATTTAACAACCTTATATATATACTTGATAAACACAGGCTTTCTACTGGTAGCCAGGTCCAAGTATGTGTTCACAGCTTCATTAGTGCCTCGACTTATTATTCTTCCGATCGCCAATGGAAAGGTATTTCAAGGTAGTTGGAATAAATGTAGTCAATTATTACAAGTTTTTTTTTTAATACGTTTAGCCGGCTTTCAAGGTTTCCCTCATCATGAGGCCGCTTGCAGATTAAATAATATGATGTATGAACAGTATCAACATATTATGTGAAAAAAATAATCAACATTTAAGAAACAAAATTTAAAAAACAATTTTAAATTTCAGGGATTTTATGTGACCGAGGAAGAAAAGGGTGTCAGTGCCTTTTTCTGAAATTTCAAATTGTTGGACCTTTCAAGTTATTTATATATTTTACTTCCCCAGTCATACGAAGTATAAGGGAAGTTATGTAACTCTTTAGAAATTCGAAGTTCAGTTTTCACCAGAATTTTAAGTTTTCCAAAAGGGGGGGGGGGGGGGAGGCCGGTTTGTCTATCTGTGAACACAAATACTCCCGATCAAATGAATGTATAGAGACGAAACTTCATATGTAAACTCAAAACCCCATAAAGGCGACACTTATTAATTTGCAGCGAAATAAGCCTAAGGGAAGTTGTGAACAGGGGGGGGGGGGGGGGGGGGGGGGCTCAACACAAATACCCCAATAACTGTCGATGTAATGAATGTATCGACATGAAATTTTTTATTTAAATTCAATTTCTCATAAGGATTATACTTCTGGAAAAGAGGGTTTAGAAGGGGCTTAACTCAAAAACTCCGATAACTGCCATATTACAAATGTATCAGTGTAAGTCAAGAGTAAGTCAAATATTGATTTTTTTCGATTGATTCAATCGGTCGACTGGTTATTATATTAATTCGTTCTAGGGAAGTATATTGCAGGTTATTCACAGACGACTTTTTTTTTTTTGTGACTTTGAAGGCTTCAAGGCAATCCTGATCTAATGTCCTGGCGGCCTAATGATGAGGGAAACCTTGAAAGCCGGCTGATTACAACTTGTGAGGAGAATTTTCTTAATTTATTTAAACTATCTTGAACTCGAATCTTCTCACATCATCAAAATATTTCAAAAATGACTTTAAATTTTTTTTTTTTTTCTCTTTCAGGTTACAGAGACATGCTTAATAAACGGTACATATGTTCTACGTGTAATCGATCGTACAAACATAGACAAAGTTTGTTCAAACATGAAAGATTGGAGTGTGGCAAAGATCCCAAATTTCAGTGTCCGCATTGCCCACATAAAGCGAGACAAAAAATTCATATCAAAAAACACATGTACAGTAAACATGGTGAACATTTCAATTTGAATTTGGATCTTTGTGAATAAGTTTAGTCGAAAATCGTGGATACATTTATGCATTTTGCAATAGTTATCAACATTAATTTATTGAATTATATTTTTTTGGAACTTTCCGAAATGTTATACTTTTTACTTCCCCAGTAATATGTGATTTATGCAAATTTTCATCGGAATTTCATGTTATCCGATCTTCAAAATCTGAAAATTAGATGTCTGTATACATGTGGTCATGATAATTTATGATAGAATAATTTTATCTATACGAAATTGTGTGTATATTGAAGATGAGACCTCGATATATTTTAAACCATAATGCAGTAAACGATAACGACAATATTACCAGAGCATTTGGCGTGAGCATAGCTTATTGGAGGGAAGGTGGAAGACTATTCCCCAGACCTATTCCCCATTCCTCTCCTCTCTAGATGAACTCTTTCCCATTCTCGTCCTCTCTAGACGATCTCTTCCCCATTCCCCTCCTCTCCAGACGACCTCTTCCCATTCCCCTCCTCTCCAGACGACCTCTTCCCCATTCCCCTCCTCTCCAGACGATCTTTTCCCCATCCCCCTCCTCTCAAGACGACATATTCCCCATTCCTCTCTTCTCTACATGAACTCTTTCCCATTCTCGTCCTCTCCAGACGACCTATTCCCCATCCTCCTCCTCTCCAGACGACCTTTTCCCCATCCCCCTCCTCTCCAGACGACCTCTTCCCCATTCCCCTCCTCTCCAGACGATCTCTTCCCCATTCCCCTCCTCTCCAGACGACCTCTTCCCCATTCCTCTCCTCTCCAGATGACCTCTTCCCCATCCCCCTCCTCTCCAGGCGATCTTTTCCCCATCCCCCTCCTCTCCAGACGACCTATTCCCCATTCCTCTCTTCTCTACATGAACTCTTTCCCATTCTCGTCCTCTCCAGACGACCTATTCCCCATCCTCCTCCTCTCCAGACGACGTTTTCCCCATTCCCCTCCTCTCCAGACGACCTCTTCCCCATCCCCCTCCTCTCCAGGCGATCTTTTCCCCATCCCCCTCCTCTCCAGACGACCTATTCCCCATTCCTCTCTTCTCTACATGAACTCTTTCCCATTCTCGTCCTTTCCAGACGACCTATTCCCCATCCTCCTCCTTTCCAGACGACCTTTTCCCCATCCCCCTCCTCTCCAGACGACCTCTTCCCCATTCCCCTCCTCTCCAGACGACCTATGCCCCATTCCTCTCTTCTCTACATGAACTCTTTCCCATTCTCGTCCTTTCCAGACGACCTATTCCCCATCCTCCTCCTCTCCAGACGACCTTTTCCCCATCCCCCTCCTCTCCAGACGACCTCTTCCCCATTCCCCTCCTCTCCAGACGACCTCTTCCCCATTCCCCTCCTCTCCAGACGACCTCTTCCCCATTCCCCTCCTCTCCAGACGATCTCTTCCCCATTCCCCTCCTCTCCAGACGATCTCTTCCCCATTCCCCTCCTCTCCAGACGACCTCTTCCCCATTCCTCTCCTCTCCAGATGACCTCTTCCCCATCCCCCTCCTCTCCAGGCGATCTTTTCCCCATCCCCCTCCTCTCCAGACGACCTATTCCCCATTCCTCTCTTCTCTACATGAACTCTTTCCCATTCTCGTCCTCTCCAGACGACCTATTCCCCATCCTCCTCCTCTCCAGACGACGTTTTCCCCATTCCCCTCCTCTCCAGACGACCTCTTTCCCATTCTCGTCCTTTCCAGACGACCTATTCCCCATCCTCCTCCTCTCCAGACGACCTATTCCCCATTCTTCTCTTCTCTACATGAACTCTTTCCCATTCTCGTCCTTTCCAGACGACCTATTCCCCATCCTCCTCCTCTCCAGACGACCTTTTCCCCATCCCCCTCCTCTCCAGACGACCTCTTCCCCATTCCCCTCCTCTCCAGACGACCTCTTCCCCATTCCCCTCCTCTCCAGACGACCTCTTCCCCATTCCCCTCCTCTCCAGACGGTCTCTTCCCCATTCACCTCCTCTCCAGACGATCTCTTCCCCATTCCCCTCCTCTCCAGACGACCTCTTCCCCATTCCTCTCCTCTCCAGATGACCTCTTCCCCATCCCCCTCCTCTCCAGGCGATCTTTTCCCCATCCCCCTCCTCTCCAGACGACCTATTCCCCATTCCTCTCTTCTCTACATGAACTCTTTCCCATTCTCGTCCTCTCCAGACGACCTATTCCCCATCCTCCTCCTCTCCAGACGACCTTTTGCCCATTCCCCTCCTCTCCAGACGACCTCTCCCCCCTCCCCCTCCTCTCCAAACGGCCTTTTCCCCATTCCCGACCTCTTCCCATCGGACTACCATTCGAATTTCTGGGTTACTTTTTCAATGGTACGCACTACGAAACCAGAGACTATTGGAATAGTATTTTCAGTTTTCATTGACGCCTAGAATCTTTCTGTTTGCCCAAGTTTGGTGTTTAAATTATTTTCTTAGATAATACATATTTCTTTGTTTTTGAATCATAAAGAAAGAAATTTAATTGGTTAAAATTCAATACAGAATGTGGGTATGGGTCGAGTCTTTTAGTGAAATAGAGGATCATTTTCGTTTTCATTTTTTATTATTGTAAATAATAATATGTCTGTCTACTAGGAAAGTGGTTAAAAGATAAATTCTCTTTGTCAAATATTTTCCGTTTTCAATTTTCAGCTTTATTTTCTAAAACTGTATTTGCTCATAATTAACATTTTCTATTTTTTTTTATTAAATTAATTTACATTATTTTTTCTATCGATATTTTTTACATGTTTATTTAAAATGTATTTTTTTATAGGGCCTCGAAGAAATTTGTTATCGCGGTATCAGTGTGATACTTGTTCTAGAACGTATCGTTACAAGAACGGTCTAAATAAACACAAGAAGTATGAATGTGGTAAAGATCCACAATTTCTTTGTCCACATTGCCCATACAAGGCAAAACAGAAACATAATTTAAAGTCACATGTAGCACTGAAACATTACTCATAGGTAAAGTACAATTATATATCTATATGTTACCAGTAATACTCCATTGCAGTTTTAGTGCATAATACAATGAACTCTGTCTTTATTATCGACCCTTCTCTACACAATTTAGTATATATGTATATAAATATAAATATATACGCATGACTGGAAAAATGTGAAACTACATCAAAAAAGAAAAGAAAAAAATGATTTTACATAAATTTATTGCTTTAAAGAAAGCTTGAGGTCTTATTTTTTCTCCCTTTACAAACATTTTATATTTTAATTTTTTTTTTATATGTTTTTGAAACAGACAGTAAGATATGTTTAAAACTGACCATCCTCAAGGACGAACTTTTACCAAAGAGACTACACCTATTGTTATATACATTTCTAGCATGTGTTAACACCTCAATTATGTATTATGTTTCACACTATGGCTTTTTTGTTAAATGGCAAAAAATGTTACAACATACAATTGTCACAGAAAAGAGCTAATTTATCTTAATTTTCTGGTTGTGGCAAATTTCCTGCTTCCTTCTTCTTATTTCAATTACTGATGGTTTTTGACGTGCATGCTTAAGGACGTACAAATGTTTTCCATGTTTTTAAGACTTGTTACATCGTGGCAGAATACCAAAAGTACTCCAAATTATTATAAATATATTTTGAAATAAGACAATATTTTTTTTTAAAAAAACAAACGTTTTTCTTTATTTTTTACTATGAATTAAGCTTAGGGGTTGATAAGAAAATTGGAGGCAAAATACACGAAACTGTAATTTTAATTTTACTATTTAACCCGTTATTCTCACAATCAAACTGAAGTGAACCAATCAACTTCTGCCGTTCCATACATACATTTTTGCGTACTTATCACTCCTGAAATGTTCAGCTGTATTATTGACCTTAACTGCGCCAGAGAGCGTTAAGGATGTCCATGTTTTATTATTTTCCTTGGTAATGGGCAATTCAATCGTTGTTTAGTTAATAATTATTGCAATTGTTTATGGGCATAATGCTTATTATAATATAATTATTTAGTTATACCTAAATTGTTATTTTCCCTGAGTAGTACTTTCTTATACTAACGGTAGCAGTGTGTAATAACCTAACTTTAAAAGTGACTAATTGAATGGGCCAATTTTAAACTTTTCAGTTAATAACTTTAAATGACTATTGGAAAATGCTGACACAATATAGATAACTTTTTTTTTTATAGGTTATTTTTTTGGCGAAAAACGATATGAATGCACTACTTGCCATAGAACTTATCGACATAGGAATAGTCTTAGTAAACACAAGAAATATGAATGTGGTAAAGATCCTCAATTCGAATGCCCGCATTGTCCTTACAAAGCAAAACAGAAACCACACTTACAGTCTCATATAGCTTTGAGACATTTCAAATATAAATAGGTAAAGTATATTTTTTTATTTATTTTTTAAAATTAAAAAATGTATACATTTTAATAGGTAATGTTTGGAACGTCAGTTCATCCTTTATTTAAGTGGAGTCTATACTAAAAATCGATCAAGTGCAAACTATACATGCACATCAGCCTCCCACTTAAATTATTAATAGTTAAACCAATGGTTCAGCAGTTATAAGGAAATAAACAATTAAATTGTTTATAACAATTAATCACGCTAGAAGCTTCTCAATCCTGATAATTTTGGATCAATCTACACCTAATTAATCCTTAATGTTCATGATTTGTTAGATTTTTCTGAGCCATGCTTTTGGTGATAAGGGTGGGGGACAGAAATTTTTAAGCGTTCTTCCCGAAAAATGTTTAAAAATACATCATATATATTGTTGAATTTGTGGCTGGATTTGATTCTACAGCTTGCTGTATGTACAACCTCATCAATATCCGTTGACGGTCGCCCGGAGCCCTTCTTCCTTTCCAAGGACGTATCTTCACTGTTGAATTTTTCAAACCAACAACGCGCTGTGCGCTGATCAAAGACGCCTTCCCCTCAGTTTCAACAATTTCACGAGCTGCTGAAACTTAAGGGCCTCGGCCGGGTTTCGAACCCGCGATCTTGGGTTTAGTAAGCAACCATGCTACCCTCTTTTACGTGAGGAAGCTGAGCAAATCATGCAGAAATTCGATGTTCATTTTTTACCGGAATTTCATTCTCTCCCATTCCCTAATAAAATGAAAAACTCCCACATCATATCTACATATTTCATAATGTAAACTATAGAAATAATCTGCTTTTTCCCTACCATAGTAGGTTGAAAATGTGAGTTTTTAATCCCCTTTGAAACACTGTTTGTACACAGATCATCATCTATAGTAATTGTCCTATGGAAATAAACTTACTAGATAATTTCATAGTTTCTGATAGTTCTTACACTTGGAGGGATTAAGGGATGTTTTCATCCTGCCTGATCCTACAGAAATTTAACAATGTATATAAAACTTTGATACTAATGATTAAACATTTTTTTTTTAGGTCTCAGTAACGCAACATTTAACTGTGAGCAATGTGGAAAAAAGTACCGCTACAAAAGATCTCTCAGCACGCATCAGAAGTACGAATGTGGGAAGGAGCCTCAATTTCAATGTCCTTATTGTCATTATAGATCCAAACTTAAAAAAAATTTACGATCTCATATTATTATGAGACATACGAAAATGTGTACTCAAAAAATTGAATAAAACAACGACATTATACTCACTGAGCTCTGACTTGACATTAAAATATCTAGATTGTTGTAAAATTGACAATTTAGTGTTAGAATCTCTCCATCTTTCGACTGAGTATACTGGGATCTTTCAGGGGGTTTGTGTTACTTGGAGACAGACAGAAAATTATTTCATATTTTCTGTTAATATTAAAATTTTAAATTTATTACACAAAACGTTAATGAAATAGATTTTCAATATAAACATTTTTTGAAGCTTATTTTTTTCGTTATGTTTTAAATAATAGAGATAAGTAGCATTTTTGAGTTATTTAGTTATTATGACTCCTGCCGAGGCCTCAAGTACTAGGTCATATCGCCTAAAGGTAAAGTAAATTTTACCTATCCTAAATTCTTATCTACCTAGGATAAGTATCTTCAACGAGTACCTGTCATCGTATAGGCTCGGGGACCATGGCTTAACGTCCGATCTGAAGGACGGCGTGCTTAAGTTTTTTTTTGCCTCCCAGATAAAATAAACAAAGGGCCTCGGCCGGGTTTCGAACCCGCGATCTTGAGCTCAGTAAGGAAGCATGCATGCACACGTCCTCTAAGGGAGGGTAGAAAAAAGAGAATAAACTTGTATCCACTGTCCGGGTATCGCACATAATTAGCTTCAGCTAAAAAAATGGAATTGAAAAATAGCGGCATCGCTACATTACACTTTGGTATAATTTGCAAATAATAGAGATTTGGTTACAATTTCGGTTAATCTCTCAACGGTACTAGTTTTTTTATTAAGTGTTTCACAATACCTATGCAAAAAAAAAAAAAGGGAAGTATCATTATTTTTTTTTTCGTTTGGTTATAATAATATGAGAAAATTGCGATATCTTAAGAAAAACAATTTCTAAAAAAAACAATAAGTGACTAAATAGAAAACCCCTTTTAAAGTCTTGAGTTGTCTCCACAGAACACAGCACGTCAAGGCTTTGTTTCATTCATATAGGTTTATTTTTTAGGAAGTATTAATCATTGTATAATAATTTATCTAATTTTCGAAAAAAAAAATAAAAAATATATTGTTAGTGTTTTAACTGTTAATTATTGTACTATTATTTTATTTATTCTACTTTTTTAATGTTATTGCATTTATTCTTGTCGAATTAATCATGCACGTAAGACATTGTTTTAGAATTATATTAATATCTGTTCTATTTAATTTATACTTTTGGTGATAAGTTCGTTAAATCTAATAAAGAAGGCTGGTCACTTTGTTTAATAGTAAATATGTAGGTTATAGTTTTTTTTATGTGCCTTAATAATATCACTGTTTCACTCTACTATGTACATATTGTAATTTTTTTTTGTGTGACAAATATTTCATTTGTTGTTATACTATGAGATTACAACATGGGTTATTGTATTTATAATAAGTAATGATTAAGAGATATATTTTCTACATATTTTTTTTATTAAACCTTTTTTTTTGTTATTTATTTGTTATCGGCACCCTATAACGGATTGTTTAGAGTAGAGACAGTTGTATTCAGTTACGTAGAAATATATGGAATTTAGACATAATTAAAAACAATTTTAAAATATTTATTATATTTTTTATTGTGACTCATGCCCGTGCTTTGAGTACAATTTCATATCGCCTACTACCAGAGCGCTCTTTCACCGCTCTGCTGGACATGAGCCCGACTCTACTGTGGGAGTCCTAAATTTTGCCTACCTAGATTTATTCACCTAGGGTAGAGGGATCTTTAATGTACAGACATCGTACAGGCTCGGGGGACTATCGCTTATCGTCCCATCCGTAGGATGGCGTCCTCAAGGTTTTTTCGCCTCCCAGATACAAAATCCTAAGAGCCCGGCTACTTCTGAGCTACCGGCGTCCTCAATATTTATTATGCAAAACATATATTATATATTTATTTTAATGTTTATTTTATATATTAGATTTTATATATACATTTTTTTTTCAAAATTTAAAACAGGTCATATTATAATGATCTTTTTAAATAAAAAATTCATATGGTTCCGTGAAATTGTAGGCCAGGTTGTTTGGTTTCTGCAGTCTGACATTGTCTAAAGATTACAACCGATCCTGATGAAATTTCAGATGTCAGAAGACAAATGTTAAATTAAAAGCCAAAAATATACATACTTTTTTTTTTTAAGTTAGTCCTCTTGTCATCTAAAAGACTTTTCTCTTTTCTTTGTAGTAAATATGAGACAGGACTCGAAGCATGAGGATATAGCCCAATTTGCCCCACCCAATGTTTGGCAAATTTTATTCAAAATAACGAATCATGGATAATAAATAAAACCATTCATGGATAATGAATAACACATTTATTCATTATTCAATGAATAAAACTATTTATTATTTTATTTATTATTGAATGAAGATGATTCGGATAAAAATTGTTATTCAAATAATGATTTTTACTCGTATAATTTTTTAATGTTAAATAAATCATTTTTTGAAGAAAAAAAAAACACTTTATTATTGTAGGCAGAATATACATTTTACAATATTCACAGGTTTTAATTAAGAGAATGGCTCATTCTGTAGATTATCAGACACTTTTTTCAGATTTTCAGAATAATTTTTATAGAAATGAACTAGGGGACAGTTCAAAATATGTACGTTTATGCTTCTGACAGTTCAAAATATGTACGTTTATGCTTCTGACTGCCTGTATTTTAATTTTGAGACAAAAAAAAATATTTTCGAAATCTAGGCATATCATTTGATTCCCTGCGTACTCAAATTTTTCTTTTTTACGAATTAGGATTCGTTGGTCTAAAGGACTAAGGTCTCTCCTTCCTATAGAAGGACAGTTGGCAATCCTGCTGGGGGCTCATTTCCTTAAGCTTCACGGAGCTCACTAATGGCTCTATGAGAAAGTTCCGTGCAGCTTTGTCTTGCTCATATTTTATTCTAGTATGAATATATACTATTGATTTGTTTATTTATTTATTTTTTTGTTTTGACAGAAAATCAGAAAAACTACGAATGTGACGGCTGCGGAAAATCATACAAATTCATGTCTGGACTTTCTAATCATAAGAAATTTGAATGTGGGAAAGAACCTCAATTCCATTGTCCACTCAAGGACTCTTGTAGTTACAAATCAAAACTTAAACATAATTTAAGAAGACATATTTTCATTAGACATCCTGAATATATGAATTCGACATATCTCATGAATAATATTGACTTAAAATTGACATAATTATGAAATTATTTTGAAGCTTAAGCCTTACACTTCAAGACGGTAGCTACTTTAAGTGTAAAATGGTAGCAGACCTCTGTTCCAGGGAATAATTTAAAGTATAAAGTTGTCAATATGTGAATTTATGGAACTGTTTTACAAAAGGAGCTACATATATGATACTTCTGACCATGAACCATAGTACTAGTAGGGGAGATAAGTTACTTCTGGCGCAATGGCTCTAGAATAGAATGGTTTTTATTAAAAAGAAGAAAAATAACAACATTTCAAGAAATATACAAAGAAAAAAAAACACAGACTATAGCCATTTTGGCCGTCAGTCGGAGTTGGCATTACAGATATATGATAATGAAGAACAAAAAATATGAGCTAATATAAATAAATGAACAGAATAAATAACCATCGTTACATTCTTTAAAAAATATGTAAACATAAGACATAAAAAATAATAATACATAATATATTTTATTAATATAAAAATAATAATGAAAAATAATAAAATAAAATAAAGACATATCGTACCCTTGCTTCAAAAGTGCCACAACTCAAAAAACTCTGTTTTTCAGGAAATGCAAAAAACAGCTTCCAGCTGGGTTAGGTGAATTTTAGTTGATCTAGTGACGTCACCAAGCAAAACTATGCGTATCATTTACGATAGATTGTGGTCCTGCAGATTTTCCAAGTTTTCAACTATAAATCTCGGTTTTTTGAGTTGTGGCCCTTTTGTTGCCTAACAAAGACTAATGAGTGCAAACATAAAAAACGACACAACTGCTACCTAGCGGCTGAATTTTTAAGTGCATTATCTGGCGCTTTAGGTGATTGGTAAAAACTTAAAAACCAAGTCGAATGGCAGTCTTAACTAAAAAACCCGAATTTTTGAGTTGTGGCACTTTTGAAGCAAGGGTGCGATATATTAAGACTGAAAACGAAATAATATAGATAAACATGCGTGGATGGAAATATAATATAAAACTACAAATAATAATACAATCAAAAAATAAAGAGTTTGGTGGCTAGAAACCAAATAAAACTAACTAAATAATAAAAAATTACATGAAGGAAGGAGGTTTGTTGGGTCCTAGAAATTAAATTCCTGAATGAGCATGTTCCTATATTATCTGAACATCTCCCGTTCAAGACAATTCAATTATTTTCGTTACACATCTCAACAAATTTCACTCCTTTACCATTGAAAACAGTGTCTTTTCATTGTCTTCTCAGACTAAAGTTAAATTCGCCTGTTACCAACTCTGAAGGGATTGTTTGCAAGTCGCCCAGTCTAACATTACAGTCACCTACTACTACTATAAATCTATTTTGTGGATAATCAATTAACAAATTTACTATATCTTTGAAATCCCTAACCAAACCGGATACACGGGTAATATATAAAATTATTTACAAAGAATTAAATCTCTATTTCCTAGTTTCACAAAATCAAAGTTCTTTTGGCGCAATGGCTAGGATTTGGTGATTTGTGCTGGAGAGGCTGTCTCTGTCTGGCCTATCCTACTTATGGCTCGCATGAATGGATTAAAGGAATTGCGCCAGAAGTAACTTATCTCCCCTACTGATACTAATAAATAATTTAATTTAATTTTTCTATGTTACTGTAAATGTGAGTACAGTGACACTGGTCAATGTACAAATTCCCAGTCGAGTACAACGATGTTTTCGAATGAAATACAGTTACCTATCCAATATGGCAAATACTACGTATGATTTGCCATTATATGAAAATAATTTATTTTTTGCCATTCAAATTCATGAAGCTCTTTGGGTAACGTACATTAGTGTATTCTGGAAATATCCATATCACTGTCTCTCTACCTACTTTTACCATTGCATATATAACACTGCTTCTTTTTTTCCTCCTGCAGTATTGTTTCTAGATTTTACGAAGTGATATGCAATTTTAATTAGTGCAACGTATCATGATGGACCTAGAATAATAATCATGTAATGATAATTGATTAATAATAAGAATAAAATCATTATTATCAGAGGTTATAATTGTTTCTATAATGCCAAAAAGTTAATGATATAAAACGGCTGTATCAAATCTTTTTCTCATAGAAATAAAAGACGTCGTCTTTCCCTTGTTTTACTTACAACCAGAATAGGCTTTCAAAGCAACTGTGTCATCATCAGTGATACATCTATGAATACATATAAAATATAAATATGGAGTAAGTAAATAGCAAAAACCTTGAAACATCAGGGTGCAATGTAACAAAATAAACCACCCGTTTAGTATGGTGTCTAAAGGAAGACTGGCTAATAATACAAATGGGAAGTTTATTAACGTACTATATACGTACAAATAAATCTATTATCTTCTCCTTTAAGCTATAAGCCAGTGTTCCTTTGACACAACATTATACTTGTGAAAAGCAAGTTTTATTTTATTTTGTTCCTCTGTATCCTCATAATTTAAGGTTTTCGCTCCCCAATATTTCTATTTATATGTATTCATAGATGTGCCACTGATGATGATGCATTTGCTTTGAAAACCGTTTCTGGTTGGAAGTAAAACATTTCTATGAGAAATCGCACTATCACATATGAAAACTTTTTCTTTCTATGTATTTTCTTATTTTCCCAACGTATACCTTTATGCTCCATATGTTATCGCGGAAAAGCTTTAAATATGGCCATAATTTGAAGTGTGTTAAATAATACGAATTAAGGGGAAAACAAACTCATTTGAATGTTCTCATTAACCTTATTGTAACGTTAAATACACATAAAATCATATTTTTTGTAGTTAACCAGGTGTACTAAGTATAAACTTTACGTAATCGTTCAGAAATCCGACTCTCTTATACCAAAAACTATGGAAAAAAAATCCCCTCCCGATAGAATATGAATATTTCGACACTTTTGGAAATTTTATATGTGAATCTACAACCCCAAGGACGACATCTATCAATTTTCAGCCGAATCCGCTAAAAGGAAAGGCAGGGTCAGAGGTAGAGGGAAGACAGTCGATTAAATCGTGGTGGTGAAGTACACTGTCGGTGATACACTGGCGACTTGTGCCGTCATCATTTTATAGAAATATTTATAGAAAATCAAATTACATATCTGTACCTCTGAGGTAAACTGCACTATGTGATAGAAACTTAATTTTACAGCAGAAACCTTTCAAATTTTGAACTGTCAATTTCACCACAATGGCATTAAATTTTCCTGCTTTCATGACTACAGTTATTCTAAACCATTCATTGAAATACTCAGGCCGCATTAAAATATAAATATTTGTATCTTTTTATTGCCTCAAAATAAAAAAGCATCAAGTGGAATTAGTTCTGTTTCTCCCCAAATTGACATTAGGGTTAGTGCAGTTTACCAACCTATTATTTTGTAATTACTTTAAAAAAGACATGATGTAGTATACCACTAAATAGAGCTCAAACAGATGTACAACTTAGTGCAAAAAACAGATTTTGGAAAAAAACTGACAGTGCAGTGTTTACCTCCGAGGTGCAGATATATGTAATGACTTGGACTATAAAATTCGAAATGTAAATGATAACTTTAAAATTTAGTGGTTGTTTTCTATGCTTACTCCATACATTTCCCTTCTACCTCCGCCACACATCCTTTTCAATGAATCAAGTATAAGGCATTTCATTTTTTTTTTGTATTTTTTTCATTCATACATTATTTATGTATTTTTTTCTTTTCATTTTCAGAAAATCAGCCATTTTATAGATGTCAATGCGGAAAAACCTATAAGTATCGAAAAAATTTGAATAGTCATAAAAAATATGAATGTGGGAAAGAACCTCAATTTACATGTCCTCATTGTCCTTATAAGGCGAAACAAAAAATTTCTTTGAAGTCGCACATAATCAACAGACACAAAGCATTTTTATCAATTTAAATTTTCATAGTGAAAATTATAATTTTAAATATTATTTCAAAATCAGTGTTTATTTGAATTATATTTTATTTAATTATTTTTATTTTATGATTTTTACAGAGTTTGGTGATTTTGTTAAAAAAATTAATCTTCATACATGCCCGGATTGTAACAAAGTGTATAAATATCGGTACAATATGGTGCAGCACCGGAGGTTAGAGTGTGGAAAAGAGCCTCAGTTTCCTTGTCCTCATTGTCCGTACAAAGCCAGACAGAAGATACACCTAAAGAAACATCTTTTTAATAAACATATAGACTTGGCCTAGTTTATGCTATTTTCTTCAAAATTGTTCAAAATCAATTTTTTCATTTTAAAAAATGAATGAATTCAAAACTTGTATACTTTTTTTTTTTACTACATTAGAGAGGGTCAAGGTCAGACTGGTTGATAAGCGGATAATGGAGGAGAAAAGCGGAGCGGAGCGAACAGGGATAAACTTGAGGATTGTGTTTTCAGAGGCAAATATGGTAGTAGGCGAGAGAGGAGGTTCTATATTTGGTGGGTTTGGGTGGAAAACACAAAATGATCTGCTGTATGTCTCCATTAAATTTGTATCCGCTTTAAGCTAAGCGCGCACTAGGGCGGCACGGCACGGACGGGCGGCCGTCACGGCAATTTAAAAAAATTAATATCATTGAATCAAATGTGTATGCGCTCACTTGGTCGGTACGGCCGGCCGGACAGGGTTTCCGCACCTTCCGCCGTTTTAAGAAGTCGGCGAGGAAGAACTTCAGGACATTTCCGAAAGGCCGTACCGATGACTCATCGGCATTTCTGGGGTAGTGAGCGCGCCCCTCCGGCGGGCGCCTTGGAATTGTTGGAAACTGATGCATGAGATTTCAATAAAAAATAAATAAAAAAAATAAAAAATTGATATTGACACTATGTTTTTTTTTGTTTTCTAAATATACATTTTATAACAATGAAGCTGCGTCGTTATTTATTCATTTATTTTATACATTCCCCTATAGTAAAGTCAAATTAGCATGTTTGGTACTAATGTTCAGTACTATTTCATTATGTGTACAGGTTTTAAAATTGTGCTAAACCTGGAAAACTTTATACATTGTTTGGCATATAAAACCCGTCTGGTCTTCAAAATGTTTATATAGAATACATAGTAAGTTTAGAGTATTAAAAGAAAAAAAATAATAAAACGACCAATGAAATAATCACATAGGAACTTACCGCAAACAAATCGCTAGCCTTTCCTTTGGTTCAACAGGACTTCGAAACTTAGTTTGTTTCCTGAAGATTTCATCTTTAATGAGGTCTTAAAGAGATTCGAACTTCTCCTGAGTCATTCGGAAGTATTGAAAGAATTTAGCATCATCTTCCATAAGGTCCGGAAACAAGGTATGAAATTCACCAAAAGTCAGTCTTTTTCTATTAATTTGATGGATCCAAAAATTTTTTTTTTTTTTTTTGTTAGCATCTCTTTCTCTTCTTCTACCAAAATTGCACTAACAACCAAACACTCGTCATCACTATCCATTTTGACCTTGTTCACCACACGGTAGCTCAGTATACACTGCCATGTGCGGATGGCGGGAGTTGCCGTTTAGTACGCGCACCCACCTTTAAAAATGCCGTCCGTGCCGTGCCGCCCTAGTGCGCGCTTAGCTTTACGCTCAGCTCCGCATCTATTGACTCTGCCCTGAGGCCTGCTCAAAGTGTACAGAAATGTGAATTTTATATATTTTATTATTATTCCATGGTCGGTTGATGATGGTGGTTGTATTTTTTAATTATTATTTAGCGTCGCATATATAACTTGTTTTCATATAAAATTTTTATTTTGTATTTTATTTACTTGGATAATTTTTAGTATATTGGACATTTTTTCCACCTGTTTAAAATTTATCATTATATACCTTTTTTTTTTATCACAATTTATTAATATTCTATGATTTGTATTGGGTAATTGGGTAATAAATGTTGGTCCGTGGCTAGAAGAATGTGGTTTAGATTTTTTCTCTGTCATTCCTTTACTGTGTTATGAATTGCTCAAACGTATTTTTGAAAATGTCGTATAATCCTGGATGCTTAAAAGATGAGAAGTGCAACTAGGAATGGTGATTTGTTGAAATAGACTGGGTGGTGCGACTTCAGGCTGGGTGACGATGGCCGTGCAGTTGGGGCTCGAGTGTTGGAACTTTCCTCCGAGTGTTGGAACTTTCTTACAAGTGTTGGAACTTTCCTCCATTTGTTGGAACTTTCTTACAAGTGTTGGAACTTTCCTCCGAGTGTTGGAACTTTCTTCCAAGTGTTGGAACTTTCTTCCGAGTGTTGGAACTTTCCTCCGAGTGTTGGAACTTTCTTCCAAGTGTTGGAACTTTCCTCCGAGTGTTGGAACTTTCCTCCATATGTTGGAACTTTCCTCCGAGTGTTGGAACTTTCTTCCAAGTGTTGGAACTTTCCTCCGAGTGTTGGAACTTTCTTCCAAGTGTTGGAACTTTCCTCCGAGTGTTGGAACTTTCCTCCATATGTTGGAACTTTCCTCCGAGTTTTTTCCGACGGGAGTTCAGCATCCGGTTTGACTGATAGTCTTCTCAGTACCTGCCGAGGCGCTCTCTGTAGCCATGGGCAGGTCTCGCCTGGTGTCTTGCCTTCACTCCTATGTAGGAGCACGCCTCTGCTCAGTGAACTGTCTGGAGTCCGCGCCTTGGGGCCATATTTTTAGGCTCCCTCGGCTCTGGAGAAGCAGTCAGCAAGTGGTGGCGGGCTCTCTGAAAGGCTGGGCCTCCAAACTTCTCCCCATGTGTTAGCATCAGCTCAGGTTCAAGCGAATTCCGCTGAGAGAACTGCTGTACCAACTCTTCTTGACTCTCAACTAATTTGCTAATATTTATTTATTTTATTTTTTTCACTAATTATATTTTATTTATTTTTATTAATTTTTTAGAACTGAACAGTAATACTGGAAAGAAAATTGTTTGTTTGGACAATAAATGCCCCAAATGTGGCAGAAGCTACAAATACCACCATAATATGCTCGCACATTACAGATATGAATGTGGAAAAGAGCCACAACACCAATGTCCATATTGTCCATACAAAGCCAAACAGAAGCAAAATTTGAAGGCCCACATTATCCATAGACATATGGACATTAATGAAACTAATTTCAAATAAATTTTTGTACATTTATTTAAATTGTTCAACTTCATCAGTGTCTGCCTCTTTTTTTGTCAGCTAAGATTGGATTTTAATCTTCGGCCCAGTTGAGGTCTAGAAGAAATAATGTAACAGTTAAGAGGACTATCATCGTTTATCTGTTATCTATAGGAAATAACATGTTATGATAGATATTTTTATGAATGAAAATTGAACTGATTGTGAGAATCGTATGTGCTGCTTTTATTCGAGTGAAACTTGTCTGTATGTGTATATACTTCGGAAGAAAAGGGGCCAACATTTGAAATATTTTGAGATTTATGCAAAAATGAACAAATTATCAATTGTATTATAAATACAACATAAATGTATAAAGATTCAATGTTCCAATTCTGTCGCTATCTTAATATGGGAGCAACTCAGTGTTCAGAGAGCGAGTGACGGGGCGGAGCGCTCTGCACATAGCGACTAGATTTCAGTGTGGAAATTGTGAGAATGCACAAGAGGACAGTCAGAAAAGTCGTAGACTCCAGAGAAATTAAAACTCATTAACTTTGTTGAGGATAAAAAATCTTTGTATGTGGTCAGATGGCAATGCTTTTATCTACTTTTTTTTTTCTTTATATTCGATATTTATTAAAGTAATTGTTTATATATTTTAAGTACCTAGAGTCCTAAATAGGCCTAAATTATCCAAAAATGATAATAGTATATTATTTATTATTATGTAAATAATAATTCGTGATAGAGTGGTTCAATAAAAATAAATTAGGCACTAAAAAGAAAATGCCTTTTTAAGTTAACCTTTTTATGAATATGAAAATAATATAAGATGTTTTGTACAGTTGAGGCGATAAACGTTTTTTTCACTAATTATATTTTATTAATTTTTTAGAGGTGAACAGTAATACTGGAAAGAAAATTGTTTGTTTGGACAATAAATGCCCCAAGTGTGGCAGAAGCTACAAATACTACCATAATATGCTCGCACATTACAGATATGAATGTGGAATAGAGCCACAACTTCAATGTCCATATTGCCCATACAAAGGCAAACAGAAGCGAAATTTGAAGGCCCATATTATCCATAGACATATGGACATTAATGAAACTAATTTCAAATAAATTTTTATTTAAATTTTTCAACTTCATCAGTGTCTGTTTAAACCTCAGGTACTCTTTTTTGTCAGCTAAAGTCGTATTTTAACCTTCGGGTCAGTTAACAGTTAAGAGGAGGGAATAGCATTTTAAGGTGGTTATTTTTTTTGAATGAAAGTTGAACTGATTGTGAGAATCTTATATGATGAATATGAAAACATTATTTGAAAATAACATAACATGTTTTGTAGAGTTGAGGCGATAAACGTATAATATTAACTTTGGGAAGACATTTGTTTTATTTTAATGCTGGATTTATGTGAAATGAGGCTATGTGAAAAGTCGTAATATATATATATATATATAGTGTGAGGACCCCCTCCACCTCCGACCTCCTCCTCCTCCTCCCCTTCTGAGCCTTCCCAATGAAATCTCCAGTCTTTCTTACCTTTTGAAGGGCTGAGATTTGTCAGAGGCGTAAGCGTGTCTCACTCGATTCCAGAAGGAAATCAAATATATATTTATATATTCTAATAAATACGACTTATATTTGATTTCCTCCTGGAAACAAGTGAGACATGCTTACTTACGCCTCTGACAAATCTCAGCTCTGGGCGTAGCCAGGGGGGGGGGGGGGGGGGGGGTACGTGCCCTCCCCTGACCAGAGCAAAAAACCAAGATTACAAAAGTTGTGCTTTACTTAAATGTACATGTACAAAACAAGTGATATTACATTTATTTAAATTTATATGAATTCGATCATTTCATTTCCTCGTTCAAAATCTTCATTTATGTTATACTTCATACTCTTAAAGCTGATTTTACATGCGTAGTAAAAATGCAAAGCGCAGCAGCAGCAAATGCACGCTATTGGATGTGAGTAATTTAATTCTGAAAGCACAGAAACCACAGCGTACATTTGCTGCTTCTGCGCTTTGCATTTTTGCTGCTCATGTAAAGTTTAAGTATTACAGTCAGTGGTTATCTCAGGGGGAGCTTCTAGAGGTCCAAGTCTCCCAAATTAATAAAGAAAAGTCTGCAGCGCGAACCATGGAAACTGTGGACTATGTTCCCAGGACCCCCCCCCCCCCCCCCCCCCCCCCCCTGTAGCCTAACTTTGCCCCCCCCCCCCCCCTGCTCAAAATCCTGACTACGCCCCTGTATGTGGACGTACAAAAAGTCATTCTCTTTCGGGCAAAGCTATCTGCAAAATGGCCTTGTTTGATTTACACTTTTTTTTCTACGATTTTGTGCCATCTGACCACATAAGGAATTTTTTCACAACAATATTATTAAAGACTTTCCACATTTCCGAAATCAATTCTTGTTGTAATTCATTTTTCCAGAATTAAAAACAAAAAATCTAGATAGCCAGGGACCTTGGCCTCTTGCCTTAATGAACTGGGATTCTCTTCTGCCTCCTCATGGGCTGTGATAAAGAATAATATATGTTAAATAAGAATAAATAAATAGTAATTGAATTATTAAAATTAATAATAATTATAATTAAATAAACATATTAAATTACACATTTCCTGTAGAAATTATAGCTGGTCTTCTACTAAATTTTGATTTCTACAGTACCTAATTTCCGAAAAGGGCACTAAAAAAATATCGACAGTTCAAGACGTGCAACTTTGAAGAAAGTGTACATGTTTAAAAAAATTTTAATTTACAAACTTTTCATTTGGATTTCTTCTAAATTTACTAAAGAGATGCCATATTGTTTTTTTCTATAAATTTTGCAAAAATGTTAAATCTAATCCAAAGGTATAAATTATCTTACTGGGTTAACAGTGAAAATGAATAGCATAGAATAAGAGAACACATATTTGTGTTTATTTTATTTAACCTACAGTTTTTTTTACTTCTCTCACTATTAGACTGTCCACCTTCACATCTCTCCTCAGACTTCTCACCTCCACAACCCAACTTAGACTGGTCCACTCTATTAGAACAGATGATCGTCGTATTTTGATCTTCATTCATTAGTTGTTCTATTTTGTTTTAAAACAAAAATGCGACTTCATTGCACAATGTGTGGAATTTTATACATCACAGGACAAACACTCCTTCTTTGTTCTTTGTTTTATTAAGCTACATCTGGTCCTTTTTCTTCCAAGAACATAAATTTCGAAAGTGAAACATATATACTTTTTTTTTTTTTTTTTTTTTCAGTTTTGCCACTATACGACTATTCTATTACAAAACTAATAATTTTTAAAAATAATTTTTTCAGAATTGGAATATAGTTTTGATAGCAAAAACATTTGCTCTGGCAAGAAATGTCCCAAGTGTGGTAGAAGCTACAAGTTTCGTCATAATATGTTAGCACATTTCAAAAATGAATGTGGAAAAGAGCCTCAGTTTCCTTGTCCTCATTGTCCATACAAAGCTAAACAGAAGATCCATCTAAAGAAACATCTTTTTAATAAACATATAGATCTTGTTTAGCTATAGTTCATACTTTATAGTTTACAATTAAATTGTTTATATTCTATTGTTCACATTTAAATTGTTCAAATTGTGTCTTGAAAGCAGTGAATAAGTTAAACTTTTAATAACATTAGGGCCATGGTAAGACATCTGACTGGTTGGGGAGAGGAGCACACAGGTAGCGGAGTGGAGCCATGGAGGCAACGCGAATAATAATAATTCGAAATAATTCGAGCGAAAAACAATATGATAGATAGATGCATTTTATTGCACTAAAGAATACAACCTTTATGGCAAAGATTTTTTTTTTTTTTTTTTACGAAATCAATATTTTTATAGTTAAAGAAAAGAAAAGAAATAAAAATAATAATAAAGGGCGCTGGTAGCTCCAGGAGGCGTGTGCATGCATGCTTCCTTAAAAAAAAAAAAAAAAACTTAAGCACGCCGTCCTTCGGATGGGATGTTAAGCGATGGACCCGAGCTTGTACGATGTCAGGTACCTACTCGTTAAAGATCCCTAACCTATGTGAATAAAAATTGAGGATAGGCAAACTTTAGGACTTTCATAGTAGAGTCAGAGCTCATGTCCACCAGAGTGACGAAAGAGCGCTCTGGTAGTAGGCGATATGACCTTAAGTAATATAGTAACTAAATAAAAATATACAAATAATATTAAAATAATAAATATTGACAAGCACTTTAAAATAGAAACCATGAAATAGTGCAATCAATTAGAAAACAAAAACAATTCAAAATTGTAAAATACTAGTAGCCATAACAAGTAAATAAAAACTGAAAAAAATATATATATTTTAGCAATAATAAAAATTAAATTTCTCTTAATTAATTAATATATATGTAATAATAATTAAAAATTAATTGTACATATACGAATGGGATTTCCTCCAGAGTGACGAAAGAGCCCTCTGGTAGTAGGCGACAAGTCCTTAAGTAATATAGTAACTAATTTGATTCTGAGTTAATGTTTGGTCTATTAGTAAAATATTTGTGGGGAAATTTTTGTCTGAAGATACTCAAAGAGGAACAATGGAACAAAAAGTGTCGTTCATTTCGTCTAAGGTACAGAGCCTGCAGACACTTTGAGGATAAAACTGATATCTGAACCTTCCAAGTATCTACCTAAAATTTCTATTGTTATTGTGGAGACATAAGATGTTAGCAGTCTGTGTTTTTCAATATGGAAAACAATATGATTAGTACCCCTTCGCTCCGCTGTACGGCTACTCCGCTCCACAGTCAGTCATAAAATTTATACCCACATTTAATGTGGTCCTACTCTAAGGCCTGCTCAAATTAATGAATATACGTGTGAATATTTTTTTATTTTTTATATTAAATTGTTATTCCATGATTGTTGATAATGATGATTGTATTTTTAATTATTATTTAGATAACTTGCTAATCATCTAATTTTACTTTTTGTAATATAAGTATTTGAATTGTTTTTAATATTATTGGACATTTTTTTCAACTGATAAAATCTGTTATTATATTTATTTTTTTTGTTATTCTTTGTCATTATTTTTTTTTATTACATACATTTCGACAGTGAATATATGATTTATCTTTTTTACTTCCCCAGCTATAAAAAGTGTACGGGAAATTATGTAATCGGTCAGAAATTCGATGTCGAGTTTTCACAGAAGTTTCATGTTTTCCAATCCCTTGATTCGAAAAATGAAAAAAAAAAAAAAAAAAAAAAAGATAATAATAATGACTGTGTGTTAGGGTGTCCGTTATTTTGAAAAAGTTTAAATTTTGATAATTTCCAAACTGATTATGGTTTAGAATCACGAAAAAATAAATCTCAAAATTTGGAATTTTTTGAAATGGAAAAACCCATGCCATCGATCATTTGAATTTCAAATGGAGTTTAACATAAGTTTTCGACACTTCAAGACATTTTACAGCGCGGTTCGTTTAATTTCTAATGTTTCGGCTTCAAAATTCACCAGGTTTTGGTGGGTGCTGGTCCCGAATCCGGTGATAGAATTGCAGTTTTTCAGTTGACGTTTAAACAGCAGATTTTATTGTTTTTTCAAAAGTTG
Source organism: Aradus depressus (assembly GCA_963662175.1). NCBI lineage: Eukaryota > Metazoa > Arthropoda > Insecta > Hemiptera > Aradidae > Aradus > Aradus depressus. The sequence goes on from OY759220.1 coordinate 38,784,340, forward strand.
ACAGCATTTTTGACAATTCTAACACCGGATTCGTGATCAGCACCCACCAAAACCTAAGAATACGAATTTTGAAGCCGAAACATTAGAAATTAAACGAACCGCGCTGTAAAATGTCTTGAAATGTCGAAAACGAATTTGAAATTCAAATGATCGGTGGCATGGGTTTTTTCATTCAAATCAAAAAATTCCAAATTTTGAGAGATTTATTTTTTCGTGATTCTAAACCATAATCCGTTTGAAAATCATCAAAATTTAAACTTTTTCAAAATAACGGACACCCTATTGTGTGTCTATGAACACGATTACTTCCATAGAGAGAAATAATTTTATAAGTATGTCCAGAAGTCAATGAGGACGTCACTTATTTATTTTCAGACAAATTGGCAAAAAGGAAAGAGGCGGATTAGGGGGGGCTTAACTCAAACAATATATATATATATATAAAATAACTGTCGCTTTAATGAACTTATCGACACAAAATTTCATATATTAATTCATCAAGCCCTCGTGAGGACGTCTATTAATTTTCAGCAGAATCGGCCGAAAGAAAGCAAAGGGGGGTTGGAGGAGTACTCAACGCACAAACCCAAAAACTCTCGATGTAATCAATGTAATCGATAAAAAATTTTGTTTGAGGATTCAGAAGCCCGTTCGTAAGTCAACTATTAATTTTAAAAATAAATAAATAAAAAACAAAGAAATTGTTTTATTTATATATTCTCCAATTCCACAAAAATATATACATAAAGTGGAGGTCGCCGGTAGCTCAGTGGTAAGCGTGCTTGACTTCTGAGCTCAAGGTTGTGGGTTCGTAACCCGACCGAGGTCTTTAGTTTATTTTATCTGGGAGGTAAAATAAACTTAAGCACGCCGTCCTTCGGATGGGACGTTAAGCGATGGTCCCGAGCCTGTACAATGTCGGGTACTCGTTAAAGACCCCTACCCTAGGTGAATAAAAATTTAGGGTAGGCAAAATTTAGGACTCCCACAGTAGAGTTGGGCTCATGTCCACCAGAGTGACGAAAGAGCACTCTGGTAGTAGGCGATATGACCTCGAAGTTAAAACCCGGACATGAGTCATAAAACCTAACCTAACCTATACATAAAGTGTACCGGTTTCCGCTTACGCCATCGTCAGCACAAAGTTCAAAAGTGACATTTAAGTTTGCTTGATTGTCATATTTATACAATTACCAGGTTACCTGATTATCTAAGATTGTGGGGGGGGGGGGGGGGGGGGACCCTTACTTAACATATGTATAAATATTTGCGTTGTGAATAAACTAATAAACCTTTGTGACAATGGTTTTTGATTTTTCTTAAGATATCACCCTGGCAAATTTGAAATATTATTATCAACACTAGTCAGAGAGGTTGAAATAGCTAGCTAATTGTGACTGCAAATCTCCAAAGTGTATATCTGTGGTCTCAGGGAATAAATTGGTAAGTCTAAATTCGTAACTTTTCAGGACAGCACTTTTTCACTTTTGCATTAATCGTGTAAATCCAGTTTTTGGAATAAATAAATTATGTTTGCATCATTATTAATCATGTACCTTCTAAATCTATAGGAGTGAATGAAAATGAATATTGTTAATCCTTTCTTGGATTTTCCCTTAGTTGCCTAATCATTTCCCATCACTTACCTAATTATTTACCATACTTAACTAATTTTTAATCATACTTTTTGAAATATTCGTGAATGATGCCTGTCTAAAGTTGATTTAACATAAAACTCACTTGGAATAGTCTGCCATAGTGAATAAATGTTAAATGCAGTTATCTCTTGAATGTTTCCTCAAAGAAGTAGATTAAGTTGATTTAACCGAGAACATACACAATGTTACAAGATACCAAGAAACCCACATCTTTTTAATTCCGAAAGTATTAGAGTTCTGAGCTCCCAACTTCTTCACAGTGCGCAGATGGCTTGGGAGATCATCACAGCACACTTAACTCATTTTGGCCATTTTACGACTTAACTTATTCCCTGTAACCATAGATATAATATGCCGTTGACACTATTTTTTTAATGAAAAATTAACAGAAAAAAAAAGTTATTTTTTTGAAGCTTGGACAGCTAGATCATAACCATAACTATGCACATATTTCTCTTAGGTGAGTGGCTATTATTTAAAAATTAATTGGAACTGTTGAGTTTATAAAGTAATGTTTAATTGGAAAGTAATAATTTTCTTAGTTTGACCATTTATTGCTTATTGATATTGTAAAAGTAATTGTTTTAATATTAATTTTCAGGGCTGGGAAATAGTAAAAAACGCATTCGTGGCAAGGAATTTCCTTCTGGCAACAAATGCCCCAAGTGTGGTAGAAGCTACAAATATCGCCACAATATGTTGACTCACTATAAAAATGAATGTGGGAAAGCGCCACAATTTCCTTGTCCACAGTGTCCGTATAGAGCTAAACAGAAGACACATCTGACGAGACATTTGTATAGAGCTCACATGAAAGCTGTTGTTGATCCTCCTCATCATCTACTCACCGAGATCAATGATTATAGTGGAGATCACAAGTTCAACGTTCTGGGTGATCAATCTCCCTTCCATCAACTGTAGGCCCCGACGCCCCCACTCCGCCTTGACACCCGGTATGTTGGACATTTGTATAGAGCTCATATGAAGGCTGCTGTTGATCCTCCTCATCATCTGCTCACGGAGACCAATGATTATAGTGGAGATCACAAGTTTAACGTTCTGGGTGATCAATCTCCCTTCCATCAACTGTAGGCCCCGACGCCCCCACTCCGCCTTGACACCCGGTATGTTGGACATTTGTATAGAGCTCATATGAAGGCTGCTGTTGATCCTCCTCATCATCTGCTCACGGAGACCAATGATTATAGTGGAGATCACAAGTTTAACGTTCTGGGTGATCAATCTCCCTTCCATCAACTGTAGGCCCCGACGCCCCCACTCCGCCTTGACACCCGGTATGTTGGACATTTGTATAGAGCTCATATGAAGGCTGCTGTTGATCCTCCTCATCATCTGCTCACGGAGACCAATGATTATAGTGGAGATCACAAGTTCAACGTTCTGGGTGATCACTCTCTCTTCCATCAACTGTAGACCCCGACCGACCCACTACGCCTTGACACCAGCTTCGACAACAGTTGTACAGTGCTCATATGAAGGCTGTTCAACAATTTGCTGACTAAACTAACTTTTTAAAATATTTATTTACATAAATTAAAAATGTCAATCAGGTCCATTTTTAGAACGATGAAGTATGTTTTCACTGAAGTTAATCTAATTTTAACTAGTTACTTTTTCCGAAAAAGTAAGTCTAAAACAATATGTAAACATTAAAAACATAAGTAACTATTATTATTTATTGATAACGACGAACGCAACTCTGTTGTGTAGTGGTTACGGTGTTGGGTTATTGTACAGATATCCTTGGTTCAATCCTAGTTTCGGAATTTAAATTTTTTCAAACTTTTTTTTTCCGTTATGGAATTTGTTCAATCAACTTTAAAACAAAACTCCAATGATACTATTTTAATAATCATTTCTTTAAATTGAAATATATATTATATAAATTAAAATTTATATTTATATTAATTAAAATAGGTATATTATTATATCTTTTTTTTTTTTTTTTTTCATTGGAGGGGGAAATCCTGTGACGCACATCCAGGGAAGGTAGCCCTGGATAGTGTGGGACTCGAGACGATTCACCATCACCATACCCACTAAAACCCCCTCCTTGCCGATCCTGAGGGGGTTTATTATTATTATATCTAAAATAAATAGCAATGCGAGACTATACTTGGCTTCAGTATTGCCAGGTCCAGATATGAATTTCTTTGAAAAATAATTATATTCGATATATGCTATCATAGCATATATCGAAAGTAATTATACTTCCTGTATAATATAATACACATATAATTGAATAATTATTGTCATTGTATACAATTTTTGTTAAAAAAAACAAGTAACTTCTTAAAAAACATTAATGGTGACAGGAAACTTGAGTGTAAAGTTAAGAGAAATAGATATTTTTTTTCTTAAATTCTAGTTTTTGTTTTATTTCTTCACTTTATATATTATCATTTTCATTATTTTTTTATCATTGCTTTTATGTAAATATTGTTTGAAATATTATTATCTGTAAAATGTTAATAAACTATGACCACCACTGTAAGAATGTGTCTATGTTTTCTGCTTCTGCTACCAAGAGTGTGGTTATAATATACACAATTTTATTCCTTCGGATACATGACCATACAAATCATATATCATAGTAATACAATTTTGGAGTGGCTCCACCGGGGTCTCTGGACTGAAACATGCCTGGGCTTTCGTTGTCAAACCTTGCTGCACTAATGTTCATGTGTGCCTGCAGTCAGCGACTCGGGGTGCGGTTCCTTGTTCCCCGGTCCGGCCTCGGGGCTGGTTGGATACCCCGGGTTTTCTCCGTTATTTTCCCGCCACTGTATGATGTATCCATTTACTATGTTATGGTTTAATGGATATAAATATTATTAATAATATCTTAAATTTTTATCTACTGCTTTAAATTATTTTTAATATTAATATATATACATATAATATCATTAATATGGCGACATTAATTTTACACAATTTTTTTTTTTTTTTAATTTTTAGAGTTGGAAAATAATAATGTTTCTGACAAAAAATGTCCCAACTGTGGTAGAGTCTACACGCTCCGCAGTAATATGTTACGTCATTACAGACATGACTGCGGTAAAGAGCCTCGATACTCATGTCCACACTGCCCCTACAAAGCTAAGCAGAAGCAGACATTGAAGTTGCATATTTTACATAACCATATCCTCATTAATGAGCCCAATTCTGTATATAAGAAATAAATTGTTGCTTTGGATAATTGTAAAACAAGTTGAATTTTTCAGTAAAAAATAAATTTTGTAATTTTTATAATTTTTTCACAAAACATATATTTACATATTTTTTTAGTGTATTTGGGACAGAGTTTGGTAACTTGTAATTGTACTTCCCCAGCTCTACGAAGTATAGGGGAAGTTATGGAATCGGTCAAAATTGATGAAATTCGAAGTTTTCCGACATCCTGATGCCATAATGAAAAAAATTTGTGTATGTGCATCAAGAACCCCATAAGGACGACACCTATTAATTTTCAGCCAAATCGGCCAATGGGAAGGGGTATCAGAGAAGGGGCTCAACTCAGAAACCCTTATAACTGCCGATGTAATGAATTTATCGACACAAAATTTAGCATATGGATTTAGAAGCCCCTATGTAAGTCGATTACTAGATCATTACCACAAACGTTCTACTGGTTTTGGAGGGATTAATTGATTAATTCGTTTTGGGGGAGTTCATTGCCTGGCGATTCACCGACCACTTTTTGATAATATCGCGCAAATTTTGAACTCAATTTCCAAATTTGATGGCGTTACGTTCCCAATTTGGTGGACCGGATACAATTTAGTTATTTCTCCTGTAAACGAGATTAATATTGTATGTAAAATAAATGTTATTGTTTTTGATTCTATTACTTACTTATTCTTTTTCGTTGCGTGGGTTTGCCAAGACTCAACAATTTTGAAAAAGTAAGATGACATGAGGTGCAAAATACATAAAGGAATGCTTATTTGACTATATATATATTTGTGAAAAACATCATTAAACTTTATAATTATTTATGTCTCAGAATCCTTTCTAAAATGCAATACTATCCTTAAATATATTGATAAATTATTATGGTCTAAAGGTACCTTGTTGCTTTTCGTTGTCTGTCGCGATTTCTGCTGGATTTTCAGATTTCTTCACTGTTCAACCTCTGCTGTCTGCCTCAAAACAATAGGGAGCATCTGGAGCATCTTCTTCTCTAGTAAGGTGACCGGCTCTAAGAATCCTAGCTCTGGGATGGTGAAGTACCAAGGGCTGGTTTCAGAGTATGAACCTCCCTCCTCAAAGGCAACGGACTAAGTGGACGATCCTCCCTCTGTGGAGGTAACTGACGAACTGATCCCTTCATACTTGGGACTGCTGATTGTTTTCTCCCGACTTCCTGTTAAGTTTCCTGCCTTCAAATTCCGATATTTCCATCTTGATGATTATATTTATTTAAAGCAAGTAATATCCATATTTTTGGATATTACACACCGAATTCTAGAAGCGCCAAACAAAACAAATTGACATTAACAGATCTAAGAGAGTAAAGTAGTGGTCCTCTCCGAAGGACTACATGCTAAAGATTTAGTCTTAACTAATTTTTAAAAAATGTAAAGGTCTCAGTAGGCAAACAAGCTACCTCTGTGCTACCGGCGCCCTCAGGGCATCTCACCTGGTGATACATAATCTTTTACTCTACTCTCTTGAATACATTTTTTAAGAGTGTATATTTATTTATATTTATTTTTTGTAGGAGTGTTAAAATCGTTCCAGTGTAACAAATGTCCGAAGTCTTACAGTTACAAGGCAGGTCTCTACCAACACTGGAAGTATGAGTGTGGCAAGGAGCCTCAGTTCCAGTGTCCTCACTGTTCTTACAAATGTCGAATGAAAACATCAATGAAGTACCATCTCCTTACTAAACATTCTTCTTCATTTTGTGACAATATTCCAGCTACGTAACTGTTCTGCCCTCCAATTACCTGAGATTTAAGAAACCTCATTTGTTGAAGAATATTATTGTTTCAGTTTAAATTTTAGAATTTAATAATGATTATAAGAATATCTGATTTTCACTTGTATAGATAGTGTAGTTCCACTTTCATGCAACAGAGTGCAGCAAGGAACTCAGGATTCATTCGGCTGTCCTTCATTTGCAAAGCCACAGGCTTGTACTTCTTTTAATTTTTTTTGTGTTCAGCAGGGAGCGGATTTAGGTAAATTTCGATGAAAAAAAAATCGCCCAGGGCAAGCTCCCCCCACTCGTGTCCCCAGACTATCACCCGGGACAAGCATCTCTACTCGCTCCACGGACTTTCACCCAGGGCAAGCACCATCCACTCGTATCCCCAGATTACCACCCGGGAAAAGCATCTCTACTCGCTCCCCGGACTATCACCCAGGGCAAGCATCTCCATTCACCCCCTTTACTATCGCCTAGGGCAAGCATCTCCCTCAGGTCAAGCACTAGTCGTTCCTCGGTCTATCACCCCAGGACAAGCATCATTCGTTCCCCGGACTATCACCCAGAACAAGCACCATCCACTCACTCCCCTTACTATAGCCCAGGTCAAGCATCTCCATTCGCTCCCCGGACTATCACCCCCCAAGACAAGCATCTCCCAGCACTCCTCTTACTATCGCCCAGTACAAGCATCTCCCCGCACTTCTCTTACTATCGCCCAGTACAAGCATCTCCCCGCACTCCTCTTACTATCGCCCAGTACAAACACCTCTACTCTCCCCCTCTAAATCCTGCCCTGGTGCTGAGTTCTTAATCTACATGGCGTCCTTGAATATTCGGTATACATTTTTTTGTTTCATGTGGGACCATTAAAAAAAGTTCAAAGTCTTTACAGATATAAGGCTTGTCTTGGTATGTACAGGTAGCCCCAGTACTACTACGTAAAGTGTGTAGACTGACGCTAACCTTAAGATGTCACCCCTTGACAATACATCCTTCCAACCCTTTCGAAAGTCTTGTATAAATGCGCTTTCTCAGCACCATTGTTACGGTGGCTCTCTTCAATTCTTCTTCTTCCCATATAATCCCAAGATAATACAGAACAATCTAGCTTCCAATTTTGTATTTTTATTTTTATTTTATTTTTCTTTAGTGTTCCTTGTTTGAATCAGTAATTGCTGGAGATATGAAGGTAATAAACAGTGTTTTATTTTTAATTATTTGTAATTTATTTTTACCTTTATTCTGCATTTTACATTATCATTACACAAAATAATATTTTTTACAATGTTTTTCACGTCTTTTCATTGACCAATTTTACGATGATCTCTGTCTGTGTATGTGATTGGAAGTTTGTGAGCGCTCCAACGCAGAAAACATTGTAACTATAAACTTGACGTTTAGAATGAACAAGTCACGTGTGCTTATTTAGATCAGATTAAGCTTTGACAGACATTGGTCAAAAAAATGTGACCACTTGCAGGGGCCTAAGTACATTTTTTTACAAGATACTGCTTACATTTATGACATAATGAAAAATCTCTTGAAGGGAAAGTTGTAGGAAAAACTGAAAAGTACATTTTATATAAAATACGATTTTTCCTGAAGTGTTACATTTTGACATAATTGGTTACTAACCCTGTGAGGTCTAAATACGTTCTGACGACATTCTGGTTGTTACCATTGTTCACAAATGGATTATATAGTTTTGTTTACTAAAATTTAGTTGGACATTCTGTATAAAACTGTTATTTAGGCGTTTCTGGGATGATTGTAAATTTCTTTTTTTCTCATATTTCTTCCAGAAGTGTCATTTCAACATTTTTTTTTTTCCATATTTCGAGACACTTTCATATCCCTTCTTCGAGCTATGAACCCATAATTCTAAATTCTAGGTTCATTGTGATCCGAAGAAGGGTCGTAGATATATGTCTCTGGAAGACTGGAAGAAATTCCGGAAAAAAAGTAATTTAAAATTCATATATGATAGTAAGATGTGGGACGAGATTTCTCTTAGAAATAAAAGATTTTGACTTCCCACTGTTTTATTTTAGACCAGAACCGGTTTTCGACGCAACAGCGTCATCATCAGTGGTTTATCTATGATAAAATCATCAAATATTCAAATATTGAAAAGTATAAATAACAAAAAATTAAAAACTTACCCCACCCACACAAAGCGGTTAAAGGACAACTGGCATAGCTCTAAGGGGTGGGGATAGCTAGGTTCACTCACTCTCTCTGCATACAAAACCATTCATTCCAATATATACGATAACTAAAACAAGTCTCAATAACTCTTTAGTTATTGTATATATTAGAATAAATGGTTTTGTATGTAGAGAGAGTGAGTGAACCTAGCTATCCCCACCCCTTAGAGCTATGCCAGTTGTCCTTTAACCGCTGTGCTGTGTGGGCGGGGTAAGTAATATAATTTTTTATCTTGTTACTCTGTACCCTGATGTTTTAAGATTTATTTATACATTTCATTATTTGTATACTTTATTGTTCTATCATAGATGAACCACTGATGATGACGCTGTTGTCAACGTCTTTTATTTCTAAGAGAATCTAAATTTTTTAAATTGTTATATGCATGCAGGTTATGGCGGCTACGCATGAAGGTTCAAATAACAGGTTTTGGAATTATTTATATTATTAATTTTTTATTTATTTTATTTTTTTCCTTTTACTTATTTCTTCTATGAAGGCCCAGTTTGATGCTTTATTTTCAGATGGAATGTTGTTTTTCTGCACGGAATGTGGACGTGCTTACAAACATTTAAGAACACTCACAAGCCATATAAAGTATGAATGTGGCAAGGAACCTAGATTTTCGTGTAAACTTTGTACATATAAGTGCAAATATAAGCAACACCTCTCCAGACATATGTTGTGCAGACACCAATTTGGTAAGCAAATTATATAACACCGAAACTCTATAATATGAAATTTGTGATACATTTTTTATTGCTCTCTATTTTTTTTTTTTGTTTTAGATGCCAAACCTTTAGATGGCAAACCTTTACGATCCTAAGACACTTTTGAATATACCAATGAAAAGAGAGCTTCTATAACTCCTTACTTTAATTTTATATGTTTGACCAAAATCCCATTGGGACAACATCTATCGATTTTCAGTCAAATCGGCCAAAGGGGAGTGGAGGATTAGGGGAAAGACTTAACTCAAAATTAATCTAATAACTCCGTTGTAATGAATGTATCGACATAAAATTTAATATGAGGATTTAGGAGCCCCTGTATAAGTCAACGGTCGACTGGTTTTTTTAGGGGGAGCGAAAATTTAATTAATTAATTCATTCTGGGGAAGTACATTGCCGGTGATTCACCGATGTATTTTCTTATTTCAATTTGTTTTAAAACTGTCTTAATCAGCTGTGAATACACCTGCTTGAATGAGCATTTCGAAAAGCAAACTACTCACAGATCACCAAATGAGTTAACAGTTTGTAAGGCTGCTTATATGTAATATTTGGTAGGGAGTACTTATATAATATAATTTTTAGTTTAGATATCTACTCTTAACTATAACAAAAATGTATTATTTCAAGTTAAGTTGTACCAACGAAACTTCAGAAATACATCTTTGGCATATTGAATAATTGCCTCGCTTAAAGTATAGGATAGATTATTCCTATCATTATATATTATTCCTATATATACATATATACATATATATAGGAATCTACCAAAAATATATATGTTATTGATCATACTTAACATTTTCTGTAGAGATATTGTGAAACGCTACGTTGTAAAGTCGTGGCTGATGATGATCGCAATACCAAAAGTACTCCCATATATTATATATATTTTGTGAAATAGACAATATTTAAAAAAAAAACATACATTGTTCCTTATTTTTGATTTGTTGTATAAAATTCGGTTCAATATTTTACACTTTGAGATTTATTGTTTTATTTTTATACATTTTTATTTTTGGGTAAAATGTCAATATATTATATATATTACAGATCCTAATCCAAAATAATAATATTTTTTAATTGTTCTAAAAACCTGTTTGTGTTTTTATTGTATGTTATAAAGGTTTAAAGTGAGTATAAATATCAAAAAATGTTCCATATAAAAAGTTAATAATTATAGTTTAATACAACAATAAGCTTAAACTATAATTTTAATTTGGTTGTATGTTTTATAAATATAAAATTGTTACGATAGTATTTTAATAATTGTGATATTGAATAAATGGGATTGTTATTATTAACAGAACAATTTCTCTTTATTATTCACTAATACTCTTACAGATCTGTGACTTTGTTTATTTTTTTTTCATTGGCAGGCACTTTGCATTACATTGTTTTACCCGTTATCTCTAACTTAGCGATACAATGTCCAGAATAAAAAAGGTCTTTCATATTGGTTCATTAACTTTATATTTAAAGATCAGAGGCTTGTGATCGGCACTGAGTGTGCCTTCTTCAGGGCCTGTATTGACATATATACATTATTAATGATTTGATGTATGCTAGATTTGAGTAAAAGAGACATTAATATAAAATCAAGGTAGTCACATCATAAGTAAAACCATAAAATGATTACAAAATGTTGGCCACAAACTCGATGAAAATACGATGTCTTCTGAGCTCAAGATCGTGGGTACGAAACCCGACCGAGGCCCTTAGTTTATTTTATCTGGGAGGTAAAATAAACTTAAGCACACCGTCCTTCGGATGGGACGCTAAGCGGTGGCCCTGAGCCTGTACGATGTCAGGTACTCGTTAAAGACCCCTACCCTAGGTGAATAAAAACTTAGGCAAAATTCAGGACTCTCACAGTCGTCGGGCTCATGTCCACTAGAGTGACAATAGAGCGCTCTGGTAGTAGGCGATATGACCTCATGGTTAAAGCCCGGGCATGAGTCATAAAACCTAACCTAACCTACATTTATCAATACGTGAAACAAGAAGATTGCCCGGTATTAACTGCGTTCTATTATTTTACCTGAAGTTGATTTCGTGCGATGCCCAGACAAATAATTAAAAGCGTATAATTGTCAAAGAACTAGCATATGATTTTATGTTTTGGATCCTTCAACCCCGCTCTCCCTTCAAAATTATGAGGTGCCTTATGGCCTATGAACCGGGTTTATGATTATAAGGTTGCTACACTTATATGTCAAAGTTCATGAAAATCCGATTAACCGTTAAAGAACTATCACTAATTTTATGTTGTAAACTTGTAACTTTTAATTTTATTTATAAAAGATTTAATTTTAGAAACTTAAATTCAGATACTCGTGTATAAGGAGGTCGGTGAATCATGTCCCTCGTACAATTCAAAATTCGGGTAAGGTTCAGTTGCAATGTTGCCGCTTGCTCTCACTCACTCCTGGACGCTCAACTGTATTTCTTTTTGTCCCCCTCAGTCCTTCCTCTAGCTACCTAAATGTCCCACATTTTTAGGATGTTAACAAAAAATATTCCTTATTGCTCTTGAGATCATTTTAAAATCCTGTCTTGGTTTCATGCAACCCTTAAATTAATTTTTATAGCGTTAGGTAAAACTGCGGAGTGAGAAGGGAGTGCAATGCTACAACAGCGATGGAAGGGTTGCAGTGTTGTAGTGTTGTCAAGGCAACATCATGATGTCGCTGCTCTCCTATTGGCCCCAACCGCTTGTCATTTCCCTTCGACAGGCCTACAGGCCTGAGGGACGTGGTAGGAAAAATAATTTTCTGGTCCATACAGCCGAAGTATTTCAGTTAAACTTCTATTCTCATTGTTTTTTCTTTCTATTGAAAATAAGGTTTTCAACTGGTTTTTAACAAATATTTATTTTATTTTTAAAGAGTACCATGAAACTATTTACGATTTGTTATGCGTATGTCTTGTAATTATAGAACTATCTTATTGTCTGTAAACAATACCTCTTTATTGTAGGCAGAGGGCTTTATTCATGTGAATGTGGCAGAATGTACACTTACTTGAGAAGTCTACGACGACATCAGAATTATGAGTGTGGCAAGACGCCTGGATTTCAGTGTCCATATTGTCACTATAAATCAAAAAGAAAATGTTCCCTTCGCTCTCATTTTGTACATAAACATTCACAAAACGTTAAAAGCTCATTTAAGTTTTAATTGTGAATTTTTATTTTAAAATATGCAGAAAAAATAAAGGCATTTACTTATTTTTATTAAAGAAAAAAAATGTTGTTACTTATTTCATTAAAATATTTTCTATTTATTTTAATTTAATTTTTTTGACTGATTTTTTAATGTGAATAAAATATTAACATTAACAATTTTTTTTTATTATTCACATTCTAGTTCTCATTTTTTTTTTTATAAGGAGATTCATATATATATTTTTTATTATTATTTTTTCTATAGGCCTTTTGTACCGATGCATATTAGCCATGTCTCTATAACGATGTTATTTATAACATCCATGGGAGGGATAGTACTCCAAACGATATGAAATAAAACTCTCTCCCGGACGAGATTAGAGAGTCCATGCGACCAAAGCCCCCACGACCACCATGAACTCGAGAGAGAATCCTATTTCTCGAATTTACTTGGTGCTCAGAATAATTTAATACACGACTATTTCAGACCCTTTATTTATATTTCTTAAAATTAATTTCTTACTCTACAAGACGTAAATGTACCAGAAATATACGAAAACAAATGATAGATTTTACAAATTAGGTTAGTTAGAAATTAGTAGCGTTTATATAATATATATTATGTATATATATTTTTTTTAACTTGCTGAGAAAATGAAAGTTTATACTTTTTGAACGGTTGGTTTAGGTCAGGGAACTTTTTGAACTTGCATTTTGCACTGTTTATGCAATCATTTTATCAAATGCGGGGCCCTGACCTACATTTTATAAATCTATAAAAAAAGATGCAAAAAGTCCATAAAACAACCGGAGAATTTCTTAAATGGCGTCTATTCGTTGTATTATTTCTAAGGTAAATCCTGTTTGAAAAAAAAAAAAATAATGTCAGGCAGCTGCAACTTGCCAAAGTCGCCAAAACAGTCGCTACGGCCCTTGTAGAACCTGGGCCTCCACAACGATCTTCCGCCATTCTTCTCTACCCTCGGCCTCCCGTCTCCATCGTTCTGAGGTCGTCCTCCAGCCAACGTAAGCGGGGTCTACCTCTTCTTCTTTGTCCTCCCGGGTGTCCCTCCAGTATCCTCCTCGGCAATCTGTCTGGTTGCATCCTCTGTAAATGCCCCAACCATCGCAGCCGTCCCTGCTTCACTAAGGTCACCAGGTCCGGGCTCTTGTACAGGTCCCTCAGCTCCCCATTGGTCCCTATCCTCCATCTATCCGCCTCTGGGGTAGGGCCGTATATCTTCCTCAATACCTTCCTCTCCCACGTATTAAGTAAGACTTCGTCCCTCCTAGTGAGGACCCAGGTTTCACTCGCATATGTGACGACCGGTCTCAGGACTGTTTTATATATTGTTATTTTAGCGTCTCAGGACATCTACCGGTTACATAACCTTAGTAAGTCCGATGACTTCAACAATAATGATAGGAAAATTAAATGAAAATGAAATTTCTCGTTTAGTGTTAATTTTCAATTGGGACTGATATCTAGCTATCCGCACTTTTATTTTAATTTTTTTAATTATCGCTTTGCGCCGTTTCCAACTAGAATCTCAGAACGCTGCAAATCGATTAACTTCCAGTTCCATGGAATCCTAAAGACCAGGGTGTGCGCTATCTTGGAGTGCACTTTAAGACCCCTACCCTTGGTGAATAAAAAATACTTCCACAGTAGAGTCGGGCTCATGTCCACCAGAGCGACGAAAGAGTTCTCTGCTATTTGGCGATGTGACCTCGTAGTTAAAGCCCGGGCATGAGTCACAACTAACTAAATGTTAAACAAGTTCTTTGATTTTATAAGTATGTTATTATACCATGTTATTTCATTATTTTTATGTTGATTATATCCTCTGTAATGTATTTTTCATAAAATAATTTACGTACTTGTAGGCAAAGGATGGTATTCATGTGAATGTGGAAAGTCTTACGGTTATTTGAGAAGCCTTCAACGTCACAAGAGGTATGAGTGTGGGAAGATGCCCTCCTTTGATTGTCCATATTGTTATTATAAAGCCAAACTGAAATGTAATCTTCGTTCTCATGTTATACTTAAACATTCTGACAATTTGAGAGGACACGCTCTTGGGGATGTGAAAATATATAAGTCCTGAAGGAACTTGGGAAATTTTGAAAATTAAAATAGATTTTCATTTAAGTACTGTTCTCACAGCCCCAAGTAAAAGTAATCTTAATAAAAGTAACATTCATATTTTCTAAATTGAACTGATCTTAATTAATTCTCAGTGGCTACTTCTTATACATTTGTTCTTAATTACTCTTATGATTTGTGTTGTTTATATTGTTTCTGTTTTTTTTTTGTTAATTAAATTAATTATTTCGATTTTTTCCGTTTATTTGCTTTATTTAATTATCGATAATTTTGTTTGTGATAAATATTGAAATTATTATTTATATTTTAGTGAGATTTATTTTGTATTTATTAAAAATTTGTATGCAGAGCATGATGTTTCTTTTATTTTCAAATGTTAAGAACTTAGTTTAGTTTTTCAGCCAAATATATGTCGAAGAAAGGGAGGGGAAGACGACACATATCCAATTTTCAGGCGAAGAGTAGGAACAGAGACGTAGGGGTATACTCAAAAACCGTGAAGTATCAAGACGAAATTTTATACATGGGTCGATAACACGATAAGGATGAGTCCCGTCGATTTTTATCGAAATTAGCCGAATAGGAGGTAGGGAGAAGGCTCAATTGACAACAATTGTTGACAACCTTAATAATTGTCGATGTTACGAAATTATCAACTTCCAATTTAGTTTATTTCGAAGGAGAAAATATAGTCGAGTTGTCGTCCCCCAGCATCTCTTGTAGGTGTCTTATTTGGATCTCGATGGCCATTAGTACATCCCCATGTCCAGGGCACTCCTCCAAGATGTGGCTTGCTGTGAGTCTGGCCTTGACGGAACTGCATCAGGCACACCTGCATATTTCGCCTTTCCGAGCTTTTCCATTCGTCAATATTTTCTTTGATGGACCTCAGTTTATTTTCGACTGACATGTCAGTCCACTTCTTAGCCCAGGTTTGTTTTATTTTGTTACGTAGGCATTTCTTCAGGTTGAATGTTTGCGTCACAACCAGACTTGTTCTCCAGACAACCTTGTTTCCTTTGCAGCAGGCTTCAATACCCATATGTGAGGGGATCCAGAAAACATTTTTTATATATGAAATGAATGAAAAGTGAAAATAAATTGTATTATTCTGGGACAGAGGTCCCCTAAGAATAAATACATATAGAGTAAAGAACAGGAAACAATGGAATATAGTATCAGTATGACGTACAAATAAATAAATAAATAGATTAATAAATTAGTGATACAATGGAGAAAAACTAGGCAATTATAAATATAAATAAACAAAAGATTAACAGGAAAAAACATAAAATTAACAGCTTAATTATCATGAAAAATAAAAAATAAAAGTATCTACATAAATAAAAGAGAATATGTAAAAAAAAAAAAGAAAATATATTTAACTAATAAAAATATAAAATAGATAATAAAAATGGACAGAGCATAATACTATGATGGTTGATTATAAAAGAGAAGGGAGGATGCCCAGACTAGATTTAAAATAAAATTAATTTTAGACAGTAGGGGCTAGATAGAGAAGTGGGAGGAGAGAGAAGAAAAATAAACTAGTCAAAATAAAATATGATAAAAAATAAATAAATGCATGATAAAAATATATTAATGTGTAAAATGAACAAAAAAGGAATAATATTGATTATGATCGAATAATTTAGCAAATATGATAAAAATAATATAATAAAAATAGAGAATGACAAGAAAAAAGAATAAAAAATGGGATAAATAAATAAATTTAAAATTTCCTTGTTATGTTATTTAATAATAATGCAAAACCAACTAATTTGTTTGTTATACTCTGTTCAGGTCCTGAAGAAGAATATAAATATTTTCCGAAAAGTTGTACAAATATTCAGTTTTTTTTCTTTTTACGACAGAACCTCAATTTTCCTCAACATTATATATATATATATATTTTTTTTTTTCACAAGAATAAAAACGTTGACGTTTTCATGAAATTTTATTTTACTGACATTACATTATTATTATTTTTCAGAATTGTGGAAAAGTACGTGTTATAGTTGCCCTAACTGTAAAAAGTCATACAAATATCGAAGAAATTTGATGACCCATCAAAAAAATGAATGTGGGATAGAACCTAAGTATGAATGTCCCTATTGCCCACATAAGGCCAAACAGAAGGCTAACCTTAAAACTCACATTTTTACCAAACATGTCGGACGAAATTTTAATATTTGTTGATAGCTTATTTTTGAATTTTATTTATTGTTTTACTAATATTTATATGAAAAATTTTGATTTTGTTTTGAAATTTTTTAATCTGCCGGAGTAAAATGTGTTAAAGCTATGTGGTATTTTTTAATGAAGTCACACCTAAAAATGTTTAGTTCAAATAGTTCCTAGATTATCATTCTTTTTTATTCTTTTTTGAATATTGCAATTTCCCATTTTGAAAAAATGCATTCATTTTACATTTTTGTTAGATCTATATTTACTTGCCCAGCTATAAGAAGTATAGGGGAAGTTATGTAATCGGTCAACAATTCGATGCCGAGTTTTCAACGGAATTTTATTGCTTTTCCGGCCTATTGATTCCAAATATGAAAGAAAAATATCTATGAACATAACTCCCGATGGAATGACACGAAATTTTATATATGTGTGACCAAAACCTCAGCCAAATCGGCCAAAGAGGGTGGGGGAAACAACATTTAATATCTGAATTCAAAGTCTTCTATAAACACGACAGCTATTCATTTTCAGCGGAATCGGCAGAAGAGAAGGGGGCTCAACTCAAAAAACCCCAATAACTGATGTAATGAATGTATCGACATGAAATTTTATATTTTAAATGAGGTCATAACCTGTCAAATTTCAGCGATATCGACTGAAAGGAAGGGATGGTTCTGGGGAGGGGGCTCAATTCAATGACACCAATAACTGCCGATGTAATGAATTTATCGACACAAATAATATGATGATTTAGGAGCCCCTATGTAAGTTAACTATTGAATATTAGCGCAAACAGTCGTCTGGTTTCGTAGGGGGAACGAAAAGTTACAGGATTAATTCGTTTTGGGGAAGTACATCGCCGCTGATTCACTGACAACTTTTTTTTATATTTTACAATACCTTTTGACAATATTTAATTTTTTAATGAGTCTCATAAACAAAATCATATTTTGCTCAGGAATTATTGTTTTTTATTATTTTATGGAAGGAAGGCTTTAAGAACAGTCCCAAATGTAAATGACTTTTCACCACTTTAGCAAATATGGTAACTATTCGAATAAGGATCTATGACACATGATGGGAGAAGTCAACCAGCGCTGACTCTCCTTAGAAAATAGTAACAATTTTAATAGAAGATCTCGAGGCCACCTCCCATTCAAATGGCGTGGAGGATTGTCCGGATGGGATTGAGAGGATATGACTTGTGCAACTGGGTTAGGATGGAATGAAAGTTTATTGTGGAGAGTTAAGAATCGGGATTGGATTAGTTGCTGAACGATTGGGATGTTCAGGTCTTCAGGGAGTAATATATCGGTGCCAAAGGAGGGAGCATTTACAATTCGAGGACTTAGGACTGGAAAGCTTGCATTTTCAAAATTATTTTTTTCCGTGTCTAAATACTTATCAAGTCATAATATCCAATTATATTATATTTTTGTCTTTATAGTACATTTATGAGATCACAGTACAACATATACTGACTGACTGCACAAACTACACCATATAAGAAACAAAGAAACAAATGCAAACTACCGACTGACATGAGAAAACTACTCCAAACACCCAACGACGAATACAACGGACTCATCCAGTTCCTTTAAGACACAAACCTCCACGAGGACATTTAGACACAATAGTCGTCGCTAATGACACTGAAGTCGATGCGACGTTAAATAAAAACTAAAAAAATAAAAATAATAATATAAATAAAAAATATATATAATTCTAGAGGGCGCCGGTAGCTCAGTGGTATGCATGCTTGACTTCTGAGCTCAAGGTTGTGGGTTCGTAGCCCGGCCGAGGCCCTTAGTTTATTTTATCTGGGAGGTAAAATAAACTTAAGCACGCCGTCCTTCGGATGGGACGTTAAGCGATGGTCCCGAGCCTGTACGATGTCAGGTACTCGTTAAAGACCCCTGCCCTAGATTAATAAAAATTTAGGGTAGGCAAAATTTAGGACTCCCACAGTAGAGTCGGGCTCATGTCCACCAGAGTGACGAAAGAGCGCTCTGGTAGTAGGCGATATGAGCTCGTAGTTAAAGCCCGGGCATGAGTCATAAAACCTAACCTAACCTATATAATTCTAAAACTAACATTAATTAAAGGTGAAGTGATCCTCAATAAGATAAAAAGGGTTAGTTTTAATGAAAGTTATGTCTGAAGAACTTTTAATGAGAAATTGTTTTGGAGAAATATGGCTTCATGAAGGCCATTGTTGTTTGTTGTCGTACGCTCACAGTAAGTTATTTCCTTGGATTCTCACTTTTTATTTCCTATTTTCACATATCAGAACGTATATTTTTTTTTAAATTATATTTTAACAATTTGTTATTTGGTTTAAGGTGGAATAAGAAATTACCTGTGTCCGACTTGTGGAAGAGATTATAGTTACAAAAAGAATCTGAGACGTCACATGAGGTATGAATGTGGTCAAGAATCTCAGTTCCTGTGTCCTCACTGCCCACATCGGACAAAACGCAAGTCCTCCTTGAAGCTTCACGTACGACTCAAGCATTTTGCTAACCTTGCAAATGTAGATTTAGTCTCTCAGTTATCATTTGATAACACTGTGGAATGAACCTTTCTTTATGTATTTATGTATTTAACATTTTTGCAGAGAGATTGTGAAACACTTAATAAATTATAAAGAAAACACTAATGTTTTTTTTATTGACTATTTCACAAGATATATAAAATATATGGGTGTACTTTCGGTATTGCTACTATCTTCAGCCAGGACTTAAATACTAAATGGAAGTTCAACTATTTTTACAATCTAACCGGTAGGTAGGTACCCTTACTCAGCCCCCCATGGGGGTTTCCTATCCCTCCTGTACCGTTAATTCTTCAATATAACACATATTATGTATACCATATTGTTTCGGAGTTTTTGGGATTTCGATTTGGGACGGAGTTTCGTTTTTGATGTTTCACATATTTGAAGAATTAACGGTACAGGAGGGATAGGAAAAACCCCCATGGGGGGCTGAGTAAGGCCCCATTCACACGAGTGACTTTTGTCACGTAACATTTTGTCACTCTCCACCTTGAGTATTGAAGCCTAATGGTGGTGTACACACGAGGCGACGTGACAGCCGAGTGACTTTGTTGTGCTGACAAGTCACCTTGAGCAGGTGACTCGACGAAACAAAAAAGTCACTCCCGTCCTGTTCACATGCAAAGTGACAGTTGTCACCAAGGAAGGTTGTAATTTGGTTATATTGTTTTCTGTTGTTTGGAAAAAAACTTCAGTGTATGTGAAGAACATATACAAAACGAGGTATTAATTGAAGAAATAGAAAAACGGGCAGGGTGGAATAGACTATCGCATGTTTGTATCTTGAAGACATATCGCAGGGGTCAACACATTCAGCAAACTGTCAAAGCTTTCCAAACTCATTCTATAATATCCAAAAAATTTATTGGGATATCCCTTCAATTTCTCGTGCAAAGTATAAAATTTACCTTTTAAAAATCGTTCACAGAAAATTGGATGGACCCAGTATTTTTTTTTTTCTATTCTTTTTACGGTTTCTTATAACCAGAGCACAAATAGCTGCAACCTCGACGACATCCATTTTTAGACTGGTCTCAAGATTTTCTTTAAAGTCACCGTGACAGTCGTCTCACCGTGGGAATACCTCAATGTCACGGCGACATTTTCAGAAAAGTCACCGTGACAAAAGTCACTCGTCTGAATGAGGCCTAAGGGTACCTACCTACCGGTTAGATTGTAAAAATAGTTGAACTTCCATTTAGTACATATTTGTTAAGTCCTGGCTTACAGCCACAGTTTTCTTTATAATTTATGTATTTATATTTATCATTAAATTAAATTTTTGTATTTTTATTATTATATTAAATAGGTACTTTAAAAATAAGACAAAACGTATGTGTACTTTATTTTTTCCCGAAATTTTCTTGGTTGGGTTCGTCTTGTGTAACCTATATGTGAGACTCGGGTATAGCTTAACTGTTCGGTAAACTCTACCGAAAATATAAAGAGAAAAATCGTCGGTGAATCACCGGCTATGTACTTCCCCAGCAAGAATCAATCAATTATGTTTTCACTCTCCCTCCAAAGCCAATCGACTATTTGGGCTAGAACTCAATATTATATACCATCGTACACAGACCACTTGGACGACCTGACATACACCGTTTATTATATAGCAACTCTTTTCAATAATTTGCCCAAAGATATAAAACTAGGAATAGAAAACCAGAGATGTTCTCTGAGGAGGTATATGACTAGGGTCATGGAGTGGGTCACCGGACTGAGCTCGGATCAGGTTGAGTCCTTGTTAAGTTCTCTCTACTCTGACTAGCACGACGCTCTGTTCTGCTCTCTTCTCTCCCTGCCCTGCCCTGCCACGGTTCACATGTCTTGTCTCTCACTCGGTTAAAATTCAATGCCAGGTCACCGGGTTGTCAGGTTCATTCCATCACCACTTTATTATTCATCTACAGTAGAGTTCCGCTAATCCGGACTAGATGCGACCGGACCCAGTCCAGACCACCGGAATTCACTTTAAAATGCACATGATAAATATTTTAAAATATTAGCATTAATATTTAGCACGCCGTCTTCTTTGGCGGCACTTTTTCATCGTAGCCAACTGAGTAAGTCAAGTCAAACCCTCTCATTGAATTATTTTCGTACTTACCGCTCGCTAAATTAAATTTTTAGTTTACTAAATTTTAATTAGTTTTTTTAATCCCGTCACCGGATGTCTGGATAATCGGTGTCCGGATTAGCGGGACTCTACAGTATTTTTATTTTATTTTTCTTCTATATTACGAGAATATTTCTTATTTTAGTCACTTTTTCTCTTCTCATTTTTTTATTTTTACTAAAGATTCTATTTTTCTTTATTTTATTTTTTCTTTCTCTTTTTTTCTATTTCTTCTCTTCATTAGTTCTCTTTATTCTTAGGGATTCTTCTATCTTAATATGTAGTTTATTAATTTATCAAGTAACTGTCATGTCCATTCGTATTATTATTCTCATTATTATTGTTGATTATATCTAACTGTATATATATGTATTTACTATTTCTTCTATTGATATATGTCAAAGATAGAATGAATATGTTCAACTATTAACAGTGTTTGTACAGTCCTAGCTGACTGCTCCCCTCCCACACTCAGACTCCATATTCTGGGAGGAGGTAGCCTATTTATCATTTGTCCTTTTTTATAATGATTTAAAGACATTGAATAAAAAAATACATAAATAAAGAATAAATAAGTGAATCCTCACACTAAATTTTATTTTTAATATTGGCAGTTATTAGTGTATTTGAATGGTGCCCTCTTCTCTGGTTCCTACCTCCTCTGTAATAAAAGTGACGATACTCCCTTGAACCAGGATCGTAATGACCCTTCTACTAACGGACCTTCCATCTTCTCTTCCTTCCTACCCACAACTATTATTAGTTTTTCTTTCGTCTTTGTTCTTCTCAAATAATACAAAACGATGAACACTCCCATTAATCCCTACAGTTCAGGTCATTCCTGGTTCTTCTGGTCATAAAGGGATCCTTAGATCTTGAAAGTAACCTTAGAGGGATATTAGGTTAGGTTTTATGACTCATGCCCGGGCTTTAACTACGAGGTCATATCGCCTACTACCAGAGTGCTCTTTCGTCACTCTGGTGGACATGAGCCCAACTCTACTGTGGGAGTCCTAAATTTTACCTATCCTAAATTTTCTATTCAACTAGGTCAGGGGTCTTTAACGAGTACCTGACATCGTACAGGCTCGGGACCATCGCTTAACGTCCCATCCGAAGGACGAATTAAACTATTAACTTTTCGCTCCCCCTCCAAAACAAGTCTACCGTTTGCGCTAATATTCAATAATTGACTTACTTAGGGGCTCTTAAATACTTACACGAAATTTTAGTCCCCTTCCTTTTCGCCTTTCCTTCTACCAATTCCGCGCACAATTATTATGTGCCATCCTTATGTAGTTTTGAATTTAAATATTAAATTTCATGTCACTACATTCATTACAACGACTCGCACCAAATTTTGTGCCAATAAATTCCTTACATCAGCAGTTATTGCGGTTTTTGAATTGAGCCTCCTCTCCTGACGCCCTCCCCCTCCCCTTCGGCCTATATCGCTGAAATTTAACAGGTTATATCCTTATATTGGGCTTTAACTTCAAATATTTCATGTCGATAAATTCATTGCATCGGCAGTTATTAGGATATTTGAGTTGAGTTGGCAAGCATACAAATCCGTGAAATAAAGACCCCTACTTCACATTCGAATTTCTGACAGATTACTTAACTTCCCCTACACTTCATATAAGCTGGGGAATTAAAACTGAGTGTTCAGATATAATAACTTTGCACTTAATTTTGTATGTACTTTTTTATATGTATATATATACATATTAGTATTATTTCTATTTTTTTTAGAATACTTATTAATTTTTCATGGCATTAGCATTTTATTAATTGATTGTGGCATGTTTTCAGATTTAAATTTAAATAGACTGGGCAAACAAGCTGATATAAAATTTGAATGTGAATTTTGTGGTAGAGGTTATAAACACAAAAGAGGTCTGTTTAAACATCAGAAGTATGTGTGTGGAAAGCAGCCACAATTCTGCTGTAGCTTATGCCCTCAGAAGTTCAAACATAAGGGACATCTAAAGCGACATATGTTTTCAATTCATAGTCAGCCCATTTCAAATTGATTCATTCTAAAAATGTCCTTTGAGTTAAACTTATACACAATGTTATGAGAAATGTACATTTAATCAATAAAAAAAAAGGCTGTGAATATATTGAGTTTGTTAAGTAATTACGAAATGAACTATATATTGTATAAAGTGTATTTTTGCTACATTAGTAAATATATTGATTGTGTTGAAACGCAACCTAGTATGTCAGAAAAATTCGAAAATGGATTTTACTTCTCTCACTTGACAATGCATAGGGAAAGTTATGTAATTGGTCAGAAAATCGATTATTTTCAGCCTCAATTACATATTTTCTGACTCCTTGATTCCAAAAATGAAAAACATGTGTGTTTATGAACATGATCTACTCCAATGAATACATCGATACGAAATTTTATATTTGTGTTCAGAACCGCTAAGTATGACACATTGATTTTCGGTCAAATCGGTCGAAGGAAAGGGTAACGATTAGGAGGGACATAACACAAGAGCTCTTCAGCCAAATCGGTCGAAGGAAAGGATAACGATTAGGGGGGACATAACACAAGAGCTCATCAGCCAAATCGGTCGAAGGAAAGGATAACGATTAGGGGGGACATAACACAAGAGCTCATCAGCCAAATCGGTCGAAGGAAAGGGTAACGATTAGGGGGGACATAACACAAGAGCTCATCAGCTAAATCGGTCGAAGGAAAGGGTAACGATTAGGGGGGACATAACACAAGAGCTCATCAGCCAAATCGGTCGAAGGAAAGGGTAACGATTAGGGGGGACATAACACAAGAGCTCATCAGCCAAATCGGTCGAAGGAAAGGGTAACGATTAGGGGGGACATAACACAAGAGCTCATCAGCCAAATCGGTCGAAGGAAAGGGTAACGATTAGGGGGGACATAACACAAGAGCTCATCAGCCAAATCGGTCGAAGGAAAGGGTAACGATTAGGGGGGACATAACACAAGAGCTCATCAGCCAAATCGGTCGACAACTCGAAGAGAAGGGAGTGGGGGGACAACTCAAAAACTGTGTGGTGAAAATGTATCGACATGAAATTTAGTTTGCGGATTCAGAAGTCAACTATTTTGATTTTTAGCCAAAACAATAGATTGGTTTTAGAAAACAGAACAAGGTGGAAAGAAATATGGTTTTTGTGACTCAAGCCCGGGCTTTAACTACGAGGTCATATCGCCTACTACCAGAGCGCTCATTCTTTGCTCTCGTGGGAGTACAATGCGAATCCTAAATTATGCCTACCCAGGTTTATTTAACGAGTACCTGACATCGCTTAATCTCCCATTCTAATGCTTGAGGTTTTCTTACCCCGTAGATAAAATCCTAAGGGCCTCGTTCAGGTTTCGAACTTGGTATTTTAAGCACAATAGGCAAGTACGCTACCCATGAGCTAATAATATAAAAAAAAATCTCATTGAATCCTATCGGAATACTTTTTAATGTGACAAAGTATTTTAAAGAAACTTTTTATATTTTAATAAATAACGTTTTTGTAGGAGTTCGCGTTTCAACACCATCGATATATTGTTGATAATAGTTCATATTTTTTATAATATAAATCGAACTGAGAGCTATCTGTAATCTGAATTCGCTGCTGGAGCGGCTTATCCAAATACTTAAGTTTGGATTGTTAAGTCACACTTGATTCATTACGATGTAAATACAGTATGTAAATAAATTTACGTATTATTAAATTAACATTTTTTTTCTCTTTTTAATCCTGATTTTGGCTACGGAAAAGATCGCATATAATTTGCGTGTAATTTCTCTCAGTGTCCATCATCTCAATCTGGTTTTATAATTAATAGTTAAAATTTAAATCCCTTAAAATATATCAACCAACTTTTTTTTTTCTCTCCATCGAATATGTCGAACCAACAACATCCAAATTGATAATATCGATACCCCCTGGAATATTTCACTACAAGATCTAAATATCTCGGCCTACACATGGACACAAAACTTACATGGCACACCCACATCTCAACAAAACAAGCATACAAAAGACACAGCATTGTGCACTCATTAACCACAACATGCCACTACACCCAAATTGCTCCAAAATCTTGTCCACATCACTATTAAGCGCATCATTAACATATCCTGGAATTCATGTGGCCGGACATTAGGAAGAGGATTGCGATATATTTTTTTAAAATTTTATATTTAACTAAATATATACACTATATAACAAAAAAATGTGATATATGAATAAATAAAATGTCTTGGATATTAAAAAATAAATAAAAACTTCCCCTTCGATTTTTATTAATCTAAAAAATAAAAATTAATAGAAACAGCGTCAGGCGGAACAAAAATAGCAAATTTGGCTTAAATTTCTAACGCTACTATATCGATATGTTAAGGAGAGGAGGGTTGAATCGTTTTGTTATAAATTTGACTCTATAAGCTATCTAATGACGTATTATTTATTAAATTACGATTATTAGTTTCCAAGATATAAGCTTTCAAAGTGTGACATGTTTTCATTGCATCCGTTAATTATTATGTCTCATGCCCGGGCTTCAACTACAAGATCATATCGCCTACTACTAGAGGGCTCTTTCGTCGCTCTGGTGGATATGAGCCCGACACTACTAGTCCTAAATTTAATCTACTCAGGTTTTGTTACCTAGGGTAAGGGGTCTTTAACTAAGGTCCGTGTTTTGAACCCGCGATCTTGAACTCAGTAGGCTAACAGGCTACCGGTGCTCGAGCATCTGTGCTCCCAATGTTATTCAGCGCGGGAATGACGAAGTTTTACTTCAAAGACATGTAAATTGTGTAGACGGTATGACAGTGTTCTTCAGTTCTTTAACAAGAGATGATAAGACCTCGTGGCTGTATGGACACCATATTCAGAAAAGGTGAGAAAATATAGAAATTTTTAAGGTTTCTTTAGGTCAAAGATAATTTTTTTAAGAATTTCTATTATATGTAAAAGTGCAACAGGTTTTCTTAGGTTTAAATTTTTATTCACCTAGTTTAGGGGTCTTTAAACGAGAATCTGACATTGTACAAGCTTGGTCCCATCGTCCCATCCGAAGGACGGCGTGCTCAAGGATTTTTCACCTACCAGATAAAAAACATAAGGGCCTCGTCCGGGTTTGGAATGAGAAGGAAGGATTTTATAGTTAAGCATCATTTTATTACGCTCTGGTTATTTGTATTAATTTATTTTTTTTATTCACATTTATTTATACAGATTCTTCTTTACATACTTTCTTATATTTACATAGATACTTTTTTTTTTTCATAATTAAGCTGTTAATTTTATGCTTTTTCATGTTAATTATTTATAAGTTCTCACAATTGACTAGTTTTTCTTCACTGAAGCACTAGTTTATTTAATTTTGGTTAGGTTAGGCTTTAACTACGAGGTCATATCGCCCTACTACCAGAGCGCTCTTTCGTCACTCTGGTGGACATAAGCCCGACTCTACTTTTGGAGTCCTAAATTTTGCCTACCCTAAATTTTTATTCATTTAGGTTAGGGGTCTTTAACGAGTACCTGACATCGTACAGGCTCGGGACCATCGCTTAACGTCCCATCCGATGGACGGCGTGCTTGAGTTTATTTTACCTCCCAGATAAAATAAACTAAGGGCCTCGGTCGGGTTACGAACCCACGACCTTGAGCTCAGAAGTCAAGCACGCATACCACTGAGCTACCGGCGCCCTCTTATTTACTTTTGTATTTATTCTTTGTACGTCGTAGTGATACCTTTTTTCATTGTTTCCCCCATTCATCATCCCCCGTCTCAAATTAATTACATATTGGCGTTACTAGAATAAGAAAGACTCATAGAATTACAGTGTACAATGAAACAAAGAAAACTGAGAGGGGGGGGGGGGGGGGGGGGGGGGAGATTTTTTCAGAACAAAAGTGGTTGGTATAAGGAATTCCCTTGAAATGAAGTGGTCGGAAGTACCTAGGTAGGTAAAATGGAGCTTCCACGTTAGGGAAGGCGGAGAAGAAGAAATCTGACACAAAAGGAAGCTCTGGAGATGTTTGAAAGTTATGGCCGTATCACATTTTTTTTTTTTTTTTTTTTTTTTTAATATTATTTATTTAATCTAATTAAAATTGTCATTTCAGATATGTGGAAGCAGTTTCAAGGAATGGTGGAGATGGAAGAAAAGAAATTTGAATGTGATGTGTGTGGGAGACGTTACAAAACAAAACGTGCTCTCAATGCTCACCAAAAATACGAGTGCGGTAAAGAGCCCCAGTTTCAGTGTCCTCATTGTCCGTATAAGGCCAAGCTTAAAGGTCATCTGAAAAAGCACGTTGGTTTAGTTCACTTGTTCTCTAAATAACTCTCATCAATTAAACAAATTTATATAAAATTAAATTATATTTCATTATTAACCTTGTATATATTTTTTACCCTTGTTATTATTCTTTTACGTCTCTAGCTATACAATGAATATGGGAAGTTATGTAGTCGGTCAGAATATAAGAATATGGGAAGTTATATAATCGGTCAGAATATAAGAATATGAAAAGTTTTGTTATCGTTCAGAATATAAAGATATGGGAAGTTATGTAATCGGTCAGAATATAAGAAAATGTGAAGTTACGTAATCGGTCAGAAATTCATGTTTTCCAACCCTCTAATTCAAAAAATTATAAATAAAAAAGTATGTGTGTCTAGGAACACGATAAGTCCCGATAGAATGAATGTATCTACACGAAATTTTATATGTGTATCCAGAACCCTCTGAGTACGACAGATATTAATTTTCCGTGGAATCAGCTAAATGGAAGGTGAATCAGAGAGGAGACTCGACTCAAAATACCCTAATAACGGTCGATGTAATGAATGTATTGACACACAATTTAGTATTCAGAATCCTTTGAGAGCGACAACTTAATTGAATAATTCGTCTCGGGGAAGTACATATTGCACGTTACTCAATGACGTATACACTGACAACTTTTTTTTCCTTTTTTACTTCATTGTTATTGTTATTTCCCATTGTTAATTTCGTTTTAGTTTATATTTTTAACTTCTTTTATTTTGTATCTTCACTGAGGGGGTTGTGTAGTCTAATCTGAATAATATATTATATATTATCTTTTATTATTGTGTATTGTATATATTTTTTTTAGATACGTTTACCATTCAATTTGGAACATCAAGATATATCTGTGATGTGTGTCATAAACAATATAAGTTGAAACAAGGACTGGCACAACACAAGAGGTACGAGTGTGGTATTGAACCTCAGTTTCAGTGTCCACAATGTCCTTACAGAGCTCGAAGAAAGGACACTTTGAAATCTCATCAGATATTCAAACATATCGAGTTTTAATAATCTTTTAAGCATATCGATTTATAATAGATTTTTTCTGTATTTTTTTTTAATTTAATATTTTGATGAATATATTCTCTAGTCTTCACTAATTTAGAAAAATTATGTAAAACAAATCAGGAACTTATACGTTATTTAAGTTGTTGGACAATTATCGCTTCTTAAATTGTATTCCATTTATGTTTTTATTGTTTTTTACTGAATAATAATAGTTTGTTTGAAGTGGCCACCAGTGGTTCTCTAAAAAGTAGTCAACCTAGATTGGTGACCAATATACCTTTTATTATAACGGGTATAAGGTTGTTTTATTATGAAGTGTATAAGATTGTATGTATATAGTTGTGTAAGTTTTGTATCTCACCGTTCTTGAAAAAGTAGCCAATCTACATTAGTGACCAATATACTTTTCATTATCAGTAGTTATTGTGACTCATGTCCGGTCTTTAACCCAGAGGTCATACAGTTTACTATCAGATCGCTCTGGTGGACCCGACTCTATTGTGATAGATCTAAATTTTGTCTATCTAGGTTCAATTATCTAGTATAGGGGTCTTCAAAGAGTACCTGACAACTTACAACATGTATGTAACGTTTGTACCTCACCGAATTGTGTTTCGTACATTGGGGAAATAAGTGTGGTTATTTTCCACCTCAAAGATACCAGTTGTTTCTTTTTGTCAATGTCGCAAGAAACGAATGTTTCAATCTACAGTAGAGTCCCGCTAATCCGGACTAGATATGACCGGACCCCGTCCGGATTACCAAAAGTCCGGATAAAATGGAATTTGCAGTAAAATGCACATGATAAATATTTTAGCGACTTTTTTTTTTTTCTCATAAATACACCTTTACCTTCAGCTTAATTTTATTTTCAATACTACATAATGTATATGTATGTAGATCTAAGTTTTCGACATACGAACTGAGATGGGGTTTACAAAACAAAACATTTTTATGATTAAAACTCAAAATGTATTTATTGTTCAGTACTACTGTACAAAACAAACCACGGTACATTAATGTTAAAATGTAAGAATTAAGAATTTCAAAAACGAAGTATGAAAACGTTAAATGTTGAACAGGACTATAAAATAAAACAATGTACAGTACGTAATGAAAACAAGAATAATATTTTTAGACTCACTGAAAAACGTCCGTAATGTTTTTTTGCTTTAAAGAAGACCGACGTCGTTTTGCCGTACGATCTTGTAGGCTTCTCAAGGTCAGTAGTCAAACCCTCTCTTTGAATTATTTTCGTACTTACCGCTCGCTAAATTAAATTTTTAGTTTTTTAAGTCTAAATTATTTTTTTTTAATCCCGTCCGGATTAGCGGGTCTCTACTGTAGTTGTATGTCGCCGATCTTGCGACATACTTTTGTCGTTTTTTGTGTGTATGTTGTTGCCTTTTTTGCCTACTTTTTGCTTACTGAGCTCAAGCTCACGGGTTCGAAACCCAGCCGAGTCTCTTAGTTTTTTTTTTTTTATCTGGGAGATTAAAAACAATGAGCACGCCGTCCTTCGGATGGGACGTTAAACAATGGTCCCGAGCCTGTGCAATGTCAGGTACTCATTAAAGACCCTTACCCTAAATGAATAAACTTAGGTAGGCAAAATTTAGGACTCCCATTGTAGAGTCGGGCTCATCTCCACCAGAGTGACGAAAAAGCGCTCTGGTAAAAGGCGGTACGACCTCGCAGTTAAAAAGCCCGGGCATGAGTCATAATAACTAACTACCCTAAGGAATAAAATATTGAATCTCCCGTCACTATTTTTATTGAAACAGTACAGATATGATGAAAGTAAAAAGAAATAATACCGATCTACTAACATTTACCGCAACATATACAAAGCTCTAACCGTTATTCTGTAAGAAGTTCGAGTGTGAAGTTTGTCACAGTATAAAATGTATTCATGTATAAAATGAAAAAAGGACTTCTTCAACATCAGAAGTACGAATGTGGAATAGAACCAAATTTTTTTTGTCCTCAATGTCCTTACAGAGTCAAATATAAAGGACATCTTAAGAAGCATGTTTTTTTAAAGCATTTTGGCAAATGAATTATTTTTGTTTGTAAATAATTTCGAAATTTTTTTCAATGAAATAAGAGAAAATGTACAATAGATCTATAGATCCGGGGCCTTAGCCTCTTTGACTGGAGAGAGACCTGACAGGCTGTCTCTGTGGGCTTCCCGAGTCAGGTTTTTCTTTATACTCCTGTCAAGTCCGGTCCTGGAGGTTGTTGTTATGACAGTTTCTCAACTTAGAAACAGGTCTTTAGTAGAATCTTCCTCAATTCTCCTACTGCATATAGCATCATTTCCCCTATTTTGCATTATCCATTCAAATTGCGGTAATTTTATTGAGATAATAATTGACGTTATACATCATGTACTTACTTTAAATTGTTATATTTCATATGCAATTCTGTATTAAAAAAAAAAAAATATTATAATGTATATATAAAATATAAATATATATATATAATTAAAAAATGTATTATAATGTATACCTACTATTACATATACCTATACAGTAGAACCTCGATCATCCAGGGTAATGGGGGGGAGAGGTCGCACGGATAAAAGAAAACTTTTCCTTAAATATATAATTGACAACCTGTGATTTTCCTTACTTCAGTTCTAAGTGTTTTTTTTTTTTTCTAAAGGCATGTCAACCATATTGGTTATGAGTGCCTAGGTACTGTAAAACGGATCCCCGGGGGAGGCGAAGGGGGGAGCCAGTCGGAAACCCAGCCCAGGACCCGGGGGCACCCTGTGGGCGCCCCAACCAGACCAAGGGATAAAGAATTCATACCAAATCATTCCTAGAACATTTTATTGAAGGTGCAGCTGCATTTTTTTTTTTTCGGAAGTATCTAGCTGAGGGTCCCTGTCTCTACTCTCTACTCTGTCTCTAAGTTTCTAGGAACCTATACTTACTGCTTACACACCACGGTTAATCGCGAACACGGATAATCAAGGTTCTACTGTAATGTTTTTAATATGTATATTATATATAGTAGTGATTCATCAACAATAATGTCGGCATAGTTAACTGTGTATTATTTAAATTAGAACAAAAAAAAAAATAGCGATAAGAATAATTCAAGAATATATGGAAAATACTGAATAAAAACCTTATCTAAAAACGTTTTATTGGATAAATTGCTTAGTCTGTTGTACCCAAGGGCGTAGCTTCAATTTGTATAGTTCATGTTTTATGTAGTTTTACTTCTCCATATATATGAAGTATAGGGGAAGTTATGTAACCTGTCAAAAATGAGAGTTTTCAACGGAATTTAATGTTTTCTGACCCCTATGTTTAAAAAAGAAAACAAATGTCTGTGTGTGTGTGTGTGTGTGTGTGTGTGAACTCCCGTTAGGATGAATGTATCGATACGAAATTTTATATGTGTATCTATAACCCTCTAAGGACGACACCTATTGATTTTCAGCCAAATCGGCCAAAGGGGAGGGGGTGATCAGGGGAGAGGCTTGACATAAAAACTCCAATAACTGCCGTTGCAATGAATGTTTCGACATGAAATTTCATATGTCGATTGAAAGCCCTTTAAGGATGACACCTATTAATTTTCCCCGGAATATGCTGAAGGGGGGGGGGGGGGGGGGGGGGGGTCAGAGGGGGCTCAACTCAAAAATCTCAATAACTGCCGATGTAATGAATGACATAAAATTTTATATTCAAATTTAATCTTAAAGATGTCACCTTTTAATTTTGGGCGAAATTGGGAGGGCGGAAGGGGGCTGGATTTGAACACCATAATAACTGCAGATGTAATGAATTTATTGTCACAAAATTTAGTAGGAGGATTCAGAAGATACTATATGACAAATATTGAGATTTAGTACAAACAGCTAATTTGCTTTAAAGGGAAAGCGAAATCGTCAACGACGACTTCTTTTAGCTGTAACAGCATAATGTGTTGTAGGTACCTAGCTGTAATATAGCATAATGTGTTGTAGGTACCTAGCTGTAATATAGCATAATGTGTTGTAGGTACCTAGCTGTAATATAGCATAATGTGTTGTAGGTAGCTGTAATATAGCATAATGTGTTGTAGGTAGCTGTAATATAGCATAATGTGTTGTAGGTAGGTACTAGATGATAAATATATAAAAAATTTGACAACTGGAATTGTCATTCCTTTGGAGAATTAACATTTTTTTTATAGCTTTAACATTTTTTGTTTTCCAGCTGTTCGAGATTTTATGTAATCCGTCAGAAATATGTTGTTTTTTCCCCTAATTTTGAAAATGAAAAAAATAATATTAGTCTGATTTGATGTCTTTGAACACGTTTACTCCCGATAGAATGAATATATCGACACGACATTTTATATATGTGTCCAGAACTCCATATGGACGACAGCTATTGATTTTCAGCCAAATTGACCAAAGAGAAAGGAGGTATTAGATGGAAGGCGAAGCACAAAAACATTAATAACTGCCGTTGTACTGAATGTATCGACATAAAATTTGGTATGTGCATTCAGGAGCCTTTATGTAAGGCTAATATTGATTTTTAGGTTTTGAAGAAGGTGCGCAAACTTTATCGTTCTTATGTACATTGACTTTTCAATTTCTATTTTTAAATGAAAATCAATTTTGAACATTTTTTATCACCAAAAATGTTCATTGTTTACAACTTCAGGTTATCATCTATGATTCTAATATATTTATAGGTTGTCGAAAAAGTTTATTAATTTCCTCTTTGATCATTAATAGTAACTCAAAATAATTATTGTTTTAGATTTACCTAAGTACATTGATGAAAAATTTGTATGTGAAGTTTGTCACAGAGCGTATAAAATGAAGAAGGGACTCCTTCAACATCAGAAGTACGAATGTGGGAAAGAGCCTAACTTCTGTTGTCCGCATTGTCCGTATAGAGCGAAACGCAAGGAGCATCTTAAGAAACATGTGGTTTTGAAACATTTTGTCAATGTAAACATTGAAAATTTGGTGTAAATTTGGTCTGTAAACAAATATTGTTTACTTCCTCATATTTTAGTATAAGAATGTCCGTATAAGGTCAGAAAATTGTTGTTGTTTTAACCGGAAATTCATATTTCTCCGAACCACTGGTTCAAAAATTGAAAAAAAAGTGTCGGTGAATCATCGACATCTTTCCCAGCACAAATTAATTGTTTTTTGTATATAATCTAAGGGGTTAGTTCCGCCTGTAAATATATTACTGTTGTCATACCTTTCGGTGGAAACCGTCGTCACTGGCTACTGTTAATGTTGTTCTGAGGTTACTCCGTGTTTGTTTTTTTATAATGGTTCATTTCAGGTAATTGGTTTATCTCTGTGGTCCGTAGGTAGTCTATTTGTCTATGAGTTCCATCTCAGCTAGTCTGTTTAAAGGTCTAAGTTGGTGGAGCGATGTCTGTATGTGTATATATATCAATGTCTCATGCACCCGCTTCAACTTCGACCTGTAAACAGTCTATCTGAGACCAAACTCATAGACGAACAAACTTCCTGAGACGGACCATTATGACAACAAACACGGACTAACCTCAGTACAACATTAACAGTGGCTTGAAGACGATGTTGTCTTCACATCGAAAGAGCTCGCCCACAGTACTCGACCAGCAGCCAGTGACGACTGTTTCCACCGAAAGGTATAACAACATTGATTGTTTTTCGGTTTCTCTCAACTGTTTTGGCTAAAAAACAATCCTTGCATTATACAGAAACTTTTGAATCCTCATTCTAAATTTTGTTTCGATACATTCATTAAATGAGCTCATGCTTTTTGAGTTGAGCCCCTCGACACACAAATTATTATTAGTTGTTCTAATCGTGTTTTAAACTTACAACATTTCATATCGATACATTCATATTATCGGGAGTTACCGTGTTGACAACAATGTTTTTTTCTCATTTTACATCAGTGATGAAATCAGTGGGTCTGAAAACATGAAGTTCCGGGGGGTCAACATCAAATTTCTGATTGATTACTTAACTTCCTCCATACCTACTATATGCTATATACTAGCTGAGGAAGTAAGATTCCTGTCTATCTCTGAGTATGTGAATACAATAACTCCCTGCAGAATGAATATATGATATAATCCCAGAATAACGACACTAATATAATATTATTAACTTTGAACATTTCATGTAATATGTCTGTAAATAAATATTTTTTAATTTCTTATATCTTAATTGTAATGAAGCAATGTAATCAAACGAAAATTTTAGATAGAGTTTTCAATTAAATTTTTAACTCAGAAACGATTGTACCAATAAAACCTTAAATTTTAGGTGAATACGTCACATGGGCTAATATACAGGGTGGCCCAGGTAAGCGGGCCACAAGTGAAATAACTCCTAAACGGTTACAGATATCAAAATTGTGCAGAGGACGAAAGTTGTAGCACTCGCCGAGAGCTATAGTATGGCGTCCTCGAAAAGACATAAATGACCCTTTTAATGGCTCAAACAGCCCTTCGAAGGGCGGGGTTCCCTTTTGACCCTTAAGTTTCATTACATTTTATTAAAGTACTAAAGAAACAAGGAAGAACTGTGCAAACAGATTTTTGATACCTCAAGTCGTTCTCGAAAAAAAACCGTTTAAAGTTGCACGTTTTTCTTATTCTGAAGTTATTAAATTCCACTAACTTCCAGAATAAGAAAAACGTGCAACTTTAAAAATTTTTTTCCAAGAACTACTTGACGTATCAAAAATCTGTTTGCACAGTTCTTCCTTGTTTCTTTAGTACTTTAATAAAATGTAATGAAACTTGAGGGTCAAAAGGGAACCCCGCCCTTCGAAGGGCTGTTTGAGCCATTAAAAGGGCCATTTATGTCTTTTCTATAGCTCTCGGCGAGTGCTACAACTTTAGTCCTATGCACAATTTTGATATCTCTAACCGTTTAGGAGTTATTTCACTTGTGGCCCGCTTATCTGGGCCACCCTGTATAGATTAGATCGTGGGTAAAATCGGAGGAAAATTGTGGCCACTTTACTTCGGCGCTTCAATGAAAATTGTATAGAAAACTGAAAGAGCACATTTATATAGAATAAATATTTTTTCTTTTTATATAAAAAGAGCCTACAACCTGTCGACTTTCATTTATTCCCGTTGCGTTGTAAAATTAATTCATTTAACTAATAATTTTTATGTTTCTTTTATATTCATCTTCAAGCTTATGAAATTTCCCTTAATAGAAATAAAAGACGTTGTCTTCCCACTGTTTTATTTATACCAGAACCGGTTTTCGACGCAACAGCGTCATCATCAGTGGTTCATCCCACCCACACAGCACAGCGGTTGGAAGATAACTGGCCAGTGCCACACTGTGCTGTGTGGGTGGGATGAACAACTGATGATGACGCTGTTGCGTCGAAAACCGGTTCTGGTATAAATAAAACAGTGGGAAGACAACGTCTTTTATTTCCATTAGAAATCTCGTCCCACAACATCTTACTATCACATATAAATTTCCTTTCTTCTCGATATCTTCTTTATTTCTTGTTTCACTATTTTGGGTTCATTATGAATGTTCAAAATTTTTATTGATAATCCTTACTGGTGATATTTCATTATTTCTATTGTGTTTGACTTTCGAAATTTGGTTTTGTCTTATTTACTTTTCATTTTGTTGATTTTACTATTATTTCCTGGTATTTAAATTTTGTCTGGATGTTTTTTTTTATTTTTCTAAATGTGTTGATGGGAAAATCTTGCTTCGTCACCAGTTGCCATGGTGACCATGTTTATATTACAGGGCTAATATGGCCACTTTACTTCAGCGCTTCAATGAAAACTGTAGAGAAAACTGAACGAGCACATTTATATAGAATAAATATTTTTTCGAAGGCCGCTTGATGCGTGCCAATAAATGCATAAACCAAATTAGTTGACGTAACAATAAATTTAAATAAAAAAAATGTGTGTGTGCGCAGTTAGTACAAACGTTTGAAGTGTAACTTCCGTACCTAACTCTTCAGTTTCTCTTTGTGCTTATAAACTATATTTTTGTTTTAACTATTTTTATGAACAATGGTACAGGGTAGAAAATAATTTAATTTAGGACATTTTTTTAATCATTTAATATGTTGGTAAAATTTTTATTTACAGTTAAGTTTACATTAATTTATTAACTTATAGATATTGTCTTAAAGATATTATTATAAATATGATATAGATTAACTTATTGATAAATTAAGTGTTTTGTACATTTGATTCCGATGATGGAACATAATTTTCGTGTGTAACGCATGACACGATGGGCTTATGATAACTAAAGTAAATGCGATTATCGTAAAATTGTTTTCGGAATTGTAGAATACAATAACGGTTATAAAACAAAAATCAACTACTTCATCTCCATTTCTCTTGTTTTTTTTTTTCATTGTATTGTGTACATTTTATGCGATGCACAATAAGTAAATTAAAAGCGTTGCACATTAAAAAAAAAAAAAAATGCATTAATTCAAACACAAACGGATAAGAAATACACGTGTTGTATTAAACCATCACAAATGAAAGGTAAAAGCATCAAAAGTGGAAGGTGCGCATAAGTATGCGCAGTCTGCTCATTGGGTGACAAGAATGTTACGATTTTTCGTTTGTTTTTTGGAGAGGGGGAAACGCTGCATCTACCTCAAAACGTCCTGCTATAACTATTTGTAACGAAGTTACACTTCAAAAATTAGATAAATCCTAAAATGGCCTACAAAAACACTTGATTGTGATCATTTTAATAGAATGTACAAGATACCTTTAACTCATTCGAATTTTTTATTAATATTTTTTGTAGTAATTAAAAACAATTACTGTTTTAGATTTACCTAACATTTCTTATAAAAAGTTCGAGTGTGAAGTTTGTCACCGACAATATAAGCAAAAAACAGGTCTTCTTCAACATCAGAAGTACGAATGTGGAAAGGAACCTAACTTCTTTTGTCCTCATTGTCCTTACAGAGCCAAATACAAAGGACATCTGAAAAAACATGTTTTTTTAAAACATGTTGACAAAGTAAATGTTGATCAATTCTATTAATATTTTGTAAATTTTTGTAAACGTATATATTTAAATAAACATAATTTTTATATTTATTTTTATGTCATTTTTGTTTCATTTTATTCGTTGTACCCATTTTTTTTTTTTTTTTTTGACGTTTGGTTGATTTGGGACATAACTGTTTATCCTATGGAAAAATTGGTTCTTACAAAAAATGTTCCCCATTAAATTTCCGACTATCAAAATGCCCTCAGGTTTGAGATGACCAATAAATACCAACAAAGTACTATCACTCGAAAGAATGCACGATAAACTTCTGTAGAAAATATAATGTTTAAATTGTGACTCATAGCAACGAATTTAAAATGTGTTTTTATTATTGGTAGTTTTTGGCTTTGCGAAGTGTTGGGGGAGTTACGTAATCGGTCAAAAATTCGATGCGCAGTTTTGAACGAAATTTCATGTTTTCCGACAGGCAATTTCCAAATATGAAAAAAAAAATCATGTCTGTCAGTATGTGCTTGTGAACATGATATCTCTCGATAGAATGAATGTATTAACATGAAATTATATATGTGAATCCAGAACCCTCCAACGACGACACCTTTTGGTTTTCAGCCAAATGGACTAAGGGGAAGGGGGGATTAGGGTGACCTTAGTACAGGAACTCTATTAACTACTGTAATGAATGCAACGACTCAAAATTTCATATGTAAATTCAATACCTAATAAGGGCGACACTTATTAATTTTCAGCGGAATCGGCTGAAGGGATGCGGGGGGGAGAGGCTCAATTCAAAAATCCTATTAACTTCGGATGTTATGAATTTATCGTCACAAAATTTAGTATGAGGATGTAGGAGACCCTATATAAATCATATATCGATATTAGCGATAATGGTCGACTGGTTTTGGAGAGTTAACGAAACGTTAATTGATTGATTCGTACTGGGGGACATTATCGGTGATTGACAACTTTTTTTTTTATTAGAAAAAAATGGAAAAATAAAAGATATGGGACGTGTTCTTATACCAATCACTTCATTACATATCAAATCCATATCATCTTGACATTACTGGATTTAAAAAAAGGTATCTGTAAAAGACGTGGTTGGTATAAGAAAATCCTGTTGTAGCCACATGTTTGAATACTAACAGCTATTTGTTTTAGATTTACCTGACTCTTCTAAGAAGTTCGTGTGCGAAGTTTGTAACAGACAATATAAGCAAAAAACAGGTCTTGTTCAGCATCAAAGATACGATTGTGGCAAGGAACCTAACTTCTTCTGTCCTCATTGTCCTTACAAAGCGAAACACAAGGGAAGTGTTAAGAAACATATTTATTTGAAGCACTTTTTTACCCAATGACTTTTTTTTATAAGTAAAGTTGTGTTAATAAAAAATATATTTTCATTTTTTATTATTTTTTAATTATTTTCATGTTGTAGGTAGGTATATGGCATTAACCCCGTCCAAAGGTGTGGTTTATGTGATTGATCTGTGCGTTTGGTTGTTTGTACGCTCTTGAACGGTTCAACCGGTTTTCATCTGATTGTAGATTCTCCAGATGGGGTTTTAGCATAACGATAAGCGTTTTAAAATGACTCGGAACCCATTTATTTTTAATATAGTATACTACTGAGAGACTCATAAAGTTAGCTATTATGACTCATGACCGGTCTCTACTACCAGATTGACAGGAGCCCGGCCCTACTGTGGGAATCATAAACTTTGCCTACCCAGGTTTATTCATCTAGAGTAGGTATCTTTAATGACTACCGTACATCGTACGGGCTCGGGACCATCGCTTAACGTCCCATCGGAAGGACGATATACTCAATGTTTTTTTCACCTCCCAGATAAAAAAAAAACACTTGAGGGCCTCGACCGAGTTTCGAACTCTCGATCTTGAGCTCAGTAAGCAAGCACGCTACATACCGGCGCCCTAGCTTTTGTATATTTTAAACCTTGGTTTATTACATTATGTTACTTAATTTCTTTACCATAGTAAATATATATTAATTTATTGTAACAAAAAGTAATTATTTTTTTAGATGATGTAAATAAAAAGTTCGTGTGCGAAGTTTGTAAGAGACAATATAAGCAAAAAACAGGTCTACTTCAACATCAAAGATACGAATGTGGAAAAGAACCTAACTTCTTTTGTCCTCATTGTCCTTACAGAGCCAAACATAAAGGAAGTGTTAAGACACATATTTTTTTAAGGCACTTTTCATCGTAGATCATCTTTTGTTCACTAATTCTTAACTGAAATATTTTTAATACAGTTCAAATTATTTATTTTAAGAATAGTAAAAGTACCCTATTTATAAATTAATTTAATGCTCTAAATTATGTATTATATTGAATACATAGTATATTTTCGGCGGATAGATTTGTGCGGAATGAACCTCTATGCATCTTTTAACATCAGTGTGGCTACCTAGCCTATAATTCATGACCCTTGCCTCTTGGCGTAGAGCTAAGAAGAGAAAACGAGTGGGTGACAAGAGGGTAGGATGCACAGTGACCGAGGATTATCCCCACTACCACACCCTGTCTCTCTCATTGTTAAAATGTCATATAAGTCTTGTTTTTCTATTGTTTAGATAATAATTGCAACAGTCCTCATGCGTATTGTCGTCTATCCGTTGTGGTTATAAAGTCAAGATTTGTATTTATTTTTTACTTTAAGACATGTAATCTTATACAGAGGGACTCTTAGAGTAGAGATAAGAAAATAAAACAGTGATCTAGGATTATCCCCACTACCACACTCCGCCACACCCTGTCATACAGTTTTCTTGTTGAAACAATTTTCAATTGTTTGATAATAGTTGTAACAGCCTCATGTATACAGTCTTCGATTCGTTGTGGTTATAAAGCTAAGATTTGTATTTATTTTTTACTTTAAAACATGTATTCCTGAAAAGACGGGGTCCTTACTTTATTTCTAAAATCGGATACTTATATATGTTTATACATTTCTTATTATTTATATTTTTCATTGTAATGTAAAATAATGCATATTTTTTTTAGATGTACATAATGTTAATGGAAAAAAATTCAACTGTGAAACTTGCCAGAAACAATATTCACGAAAAAGTGGTCTCAGTCAGCATCAAAAATACGAATGCGGAAAAGAACCAAATTACTTTTGTCCTCATTGTCCTTACAAAGCCAAACACAAAGGAAGTGTCAAGAAACATGTTTACTTGAAGCACATCAATACTACTGAACTTATTCCATAGATATATTTTTTAAATTAAGTAATATTGTTTGAACAGTGTAATTATTATATTGTCATTCATATTTATATTAATTGGAATTGAAATGCTTAAGTCGTTGAGAGGAAAACCTATGCAGATAGGAGGAAATTAGACTTAGTTACAGTGCAAATGATTCATTGTTATAATTAAGTTGAGTTTGATCTAATTGGTTATAAAATAAATAAAAACAAAGAACTTGTTTAACTTTTGTATTGAATTTCCCCAAAAATATATACGTAAAGTGTATCAACTTATGGACATCCTCGGTACATAGTTCAAACGCGACATTTAAGGTTGTCACATTTATACGATCCTTAGATTATCTGAGATTACTATGACTGTGACTCTCTGTCTCATAGCTAAGTTCCGGGGAGGGGAAGTCCTTTTTCATTTTTTTTTTTTTTTTTTTTTTTTTTTTCTTTTCCTTTTTCGGGTGATAACTGAGGCCTATCAATCAGCCAGCTACCATGATGATCATATTCGACATTTTTCACAGACAGATTGGTTTAAGGACAAAACTTGACATAATTCTTAAAAATACATATTTTATAAATATAAAAAAATATAATATTAGAAAAAAAAAAATAAACAATATATTATATACCTATATAATATATTGTTTAATTTTTTTTATGCACTTCACTATGAAGCCCATTCTATTGTTTAATTATTGAGCTGAGTTTACGAAGAAATATAATATTAAATATAATATTATTAAATATAATATAATAAATATAATATATAAATATAATATATAAATATAATATATAAATATAATATTATTAAATATAATATAAAATATATTAGAAAAAAAAAATAAACAATATATTATATACCTATATAATATATTGTTTAATTTTTTTTATGCACTTCACTATGAAGCCCATTCTATTGTTTAATTATTGAGCTGAGTTTACGAAGCTCTTTTTCAGGCGAGTCATGTATTTCGTTGTACTCGTACTCCTCGTAAACCCCTTTACCGATCACATTGAAATTTGCCACGATGGTAGTGGACACGGTGACGATGGTTTACTACTAAACAAATCTGAAATCGAACATACCACGGAGAAATAATCACAGAAAAACGAAATTCCCATTGAAATCAATTGAGAGACAAAATTCTCGCGCAAAATAGAATTTTTCGATTTCAAATGTAAAAATCTGGGCAAAGAAAAAAAAAAAAAAACCCTACGGTTCCATCCAGTGATCACAAACCGGTTCATATGCCCCATTTCAAATGCACTACTTGTATGTTAACCGACCACATTAACAGTATTATTCAATACATTTAGACTGACTCAGCTCAGTTTTTGCAAACAGCAGAATGTATTGCACACCTAGTTATATATAAATACCTATATAAAGTCTATATGACATACTATCAAAGTACAAGAAGAAAAGTAAAAATGCGTACAAACTCTTTGTAATGAAAATAATACACAAAAATGAAATGAAAATGAAATACACAGTATACGAGTATACGTATTTTGTTTTGTAAACAGTTTTTAGTACTCAGAACTGAAGCCAACAAATCCATGTCTTTTGAAGATTAACAAAAACAAACACAATAAACAATTATTTTATTATGACAACTTATAAATCGGACATAACTTTATTGACAACCCATTATATATTTTTGTGGAAGTTAAAAAAGTTCTTCGTTTTTATATACTTTATAAGCTGTATCGACACAGATGGCAGAAACGTATATATGTATTTATGAAAATTACCTTCATTGGAGTGGGAAATGTACAGATGACCTGTAACGTTTCGTTATTGCAAAAGTATTATTATTATTATTTTTTGGTATTATCAGAAAGATATAGTTGTATTTATCTTATTCTACGAGAGATTCGAACAGGAGCTTTGTCACAGACAATACCAAAAGTATAGGTTTGTTCAACATCAAAAGTAAGTATGAACGTGGAAAGAAAGCTTTTTTTTTTTGCCCATATTGTCCTTGCAACGCCAAACATAAGGGACTTCTTAAGAAATATATTTTTTACACATATTTATACATATGTATAACTACTAAAAATTAAGTTCTTCATGTTTTAAGATTAGTATAAATATGTTTTTTAAGAAGTCCCTTATATATACGAGTATGTATATATATCAGATCAGATTTCTTCGTATCACATACTTTTTTTAAAATTATTTTGTTTTTATCCTTATTATTAGATTTTTTTATTTCTTAAAGCTTCCATTAAAATACGAGTATTAAAATACATTTTTAATTAGATTATATACTATTTCATGTTGAGTAAAGAATGAAAGAACATAAACTCTCTTTGTTCTTTATTATTCCTTCCTAACTTAAATACATATTTAATAAATTGTATGTACTTCCTTAGTAACACGAGGTATAGGGGAGGTTATGTAATCGGTCATAATTCGATGCGAAATTTTCAAAATAATTTCATATTTTCCGACCCCCTGTTTCCAAAAAAAACTATCTGTATGTGAGGGTGCCAGTAGCTCAGTAGTAGCGTCCTAGTCTACTGAGGTCAAGATCACGGTTTCGAAACCTAGCCGAGGTCATTAAGTTTTATATCTAGGAGGTGAAAAAACCTTGAGCATGCCGTCCTTCGGATGGGGCGTTAAGCGATGATCCTGAGCCTGTGCGACGTCAGTTTCTCGTTAAAATACACCCTACCTACTCTACTAGGCGAATAAACTTAGGTAGACAAAATTCAGGACTCACACTGTAGAGTGGGGCTCATTAGACGGAAGCTCAAAGCGATGGTCCCGAGCTTGTACGATGTCAGGTACTAGTTGAAAGACTACCCTATTGAACACAAATGTAGAGGAGGCTACATTTAGGGCTCATGTCCAACAGAGCGACGAAAGAGCACTTTGGTAGTAGGTGATTCGACCTCGTGATTCGTAGTTAAAGTCCGGG
This sequence comes from Aradus depressus, assembly GCA_963662175.1. Taxonomy (NCBI): domain Eukaryota; kingdom Metazoa; phylum Arthropoda; class Insecta; order Hemiptera; family Aradidae; genus Aradus; species Aradus depressus. The sequence continues at coordinate 38,828,555 of OY759220.1, forward strand.
CATGAATCATAATAACTAACTATAAGTAACACGACTTTTATACATGGATATTTTTTCCTGTTTGAACAATGAAAGAAAAAATCCGAATAGAGTTTATCCTCACATTTTTAACTTTATTCCTTCAAGAAGTGAGGAAGTGAAGTGCATTGAAGAAGTTGATTCCTTTATGAGTTATACTTCCTGCAAAAAGAGAGGAACAATTTTTAGTTATTCTAAATTCTTCTTTCTAGAATAAATAAAATAGTTAATATTGTACTGAATCAAACAAGTCGCCTTCTATAAGAAATACAGAAATAGATTTATTAGAAAAAGTGCTTTGAAAAATGGAACCGATAGGACACTGCCTGGTGATCTTGAATTTCGACCTCACTGCTGGTCAATACATTCAAATTTAATTTTTATTCCCACTTCTGCAGGTACTTCAAGGAGTCATGTCAGTCATGTTCACCTGATTCTTCTACTATTTTTTAAATTTATTTTAAGGTTTGGAGAAATATTTTTTCAAAAATATTTATTTTTATTTTTTAATTTATTTTATTTATTATTTATTTTTATTTTTCTTGCAGTCCTTGGTGGTGGTAAGGAGATTGGGAGATGGGTTCATTGCTTAAAGGCTGGTTGCTACCTCACAAATAACAAAAAGTAGTTTGACAATACTACTAATAAATCAAAAAGTACAAAAAAACAAAAAATAGATTATATAAGATATATATATATATATATATAAATATAAAAAATGAACTCATCGGTTGATTTATTTATTTTTTTTTTCACAGGGTTGGATGTGTTTGATTCACATTTCTTAGAAGACAAAACACCGTTCAAGAGGTACGAATGCAGTCAGTGTTACAAAAGGTACCAGCACAGACGAAGTTTGACCACCCACAGAAAATATCAGTGTGGCAAAGATCCGCAGTTTCAGTGTCCTCATTGTTTCTTCAAATCAAGACACAAATCTAGTCTCAAGACTCATATTGTTAAACAACATGAATAATAGTAGATATGTGACAGAAAAAAAAAAAATTGTCGCTGAATCACCAGTATTCTACTTCCCCAGGACGAATTAATCAATTAACTTTTTGCTCCTCGTTATATTGGGGCTCCTTAATCATTTTACTAAAATTCATTATATCGGGTTTATTAAGGTGTTTGAATTGAGCCCACTCCCCTAAAACCTCCTCATTGTGTTTTGACTAAATATAAAATTTCATGTCGATACATTCAACACATCGACAGTTGTTAGGATCTTTGTGTTGTGCCCCACACTGATCTCCCTTCCCTTCTGTCGATTCCGCTGAAAATGTGTCGTCCTTATGTGGTTTCATTCACAAAAAACATGTGTCGATACATTCGTTACAACGGTAGTTATTGGAGTTTTTGAGTTAACCCTCTCCCTTAATCCCCCCTTCCATTTGGCTGAAAATCGAGGGTTGTGGGAGGGAGTATTTCAGATTAGCGTTGGCTTCCTCAGATTCGAGAGGTAGTCTCTCAGATTAGCGTAGGCTTCCTCAGGTCCGGGTGGTAGTGTCTCAGATTAGTGTTGGCTTCCTCAGGTTCGAGAGGTAGTCTCTCAGATTAGCGTAGGCTTCCTCAGGTCCGGGTGGTAGTGTCTCAGATTAGCATTGGATTCATGTGGCACATGTTTTTGGAATATACTAAGAAGACACTTCCCCAACGCCCACTTAATAAACTAACAATAACTTTTTCTCCTCCCTCTAAAACCAATCGGCAGGTCCACCTGCTAATTCTTGTGGCTCATGCCCGGGCTTTAATTACTAGATTATATCGCCTACTACCAGAGCACTCTTTCGTTGCTTTTGTGGACATGAGCCCCTCCACTGTGGGCAGTCTTAAGCCTAGAGTAGGAGTAGAGTAATAATTAAATTTTAAAAAAAATTTAATAGTACCTGACATCATACAATCTTGGGACTATCCCTTAACGTCCGTCCGAAAGACAGTGTGCTCATGGTTCTCTCATCTCCAAGATCGTAAGGTCCTCTGCCGGGTTTGTAACCCGCGATCTTGAGATCTGCAGGTTAGCTCGCTATCTCTGAGCTTTCTGCGCCCTCAATGACACCTCGTCTTAGATATACTGAATGGGCTGGTGTAAGCACCTAAGGAACTAAGCATTCAATGCCTAATTTTGTCCTAAATGTGGTTTAATCAGTTTTAATTAGGGGAGTCTTTAACGAATACCTGACACCGCCATTTAACGTCCCCTCCGACATTTTATTACCTTCAGGTAAAAAACCTGCGCCCTCAATAGATGTCTCACTCAAATACTTTTGAAATTAAATAAAAATACAATTTATTATTCTGGGACCGAGGTCCCCATATGTGAGGGGATCCAGAAAACATTTTTTATATATGAAATGAATGAAAAGTGAAAAGAAATTGTATTATTCTGGGACCGAGGTCCCCTAAGAATAAATACATATTGAGTAAAGAACAGGAAACAATGAAATATAGTATCAGTATGACGTACTATGAAATAAAGAAATAGATAAATAAATTAGTGATACATTCGAGAAAAACTAGACAATTAAAAATATAATTAAACAAAAGATTAACAGGAAAAAACATAAAATTAACAGCTTAATTATGATGAAAAAAAAATAAATAAAATTATCTGTATAAATAAAAGAGAATATGTAAAAAAAAACGAAAATTATATAACTAAGAAAAAAATTAAATAGATAATAAAAATGGACAGAGCATAATACTATGATGGTTGATTATAATAGAGAAGGAAGGATGCCCAGACAAGGTTTGAAATAAAATTAATTTTAGACAGTAGGGGCTAGATAGAGAAGTGGGAGGAGAGAGAAGAAAAAGAAAAATAGTCAAAATAAAATAAGATAAAATAAAAAATAAATAAATGCATGATAAAAATATATTAATGTGTAAAATGAACCAAAAAGGAATAATATTGATTATGTTCGAATAATTTAGGAAATATGATAAAAGAAATATAATAAAAATAGAGAATAACAAAAGAAAAAAGAGAGAAAAAGAATGGGATAAGTGAATAATTTAAATTCTTAGGTAATTGAGGTTGAAGAATTAGAGAATACGGGGAAGAGATCGAAGGGGAGTTTTTTGAATCCTCTAAAATGTTGTGTCGATACATTCATTACATCGGCAGTTATTAGGGTATCTGAAACAAACCCCCTTTCCTGACCCACTTCTTGCCTTCGGCCGATTTGACTGAAAATCGGTATATATCCTAATTTTGAATAAACATATAAAATGTGGGCACGATGTTTAGTGGGAGCTAGTGTACACACAGATAGATAGGATTTTTTTTTCGTTTTTGTTTTCAAGGGATCGAAAAACATGAAATGCTAGTTAGAACATGAAATGCTAGACAAATATAACTAGATCTGGGGAAGTAGAATGTGAAATGAGCACCTATTTCAAGGATCAATGTTTTCCTAATATACTTTACCTATGTACAATGTATTTATTTTTATTTTTTTTGTTATGTGATTTGCTCACATTTTTATTTTTACGTTAACGTTTATAATAGGGGAGACCGGGGACAATAGATATTCTCATGTCTTATGATATAGGTAAATAACCGGTTATCATTGATAGAATAACTGAATGATAGAGTAGCCCGGCCGAAAGGCCCTCAGGTGAAAAAAAAAACGTTGAGTACTCCGATCTTCGGATGGTAGGCAAAATTTTGGACTCCCATAGTAGAGTCGGGCTCATGTCCACTAGTAGGCGATATGACCTCGATGTTAATGTCCGGGCTTGAGTCACAATAACTAACAAGTGTAACTCATTATTATCAAAATATTACCACAATGCCTATAACCAATCTAGAAAAAAAAATGTCCTTCTTAAATCGGAAAATTTTTACCCATTGACTGAGTTGGGAATATATCGATGTGTATCGATACTTTGTTTTTCACAATCGCCTTACTTCGAGAGTTATAGTTGTGCCCGGTCTGCTCTTTTGAGATTCCATTGTCTGAAAAATATTCTTCGCGATTGAAAAATTTAGCTTTAAAACACATTTAAATTATTATTATGTTGGCCCCTAGCTTGCTGCTCAATACATTAGGGAAAATGAAAAAACGTCATCTTATAAAATAGGGTTAATTTTGTATCAAGTATGTAATCTAAACATGAAAGTACTCACAGGAAATTATTAATAAATCGTTATATTGAGCAATTTCCCGAAAGTGATTTTGAATTTTCAACTTGGCGGAAAACCAGTATTGCGTAATTTTTTTTTTCTGATACTAAGAAAATATTGTCATATTAAAGATTTTAGTTGTGTATCAAAGCTAGTGATGTATGTAAATATGGTTAGGATGTTAAGTAGAAATATGTAGGAATAGTCTAACAATTTTTAAAATTGTAAATTAGATATTTAGTGTTATTTTTTAATTTAAAAGGTAAATGTATGTATACTTCTATCAGGTATATTTAGCATCTGCAATTGAACGTGGGCCTAAATAATTTTTAGTCAATTTCTTTTTTTTAACATACAAAACCTTCTTAATAAATAATTTGGTTAAAGGCAATTTAAAATCATTTATTTTTATTTTATCTGAAAGTCAATATATTAAATTATAACAATATTGTTGTTTCCTTACATAGTTTTAGATAGCTCAATTTAATTGTGACTAGTTTTAGCCGGCTAAAAGTTACCATTTTATCCGCATATTTTATTAAAAATTTTTCTTTTTCCTCCAAATGAATATATTTTTAAATGTTTCCCTTTCATATATTGTTTTTTTCCTAATTACCAAACAAAATATTCTACAAAGAAAATAATATTAAACATTTGTGGAGTGATCAGTGTTTTCTACTTTAACTCAGTTTTTTTACTGAGAAATTGTTTTGAGAAAGCTTTTATCTTCTATTCTCTCTATTTGCATTGTGGTTATAAAGTAGCTTTATATATGTACAAAGTTTAATTTAATTGTGAGACTAAATTGTAAACCAAATTTACTCAATTTTGTGACGTATTTGCGGGTAAAGACTCCCTCTACCCGAAGAGATGAGGAAATGTCTTCCAAAGACATAAAAACTATCCCTGCAGTCAACATGTCACTAGCGGCTAATGAATCCCCAATAGACTGGGCAGAAGACCTCCCCACAGTAGCAGACAGTGGGTCCTGGACCCAAATCAACTCCAGGAAGAGGCCTGGAGCCAACTCTCCCACCAGTCAGTCCGTAAGCAAAAAATACTTAACTGACCTTTCCCTCGTTCACACACAAAATAGATTCGAACCGTTGAATGCTATTCAAGTAGATAACACCAAACCAGAACCGAAATTCAAAATTCCACCGATATTTCTCCATGATGTAAATAATTTTCAAGCCATTTTAAGCGATATAAAAAGGTTAGTCAGCGATCAGTTTGAAATGAAACAAGCTGGAAGTCGCATTAAAATACTAACTTCCACCATTCCCGACTTTCGCACTCTCACAAAATATTACGATGATCATCAAGTGCCCTATCACACATTCAGAGCTCCAGATGAAAAACGACTGTCTGTAGTTATAAAAGGTCTCCCTCTATCTATCACGGATAACGAAATCAAAAATGAACTTCAGCAATTAAACTATCCCATTTTTAAGGTCATGAGACTTTTAAATAAGCAGAAGGAGCCCATCCCCATAGCAGTGGCAGAGCTCGAAGACAACGACGCAGGACGAAATATCCTCAAGCTAGACCGTCTCCTATTCTGCATAGTTAGGGTCGAACCCAGGCGTAAACCACGTGGGATCCCACAGTGTACCCGCTGCCAGCGCTATTTTCACACCAAGAACTATTGTCGACTGCAGCCGCGGTGCGTCAAGTGCACCGGTAGCCACCACTGGACTGAGTGCCCCCAGGACAAGAGGACGGCCCCCCAATGCGTCAACTGTAACGAGCAACACTCAGCCAATTACAGAGGTTGCAGTTTTTACAGGTCTTTCCAAGAGAGGAATCAAAGAGCAGCACCGCCAGTGGCCCCTCGCCTTCCTTCACATCCACAGACAGTGCAGCCTAGCACCAGCAAGTCGTCATATGCCGAGGCAGCAAAGGTAATAACGGCTTCCTTACCAAAGATGCATCCCAAACATAACATCTCACAAAACACATCATCACTTCTTCATACGCATACACCAAACACGAACAGCACACTTGAAAACACCATAGTCCAAATTGTGAATCAACTCATCCCTACCATAGTACAATTAATATTAAACTCCCTTAGCACCAACATAACTAGACTGCATCCTGAAATATGACGGACACAAACACAGTACTACCAACTGATTTCTCGCCTTACAGTTCATCACTCCTAACTTCATCTCTTTTAGCTCCTACTGACTTAACAAACTTGAAGATACTCAACTGGAACTCGAACGGACTTAAACAGAGACAAAACACCTTCACCGAATTCATTCACAGACATGACATCGACATCGCGTGTATTACTGAAACCCACCTGGTGGCTGAAGACAGACTCAGGGTTGGTGGTTACCAGGTTTACAGACATGACCAACGGACTCGGACGGGAGGGGTTGCAATCTTCATCAAACGGACCATCAAGCAATGCTCCATAGAGTTCCATAACCTCATCAACCTCCAAGCCATAGGGCTCAAACTGTTCAGTCACTCTGGAAACCCCATTCATATCATAGCCGCCTATCAACGACCCAGTACTAATCTTTTAGAGGTCGACTTGCTATCAGTCTTCTCAGGGATACCGACTATCCTGATTGGGGACTTAAACAGTAAACACAGACTATGGGGCTGCAGAATGACAAACAATAACGGAAGCAGACTTCTTCATTACTCCAACAGACTTGACATGCTAGTTATCCCTCCCGACGAACCGACCTTCTTCCCCACACAGCACAATTTTCTCCCCGACATCCTGGACATCTGTCTCATACAGAACATCAGATTCCCTTTTTTCCAAAAACCCCTAGTTGAGTTAGACTCAGACCATTTACCGGTTATAGTAACGTTCATTGAAGAATTTCAAAAGAACCCCCCTCTACCAAAATTAATAAATGGGAAAATTGACTGGGACGTATTTCGTGACCGACTAACAGATACACTTACTATACCTCTCAATTATAACTCTACAGACGACATCGACGTGCACATTGGACATTTTAATGACAGTATAAGGAGCTCAATCGACCTCTCGACGTACAGGAAGTACTCGGATCTCCGGCCTGGCCAGAGAACAGTCCCCCGACACATTCTCTCGCTAATAAAAGAGAAAAATAGATTGCGAAAATTATGGCAACGTTCTAGGCTACCCCAGGACAAGGTTGTCTTCAATCGCATGGCTCGCGCAGTCAAGTGGGAATTAGACAACCTCCGTATATCTAACTACCAACAACATCTAAGTGACATTTCCCCGGGAGACACTAGCTTGTGGACTGAGACAAAACGTATTTTGCGACGGCATACTCCAATACCTACGATTACAGACGGACATACACCACCAGCCATCACTGATAACGACAAATGCAACATATTTTCTGCCCATTTAGAACAAAAATTTACATTTCATAATTCCGCCAACTCACAAACAACAGACCTAGTGACTAACTTCATGACACAACACCACTCCACTGCAGAACTCCCGATAGAATACACAACACCACAGGAAGTCAGAGGAGTCATCAGAAAGCTCCCAACAAGGAAAACTCCAGGGGATGATCTCATCCCAAATCTGGTGTTGAAGAAGCTTCCTCCTAAAGGCGACGCCTACCTCACCAGCATCTTCAACGCATGCCTTCGGTTCGGCTACTTTCCTTCGGCCTGGAAGAATGCAATAGTCCTCCTTTTCCACAAGCCTGGGAAACCAAAGCATGATCCGGCCAGCTATCGCCCAATCAGCCTGTTGCCGACCATATCAAAAGTGTTTGAGAAAATTATCCTTCGACGGCTTTTGACTCACCTGGACTCAACGCAAACTATCCCGGAGCACCAGTTTGGATTCCGTTCGAATCACTCGACACTCCACCAGCTTCAGCGGGTCACTGAAGCTATTATCAAAGGATTCGAAAAGAAGGAGTATACAGCTGCAGCATCGCTAGACGTGGCAGCCGCGTTCGACTCCATCTGGCATGAGGGGTTGCTGTACAAACTTCACTTGACAGGACCACCGCAGTACCTTCAGAATATGATCTCATCTTTCTTGAGGGATCGCTCTTTCCAGGTCAGGATCAACGCCGCGGTCAGCAGACGGAGGACGATAGGTGCAGGTGTCCCTCAGGGAGCTATTCTCAGCCCAGTTCTTTTTAACTTATACTGCCATGACATGCCAGTCCCGCAGACCACGGTGCTTGCTACCTATGCGGACGACACTTTAATACTAGCACAACACTCCGATATTCACATTGCCACACACACTCTCCAATCAGCTGTCTCCATCATCTCAACTTGGTTTTCTAACTGGAAGTTAAAATTAAATCCTTTGAAATCATCAGCCAAAATTTTTTCTCTCCGCCGAATACGCCAAACCAACAACATCCAAATTGACAATACTGATATTCCCTGGAATACTTCACAACAAACATTAAAATATCTCGGTTTACACATGGACACAAGACTTACATGGCACACCCACATCTCAACAAAACTAACACAAGCATATCAAAGACTCTCACAACTTTATCCACTCATTAACCGCAACACTCCACTCCGCCCAAATTGCATCAAAATCTTGTACACATCACTATTACGTCCACTACTAACATATGCTTGCCCAATATGGTACAGTGCAAGCAAAACAGTAAAACGAAAATTACAATCATTCCAAAACAAAACCCTCCGCATAGGTCTCAACGTACCGTGGTTCGTGAGAGGCAGTATAATTCATAAAGAACTGGACATAGCTCCCATGGACACCGTCCTGCGATCTCTGACTGAGACGTTCCTCCAGAACCTGCCCCTCAGCCCTGGAGCTGTCCACTTCAATATTGGACAGCCCACTGCACATCGCCGACTGCGACCCAGACTCCCACAGGACATTTTAACTTAGATTTTAGTTTTATTTATCACTATTAATGTTTTTTTTATTTTTTTTTTATTTATTTTTTTTATTTTTTTTCTGTATTTTGTCATTTTTGTGAAAGGCACTTGAATGCCGGCCCAAATAAATTACTTTCTTCTCTCTATTTGCCTGTGCTTGCGGCATATTCATATTTCTCTTTATTTAATTTCTATTCCTTTTTTAAATGTTGAATTGTAATACGAGAGACTGTGATAGCAAATGTTGTACATTTTTGCGATAGTTTGGTCATGTATATTGATTGCCATGTCTTTTTATATGTATCTGTTTGTGTATATTAATTGAAATTTCGATTTTTTTTTTATTCTACTATGGAGATACATGTAGAGTCGAATATAAATATGTTTTTTTTTTCACATGCGCTTATACATATTTTCTGAGACTATGAAGAGCTTTTCGTTATAATATTTTCGCTCTGCCATTATTACAAAGACTTAACTGAAGACTAAATTATCAGTATGTACTTTTTATTTTTATAATTCATGTTTTGTGTATATCGTCTGCTCAATATGCAAATGTCGTAAGACCCCTTTTTAAACTAAATTCATTTAAAACAGCTATTTGAAATAGGTTCGACGGAGCAAAACCAACTATATCCAATCAGCCAATTAGAAAGCTCCATTTTTGTAACCATGTGGGAAGGTTGCAGATGAGGAATTCCCAGTTTACATCTAATTTTGTTAGTTTTTAGATTTTTTAAACTTTATTTTACTGACTTTGCAAGAAGAAATTTTAAACAAGAACTTAAGTACTTTTTGTTAATTACAAAAACTTAATTTTTTAAACTTTTACTAAAAAACAACTATGTCCAGCTACCGTCGTTCCAAAACCAACTATATCCAGCTCCCACTGGTCAAAACCTACTAAATCCAAAAGAAAATGCGAATTATCTTGGAAAAACTAGATTTTTGATTTAAGAGACCTTATCAAACTTTATTTAACCTACAATATGGGGAAAAAAAATTCAAAGAAATCACAATAACTTTAAAACTTAATACAAAATCGTTTTTCTTGAATACTGAAAATTCTGATTACTTGGAGTGAGTTGGTTTTGCTCCGTCGCTCCACATATATTGAACGGTTTAGGCAGCGTATACAATAAATGGCGCCCGAACGACCATTTTTATTCCGACTTGCTTCACTTTTATCATCACTGCTCAGCTTCCTTTTGATAAACTGTGAAGATGTTTAGCCTTATATCCACCGGAAATAATTTTTTTTTTTAATTTCATACCTTTAAAGCGCAGCAAAATAAGACAAATAATAAATAGGCTACCTCCTCCCAGAATATGGAGTCTGAGTGTGGGAGGGGGAGCAGTCAGCTAGGACTGTACAATCGATGTTAATAGTTGAACATATTCATTCTATCTTTGACATATATCAATAGAAGAAATAGTAAATACATATATATACAGTTAGATATAATCAACAATAATAATGAGAATAATAATACGAATGGACACGACAGTTACTTGATAAATTAATAAACTACATATTAAGATAGAAGAAACCCTAAGAATAAAGAGAAGAAATACAAAAAAGAAATAAATAAATAAAAATAAAATCTTCAGTAAAAATGAGAAAAGAAATATTCTCGTAATATGGAAGAAAAATAAGCTTCCCAACAGTAAAATTATTATCCAAATCGGTTTAGTAGTTTTCGAGATTACCTCAAATCCGCTAACAAACCAACTTCTATTTATATTAATTTTCCTATAAAATCTCTGTTTTGAAACTTACGACTTTTGTATATTAAGCTAACTATAAGCAGTATTGCTCAATTCTTAGTTAATGTTTATTATGTATTCTAATGTATGTATTCCATATATCTACTAACTCTATTCCATTTTATTGGGCCTGATGCAAGGTTCACATTTTCTTTAGATAATATATTGAAAATTACCTCATATGCCTGAAATTGCATCGAATAATTTATAACTGACATTTGTGATATTATTTTTGATTTAAGAATGAATCTTTTTTCCCCAAGAGTGTAGTTTAAATACCAATCATTCAATCAATTTCAATATTGTGCAATATTTTTTTAAATGTTTTTAATTATTTTTTTTTCGTTTAATCAATATTCAGAATGTTAAACATTTATTTTTCTCATAATGTTTTATTTTTTTGTTATTTGTTTTGTACTTATGATTTATATAATTACATGTATCTATATTTCTTTTTCGTTTTATGTATTTGTTTCTCCTGCTCAGTATCATTTAATACTAATCCGTTGTATAATTCTTACACTTTGTACAACTTGTAAGTTGAGAGACGCGAATTATATTGTTGAAACTTAATAAATAGTATTTAAAAAAAAAAAGTATTTTATGAAATATTGTCTATTCCACAAAACACTTCAACACTCCGTTTTCGGTATTACACCATGGTCAGATTTAGTTCAGCAAAGCTTCTCGGTTCTCACTCAGCAATCTTCTCTTGAAAACTGACATAATTGCAGAGATATTGTGAAATAATTCAAATGGACCACTTGAAAAATAAAATAAAACTGGTTTATTTAATATGTTGTCTAATTTCACTAACTATATATACATGGGAGTACTTTCGGTATTTCTACCATCCTCAGCCAAAAGCATAAGAGATAAGACTGAGTCCAAGTACTCCCATGTATATATAGTTAGTGAAATTAGACAACATATTAAATAAATCTTCTCTTGGTTTATAACTTAACCTAACGATGGTGTAATGATGAAACCCGGTAGCTTCAGTTTATTTTTTTATTTTTTTGGAATAGTCAATAATTAAGAAAAAAAAATTGTCGGTGAATCTTCCCCTGTACTTCCCCAAGACGAATTAATCTTAATAACTTTTAAAATTTGTGTGGATAAATTCATTACTTTGGCAGTTGCTAGGATTTTTGAGTTGAACCCTCTTTTCTTTCGGCGAATATCGCCGAAAGTTAATAGGTTATGACCTCATTGTGTTTTAACTTTAAATATGAAATTTCATGTCGATACATTCATTCTATCGGCAGTTATTATAGTTTTTCTGTTGAGACTCCCCCCCAATCTCCCCTCTCTTTTGACTGATTTGGCTGAATATTAATAAATGTCGTCTTTATATGGTTTTAAATCCAAATATAAAATTCCATGTCGATACATTCATTCTATGGGGAGTTATCGTGTTCACAGATGGACATTTTTTGGAATCCGGAGGTCGGAAAACATGAAATTCCGTTTAAAATTCACTACAAAACTCACGCTGGGGAAGTAATAAATTTGTTTTTTTTTTTACTTGAACATCGTGTCCGGGAAAGTATTTTTTGACGTGACAACGTCTTATAATTTGGTAGGCCGGGCCCTCATGCACGAAAACGATGTCCCGTAACGAAAGTCACGCGGAACACATGTATCGCGCATGCGCCGAGAGAGAGAGAGTGACACAAAAGTTGTTGTTTGTGAAGTCATCAAGTGCATCGTTTAATAATGTTTCATCGTACTTCTTGAGAAAAAATACAGTTAGTCAAGTAATACTTTAATAGTGTGATTCTAAATATGGTGACATTTGTTCTTTCTTATGTTTATCAAAATTAACTCATTCCCTGTGATACTTTGAGGTTATGAGGTTTGTTTACATAAATTGTTTTACCTAACTTACACATTTCCAAACATGTAAACAATTTTGTTTGTAAAAACAAATAAGCAACTGTCAATAACCAGAGTTTCGTAGCAATGAATGTTTTCTTTTTATATTGTTTTTAAATTGTTCACTATCTCGCAACTCAGACGTTGTCACGCTCATTTCGCCACGCATCGGAGTTGCACGCACCCACTTTTTACTAAGAAATATATATATTCTTATGTAATATTATTAATTAATGTACCCTTGGGAGGGCGCCGGTAGCTCAGTGGTATGCTTGCTTGCCTTCTGAGCTGAAGATCGTGGGTTCGAAACCCGGCCGAGGCCCTTAGTTTATTTTATCTGGGAGGTAAAATAAACTTAAGCATGCCGTCCTTCGGATGGGATGTTAAGCGATGGTCCCGAGCCTGTACGATGTCAGATACTCGTTAAAGACTCTTAGATAAACTTGAGTAGACAAAACGTAGAACTCCCTCTGTAGAATCGGGCTCATGTCCACCAGAGTGACGAAAGATCGCTCTGATAGTAGGCGATATGAGCTTGTAGTATAGCCCGGGCATGAGTCATAATAACTAACTATCGGTATGAGTTCGATGTGAAATACACTCCCTTGATTCGTTTTTATATCATTTTTATGAATTAAATACCAAGGGATTACTATCCACTGAATGGAATTGATAGTACATAACTTGAGAAGTACATAACAACTTGGAAAGTATATAACTTGGGAAGTACATAACTTGGGAATTACATAACAACTTGGAAAGTACATAACGACTTGGAACGAGAAGTATAGTATATTGTTTTTCATTTTCTTAAGACATATTCTGGCATTACAAAAAGTATACTATATTTATTTTGTTCTTTTTTAGGTTCTGATGTTCTTACATGTGAGTGTGGAAAAACTTACAAGCACAAATCGAGTTTATCAGCTCATAAAAAGTATGAGTGTGGGAAAGATCCGAAATTTCACTGTCCGCATTGCCCGTACAAAACTAAAATCAAAAGCAGCTTAAAAACTCATATTGGAGTTAAACATGCATTTATAGCAATAAACAATCTTTTTTAAATGACAATTGTAATGTTCTGGTTGAGGATGCTATTGATTGTTAGTCCAAGTTTGTTGGAACTTTAAAAATAAAACTTATTTTGATGTAAACTATGTTTTTTCGGAAGGTATATGGTTATTTGATTGAAGGGAATTTGCGCGTCTATAAAAAGTGATGCTAATGCTGTATGATTTAAAAATTAATATATGATATGTTAAACGAGCTTGGGGGGGAGGGGGGGGGGGGGGGGGGGGGGGGACATACTAGAGCCGGTGCCTGCAGTTACTCGACAAATACTAGTTGAGCCTCCCGCAGTTGCCTGGTACATACTTGATGTGGAGCCTGCAGTTGCCTGGCACATACTTGATGTGGAGCCTGCAGTTGCCTGGCACATACTTGATGTGGAGCCTGCAGTTGCCTGGCACATACTTGATGTGGAGCCTGCAGTTGCCTGGCACATACTTGATGTGGAGCCTGCAGTTGCCTGGCACATACTTGATGTGGAGCCTGCAGTTGCCTGGTACATACTTGATGTGGAGCCTGCAGTTGCCTGGCACATACTTGATGTGGAGCCTGCAGTTGTCTGGTACATACTTGATGTGGAACCTGCAGTTGCCTGGCACATACTTGATGTGGAGCCTGCAGTTGCCTGGCATATACCTCTTTTCATTTATAAAAATTAACAGTTTTAAAATCATTAAATTAAACAAAGAATAATTAATGACTTATGAGTGGTTCGTCTGCAAAAAATAAAACAATAAATTTAATACTAATTAACTGATGAGGATTTGTTAAGTTTTTTAATTATGTATTTTTTGTTTGTATAATTTTGATTTATTTATAAATACATATTTTGAAATATAATTTTATTATTACTATATAATTATAATTTTTGTTAATTATTTATTGTGTTTTATTTTTTTCAATCATAATTTTTAGTAGGTAATTTAATGGGCCATATTGCGATAAAGTAAATCCCTTTTTGTAAATAAGATTTTTTTCTTTATGGAGTTTTGTACACACTGGAGCAATAAGTGGTGTCATTGTTACTCGCAAAAAATCGAAGAAAAATATGAAACATGTTTCGACATTCATCCAGGTATTTTTATTTTGTTAAACATATTTACAATCGGTAAAATAAAACCATTAGTAAATTTGTTGACAATGTTTTAAAATAAAATAATGTGCAATAATAAATGCAATAACTACAAGGTTCGGGAGTATAAGAAAAATAAAATAAAAAAGGAATTATAATTACAAATATAAATAAAAATGTCTCTATAACATGGTGAAGGATATGTATAAAATAATAAATAATATGTACACAAAAATATAAAATATATACAAGGGTAGTAATAATAATGAACAAGTAAAAAATAATAAATAAATAAAGGTCGAGATCCACGGAACACCGTCACAATGAGGCTATCTTCATTCCTCCAGGTAGAGATCGCGGTAGCCGGGTGACCTCGCTCTGCCAGCCTCTGCCCAGCAGTGGTGGTAGACCGAGAGGGATGGGAACAGCTGAATATGATAGGAGAAACTGGCCATTGTCAGCAATCCTGATCATCCAGGTTTAACATTGACATTTTCTCCCATTGTTCTCCACTTATACGGGGTTTGGGCATACTTACTGCCACAGTATTCTAATTTGCCCGATGTTTCTGTATGTGGACATATTGTTGGCACTGTCAGGGGCGTATCTGGGGCGGAGGGATATGGGGATCAATCCCCCCGAAAAAAAAAAAAAAAAAGTTGTCCTTTTGTAAATAATAAAACTATTTTTACTTGGCATGGTATAATTTATTGACATAAAACATTTTCCTACTAAAGGGTCGTGCGGATCCTGGGTGAAGCTTGACCTTGGGCAGAGAAAGTAGTTCGAAAAATATTTTATTTCAAGCCTAAAACAATGTGACAACAATTCGCAGGTTTTTCAAATTTCACAATATGACCTTCCCCAAATTAGAAGCTGAAATTTACCGAGCCAAAAATTGCCATTTGTTTCTCCTGGTGTGTACCGGCTTTACATCCAGCCATTGTGGACCCGGAACCCTATATGACCCCCCAGTGTAGTAGTAATTTTTCATTCAACAAGATAATAGTCATTGGCTCACACAATAAAAATTTATAATTAATTAATAATTTCTAATATGTCCTTCTTTTTTTCAGGATTTTTACGGTACTTTTCGTGTAATTGCGGTAGAAAATATAAATATAAGAAAAATTTAATTGCTCATAAAAAAAATGAATGTGGCAAAGAAGCTCAGCTCCAGTGTCCTCATTGCCATTTCAAGACCAAAGTCAAAAGCAATCTAAAAGCACATATCGGTTTCCGCCACACACATTTGTTTCAAAATTTCTGTAATGACTTATTTTAACACTCCTTAATTTTTACTTATTTTCATTTTTTTGTTTGAGCATACGTGATAGTGTTTAAAATAGCATCTTTTTAATTTTTATAGATTCCGGTTCGATATGTAATTTTGTATATTTTTTTTTTCTTTGAGATTTGTATGCATATTGTTAACTTGAACTTAGTAATAATTGAAATACGTAAGTTAAAACTGTTTTATTAGACAACATAACATTAAACAAGAAGAAAGTCAATACACTTATAAACGATATCTCATAACGTGTCCTGTGTAAACTCCCGTCCAGGTTATCCCTGTTTATGCCGCAGTGTTGCCAATCTCGTTTTCCATCATAAGATATATATCTCTCTCATATATGCATTTTTGGAAACTAACTAGTAAATTTATATATATTATAATATATATATAAATTTTAGTTATTATGACTCATTCCCGGTTTTTAACTACGAGGTCATATTGCCTACTACCAGAGAGCTCTTTCGTCACTCTGGTGGACATGAGCCCGACTACTATCGGAGTCCTAAATTTCTAAATTTTACCTACATAGGTTTATTATTCACTTAGGGTTGGGGTCTTTAACGAGTATCTGACATCCGATGCATGCTTATTGTTTTTTCATCTCTCAGAAAAAAAAAGCCTGAGGGCCTCGGCCGGGTTTCGAACCCGCGATTTTGAGCTCAGAAGGCAAGCACGCTATATCTGAGCTACCGGTCTCTATGATTACTGCTACTTGTATATATATATCTTGTTAAAGACCCCCTACCCAAGGTGAATAAAAATCTAAGATTCACATAGTAGAGTCGGGCTCAAGTCTGTCAGAGTGACGAAAGAGCGCTCTGCTAGTAGGCGATATGACCTTGTAGTTAAAGGACGGGCGTAAGTTATAATAACTAACTCTAAGGTTAAGGAAATATTATTTATTATTTTAAAAAAAGTAGAAGCCTTTATTAACGAAAATCTGTTTATTATTGACAACATTTTTGAGTATGTTGTAACTTAATTGATGCTCCTATAAAAAATTGCACAGGACAATTTGCGCACAATTACAATTTGAAATTTTTTTCTATAATCTAGAATCGATATCCAGAAAAAGTTTTTTGTTCATTTTTACATTTTTTGGAAAAATCAATTTCTGACTCATGTATTTTTTATATTAAAAATAAATGCAATTATAATTTACCTACTTCATAGGTTTTTATAATGAATACATAGAAAAACATACACAAAACAAAATTTACTCCATTTTGGTCAAACGACGCTGTGCAAACACGGACATGGAAGAAGATACAAGACATTGCAAGAGGTGATTTTTAATTTATTTATATAATATTTTTTTTAATCGGTTTTATCTCACGAGTTATTTCGTTATTTTTATTGAACATTCCCGTATTAAATTTATTCTGGTTTTTTTTTTAGTCCGGTCGCAGAAGCGGATTCTGGAGGTACACCTGGGACGATAAAGAAAAAGAGGTAGACCTGGCTGGAGGACGACCTCAGATCGATGGGTGTGAGAAGATGAAGGGAGGCCGACGATAGAGAAGAATGGAGGAAGATCGTTGCAGAGGCCCAGGTTCTACAAGGACCGTAGCGCCAGTGTAAGTAAAGTAAGCAGAAGTGGATTACCAAAGTTTCTTATTTTTTTTCTGGATATGTTCAAAGGCATGTTTAGTACACCAAAATCTTTGGGCAATTCAAGATGTAGCTAATCATGCTAACATTCGGAATGTTTTTAAGTTTTTCGTAAATATCTCATGTTTTACAAAAAGACAGCATCCAAAAATGCTGGTGATTGTCCACGTGAAGCGCTGTCCATATCTAGTGACACGCTTATCACAAACTTGTAAATAAAAGAATATTACTTACATATTGGCTTCTGAAGTCTCAGACTAAATTTTGTGTCGATACATTCATTACATCTGCAGTTATTAGTGTATTTGTGTCGAGCCCCCTTCTCTGGTCTCCTCTTATCTTCTACCGATTTTGCAGAAATTTAATAGGTATCTTAGGGTGTTTAGAATGTACATATAAAATTTCATGTCGATACATTCTTTTTGACTTTTGACTTGAACCCCCCTCTTATCCTTCCCTCCTCTTCGGCTGATTTCACTGAAAATTAATAGGTGTCGTCCCTTATATGACTTAGATTTCAACGCCAGTTATTAGAGTATTTGACATAAACCTCTCTTCCCTTTGGCCAATTTGACTGACAATCAAAAGGTGTAGTCCTTAGAGGGTTCTGGATACACTTATGAAATGTCTTCATGACACATTCATTCTATCGGAAGTTACCGTATTCACAGATACACTACCACTTTTTTTTTTTTTTTTCAGTTTTGGAATCAAGAATTCGAAAATTCTATTGAAATCTCCGGATCAAATTTCTGGCCGATTACATAACTTTCCCTATGTTTTGTATAATACACATTTTTAATAATCCACTATAATGTATTAGAGAGTACATAAGACAGTATATATGCTGAGGCTTCTCTATACTATATAAGGGAGAGATTGACCAATGACCAATAAAACAAACTTGCGGAATTTCTGCCAAGCTTTTGGCACTGAGTGTACCTTCTTCAGGGCCTGTATTGATGTATAAATTATTAATAGTGAGTTACTGACTAAACGTATAATTAACATTAAATGATTTACACCAAAACAAACTGAAATATCATAAACAGAAAATCATAAACAATTATAAACGTATATATCCTGAGAGAAAATTTACGAACACCGAAAATAATAGTTCAGATATATTATTTGTTTTGGAATTTATAGATACATTTATAATTAGTTTATAATTGTTTATGGTTTTCTGTTTAAATATAATATTTCAGTTTGTTTTGGTGTAAATTATTTAATGTTAATTATTGTTTTAGTAACAATTATATCAAGTCTTTTACTCACATTTAGCATATATTAACTCAGTAATAATAATAATTTATATACGTCAATACAGGACCTGAAGAAGGTACACTAGTTTGTTTTATTCGACCACAAGCCTCATCTTTCCTCCTTCGTCTCTACATTAAGATATACAGAAGCCGTTGTTATAATACACTGTCTTATGAATATACTGGGGAGCCATGGTGGCCGTGTGGGTTGGTCGCTTCATCTCACCATGGTTTGATAAATTGTTTAATGCGGGAAATCTTCATTTACATTTGCCATGAGATAAATCACGGATTATTAAAAATTTTTATAATTATTTTGATATGCAATTTCTAAAATTTCTCTTCTTCCTTTCAGGGAAATTAGTCTACTTTCCTTGTATTTGCGGCAGGAAATATAAGTATAAGAAAAATCTACAAGCTCATAAAAAGAATGAATGTGGTAAAGAACCAAAGTTTCAGTGTCCTTATTGTTCGTACAAAGCTAAGAGAAAAGGAACACTCAGGGAACATGTGGCCCTCAAACATGTTTTTTAAATTAAATAAATTATTTAATGATTTTATTTTATTTTTTGTTTCCAAGTTACGGGGTTGGGGGTAAGAAGAAGGTAAGTTTATTTGAAAGTTACTAAAAATAAACGAAACTGGTCTTATAAATTAATCAAATAACTTTTCGCTTGCGCAATTATTCAACAGTTGACTTACTTAGGAGCTCCTAAATCTTCATACTAAATTTTGAGTCGATAAATTCATTACATCGGCAGTTATTAAAGATTTTGAATTGAGCTACCCCCCTGAACCCCCCCCCCCCCCCCCCCCTTCCCTTCAGCCGATATTGCTGAAATTTGCCAGGTTATGTCCTCATTGGGATTTGACTTTAAATATGAAATTTCATGTCGATATATTCATTAGATCGGCAGTTATTAGGGTTTTTGAGTTGAGCCCCCTTCCCTGCTACCGATTCCGCTGAAAATTAATAAATGTCGTCCTTATAGGGTTCTGGATTCATAAGTAAGAGTGTATGTCGATACATTTTTTCTATTGGGAGTTATTGTGTTCACAGACAGATACGTTTTTTTTTTTTTTTTTTTTTTTTTCATATTTGGAATCTAGAGATTGAAAAACATGAAATTCCTTTGAAAACACTGCATCGAATTTTTGACCGATTACATAACTTCCCCTTTAAAAAAAAAATGGTTGATATGATTTGTTGTTTCAGATGAGTCCAACCAGTTATGGTTCTGCTCCTGCGGAAGACGCTACAGACACAAAAGAAGTCTGGACTCTCATTTGAAATATGACTGTGGACAAGATCCTAAATTTCCTTGTTCTTACTGCTCCTACAAGGCAAAAAAAAACCAAAGCTTCTTTGAAGTCTCACATGGCTTTTAAACATCTAGAGTTTCTCAAATCTAAATGTACCAATAACCACTGAAAATGAATACTTGGTCCTTGAAGACCTTTAAAACACCTTTCAAATTTACACAATGTATGGTAAATAATTTATCGTTTTTGAAAAAATTTGTCTGGCTGACAATTTTTGTTAATTAACATCTAACAGACCTTTTCTTATAAATTATTTTTTTCATGAAAGTACACTTCATAACACACCTTTTTTTGTTTTAAAATAAAGGTTCAGATCTCCCCTATCTATTGAAACTTGTCTGGCTGGAAATTTGTTACAAATGTTTTTCAAAAACGATATATTATTGACTATAGATTGTGTAAATTTTAAGCAGGTATTTAAAAAAATATATTTTTCTTATCTGACTTCAAAAATTCATTAAAAGTGGCAATTAACAAATTTTTACTAGTCTGACGGGCGCAACATTTTTTACATGTTTTCCAAGCATTTTCCAATTTGAGGTGCTCGATGGGGTACCTTTTTGTGCCTTGGGAGCTTGGACTATTTTCTTTACACTTTGGAGGATAGGAATATCTGAATTTGATCTTATCTCTATCGACAGACTTCCGTTTCCTTAGGGGAGCATGAAAGTAAAAATCGATTATCCGTATATTTGATATATTTTCATCAGTACATTATTTTTTTTTTCTCTCTCTTTTTCAATTTGTATTATTTATAATAATTTTGCCACAACCTAAATATAAAAAAAACTAATTTATGGTTTGTATGTTTTACTTTAGGTGATGCCTCATTTTCTTGTGAATGCGGAAAATTTTACAGACATAAATCTAGCCTATATTCTCATAAAAAACATGAATGTGATCGTAGGGAGTTGCTGTATCTGTGTTCTTTTTGTCCCTACAAGGCTAAGTTAAAAACATCTTGGAAAATACATATGGATAAAAAACACCCTGAAAAAGGGATTGTTGCCTACTTTGAAAATTCTATTAGTGAATAATATAATATTTTGTGTTAAATATAGTTACATACAGTTGTGTCGTTAAAAAAGTGCCATTTTATGTTTTAAATTTTTGCGTGCCTATAAGTAAATAGGCTATAAAATCCACAAGTATCTAATCATATAACTATCCTGGTTAGTTAAGTGACTCATGCCTTGCCATTAACTTCAAGGACATATCGCCTACTACCTGTACTTTCGTCACTCTGGTGGACATGAGCCCGACTCTACTACGGGAGTTCTAAATTTTGTCTAACCTAAATTTTTATCCACTTAGGGAAGAGGTCTTTAACGAGTACCTGACATCGTACAGGCTCGGGACCATCCCTTAACGTCCCATCCGAAGGACGGCGTGCTTAAGTTTATTTTACCTCCCAGATAAAATAAACTAAGGGCCTCGGCCGGATTTCTAATCCGTGATTTTTTGAGCTCAGTGAGTTAGCACGCTATCTCTCAACTACCGCTGCCTTCATTTATCGTAGTAAATGAGTAACATATTTTACAAATTGTCTAATTGAAAAGAAACAAAAATTTATTTTTAAATGTAATTTGAATAGAGGGCGCCAGTAGCTCAGAAGTAGCATACTAGCCTTCTGAGTTCAAGATAGCGGGTTCATAACCCGGCAGAGGCCCTCAGGCTTTTTTTTCTGGGAGATGAAAAAACAATGAGCACGCCGTCCTTCGGATGGGATGTTAAGCGATGGTCCCTATCCTTTGCGATGTCAGGTACTCGTTAAAGACCCCTACCCTAGATAACCAAACCTAGTTAGGCTCATGTCCACCAGTGCGACGAAAAGAGCGCTCTGGTAGTAGGCGATATGACCTCGTAGTTAAAGCCCGGGTCTGAGTCACAATAACTAATTTGAGTAATCAAAAATAAAACATTCAAGTACCTTAGGTCCATATAAAAATACGAAATTTAAACATGGAAAAGAATTTTCAGTAAAATTTTTAATTTGATTTGGCGACATGTTTTCGGTTTCGCGAACACTTTTTTGGGTAATTTGTAACAAATAATATTATGGAAAATAATAATAATTCTAAGAAAATCGAAGTAAATTGTAACGTTTCAGCTGTTGATTTGGTACAACTGACCTGTTGTTAAATGTTTTTTTATTGACAAATTTAATTTGATCAATAATAGTATCATAAAAACTATAAATATATGGCATTACAGAATCATAGTACATAAAGTTATAGTCAAGACTCAAATTTAAGGGGTCAATATGGCTGGAGAAGCGTTTTTGATATCATATCTGGAGGAGCTCATTTTTTGACATAAGGTCACATCAAAAAATGTATTTATTTTTATTGTGTAAAGTATTAATTTATCATTGGATTACTTTATATAATCCTATCACCAATAAAACATTTTCCCCCAATATTTTTTTGAGAAAATTCTCTGATTGTTATGTTTCAAATAAAATAAAGGGTTCTTGTATTTGATGTTATGTTATTTGCTTTTGTCCATATTTGGCTTATTCTAGGTTTACCATTCATTTATACATTTTGTGAGGGCTCCTCAAAATAATAAAAATAAGTCCCCATATTTAACCAAATCGTTGAAGTTAGTTGAATAAATGATCAGATTTGCTATGATTATTCCCGTAAAGTCACCATATCTTACTCAATATGTCGTTAAACAATTCTCGTATTTTACCTATGTATTTTAGTCCTATAAAAAAAAATGTCAGTTTGCAAAATAAAAATGTACAATAGTTTGACCTCTGCCAGATATTATTATAATATGTTAGCCGACTTTCAAAGGTTGCCCTCATAAAATAAATACAGTAATTCGATTTGTATAACTTTTCTTTAAATTCAATGATTTTTTTTTTATAGACAGGTGACGAGGTAAACTACGAAAGCCGGCTAGCATATTATAATAACATGTGTGAGAGGTCAGACTATATTTTCATTTTGTTATCAATGAAATTGACTTCTCACTAAATCAGCCATCTTCAAATTATAGAAAAATTATTATATTAAAAAAATAAAATTAGTTTCTTCATGAAATTTGGGGTAAATAACTTTTTTGAATTTTAAACATTTTCGTTAATTAAATTCACATTCAATTAAACTAACCGTAAAGTGTCGAATGTGCTCTTCTTTTATTAAAAGTAATTATTTGATAAAGCTCATTAAGGGCTTTCAAAAGGACACAGAAGCAGGTAGAACACCGCAGGTAGAGCACCGCAGGTAGAGCACCGCATTCTAAACATTTTTAATGAATGCATTGATTTTGCATTGAACTAAAAACTGTTTTCTTTGTTTTCCTGAAAAGCAGTGATTTTCACATTCCATTATTTGCATTTGTATCAACGATTTGATTACAATTTATCTTCGCATCATTTTTGTCTTTTTTAATTAAAAAAAAAAAAAAACGTCCAATAATATAAATATATTTTATAATTTGTAGCCATATATTACAATTTAGGCACTACTT
Source organism: Aradus depressus (assembly GCA_963662175.1). Lineage (NCBI taxonomy): Eukaryota > Metazoa > Arthropoda > Insecta > Hemiptera > Aradidae > Aradus > Aradus depressus. The sequence goes on from OY759220.1 coordinate 38,852,326, forward strand.
AGAAATATTTCCAATGGATATTAGTAGCCTTCTGAGCTCGAGTTCGTGGGTATAATATAATAGTTTGACCTCTCACATATATTATTATAATATGTTAGCCGACTTTCAAAGGTGGCCCTCATAAAATAAATACAGTAATTCGATTTTTATAATTTTTTTAAAATTAAATGATGCGTTTTTTTATATACTCATGACGAGATCAATAAAACTCTTTTAATTTAAACCTGTTTTCTATAGTATAGTATTTCAATTAACTGTTTATCTTTGTAATATCAATAAATAATTTATTTAATAATTTAACTTGTCATATATTTTACCCCACATTTTTATTAATTTTTTTTTAACCAGTGAGGGGCGTATAGGAAATATATTTAATACGAAATGTATATGTTTTTCTTTAAGGTGGTGTCTTATATTTTTGTGAATGCGGTAAAACGTACAAACATAAATCCAGCCTTTATGCTCATAAAAAACATGAATGTGGACAAAATGATCTGAGGTATCCCTGTTCTTACTGTTGCTACAAGGCCAAATTAAAGAAACATTTGAAACAGCATCTTCTCATTAAACATGCTGAAATATTGATTTCTCACCCTATTAGTTAGCCCTTATATTTTTTTATTTTGAATAAACACAATTCGTAAGTAAATTATTCTTGAAGTATAAATTATTTTACTTTTATTATAAAAACTGTTTAACATTTTTTTTTTTTTTTGTAAAATATTTGTTTGTATATTTGTTTGAATAAATTCTGATTTTTAAAATAATCCCTGTTTTAAAGGTATTTCTTCTAAACAATAATAATTTTTCAGGTTCCTTGAGTTTCCGTTAAAGCAGGTTTGACTGTACCTTACATAACTTCCCCTATACATTGTATAGATGGGTAAGTAAAATTACCAGAAAGTTTACCCCCCCCTTTTTGTTGAAAATTTGAAAGAAATTTTGGGTCCATTGTTTATTTAATATATATTTTTTTCTTCTAGGGAACTTAATAAAATCTATATATTATTATTATATAAGATGTTAGTAATTAAAAAATATATATATTTGTTTAAGATTTTACCACTGGATACTCATGTGAAGATTGTGGACGAAGATATAAAAGAAAAACTGGACTTAATCAGCATAAAAAGTTTGAATGTGGGAAAGAGCCTTCGTTTACTTGTCCTTATTGTACTTATCGGGGACGATATAAGTTCAACTTGAAACAGCATATTATTGCGAAACATGGCTGCGTTGGTATCATCGAAAACGTAAGTATAAAGTTCGTTAATTTTATTAAATACACTTTACTCCCGGATTAAACGGAGAAATATGGGGGATATGTACCACGGATTAAGCAAAATCACGATTAACTCAAAGACGTTTTTCTTTAGAAATAGGTTAGGTTACGTTTTATGACTCATGCCCGGGCTTTAACTACGAGGTCATATCGCCTACTACCAGAGCGCTCTTTCGTCACTCTGGTGGACATGAGCCCGACTCTACTGTGGGAGTCCTAAATTTTGCCTACCCTAAATTTTTATTCATCTAGGGTAGGGGTCTTTAACGAGTACCTGACATCGTACAGGCTCGGGACCATCGCTTAACGTCCCATCCGAAGGACGGCGTGCTTAAGTTTATTTTACCTCCCAGATAAAATAAACTAAGGGCCTCGGTCGGGCTACGAACCCACGACCTTGAGCTCAGAAGCCTTTAGAAATATATTAGTTAATGTGGTTAAATTATTAGTTGATATGCCTTATGCTCGGGCGTTAACAAAGAGGTCATGTTGCCAAATACGAAACGGAAGAAAAAGTTTACAATAAAGTATATTATTTTAGGAATAATGTTCATCCAATATTTTAAAAAAAAATATATATATATAAATTATTAAAAATTAAAAAGATGATAAATAATGATGGATCTTGGAAGTTGTAATAAATAACTAGATAACACCGTTATAAGAGACATGGTTAATATGCATCGTACATTAGGCCAAAAAAAAAAATATATATAATAATAATAGAAGTGTAATCTATATTTGTGAAAATTTTAGGGTCTTGCCAAAATTAAATAAGAGGCTTGACAACGTTCCCCCTACAGATAGAGACAAAATGGCGGCAGTATATGTGACAAAACATTTTGAAGTCAATTTCCTTCCCAAAAACAATGCCTTATCAGTTTTAGTCTCTAAAATCTGTTTTTTCTTTTACTTCCTATTTTAAATATAATAAATTCATGAAGAAAATAGCAACGCTTTATTTTTGTCAATAAATTCATTATTAAACTGTAGAATTGATAAAGGATTCAAATGAAAACAATAAAAAACACATTCAGAAAATATTAGACAAAAATACTCATTGAGTTTTCCTTCAGATATTGAAGGACCTGATCTACTACTAGCAACTATAGGTTAGGTTAGGTTTTATGACTCATGCCCGGGCTTTAACTACGAGGTCATATCGCCACCTACCAGAGCGCTCTTTGGTCATTCTGGTGGACATGAGCCCGACTCTACTGTGGGAGTCTACCCTAAATTTTTATTCACCTAGGGTAGGGGGTCTTTAACGAGTACCTGACATCGTAGAGGCTCGGGACCATCGCTTAACGTCCCATCCGAAGGACGGCATGCTTAAGTTTATTTTACTATTATAAATAAAATAAACTAAGGGCCTCGGTCGGGTTTCGAACCTACGATCTTGAGCTAAGAAGGCAAGCACGAATACCACTGAGCTACCGGCGCCCTCACTAGCAACTTTATATATATCATTTATTTTGCATATTTACAATCAGCTTTAAAAGCCATAAGTAAATTTGATGGAACATGTCATAAAAGTATATACAAAAAAAATAAGAATGGAAAAAGAAAACAAGAATAATATAATAAAGGAAAAAATACTATGGAAAATGTTCATTGGGAGCGTATGTTTCATGTACTAAAAACGCCCTCTCACTGGAAAATGTTCATTGGGAGCGTATGTTTCATGTACTAAAAACGCCCTCTCACTGGAAAATGTTCATTGGGAGCGTATGTTTCATGTACTAAAAACGCCCTCTCACTGGAAAATGTTCATTGGGAGCGTATGTTTCATGTACTAAAAACGCCCTCTCACATCATTTCCATGTGATTATACATTATTCAATGAATTTTTAATTTATTAACCTCTCTCGGTTTACCATAATTAATTAATTTTGTTAAATTATAGGTTAGGTTAGGTTTTATGACTCATGCCCGGGCTTTAACAACGAGGTCATATCGCCTACTACCAGAGCGCTCTTTCGTCACTCTGGTTGACATGAGCCCGACTCTACTGTGGGAGTCCTAAATTTTGCCTACCCTAAATTTTTATTCATCTAGGGTAGGGGTCTTTAACGAGTACCTGACATCGTACAGGCTCGGGACCATCGCTTAACGTCCCATCCGAAGGACGGCGTGCTTAAGTTTATTTTACCTCCCAGATAAAATAAACTAAGGGCCTCGGTCGGGTTACGAACCCACGACCTTGAGCTCAGAAGTCAAGCACGCATACCTCTGAGCTACCGGCGCCCTCTGTTAAATTATATAAAATGTTACTTCAAATAGCTGACAAAAGTAATGACATGTACAGTAATGCAGTGCGAGTTATGATCGCGGGGAGCGTTAGTGTCGGTGAACCTAGAAAACAGCTGTTGATTTAGGTAGTATTTTTACTTGAAATAGCTTATTAAATTAAAATAAAAATTACCCTCCGAATTTCGTTATCCGGCATTGTTATGTAAATAGAATAAATATATTAATAATTATAATAATAATGTAATATTTTTGTTTCCAGGATTTGTGAACTACCTCAGCAGGTCAGGTTATGGAAGAAATTACCAGAGAAAAATGTTCTTTTTTGACATAAGACTTGCAGTTACCTTCATATAAATCCAGAGATTTACTTTAGTATATATTTTCTACGAAACTAAGACTGTTGTTACAAAAATTAAACACCTTGGCTTAAATTTTAAACTTTTAACAATTTTATTTGTGATAATTTTCCTTGTTCGTTTAATGTCTAATTCTTGATAACTGTTTGTAAATATGTTATATAATATTTAAGTGTATGATTTTTTTTTTGTAAGTATACTTACGATTTTTATATCTTAGGTATTTACCAGCATATATCAAAAGAATTAAAATAGCTTTATTGAACTTATATTTAGTATATAATTAACTTTTGTAGCCATCTTCCTGTTGTTTCGTTGCTGTTTTTTAAAATATAGTTACAAGTATAAGGAACGTGAGGTGAGTGGTAGGGAAGATGGCGTTCTTTTGTTAGTCCAAAAAACATTGACCCATTTCTCATTAAATTAAAACATCTTGACTATTTGTCTATGAGTAATGTTTTGGGAGTGATTGACACATCCTTTGCTCGGTAGTAGCGGATTATCTTCAGGTTTGAAGTAAAACAATACACAATTAACTTCCAATATGTTATTTTGACAATTTAAACAAATAACAATAATAACATAGTTGATAATTATTCAGCGAAATAGATCAATGAGAAGGAGGAGGATATAGGGGAGGGTCTAAACACAAAAACACTAATACCTACCGATAGAATGAATGTATCGACACAATATTACATGTGTGACCTGAACCCTCTAAGGACAACACCTATACATTTTCAGCCAATTCGTCCAAAGGGAGGGAGGGGGATTAGGGGAAGGGCTTAACTCAAAAACTCTAATAACTGTCGTTGTAATAAATGTATCGAAACAAAATTTCATATGTAAATTCAAAACCCCATAAAGACGACACTTATTAATTTTTCGGCGAAATCGGCAGAAAGGAAGGGGGGCTCAACCCAAAAACCCCAATGTGTAAGTCAACTATTGAATATTAGTGCAAACGGTCGAATGGTTTTGGAGGGGGGGCGAAAAGTTAATTGATGACTGTTCTGGGGTGATTCACCAACATTTTTTATTATTTATTAATTAAATGGGATCAGAAGAGGAGGCTAAACTCAACCCTAATAACTGCCAATACAATAAAAATTTAAAGAGCGCAAATTTAGTTGATTAATTCGTGCTGGGGAAGCAAATAGCCGGTGATTCACCGATGTTTTTTTATTTCGTTATATATTGTCTGTTTCTTTTCAGCTGATTATTGTTTCGTAGCTCAAATTGTTATTATTATTATTATTGTTGTTTACTCTTCTCCTCCCTACAACTCTTGTAGATATTTTTCATTACTATACTTTCTCCATAGATGTCCGATATCTTAAATGTAAAAATGGAGTTTTGCTCAACCCACAACATTGAGGTCAACCTCTCATTACACCATTTATATGATACTTAACATTTTTTGCAGAGATATTGTAAAACATTAATGAAACTTAAAAAAAAATGTTTGTTTTTAAGAAATATTATCTATTTCGCAAGGTATATAATATGTGGCAGTACTTTCATATATTTTGTGAAATATGTATAGTTTTGTTTGTTTCAATTTATTATTATTTGTTTAACACATTTTCTTAAATATGCTTTTAGATACCATTTACAAACACGTCTGTTCTGATTGTGGAAGAAATTACAAAAGGAAAAGTGGTCTTGTCCAACATCAAACTTTCGAATGTGGCAAAGAGCCTCAGTTCAAATGTCCTCATTGTCCGCATCGAGTCAAGCAAAAAGTTAACTTAAAAGCTCATATTATTTTAAAACATTTTGTAAAAGAGAACTTACCTCTTTAAGTTAAAATATTATTCTTTAAGGTCAATGTTATACGATCGTAGTCGTTTTTTATTTTGTTTTAATTAATGTTTTTTCCGAATTATGTGTGAGTTCATGTATAAAATCACTTTTTTTTTTTGTATTATGTATAGATATAATTTATTTATATGGCGCGCAACAGCCCCAAAGTCATAGCGTCATATTTTTTAATAAGTATTATAAAATTACTCGTGGTATTAATAATAATAATGATAATTATTTTCTTCCGCTTGGAATTAGCTTAAATATGTCTTCAATATTCATATTGAATTTATATATCAATATATAAATTTGATATTAATATTGAAGACAGATTTGAGCTATTTCGAAGCAGAAGAAAATTTAAATGATAAAAGCAAAAATAAAAATACTAATTAAAAAGTTTCAGGTGTTGTCCAGAATTCGAAACAGAAAATATTTACTAATAATACTAATTATCATTAAATACATTTTTTTCTTTTATATAAGGTTTTATGACTCATGCCCGTGCTCCAACTACGAGGTCATATCGCCTACTACCATAGCGCTCTTTCGTCACTCTGGACATGAGCCCGACTCTACTATGGGAGTCCTAAATTTTACCTATTCTAAATTTTTTATTCACCTAGGATAGGGGTCTTTAACGAGGACCTGACATCGTACAGGCTCGGTAACATCGCTTAACGTCCCATCCGAAAGACGGCGTGCTTATCTCCCTGATAAAATAAACTAAGGGCCTCGTTCTGGTTTCGAACCCACAATCTTGAGCTCAGAAGGTAAGCACGCACACCACTGAGCTAGCGGCGCCCTCTATATATATATAAATAAAATTATATTAGTAAATATTTTCTGTTTCGAATTCTGGACCTAAAACGTTTTTTTAAATATTTTTACTCTTTGCTTGTTTTATTTAAATTTTCTTCTGCTTCGAATTAGCTTAATTGTGTTTTCAATATTCATAAATAATTTTTATATCAAGTATTATGCTTTATGATTTTTTATTATTGTCCTTACGTATGTTTTTGATTTACGGATTTTGTAGCTCTCTTTATATTTTGTACATTATATTACTGTGTTATTTATCCTTAACAATATTTGTTTATGTTATCAAAAAATTTCATTAATTTAAATAATATCTGATAGATTATTTTTAAATTATCTACGCAGGTCGAGAATAGAGATCTGGGTTCTCGAAGATTTTTTAAATTTCCCTCCAGTCAATCATTTGAAAAGCAATTTTTTAAATTTACTTGACTTTAATTTGTGTTAAATTCGCCTCGTTGTATGTCTGTTTTAATGTTCATTGCAACCAAGGAAAAATTCTTGGATGGGTCTAAAATTTGATGTTGCGCCATTGTTCTTATAGACCCATCTTTTCTATTCGGCATTGCAGTTTGTGTCAGTCTTGTCTAGTTGAGTTATTTACTCTTTAACTCTTTGTATTGTTTAGTAATTATTTATGCAATGAGTTCTTTTATATGTAAGAATGGTAAAATTTAAAAAATGGTGAAATATGAAGAAAATACTTGTTGTCAGGCGGATATTGAAGAGGCCAGGAATAGATCTTGGAAGACTGGTCTGAGAAAACCAGTAAAGACCTGAAAAGAAATATGGAAGCAACTGAAAGTAAGTGAACAAAGCTGTCAATGGTTCATAAATGTGACCGAAATGAGAACACTTGATTTGAACTTTGTGGGAATTAAAGCGCATGAAGAATAACAATCAATAAGAAAATTGAGAGGTGAGTTCATATACCACAACAAAAGCTTTCAGTCAATAGGAACATTCGAATATTTACTCAAAATTCACCAGCTAATCAGAAAAAGGTTTAGTTTTGGTTACTTGGTTCTAGGAAAAGGAAGATAGCTGTTTGGATGAAGAAGAATGGTGTCTTTCTTCTTGAGATGTCCTTAAGGGAAGACCTGAATTTAGTACCTATGAAGGTATTTTTGTTCAGTGTTCATAGTATTCAGAAGTGAACAATGTGGAAATTTAAGTGTTTTGAAAGTTAAAAGAATCAGTGATATTAGTTTAATGTCCATAAATTCTGCTTGAGATAAGCCCTCTTATTTAAGATGGAAGATTCTAAGATTTTAAGTTAATATGCGTAAAATTTTTATGTATTATTTCTTTTGGCCAAATTGTTGAAGTTGTAATTAATAATTGAAACATTGACGGATGATTTACGTAAATATTTTGTTTTAATTTAAACTCCCTCATTTTCTCGATGTTCCTTATTTCTGTTGTCAAAACTCTATATTTTCAGACCCACTACTGTTTGGAGATTTTATTAGTAAACATTCTAATATATTACAAAATAACATTCCTATTTTGAAAATTATTTTAACTATAATTTTTAAAATATATTAAAAAATGGCATCTCTGTGGGGAATTTCATCATTTTATAAATATATTACAATGCATTTTTTTGTATTTATGAATACAGAATTACTTACCGGCCAGTGTAGATTTATTTACTCAAATAAGTCACTACACTTGATTTGTCCTTTAGCTAGGATCAAAATCTGTCGACAAAACTCATGCGACCCCGTCCCAATTGTATTTAATTTCCTGTTTTGATATCGTTATGTAACTAGTAGGATCTGGTAATGCGTATTATTACTTGGTACAGTATATTATTAATTTTTTTAACACAATTTCTTAAATATGCTTGTAGATGCCACTTACAAACACACCTGTACTGATTGTGGAAGAAATTACAAAAGGAAAAGTGGTCTTGTCCAACATCAAACTTTCGAATGTGGCAAAGAGCCTCAGTTCAAATGTCCTCATTGTCCGCTACGTGTCAAACGAAAACTTAACTTAAAAAGACATATTATGTTAAAACATATAATGCTTGAAAACTTACGGCTCTAATTGAAAGTTTAAGTCTTTGTTGTATGTGAAAATAATTAAAGCTCTCTGGTTTTTGTGAAATGAAACGTAAATTATACTGTATGTCCGAAATTGGAAGTGCGCTTGTCCATTCTCTTCCTACCTATCTAGCTAACGATGCATTATTTACCTTAGTATAAATGAAGTATTGTAATTGTGCAAAAAATTTGATGTCCATTTTTCTAATGACATTCACGTTTCAAGATCCCTTGAACACGATTTGTCCATTTTCACCGTGTAATTGACTGAAATTTAATAAGAGCACTAACTCAGAAACAATTGTAGCACAGAACATGAAATTGAGATGAAGGGGTCAAATGTTCTAATTTAGATCTGACGTGGTTTTGGACAAAATCAAAAGAAAATTAATACCACTCGGGCCTTACTACATTTTTCCTGACACAGCTTATATACAAAAGCTCTTTAAAAAGTTGTAGAGAGAACTAAAAGACACATTATGTATAAAATATATTTTTTTAGAAGGCCACCCGGTTTGCAAGATACATGCTGAAACCGCCACAAATGACATTTCGGAACGATATTTGATTGAATATGCGAAACGGTTAGTTTTATCTAAAAATTGTTCTTTATGAAATTTCTAATTTTATCATGTTCTCGATTCGAGATCTGACCAATATGAACAGAGCTATAGCCTCTTACAGATTGGCCGCTGCCTAGCACATACTAGTTGGGGTGTCAGCCGTTGCCCAGCACATGTTATTTTTGTTGTCAACCGTTGCCTTGCACATTCTATTCGTGGTGTCAACCGTTGCCCATCACTTACTAGTTAGGATGCCGACCGCTGCCCAGCACATACTTGTTGGGATGTCAACCGTTGCCCATCACTTACTAGTTAGGATGCCGACCGCTACCCAGCACATTTTATTTGGGATGTCAACCGTTGTCTTGGACATACTAGTTGGGGTGTCAACCGTTGCCTTGGACATACTAGTTGGGGTATCAACCGTTGCCTTGGACATACTAGTTGGGGTGTCAACCGTTGCCTTGCACATTCTATTTGGGGTGTCAACCGTTGCCTTGCACATACTTGTTGGAGTGTCAACCGTTGCCCAGCACATTCTATTTGGGGTGTCAACCGTTGCCTTGCACATACTTGTTGGGGTGTCAACCGTTGCCCAGCACATTCTATTTGGGTGTCAACCGTTGCCTTGCACATACTTGTTGGGGTGTCAACCGTTGCCCAGCACATTCTATTTGGGGTGTCAACCGTTGCCCAGCATATGCTAATAAGGATGCCGCCCGCTAGATAGGGCCAACACTGGTTAAAATCGGTTCGGAGGTCTATGGACAAAGAAAATTCTCTTCGCAAGTAAAACACAAATTTAAGGGAATTTACTGGGTATAAGAAGTCCTGAGCTGGCCACAATTGATCTTTTTTTAAAATTATTTTTCTTATTGTTTTCTTTATTCCTAGTATTTACAGTTAATTAGCGACAAATTAATGAATGTTTCTTTTTTTTTTTTTTTAGATTATATGTATTAATTTCTCAAACATTTTCTAAAATATTTTTTAGGTACGATGTACGTCTGTTCTGATTGTGGAAGAACTTACAAAAGGAAAAGTGGTCTTGTCCAACATCAAACTTTCGAATGTGGCAAAGAGCCTCAGTTCAAATGTCCTCACTGTCCGCTACGTGTCAAGCAAAAAGTTAACTTAAAAAGACATATCTTTTTAAAACATTTTGTTCATGAAAACTTACCTCTCGAATTGAAGTAATCTCTTTGTTGGTTGTATCTGAAAATAATTATAGCTCTCTGGTTTCTGTGAAATAAATCGTAAATTATACTTTATTTGTTGGTTTTTTGTGTCTCATGCCAGATTAGGGTAAGGTTCTTTAACGAGTAGCTGACAAGACACAGTCTAGAGACCATTGCTTAATAATCCGAAGGACGGCGTAAATTATAATGTCTATCCGAGATCGGAAGACGCGGCTGGCCTGAAAACATTCACCTGTTCGTTTATTACTTTCTTATATCTACAATATAAGGGAGTATTGTAATCGTGCGATAATACTAGATCGAGGTTTCAACGGATTTTCACGTTTTAAGGTCTCCTGAGTACCATTTTGAACATTTTCACGATGATGTCTGTCTTTGCATGTGTGTGATTCAAAATTTGTGATTAGATCTGATTAGATTTTGTCTAAAGTCGGACGAAAATTGAGACCACTTTATTTTGGGGCCTAAGTACGTTTTACAAGATACCGCTTACGTTTATGACTTAATCAAAAATGTTTACAAGTAAAAGTTGTAGAAAAATCTGAAGTACATATTTTATATGAAATGTAATTTTTCGCAAGTCGTCCGGTTTTCAAGATACATGCCAAAAACCGCCTGAAATGTAGATTTTAAACACATATTTTTAGACGTTTCCTTGATTTACCCGAAAACTGTTATCGTTATTTCTCACAAAAAATGTTCCTTCTTTAATTTCCAATCGCTAATAAATTCTCCACGTCTAAAGTTATAGTATCTCAAAGAATGAAAAATAATTTCCGTAGGAAATAGTTCAAAGGTTAGGTTTTATGACTCATGGCCGGGCTTTAACTACGAGGTCATATCGCCTACTACCAGAGCGCTCTTTCGTCACTCTGGTGGACATGAGCCCGACTCTACTGTGGGAGTCCTAAATTTTGCCAACCCTAAATTTTTATTCATCTAGGTTAGGGGTCTTTAACGAGTACCTGACATCGTACAGGCTCGGGACCATCGCTTAACGTCCCATCCGAAGGACGGCGTGCTTAAGTTTATTTTACCTCCCAGATAAAATAAACTAAGGGCCTCGGTCGGGTTTCGAACCCACGTTCTTGAGCTCATTAAGCAAGCACGTAAGTCCTTAAGTCCTCCGCTCATAGAAAAATAGTTCTACGCAATTTTTTACAGGATCATCCATTAAAATTGCAATCTTAACTCAAAAATGTCTTTAATAATAAACAGTTTTATTTGTTAATAAATGTATCTACTTTTTTCGTTCTGGGGAAGTAAATTGCCTCTGATTCACCCACTTTTTTTTACATTTTTGGAATCTAGAGGTCGGAAAATTTGAAATTCCGTTGAAAACTTCGCACCGAATTTTTGACCGATCGACTCCAGTTCAGAGGTGGGTGGAAGGATGGTTGTAGGGTGGAAGACGTCATGTTCATCATTGCCATCTAGCGGCTGACCACTGAACTTCATAAATACATCTTTAATATTACGCCTTCCCTCCTTTTCTTTTTAAAAATAAATGTTCAAGATCCTCTAATAGCTGGCTATTCCTTTTTTTTTTTTCAAGGTAAATTCGTTTGTGATGTGTGCTACAAAACTTATATCTACAAACAAGGTCTTACGTCACACAAGAAGTACGAATGTGGAAAGGAACCTCAATTTTTGTGCCCTCATTGTACGTATAAGGCCAAGTTGAAATCAAATTTGAAAAAACATATATATATTAAGCATATTCTTGCGGGAAATTCCTTCAGCCAGTTGGTATAGGCTCATGTATCCTATATGTTGTATTATATATATATATATTATAATAAGAAGTAATATATCACACGAAGGGAATCGAATGATACTTCCTGAATTAGTTTTGCAGAGATAAAATTGCTGTTTTCAATGTAAAATGAAATATATCTTCTCTACAGTTCAAGAGGGAAACAACTCCAAATCCTTGGCCTCTGTGAAATTTAGAAGTTTTTATTTACAATTACAAATTTTACACATATTACCAAAGAAACATCTGATCTCTTCCGTAAATTCCAATACCTAACTACATTGTGTAGCGCTAATATTATATTATGAAGATGTAGTGAAAAGTGATTTTTCACAGGTTGCAAAACAAAATGTAGTCAGACCTCTCGTAGTATATATTATTGTATACTAGCCGGCTTTCGAGGTTATCTTCTCATCAACAGGCAGTTAACAAAAAACACATCATTTGATAAACTAGTTATAAAATTCTAATTTCTGAAAATAAATTCATCCAAAAATAAGTAACATAAAATATGAGCATCTAAATGAGACGTTAAAGTCCGGAGTGCATGAGGGCTGACAACTGTATCCCCTCACTTGAATTAAGGAGTCTCCTTATCTGTAGTGCTCTCGAGATCTCATTCTCGTATCAGTTTGTCCACATAGTACTGCCAATAATTCAAAATGTGTAATTTGGAGTAGTTTCCTTTTAGAACTGAAGTGTCGATATGTCCACTCTATCGTGACGATAGAACAAGTAAAAACGAGTAAAAAATTAAAACAAATAAGTTATGTAGTGTTTTTCTTCTACTGACAATTTGGGATTTTGCATCACTTCTCAAGCATTAATTATTCAGCATGCATATTTTCAAACCCTCGTTTTTAGTTTTGATATCCTCCATGTAAATATATTTAAATAATGTGAATAAATTATTAATGAATTTCAGTTGAAAGATAAACGTTTGTAAACATTTATTGTAAATATTCACGTATTTATTTTTAATTAAATAACAATACATTTATTTATTTTACCTTTGTGTTGAATGTTTTTATTCCGCAGGTCATCAGAGATCAAATGAGTTACTAAGAGTCCAGTAGGCATGTTTATGCTCTATAGGTATGCTTCAAAAATGTTAATTTTTTTTTGTCTATATAAGATATTCAATGTCACATCAACATAAAAAGTCAGTAGTGACAAGATTAAGGGATATCTTATCTGCCTTAATTGAAAGTACAGTAGGACATTAAAAAAAAATAATAATAAAAAATATATACATATTTGGTTAAATAATTTGTGCATCTTGGAGGAACATAAAATTTTTATAAACGATTAATATTTATTTACATAACTTGTTTGTGTTACTTACAGGTAAGTAATAAATGAAATATATCTTTGTTTATAAATACACTACATTATATTTTTACGAGAGTTTACAATAAAAATTGCTTCTATGCATTAAGGATTTCATAGTATCAACTTCTACGTTGAGGAACGCGGACATATTGTGGAAACTTGTAATAAATGAATAAAACAAACTTATTTTTTGAAATATTGTCTATTCCACTAAAGATATATATATACATATAACTACCGGTTTCGGCTTTATACCATCGTCAGGTCTAGTTATGAACTAAGTCAGTTTGCAGAGAGCGACCCTTCAAATACATCTCAGGCAAAGGGTGCTATTAAAACTTGGGAGTCCCCCGGCTGTACCGTTAGATAACTCATGAAATATTTCTTAACAAAACCTAGTTCTAAATTTACATAAAACAATATCACTAGACTAATACGGGGAAAATAACAAATAAATAAGAACAAATACAAGTAAATAATAAAAAATAGAAATAAAATTAATAATAATACTAAGATTTAGATAACTTGAAACATATATGTGGAACCAAATATTAATAACAGATAATACAAACATATATGTGGAAACAGAACTGGATCAGGGTGTTAACACTATTCCCCTTTGTTAACACCCTGATCCAGTTCTGTTTCCACATATATGTTTGTATTATCTGTTATTAATATTTGGTTCCACATATATGTTTCAAGTTATCTAAATCTTAATATTATTATTAATTTTATTTATATTTTTTATTATTTACTTGTATTTGTTCTTATTTATTTGTTATTTTCCCCGTATTAGTCTAGTGATATTGTTTTATGTAAATTTAGAACTAGGTTTTATTAAGAAATATTTCATGAGTTAGCTAACGGTACAGCCGGGGGACTCCCAGGTTTTAATAGCACCCTTTGCCTGAGATGTATTTGAAGGGTCGCTCTCTGCAAACTGACTTAGTTCATAACTAGACCTGACGATGGTATAAAGCCGAAACCGGTAGTTATATGTATATATATCTTTAGTGGAATAGACAATATTTCAAAAAATAAGTTTGTTTTATTCATTTATTTCATAGTATCTCAAATACACTATAGTGTATTATTAAGACAGAGTCTTATTATAATAGCTTCTTATATAACTATATAGACAATGTATTACAACAATGGCTTCTATAGTGTTCTATTAAACAGTCTAATAACAATGGCTTCTGTACATCTTATATACTTATATAGACAGTATATTGCAACAATGGCTTATACAGTTTCTTATACACATTATGGTGGATTATTATGACAAAATAAAATAACGTTCATAGAATAAACTTGAATTAAAGAATAATATTCTTTTTTTGCTTCATGTGTATTCTACGAAAGTTATTTTATTGATTTATTAATATTATTAATCTTGAGCAAATAATAGTTCACATTTTCCGGGATGTGGTGGCATCAGGCATGTTCGAGTCATCTCACAAACCCATCCCTCGTTCTCAAGTCCACTTAAGCCAGTGGTCTGGGTTTTATTTTAATGCATGGGTTCTATAAATCATTTTTTATTTCAATCATTCCGGAATTAGGCCATCATCGCAGCCTAAAAACTCAATTCGTAAGGATAAAATATTTTAAATTTGACCCTGCTCAATCCTTGGATTATTTTTCACTTATTGCCTACATAGATGTTCGGATTTCTTTTGAATTAAGTGAAGCACTTTTTGTGACACCTGCTTTTGAGGAAGTTGTACTGATTACATAGTGTTGTTGAACTGTTTAATTGTTTCAAGATGAACAGATTCATCTGAAGGAACTTAAAATAGTAAGTACATTTTTTTTTGTTTCTTTGATTTTGGATCTAATATTAAGTTAATATAAAATAACAATTGTTTCACCTTTTGCAGAAAGCTCTTTCTGGCGAATCATGAATCTTGAGCGCTGGGGCTGTAGTACTTTCTAGATCTTCAGCCTGGACGGTCAGTTGGGTCTCAATGAGTTCTGTTCTCATGGCGTAATCTCTGCATTCTCAATTAACTTTTACAGATTTACTGTTGATGAATAGGCATTTAAGGATGTACTGTCGTGTTAAATAATAAAAAAAAACCAAGTCTCACTCTCACCCGTTTGGCCAGGGTCCCAGGGGATTCTTTACCGCTTACATCTGACTCGATTTACAGTCCTTCATCAGGCCACCTGTAGCATCTTTGTCGAAGGGTCTTGCTGACAGTTGTCTTCCTGACTCCTCCACTCTGAAGACCCTCTTCGTTATCTAGCAGTGTCCCTTCTCATCATATGGCACGCCACCTGCAGCTTCCCCGCTTTCTTGGTCATAGTCTTGGACCTTGCACCGCTCCAGTCTGGCTCAACCTGACAGTTGTCTTCCTGACTCCTCCACTCTGAGGACCCTCTTCATTATCTAGCAGTGTCCCTTCTCATCATATGGCACGCCACCTGCAGCTTCCCCGCTTTCTTGGTCATAGTCTTGGACCTTGCACCTCTCCTGTCTGGCTGAACCTGACAGTTGTCTTCCTCACTCCTCCACTCTGAGGACCCTCTTCGTTATCTATCAGTGTCCCTTCTCATCATATGGCACGCCACCTGCAGCTTCCCCGCTTTCTTGGTCATAGTCTTGGACCTTGCACCTCTCCTGTCTGGCTGAACCTGACAGTTGTCTTCCTCACTCCTCCACTCTGAGGACCCTCTTCGTTATCTATCAGTGTCCCTTCTCATCATATGGCACGCCACCTGCAGCTTCCCCGCTTTCTTGGTCATAGTCTTGGACCTTGCACTTCTCCCGTCTGGCTCAACCTGACAGTTGTCTTCCTGACTCCTCCACTCTGAGGACCCTCTTCATTATCTAGCAGTGTCCCTCTTCATCATATGGCATGCCACCTGCAGCTTCCCCGCTTTCTTGGTCATAGTCTTGGACCTTGCACTTCTCCCGTCTGGCTCAACCTGACAGTTGTCTTCCTGACTCCTCCACTCTGAGTATCCTCTTCTTCCTGCCGATGTCCCTCTGTTAGTCCTGCTTCGTTCAGATCTGTCCCCTTATTAGGCTACTTATTTCCAAAGGACGAGTTAATCTCAACAGCGTCTATTATTGACGCCATTAGGGAGCTCTGGTAAACCATTTGTTCCATCAGTTTTCGAAGCAACGTCTCCCATTGCTGACTTACTCTCTGTCCACCGACCACACACAAGCTGAAGGTCTTTTTATCCTCTTCTTCTTCCGCTCTCTTCTGGCATCCCATAAGCTGGATGCTCTTTATTGCTTCATTGTCAACCCGATTCCAATTTCCTTATTTTTTGTCGCTTGTCTTATCATTGACCAATTTTTTCTCGTTAAGGACTCTCCTCGCCATTTTGCAAGAAGTATGCTTCAGCTAGTGTCAATATGTTGTAGTGAGAAGTTATTATTTCACACGTTGTACAATAAAAACGTAGTATCCATTTTGTGCTAGCCTGCTTTCGAAGTTGCCTTCATAATCAGGCTATCTGATGTCACATTTTTTAAAATATATTCATTTCAAAAGTAAAAGAATAAATAAAATAAAAATGTTGAATAAATTTTAAAAAATATATAAAAACTTCACAATAATTAACAATTTAAAATGTAATGTACTGGGATAGGTAAGTTATTCCTGTTTCCAATTATATATTTTAAAATTTTTAATCAGATTGCCTGATGATGAAAGCTACCTCGAAAGTTGGCGTCTGCGAAAGATCAGACTACGTTTCTTATTTTGCAACATGAGCTTGGACATGTTTTCCGATGGCAACTACTTGACGTCTTTTCTTTATTTCAGTTTCAGGATTGATTTCCTCCGTAGACGAAGAAGTGTTCTTCCGATGTGAGATTTGTAGGAAAGGCTACAGATCAAAGACTGGCCTTTATCTGCACAAGAGGTACTACTGTGGCAAGGATCCTCAATTCTCGTGTCCGCACTGTCCATACAAGGCCAAACAGATAGGAAACCTCAGGTCTCATGTCATTATGAAACATGGAGTTGATGCATTCAATTAACATTTTTATTATAAATTGTATATTTATTATTCTTGTATAAGTCATTATAAGTCAAATCAACTAGTCGAAAAACATATTTCACAATTTATATATATATGAAAATGTATGCTTTTACACTTGAAAATACTATTTTAGCGATTTAAAATAAATAAATCCATGATTTGATGTCTTTTCTTGCTCATTTTTATGATTAGATAATTAAAAATATACAATTGCCGTGTTAAGGCATTATGAAGAGTCATTTACATACTTGTTAGTAAGTTTGTAAATGACTCTTGATAATGCCTTAACAAAGCGAAACTAGTCGAGTATTTCAGAATATAGTAGTGATGTTTGACCAACAAATTGTGTATTTTTAATTATCTATTCCTATAGTGATCTTCTTATACTCAAAAAAGTTTATTTTTAATATTTTTATATTTTTTGCTAGCTTTTTTAGCCTTTTTTACAAATATAGAATAGCCTTTCACATTATTTTAGGAACTAGAATTAACATTATTAATTAAAATAAGCTGTTTTGGGCATAAGAAAAATGCACGATGTATATTTTCATAATCCTTGATCTATTATCTTTAAAAAAATTTTAATACGGGACTGACATTTTTATTTAAGAGGTGAAAAAACTTTGAACCCGCGGTTCTTCGGAAGGGACGTTAAGCAATGATCCCGAGCCTTTGAGATGTCAGGTACTCGTTAAAGACCCCTAGCCCAGGTGAATCAATCTAGATAAGAATCATGTGTCAAATTGATATTTTTTTGTTAGAATCGCTCTGATGGTATTTTTTAAATATAAATACATAAAGATGAATACTCATTTTTATTAATATTTGTTGATTTGACATGAAATGACACAATTGATTTTGTCAAGCTAAGAGCTTACCCCAATTAAATTTTTATATATGAAATTGTATTATTTAAGTATACTTATTGAACATATAATGTTATAAGTTTTTTTTTATATTGTATGAACCTTATTCCTAAAAAAATATATATATATATTTTATTGTAAATTTTTTCAAATTTTTATTAATTTATTTATATTTAGTCTTCTCTCTTTTCCTCTTATCTGCTCTTGTATATTTATTTTCTTTTTGAATCTCTACACTACACTTCGTCTTTCGATATCTTTAGTAGATTAATATATTTCTGTAGGATTGAGTTTTCTTGTTTGTTTTTCTTGTTCTACAGGTATTGGAGTGGGAACAAGTCCCCAAGTTTGGTACACTTGTGACGCCTGCTTCAAAGCCTATAAGTCCAAGGCAGGGTACTACCTTCATCAAAAATTCGATTGTGGAAAAGAGCCACAATTTCAGTGTCCCGAGTGTCCTCACAAGTCCAAGAGAAAAGGAGATCTCAAAAGACATATATTTACTCATAGGAAGTGGTCTATGCCTTTTTCTTAGTTCTTGGAAAACAGATATTTTTCATATTATTTTTGAAAAATAATTTGATGAAAGTTTATTTTTTGTTATTTTTTTTTAAAAGTAGAATGTTTGGTTCATTTTTAAGTTGGCCGGTTTAAGGCGCAGGCGCACTTCCTTTCCTCATTGTAATTGGTCTGTGGGATCTGAAAAATTAAGTTGTTTTTAGCAAATTTTTGTACAAGGGTGTTCAATTCTTCGGAGCCATTTTTGTGGATAATTTTGTTGAAATAATGATTTTGTTTAAATACGCGTAAAAAATAACATCCCACTTATCCATGTATCTATATTGAAGAAACAAAATATGCTGGACAATTTCTTTAATACTATTTTCGTTTCGTTCTTAAAAATGGCAGAGTTTTTGGTTATTTATTACGAGATACGTATTTTTTAAATTTTTTTTTTTTTCAAGTGCAATTGTTTCTTTTTTTCAATTTTTATTTCTAACTATTATGTATAATTTTGTGCAGCTTTCTTATTTTTCATAAGGTTGCCAAGAGTAACATTCCAAAGACTTAGGGTTTAGCTACTGTTTTTTTTTTCAATTTTGTGTATAGCACCAACTTGTGCTGATTCAATAAAAATTAATTTTTTTTTTTTAGCGACTGTTTTTTGGTCTTCGGGTTTTTATTATGTTTAGTTTCAGATCTATGAAACGTTGATATCTCATTAATTGTGGTGGAATATTTCCATATTCAATGTGGATTGATATGGAAACTCTTGTGGGTTGTTATTGTTCCGTGGGATCTGGAAAATTAACTATTTTTTAGCACAACAAATAGATTTATTCCGTGAATAAAGGTATAAACATATATGTACTTCACAGATTTAAAAAAATGTAGTTTGACCTCTTACAGATTTCATTGGAGTTATGACTGAAAATTGAATTCCATGAAATTTAAAATTTAATTTTTTACTAGTTTATTTATTTATTACACAATTTCTTTGCATTTATTCATTTGCTCTTCCATTGCTCTGGTGTGCATGAGCCCGACTTTCTGATTAGGAGTCCCAATTTTAATTACTTAAAATATTTTTTTATGCCTTCACCTCATACGTCAACTTAAGATGAACCTACTACTCGTATTTTGATGTTCAGAATATGGAATGTAGTTTTTTTATTTATATTAAGAGTATCTTCAAAGGACCAGTAATTTTTCTCTATAACTCTTCTTTCCATGTTTGTGTAGCATTAGTTTTTCCAATGGAGCGTTATACTTGTTTCTACTTCTTCTCAATATAAAATTATATGGAATTTTTCTGTTCAGACCAGTCTTTACGGAGGTATTCCGCTGAAAATTTGAGATTCTCAAGAGAGTAAACTAAAACAGAATTTTTTAAAAGCAATTATTGAAATTGTTGTCTTCCACATTAATAAATACAAATAAAAAAAAGTTTTAAAACACTAAACACAATTTTGTAATAATATTTATTCTTATTGAAGAATTTCATTTCATTTTATAGGAAATCAAATGTTTATAATATAAACTTCGCTAACTGGCAAGCAAATGTTTCGAAAGAGTCTAATAAGAAAAATCATTGCTTAATAAAATCATTCATTAACCAAAAAGTAGTAGCCAAACATAACTAGTTTCTGCAAACAATAGTCATCATCAGATGGTGAATCTGTACATAAACCAAACAATAGTCATCATCAGATGGTGAATCTGTACATAAACCAAACAATAGTCATCATCAGATGGTGAATCTGTACATAAACCAAACAATAGTCATCATCAGATGGTGAATCTGTACATAAACCAAACAATAGTCATCATCAGATGGTGAATCTGTACATAAACCAAACAATAGTCATCATCAGATGGTGAATCTGTACATAAACCAAACAATAGTCATCATCAGATGGTGAATCTGTACATAAACCAAATTAACTATTATTAATGTTCGTCAAAATTTTTAGAATTATGAGTATGTATACAAATGATTAAAGTTAACATTTTTTCAGATAAGTCACCTAAAAAGTAGAGAAGAAGGCGTAAAAAGGAACAATATGCACATCTTTGAGATCAAGTTGGCCAACCTGCTCTGATCCCAATCAGTCAGCAACTTGATCTGAAAGATGAGCAAATAGTTAATTTTTATCACTTATCTACTTTTTAGGTTATTTATCTGTTATATTTTCTGTGTTGCTATACATATTCAGTGTTGAGTGCCTTTTGTTATAATAATAGTTGGGCATGTTATCATATTTTACATTTTTATTTATTCATTGTAATAATAATAATAATAATATATTTTTTAAGAGGGCGCCGGTAGCTCAGTGGTATGCGTGCTTGACTTCAGAGCTCAAAGTCGTGGGTTCGTAACCCGACCGAGGCCCTTAGTTTATTTTATCTGGGAGGTAAAATAAACTTAAGCACTCCGTCCTTCGGATGGGACGTTAAGCGATGGTCCCGAGCCTGTACGATGTCAGGTACTCGTTAAAGACCCCTCCCTACCTTAGGTGAATAAAAATTTAGGGTAGGCAAAATTTAGGACTCCCACAGTAGAGTCGGGCTTCAGATCTATTTTCCTCCCATTTATTTGTTTTGGTATTTACTACCTCATTTTTTGATCTTCATTATTTAAATATACAAATAACATCCTAATTATTCCAAATTTTTATATACAAAACGGCTAACTAACCTCAAATTTGCTGTATATTTATGTAAAAGTGGATATTTATATTTTTTAATGTTAATTTATTTGTATTTTACTTAGTAAAACTTTTTAGTTTATGTAGTTTAAGATGGCTGTTGATTGCTGGAACTAGTTTGGTCACATCTTTACATCTGCTTATCAATTAAGTAATTTCTACTCTGTGAGAAAGTACTGCTTCTGTAACTTAAATTTTTCGAGCATCTTAGGTTTCTTTTTTCCCCTGGTATTTCTTCCAGGTGTGTCTTTTCTTTTTTGACAATATTACCGGACACTTCTACGTCCCTTCTTTGAGTCACAATGCCGGAAAAATAAGAACTTACAAATTTTCAAGAATCTCTCAGCGGGAGAATTTCTATTAAATTCCAATTAGTTTTATAATCCATTGGAAAAACTAAAGCTTTCATAAAAACGTATAGTGGTGTGAGTTTATTATATAAGTTTTTTTTTAATGGAACTAACCACTGTTTGGATGAAGAGTGGGCTGATCCTTCGATGATGGAACAAGCTATACTTTAATTGTGTTTCAGATTCAAAATGATTCCACTGGGACAAGGCATATTATTAATTGGTGCGGTTGAGGGGAAATTTGAACTTCTCATTTTAAATGTTTTATTATACAGATTCATAAAATGGATTTACCTACGCAATTAAGCTAAGATGAAACTGGTCATTACTAAGTTTTTAGATCTTAAGAGTTTTTATAGAATGTCTTCCATAGACCCAAAGCCTAATTGACATTTTTTTTTTCAGTTAACGGAAATATCTTTATTCGCATAATTTTTAAGAACAATTTCAATACGTAGTAATTAACAAATATATTGTTATAAAACAATAGCAATGTTTATTATAACAATCGTCTGTTGCAGATGACACAATGACAAAAACAATTATATATATATAATATATTATTCTATGATATTTATTTTTCGTTATACTATTGTATGTAATTATTATACATACACAACTAGAGTGAAGACAATTAGTCTTATAATAATAATAATAAGTTTCCTAGGGTTGGGAATGTGCATTTTTTTGCAACTTAAATATAAGCACTATTGAATAATTTAGTATTAACATATAATGTGACTTTTTTATATTTATATAATTTTTATATCAATAATCCATATCTTATTTTATACTTTTTATATTTTTTGTTGTGATTTATTTATTTAATACTAGATACTCTTAAATGACAATCAGTGACTGTTATTAAATCAAGACTTTGTTTATTTATATAGAAGAAGAAAAAAAAACTGTTACAATAATTGTATTACTTTATAATTTAGTTATTTATTCAATGAAAATAGAAGAGTATGTTTATATCTAAATTGATAGAATGCCTACGATACTGTTATTTTTGACTTTTTTTTTTAAGTACGCACATTTTTTTTTCAAAATGTAAATATCGTACATACAGGCTAGCTTTTTTCCTAATTTTCTTATCAAGTTAGTATATACTTATTTTTTATAATGCACTTGTATATATATTCATGTAAGTACGGGGTGTTCCAGGTTAGTCTGAGAAATATGGAAAGGAAGGGGTAGAGATCATTTCGGTAGATAAGAAACAAACTTGTAGAATTTCTGCCAAGGTTTCGGCACTCAGTGTGCCTTCTTCAGGGTCTGTGTTGACATATATACATTATCAGTAAGACTACATAGGCTACAATTACGTAAAGATATAGAGATATGATAAGATATATGTACAGATAACAATAAACTAAATGTGACTAAACAACAACCTACATCAGGAGCTAAAATAACTTTAAATTTATTTACACTTTAACAAAATAAACACAAACAATTATAACTAAATAAAACATCTATAACATGATTTCAAATTGATTGGAGAGATTTCCATGAAATCTAAAATAACTGTTAACAACTGGCTTGTCAATGATGGGACAGTTTACTCAATTGTATGTCCCCTATTATTAGTTATTGTAACTTATACCCGTGCTTTAACAATGAGGTCATATTGCCTACTACCAGAGCGCTTATTCGTCGCTCTGGTGTACATGAGCCCGATTCTAGTTTGGGAGTTCTAAATTTTAACTACCCTAAAATTTTATTCACCAAGGGTAGAGGTCTTTAACGAGTACCTGACAGGCTCGGGACCATCGCTTAACATCCTATCCGGAGGACGGCGTGCTCAAGGTTTGTTCACATTTCAGATAAAAAAACCTAAGGGTTTCGAACCCGTGATCTTAAACTCAGTAAGCAAGGACGCTACCTCAGAGTTACCGGGGCCTCACATTATTATTGACAAACCTCATAGTTTTTCATGAAGTTGGTTTGAAACAAACAACAAATTGACCTTCGGTCTTCCCAAAATATATTTGTAATATTTTTATTTATGTTTCGCAATTATTCTGGAAGTTACAAAACTTTTGTGACAAAATAAAGCATTTATAACCATTATATTGAGGGAACAGGGTGGCCATGCGGGCTAAAGCGTAAGGCTTTAGTCGCATTATCTCACCATGGTTTGCGGGTTCGAATCCCGTCCGGGAGTGAGTGTTATTTCGTAGATAGAACTCCCTCCCGGGCCCATGGATGTCGTAAATAACTTGATGACAGAGTGACCTGGCTAATATGCATTGGTACATAAGGCAAAAAAAATATATTCTCCCCAACTTCAAATATACAGTTTTTGTTGTAACTGACATCCAAAAAATGTTTACATTTTGAGAATTCAAAATAATAAATGCTCATAACTTATAATCAAAGAACTCTTTGTCTTTGTATTCCTATATATAAGGTATCCTCTAATGACCGTTCTATAGGTTTCAGAGAATATATATTAGTTAAATTATAAGGATTTTGCCCCAAAATATATTGACTAGGTAGGTGAAGGGAAATGCAAAAATTAGGAATCAACTAAGGCTGTGCGTTTAGAGTTAAAGCGCTACTATTTTGAACTGCATATCTTGGAAAGTGTGTTCAAGAGACTATTTGAGAGTCACAAAGGAAGAAGTAGAGAAGCAACAGCTGTTAAAATGTCTGTCCCGCAATTTAATTGGCTACTAATAGTATGGGCGGGGCTCACAGAGCTGTGACGTCTCATTTCTCAGATCAACTACTCCACGGACATGGTATAGAGAGCTAAATGGCAACAGTTTATTTGTGTTATACAATTGTGTAAACTCTTGATAAAAAATTTCTGAAAACTTTGGTTATTAACAGTTTAATAAAAATAGTATATTTTACCACCACTGTTGTACTATACTATGTATATACACAGTCAGAACTTTGCTCATACCGCCTGTTACATACCGTATACACTATACACAGTCAGAGCTTTGCTCATACCGCCTGGTACATACCGT
The DNA here is from genome assembly GCA_963662175.1 of Aradus depressus. NCBI lineage: Eukaryota > Metazoa > Arthropoda > Insecta > Hemiptera > Aradidae > Aradus > Aradus depressus. The sequence goes on from OY759220.1 coordinate 38,877,160, forward strand.
TATACACTATACACACGGTCAGAGCTTTGCTCATACCTCCGCATACATACCGTATACACTATAACAACTTCTAAGTTGAGGAACGCGGATATATTGTGGAAACTTGTAATAAATAAATAAAACACTTATTTTTAAAATATTGTCTTTAGATAGATCTTTAGTGGAATAGACAATATTTTAAAAATAAGTATACACTATACACACAGTCAGAGCTTTGCTCATACCGCCTGATACATCTCGATATACACTGTATACACACACTCATAGCTTTGCTCATACCGCCTGATACATCTCGATATACACTGTATACACACACTCATAGCTTTGCTCATACCGCCTGATACATACCGATATACACTGTATACACACAATCAGCTTTGCTCATACAACCTGGTACACCCTCTTCTAATACCTATATACAATAGTGAAGAACTTTTGTAAGAACGATACTTACGTCTGCACCTATTATAATACTATTTACACGTTTATTTATAATGTGCAGTATCAGTGCAATATTTAGTTAGTTTTAAGTAATTTATTATTTTTTTAAATTATATTAGTTTACTGAAAATAGGGGAAGGATAATATTTAGATAATGTAGAATAATTTTCGTTAAGCTGAAAGAAGTAAGCAATTTTCCTTCAATTCCAAATTATTTTATTTTTAAATATTGGAAAATCAGTCTTTTGTTTCTCCTTGTAAGTTGTGATTTAAAAAAAAATTTTATCTTTAGTAATTTTTATTAAATAATTTTGTGATTTTAACAATTTTTTCTTCCTTTACTTTAATGTGATATACGGGGCGTTGGGTTTGGGTAAATTATTTTGATTATACCAAATTTTTAAATTATATTTTAATTGTTTTTACAGTTATTTCCTACATTGAAATATTTACATATAGGTCTAAGTCTGGACTGTTTATTAACCTCAAAATTTTAAAGGGTTCAGGTTTTTCAAAAAATCAATAATTACAATTATCCTTTTGAGAACAGACTGTTATTTTATAAATGAGTCAATTTTAAAAAAGAAAATTGTACAAGTCGTATTTTCTATATTTTTTCTGGTCGAATGAAGCTTTTAGTAAGAGTAAAATTAAGTAGAAATTACTACCAAAAATAAAATATAATTTTTTTATTTATTTTTTTTCTAAATAACATTTTTTGAGTTCTCTTTTTTTGATATCTTTGATGTTGGTTGTCTTATTTATAAATTATTTACTGTGTCGATCTCGTTGCTTTCATAATTTTATTAATTAATTTTATATTTAATTGTTTATTCCATAATTTTACTTTTATATGCATATTTCAATTCCGCACTATATCGGTATGTAAGTCGTCAATTAAGAAATTTATTCTCTCAGATGAATTAGGACGGGGAATTTGAAATAGGAATATATACAGTAATGTCTATCGACGTTTCAATTTAGTTTATTAATATATATTTCCTTATTTAGCTGTGATATTTAGCTTTTCATTTTATTTACATCAACTTTTATTATAATTTATTTTGGCTGTTTTGTTTAACTTTCGTCGAATTGATTAGACTATTTTTTAAGTTATTTTCTCTATTTTATTTTGACATTATTAATTCGTTTCTTTGATTATACACAAAGAAAAGTCTGATTTTCCTAATACGCTTTAAATGAGTGTTGGACCGAATAAATTGACGAATTATGTTTTCCTAATATACATTTTTTTTTTTTTTTTAATTTTTCGTCACGGGAAATGAACATTAATTCTATAAAGTCGAGAAGAGGGAATCCTGTTATTAATTGAAAATACTAATAGTTAACAGTGAAGAAAAAAAAAACAATAAATTCTTTGTTTGTGGCATGTAAAAACATTTATTCGTCAATTTATTAATAGTAATGAGTAAAGTTGAAAAGAAGCGACTACATAATAAATATTAGTAATCTATATTAAATAAATATGTAATTATAGATTTAAGAACAATATTGCATATTGTGAAACTGTAATATTTATGTTCCTACATACGTATCATGTTTTGTGATTGAATTTTATAATAAAAATGTCATTATACATAACATTTTTTTTCTTTAGTTTTTGTTTTGATGAAAATTCCATTAATTTCTCTTTTTTTCACAAATTTACCCTATTTGTTTTTGTGTTTTTTTTTTTACTTTTCTTAAATATCACATTTTCGTTTTCCAAATATAAACAACGTATTCAATGTTACACCTCAGCAATATTGTCTGCTTTCTCAATATTTTTAATTTACTCTATTTAACTAAAGGTAAGAGTGAGATTCACATTTTTTCTTCTGTTAATTTTTAGTCTGGTCCATTTTTTTTTTTTTTTTCATAAATTATGAAAATATAAGACATTTTTAGGGAATTTAGAGGCAACAATCTCATTGAAAATAATATATGTATATTTGTAATCATCAAAAACTAAGGATGCGGTAAATATCAGTTCTTCTTTGATATCTTTATCAACCGATGATGATATCGAAACATTTCTAAACAAAAAATGTTATTCATTAAATATTGTGAAGTAATCTTTGATCAAATATGGGAAGTGGCTAGTTAAATGAAATCAAAAAACTAAATTTTTAAGGGTAGGTATATTAAAAAATACTATTATCTGCGGGGATATTGTGAAACAATAAAAATAAAGAATAAACGTAGGTTTTTAAAAATATTTGTTTCTTTCTTTCTTTTTTTCTAGAGGTCAGAAAGCCTGAAATTGACAAGGAACGTTGAAAACTCGGCATCGAATTTTTGACCTATTATGTAACTATTAGGACTTATTTTACGAAAAATTTCCTTCAAAGGTTCAGCTGTTACACTATTTTAGAAGATAATTTAATGGAGAACATTTTTTGTTAACGCATTTTTACATGTGATTGTATGCAAACGTGAAGGAGAATCGTATTTTTCTGAATTTTGTGCATTTTTTTTTTTTTTTTCATTAAGTTACTCTTGACTGCTCTTCATTCCTCAAAAAATATTGCCACCTTAACTTCTTGAATTTTTTTTATTTATTTTTAAATATTTTTTTTTTTTAGAAAAGTGGACCAGTCTATCGCGTATTCATTTATACTTGTTATATATATATTTTTTAAATTAATACAATTTTATGTATTTTGTTGTTATTTCAGGGTACGTCTTGTACGATGGTACTCACCCCAAACCGTACCAGTGCAGCCACTGTCTCAAACGTTACAAGAGCAAGTCGTCAATGTACAGTCACTGTCGCTATGAGTGCGGGGTTATACCTATCTACACCTGTCCGGCCTGTTATTATAGAACCAAAAGAAAAGCTGATCTCAAACGACACATAGCAAATCGTCACTCAAAAGAGTCATCAAAGCTTTATACCATGTTATTTTTATGAGCACGCTTTTTAGTAGATTTTTATGAGCAATTATCATGTGCAATGTACTAAAATATTTAGATTAAAAAAGAAAATCTAAGAAACACTACAGATTATGAGAGTATGTATCACTGATAAATATTAAAGTTAATTATATAATTTTAGATTTTTTTTTTAAAATATATTTTCCATACTTCTAAGTTGAGGAAGGACCAAATTAGAAACACAAAATAAAGTTTATAATAAATGGGTCAGCTTAACTTACCACGGAAAAATTTCTGAAAAAATAGGTAAAGAGTTGAAAAAAGAAGGTTTCAATATCGGGTTTAAAACTATCAATCCCATAAGCCAGTGCCTAGAGAGAGGTAGGGACAAAACAGATATTGAAAATAAAAGCGGTGTTTATAGTCTAGAATGTGCGACGTGCAGTCAATTATACATTGGACAGACAGGACGTCGTTTTAGAGAAAGAATTAAAGAACAAACGGCCGAAATAAAGAACCGAGGAAACCGTTCTACATTCGCGACCCACATAATTGACAATAGCCACACTGTTGACCCATCTACAGGCATCAAATATCTCCACTATTGCTCAAAAAGCAGGCTACTTAATAGCTTAGAGCAATTAGAAATAAATAAAGCTACCAAAAGGAACATTTGCATGAATGACCAAATTTATTTCAACTATTCCCCTTTGTTAACACCCTGATCCAGTTCTGTTTCCACATATATGTTTGTATTATCTGTTATTAATATTTGGTTCCACATATATGTTTCAAGTTATCTAAATCTTAATATTATTATTAATTTTATTTCTATTTTTTATTATTTACTTGTATTTGTTCTTATTTATTTGTTATTTTCCCCGTATTAGTCTAGTGATATTGTTTTATGTAAATTTAGAACTAGGTTTTGTTAAGAAATATTTCATGAGTTAGCTAACGGTACAGCCGGGGGACTCCCAAGTTTTAATAGCACCCTTTGACCCGAGATGTATTAGAAGGGTCGCTCTCTGCAAACTGACTTAGTTCATAACTAGACCTGACGATGGTATAAAGCCGAAACCGGTAGTTATATGTATATATATCTTTAGTGGAATAGACAATATTTCAAAAAATAAGTTTGTTTTATTCATTTATTTTCCATACCTTTAAATTAGGGAGGAAGTATTGCAATCCGAAAGAGAAAACCACAAATTTTGATGACAATCGGCCACTCTTCGACACAAGACGTTTTTATGCTGAAGTTGAATATTGTCTCATACTTTTAACTGGTTGGAACTAGATCACATTGTATATTTAAAAAAAATTGGCTTTTACCTCACATATATAAAATGTTGGCAAAAATCAATAAAAATGTACGTAAGGATACGTAGTGAGTACTCACAGAGTTTATGGCTTCCCCACTCTATTTTCAATTTTATTTTACAATGGCATTTCTGGTCTTGGAAGAACCAGTTTTTTAACTGAAAAAATGTAACAATATTGTGAAAAGATAACAGACGTATTCAGTGGATACATTGCTAAATAACTTCATATATTATAGCATTTTATGTATGTTATGTATGTGTTGTTCAGAAGCTAATCAAAATGAATTTTTCTGAAATCCAAGCAGAATATAACATTGATTTCTATTTTAATGTTGTACGTTCATATTTTTAACTTTGGATTTCCGAAAGTCTACGCTCCCGAAATTTTCTTTTCTGTGTGTTTATTTCCCCTGATTAGCCTTCGAAGAGTTAGTTATTATGACTCATGCCCGGTCATTAACTACGAGGTCATATCGCCTACTACCAGAGCGCTTTGGTGGACATCAGTCCGACTGTATTGTGAGAGTTCTAAATTTTACCTACCTAGGTTTATATACCCAGGATGGGGGTCTTTAACAAGTACCTGACAACATAGAGTCTCGGGACCATCGCTTAACGTCCCATCTAAAGGACGGCGTGCTCAAGGTTTTTTTACCACTCAGTGAACCGTAAGGGCCTCGGCCGGGTTTTGAACCCGCGAACTCGAACTAAGTAAGCAAGCACGCTTACCACTGAGAACTCCATAAACATAAAGTTATTAGTTCTTTAATTGAAAACTTTTGATCTTTAAGCCGTATGTTTGTTAAAAATTCCCTTTAATTTTGGTAAAATGTAAAATAAAAAAAGGTTTTTGGATTTCGTGAAAAGTAATTTTTTTCTCTATAAATTTTGTGAAACACGAAAATATGCATTTTTTTAATAACCTTGTATCTCTGACAGCATAGTTTTCACATTAAATCTGTCAGAAAATCGAAGGTCAGAAGTTCAATAAGGAACATTTTTTGTTAGTAATTTTCCGAAAGGATCGGTCCTTTTTCGCACAAATAAACCAAAGTAAGTATAAGAATATTTTCAGATTTTAACACTGTATTCATAAAAAAAAGGCATGTTTTTGAAAGCTTATTTTGTGGACATTTTATTTTTCTGGTCATTTAGGGTATATTTTGACTGGAGATTATTATGAAGCATATATTTTATTTCAAAGCATTTCTTCATTTTGAAAATTTGAGAGACAAAAAAAAAGGTTACTTGGAAAAGTCATTTTTATAGGACCTTTAAGTTACCATTTATACGATAATCTTTAATTTTAATCTTATATTCTTTATAATCTTTTATTTCAGTCTACAAATATATAATATAATGTTCCAGGTTCGTCCTTTCAGGAAGCATCACACTCTAGAGAGAATGGCCAGTTTGTCTGTCCTAATTGTGGTAAATCCTATAAGATGAGAAATAGTCTCTACGTTCATCTCAAGTACGACTGTGGAGACCAACGTACCTTTCGGTGTCCTCATTGTCCCTTTGGTGCCAAGAGAAAATTCACACTCAAATCTCATGTTATTTCAAAACATCTCAATCCTGTTTAGTTTATTCACGTGACTATTTCTATAGGTAATCCAGAATAGGAATAATATTATTATGTTCAAAAATATGTTTATGGTTTATTTATTTCTATTTGGGAGAACGAGATATATCTCCATTCGTTCCTCCCGACCATGTCGTTTCTTGTGGAACCTCTGGGAAATTGTGACATGATATCCTCATTATATTCCTCTTAATTAAAATTAAACCTAATATATGTTGTATAATCAAGGGCATTGCTTCTTTATTTTATTATTATTATTATTATTTTGGAGCTTGTGGGCATGCTATATTTAATAAAAGAACACCAAGTTGTTGTCCATTCGCAAGTTTATTTTGCAGAGCTTTCTGTCACATCGACCATCTTCAGTGCTAACTCTACGATTGACAGGTCCAAAATTACTATTAATAAAAAAAATATATTTATATATATATATGGTCGTCCAATCGTAGAATTGGGCAGATCATGATGTGCCCAATGAAAAGTCGGGCGGATCGATGAGAGCAATACGTTTGTCGATATTCCAATCTGGGCATATCGTGGAATAGTTGCATTTTACATCGCTAGTCTCTGCACACTCCGCTTTGTTTACGTGCGCGCGAGATGACTGCGTCAAAACAAAAATTCATTGGTTTCGTGAAGTAGCTTTTGCAAAACTGGAGAACCTGTTCTGTTTCACTAAAAGGATCGTGGAGAGGGTCAAATTTTTCTTCTTTCGTATGAATCCCAGGTTTTTTAAATGGAATCGATATGCCCAACTATGGCTTGCCAAATCGTCAAACGATTTGCATTGAACGGTATGGCGGATATTAGATGGTTATTTCATGATATTATATTACTTTGGCACCATAGCGGTGGGTTATGTTACCGGGGTTATTTATACAATATCCATGGCTCCGGGAGAAAAGTTTTATTTATGAAATAAAACTCTCCTGGACGAGAATCCACGACAGTGGTGGTCCATACGAACAAGGCTTCACCTTTTTCCTTGTATGTCTACAAATGTTGTCTTTTAGTTAATTGGCGTTAGTACATGCTCCTTTGTGTGATAAACTACCAAAATTATATACACAGATATGAGGTAACGTATTTAAGTTTCCTAGCTTTTCACATAATATATATATATATATTTTTTTCTTGGTAACTTTCCGACATAATTTTCTTGTTTGTGTTCTATCTTTTGTAGAATGTGAAAGTGGATATACATGCTCCAACTGTGGAAAAACTTATCGACATTCATCTAGTCTATGGAATCATCGGAAATTCTACTGTGGAAAGAGTGAAAGAAATTTTCCTTGTCCTCACTGTTCATACAAATCAAGATACCCATTTCATCTTAGGTCTCATATTGGTTTAAAACATCAAGAATTTTACCAAAATAAACAAGAATCATTTTTGTCAACTTTTTGTAAAGAGGGTGTTCCGCATAAATGACAAAATTTTGTAATTTTTTAGTAGGTACTTATAGAATACTGTAATAACAAGAGTATGGTGCACTTTGATTAGTCAAAAACAGTTTGAAAATGCAGCAGAGGAAGATTGTCAGAACAATCACCGATACTTGCATTTCCCTTCATCTAAAATGCACTGGAACTATTCTTTTCCCGAGCTTGAAATAATATTTGTGATCTATAAAAAAAAAATGAGACTTCCAACAACTCCCCTTTTTTTGTACCACTCTAAATACAAATTAACAGAAGTATAATTAGAACTAGAAGCCCTGACATGAGGCACAAATAACACTAAGCTTAAAAAAAAAAAAATAAAGAAAAATGTTTTTAAAAAAATATTGTCTATTGTCAAAAAATATATGGGAGTACTTTTGGTATTGTTAGCATCTTCAGCCACAACTTAACAGCTAAAATGGTAGCAATACCGAAATATTTCATATATCTTGTGAAATAGACAATAGATTTTTAAAAAAAACGTATTATCAACACTAAGCTTGTATAATATTTTTTGTTACAATACTGAAATTGAGTGTAGAGAAATAAATATTATTTGTTGTTATTATTATTATTATTTTCTTTCCTTAATAACAAAACAGTTTTGTCATTTATAAGGACACTGTACATTTAATAAACTATTTGTAGTTTGAATGTTATTTTTTTTTTAAAGCATTTAATGTCAGTTATTTTTTGTTATCATTAGATAAAAAAATTATTTTTTTTATTTTTGAGACATAGTGCAATTATTATAATAATAGTTAATGTATAATTGATTCAAGAATCAAAGTATATTTTATTTTACAAATTAAACTTGTGAATCAGTTGAAATGTTTCTGATAGAATACATGCACGATATACCCACCTATATAAATGTATACTGTTTTTGTTTTTTTATCAATGTGTATATTTTACCTAGTGTCTTCATTTATTTTTTTCTACACTTTACTTAATAGTTTCAGAGGTTGTAAAATAATGTTGTCTGACCTCTCGTAGATTTTATTATATATAATATGCTAACCGGCTTTCGAGGTTGCCCTTAGGCAGTCTACAAAAAAAAAATCATTTAGTAAAGAAGAAAGTTTAACATACATAAAATTCATGAAATACTGTATATAAAATATTGGCAATACGCCGTAAATAAATAAATGAAAATAAATAAATTATATATATATAAAAAAAAAAAAAAAAATCAATAAATGAGAAACGAAAAAAATAAAGATATATATATATATCTTTATTTTTTTCGTTTCTCATTTATTGATTTTTTTTTTTTCTCTCTTCTTTAAGGCATTTCGACCACGAGGGTCATGGATGCCTGATGGATGCAGGTCTGTGGGGATCCGAGCGGGCTAATTTGGATAGGCGCAGATTAATAATAATAAAGGAGATGTTTATGGAATAGAAAGACTACATGATGAAGATAATTTTGTTTTATAATTTAGATAAGAGGTTTGTGAATTACAAGAAATGAAATAGTTGGGTAATTTGGAAGATATTATCGGATAAAATTTCGGAAATGTCCACCGCAAGGTTGCAATTTTCACGCTGGGGACTATATGCCATGCATTCAGTTAGAATGTGTCTGACAGACAGTCCCACCCCGCAGCACTGATTTTATTTATTATATTTATTAATTTTAGGCAATATTTTATGTATGTATTTTTGCAATACAAATTTTATACCTGCTTCATTTTCTTTTTTTACCAAAATATGTTTTTTTGGGCTGCCTTATTATGAGCGCAACCTCGAAAACCGGCTAGCTTATTATAATAAAATCTGTGAGAGGTCAGGCTATATTTTTATTTTACAACCTGTGAAATAATCACTTCTTACTATATTAGCACATCTTCACATTTACTTGAAAGTTATGAAGCAGATTTTTCTGGGTGAGATTAAATGGATAAACCTTGTGCATTAGGAAAATAATGGGATGTAAGTTACTTGTGAAATGCTAGAAATCTGGATTGGATAAGTTCATGAACGATGAGAAATCTGAACTTGAAGAATCCCATCGAAGGTATTTTCTTAATTTTCTCGGTAGTTACAGGTTGGCAGTTTCATATGTTTGTTGTCTAACTAAATTTTATATTATTTTCAAAATTTTTTTTTTCTTTTTCTTTTTCAGAAGTATATAATTGTGGAAACTGTAACAAGGAGTTTACAAGGAAAAATAGTTTAGCCGTTCATGAGCGCTACGTTTGTCGAAACAACTACAATTTCGTCTGTGTGACTTGTCCTTACAGAACGAACCTTCGAGCCAACTACACACGCCATTGTTCCTCCAATCAGCACATGGCAAAGATACAAAGACAACAATTCAAGTGTCAACTCTACTGGGAGGGGAAAGTAAAGCCAGAATCATAATTAATTTAAATTCAATTATTTTTGAGTTATTGAAGTTTTTCTTTGGCCGAAATATTTCTAATATTTTATACTTATGGATATAATATTTTAGTGCAGCGGTTCCCAAACTTTTTACTTGGCGTATCATCTAATAAAAATTAAAAATTAAATTAAATAAGTCCGAAAGACATTTTTTTACAACACAGGAAGTCTTTATACCGGAACTTTCTCACGAAGTTGTTTTATTTTATTTCAAAAGTGTTAATATATATATATATATATATATATATATATATATATATATATATATTATTAATATAATTTTTTTTGTATTTTTTCCATCTTCATTATACATACCTACCTATTGTTATTTTCCAATTTATCATCTTCCTTGTAATTAATATAGTATATATTAATGTAGAAAATAAACTGTCAAAAAGAAATTATTTGCCTTCGATTCGAGCACCTAAGTCTCTGATTCTTCCTTGAGGAGAGGCAAACATGTATAGTGTCCTTATATCAGTGGCAAATTGCAATGACCAGTTAACTGACACGAACCTGATTTCGAGATATTCATGTTTAAAGTATATGACATATAATTTATTGTAATATTTGATATATAAAGGTTCAAGTTGATGTATAGAAATTAGTTTATAATATAAATGTTCGTTTATAATATTCGTGTATAATATAATATATGACAGTTAACTGGTTATTACAAAATAATTCCAGTTAATTGATTCGGTTTTCATGAATTCACAGTCATAAATATCAATTTAAACAATGGACTCATGTGGGAAATGAAAATTTAGATAAAAATACACATTTTTCTCAGAAAATCTCATTTTTTTTTTAAATGTCACTTAACTGGTTATTGCAATTTGCCACAGATATAATAGTGTCCTTACACACTATTTCTGTTCGTTCTTAAGCGAACTTAGTTTAGAGGGAACTGGGTGATGTATACATAAGGCTATATATATATATATATATGTGTGGTGGGCTGGTGTTTTACACCAAGGGACCTACGCATCCAGTGCTCTAGTTCGAACTACGAGCCTACTAATGGTCGATGGGTAAGATTTGACATACCTCATGGCACCGCGATGTATTTGAACGAAGAACGAATTCATTTCGCTTTTAAGATGGATATTCGTACGTCGTTTAGTTTTCGAGCATCCTGACCAACGTTGTTGTCATTTTTCTACATTGCAATTCTGGACGATGTCCTCGCAACGCTCTTCCGCATCTCTTCCTCTAGGGCTAGGCATAAAAGCTTTTCAATATCTGCTCTTAAAAGCATGTTGCGTCTGCAGAAGTACGAGATGACAGACCCGTGCAAGACCAGGACAATAGCTGGGGTTCCCGCGAGTAGGTACTTGTAGCGCAGCAATTATTCTCCATTTAAACTATAATATAACAACTATTTTCCCAATTTATATTTTGATGTCATTTGAATTCTTATTATTAATGTAAATAATTATTTTTAATATATAGTTAAGCTTTTCTTTTTTTCATACAAAAGTACTTACAATTTTGAAGTCGATATTCCTTTGATGGCTAGTTAAGTGTTAAGTTTATTTTATCAGGGAGGATGTCAGGTACTCGTTAAAGACCACTACCCTAGGTGAATAAAAATTTAGGACTCCCATAGTTGAGTCGGGTTCATGTCCATCAGAGTGATGAAAGAGCGCTCTGGTAGTAGACGATATGATCTTGTAGTTAAAGCCCGGGCTTGAGTCATAATAACTAGCTAGTGTAAGGTTCCTGAAAATGTCTACTTTAACTAACTATTTTAGTGGAAAAGAGGTGCAATCTTAAAATGAAAAAAAATATAAAAATCTTGAAATTAGATATTTTGGACATTTTCCCAAATTTTTACATGATTTGTATAATGACTTTTACTCTTGTTAACTGCTATTAGGCTCAATTTGACAAGTCTACTGCCATAATATACCCTTCTATGTCCGAAACAAGCAGAAGATTTAGTGCAATCTCTGTCAAAGTGGAAAAAGTGTACTTCTTACAAAAGATTACAATCAGGATTATAAGCCAGTTACAGATGCACACTTGGTGTTTACCGTAAACAAGAATGTACCTTGAGGCTTGCAAAGTTAAAGTTAAAACTAATCAACATTATATAGTCTACAATATTACCTAGATCTTAGAAGGGGTTCATACATTTGAAAAATTGTAATCTTCTTTTCATAAAATATCTCACAGTTTGACAGTTTAACATAGATAGGAATGTCTGACGTGATGGGGAACACCAGGAGTGATGGTGAGGGGTTCCACCAAGAGGCTGGCATTCTGTAATATTATAGTTAGTATTATCTGTTATACTTTTGGCTGAGGATGGTAGAAATACCGAAAGTACTCCATGTATATATATTCTGTGAGATTAGACAATACCACAAATAAACGAGTTTTATTTCATTCAAGTTCATTTGAATTATTTCACAATATCTCTGCAATAATGTCAGTTTTCATTCATAAAACTAATCATCTTAAAGATGCAAACTATCCATTTGAAAGTTGACTGTAATTGTTTTGAAGTGAATTAATTTTTGTATAGTTATCATGACAAAGTTGAAATAATTTTTTTAATAGGCAGTTATATATTCCCCAAAAAATATGCCCTAATTAGTTTGCATATTCTTTATAGTGGTAATTTAGTAGACATTTTCAACATTAGAATTGAGGGTTAGTTCCTTAAACGTTCCGTAACTGGTGACTTGACCCTATTTCCATGATAGAATGGCCTATAAAAAATTGTTTACCAATATGTATTTATCTATAAAAGCAATTATAAAAATACATTTTCCATATAATTAGTAGATTTAATTTAATATGTCTAAGGTAATCTTTTTTTCAGGATCAGAAGAAATGTACGGCTGTGTTTCTTGTAATAAAACATTCACAAAAAAACACAGTTTTTATGTACATGAAAGATATGTTTGTCAGAATAAATCATCGATTTCTTTGTCCAATGTGTTCTTATAAAACTAATTTTAGAGCCAATTTCAAAAGACATGTCTTAAATCGACATAACACAAGTTTTGAAACCCTAAAAATAAAAAGAGAGGTTAATTGAAGAATAAAAAATTATCCTTATTCAAAACTTTATATATTATTTGTTGTTATTTAATATTTCACAGCAGTGGTTTTATTATAAAAATGTTATTTTTCCATAATTATAGGCAGATTTTCCCATTATTTTTGTTTATAAATTTATTTACTTTCCTTGAATAACAAATATTAACATAAAACAAGTAACAGACAAAATTCAACCATATTCTGGAGGAAACAAATGGGCAAATATTTTTAATTTGGTAAGAATGGAAGGACCTCATACAGCTTCTTATGACTAAATTGTGAATATTTTCTGAAAATAATGGAGTGTTTAAAACAAATCTCGTTGAAAATGCTCTACAGAATTCATAGTCAAATGTTTATAGAAATTACTTGTTCATTTGTGGTAAGTTTTTAATGTTTAGTAAATAATTAATGTATAATATATATATAATATATATGTATATAAAGAAGTAATAAGAAGGTAGGTGAACTGAATTGAATATTGTTGATTTATTATTATAGTATAACATTTTTTTTTTGGGGGAGGGGGGGTGGAGGGGGAATTAATATGGTAGGTTAAAAGTCATTTCTCAAGTGTTAATTTCAGATACTTCAATTTTTTCGGTCTCCAGAGTTTCTTTGAGAACTTATCATAAATGTTGAAATGTGATTTTGTTGAATATGAATCTGTTTTTATGAGAAGAAAATAAGTAGACATATAATCTGAATTAATTTATACAAGCAATATTAATAATTATTCCGGTCTTTAATGAAAAATGATGAACCAGATACTGGTAAAATTATATAATATTTGTGTGTGAAATTTGCTGCTTTTTAATTGGTAAAATTTCAAAATGGAAATGAGTGAGTAGCTGAATATAAGCATAATGATAAATATCTTTCTGATAACCAGAAATAATAGCTTGAAAATGTTTGTTCTGTGATTCCTGATTTTTTTTTTCATATCTTTTTAATGAAATTAAAGATTTATTCATATTTGTATTTAATGTGGAAAATAATTTAAATTGTCTTAATTTTTATTTTTAGGAATTTTAACCAATTCGAATCCCATTAAATATTGGAGTTGTCAATGTAGAAGAATTTATAAATATAAACAAAATCTAGTGGCCCATCAGAAGTACGAATGTGGCAAGGAAGCCCAGTTTTACTGTCCCCATTGTCCTCATCGGACAAAGTATGCCAACAATTTGAAAAAACATATTGTTCTTAAACATAGAATAATACCAACGAGTGAGAAAAGGTAAACAATTGTTGTAATAAAATTTTTAACAAAGGAGAATAGGTTTATGAACTATTTGTTGTCGACTATGTACTATTTAAGACAAAAATAATTGGGTGCATTTTAAACTAACTATACTCGTTATAGAGTAATGATTAAACAACGCGATTTTTTTGTTATGTGTTTGATATAGAGTGACATTAAAGCCCACAATTTTCAGGGATATCTTATCTGTAGTCTATTATCTGTTAATTCTTCTTATTTACATAAGATTGTTTTCAGATGTAATTCTCCTGAAGGAAAGAGTTACGGCTGATCTTGAAGAATCCATGGTGGTCCATGAAATCATTCCCATTGCAATGTCACCAGAATTGTCGTTTCCAAGTACAGCTGCAGTTTCAGCAGATTCAACCTCGGCGAAAGACACCTTATCATCTGATGCTGCTTCTCCGATCAATACTTCATCTGAATTCTGTATTTTAACGTCACCTGTACCGCCAAAACTAACACCGTTGGATACAATCAGGTCATTGAAATCACTCATTCCAGAGATTGTAAAAGCTCCACAAAGAGCATTAAAATCTCTTGCACCAACAACTATATCTGGAAGTGCTCTTCCAATTATGTCTAAATCAGAGCAATTAAATGTACCGTTTTCATTTTTACCATCGGCAGTACCTTTACCAGAAACAACTCCCTCATCAGCGGCATTTCTTCCGGCAGCTCCAGTCACATCAAATTTAACTCTGGCATCAGAATCATTCGTTTTTAGCAACATAACGACTGGAGGATTCACTCTGAGCCCAGCTCTTGTCGCCCCAAAATCACCAGTTCCGACAGAGAATGCAATGCTTCCAATTTTAGGAACGTCTTCTAGTTTTGCTGTTCCAATTATCAGTGGTTCTCATGTGTCAGCTCGCCCTCTTCCATTCCTGCCTTCTGATGATCCAAGTCTCCCTGGTGTGACTTTACCTTCGATAGAGGCAGCCTTTCCGACCAAAGCGTTGTCGTTACAACAAAAAACGCCGGCTACAGTTGACTCGAATCTTCCCAGTACTTGTACTCCATCCTCAATATCCCCGTCCTCGTTATCACCACAGTTAACTTTTTCAACTCTATCGCCTAATCCGCTCACTGCATCACCTGAATCGCCTATAGTCTCTTCACTAGAAAACACTCTTCCTCAAGAAATTTCAAGCGGTATTACTTTTCCCAATATAATCTCTCAATCAAATCCCTCGAGTTTATTATCTTCACCTGCTGAGAAAATTATTGTACTGACAACTAGTACATCAGATGTCATTTTTCTTTCCACGACTGCGACGACGGAGGAAATTAACTCAATATTAAATATTCCTGAAGCATCTACGACAGTACTGGCCGATAAAAGTTCTGGTAACGCAGTGCCTTCTTCCGATGTACTCGTTCTCACTGGTCCACCAGACGTAAGTCCATTTTCAGAAACAAATCTAGAATCTGTTGCTCCACCCTCAAATTTAGTTCTTCTTACATCGCCGTCTTCAGATCTCACTCCTCAGAATTTGGACATTGAAGATACCCAGACAAATACTGGCTTATTATCCCCCCACAATGCCACTACAAAAGAGATATCTTCGGTTGCTGGAAATCTTGACTCGTTATCTGCTGCATTCGTACCGACACTTGCTCAAACGATGGGATCAGCTGCATTAGACCCTCGAGTCAAAATGCCTTCTTCGGAAATTAAAGTATATTCAAAAATGTGTACTCCCATGTCCGAAGCAATTTCAGAAGTAAATATGGAATGTAGTGTCTCATCGTCAGCATCAAGTGCTCATTCTGAGTCCACATCAACGTCGAAAGCAAAATCTTCGACAGAATTACATTATGAGATAGCGCTTTCTCCACAAGGAAGTTCTGAAACCACTACTAAAGAGATATCTCCTGATACTGGAAATCTTAACTCTTCAACTGCTACTCCTCAATATTCAAACGAAAATGCTCCGTCCATAGGAACACCTGCTCCATCGATTGAATCACTTGCATTAGGTTGCACGTCCAAAATGCCTCCTTCGGTAATTAATAATCAGAAAATTGAATTATATTCAGAAATGTGTACTCCCATGTCCGAAGCTATTTCAGAAGTTAATATGGAATTCAGTGCCCCATCATCAGCAACTAATATTCATTCCGAGTCAAGATCAATATCAGAAACAAAATCTACTGAATTACATTATGAGATAGTACTTTCTCCACAAGGAAGTTCTGAAACGATCATTCCTGTAACAACACTGAAGTCTACATCGTCCGACTGTTCATCTTTGTCAGAAGTACTCGCTGGTACTTCAGGTTTGACTCAAGGCAGACAAACCAATATCCCGGTAGAAGTTTTTTTGTGTGAAATATGTGAGAGAAGTTACAAATATAAAAAAAATTTGGTCGCTCATCAAAAGTATGAGTGCAGAAAGTATCCTCGGTTCGCATGTCCTTTCTGTCCTCTAAAAACGAAGTATTCTAAAAGTTTGAAACTTCACATCAAGTCGAAACATCCGACACACCAATCACTGTTGGAGAAAAGTTGAACCTACATCATATTTATGTCTATTCAGAATATGTCAATTTTAGCATTATATTATTTTGATCATATTTACCTAAGTTTTAAATAAATTGTGAATTTGTGTTCAAGTATTTGCGCGACAAGCCATTATTTAGATATGTTCCATTTTTTTACCGGTTTACGGGCGTGCTACCTTCATTGTGAATATTTTTACTTTCTTATACCTATAGTATAAGGAAATATTGTAATCGAGTGAAAATCCGAGTTCGAAGTTTGAACGGATTTTCACGTTTCAACGTCCCCTGAATACGTTTTGATGATGTCGCTGTGCATTTATACGTGATGGGAACGTAGTGAGCGCTCTACCGCGAAAACTTGAAAGCAATAAACTTGAAATTTGGAAGTCACGTGTGCTAACTTAGATCTGATTAGATTTTGGCCGAAATTAGGCGGCCTCCACTTCTGGACCGTTCTGAAATGTAGTTTTGAAACTTATTTTTAGACGTTTCCTTAATTTAGCCGAAAACGGTTAGTCCTATCGAAAAATTGGTTCCTACCAGAAATGTTCCTCGTTAAATTTCCAATCGCTAGTAAGTCCTCAGATTTGAGATAGGACCAATACAAAATTATAGCGCCTCAAAGAATGAAAAAATAAATATCCATAAAATATTTCAAAATGATGTTTAAATGGTATCCGGTAACAACAAATTATAAAATATTTTATTATTATTGATAGTAGAGGGCATCAATAGCTCAGTGGTATGCGTGCTTGTTTACTGAGCTCAAGATCGCGGGTTCGAAACCCGGTCGAGGTCCTTAGTTTAATTTTATCTGTGAGACAAAAAAAAACTCAAGTACTCCGTTCTTTGGATGGGACATTAAGCGATGTTACCGAGCCTGTACGATGTCAGGTCCTCTTTAAAGATCCCTACTATTTAGAATCCCCATAGTAGAGTCGGGCTCATGTCCACTAGAGCGACGGAGGTAATAAGATATATAACCTTTTAGTTAAAACCCGGACATAAGTCATAATAACTAACTATTAGAGTTTTTATGAAACATTATAAAAAAAATAAAATATATGTGTATATGGCCATTAGAGGACATTCTTATACCAACCACTGGCATTGCTGGGTATAAGAAAGTCGCTCTCAGAATTTAGCTCATAGGAATAATGTTGGATATTGTATACAAAGCAATTAAGTATAAATGGTAAATCTAGTATAAGACACTTGAAAGAACAACACTTGTATATTTTTGATAATTAGGAAATTTATACTGTACATTTTGTGCCCTCGTTAAATGTTCTTAGTTTTTCTATTACAACAATGTTTCTGTATGTTTTATAATGAATTTATAAAATTATTTGTTATTAATTTTTATTTTTTCAAATAAATCGTTAATGTTATATTTTTAAAATAATTGTTTGCCCGAGAAAATCTCAAATCATACCAATTATATGTTTTTTCCTGGACTTGAACTGGATTCTTGACTGCAATATGTTTTTATTTTTGTGATTTTCATGGATATGATTGAGTCCCTGTTTAAATTAGGGTTCTGGTATTTTATGAACCAAACTCGATAGTCAACTATCGATTTTTAGTCCAAACGCTTCATGGGGAAGTACATTGACGGTGTTTCACCGACGACTTTTTTACAAGTGAATTCGCGGGTTCGCTGCACCCTTCGTAGCAGAAGGGGTTAGGTTAGATGGGCCGCCATGTACATATAATTTGAAAGTTTCGCAATACCGTTATTTTTTTTTTACTTCTCCCAGTTAAACGAAGTATAGAGGAAGTATATAATCTGTCAAAAATTCGATGCGAAGTTTTCAACGGAA
The DNA here is from genome assembly GCA_963662175.1 of Aradus depressus. Classification (NCBI taxonomy): domain Eukaryota; kingdom Metazoa; phylum Arthropoda; class Insecta; order Hemiptera; family Aradidae; genus Aradus; species Aradus depressus. Next base: position 38,895,867 of record OY759220.1, read on the forward strand.
TTTCATGTTTTCCAACCTCGGAGGGGGCTCAACTATAAACCCCAATAACTGCCGATGTAATAAATTTATCGAAACAAATTTTAGTATGAGGACTTAAGAGCCCCTGTGTAAGTGTTGAATATTAGCGCAAAGGGTGAACTGGTTTTGGAGGAGGAGCGAAAAGTTAATTGATTAATTCAAGAAAAATGTGAGTAAACATTTAGGCTTTCTAAGTTTATAAAATTTCCAGAAAAGCGTACAATTCTTAGAGCTGGCTTTTTTCTAAATAATGTGTAAGTACATTTTGACAGTCTATTGCAGTGTTATTTATGTAAATTAATTGAATATTACTTTTATGCAAGTGGCTTATTTTGTAACTTTACAGCGATAAAGATGACTTCAGATGGGAGATACGAGTGCACCGACTGCGGCCGAAGCTACCGCTACAAGCAGGGGGTCTATGTTCACAAGAGATTTGACTGTGGAAAACAGCATCAGTTCCAGTGTCCATACTGTCCTCACAAGTGTAAATACAAAGGGAACCTCAAAAGTCATATGATAGCCAAACATGCATCTGAAGTGAACAATGATCACATGATCTGACTATACTCAGCCAAACATACATCTCAAGTGAACAATGATCACATGATCTGACTATACTTAGCCAAACATTCATCTCAAGTGAACAATGATCACATGATCTGACTATACTCAGCCAATAACAATACAGATTTTAGCGAATTTCTATAGTTCTGCCATCTGGTGATACTTTTCACAACTTTGACAATATCCAGAAAATGTCAATTATTGAAAAATCCATTTTCGGTAATTTCTTTAAGGCTCGAGGGAGATTTATTCTTTATTTCACAGGTTGCAATATACAAATGTAGTTTGAATCCTCACAGATTTTATTATTTTTTTGGTTAGCCGGCTTTCGACGTTGCTCTCATTCTGAAAGTAAAAAAAAAAATCATTTATCAAAAAAGCTATCGCCAGGACAATCACATAGAAACAATAAGGGAGCCTTTAGTTCAGTGGTATGTTTGCTTGCCTTCTGAGCTCAAGGTCGTAGGTTCAAAACCCGGCCGAGGCCCTTAGTTTATTTTATGTGGAGGTAAAATAAACTTAAGCCCGCCGTCCTTTGGATGGGACATTAAGCGTTGGTCCCGAGCCTGTACGATATCAGGTACTTTTTTAAAGGCCACTACCCTAGGTGAAAATAATTTAGGGTAGGCAAAATTTAGGACTCCCACAGTAGAGTCGCTCATGTCCACCAGAGTGACGAAAGAGCGCTCCGGTAGTAGGCGATATGACTTCGTAGTTAAAGCCCGGGCATAACTAACTACAGATACATTATTCCTGTTCTCCATCTGGGTTACAACTGGCAGGACTGAGGGCGTGACACATTATCCCCTCTCTAGAATTGAGGAGGAGTGACTCTTCATTTTCCTCTTTAGTCTTATTTCTTTACTTTCTATAATATCCACATATCTACTTTTTTGGATATTGTGTAATAACGAGGCCCCTCATTTTGAACGTTTTAAGAATTCCGATTTGTCTCTCCTCAAATATTTTCCCCATTATTTTTATTCCTTAAGTTTGTTGTAATTTTTCAGTGTAAGAAAACTGTACACAATGATATTATTAAATATAATATTCTAGAATTAAGTTTATTTATTTTAGTGACGCTCAATGTTGCGTTTAATAGTGCCTATGTCATTAAGTTTTATTTTATGATTAAATAATTATTAGTCTAAGTATTATGGTTTTAAAAATAAAATTTTCCCATCATCAAAATTTTGATTCGAAAGAGTTTCAAATTACTTGAAAAGGGTGCGTTCAGAATATCATAACCTTGGTTTGATAATCACCAAAGCTTTCGGAAATTCACTGTTATCCTTCAATACCATTTTCTTTTCATTTGTTATACATTTTATTTTACAGATCCGCCATTTTCAGATCTACTAACGATGAATCCACTAACGAATGGATCTTTTAATTGGAATCAATGTTCTAAATTGTATCGCCACAAAGAAAGGTTGTATACTCATCAGACATACGAATGCGGGAAGATGCCGGGTTTTTCTTGTTCTTACAAGTCAAAACGTTCATACAATCTACTAAGACACAACAGGCTACTTCATCCAGTTGAGTCTACTACAAGCCTTGAATAAGGATAAGAAAATTATCCAAGGGATAATTGGATTTAAAAAAAAAAATTAATTGTGAATTTATTTTTTAGATAATTTAGAAGGACACTACCTTTATGTTGTCATGAAATATGATCACCTGAACACGATTTATAATTTCTGAACGCATACTCCATTCTTTTTTTCCAAATTGTTTTTGAAAACACTTTCTTGTAAAAAAGAACATTAAATTCGGACAACAGTAGATCTTTAAAAAAAATTTAATTTCATGCTAGACCCTCAAAATCGTCATTTTCGGCTATAAACCTATTATATATAGAGTCAAAATAATCTTATTATATAAAGGGTCAAAATAAACCTATTCTATACAAAATAAACCTATTATACAAAGAGACAAAATATACCTATTGTATAGAGTAACAATATAAATAAATATGTCTGAACTGGTAGTTAGTGTGCTAGCTTCCTGAGCTGAAGATCGCGGGTTCGAAACCCAGCTTTATATTTTGTATATAGGAGATGAAAAAACCTTGAGCTGGATAGGATGTTAAGTGATGGTCCCGAGCCTGTGCGATGTCTGGTACTCGTTAAAGACCACTATCTTAGGTGAATAAACCTACGAGTAGGTAGTTTATGATTCCCATAGTAGAGTTGGGTTCATGTCCACTAGAGCTACGGAAGAGCGCTCTAGTAGTAGGCAATATGTCCTCATAGTTAAAGCCCCGGCATGGGTCTTAATAACTATCTATATTTTTTGTTTTACATAACTTTGTTATGTTGTTGAGAATTTTTATTAAGGAAATATTTTGGTTTGACAAGTAAAATATATATTATTAAAAAATAATATATTTCGCGATCTATGGACCTCCATATTTAGACGAACATATACTTTTCCGTTGAATTTTTTTTTTTTTCAGATTGGAAATACGCAGACAAATTAGAAAAATAAATCAGGATATTCTGGAATTGATTGAGGACAGCTGATTGTGGAAGATATTCTAAAGTAAATTTATAATAATTATTTTTCTGTAAAAAATTGCTTTATCTGTTTGTAATATATTTCTTTTTATTATTATTTTCAGGCTAATGAAGTTAATGGATTTATTTGAAGAAAGAAATACATTTGAATTCTTCTATAACATTTGTTTTAAAGTGAAGAGCTACCCAAAAACTCTACTAACTGGGCAAAAAGATTTCGAAATTTGCCTTACTTGTCCAAGCCACAAGGAATTATGAAACGCCCATCAAATTGAAAAAGAACAAGGTTGAATATCAAATTTATGTATCTGTTTCAAATTCTAAATAGATTTTTCTCTTAGAAATTTTAGTTTGTATTTATTTTTATTATTATTTTATATGTGTATTTTTGTTTATCTTTGATTTATTCTCGTGTTGTAATTAAAGATATTACTTTTTTATTTGATAGTTTTGCTTTGTTTATTTCTTTTAGTTCACATTATATATATATATATATTTTTTTTTTTCTGAATGAGTTTTTATTATTATTGTTTTTGATTGGAGTATTTATCATTTTATTTAGTTTTTTTCAAAGGAGTTTTTTTTATTTTATTATTTTAAAGTTTTTTTATTTTATTATATTAATTTTTTTTTCTTATTACTATTCTTTCAACTTCACCAACTCTACGAAGGATAAGGGAGATTATGTGGAATTTCATGTTTTTCGACCCTCTGATTCCAAAAATGATAACTGTATGTGTCTGTGCACACGATAACTTCCGATAAAATGAATGTATCGACACGAAATTTTATATGTGAATCCAGACCCACTTAAGGAGGATACCAATTGATTTTCAGACAAATCGGCCAAAGGGAATTGGAGAGGATTAGGGGACTCAAAAACTCCCATAACTGCCGCTGTGATGAATGTATCGACATGCAATTTTATATTTTAATTCAAAACCCTAAAAGTATGTCACCTATTTTCCGCGAGATCGGTCTCAACTCAAATAGCTTAATAATGAATGTGTCGACACAAAATTTATTAAATAATGAGTTTGAGCCCAAACGGTCGATTGGCTTTGGAGGGAATATGTAAACGGTAATTGATTAATTCGTGTTGGAGTTGTAATCCGTAAGCCGGTCATTAACAGACCACTTTTTTTTTATTTTATATGAAGAGGCTTTTTTCATTTATTTATTTATTTTTTTCTGTAATCGGTGAAAGAAGTCGTGTAATGATTTGCATCCTTGACAATAGCTGTGTAATGATTTGTTCCCTCTATAACTCGCCGTGGAAAACGAGAACAGACATCAAAAACACTTGAGGGTGGAAATTCCAGTTACTGGACAAAAACCCTCGTGAAAATAAACCTATATTTCCGATTAGGAAAAGTCTGGAGTCCAGATGATCGCCACTTCTGCTGGGAAAGGGGTGAGAGAGAGAAAATAAGAAAAAGAGTTATAAAAGAAAAACGTGGAAATATAATCTTCGTAATAAACTCAAAAATCACTTCAAAATAACTAATAGACTGGTGAAATATCTAATACAAAGGATCCCCTCTAAAGAATAATATATATATATATAATAATTTCAAATATACTTCATTTACAATATACAGCACCTGGTATGTTCGCTCTCTGCGGAGGCAAGTTGGTCTCTCTCTAGCTCGACTAGGAATCGAATGTGCCCCTAAGTTGATTGATGGCTCACCTAGGAGATGAGCGCTCCCGGTGTACAACCGTTCAATCAACATAGGTACATTTCCGAACGACTATCGATAAATGAGATGGGGTGAGTTCCATATGTGAACCATATATGTAACTTCGTTACATATTACCCCCCTCTTCCTCCTCAAGAGAGGCAGGAAAACAAATCCGGTGGCATTACTCAAATATACCAGCTCATGTATTCACCCGTCGCAAGGATAGTCTAGCCATATACTATGGGGTGGGGTGGGGGACCCTCCCTGAAAAGCAAGGGGGATTGTCCCTCCTATCGTCACCAAACATCCTGCGCTGGGACGGCAGGCAGAGACTTAAACCGAGCTAAGCGGCCTTGCTACTCCTAGGTTGCGCACAAGCTCGCTTCAGCTGGTGGAAAAATTCCCCCACCCCCTCAAAAATGCCGGGGTTCCCAGATGACTGGTTGCGTAAACCGACAACCCATAAAGAAAAAAAAAATATCAAAGGAAAAGATTTTCCAGTCTCCTAAACTAGAAACTAGACTCACGATGAGTGGGTAACCTCTAAGTTTAGGCTGCGGGTGAGTACAATGATAAACCCATGGCTGGTCAGTAGTCATAAAAAGTAACCAAAACAATTATACATCATATGTACAACTTGCCACCGGTTTTGTCCAAAAATACTAATAACGACCATTGGTCTTTTCAAAATAAAAATACTTGCCCTCCAAAAACAAAAAAATTTTCCCACATTATGGATACTTCCTATTAAAATTTATACAATAATTTCAATTTAACTCGAGAGTCAGCAGGCCTTGGTTATTTTACCATAAAATGCTCAGACTATTTCTGTTCTTCGCATTATCAGGAAAAAAGTAACCACAAACGCAAGTGTGATGGTGAACACAAATTTAATTGCGAAGGCAATTTGAGATCCTATGATCCCCAAAAGAAATGATTCCATCTCGCTGTAAGGCGTTTGTAACCACATAAAAAAACCTGTAAGCTGATCTCGGTTCTATCCTTGAATTTAAAACACAAGTATAATTCAAGTATCCATTTATCTAACAATTAATGACAATTTCTTCCTAAGTCCGATATCATAATATACAAAAATTGACTTTCTTGGTTCAAAAGAGAAAAATTATTAAGACCCCATAATCCTAACAATCTTTTCCTAATTTACCAGTCTTCAAAAGTACAATATAGTAAAGAAAAAATGATATGACAATATTTACAAAAATTCTTCGGTGTCCCTTATCAAAAATTTACACAATTCAAAACAAATTAAATTGGGAACACATTTTCATTTTTCATTGAAGTTCATATAGGAAGGTTTTCAAATGCATACTCATTTTTCAATAATTATATGAAACAAAAAACAACATTGTAATGACAAATATTCAATATAAAATTATGTTCACTATCCGTGATAAACCTTCTCATAACATCATCAAAATACATAATATTATATGGCCAATATATATCTTATATAAACCTGATATGCATATTTCCCAAAAAGTCATATGAACATAAAGATTGAGGATAGACAACACTCACAATAGGAAAAACATATACAGAATAAGGGTATAGGTACCAATACACGTATAAACACATCAAAATATTGCGCAAATACAAATATAATAATAATCAAAAACAATTTATGTTCATCAAATACAAAATAAACCATCAAATATTATTTCGCCGTGGTATACCGTTTCAACTGTGAAACTTAAGCCTTCTTAGTCTAACGGGTGATCAGTCCGTCGAAAACAATAATAGACAGGCGACGTAAAATCTTACGCACGTCGTGCGCGCGAAGAATATTACTTAAGTATACCTTTATGTGCACACTATCATAATCAAACATCATTATTTACTAATAATTGTAAACTATTTACCTTGGTATACTGCGTATTTACCGCTATGCGCGACTTTGATCCATTTGTCTCTCAGATATCAAGGTTGGATCTGCGATCTACGCAGAATTCCAAACCTGGGAAATCTCGGCTGCTGTAATGGTTCCAGGGTGAGAGATCGTGACAGGACCTCGGCTATGTAGTTCCTCTGACCTGAAACGTCTCGCACCTCATACCAAAATGACATGAGATTTCAAGAAACCATACGAGGCAACCTTCCAGACAATTGATCTGATTTTGTCAACGCACTCAAATCAGAATGATCATAATACCAAAACAAATAAAAGGTCTGTGCTCACAGAACCTTAAATCGCAACTACAAATTGCGTAAAAAACCAAAATATAAAAAATAACCATATACGTTATTATCAATATAAACCATACAACAATCATATCTCTTTCGGTGCACATAAAAAAAAAAAAACCACATAGTAGGTACCATAAGTAACCGAGTAGAAAACAATACATACATCTACAAAATTCACTTTGTTTAATCAAAACTCATTAATATAATCACAATTATCGTAAAAAAACATAAACATACCTTATCAAAGCAAAATCGTAAATCCAAATCAATAGTTAGGCCATATTCATTTATAATTAAACACTTTTATCAATTAAAACACTTTTGGATTTCTTTTTCCTACTCGTTTTGCCATAAGAATTGTAATTACACTTTTTATTATTCACAATACATTCATTGATTAGACCTTTCAAAGAATCTGCACTTAAGGTAAATAATTGACTATGTCCATTCGACGGAGAGGTTACTTTATCATTGGTTACATATCGACCTGCCTTGGCCGAAAATTGATTACCTTTGTAACCATAACTTTCAGAATTTCTATTTCCATAACCACCATTATCTCGCTTTCTGTAATAATTACCTTGTGAATTTCTATTCACATTGCCATTAGAAAAATTACCATTAAATCTATTGCGATTGTAACCATTATATCTAAAAAATCTCTTATGATTACCTTGCGATTTACTCCGATCAAAATGTTGATCATTAATCTGACCTTTACGCAACAACCTTTCCGTATAATTGGTTTCGAAATTAGAACCATTATAATTTTCGGAACTTTCAATCAAACACAATTTGTCTACCTCTTCTATCAAATTGTATAACTCCTTAAGATTGGTAGGCCTATTTTGAAAATTACAGAAACCTCTTGTTTTAGAGTTTATACCCTCTAAAACTATTACGACGATATCATATTCACTATTTCTATCAAGTATTTTGCAAAATTTCACCACACTATCAGCAAAATCACGAAAACTTTCGTCGACCTTTTGTACTCGATGAATATACTTAAATTCATATAATAGACGTACCTTGGGAGTGGTCAGTTCCCTAATAAATTTATCTCGGATTTCATTGAAATCGCACATATTCAATTCTACTAATTTCTTCAAAATTCTATTCGACGGGTCCTTATAAGACAATCTCTTAATTATGTCACTCATATATTGCTTCTCTATCAAATAACAATCAAATAAATTTTCCAAAAATACAATTACACTAGTAGGGTCATTAACGATTAACCTAGGAAATGATTCGATTCTCCTCTCAATATAATTAGGAATCTTAATTTTATTAAAAGTACATTCACTAACCTTTGAATCCATACTTAGGAATGCGCTATTCAAACCTTGATCAGATTTTTCGGGAACTTCCGTTTTTCTGGATTTCCCAAATTCGGCTGATAACTGGTTGAGGTTTTCCCGATCTGCTTGCACGGCAGTCGATAAATTATTCAACCCCAATTGGATAGCGGCCATTATTCGTTTATTTTCAGCCCTTTCTCCGACCAAACTATTTACTTTGTCGGATAAAGAATTAATAGTGTCTATTAATTTTTCCATCATAGAAGGACTAACTGTTTCAGTCGCCATCTTAAGATTGCTAAGAAAACTAAAGAAAACAAATTAACAAACAAGATCCTACCTAAGTCTATAATCCCCAAAGTGAATCACCAAGAGGTCAAAGTTCCAAGAACTATAGGATTAAAGGTGCTCAACTATTCAAATACTAAAACTTTCCACAAAAATCAAAAATCTTTCACAAAATATAAAAACGGGATCCAGGAGACTACAAATGAATTAGCTTGCCCATACAAACCAATTCTAACTTGCCCCGACAACTACCCACGCTAGAGACAAAAGAAAAAGTCTCAGCGTCTTCCTAGGCAGACTTTCGAAAGAAAGAAAAATGACGAAAAAAGGACAACGACCTTAACCACGCTCTCTGCTACCATGTGTGTAATGATTTGTTCCCTCTATAACTCGCCGTGGAAAACGAGAACAGACATCAAAAACACTTGAGGGTGGAAATTCCAGTTACTGGACAAAAACCCTCGTGAAAATAAACCTATATTTCCGATTAGGAAAAGTCTGGAGTCCAGATGATCGCCACTTCTGCTGGGAAAGGGGTGAGAGAGAGAAAATAAGAAAAAGAGTTATAAAAGAAAAACGTGGAAATATAATCTTCGTAATAAACTCAAAAATCACTTCAAAATAACTAATAGACTGGTGAAATATCTAATACAAAGGATCCCCTCTAAAGAATAATATATATATATAATAATTTCAAATATACTTCATTTACAATATACAGCACCTGGTATGTTCGCTCTCTGCGGAGGCAAGTTGGTCTCTCTCTAGCTCGACTAGGAATCGAATGTGCCCCTAAGTTGATTGATGGCTAACCTAGGAGATGAGCGCTCCCGGTGTACAACCGTTCAATCAACATAGGTACATTTCCGAACGACTATCGATAAATGAGATGGGGTGAGTTCCATATGTGAACCATATATGTAACTTCGTTACAGCTTGCATTTGTATTGCACCTAATCCGGTGGTGGTTTTGTGATCCAAGGTAGTTCCTGTAATAAACTCACGGGGCAGGGAGAACGATCTGATTTTAAATGGCGTAGATGGGTTCTGTATAATCCTTCAATATTTCAAATTTCCTTCAAAACATTAATTCAACTTGAACAAAAATAACAGCTTTTGGCGCCTGACTATGGTCGTTCTCTCTGCAAGTCATATTGCATTAAAATTGTACAGAATTGTGCTTCATTTTACTCTACTAACTATTATTTCTTCCTTAATAACAATCTTTCATACTAACAGTTTCATTAATATTTAGAAATATATTTATTTATTTTTTCAAATTTATTCCTTTGATTTTTTTTTTTACATTTAATAGGCGAAAGAAGATTTCTTAGTGAGAATTTAATAGGTGAGAGAAGATTTTCTTGTGAAAATTGTGGAAAAAGTTACATTCATGCGAAAAGTTTGTACAACCATAAAACCTTCGAGTGTGGAAAAGAGCCCCAGTTTCAGTGTCCGCATTGTCCTCACAAAACGAAATATTCCACCAGTTTGAAAAAACACATTTTCGCTAAGCATTCAAATTTGAAAATATTGATTTAATACTTTATATTATGGACTGAACTTGAAAAATGTCTTATTGTCTGATTTTATTCATTCAGAGTTTTCACTTTTGAACTGCATACTATAGCTTGGCAATTTAGATGATATGACTCTCAACAGAGAGTGGGTCTCAGGAGTGAAAGAGGCACCTTCTGGGATTAAGATCGCGGGTTCGAAACCCAACGATCCTTCAGATGGGACGTTAAGCTATGGTCCCGAGTACGATGTCAGATAATCGTTAAAGACCGCTAGACTATGTGAATAAAAATTTAGGGTAGGCGAAATTTATGAATCGGGCTCACGTTTACCAGAGCGACGAAAGAGCACTCTGGTAGTTGGCGATATGAGCTCATAGTTAAGTGAGTCACAATAATTAATTCAAAGCAAAAAAAAAATATCAGTAACCTATTATAGGTTACTGATATCTTTTTTTGTATATAATATACAGAAGATAACAGGTGGTGGAAGATGCGCGAAGAGAGTTGCGCATTTGCACCTTATCATCTGTCTTTTGCGTTGTCAAACTATGGTCTGCAGAATAATTTCAATTTTAGATATGCACAATGTATATAAACATAGGAAAATGTTTATGCATATATATTTTTTTAAATAAAAAAAGTTGTTTAGTCGGACGAGGATACATTTTTCAAGCCTTGGTTAATATAATACATATAAGACTTATTAGACGGGTCCATTTTTATACTTATATATATAAAGGAAATTAAGAGGACTATTCAGGAAGGAATTCATTGTCTTTCGATATGATCATAAATTAGAAATATATATGTACAAAGTATAGAACGGATCCTATAAAAACGGATTTTTTGTGGTTAAAAACATTTATGAATTCAGCCTCTCTATTTTCTTATAAGAGACACCTAACTTTCTAGGTCTCATTTTAGAAAAGTGGACTAGTCTAAGCCGAAGGAACTTTAAGCAATTGTAAACGTTAATTATTTTTGAATCTCTATTCTATTGTAGATTTAAGTAAAAAATATATATATCTTTTGTCTGTACTACCGGAGGTACTTGCCTTCTGCGTCTAACTATAGTCTGCAGTATAATTTGAATTTTTTATGTGCACAACTTTTATCAACAAACAAAAAAATAATTTTTATTTATTAATTTTTTTTTCATAAAAAATTTGGTAATTGTCTTGGACGAAGATATATTTTTTAAGCCTTGGTTAATATGATACGTATAAGACTTATTAGACGGGTCTATTTTTTTACATATTCAAAGAAATTAAGAAGTCGATCATATCTTTTCAAATGATGCGTTCAAAATATATCAAAGACAATATAATTTTTGGTCGCGTTCTTGCTTTTCAGTTTTTCTCTTGTTCCAAAAAACTTACATAAGATACAACTAGTTTTTTAGGTATTTTTTTGGAAAAGGTAAATATCTGAGGGAACCTTAAGCATTTGTAAAACTTTAATTATTATAGAATCTCTAATCTATAGTAGATTTTATTATTTTTATATTCTTTTATAAGTAAATTTGAAGCTCAATATAAATCATTTAATTATTCTATTTTTATTATATCGATCACCGAATTATAATATTGTTAAAATAATATGCTGAGATTTTGATATTTTTCATATAATCGTTATGTAAGAAAGTATTTTTATTTATTGTTATGGAGGTATTTTTATATATTGTTATGTAGGTATTACATAAGGTCAAGAAATTAGTATATTCTTTAATTTTATGAATGTTATTTTTCTTTATTGTTTACAATGTTTATTTCCCATCAATGTAGAGAATTGAGAGTCAAATTTTTAGCTCTTATGGACGAAATTTAAACTAGTTTTTTTTTGTTTTGTTAAATAACTACAGTGTTTAAATCTATAGTTTATCTGTGTTGTTTGAGCAGGTTCTTTAATTTATATTAATTGTTGAATTATAATTTTTATTGAAGTTTTTTTTGTTTTTCATATATTATTTGTCATCAGGAATATCTTTGTGGATTTCTACAGAAATAAGCTTATGCACCTACTCGGTAACCAACGGAAGCTACTACCATTTTTTCATAGAACATTCGCCCCTGAACAGAATTTTTGGGGGCGTTCAAATTTTTAAGTGTACATGTGTGTTCGTCCACGTTGTAGCTGCTAAACACTTCACAAAACTTGTAATTTCGCGCTTTTTTGATCAGAAATAGATTATAGTTCTTTCTTTTATTTGGACCACAAAACCGTTTGTGTTCATTATTAGCCGAGATATGTCATTCAGAATAGCAGTGTCTTTCCTTTAAACAAACAGCTTTATTAATTAGAATTAGTAAATTCTGGGTCTGGAAGTGAAAGAACCTTGGAGCACGCCGTCCTTCGGATGAGACGTTAAGCGAAGGTCCCGAGACTGTGCGATGTCAGGTACTCGTTAAAACGTGAATAAACCGAGGTAGGCAAAATTTAGGACTCCCACAGTAGAGTCGGGCTCATGTCCACCAAGAGCGACGAAAGAGCGCGATATGATCTCCGTAGTTAAAGCCCGGGCATGGCATGCGTCACAATAACTAACTTTAAAATGAGATCTAGTTACAGCTATGACTCCCCCTTCTTCTAGACGAGCTGCTCCAGAACTCAGTCAGAATAAGCTACTTAAATAGACTACTATTTGACCAATTTGTTCTGGATTTGGTGGCTTTTTCCAAGGAACAAATAAATGTACATTCAAAAATATAAGTATTTAGTATCCCGGAAAAACTGATTTTTTGATTCTATATTGGCTGCCATTTTGGTTCCTGATAAATAAAGAAAAAATATTTGATTATGATTATTCATAGTTCCACACAATAAGGTTCATTCATAAGTATAACCACGTCTAAGTTTGAAAAACGCAGACATATTGTGGAAATTTCTAACAAATATATAAAACAAAGCTATTTTCGAAATATATTGTCTATTCCACAAAAATTGTGTAGATACACTACCAGTTTCGTCAGATTTAGTTATTCATAGTTTATAACCAAATCTCACAATTGTATAATTTCAAAACTGGTAGTATTTGTATAGATTTTTTTTGAAAAACGCCTGGGTGAGGTCATCTACGTACATGCTAAATTTTATATTTTATAGTTTCTGAGATTGTCATCTTAAAAATTCACCTAATTTTTAGGATTTTTTTTTTTCAGAATATTTTACCAAAGTACTTTCCTTAACTTCATGACATTTATTTTATCATACATTTAATATATTTTTTATTACATTCTTGAAAAAAAAGTTTAATAACAATGATATTTACTGTTCAATAGGCCAAATGCATACTTGTTCCAATTGTGGAAACAAATATCTTCATGAACGGAGTCTCAGGAACCATATCAAGATTGAATGTGGAAAAGAACCTCAGTTCCACTGCAACCGCTGTCATTATAAGGCTAAATATTATAAAACCTTAAAGAGACATATGTTCAATAGACATTCAGATCTCAAATTTTAAATTTCATATACTTTGTGTAATTAGTATATTTTTTTTTGCTCTTATCTACGTTAGATAGCATGATGACGTGAAGGCCGTCGACATTGTCCAATGAAAAGAAAATATATTTATCAAAAAAATATATACTTTTTATTGTTATAATTTTTATATATATTTTTTTACTGTACCTTTCATTTTTTATATTTAGGGCTGAGTTTTATATGCATTTACATAATTCTTTTTATTAACTTCAGCATCCTGTTTAAACATTATCTTTACGTTTTGGCCCAAGTAGAATCAATTGTAAGCTATTTTTATTTTGCATATTTTTATGCAAATAATTAATATTTTTGAGTTTTTTCGGCAGCTCAAGGATAGACTCTGTAAAGTAGATACATATCTATTTTCATTTTTATTTGTTTAAATTGACGATTAATAAAAATTAATTCTGTTATATTTTTTAACAGTTTTTTTTTTTTGTTCCGTTAACCTCTAGAATTGAAGAAATACACATGCGAGACCTGCGGTAAGAGTTACAAACATTCTGAAAGTTTGTACAATCATAAGACGTACGAATGTGGGAAGGTTCCAACGTACAAATGTCCTCACTGCTCCCACAGAACTAAGTACCCTGCCAGCCTCAAGAAACACGTATTCATAAGACATGCCAATCTGTTGACCATTGGCCATCCCAATAGTTCCTCAGTCTGATTTTATTATATTATTATTATTATTATATATTAAATTATTATTATTAAGTTGATTACCCACTTGTATTTTAATATGGTATAATATGAAAATGGCTGATATAGTTGAGAATATAGCAAAATAAATATTTAGTTTGACCTCTCACAGATTTTATTATTAAACGCCAGCCGGCCTTCCCTCATCTGCTATTTGATCAAATTTAATAAATAAAATAAAATAGTTAATGAAAATTATAATTATTAACTTTTTGATGTTTTATCGGAGAGCGTGATGATGAGTGACAACCTCAAAAGCCGGCTAGCAATAATACAATTGGTGATAGGCCAGACTACATTATTATTTTGATACCTGTGGTATATAATATTATTTATAAATTATTATAATTGAAAATATTGTTCATTCAATATTTTGTACAAAATATTACTTGTATTAATTTATTTTATTAATAGAAACTAGCAAGTTATCAGGCGTTGCCTGGGAGTAACTTGGCGTTATATTACTCTACTAGAAGCGTTTGTACACATTTACCTACCTGCGATGCCCGGACAAAGAATAAAAAAAATTTTTGTAAAAAAAGTTTAAGGCCTTTCCGTCATTACCGTCCCCATATTAAAATTTTTGAACGCCATGTTTTCTACAATTCTAACATATTATCACATAAGCTTTCTGAATATAAGTTGAACCGTTTTCGCATAATCTCCAACAAAAAAAAAAATGCACATTTTTTAACATCTCTAAAAAATGCATATACTTTTGAATTTGTAGAATCCTAGAATCCTTTGAAATAATATGCCACTTATTATTGATGTCTTCTCCCTGATGACTTTTTCGCCCAATTTGAAATTTTTTGTTGCATCTATATTCTAAGTTGGGTCATCCTTGATCTGCAAATTTCGTGAATATACTTTTAGCAGTTTTTCGTGATTACTATAAAAACAAACAGTCGAATTCCCATTTGTTTTTTAAATTATGTTAAAATTCTTCGTAAATAGTAAGCAAGGTTGAAATTTACAGTAGTTGAATAAAAAGATTTTTTTTTCCTTCTGAAAATGAGGAAAAATGTATGAAAAAACATGATATCTGTACGAAGAGAATTTATTTTGGGTCGATATATACGTTTCCGACTTAAGTTATGGTTTCACAATTCTCTAGGAATATGGCAGCTATTGCTTGCGACAAAATTACACATTATAGCCTAAATTGCAAATAAAATGTGAAATTACAATCGAGACTAATTATCTAATCTTATTTTCGATTTTACAGTATGTGATGATTCCGGAATAATGCCATCATCAGGTAAGTGAAATACACATTTTGATGGTTATGTCTACTGAATTTATGATTATTTATGATAAATTACAATAAGCTATTTAATTGTTATTGGATTTAATTAACCCAGGAATATTTTTGTTTCCTTATTATTCATGGTATTGTTTAATGATATTTTTTCTTTACAACTGTTCTCCAGGTAAAAAAAGGTTTAGATGCAACGATTGTGGAAGAACGTACAGCCACGCCGCAAGTTTGAGCACTCACAGACGTTACGAATGTGGAAAGGAACCTGGGTTTCAATGTCCTCATTGTCCACACCGAACCAAACACAACAAAAGTCTTAAAAAACATATCATTATTAAACATTACTCACTTTTAAATAATTAAAATGTATTGTATCAAGCATGTAATATTATTCTGTTAACATCAGTATTTTTATTTATCAATAATTGTTTATTGTTATCGGTTGATGGTGTTAATAATTGGTTACTCGTTACTTTGCCCAAGTGAAAAATGTTATAGGTTAGGTTAGGTTTTATGACTCATGCCCGGGCTTTAACTACGAGGTCATATCGCCTACTACCAGAGCGCTCTTTCGTCACTCTGGTGGACATGAGCCCGACTCTACTGTGGGAGTCCTAAATTTTGCCTACCCTAAATTTTTAATCACCTAGGGTAGGGGTCTTTAACGAGTACCTGACATCGTACAGGCTCGGGACCATTGCTTAACGTCCCATCCGAAGGACGGCATGCTTAAGTTTATTTTACCTCCCAGATAAAATAAACTAAGGGCCTCGGTCGGGTTTCGAACCCACGTTCTTGAGCTCAGAAGACAAGCACGCCTACCACTGAGCTACCGGCGCCCTCAAATGTTATAGATGACTGATTTCTAACCTATACTCCGTTCTTTGAGAGGTTGATCAAAGCTAGAAAAAAAAGTATTGAATCACCGGATATGTAATTCCACAGATCAAATTAATCAATTATCTTTTCGCTCCCTCTCCAAAACCAGGCGACCGTTTGCGCAATTATTCAACACTTGACTTACATTGGGGCTCTTAAATCCTCATACTAAATTTTGAGTCGATAAATTGCCTATTAGAATTTTTGTATTGCGCCCCCTCCCCTGAACCCCTTCTTCCCTTCGGCCGATATCGCTAAACTTCGACAGGTTATGTCCTCATTGGGTTTTAACTTTTAATATTGAATCTCATGTCGATACATTCATTACATCGGCAGTTATTGCTGTTTTTGAGTTGAGCCCCCCTTCCCTTCTGCCTATTCCGCTGAAAATTAATAAGTGTTTTCCTTATGGGGCTTCGAATTCACATATGAAATTTTTTGATAAATTCATTACAACTGTAGTAGAGTTTTTAAGTTAAGCCTCTTCCCTAATCTCCCCCTTCCCTTTGCCCTATTTGGATACACAGATATTGTCCTTAAGAGGTTTTGATTTTAAACATGAAATTTCATCTCGATACATTCATTTTATGGACAGTTATTAGCCTTTTTGAGTTAAGCCAGTCCGAATAGGGTAATAGGTCACCTTTTCTTTTGGTTATAAAATTTCATTGAAAACTCCGCATCGAAAATTCCCCTATACTTTTTATAACTGGGGAAGTAAAAATGATAATTTTTCTTGTATATTTTCAATTACAGGAATAGATAATAGTGTTCAAACGGGCTTAAAACTTCTCTGGCAAATTCCATGAACGAACTTGGAGTCAGTTTTTCCCCCACCCGTCCACTTTCCTCTCGTTGCTTTCAGCATAACGGAACATTCTCAACTGACATGATATATGACAGTCCTCTTTCTTTACTTTCAATGCTAATCGAATTCATTATAAGTACTATCTATTTGATACATTTTTTTTTTTTGTTACAAATGGCTAATAGCTATTTACAACTGTGTAAAAATAAATACAACTAGCAAATATGCTATTAGAGAGATAATGGCAATGTCAAGAGGGGAGAAATCACCCAGTGGTGACACTCCCTAGTCACTCATTTACTATCATTTGTAACTAATCAATGTCACTGTCATTGCTGCTGCTAAGGAGGTCTCTAGGCCATTGACGCTTAAGCCGTCTTTGGGGAAGTATGACTGAATGGAGGGCACGGACTAGAGGATTAATGTGGGAACTATGAAGGGAAAATAATTTTTTATACTTGGATTTAGCGTTTTGGGTGACAAAGGTACGTTAAGGTCAGTGTAATGAAACGTAATAAGAAGCATTGGCTATATTGTACGAAGGATTTTGGATTGAAAGGATTGGATGCACTGGAGATTGGAAGCCTTGGCAGAACCCCAGAGTTCAAGTCCACATAGGTTTGAGTACTGCGTTATATAAGTCGTATTGTTTTCAACGTTAATTTGGATCTTTTGTCTAGTAGTCTTAGTAAAAGTTTGTAACATGTCTTTTCAGTCTAGTGTGAGGATTCCAAGTTAGTCGTTTGTCGAGTATGAGGCCTAGATAGCGGACTTCGTTTTTTTTAAAGAGATGGGATTTTTGTTAAGGTACACGATGGTGAAGACGATGTGAACTGATTTCGTTAATACATTCTAAATATATTTTGTGAAAAGTTATCAAAAAAATGTTCTAAGGAATATAAAACAGCTTATTTTGTAATATTTTCAACTACATATATTACTTATATTTTATTTTGTTAATTATATATTATTATTATTTTTCATTTTTACTCAATGCGCTACACCAATGGAAAAGTGTATCCATTTTGAGTTTTTTTGTAAAATATAAACATGTATTGTTTTTTTAGGCTCCGAAGGGCGATACAATTGTAAGAAGTGTGGGAAAAAGTACAACTATTTACGAAGTTTGAGCAGACATCGAAAATACGAATGCGGAGTAGAACCACAGCATTTTTGTCCATACTGTTCTCATAAAACTAAGTACAAAGGAAGTTTAAATAAACATATTTTCATGAGGCATTGTGACGTTGTAAAAATTTAATTTGATTTTTTTTTTTTATAGGTTTATATTATATATTATGTTGTAATTTAATATATATTGAAATGTTATTTATTATTATTTATCCTTTCAATACTAAGGTGAATGAAGAATATACTATTAATAAATTCATACAGACATTCATTTTTTTATTTTTGAATTCTTATCCCTATTCAAAAAAAAATTCTTTTAGTATAATTTTAAAATTTAGTTTTTCTGAAAACGTTTTTAGAGCATTAATATTTTAAAACTGAAGAATTGCTGCATTTTTAATTTTTTTTTCAATTGTACTCCGAAATTAATGCACATATCTATGTTGAGGGAAGATGAAGTTTCTATTAAGAAACAAAAACGGTGTCTGTGTCTGAATTTTGTTTTGTTTTTAGAAAAATGTAAGTAAAAATGTAATGATTATTTCACTTAGGATCAATCCGACAGTATTTTTTTTATATCCTCTCTAATTAATTGGCTTTTTTAGGAAGTTGCTAGAAAAATGTAAGACTCTGGGCTACAAGTCCCATCTGATTTCCACGATTTCTCATGAATTATATCACTTAGGACCAACCCAATTGTTTTGTTTTTTTCTTTAATTATGTTCTACATTCCTGGTATATTGTTAGATCTTCTCTAATTAGTTGGTTTTTTTAACAAATTTTTAGACCAACCTGAATTCTATGTTTTGTTATAGATTATTTTGTCTTCAGACACAAACATTATTTATTACAGTAGGTACCTAACTCTTTTCAATAACGTATCCAAAGAAATAAAATCAGAAATATAATTGTTTTTCTTCATTTTTGGAATCAGGAAATAAATAAAATTTCGTGTCGATGTAATTTCGGTGAAGACCCAACATTGAATTGCTGACCCATTCCATAACTTCCCCTATTTCTCATATAGCTGGGGTTATGAATACAAATCCTATCATTATTTAAAGTACAATCAATTGAACTTTAATTATTTATAATTCATTTTCAATGTCCACTTTAGATCCTGAAAATGGGTTCAGCTGTTCTAACTGTGGCAAGAAGTACAACCATTCAGCAAGTTTACGAAGACATCAAAAATACGAATGTGGAAGAGAACCACAACATTTTTGCCCTCACTGCTCACATAAAACTAAATACAAAATTAGTTTACAAAAACATATATTTCTTAAACATATGGATGTTCTAAAACATTAATATGTTGAGTTGTATCCATGTTTTATTTGTTAGGAAAGTCATTGGTTACCGTAAGTTTATAGGAAACTAATCCAAGTTACAACTTCGAAAATCTCTATTAAATATTTTAAATAAACAATTAAAGAATATACCTGAATGTAAGAAAGCGATAAAGTAATTAATTCAAGAAATGTAAAGATGGCTGATATAGTGAGAATTGATTATTTCATATGTTGCATAAATAAAAATGTAGTCAGACCTCTCACAGATTTTATTATAATATGCCAGCCCGCTTTCGAAGTTGCCCTCATCATCAGGCAATCTAAAAAAAAAAATCATTTAGTTGTTAGTTATTGTGAATCGTGCCTGGCTTTAACTATGATGTCATTCGTCTCATACCAGAGCGCTCTGATGGACATGAGCCCGACACTACTATGGGAGTCCTAAACTTTGCCTACCCAGATTCATTAACCTAACGAGAACCTGACATCGTACAGACTCCCATCCGAAGGACGGCGTGCTTAAGTTTATTTCAACTCCCAGATAAAATAAACTGACGGTCTCGGCCGGGTTACGAATCCGCTATCTTTAGCTCAGTAAGCAAGCACTCATACCACTGAGCTACCGGCGCCCTCGAATATTGTTTATTTATATTTATTCATTTTAGCTCTTATATACAATGTTTTAATGTTCATATTATATCAATTAGAATTGTATACTTTTTTTAAACTAAATAATAGGATTTTGCAGACTGCCATAAGGTAAGGCAAATCTCGAAAGCTGGCTAGCTGTTATAATAAAATCTGTGGGAGGTGAGACTACATTTTTATTTTACAACCATGAAATCTCTTCTCACTATATCAGCCATCTTCAAATTGACTTGGAAGTTATGAAGCAAATTTTTCTTGAGGGAATTAAGTGGGTAAAAATTGTAGATTTTGAATTATGATTTCTCTGATATCAACTAAAAATAGTTTACAGATTTAAATTACATAAAAATATGAATGGAAAAATAATTGTTATATCTTTAGTTCCTTGGGGAGGTTGGTAAAATCGCGATCTTTGAAACCTTCCAGAGGGTTGCAATTTTAGGCTATTTTTATATGTTCAATAATATATATAACAGAACTTCTAATAAAACATAAATTAAAGATGATATTGTTCTTAATACATAACAAAATAACCTGTTTTTGTTCTACTTAGGAAAAATGTATGTAATAAAAGCAAATATAATTTTTAAAAAATGTTGACAATATACTTCTCTGGAACTTAATCAATTAAATGTTTGCTCTCTGCTGAGGGGGCTAACACAAAAACCCCATAAGGATGACACCTATCAAATTTCAGCAGCATCGGTTTAAAGATGGGGGGGAGAGGGTTGTACTCAAAAACCTTTGTAACAGTCTATGTTTATGTGAATCGAGGACCCAATTAGAGCGACATCTGTCGATTTTCAAGGATATCATTTGAAGGGATGAGAGATATCAGCGGAGGGTATATCCACCAGTGCTGTTATAGTGGGTATAACTTCATAAGGCTCCGTAAAAAGTGGTAATAAGGAACCCTGATCTCCCTTATGGAGGATGAATATCCAACAGCGCTGTTATAGTGGGTATATGCATCTTATAACGTACTATAACCACTCCGGTCGTCCATAAGGAACCCTGATCTCCCTTATGGAGGATGAATATCCAACAGCGCTGTTATAGTGGGTATATGCATCTTATAACGTACTATAACCACTCCGGTCGTCCATAAGGAACCCTGATCTCCCTTATGGAGGATGAATATCCAACAGCGCTGTTATAGTGGGTATATGCATCTTATAATGTACTATCACCACTCCGGTCGTCCATAAGGAACCCTGATCTCCCTTATGGAGGATGAATATCCAACAGCGCTGTTATAGTGGGTATATGCATCTTATAACGTACTATAACCACTCCGGTCGTCCATAAGGAACCCTGATCTCCCTTATGGAGGATGAATATCCAACAGCGCTGTTATAGTGGGTATATGCATCTTATAACGTACTATAACCACTCCGGTCGTCCATAAGGAACCCTGATCTCCCTTATGGAGGATGAATATCCAACAGCGCTGTTATAGTGGGTATATGCATCTTATAATGTACTATAACCACTCCGGTCGTCCATAAGGAACCCTGATCTCCCTTATGGAGGATGAATATCCAACAGCGCTGTTATAGTGGGTATATGCATCTTATAATGTACTATAACCACTCCGGTCGTCCATAAGGAACCCTGATCTCCCTTATGGAGGATGAATATCCAACAGCGCTGTTATAGTGGGTATATGCATCTTATAACGTACTATAACCACTCCGGTCGTCCATAAGGAACCCTGATCTCCCTTATGGAGGATGAATATCCAACAGCGCTGTTATAGTGGGTATATGCATCTTATAACGTACTATAACCACTCCGGTCGTCCATAAGGAACCCTGATCTCCCTTATGGAGGATGAATATCCAACAGCGCTGTTATAGTGGGTATATGCATCTTATAATGTACTATAACCACTCCGGTCGTCCATAAGGAACCCTGATCTCCCTTATGGAGGATGAATATCCAACAGCGCTGTTATAGTGGGTATATGCATCTTATAATGTACTATAACCACTCCGGTCGTCCATAAGGAACCCTGATCTCCCTTATGGAGGATGAATATCCAACAGCGCTGTTATAGTGGGTATATGCATCTTATAACGTACTATAACCACTCCGGTCGTCCATAAGGAACCCTGATCTCCCTTATGGAGGATGAATATCCAACAGCGCTGTTATAGTGGGTATATGCATCTTATAACGTACTATAACCACTCCGGTCGTCCCTCCGTTCACCTGAACACACTCCCACACTGACATCAACATAACTTTACTGAAGAGGTCGCAAGCAGAGAGAGAAATTGCCACATTCTTCATTGATTCTAAACACTTTTTCTGTTTATAATTTAAATTTTAAAATAACTTTTACTGTCTCTTTGTTTGTTTTTAATTGTTCCTATAGATTATGAAGGTGGGTTCAGCTGTCCCAACTGTGGTAAGAAGTACGGATACATGGGCTCTTTAAGAAGACATCAAAAATACGAATGTGGAATTGAACCAAGGCTGTACTGTCCCTTCTGCTCGCACAAAACTATATACAAAGCCAGTTTACAGAAGCATATTATTCGGAAACATAATAGTGTTGCTTTAAAAATATAAAAAATATTATATTAGAAGTATACGAACATTCTATTTGTTCTTTTTATGCATTCACAAAAATTTATTATTTATTTGGAAAACAAATTTTGAAGTGGAAGTACGAATAATAAAAATACTAACTATTATTGTTATTATTATGTTTTCTTCCCTGTGCGATTCAATTAAGATCTACCTTCCTAAAAACCTAACAGAGTCAATTAAGTTTATTTTTGTTTGTTGGAATTTGAGATCTATCGAATTCGAAGACATCTACACGAAAATATATTTAAAAAAAAAATAATATATTACTGTCAGGTCGGTGAGTCATGTCCTAAGGACGGTTCAAAAGTGAGTTGAGAATGAGTTGCCATGTTGCCGCTTGCTCTTCCCAGTTTCTGCCCGTCACATGCATTCTCTCAATTTGCTGTTCGGTAAATAGTGTTATTTTCTGCGTTTTATAAGATATAATACATCATCATTAATTGAAAACAACAAAAAATAAATAAAAAACGTGACGCGGTACTAACGAGAATTGATGTGTAAACATCTGCTTTAGTTTCAAAAATTTGCTGTCGTGCACTGATTTTGAATAATGGAAATTGATTTCTTTTATACATGAAATTATAGATTTGTGATAGCTATATTGATTATATTTTTCGATCTACACTGCTATATTATTTTCTTGTATCACAAATATTATTTATTGTGACAAATTTAAGCTATCGAAGCATCTTAACCTAAATGCTTTTTACCGAAGGGTCATTTTATACTTCGTAATATTGATATTTTAGTAAAATTCTTGACAATAATGTTGTACAATGTTATATGTAATCATGTTTTTTAGAGTTGTTTTATTGTTATTAGTTTTATTATATATTTACCTTTACATTCATTCGTATGAGACGTAATATATTACACGATAATGCAGTCGAAATGTATTACACATTCTTCGATGATCACATCATTAAAAGTAGTTACCACATAAAAATACAACATAAAAAGTCAAATGCTGTCGAAATATATTACACTGTCTTATTCCATGAACGTAGAAATGCTCAAAAACAGCTGAATCACAGATAAAGAAGTGTGTATGTAAACATGGACATCAACGAGACTTACGCTCTGACTGTCTGACATAGCCCCTACCGAGAGATAACATGTTTACACATAAAAAAAAAAAAAAAAAGAAAAAAGAAAAGAGCAGTTGTTAGGCTACCGGTGAGTGAGACGAGAGTGCAGTGCTACTACAGCGTGACAAGAATGGCAACGTTGGAGTGTTGTCAACATGACGCTCATCCCGCTTTATTGGCCCCAAGCGGTCTACTTCCCCAAGGGGCATGATTCACCACCCTTACTATACTGTGGTACCCGACGTTGGCCTGGACTTTCATGTCATTTGGAGTCTTTCATCAGCAGTCTCTAATTATTATGTATTGTGATAATACAATTAAATATAAATGTTAAATAAATAATAAAATTACCACATTTCTTGTAGAAATTATATCTGGTCTTCTACTAAATTTTGATTTCTGCTGTAATTTCCAAAAAGGGCCCTAAAAAAATATCGAAAGTTCAGGACGTGCAATTTTGAACAAAGTTAAAACAATTTCAATTATCAAATATTTCATTTGGATGCTTCTAAATATAATAATGAGATGCCATATTGTTTCTTTTCAAAAATGTTGAATCAATCCAAAAGTATAAATTATTTTACTGGGTTCGCAGGGAAAATGAATAGCATATAATAAGAGAACAAATATTGGGTTTATTTACAAATAAAAGTACCTCCTTTGCGTATCTATTTCACTGTTATTTAACTTCTACATGGTTCACGTCACCTTAAGCCTTAAAACACTTCTCTCTCTAGATTGTCCACCTTCACATCTCAACTTAGACTGTTCCTCTCTATTTAAAACAGCTTGTCGTCGTCATTATTTCTTAATTCATTGATTGCTCACATTTCTTGCGACTAGTCAATTTTTGTATATTTATTCACTAATTAAGTTACTTATATTACCTAACAGCTGTTTTTATACAAATAATAATAATAATTGATTTTATAATATTTTAATCATCTTAATGTTTGTAAATTTTTTACATATTTATAAATATTCATGAAATATAATTTTAGTAAGTTTGGCGATGGCATGAAAAGCAACGCTAGTGCATGGTAAGATATTTTGTAAGTTTTGTACATTTTTTCCACTTCCCCGAGCAAATATATAAACATCTCCCCCCAACCCCTCAAATATATTTGCAAAACACAAGAATTTCAAGTGTATTAATGTGTATTGTCTCACGATATAAATCATGAAGGAAGTATTTTTTAATCGCATGCGAATTTTTTTAAAATTAATTGTCTGATATTTGAGCATATGCTCGGAACTTCAAAAAAAATAACTCATCTTATTATTATTATTATTTTTGTTTGAAATTTTTTTATTTAGGTTCTGAAGAAGGGTTCAACTGTTCCAACTGCGGTAAAAAATACGGCTATTTGGGAAGTTTAAAGAGGCACCAAAAATATGAATGTGGAAAAACTCCTCAGTTTCAGTGTCCCTACTGTCCACACAAGGCAAAACACAAATCTAATCTGAAATCTCATATGATCTATATGCATGCAGCATCATAATACTCATTGTATATATTAGACAACAAATATTTTTACGCGATATTTTTTTTAGATTGTTATAACCTATATAACGGATTGTTATTACAATTATAAATGTGAAAAGGAATAAGGAAATAAAACAAATAGTTTTATGTATCTGTATTTTTTTTTATTTTTTGTAAATTATGCCAAAGATTTATTAATTATTAATAAGACTGCCATATTTTTTCTTTACAAGTTAACGTTATACCATAATGTGTATAAACTACCATAAATCATTTTAAAAAAAAATTTTAGTATTATAATTTTTTTTAAAATAAATGTTTGTCTATGCACTCAAATTGTAGTTTCAACACCCTCATACAAAAATAAATAAAATATATAATTTATTTCTGATTCCCCGTGTTCTTTCCCTTCATTCCCTTATTAATGAAGTATTTATTTCATTATTTTTCAAGCAGAACCGTTTGTTTAACACTATTGTATCATCTTCAGTAATGATACTTGAAGAGTTGAGAAAAATTTAAGGCCAGAGAATACAGTCCATAACTTAAAGTATGGTGTTCTCAACACTTTCGGCTTACTACTATAATAGTCGATGGGGATGGGGAGCTTATAGGAGACGTAGAGGGGACAATGTATTTCTTCAATAGAGAGCCAAGGGGGAAGGAATGGACGTTTCGGATGAGGAAGATCGTAAGCTGAGAGAGCGATGATGAAGAAGAGAAACAGAGGACTGCAAAGAATGGGATTTACAGGTTAACAAGGCCAAAGAATAGTCTGGCTAAATAAGGTGTGCCAGTAGGGAAGAATCATATTGTTGGATTCTTGGGAAGTCGCTATTAAAATTGCCAATTTGATGAAATATCATATATTTTTCTCATGAAAAATTTACCTTGTTCTCATAATTTTCTCTGTAGATCTCATAAACTGCCCTGTGAATCGGTATTCTAATTTATTTCTCTCCGGAGCCAACCTCCTAAATTTCACCATGGGGTTCATGTTCTTCTAAACTTCACAATGGGGGTCCATGTTCTTCTAAACTTCACTAATGGTCCAAACTTCACTTTGGTACATTCCTAAACATTGACCCCATATCTGATTTTTTTCATTAATTCATTCACAATGGCACGACAACCCACTTGGTGAGTCAAGGCCTCCTCCAACACTGTTCGCCAGTTATCCCTGTTGTGTGCAGCTGCTCTCCAGGGCTTCGGCATCCCGACGCGTCTTGTTCCATAAAGCCGGTCCGACATCGTCTTCCTCGGGATCTCATGTTCGCCCATCCTGACCACATGTCCTGCCCACCTGAGTCTTCCCAGCCTGATGACCCTCACAATGTCGTCTGGTTCCTGAATGAGGAAATACTTTTGTTCTGATAAATCATGTTGCAATGTCACATGAACTTCATTAAACATTTTGTTGTAATTTACTTTTTAATACTTATATAATTATTAATTCATCAATTTTTGTTTTCTTCTTTTTCTAGTAACTAAATTTTATATAACCTTTTTTTTATTGACAGGGTTACATGAGTGTTCATGTGGAAAGGTTTACCGATATCGGAAAGGTCTTACCAGACATCAGAGCTGTGAGTGCGGCAAGGAACCCACACAAGCCTGCCCATATTGCCCGTTCAGGACTAAACAAAAGTGCAATCTAAAAACACACATTGCAAATAAGCATTCTGAATCCATTCATATTATAGATAGTCTTCTTTCAATATAATTTTTATATAATATCAAATTGTTCATTCATTCTGATCTTTCAAATCAATATTATGTAGAAATTTTTGATTCGCTTCAAATTTTCTACTCTGAGTTGCCTTAATAACATTACTTCACTCAAATTCTTAAATTGAAAAAAAATAATTGCTGCCTCTGCTAAACAGCCGAATAGTACAAAAAAAAACGCAATAAAAAAAATAAATGACTTTCAGTTGGTCAAATAAGTAATAATTACTTAATTTTTTTAATTGAAGGCATCCAACATTTTATTATTTAAAATGTTTCCCTTCAGAGACTTTTATTTTTTTGAGTTATTTTTTAATGTCTAAATTTTTATGAGTTCATGTAATTGAAAAACTCTTTCTCATCACAGTTTTCTGCCTTATCTGCCAATATAAATAATTTTATAAATGAGTATGTTTGTCGATTTATTTCTCTTAGTAACCCTTCGCACCCGCTGCATTATTTGAAAATAATATCTAATTTCAAAATAAAATGAGTGAAAAGTCGTCGGCAAAAATCACAGGTAATGTAGTTCTCTAGCGCGAATTAGTTAATGTTTCGTTACCCATTCAAAACCAGTCGACTGTTCGGGCTAGTAATCAACAGTTGACTTCCGAATGACCACACTAAATTCTGTGTTAACATTATTTTTCTAAGTTGAGGAACGCGAACATATTGTGGAATTTGTAATAAATAAATATAAATAAACTTATTTTTTGAAATATTGTCTATTCCACTAAAGATATTTATAAAAATAAAACTACCGGTTTCGGCCTCACACCATCGTCAGGTCTAGTTATGAACTAGAGACTAAAAACGAGTTCATAACTAGACCTGACGATGGGGGTTAGGTTAGGTTTTATGACTCATGCCCGGGCTTTAATTACGAGGTCATATCGCCTACTACCAGAGCGCTCTTTCGTCACTCTGGTGGACATGAGCCCGACTCTACTGTGGGAGTCCTAAATTTTGCCTACCCTAAATTTTTATTCATCTAGGATAGGGGTCTTTAACGAGTACCTGACATCGTACAGGCTCGGGACCATCGCTTAACGTCCCATCCGAAGGACGGCGTGCTTAAGTTTATTTTACCTCCCAGATAAAATAAACTAAGGGCCTCGGTCGGGTTACGAACCCACGACCTTGAGCTCAGAAGTCAAGCACGCATACCACTGAGCTACCGGCGCCCTCTACCTGACGATGGTGTAAGGCCGAAACCGGTAGTTTTATATTTATAAATATCTTTAGTGGAATAGACAATATTTCAAAAAATAGGTTTGTTTTTATTTATTTAAACATTCTTTTTGTTGACAGTTATTAGAATTTTTGTGTCGAGCCTACTGCGAGATTCGTTACATTCCTTACAATGGGAGTTACTATAGTTTTTGAGTTAAGCCTCCCTCCATTTCTATTGGCCGATTTGTCTGAATAGACATATAAAATTTCGCGTCCATAAATTCATTCTATCGGGTATTATCGTGTCCACTTACACAAAGACAGTCAATTTTTTTTTTACTTTTTTGAAATGAGGGGCCTTTGTACGTCATTATTTTCAAATACATAAATTGCTTGTTGTTCATTATATTCTTTTATCTATTAAAAAATAAATAAATAAAAATATATTCTATATCACAGGTTGCAAAATAAAAATTAATTCTGAGCTCACAGATTTTATATTATGTTAGCTGGATTTCGAGATTGCCCTCATTATCACTTTACATTTAAAAGAACATAATTTAAAAAGTAAATGAATAAATAAAATAAAACTACAATAAATATAAAATTTAAAAACGAATACAAAATTGACAGTTTAAAATGTCATTAATACTGGAATAATGTATCTGTCTCCATCTACGAAATACAAAATTGACAGTTTAAAATGTCATTAATACTGGAATAATGTATCTGTCTCCATCTACGAAATACAAAATTGACAGTTTAAAATGTCATTAATACTGGAATAATGTATCTGTCTCCATCTACGAAATACAAAATTGACAGTTTAAAATGTCATTAATACTGGAATAATGTATCTGTCTCCATCTACGAAATACAAAATTGACAGTTTAAAATGTCATTAATACTGGAATAATGTATCTGTCTCCATCTACGAAATACAAAATTGACAGTTTAAAATGTCATTAATACTGGAATAATGTATCTGTCTCCATCTACGAAATACAAAATTGACAGTTTAAAATGTCATTAATACTGGAATAATGTATCTGTCTCCATCTACGAAATACAAAATTGACAGTTTAAAATGTCATTAATACTGGAATAATGTATCTGTCTCCATCTACGAAATACAAAATTGACAGTTTAAAATGTCATTAATACTGGAATAATGTATCTGTCTCCATCTACGAAATACAAAATTGACAGTTTAAAATGTCATTAATACTGGAATAATGTATCTGTCTCCATCTACGAAATACAAAATTGACAGTTTAAAATGTCATTAATACTGGAATAATGTATCTGTCTCCATCTACGAAATACAAAATTGACAGTTTAAAATGTCATTAATACTGGAATAATGTATCTGTCTCCATCTACGAAATACAAAATTGACAGTTTAAAATGTCATTAATACTGGAATAATGTATCTGTCTCCATCTACGAAATACAAAATTGACAGTTTAAAATGTCATTAATACTGGAATAATGTATCTGTCTCCATCTACGAAATACAAAATTGACAGTTTAAAATGTCATTAATACTGGAATAATGTATCTGTCTCCATCTACGAAATACAAAATTGACAGTTTAAAATGTCATTAATACTGGAATAATGTATCTGTCTCCATCTACGAAATACAAAATTGACAGTTTAAAATGTCATTAATACTGGAATAATGTATCTGTCTCCATCTACGAAATACAAAATTGACAGTTTACAATGTCATTAATACTTGAATAATGTATCTGTCTCCATCTACGAAATACAAAATTGACAGTTTAAAATGTCATTAATACTGGAATAATGTATCTGTCTCCATCTACGAAATACAAAATTGACAGTTTAAAATGTCATTAATACTGGAATAATGTATCTGTCTCCATCTACGAAATACAAAATTGACAGTTTAAAATGTCATTAATACTGGAATAATGTATCTGTCTCCATCTACGAAATACAAAATTGACAGTTTAAAATGTCATTAATACTGGAATAATGTATCTGTCTCCATCTACGAAATACAAAATTGACAGTTTAAAATGTCATTAATACTGGAATAATGTATCTGTCTCCATCTACGAAATACAAAATTGACAGTTTAAAATGTCATTAATACTGGAATAATGTATCTGTCTCCATCTACGAAATACAAAATTGACAGTTTAAAATGTCATTAATACTGGAATAATGTATCTGTCTCCATCTACGAAATACAAAATTGACAGTTTAAAATGTCATTAATACTGGAATAATGTATCTGTCTCCATCTACGAAATACAAAATTGACAGTTTAAAATGTCATTAATACTGGAATAATGTATCTGTCTCCATCTACGAAATACAAAATTGACAGTTTAAAATGTCATTAATACTGGAATAATGTATCTGTCTCCATCTACGAAATACAAAATTGACAGTTTAAAATGTCATTAATACTGGAATAATGTATCTGTCTCCATCTACGAAATACAAAATTGACAGTTTAAAATGTCATTAATACTGGAATAATGTATCTGTCTCCATCTACGAAATACAAAATTGACAGTTTAAAATGTCATTAATACTGGAATAATGTATCTGTCTCCATCTACGAAATACAAAATTGACAGTTTAAAATGTCATTAATACTGGAATAATGTATCTGTCTCCATCTACGAAATACAAAATTGACAGTTTAAAATGTCATTAATACTGGAATAATGTATCTGTCTCCATCTACGAAATACAAAATTGACAGTTTAAAATGTCATTAATACTGGAATAATGTATCTGTATCCATCTACGAAATACAAAATTGACAGTTTAAAATGTCATTAATACTGGAATAATGTATCTGTCTCCATCTACGAAATACAAAATTGACAGTTTAAAATGTCATTAATACTGGAATAATGTATCTGTCTCCATCTACGAAATTTTAAATTGTTTATTTTAAAATGGTTTCTATATTTTATATTTATTGGAGCTTTATTTATTTTTATTTTTAAATTGTATGTTATTTAAAAAGTTGTATGAGCCAGCCTGGCCGATGATGAGAGCTACCTTTAAAGTCGGCTAGCTGTGTGGCAGGTTAGACTATTTTTTTACATCATAATTCAAAGACAATAATAAATTGTAACATGAGTTGTACCTTAATAAAATTCTGGACTTTTCGCAAATGACAAAAGGAATGTGCTAATCACTCAAGGCTGACAATGAGCATTGAACACAATAAATATATAGTAAATTAAATTGCCCGACAGTTGTGTAAAAGGTAGCGCATGCGCATGCCTCACCATTTCATCTTTAATTTATTTTTTTCTTCCTAAAATTGTTGAAAAAGTAATAGTTACAATGTTTAATGGGACACTATTTATTTCCTAATGTAATTCATATTTTTCAGCTTCTCCTAGTCGTTGGAAACATCAAAAAGGCAGATTCGTATGTTTAAAATGTCGCAAGGTCTATTCGTACTCTTCAGGGCTGTACAACCATAAAAAATACGAATGCGATCAGGATCCTCAATTTCAGTGTCCCTATTGTCCGTATAGGTCCAAACGTAGTCGATACCTAAGAAAGCACATTGGTTTAAAACATGTTTTCAACTTTGATATTGTATAAAAATGGTATGTATTTTGTATTGCTCAATTATATATTTATATATTGTATATTTGATTCATTGAACGATTGACCCAAGCTGTTGTAGGTTGCAGAAAAGTGCCTCCACGGGGTTTTTCCTTGCCCCTTTCTTCCGTACAGTAAAGTCTTAAAACATGAAAATCATTAAAAATAAAATTTCGCCTCAAATTGAAATCTTAATAATAAAAAAAAAAATAGTATCAGTTCTAACTAAAAGTGTTGTACGATATCTGTGTTTACTGAGTTGTATGTTTGTAACTGCAAACGTTTGGATGAAAATAGGGTGTAAGTTGGTGTCACCCTGTACACATCCCCTTTTAAAGATGAGGGCGCCGGTAGCTCAGTGGTATGCGTGCTTGCCATCTGAGCTCAAGATCGTGGGTTCGAAACCCGACCGAGGCCCTTAGTTTATTTTATCTGGGAGGTAAAATAAACTTAAGCATTCCGTCCTTCGGATGGGACGTTAAGCGATGGTCCCGAGCCTGTACGATGTCAGGTACTCGTTAAAGACCCCTGCCCTAGGTGAATAAAAAATTTAGGGTAGGCAAAATTTAGGACTCCCACAGTAGAGTCGGACTCATTTCCACCAGAGTGACGAAAGAGCGCTCAGATATGATCTCGTAGTTAAAGCCTGGGCATGTGTTATAAAACCTAAACCTAACCCTTTTAAAGATGGTTCCATTCAAGAATAGAACATGGACTATTAAATTATAAAATGAAAAATGTCTATACAATGGCGTTATATTTTGATGTAGTTAGTTATTAATAAAATGGGCGGGGGGGTCATAGAGGTCAACTTGTCAATGAATCAAGTGTAATTATTCCAGTGTCCATACTTGCTCACTTTTCTCATTCTGACTGACTTATTTTTTTAGCTTTTTTCGACTCATTATCACTTTTTTTTTTTTTTAATAATAAATTTTGCAGCTAAATATTTGTTCGAAAAGTCGTGTTTATCCGTCAATAAAAGTACACAATTTTTCAGGTGTTTACATCC
Source organism: Aradus depressus (assembly GCA_963662175.1). Taxonomy (NCBI): domain Eukaryota; kingdom Metazoa; phylum Arthropoda; class Insecta; order Hemiptera; family Aradidae; genus Aradus; species Aradus depressus. The sequence continues at coordinate 38,928,876 of OY759220.1, forward strand.
AAAAAATATCAAATCAGCAACGTGGTTAAGTGATTATCAAGAAATAGCGAGAATACTACGACCTTTAGATGTTTTCGTTACAGAGCTCAATGACGAATGGAGCTTTTTAATGCTAGAAAATTTTTAAATCGATTCTACACAACCAAATAATGCTCGACGAAAAATCAGGAATGAGTTTGCGAATGCTCAATTCCAGAATATACAAAAGTCGGTCTTGAACTATATAATAAAAGATGTGCCTATAACTAACGATTTAATAATTTGTGCTAAAAATTTGAAAAAAAAAATTATATTTACCTACGGTTGCGATTAAAAAACGTAAAAGAATATTAAAACTTTGTTTAGTTCTAATTTATGATTGTTAAAAATATTTGTACATATATCTAAAAATTATGATCTTCAAAAACTAATAACAAATCACTTTTCAAATAAATTATTATTATGTTCACTTTTTATTAGAACATTTTTCTTATTTTTAATCACTTTTTTTAGAAATTTTCACTCACTTTCTTACTTTTTTGACCCATCGAAGTGAGTATGGGCACTGTTATTCTTTCAAATTGAAAAAAATATATATATTTATATGTATATTTTTTAATAATAATTTATGTTTATTTTTGTAGTTTTCTGTAAAAAGAGGAAAGTTAACCATTTTGATGAAGATAATTGCCATGGTTACAAGACCAGTTCAAAGAACTCCACTCTCCAGAAAGCAGCTCAGTACAAATGTCCACAGTGTTATTTTGTCTCCAACTATAAAGGACATTTAAGACGACATATATTCTCTATTCATTCAATGCTATGGCAAAACACTTTTGTCTAGTACACTATTTGTCATTTTATTAAATTATGCAAATTTAGAAAAAAATATTTAGAATATTTTATGTGACTAATATACGTACTATTTATATGTATAATTTTTTATTTTCTTTGATATATTTATTTGTTATTCACTTGCCTGAAATTGTATATGACTTTTCTTATTATTTTTCATTTGAAAAAAAAAAACCATATTATAAAATAAATTATGTGGTTTAATCAATTTTATTTCATATTTTGAATATTGTTACCTCCTCTAATGAGGTCAAAATCGCGGGTTCGACACCCGGCCGAGGCTCTTAGGTTTTTATCTGGAAGATGAAAAAAGTTTGAGGAGGCCATCCTTCCCCAAAAGTTAGAGGATGGGGCGTTAAGCGATAGAGCCCGAGCCGGCACGATGTCAAGCCCAGAGCAGAGTCAGACTTATGTTCACTAGAGTGTCAAAAGAGTGCTCTGTTATTTTATTTCTCGATGTTGAGGGTAAAATCTGAAAGTGAGGCCGATGAATCATATCTCTTGGACCGTTGAAATGCGGGGTGGGGGCGGTCTGCGATGTTGCCGCTTGCTCTTGACCCTCCTGGCCGCCCAACTATTTTCTTTTTGCCCCCCTCAGTCCTTACAAAATAGGTATGTAATATAGTAACTAAATAAAAATATGCAAATAATATTGAAATAATAAATATGAACATGCACTTTAATATAAACAATGAAATAGTGCTAGCAATTAGAAAATAAAAACAATTCAAAATTATATAAACAAAATATGACCTTTGAATAGGGAAAATTGTAAAATACAAGTAGCTATAGCACGGAAATAAAAACGAAAAAAAAAAATTAAATTATTTTTAACATATAAAATATGTAAATAACAAGGAAGCACCATGTCCAAAAAGTTTTTTTTATAAAAAATTAGTTACTTTACTTAAATTCTTCTGTTTCATATCTGTTATTTTATATAAAAATAAAGAAACACTTTACATAACATAAAGAGTACTTTTGGTATTTCTACCATCTTTAGCCACGACTTAACATACACTAAGTGGAAGTTCAACAAGCTTACATCCCGCACTGTCTGTCCCTTTTTCAGCCTCCACGGGTAGGGTTCAATCGATACTTAGCTTGTATTTGCTTGTATCGATAGATCCCTGTCAACTGGGTTTTTCCCAGTCCCCTTTCTCCTATAAAGTCTTAAACCTTGAAAAACATGTAAAATAAAATTTCGTCTCAAATTAAAAACTTAATAATAAAGGAAAATTTGAAATAGTGTCAGTGCTCAGTGCTAATAAAAAAAAAAAATATATTTGTATATATGAAATAAATCAAAGATGACAATAATTAATATATGAATAAAAAATACACAGACTGGCTGATTATATTATTGGCGATAAAAGGGGTGGATATTTAAGATTGATCTGATCGTTCATACAATTTCCTTTTTTTAATGCCCTGTTTATTTCCAGTTGTTCCAGTCAGTTGAGTAATGTAGTTTATTGTTATTTGATTGAAAGTAAGTAATGTTTTTGATAACATCTGTTAAGTATTTTTTGAATTGGTAAAACATTTTATCATCAGTGACCACACTAAAAAAAACTACATCATTGAATTATTTTTACTTAAGTATAAGTGATATTATACCAAAATGATTCCTGGTAATTTGGTTTTTTTTTTATTTTCCCTCTGAAAATTAACAAAGAAGCTTATCATATACGATAAAATATCAAGCGTTTCAAATAGCTATACATCTTATTGGATAATATTATGTTTTAAATTGTGCCAAATGAGGACAAGAAATTACTTTTAATTATCCAACACTCCCAGTAACATCTTTAGAAGTATTTCAGTGATAGTGTGGATTCAAACAATACACTTATATGACATCAAACAAAAAAATGTGATAGTATGATGTTGTGGGATGAGATTTATCATTGAAATTAAAAAAAAAAAAAAGGCTTCCCAATGTTTTATTTACCTCCAGAAGAAACTGTGTCATCATTAGTGGTAGGTACATGAGTAGTTTTTTTTTTATTGTGGTCACTGGTGATGATGTAGTGACTCGACTACAAGTTCTGGTGGTAAATGAAAACTGTGGGAAGATAATATATTTTATTTCTATGAATGGGAAAACAGTTTTTTGTTTTAATGTTGTTTTTCTTCATTTTCCGTTGTGTGTTATGTTTAACACTTGTTTATCACCTATTTGTGGTATGACCTATTTCGTTCATTGGTTTTGAGTGGGATTCAGCAATACCTATTTGTCTGGAATGAGGTAAGCAACACAATTGTTTTTTTTGTAAAGATGGCTGATGTATAAGTAATTATTTCACAGGTTGTAAAATAAAAAACGTAAATTGACCTCGTTACAGGTTTTATTATTATGTATGCTAGTCGGCTTTCGAGGATGCACTAAACAGACAGGTGTACAAATTCTAATGGCTAGTATTCTAGAGTGGGAATATACTGTTCTGCCGTCACGCTGCCACGTCTGTGCTGCCACTTGTGCTCAGTTGGGGAAGCAGGAATTAAGTAGCTGTCTCCGTCCATGACATTTAAAATTTTTGAGTTGTTATTTATTTATTGGAGAGTTTTCTCTTATTTTTTCATTAGTGAAGAGTACTGGATGCTTAGGTCCCTAGGCGTAAAACACCAGCCCACCATACATATATATTTATTAATTTGACATTTAAAATAAATAAAATGTTTTATCAGGTGGTTTATTGTTGAAACTTTTGATATCCTTTTAATTAGTTATTGTGGCCCATGCCTGAGCTGTTAGCGATAAAGTAATTAATTCAAGAAATGTAAAGATGGCTGATATAGTGAGAATTGATTATTTCACATGTTGCTTAAATAAAAATGTAGTCAGACCTCTCACAGATATTTATTATAATATGCCAGCCCGCTTTCGAAGTCGAAAAAAAATTATTTAGTTGTTAGTTTTGTGAATCGTGCCCGGGCTTCTAACTACTAGGTCATTTCGCCTATTACCAGAGCGCTCTGGTGACATGAGCCCAACATTACAGTGAGAGTCCTAAATTTTGCCTACCCTGGTGTATTCATCTAGGGTCTTTAACGAATATCTGACATCGTACAGGCTCGGGGCCATCGTCTCCCAGATAAAAAATGTAAGAACCTTGGCCGGGTTTCGAACCGCGACTCCGAGCTCAGAATGCAAACACGCTACCACTATATCCCTTTATTTTATGTTTATTTATGAAAAATTCATTTTATCGCATAATTAATAATTTTAATTTAGCCATTAGAATTTGAGTAACTTTTTTACTAAATAATGAGTTTTTATAGCCTGATGATGAGAATAACCTAGAAAGCCGGCTATCTCATTGTAATAAAACTGAAAAATGTTTTTAATTTTTAAACTGTGTTTTTCAGTTAGTGGAGAAAGCGCTCTGGTTCCTTTTTTAACATAAATAGTTATGTTTTTCATTAGAATACACAAATAAATAATACAAGTTGATGTATATATATTTTTTCCAGGGAAGGATGCCTATGTATGCCGAGATTGTAACAAGTCATACCGGTTCTACCACAGTCTGTACAGTCACAGAAGGTTTGAGTGTGGCAAGGAGCCTCAGTTTGCTTGCCCCTACTGCCCCTACAAAGCTAAACAAAAACCTAACCTTAAGAAACATGTTTACATAAAACATAAGAACGAGTGTTTAGTTAAAACATTTTAGCTCTGCTTCTTCAAAATATTTTCCACAATTTATAGAGGATTTTATTCTCACTTTTTCTCTTTATTATTATTTTAGTTTCTACTTGATTTTATTAGCTTTATTTGCATTTTGTATTTATTGTTTCATTTTGTTTTTATAATACAAATTTTATAACAAATATACTATTTCTTTTTACTCATTGTTTATTAATTTTATGTAATTTTGATCAAAGACTTGACTTTTTTTTTAAACAGGTATGCTTAAAACTCTGCTCGCTATTTATGCACTCGAATTTTACAAAAAAAAAAAAAAAAAAATGGGGAACATTTACTATTCGAATAAATAAATAGAGATTCAAACGAATTCCAACATCCAAGATCAATTTTCGTGGCCGTGCCGACTAGAGCGTCGAGGACTTTTGTCGCATGGTTGCGGTTTCGAATTCCGTCCGGGAGAGAATATTATTTCATAGATGGAACTCCCTTCTGCGGCCATAAATAGCGTTATTCACTTTTATAGAGGCATGGCTAATATCGATGTGTTATTTACGATAAGTTAAGTTCGCTTCTTAAAAAGTAGCTTGTGCACTTCTTGTTTTCGTTTCATATTATTGGAATGCAACTATATTTATGAAACAACTTCAAATTCATAAATCAGTACTAAGGCATTTCAAATTATCATGTTTTTGAAACTGATCATTTGGGGAAAAAAAATAAAAATCAGAATATGAAAGAGGATGGAAGTTTGTATATGAAAATGATAACTCAAAAATTAGTTTTTTTTGAGTTGTCCCACTTCTGAACTACTTTATCGATATGCATCTCAACGAGCATTTTACGTTTAAAAAAAACAATAATAAATCAGTACATTTTTACAGATGTTATTGCGAACGATATAAATTTCTTTACATTTTGAGGGTACAATCAGAATCTCATCTTATCTCGGACATGATTTTTTCGAACTTATCACCATTTCCATGGAAAATAATAGTAAAATGCATAATGGAAGTGTCAGTTTGCTTGCAAGTTTATGATCCATAATTAAAAAGCATTGAGCTTGCCGTCCTGCGGAGAGGATGTTAGACGACGGTCCCGAACCTGTACACAGTACAGGTACATACCACTGAGCTACCGGCGCCCTCAACTATTAAAAAAGAATATTTATAGTAAATTAATAATAATGGATTTCTCAAAATGTTTTCCATTTAGTTCATGCCATCGTCAGGTCATTTTCATGAATATAACGTTATTTATGTACCTCTTATTATTTTATTATTATTACAATTTTTATTTATTTATTTGTTTTTATTTTTAATAGGTCTTCCTTATGTTTGTGACGTCTGCAACAAATCTTACAGAATCTACAAAAGTTTGTATAGTCACAAGAAGCATGAATGTGGTGTAGAACCCCAGTACAGTTGCCCCTACTGTCCGTACAAGGCCAAACAGAAGCCCAACCTCAAGAAACATATATTTTTTAAACATCAATCTGAAATGAATTGACTTATTCCTCTTCTCTTTTTAGGTAAAATATTATTTAAAAAACGGCTTTTATTTTATTTTTTTACTAATGGCGGAATTCCTTCAAAGAAAAGATATGCACTGATAATATGTTTTCGAAAGCTCAATTGTTTTCCCTTTGTGAGGGTTCCGGAACTCGTCCATAATCGTTGAGTTCTCTGTCCGTCATAGGGGTTTATCTCGGAAAATTCAGTCTAAAAATCTAAAATTTGGCATATAGGTATGTAGATGATCATGAGATATCAAATGGGAAAACATCATACCAGATGGACCATTGGACACAAATAAACGATCTCTGCTCAGTGATTGGTCCATGAGTCATCCAGTCGAAAATATAAAGAGAACCTATTCTTCACACCGAATTCAGTCACTATAGTGCACCCAACTAGACAACAACCCTCAAAAGCCAAGATGAGCCATGCATCGAAGGATCGCGCCCGAGGAAGAGAGACCCCAGATAAGAGCAGAGAGAGAGAGAGAGACGATAGTTCCGAGGGCTGAAAAAACCTTGAGCACGCCGTCCTTCGGATGGGACGTTAAGCGATGGTCCCGAGCCGGTGCGATGTCAGTTACTCATTAAAGACCCCTACCCTAGGTGAATAAACTGGGTATTCAAAAGTTAGGACTCCCATTGTTGAATGAGGAACATGTTCACTAGAGCTACGAAACAGCGCAGTAGTAGACGATATGACCTCATAGTTAAAGCCCGGGCATGAGTCACAATAACTAACTATGAATATATTAAGGTAGATTTATTAGTATATTTATAACTAAACCTGACGATGATGTAATGCCAAAACCAGATTTTGTAGGTGTACATTTTTTTGTTGTGAAATAGTAAATATTAGAAAAAATAAGTTTTTTATATTTATTTAGAAGTATTAATTGAATTATAACTGAACCAAGGCAATTATCCTAAATTTTCCAATAAAAAGTTCTTGAAGGCAACAGTGTTGACAAATATTTGTTGATTTTCCCCACCAATGGACGTTATATCAAGTTGTGGATCTTCGGCTTTTAGTAACCTTCTCATTCGAAACCTTCCGTTATCACTACTACCTTCCCCATTACTTCACGTTTTGGTCGTTAAATAAAACATCAATTCTTCTCATTTGTGCAGTGTTTTATTCGTTTTATACTACATATCATTACTTTTTTTTTTTACTTAAAATGTACATGTATGTATTATGTTATAATGAAGTAAATATTATTGACGTAAAATATAAATATTCGTATCGATTCTTTCAATATCATAGTGAATGTCAAGATTTTTATTGTTGAAATAATTATTTTATTTTAACTGATATTTTTATTATTCATAGGTGGAGAGGTGTTCCCTTATGTGTGCGAGGTTTGTAATAAAGGCTATCATATTAAATATAGTTTGTACAGTCATAAAAAACATGAATGTGGCAACATGGCAAAGTTCCCTTGTCCATTTTGTCCTTATATGGCCAAACAAAAACCAAATCTTAAAAAACATATATTTGTAAAACATGAAAAACATTGTTTACAAAAGGATTTTCAATTGGTATAATAATATATTACCTATTATTATCATTAAACTTTAGGTATGTAGCTCTCACTTATCATTAATAATTATTGTACTTTTTTTATACTATTTTAAAAAATAAATTGTCCTTAAATATGTATACGTGTATTTAATACTCATTGTGATGGTTTTATTCAAGTCCAGCGAAAGTGTTTTGGATACAATTTTCTCGTAAACTACTAGGCATGAAAAAAAATATCAAAAATTATAGTTATCTTGTACTGTTTTGTTCTAGTTTTAGAATCTTTGGCAGGTTTTAAGTTTCGCGAACAACGAAAACTTAATATTTGACTTACATAATGGCTTCTGAATCCTCATCTAAATTTAGTTTAGATTATAGTCATTACATCGGCAGTTTTAGGGATTTTTGAGTTGAGGCACTTCTCTGATCATTTGGGAGGGGAATTCACGTTTTTCATATAGTAATATTTGAGATAATATTACTGAAATTTATTACTATTAACTATTTTAGGCAAAACTGTCGATTGATGTTGGAGGGAAAGAGTTAAATTAATTGATTAATCCGTAATAATTTTTTTTATACAATTTCATCTTAAAAACTTCTTCGTTCATTGCTAAGCGATAGGATTATGATGGAGGTATTCAGCTTAGAATGGAATTTCTTGAAGCGGAGTTGTATTCTGTTAATGTCCCATAATTCTAATCGATAAGTACATATAGGTCGCACGTTCACATATAAAAGTAAATAATATTTCCTTGTTTAGCCTATTTATGTATGTACGTATATGTAATTGTTAATGTCCAACTTGTGACTGTTAGGTACCAGCTGGATGCCTTATACCTGTGACGTGTGCCATAAAGGTTACCGTATCAAGTACAGCCTTACCAGCCACCAGAAGTTCGAGTGTCACAAAGAACCGCAGTATTCATGCCCTTCATCAAACTGCTCCTACCGGGCTCGACAGAAACAGAACCTCAAGAGACATGTATTCCTCAAACATCCCAATAACGTAAATCAATCTCCCTCTCTATTTCGTAAGTATTTTTTAAATTTATATGTATATCTATTTATGGCGAATGGGTCAAAACAACGTGAAAGTACGATATAGGGAAATCATCTTAAAATATAGAAACAAATTGAAAAAAACCGTGCAAAAATTGCGCTTTTAAGGATCAAAAACTAGAAACGTTGTTGTATGTTTGTACATTAAAACTGTACCTCTATCGAAAAAAAGTACAAATATCGTGAAAAGGAACAGCTGATCTGCTTTTTTTCGATCTCACTTTCTTCGCGAAATAATTGACCTCTCATGTCACGTGACTACTGCAGTTCGAATTGGAAATTCCAGTCTTAGCGAAAATCGGTACTACTTTACTTTTCATTTAAGTCAGCTTTTGGTTTTTTGTGTTATAATAATAATTGAGATAAGTTGTTTATAATTACCATATTGATTATCAGATGTCTTATAAAAAAACTTCTGAGTATGGACTATGTTTCTTCACACTATAAATAGGACTATGATTCTTCACACTATAAATAGGACTATGTTTCTTCACACTATAAATAGGACTATGTTTCTTCGCACTATACAAAGGACTGTTTCTTCACACTATAAATACTACATATTTACCAACAGCATTCTGTTTTGCATCTTTTATGAAGCTCGTATAATGTTCTGTTTCTCCGCAATTGGAATGCGCGATACCAATTGGGGATTTAGATGGCACATGGCTATTCTACTGTTTTTCCTTAAATAGAGGGATTACCTTTAACTGAAGCCACAAAATGTTCCTGATATATTTATAAATAAAATGGAGGGAGGACGGCCAGCCGCGCTGTTAAATTGCAGGCAGACAGTATTACCTTTGACCATTTTTATATTTTTTCTTTTGCTTTATGATGGCTATTATCACTTTATTTTTTCAGATTAGTTGATCTTCGTGGATTATATGCCTGCATATTTTTGTATTTTAGAAGAGTTGAATTGCATTAGTCGCGTCGATACTGATCGAAGAGAGTATTACAGTTGCGCAACGAAGTCTTCTCTGGAGGCGGTACTGATTGATTTCTTAAACTAAACATATAAAAATTACTACCCTATGTTAAATATTCTTTTCTAATGAGTGTTAAGAAAAGCTTGTTACATAAGTCATACATATGAGCTTATTTTTTGAATTTTGGCTCATAGCATTTTTCTAATATAGAATTTTTATATGTTATGAACGATTTCAATGAGATTTGGGTAATTTTTCAGAATTTAGCCGTTACTTCTTACTTCCACAGCTACACGAAGCACAGGGGGAGTTATGTTATTGGTCAGAAATCTTGAGTTTTCAATGAAAATTTTTTATAACGTAATTTTCAAATTTCTTTTTTCTAGACTCACATTTGTTTTTTGACATTATTTACAAAACTAGGAAAATTAAACGTCGAAAAAGCGTAATTTAGCCCTTCAAGATAAATAACGTTTAAAAGATATGTGACTTTCGTATCAGAAACAATAAAATATTCAGATAGCTCAGTGGTATAAGTGCTTGCTTACTTAGTTCAATATCGCGGGTTCAAGATCGGTCGAGGTCTTTAGGTTTTTTATCTGGGGGGTGCATACTCAACGCCATACCACGTTAACTTGTGTGGATAAACCAAGGTAGGCAAAATTTAGAACTCCCATAGTAGAGTCGGGCTCATGTCCACCAGAGTGACGAAAGAGCACTCAATATGTCCAGACATGAGTCACAATCACAATTGTGAAATTAGACTCTTTGTGGAAAGGCTAGAATTTATCAGAAATGATGAAATGTTCCCCCTCCCGTCAACATGGGTTGGTGGTTCTTTTATGGATCCTTCTCCGGTTTTGTGAAATGGATCTTCACATGTTACAAATCACATGGAGAACTGTAATGTTTCACTAGAAGAACCGACGGGAGAGTCAACATTTATTATTTGAGATAAATCTCTTTTAGGAAAATTACGTAGAAAAATTGAAAAAAAATGAAATAATGAAGACATTAAAAGATTCATATTATGAATATTTATTCGAATTATGAAATTAATTATAAAATTACTACAGTAATACTTAATGACAAATCTTGTGATATATTTTCAATAAACTGAATTTTGGCTCATCAAATGTATTTTGTTCTCCTTCAATCCTTTTTTTTTTTTTTTCAAAATTTAATTTATCGGTAACAACTGTAGTTTTAAGTTTTCCTAATATTGAAAGTGCGTTTGCTTAAGATATCTGATTTTTGGGAATCTGTGAATTATTGCCCTTCGCACTTGGACAGGAAAGACAGACAATGAAAATGTCTTAAGTTATATATAGCAACATTATATAGAGAACTTTATTTATATTATATAGGTATACAATAGATTTTTTTATTCTAAAACAAATAACAGTTTACAATATTATTTATTTTTACTGCAAAGTTAAGTTTAAAAATGCAAATTTTTGGCATTCATTAAACTTAAATCAAGAATAATTCCACTGAAAAATTAGTACAAAAAAATTTAATTGGCAAAGTATATATATTATAATGCATTACATATATATATAAATAATGAATTATTAAAATTTCATGTAGAAAATATCTTTGCGAGAGACGAAATAGTCATTGAATAATACAACGGGAAATTGCGGTGCTGCAGCATTACATTTTTTTGTAGGTTATTAATATCGTGGAGGGGTTGGAAAATCACTTTAAAAAATATCATTATATATATATATATATGTGTGTATCGTTACGGGAGGGAGTTGGCAAAAATGTTCGAAAATTGCGTTGGGTAACATGTGGACTAGTCACTATACGTAGGGCCCTTTTTGTTCCTCGTAACATGTTTAGTCCCTCAATGAAATATATTATTTATTTATTTAAACTATCTCTTCATTATTGAGGTCGCAGGTAGCTCAGTGGTATGCGTTATGCTCAAGATCGTGGGTTCGAAATCCGGCCGAGGCACTTTCATTGTTTTATTTGGGAGGTGAAAAAACGTTGAGCATGCCGTTCTTCTGATGGATCCCGGAGCCTGTACGATGTCAGGTACCCTGGAAAGAACCCTGCCCTAGGCGAATAGAAATTTAGGGTAGGGAATATTTAGGACTTCCACAGTAGAGTTGGGCTCATCTCATGTCCACTAAAGCGACAAAAGAGCGCTCTGGTAGTAGGCGATATGACCTCAAAGTTAAAGCTCATGAGTTACAATAACTAACTCACTTTACTCTTTCTCAAGAACTTACAATATTAAAATATAGTTTACATTTTTTTCATGTACCTATATTATTGATTATAATGATGTATATTTGTTTATAGCTGTTGAAGAGAATCGTATTGTAGGTACATACAAGTGTACGAACTGTTGGAAGTTGTACCGGTACAAGCGGGACCTCACCAGACACAGCAAGTACGAGTGCTACATAGTGGAACCTCAGTTTCCTTGTCCTCAGTGTGCCTACAGGTGCAGACGAAGATCTTCTCTTAGGAAGCATGTTATCAGGCGACACTTAACATTTCATCCATAATACATTTTGAATGTTCGGCCTTCGAACGAAAATTTTATATTTTTTTAAATTTTACATAATCTAATGTAATTGTAAATTAAATTACATGAAAATGTTCTATTGACTTAATATAACCCCTCTGGCATCATGTATGCTAATATGGCCGGTATTGAATTGCGCCAAATCGTATACCTCCACATAATTATCCACACTGCGCTCATTTGAAAATAGGTATAAATTGAAAAACATTGAACTCAAACGTATATCACCTTACAAAGTGACGAAGTTTGTATAAATTACAAGAATGCATTAGATATCACTACAAAATTGTGGCATAGAAACCAAAAACCCTTATAACTGTTGATGTATCATTACGAAATTTAGACATATTGATTTTCAACCAAATCAAAATATTGATTTTTGTGAGGGAGCAAACACTTGGTTTATTAATTCACGTTGGGGAAGTACATTATCAGTATTGACGACTTTTTTTTTCCCAATTTCATTGATTTGGATACCTGGATTGTACATTTTTTTTTTTTTTGCGTTGCTATCAATCTTATTTGGATTTTTCCTGTTACCTAAGCATGTTCTTATCCCTTCCCTGGTAGCTGTATTTAGTGAGATTTAGAGAACTAGCGTAAGGGTTTTTAACTAGTACCTGACCGCACTTAATGTCCTCTCCAAAGGACGACATGCTCAAGCCTTCCCCGCCATCCTGAGCAGAGTACGCTGAACTATCGGCGCTCTCTTCCTTTTGGGTAAGTCAGTAATATAAATGAATGCTTGATATTGTGAGTGTATTATTTATCCCAAAATATGTGTAAATATAAATGTTACATAAAAAAAATTGTTTTAAATATTATTATTAATTTTATTTTTCAGATGATCGTAAATTCGTCTGTCATAAATGCGGTAAACTGTATAAATATATGAGTGGACTGTGTCAACATACTCGGTACGAGTGTGGAAAAGAGCCTACATTTCGATGCCCCTACTGTCCTCACAGAAGCAAAAGAAAAGAAAATTTGAAGAATCACATATACATGAGACATAAACTAGTTGATAAGCATCTTATCATGTCGTAGAGAGTTAATAATAAATATCCATTGTGAAAAATTAACATGAGAATGAGACTGATTTAAAAAAAATTGTAAACAATGAAAAAAAAAAAAAAAATTAAAAAATAGGCAAAATACGATACTTGTTAGAAGTTGGAGCTTTAATTTCGAGGCTCATAATAAAACGGGTTACCATGAAAGTCATTAATGTTTATTTGTAGAAATAAGATATTGTGGGGCGAGATTTTTCGTAGAAACAAAAGACGTCTTCCCACTGTTTTATTTTTCACGAGAACCAGTTTTCAAACAACAGCGTCATCATTAGTGGCACATCTATGATTGAATAAATATAAATTATAAATAATAAAAAGTAGACATTTATTATATGGATTTTATTTTTGAATTCTGTGACAGTTTATACTATTTTTTTTTTAAACTATTAATTTCTTATATTTTACGACAAAAATTCCTTTGGCTATTTTTTTGAATTTTATACTATTGCAGTGTCATTCATTTGACAATTATGTTGGTCTTTATTGTGTATATTTTGAATGAGTAGTATGTAGAGTGAATGAACCTTGCTATCCCAACCCCTTTGAGCTATGCCAATAGTGCTTTAGCCTCTACGCTGTATGGATAGAATAAGCATTTTTTTAATTTTGTTACTTTTTACCTTGATGCTTTAAGATTTGCTAGTTACTTTTTATTATTGCTATTATCACTGCTGATGACGCTGTTGTGTTGAACCCGGTTCTGGTCAAAAATAAAACAGTGGGACAACAACCTCTTTTGTATCTATTATTATTGTTTTGTGTTTGTGCATCTACAAAAAAAATTACTCACTTATATCTTTAGTGAAAGCAAGTATTATAATCGTGCCAAAATACGAGATCGAGTTTTTAACAGAATTTCACTTTCAAAGTCTTCTAAACATGTTTTGAACATTTTCATGATTTGTCTGTATTTCACTTCGTGAGCGTTCTAACTCTGTAACAATCGTAGCAATGAATTTGATATGAAGATGTCCACTTATGCTAACGTAGATTTGATTGGGTTTTGGCCGATAACTTACAAAAAAAGTACATTTACAAGATACCGTTTATATTTATGATCTAATTAAAAATATTTTCCAATTATTTTATACGTTTACTTGATTTACGTGAAAAATGTTAATCCTATCGAAAATGTGGTCCTTTGAAAAATGTTCATAAAAAAAAAAAAATTAAAATTCTAACATGCCATTAGATTTGAGATAGGACGATACAATAATTTCTGTAGGAAATCGTTCAAAATTGTGTTCAAAATGGAATACATGGCAACGAATTTTCTAAAACTTATTGATAGTAAAGCTGACTTTTTTTTGTTGTTAATTTATCTATACAAAATATTTTGAAATTGAAGATAATCACTAAGGGGTAGTTTCGTAATGTAACTATAGGAGACCGAATGGGGTCTATACTTGACAACCTTCTCATGTAAAAAGAATAAATTTTTGTGAAATATATTCATAAATTTAAAAAAATATATCCATTGCGACCAAAACAAATCATGACTTTCTTATACCCACTACTATTTAAGCAAAGATGAATTGATGGAAAATAAAATGTATTAATTTAAAAAAATATATATAATACTTTCTTTAAATCCATTTCTCTTTTATTTTAAACTGGCTCTAAAAAATTCATTTCGAATTACTCATAACAATGCCATAAGACTCTTGTATCTGGTAGTGCCAGTTTGGAACGAGGGGATAATGATTTGGGAGGAGGGGTGACCATTAAAAACGTGATGGGTATAAAAGTCACGTTATATTCATATCAGATATTTTTTTTAGTTACGAATAGCTTTCATTTTTATCAATTCATCTCTGCTAAAATCATTTTTATAATTTTTTTCTATGGAGCCCTCTGTGAGAAAGGGACAGTTATTATGTCTACCAGAGCGGAGTCCTAAATTTTCCCTACTCTAAATTTTTATTCCCCAGATAGAGGACTCTTTAACGAGTACCTGACATCGTACAGGCTCGGGACCATCGCTTAACGTCCCATCCGAAGGATGGCCTCCTGGATAAAAAAAAGTAAGTGCCTCGGCCGGGTTTTGAACAAATCTTGGCTCAGTAAGCAAGCATGCATATTCTTACTATTCTTACAAGGCGCCGTTTTCTCTATTAACACAAAAACTCTTAATATCAGCCGTCGTAATGATGTATTGTCACGCAATTTCATTTGTAAATTCAAAGCCCTATAAGGACAACACGTATGCATTTTCGCTTATCGATTGGCTTTGGAGGGAGAGCGAAAACGCAATTGATTAATTCATTCTGGGGAAGTACTTAGCCGGTGATTCACCAACGATTTTTTCTTGTATTTAAAGATGTTGGTTATTTTATTAAATAAATATTGAAAAAATTATATATATGTATATTTCAACTAAATGAACTTCATGGATTTTTCCAGAATATTTAAGTATCTCGCTGGACAAATGGAACTGCACCGTTTGTGGGAAGACATACCGTCATAAAAAGAGTTTAATTCTTCATGAAAGATACGAATGTGGTAAGGAGCCTCAGTTTCAATGTCCCAAGTGCCCTCATCGCACCAAGCATAAAGGGAGTCTCAAAAAGCACATTTACACCAAGCACTTGGGGCAGCTTTAATCAAAAAGTTCACTTTATTTTATGTTATGTTTTTAGAAAAAAAATATTTTAAAATGTTATTGAAAAAAAAAAAAATAATAGTATATTATAAATTAATAAGTTTTAGCAAGGCAGAAATTGTATTAATGTTGGCGGGAGAAAGTTCGACCTTGGAGGTAGTTCAATGAAGGGTTTATCGTATTAACCTATCGTATTCTGTTTTTGAAATACTGACTCTTTTACAAGAAATTTATCGGATTCGGCCTTACACTATCATCAGGTATTGAAAACCATTCTTATCTCCGTGTCTTACAGTTAGGAATTTGTTTTTCTGATATATTTTTGACATATTATCTTCTTTTTTTCTCAATAAAAATGGTAAAATTAGAATAAATAAAAATTTCCTAATTGGTCCTTCCTTACCTATCTGATGTACCTACAAGTATGATTCTTACACAGCATCAGTTTTTTTTCTTCTTCAATTTTTGTAATTTACTGTCGCATCGACTTTAGAGTCATTAGCAATGACTATTGTGTCTAAATGTCTTAGTGGTGTTTTCTTTAAGGAAATGAGTGAGTCTCCGTTGTTTTCGTTAGGTCTGTGAGCTCGCATGTATTCGTGGTTGCAGGAGCATGGCTGGTTAAGTAGGTAGGAATGTGTCAGTTTCCTATGTCCCAGTCTTAGTCTTAGTTTATAACTAAATCTCACAATGGTGTAATGCCGAAATCGGTAGTGTATGTTTACATTTCTTATGAAATATACAATATTTCAAAAACATTTAACAATTTAATTATTAGAAGTTTCCGCAATTTGTTCTCGTTTTTCAACTTAAAATACCGAAGAATGCCACCTTCTCAAGAATCAACCTCAAGGGCGAACTTTCACCGAACTGATTATACCTTAATACTATTTAAAATG
Organism: Aradus depressus; assembly: GCA_963662175.1. NCBI lineage: Eukaryota > Metazoa > Arthropoda > Insecta > Hemiptera > Aradidae > Aradus > Aradus depressus. The sequence continues at coordinate 38,945,513 of OY759220.1, forward strand.
TTAATTTAATTTGTTCACTGCTACTTGGCCCAATCAATGGGAGGAAGAGCCAATGGACGTCCATGAAATAGTTGTTATGTATGTATTTTTATTTATTTTTTATATAAATAAATGCCAATGAAATAGTTTATAAGTTTTATTGGATTTACGAAGTTCAGACTCACCAAAATCAGGATGCATTATTATTTTTATTTGATTTATTTTAGTTTTATTGTTAATGAGACTAAGAATGTTTTTATGTTAGTAAATGATTTAGTCTGGTTTTATGTATGTCAACAAATAAAGAAACAACAAAATTAAATGTTCAATTATGAGAAGGATATTTATTGTATACGACAATTTATTAAGAGGTTGACACCAAGAAGCGCAGTTAGATAATGGTAAACTCCATTGTGTCGTAACACATTCACAGCATTCAATGCATGGTATTGCAAAAAATATCGCGTAGCAAAATTTCACACTAAATCAATACTTACTCGGCCTAGGTGCTTAGTTATTATATCGATGGGTCGTTAAGGGATGATCCCTAGCCTGTATGGTGTCAGGTACTCGTTAAAGATCCCTACCCTAGGTGAATTAAAATTTAGGGTAGACAAAATTTAGGACTCCGATACTAGATTCGAGCTCGTGACACAAGAGCGTTCTGATAGTAGGCGATATGACGATTGCCCGAGTCTGAGTTATAATAACTAATTTCGCATGAATAATAATACAAATATTATTATTATTTTGCTAGGTATTTCTTTTTTACATTTAAAATTGTTTATGTGAACAGAGGGTACCATTATAGACGATAAACTAAAAAAATAGAGGCGCTGCGGCAATTCATTTTTACCTAAGTCAAGGATTGGCAATCTTTTTGCAATTGCGGACCGCATTAAGCCCTAGGCTTCCAAATGCATTCGATTTTCAAATTTCAAGCCCATGATTCAATTGATCATATGTATATCCCTAGGGACCTAAGCATCCAATGCTTTTATCCCTTCCCTTGAAGCGCTGTGTTTCCTTCTTACCTTGTCGGTCATCCCCGGAGCCATGTTATACTGTCTTGTTTACCCTTCGCCAGGAGGCGACGAATCGATCAGCTTCCGAGGGTTCAGTCCCAGGTACGATCCTATTCGGCGTATCAACTCCATCCTAGGCCCGTCGTACAGCAGGCATTCGAGAACTACGTGTTCTGCAGTCTCGACGCCGCCGCAAGAGCAGTTCGAGCTGCCCTTCTTCTTGAAAAAGAAGACCTACATAATATATAGTGTCTATTGAATTATGTGGGAGAGAGCTCTTGTTTGTTGCTGAAGCTCGCTCCTGTTTGTTGCTGATGCTCACTCCTGTTTGTTGCCGAAGCTCGCTCCCGTTTGTTGCCGAAGCTCGCTCCTGTTTGTTGCTGAAGCTCACTCCTGTTTGTTGCTGAAGCTCACTCCTGTTTGTTGCTGAAAAGCTCGCTCCTGTTTGTTGCCGAAGCTCGCTCCTGTTTGTTGCTGAAAAGCTCGCTCCTGTTTGTTGCTGAAGCTCACTCCTGTTTGTTGCTGAAGCTCACTCCTGTTTGTTGCTGAAGCTCACTCCTGTTTGTTGCCGAAGCTCGCTCCTGTTTGTTGCCGAAGCTCGCTCCCGTTTGTTGCCGAAGCTCGCTCCTGTTTGTTGCTGAAGCTCACTCCTGTTTGTTGCTGAAGCTCACTCCTGTTTGTTGCTGAAAAGCTCGCTCCTGTTTGTTGCCGAAGCTCGCTCCTGTTTGTTGCTGAAAAGCTCGCTCCTGTTTGTTGCTGAAGCTCGCTCCTGTTGAGGTTCAGGATTCCATTCCCCTCCACCTTGCTATCCTCTCCCAGGAACTTCTTCGACTGTCTGCGGGTGGTTCATTCTCTCCATGACTTCTCCAAAAAATCTCCATTAAACTTTTTTATCCGGGTTATCTAATTGGTTACTAGTCCAGTGGGCTGTGAGGGCTCATTTTCATCCCAGTACAGGTTAACCTCTCAAAGGTTACAAGCTTTTATACCTTTTTATTTTACTTCTGATTCTAATTTCGTTATAATTTTTGCAGATGATATAAGAAATAAGAGATTCAGATGTGAAAATTGTGGCTCCTCATATAGATACAAGTCCGGTTTGTACACTCATCAAAAATTTTCATGCGGTAAAGATCCGCAGTTTCCCTGTGCATTTTGCTACAAAAAATTTGTAAGAAAAGATGACTGGAAATGTCATTTAATTTCTAAACATGGAGGAACTATGAAGGTTTCCATGAACCAGTCACCAATTCAATAATATCACCTTTTATTTTGTATATTTATTTTTATTTTGTTTTATTATTTTATTATTATTTTTATTATTTATATCCTTACTTATGTTGATTAAATGCGAAAATAAATAAAAATATATTTTTTTTTATCTACGACAAGCCACTCCCTCAAACTAATATTGTGTACGATACCCAGGACTTAGCATGTATTTGAAGATTGACATGGAACCCTCACAGCGTCTTACACGAAACACACTGAACCGTCGACTCAAAATAAATTACCTACTGACTTCTTGGACAACGAAGCCTCGATTATCCGATTTAGGTTCATAACTCAGTCAATATTGATCTATATTAAGTCGATATTTATGTGTATTAAGCAAGGGAATTTACCATATACTTGCATCTTTTTTGGGTCAGTTTCTCAATGAACCTGATGTCTGCTATATAAAGCATGTGCTAACAGATAGATATTTCATTGAACTTCTTGTAAACCATTTAAAGTTTCGTCAATGTTGAGGCACTGGAATTCAACTTAATTTCTCGGATTATCATTATTTCCCTTTTTGAAGTATACAACATGTTTGTGGCTTAACTTTGTTTTTGTACCTCATGCCCGGACCTTTAACTATGAGGTCATATCTCCTACTTTTCGTCCATGAGCCCAACTCTACTATGGGAGTCTAACTACTCAGATATATTCAGGGTAGAGGTGATCAATATCAAGTAACACACATTGAACGGGAATTCTGAAGGACGGAGTGCTCAAGGCCTTTTACGCAAACTCTTTTAATTATTTTCACTCTAATTTAAATACATTTTTCCAGATGACATAAAGAATAAGAGGTTCAGATGCGAAAACTGTGGCTCCTCATACAGATACAAGACCGGTTTATACACTCATCAGAAATTTTCTTGTGGTAAAGAACCACAATTTGAATGTCAATTTTGTCACAAAAAATTTGCAAGAAAAGACCAATTGAAATGTCATTTGTTTACGAAACATGGAGAGGAGATGTCTATTTCATTAAACATTTAGTTATCATTTATACTTCCATTATAGTGCCTTCTCGTGTACGTTATATATCTTGTATTCCGATAAGAGTTATATTTATTTTTTTGTTTATGATAATTAATTGAATGAAAATAATTAGATTTTTTAAATAAATGAAATATTCAATATATTTTTCCTCAACCAAAATAATGTTAAATAATTTATCACATCGAGGCTGAGTGTTTCAGTACAGGTGTTTCAGTTATTTAGCTAATAATGAACAAGATAACCTCTATATAATTAATAAATTACAAGACAATTTTGAAAATTTTAATTCCTACTGCTTTCTGTAAAACAATGGAAAAATAATATATTTCTTGGTGGTAGGCGAATGTAGTGGACTTGTTAAATAAGTAATACAGATTTATCAATCCAACTAATATTTTATTTTTACCTCTCGTAATATATCTAAATAATATTTTATTTTTGTAGGAATATTGAAGGTCAGTCAAAGATGGAAGAAAACACTATTCAAATGCCAACGATTCGATATATTTTATATCATCATCAGGGCCTACAAACATGGGGGGAAAATCAAGATTAGAATCACAAATAAACAAAATTAGTGTGTTGATAAACATTACTGAACGTTGAAATAGACACTATAACAAGTTAAAAATTGAACCTGACTTACTATGAATATGATATTTAACATTTTTGCAGAGATATTGTGTAACACTTGATAAAAATAATTTATTGGTGAAATAGACAATATTTTTTTAAAAACATACGTTTTCTTTATTTTTTACACACACTTTTGTTTATTTTTGATTCTAATCTTGATTTCCCCCCCATGTTTGTAGGCCCTGATGATGATATAAAATATATTGAAACGTTGGCATTTGAATAATGTTTTCTTCCATCTTTGACTGACCCTCAATATTCCTACAATTAGGATCTACATCTACATCTATAATATTTTATGTTTACCACAAAGAAAAAAAAAATTGTATTTCTCAATTTAAACAATATAATATGTCAACTATTTTACTTAATATTGAATTAAATAATCTAGGATTACAGCATAAAACTGTAAACTACAGGAAGAATTTCAAAAATCCAGTTGATGTATCCGAAAAAATAAAATTTTGACACTCCCATCGGTCCTTTTAGTGAAACTGTCCAGGTTCTCCTGATGTAGAGAAACCCCATGGGGGAGAACAAGAAATTAAAACTGGACAAATTTTTTTTTTGGAATAGACAATAGTTCTTGAAAGACGTTTGTTGTCAATTTTCCACTGAATAGGAGGGGGGGGGGGCCTAAGATGGATGTTGTACTCTTGTACTGAAAAGCACGGCCAAGTAAGGTGTATACTGTATTCGTAAAGATAAATATTGTATTTATATTGCAAAATTATAAATATTGCTCCGCTCGCTCAGAAATTTGCGCTTCATATATGTATACGATATAATAATATACCTATATTAAACAATTAATTAGCAGTTATTAAACTGGAATTGGTTAGAAAACTGGGACAGGTTTGAACACGTAATAACAAACCCACACTTTTTCTTATTATTATCAATTTCCTGAATGTATTTTATCGTCGTATTTTTTTCGTTATCGTTATAATATTGGGTTATTTGTTATTATATATATATATATATATATTTTTTATCTTTATCATTGCATATATAGATCACAGAGAGAACAGCTGTTTGACTGGCATGGTGAAGTAGCTATAAAAAATGTAAAATTTAAATTATTGTGAAAAGTGATTTAATTAGTATTTTAAATAGTGCAATTGTGCTTTTTGAGAACTATTTAACCCCCCCTTCAAAGACAATAATGAAACCCTCCCCTATCAAACATCACAACATAAAATTAATACATATGAAAGAAGCTAACCTTACCCCATGGATGGACGAGCTTCCAAGCAGTGATGAAGAGTTTTCAGGTGAGATAATAGGACGTAATAATAAGAAGAAGATAACTAATGATAAGTCCAAAAGGTCCTTGCCTAAGGAATGCAGTGTCAAACTTGCACGGCCTCAGCCGCAAACAGAAGGTGCCATGTTAGTGGACCTTCCGCATTTCACTGAACAAGATGACATGCCGCAGCCCAGGCCGAAACGGCACAAGTACCAATTAGAGAATACTCCAATCACAATACAAAACAGATACTCAGTGCTCTCAACATTACCCAACGACTCTACATCACTCACAACACAGCCCAAAATAAACACTAACACCACTGAAACAAACACAATCACCAAACCGAAGGTTCCTCCAATATTTCTGATTCAGGCAGACAATTATCAAGAAATTATTATTGATATAAAAAATATAGTAACTTCACCTTTCGAAACAAAATTATACAATAAAAAAATTAGAATATCCCTGACTTCCATAGACGACTTTCGAAAACTTACAAAATTCTACGACAGCTCAGACGTAAAATATTACACATTCATTAATCCAGAAGATAGGAAACTTTCAGTCATAATTCGCGGAGTGCCTTATTCTTTATCCGATAAAGAAATATTTGAGGAACTTTCGGTAATTTATCCAGTGGTCAGAGCAACGAGACTTCTCAATCGAGAGCACAACCCAACTCCATTAGTAGCTCTAGAATTGGAAAACAATGAGGCCGGGAAAGCTATTTTCCAATTAACCCGAATGTTCTACACAGTGGTACAGGTGGAGCCCCGACGGAAGTCCCACAACATCCCTCAGTGTACCAACTGTCAGCTTTACGGCCATACCAAGAATTTTTGTCATTTAGATCCTAGATGCGTCAAATGCGCTCAGGACCACCATTTCACCAACTGTCCTTTAAAAATCACCCCGACCCCAAAGTGCGTAAACTGCCAGGGGAATCATACCGCGAATTACCGAGGCTGTATAACTCGCCAGAAACTGTTAACTGCAAGGCAGCCTGCCAAACGACCAACCGTGGAGTCAGTTGGCCAAACCCGGACAGAGGCAGCCCCACCCCCTCCCGATAATCCCTGGTTCACCAAGAATCAGAACCGGCCCTTTTCGAGACCCAAAACCCCGGAACATTCTCACACCGCTCCACATAACACCCAGTCTGACCCCACTCTCACCATGTTCACTGACATCATTCTTAACATAATAAAACCATTTATTCCACAAATTCAATCATTCTTCACAACATTTCTATCTTCACTCTTCAATCAAACCACCTCTTACAATGCTTCCCCATAGAAAATACGTCTCCAATATCAAAATACTAAATTGGAATGCGGACGGTCTGAAACGTCAACGCTCGGTTCTAATCGAATTTCTACGCAGACATGAGATTGATGTTGCATGCATCACGGAGACTCACCTCGACCCCTCCGAGAGTCTTAGAATCACAGGATACAAGCTCTACAGAAAGGACAACAACTCTCGTTCTGGGGGCGTTGGTATTCTTATCAAGAAGAATATTTCCCATTCCGAACTCTTATTGGGTCGGATGCTGCATTTGGAAGCTATGGGTATTAGTGTGATTAAGGACAACAACACTCGATTGAACATTGTAGCTGCATATAAGGCCCCCCATCATCTTCTGGTTCAGACTGACCTGGAGCAACTCTTCACGGGACATCCTACCATCATGGCAGGCGACCTGAACAGCAAGAATCAGATCTGGGGATGCAGGCTGAGCAACACAAGCGGACGGCGTCTTTTGGACTTTTGCGGCGGACTTGGGATCCTCGTTTCGGCGCCTTCCGAACCAACACACTTCCCATCACAACATCGCTATTTACCGGACATACTCGACATTGCACTAATTCAAGACTTCAACACACCTCTTTTTCACACAACAGTTCCCGAACTTGACTCCGATCATGTACCCGTTATCATCGCTTTTGATAACAAAATACAGACAACTCCAACTCTCCCTAAACTAATCAATGGCAAAATAGACTGGGACACATTTCGATATGAACTGGACAAGTCTCTATACATACCAACAGATTACGACTTGACAGACAAAATTGAAAAAGCTATAACTGACTTTACTCAGCATATCAAATCATCCATAGCCAGTGCAACAGTCAAGAAAAATCGTGACAAGAGACAACGACCACATCATCCCATTCCAAACTACATACTCAAGCTAATTCAAGACAAAAACAGACTACGACATAACTGGCAACGTACCAGAGACCCAAACACTAAACAACAACTGAACCGACTGACACGTCAAGTGAAGTGGGAACTGGACTATCTACGAATTGACAACTATCGCCAGCACTTACAGGACATTACTCCAGGAGACCCAAATCTGTGGCGAGAGACGAAACGGATACTAAGACAGACCAACTCCATCCCTCCATTAAAACGGACTGACGGCATCGCTGTGACTGACGACGAAAAATGTAATGTTATAGCGCGACATCTCGAAAACACGTTTACACCCACCATCATCAGCAATTACTACACGCCGGAAATCACATACTTCAAAACACACCCCCCACACACAGTAGAGTCACCTTTACAATTTACAACACCTTCAGAAATCGAACAATTACTTCACAAATTACCTCTTCGGAAGGCGCCAGGCGATGACCTGATTCCAAATCTGGTTCTCAAGAATCTATCTTCAAAGGCTGTGGCGTACCTGACCAGCGTTTTCAATGGTTGTCTTCGATGCGGGTACTTCCCACAACAGTGGAAGAATGCCATTGTCACTGTATTCCATAAGAGCGGCAAGCCCAAGGACGAAGCATCTAGCTACCGACCTATTAGTCTCCTTAACACTCTCTCAAAGTTGTTCGAGAGGGTCATCTACCGTCGGCTGTTATCCTTCCTCCAAGACACCAACTGTATTCCCCACCACCAATTTGGATTCAAGCCGAAACACTCGACCGTTCACCAGCTGCAGCGAGTCACAGAATATATTGTCACCGGCTTCGAGAGGAAGGAGTACTCTGTAGGACTCTTCCTCGATGTGGCTGCTGCATTCGACAGCGTATGGCACGACGGCCTTATCTTCAAGCTTTGGAAGACGGGAGTTCCTCTATACCTCCAACGGATCATCTTGGGGTTCCTTTCTGAACGGACGTTTCAGGTCAGAGTGAACTCCTCCATCAGTGGGAAGATGTCCATACATTCCGGAGTACCACAGGGGGCAATTCTAAGTCCGATACTGTTCAACCTCTACTGTTACGACATGCCAGACTCTCCATCTACGCTGTTGGCTACTTATGCCGACGATACGATGCTTGTGTCTCAACACAAGGATCTGTCTTTGGCCACAGTAGCCCTTCGGCGGAGTGTGGAGAGTGTGACAGAGTGGTTCGACAGGTGGAACTTGAAGCTCAATACTGCCAAGACGGAGGCCAAAGTTTTCTCACTTCGTAAAATTAACATTAACACACTAACACCACTCAAAGTCAATAATACAGATATACATTGGACACCCAATGACCAAACAGTCAGATATCTCGGCATACACTTCGACACTAAACTTACTTGGACCCAACACATAAACAAACAACTCACACGAGCATACACCCGACTGACACAATTATACCCACTCATAAACAGAAACACTCCACTCAAGCACAAATGTACTACACTTCTTTACACCTCATTACTACGACCACTGCTCACATACGCTTGCCCTGTCTGGCTGGGGGCCAGCAAAACAAACATTAACAAATTAAGGAAGTTTGAAAACAAGGTTCTCCGATTGGCAGTAAAGGCTCCTTGGTTCGTCCGAAACAGTCAAATCCGGCGTGAGCTGGGAGTGCCGGAAGTTGCAGACCATATCACCCAGGTTACACAGCAGTTCCACGATGGTCTTGTCGATGTGCCGGCCGCTACCTTCTTCACCCTCGGTCGGACCACCCCCAACAGGCGACTCAAACCTCGGCTATACCAGGACATTATATAACCCTTGCCCTTGTATATAATATGATTTGTTTCTCTTTTAATGTGTAGAGCACTAAGTGTGCTGAGCCAATAAAAGTGTTTTTTTTTTTTTTAAGATTAGAATCACAAATAAACAAAATTAGTGTGTTGATAAACATTACTGAACGTTGAAATAGACACTATAACAAGTTAAAAATTGAACCTGACTTACTATGAATATGATATTTAACATTTTTGCAGAGATATTGTGTAACACTTGATAAAAATAATTTATTGGTGAAATAGACAATATTTTTTTAAAAACATACGTTTTCTTTATTTTTTACACACACTTTTGTTTATTTTTGATTCTAATCTTGATTTCCCCCCCATGTTTGTAGGCCCTGATGATGATATAAAATATATTGAAACGTTGGCATTTGAATAATGTTTTCTTCCATCTTTGACTGACCCTCAATATTCCTACAATTAGGATCTACATCTACATCTATAATATTTTATGTTTACCACAAAGAAATATTATTTTATAAATAAAATATTAGTTTCATTGATACATCTGTATTACTTATTTGTGGGTTTCCTTTCATTCTAATTTTTCCAGATGGTATAATTCATAAGAAATTCAACTGTGAAAATTGTGGCTCCTCATATAGATACAAGTCCGGTTTGTACACTCATCAGAAATTTTCTTGCGGTAAAGAACCACAATTTGAATGTCAATTTTGCCACAAAAAATTTGCAAGAAAAGACTATAGGAAATGTCATTTGTTTACAAAACATGGTGAGGAGATGTCTATTTCCTTAAAAATGTAGTCGTCAATTATATTTCCAATATAGTGTCTTATATATATTTATATTATACTTAGATAAGCGTCTACTTTATTTTATTATATTTTTGTATTGATTAAATTCGTCTTTAAATTAAAATAACTTATTTTTCTCCTATACATATTTTTAAATTAATTAACATTTTTTTGCTTAAAGAAATACTTTTTCATTTCGTTCGCATTGCACACAAGAGGGTAACGAGGAACGCGCAACACGACTTTTTTTTACTCATGATCTAATTTATATGTTATATTAAGATATTGTGGGACGAGATTTTTCATATAAATAAAAGACTAGGAACGCGCAACACGATTTTTTTTTACTCATGATCTAATTTATATGTTATATTAAGATATTGTGGGACGAGATTTTTCATATAAATAAAAGACGTTGTCTTCCCACTGTTTTATTTAAAACAGTGGAAAGATAAGATCTATTATTTTTATGAGACCTGATCTAATTGGTTACTATTATAACGAGCTGTGAGAGCTCATTTGATCCTAGCTACATGTCAACCTCTCGTGCTATATTAGAGCAGACTTTCTGATCTAATTGGTTACTAATATAACGAGTTGTGAGGACTCATTTGATCCTAGCTACAGGTCAAACTCTCGTGCTATATCAGAGCAGACTTTCTGTTCTAATTGGTTACTAATATAACGAGCTGTGAGTTCTAATTTTCATCCTAGCTACAGGTCAACCTCTCGTGCTATATCAGAGCAGACTTTCTGTTCTAATTGGTTACTAATATAACGAGCTGTGAGTTCTAATTTTCATCCTAGCTACAGGTCAACCTCTCGTGCTATATCAGAGCAGACTTTCTGTTCTAATTGGTTACTAATATAACGAGCTGTGAGATCCAATTTTCATCCTAGCTACAGGTCAACCTCTCGTGGGTTACGTGCTGCATCAGAGCCGACTCACGTTCATTTATTTTCATTCTAATTTCATTTTAATTTTTCCAGATGGTATAATTCATAAGAAATTCAACTGTGAAAATTGTGGCTCCGCATATAGATACAAGTCCGGTTTGTACACTCATCAGAAATTTTCTTGCGGTAAAGAACCACAATTTGAATGTCAATTTTGCCACAAAAAATTTGCAAGAAAAGATCACTGGAAATGTCATTTGTTTACAGTGCATGGAAAGGAGATGTCTATTTCATTTAACATTTAGTTACCATTCTGTCCATTATAGTGCCTTCTCGTATATCTTATATAATTTTTATTCCGATAAGCGTCTACTATATTTTATTATTTTTTCATGTTAATAATCTGATAATTAAATTAGTTCTTAAATTATTATTATTTTTTGTAAATAAATGAAAATACTCAATACACTTTTTTACAAGCAAAACAATATTGAATAATTCATCAAATTTTACCAGGCTGAGTTAAACCTGAGCACCACGAATATCTGACAGGGGTATTCAGTTATTTAGGCAGTAACAATGAAAATTACCTCTGTATATGTATAAATTACAAGAAGATTTCATATATAGAATCCATTAGCTTATATCCTGCTATTTGGTAACCAGCGGTCCTCAATAGAGGACAATGGTGCTCTCCCACCGCGGTCTAATGTTTGAATACTGATCTAATTGGTTACTAATATAATGAGCTGTGAGGGCTGATTTTCATCGGTGGTCAGGGGTTACGTGTTATATCAGATGAGACTCACGTTCATTTATTTTATTTTCATTTTTATTTTCTAATTTAATTTAAATTTCTCCAAATGGTATAATTGATAACAAATTCAACTGTATAAATTGCGGCTCTTCGTATAGATACGAATCCGGTTTGTACGCTTATCAGAAATTTTCTTGCGGTAAAGAACCACAATTTGAATGTCAATTTTGTTATAAAAAATTTGCAAGAAAAGATCACTGGAAATATCATTTGTTTAAAAAACATGGAGGGCAGATGTCAATTTCCTTAAAAATGTCGTGTATTTCACGTCCATTATGGTGCCTTCTCATGTATTTCATATTCCGATAACAGTATACTTTATTTTATTATGTTTTAGTTCAAATAACTAATATGAATGCGACGATTTTTTAAATGAAAATAAAAATAATTTGATTTTTACGAATAAATTATAATATTCAATTTACCTTTCTTCAACCAAAATAATGTTAAATAATTTAACAAATTGTACTAGGCTGAGTTAAACCTGAGCACTACGAATATCTGACAGGAGTTCTCAGTTATTTACATTATAAAATAATTGCAGCTCCGTGGTATTCGTGCTTGACTTCTGAGCTCAAGGTCGTGGGTTCGTAACCCGACCGAGGCCCTTAGTTTATTTTATCTGGGAGGTAAAATAAACTTGAGCACGCCGTCCTTCGGATGGGACGTTAAGCGATGGTCCCGAGCCTGTACGATGTCAGGTACTCGTTAAAGACCCCTACTCTAGATGAATAAAAATTTAGGGTAGGCAAAATTTAGGACTTCCACAGTAGAGTCGGGCTCATGTCCACCAGAGTGACGAAAGAGCGCTCTGGTAGTAGGCGATATGACCTCGTAGTTAAAGCCCGGGCATGAGTCATAAAACCTCGTCAGATTCAGTTATAAAATGAAGCTAATGTCAGTTTATTATTTACGCTGCATGAATTATACTCTCTGAACTCTATGTAATTTTCGCTTTTTGCTTCTGTACTGTTACATATATGAAAAGCATTTGTAGAAACAAAATTATATTACATTAAATCTCCTTCCGAATGTGTATGTTCGCGAATTTATATGAGTTATGCTCTGCAATATGTAGCAAGTCGAGGAGTCATTTTACCTTACCATGAGAATAATTTTTTTATATGATTTTTGCTGTTTGCTGTTGATCTATTACAGATTTGAAAACAAATTATAGAAACAAAATTGAAGGAAATTAAATTTCCTTTCGAATAAGTATGCTTGCGAATGTATATGAGTTATGCTATGCAAGTTATATGCTGTACATTGACCCAATGTATGATCTTAAACGGGATTTGAATCACCAGAAATCTACTTCCTCAGCGCGAATTACTCAACAAAGTTTTCGCTCTTCCATATAAATCAATTCACCGATTTGGTTGAAAATCAATAGGTGTCTTACTCAAGGAATGAGTCCTCTTACTTAATTCCGTTAATTCCTCAATTATTGGATTCTGTCATAATTCCCCCTTCCCTTTGGCCGATTTGGCTGAAAATCAACAAGTGTCGTCCTTATGGGGTTCTGGACACACATATAAAATATACCTCTCTGTATATTCAATCTATTGGGAGTTATCATGTTTCCAAACACATACACAGAGAGAATGGCATTTATGAATTACATAACTCCCTCAGTACTTCAGGTAGGGTAACATGGTATTACACCCTCCTATATAACACATCTCCTTCGTTTATTCTACTTTTAATTCTAATTTTATAATTTTTCCAGATACTATAATAAATAAGAAGTTCAAATGTGAAAATTGTGGCTCCTGGTACAAAGGCAGGTCTGGTTTGTATACTCATCAAAAGTTTGCCTGTGGAAAAGAACCGCAGTTTCCATGTCAATTTTGCCACAAAAAATTTGTAAGAAAAGGTGACTGGAAATGTCATGTATTTTCTAAACATGGAAACAATGTTAATATTTCAATAATCCAGGCGCCATGTTTATTTCCATAATAGTTACCTTCTTCTGTATTTTTTTATTTTGTTTTATTATTTAATTGTTATCGACTTTCGATAGGTCATTAGTGGAATTCATATATAAAAACGAGGCTGGATTTGCCTAAGAGATGTAAGCATTTATGAATTTATTAAAAAATAAATTTATACGTTGTATTATTGAAAAATATAATTACATTCTGTGATTTTCGCAATGGAAAATTGTTGTATTAAATGTAAATAAATAAAAAGGTTGAACTCGGATAGAATAGTGAACATTTATGGGGCTGATGAAGGAATACTTGAACTGGTTGACGTCATGGCAAGGGCGAATGGTGGGGGTAGAGAGAGGGATCTACCGGTTCTTTACATTACTAGTTTAGCTCTTCTTGTTGGCGCTAGTCATGGTTAACATAAAACAGATGCATTATAGATAAAACTATATTAAACGTTTCATGTTTTCTAAGAATTATCGAAAATATATCATCGGCGTCTAATTGGAAAAAGACAAAATGAACTATTTATGTCTGATAAAAACATTTAGTTAGCTGTCAGCAAGTATTTTTATCATTATATTATTATATTTACCTTTAGCTAATATTTATTTTGAAGAGGTAAAACTATGGATGAAAACTGTTTTTATTTCCTTTTCTCTAATTTCTTTGCCTCTTCCTTCTCTTCTATTTGCGCCTGTTATGGTAAACCTCTTAACGAACAGGATAAAACCATGTATCAAAAAATTCTATAAGTTTTTTTAAAATACCTGAAAATATTTCATCGCATATAAGAACTGAATAAATTATTATTTTTTCTTACCTCCTTTTTTTTTTCCGGCCAGACTTAAGCTGTCAAAAAAAAAATCCTAATAAAACCTACAATTTAATAGAAGATCGAATGAGTTCTCATAAAATATTTTCCGACGTCTCCACTGAGAGAAAACGATGAAAGTATTTTTTTATATAGGTACTCAATAATTTTTGTTGCAACCATTGTTTTTTTTTCTTTTTCTTGGGGGATATGGTGGCCGTGCGGGCTAGAGCGTAGGTCTTTGGTCGCATGGTCTCCCATGGTTTGCGGGTTCGAATCCCGTCCGGGAGTGAGTTTTATTTCGTTGATAGAACTCCCTCCCGGGGCCATGGATGTCGTAAATAACTAGATAACACAGTGACATGGCTAATATGCATCGTACATAAGGCCAAAAAAAAAAAATATATATTTACTTTCTGTTTTGTCACAGTTTAAAGAAACAGTGATTTTTAGACAATGATATATTTTAATAAAATATAAAACGAGGATTTTGATAAAGTACCTAATAATAATTTGCATAATAAAATATTGATTTTTCTTTTTTTCTTTTCTTCAGGCCAGAATTCGAAAGGAGTGTTTGAATGTAGCAAATGTTCTAAAACATATTTGCACAGAAGTAGTTTGTGGAATCATCAGAAATTTTCCTGCGGTATACAACCACAGTTCGAATGTCAATTTTGTTACAGAAAATTTGTAAGAAAGGATGCTTGGAAATGTCACGAATTTTCAAAATGTGGAACAGTGAAAGTTTCTATAAACTTACCCAACTTGTTGCCATAGTTTACCATGTACTATGTTTATTATTTTATTTTATTTGTTGTTCTTTATTTAATTATTATTTTTAATTATTTATATAAATATTATTGTTAAAATTATAATGGTTTAATGCCGAAAATGACAGTTATTTTATATTTTTATGGAGTAGAGAATATTAAAAAAAAAAAAATTGATCTCTGATTGCTAACAACTTCGGTCGAAATATTCAATAATTGTATTTTAAAATTTAAACATTTAATGTTATCAGTCCTCTCATAATTAATGTATTAAATAATAAATCAAAAGCATGTAAAACATTTTCAAAATTGTCTACCATCTTGAATGAACGAAATTATTTTATTATTGATTTGGACCCATCGGTGTTAACAGTAATGCCACCTCATTTTTAAAAACTTACTTCAACCTTAGTAATTTCAAGTAATGCTGGCATGTAATGAATGAATGAATTAATTTAATAAGAGCCTATTTGACTGGATTTTTACGTCATTGCAGGTACACGATTTCAGTGTGTCAGATAGTGTAACTGTTAACACTAATAAGGTTATAGAATTTCACGATTTTTCTTTTGGGGCTGTATTGGTTTTACTTCATATTTTCTGTTTTCCTAATTATTTTTGCGCTTTTCCCCATTTGTAGAGCTGGCTCTGCATTTTACCCTTTAACTTTGTGCGAAATTTCAGTTTTAAAATAGAATAAAAAAATACGAATATATTTCAAGATATTAGGGGAGGAATCCAGTCAAATAAGGTAATTTCAAATTCATTTCAGTATACATATGTCGGTATTACATGAAATTATTAAGCTTTTCGTGAAAAGTTTGTTTTCAACTGGTATTTTTGGGTTATCCCCGGGACCATGGGATGTTGTATTGTATAGTAAGTGTTTAAATAAGTGTTTTAGCTGTAATTATCTTTTCATTTATATGATTCGCATATCGCATCCTCAAAAGTACTCTGTCCTTATCTTCATAACACCTTTTTTTTCCATTTTTATTTTATTTTTGCTGCCAAAAGAAAAAAAAAATTATTTTTAGCCAAATCAGACAAAAAGAGAGTTTAGAGGAAGAGCGGAAAACTAGTTGATTAGCAGTAGCTGTGTTGCCTACGGATTAGTACCGATTGCAGAGAGAGAACTGTGTACATGTGTAGTATGAGTTGGGGAGAAAACAAGAATGAGGAGTTTAGGCTGATCAGGTGAGGGTACGTCCCTCAGTCCCCTCCCTACCCACCTCCACCACCTCTCGTTTGTTTCACTATGCAAACATTTTATTTATTTCGCGCCGGTAGCTCAGTGGTATGCGTGTTTGACTTCTGAGCTCAAGAACGTGGGTTCGTAACCCGACCGAGGCCCTTAGTTTATTTTATCTGGGAGGTAAAATAAACTTAAGCACATCGTCCTTCGGTTAGGACGTTAAGCGATGGTCCCGAGCCTGTACGTTGTCAGGTACTCGTTAAAGACCCCTACCCTAGATGAATAAAAATTTAGGACTCCCACAGTAGAGTCGGGCTCATGTCCACCAGAGTGACGAAAGAGCGCTCTGGTAGTAGGCGATATGACCTCGTAGTTAAAGCCCGGGCATGAGTCATAAAACCTAACCTAACCTATTTCCGTTATATCTAGCTTACCGGATAAATGTTCAAAACTAGTATGTCTTTCATTATAATTTTTCCACATAGGATCAATAATAAATTAGAATACTTGAAATGAAGTTTTCTATCTTCGAGTAAACTCCATCTCTATTCAGTGAGTTTGTAATCATATGTATCCTAAATTACTGAGTAAGATGATAAAAAATATGTGGGTTAGTAAGATGATGAAAAAAGGTAAAGGAAAACGATTTTATAACGAAAAGTGGGAAACTAGTCGAAATTTTGATTGCAAGATTTTACCTAAACTAATAAGTGAAGTTAAATAAAAGCTTTTATAAACATTTGTATTTATTTTAAATGTATAATAATATGTATATATATTTTTTAAACTCCATATTGAGTATCTCAAATAACAAAATATTACTATATTATTATGGTGTACTTCTTTAAACAACTGGCTACTTTATATTGTTATTATCCGCCATTAAAATGCCCCCCCCCCCCCTCCTCCCCCCTGGAAAAAATGTCTGAATTCAATACAGATCACACGTGTTTTCTCTTCTTACCTCTTCTCTGATAATAATGAAAATAAGAGTTTACCTCGTGAGGGTGCGATATTGTGGACAATTTCTTATAAAGTAATTTGTTTTTTATTAACTTTATAACTTTAACATATACTTATCTTTCTACAGGGCAAAATTCCAGAGTATTTGAATGTCAAAGATGCTCAAAAACATATCTACACAAAAGGAGTTTGTGGAATCATCATAAATATGATTGTGGAGTGGAGCCTCAATTTCCCTGCCCTTATTGTGATCATAAGTACAAGAGAAAACCTGAATTACAATTTCATTTGTATAATAAACATAGTTATATGATGTAAATTGAGCTGAAAAATGTGATTGTATTTTTATATATTTTGTGATCTTCCTGTTTTCATATTATTTGAAAATTTAAAATAACTCAGGGGCGTATTAGGGGCATTAACGTTTATGGAAAATAATCAAATGTCCAAACACTAGAAGTTCTTCGGGGGGTTCAACAAGGAAAAGTAGAAACATTTAGAAAGTTTATTAATTATATTGAATTTATATCAATATCTGATCATTGAATCGTCTGATGGTTCAAGCATAAAATCCAGATAAAAGAGTAATGAAACTTTATTGCTTATAGAGATACAAATCTCATCATTTGTATACATATATAACATACTATTCAAAAGTTTATATATCAATACAACTTATAATTAAAAATAGAAAATGTAACAAAATTAATTAAATAAAAAATTAATTTTGGAAGATACAACATTATAAATATGGGCCGAAGTAAAGAAAAGAAAAATACCAACTGTTGTGAAATGTTATATTGAAATTTATAAGGTAAAAGAGAGGGAAAATCATAATAAAACTATTTTTCTAAATTTTAAACTATTATTTATGAAAATAAATATATTATGAATTGTTTCATTGTAAAATCCAGATAGGAGTGAGGGGTCGTTAGCCAAAGTGCCGCTAGAGGGCTCTAGCGTCCAATTTTTGCCAATTAAAAAAAAAACTTAGTGGCGCCCTGAGTACTTGCCATACCCCAGATACGCCTTTGGAGCATTTATTTAATGTATTTCATAACTGTTTTCTCTTTGAGAAATTTTAATAAAACTCTGAATGTAATCGGTTCCTGGAAGGATAATTGTGCTATTTCTCCATAAGAGAACAAAATACAGTTTATGTGTCAAACTCTCAAAACTTATCTGGGTCTTCTAAGGCTGAACAATATAAAGTTGCGACTAAATATGAGACAATGACAACTAGACTTTGTCCATAACTAACTTTCCTGGAGGATGTTTCCACTCCGAGGCTTTGGGCCAAGCTCCTTGCCTCAGTACTCAGGACATGACCGGTCCAAAACCTCATCAGAGTGGGGACTCAACCTTAGAGCAGTTATTATTTTCTTTGTTTTCAAAACTCAATTTTTATAATGCCAAATATTTGATATTATAAAAATTGAGTTTTAAAAATAATGAAAAAAGTTATTTATGGACTTGTTCTCACTGTCTCATATTTAGCCACAGCACGAATTCGCTAAAAGGCAGTAGAAAATGGGAGACATCTTTTTATTTTTTTTTATTTGTATATTAATTTTCCTGAAAACTGTTATTTGATATTGTATTCTTGTTTACTTGGTATTATTTTTGTATATATATATTTTTTTTTTATTTAATTAAGTCACGCTCATGTCTCTTGTATTTAAAAAAAAAGAAAAAAAAAAAATCCTTATAAATAAATAAAATTGTTAATTACTGACTGCTTCATGATTTATAAGACACTTCAAATATACGACGAACCGAAGGTTAACAATATCATATCCCTAATTATCACACCAGAAAATAATTGACCATTTTTGGAAATTTTTGTCAGTTTGCAAAAATAAGATAAGTGGTGTACCTATACACCCGAACTACCGAAGGTTTGTTTAGCTATAAACGAAGTATAGATGAAGATATGCAATCATTCAGAAAGTCGATGTTGAGATTTCGCCGGGATTTCATTCAAAGCCAATCGACCGTTTCGACTAACACACAATATTTGACTTATATAGTGGTTTCGGAATCATACTAAATTTTGTTTCGATACATTCATTACTTACAGTTATTGGGATTCTTGAGTTGAGCCCCTTCTGATTTATCCCTTCCTTGCTGATTCCGCTGAAAATTATTTAGGTGTCGCGCTTATAGGGCTTTGGATTTACATATGAAGTTTTGTGTCATTACATTCATTACAACGGTAGTTATTAGAGTTTTTTTTTTACTAAACCTCCCCCCTAATCTCCCCCTTCCCTTTTTCAGATTTGACTGAAAATCAATAGGTGTTGTCCTTAGAGGATTCTGGATGTACATATCAAATTTCGTGTTTATACATTCAATCTATCGGGTGTT
This sequence comes from Aradus depressus, assembly GCA_963662175.1. Taxonomy (NCBI): domain Eukaryota; kingdom Metazoa; phylum Arthropoda; class Insecta; order Hemiptera; family Aradidae; genus Aradus; species Aradus depressus. The sequence continues at coordinate 38,965,199 of OY759220.1, forward strand.
ATCCTGTTCACAGACACTCTGTATAGCTGTATAAGTTGAGACAATTATATACAGAACTTAGTAAGGATGACAACTATCAATTTTCAGTCAAATCGACCAAAGGGAAGTGTGTGATCAAATCAAAAGTCTAATAGCTGTTGATGTAATGAATGTAACGACACGAAAATTTATTTGGAGATTGAGGAGTCCTTATCTTTATAAGGACTATCGATTTTCAGCCAAATCGATTGATTCAGAGGAAGTACATTGCCGGTGATTCACCGACGACTTTCTTATTTTTTACTTCATCAGCTATATTATAGGGGAAGTTATGTAATCAGTCAAAAATTCGATTTATGTGAATTTTATGTTTCTCGTGAGTTCCAAATATGAAAAAAAAAATGTCTGTCTGTGTGTCTGTGAACATGATGACTGCCGATACAATGAATGTATCGACACGAAATTTTATATGTGTAACCAAACCCCTATAAGGGCAACACGTATCGATTTTCAGCCGAATCGGCCTAAGAGGTGGGGGATCATTGGGAGGCTCAACTCAAACACCCCAATAACTGCCGATGTAATTAATGTATCGACATGAAATTTCATATTTAAAGTTAAAACCCAATGAGGACAGAACATGTCAAATTTCAGCGATATCGCCTAAAGGGAAGCGGGTTTCATGGGAGGGGGCTCAATTCAAAAACTCTAATAACTGCCGATGCAATGAATTTATCGACACAAATTTCTGTATGATTTAGAAGCCCCTATGTAAGTCAACTGTTATAATATTAGCGCAAATGGTCAACTATTTTAGAGTGGAAGTAAATAATTAATTGATGAATTCCTTCTGGGGAGGTACATTGCCAGTGATCCACCTACGACTTTTTTTCCTCCAGTCAATACATTCGAAAATTAATCTTTCATATTTGACTGTTGGTTATGCGAACAGTTTCTGTCCACTTCAGTTGAGCGTTATCTCTCTAATTTTTTCGCTAAGGTGTTTTCCTGAAAATACCCGGACTAATTTCAATATCTGAATCAGAAGGGGCCAATATTCCTCATATTATTTGTTAATTTTCAGCATTTTATTTCAACAAATGTTTTCCTCACAAGGCAAGTATTTGTTATTATTATGTATTGTAATGTAGTTTGTTTTATTACTAATTGTAAGTAATGTTTGTAACTAAATCTTTCACATTTCATTATTACTTTTGTTTATTAATTAATTATTCCATTTTTCATTTAATTTATCTGTTTGAAAATATTATTTACTTCCTTCTTTGTGTTTTTTCCTTTTTATTTTATGTTTTTTCATATTGTGTTTTACATATTTAGTTTGAAAAATATATTTAGAATATTTGAGATTAATTTACTGAGATTTGTCACATTCTCAGTTAGTTTTATTTTTATGTAATTTTTTTGTTACATTTTTTCTTTCTATTTTCTTTTTTTATACTTCCCCAGCTTTACGAGGTATAGGAGAAGTTATGCAATCGGTGTGCAATGAAAAAAATTAATATTCTGTCTATATGTGTGTGTGTCTGTGAACATAAAACTCCCTATTTGTGGTATTGTCTAGTTTCACAGAATATATATACATGGGAGTACTTTCGGTATTTCTACCATCCTCAGCCAAAAGTATAACAGATAAGACTAAGTTAATATTACAGAATGCCAGCCTCTCGAGGAACCCCGCACCCTCCCTCCTGGTGTTCCCCATGACGTCAGACATTCCTATCTATGTTAAACTGTCAAACTGTGAGATATTTTATGAAAAGGTCACAATTTTTCAAATGTATGAACCCCTTCTAAGATCTAGGTAATATTGTAGACTATAATATAGTGGGGGTTAGAAGCAAAGGGATGTAATTGACAATTCGGCTGAAATTTAGATATGTGTTTTAACATTTTCCTTGACACCTACCCTGACTACTGGGTAATGTTAAAAACGATTGTTAGTGCCAGTAATGCTGTTACTAGTGGAAAATACCTGGGTAATACCTGAATTTACGATGTTACTATAACTTTGAAGGTAATTATCTCGAAATGATATTTTTGTCACTTACATCCCTTATATTATAATGTTTCCTATGCATTAACAATCTTCTTTTCATAAAATATCTCACAGTTTGACAGTTTAGCTTAGATAAGAATGTGTGACGTCATGGGGAACAACAGGAAGGATGGTGAGGGGTTCCACCAACAGGTCTGCATTCTGTAATATTTTAATTAGTCTTATCTGTTATACTTTTGGCTGAGGATGGTAGAAATACCGAAAGTACTCCATGTATATATATTCTGTGAAATTAGACAATACCACATATAAACGAATTTTATTTCATTCAAGTTCATTTGAATTATTTCACAATATCTCTGAAATAATGTCAGTTTTCAATAATAATTCCCGATAGGATGAATGTATCGACACGAAATTTAATATGTAAACTCAAAACCATATAAGAACTACACCTATTAATTTCTCAACGCGAATACCACAATAACTGCTGATGTAATGAATGTATCGATATGAAATTTTATTATTTTCATTCAAAACCGTATAAGGTCGGCGCACCTATTATTTTTACGCGAAAAAATGAAGATCAGAAGAGGATATTCAAAAACTCTAATATCTTCCGATTTAATGAATGTATCGTCACAACATTTGATCAACTATTTTAGCCTAAACTGAGAGCGAAAACGTAATTGATTAATTTGTGCTGGGGAAGTACATATCCGGTGATTCACCGCTCTTTTTATTTTATTATATATATATTTTTTTTTTCGAAATTAAGTAATTCCTTTTTATCTTATGTCTCCAGGTCAAATGATTGAAAACGACTGTTACCGATGTTACGATTGTGGACGCTCGTATCGTTACAAACGCGGACTGGACGCTCACAAGAAGTTTGAGTGCGGAAAGGAGCCCCAGTTCAAGTGTCCTCACTGTCCATACAGGACCAAACACAAAGCTAGCGTTAAAAAACATGTGTTTCTTAAACATTTCGAATTCCCTATTAAACTATAATAACAAATATTATATACACTCACTTTTAAATTGAATATTGTGAATATTATTCTAACAGTATCCAGATTATTTGAACTCATGTACCTAGGAAATTTTGTAAAGAGCAGTGTTTCCCGATCGTTTTTTACTAGGGTAATTTATTTGGCACATTTTATTTTTCTATAGTATAAGAAAATATAATAATAAAATGTAAATATTTTAATCGTGCGAAAATCGGAGATCGAGGTTTCAACGGATTTTCATGTTTCAAAGTCCCCTGAATGCGTTTTGACCATTTCCGCGATGATATCTGTTTATGCATGTGTGTGTTTGTGCGTATGTGATTGGCAATTTGTGAGCGCTCTACCGCAAAAACCATTGTGGTTATGAACTTGAAGTTTGACGAAAATTGAGACCACTTTAATACGGGGCCTATGTACATTTTACAAGATGCAGCTTATGTTTATGACCTAATCAAAAATCTTTACAAGTAATAGTTGTAGGATACATTAAAATATACTTTTTATATGAAATGCGATTTTTTGCAGATCATTAGCTATGTCATTGTGTTTAGTCATTTACAACATCCATGGCCCCGGGAGGGAGTTCTATCTACGAAATAAAACTCACTCCCGGACAGGATTCGAACCCGCAAACCATGATGAGACCATGCGACCGAAGCCTTATGCTCTAGCCCGCATGACCACCATGGCCCCCTAGACGTTTCCTTGATTTACCCGAAAACAGTTAGTCCTATCGAAATATTGATTCTTACCAAAATTGTTCCTTATAAAATTCCAAACGCTAATAAGTCCTCAGATTTGAGATAGAATCAATATGACAAACGTTATAGCGTCCCGAAGAATGAAAACTGAACAGTATAACGAATATGTCTTAGCTTAAATCTCTCATAGCATCGAACTTTAAAATGTGGTTTAAATATTAGTAATTGTTTCGAAAAATTATAAAAACTAATAAGAAAATGTAGTGTGGCCATTACAGGACTTTCTTATACCAACCACGTTTACAGATCACTCTCTCCCCCTCCCCCTTCTCAAAATTATTTCATGCTGGCATTACTGGGTATAAGAATGTCACTCTCAGGATTACGCTGTACAAAGAGACAAAATGAAATGATTTTGAGAAGGGGAGGGGAGAGAGAGTGATCTATAAGCGTGTTGGTATAAAAATGTCCCCCATCTCAAGAACCCTAATAACTGCCAATGTAATGAATTTATCGACACAAAATTTAGTATGAGGAGCCCCCATATTAGTGCAATATTGTTCTCACATAAATTTTCATATGTGAATAATTCAAATCCCCATAAGGACGACACTCATCATTTTTCAGCGGAATTGGCAGAAGGGAAGGGGGGCTCAAATCATAAACCCCAATAAACTGCCGATGTAATGAATGTATTGACACAAAATTTAGTAATGAATGTATCGACACAAAATTTAGTAATGAATGTAACGACACAAACTTAAGTAATGAATGTATCGACACAAAATTTAATACAAGGATTTAGGAGGCCCTATGTAAGTCAACTGCTGAATATTAGTGCAAATGATCGACTGGTTTTAGAGAAGGAGGGAAAAATTAATTGATTAATCAATTCTGGGGAAGTAGATTGCTTGTGATCCACATTTTTTTCTTTTCGAGACCGACTGCTCTGAAAACCGTGGCTTTTGTGTCGACATGGCAACTAATTAAGTCTTTTCATAAATTCATTAGAATATTTTTCACAGAACACCTTTTGGGAAGCACTGCCATTTATGATATTTATATTTATAGTTAATGAATAATAGTTATTTGTGCAACAAGAGCTTGGCACTGAGAAAAGGCCTATATACACAACAATTTTTCCTAAGGTAAAAAAATAGTTTCAATAAAAAAATATATGTAATTATTTGTACATGAAAATATATCCATAACATTCAGTCCAGGATTGGAAATGTGAAACTATTTGAAAACCACCACTTTTCGTAACTAGAAAATATATACCACAATAGTTTATCGGTGGACCTTAGGAAAAATAAATAATAAAAGTTGTATTCAATTTTTTTTTTATAAGGTAACTTCTGCATATATTTGGATACATTTTGTTGTGATTATCAGTTGCATTGCTTTGCAATTATTTTTCTTTTATTTAAGATTTCTTGAACATTTACTTAAGATATTTGGATGCTAATGATAAACAGTTTTCTTTCTTTCTGTTAAATTATCTTAAAATGCACAGTTTTACGCTGAGCTGCTTATTGTGGAAGTTCTATACGTTACAGGCTTGTATTTTTTTTTCTTTTAAATGTTGTAATTATGAGAAAATAAAATAACAATTAATAGTTTATAGCTACATATTATAAACGTGTTGTAGCTTTATAACATATACAACACATAAACAAGAAAACTCACATAAGCACATATCAGTTTTTTTTTTTTAAACTATTGCAACTCTACCTCCTGATCAAGAGAAGTTGGCCACTCAAGTCCACTTTCAGCATTCTCCTCTACACATCATCAGATCACTGTTCACGTACATAGCACGAACACAAACAAAACGAACATACAAAAACATTGAAAATTTGAAAACAATGTTCTCTGTTTGGCACTAACCGCACACTGGTTCGAGCGAAACATCCATATTCGTCGAAAAACCGCCCTTGTAGACATTTTTCTTGTGTAGAGTACTTCGTGCTTTTTTTTTATATTTAATTTTAATTTTTTATAACATACATGAGATTAGATTTTTTAAATATTTATAATTCGTGTTTTCATTATAATAAAAGAAAAGAAATACACTATAATGTTTTTAAAATGGTTTGTATCTTTAATTTTGAAATGTTGATGGTATATTGCACATTTTTCTATTTAGGGTCCAAATTGTGCTAAAGTGAGAGATTTTTTTGTTTAAAATAACCATTACATTATTTTTTTAAATATTAATTTTTATTTGTATGTATTTATTCTTGTATAACTTCAACCTTATGTTTTTTAAGTGGGCTAAACATTTAATTGAGCAGATACGCTTTCTGGTTACCAGCCAAATTTATTTCAATTAGAGAGTTCAGTACTGTATTCAGTACATTTTTTTTGCAAATTTGAACTAAACAATATTCATTATAATATAATATATAATAATTGTTATAATTGGATTATATTACAATTAGTTTAATTTAAGGGCGTTCACCTGTTCACAAATACAGATATAATGGAGACATTTTTGTTTTTTTCACTCATTTTCCGCACTACATATGCTAGAGACACCGTTGAATAACCGCAGGAGGTACATTATGATTTGTGAGTTCATCTTCCCCAGGTTCTGGAGGTCAGGATCTTGGTTGATAATTGCGACCTTTTTTTACTCAATTTTTATTATTAAGAGTTTCACATGGATTTGAATGGAGGAAATATAATGAATGAATCTTAGGTTAGGTCTCAATTATTAATTCTCCAAAGAAGTATATGGGGGAAGTTATGTAATCGGTCAAAAATTCGATGCGGAGTTTTCAACAGAATTTCATATTATCCGAACTTCTTATTCCAAAAAATGAAAAAAATGTCTGTGCATCGGAGAACACGATAACTCCCGATAGAAAGAAGGAATTATCAACACGAAATATTATATGTGAATCCACAACACTATAAAAGATGATCATTTTCAACGGAATTAGCCAAAGGGGAGAGGGAGACTCATATCTAAAGTAATGAATTAATCGACTTGAAATTTTATATTTAAGTCCAAACCCCCATAAAGATGATACCTATTAATTTTTCGCGGTCGGAGGGTAAGGGATCCAGTGAAGAGGGACTATACTTAAATGCCCTAATGAATTCCGTATGAAGATTCAGAAGCTACTATGTAAAACAAATATTGAGTTTTATCGCAAACGGTCGATTAGTTTTGGAGGGAGAGCGAAAAAATAGTTGAATAATTCTTGCTGGGGAAGTACAGAGCCAATGATTCACCGACGATTTTTTCTACTCATTTTTATTCTTAGGAGTTTCACATGGAATAAAACATTGAAAATACAATGAACGGTTTCAAAAATTCTGCTCAGTTAGGTCTCAACTATTTTTTTTTTCTGTTATAATGTGAATTTTTATGGTAGGCAAATTAATTTTTTCTTAAATTTTATTGAGACCAAAAATCTGATCAACTTATTGTGGTAAAAATAAATACTCCAAATGAATCCAAATTAAAAATATGTCAAGCAAATTTATTAACATTTTTGATAGATAGGATACTTCTATATAAAAAAAATAATTTTGGTCATAACTTCCTTTATAGCTTGAATATATTGAAAAAATAGAGAAATAAAGAAAAAATAAATAAATCATTGGGATCTAAACTAGCAAAATATTTCAATTTGTTTTATAATATTAAATAGATCGTCTACATACGGAATATTTCAGAGAAAATACGATTTCCATGCCTGTTATTACTTAGTTACTATCTAGTTCGTTATTGTGACTCATGTCTGGCTTTAACTACGAGGTCGTCTACAAACAGAGCGTTTTTTCGTCGCTCTGGTGGACATATCCAACTCTACTGCGGAAGTCCTAAATTTTGCAGGAAATACTCGCAGTTTCAATGCCACAATACAGTGTTGTTTTATTGTCCTCCTTTTTTTTTTTTTACTAAAAAATAATCCACCTTCAAGAAAATTATTCTGAGATCTGAAATTTTTGAATATATCTTTTTGATATATATTTGAGATAGTTTTTAATTTCGAAAAACACTAATAAAATTAGTGTTGTAGTTAAATTATTTATTCATCTTTATTTTTAGGATTTTCAAATGGAATTGAAAGGAGAAAATTCACCTGCCTCGCCTGCGGTAAAGGATATCGCTATCGTTGTGGTCTGTACACGCATCAAAAATTTGAATGCGGCAAAGATCCACAATTTCAGTGCCCACATTGTTATTACAAAACCAAACATAAGGGCTCACTCAAGAAACATTTATTTAATAAACATATTAATTAAATTTATTTAAAGTATATATAGGTATACATAAGGCGTCTATGTAATCAAAATTGTCCTAAAAAGTCATACTCAAAAATATCTTGTTAACGGTGTTGACAGTTATTGTGTCACAAAAAATATATATATATTCTAAGCAAAACTTGTAGTGTTTTTTACTTCCCCAGCTAAACGAGGTATAAGGGAAGTTATGTATCGTTCAAAAATTCGATGCGGAGTTTTCAACTGAATTTCATGTTTTCCGACCAGAAGAATTTTTTTTCTCCCCTAACTCTTGCAATTGGTCGAGAATTCGATTTTGAGTTTTCACTGAAAGTTTACGTTTTCCGACCTGTTAGGTTTATATTAAAGTTGTATTCTTTAATTGGAGTTCGTTTTCTCCCAATTTATTTAAAACTTATTTTTCTATATAGATCTTTTGGGCTTCAAGCTCATCCTCCACATCTACAAAATTTAAACCTTCATTGATATATATTATTGCTTTGATGGAATTATATTCTTAAATAACAATTATAACATAATTCATTTATACTAACTAACCTGTCTTTTGATTATTTCATGTTTTTCCGTCTATTCTTCATTTTTCACCATTTCTTAACGAGACCTAAGGGTCAATATTATAATTAATTATTTTAATTTTGATGGATATTGATTTCTATTTGAATTATTATTATTTTTTTTTTTTAACCTAAATCTCGTAAATTGGATTTTTATTAGACTGTCATTTCGGTCAAAGTTCGAAATTGAGTTTTCACCAAAATTTTACATTTTCCAACTCCCTAAACCCAAAAATGAAAAAAAAAAAAAAAAAAAAAAAAAAAGTTAATCTATTTGTGGAGAAGTTAACTTTTGATTAAAGAAATATATCGATAAGAAATGTTAGAAATTTTTTTGGTCAAGAAAAAAAAATAACGAGATAATAATTTTCGGGCAAAGAAAAAAATGGGGGGAAAGAGGAATGCTTAACTGAAAAGTTTTGATAAGCGCTGTGAAGTCCCTAATAAGTCACCCATTTGGACTAAAGAGAAGGGTTTAGAGTGAGAGTGAACACTTTTTACAAATAATACAAGCTGGGGAAGTACATTGCGGTGATTCAATGATCATTCAATTTTATCTGAAAACAATTATTATTGTTATTAATTTCATTTACTAACGTATTTGGTTAAATATTACTTTCTCTTTAAGTAAAACATTGAGAAGCTAAAATGAATTCTATAATCTATAAACAATAATTTCTTTTTATAATACTATATATATGTTTATATTTTCTTTGTTTATTATAATAGTGTTTTTCTCTAGGTCAATTACATTACAAATCCTCGAAACGAGCGGATCACTTGTGTTCTCAGTGCGGTAGAAGATATGTTCACAAATCCAGTTTGATTACACATCTCAGATTCGAATGTGGGAAAGAACCTCAATTTCAGTGCCCACATTGTCCTCACAGAAGTAAACAGGGAAAAAATTTAAAAAAACATATAATTTTTATGCATAAAAATTTACAATTTCTTTAGTGTATACTACCTACTTACTATCTTGTATATATGTAGATTTTAATAAAAATGTATATATATTTATATTTATGTTTTAATGAAATTAAATTAATATTTTATTATTAAACTAACAATTATTATAATTTTCATTATCAGAGTAGTTAGAAATCATAACTAATCAATTGGAAAATACTAAATGTTAAAATATATGTTTATTAATGTGTCTCATGAATTACATATGTAGCTACAGTGAGCACTTGTATACATTTTTCCTTGGACCTTATCAATCATGTTATATCCCAGTAAAGTTATATTAAGCTCTACACTATAACCCCAATAATCATTTATGTAATGGATGTATCGACACGAAATTTTATAGGAGGATATTTATAGAAGGATATTTTTTATAGGAGGATATTTACAAGTCTCTGACACCAATTGGTCGTTATTCGCAAACCGCATCGATAACATACGTTATTCGAATAGTCGATCAATAAGGTCGTAATTTAGAGGAAAAATCATTAAGGTAGTTTCAAAAAATAATATTTACAAAAGGTTGGCAACACCTTCAGATGAAGAAAAATGTTTATTATTATCTGATAGTGATATAATTATTTATAATACCTAATTGATCTATCAAATCAAAAATAAATTACTTTCTATTTTATTTTTTTTAGTATCTTCAATTTTTTTTTGTATTGAAGTTACTAAAAATAATAAAAAAAAAAATAGAAAGTAATCTCTCTTTGGGTTCTATAGATCAATTAGGTATTATAAATTATTATATCACTATCAGATAATAATAAACATTTTTCTTCATCTGAATGTGTTGCCAACCTTTTGTAAATAACATTTTTAAACTACCTTATTGATTTTTCCTCTAAATTACGACCTTATTGATCGACTATTCGAATATGTTATGTGTTATTGATTGATATATTAATATATATCTTATTGATGCATATTGATGAATAACGACTTTCTTCTTAGGGGTCATCGACTTGTCCTTCTTTTGTTATCCTGTCCTCTAAACCAACTGTTTTGACTCTCATCAACCCTAGTTGTTCTCGTCAAGATGAGTTTTCTTTCCGCAATGCCCATTCCTCCAGGATTTTTTTGCGATGACTAAGTTTCATCATTATTTATTTATAATTGTATTAATATAAATTATATAACTATTTTTATTTATTTATATTTTTTTTTATCAGGTTCGAAAGAAACTTCATTTGGTCAAAGGTACGGATGCAATCAGTGTGGAAAACACTATGGACACAAAAGCACGCTGTACTCTCATCTGAAGTATGAATGTGGGAAACTGCCTCAGTTCCAGTGTCCCTATTGTCCTTACAAGGCAAAAATGAAGAAGTACTTGAAAACCCATATCTACCTCGTACATGCGGAAAAGATGGCTTCAGCCGCTCAATCAGACTATAGTTGATTTATTTGAAGGTTGAGCTAGCTAGCGGTAGGAGGGGAGTGTTAAACTCCAAGACACATTTCTTTTCATAATTATATCAACATTTTAAATAAACAATTGTTATAATAATAATAATAAACATATTATTTTATTTGTCATTATTATTTTAATATTTTTCATTATAAAAATTGCTTAGAACCTCCTCATGGCGTAGTGGCTAAGAAGGTGCTTCATGATGAGAAAGGTCACGGATGCCGATTATTTTTACGAGGTATAGGGGAAGTTATGTTCTCGGTCAGAAATTCTATGTTGAGTTCTCTTCAGAAAAGAAACTGTCTTCAGAGTGTGTGTGGTTGTGAGCACGATAACTCCCGGGAGAATGAATGTATCGACACGAAATTTTATACAAGTGTTTGTATCCAGAACCCTCTAAGAACGACATCTGTTGATTTTCAGCCAAATCGGCCAAAGTGAACAGGGGGAGGCTTAACACAAAAATTGTAATAACTGCCGTTGTAATGAATGTATTGACACGAAATTTCATATGTGAATATATTCTATTCATTTGGATGATCTATATTAATTTTCATTTGTGATAGTTATATAAATTTATGGAGTAGTAAGAAAAAAAAATGTGTTTCTGCAATCCCGCTGATAAATTGACTGATAAACGGATATTCCAATGATATCCCTCTCCCCCTCAACATATCGCACCCCCGCTTCAGAAGTGACATAACTCAAAATTCGTCAATTTTTTGTTTATGTCGCAAATGAGTTAAGAAAAAGTATCTCTTTATTCAGAAAAAACGACCCTTCTCGGTTTCCAATAGATTAGAAACTAGAAAGAAAAACGTACGAGCCCTCATTACTTCAAAATAGTTATTTAAAATTTCAGTAATTTTTCCGTGTCGTTTACAGGCATTCATGATTTTTGATTTGTGTCACTTCTGAAGCGGGGGTGCGACATATTATGTCACGATTTCTCCCCTCCCCATACCTAACTATGCCCCTGCACCTGCTCTCAAAACTCTAATATTCAAATGTTCACTCTCCTCCCTCAATTTTATCTATTTACCCCTTGTTGAACCCTTTGTTATATATTGTTGTTTAAAAAAATATATCCCGAATTTATATGTTTTAATGTGACAGAATTGTATTTTTAATAGAATAATCCTTGTGATAATCCTAATATTTGTAATTATGTGTTCATCCGTTTCGCGTGATGCCAAGACAATCAGAATAACACAGTTTATGGGCAATTTCATTTATATAACTGCTTGTATTCTTTTTTTTTTTACCAGGCGGTTCCAAAGCATCTGCATCTAATCAAAGGTACCGATGCACTCAGTGTGGAAAACACTATGGACACAAAACTACATTGTACTCTCATCTGAAGTACGAATGTGGGAAGCAGCCTCAGTTTCAGTGTCCTTACTGTCCTCACAAAGCAAAATTGAAGAAGAACATGAGGACACATGTCTATCTGATGCATGGGGAACAGATGTCTTCCCCTGCACAATGTTAGCGCTACTATACTTGATCCATTGAGAGGTGGACCCAGTTGGTGCAGGTTGAGAGGGGTAGAATGGAGCCATCCTCCATTAATGTGTACATAAGACAGTCACCAGTGGCGGGTTTATGGTTATTGAAAGGTATATTAAACAAATTAATAATATCTCATGTAGAAAAACTCAATGAAAACTCAACTATCATCAGAGTTAGACAAAAATAAATATAAAATAAAAAATAAATCTGCATTGCAATGTATAAATAAAGAAAAAACCTGTTTATTATTTTTTTTATCTATATTTTTTGTCTATTTCACAAATTATATACAATATACGGAAGTACTTTCGGTAATAGTTAATTATTTTGGCTCATCAAATCAATATCAAATCAACATTAATTTTTATAAATTGGAATGCAACAAAGTTGTGTAATCCTAGAGGGCGCTGGTAGCTTAGAGAGGTAACGTGTTTGCTTACTGAGTTCAAGATCGCGGGTTCGAAACTCTTTGGTCTTATATCTGGGAGGTGAAAAGGCCTTGAGCAGTCTATACAATGCCAGGACCTCTCTCCTTAGGCGAATAAACCTGGGTAAGCAAAATTTAGGTATCTCACAGTAGAGTCAGGCTCATGTTAACCTGAACGAGGAAAGAGCACTCTGGTAGTAGGCGATATCGTAGTTAAAGCCAGGGCATGAGTCACAATGACCAATTAACATGCTAATAAATTCATGAATGGCATGAACATTTATATTTATAGTTATACAGCTTAATCGGTCAGAATTGGAAAACTCCTATTGATTTTGAGCCAAATCGGCTCAACACATAATTTTTAATAACTGCCGATAGAATGAATGTATCGACATGAAATTTTGTATGAAAATGTTAAGTGACATAAGAACAACATCTCATAATAGCCAGCAGAATCGGTCGAAGGGGAGGGAAATATCAGAGGGATCTTCTCCCCAGATTTCTGTCCAGCATTGGTTTTTATCACAACAGTGTCATCATCAGTGGCACATCCCACTCGTACAATGTGTCCTGTACTTTAGACTCCTTATTTCAGTAGTCCTTTAAACTCTACACTGTACGATGTGCTGTTTCGTTGAAAACTGATTTTGGTTGGATATAAAACAGTGGACAACGTCTTTTGTTTCTATGGGTAAGAAGTCTACAGAAAATTTATGTGACTACCTAGGTTAGGTTAGGTTTTTATGACTCATGCCCGGGCTTCAACTACGAGGTCATATCGCCTACTGCCAGTGCGCTCTTTCGTCGCTCTGGTGATATTAGTCCGACTCTTCTGTGGGAGTACTAAATTTTGCCTACCTAGATTAATTCACCTAGGATAGGAATCTTTAACGAGTACCTGACGTCATACAGGCTCGGGACTCTCGCTCATCGTACCATCCGAAGTATTTTTTTTTTCACCTCTCAGATAAAAACATAAGGGCCTTGTGAAATAGTCATTATGTTTTTTTTTAAACATGTTCGTTCTTTATTTTTATTAAGTGTTTCTCAATATTTCTTTAGAAAATGTTAAATATCATTAGATGTATATTTTATTTGTATTTAATTTTTTTAAATGTTTACTTCTAATTCGAAGATGTTGAAAAATCGTTCCACTGCGGCGCCACAGATGTAATTGGTTATTGATAGTGGGCGGGTTTCTATGCGCAGTGACGACATTTTGGTCTTAGCTCTCATGTTAACCTCTCAGTAAATGGTCTTTACACTTGCTATCCCATCTAACAAACATATTCCTACTTTTCAAAAAATGTTTATTGTTTTATTAATTAGTATATAGTTATACTTTATTTGTTTATTAATTTTTTGTATTGTATTTTACATTTTTTTTTTGTACTTTGTTGTTTTCTTATGTTATTTAATGAATAAAAATGTTGACTAAAATCCTCTATATAATCTATTTCTAACAGAAAATTCCGAATTTGAGAGCGAAGCGATATCATAATTTGTAAATTTATTAAAATAATATAAATAACAATTGCAAATATGTATAGTAAAATATGACATTGTCAAAATAGAAGGAAGAAATCACCCAGTGGTGACATTCCATCGTGGTCGCAGTCTTATGAGAAGGGAACTGGCTCGCTGGGCAAATAAACAAAGAAAAAGTCTAATGTCCGCACTTTAGTTCACTTTTGATAATATATATATATATAACTTAATATGTTATATATTTTTCACAGCTTTACATTTCTTCTATTTATTTTTTGATTTTTATAACCTAGCAATTTTATAAGTTTCGGAAAGCATTCCCATCAATAGTATCTATAATTTATTTCCTGTACTTTATGTTAAAATCTTGATTTGGAGTTTCAATATAGAGATCGTCTCTATAAATATATTCTGTAAAAAGAACAATTAAATTGATATGAGAAAAATTGTTAACTCAAAGAATAGCAAATAAATTATAGATATTGATGATGGGAGAGCTTTCAGAAACTTATATAATTCTATATAATTTCTTCAGGTTGTAAAAATCAAAAAATAAATGGAAGAAATATGGAGCTGTGATAAATGTATTGTTTAATGAATTGAGCAACCTTTATTTATGAAAAAAACTTAATTTGTTATATATTTTTCACATATTTACATTTCTCCTATTTATTTTTTGGTTTTTATAACTTAACAATTATATAAGTTTATAATTTATTAATTCAGAATCTTTTTACACAACACAAAAGAAAAACATGTATATATTTTTTGAAAATGTTTTTTTATAGATTCAAAAGTTGTACACAATTTAAATCCTGTAACTTCAAATTTGAAAATAGTTTAGGGAATGTTTCTAGTTTTTATCGCTTCTGTGTTTTTGCTTGACTCTGATTTCTTCTCATCGAGATGACAATGTTGTGGATATCTGTCCAGGAGTCTCGGATACATGAGAAACAACGGAATTTTTTCATAACCTTCACTAATAAATAGAAGAATGTCTGCTGCTAGAATTTTGGTAGATGTTAATTGTTGATTTCTTGTGACTCATACCATTGTATTTCAAAATGGCCGTCGAATTCTATCCATCTGTTTATGTTCCTTGTGGAATCGTATCTTCAGTGTCTTCATTCCTCTCTTTGAGTGGTAACATTTATATATGTATATATTTATTTTTTTTCTTCTCATCAATATGAATTAGGGCCTCTTAATATTTCTAAATAATTATTTTTATATATTTTTCCTTTTAGATTTTTGTGACTTGGTATACATCCCAGCAGATAAGCCAAGATACAGTTGTGATCTTTGTGGAAAGAACTATGGACACAAAGCTACATTGTGGACTCACAAAAAGTTTGAGTGCGGTAAAGAACCCCAATTTGAGTGCCCTCATTGTCCTAAAAAATGCAAAAGGAAGAAAAATTTGAAAAGACACTTTTTCTTAAAACATTTCCAAGAACAGGAAAAGGATAGCGGTTAAACTCCTTATTTTCCTTCGGGTATGTACATACACACATTTATTTATTCGAATATATATATATTTGTATAAATATAAATAACTAATAATTATTGTGAAATTTTTCAGATGACGTGATATTGTATTGCTGTTGGGAAATTGTTTTCAATATGAGAAAAAAACAAAACAATGAAATGGACAAGGCTGAATATCTAATTTTGATGGCATATTTTAGACAGCTGGATTCCTGAGGGTCTAGGGGATTTGTAGGGTTAGTTCATTTTACCTGAAGAAAGATCATGGAACCGTCCTGCAATATTCTAGCTCCATCGACGCTTCTTCCAGGCTGATATAAAAATAAGACGACTATAGCCCAAAGGAGCTTAATATTATTATATTTATTTTTTTATTAACAAGCTTGAAGGAAGGGGATTTTCCAGCTCTATTAATTAGTTTTATTAGTTCTCAATTTGGAGGCCTCTCCACAGCCTTTCTATATTTTTAAAAATTGAGTCATATATTTTCTATAATTAATGGTTATATATTCCTTAATGAAAATGACTGCTAACTTTCATACATTTATTAACTTTATCTGATTTTATATAATATTGAATTAAATATGGTATTATATTTTTGTATGCTGTTATTTGTTAAACTTTGAAATAAATCGTTCTATTGTATTTATTTATATTTCATTGACTCAATTCCTTAATGGGTATAAAATGTATTTGTGTCAAAGGGGTCATTTGATTTTTTTACCTCAATACGTCAAGGTTGAAAGTTTTTTTTTTTTGTGTACTGGAGAAATTTATAATTTTCTCTATATATTAATGAAATTGAGTGAAGTGCAATTATGGTTGAAAAATATCAATAAATAAAAAGTAATTAAAAATAAATAAAAAAAAAACTATTTTCGCAAGTAAATATTCTATATAGAATAAAAAGGAGCCTAATTTCGATAAACAGATAAACTTATCATCTTACATTAATATTATTGTTATCTTTTAGTTTTATATTTGAATTTTTTAAATTATTATTATTTTTTTCAAAAATCTATAATTTTACTCATAAAGCTTCTTGAGATACCTCAATATGCTTAGCAACAGTTGTAATATTCAATAACTGATGAAATTACTTGATGTTATTCAATAACTAATAAAATTACTTTGTATGATTCAATAGCTGATTAAATTACTGTATATGATTCAATAAGTGATGAAAAAACTATTTACATGGAAAATTTTGTTTGTCACAAAAAATAATCTAAAGTTTTACACAAATAATTCTGGAATAAATTGATGACATTGTCATGTTATTCTTCTATTATGCTATATATATTAAAACCATCTATTTTGGTAATTACAGGTCTGTGTGTTGCCTTATCAAACTGCTGGGGGTGTTCTACTTGCGGAAAACGTTACAGACATAAAAAAAGCCTTATTCTTCACCAGAAGTATGAATGTGGGAAAGGTCCCAGATTCTTTTGTCCGCATTGTTCTTTTAAAACAAAAAGAAAAGAATCTTTAAAAATGCATCTTTTTGGAAGGCATAAAACATCAAATTTTGATTCATTGATTGGTTGATTTCTAGCTACGACAAAAATGAGTCACAACACATGTGGGCCTCGCCAATATTAATAACCAATTTAATCAAAATGTGAGGCCGCGGCGCCGCAATTTCCCATTCCATTTTGTTATGCTTCTGTTTGTCCTTGAAATAATTCACATTCAAATATGAAAAGAAAAATAATAATTAAAAAAAAATGAAGAATATAGTAGCTATGTTTTCATTATTATTTTTCATTTAATAATAAGTTTGCATAATATTTGTATAATAATTATGTAATTATTACATAAATATATATTTTCCCATGACCATAAATCCGGCATTCATATGGCTATGTGTTTAGCAATAACTAAATCTCCTCTACCTGCGCCTGATGAGTTAATCTCTCATTAATCAATTATATTTTGTGAACATTTACAACGCAGTTTAATAATATTATAATGTTATAATAATTTTAAATACCGACACTGAATATGTGTTTTTTTTACTTAACTTCCCTTTTCAAAAGTTTTATTATGATAACATACCATAATTTAAAAAAAGTGAGAAAATTAAAAAAAAAAACCATACAAGATTGTCGTAATTTGATTAATGTATAATTGATCAGCGTAATGTTACCATAGTGGATAATTGTTACTCTTATATTATTTTCACATTATTTTTTAGAAAGGTTACATTATTGTAGTTTAAAACATTGGGAGTTATCTTTTTATTACATTATTTGTAAACTTGTTCTGTATATCTGTGTAGGATTGTAAAGTATATTTCTCTTTGTATTTCTGTACATCCTATTTTTGGAAGTGACTTTGTTATTTTCTCTATAACAACGAGTTGAGGGAGAAGAGCGGTGAGGGAGAGCCCGACTTGAGTCAGGTTGCTGAATCATGTTCCTTAGACCGTGGAAAAGTGGGTTAGGGGTGAGCTGCAATGTTGCCGCTTGCTCTTGCCCCCTACCGCCCCTGCAACCTATTTCTATTTTTGACTCCCTCAGTTCTCGCACTACCTTCCTTTTGAGACCCCCTCAGTTCTCGCACTACCTTCCTTTTGAGACCCCCTCAGTTCTCGCACTACCTTCCTTTTGAGACCCCCTCAGTTCTTGCACTACCTTCCTTTTGACCCCCTCAGTTCTTGCACTACCTTCCTTTTGACCCCCTCAGTTCTTGCACTACCTTCCTTTTGACCCCCTCAGTTCTTGCACTGCCTTCCTTTTGATCCCCTCAGTTCTTGCATTACCTTCTTTTTGACCCCCTCAGTTCTCGCACTACCTTCCTTTTGATCCCCTCAGTTCTTGCACTACCTTCCTTTTGACCCCCTCAGTTCTCGCACTACCTTCCTTTTGACCCCCTCAGTTCTTGCACTACCTTCCTTTTGACCCCCTCAGTTCTCGCACTGCCTTCCTTTTGATCCCCTCAGTTCTTGCATTACCTTCTTTTTGACCCCCTCAGTTCTTGCACTACCTATCAAACCCATATTTTTTAAGATCTTTTAATCCTGTCTTTGTTACATGCAACCCCTGAATTACTTGTTTATCGTTTGTCGTAAATAGCGTTATTTTGTTGCTTTTTGTAAGCAATAATAGTGAAAAATGTATTTTTTCAATCTGTAAATACTAAAATAAAGATAAAGGGCAGCTACTAGGCGACTGAGGAGTGAGACAGGAGTGCAATGCTACAACAGCTTGGGAAGAGTGGACTGCTGTTGAGGCAACGTGAAGCTCTCGCCGCTCTCCTATTAGTCCTAAGCGGCCTATTAGTCCTAAGTCATTGCCAGGGACATGATTCACCGGTCTCACTATCCTGGTTGACTGGGAGTCCTTTTCCCATCCCAAGTCAGCTGATGAAAGGGATGCGATTTCCCTAACCCCTTAACTCGTGGCCTGTACTGCTGTTTTATACAATAAATCTGTTATCCAGCTAATAAAACTGCCTCATTTTCATTCCTGAATTTAATTTTCTATTTTAAAATACATTCAAAGTCAGCAGCACTGTCCGGTTGTTCTTGAGAACTAAAAACATTTTCATCATTCATTCTGGCTTTTTAATGCTAGCCTTGAAAGAAGAAATTCGCGGACAGTCAAGACTTGAGCGTTGCATGGACATTGCCCAGTTGGAAAATGGCAACAAACGTTGGTCACGAATTCCGGATGTCCGAACAACGTACGCATATATTCCGGATGTCCGGGTACGCCTCGACTCGACGTGGGTTCAGCCTGACCACTGGATGTCCTAGATATTCTCAGGTCACGGAGATTAACTCCAAACTCTACTTCTTTAGGAGGAAGAACAACCCAAACTGTTCATGTGGTGACATCAAGACTGCAGAACATGTCGTCCTCGATTGCTTGCCATATGACCAGGCCAGGGTGGTCCAGATCATACCTGGGACTGGATCACCGAACACCGGTTCGATTTAACGAATAGTTTGGTGAAATACCATGCATTTGGCAACGCTATATCAATGTGGCATGCTGTTTCTACGGCCTAAAAGAATAATTAATAGAATTCGTTTATTTAATTTCTTCTCTGTTTTTTTCTGTTTTTTTTTTGAACAGGTGTTGAGAGAAAGTTCAGATGTGGTAGTTGTGGCCGAAGTTATAAATACAAAGGAAGTTTAACATTTCATTTACAACATGAGTGTGGAAAAAATCCAGAATTTCGTTGTCCTCATTGTCCTTACTTGACCAAGAGGAAAGGCAGCGTCAAGCGGCATCTGTTCACTGTACACGCCGCTCTCATCTCATGATAATCTTAGTTAACAATACTTTTAACAATTATTAATGTTATAATACAAAGAAAAATAAATAAAGAAAACTATGTAATTTTGTAGAAGTTTTTATTCTTTCAAACACAACTTATTATGCGACAGAAAAGGAAAAACGCTCTTATATGACCTTAAACATGAAAATGCTTAAAAATTTTAAATAAAAGTTTTAAGAAAAATACTGAAATTATAAATTGTAAGCTGACTACTTTTTGTCAGATATTTATATGATAATTAAAATCTCCTCCAAAGATATTGTGAAACACTCAATAAAAAATAAAATTATGTTTTTTAAAATATTGTCTATTTCACGAAATATATATAAAATGGGAGTACTTTCTGTATTGCTAGCACACCACATCATAGCACACTCCGTTATATAACTAACTACTCAGGAACTTCACCGTCGTTATTTTCGTAAAATATTTCGTGTTTGGAGATACTTTAAAGCATGTATGGGCAACCTTTGACATGTTGCGGGCCAAACTTTAGTGTGCAAATACGTACGCGGGTTGCGTAGATGGTTCAAAATAAAATAACGTCGGACTTTAAAGTAGTGTTCATAATAAAGACGTAAAGAATTTTCCAAATTATCTTCAGTGAGCCTTGTACGATGTTTTGATTTATTAACTTTCATCATTGAAAAGAACTGTTCGCATTTATAAGTACTGCCAAACGCACAAATCAATCTTCTTGCGAATTTTCTAAGCTGCGGAAAATGGTCTTCTTCGAGTTTTTTTTTGTAGAAATCGCACAACTCCACGTCTTCAAATTTAGATTTTAGGAGTGAGTTTTCTTGAATCTCGATCAACTGCATTTGCAAGTTTATTGACCATAAACAAACACGCGATGACATGAATTTTTCCTCACTCGCCTTGCTCGCTCACTTGATTCCGCAGGAGCAAGCGACAAACCCCATCCTACTCGATCTTCCTAATTTGGAGTGAGTGTGAGTAAGTAGTGTAATATTTTTTTTTTTTTTTAATTGGGTTTTTCAAAATGTCTCGCGGGCCGGACCAAATCTTACAGCGGGCCGGTTGTTGACCACATATGCTTTAAAGTATAGGTGAGTTTTTCATTTTCATTTTCTATGATATTATTATAATAATATAATATATATAATAATTTGCTTTTAAAATATAGTTAGTATTTCATTAATAATATATATCTTTTTTCAAAATGCCATCACTATGGTAATGTTATAATTATGTTACAGGAATGGGCATCTTCTCCTGTGATATGTGTCCTAACAAAACTTATAGACACTACAAAAGTTTGTACAACCATAAAAAATTTGAATGTGGCAAGGAGCCACAATTTCAATGTCCTTATTGTCCTCACAAAGCCAAACATAAAGGAAATTTAAAGAGTCATATTATTTGTAAACATACCTCATAATAAATCAGAAACTAATATTTTGAAAAAATATTTCCTCTGCTAGATTAATTTTTTTTTTTTTTTTTCCAAGACAAATTTAATTTATTTTATTTTATACTTGCCTACAATATTGTTTATGAATACATTGCAATTATAGTTTGGTCGGTGAATCTTGTCCCTAAGTAGGTTGTTAGTGGTAGGGGAAAAACAGTTTTGGTCCAATAGAAGAGCGGCGAGCGCGTCATGTTGCCTTGACTACAGTCCAACATTGCCTCAAGGCATTTGTCAAGTGACAATTGCCTTTTCAATCCTCAATCACCTTCTCGCTGCAGTTTTACGTTTTTTTAGTTTTCATTGATTGAAAATAATTATTTATTCACAATTTTTTTTTTTAATGGAAATTTCCTATTTTCCGAATATAATAAACAAGCAATTCAGGGGATCTATGTTACAAAGCCAGGATTAAAACGAATATATTGGTTGCAAAATAAAAATGTAGTGCTTTCACAGATAGTACTATTATATGCCGGCGTTCGAGGTTGCCCTTATCAGGTAGTCTGATGAAACAATTTTCAAAAACGTAATTTAGAAAGTCAAAAAAATAAACTGACCAATAAATATAAATATAACAACGCTTTTTCTATTCCCCTTCAGAGTCCTTATTTATATATTTATTCATTGAAACGTTTTATTCTATTTTATCAGACTGCCTGATAATGAGTGCAACATCGAAAGCCGGCTATATTTGATAATAAAATGTTTGAGAGAAAAGACTACATCTTTATTTTACTTTATTATGAAATATTAACTTCTGTATACATCATCAGTAGATAATGCAAGGTCTGAGAGACAAAAAAAAAAAAAATGGCAACATCGCAGCTCACCCCCAACTTTCCTCAACGATTCGAGGGACATGATTCACCGGAGTTATAAATGAACTATTTTGTTTTCTAACTTACTTCTTAATGGTTCCAGGTTCCGGGAAATCATCTGATTCATTTGGATGGCTAGGGCTTAATTGTAACCAGTGTGATAAGTGTGGTAAAAGATATAAGTACAAGGAGGGTCTGTATAATCATCAGAAATTTGAATGTGGTAAAGAGCCTTCCTTTCAGTGTCCTCACTGTCCTCATAAGGCCAAACATAAGGGAAACATGAAGCAACATATCATTTGCAAACATTCTGATGAATCACTTGTTTTCTTGGGCTAATTTTGGTGTTATTTATTTATGAGAATATATTTTTTTTATGGGTCGCAATATAAGCCTGAAAGAGCTAATTCAATGGACATATATTTTTCGAATCTACTTTCTTAAAGGATCCCATAAAGATTTGTATAGTTGAAATAAATACTACATCCGTGTATGAAAAAAAATAATTCTTGTAGTTTTTCACCATTTTCATACCCAGTTATGAAGCTGCAGATTTTTTTTATCTGTCAAGATTTACACTACACATCTTTCTATGTTATACTGAGATGTTCAGCGAGATTTCTCAAAATGTGATGATTTTCCACTGTTTTATTTTCATTCACAATCGTCATCATCAGTGGCGCATCCCATCCTTACAGTGTAAAGGCTAGTACGGGTGGAATGTGCAACTGATGCGTTGAAAGCCGCTTTTGGTCGCAATAAAACAGTCGGATTACACATTTTACGTTTGCCAATATTTTTATGGTTTTGTTTTAGGCTTCTTCTTTATCATAAAGGAAACGGTTCAGCTAGATGATTACATACGATGAAGAGTAGACAGTTACTTGTAATAATTTGTTTAACTCATGACTGAGCAGTATATCCTGATATATATATCAAAGGATATGCTGCTCAGTCAAAGGATATCCTAAAGAAGATTCCAATTTCGCCAAATAGAAGAAGGGTTTAGAGGGAGAGAGAGCGGAGATTTAGGTGATTCCAAATAATTGGAACTGGGGAAGTACATTGTCTGTTATTTACCGATGATGTTTCATTTATTTGAAGTGTTATTTGTGCGGATGTCGTCATACTTTGTATATGAGTAGTGTATAATTTTGTTTTCCTAACACTTGTTAATGGTTGCAGGTTCAGGACTTTCGTACAACTCCGTTGGAGGAGTAGGTTTTTATTGTATTCAATGCGGCAAAACGTACAAGTACAAAAAAGGTTTGGATCACCATATTAGATTCGAGTGTGGTAAGGAGCCATGTTTTCCTTGCCCTCATTGCCCTCACAGGACGAAACATAAAAGCAACATGAAGAAACACATCATCCGCAGACATTCTGATGCATACTTACTTAGTTACACCGTTGGGGACAGACTCTAAAGATCCTGAGCTGCTCACAGCAGGCTCCTGTCGTGCGTCTTCGGTCCTCAGTCCGTCACACTGCATCCCTCTTCACCTGATCAGACCGTCTCACTCGTGGTCTTCACTATTATCTTCGGTCCTCAGTCCGTCACACTGCGTCTCTCTTCACCTGATCAGTCCATTTCAGCCGTGGTCTTCGCTACTGTCTTTGGTCCTCAGTCCGTCACACTGCATCCCTCTTCACCTGATCAGACCGTCTCACCCGTGGTCTTCACTACTATCTTCGGTCCTCAGTCCGTCACACTGCGTCTCTCTTCACCTGATCAGTCCATTTCAGCCGTGGTCTTCACTACTGTCTGGTCCTCAGTCCGTCACACTGCATCCCTCTTCACCTGATCAGACCGTCTCACTCGTGGTCTTCACTACTATCTTCGGTCCTCAGTCCGTCACACTGCGTCTCTCTTCACCTGATCAGTCCATTTCAGCCGTGGTCTTCACTACTGTCTTTGGTCCTCAGTCCGTCACACTGCATCCCTCTTCACCTGATCAGTCCATTTCAGCCGTGGTCTTCACTACTGTCTTTGGTCCTCAGTCCGTCACACTGCATCCCTCCTCACCTGATCAGTCCATTTCAGCCGTGGTCTTCACTACTGTCTTTGGTCCTCAGTCCGTCACACTGCGTCTCTCTTCACCTCATCAGTCCATTTCAGCCGTGGTCTTCACTACTGTCTTTGGTCCTCAGTCCGTCACACTGCGTCTCTCTTCACCTGATCAGTCCATTTCAGCCGTGGTCTTCACTACTGTCTTTGGTCCTCAGTCCATCACACTGCATCCCTCTTCACCTGATCAGTCCATTTCAGCCGTGGTCTTCACTACTGTCTTTGGTCCTCAGTCCGTCACACTGCGTCTCTCTTCACCTGATCAGTCCATTTCAGCCGTGGTTCTTCCTTACCGTCTGGGTATTTGTCCAGCCCACCCTGAAAGCTTTGATTTTTTGTCTTCTACTATGATCGGCTGATGATTTAGTCTTCATTCTCTATCCTTACCTAGAGTTGCTATTTTACAGAACCGATTCTACTCTTCTATTTTTCAAATTCCGCGAAATGCCTTAGCAGCTTTTGATGACAGAAACGTATCTTCTTCGGGCCTTCAGAAATCTTCAGTCATCCTCTAATATCGAGACCCGACCTATTCTTATGAAGGATAGTTCTGAGCTGATCACTCTCTCTGAGAATGTCCTAGTGGTGTATAGAAGATCGGATGTTGTGAGACGACATTTCTCATAGAAATAAAAGATGTTGTCTTCCGATTTATTTCAACCAGAACCGGTTTTTAAAGCAACTGCATCATTATCAGGAGAACATCCCACCCGTACAGTGTGGAGTCTAATGAAACACTGGCTACGAGAAAACAGGTTCGGATTGAAAATAAAACAGTGGGAAAACACCTTATATTTCTATCAGGGAGAAACTAGAAGAAGAATGGAAGTTGAACCAGGATATGGTTGCACTGTTTTCTAAACGGTAGTTATTTTTTAAATCTATTCTTTATTGGTTGATATCGAAAAATATTTTTTTAGTGTTTTGTGGCTCGAAACGAAAGTTCATTTTCAGGATAGGTTGGAGGTAATAAAGAAAGAAAAAACCTACTTCTAATAACATTTAATTAGTATATTTAACTAATTCAAAATGTAGGACCATATGAATTATAATTTTTTTCCTAAGATATAATTTAAAAAAATATATATATATTATTCCAATTTTTAGTATATGTACCGCCGAAGCGAGTACATAATAAACTTAAGCACGCCGTCCTTCGGATGGGACGTTAAGCGATGGTCCCGAGCCTGTACGATGTCAGGTACTCGTTAAAGACCCCTACCCTAGATGAATAAAAAATTTAGGGTAGGCAAAATTTAGGACTCCCACAGTAGAGTCGGGCTCATGTCCACCAGAGTGACGAAAGAGCGCTCTGGTAGTAGGCGATATGACCTCGTAGTTAAAGCCCGGGCATGAGTCATAAAACCTAACCTATATATATTATTTTATTCGTTGAGAGACTGTTGTTTTAATATTTTAAGTAAGATCAACATAACCATCACTTATTTTTATGTTAGTTATTATGATATGCCCGGGCATTAATTACGAGGTCATATCGTCTACTACCAGAACGCTCTTTCGTCACTCTGGTGGACATGAGCTTGAATTTGGCAGTCCTACATTTTGCCTGCCCAGGTTTATTCACCTCATGCACGGGATCCATCACTGAACGTCCCATCCGAAGGACGGCGTGCTCAAGTTTTTTTTCTTGACTTCCCAGATAAAAAATCTAAAGGCCTCATTTTTATGTTGAATTTTCTTTTTTATTCTTCAGTCAATATACAGAATAGATTTTTGAAATAATGGAATTGTTGAGAATATATGGCAGCTGAATAGTAATAATAAATCATGTATTTATTTTATATTGATTCGTACAACAATATATTGTTAACCTACCTTCACTCAGGTCGATTATACTTTTCTGTATTTTTTTATCGATGAAATAAATGTTACTGTTACATGAAATGTTAATTTTTACCAATTCTCATACAGTTATAATAGTTTTGTTTCAATTTCCATATCACATTAGACAAATTTCATGTAAGAAATACGCATTCTCTGCCTGCTGTAATAATTCCTTTCTTCAGATGAAACATTATCTTTTTTTTCTTCTCTGGAAATCAAAAATTACAAGTTTATGTAGACCAAGCGAAAATTCAATTGGACAAAAAGGAATACTACATTTTCTGTAATAACTTAATATATATATAGTATATATATTTATTAACCTACATAAATATATATATATATTTTATAATTCTTCCGGAAGTGTCTTTTTATTTATTAAAGTATATATACAAAGTAAAAAATGAAAATAAAACAATAAAAAAGCTAAATTGAAATAAACAAAAATTACATTATAACAGAATACAAATCCAAAAATTAAAAACAACAACTTTTGTCTGTCTGTTAGTGTTAACAAACTAAGTGTTAAAACCTGAAGAAGACACACTGAGGCCGAAAGCTTGAAAGAAGTTCTTCAAGTGAGTTTTTATCGACCGCCTCATCTCTCTCTTCATGAGAAGAAGAGAAAAAGATAATGTTTCAAGTAAAAATAAAACAATTAAAAAAAAAAAAAATTAAAAAACAAAGCTTACATTATAACAGGATACAAGTTTTAAAATAAAACAAAAAATAATATTTTAACATTTGTATGCTGTTATGTGAGACTGAGTCCCGAAAGTTTGGCAGACATTCTTGGTTTTTCTACAACAAATCTCATCTCTCTCTACTTATTACATCATTGGTCAATTCGTCCTTCTACACATTATCAAATTTATTTATTATTTATTTGCGTCGATTTGTTGATGAATATTTTGTTGTAACATATTTCTTAACGGTTGCAGGTGCCGGAAGCTCTTGTGGAAGGCTGGGGTTTCACTGTAGTCATTGTGGTAAAAGTTACAAATACAAGAAGGGTCTTGACACTCACCAAAGGTACGAGTGTGGCAAGGAGCCCACATTTCAGTGTCCTCACTGTCCTCATAAGACCAAACATAAAGGCAACATGAAGCAACATATCATTTGCAAACATTCTGACGGTTCTTTCAATTTTATTTAATTAACTAAACTCATTTGGGGAAACATCTTTCGTTTGATTTAAATAAATGCTACCTTTATCTGCTATTGTCAATCTTGCCTTTTTATTTTTATTTTTTATTTTATTTTACCATTTTCTCCTAATTTGTATTCTATTAGTAACAAAACCGACAACGAAGTCCCAAAAATTATCTATCATTCAAAGATAGATGATACATGTCAAGATTTAATGACTTCTCACTATTTATTTAATTAACCATAACAGATTTTTGTGTCATCCTCAGTGGTACATTTATAATATAAATACATAATTTATAAGCATAATAATGACTAAAAATAGACAATGGAATAGGGCTACATACGTGTGCACACCAACACTGGAACATGGAGAGATAGGTCAAATATATACAGAGTGGCCCAGATAAGCGGGCCACAAGTGAAAAAACTCCTAAACGGTTAGAGATATCAAAATTGTGCATAGGACTAAAGTTGTAGCACTCGCCGAGAGCTATAGTATGGCGTTCTCGAAAAGGCATAAATGACCCTTTTAATGACTCAAACAGCCCTTCGAAGGGCGGGGTTCCCTTTTGACCCTTAAGTTTCATTACATTTTATTAAAGTACTAAAGAAAGAAGGAAGAACTGTGCAAACAGATTTTTGATACGTTAAGTAGTTCTTGGAAAAAAAACGTTTAAAGTTGCACGTTTTTCTTATTCTGAAGTTTGTTGGAATATAATAACACAGACGCTACTTGACGTATCTAAAATCTGTTTGCACAGTTCTTCCTTGTTTCTTTAGTAATTTAATAACATGTAATGAAACTTAAGGGTCAAAAGGGAACCCCGCCCTTCGAAGGGCTGTTTGAGCCATTAAAAGGGTCATTTATGTCTTTTCAAGGACGCCATACTATAGCTCTCGGCGAGTGCTACAACTTTAGTCCTATGCACAATTTGGATGTCTCTAACCGTTTAGGAGTTATTTCACATGTAGCCCGCTTATCTGGGCCACCCTGTATATAACTTCTGACAGCATTGTACTTATATCTACTAATATCCTTTCGATCACAATAATAATAAATAAATAGACATACATACCAAATAAATAAATGTACATATTATATATACAAATTAGCTATGTATTGTGATCGTGTAGATATAATACGTAAGTGAGGACGCCGATAGGTCCTTATTATCTGTGAGTGATGAAAGAGTGCTCTGGTAGTAGGCAATATGACCTTGTAGTTAAAGCCCAGACATAAGTCGCAATAACTAATATGTAGGTAGAAGGCCCTGAGGAGCTATATCTCGTATCCTCTCTCTATTTCATCTATTCCTCCAGCTTGCAATTCCACTGGGGGCTACCCTTGTTCTCTATTGTCTCTACACCCTAATGTCTTATTATATTTTAAAACTATACACTTATATTGTATACGTACCACTGAGGATGACACAATAGTGTTAAATAAATAGCCGGAGGACAATCTCTTGATTCTATTGTTCTCACTTCCCTCGAGTTTACATTTGAATCTATTATAGGAGATATTTTGTATTTATTTTTTTATTATTACCACATCTTTCGTATATTCTTCCTTTATAAAAGCGTTGAGTTAAAGATACATTTTATTTTCTTAATGGTTCCAGGTTCAGGAGGGTCATTTGGAAGACTACCCTTTAAGTGCAATCAGTGTGGTAAAACATATAAGTACAAAGAAGGTCTCTATACTCACCAAACATACGAATGTGGTAAAGAGCCGTCCTTTCAGTGTCCTCACTGTCCTCATAAAGCCAAACATAAAGGAAACCTGAAGCAACATATTATTCGCAGACATTCTGAGCAATCTTTGAAATTTATTTGTGTGGGCATTAAACACACTTGACTGTAATGTTTTGTAAAAAAAATAGTTGACGGGGTTATGAAATGACTGACTTAATATTAAAACTAGTTTTTATGGATCCCGACAAACAATGAATCCTATTGTATTGATACAAATAAATGTTTTAGCTGTCATTGAAAATATATGTTTATATATTTTTAATTTTTACCTTATTATTATTATGCTGGGAACGAAAAATACCAAATAAAAACAACAAAGTAACCGACCTTTCTAGATCGAGTTTTCAACAGAATGCAGGATATATGCGAAAAACCTTTCGAAACCCATTTTTTCTTTTATAAGTTTGCTCAATTTACGCGAAAACTGTTAGTTCTATCGCAAAATTGGTTTCTATCAGAAATGTTCTTTTTAATTTTCTAACTTTCAACATGCACTTAGATTTGACATAGGACCAATACAAAAGTTACAGCGCTCCAAACAATTTAGAATAAATTTAGTTAGGAAATTTTCGGGCAACTCGACCAAAGAGGAAGGGGGAATTAGGGAACTCAAAAACTGCAATAACTGCTGTTGCAATGAATTTATCGTCACAAAATTTCATATGTGAATTTAAAACACCATAACGACGACATTTCATAATTTTCAGTGGACACAGCAGAAGGGAAGGGGGGCTCAACACATAAATCCCGATAACTGCTGATGTAATGAATGTATCGACATGAAATTTGGTATTTAAAGTCAAAACCCAATGAGGACATAAACTGTCTAATTTCAGCGATATTGGCAGAAGGGAAGGGGGGGTCCAGGGGAAAGAGCTCAATTCAGAATCCCGAATAACTGCTGAAATGGATTCATTTAGCGCAAACGTCGACTGGTTTTGTGAAGGGAGCGAAACGTTAATTGATTAATTCGTTCTGGGGAAGTACATTGCCGGTGATTCACCGACAATTTTTTTTTTCTAAAATGCAATTCATTATATAAACTATATATTTTGCATTATAATAGCTTATAGTTAAAGATCAACATTTTTTTTTTTAATGGGTGGTAACCTAGCTTTTTTGTTTTTCTCTATTGTCTCTACACCCTGATGTGTTGTTTATATTTTAAAACTATGCACTCATATTGTATATGTATCACTGAGGATGACACAATAGTGTTAAATAAATAGTGGGAAGACAATCTGTAGTTTCTATTGTTTTCATTTCTCTCTCTCGGAGTTTATATTAAAATCTATTATAGGATTTATTTTTTTTATTATTACTACATTTTTCGGATATTCTTCTTTTATAAAAGCGTTGAGTTAAAGATACATTTTATTTTCTTAACGGTTCCAGGTTCAGGAGGATCATTTGGAAGACTACCCTTTAATTGCGATCAATGTGGTAAAACATATAAGTACAAAGCAGGTCTCTATACTCACCAAACTTACGAGTGTGGTAAAGAGCCGTCCTTTCAGTGTCTTCATTGTCCTCATAAAACCAAACAAAAAGGAAGCATGAAGAGACATATATTTCGCAAACATTCTGATTTATCTTTAATTTTTAAATAAACTTTTTATTTTCTCTAAACTTTAGTTTTTAATCGAATGCTCGGATATTTTTTGAATCTGTTTTTTTTTTGGGTCGCTGAAAAAAGAGTCTTTATTTATTTTTATTTTTTATTGTTGAAATAAATACTACATCCGCCAATTATTATTTCCAGTGATGCATCGACGACTTTTTTTTTTTTTTTTTCCAAAGTGTAATTTATTATATATTCTATATATTTTGCATTATAATGTTAAAGATAAACATTTTTTAAAAAATGTTTTCAGGTTTAGGAGGATCATTTGGAAGACTACCCTTTAAGTGCAATCAGTGTGGTAAAACATATAAGTACAAAGAAGGTCTCTATACTCACCAAACATTCGAGTGTGGTAAAGAGCCGTCCTTTCAGTGTCCTCACTGTCCTCATAAAGCCAAACATAAAGGAAACCTGAAGCAACATATTATTAACAAACATGTCTGACGAATCTTTTATTTATTAATTTTTCACTTAATTACCTTTTCTATAGGCCATTAGACTGCATAATTAAAAGGATACCTATATTTTGAGACTATTTTTCTATAAATCCTAACATAGACTGAGTGTTTTGTATAGATAAAATAAACGTTTTATCTGCCTATGATTGAAAATATTTTATTTTATTTTTTTTTTTTTTTTCACTTATAAATATATTTTTTGGTGTAGAACTACGTCTTTCCCTGTGGTGGGTA
Source organism: Aradus depressus (assembly GCA_963662175.1). Lineage (NCBI taxonomy): Eukaryota > Metazoa > Arthropoda > Insecta > Hemiptera > Aradidae > Aradus > Aradus depressus. The sequence goes on from OY759220.1 coordinate 38,996,706, forward strand.
AAAGGGAAAAATCATGAGCACGGATGCAACCAAAATATGTCACAAATTGAACTTTCATTCATACATTCAGAGAGGCGCGACTTAGTGAATGAAAGCCTCCAACAGTGTCCGCCAGTTAACTCAGTTTTGTGCAGCTGCTCTCCAGTGTCGGACTCCAAGCAGGCTCCTCGCAACATTCACGACACCATCCTGCCACCTCAGCTTCGGCCTCCCGACACGGCGTCCTTAAAGCCGGTCCGACATCCCCTTTCTCGGGATCTCGTCTTCACCCATCCTGACTTCCACCTGAGTCTTCCCATCTTCGAAACTAATAATCGTAAAATAATAGAATAGAAATTGGGATAGAGAACTTTTAAAACAGACCTGAGTCTTGAGACCTGGCATCTTCCTATTACTATTCGTTGGCTACCTACATGATGACGGGAAGGGAATCAACCTCAGGCAGTCTACAGTGTGACCCAAGTCTCTTACCGACCTTGACCCAATCACCCAGGCCCGTGAGTAATTTCCAAGCAAAATTGATTCAATTTTTTTTTAATCTCTATTTTATTTAACAATACATCCTTGAATGTATATGCTATATTTTACATTATAATACCAACTTAAACATGAACTTTGTGTTCTAATTTACTTCTTAATGGTTGCAGGTTCACGACGATCATCGGATTCATTTGGGAGGGGAGGGTTTAAATGTGATCAGTGTAGTAAAATATATAAGTACAAAGAAGGTCTCTACACTCATCAAAAGTTTGAGTGCGGTAAAGAGCCGTCCTTTCAGTGTCCTCACTGTCCTCATAGATGCAAACATAAAGGCAGCATGAAGCGGCACATCCTTTGCCGACATTCTGATCCACCCTTTTCTTTTTATTGATATATTTATTTATTTTTTAAAAATAAATTGAAGTAAATAAATAATGAGACAGTCACAGTGGTATAACACCAAGTTTTGTTGAGTGGCCTGTGTGACAGAATTTGAATTTTCCCCCTCAATAATCCATTTTTCGGTCAATAAGAGAATAAAATTACATTAATATAAATTTTCTCCTTTCAAATATCAAAAATTAGTGCTCTCTTTATAAAAAAAATTGTACAAAAGCATTTTTATTTCAAACTTCAGAATGGTAAAATGTAAAATTAATGTTTTTTTACAACCAAATCTTTCAGTTTTATAGCATTTAAGTTTAAAATAAAAAATCTGAAGTTAATAAGAAATTTTGCCACTAACGTTACCTTACTGCTTGAAATAAGTCATTTTGTGACTACTGGAAAAAATAAAATTCCTAAATCAGTCCATCTTTAACTTATGATTCTACGTCAGATTCACCATATTGGATACCGGATTTATATCTACTTTCAAAATGCTGATTGTTAATCTTATTGATGTGGTATGATGTCACTTCCTGACGTTTAGGACAAACAATCTTGTAACTCCACTGGATAAAGCAAGGATTGGAAAATCGGATGTTATTATATTATTTTTCGAATTAGTTCTCTTATAAATCGCTACGAAAAATGAATATTTTATATTTATTGAAATAAATGCTACATCCGACTATTATTGAAAAAAAGTTGTGTCATTATTTTTCTATTTTCATCCAGATAATCCTCCTCACAAACATACAACTTGATGTGTGATATTAAGATTTTGTTGGACGAGATATCTCATAGAAATGATTGACGTTGTCTTCCCTTTGTGTTGAATTATTCGGCTTTGTGAGGACCAAATAGTGTTCTGGTAATATATATATATATATATATTGTAACGGTCTGTATTTAGGGGTACCTGGATATTAGGAAATACATTGGCTTCGGCATGAGGGGAGGGGGAAAGCTGGTCTATCCCCAGGGGTTCACGTCTGTCTGTTCAGGAAGTCGATCTTTCCCCCAGTTGTACCGAAGTCTGTTCCCGTTCAGCCTGAAACAAAGAGACCTCAAAAGAAGATCAGTAGAACATCTGTTATAGGGATGCGCAGACCGTGCCAGGCGAATCCACCGTTGGGCGCCATTTGTTAATTAGGGGTACTTTGAAAATTGATAGTTAACGAAGTTTTGTTTTTATATATTATATTTTAATTTCCGTATATTTTTTCAAAATAGAATCGGGGAGACATATTTTACTTGTGGTTGATGAGTTGTAGCGAGCTTCTTATTGTGAGATGTTCTTGGAAACGGGACATCATATGCCTCGCTAGAAATATTATTTCTTCACAGCTCATAACGCGGTAGATATTTGCTGAGCGGGCATCCTCTTCTTTCTTTTCGTTCTAAGGAGCTGCCATATAAAATTGAATAAATGCACGGATAAGAACTTTACGGACGGACACACAGACATGAACACCCGGGGACAGACCAGCTTTCTCCTGACTCCTCACGCTGAAGCCTTCTCAATTCAAAATTCAATTAATCAATTCAATTTATTATTTAAATATTTTTTTTAATGTCTTTCCAGAAATTCGAGTGTTCTATCTTTGATGTACCATGGATTAAATATGTATCTACACGAAACACACTGTTTTATTTCAACTCAGAATCGGCTTTCAACACAACTACGTCATCTGTATTGTGTACATTTAGACTCGTCATGTTGAACATGTGATGACGCAGTTGCGTTGAAAGCCAGTTCTGGTCGGACATAAAACCATTATACCCACCAGTTGCAAGTGAAATTACATTGTTTTCTAACCAAAATATTAATGGTTCCAGGTTCGGGGCGATCATCCGATCTATTTGGAAGGCTAGGGTTTAAATGCGATCAGTGTGGTAAAACATATAAGTACAAAGAAGGTCTCTATACTCACCAAACATTCGAATGTGGTAAAGAGCCGTCCTTTCAGTGTCCTCACTGTCCTCATAAAGCCAAACAAAAAGGCAGCATGAAGAAACATATCATTTGCAAACATTCTGATTTATCTTTAATTTTTAAATAAACTTTTTATTTTTTCTAAACTTTATATTCGAATGCTCAGATATTTTTTCGAATCTGTTTTTATTTGGGTCGCTGAAACAAGTGTCTTATTTTTTTATTGTTGGAATAAATACTACATTCGCCTATTATTTTAAAATTATTGTAATTTTCCTTTTTTTTCACCATTTTGGGGTGAAAATATATAAAAACAAAAAAATTGGTGTGCTAGTTAACAGAATCCGCACTTTCGAAGAGAAACTTCTTTTGTTTTCTAGCATTATGACTTAAATTAATTTTTTTCTGAATTGAAAGGTACATCTCTAGAATGTATCGGTAAAAGGTGTAATTGAATTAGAAGAATTAATGTTTTTTTTAATTTAAGAAAGCAATATCTCAGATCAGGCAGTAACAGTGATTAGCCATAAGTCATAAGTGAGTGTGACTCAGTGCCTAAGAGTGTCACCACTAGGTGATTTGCCCTCTCTTGACATTTTCACATTGTCATTTTTTCTCCCATAGCACAGTTGCTTGTTGTATATATATATTCTTTATACAGTTTTAATATGTCTTTGTAAATAAAAAAATTTAAAAAAAGAAGCAACTTTACAGTTAGATAATGTGACTCATACCCGGGCTTTAACTTCTAGGTCTTACCACCAGAGCGCTCGTTCTTTGCTCTAGTGGACATGAGCCCGACTCTACTGTGGAGTCCTAAATTTTGTATACCCAGGTTTATTTACCTACTCTAGGGATCTTTAACGAGTAACTGACATCGCATAGACTCAGGATAATCGCTTAACCTCTCGTCCAAAGGACGGCGTGCTCTTATGTTTTTTCACCTCCCAGGCAATTTTATATTATCAAAGTATTTTTTTATGTATATTTACATATTTTCTATATTGTTCATTATCAGTTACAGTGTTTACAGAAGAATTTCTCTAAAAATGAACAGCTGACTATATTATCAGCTGACCCCATTTACTTCCGTTTCACGTTTGTCACGAACGAAATTACAAGCAAAGGTTTCATGAGGCACAGCGATTTAAAAGCTGTTCCACTTGTCTAGGTTTTCATATTTATACAAACTAGTCGCAAATGAATTACTTTATTTTGTAATCAAAATCTCAATTGGTTGCAGGTTCAGTTCCATCGTCCGGAAGGCTAGGTTTCGATTGTAGTCAGTGTGGTAAAGTATATAAATATAAAAGAAGTCTCTATACTCACGAAACATACGAGTGTGGTAAAGAACCTTCCTTTCAGTGTCCTCACTGTCCTCATAAGGCCAAGCTAAAAAACAGCATGAAGAAACATATAATTTGTAAACATTCTGATTTATCTTTAATTTTTAAATAAATTTATATATTTTTTTAATTGATTTTAAAATGTTTTGCTTATAATCTTATGCTGTGTTATTTTTCAAGTCTGAATAAGAACCTATAAGAATAGGTCGCAACAAAAAAAACCTATAAGAATAGGTCGCAACAAAAAATGTTATTGAAAAAAAATGTGTCACTGAATTACCGGCTGTGTACTTCCCCAGCAAGAATTAATAAATTGAGTTTGGTTTGTAGAAACACTTTCCAAATGTGTGGAGGGATGGAGGCATCATCCTTAATGTCTTAGACTGCCGCGGCGTGGCGTTATATTTGACCAACCTACTTCGCTGTCACCGTTGTTCCAAATGTATAATGGTTTTAATAGGTTCTTTCTTCTGTCAATGTTGCGTTTGTGGAAGAGGTTACTTGTACAGTCTATTCAACAATGGTCGGTCTAGAGAGATACCATTTCCTGCCCAATGTTGTGTTTGTTGGTCGTTTACACGTTCTAGTCAAACAATGGCCGGTGTAGAGAGGTACCATTTCCTGCCCAATGTTGTGTTTGTTGGTCGTTTACACGGTCTAGTCAAACAATGGCCGGTGTAGAGAGGCATCATTTCCTGCCTAATGTTGTATTTGTGGTGAGTTGTTTACATGGTCGTCATACAAAGGGCGGTGTAGACAGGTACCATTTCCTGCCCAATGTTGTGTTTGTTGGTCGTTTACACGTTCTAGTCAAACAATGGCCGGTGTAGAGAGGTACCATTTCCTGCCCAATGTTGTGTTTGTTGGTCGTTTACACGGTCTAGTCAAACAATGGCCGGTGTAGAGAGGCATCATTTCCTGCCTAATGTTGTATTTGTGGTGAGTTGTTTACATGGTCGTCATACAAAGGGCGGTGTAGACAGGTACCATTTCCTGCCCAATGTTGTGTTTGTTGGTCGTTTACACGGTCTAGTCAAACAATGGCCGGTGTAGAGAGGCATCATTTCCTGCCTAATGTTGTATTTGTGGTGAGTTGTTTACATGGTCGTCATACAAAGGGCGGTGTAGACAGGTACCATTTCCTGCCCAATGTTGTGTTTGTTGGCTGTTTACATAATCTAGTCATGGAATGGCCGGTGAAGAGACGTCTCATTCCCCACTCCCTGCACGTGACTGATCTGGGAATCCGGTGCTCACTACTCCTAGGGCGCACGACTCTTTGTCAAGAACTGATCAACCCCAGTCCGCAAGATCGCTCACTGTCGCTCTCCCAACTAGCCACAAAGATGAATTACATAACATTTTTTAATTTATTTCTTAATGCTTGCAGGTTCAGAATGTTTTTCGGATTCATTTGGAAGGTTAACTTTCAATTGTAACCAGTGTGGCAAAATATATAAATATAGAAGAGGTCTTCGTAGCCACAAATCATACGAATGTGGTAAGGAGCCTTCATTTCATTGCCCCCACTGTCCTCATAAGGCGTACCATAAAGGAAACTTGAAGCAGCATATCATTCGCAGACATTCTGGTGAATCCTTGAAAATCATTTATGTGCATTGAACACACTCTATTATTCTATAAAACGTAGTTGACGGGATTGTCTAATGATTGACTTTATGTGAAAACAATTTTTTATGCATCACGTCAAACAAAGAACACTTTGTATTGATATAATAAAGGCAGTATGAAGAAACTGTTTGTAAAAATTCTAGTCTACTTTTTGTTTTTGAATAAACGTTATTATAATATTTCTAAAGTTTAATTTATGGGATAATCGAATGATCTGTTATCTTTCAAAAAAAATACTGAATCTAACAAATGAGTTGTCAATCAGTAGGCCTATAGTGGTATTTTTTTCTCGGTGAGACCTGAGTCATCACCAAAATCAATCTTACCTGCCAAAATGTAGATCATCTCTACATCATGCGAAAGATCCGAGTAAGGAGAGTCTACACTGAACTAAATGTAAATTAAAATAGGAAAAAATATATATAGTGATAAAAGTCATACGTGATGAATAAATGTGAATTCTAAATAAAAATAATTTAAAATACATTTAAAACTCGTTTTCGTTCTTTGCCTGATTTCACTTCCGACGACTTCTGGAGGTAGTGTTCTTATGGATGATAAGAGTGCCGTACTCATACATCGATTGTGAGCCTCTCAGAAGGTACCTACCCGACATTATTGTTCATAATGTTATTGGGACATCATAGATAGCTTGAGGTAAGGAATAGAGAGAGTAAAGGATCTGGATCTCTGGGTGTGAGGGTAAGGGGATTAGCTCGTCAGCGTCGAGGAGGAAGTCGAATCTATCTCTGAGGGTGTTCTGTCGGGGGAAGGGAAGTACACGGTGGAGCGTTTAGGTCCTCCTTGATTCAAGAATTAATAAGATAGACATAGTTACAATAATTTGAATATATTAAGCAACACAACAAGAGTATATAAGGTAAGTTGGGAGATAGGGCTAAAGGACAAGATGGCGGCCGTCCCCCACCCCTCCCCAGCACAAATCATCGGCTTTTAGAGCGAACGACTCTTCAGCTAGAGTTCCCCCACTCGCTCCCTCAACTAGCGACAAACATTAACTTTATTTGTTTTAACTCATTTCTTTTAATGCTTACAGGTTCAAGAGGATCATCCGATTCATTTGGAAGGTTAGGTTTTGACTGTGACCAGTGTGGTAAAAGGTATAAATATAAAAGAGGTCTTCATACCCACAAAGCATTCGAGTGTGGTAAAGAGCCATCAGTCCTGTGTCCTCACTGTCCTCACAAGACCACATATAAAGGCAACATGAAGAAGCATATCGTTCTCAAACATTCTGATAAACTTTTTGGTTCTGTTGGGATAATGTAAAACTCCGTTTACATATTCTTATGGATCACAAAAAAAAAAAAAAAAGGTGAATTTTTCGGATTATTGTAGAATATATATTTTTTTTTAAATTGAAAAATTCACTTCGTTATTTGATTAGCATTGGTAAAATTACTGGGGTAATGGTTCTTGACTCCCCCGATCCTTCATTCTCTCTGTCTTTATTCCGTCTTCGGCCGCAAGTCCGTCGATGAATCATCTGCTATGTACTTCCCCAGAACGAACTAATCAATTACCTCTTCGCTCCCTTTCCCAAACCAGTCAACCGTTTGCACAAATATTCAACAGTTACATAGGGGCACCTAAATCCTCATACTAAATTTTGTGTCGATAAATTCATTGCATCGGTAGTTAATAGGGATTTTGAATTGAGCCCCCTCCTCTGAACCCTCCCCCCCTTCTTTTCAGTCGATATTGCTGAAATTTGACATTGTCCTCATTTTGTTTTGACTTTAAATATGAAATTTTATATCGATACATTCATTACATTGTTGGGGTTTTTGTGTTGAGCCTCCCTCAGTTGCCCCTTTCCTTTTGCCGATTCCTCTGAAAATTAATAAGTGTCGTCCTTCTGAGATATTGAATTCACATATGAATTTTGTATCGATACATCCATTCTATTGTCATCAATTGACATAATAATTAACAACTTCTAAGTTGAGGAACGCGGACATATTGTGGAAACTTGTAATAAATGAATAAAACAAACTTATTTTTTGAAATATTGTCTATTCCACTAAAGATATAGTATATCTTTAGTGGAATAGACAATATTTCAAATATTGAATAGACAATATTTCATATATAGAGAATAGACAATATTTCATATATCAAAATAGACAATATTTCATATATCTTTAGTGGAATAGACAATATTTCAAAAAATAAGTTTGTTTTATTCATTCATAATAATTAAGGTAATTATTAAACTCATTTTTCTTTTTTTTTCAATGGATACTTCTTAATTCAAGAACTGAGGGACTTAACGTTATTGAGATTACATAAATGTAAATAGGTATTATATGAGGTATGTTGCTTCTTTTGAACCAGTTATTAACAGGTTCGTGGTTACTATGCCAGAGAATTTCATGCAAGTGTACGCCAAGAACGGTGCGCTTGCTCACTGGCCTTTATTTATTTCCATTCACCACTTCCTTCTCTTCTTACTTCTATTCCGGGTGCACAGTGATCAACTAACTGTTCTGTTAATTATTGTACCATTAGATAATATTCTTACATATTTTTCTTATTAATTTTATTTATATTTACTGCATGTACAGATTATTTTGGAATTTTTTTCAAATACAATTATTTTTATACTTTTTAATTTTTCAATTTTTTTTTTTCCCCCTCTCTTATGTTTATGATTTGTTATAATAATAATAATTGGGTGAAGGGAATATTGTAGCAGCATACATATCCGTCGGTTGGTGAAACCGGCTCCTCTGAACACAATTTGAGGGGTACTTATCCTAAACTCTTATTACATTTTTTACAGAAATTGTAATTTATCGGTCAGAAATATATTATATAAAGTGTATTCTTTATTTGTTATTTTCACATATCATATTTTTGTATTTAGCTAATATGCCCGGTGATGAGGAGAAACAGTTATGAATATCTATCATGAAAATCTGACTTTTCCTGAGACAGACTAATTCGGAATGCATGTCACTTTTGTTCAATTGTTCAGTGGTGAAAATAATACCTAATGAACAAAAAAGTGTTTGATCTATATTGCACTATTCCTAATCCTAGCTTATGTCTTTAAACGCCATAAGTGACGTCTTAAGATTTCTTCATAGTTCTCTTTAAAAAACAAAGAACTTGATTAAAATTGTTGTATTTATTGTTGTTGTCGAATTCCTGAGGATGTGGCTCTCCAACCCCAAGGAAACCTCACTGAAGATCTCATAACGGAAAATTAATATACATAGAAAAAATGGGAATTTGGAAAAAAATTATTAACGACCAAAGTCACCTCGCCACTAGATTAATTATATTTTTATTATACACATTATGTACACACTTTTTTGTATTGTTTTCTACGATATTATTTCACATTGCCATTATTTCATTTATTTAGTAATATATTTTCTTTATTTTATTTGAATTTCTTCTTTTTATCTCATGTTGTTAAGATGTTGCTTCATATCCCTACTATTTTTCGAACTATATGTTTAATCCCATATATTTTCGTTAGATTTTTTCGTTATTACCTCCTTTCTCTGTTCGATTTATTTTGGGGTTGGAGACTCACAGCCTCAGGTAATCTCAGTATAAATATGCCAACCTTGGCAAGCTATTCAACTTTCTGATGATGGCGTTAGCTGAAACCGGTATGTATATTTTTTTGTTTAATTATACAATATACAGTAGAACCTCTATAAGTCGAACATCAAGGGAGACGCCAATAAATTCGAGTTATAGAGTTTTCGACTTACGGAGGATTTCGACGGGCGGATTTTGATTCGACTTGTAGAGGTTAAGATTCATTCTAACTAATTTTGAGTTAGAGAGGTGAAATAAATAAAAATTCAAGTTACAGAGGTAACAAACATATTTATATTTATTATAAATCAACATGATGTCGGAGGGGGATGTAGAGTGATGTACTGGCCAGCAGAGCCGGCCGCCCAAAAATACCCCGGAAGGCGTGGGGGGGATGTGGAGATGACTCCCTTGGCTTCACAGCTGGATAGAATAGACTGGAGACTGGTTTACTTCAACTGGCTTTGTCCTCTGCACTCTGCTTCTGTTTTTTCTTGCATATATGTCGAACCCCGAGCGAGCTGGGCAGGGCACACTAGTTGGACCAATGGTATCAAAAGTTCCAACTAGCGGCCCCTTAATCCAGAGCTGCTGAGGGAGTGGGAGCCGATCAGGGGTAGGGTCAGGCGTCAGCTGACCCCTGGCACCCTCTAGCACGGATTCCCAACCGCTCAACAGCCCCGGACAGCACCCGCGCTCGCCAGGGGCCTAAAAGGTTTGGGGATAGTGGCGTGATAGTAGTTCTACCTAGTAGCTTACAGGTGAACTACTATCACGGGCCAATCATGTTAAATTGGGGAAGTTTTTATACTGGTTCTCGGCACGTGCGAGAATGTCACGGGAAGAGAGTTGGTATCAAACATTATTTCAAAATATTCTTAAAATAAAAAATGCGTAGTATATGTAGGTATTAAAAAAAGTCAGTAATTTTTTTTGCTTTAGATACTTGGTAATCCTATTTATTGTATACTCATAAATAGTTTTCTAAGAAACAATGCTGTACATTGTCGGCAAATTCTTAAAGTCGGTAACTTCTTTTTCTTGGAGCTATAGAGGTAATAAGTTTCAAATGTAAAGGTTGTAAAATAAAACATTGCTATGTTCGAGATATAGAGGTCTAATTTATTTTTTCGAGTTATAGAGGGAAAATATGTACCTACCAAAATGGCTTGTAGGGACTCACTGATTATTTCGAGTAATAGAGGGTTGAGATTTCGAGTAATGGAGGTTTTGGGGCTTGAAGGGAAAGGAACAAAACTTTTTTTCCGAGTTTTGGAGGTTTTCGACTTATCGAGGTTCTACTGTAAATATTAAACAGGTCCTTTATTTTTCATTTGGTTGTCCATTATATTTGAATAACAAAATGAATATGATTTTTGTTTATTTCTAAAACGTTAATTGACCATTCTCAGTCCCGAATTATGTTTCTATTATATGTAACATTTCAAGATAATTTTTTCTATTACAATTTTTATGGGGGCCCGTAATATTCTCTTCACCCTAATATTACATACACATATGTATTTATAATATATATTTCGTATTGTATGAATTATGGGGGAAAAAATGCATATAACTAACCTGCGTTGAAATATTTAACTGTTTGGCCAAAAGACATAATATTATTTTGTGCATGTCCTTAGATCTCTATATTTATTATTTTTATGCAATAAATAAATATTTTTTTCAGGAGATTCTTTAGATTCAAAGAAGGAAAAATTTATGTGTGGTAACTGTAAGAAAATGTATAGTTCTCGCAGTGGTTTGTATACTCATCAAAAGTACGAGTGTAATAAAGAACCACAATTTTGTTGTCCACATTGCCACTATAGGACAAAACGAAAAGGAAGTCTGAAAAACCACATGTTCCTCAAACATATGGAATCTCAGTTTTCTAGTTACTGAATTCCAAGTTGTTTTTTTTTTTTTTCATTTTTTGCCTGTTTTCAATGTATTTTTTTATAATTTCTATAGCGAGGGGAGAGAGGCTAACTGACAGAAATATATTAATATCATTGGAAACACATAAAGGTTTATTTATATTTTTTTTATTTTTTTTGTAAGAATAATAAAATATATCGCTATTACTAATTTTTTTTTTCCTCAGCCAATCTTACGAATTAGTATTTCCCTGACAGTCACAGGCAAAGTTTGCTTCTCAAGTTGTATTGCTGAAATATATGTCTAATATATTTGTGAAGAAAAGCGTGGTATCACTCGATCACGGTGGTTTTGTGAATTCGTGGGTATACAGCTGTGGAGTTTTATTTTTCAATTTTACTGTGTTGTTGGGCGTTGGCCAGGAAACTCGCTATGTTGGTGCTCCAACTTCCCCTGCCTATACTTATGTCTGTTGCCAGTGTTGACCAATTTTATGTAATAATTAATAAAAGATGTTAAATAAAAATAAATTAATAATAATTTAATAAACAAATAAATGTACCACATTTCCCGTAGAAATTATAGCTGGTCTTCTACTAAATTTTGATTTCTACAGTAATTTCCGAAAAGGGTCATAAAAAATATCGAAAGTCAAGACGTGCAATTTTGAAGAAAGTGTACATATTCTAAAAAATTTCAATTAACAAACTTTTCATTTGGATTTCTTTTCTTCTAAATTTACTAAAGAGATGCCATATTGTAGGTTTCCAACACTAAAAATGATAATGTAATTACAATCGGGTTAAAATCGGTGTGATAAAGAGACAATTTTTTTTTTTTTTCTGCTTATTTATTTTATATAATTCCAGCTTTGAAATAATTTGAGAGAACAGTGAATTTATTTATTGTAGCCAGTCTAACAGATACAAATGAGAGAGACAGGATATGACGGAGTGTGGTGATGGGAGTTGAGATAAATGGAGACTGGTGGTAGGGGGTTTTCTCTTCTTAGCGCCCTACTGTAGCTGATATTTGTAAATATTGCCGCGCCTTGCTATCAGACGAAGCGAATTCTCCCGCTTACAAAGATCTCCTCAAAGATCTTCGAAACAATGTATTACTTAGTAAAATATTTTGAGGCCTCTAGAAACATTCAGGCATTTTAAATAGCCTATCAAATGCTCCATATCACCTTAAACTTAATTCCGTGAATTTGAATTGAACAATGTTCGCTCCATGCTGGAAATTCCTCATTGGAATGGCCGTTCATATGTCACATAGGGGGTATTATTTCTCTTATTTAATGCAGATCTACTAAAAAAAAATTATTTGTAAGTTAAAATTTATGTTTATAGCTCTTCCTGCAAAAATGTAAATAACTATTTCATTATGCTTGGGTTTTACGCATTTTTTAATTTAAATAATGATTTTAATGTATATATTTAATTTTGTTTCAGGATGCCGAGGATTCCCAGGTCTATTTTACTGTGATATTTGTCATTTGAAGTGTTACAAACATTACAAAAGTTTGTACAACCACAAAAGGTTTGAGTGTTGCAAACAGCCTCAATTTCAGTGTCCACACTGTCCCTACAAAGCTAAATTGAGGTGGAATTTAAAATCGCATATTATATCAAAACATTCACATGAATATCTTTCATGAAATCCGTTATGTTATAATATATTATGTATACAAGTTATTTTATTTAATATATGCATATATAATGCGAAATTGAGAAACAAAGAAAAGAAAAAAAAATCCTATACTTTGTTACTAAAAAAAGTAATTTTTTATTGTTGTTTAAATTGATGTTTTGTAAATTATTGTTGTATTATAAAATTTTATTCTTTGATAGTAAAAAAAAAATAGTATCTTAATATATATTATGTTATATATTTTTGTTATTGTTTGATTTATTTAAAAAATATATATATTTTGAAGAATTTAACATTTATTTTATTAAGGTATTCGCGTGTTGCCTTTATGGTGTTTATGATGTTGCTAAAAGTAAGTTTGTCTAAACCAGGTTTGTGAAATCTTTTACAATTATAGGACCGATAAAACCGGGCTTTTCGCAATTTAGTGCTATTCAGAAAGCTATTTAAAAAAAAAATCTAACCGAAAAGTTTTAGAAAAATTCAACTTCTAGTTTTATCTAAGAAATGTGAGCGTACATGTTTTACCTCATTCTCATAATAGATTTCACGGTCTCCAAAATATATTTATTTGTACTTACGAACTATAGGGGAAGTTTGTAATCGGTCTGAAATTCGATGCTGAGTTTTCAACGGAATTTTATGTTACCCGAACTCCTAATTCCAAAAAAGTCTGTGTGTCTGTGAGCATAATAATTACCAATAGAATGAATGTATCGACACGAAATTTTATATGTGCATCCAGAGCCCTTCAAGGACCTATTAATTTTCAGTCAAATTGGCTAAACGGAAAGAAGGGATTAGGGAGTAGGCTTAAAACAAAAACTGTAATAACTACATTACCGTTGTAATTGATATATCAACATGAAATTTCGTATGTAAATTTAAAGCCCTGCTATAGGAAGGGAGGATCGGAGGGGGGCTCAACTCAAATATCTCATTAACTACCGATGTAATGAAGGTTAGGTTAGGTTTTATGACTCATGCCCGGGCTTTAACTACGAGGTCATAGTGCCTACTACCAGAGCGCTCTTTCGTCTCTCTGGTGGACATGAGTCCGATTCTACTGTGGGAGTCCTAAATGTTGCCTATCCTAAATTGTTATTCTCCTAGGGTAGGGGCTCTTTAACGAATACCTGACATCGTACAGGCTCGGGACCATCGCTTAACGTCCTATCCGAAGGACGGCGTGCTTAAGTTTATTTTACCTCCCAGATAAAATAAACTAAGGGCCTCGGTCGGGTTTCGAAGCTACGTTCTTGTGCTCAGAAGGCAGGCACGCATACCACTGAGCTACCGACGCCCTCTCCCATGTAATGAATATATCAACATGAAGTTTTATATTTAAATTTAAAAACCCATAAGGACGACACATATTAATTTTCCGCGAAATCGGTTGAAGAGAAGGAGAGGATGAGAGAAGGAGGATTCGATTCAAATAACCTAATAACTGTTGATGTAATGAACATATCGACACAAAATTTAGTATGAGGAGTCAATTAAAACAAATGGCGAAGTAGTGTAAGATCGTAGGACGTATTGATTTAGTCTGCATATACTTAAAGTTTTTATATTTTTTACTATTTTATTTATTTGTTGTTTTATCACATTTAATGTCTAACAAATTGTATATATTTTCAGGAGGATTCGGTCCATTTAAATGTGAAGTCTGTGGTGTGAAAACGTACAAACACTATGCCAGTTTGTACAAACATCAAAGGTTTATATGTCGTAAAGAGCCTCAATTTCCATGCCCTCATTGTCATTATAAAGCAAAAATGCCTGATAATTTAAAAAATCATATTTATACTAAACATAGTTCATTAAATATATCTATCTAAGATATATTTTTTTATTATAAAAAAAATGTATTTTTGTGTTATACGGAGATAGACATTCTAAATGAAAGCGTTTGATTAGTCCAGTGGAAGTATGTGTCATGTTTTTTGTCAATTATTGTTTTCGTTGACTGTAATTGTACACTATCTGATAGTGTCTACAGAAAAAATATAGTTCCGAAGATGTAAATAATTTAAAATTAATGGGAAGATTTATAGTCGCAAATTTTAAAAAAACTTTTCTGAAAAATAAAAAAAACAGGGTAATGTGCCTTCTCTCCCTGGATCCTTTATTTATATTTATGTATTACAGAAGTTAATTAGCATTGTCAATTTATGAAGAATTTTCAAAAAGGGCATAATATAAATATATAATATATTCGAACATAATCTATTAAAAAAATCTCTGAAGAACAAATAATTTATGTTTTTCAGATTTACTTTGTGACTCCATTCTAGGAATAGATAATTAAAAATATACGAATTGTTCGTCAAACTTCACTATATTCTTACATACTCAACTAGTTAATCCGAATTAAGGCATTATCAAGAGTTGGTAAGTGACTTTATAATGCGTTAACACGGCGAAACTAGTCGAGTATGTAAGAATATAGTGAAGTTTGACAAACAATTTGTGTATTTTTAATTATCTATTCTCTGAAGAACATACTTAAAGCATGTTTTATCCTCAAAGTTTAAGGAAATAATTGTAGAATTTTTTGAATTATTTGAGACAAAGCGCTTTACAGTTTACAATATAAAAACGTCGTCTGACCTCTCACATATATTATTATTGAGTGATAGCTGGCTTTCAAGGTTGTCCTCATCATTTGACTCTCTGATAAAATATTTCTTTCTGAAATTAATGTGTTAAAAAAAAAATATATCAGACACGCTGCTGAGGACAACTTCGAAAGTCGGTTGGCACTTTACATTATAATAAAATTTATGAGGTCAGACTACGTTTCATTTCTCATTATATTAGCCGTTTTCATTTCTAATGTACAGAGTTGAGTGCCTCAATAAGATAGAGGATTTGTTAAAATCTCTCATTTGTTATTTATTGTTATTATTTAAATAATATAATCAAAAACACTTGAAAAGAGTTTCATTTTATTTAAATTACAACTTTTAAATTGGTTGAATTAATTGATTTTTAATGACGTGATACTGTCATTCTAAAAGCTCATTTGCACTGACCGAATGGCATTGCTACGATTGTTGATGGTTTATACTCGGTTCGCCGAGAAGTTGATTTGTTTCGCGCAAGTAAAATAGCAGATAAAATAAAAAATATATATATCCATTTTACATACAACAAATTAAATTATATTATTCTTTATTTTCAAGCCAACAGTAAAAAATGAAAATAAATTGTTAATTTTTCTAACATCTGAATTATTTAAAATATACACAATTGGTTCTGAGTCGTATTCTGGTCTATTGGTGAGATAATTGTGGAGAAATGTTTGCCTGGGGATACACAAAGTGGGACAATGGAACAAAAAGTGTATGAGGTCGTCCTTTTCGCCTGCAGACACTTTCTGGACAAAACTCATATCTAAACCCTCCAAGTAATATCCTAAAATTTCTATTGCTATTGTGGAGACGAATTTGAGCTAGCAGTCGGAGTTTTTCAATATGACCGTTTAATGAAAGATAGTTTTCTTGAGACTCTAAAGCACTGACCAATCGGTAGAGGGAATTGTATTTAGAATTTAATATGGTATTTATATCGAGACAGACCAGATGGCTGCTACCAAATCACCATGGAGAGGCCGGATTTCAGAAATAAAGGGACTGTCCAGAAGGTGATAGGATAACATCATATGTGTATTATTATGTATTCATATTCTCCATACACAGAACACCAAAGTAATTAAAGTAAATAAAGGGACTGTCCAGAAGGTGATAGGATAACATAAAATGTGTATTATTATGTATTCATATTCTCCATACACAGAACACCAAAGTAATTAAAGTAAATAAAGGATTTTAGCTCATGTTCCATCGACGCAAGTAAATAAAGGAATTTTAGCTCATGTTCCATCGACGCAAGTAAATAAAGGAATTTTAGCTCATGTTCCATCGACGCAAGTAAATAAAGGAATTTTAGCTCATGTTCCATCGACGCAAGTAAATAAAGGAATTTTAGCTCATGTTCCATCGACGCAAGTAAATAAAGGAATTTTAGCTCATGTTCCATCGACGCAAGTAAATAAAGGAATTTTAGCTCATGTTCCATCGACGCAAGTAAATAAAGGAATTTTAGCTCATGTTCCATCGACGCAAGTAAATAAAGGAATTTTAGCTCATGTTCCATCGACGCAAGTAAATAAAGGAATTTTAGCTCATGTTCCATCGACGCAAGTAAATAAAAACAAATTCTTAACTTTAGTCTAAACTACTGTTAAATTTTGTTTTATTTTAATATATTTTTTGTTGTATGCAGGTTGTGACTTACTAAAAGCCAAATTTAGTTGCGATGCTTGTCCTCGGAGCTACATGAACAAAGTATCGTTGTCAAGACACAAGAAATATGAATGTGGAAAAAGCCCACAGTTTCAGTGTCCTCGTTGTCCGTACAAGTCCTATCATAGGAGCCATCTCAGGGTACACATCGGAACGAACCATTTCAAGGATTTGTAGCCAATGTAAGTTTACATCCAACATAATATTTGTAGCCACCGTACGTTTACATCCAAAATAATATTCTTTTTTGGTAGTTTACCAATTAAGTATTGCGGTTTTCGGCGAGTCTCGCAAAATGATTTGTTCAGTGCCTCAGAACCACAAGTACATACATCCGTCTAGGCATTCTGAAACATATTGCCATTCCGAGGTCCATATCGCCTTCTATCAGGGTGCACTTTCGTCGCTTTGGTAAATTTGGAGTCTGACTCTACAATGGTAGTCCTGAATTTTGCCTACCCAGGTTAACTCATCTATGGTTGGAGTCTTTAAGGAATATGGACGGTATGCTTAAGGTTTTTACCTCTCAGAAAAAACAAATCCTAAGAGCCTCGGCCAGATTTCGAACTTGAGATCTTGAGCATAGTAGGCAGGTACGTTACCTCGACTGAAATTATATTCTTAAACAAAGAGTCTTTAAGGAACCCCCCTATTAAGAGAACTTAATAATAATATTTATTTATAATAGATTAATTGTATATTAACGCAACAATATACTACATAAAACATTATTCCTGTAGATTTGAGATCTACCTCAGGCTCAATAACTGATGAGATATTGTTCTTTGTACAAATTAATATAGTTTTTTTTTTTTTATAACGATGCTGTAATTTTTCGAAAGTAATCTGAATTTTTTTGCTAGAACCTTCATCTTTTTAAAGCGGTTATATTTCCCTAAATGTTGTAATATTTTTTCTCCAAAAACGTTGGGCTATTCACCTTTTAAAGTCAATGGGATTAATGTAAATTTATGACCCCAACAAATCTAAGGGTTGGAACTACCCTCCTCTCAAAATTTTTATTTAAGGATTTTTTTTTCATCAATAGGACCTTCTGAAATAAATCTAAAAAAATGTAGGGTCATTTTGCGCTAAGATAAACAATATGTTCATAAAAAATGCACATAAAACTTCATTTAGGTATAAAAATAAGTTTTCTCGAAGGATTTCTCTAAAAAGCATTTTCTTTCAAATTCAACTTCATTTCAAAGCGAGAACTTTTCGTAAAAATATTAAGACACTTAAAAGAAGAATCCTCCAAATGATTGCAGAGTTGTACGCACTTTATACTGAAGTAAAGATATCCAATCGGAATATGTTAGAAGAACGAGGAGGTTCCTGGATGTGGCTCCGGAGTAGAGCTGAGACGCAAGACGGTCTGAAGCAGGGGTACCCCGTCACAGACACTACCCTTTGTTGAGTCTGAACTTCGCAGCCAGGACTACTTCTTGATTCAATCAAACATGTAAAATTATGACTCCGATGTGAATCTTGAAAGAATCTGCATCCATAAAAACAATTGAACAATATACATCGTTCATTAGTCGCATAATGTTCAGATTACACTGATCCTGTTCAAAACGGAACCAGTATGTCAAAGAATATTATATATGTATATCTTATAAGAACATATTCACACTAAATTTGGAACTTGGTCAACTATATACTACATAAAACAGTATTTCTGTAGATTTGAGATCTATCTCAGGCTCAATAGCCTGACTGATGAGATATTGTCACAGCAGCGACTGATATCGAAATAGATCATACTACTTCTATCTTATTTGAACTGTTTTTTTTATCCTTGAAGGGTGCATTTAAACAACAGTGCAATGATGCAATGCGCTCCACATTGCAAAATGTACTGCAGGAAAAACGTATAACGGGAAGATGGTAAACCCATTGTGATCAACGTTACTCCTCTAGCGAATTGGTGGCGTCTATGGCAACGAAAGGGCTGATCAACTAGCCAGGTTCAGGAGCTGACATAGAACCCTTCTGCGGGATCTCCTAAGTGCACCGCAAGACGCCAATAGAAGTTGGCTGGCCAGAAAACACATCTACTTCTGGAGACGGGTCCCTAAGCAAAGACAATCAAAACTCTTTGTTGCGGAACCCTCAGAGAAAAGGAGCCGAGAGCTTCTGAACACGAGTAGAATGAACCTAAGAACTATGACAGTGCTGATCACAGGAAACTGTCATATGAACAATGTCATTTATTTTAATTATAAATTGTGAAATAATAATTGCATATTATATAATTTCGGTCATTTTCGAAACTATAAACAAGAATTTACTGAGTTACAGACAACTAGACATAGTACTATTGCAACTGGTATCAAATCATGGACATCCATTCTCCACCGTAGAATGTTAAATAATTTTAAACAGGATTATATGTTATGTTAGATTTGGAATAATAAAATTATGATAAATGTTTGTTAAACAATATATATTACTAATGTGTTTTTATGATTGGTTAAATATTTTTTTTAGGCTCTTTACGCGGACTTCAGTCCTTCGTCTGTCCTGGATGCTCAAGAAGTTACAAAAATAAATTCTCCCTCAACAGACATCAGACCTATGAATGTGGCAAAGATCCTCAATTTCCCTGTAGTTTTTGTCCTTATAAGGCCAAACAGAAAATAACATTGAAAAAACATGTTATTTTGAGACACAATGCCCCATGGAGCCTCGATGGTCTAATTAATTAGAAAATATACTACCTAACATGCTCTAATGTATAATGTTTAATATTATTTAAGTCTTTTAAATTGAATATTGTGACATATTATTTAATTGAAGGGTTTAAATCCTAAAAGGGTCTAAGTGCCGAAAATGAAATTTAAAATATAGATGGTTTTATGTACAAGTGCCAAATTTCCCTTGTTTTGTTGTAAAAAAAAAATAAAATAAAAAAAATAGTTAACTGGACAATAAAACAATAAATATTTTGGCAATTAAGACCTTTTTTCTTTTACACTCTTCTATTTTTTTGTTGTATAAAATTAAAATGAATGTAAATATTAAAAAATAAATTATTTAACATGAAAATTGCATTTATTATTTCTACTTTTTTGTTGTTATTGTGACACATACTCGGGATTTAAGTATGAGGTTGTATAGCCGACAACCAGAGCGCTCTGGTGGACATGAACCCGACTTTATGATGAGAGTTCTAAATTTTGGAGTCTTTAACGAGTTACTGACACCGTGCGGGCTCGGGATCTTTGCTTAAAGTGCCATCCGAAGGACGGCGTGCTACTAGATAGGATTTTAAACTTGAGTGCATTAGTATTTCTTATTTTTGATTTCACTCATATTACATTAATCTTGGCACCTCAAAATCCACAAATTCTTGGTAAGCAGATAGATTTAAACTCCTATTTATAGTTACAAATACTTTTTTTATATATTTTTTTTTGCTTGTATGACATTGTCTAAAAAATAATAAAAAAAATATGGACAAAATATTGTACCTATCTTATTGATTGATTCACGGTGAGCGCTCAAATAGGAAATATAAAGTTGGCAATCCTTCTTTTTTCTGATGCTTATAATATTTGGCCAACGTTTCGGAAACTATTTATTTTCTTCTTCAGGTCCTATATAAAACAACAAACAAATTAGTCATTATGGACAATGTTATAGGTACTTTATACTTAATAATAATGTTAAAAATAAATGGAAACAATTTTTATAAATAAACGAAAGAGAAAAAAAAAATTTTAAATAGAAATAAATAATAAAAAATAAATCATTTTTTTTTCGAAAGTATTAATACAATAATGTACCTATATATTGTGATATATCGGTTATTTTATTACTACTTTCGACATTTTTTTAAAATATATTTTTTATTATTTATTTATATTTAATTTTTTTTTTCTCTTTTTAACATTAATATTAAGTATCTAGTTATATCATTGTCCATAATGACTAATTTGTTTGTTGTATTCTGTAGGCCCTGAAGAAGGAAATAAATAGTTTCCGAAACGTTGGCCAAATATTGAGTTTTCATTTACACGACAGAACCTCGAATTTCTTCTACATTGGAAAGATACTGTCCACTCTATTACTTATAAATTACTCTAATCATTATAAAAAAAAAATATTACTCTTTAACTTCTGAGTTCGTACTACTGGCCACTCAGGTCTGACCGTTTTGTATTTTTCGGGTCTCTGCTTCGAAAGTACAATCAATTTCGAATGGAACAGACCTCACTTTCGAGTTTTTAGTTTTGCGTTACAAATCTGACGTTACTTTTTCTTTGTATCATAGAACCCTCATCCTATTTCAAAACAGATCCCTGTTTCTTCTTCTTCCCATTTTCTCCTCGTATTTCATTGTAACTAACATTAGGGTAATGTATGTTAAGGACTTATCTGCATCTCAGAGTCAACATTGTCTTTATTTCATTAAATGTATTTAATAAAGAGTGATTCTTAGATGTTCATATATCACGAGAATCACAGAAGAGTACGATTCAGGATGTTAAAATTAATTGAAAAATTCAAGACAGAATGAATATATCGATACGAAATTTTATATGTCCGTTCAGAACCCTATAAGGACGACATCTATAGATTTTCATCAAAAAGCAAAGGATTAGGCTTAAGACAAAAAATGTAATAACTGTCGTTGTAATGAATTGACACGAAATTTTATATGTGAATTCAAACCCTCTTAAGAAAGACACTTCTTAATTTGCAGCTAAATCGGCCGAAGGGGAAGGGGGGATCAGAGGGGGGCTAAATATTTTCGTCCCGAACGATCAATTGATTTTGGAGGGGGGAGCAAAACTTAAATGATTTATGTGTGCTGGGGAAGTACATTATCGGTGATCCATCGACAGATTTTTGGGAGGGGGGGGGGGGGGGGCATTTATGAAATTTTATATGTGAGTTTAGAGCCCCCATTAGGACGACACCTATTGATTTTCAGACAAATCGCCCAAAGGAAATTGGGGATTAACTTAAAAATATAGTATGAAGATTCAGAAGTCTCTGAGTAAGACACCTATTGATTTTCAGCCAAATCAGTAAATTAGTTTTAGAGGGAGAGCGAAAACAATTGATTAATTTGGGCTGGGGATGTACATTATCGGTGATTCACCGACATTCTTATTTTCTAAATTATAAAACGGATAAGAGAATAGTTCATTACAACAGTGTAGTTCTAAATTTATTTCAAAGTAGCCCTTTTTTTGTATTTATTTTGGTGAAATCTGTTTCTCATAGAAATAAAATACATTGGCTTCTCACTGTATTATTTTTGACCAGAATCGGTTATCGACTCAACAGCATCATCATCAGTGGTACATCTAAGATAAAATAAATATAATACACAAATAATGAAAAGTATAAATCTTAAAGCATCAGGGTGCAGAGTAACAAAATAAAAAAATAAAAACCTATCCCACCCATACAGCACAGCGGTTAAAGGACAACATAGCTCAAAGGGGTGGGGATAGGTAGGTTCACTCACTGTACATACAAGATGAAGAGTTTATTGTAACAGTCGCATTTACAGAGATACAATTATACAATAAGGTTCCTTAACCATTACCCTTATACACTAAATACAAATAAAAAATAATCAGTTATATTGAAAACAATGCTACTGCTTAAGAGTAAATTTTAAAAAACTCTTAAAGAAAAAAGAAGAAAAAAAAAAAAAAAACAATTATAAAGTAACTGAAATGAATATAATCGTGAACGGATATTTTTGTGTTTCCCTCCCTGAGTTTTCCCTATTTTCTTTACCAAAACGTTTTGATTTGTTCACTTAAGTTAAAAGTTTATACTGAAATTTATTATGTAGTCCATTAGGAGCTCAACATTTAGGTCTTCATGGATTTGGAGGATGGAGGTGTCCCTCGAGTAGCTACCAACCAATCTAAGGCCACTTTAAGAGTTCTCGAATTGGTCTACATGCAAAAACATTTATTCAAATATACACAATAACTAGAAAACAAATCTCTACATAATGATATCAATTGTTTTATAGTTATTGTGTACATTTTAATGAATGTTTTTATATGTAGAATGACTGAACCTAGCTATCCCCACCCCTTTGAGCTATACCAGTTGTCCTTTAACCGCTCTGCTGTGTGGACGGAGTAAGTTTTTATTTTTTATTTTCTTACTCTGAACATTGATGCTTTAAGATTTATACTTTTCATTATTTGTATATTATATTTAATCTATCACAGATGAACCACTGATGATGACGCTGTTGCGTCGAAAACCTGTTCTGGTCAAAAATAAAACAGTGGGAAAAGAACGTATTTTATTTTTATGAGAAATCTCAACCCACATCTGACTATCACATATGAAATCTGTTTCTCTTTAAGTTGGGTATTTTTTGAGGGTTATAAGAATATACCTTGAAGGTATTCTCCATTAAAATGGTGGCTTAGTCGTGCCTCATGCTTTCATAAATATTTGTTTTCCGACATCTACATTGTTATAGATTCTGTGATTCTCAAGATATCGTATTGTAAATAGGTATGCGTATCGATACGAGATAAATCACTTATATTAATTGTTTTTTTAAAATAATATTTATTGTATCGATATTTTTTTTATACAACCAATATTTGTTTTCAATATGAAACTATTTAAAACGACTGCACCCTCCTTTACTAAAATTGCCTCCCAGTTTCCAGCTGTTTTAACTCCTTAAAGACAACATTTTGTAATTCGATGTCGATAGAAAGGCAGTTCTTCGTGTATATAGTTGGGTATTTCACATTACCTAGTTTTCCACTTAAACTTCCTCACCACCTAATCAGTACCATTGACAATTTTTCATAATAATAATTTCACATTTATTTACCTAATATGTATGCAAATTCTAAATTATTTTTCAGCCTTGACTTATTATTATTATTAATTTTATCTATGAAAGATTACATTCTAAAAATAAATAATACATTATATCACTTTTGGGTTGTGTTAAGATATTCTCAATTTATACTTAATAATATATATTTTCCACAGTATTATTATTCTCCCAATTTATTTGCTGGTCTTTATTGTAAACTATTTTTTCATTATATTGTCCATAATCTAGTCTAGATTAAGAGTTTGAACACAGAGTTTGACTCGTAAAATATGTTCTGGATGATGGTCTGATGACCAACTGTACTCCTAAAGGGAGTTTTGTACTCTTTTAAAAACCGTACTCCAAAAATACTCCTTTGCAGTCTTTTGTACTCCTTTTTCGTGCCCCGAACTCCAAAAATACTCCTTTGCAGTCTTTTGTACTCCTTTGTGCTCCATTAATAAATATAAAAACTGGAGCAGTGAAAAATCACAATTATCTGCAAAAACACTAGCTGCAGTTTAACGGTAAAGTTCAACATGCGGGACGTAAGTTGTTCTGACATAAGTGCGCTCTCAGGAGAAAATTCAGAACTATCGAAAAAAAAAAATGCATTCAAAAGGAAAATATGATTTCAACAATCATTAGGTATATAAAATAATTAAATTTCTATTAATTTTAATATATATATTTTTTAAATATATAGCCGAATGGTTGCGACTATGTTTTTTTTCACACCCCTAAGCACCATATCCAATGAAATTCCATCTGTACTCCTTTTGTAAAAAAAATATTTGTTCACCATAGTAAATATAACTTTACAATCAATAATAGGAAAAAATGTTTACAATAAATGATCTTCCTAAAACGTTTATATGACAAGTTATAAAAACCAAAAAATAAATTAGGAGACGAATAAAACTGTGGAAAATATTTGCTATTATAAAAAATTATAGTATATAAAATCTATAACTTTTCTTTCTGAAATCGCGTTATATTTTTTTTGATTCAAGATATTTATATTTCATTCTTCTATATTATTCTTTTCGATACGCATCCTTAATTGTAATACTTTTGACTAAATATTAAATATCTATAATTTCAAAACGCAGTAAGTTAATTTTTGACAACAATGAGTATAATATATATAATACAATATGATATCAAATATAATATTCTGTACCGAGGAATCTGCATTTATTATTTTCTTTTCAAAATTCAATCTTCAAGATGTGTAAAAAATTGAATATTGTGAATCAAAACGCAATGTCAACTGTCTTTTAATGTTTTAGGTAGTTTTCTTGGATTCTTCATTCTTGGATTCTTAAATGTAGAATATTCCTAGTTCTGATGTATTTTGGTGATTGTGAAAAATATAATTTTGTTGCATACTGCGTTTTAAAATTTAACTCTTATTGTTTCAAGATCTGTTTTTTGTACATTCGGTCTTGACAGTTAAAGAAATATGTTAGGTGTTAAAATCCATCATTTGATGCTTTGTTACTTTACAAAAATTATAAAACAATGAATTTGATTGGATAGTATTGATTGAACTTAACCTGTTCCGGTAACTGCCAAGTCCCAACTTACTAAAAACCCAGGCTATAGTTATGTTCATTGTTGTTTTGTGTTGTTGTGTGTGTGTTGTCAGGACTGTTGACCGATCCTGAAGAGGCCAGACGATGCATGACTCCATTTGTTGTCACCAAATTTGGCAAACCTCCTCAGTTTTGGTGTCCTTACTGCTCCTTCAAATCACACGATAGACGTATCGTTAAAAGACATCTTCTAAACAAACATGGAAAACAGAACACTCATGTATAAATTCTTATTACAAATAAACGTTTTTGGTTTCAAGATCATGTGTTTTTATTTGAACATATTAACCCTTCTTATGATAGGTATTTTTTATAGCCCCTGATTATGACACCGATTATTTTTCAGAGGAAGAGCGAAAACTTACGTTGATTATTCGAGCTGGGGAAATTGACTTTTATAACTTTTTGTGAACATTGAAACAGTACACTATGGTTAGATAGTCATACCCCTTGCTATCTAGACACCTTTCATCCTTATGATTCCTACACTTTAAAGCCAGAAATAAATTTTTTTTAAACACAAAATCGCAGAGGTGTGTTGACAAAAAATTTCTTGTTCCAACAACACTCAAATGGGGTTTGATTAAGGGAAAACGTTAAAGGACCCTGTGTTGGTGTGTGAAGATGTACAGTGGGCGAACCGGCAGGAAATAATGATAGGACACTGTGCCTGGACTGGGACAAAATAGGGTGCTCGGGTACCCTTAGTACATATTTGTATTGAATTTCTAACTTAAGACTAAATATTTCGAAATGAGCCTCCAGGAATGCTCATATTTAATCAAAATGCCCTTATTGGTGCGGAAAAAAAAGTGAATTTAACATCATTTTTTTTTACACATAACAAATGCAACAGTTGCTAACCATTTTAAATGTATACAATTATTATATTACGACGTTAATATTAAACTTCATTTTCTACTGACTGGGTTACCAAGTAAGTAGTCAATTATAGAAATTTGAAAGCCCGAATTTATGCAATCATCCGATTTAGGGTTATTTCCTTCGTCATTCATTTTATCAAAGTCGCCTAGAAAATAAGAATACTTATGAAACTGTGACGAAAAAGCAAACGGATATCGTTTCAATTATTGTCAACAACTTTTAAGTAAAAAATGAGTCGTAAAGAAATGTAATACATATTTCCAAAATTATTCCAGATTTTTCAATTGTGATTATATTGTAATTTCATGACTATCGTATTGCCAAAAAATTGATTTTATCAAAAATGAATTATAAATGATTAAATCTTCGATTTGAAGACATATTCGTATTTGACATAACACATAAATACACGTGATAGTATCACGTTGCATCCTTTTTACAAAAAAATGAATTTGAATAAATAAAATATGGTAAATAAAACAGCACTTCATTGTCCTTACCCTCTCTCAAATTTATTTATTTTCTATATATCGGTTGACGTTTCATGCATTTGAGCAATTTCAATACAATTTTTTCAGTGTCTAAATACTTATTATTATTATATGACGTTCATATTAATACTATTTTGGGATATTTTCTCTTATTAACATTTTTAGAAGGGCTAGTACAGTGTTCTGATCATTGCCCAAAAAATTGAATAAAATGTTAATATTATTGCCTTACCAGTTTCCAGAGCTCGCCGCTCCATGCAATGCAAACTCCTCCATTAGTTTCTGTTGTCTCTCTTTGGCCCTCCTTCGTCGCTCCCAACGTTCTCTCTCTTCTCGTTCTCGTCTTTCTTCTTCACCTTCTTCAGGGTGACGTGGCCACAATTTTTCACGAGTAATAATAACGCTCTCTCTATATAAATCACAAATGAATTAGTAAGAAAAAAAAACAATAAATCTATTAGAATATTACAGAAATACTAATCCTAAGAAAGAAAAATATTTTAAACGTAGTTCCGAGAAAAAATGGTTTATAATCAATTTCAAATTCCGTGGGGAATTCATTATAAAAACCGTACTGCTTGACTTGTTAAACATTTTAAAAATGTAAAAAAATTAGGAAAAATGAGATTATGAATATATAGATTCAGATATAGATATAGAGATTATATTCAATTTTTTTTTAAAATATTAAGTGTCATTTTATGTTGCATTGATGAACTTATCTATAATCTGTCTACTATTGACTCTGCAACATAAAATGCGAAACCTTATTTTATATATTTATTATTTTAAAGTATTTTTTTTTTGGCGTCATGTTCCATGCATATTAGCCATGTCACTGTGGTATCTAATTATTTTATTATTTACGACATCCATGACCCCGGGAGGGAGTTATATCTATGAAATAAAACTCACTACCGGATGGGATTCGAACCCGCAAATCATAGTGAGACCATGCGACCAGAGCCCTACGCTCTAGCCCGGCCACCATGGCTCCCAGGCTTTTTAAAGTAGTTATACAATAATAATTTAATTTTCATGATAACATTTATGGCTCAAATGTATCCTCCATGTGATCATAAAAAAAATATATTTTAGGGTTAGATTAGGTTAGGTTTTATGACTCATGCCCGGGCTTTAACAACGAGGTCATATCGCCTACTACCAGAGCGCTCTTTCGTCACTCTGGTGGACATGAGCCCGACTCTACTGTGGGAGTCCTAAATTTTGCCTACCCTAAATTTTTATTCATCTAGGGTAGGGATCTTTAACGAGTACCTGACATCGTACAGGCTCGGGACCATGGCTTAACGTCCCATCCGAAGGACGGCGTGCTTAAGTTTATTTTACCTCCCAGATAAAATAAACTAAGGGCCTCGAACCCACGACCTTAAATATATTTTATATTAATTTCATTGCAGCATTTTTCTTGATTTTGGGATAATTTTTTTAAAACTTTTACATACATTAATTTCAGTCATAAATTTTATTATGAAGACGAAAATATAATTGTAATATTGGATATTATGACTGACGTATAAGTATTTAGACACTGAAAAAAAAAATTGAAGTTACTGCTGACCTTGAGACCTCAAGTCAAAAACACATTTCCTTCACCTTAGAAATAAATATTGTTATGTTTGTGAACACAAACACAAACACACAAGATTGTTTACACATAACTGTACTCATATGTATACATTTTTCCCCTGATTTATCTTTCTTTCGAATTATGTACCTAATTAATTGAAACTAATAACCTTTCTTTTTGAACTTCTTTTAGGTTTAACTTACTTCTGTCAATTTTGTCCAAGAAGGTACAAAAACAAGATATCTTTGAACAGACACCAAAAATACGAATGTGGAAAAAGTGCACAGTTCCAGTGTCCTCATTGTTCGTACAGAGCTAAACACAAATCCAGTGTCAAAAGTCATATTATATTGAAACATGTGAATGAAGTTAATTCCAAAAAAAGAATTGAAGCTGTGTAAATTATTGTTATAATCTTTTTTGAACAAAATAGAAAAATTGGGTATCTACTTAATATACTGTGGATTGTATCAAAAAGCTGACGTATAGAGAAATGTATTTCTGTACATATATTCGAAAAAAGAAAAAGTTTTATTATTGATGTGGCTTCTCACAGCGATAACAAACCAAACCTAGTGATTCAAAATATATAGGTACATACAAAGTGTTTTTTATTTATTTTGCCTTTCATTCATACCTTTGAAACAAATAGAAGAATATATATTTTAATCCGCAAAAAACAGTGATCGATTGCGATCGACCGGTTCAATTTCAGTTGCTCACGGAAAGATTTTTTTTCAATATTCCAAGTCAATGATGGTTGGAAATCGAGAGGGGCAGATGTCGACAACCCGTTGCTCGCGTCCATAATTATAGTCGTTTTCGGGACAGTAAGTAGGCTCCTATTAAACACAGGGACACGAATTAGAATACACAGAGACGAATGTAGATAAGCCTAAGGCTCCTTCACGCACAGAAGCATTATTAAAACTATATACCTAGTATTTTTAGTTGGATATTGTCAGGAATGAAACCAATTGTATGATCCATCTCCACCCGTTCGTCCTAATTTGCCGTTTTTTCTTAAATATTTTTGATAATTGGTAGATCTTTAAGAGATGGATGATTTTAATAGTAGCTTCCACGGTCTTCAGGGTTGGTCTACAAAATAATTTAACAACAAATGTTTATGCAATGTCTTAAAAATTAAGTTGGTAGACTTTTTATATTGTATACGATTATGTCAAGATACAGAATAACTCCTTGTTTGTCATCACGAAAATTCGGTTTGATGTTACTAGATTTTCTCGAGCTGCTGCTTTTCGTACGAATTAATGAGAAAGCGACATCAACTGACCCAGCCATTTCCAAGTCAAATTGGATAAGACACAATTTATGTACGGAAATATAGCAGAAAAAATGTCGTCTATTTTAACACAGTCATCTTTTTGAGAAATACGACTTTTTTAAATTATAATATTTGTAATAAAAAATTGCAACTTTAATATGTAATAAAATATTCATTAATGGAACATTTTTCAAGCGGATTCGTAGAAGTAGAGTGGATTTCTTCATCCTGAACCGGAAAAGAAGGAAAATTAGCATATGTTGAGGTACCATGTTCCTCTCTCTGGACATAACATATTATCCTACCTACATGTCCAGGGAGGGGATATGCGAGGGTGCCTAAAAATCTGCTCCTCATGCATGCTCTTCCTCCACTTCCGGTCCAGGACGAAGAAATCCTCCCTACTCATAGAATTAATCTATTCCTCGATGGGCAGTATTAGAAAAATTAGTGTAAAAAATTGAATTTTTTATCTCATTCATGTTCCTCCCCTTTTCAATGTTTATTTGTTAGGAAATTTAAGGGAAAAAAATAGATATAATAAATTATGGTATAAAAAAGCTTCTTTACTTACTCTATTTTCTCTGGCGCTACGGTCCTTGCAGACCCTGGGCGTCTGCAATGATCTTCCGCCATTCTTCTCTATCCTTGGTCTGCCGTGTCCACCTTCTTCTCTGTCCCTTTAGTATCCTCCTCGGAAATTTGTCTGGCTTCATCCCCTATAAATATCCAGCCGTCGCAGCTGCTCCTTCTTCATCAGGTCATCCATCAGGGCTCTTGGACTGGTCCCTCAGCTCTTCTCCTAGTCAGGTCCCAGGTTTCACTCGCATTTCAGATGATCAGTCTTAGGACTGTTCTTTAAATGGTTATTTCATTATAAAAAAGCATCAACTGTATTCAGTTGGTTCATAATTGGTACTGGTCGGATAGTTATAAAAGAAAAAAGAAAAAAACATGTTTTCAGGATGCATTTGAGAGTGACTTCATTATTAATTTATATATATAAAAAGCTAACAGTTCCATACTGTAATTATGTTTCAAATTTTGATCAGTTGTCGTTTCGTATATAAATAATATTTTTGACTTATGAGTCAACTTAAATTTGGTAATATCATTTTGATTCTCGGTTTTCATTAACATTCTCCATTTTTTGATTCGTAAAATATTATTTTTTAGACTTTTTAAGAGTGCTTCAGTCGTTCGTCTGTCCTGGATGCTCCCGAAGTTACAAAAATAAAGTCTCCCTCAACAGACATCAGACCTATGAATGTGGCAAAGATCCTCAGTTTTCTTGTTCTTTTTGTCCTTATAAGGCCAAACAGAAAATTTCGTTGAAGAAGCATGTCATGTTGAAACATAATACAACATGGCAGCTTAATCAAAACTAAATTATTTTTGCAAATGAAAACCCTTGTGTTTAATATTAATTATTGTATTAACTTTTACTTTTTATTAAATGTGAAACTTATTGTTGAATGTGTTATTTATTTTCAAAACTAATGTTTAAGATTTTTTGGTTAATTATCTTGCGGTATTCACAATTTTATTTTATGAATAAATCCTTTTTGTTTGAGTTTTAATGGAAGTGTAAAAATGAAGAATGTATAGAATCAGTTCGTAAAGCGTTCAGAGCTATTCTAGTCACAAGTATTAACATTATTATGACCAAATTTTCATGACCTCAAGTCGAAACTGGGCTAAGATTGGTAAACAAAATGTATTTATTTTAAATTTATAAAGTGACAATGTGGAGGCAGTTTAGGTAAACTTCCTGTTCACAATTTTGAGATTACTCATATACCTATGTTCATATCGTGCTTATAAGGATGCTACATATGAAAATTCGATACACTGTTGAAGAGCTAGCACTCATTTAACGACCCCCCCCCTCCCTACGACCCACGTACCCGATCTTGACTTTGAGAGGCCTTGCAAATTTTCTGAATTTCCAATCGTTTTCTCGTGAAGCTCCAAAAAAAAAAACATACACACATACTGACCAATTATGTCAGAAATTCGTAAATATTAAATTGAATAAAAATATGTAATGTCATTTGTTTACATCAAATGATGTTTTGTTTCAAACGAAAATGCATAATATAGGTATATATTATATTGTGACGGTTTTAACGACCTGTCACATGATAGAAACCCAGAAGAGAGGTCAAGTTGATAAAATAACACCAATAATTAAAATTAACTATATAATTTAAATTTGTACATTTAGGCGGGAAGGAGAGAATATGCTACACGTATTTGTATTATTATTAATATTGTATAGATAAAAAAACAAATATTAGAGAAAAATTTACAAATTAAAAATAAACAATAATTAAATATTGGCATTAATAATAGGCATAAAAAATAAATGTATCCACGTTGTATGAGATTTGTGAGAGATGAAGAACATGCGAAGAAAATGGACGGACAGTAGGGATGGGTATCGACCAACCAAACATCGATTAATGACAGATTATTATTTTTTCAAATAAAACCAATTAATCGAACACACAAACAAAAGTTAATACAATCAGTCAATCACAACTCACAAATGATTAGAAATTAGAATTAGAACTATTAGAAGGTTACTTTTTTCTTATCACCAGTTCACCACAGAGGCACTGTGTTGTATCGATAGTCAATACGATAGTCTCCTCCCACTCTCGGACAATGGGCGAAAGCACATGTAGAGAGATCATGAATGGACGATTTAATTTTGAGGATTCATCCCACCAGGAAACCATCCCACCGATAAGTAGAACTTTTATACTTTCCTTATAATTAAAATAGTAATTTAAAAAATAAACCTAAAATGCCTTAAATCTAGTATCACTTGTTGAAACCTTAAATTTTCATAATGATGTGTCCTATCTCGCAACTTGGAACTAGTTGATGATTTTTATTATGAGTAGCTTGTTTAAAATAAAAAAATTTGTATTGAATTTTGTTAATATGATATTAGAATACATTGGTGTTAAATTTCTTTAATATGTGTTTTTTTCATGAATCGCTACTTTCCAATTTTTTATGTAATGTATGTTTTCACAAGGAAAACCAGGTAAGAAGGGAAACTGTATCTTATGTTCACCCGCCCATTAAGAGAACCAACGAACTAATTAAAATAAATTAACCCTGAGATAAGAGATTCATTATAGAGTTGCATTATTTATTTGGGAATACATTTTGTAGAGAACCGCTTTCACAATATATGTATATATATATATATATAAATTTAG
The DNA here is from genome assembly GCA_963662175.1 of Aradus depressus. Classification (NCBI taxonomy): domain Eukaryota; kingdom Metazoa; phylum Arthropoda; class Insecta; order Hemiptera; family Aradidae; genus Aradus; species Aradus depressus. The sequence goes on from OY759220.1 coordinate 39,029,828, forward strand.
TTATGTAGTTTAAGATGGGTCGTTAAGCGATGGTCCCGAGCCTGTATGATGTCAGGTACTCGTTAAAGACACCTATCTTAGGTGAATACAAATTTAGGGTTGGCAAAATTTAGGACTCCTATAGTTGAGTCGGACTCATGTCCACCAGAGTGACGAAAGAGCTCTCTGGTAGTAGGCGATATGACCTCGTAGTTAAAGCCCGGGCTTGAGTCATAATAACTAACTATATACAAATGTTGCCTACCGAGGTTTATTCACCTGAGGTAGGGGTCATTAATGAGTATCTGACATTGCACACGCTCGGGACCATTGCTTAACACGTCCCATCCGAAGGGCAACTTGAGTCCTTCGGATGGGACGTTGAGCGATAATTTCGAGCCTGTGCGATGTCACTCGTAGTAGGTGCCCTGACATGAGTCACAATAACGTAACTATATATAAATTTATATATTGGAGACAATTTATTATTATTATTTTTACTAATAGATAGCTATGTTTTTTTTTTCTTTTACAGATTCTGTATGGGAGAAAGTAAAAAGCATAGCAAGAAATGGGGAGGGCTATTGTTGCCCAACCTGTCACAAAATATATCAATACCAGAACGGGATCTATCGACATCTCAAGTTCGAATGTGGTATAGCGCCTCAGTTCCACTGTCCTCAGTGTCCTTACAAAGCTAAACACAAGTCCTCTATGAAGTGTCATGTCTTCTCTAAACATTGTACTGGGAGTTTTACATGAATCTTATCCAATTGTTGATCTCACAGTCACCATTACTGAATTGTATTTCTATTTCTAATTATATATTTTTATATATATGGTTGAAAATATTTTTTTATGCACATTTCTTGTCCTCGGACTTTGATGTTATTTTGTGAGAAAATGGCTCTTCGCTCGAAGACGAAAAAAATACCGGCGTGTTACGGCTTGAAAATAAAATGTTTTTAGAGTTGTTCATAGCAAATTACATCTTTTTCTGACGACAAAAAAAAATATTAAAAATTGAAAAACTCACGAATGTTACTGTCCCCAGGCTATTTGCAAACATTTTGAAAATCGGCAAAAAAAATTTTATCAACTTTGTAACTGGGTGTAACTTATTCAAAAAACTCTAAAGTTCATTGAAATCGGCAATTTAGACTTAAATTACGCGTTCAAAAAAGTGTACAAAATTTTAAAGCGATGTCTCCCAAAATCCTCACGACTGTTACTTCACGAATGTGACCGCTGGTTCAAGGACATACTTCAAGTGAAAGAATGGGGATTGAACAGGGCAGGTGCGGCACATGTCTAGTTTTGCACTCCCCTTTGTTTAGTCAGTCGGCCACGAGACGTCGGTGTGGATGGTTGCTGACTCCAAAATCATGGTAAGTATTTTTATTCACTCTCACGAATGTTACCAATAAAACAATATTTTCTTTATTTAAAAAATTATTTATTCTGATTTAAATGCTGGACAACTTTGGCTGCAAAGTTTACTTTCAACAACTCTTTTTGGTTTTGGTCTAGAAAATTGTAATAGACATTTATTTTAAAAATTAGTTAAAATCTCACGACTGTTACTGCTCTGTTACTGTTACTAAACTTATGGTGACATTCGTGAGAGGGTTCGAAAGATTCTTGTATTTTTACATTATGACAGTTGAAGAATCTTTGGAAAAGCTCTTTGCTACATTTAATAGAGATCTTATTAATTTAAAAAAACATATTTTCAATATTAAAGTACAAAATGGAGCTTATAATAAGTGTATTCAGAATCTTTCGGAAAAATCAACATTAATCCACATTGATTTTTCGGAAAATTTTAACTGCAAATTGTCAAGCGAAATCCAGGCCTACCACTTCGGAGCATCAAGACTTCAAGTCACCCTACATACAATTTTTATTAACCAATGTTTAAAATATTGTCACCAGATGGATGACTTACAAAAAAAAAGGCATAAAGCCATTGAATATTTTGTTATTTTATACTTATATTTTAATAAATTAATGTTCAGTTAATTGTTTGCTTCTTATTACGACACCCATGTTTAATAAGCTAGTTCGCCACATTTCTGCAATCCACTTTTGAGATTTCTGCTGCAACTCACGAGCGTTACCACGAATGTTACCATGTCCCCCACTATAAAATCATTTTGTAAATTCATTGCTTTTTCGGATTATCAATGTAATAATTTTATATCACTCCGCCAAACTACATAATGTTTTTTAAGTATTTGTGTAGTAATTTCAAAACGGGATAGTGGTTGAAAAAATAAAAATTTGTGTTTTTAAAATTTTTTTTTAGTAACATTCGTGATTTTTGTTTACTTTTTAATTATTTTCAATGAGCTTAAAAGCAGAAAAGTAGAGCCAGCTAGATAAAACTTGGTACAAAAAGTATGTTGGCCAATGAAGAAATTTTAATTCTTGCTATAGAATCGAAAAATTATTTTTTATAATATGGTAACATTCGTGAGTAGTGGGACTCATTTTTTGGCAATAAAATTTTTTTTTTAAACCGTTAAACCTCAAACTCATGAACCACCAACCTGTCAGTATTCAGGGATAATGAGGCAATGCTAAATGGCAAGAATTAACCGTATCCAAGAAACTTTAGGATTTCCAAAATGAGCAACTTGAAATCACTCACTTTTCCAAAAAAAAATATTTTCACCCATATATATATATATATATATAAATATATATATTGGAGACAATTTATTATTATTATTTTTACTAATAGATAGCTGTTTTTTTTTTTTTTTTTTTCTTTTACAGATTCTGTATGGGACAAAGTAAAAAGCATAGCAAGAAATGGGGAGGGTTACTGTTGCCCAACCTGTCAGAAAATATATCGATACCAGAACGGGATCTATCGACATCTCAAGTTCGAATGTGGTATAGCGCCTCAGTTCCACTGTCCTCAGTGTCCTTACAAATCAAAACAGAAGTCCTCTATGAAGTGTCATGTCTTCTCTAAACATTGTACTGGGAGTTTTACATGAATCTTATCCAATTGTTGATCTCATTGTCACCATTACTTAATTGTATTTCTATTTCTATGAATTTATTTTATTCAAAAATATAGGTTGTCAACAAAAAATAATCTTCGGCCTCTATGTAACTATAATTAAAAATTAAATGAAAATTTAACTGGTTAAATTTACAATTTTATTTACTGAAATATGTGCGCACATACATTTATTCTCTACTATCATTTTACTATATTTTGAAACACATAAAGTTACAAATAATATTCTCTATAGTTAGGAATGTTATTCATATGTGATAAGAATGAGATTTATTATAGAAATAATAGACCTCGTCTTCCTTTTTTTTATTTATTCCCAGAACCGGTTTTCATCGCAACTACATCATCAGTGGTACATCTATGAATAAGTATACAGGAGAGGTGAATAGCTTTGCAGCGTATACAAAGATAAATAAAACAAACTAATTTTTGAAATATTGTCTATTCCACTAAAGATATATATATATATATATATAAAACTACCGGTTTCGGTCTTACACCATCGTCAGGTCTAGTCATGAACTAAGTTAGTTTGCAGAGAGCGACCCTTCAAATACATCTCAGGTGCAAGGGTGCTATTAAAACTTGACGAGTCCCCCGGCTATACCGTTAGCTATCTCTATTTCATGAGATTCTCAACTTAGAATTTGTATACAAAGATGTTGTCAAACATGGAAAAATGTCAACAATCACTGTAAGTCCCAAATATTATCAGGTCATAGTGACAACTTTTCTTTAAGAGGAAGAACAGGCCAAAATGTTCCTGCGGTTGCCTGGAAACTGCAGAACATGTAGTCCTTCAATATCCGCTGTACGACCAAGCTAGGGTGGAGTTCACACGAGACTGAATCTACTGGCAACCCCTTCATCCAGAGTTCCTCTCCCCACTTTAGACAGTGTGATATTGCTTCAAAGCAAAGCGCACCCTCTTTTAAAACAAAAATAAATAAGAAAAAATATATGATAGCAGCTATAAAAGTAACTAGCAAAATTATTAAAGCATCAGGGTATAGAATAACTAAAATATAATAAAACTAGCTTGTCACCAGTTTAGTTAGTGGAGCGCCTTACCGAACACAGACTACTAGCTCAAATGAAATGGGACGGGGCTCAATCACGCACTCCACGTACATCCTGAATTCATAAACATTTTATATAGTGACGCCACTTTATTAAGTTATATTCTATATTCGTTATTCTGTTTCTTGATGCTTTAATTTCGTATTCATATTTATATTTTATATGTATTCCTATATGTACTACTGATGATGACGCATTTACATTAAAAACCTGTTCTGGAGATAAATAAAGCAGTAAGAAGACAATGTATTTTATTTTTATTATTACCTATTATTTTTTTTTAACGACCTCAAAAATTCAATTTGACTCATACATATTTTTCATTGTCTACGTTCGTTTCCTCATTACTCTGGATTGGCTTCACAAAATTCGATGACATCTTTTGAATATTATTTCTCATCATAATAATTATATTAATTTTTTTTTTTTTTTGTTATTTTTATTAATTTATCATTTTTTCTTATTTTTATAGAATTTGATTATCAAAATGAGGATTCACAGTTGAAATTGCAGTCCAATACTTGTGATAAGTGTGGAAAAAAATATAAATATAAACAGGGGCTATACACACATCAAAGATTCGAGTGTGGGAAGGAGCCTCAGTTCCAGTGTCCTCATTGTCCATACAAAGCTAAACAGAAAGTTTCTCTGAAATCCCATTTAATAGGCAAACATATTAAATTGTATGAAAACAAAAATAATGCATGTCATTTCTAAAAATAAGTAATATTTGAATTCACAATTTTTTTAGTATTATATTTTTCTAAAACTAAGACCATGCATTGGAGCGGTGGGGGAGAGCCCGACTGTTGCCTCATACGGGTGAGGTGTATGAGGTGGGAGGAGCCCTTCCCCCACCCCAAGTCCATTCAAGGAAGGGAGATGGTTCTCCCAACTTCCTTAATTCGTGGCCTTGGTTTTTAATTTGTATCCAGTCATTATTTTAATTTTTTTCTCTATTTATATGTATTATTTTGTTATTAGTATTATTTAATTTATTATTTGATATAATGTAGACCGCCTTATTGCGTCGCTTGCTCAAAAGTTGAGTACAAGAAATAATAATTATTATATTTTTAATACTCTTGTTTGTGGCTGACATTGTGGAAATTCTGATCCCATAAAGTATAAAAATATTTTTAATGTTGTTCCTATATGTTACAAAATCGTGCGATGAATGTGCGCATTCCACGGAGAATGTGTTATCCAATTTATTTATTATGAGTTATTAATTTATTGCGATTAATTTGCCTTTTCTCGTTCATGTACCTTTATTTGTAAATAAATAACTAAAATTAGCGGCTTATATATTACTTTATTTTAATTGGTACCTACCTTCTACATTACAAATAAGTGAAATATTTGTTTCCTGTATTCTTAAACACATTTCCTTTTTTTAAAAATCTTTTAAGTATAAACTAGAATTTGAAGATGAGGTTTGTTTTTGTAATTCATGTCCGGGCTTGAAATACGAGATCATTTTGCCTTCTACTAGAGCACTCTTTCGTCACTTTACTCGACTACTGTGGAAGTACTACAATAATTGTATTGTAATGTTGGCAAATTATTTGGCTACCCATGTTTAGTTACGATAAAATAGGAGGGTTTTTTAACGAGTACCTGACATCGCACAGGCTCGCAATCATTTACATCCCATCCGAAGGACTGCTTCTCAAACTTTTTTTCAATCTCTCAGATTAGTCGTAATGAAATTATCGTCGAATCATTAATCTCAGCTTTCTTTGACCTACTGGAAACGTATAACATTGTCAAATTTTAGAAGGTAATTTGCCATTTTTACTATGTTTTATCATTTTTGGCCTACTTAAAAAAATAAATGAAAAAGTAAGCTTTTGTGATCACCCGGAGATCCATACGTGTCCTTTCAAATCGACTTCATTTTAAATAAATGAATTTTCACAAAAATTTAAATTTAATAGTTACCTATTCGTTAGCAAGCTGTTGGTATTTTTATTCCAATCTCCCAAATGTTTCACTTTCCTTTCTTTACTCTCAATTAATTAAGTTAATTGTGTTAAAGGTTCACAATCTCTTTTATTATGTTTTTTCTAAGAACAGAAAAGAATATTCATTAAAACACATAAAATAATTATAATATAACTCATTGTGAACAACAAGTAACAACTTTTATCTGAAATTAATGCACATAAGTTTCTAAATACTTTTAAAATTCGTTCCAATGTCCAATTGGTATGTTTGGAATATTATTCTTCCCAATGATATAATACATGTACAATAAACAAAAAAAAATTATTTCGTTTATTTGTGGTTCCAGAATAAATGATAATTTCCGACAATAGCATTGGTTGGCGGTTAATGTCGACATTCAGAGGGTGTTATGGTCCCACACAGGGACGAAAGCACCCAGGAGCAGGGGTGGTGTTTTTAGTGGAGGCAGTTCCCACACTAAAAAAAAAAAAAAAAAAAAAAAAAAAAAGTTAATGTCGACATAACTTTCCTTTCTTTGATTGTTTTCCTTTGTTTGTTAACAGCTCAAATCAGCTAATGTCGACATTAGGTAATAAGACTGTGGTTGAAGATGGAAATGGCTCTTTAAAATGTTTAAATTGCCGACTTTAACCAGAGGCCTTCATTAATGTCGACGTTAATAAGCTATTCTCGACATTAGCCGTTTCCCGATATTAACAGTGATATATATATATATATATATATATATATATATATATATATATATATATATATATATCTTTATTTATGTATCTACCTAAAGAAAGTAGACTAACTAATATTTATATTTTTGCCTGGCTACTGCATGTTATAGCAGCAAGAAATTAATCGTGTTGTCTATTCGTTTTTATTAACACTATATTACTAACTCATGGTCAATATTTATTATAAAATATTATTTTTCTGATTTTTTTTTTTTACAGGAGATGAACAAAAAAAAAATCAGGTTGGTATGTTGCACATCTGCGTGGAGTGTGGTCGAGTGTACCGCCATAGAGAGAGTCTGTACAAACATCGAAGGTACGAGTGTGGGAAGGAGCCTCAGTTCCTGTGTCCGCATTGTCCCTATAAAGCCAAACAGAAAATCAGCCTTAAGAGTCACTTTATATCAAAACATCTTAATGAAATATCTTAAGTAAGACCCAAGATACATGTTAATGGTAAATGATTCAATTACTTTGTTTTTTTGTTTAAATTCTGATATGGGTACACAAATGGAGAATAAACGTGAATAGAGACAAATCTCTGCAAAGCACGTTCACTCTTAGGCACAACACTTGTCCACCAGTGTAACAATAACACCCATCCCATTCCTGCATCAGACACTGTCTGATATCCTTGACTTCATTTAGACAGACGTTTTAACTTGGACAACCCACAACAGACTAACGAACATACCTCAAAAGACTGTTTGGGCAACTGATGAAGATCCAAATTATCACTTTATAACAAACTTTACATCTACAACAAAATACTGAAACCCATTTGGACTTACGGTTTCGAGATATATCTAGGGTTTGCCAATGCGCCATTTTACGTTTCCAATCTCACATTGCAAAATGACTGTTGCATTGCAAAATTTTCTCGATAATCTCTATCACCACACCAATCCACTTATCCACCAATTATCCACAAATACTCCTCACACATCCGCCATGACGCCTCAAGCGAGCTTGGTAGAGAGACTTGCTCCAGGTCTAGCCTGGACTCCTCTTCAGTCACGTACCTCAGCAGTACAGCCGCATACATGTCATATCTCAACATCGCACTTACTATTGACGGAACAGTATATCGTTGTAAATATGTAAATACATATAAGATACAATTCTGATTTATAAGAATCACTGTGATCGATGACAGTTGTGTTCCTTTAGAAGTTACACCTTCTATAAAATAATGTGTAATATGATTCACCAAATATATATCGTGTTAAATCTCTTCTCACTTTAAATATTCCTGATGATTTTTTTTCTTTTTTACTAACCTACTTGTCTCCTTGCGTTGCCCGGGGAACTTTGACTTTTCTCCCAATATCTCCTATAAGGCTATTCAGTTCCTCGACAGTACATTCATGATGTTATAATTTTCAATTATTCATACGGAATAAGGCTTATAGTCCTTCAACTGTAGTAACGCTAGCTTTGGAGCTAAAACTAATTTATTCAAAAATATTTCTCATTAATCGTTGCAATGGTTTTCGAGTTACAAAGATTGCGTGAGTGGATGCTAGGATGGACCAGGGGTTGATTAAAAAATAGACCTTAACCTTCCGGTAGATAAAACTTATCTATTCAAAAAGATTCCTCATTAATCATTGCAGTGGTTTTTGAGTTACAAAGATTGCGTAATCAATTTACGCCCCTGTACATCAAGACGGATTTTAGAGCCAGAAGTTACTTTACATTCACGCAGTGAACATGTAGAGTTTAGGACAACAAACAATTTGTTTAGTTAATGTTAAAAGGTATGTACTCTGAGCTACGTGCGCCCTCTTCGAGCCTCTATATTGCCTCAAAATAAATAATAAATAAAGTAATATAACAAACTTATTCTTTTAAATATTTCCTATATATTAAAAATGTATGCATAAACAACCAGTTTTGACATTACACCATCGTTAGGTTTAGTTATAAACTAAGAAAAGTTTGTTTGTGAACCGTTCGTATAGGTAAATATAGGTATTAAAGGGATTTGAATTTGAACTAGGAAATCCCCCTGGGTTAAGAATTTGTCACTAGGATTTCTTAGTTCAATTTCCAATCCCTTCCTGATTAACCTATACGAACGGTTCAAACGCAACAAACTTGTCAGTTTAAAACTAAACTTGTGATGTAGAGCCAAAACCGGTAGGTAGTCTATGTATACATTTTTTGTGGAATAGACAATAATTCAAAAAATAAGTTTGTTTTAGTTATTTATTATATGTACGTTTGTATATATATTGGGAGCAGGAAGGGTGGGGGAGGTACTCCTTCAGGAGCATTTGTAAAGGTTCTTTATTGGGAGTACTTATAAAATTGATGGTAACCATTTAATGAATTTATTGATATACTCTGAATTTTATCTATAGAATTATGTATTATAAAAAAATAATTTATTTACATGTTCCTTGATCTGGGTTGTCCTTCTTGTTTTCAAATCGTGTTCTGGATCAGGTGTTCAACTGTTGTTCCTAGATTCATGGTGATGATCCGCGCATCCCTAAAACTGATGTTCCACCGATCTTCTTGTATCATGCTGAAGATACAACTGAGCTGGGACAGACTTCTGTGCAAAAATGGTGACCTGAGGCCCTGTGATTCCATTTTATCCAATGTTATTAATATAGAAGATACCTCTGGATACGGATCCCCTCACAAAAGTTGTTCATTATTCAACATGAAAAAAACTGTTTGATAACTGCTCGTGTAAATATACTGAGAGAAACTGGCCATCGTTGGAAAGTTGGTTTCAATGGAGTTTAGAACTAAAAAATGATTTTTTTTTTAACCTTTAGGATGAGTGGGACTATTATAAAAAATGTAATTTGGAAGCGATACCAAAAAAAAATTGTTTTTCAAAGTTGTTTCTATGAAATCTTTAATATATAATACAGTGGAATCCGCTTATTAGCAATTCGCTTAATAGGAATATCCGCACATTACCATCAAAACACGCTGGAACGGACCGGATCGGCAGAATACAGTGAGTTTTGTCCGCTTATTAGCAATGAATGTCCGGTTTAAGGGTTCAATTATGAACGCAGAATGAGGTTTCGAGATAGGAAAATAGGATGTTTCTCGGAAGCGGTATTCGGGGAAAAATAACACTTGCGTAAACAGTTTTAGTTTCTGACTATTCTCTGAAAAACGGAAAGGAGTAAAGCCATAATTACATAATTCTCAGAAGATTTTGATTTTTGAACCGAACCCCCGCGAGTTTTAAACAGTAAGCTATTCAGTTGTACTCGGGTCATTGTGGAGTGCGTGTTGTTTGTTAAAAAGGTGCGATGAGTCACAAACGACGCGATCTTTCCTTGTCGGAAAAAATTGACATTTTAAAATCGTATGATGCCCTGCCTAAAATGACGCAACGAAAGGCTGCAGAACGTCTTGAAATTTCCCAGTCAGTACTGTGCAGACTACTAAAGAACCGGTACGAAACTGAACTTTCTGTTCAGGAAAATGCAAGTGGGCGTAGAAAGATTTCATGCCTACCTAATTTTTATATTTTTCTTTCTCTCTCTTCCCCCCCCCCCCCCCTCCCCCCCCCAATCCGTTTATAAGGTTCAAAGTACGGTGGTCCCGATGTGATTCTAATAAGCGGATTCCACTGTATAAGCCTCTTTTGTTAGAAAATCTGTAAGAAGTATGTTTTTCAAGTTGATCGAATTGTATACATTTTAAAAAGTTAGGAATGGAATGAACATAGTTTTGGAGCGTTTAAAGACTTATCTCGATAATGGTACAAAAAAAAAATAACACTTTTCAGAAGTAATTCTTAATTTCTTTGCAATGACGAATTGGTTTGACGAGCTTGATTTTGGGTTTGGGAAAATTAAGCTACTTTGTACTTGCTTTGCCTACTTTTATTTTGTTTTGTTGGTTTCCTTTTTCCATAAGGGTAGCTATTTAAAGGGATCATATATATAATTTTTTGTACAATTTTATTTATTATAGTTTTATTTTTTACAGATGTTTTCCACTGTACTGGTTGTGCCAAGGTGTACAAACATATTGTGAGTCTACACCGTCATATGAGATATGAATGTGGCAAAGCCCCAAAATTTCAGTGTCCGCACTGTTCACATAGGTCGAAAATAAAGTCAAATTTGAAATCACATATTTATACTCAACATGTTCAAGCTTTTAAAGATACATTTGAAAACAACTTTTCATTTATGACAAAAAAATGATATGTTATGCGCAGGGTTCTCATAGTTTTCATAGTAAACTGTTGTAGCTTTTGTTAGTCTTGATGTTTAGGACTTGTTCCATTAATAAAAATTGTATTTACATTTTTTGTATAATTATTCTAAGAGTATATATTTTTCCTGTATTTTCATTTTTGTCCGATGTATGCTCAGCTTCCTTTCTGGATTCAACGAAAAAAAACTGTATTTCCCACCGCCGGGTCCCTGTTGCTAATTTTCATGTATTTATATCTCGTTTATGCCCTAACCTAAAAGTTTAGTGTGTCAAGTTAAAGCTCATCTTTGAGATATGTCAGTTTTCGATTAGCCGTAGTTGAAGAGGTTGGCTATTTTCTAAAGTGTTCCAAAAACATTGACTCCTTTATGATAACGAAACAAGTCTGACCATAGTCGAAGTATCAACGTTTTGAAATGGATAGTACATCCTTCACTAAACTATTTCAAGGTCAATAGTGTGAATTAGCTTTTATTTTCATAAAACTTTTTAATTTTCTAAAGTGTTCCAAAAACATTGACTCCTTTATGATAACGAAACAAGTCTGACCATAGTCGAAGTATCAACGTTTTGAAATGGATAGTACATCCTTCACTAAACTATTTCAAGGTCAATAGTGTGAATTAGCTTTTATTTTCATAAAACTTTTTAATTTTCTAAAGTGTTCCAAAAACATTGACTCCTTTATGATAACGAAACAAGTCTGACCATAGTCGAAGTATCAACGTTTTGAAATGGATAGTACATCCTTCACTAAACTATTTCAAGGTCAATAGTGTGAATTAGCTTTTATTTTCATAAAACTTTTAAATTTTCTAATTTTATATTTACCAACGATGTAATAAGAAAGAGGACAGATCGAAGAAAACAAAAATTGTGGAATTTCTGCCAAGCTTTCAGCACTGAGTGTGCCTTCTCAGGGCCTATATTGTCATATATATGTTACGCCGAATTGACGAAATTGCCTAGTTCGTGAACTAGGCAAAATATTGCCGAATTCACGAGTTCGGCAACTTCTTTGTTGCAAATCTACTGCCTAATACAAGTAATCGGCAGTAATCATGTTGCCTAGTTCACGAATTAGGCAACTACATGCAGCGCATCCTGGTGGCTGCTCTGCTCATGCGCAGTAAATGAAAGTTGTTTGATTTGAAAGTCGTGAATCTAAACAAAGATAAACCAATAAATTGTAAAAAGTTTTAAATAACCATACATGATAAAAAATTTAAAAACAATTTTAAACATTTTTTGAATGAAAACTAAATAATTTTATAATAAAAATTAATAATTAATCTAAAGACTTTAACAATTTAAGATATCATGGATACTGGTTTATGTATGTTTAGATTCACCACCTGATGATCTCGGCTTGACTCACGAAACTAATATCAAATTATTGCATATTTAATTGTATTTTAGCTCAAAATGTCTTTAAATACGTAATTTTTCATTTTGTGATCCTTTTTACTATTTTCAATATAAATTTTTAACCCACTTTTCGAACTATAATAATTGATTTATAGATCCCAATAATTCCCTATTTAGGGAATTACCCAAAGGGGTTGCCTATTTCGCGAAATAGGCAAAATGAAACCAACAAATTGCCTAATCCATGAATTCGGCAATTTTTTGCCTAGTTCACGAACTAGGCAATTTCGTCAATTCGGCGTAACATATACATTATTAATGTTAGGGCCTATATTTTCATATATACATCATGAGTTGATGTATTTGATATGTGAGTAAAAGATGACATTAAAAAATAAATACCATCGAGACAGAAAGAAGTGGGTGTATATAATTATAAACCTTAACCATATTAATATATTTTAGTTTTGTTCTAAATAGTGTAAGTTATATTCCTGGATCATGTAGGTTGTTTTTGAGATTCCTTTTTTTTATGTATGACATGACATTTTGATGTGTTTTGTTTAAATATTATATTTTATTTATTTTAAACTTTTGCTCGCTCAGGATGTTGTATAGATATCTAAACAAAATCATATTATTTGTTTTTAGATTTTTACTCATGATATACGTTTATATTTAATTTATAATACTTTTTTGTTTAGATATAATATTCCAGTTTGTCGTGTAATAATTTAAATGTTAATTATTGGTTTAGTCACAAGAAGATTTAATGTCATATATTTTACTCAAATCTAGCATACATCAACTCATTAATAATGTATATTGTCAATACAGGCCTTGAATAAGGCACACTCAGTGCCGAAAGCTTGGCAGAGATTCTGCAAGTTTGTTTTTTAACGACTTACAGGCTCGGGATCATCACTAAATGTTCCATTCGAAGGGATACTTAAAAAACGTAAGGGCCTCTGCCAGGTTTCAAACTACGCTACCGGCGCCTTTATTATTTCATTATTATATTTCTTTTAGTGATATTTGTCACAGGGTTTGTAAACCGAAAAGGTAATTGTCTCAACTAGCAATTAATTTTGATATATTTAATTAGTAAAAAATTACTGTACAATAATTTTTTATTTATCGAAAAAAAAAAAAAAATTCTCTATAATTTTTTTATTATAAATTTTTTTCCAGGACTATTGCAAGGTGGAATGAAAGTTTGTCGAACTGCCGGCTACGAATGTACTCAATGTGGTAAAATTTACAAACAGAAATATAATTTGAACAAACATCAGTATTATGAGTGTGGGAAGGAGCCTCAGTTCCAGTGCCCTTACTGTCCTTATAGGGCCAAACGAAAAGAACACAAACAGCGTCATATAACATATCAACATTAGAGTCTAACCATCTGACATTTTCTTGATCTCTTCAAATTTGAAAAGACTGTTAAAATTATGTATTTTGTCCTCTTAATTCTGAAGGTATTTCAATATTTTTACAATTAAAGTTTTAAAATTTTGTTTATCTTTATAAATACAATTGCCAGAGGATGGCTGAGTGTATTTTTGAAAATTATTTGTATCTTATACAAAGACAGATGGTTTTTAGTTTTTATTTCTGTTTGTCCCATCATTACGGGAAAATGGCTGAAGATATTTTAACCAAATTATATATTTTTAATCTGTCTATTGAAGTAAAGGATTTAGGATACACATAATTTCAAAATCACTTAATAGAAGGTACTTATTTGGAGACAGAAAAACTTAATTCACGTTTTCTCACTCATACGTGAATTAATGTGAAAGACATTTTCATTTTAAAAAAATTTTCAATGAAAATAAGAGATAATATTTTCGGACTAAAGAGGGATAAAGTAAAGCGATGTAACGCAACATTATTCTCGGACAACACCGGGTAACCTTACTTCCGTGGCGCTACAACCCATTACTGAGTCTTGGTTTATCTTCTCAATTTTATGATCTTTACGACGCCCACTTCTTCGAATTTCTCAATGTAAACCTTCAGCACGCCCTCCTTCGGATGTGATATTAAACAATTATCTCGCGCCTGAACGATATCATACTCGTTACAAGATCAGATAACTAAACCCAAGTAAGCAAAATTTAGGAATCCCACTGTAGAGTCGGGCTCATGTCCACCAGAGTGACGAAAGAGCGCACTGGTAGTAGGCGATATGACCTCGGCAGCTTCTTTTTCTTCAGCTTGACTCTTACCTTTTTGCAATTTACAATTCCGTGTCGCAGCAGCCGAATTTCCCACACAAACCTTTTCCATACGTCATCCTCGAATAGAAAACAGGAGGCGAAAAATTCATATAATATAATAAATATTTCTCCTAATTATATTTATTGTTATTATTATTATTTTTTTAATTTATAAAATGTTTACAGGTATAAATAATCTTAACCAACCTGAAATGTTTCGTTTTATTTGTATTCAATGTGGGAGAGCGTATTCACAGAAGCGCACTTTAAACAAACATTTGACGTACGAATGCGGGAAGGAACCGCAGTTTCAGTGCCCTTACTGTCCGTACCGGGCCAAACGGAAGTACCGCAAACAGCAGCACATCGCCATCAAGCACTCCTCAATGCTCAGAAAAGCACTTGATAAAACAAAGTTATAGTTATTTAAACAATTTATATTTAATTTAAAAACTCGTTTATTATTGTTAGCGATCGATTACGATATTACAGTGTTATTTGTTAATAAATGTAAATATTAACTTTTTTTCTCTCTTATTATTTATCTATTAAAACCCTCTTGACTGCCCTTTAAAAAAAAATCCACATAAATAAATATTTACAGTCGTATGTTAAGTTGTAAAGAATATATCGTTCCCGGATGAACTAGGTCCAGAAATTATGGTTTTGGGCACAGGTTAAATTTAAAAATTATTTTTAAAAAAATTGAAACAAATCAATTGCTTTTTATTTTTTAAATGCCAGTTTAGGCAAAATTGATTTCAATTAATTGATCATAATTTATTAAATCAATAAAATAACTGGTGGATATTATTGAAGAAAAAATATTCTGGTAAATGTTTAGTATTATTTTATAGGGCAGAATAATTTTTGAGAATACAAATCGGGGCGCCGGGTGCACAGAGCTAACGTGCTAGCATACTGTGCTCTAGATCGAAGGTGAAGAAAAAAAAAACTTGAGCAGGCCGTCTTTCGGATGGGACGTTATGCGATGTCAGATACTCCCTAATTACGCCTTCCCTGAATAATACTGAGTAGGCAAAATTTATGTTTCACACTGTAGAGTCGAGCTCATCTTCCGCAGAGCGTAGGATGAAGAGCGCTCTGGAAGTATATGACCTTATAATTAATGCTCGGGCATGAGTTATAAAAACATCAATATAAAAATCATGAATAAAAAAAAAATAGAACTAAAAACAAAGAAAGAGGTGACTTCAGCTTTTGACAACATTTCGAGGCACTTCGACGTCCCTTCTTCAGGTCACAATGAACGAACGGGTAGGTTGATTTGCCTCGAAGATGGAATGTGGTAGTGTCACAAAAAAAAAATCTGGTGATAAATCAAAAAGTAATTTTCGATGTATTATGAGCTTCACTAGAATATTTATTAATTAAAAAACATTTGGAAAAAAATATGTGGTTGCAAGTTCATTGTGTTATCACTAATGGCCTCCTTGTCTGTTTTCAATTAGCAATAATCACACATTAGACCTGCAATATGGCCGATAATGTAGGCGTGTACAATTCGTTGATAGCGCGACGTTAAATAAGACTGCTTATTATATATTATTCTTCAGATCAGTGATCAGTGGGTACTCAGTTTTAGAAGGAAAAGAAGAAATCATTCTAGCGTTTTAATTGAGAATTACCACATCAAAGTGGGCTACTAGATGGCGTTAGCGTCTTATAACACATGCAAGGCAATCAAATATCCGTATTTTATACAATATTTGATGCTTCTAAATTTACAGATTGACGTTTCTAAAATATTTATTTTTCATTTATATATCTATTAACTTTTTAGTTATATCAAGTCAGATTTAACCGGTAACTTGATATCAAATCCTGAATGTTACCTTCCTGCTTGGTTATATTTCTTTCATACCGGCATGTGTGAAGTTTTCTTTTGTAACAGTTTTGTGTAAGTTCTTATTTTACCTACAGAACTCTAAAATAGGGCTGAATTTAATGTTCTACGATGCCAACAGGGTGATTTGTTGTTAGCAATAAACTTTGAAATTTGGTTGCACCATTCTGTTCTCATATTTATATGAATCAGGTATGTATTGTTTATGTATTGTAATTAATCAATAAACTTTCTAATATAGTACTAAGTACTCATAATTTTCTATAAGTATATGGGTACTGTTTCAATCTTTGCGGCGGACCGGCTGTAATCAACCAGTGAGTTTAGTTTTACCAATCATGAATAGAGGTTATATCATCAGTTGCCACTGTCCCTGTAGCATACTAACACTGTAGATTTACTAACATGTATCCAAAAATATATTGAAAAATAAGTTCATTTTTCAGTGAAAGAAGTTTCAAATCTAATCGGGCTGTCGCTAAATTATATAATAAACAAATATTAATTGTTCATACGTTACAATAAAAATGTTCTACAAAACTGTTCCTTATTCAATCGGGCTGCGAAATTATAAGTGGTTTGAAATGTTGCTAAGCAAGTTCGGATTCGATGGTTGTTATTTGGCCATATGACATTTTGAGGAAAAATTGAAAATCCATTTGAAAATTTCTCACACGGTATTTTCAAAGGAAATTCTTCTCCGAAAAAAAACTCAAGGTGATTGACATATAATCGAAAAAAAACTCAAGGTGATTGACATATAATCGAAAAAAAAAATAGTTTGTAACCAAAAAGTCGGTTTAACACCGTCTATGTACTTCCCCACATCGAGTTAATTATGTTTTCGCTCTCCCTCCAAAGCCAATCAACCGTTTGGGCTAAAAATCAATATTTGACTTTCATTGTGGCTTCTGAATCGTCATACTATATTTTTTGTCGATACATTCATTACATCGGCAGTTATTAACTCGAGCCCCTCTTCTCTGGTCCTTCTCTTCCCATTTACCGATTTCGCGGAAAATTAATACGTGCAATCCTTACGGGATTTTGAATTTAAATTAAAAATTTCTTGTCGATCCATTCATTACATCGGGAGTTATTGGGGTGTTTGAGTTGAGCCCACCTGTGATCTAGTCTCTCTAGCCAACCTTGGACAATGAGACATAATCATTTCGCAGATTCATTCATATTTTGATTGCGATAGATGTAGGGAGGAAGACGAGACGGCGGCACACTTCCTGGGCATCTGCTCGGGATACGCACGAAAGAGATTCCACATCTTTGGTGGAAATGTAATCGCAGAGGAGGATTTTAGAAGATTGAACCACGAGAGCATTCTCAGGTTCATTAAGGAACTGAGTACTTCATGAAGGACTTGGTTTAGATAGTATGAACATACAGGTAATAAGGGGGAAGCCCAGCGCTTCCAGGGAAGGGATAAGAGCACTGGATGCTTAGGTCCCTAGGTGTAAAACACCAGCTCACCACATATATATATATTTAAGGAAAAAGAAGTGACAGACATCTCCTAAAATACCAGCGGAATTTTCAACAATATTTCATGTTTTCCGAACTCCTGATTTCAAAAATTAACAAAATAAATGTTGTCTGCGAACACGATAACTCTCGATAGATTGAATGTACTGACGAGCAAAATTGGCCTAAGTGAACGGCGGGATTAGGGGGTGACTTAAGACAAAACTCCAATAATTGCAGCTGTAGTGATTGTATTGACACTAAATTTCATGTGTAAGTTCAATGCCCTATTAGGATGACGCCTATTCATTTGTAACGTCAGCTAAATGAGAGTTGGGCTCTACTAAAAAATCCCAGTAACTGCTAATGTATCGATATGGAATTTTATATTTAAATCCAAAATCTCATAATGTTGAATCTTATCAATTTTCCGCGATGGAATGGGATGACGGAACCAGAGAAGATGGTTTAACTCGAATACCTTAATAACTGACGATCTAATGAATGTTTCGACATACAATTTAATATGAGAATTCAGAAGCCACCATGTAAGTCTAATATTGAGTTTTAGCCCAAATATTCGATTGGCTTTGGTGCTAGAGCGATTAATTGATGCTGGGAAAGTATATACGAGACATATGTGAGGTGCCAAGTGGTTCATTTACTAATAGTTGTTACTGTTTTTCAGGTATATTTGGAGGGATGCAGCCTCCAATGACCTATAACTGCCACCAGTGCGACAAGAAGTACAAACACAAGACGAGTCTGAATGCACATCTGAGGAACGAGTGTGGCAAGGAGCCTCAGTTCCAGTGTCCTCACTGCCCACACAGAGCACGACAGAAGGTCCACATGAAACAGCATCTAGCTCTCAAACACTTCGCATCCCTCGTACCACTCAAATAGTCATATATAACGTATACTCTACTTTTTTTTTTTTTTGACTAATTTAATGCTGAGATAACAGCATGTTTTTTCTTTTTTAGTGCTAGAAATTATGTGTTTTTTAAACTTCTCTGATATGTTGAAATGTTGATTTTTTCCAGAGGTGTCTTTTTTTTTGACAAAAAAAAACCCTCTGGAAAAAATACATTGCTAGAAATTACTCATGAGTGCTACTGAGGCGGAGAATAGAAACCTTCCAAAATAGTGAGAACATAGTTGGAATTTGTCTAGGGAGGAATTATAGTTCCTTGGAATAGGGGAGGGCTTGGGACACCTAACTTGGCTCTGATCTCAGCATCAGAATCTACCAGGGACTGGCTACCTGTGGAGCCGTCCTTCGGAAGGGACGTTAAGCGATATCAGTAACTCGTTGAAGATCCCTACCTCAGATAACTAAACCTGAGTAGGCAAAATTTAGGACTTCCACTGTAAAGTGGGGCTCATGTTCACCAGAGCGACGAAAGTACGCTCCGGTAATACGCGATATAGCCCGGGCATGGGGAATAACTAACTTTAATTAAATAAACGTCTATATCTAGTCCCCCTCCCCTCAATTTAAAATCAGGGAAAATCAGTAAGTATTAGGGTAAGAACATATTTTATATTTTCAGTTGTTTTTGTAGTTTTTTAAATGTTATAGATTTTTTTTCTCACAAATTCAAGTCGGGCTCATGTCCACCAGAGCGACAAAAGAGCGCTTTGGTGATATATAACCTTGCAGTTAAAGCCATGACTCACAATAACTAATAGTGATTAAACTTAACGTTTTTTAAAAATATTTTCAGATTGATTCCACGAATATATTTTATTTTATTTAGTACTTGAAGTAAATTTGGTGTTGTTTGCAAGTTCACAAATTCAACTTTGTGTGTTTTTTTTTTACACATATTTATTAAAAGTTAAGCAAGTTTGTTTCTATTTATTATACCACAGTATATAGTTTAATTAATTAATTATATTGGTAAGTATCTCATAAACCTAATAAATATCTTATTGTAAGACTAATAATAATGATTCATGATGTACCTATACCTAACTTTAGTTCCTATACGAAGTCGATTTTCAACCAAATAGATTGGTGTCAGAGGGAAAGCAAACACTTACTTGATTTATTTGCGCTGGGGATTCACAACTTATTTTTTTGTTTTCTTCCGACCCAGATGCAAAATAAATAAACTTTTCGGAACGTTGGTCGATAAAGAAGCCATTTTCTATTTTTTTACAGAATCTCATGCCAATCTCTTCCATTTATTTCGTTAGCTCAGTTCTTAAATACAAATCTATAATGCAAAATGACCTTTATTAATTAATTTTTTTCTTTTTTTTACTGTTTTACATCTTTCTCATAATAGAATTGTCTAATTAATAAATTATTTACAATTAGGTTTGAGAAAAAGCTTATGGACCAGGAACAGAAATTGCATTTGCGAATGCGGCAAAGCGTATTTTCATCTACGAAACTTACAGCGGCATCAGCAGTATGAGTGCGGCAAAGAGCCGTCCTTTCAGTGTCCTCACTGTTCACACAAAGCGAAACATAAAGGAAACCTGAAGCAACATCTTGTTTGTAAACATCCTGAGAAGGCATTTATAAAATTTTAAAAAATATTTTACACTTTTTGAGTTTCACAAAGACTCCTGTGTTCCGCTTTTCAAAAAAAAAATGTATTACTTGCTCAGCTTTAGTTTCGGTAAGAAATTTTATCTTGAGCTTTCACAGAATTTTAATGTTTTCCAAACTGATTCCGGAAATGAAAACCAAAAAAATCCTGTCCGTTGTTTGTGCACAAAGACTCCCAATTGAATGAACATTTCGACACGAAATTTTTTCAAATTAAAAACTAATAACTAACGTTTTTTCTTTATTTTTCTTTCCTATTACGTTTCATAAAATTTAAATTTTCTATTTTTACATTTAAAATCTCCTAGAACCACTAGCAAATTTGACAACACGGAAAAACATTATGTAGTTGAATTATTACTAATACTAATTGAACATTTGAACAATAAGAATAATAATATCAAAACAGAAGATTTTTTTTCTTCTTATATTAATAATAAATAATATTTTGCTACCAGGATCGAGGAGGAGACCTGCAGAAGGAAAAATGTTTATTTGTGAGTGTGGTAAATCGTACGGCAGTGCAGGAAACCTGCACCGACATGAACTGTACGAGTGCGGGAAAGAGCCCCAGTTCAAGTGCCCTTTCTGTTCTCATAGGACAAAACTTAAGGGAAATATGAAACAGCATATTATTTGTAAACATTCTGAAAAGGCATTTACCTAGAAACTATTTCAAATTTTTTCCACTTTCAGAAGTACCAACTTCTGTTTTTTTTTATTTTAATATACGTAATTGAAATTTTTGACAATGTGTTATTGAAACATAATATTATTTAAAATACATTTTATGATTTATTAGCTATGGTGTACTTAGTTATTTTTATTATTCTTGGGTGGAGACGGACCCTGAATATCCTTGACTGTGTATATACCAGCCTCCTCCACCACAGACTGTCGTGCGCCACCAGTCACCTAATCAAGCACTTAGTGTTTTTTCCACGACATATCTTTTTATTAGCAATAATACATTGTTTTGTTTTTTTCGTATTAAAGAAAAATATAAATTTCTAGATTCCATTTATTTGATTTTTTATTGTTTAAATTAATACAAATATTTTACTAATAGGTTTGAGCGCAAGAGCAGTCGAAGGAAAAACGTTGTTTTTTTGTGAGTGTGGTAAATCTTATAGTCATGCAGGAAACTTGCAAAGACACAAACAATACGAATGCGGCAAAGAGCCTCGGTTTGAGTGTCCTTATTGTTCACATAGGACTAAACATAAAGGAAACATGAAGCAACATATTATCTGTAAACATCCTGAAAAGGCATTTATCTAAAAATATTTTATTTATTTGAATTTCAACGAAAGTATACTTTTTTTTTTGTGTGCCATGTTGCATTGAAAATACTTTAAAACTGTTGATTTATTATATTAATAAATTTCATAATTGTTTTTATGTTTCCTGTTTATTTTCGTTTTCCATGTATTTCGTTTTGTTATTTATTTATTTTGTTTATTTATTTTCTCACAAATTAATCATAATTTTTGCTATCAGGTTTGATCACGGGGCCTACAGGAGACAAAACGATGTTTTTATGTGAGTGTGGTAAATCGTACAGTAATGCAAGGAATCTGGCTAGACATAAAAATTATGAATGTGGTAAGGAACCATCGTTTCAGTGTCCGCATTGTCCTCACAAGACGAAACATAAATCTTCAATTAGGAAACATATTGCCTTAAAGCATTGGGGACCTTTTCAACAAATTTCATACCTGTAAGCTTGCAACTGTTAATTGAAGAAATGTATTAATTTTCACAATTTGTTGAAAATACGAAAAAAAAAAAAATGTTTACAACTCTGTGACTCAGATACTGTTGGAAGTTGTTCTTAGGAGTTGCATCGATTGAAGACTAAGTATAACCCACTGACGAGTATATAACCTCGTCTATCTATGTCCCTTACTATATCTTAGAAACTATTGAAAATATACCTAATGGTATGAGTGCTTGCTTACTGAGCTCAAGATCGCGAGTTCGAAACCCGGCCGAGGCACTTGGTTTTTTTTATATGGGAGGCAAAATAAACTTAATCACGCCGTCCTTCAGATGGAACGTTAAAGCGATGTTCCCGAGCCTGTAAGATGTCAGGTACTCGTTAAAGACCCCTCCCTACCCTAGGTGAATAAAAATATATGACCTTGTAGCTAAAGCCCGGGCATGAGTCATAATTACTAACTTAATATAGTTTCCAAGATATCACAGGGGACAAGGGGGATATCACCTTTTTTTTAAAATTTAGTTTAATGTTTCAGTTATATATAATAATATAAGAAGTTAAACTAAGTTGAAAAAGGTGATATTTAGGCCCGAAATCGATAGGGCAAGAAATAATTGGATATATTCTTGGTTTAACTTCGATAGGTTTGGATGAAACTTGCATAAATTAATATTTATATTGAATTTCTTGGTAAATTATCTAATTCAAGTCCCTACATTATTTTTAATGCGTTTGTAAAACATAATAAATAAAATGAAATAAATATTATTTATACCTCATAGCTAACGATTATGTTATTGTGATTTTGAACTGTACAATACTTAATTTTAATGTTGTAATTTTTTTTAAAAATCTAGTCAATATTTATATTTATAATATAAACCAGAGAAATAGTAGAGATTTCATGGTTTTATTATCTGTTTCCATGGTAGTGGCGTAGTCAGACACTGTATTTATTATTACTTTATCAAATTGTTGATCTACACAACCATTCAATGTATTGTCTTACTTCTCTGAAATTTTCATAAATTTCAGAGAATAGGAACTCTTTTTTTTTTTTAGGAAATATAAACTACTTCAATTGCAACATTATGTCGTAATAATTTATTTATACTTTTGATGGTAATATATTGTTTTCATGTTTGCACCAGAGTTAAGTTGCTCGGACATTTTTTTTTCTTTTTTTTTTTTTTTCGATTTATTTCCCTCTACTTCCTCTATATTTTTATATTCCCTGCAACTCTAACAACAGGAAGATATAGGCCATAATAAGCCCACATACAATTTTCAAAATTGTCTGAAATTAGTTCAAATCATAGTGTAGATACTCTCATATTCAATCTTAAAACATTAAAACAGTCTTAAAACTTAGTTTTGTTGTTTTACTTTCTAGTTATTTCTTTATGGTTTCATGTAATTTTAAATTCTGGTAAATCCATCGATGTGTAGGCTTTTTACAACCGAGACAATTCCTAAAAAAATGGTTGTTGGGTAGGAGTTTGTTTTTCATTAAAATCCTTCCTCACTCACCTTCTCTAACTCATTGGCTCCTCATATTTTTCTGGTTTATCTGGGTTTATTTCTGTATTTAAGCACAAATAATTAATCCGGGATTATTAATATATGTGTTTAATTCTAATAGGATCTAATATAGTTAATTTTTGTATAAAAACAGCTAACAATATATATGTTTCCCCTAGTTAGTTCTCTGGAGAAATGAAATCATTTTGACTTGGAAGTCATGTTTACAAAATAGGAGATTTTATATGTGAATCTACAACCCTTTACCCCCTACTTCAACTCCAAACTCTTCTTTAAGAGGAAGGATAGCCCGAACTGTTCGTGTGGCGGCATCGAGACTGCAGAACATGTGGTCCTCGATTGCCCGCTGTACGACAGGTCTAGGGTGGAGTTGAACCGCGCGACAGGATCATACCTGGGATTGATCCTGCCGGAGTTGATGACGGAGTCTTATCCGGCGTTCGGCCGGTTTGTCACCTCCCGGCGGGAACAGAGAGAGCCCTCTTGACCCGGCACCGGGGGCGATTGACGGGCCGGCCTTAAGTAGAAGCAGCCCCACTCTACCGATCTCGAGCTCTCTCGGCGCCACCAGGCAGCCGCAACCCCTAGGGGAGGTCTGAGAGCGCCAGTCTCTCGCAAGGGACCAGAGGCTATCGCCCCCAGACACCGAAAACCTTTGTAAATAACTCTATAATTAACTATAATTATACTCTATAATTAATATGTAACTCTTCCCCCGACGATATCGGGCCAAGGTGTTTTGCCGGAGCACCCGAAAAAAAAAAGGTAACGACAACAGCCATTAATGTAATGAATTTATCGTCACAAAATTTAGTATGAGGATTTAGGAGCCCCTATGTAATCAATATTGAATATTAGCGCAAACGCTCGACTGGTTTTGGAGGGGAAGGAAAAGTTAATTGATTAATTCGTTCTGGGGAAGTACCTTGCCGGTGATTCACCGACAACTCTTTTTTTGTGATCTGTTGTCTGTTGTATAACTTTTGTTTTTGTTTTATAGCCAACCTGCCTCTCTTCGAATGTGACTCCTGCCACAAGGTGTACAAATATAAAGTCAATTTGCGCCGACACAAGAATTTAGAATGCGGCAAAGAGCCATCGTTTCAGTGCCCACACTGTCCTCACAAGACCAAGCATAACTCTTCAATGAAGAAACATGTCGCCCTTAAACACTGGGCTTCTTTTCCAATAAACTAATTCCTACTTTACTGTGTAACAGTAAGCATAGTTTTATATTTTCCTAGAAAGTTTAGACAAATTGTTTTAGCAATACATGTTTATATCGCATCTGCATGTCAAATTATATCTCCCATGCCTGAACCTGCATCTGAAGGATTTCTGATTTTCTATGCATAAGTTTAATCTATAGTCTATCTAGTCTTAGTGAGATTAAAAAAAATTCAAATTTTCACATTTTTTGTACAATTGTTTCTCATATGCGTTTGTAAAAATACGAATGAAGTTAAATATATATATATATATATATATATAACAATTCTTCAATATTAGTTTTTTCCAAAGAATTTTAAAATTTTGTTTTTTTATTTACTCAATTTTACTTTTTGAAGTAAAACTTCTTTAGCGAGTCGGAATTACCTCGACATAAAATATCAAACATGAAACGCTAAAGAGAGATTGAGTAGTACATGCGTACAAGTTTTGACCATTTTCGCGATTATGTCTGTCTGTGAAGTTGGGAGCGCTCTATTGCGAACTTGAAATTTGGAATGAGGGGTCACATTTGCTAACTTGGATCTGATTAGATTGTAATCGAAATCGGACGAAAATTGAGACCACTTTACTTTGGGGCCTAAGTACATGCCTTATGTTTATGACCTAATATTTTATATGCACTACAATTTTTCTTAGGACGTCCGGTTTTCGTGATACGTACCGAAAACCGGCCTTGAATGTAGCTATTTTTAGACGTTTCCTTGATTTACCAGAAAACGGTTGGTCGTATCGAAAAATTGATTCATATCAAAAATGTTCCTTATAAAATTTCCAATCGCTAAAATAAGTCCTCAGATTTGGGATAGGATCAATGGGACAAAAGGTACAGCGCCTCAAACAATGAACAATAAATATTCGTAAGAAATACGAGTATTTCAAATAAATTGTATCGTTCGGCAACGAATTATAAAATATTTTCTGTTATGGGTAGATTTTATGAAAAATTATAAAAAATAGAAAGAAAAAGATGTATTTGTTCTGTGGCCATTACAGAACTTTCTTATACCAACCACGCTTACAGATCACTCTCTCCCCCTCCCTCTTCTCAATATTATTTCATGTTGGCATTACTGGGTATAAAAAAGTCACTCTAAGAATGTCTCTGTACATTGAAACAGAAAAATACCGCTGATGCCAACTCATCATTTTCATATCATATATATAAAGCTGAAAATGTCTGAGCGTTGTACCGCTATAACTCACGAACGGCTTGATGGATTTGATAATTTTTTTTTAAAATTTGTTCGTCATCGTCTGTGGAAGGTTATAGGCGTATTAGTACCTCAATATCTGGTCCATCCCAGCATCCACCCACGCAATCTTTGTAACTCGAAAACCATTGCAACGATTAATGAGAAATTTTTTTGAATAAATTAGTTTTAGCTCCAGGATGGTTGAAGTCGTATATTTTAATCAACCTGTTGGTCACAAGCGTTCTCAAGTACGCACTGGCTAGGACGTCCACTGATGCTAAGTATTCACTAGCTGTGGTTTCCGCCGTTGAATGGCGCGTACTAGCCATGGTGCCCAGGGGTCCTAAAAACTTACTAGCTGGGATGTCTGCCGTTGAAGGACTATAAGCGTTATTCCGTATGAATAATTGAAAATTATAACATCATGAATGTACTATTGAAGAATTGAAATGGATTCGAACGAGAGATATTAGGAGAAAAGTCCAAGTTCCCCCGGGCAACGCCGGGTATTACTGCTAGTACCCAATAATGCCAGAATGAAATGATTTTCAGAAAGGGGAGGGGATGGACTGTTTTCCCTATAAGCGTGGTTGGTATAAGAAAGTCCTATAGTGGCCACTCACATATATTTTTTACATATTACTGAATATTTATTTAATAACCTCTCAGCAAATTTTTGTTTTTACTGTTTAATATTTTCATGTATATTTATTATTTTGTATGTATATATATATATTTAGTTGGTGACAAATTTTCCTGTTTGCGTAACACTTTTTCTATTCTATAGTGGTACTGATGGACGGACCTCCCTACAAATGCGACTCCTGCCTCAAACTGTACAAGAAAAGGGATTGTTTGCTGAGACACCGGAGATACGAGTGTGGCAAAGATCCTTCATTTCAGTGTCCACACTGTCCTCACAAGACCAAACATAATTATTCAATTAAAAAACATATTATTCTCAAACATTCTGCTTTTTTTCAAAGTAAACAGTATTTTGTACCTGGTTCATTGTGAGGAGCCGAAGAGAGGACGTCTCGAAATATTGTCAAAAAGCAGAAGACATCTTTCGAAGATATGCTGGAAAATAAGTAGTGTGTGATTGGATGTCGACACAGCTAGCAACTCAGATGGAGAAATATTTCATTCTTGCTGTTGATCCAGCGTGAAGAAGTCTGGAGCGCAGAGTCCTTCTTGGACCCTTCGATCCCTACCAATTAGATCAAACCTACTCCACTGCTATTAAGTAAGATAATACATAGGATGTGGGCTATCATATATCTTTTATTGTCTATCGAGAAAATAATGTATAAATAAATGTTGATTATTATTGTTTATTGTGATTGTTGTTGTTGAAGTTGTTTGTGACTTTTTCCCTGGTCAATTATGGTCATATCGCCTTCTCTCAGAACGCTTTATTGTCACTCTAGTGGACATGACCCCGACTGTACTACGGGAGTCCTAAATTTTGCCTACCTAGGTTTAATTAGGGAAAGGGAGGACCTCACATCGCACACGATCGCTATTTATCGTATCGTACCCTCCGAAAGACGGCAAGCCAAACTTCTTAAAATCCCAGATAAAAAAACATTGCGCCTCAACTGGGTTGAACCCACGACGTTGAGCATATTAGGCAAGCATGCTACCAGTAACTATGTACAATTTATTTTTTTCTGTATAATATCTATAAACTCTATAGTTTTTAAATTTTTGAAACTTATATATTTTTTCTCAGCTCTACAATTCTTTCATACTTTTTTTTTGGGGAGGGGGGGGGGGGATAGGTCTTTTTGTGGGGCCCTTATCCACAAAATGTAAAAATTTGACATTTTTGTCGTCCTGAAAACTGTGCTCTTGTGCCTATCAGGCGGTACTCAAATTCGGAAACTCTACTAGAGCAGGGCAAATGTTCCTTTATTCTAGTAGACATTTTTCGTCCTGACTGGCCGACATAGGTCGCCTCGCACTCGCAGGTAATTCGGTGGTTCGGTGGAATCCACTCCTGTCTGGACAGTCGACTTTGTCTTTCGCCCTCGAGATGAGTGCTCCTGCTACATGTAAGTCCACTGTTACATCAACCTACCAACCAAGAAATCCACTCTTTCTCCAGGTGAAAAGCAGACAAAGCAGGTATTTCTGTAACTTGAAAAAATTATAATATTCATTTTTTTAAATGTTTTTTGTATAACAAGGTATCTGTTTTATTTTTTAGCGGAACTGCAGCCCCAAACCCGATTTGAATGTGACTATTGTCATAAAGTGTACAAGTACCGTGAGAGCTTGTACCGACACGAGAAATTCGAATGTGGGAAGGAGCCACAGTTTTCGTGTCCTCACTGTCCTTACAGAGCCAAGCAGAAAAGCTCACTCAAGAAACATCTAGCTCTCATTCATTCAGCATTTATGTTAAACTAATACTTATACCTTTAATTTTAATTTTGCTCAATACACTTTTGTTATCCTGATTGTTAAGTTATTGTCATTTTCATCTTAATTTTATTTTCATTTGTATAGGTAGAATATTTTTCAGTTTTTTTTTTAAATACTGCCTAAAATATATGGGAGTATGTACTTTCGGTATTGCTACCATTTTCAGTCACAACTTAACAAATACTAAATGGAAGTTCAACCAGTTTACAATCCTGTCCCAGCACATACTATTTCAAACATTTTCTGTTATTATTAAGATTTAAATTTGAGACGAAATATTATTTTTAATGTTTTCCATATTTTTAAAACTTCACTGTAACGGGAGGGATAGGGAAAAAACCCCGTGGGGGCAGAAAAAAGGGGACAGTTTGGACTGTAAACTGGTTGAACTTCCATTTAGTATTTGTTAAGTCGTGGCTAAAGATGGTAGCAATACCGAAACTACTCCCTTATATTTTGTCAAAAAGACAATATTTTTTAAAAACGTACGTTTTTCTTTATATTCACTACTCTAATTGTTCTTACAAACTTGTGTTGTGTCCAATTTTGGGAACTTGTTGAAGGCAGGGAAATATATGTTGATAAAGTTAGTTATTGTGACTCATGTCCGGGCTTTGACTACGAGGTCATATCGCCTACTACCAGAGCGCTCTTATGCGTCCGACTCTACTGTGAGAGTTCTAAATTTTGTCTACCTAGGTTTAGTCACGTATGATTGGGGTCTTCCTCGAGTACCTTACATCGCACTGTCTCGTGACAATTGCTTAACGTCCTTTTCAAAGGCGTGCTCAAGGTTTTTCCACCTCCCAGCCTCGGCCGGGATCCGAACCCGCGATCTTGAGTTCAGTAGGCTAGCATACTACCCCGGAGCTACCGGCGCCCTATTTTGATTTATAGTTAATGGATTCGTTGAACAGTGGCCTCGCTCCCCTCGTTACGTATAAGATACATGTTATACATCTGAGTGCATATTCTATTTTATGAGTTTCAAATAATGAAAGACATAATTAGAATTTCAATAATTGGTTATTGATTTATGTGCTTATCAACGGCACATTTGACCTCAGCTAGTCAAATTGACCAAATAGAAGAAGGGCATTATGGGGTAGTGTGAAGAATAGAAAATACTGTATTTGCCGCCTTCTCACAGTAGGCTTAACATAAAAACTCTAATAACGGCCGATAGAATGAATGCATCAACACGACATTTCATATGTGTGACCAGAACCCCTTAAGAACAACACCCATCGATTTTCAGGTAAATCGATCAAAGGAGAGGGGGATTTAGGGGAGAAGCTTAACTCAAAAACCCTAATATCTGCTATTGTAGTAATGAATGTATCGACATAAAATTTCGTATTTAAAATCAATGTTAGATAAGGACATAGTCTGTAAAATTTCTGCGATATCGGCTGAAGGGGAAGGTGGGTTCAATTCAAAAACCCTAATAATTACCGATATAATGAATTTATCGACTCAAAATTTAATATGAGGATAAGTACGGTGATTCACCGACGTATTTTTTTTTTGTTTTTGCCGTGAAAATAACCCTTACCTATGTACATGATTGTTACAGGTAACAAGTTGGATACAGAATTTATAGAAATACGCTCTTTTAAGTGCTCTCAGTGCGGTAAACTATATAAATACAAGGAGAGTTTGTACAACCACCAGAAATTTGATTGTGGCCAAGAGCCTCAATTTCAGTGTCCTTTTTGTCCTTATAAAGCCAAACAGAAAGGCAATTTGAAGTTACATGTTTATTGTAAACATAAAAATATTGACTGATAATATACCTACCTATATATCTCAGGTTGTATTACTTTTTCATCTACCTATAGCTTTATGATAACCGCGCAAAAGGTTTAGCAAACATCGATTTATTCTGGTTTTTCGCTATAAAATGTTATTGTTTAAAAATAATAGTATAGAAGGGATTTCATTGAGTTATTTCAGTTATTTTAAATAATCTCACTTGTGTGCTTTTAGTCATATTTTTGAGAATAAATAAATGAAAAACAAGCAGGTTCTCGGATGTGTGTGTTTTGCCTCTTTGCACCCTAAATGAGAGGAAATTACTGGTTGTGTATTATGACTCTACAAAGGTGGCATTTATAACTAACCCGGCTGCCCTTGAGGTTTACAAGGCAAACTTCCCAGCATGATATCAATATCATTATTAATGATACCACAAAAGTAGGCATTTTATTCAGTACAGAATTATTTATGCATTTAATTGAATTTAATCTATGCATAGATTTTTAATTGATATGCAAATTCACATAGGTCACATAGCCTATTCTTTTAATGTCCGAATACATTTTTTGCGTTCTGTGTTGATATAGTGGAAATACTAATGAATAAAATAAAATGATAGATAAAACACTTCTTTGAACACTTATATTGTCTAATTCCACAAACATATACTTAAATGTGTACCGGTTTCGGCTTACGCCATCGTCAGCACGATGTTCAACAATAATTCAGATATTTCCCAGGCATACATATTTATATTAACCTGTGGTACACATTTAAGTATATGTTTGTGGAATTAGACAATATAAATGTTCAAAAAAGTGTTTTATCTATCATTCTATTTTTTTAAATTTTGCTTTTAAAACTACTACATGTAAAATTTCATGACAATCCAATTATCCATTAATGAGGTTGAACTATTTTTATGCTCTATCTCCATTCACAGTCCCCCCTCCCGATAAGAATTTTGAAACGTCACACACCTTTTTTTTTTTCAATTTGACTTTTAAGAATAATACTTGTTAAATTTCATTACAATCCGATCGTCCGTTGATGAGCTAGACCTAATTTTTATACTTAGCCCCCCCCCCCCCCCCTCAAAACCCCCCCCCCCCCCCCCCCCCCCTCTCACCTTAAGAATTTTGTGATGCCAGATAGTCTATATCTCAGTTGGCTCTTAACTACGAGGTCATATCGTCTACTGCATGAGTTCGACTCTACTATGGGAGTCCTAAATTTTGCATAGGTACCTTAAATTTTTATTCACCTAAGGTAGGGGACTATAACGAGTATCTGACATCAGGCTCGAGACCAATCACTTAACGTCCCATCCTAAAGATGGCGTGTTCAAGTTTATTTTACCTCCCAGATATAATACAGTAAGAGTCTCGAACCCGCTATCTTTAGCTCAGTAAGCAAGCACGCATACCACTGATCTACCGACGCCCTCTTAATCCCTATCAAAATTGGTCTTAGCTTCAGTCAATCTGTCTCTATTAATATTTATTAATGGAATTATTCATTTATTGATTTTAACCAATAGTAATGAGTATTGTTCTAATTTTATCTTTCTTTTTTTTTTTTTTTTTTTCTAATTGTCATTAATATTCTGTTTTTAGGAAACAAATTAAGTCAATCTCAAACTAACCATCAAAAAATGTATTCTTGTACTTGTGGTAAAACTTACCTGACTATAGGTGGATACAGAAATCATCAGAATTTCGATTGTGGCAAAGAACCACAGTTTCAGTGTCCGCATTGTCCTCACAGGGCTCGACAGAAAGGAAATTTGAAGTCACACATTTTCTGTAGACATAGTGAAAATTATTCCTAATTTAGTAGGTAATTTAACAAAGGTATTGTTTCCATCTAAGTATTAATTTGTTTGTAATATGTATATATACTACAAATGTTGGTTTTTATTTTGTTTTGCAATAGTTTTTGTTTAAAATTTGTGCAATATTTTAATTGAACTAGTTTTTCTTGGACATACATATGCTGTTCTAGTAGTTCTTAAGTATTGTCAATAAAATATTTAATAATTTCATTAATTTATATATTTATTTTTACTGTAATCGTAAGCTGGAATATATTGGTAACATCTTTGCAATGAAAATAATTACATCAATAATTAAATGTGTACAAATTTCTTGTTTAATAGTTCAAAAAAAATAATAATAATAGTATTTATGGTTTGCAGTATTTTAAATTGTTGAGTTTCATTTAATCATGTTTACTCATATATAGGCATGTTTAGCATATCATTAAATCGGCAGTATTGGGTTTTTTCAGTTGAGCTTCCTCTCTGACCCCCTCATCCTTTCAAAATTAATAAGTGTCGTCCTTATGGTTTTTTTAATTCACGTATGAAATTTTTTGTCGATACATTCATTACAACAGTTATTACAGTTTTTGAGTTAAACCTCCCCATAATCTTCCCGTTCCCTTTGGTTGAAAAACAACGACTGTTGTCTTCAGAGGGTTTTCGATTCACATATAAAATATCGTATCGATACATTCATTCTATCGGGAGTTAACGTGTTCACAGACACATACAAACAAACATTTTTTTAAATATATCTATAGTCACAGGGAATAAGTT
Organism: Aradus depressus; assembly: GCA_963662175.1. Lineage (NCBI taxonomy): Eukaryota > Metazoa > Arthropoda > Insecta > Hemiptera > Aradidae > Aradus > Aradus depressus. The sequence continues at coordinate 39,062,794 of OY759220.1, forward strand.
GTTAAGACGTAAAATGACCAAAATGAGTTAAGTGTACTGTGATCATCTTCCAAGCCATCTGCGTACTGTGAAGAAGTTGGGAGCTCAGGATCCTAATATTTTCGGAATTATTAAGATGTGGGTTTCTTCGTATCACGTAAAATTGTGTATGTTCTCGGTTAAATCAACTTAATCTGCTTCTTTGAGGAATCATTCACGAGATAACTGCATTTAACCATTTATTCAACTATTCCAATTGAAGAGGGTATTTTCGGTTAAATCTACTTGCTCAACTTTAGAGAGGCATCATTGATGAGTATTTCAAAAAGTATGGTTAATAATTAGATAAGTGTGGTCAATAATTAGGTAAGTGATGGGGAATGATTAGGTAACTAAGGGAAAATCCAAGAAAAGATTAACAATATTCACTCCTATAGATTTAGAAGGTATATTATTAATAATGATGCAAACAACCAATTTATTCCCTGTGACCACAGAAATATAATCTGGAGAACGGAAAACATGAAATTCCGTTGAAAACTCCGCATCGAATTTTTGACAGATTACATAACTCCTCTTATACTTCGTATAGTTTGGGAAGTAAAAATGTTTGCCCTTAGTGCAAAGTTTTAATGGCCACGCGCCACGTTTCAATTTGATTTGGTTTTAGAAATCTCCTGAAGATTAGTTACAATATATTATTATTATTGACACTATTTGGTGAACAGGTTTCAGTGAAGAATCTCCAGGAGGGAAAATGAATCATTTTTGTCAAAGTGGGAAATCATACAGTAATATAGAAAATCTTCAACGGCTAATCTACAAAACTTTCGAATGTGGCAACAATTCACAGTTCATGTGTCCATACTGCCCTTAAGAGGGCAAACAGAAGGCAAATGTACAATCTCACATTACTTGTAAATATAAATTTGGAGATTATTAATATTTATTTTATTTGTTAATTATTGTCTACAATTTTGTATTAATGATAATATTTTGTAAATTAGGTTTCGGTGAAGAATTTCCTGGAGGGAAAAGAAGTCATTTTTGTCAATGTGGAAAATCTTACAGTAATCTTCAAAATCTACAGCGACATAGAACTTTCGAATGTGGGAAGGAGCCTCAGTTCAAATGTCCACATTGTCCTTACCGGGCAAAACAAAAGGCGAATTTAAAATCTCATATTATTTGTAAACATAAAATTGGTGATTTTCTTAATTTGTAAATATTATTTCACAAAATGGAGTTTATTTTTCATTACAGAAAGATTGGTTGGTAATTCTAGGATTGTTAGTGTTGAGCTCAAAAAAACAATATATATATATATATATATATATATATATATATATATATATATATATATATATATATATATATTATATAATTTCTGTATCAACTCTAGTTTCCTTAAAACAATTATTTCTTTGTTTAAGAAAAATGCTGCATTCATTATACATATTTCTGGTTTTGTCAGTCTTAAAAAAAAATTATTATAATATCAAAAACATCAAACATTTATCAAAAATAACCAAAATGTATGTAAACAATAGTTTTTTTATTGTTTAAATAAGTATATTTTTATAGCAAAGAGAGGAAAAACCGATTAATTGTAACGTCAGTTATTGTGACTCATCCTCGGGCTTTAACATAGTTTAACGTAGCTCAGTGGTATGCATGCTTGCTTACTGAACTCAAGATCGCGGATTCAAGACCCGTCTGGGGCTTTTTTTATTTTATCTGAGAGGTAATGGTCCCGAGCCTGTATGTCAGGTATTCGTTAAAGACCCCCTCTACCCTAGGTGAATAATAATTTAAGTTATGCCAAATTTAGGACTCCCATGGCTGAAGTTGGGCTCATGTCCACCAGAGCGACGAAAATGCGATATAACCTTGTAGTTAACGCGCAGGCATGAGTCATAATAACTATCTACATTACATCACCAACTTTCTTGTCTGTGGAAAAATCGTTATTGTCTCATAAAAGGAACAGAGAGATGACATTTGATTTAATTATTAATCATAAGAAATTTGAAGAACCTCTGGAGCTTCTTCTGCCAAACACAAAAGAAATTTAAAGACATGTATAATATTCACAAAGTAAAATGATTTATTTTTTATTTAAAGAATTGAAGAAAAAATATAATACATTTTATCTGAGCCGACACTCGTTTCTCATATAGAAAAAAAGAATGTTGCTATATTAGTAAAATTTATTTTATTATGCATTAATAAATATTTTTATTTAATTTTTTTGTTGTTCTGTGTTCATTTTTTTGAATTATCGAACCAGAAAAACTGGAATCAGGGGCTCCTAAATCTTCATACAAAATTTTGTGTTGATAGATTCATTACATTGGAAGTTAGGGTTTATGAATTTTAGCCCTCTCCCCTGACCCCCCCCCCCCCCCCCCCCCCCCTTCCCTTTACCCGATATCGCTGGTTTGACAGGTCATGACCTCATTGAGTTTTGACTTTAAATATTAAATTTCATTAAATCGGCAGTTATTGGGGGTTTTTGAGTTGAGCCCCTCTTCACTTCCTCCGATTCTGCTGAAAATTGATGTGTCGTCCTTATGTTGTTTTGAATTCAAACATCAAATTTTGTGTCGATATTTTCATTCTATCGGCAGTTATTAAGGCTATATGTTATATAAGCCTCCGTCCTAATCGCCCTCTCCCCTTCGGTCGATTTGGCTTAAAAAAACAATAGGTTTCATCGTTAGAGGATTCTGAATTCACATATAAAGTTTCGTATCGATACATTCATTCTATCGGGAGTTGGGTTCACAAACATACATTTTTTTTTTTTAAATATTTGGAATCTAGCTTCGGAAAACATGAAATTCCGTTGAAAACTTCGCATCGAATTTTTGACCGGTTATATAACTTCCTCTATACTATGTGTAAAAACAGTATTATCTATTTCACAAGATATATAAAATATATGAGAGTACTTCCAGTATTGTTACCATCTTCAGCTACGACATAACAAATACTGTATTTGTTATGTCGTGGCTGAAGATGGTAGCAATACCGAAAGTACTCCCACATATTTTATATATTTAGTGAAATAGACAATATAAAAAAAAAAAAAAAACATGTGTTTCATAATATATTTGCAAAACAATTGTTAAGTATTACTTGACAGTTATATTTGATTCTTGAGATAGGTATTCAAAAAGTTTCAAGGAGCATTTAAATGTGTACATTATATTTTTATAATTGTATTATATACCTTTAAAATGATGTTCCTCACAATACTGTTTAAAAATGTTTAATGTAGCATAATGTAAAATAGTTACATTTTAATTTATTTTTTTACTCATCCTGATAATGTCTATAATATCGTTTGTTTATTAAATTAAAGAAGTTTCAAGTCATGGATTTGCTAACTATTTATTAATAATGATGATATTTTGTGAATAGGCCTCAGTGGAGAATCTCCTGGAGGGAAAAGAAGTCATTTTTGTGAGTGTGGAAAATCATATAGTAATGCACAAAACCTTCATCGACACAGAACTTACGAATGTGGGAAGGAGCCTCAGTTCCAATGTCCTCACTGTCCTTACAAGGCCAAACATAAGGGCAATTTAAGGTCTCATATTATCTGTAAACATAAAATTGGTGATTTTTTTAATTTTTCTTGAATTACAAATGCCACTTACATTTTTATTTTTATTTTCCTTTTCACTACTTGGTATTGTTCTAGGAAACATTTTTATTAATAATGAAAAACTGTATATTTGCAATTATGGTAACAGACATAACAAATTTGGTAAACTTATTAATCACGAGAAATGAGAAAACGCAAAAGAAATTTAAAATGACTGGTTTTTTAATGGCTTATGCCATTATTAATTGAAAAATATTCACTTTTATAAGTTGATTTTTTTTTATATCTTGGCAGGCAGGCAGTAGACTGACCCCCCAAAAAAAATATATATATAATAAAAAATATTTTATTATAAGAATTTTTTTTATTTACTTCTTATTCTATCTTAATTTATTTTTATATTATATTATTTTTTAAGCAATAATTTTTATTGTATGGAGAATCTAGACGTTGGTGGCCATATGGTATGAATTGCGAAGGATTGACCAACAATATAATACGAAGGAGGAGAGATGAGGCTTGTGGTCGATAAAACAAATTTGTAGAATTTCTGCCAAGCTTTAGGCACTGACTATGCCTTCTTCAGGGCCTGTATTGACATATAAACATTATCAGTAAGGTTATATAAGCTACAAGACTAAACAACAACCTACATCAAGAGCGAATATAACTTTAAAATTGTTTACACTACAACGAAATAAACTCAAACAATTATAATAACTAAATATAACATAATTGTAAACGTAAAATATAATTGTTTGTGTTTATTTCGTTGTAGTGTAAATAATTTTAAAGTTATATTTACTCATGATGTAGGTTGTGGTTTAGTCACATTTAGTTTTAGTGTTATATCCTTATTAAATAGTAGCTTATATAACCTTACTCATAATGTGTATCGTTGTAGTGTATATAATTTTAAAGTTATATTTACTCATGATGTAGGTTGTGGTTTAGTCACATTTAGTTTTAGTGTTATATCCTTATTAAATAGTAGCTTATATAACCTTACTCATAATGTGTATCGTTGTAGTGTATATAATTTTAAAGTTATATTTACTCATGATGTAGGTTGTGGTTTAGTCACATTTAGTTTTAGTGTTATATCCTTATTAAATAGTAGCTTATATAACCTTACTCATAATGTGTATCGTTGTAGTGTATATAATTTTAAAGTTATATTTACTCATGATGTAGGTTGTGGTTTAGTCACATTTAGTTTTAGTGTTATATCCTTATTAAATAGTAGCTTATATAACCTTACTCATAATGTGTATCGTTGTAGTGTATATAATTTTAAAGTTATATTTACTCATGATGTAGGTTGTGGTTTAGTCACATTTAGTTGGACTCTGACTTCGTGGGTGGGGGCCGCAAAAACGAAATCTATGGAACCCTTCAATGTGTCTTGAAAATATCACTCAGAATTTGACTGTAATATAATTAGATTCTTAAGATAGGTATTTAAGAAATTCCAATCCTCTCGAGCATTTAAATTCGAACATTACGTTTTTTGTAATCGACTTAGCGTTACCTTTAAAATAATGTTTTCCACAATACTGTTTAAAAATTTTATTTCAAAATCCTTAAGTTCCAATTTGGATAGTTTTAGATTTCTTGAAAATGGTTTATTAGATTAAAGAAATTTCAAGCCATGGATTTGGGACTATTTATTATATATGTAATAATGATATTATTTTGTGAATAGGCTTCAGTGAAGAATCTCCTGGAGGGAAAAGAAGTCATTTTTGTGAGTGTGGAAAATCATACAGTTATTCACAAAACCTTCATCGACACAGAACTTACGAGTGTGGGAAGGAGCCTCAGTTCAAATGTCCTCAATGTCGTTACAGGGCCAAACACAAAGGCCATTTAAGGTCTCATATTATCTGTAAACATAAAATTGGTGATTTTTTAAATTTTTCTTGAATTACAAGTGCAACTTATATTTTTATTTTTTTCCAAAAAAATTGTCTTCCTTTTCAGTAATTAGTATTGTTCTAGCAAATACGGAACCCTTCAATGTCTCTTGCAATATAAAGCACTTAGCACTTGACTGTAATATTTGATTCTTAAGATGGGTATTTAAAAAATTCCAATCACTCCGAGAATTTAAATTTGAACAATACATTTTTCTAATGGTCTTGTCGATCGATATCTTTAAAATGATGTCCAACAGAACACTATTTTAAAATTTTAATGTCAAATCTTTACGTTTTAATTTGGATAGTTTTACAAATTTCTTGAAAAATTGTTTATTAGATTAAGGAAGTTTGAAGTCATGGATTTGCTAACTATTTATTAATAATGTTGATATTTTGTGAATAGGCTTCAGTGGAGAATCTTCTGGAGGGAAAAGAAGTCATTTTTGTGAGTGTGGAAAATCATACAGTAATGCACAAAACCTTCATCGACACAGAACTTACGAATGTGGGAAGGAGCCTCAGTTCAAATGTCCTCACTGTCCTTACCGGGCCAAACGCAAGGGGAATTTACAATCTCATATTATTTGTAAACATAAACTTGAAGATTTTTTAAATTTTTGTTAAATTTTATTTACTTTTTCTTCATTAATAGTGTGTTGTTCCAGGGAACTGTTTTACTAATAATGAAAAACAGTATATTTGTGATTGTGGTAACATATATAAGACATTTGGTGGACTTATTAACCACGAGAAGTTTGAATGTGGCAATGAACCTCAATTTCCTTGCTCCTTCTGTTCACACAAAGCCAGACGTAAAGGAAATTTAAAGAGACATATTTTTTTAAAGCATAATAAATAATTTGTTTTTTAACTAATCAATTTGTATTAAAAAAATAATTATTTGGGCTATCATAGTGTGCTATTCAAACAGACAAAAAAAAAAAAAAACTTGCTATATTTTCAATGGAATAAATGTTATTATTTAATTTTTTTTATTACCTTTATTCTTTATTTTTTCTTAGTTCATAATTTTTTTTTTTTTTAATTATTGAATAGGGGATATAGTCATTGTCATATTTTCTCTATACCATAAGATGTTTTCTATCTTGGAGGCAGTTTGAAGACGGGAGATTGGAAGTGTCATTGTCAAGCCTTCTCGTTCCTCTTACAAACTTTTATTTAATTTCTCTATCATCGCAGTTATTATATATATATATATATAAGTAAAAGTGGTAGAGAATTTAATTATGAAAGTATATAAGGCATATATTTTCATAACTAAATTCTCTGCTATATTTACCTGTCTGCGAAGTGTCATTTTAGTGGAACACATTAGTCCGGGAATTTTTAAAATTATATACATATATAAGTGAAAATGGTCAAGAATTTAATTGTGAATATATATGTATATATTTTTTTTCATAATTAAATTCTCAACACTTCTGCTTATTGTTTTTGTACAGATTGTAGAATAAATAATAATGAAAAAGAAAATAATAATAATAAATTAAATTCTCTACTACTTTTACTTGACTGGCCTTTTTTAAAAATGTTTTAAAAACTTTTTCTTTGGTTATACATTTTTAAGAAAGAGTTTCCGAACTTCCGCCGAATTCACGAGCATTCTTTTTTTATTTTGGCTTCAACATTTTTTCTGATGTAAAAATTTATTAACTTAAAGAATTATGTGACGAAGTAGAGGAGTTGAAAATGATTTTTTGATTATACATAAAAATATACATTTGAATCATAAAGAGGTTGACCTTTAGCTAAGGCCCCTCCCCCTGATTAATAACCAATTACATCATATGCATCTCTCCAGTGCCGCCATTCTTCTTATTATTATTACTTAAGGAGCGTGTCTATTATATTCTTCATATGGGCAGTTTCAGTAGGTTTTAATCATTATGAAGTTTCATTTAGTTTAGTTTTTCATCCTGAAATTCTATATTAATTGTCTAATTATATTTTCTAAATACTATATTGGCGGATTCATGTCATTGATGAGGATCTCTTATGTATATGATTGAATATATGTTTAGCTCCATTCACTTCTCTCCCATCTGCGCCTACTGGGTCAACCTCTTAATAAATAAATTCACCTAGTTCATTATATTTTTGTGTGCTAACAATAATTAAATATTGTTTCTCCCTGCAGCACAAAATTAATTATTTTCTCGTTTTTTTTTTTTTTTTTTATTTTTTTTTTTTTTTTATTTTTTTTTTTTTTTATTTTTTTTTTTGTGCGAATACTAAGTCTAATCTTATTTTAGGACCTGGAAAAAACTCAGTTGAGCAGCAACAGAAGAAGTATTTGTGCGATTGTGGTAAAAGTTATCAGTCGAGAAGCGGTATCAGGAATCACAAGAAGTTCGAGTGTGGTAAAGAGCCGTCATTGCTCTGCCCGTACTGCACTTACAAGGCGAAGAGGAAGGACCACCTCATGTCACATATGGTCAACAAACATATATCTCTGCTTTCCTGCACAGACCAGAAAACCATCCTCACTTGAATTACATATATACAATTACAACTCTTGAACAAGAGCTACATTTTTGTTTTCTTTTTATGGTTTCATTCAAAACTATTTATTGAGTATATTATATCTCCAATTTAGTTGATTATCGAAGATATTCAACTAAAATTTTCCACTGTTTAAATAATGATAACAGCAGACAAGTACAGTTCCTTCCTGTGAACACTGCCGACATGAAATCTATACAGATAGTATTTTGGCTTCAAAACTTTTTCCAATGTAAAAAATTTGAAAAACGATGTGATATAGTAGAAGGTACGAAGATTTCCGATTACACCTAAAACATACGCTTGAATCATAAACAGGTTGATCTTTAACTAAGGCTTCGCCCACTGATTAATAACCGATTACATCATATTCATCCCTGCTGTGCCTCATTTTTCTTATTATTACTTAAGAACTGTCTTTGTTCTATTCTTCATAAAAGCAGTTAATTATATTTTCTCATAACCATAATGGCGGATTCTGCCATTGTTGAGGATTTCTTATGTACGTAATAATTGAGTTTAGCTCCACTCACTTCTCTCCCATCTGCGCCCCATCTTATTTCTCAAGCACCGTTATCAGGAAGAAAATTCAGTCCTTAGTGAACTTGCTCAGTAGTTCCCTGGCCTGTGGTAGTAGTCTATGGTAGAGGATGTTCGACAGTATCTTCTACACACAGTGTAACTGGGAAATTCCTCTGTAGTTCCTGTTAAGACGGATGACAGTTCCAGTCCTTTAGGTCTTCCCTCCAGATGTCTGAGGTGAGGTCCTGTAGTGTCTTTAGAAGCTCATTGGCGCCTTACTTGAAAAGTTCAGCTGGCAGCCCCTTCAAACTTGGGAGCTTTGTTATTTTTCAATCGTTTGTTCAATAGTTCAACTCTTCCTGTCTTCCGTTTAAATGGCCGCCGCTGCCCTTATCAGAAGAGATCCGTCCTTATCTTTATAATGGCTAACTCTGGGTTTCAATGACTTCCTACCTTTATTAACTTTTGATGTAATTGTTTGCTTTCATTCAGTATCTCCTGTGTCCCTCCATGTCTCTCCAAGACAGCTTGTCCATTCCTTATTCCTATTCTGTTCTTTATTTCTTGCACTTCACCTTGTGTTTCTTCTTTAGACCTGTTTCTATAAGCTTCGTTTTTATTGCCTGTCACTATCTGACTTTGGTGCTCTCCAATTGGTATATCCAGCTCTCTGAACTTCTTGTCCATTCTCCTTGCAAAGCTTCGGTCTCTGTCGGCATCCTTTTGTTTAGCCAGATCGTACTTCTTGAACTTCTGTCTGAGCGAACATTGATCTGATAGTGATCTGGGTCGACGGTCAGTTCTTGAACCGAGCCGACTCCCACTGACTTCAGTTCCACTCCCATACTCCTACCCCCGGTCTAGATCCGTCGAAAGCAGGGCCTCCGGAGTAGCGCCCTCGCAGATATACCTACCCTTCTCCTTCGCTACTCCTCTGAGCATGGGGGATGACCTTTGTCAGGTGCTAACTCTGCCCAAACCCTTTGGTTCCACTTTTCTATCTAGTAGCGCATATGAAGAAATTTAAGAGAAAACTTTTAAAAAATAAACCATGGTTGACTTTGGTGTGGAATTGTCGTATTATAAAAAGATATTTGAAAATCTTTCAAAATTATGAAGTTTTAATTTGAACTACAAGAAGTGTAAATTTGAACTTTGAAAAGGTATTGTCAGCTGTTTAATTTATTGTAGAAAACGCTATTTAAAGTGTTTCTTTCTTCAATCATGTACCCACCCAATGATTGTCATGAAAATAGGTATTACAACATAAAATATATTTTATAAAGTGGTACATGAACATATCCTTTCTGTTGTTCATCTACGGAACCTTTTTGATAAAACTGAAACACATTTTTAATGAAGAACTTTGAAATGAAAAATGTATCAATCTTTGTACCGATAATAAAGAGTTCCTGAATTATTTGCAATTTAAACAAATTTAAATCCTTCACTCGCTCAATGTTCGAACAAACTCTTGCTGTCAGGAGCTGCAGAACATATTGTCTTCAAATTCGATGACATTACCTTTTGATACATAAATGAAAGACCAAAAAAAGAAATGATAGGATTCGATCACTTCCTTTCAGTTTTGGTTAGTCGCTTCCTCGTGTTTTTACGTCATTAGCCTAGTTTTATTTAGCTGTATGTCGGTGGAAGGACGGAGGAGCAGGGAAGGGATGCGAATCTTGGCAACGCTGCATCCTTACTTCCTTAACTAGCTCGCCTCCCCACCTGACATGTTTCATCGGCCCGACCATTAGCGTTTTTTTTTCGTAATGTTTTTATTTATATATTAATCGTGAAGAAAATAGTTATGTTTTATGTATTACAGGAGCAGTTCCCATGGATAATGTATTTTTGCAATTTATGACTAGAAAATCAACCCGAAAAAAAACATCCATAATATAATAATTAATAGCTTGTATCTTTCATTGTAGGTTTCGCAGAAAGCAAAAGCAACTATTTTTCCTGTAAGCAGTGTGCGAAGACGTACAAACACCGAAGAACCTTAGACAACCATCTAAAGTACGAATGTGGGGTCGAGCGGCAGTTCGCGTGCCCTCACTGTCCTTATCGGGCCAAAAGAAGGCGTCACTGGAACACACATATCGCCCTGAAACATGCTAAAATTATTTTTAAAACATAACGAGCATAACTGTACAAAATACGCACACATACAAAATAAATCGCAAAATTTATAGTGCATTTTTAATTTTTAATCTAAAGAATAAAATGTAATAAAAATTTTAGTTTCTCTTTGAGGGCGCCGGTAGCTCAGTGGTAGCGTCTTGCTTATGATCGTGGTTTCGAAACCCGGCCGGGGCCTTTAGGTTTCTTTTATCGGGGAGGTGGATAAGGCTTGACCACGCCGTCCTTTGAATGGGACATTAAGCGATGGTTCCGAGCCTGTGCGGTGTTAGGTACTCGTTACCCCTATCCTAGGTGAATAAAAATTTTAGTGTAGGCAAAGTTTAGGAGTTCTTGTCCACCAGAGCGATGAAAGAGCGCTCTGGTAGTACGCGATATGACCTCGAAGTTAAAGCTCGGCCATGAGTCTCTATAACACACCGTTTCTCTTTCAGACAAAAACACATGCCGTAAAGAGCTGATCTCTTTTTTTTCTATATCATGTGAATATCATTATTATTCATATTCTTCTTTAAAGTTATATGTTTTATTATTATGTTCAAATATATTTCATTTTTTTATATTACTGTAAAGTTTCTTATGAAATATTTTTAAAAATCTCATATATTTTGGTTTACTAAATCTAGGTCTTATTGAAGTCACGTAAGTAAATTATTATTATTATTATTTTAACTTGCAAGTATAATAGCTAAATTTAATAAATAATGTATTTTTATTTCTAGGGTTGCCTCAGCAGAATACACAGATTAAAAAAACATATGAGTGTAATTGTGGTAAAGTGTATCAAACGAGGAGTGGAATTCGTAACCATCAGAATTTTGAATGTGGAAAAGAGCCTCAATTCGAATGTCCCTACTGCCCATATAAGGCTAAACAGAAAGTCAGCAGACAGAAACATGTCGCTTTAAAACATTCAAAATTTCCTATCTGAAACTACTAATAAAATAGTATTTTACAATCAATGGTTTTATTATGTCTTGACTTTATTTAAATAATATAGTATTTTACATCTAATTTCATATTGATCTATCAAAATATTGGTTCAACTGTTTTTGAATATTACTTTGTAAGCATTCATCCTTCTTGACATTTATTATTGTATTCAGGTCTTATGTATTATGTAAATATTTGCACTCAACTAATTGTAAATTATTAGTTGTTAAAATGTTGTGTAAAGTATTTTAAATTAATAAAAAAAAGTATTAATGAATAAAATAGCGCTATATTATTGTACTCCACTTACCTATACTAATGGCGATTTATGTTTATACATTACTCAAATATATTTGTGAAGTGAGGTCGCCGGTAGCTCAGAACGTGCTTAAACCCTTGAGCACGCGGTCCTTCGGTTGTGACGTTAAGAGATGGTCCCGAGCCTATCCAATGTCAGGTACTCGTTAATGACTCATTTCCTAGCTGAATAAACCAGGCTAGGCAAAATTTAGGACTACCATACTAGAGTGGGGCTCATATCCATCAGAGCGACAAAAAAGCGCTCTGTTAGTAGGCGATATGAGTAGTCAAAGCCCGGACATAAGTCACAATAACTAAATTTATCAAAATATATTCCCCTGCCTTCAACAAGTTCCCAAAATTGGACCCAGTACAAGTTTGTAAAAACAATTATAATAGTGAATATAAAGAAAAACATACGTTTTTAAAAAATATTGTCCTATTATTTGACAAAATATATGGTAGTAGTTTTGGTATTGCTACCATCTTCAGCATCGACTTGGGGGCCATTCATAACGTACGTAAGGCTTTTTTTAAGCTAATTTGACCCTCCCCCCCCCCCCCCCCCCCTCCCTCTACCCTTTGATAAGAAATGATCGTATTGATAAAATTAAAGACAGTTTGAGCAGCCAAGCTTTAAATAATAGTGGATGTAAATATGCAGACATGTCAGGTATAATAAATAAATGATACTAAAATGACAATTATTTTTCAAAATTCAAGCAATAGGGAAAACAATAGGGTCAGCGAGACAATAGAATTAAAAAATGTCTAGAAGTACTGAGACCATAATATGGAGAGGGCACGTTGAGACCATCATATTATGATTTCTGTAGGATTCAATACTGAATTTGAGAACTAAGTACAGATAGCGCCATTTCTTAGCGCGAAAATAGTAGATTTTAAATTCAAAAACTTACATAAGATCAAATTCTTTACCCCCCTCCCCTATAGTAAGAATTAGTAATATTGAGCTAATCCCCCCCCCCCCCCCCCCCTAAATGCCTTACGTAATTTATGAATGACCCCTTAACAAGTTTACAATCCTAACTATCCCCTTTTTCAGCCCCCACGTGGTTTTTGCCTGTCCCTCCTGTACAGTTAAGTCTCAAAAATATTAAAAACATTAAAAATAAAATTTCATCTCAAATCATAATTAATAATAACAGAAAAATTTTGAAATAGTATGTGCTGAATTAAAATACAAATACATATATGCATATATGAAATAAATCAAAGATGACAATAATAAATATATGAATAAAAATACACCGTTTTTTGATAAAGTAGGTACGCACACACAAAGACTGGAAGATTATTGTCGATAAAAAGGGTCAATATTTGAGATATTAATTTAATTCAGCACATGTATTTCAAAAATTTTCAGTTATTAAGATTTCAATTTGAGACAAAATTTGATTTTTAATGTTTTCCATATTTTTAAGACAACTGTACAGAGGAGAGACACGAAAAAACCCCGTGGGGGCTGAAAAAAGAGACAGTTTGGATTGTAAACTGGTTGAACTTTCATTTAGTGTTTGTTGTGTGGTGGCTGAAGATGGTAGCAACACCAAAAGTGTGCTCCCAAATATTTTGTGAAATAGACAATATTTAAAAAAAAAAAAAAAATGATTTTCTTTATATTTATTATTAAGTGTTTAAGTTAAGTATCAATTATAATTGATCTTGCAGCTAACCTTTTCATTCATTGATCATCAATAGAAACTGTCTTTAAAAATGGCGGCCTGGTGGCGGTACATTTGACTTAATTATTTACTAATTCCTTCCATCCAATGGTTTCACTTTCGGTCCTAGTTATAGGTGGCTATATTTATGGCTGGAGTGTAACCATGCCACCAGCTCTTACAGTTATTTTAAGTAGTGTCAACACTTGTTTTTTTTTATCGCCATTATAACAGCCAAACGTTTAATTTTTTTTTTATTTTGATTTTTTAAATTTTAGGTAGACATAGTTGTAGAAATTTTGGTCTTTTTTTTCTATTGAAATAATGTCTGTTGTATTTGGTGTTGGTTTGGTCTCTTTAAAGTGTAGATAATCTATGGAAGTAAATTTGTATGGCATGTTGTAAATGTAGTTCTAACATGTTGAGAAACTATTTTGCAGTCTTACATTTTTTTTGTTTATGTTTTTCGGCCCAATTCGGTTTATAAAATTGATCAGAATTGACCCTCACCCTTTGGTTTTTTTTTTATCTGAAGTGCGAAGTCAGGCCGACTCGTTGTAAAGCCCTTATCCAAGGTTACTAAACGTGGGTTGGCGAAATTTAGGATTCCCACAGCGTCGGGCTCATGAGAGTGACGAGAGAACGCTCTGGCGGTTGGGCGTTCAAACTACCTAGTTCAAGCCCAGGCACTAGTTACAAAGAACAATTTTCAGGGTGTAAGACAGGTTGGTAGATATTTCTAGCCACGTAATCTAATTTTATGAGTGAAGAAATGTTTAAAAACAGGTTAGGTTAGGTTTTATGACTCATGCCCGGGCTTTAACTACAAGGTCATATCGCCTACTACCAGAGCGCTCTTTCGTCACTCTGGTGGACATGAGCCCGACTCTACTGTGGGAGTCCTAAATTTTGCTTACCCTAAATTTTTATTCATCTAGGGTAGGGGTCTTTAACGAGTACCTGACATCGTACAGGCTCGGGACCATCGCTTAACGTCCCATCCGAAGGACGGCGTGCTTAAGTTTATTTTACCTCCCAGATAAAATAAACTAAGGGCCTCGGTCGGGCTACGAACCCACGACCTTGAGCTCAGAAGTCAAGCACGCATACCACCGTTTAAAAACATATATATTCAAAATTTTCTTTTTCATGCATGGCTTGAAATTGTTTTGTTTTCTTGATGTCACAAGAAAAAAACAATAAGGAAAAATATTTTGTTGCTTTTGTTTTTGTTGATATTATAAATCTTCATCGATCTATATCTTGAGTATATAAGTTTGTTGGAGAGCGCCCGTAGCTCAGTGGTGCTTACTTACTGAGCTAAGAGAAGCCTTTAGGTTTTTATATAGGAAGTGAAAAAAATAAAAACTTTTAAGCATGTCGACCCTTGGATATGACGTTAAGTACGATGTCAGGTACTCGTAAAAATAAAAATTTAGGAATCTCATAGTACAGTTGGGCTCATGTCCACAAGTGACGAAAGAGCGCGCTGGTAGTAGGCGATATATTTCGAAGCTAAAAGCCCAGGAATGAAACACAATAACTATGTACATGGAAAATTTAAGGAAGTAAAAATTGTTGAGAGATGTGGTTCCAAGTTTTTAATTTTTCTAAATAAAGAGTACCACCTGCCATATAAGATTGAGAAACTGACGTAGACAATTCTATCTTATCCTCTCAATATAAATAACAGCATGAGATATTCATTTTTTTCTGTTTCTATTTAAATCTGTGGGGTCCCGATATTCCGAACCCATGCTAATCCTTGAAAAAAATTGAAATAATCCGATTCACTCCATTTTTTATTTTTGTGGGTGTATAGGAATAATATAAAGAAAAAAGTAATGTTTTAAAAATATTGTGTATTTTACAAAATATATATATATATAATATATTATACCGCATCATTTCTCCCAATTATTCCTCATCACACAAAATATCAATTACAGACGTTTCGACAAACTGTTCAACTGTTCTTTATGTTAACTATTCCTTCTTTCAATCAGAATCTTCCTTTTATAGAACATATTTATCGAGTTAACTTTTATATTTAAACATAGTCAAAACTGAATAAATAGGAGAAGTGATATTGTAATAATGTATTATAATATAATATAATTTTGGGTATATTATATGAATTTAGAATCTCCTTACACAACTCAAAAGTAAACTCCCATATATTTTTTGAAATATAAAAAGTCTTAAAAAACATAATTTTTTCTTTATTTTTATTAAGTATTTTACAATACCTCTGCAGAGAATGTGATAATTAACATCAAAGGAGATGAAGGCTGAGATTCCATTTTTATTATTATTGCATAAAAAACAACATGATTTTAATTTTAATAACGCCAAGAATCTGAACAGTGAAAATACAAATATATCTAGGAAAGTTATACAATTTGTATACGTAACCAAAAGCTTAGAAAATACAGTTAGCTTTAAGATAGATGTAGGTAAATTGATTATACTGACATCATTAAAAATACTAAATTTTTAATTAAAAACAGGCAATTCTAGTCTAGTATGTATTGTATTGTTAGGTGCATCCTTAAATTATATCTGATTAGGCTAAATCAATTAATTTACATTTTTTCGGTGTTAACACCCTCCCAATTACATGGATTCAATAAAATCTCCATTCATAATTAGATATATATCAATCAGACTCAGATTACAATATAATATATTTAATATGTATGTGTATATTTAAAAAAAAATGTTGACATTGATAATAAAATAAAAAGTTGATTAAAAAAAATCTGATAAAGGATCAGTTTTGAGTTACCTAGTATTTGAATATAGATAACGACTAACAACAGTTCATCTTTGGATTTATAAGTGTAATACAACTAAATTAACTTTTAAAAAAAAAAAATGTTATGCAGATTCTATAAAAGGAAAATTCTGATTGACAGAAGGAATGTTATTATAACAAAGAACATATAAATTATAGGTTAGTTGGAATTTTTGTAACTTTTAAACTTATATAAACCGATATAATCTGACGAACATTATAAGTTGTTATTTTTGTTGATTGTATGTAAAATATTTCAGATACTGATGATAAGAGTATTTTCTATAACGTCTGTAGTTGTTAATTAAAATATACATATATATATATATTGATGGGAGAAGTGATGCTGTGATGAATATATTATATATTATAATATAAACTATTATAATAGAAGTAAACCTCGGTATAAGTAGGTAAGTCAGTCTTATTATTCTGAAGTTTACTGCTTTCTTACCAATATCACTGTGTCCTTAGGTCTAATGAAATTTTTCATAGTAATTTTTAATATTTTAACTAAAGATGTATTGAGAATGGGCTGAACATGAGCTGAATGGTTCAAATTTTCCTATTATTCAAAGTAAATTATTCAAATTTAGAGGACCGAATATTTGCATTCATCTACTTTGCCTGTAGAAAAAAATAAAGAAAACTGTATATTTTTTATTAAGTGTTTCACAATATGTCTGCAGAAAAGCTTAAGTGTCATACTTTACCTTTGTTCAATAACTTTTTCTCTCAATTGTGTCTATTGTTTTGTGCGTTTGAAGTGTTGCCATACTGTTTCGGAGAATTAGTGTTCCGAATTATTCTTTCCTTTTAGTTATCTACGGGTGTATTCTATATTTATGAGCATACTCGTATCACTTTCTGATAAACTAAATAAAAACAAAGAACTTATTTAACTTTTATATTCTATAACAAAAATTCTTTATATATGTATTTGGATTTTCTTATGAGCCAGACACTTTAGGAGAATTCGGATTTAGCTTCTACAGTCATAGCATGCGAGTTTTTTTCTATTGTTCGGATTATCGGAATCCCCCTCTGTATAATTTAATTTATAATTTCTCTTTATTCATGTTTTATTTTATATTGTAGGAGATTTAATGAGTTTAGTGGAGAAGTCAAGCTATTTCTTTTGTGAATGTGGCAAATCCTACCGGTACAGAAGTGGACTTTTCAATCACAAGAAGCTGGAATGCGGAAAACTGCCTCAGTTCGAATGTCCTCATTGTCCTTATAGAGCTAAGCAAAAAGTGTGTCTTGCAAATCATATTTCTAAAAAGCATAGTTCTCGTTTGAAAGGAGAATAATCAACATTTATATTTTTAGTTAGTTCAATTTTTATGAATTAAGTTTAATTGTTGGGTTGTGTGAGGAGAGTATCAGATAATATAGTATTTTGTAATGCAGGTATATATCTCCATTTTTATTTCAAGTCATATACTTGCATGGATAACGTGTAAACGTTTCGGGAGACAGGTCTCATTCTCAGCATTTTATGTGATTCAACTTGTTAGATATTCTCCCGAAACGTTTAACATTATCATGTATTAAGTGTATGACTTGAAATAAATTGGAAGAAGAAACTAATTTGTTGGTCTGGCAATGAAGTGCCTTTCAAATGTTTATGGTGTTCAAATGTGTTGTAGAGACTAGGTCGCAGTCGGGGATGTAAGGTGAGCTGTCCGGTCCTCTCCTGGACTGAGGAGAAGGTTCTAGAGGGATGTCTCAGTCAGAGTTGGCAGGACGACGTTCATAGGGTCAATGTCCAGTTTCTTCGGAATTATACTGCCTCTCATGAACCACGGTGCGTGGTACAAAATGTAGATGGAATTTGTGCGGTGACTTATTGCGGTTAATGAGTGACAATATTGTGAGCTTTGGTATGCTTGTGTTAATTTTGTTGAGATGTTGGTATGCCGTGTAAGTTTTGTCTTCATGTGTAGGCCGAGATATTTTAATTTTATTATGAAGTATTCCAAGGAATATCGGTGTTATCAATTTGGATGTTGTTGGTTTGACGTATTCGAAAGAGAGAAAAAAATGTTGATTGGTATTTATAAATAAAGTGGGATTTTTTGACTTGTTTTTAAGTTTTTTATTCATTAGTGTTGATTGGTGTGTTTTTGAGGGATTTAATTTTAACTTCGAATTAGAAAACAGGTTGACATGATGGTGACTGCTAATTGGAGAGTGTGTATGGCGATTTGAATGTCGGAGTCCACATCACATAGGTGGCATGTACCGTGGTCATAGCAGTGTACATGTGTTCGTAAGAAAGAGCCGAGCCGGACTGAGAAGAGCTCCCTGATGGATACCTGTACCTATCGTCCTCCGTCTGCTGACTTCAGCGTTGATTCTAGCCTGGAAGGAGCGGTCCCTCAAGAAAGATGACACCGGGTTCTGAAGATACTCCGGTGGTCCTGTCAGTTGTAGCTTTTACATAGCCACTTATGCCAGATGGAGTCGAACGCAACTGCTACTGCTGTATACTTCTTTTCAAGACTTCAGTGACTCCCTGTCGGCCAATGGTTCCAAACTGGTGCATAAGTATAACTTCTGTTTAGTCCAGGTGAACTAGAAGCCGTCCTAGGATAATTTTTTTTCTAAAAAAAACTTTTGATGAGGTCGGCGACAAGCTGATAGGACGATTGCTGGAGGGATCATGCTTAAAATATAGCTGCATTACAAGATTACTGTATTCATTTAGTGTAATAAGATTTAGTCTTAATTTATTCCTAATTTCGATATTTGACCGTTGGTAGTAGTTTAATCATTAGAATCCTTATTGGTGGCTGAGGTTGTTCTCATTGTCTGTCTCTCCTCTTCTTCTTTGTGTATTGACCATTGCAATGAGTTCAGTTGTTATGACCGAATTTATATTCACATTATTCCAATTAAAATATAAATTAATTAGAACGTTCCTACTCTACTTGATTCATTGCTGACACAGGATAGAGGCGAGTGGGTCTAAACTAGTGTATTTATTTATGGTTATTGGATAACATATTTAAAACAGTGTACGAATTCTATGAAGGAAAACTCGTTAATAAATCAACATTCACAACTGCTTAATTAAAGAGTAAAAGAAAGGCTCCCCTTTAAATAACAAAATGAAATGTCTCGGGGCTGCGGCGCCATTATTGATTTTTATTGGTTATTAATAGTGGTCGCAATGCGGATTCATTTTTATCCTAGTTACAAGGTCAGCAGCCTCTCAATGATTGGGGTTTTTATTTCATAAATATATAAATATATTTTTAATCTTATTTTAAACATAAATTTTTACAAGATAAAAATCTTGAAAAGTTATTTGTTTAGGTCTGTAATCGCATGTACATTTCTGTTTTATTTTTAGTTGAAAATATGCTTTTATTATAAAAATATATTGATTGTATGAAATCATAATTTTGTGTGTTACGTAAGTCACAGTTTTTAAGGAACATGTACTGAACTGAATTATTAAAATTAGTTAAATACTGAGAGGCATTATTTTTTAAAAATATTTGCGTCATCAGTTTCCAAACAATGGGCATTTTTATCAAATGTATCTAGGGTCAAGTTCCCACTTATCGGACGCTTAAGGAAACCCCATCTATCAAATTAGCACTAAGGAATATGCTAAACAATTAGGGCTTATTTTGTCAGACGTCTCATCTAGTTAATGTTTTAACAGTCTTGATTGTCATTATATTCAATTTGGGAAATGTCCAAAAATATCACATTTGACCTGTGAATGAACACTCCATGGACCCCGTTCCCCCCCGCATACTTAGGTAAATTGGCAATAATGTTCAGGAATCTTACAAGGTGTGTTATAGGAATGTTGGATTTAAAATTGTGAATACTCTGCTATTAATAAAAAAAATAAAAAACGTTTAATTACATTAGAAATAATTATTTACTTTCAAAGTAAGGACTTAAATTACATCAAAGTATAGTTTTATTATTGTTTAGTTGGGGAAGATGGTAACATTGCTATCCCGAAACCTACTAACTATTTATTCAATGAAAGAGTTGTAATTTGTCTTCATTTGTGTAGTTGCTGTATCTGAAAAACATTCAATAAAATATTACAAATGAAATTATTGTTAATACATCTCATAAATGACTAGAAGACTGTTCCAGGCCTATGTTGCAGAAATATACGAATTAAAAGTAAATATATTTAAAAAATTACAAGTAAGTCATATTTCATTTTCCAAAAATCAAGGCTTATATCTGCAATAAACATTTTTTTATGCCAAAACCGTTTTTCCAATCTATATGTATTTATATATTATTAAGAGTAATCTAAGTAACGCTCATAATTTTTTAATAAAAGAAAATAGCGGAATAAGTTCGTTAGTTCGAGCCGTCCGAATATTGGGGACATGATCCTACAGTGATAAAGATTTTGTAAATGAACGATTGTTATTCTAGTGCGTTAGTGCAATCGAATAGTTTTTGTCTATTGTATAGCAATGGGTAGTAACAAAATAAAATGATAATCTAAATTGTATATTGTGAAGGTTTTAATTGATTATTATCACTTTGATTGTGAGTTCATTTGACTATTTTTATATATTACAACATTTTTTATTTCAATACTTGTTCGTTATTGCCCTGAAATTATTAATTATCAATTATTATATACGATTTGGCAAACGTTTATAATTGTCTTTTTATTTTCTTAATAAGTTTTATGATAGTGTTAGTTTTTTTAGTAATTTAAGTTCCTACCACTCTAGTTAATGTTCTTTCATTCGCAAACTATACTTATGTAAGATTTTCAGATGATAAATGTAAAAATGTATTCGATTACAATACTATAATTGGTAAAAACTTATGGATGGCAAATTTCTATAATAAATATTGATACAAAATTGCATTTTGTTTGTATTCTTGATACTATCCTGTTCTTTTAATTAATCATTTTGCTGTATCATGACATTAATATTTTCCAGGTAATAAGTGTTTATGCTTTGTAACAATAAAGCCATTACAACTTGGTTCATTTCTAGTACATAAATATTATTAAATATTTTTTTGTCTTTTTACAAGTACTAACAGAAAAAAATGTGAAATTATTATTTTTTAAATCAAATTGAACCTGATAGGGTCCATATGTAATCTAGAAATGGAATTAAGATCTGCAAACAACAGTATAGAGCGCCGGTAGCTCCTTGGCATGCGTGCTTGCCTTCTGAGCTCAAGGTCGTGGGTTCGAAACCCGACCGAGGCCCTTAGTTTATTTTATCTGGGGTGTAAAATAAACTTAAGTACGCCGTCCTTCGAATGGGATGTTAAGCGATGATCTCGAGCCTGTACGATGTCAGGTACTTGTTAAAGACCCCTGCTCTAGGTGAATAAAAATTTAGGATTGCCATAGTAGAGTCGGACTCATCTCCACCAGAGTGACGAAAGAGCGCTCTGGTAGTAGGCGATATGACCTTGTAGTTAAAGCCCGGACATGAGTCATAATAACTAACTAACGTAACAGTATAAGATAGGCTGTCTCCATCAGGCCAAAAAGAAAAAATCTTAAAATACTCAATTCTTCTAACGTTTATCCTTGCTCATTTCCTTAGCTTCTATCGAAAGGTTACTTCACAAAGTCCATGCAGGATTGGCTATTCGACTAACAACGGTTTTTTTCTCCCACATTTCCGTAAGGGAAACATTTCTTATAGTCGAAGGTAAGGGTAAGGGAATGCACTTGAGGAAGAGGATCACATTCTCCAGAAAAGAAGCCAATGAAGAACTGAAAAATGTTATAACAAAATCATATTAGATTAAAATAAAAATCAATAAATATAGCAATATTTGTAGTTATTTCAAAATATTGAAATTTTGAACGCCATCTTGGAGATCCTGTATACCTTTTTATATGACGCCCAGCCTCTTAAAATGACCCTTATGAAATACCCTTAGGCCTTTACACAAAAGTGAACAATTATTTTGCTATGCCGCTGCTCTACACAGCAACGAATGAAATGCATGACTGGCTATGATGTCAGATCACTTCTTCAATCCCATTGGCTCTAACCATAAAGAGTTAACCAATGGGATTGAACAAGAGGAGTCTATGTTAGTTTACTGTTCTCAATTACATATTAACAATTGATATTATTCTTATTATCAAACTTATAATTGATGTCATCCTTCCAGAGTTTTCAAATCAGGAACCCCTTCAGGAAACGTTTGCCTGTACAAACTGCAGACGAGTGTACAAGTACAAAGAGAGTTTGTACACCCATCAGAAGTACGAGTGTGGCAAGGAGCCTCAGTTCCAGTGTCCGCAGTGTCCGTACAAGGCCAAGCAAAAAGGAACACTTAAAGTTCATATGTTAAGTAAACATTTTGAATTTTATAAAAAGTTTTATCCAAATAAAGAACATTGAATGAGTGTCTAGAGTGAAATATTAATTGTCGATAAATATTAAACAAACCTTGAACGCCATCTTTCGAAAGGGGAGGTCCCGAATTTGTCTGATTTCAGGTATTCATTAAAGACCCCACCCGTTGTCGGGCTCATGTCCATCAGAACGACGAAAGAGCGCTCTGGTAGTGGGCGTAGTGACGTCGCAGTTACAGTCCGGACATGAGTCACAAACAACAAAAGTTACAATTTTCTAAATCTTATACAAAAATTGACGATATCTATTATGATGTACCTATAATATCACAAGTGTGTATGTTGTAAGACTATGAATTCTTAGCACCAATGACCGACTTACAGGTTTGGGAAAATAAATTAAAAAAATTATAAGAATTTCAATTTTTGATGAAGAAGATGTAAATTTCTCAATACTTCGCGGTGTTGAGATAAACAAAAATAAATGATACATTTAACAAAAAACAAACCTTTATAGTTTTTACCTCCCTCAACTCTTCAAAAGTCATTATTAGATCAACAATCAAAATTAATATAATATATAAATGATTGATAGAGTCGACAGTATAGTTACAGTTTTGAGAGAAATCGAGGTTCTGTCGTGTATGGGATTAAACTGCCCTGAAGAAGAAAATAAATGGTTTTCGATATCATTGGCCAAATTCTAAGTTTACTTCTTTACTCGACAGAACCTCGATTTCCCTCAAAATTGTAAAGATATTTTATTAAAGAATAATAAAGTATCGTTAGAATCTTAAGGGAAATCGAGATTCTGTCGTATAAGAAAAGTAAACTAAGAATTTGGGCAACCTTTCGAAAACTATTTATTTTCTTCTTTATGGTTTAACAGAATATAACAATCAAATTATGTGATTATTCAATATTGTGTGTTATATAACAATAAAAACATGTTATTTCATTGTCCATAATAATCATCTAATTTATGTTATAATTGGGTTAGGACCTGAAGAAATAAATAAATAGTTTTCGAAACTTTACCCAAATTCTTAGTTTACTTCTGTTATATGACAGAACCACGATTTCCTCCAACATTGTAAATATATGCCTTTGACATTATCATTTATCTTTTCACTATAAAAAAAAAAAAAATACAGGTTAATTTAAACGTAGAGCTTAGACAGCCATTAGTTAATAAAATGGCTGCTCCGCGAGTTTACATTGATATAATTGGCTTGAGGGGTCGTAATACACTATGAGGTCTCATTTCTCAGGGCAACTTCTTTACGAGTTTATGGCCACCACACAGTGTATCTATCGAATGTTAAAACTTCTCATTTGTAAGCACGTAAGTAATACTTTTTTAATGAAAACTTCCCCAATTTTAACAGTTAAAATAAGATTGCAAATGGAATTTCATATGTTATTATTAATAATAAAAGTATCTTATACTTTCTTGAAAAAATTGTAACTTGCATGACACTGCAAACATTTTAATGCTGTAAATTGATGTGTTTAATGTTTTCAGGATTCCTTCACTGGCTGGACAAAAAGAAAAAATATTTTTGCGAATGTGGTAAATGTTATCAACACAGGCAGAGTCTTTATGTACATAGAAAAACTAAGTGCCATAGGAAGCCACCAAGTTCTGTCCGATAATTTGAAGAAATACTCTTTTTTTATAGTTTTTCAAAATATTTTCAATGTTAGTAGTGTTTTTGTTGATTTTTTAAAATTAAATTTGGTAATTTCATTATTTTAGTGGATTTTTTTTCTACTTTAATCCTTTGCTTTTGTTTCTTCTTAAAATTACAATATCTGTTTAATTTATTTGTTCTGTCAATATGTTTGTTAATAATATTCTTCAGAAGATTGCGTACTTATACCTGCGTCTATTTTGTATCTACATTTTTTTGGTTTCAAATTTATGAACCAACAAAAAAAAGTGGAAGTAAAAATTTATTTTATTTTAATTATTATTTATTTTTAATTTGTTTATTATTACAAGTTATTTTATTAAGTTTAGTTATTGCGTAGATACAATGAGGCTATCAATTTAAGAATACAATTCAGGAGAAAGTTTTACCTTTTATTTGTTAGGTATTTCGTAATTAAAAATTAATTATTATCAATGAATTCCGGGTTCAAATCTTGCTTTGGGAGTTGAAACATGAAATTTTTACACTCAATAGAATACAAGGTGAATCTAATCTTATTGATCCCGACTGGGGTTTTATAGAGGAATTTAGTTCTGTGTAATGGAGTTAATATGAAATTGCCTCGTTCAAGAATTATTTCATGTATACATACACAAAAACAAAAATGTGTACATATTGCAATATAAGTCGATTACAATTAATCAAATCAAAAAAACCTTCAGTCTAAATGTGTAGAGAATTAAATTTAGAAGAAAATTAATATCCTGACAATATATTTTTTTTGAAGGGGGGGGGGGCGCTTTTGAAATTGTTTTATGAAAAGAGGGGTCGGTTTATCTATAGGTCATTTCAAAAGTTAATAAAAATAAATAAAATGTTCATGTGTCTCATCGTTCACTCAGACTAAAAAAGATAACATTCTAAAACTCTACAGAATAGCTTATGAGGTGTCATGAATAAACATATTAATTTAAAAAATTTAATATTTACTACATGGTTGACTACTTTAAATTTGTGACTTATGCCCGGTGTTTAACTACAAAGTCATATCGCCTACTACCAGAGCGCTCTTTTGTCAATCCGGGGGACATGAGCCCGACTCTACTCTAGGAGTAACAAATTTTCCCTCCTAGTCTTAACACTAACTTTATGGTTGTCCATATTTTATCATACAATTATGAATCATAATTTAAATTTTTTTTAGACAGAAAATTAATGCATTACCCACCTTTCATAAGTAAAATAAAATATAGTCTGACCTCTCACCATTTTATTAATTTTTGCTAGCCTGCTTTCGAGGTTGCCCTAATCATCAGACAGACTGATAAAATAATTTTAAAAACAACATTATTTAAAATATTTAATAAATTCAATTTAAAAATTAAAATAAACATATATAAAACAGATTAAAACAATTTATAATTTCATGATGTTATTCCTGTTCCTCATCTGAGACACAACTCTGAGAGTATATTTTACCAGACTGCCTGATGATGAGGGCAACCTCGAAAGCCGGCTTGCAAAAATTAATAAAATCTGTGAAAGGTCAGACTATATTTTATTTTGCAACCTTTGAACTAAACCCTTCTCACTCAACCATCTTCATATTAGCATTACCCAACCTTATCATTATACTTGTATCAAAGATTTTTATTGTATACGATACGGACAAAGTGATTAAATAGCGATTGTATAATGACTAAATTGTCTAATTAATTAAATTAATTACTTACTTTGTCCAGATATTATTCATAATAGCAATTATGAATTGGTCAAAGTAATAAATGTCTATAATGCGGCCGTATGTTTCTATTTAGTATAAAATTACTTGAATACTAGATACTTATAATTTTTATTATGATGATTTTGGGTTTCAAATAGCGTTTAGATTAAAAACATCTTATTTGCAAAGGTATTTTACGATATAACTTTATATCCTTAATTATGTACCCTTGCAATATAAAATAAAGTGACATTTATTGTCTTTTATTACTCTATCCAGGTCCTACTAGATAATATATATATATATTTTTTTTATTTACAAAGAGATATTTACAACTGTATAAAAATATATGCAACAAGCAAATATGCTAATACAGACATAATGGCAATGTCAAAATGTCATGAGGGGAGAAATCACCCAGTGGTGACACTTCCTAGTCACTGATTTTCTCTCATTTGTAACTAATCACTGTCACTGTCACTGCTGCTGCTAAGGAGGTCTCTAGGCCATTGACGCTTAAGCCGTCGTTGGGGAAGTACGGCAGAATGGAGGGCACGGACCAGAGGATTATTGTGGGAACCAAGAAGGGAAAATAATTTTTTGTATTTGCATTTAGCGACTTCAGTAATGAAAGGTACATTAAGGTCAGTGTGAAGGGTTTTGTTGGAGACGTAGTAAGGAGCATTGGCTATTGTACGAAGGATTTTGGATTGAAGGGATTGGATGCGCTGGAGATTGGAAGCCTTGGCAGAACCCCAGAGTTCAAGTCCGTAAGTCCACATAGGTTTGAGTATTGAGTTGTATATAAGTCGTTTTGTTGTCAAAGTTAGTTTGGATCTTTTGTCTAGCAGTCGTAGTAGAAGTTTATAACGTCTGTTCATTTCTTGTCTTTTCAGTCTCGTGTGAGGATTCCAAGTTAGTCGTTTGTCGAGTATGAGGCCTAGATAGCGGACTTCGTTTTTTAAAGGGATGGGATTTTTGTTATGGTACACTGGAGGGCAGGTGTATTTTCGACGAAGGGTGAAGACGATGTGAACTGATTTTGTGTCGTTCACCTTCACTCTCCACTTTTTGTACCAGGACTGAAGGGTTATCAGGTGTTCTTGTAGGTGATATATACATAAGATAGATTAATTGAATAATACCGTCTCAATTATCACTTTGTCTAAATTTGATATATATTATATATACTTAATGGCTGGATAGTATACATAATATCTAGATTAATTACTTTGGCTGTAACATATATATTTTTTTAAATTTGATTAATTTCAGTTACTAATAGATATATTTTGACTTTCAGCTATGAAGTGTGAAGCAGGAACATTCGAATTATCAACGAAATTTTCCTGCGATCAATGTGATAAAGTATACAAGCATAAAAGTACCTTATATAAGCATAAGAAAAATGAGTGCGGGAAAGAGCCGCAGTTTCATTGTCCGTACTGTCCTTACCGTGCCAGACAGAAGGTTAACGTTAAGACTCATGTTCTTTTAAAACATTTTAAACAGTTTTAATTCTCCATGATACACTAGTAATATAAATTCATGAGACCTTAATTAGTTATATATAATTTACAATAAAGGAAAACAATTTAAGACGTACCTACTTAAAAAAAAATTGAACAACACTGGAGCAATGAATGGACTCAGACGGAAGACAACAAACTCCGAAGAATAAAAGAAGAAAACAAGCCGTGGAAACCTCCAAGCACCACGAACAGACGAGACACGGTGATCATCACAAGACTAAGGACTAGGACATAGGAAACTGACACATTCCTACCTACTTCTTGGACTTGAACAGCCGACATGCTCCAGCAACCAAGACTACACGGAGCTCACAGTACAACATATACTGACTGACTGCACAAACTACACCACATTAAGAAACAAATACAAACTACCGACTGACATGAAAAAACTACTTCAAACACCCACCGACGAATACAACGGACTCATCCAGTTCCTTCATGACGCAAAATTCTACGAGGACATGTAGACAGAATAGTCGTCGCTAATGAACCTGAAGTCGATGCGACGTTAAATAAAAAGAAAGAAAAAATATATATTTGAGACGTGAATATATTTATTTATATCAATTTTTAAAAAAGTTTATTTTTGTAATAAAGAAATAAATTAAGATTTTTGTAATAACTTAAAATTTCTTATCATAAACCATTCTGACAAAAGTTTTTCATTTTAATAAGTTCTCCAAAGTGAGGACATATTCGACCCCCCACTATTATTGTTTGATTATATTTAAATATAACATTTTTTGAAGAGAGACTAGGCTCCCCATTTTGTTATACACATGTGATCATATGAAAGCTAATTTCGAGGGCTTTTAGTAGAAGGGATTTTTTTTCTACGTTTAGGGATATATTATTTGAAAGTATCGTTACTTGAAGTCGTAAGAAATAACAAAGTAAATTACTCGGTAAAAGTTTCTTGTTTTCAAGAGACATTTTAAAATTAGGTACAACCCCAGACCTATTTTTTTTTAAAGAAAATATTGAAGAATCGCCACACTACCCCCAAAAAATATTTTCAACATTCTTATGTTTTTTAAATTTAATTCTCCAGATATTTTGATTAAAACAATTTTATTCTTAGAAATTTTAAGTGAAATATTTTGCAAAAAGGTAAAAAAAGGGAGGAAAAATGTTTTTTGACTTTTTAAATAACAATTTTTAAAGGAAATATTCATGAACCAATTTTTATAAGCACTTTTCTTTGCTCAGAATATTACCCAAACTAGGATCAATAAAATTGGATCCACCATGTATCTGCCTAAGCATTTTCCATTCAATTTTTTTATTTCTATTTATTTTTTAATATGCCTTCATTTAATTAAGTTACTAATAACTAAAATTTTCACTTTCAGTTATCAAATGTGAAGCAGGACCTTTCGAATTATCAAGAAAATATTTTTGCGATCAATGTGATAAAGTATACAAACATAAAAGTACTTTGTATAAACATAAAAAAAATGAGTGCGGGAAAGAGCCGCAGTTTCAGTGTCCGTACTGTCCTCACAGGGCCAGACAGAAAAGTAACGTTAAGAGCCATATCCTACTAAAACACCTCAAATAATTAAATGCGCCGTAATATAAATACATAATACTTTTAAAAATATATAATATATTCATTTTATTTTTATAATAAATAAACTATAATTATAATAAATTAAAGTTTTTGTAGTAACTTAAAATGGCTTCTTATGGACATTGTACCAGTTGCATTCTTTCCTCTAATTTCCCATTCTCTTAATTAGTCAAATGAGAGATTATATCGGGAAAATATCAACAAAAATAGTTTTTTGTACAGATGTCCAGAATAGTCCCTTGTTTTTACAAGAAATTGGGAAAACATTTATTATTATTATTTTTCTATACAATAAATAATGCTTTTCGCTGGTCTTCTGATTCTTTGAACGATTGAAGTCACATTGAGCACCCCCGCACTGCTGTCTTCCATACTTATGATTTACTTAAGGGAAACATGAATTTGATTGGCGCTAGGTGTACCAGATAGTAGCGGCACTTCCTTCTGGAGCAAGTTCTTGCCTCCACGAGAGTACAGGAGAGAGCGCCCCTAGCCGCGCCCAAACTACCGATAACCGCGGTGGGAGTGATAAGGGGCAACCACCTGGGACCCCCCCTCCCCCCCCCCCCCCCCCTGCAGTTCTGACCAGACCCTTTCACTCGGTCGGTGGGGAGGGGTGGACGGACGAAGAAGAAGAGAAGTGTGGCATCCTCAGTCCCGGTTCCGGTAGCAGCCCCTGTAGCTCCCCAAAAACAAAAATGTGAACAGGACGTCCTTCGGCAGCTGGCAGAGACCACGGTCACCGAAGCAGAGAGGAAGCCGAAAGTCTTCGTGGCCGTGGTCGAGCTCAAGGAGGGGAGCGACACCCGGAAGCTAAGGATGCCCTGGACACAGTGAACCCTAGAGAGCTCGGGATCAATATTAAGCCTAGTAAACCCCCCAGGACAGGGATTCTCCTGAAGGTCCCCACCGCTGATGAGCACGGGGCACTCGCGACCAATCTAAAGCTCCAAGAGGCGGGCCTTAAGCTTAGTCTGTGCATATTAGGTACACTTTAAAGACCCCTCTCTATCTCAGGTAACTTAACTGAGGTGGCAAAATTTAGTACTCCCAGAGTGCAGTTGGGCTCACGTGCGCTCTGGTAGTAGGCGATATGAGCTCGTAGTTAAAGCCCAGGCATGAATCACAAAATGGTATTTTTTGTAGGTAATAGCCTCTTTTTGTACTAAATGAATTTTGTCTCCAAAGTAACCATTTTTTTCAATGACTTTTGCTCAACTCGGTTCTTAGGGCAATTTTGATATACAATGGACTATTCTAAACATATGCGCAATAAATCATTTTTGTCTTGTTGCACTAAATCTTTTTTCCAAAAAACAGTTTTTCCCATTGAAAGTTTAGGTTTTTTGTAATTAATACTGCCGCCCATAATCTCACTCATAATAAGTCTTAATTATATTGACTTCCATTTTGAAATTACTTCCGATACTAATAACAAGACGGTTAGTCCAATTTTACTCGTTAGAAAAAATACAACATAGTAAATGTATCTATTTAAATATTAAAAATTCGTTCTAAGTGTTATCCACGCCTTTCTTTCCTTTCTTTTTCTTCTAATTCATTTTTACCTTCTAATTTTATTTATGTACATATGTTTAAATGTTTAATAGTTTACTATTATTATTTTTCTGTTTTTTTTTTATTTTTATTGTAATTGTTATTATTTTTTCATATTTTATCTAAATCGTTATTCTGTTTCTTATGTATCTAAATTCTTTCTGTTTGCATATTTTTATTCTTCATTTGTATTCTTATTATTGTTGATTTTTATATTTTTGTTTATTTTTTTAAAATATTATTTTTTATGTTACTCTTCTTGTTTTGTATATTGTGGAATAAATAAATATAAAAAAACATTTATATTCAAATACAAAGGTACATTAAAACAAAATTTTTTATGTTTATACATTCTTCACTAAATAAAAAAATAAAAACATTTATAATTCTTAGTTTGATTTGAAATTATTGCTAGAATTGCATTAATTTAAGGATTGGCCGGTAGCTGAAACCAAAATCAGCTCTCTCTCTATCTATTAATGACCAATTAGACTAATCCTGCGCGCCATTTTTCGTTTTATTATTAAATGGCTGTCTCTGTTTAATTCTTAGAGAGAACAGTTCGTAAAAGTGCTGGGTAAAAAAAATATTTATATAATATTATTATTCATTGTAGATTGATTTATTAATGGGTTTTTCTTTATGACTTTCTTATCGTTTGTAAATATATTTTAGCTAATGTCTGTAAATCTGTGAATAGTGTAAATGGTGTGGTTGTAATAATCATGTAACAATGGGCATTCCAATGGCACAGGCTGGGTCAACCTCACTATGAACAATGGAAAAACTCAAATATTATCTGAGCTTTGCAAATTATTGGGATCATTATATAAAAAGAAAAAAATATATATATACCTATATATATTTAAAAATACATTTTCATTACTAATGGATACATTTTAAATTTCAGCTTTCATGCGTAGACAAGCAGCTCTGGAGGCATCAAGAAAATATATCTGTAACCAGTGTGATAAAGCTTACAAGCATAAAAGTAATTGGTATAAACACAAGAAAAATGAGTGCGGGAAAGAGCCGCAGTTTCAGTGTCCGTACTGTCCTCACAGGGCCAGACAGAAAAGTAACGTTAAAAGTCACGTTTTTTTAAAACATCTCAAATCATTAAATTTAACGTAATAATCTTAATATAATGTAATTATTTATAAAGACTGAGAAAATGAAAACAAGAAAAAATGTATATTTTTCTCATTAAGATACATAGTATCTATAAATATTTTTATCTATCCTTTGTTTAACAACAAATGTCTGTTATATTGATTATTTTTATTTATAGAAAATATATTTATGATTGTTATTAATTATGTTTTTTTTTATTCATAAATGATCCCTGATATTAATTTTTTTTTTTTTTTTTTTAATGTAATGTTTTCTCACTGATCCACATTTTAAATTTCAGCTACCTCAGATGAACAAGCAACAATTAATTGGAAGATCTATTTTTGTAATCAATGTGGTAAAAAATATAAAAATAGAAGTTCTTTGTATAGTCATCAGAAAAATGAGTGTGGGAAAGAGCCGCAATTCTCTTGTCCTCATTGTCCCTACAGGGCCAAACAGAAGAGTAACATTAAAAGTCATGTTTTGTTAAAACACTTTAAAACATTAGTTTAAAGCATGCTAACTAATTATTTATATACGTGCTTTAAAGAGATTAAAAATTGAAGTAATACAAATTGTTATTTATTCGTAAAATATAATAAAATATTTATTGTTCTTATGTTTATTTAGAAAGTATTTGTAATAAATTTACTGGTGGTAGCTCAGTGGTATGCGTGCTTGCTTACTGAGCTCAATGTCGCGGGTTCAAAATAAGCTTAAGTAAGCTGTCCTTCGGATGGGACGTTAAGCGATGGTTCCGAGTTTGTACGATGTACGTTAGGTACTCGTTATAAACTACCTCTAGGTGAATAAAAATTTAGGGCAGGCAAACCATTACCATAGCTAATAAATGAAGAAAATAAGAATAAACAGTAGAATTAGGGAGGGCGCCGCACAGTGGGCCAGATCCCAAATCTAGCTGGACAAAAGTCCGAAAATGAAGTGAGAGATTTCGGGAAAAAAACAACCTGGTTCAACAAGTAGTATGTGAGAGGGAAATAAACAAAGGGAATTAGAGAGGACGAAGTCAATACAGCGCAGCGACGAAATAAACAAACCTTGCAAACAGCCGCATTATCTTGGAGGCGAGGTAGTTTGATTACATCACTTACCTGTGAGTGTCGCTTCCGAACATTACTGATCTCTTCTTCATTATTCTTCCATGGAAGGCATTCAAAAAGGTAAGTCTTAGCAATTTTAGTTTTGTCTTAAGTCAATCACAAAGTGTTGGAAGGGCCACAAGAATAGTGCACATTTAAAAAAAAAAAGTTCATTCTAGTTCATAAGGGCGTAACTTTTTTCGTACCTCTTAAACGTTCATTATTCTTGTTCGTTGACTAATAGATAATAGGATAGCACTAAATTTAACGACCCGTTTTGCCCCGTTTTTTTTTTTTTTTTTTTTTTTTTTTTCATTAATGTTATTTGTAACTGCAGGGGTGAAAATGTCTATATGCAGAAGGGAGTTTGTACGATGTGTTGAGATCCAGCAATCGTCCTATTGGAAATACCCTCGAACAAATTACATTCCTTTTTGAATATACGAAGAAAAAATGTGGACTCGGCAGCTATTGATACGCCAAAGCAAGGACGTGGCAATACAAATGATAGCAATGCAGCTCGAAGGTTTTTCCAAAATCCTTCCTTAACAGCTGAAATTACTGGCGTGGATGAATAATTAATCGAAAGGTTTAGCATACTCCTACAGGCTTCGTCATCAGGGTGTGATATTTATTTGGAAGCCTTTGAAACATTCGCTGCTGAAACTGCTCTTATGATGAACGGCTTGCTGCATGATCGGTACACCATGCCTGTCAGTGTTCATAAAATACTTATATATGGGAGTGCTCTTATCAAACATTTTCTAATACCTTCGGACAGCTGGCCGAAGACGTTCAAGAAAGCCAACATAAGGAGATAAAAAGGTTCAGGGAACACTTTTCTGGAAAAATGAAATGGATCGATTTTCTACTAACTGACTTTTTAAACAACCTGCTCATTTTGTCTGATCCTTTTATTGGCTCCCTCAAACCACTGCCTACCAAAAAAAACTGGTATAAGTGAAAAAGTAAGACAGTTACTCTTAATTTCAACAACGACTTCGGCAGAAATTAGCAGTGAAGACAACAATTCATTGAGTGATTTTGGTTTGAGCGACTTGTCGCTCTAATTATATTAATTAAAAAAGTAATTGACCAACCATAGTGTTATTCGTTATTTTTCTGCCTTTTTATGCCCTTCTGAATGATTGAAAAATAATAATTTATCAGTAACTTATTCACAGGACTTTTGACCCGCTAGATTCGGGATCTGGCCCACTGTGCGCCGGTAGCTCAATGGTATGCGTGCTTGCCTTGTGAGTTCAAGATCGTGGGTTCGAAACCTGAACGAGGCCCTTAGTTTATTTTATCTGGAAGGTAAAATAAACTTAAGCATGCCGTCCTTTGGACGGGACGTTAAGCGTTGGTCCCGAGCCTGTACGATGTCAGGTACTCGTTATAAACTACCTCTAGGTAATAAAAATTTAGGGCAGGCAAAATTTAGTACACCCATAGTATTGTCGGGCTCATGTCCACCAGTGAAGGAAGAGCGCTCTGGTAGTAGGCGATATGACCTTGAAATTGAAGTCCGAACATGAGTTATAATAACTAACTGCATTTGAGTTATTGAGTGAAGGGAAATAGGCAAGTTAGTGTGAGGACACCACACAAATGTCGGATTTACATTTTGAAAATTTATATTTAAGTATTTTGTTTAGAAAACGTCGTCAGTGAATCAACCGCAATGTACATCACCAGTACGAATCACAAATCTAAAGACTAAAAATCAATAGTTGACTTACATAGGGGCTTTTGAATTAGGGTGAAAAAACATTGATGACGCCTTGGTAGGGACGTTGAGCGATGATCCCGAGCCTTTGCGATGTCAGATATTCATTCATTACAAATAAATAAACCTAGGTAGGCAACATTGAGGACTCCCACACCATAGTCGGGCTCATGTCCACCAGAGTGACGAAAGAGTGCTCTGCTAGTAGGCGATATGACCTCGTAGTTAATGTCTGGGCATGAGTCATAATAATGCTCATTGTAAATCCCTTTTGCAGCAGTTGGACATACTTGCGGTTCCATGCCAGTACATCATGACTTGTCTTACCAGTCTAAGAAGTGAAGAACCACAACCAACTCATGAATATGGTCTTAGGGACGGCAACTACGTATATCAAGATGCCACGTCACCGGCTGAGTAGGACTGAGCCCAGTCATATAATTATGTTTATTTTATGAGTTTTTAACTGTGATGATTTTTAAATTATAAGTTATTTATGCATTATAGGTAGGTGATTTGTTGTTTAGTTTTAAGTTCAATTATGACATTATATATAACCTACGTAGGTTGATTTGAATAAATCTAATCTAATCATAATAACTAAGGTGAATTAAAAAAAAAAAAAAAAGGTCAAACTTCTTCAGTGGACCTTGAAACGTGAAAATCCATTGAAAACTCGATCTCGGATTTTCGCACGATTGCAATACCTATTGCTAATACTATTATAGGTAAAATTAAAAATGTTGATAAAATGAAATCCTCCAATGTTTATCTTATCTTATTGGAATGTTTAGTTTCGTTTTATTTTCTGTACGAATTGTTTCAGTGGAGTCACTAATAGATACATTTTAAATTTCAGTTACCAATTGGGAACCAGGGACATTGAAAACAAGAAGTCATTTTTGCTTAGAATGTGGTCGAGCATACAGAAATAAATGTTCTTTGTATAGTCATAAGAAAAATGAGTGTGGGAAAGAGCCGCAGTTTCATTGTCCTCATTGCCCGTACAGAGTTAGTCAGAGGAGTAACTTGAAAAGGCATGTTTTATTTAAACATCACGACAAAGTGATACAACATCGTGACAATGTTTATAATATTTGTACTGCTCAGACTGAAAATTAGAAAAAAATTTCTCATTTAATGTTTGTCTTGTTTGTTCCTTCGTTTAATTGAGATTTCATTGTCCATGTTGATTTATTCGAAGGTCAACCCAACTGGCGAAGCTAGGGACTCTCCGTACTCTTCTGGCCCCCCCCCCCCCCCCCCCCAATGATTCAGCAGACAGCCTTATAATGAGGGCAACCTCGAAAGCCTGCCATAACAATAAAAAAAAATTACTGTCCAATAAATAGATTTTTAATTTTTTAAATTGTTATTTAAAAAAAATAATTTGTCAGATAGCCTGATGATGAGGGCAACCTCGAAAGCCGACTAGCACAATGAATGACTTTTCAATAAATAGATTTAATTCTTTATTTTCAAATGTGTAACAGTATTATTTGAGAAATAACCCTCATTTTTACTTTTTGCTTTTGTTTTGTTTTATCTTGTTTTATTTTAATAAAGAAGTAAAAGTTTTACTTAAGAAATAATTTAATTTAATTTAGGTACAATCGTTAAATTATTTTCTGATTTCTTCTGTTGAAAGAGCAATAGACTCAAAACCTCCAAAACGAGGGAGAGGCTTTTGTTCTAAAAGAATGTCAATAAAGCTATTTATTTATTTTTTTTCTTTATTTTACCTTTTTTTAAATTTTGTTTTTCAAAACTTTTGTTTGTCAGACTGCTTGACAATGAGAGCAACCTCGAAAGCCTGCCATCACAATATAAGAAAATGACTCAAATAAATTGATTTTTAATTTTTTAATTTTACCTTTTTTAAATTGTTATTCAAAAAAAAGTTTTGTCAGAGAGCCTGTTGATGAGGGCAACCTCGAAAGCCAACTAGCAAAAAAAAATTACTTTTCAATAAATAGCTTTATTTCTTTATTTTACCTTTTTTTTCAAATTTTGTTTTTTCATAACTTGTGTTTGTCAGACTGCTTGATGATGAGGGCAACTTCGAAAGCTGGCTAGTTGACTAATATAAAATAATAAACTATGTAAGAGGTTAGACTATGTTTATTTTTAGTAACTTGTTTGATAATTATTAATTTTGACGTTGAGCAACGTCTTTCCTCGCTCAGGGTATGGGCTAACATCAGGAACACGGATGCAACTTACTCGACGCTTATATCTTGGAAACTACGTAATAATTGTAGATTAATAAATAATATATCATC
The DNA here is from genome assembly GCA_963662175.1 of Aradus depressus. Classification (NCBI taxonomy): domain Eukaryota; kingdom Metazoa; phylum Arthropoda; class Insecta; order Hemiptera; family Aradidae; genus Aradus; species Aradus depressus. Next base: position 39,099,826 of record OY759220.1, read on the forward strand.
AGACAGCTTACAGAGTCCAATTTATAACAAAACAAATTTCAACCCTCCATCCTTTAATCCTTCTCGAAATTTTTATTTCTTAAAAATTTTATATCTGAAAAAAAAAAATAAATTTAAAGATGCACAGTAGCAAATGTGCCGCATCCATCGTAAGGTTTTTAAAATATTGTCTATTTCACAAAATGGTGTTTGTTAGTGTATGTAAAAATGAAAGACCATTTTAAAAACAGGATAAAATAACACATTGTATCAGAAATAGGGTTACGGTTACACACTGACACAACATACAACTCAGTAAAATGAACTTTCGCACAACACATCAAACAAAAGAAACACCATTTTGATATAAATACAGGCATGCAATACCTACATTTTTGTGAAAAAGATACATTACTCAATTCATTGGAACAACTGGAAATAAACAGAGCACTACAAAAAGGAAATTGTATGAACGATGAGACCAATCTCAAATATTCACTTCTATTGTATATTTGTATTTTAATTAGCATACTCCCATATATTTTGTGAAATAGAGAATATCTAAAAATATATATACATTTTTCTTTATTTTTTATAAAGTGTTTCACAATATCTCTGCAATAATTGTTAAATATCATAACCACATCGCCATGATAGTGCAGAATAGTGACAGTTGAATTTCACTATTTTAAAAAAAATACAAATAAGAAGGGGCGTAGGCAGGGGGGCGCGTACCCCCCCCCCCCCCCTGGCCAGAGCAAAAAAACCAAGATAAAAATTAAATAAACTAAAAAAATTGTTTTTATTAAAAATGGATTGCTTGCAAGTTACCAATAGGATCTTCAAATTTCTCGTGCTTCTGATTCCTAAATCAGCAATCAGCTGTTACTTAAATGTACATGTACAAAACAAGTCATATTACATTTATTTAAATATATATGAATTTCATCATTTCATTTCCTCGCTCAAAATCGTTGTTTATGTTATACTTTATACTCTTAAAGCTGACTTTACATGCGCAGTTAAAATGCAAAGCGCAGCAGCAGCAATAAATGCACGCTATTGGCTGTGAGTCATTTAATTCTAAAAGCGCAGAAACCACAGCGTGCATTTGCTGCTGCTGCGCTTTGCATTTTTGCTGCTCATGTAAAGTATTACAGTCAGTGGTTACTTCAGGGGGAGCTTCTAGAGGTCCGACTCTCCCAAATTAATAACAAAAAGTCTGCAACGCTTACCACGGAAACTGCGGGCTGTGCCCCCGGGAGTCTATACCCCCCACCATCATAACCTAATATGCCCCCCCCCCCTGCTCAAAATCCTGACTACGCCTCTGCAAATAAGTGAGGTTTATTCGTAGATTTTTTTTTTTCTTCAAAATATGTAACCCGTTACAAATTTTCTAAGGAGCTCACTAATAGGTTTATTTTTAATTTCAGCTACCAACTGGGAAACAGGTACAGGCGAATTGAAGAATTATTTTTGTACACAATGTGGTAAAGCGTACAAACACAAAAGAACAATGTTTAGTCATATGAAAAATGAGTGCGGGAAAGAGCCACAATTTCAATGTCCGCATTGTCCCTATAAGGCCAAACAGAAAAGTAACGTTAAGAGTCATGTTGTTTTGAAACATTTCAAAACAGAAAATTTGGCGATATGAAATAAATCAAATTCTCTGTGATAGTTCACGAAGAGTTTCTGCTCAGACAAGCAGTCAGCTGCAATTAAACTGAAACAATATTCACCCTTTTAACTTATTTCCAAGAGTCGCTCAAAGACTGTTAAAAAATAAGAATGTTTATATGTGTTTGACTTAATTGATTATTAATTATCTCCACTCAGTAAGTTTCCAACACCTAGCCTTCTTCTGCAGTTAAACATCGTGAGGACCAAGTATATATTTGCTCCATTGAGAGGTTGACGTAGGAGTGACGTGAGTGGAGCATAAAGACATCTACACCTATGGTAAAATAGTTCTGGTTAAATATATATATATATAAATTTTTTTTATGGCGCCGGTAGCTCAGATGTAGCGTGAGATCCTTAACTTTATTATGGTCCCGGGCCTATAGAATGTCAGGTACTCGTTAATGACCCCACCCTAGATGAATTAACCTAGGGAGGCAAAATTTAAGACTCCCATTGTAGAGTCAGTCTTCCAGAGCGACGAAAAAGCGTTCTGGTAGTTGGCGATATGACCTTGTAGTTAAAGCACGCCATAATAATTAACTAGTTTTATTTTTTAATATTATAATTTCATGTATCAAAAAGCATTATTATTTATAATTATCAATATGAGTTTCATTATTATTATTTTCAATTTTAAAACTGTTTATTTCAAGGGTAGTATACAAAATTGAGTGGGTAAAATAAAAAAATGGTGGTGCTGCGGAGATTCACATAATGTTATTGGCTATTAATGAGATTCAGTTTGGTCACATTTACAAGGTCGTGTAAATGAAAATTTGGTCAACGTTTCGGAAACTATTCATTTTCTTCTTCAGGGCCTTATAATGACTCGAGTGGATGTTTGTGGTGAAGGTGTTTAGTGTTAGAGAACAAAAAGATGGATCTCTATCAGACACAAACACTTACCACCCACAACTAATAAGGACTTGAAGAAATAAATAAATAGTTTCCGAAACGTTGGTCAAATAATGATTTTTCCGAATTAATCTAAAACGTCTGATAACAAATTGTTATATGAAATGCCTTTAAGGAATGGGTCTAGTCTATTATTCTTGGTTTTCTCAATTTTTTTTCTTGTTTTCGCAGCCTATTTTGACCATTTAATAAAGATTATTAATTAATACATTTTTAATTTCAGCTATCATAATTAAAGACGGAAGATGCAGTGTAAAAAAATATTATTGTAGTAAATGTGGTAAAGGATACAAATACAAGAGAAGTTTGGATGCTCATCTGAAGAACGAGGACGGGAGAGAGCCTGAGTTCAAGTGTCCTTACTGTCCTTACAGGTCCAGACGGAGTGCTCATACTAAGACACACGTCTTTGTTAAACATCCCGATAAGTTCGCACAAACAGTAAATGTAGACTTATCATGTCTGTCACGTCACGTTTATTAAGATATATAAAAATGTACAGGTATAAGGGATGAGCATCGAAATTAAATCATCGATATTTGCCATCGTATATAACATACATCGAAATGCACCATCAATTGTCTCAAAACATCGATAATATTTTATTAATGTCTTATAAAAACAGTCGTCGGTGAATCACCGGCAATGTACTTCCCCAGACCGAATTAATCAATTAACTTTTCACTACCCCTCCAAGACCTGTTTGCGCTAATATTCGATAGTTGACTTACATAGGGGGCTCTTTTTGTGCCGATAAATACTTTACATCGGCAGTTATTACATTTTTGAGTTAAGCCTCTCCCCTAAACCCCCTCTTCTTCTCTCTGGCCGATTTCACTGAAAATCGATAGGTGTTGCTTTTATACGGTTCAGGTCACACATATAAAATTTCGTGTCGATACATTCATTCAATCGGGAGTTATCGTGTTTACACAAAATTTTTTTTTTCGTATTTGGTATCTAATCTCTATTTACTACCTGGAAATTGACAATAAACTAATTCCATAAAACATAAGAGAACATAATTGAGGGGGTTAGAAGTAAAGAGATGTAAGTGACAAATCGGCTGAAATTGAGATAAGGTGTTAACATCTTCCTTGACACCTACCCTGACTACTGGCTAATGATCACAACGATTGTTAGTACCAGTAACAATGCTATCTAGTGGAAACTACCTGAGTAATACCTGAATTTACGATGTTACTATAACTTTGAAGGTAATTATCTCGGATTGACATTTTTGTCACTTACATCTCTTTGCTTCTAACCCCATCAATTATAATAGGATAAGTAAAGTTTCAATGTATAATATAATTAAATACAAATAAATATATATATTAAGATAACTATAGAGAGCTCCATTTGAAAATTACATTTTCAATATATAACATTTTTATTATAAATAATTTACAAATAAGGGTAAATTAATGTAAATAAATTAAGAATAAATTAGTGAGAAATGTAACTTAAAAGTGAAAATAAATTTTAAATAACAATTAACCATGACATTTGAAAGTGCATCGCTGGCTGTCGGCTGAACGGATGTGCTCAGTAAACCTGACAACTAGTTTGGGATCTCACTGCCATTTGTGGAAACTCATTCCAATACGTTAAGTGGAAGACTGAAAGGGAATCTTATAGTTCTCCAGCTAAATGAAGTATAGGGGAAGTTTTGTAATCTGTCAAAAAATCGATGAGGAGTTTTCAACGGAATTTCATTCAATTTTCCGAGCTTTAGATTTTAAATATGAAAATAAAATGTCCGTCTATCTGTGTGTCTGTGAACAGGATAACTTACAATAGAATGTATATATTAACATGAAATTTTAATTTTGAATCCAGAATCAAGGGGGGGGGGGGGTGTCGTAGGGGGGCTCAACACAAAAACCCCAATAACTGTAATGAATATATCGACATGAAATTTTATATTTAATGTCAAAAACCAATAAGGACATAACCTTTAAAATAATTGATTGATTCGTTCTGAGGAACTACATTGCCAATGACTCACCGACAACTTTTTTAACTTTATTTACTGGAAGATATAATTTTGATGAGTTTCTAAAAACGGTGTACAGATTCCCATTATGTGATTTATTTATGTTTTGTGTTCAAATTCATTTCCTGAAAAATTATGTTTTCCAGAATCATTCATCTATATTTCTTCTTACATCCTGCAGATACTTTTCTAAATTCACATTATGTTACATTTTTATATTTTGCATTAAGATTGTTTATAGGTTTACCTTTTACCTCCTTATTATCTTCTTAAGATGAAAGAATATTGTTACAGTTCTATTATTTATTGTTAACCAGATCACGTTATATTGTATTCCTGTTAACAAAACCTGTCCGTTATCAATCTTATTGTTCATTTTTCTGTTAATTGTTCTAGAAATATTTTTGTAAATTGTTATAATTACTCTTATTTAGAAATTGTTTGGTACATTTTGTAGCTTTATATTTCTTTATTATACATTATATGGGCAAAAGTCTAAGTATTTAACTGTTTGTTATTATAGTTATAATCCATCTATTGTAATTATCAAAGTTTTAGCGATCAATTATTTTCGTGAGTAGTTATTGTTAAATGTTTTTTTGTCGATTGGTCGGAGTCTTTTTTTTTGTACTTTGTTTATGACTAGCAATTTTACGAGGTGTTGCCCGGGAGGAACCATTACCTAAAGTGGGACTTTACTTAAAATCGGAGTTACTCTAATCACTCAGACAGGCTCTTAGTCACATCAGTTTATATAGAGAATAGTTTAATCACTTTAACTTTAATCACACGTAACGAAGTGTTCAAACATATTAAGATATCGAAATAATAATCACTACATTTCGAAAACTAAGAACCCAATCCAAAATCAATGTTTACTACAATAGGCTACCGGATTACTGTTCATAGTAGCTTACTGAGCTCAAGATCGCGGGTTCAAAACCCGGCCGAGGTCCTAAGGTTTTTTTTTTCTGGGAGATGATGTCAGCTACTCGTTAAAGACACCTAACCCCCTAGTTGAATACAAATTTAGGGTCGGCTAAATTTAGGACTCCCAGAGTAGAGTCAGGCTCAGTCAGTCCACCAATGCGACAAAAGAGAGCTCCTAAAGTTAAAGCCCGGGCATGAGACACAATAACTAACTAACTATAAGCTTTACAAACAAATAATTGATCTAGAAACTGGATTTCCTGGCAAACATTTTTGTCACTCTATATTTATGTTTGTATCTATATTTTATAATTTATAAGATATTTCGATTGAAAGTACAGCGAAAACGGGCTCACTCGCTTTCAGTTTTTTCGACAAAAAACATTTCGAAAAAATAAAATTTTTTAATTTCTTACAATTACATTTAATATTTATTTTAAAATGTGCACCTTTCTATAGTGCAATTGTGCAACTTCACCCTATGAATCGTAAAGGGCGTAGCTCGGGATAGGGCGATACTGAGGCTGGGACCGGCCACCAGTGGGTCGATCTGCAAGCATCTGGTGTCTGTCACCAGTTCTGTTCCGCGAATCAACTCCACCATGGCTTGGTCGTACAAGTTCTGCCACCGCATGAGCAGTTCGGGTTGTTTTTTCCCCTTACAGAAAAGCCCTGAGAGTTAAAATTACCTAGACGAGATAATCGGGGATAGTGCTCAAGATCGCGGGTTCAAAACCCGGTCGAGTCCCTTAGGTTTCTTATCTGGGAGGTGAAAAAACCTTGAGTATGTCGTTCTTCGGATGGGACGTTAAGGGATGGTCCCGAGCCTGTGCGATGTTGGGTACTCGTTAAACCACAGTAGAGTCAGGCTCATGTCCACCAGAGTGACGAAAGAGCGCTCTGGTAGTAGGCGATATGATCTCTTAGTTAAAGACCGGCCATGGATCACAATAACTAACTAATCTGGGACGTCCAGTGATCAGTACCCTCGTAGAGTCGATTCGTGATTTCGTTTTCCTCAAAGTTCGAAGGTATAAGCCTCCGAAGTGTTTTTCTTAACGCTTCGATTTATCAGTTGGGTATCTCGACTTATCCGAGTCAAAAGAACGTACAAAACAAAAAAAGAACAGACCTGCGTGCAAGTAATACAAAGAAAATATTTGTATGAGACCCTTCTCCATTCTCACATTTTCATTTTAATTAAGAAGGCTGTGAAAACTCCATCACAATTTCCAGCAGAGAAGGCAGACCATGAGAACTGAAGGTAGGTATCATTAATTAGGTTACTTGTATTGTTTAGTAATTTTTAAAACAGTTATAGGGATAAAATGTATTTAATTTGAATCTCCTTTTTTTCCAGATTTTCCGAAGACTCACAGAAATCATCAGCAATTATATGTTTGTAATGGGTGCAACAGAAGGTACAAACACAGGCGCACTTTGTACTCACACCAGAGGATTGAGTGTGGCAAGGAACCCCAGTTGCAGTGCCCTTATTGTCCGTACAAAGCAAAACGAAAATATTCTTTGAATTCTCATGTTGCTATGAGGCATACATAATCAATCATTAAAATGGCAGAAAATATTTTCAAAATTCGAAAGCAATTTTTTTTTTTTCAATAAAAAATGCAATTATTTTTTAAATAATCCCAGCCATTAGAAGAAAAGCGATCAATTATTGTCCAGATAAATTAAATACAAGTTACCAGTTGACTACGAAGTGTATTCTTAGAGATTTGAAATAATAAATAAAATCCATTGAAATAAACTAACTGGTATTTTAAATTATTTTATTATTATTTTAATTTTTTTCAGTGCAGAGCTTTAGGATTTTTGTGGAATGTCCTCCTTTATAAATAATACTTAGTCAAAATTGATTAAAATTTAAGTACAAATTACATTCTCGAGTTAAGCCCATATTTGACTGTGAGGCTCGCATTAATTAAATAACCCGGAGAACGGTGAAGCGCTGAATGCCTATCCATGTTCTATATTCTTATCCAGTGTTGCCATGCTCTCCCATTGAATTCCCCCTATACTTAAAAAAATTACACCTCATTAAAATTACCCACAAAAACAAACAAAACATTGAAATTATTGTAACTATATTGAGTCTTTCCCAATTCAAAAATCTATTAGTTCACTCCTCTCATAAATACAGTGTAAACTCTATATAGCGACACTTTATGGCGTTATTGAGAGTTGTCGTTAAATGAAGAGAAGAAAATCAATACATATTACATTACATTTAATAGGTTAGGTTAGGTTTTTGACTCATGCCCGGGCTTTAACTACGCGGTCATATCGCCTACTACCAGAGCGCTCTTTCGTCACTTTGGTGGACATGAGCCCGACTCTACTGTGGGAGTCCTAAATTTTGCCTACCCTAAATTTTTATTCATCTAGGGTAGCGGTCTTTAACGAGTACCTGACATCGTACAGGCTCGGGACCATCGCTTAACGTCCCATCCGAAGGACGGCGTGCTTAAGTTTATTTTACCTCCCAGATAAAATAAACTAAGGGCCTCGGTCGGGTTACGAACCCACGTTCTTGAGCTCAGAAGTCAAGCACGCATACCACTGAGCTACCGGCGCCCTCAATTACATTTAATAGTATTTTACTATTATAATATGTATTTACTAATAAAGTATAAAATTTACAAACAACAAACATTAATATTGATACAAATAACAACGCTTATTGCATATAGTCTGTTATCTTCGTCTGACGTTTTTTGCTGCTCCAGTATTTTAATTGTATTTTCACATGTATTTTATTCATATCTTGGGATACTGTGGGATCAACTTGCCGTGCAAGGTAATCACAACAAACAAAAGAACGAATTTCTTAGAATCTTCGGTACGTATTATGCCGACAGTCGAGGTAAGTACCTGCTAGACAATAAAGCAACAAAATAATCAACAAAAGACCGTACACAGCTGCAGTTCTTATTAATTTCGACAACTTGAAAGTACTGTTTATTGCTTAGTAATGACGTATTGTTGTCGTTATGTAGAGTGGGTGTGATGCTATGTACATAGAGTGTATCATTGTATGGACAACAAGGTAAACCAATTATTATTTCAAGTAATTTAGATGTTTTAGGGAGTTCACGTTAAATCGAGTGGCGTTAAATGGAGTTTACACTGTACATAAAAAGTGGAACATAAGAAATAATATTTATTTATGATTAGGTACACAGTAAAAGTGAATGGAATAAATAAAATATATATTTTTAACAAACATAGCATCATATATGTTTAAAAAAAAACGGATTTAAAACTTCTTGTAACAAAATAATCGAACAACTAATAATAAACTTTGAAACTTCTTTTTTTTTTTTACAAACTAAAGGGTAGGTATCGGCTGCTTTCCTCAGAAACATAACAGGATGAAATAAATTTACTTTTTAGCTACAAATTATATTTACATTCTAAATTTATTTCTACCTTGAGATGAAAGCTTTTGACATCGATTAAAAATACTGGAATGAGTATAGATATTATTATCTTCCCTCTAAATATATATTTTTAACATACAAAACATTTAATGCATGTAGTTAGTTATTAAGAGGCTTTAACTACGAGGTCATATAGCCTACTACCAGAGCGCTCTTTCGTCATTCTGGTTGACATGAACCCGACTCTACTAAGGGAGTCCTAAATTTTACCTACCCAAGAATTATTCTTATTCACCTAGGGCAGGGGTCTTAAACGAGTACCTGACATCGTACAGGCTCGGGACCATCGCTTAACGTCCCTTCCGAAGGACGGTGGGCCTCGGTCGGGTTTCGAACCCACGATCTTGAGCTCAGAAGGCAAACAAGCATACTACTGAGCTACCGGCGCCCTCATTAATGCATTTATGTAAAAAAAAAATTTTTAAATTAAATAATCATTTAAATAAACATTGAAAGATCTATTACTAAAATTGGAAAGCATAGAAACTTTTTTTTTTAATAAACAAAAGAGTGGAGATTATGTTTTTCTATGGTGCAACATGGGTTGAAATAAATTTACTTCTTAGTTAGAAATTATATTCATATTCTAGAGTAAGTTGAAAGCTGGAGACATCGATTAAAGATGCAGGAATGGATATCAATATTTTATTTTGTGCCGAGAAAAAAAATCTTCTAAAACCTTTCTTCTCTTTAAATTCCCTCTTCAGAAAAAAAATTCTCTAAATCTGTGTACCCTCTTCCAAACAAAAAATACGCTAAGTTGGCTGCATTCATTTTATTGGACTATGATAATATACAAACCGTTGTTTTTTTTGAGATGCAATCCTCGTAGTGGCTTTCAAAAAAGTGTACCATCACAAAGATATACTTTACGTCAAAATAATACCAAATGAGACTGAGGTAACTTTTGTTGAATTATTATTTTGTTGAATTTTTTTTAAAGATAATAAAACATTTTCCACTGTTATTCATCCTACTTTGGTATATTTTACAGGTACTACAAAGATAGGGGGTTCGTCAGCCTCTTTGGGATTTTTTAAATGTACTGCTTGCGGTAAAACGTACAAATATTCAGCAGGATTGTACCAACACCAGAAGCACGAGTGCGGTAAACAGCCACAATTTCAGTGTCCTCATTGTCCTTTTAAAGCAAAACAGAAAAGTAACTTTAAGAGCCATATTTCTTTGAAACATTTCTACAAAAATGATATCTAGTAGTCATAAATATTTGTCTTTCTTGTTATTCTTGTGATTTTTAAAAGTTAGAATATCCTATATTTTTGCTCAGAAATTGCATGTTTGTTTTGAACTAATTAGGCATGATTATATATATTTTTTAATATTGATTTAATTGTTAGGTTGGTGTTTAGAGCCTAGAAATCTAAGACTTAGGGTGTCCGCAATTTTAAATTCATATTTCGGCCCTTCTTATTTCATTTTTAAACGCAAAAATTATACCATTTTGTACAGGAGTGTTTAACATTTATGTATATACATTACAATAATTTTTATTTAGTAAAGAAAAAATAAATAAATTAAATGGGGCTGTTCTATATGGATTATAACTTACACATTTTGGTACTTTTTCATAATTTACTCGAGACCATGATATGATTTCTTCTTTTCATATGATGTATTCAAAAGAATAAAATGTTGACTCTCCCATCGGTCCTTTTAGTGAAGCAATACAACTTTTCCTGATGTATTTTTTATTTGTAACAAATTATATAAATTTTGAATAATAAATAATAAATTATAGAACATACCCTAAGTAAATGTGGATAAGAAATAACAATAATCTTCATAACCAATCCTTGATCAAGAATCCAACACACATTTTTCTCCACTCTCCAAAATATCATAGTGGCGGGTGGAAAAGCTCTCGGCTTGAGGAAAATGTTAGTGTTTTTTATTCATTGGCGGGGTACAGATTCGTTCTTTTTACTGACCCAGCTCTACGAAGTATAGGGGAAGTTACGTAATCGACCAAACATTAGATAAAGAGTTTTCAACAGAATTTCTTGTTTTTCGACCTCCAAGTATTGAAAAAAATTGTCTGTAAATATGTGAACACGATAACTCCCGATAGAATGAATATATCGACACAAAATTTTATATGTGAATCCAAAACCCTCCAACGGCGAAATTTATTGATTTTAAGCCAAATTGACGTAAGAGAAAGAGGGGATTAGGGGAGAGACTTAACATAATATCTCGCCGTTGTAATGACCGTATCGACACAAAATTTCAGATGTGAATTCAAAGTCTTATGAACCTATTTATCAGCGAAATCAGCAGAAGAGAACGTGTATCAGAGGGGGGCTCAACTCGAAAAACCCCAATAAATACCGATGTAACGAATGTATCGATATGAAATTTAGTAGGAGGATTTAGGAATGTAAATCAACTGTCATCGTGTTTTAGAGGGAGAGCGAAAATTTAATAGATTAACTCGTTCTGGGGAAGTACATGGCCAGTGGATCACCGACTACTTTTTATTTTGTTTTTATTTTATTTTATTGTATTTTCGTCTAGTTTTTGTTATTGTTTTTATTCTGTTTGTTTTCCCTTTTTTTGTATGATTTATATTTGTTTGTTTTTTGTTCATGAGGTGCAAATGTCAATGTTGTTTGGTTGTGAATAAATAAATAATGAATAATTTAATTAAATGAGGGCAGAAAGGATGAGCTCATAAGTTGCGGCCATTTTCTACCTCTAAAATCCAGGCTAATGAGTTGAAAGTATTAATTTATTAAATCTTCATTTCAGTTAAATTGAAACACTGTATATAATACGTTATACTGTTTTTATACATACTATATATACATATTATAAATATTAAATTTCTGTCTGTTCCTAAGAAAACAAGAAAATATGATACCACTTGTTGCAAGGGCGTCCCCTTTGTAACAATTGGTATTTTTCCTTTAAATGTTTGATTTGTTAAATTTCTATTTTAAGAATACAAATTATGGAAACCTGTTCGGCAACTAAAGTTGTTTATTTTTGATTAAATATAATATATTACACAACACCTGTCCATCAGTTCAACCAGCAGACCATTCCTGTGTCAGACACTGTCCGATGTCTAGGATTCCATGTAAACGAAGAGAGCTCAAACGACGATTTTGACGACTGAAATCAATGGACGACTAATGACATTGTCACTTGAGAACAAACTTCACGTCTCATTCTGATATAATCTTTACTCTATACGTATATAATTAATGTCTCTTTAATTAATTCTTTATTCTCTTTCAAGGACAAAGATATAAAGGAAATATTACAAAAGTTATAGCGCCTCAAACAATAAAAAATATATTTATAAAATATTTTTTTATTATTGTTAGTTTTATGAAAAATCATAAAAATTGAAAAAAAATATAAGTATGTGATGTGGCCATTACAGGGGACATGCTTACAATCACTCTCTCTCTCCTCCCCCGTCTCAAAATCTCGTCGTACACTCACGATTGCGCTGTACAATTAAACAGAAAATACCGCTGACACCAACTCATTACTCTCATATACCCAGTAATGCCAGAATGCATGATTTTGAGAAAGGAGAGTGGCATAGAGAGTGATCTGTAAGAGTGGTTGGTTTAATTTGCATACAGAAATTACAGTAGCCTGAGGTAGGTACCTATCCATTTTCATTTCACTTTCTTGTAATATATTATAAGTGTATATATTTACCTTTATTATCATTAATATTATTTCACATTTTTATTATTATTATTTTTTAGGGTATCATCAATGGACCAGTCCTGAGAAGTCAAGGAAAAAGTACTATTGTAACTGTGGTAAATCATATAGTTTCAGACAAGGTTTGCATACTCATCAGAAGTACGAATGCAACAAAGAGCCTCAGTTTCCCTGCCCCTACTGTCCATACAAAGCCAAACGGAAAGTTCATAGAACCTCTCATATATATTTAAAACATAGAACTGTACCTATTTAAGAACAATAAATATATTATGTAAATATGGTCTTTGTACATTTATTTAACGCCTAATACCTCAAAAAAAAAAAAAAAACGGCTGGATAGAAAACGGTCATATTTCCGAGGTGGACACATTTTATACAAAATAATGAATAATTAATAAAATGTACTTCAATCATGGATAATAAATATCACATGTATTCATTATTCAATGAATGGAAATATTTAATATTTTTTATTCATTATTTGAATAAAATTGATTTGTTCGAATCACTTTTTCGTAAAGAAGAATGTATATTACACATTATATTATGTATTTTTCAGATTTTTAGAACAACTTTCTTAGAAAAAAAAAACTGGGGGACATACTCAAAATACGTTAATTTAATATTTTGATGGCCTTATTGTTAATTTTTAGACAAAACAAAAATCATTTTCGTAATCTAGGCATCAAAATCTACTTAACTTTTTCCTTAAAAACTTTTTCATTATATAAAAATTTTGACTGTCCTGCTCGTAATGGTTCGATCCAACTTCCAAAAAAAAAAAATCATATAATAGTTGACATACATAGAGGGCTCCTAAATCCTAATAAAATTTTATGTCGATACATTCATTCTTTCAAAGTTATCGTGTTCACAGGCAGAAAGCATTTTTTTTTTTCATATTTGAAATTTAGAGGTTGGAATACATTAAATTCCATTGAAAACTCTACATCGAATTTTTGACTGATTACATAACTTCCCCTATACTTTGTGTAGCTGGGGAAGAAAAACATTGAAGATATCAATTGAGGACTTTCAAAACTACAGTTCATGCATTTTTTTTTTTTTTTTTTAAATCTTTAAGTTTATATGCACAAAAGTGATGTTCCACGAATACTATTCAAAATACATTATCTCCTAAACTAAAATTTAAAAAATATCTTAATATAAAACAATTTTTAAACAAATATTTAGTTATAAAAAAAAAAAAAAACGTATTCTTTTTGATTGAGAATGGTGAAGAAAAGTAATGCTTCCGTTAGGCTCGGCCTCATATCTTGATGTATATCTATATTTATATAATATAAAGAATTATATCATTTGCTAACCCCGAATTTTTGGGGAAAATATTATTACATCAAAATTTCACAACTTTTTCTTTAGCAAAAAATATAAAGAAAAATGCATTTTTTTTTTTTTTTAAATATTGTCTACTTCACAAGATATATCATATATATAAAGCTGAAAATGTCTGTGCGTTGTCCCGCTATAACTCACGAACGGCTCGATGGATTTGATTAATTTTTTTTTTAATTTGTTCGTCATCGTCTGTGGAAGGTTATAGGCGTATTAGTACCTCAATATCTGGTCCATCCCGGCATCCACCCACGCAATCTTTGTAACTCAAAAACCACTGCAATGATTAATGAGGAATCTTTTTGAATAGATAAGTTTTATCTACCGGAAGGTTAAGGTCTATTTTTTAATCAACCCCTGGTCCATCCCAGCATCCACTCACGCAATCTTTGTAACTCGAAAACCATTGCAACGATTAATGAGAAATCTTTTTGAATAAATTAGTTTTAGCTCCAAAGCTAGCGTTACTACAGTTGAAGGACTATAAGCCTTATTCCGTATGAATAATTGAAAATTATAACATCATGAATGTACTGTCGAGGAACTGAATAGCCTTATAGGAGATATTGGGAGAAAAGTCAAAGTTCCCCGGGCAACGCCGGGTATTACTGCTAGTAATTTATATGGGAGTACTTTCGGTATTGCTACCATCTTCAGCCATGAGTTAATAAATACTAAAACTACATTATCAGTATTTGTTAAGTCATGGCTGAAGATGGTAGCAGTACCGAAAGTATTCCCATATAATATAAATTATGTTTTTCTTTATATTTTTTATTAAGTGTTTCACAATATTTCTGCGAAAAATGTTAAGTATCATTTTTCTCTAGCGTTTTTTTTTTAAATATTTAATTATTTTTTGGGTATTTTTTGTTGATTGTGTACTTAAAAAAATTTTCAAACTATGTATTTGTAAGTTAAGAGAAAATATTCAGGTGAGCTTTATTTCGTTATATATATTTTTTTTTAGAAATTTCTGTACGAACAATTGTTTTGCTAATGTTATACTGTAAATTTCAGGTCCGGTAGAATTTAGTATTTCAGAAATTTCGGCAAATAAGTTTTTCTGTGTTTGCGGAAAGTCTTACCGTTTCAAACGAAGTCTGCGACATCACCAAAAGTTTGAGTGTGGAAAAGATCCACAGTTCCTATGCCCTTATTGTCCCTACAAGGCAAAGCAGAAAGTGAACATTAAAAGGCATATTTTCTTGAAGCATATTTCTCCAGCTGGTATTTAATTTATTTCAGTTCTAAATTGTCTTTTTCGGTGAGTTTCTTGATTTTTTTCTTAAATTTTGTATGATCAGGGCTAGTGTTAGGAATTTTGCCGCCATTGCGAGGTTAGGTTTTAGACATTTATTTTCTATCAACATTATAAAAAAACAATCGTCGGTGAATCACCGGCAATGTACTTCCCCAGAACGAGTTAATAATCTAACTTTTCTTTTCCCTCCAAAACCAGTCGAACGTTTGCGCTAATAACCAATAGTTGACTAACATAGGGGCTCCTAAATCCTCATACTAAATGTGTCGATCATTACATCGGCAGTTATTAGGGTATTTGAATTAAGCCCCCTCCCCCCTGAACCCCCCCTTGCCTTCAGCTGATATCACTGAAATTTGACAGGTTATGTCCTCATTGGATTTTAACTTTAAATATGAAATTTCATGTCGATAAATTCATTAAATCGGCAGTTATTGAGGTTTTTGAGTTGAGCCCCATCTAATCCGCCCTTTCCCTCTGCCGATTTCGCGAAAATTAATAAGCCTCTCGTACTTCATTACTTGAATTCACATGTAAAATTTTGTGTCGGTACATTCCTTACAGCGGCTATTATTAAAGTTTTTGTGTGAATCCCCCCATCTAATCTCCTCTTCCTCTTTTTTTTCGATTTGGCTGAAAATCAAAAGGTGTCATCGTTCGAGGATTCTGGATTAAAATATAAAATTTCGTGTCGATATATTTATTCTAGCGGGATCTATCGTGTTCATAGACACATACACACTGGCATACAGCATTTTTTTTTTCATATTTGGAATCTCGAGATTGGAAAACATAAAACTCCGCAATGAATTTTTGACAGATTACGTAATATCTGTGAAATAAAACTCTCCCGGACGCGATTCGAACCCGCAACCATGGTGGGTCCACGGAACCATAGCCCTACGCTATAGCCAATTACGCTCCTTTTTTTTTGTTTTTGTAAGTTTCTGGGATATTTACTGAATTTTTAGTTAATTCGATATATTTATTTTCAAGGCTAATACACTAGAAGCAATACAGTTTCTTGTGTTGTCAACGAAACATTTTCTGTTCACAAAATTATCAATTGACGGGGTTAGAACCAAGTGACATTTTTGAAAATTTTTTGTCGCATAATCGGATACAAAAATGATGGTTCTATTCAGGAAGAAAGTTGTACAAGTGAAATCCTAGCCAGTGAGATCTAGTAGCAAATCACTTATAACATTTTGGTGACATCATCAAGTAACTTAAACATATCAGTAGTGACCTTGAAATTAAGATTTTTATTCAATTTTATGGTTTGCTAACAGCAACTTTCACCAAAAAAGCAGAAGACAAAATATTTCCGGTTTCGATGAATTATAGATTTTTTAAATCAACTTAATGCACAGTTTCTTCAAAGTTTAAAAATTTCACTTAGACCATTTTGATTCTAATCCCGTCAATTATTGAGAAAGATCAAAATCCTATTTTATTTTCTTGAAAAATTGTATAGAATATTTCTAAGTGTTGTACTTTTGTTTATTTGTATTTCATTTTCACTCAAATTGTTTTTTCGTTTGACAACAAATAAATAAATAATTTTTAATGATTCACTCCCTTTTTTAGAGTTTATTTATTTTCCTTTTTAACATTTTTTTATTATAAGCATTAATTTTTCTTATTGTTTTCCTTTCCCCAATTTATTATTAATCTTTTTAGGTGAAAACTTCAGTTTCAACTACATCAAAAATTGTACAGGAAAATATTTTTGTGAATGCGGTAAATCTTATCGCTACAAGAGGGGTTTGTGTTTGCACAAAAATTACGAATGTGGTAAGGAGCCACAATTTCAGTGTCCTCAATGTCCTTACAAAGCAAAACAAAAAGGAACTCTTAAAGCTCATTTGTTAACAAAACATATTGAGTTTTATAAAAAGCAGGGTTGGCACAATAATTTCATATAAATCAAATGATATTTTCAATAAAGATTTTTATATACATATATATTTTTATTATTTTCTTTTATTACTTCCAATTGTTATGATTTATTAATTGAAGAAGGTTTATTTTCGATAAATCAGCGGTCATCCTTATTTATTTTTTTTGGGAGGTAAAAATATGTTGAGACTCGCCGTCTTTCTGATGAGACGTTAAGCGATTGTCCCGCGCAAGTGCTTTTAGGGGAATAAACCTAGGTAGGCAACATGAGTCGGACTCATCAACTCCAAAACCACGGAAGATTGGCCTGGTAGTAGGCGATAGATGCCCGGGCAAGAGTTACAAAGTAGTTATAACTTTTAAATTATTTGACAATAAGAAATGTTGAAGTACAGAATAAAATAATGAAGCTCTCTTAAGGCCTCAAATAATGCTTTAAATGTTTAAAATTGTAATAATTTAATATAAAATAATTATTTTTTATTAAATTATTATTAATAATATAAAATATAATTTATTAGAGGGCGCCGGTAGCTCAGTGGTATGCGTGCTTGCCTTATGAGCTCAAGATCGACCGAGGCCCATAGTTTATTTTATCTGGGAGGTAAAATAAAATTAGGCACGCAGTCCTTCGGATGGGACGTTAAGCGATGGTCCCGAGCCTGTACCATGTCAGGTACTCGTTGAAGACCCCTCCCCTAGGTGAATAAAAACTTAGGGTAGGCAAAATTTAGAACTCCCATAGTAGAGTCGGGCTCATGTCCACCAGAGTGACGAAAGAGCGCTATGGTAGTAGGCGATATGACCTCGTAGTTAAAGCCCGGGCATGAGTCATAAAACCTAACCTAACCCTATAAAATATAATTTATTATTTGATTAAAATATTTATTCTTGATCCAATATTTATTTAATTAAATAACTTATGAAAAATATTTGATTTGAAGCAAGAAAATCTGATTTGAATTTTATAAAGTCCGATTTTGACATTTCCAAAACCTTGGATCAGAATGCACAAAATCCGTAATGTTTAAGTTTTATTATTTATTTTATTATTATTATTATTTTATGTCGTTACTGGTGAAAGTACATTAACATAGGTACTTGAAAAGGGAAAAGTTCTACAACAATTATACATCAACAAATCTTCTTGACGGATCAAATTTGGAATTAAATTTAAAAAATGAAATATGAAATTGTATTTTATTAATTATATTTTTCAGTAATTATTAATGTCTAATTATATAGAAATCGGAAAATTCTTATTCAGTTGTCCAAGTTTCTTTGTTTTTTAAAAAAAATATTGTATATATCACAAAATAAATGGGAGTACTTTCGGTATTTCTACCATCTTCAGCCACGACTTAACAAATAACAGTTTTCCTTTAGATTTTTCTTAAGTTGAAAATTTTTATTGTAAAAACGATTTATGAATTACATTTTTATTCTTGTACATATTGTGAACATCTTATTCATGAGGATGAATGTAATCATTCCGACTCAAGCTCATCATCAGCCCATTCTCAATGTTACCTTTATTAGTTAAATAATTAAACTGAAAAAGAAAAAAAATACCATGAGATTTAAGGAAACAGTCAAAAAGGTAAGAACGAAATAAATTCTTTATTAGAAGTAAGTCTGGGTAATAAGTCTTTGTAAAATGTAGATATCGTAAAGACCAAGGTAGACGTAGCATTCTTATGAAAATAAGTCTTCATTCAAGTATTTTTTTTTTTTTCATATTGTTTGATTCTCTGTTTCTATATTAATTATGAGATTTCAAATAAGTTTAAAAAAAGTTGGGATTCTACTCAAGTTTGAGTTTGATGTTGTTAACAAACATATAATCAACGAATTTGGTTGCCACGAGTTTTTATATATTTTATATATATAAACTCATATATAATGTATCGTGGAGGTTGATAATTAGGAATGCATTTTAAATTATTGGTAATGACCACAAGAATTTTTTATTTATAAAATTTGAGTTTATGGTCCAGCTATTATAATACAGTGTAAACTCTATATAGCGACACTTTATGGCGTTATTGAGAGTTGTCGTTAAATGAAGAGAAGAAAAATCAATACATATTACATTACATTTAATAGTATTTTACTATTATAATATGTATTTACTAATAAAGTATAAAATTTACAAACAACAAACATTAATATTGGTACAATTATATTTTTATTTTTTGAAAACCAAAAAAACAATACGACAATAACAGCCCTTCTTTTTTATTATCTCCGTAATATGTAGCATTCTTTGTGGTATTTTTTCGTTGTCAATACTAGGTTTAATTATATCTAAGAAAAAAATCGTTGGTGAATGACCGGCAGACAATGTACCTACTTTCTCAGAACGAATTAATCAATTAACTTTTCGCTCTCACTCCAAAACCAGTCGACCGTTTGCGCTAATATTCAGCAGTTGACTTATGTACGGGCTTCTAAATCCATATACTAAATTTCATGTTGATACATTCATTGCATCAAAGTTATTGGGGTTTTTCGATTAAGCGCCTCCTCTAATCCTCCCTTTCACACACGTACTAGCTGTGGTGCCCAGCGGTCCTAAGCACACGAACTGAGGTGTCCGCCGCTGCAAGGTACATACTAGCTGTGGTGCCCAGCCTGCCTAAGTACCTACTAGCTGTTGTGCCCAGCGGTTTTAATCACACACTAGATGTGGTGCCCAGCGGTTCCGAGCACTTACTAGCTGGGGTGTACGCCGTTGCAAGGTCAATACTTCCTGTGGTCACAAGCGTTCTTACCCACTGGTTAGGATGTCCAGCGATGCTAAGTATTTATTGCCTGTGGTTTCCGCCATTGAAAGGAGCATACTAGCTGTGGTGCCCAGGGGTCTCCTAAACACTTACTAGATGGGGTGTTCGCCGCTGCAAAGCAGATACTTGCTGAGGTGTCTGCCGTGAAGGACTATAAGCCTTTTTCCATTTGAATAATTGAAAATTATAACATCGTGAATGTCCTGTTGAAGAATTGAATAGGATTCGGATGAGAGATATAAGGAGAGATATAAGTCAAAGTTCCCCGGGCAACGCCGGGTATTACTGCTAGTTCTTCAATAAAGGATGTATTTTTTCCCCCTTGTTCATTATTTATTATAAGCCTTTTCGTTAACTAATATCTTATTTCCTTCTTTTTAGATACAGTTAATAATTATATTTGTGATTGTGGTAAATTATATCTTTACAAGAGAAGTTTGGATTTACACAAAAAATATGAATGTGGGAAAGAGCCACAATTTCAGTGTCCACAATGCCCCTACAAAGCCAAACAGAAAGGAACCCTTAAAGTGCACATGTTAACTAAACATTTTGAGTATTTTAAAAAATTTTATCATAATTGAAATGAACAAAAAAATTGTTAATTGATGTATTTGTTAATTAATACAATGTTTTGTATTATGTGCTTAAAACATATTTTAAAAAAAAAAACAATATTTTTTGTTCTTGGTCAATGACAAAATGGTAATGTATGATATTTTCTTCATTGTATATATGTATATTGTGATAACAACATCATTGATTGTGTTATAATGTATAGACTTCGAGTAAACTCTTTTTTAAAAAAATTCTATATTTGTATCTAAGTACACTACTCTACAACTTCAAAAAATAAGATATGCGAGTATAATACTTGGCATTAAATACATTAGTCTTCTACCCCTGTTATGTACGAGTATATGAATATTTTAATATTGTAAAGTTTGATTATTTGTTAATATCTACCTAAATTGTTTATTATTAATTTTAGTAATTAAATTGTAACGAAGCATGTGTGTCTCTCTCGCATTTGAAGTTCTCTACTGGTCACCTCAGATATTATAATTTTTCATAATGAAAATTTGAATATAATTTAAAATCATCAATGGGCAAATTAGCAAATTTATTGAAGAATATTTTTTAATATATTTTATGTGCTATTATTTTTGACTTTTATTTTTTGAGAAAAACTGAACTAAAATAATAAAAAAAATAAAGAAACACGTAGTTTTTTAGAATATTGTCTATTTCACAAAAAAATATATAATATATGGGAGTACTTTCGGTATTACTACCATCTTCAGCCACGACTTAACGAATACTAAGCTGAAAGTTGGGACAGTTGGGAATGTAAACTTGTTGGACTTCAACTTACTTTTTGTGTCGTGGCTGAAGATGGTAGCAATACCGAAAGTACTCCCATATGTTATATATTTTTTGTGAAATAGACAATATTAAAAAAAAAAAAAAACATACGTCTTTCTATGTTGTTTATTAAGTGTTTCACAATATTTCTGCAGAAAATGTTAAATTTCACTAAAATAATAGAGTTAGTTATTATGACTCATGTCCGAGGTTTAACTACAAGGTCATATCGGCTACTACCAGAGCGCTCATTTGCCTACCTTAAATTTTTATTCACCTAGGATAGCGGTCTTTGACGAGTATCTGACATCGTACTGGCTCGGGACCATCCCTTAACTTCCCATCCGAGCTTAAGTTTTTTAACCTTTACCTTAGGTAAAAAAACTTAACCTTCCATATAAAATAAATTAAGGGCCTCAGCCGGGTTTTGAACCCGCAACCTTGACCTCAGTAAGCAAGCATGCATACCACGTCCTCTTTAAAGTTTAGGATAATATGCTACATTATATTTATATTGAAAAGTTAGAAGTACAATTTTAATAAATAACACTAGAATCCAGCTCAAATTGGTTATTGTAAAAAATTTCTAGATTTTTTTTTTCTTTTTGTGAGATTTCAAAAACCAAGGTCTTAGTTTTGAATGACATATATAATATGAGGAAAAGTATCTTTCAAACAAGTCTTAAAACGTAGTTTAGTGCAGTTTTGTGCCAGTTACTTGCATTTCGATGGTTACCTAGCAGGGAACTTCAAGGCAGAAACGGTGCACTCGCGGTTAGACATTTCACGGTAAACTTTTGCAAAAAAATTTAATTTCCTCTCTGACCCCTAAGTTCACGCATTTTCAAATTCAAAATGATTAAAATTATATAACTTCATGTTGTCAGCTGATAATAGTATTTCTTATGTTAGTGAGTTATCTTATAGAAGAAATGAATATTATTTATTATTATTTATCTCTTATGTTATATTTTTGTTTTCTAGGAGTGAAACTTTATTCAAGGACCAGAGATAAGTATAGTTGTGAATGTGGGAAAACCTACAGACAACCGGGTGGACTTTTTAATCACAAATCTTACGAATGTGGCAAAGAGCCTCAGTTCCAGTGTCCCACTTGTTCTTTTAAAGCCAAACAAAAAGTTAACCTAAAATCTCACATTTTCAATAAACATAAAGACTTTTATCCCGGACCTTCATAACTTATATAATCCTAGATATTTCGATTGTTGGACTCACTTCTTGGAGAAGTTAACCTGAGAAATGAGACTTCGTAGGGCCCTGCCCACTCTACTAGTAGCCAATATATTGTGGGGCAGCCATTTTTTTTTAATTAACCTGTTTTTAAATAAAAAAAATAAATAATAATATTACAAAATATATTTTTATTTTTGTTGTTCCTTGTGAATTTTTGTTTAACAATGAGTTTTACTATATGAAATTATCTTTATATCATAAGATCGCAGAATATTCAGACGGATGCGATGTTTTAAATGTTGCTGCATCACACTTGTATTTCCACAAAATTTGGAACATTTCGTCCATAAAATACGCACTACAGTTTGTAGATTTATCCCCCTTTATCTTTTACAAAGTCCCATACAAGGAATTATCGAAAAGCAATAATTGAACTAGTTAAACTAATGATTATTAACTATTTGCAATTTAAATTTGGTGAGATGGGAAAAATACACTTTAAAAAACGCAATGAAACTGTTTTTAAATTCAAACAGAACTTAAGCTAAATCTAATACGCATGTGCAGATCATCAAAAATGCTACATTGCAGGTTGGAGCGTACGAATAAAATATACCTATATACTTGTATACATTAAAAGGGGCATTGCACAAATAGTTTGTAGACATGATGTAGTACAAGTCGATATCGTCCATTTGAAGTCGACTTGTTGGTCGAAGTCGCCAGTCTCTATTTCAGAGAAACCTTTCTGCGAACCCCGTGTAGTAATTATTTTAAAGAACTTAGATATAAAAATACTTACTTATTCATTTTTATAATCAATAGTTAAATTTATTTATTGTTTCTTGGGAAGGGGCTTCCTCATATTTTAATGTGAAGTAGAATGATAGATAATAGTCGTTATTATAAAAAACACAATTTCTTAAAAGATTCAATGACATTCAAATATTTATTAATTTATTTTATTTAATAATTTTCCTTATATTATATTTATTTTTTATTATTACAGATTCTAGTGGACCTACTTGTTTGCGATGTGCTTGCGGTAAGGTGTACAAGTACAAAGAGAGTTTGTACACGCACCAAAAATACGAATGTGGCAAAGAGCCTCAGTTCAAGTGTCCGTATTGTTCTTTTAAAGCCAAACAAAAAGTTAACCTAAAATCTCATATTTTTAATAAACATAAGGACTTTTGTCCCGGACCTTGATAACTTATCTAATGTGGATATTTCAATTATTGGACTCATTTCTTGGAGAAGTTAACCTGAGAAATGAGACTTCGTAGAACCCTGCCCACTCTACTAGTAGCCAATACATCGTGGGGCTGCCATTTTTTTAAATTAACCTGTTTTTAAATTTAAAAAATAAATAATATTGATATTACATTTACTTTTATTGTTCCTTGTGCACTTTTATTTAACAATTCGTTTTTGTTTTTGGCCTTATGGTTTCATTTTATGAATTCCTATAACCAATCCCTTCGGCTAGACGTAGTACAAGTCGATACCGTCGACTCGTCAATCGAATTTGCCCATATCTATCTAGTTCGATAGAGAAACCTCTCTGCGAACTCAGTACAGTAATTATTTTAAAGAAGTTGGATATAAAAATACTTTTTCATTTTTATAATTATAAAATTGTTTAATTTATTTATTGTTTCTTGTGAAAGGACATCCAAAGGTTAATTAATTTGTTTATTCCAAATTTTCCTTTGAATTACTGTTATTTCTTTATTACAGATTCTACTCGACCTTCTCGTTTGGGATGTCCCTGCGGTAAAGTGTACAAGTACAGAAAGAGTTTGTACACCCACCAAAAATACGAATGTGGGAAAGAGCCTCAGTTCCAGTGCCCCATTTGTTCTTTTAAAGCCAAACAAAAAGTTAACCTAAAATCTCATATTTTCAATAAACATAAAGACTTATATCCCGGACCTTCATAACTTATATAATCCTAGATATTTCGATTGTTGGACTCACTTCTTGGAGAAGTTAACCTGAGAAATGAGACTTCGTAGGCCCCTGCCCACTCTTGTAGCCAATTATATCGCGGTGTAGCCATTTTTATTGAATTAATCTGTTTTTATATTTTAAAAAATAAATAATATTATACCTAACATTTATATTTTTTTTTATTGTTCCTTATGCATTTTTATTTAACAATGAGTTTTACTATATGAAATTCTTACAATTTCTAAAATATATTTTCCCAAACCAATAAGTTGCCATTAGTGTGGATGCCTGACGGACAACAGTGGATTTTGTTTGCAACCCCTTGCAATGGTAGGGATGCATATAGAAAAGAATATATCGATATTTTATATTTTAAAAAATTACGCGAAATGATATCGGAACGCAAAATATTGATATCTCAACGAATCGATGGAAGATTTAAACATTTTAGTTTTATTATTCAGTAAATCGACTTCAATGTTAGTTAGTTATTATATTTGAGGGTAGCACAGTGGTATGCGTGCTTGCATACTGAGCTGAAGATCGCCGTTTCAAAACTCGGCCGAGGCCCTTAGTTTATTTTTCCTGGGAGGTAAAAAACACTTAAGCACTCCTTCGGAAGGCACGTTGAGTGATGGTCTCGAGCCTGTACGATGTCAGGTACTCCTTAAAAAGAAGTGAATAAAAATGTCACCTGTCGTAGAAGAAGGCGCTTTCTCATATTTAACATGGAGTCGAACAATAGTCATTATTATAAAAAACACAATTTCTTAAATGACTCATTGACATTCAAATATTAATTAATTTGTTTTATTCAAAATTTTCCTTGTATTATATTTATTTCTTTATTACAGATTCTAGTGGACCTACTTGTTTGCGATGTTCTTGCGGTAAGGTGTACAAGTACAAAGAGAGTTTGTACACGCACCAAAAATACGAATGTGGCAAAGAGCCTCAGTTTCAGTGTCCGTATTGTCCTTATAAGGCGAAACAAAAAGTGCATAGACAGTCTCATATTTTGTTTAAACATAAGATATTTGCAAAATAATTTATATATACATATTACAGGTTAAGAAGTCTTAATACCTAATGTGGACATTAGCTGATTTGAGCCCAAAGTCAGAAAACACAAGCCAAAGAATGAAGGATATGTCGACATTAACCACTTCCATTGCCGAAATTTATTATTTATTGTAGGACCACAAATAAACGAGAAAAAAATGTTTTTTTTCCTACATGACTTTTATATAATTATAAATTTGTTTACAAAAAATTGTGCTTCCACTACAACAATAATTGTGCTATTTATTACAACAAGCATTTATTTAATTCGTTTTAAAAAAAACTTCTTTTTAGAAACAGTCATTTTCATTTAAAAAAACTATAATAATTTAAAACTTCCCACAAGAGACAAGCTCACATAAGTAAATAAACAAGAGCTTTATAATCTTCCTGCTTGTTCCACACCTGTTTTCCGACTTTAACAGCTCACATCAGCTGATAAGACTGATGATTCCAGAGATGGAAATGACGATTGAAATGTTAAAATTGCCGACTTTAACCAGAGACCTTGGTTAATGTCGACATTAACCAAATAATGATGTTTTATTTATTTCAAAATATTAGAGGATTGTGAATAATGAAAAATACCTCTAAAATAATTAAGATTTACCACTAAAACTAATGGGATTTCATATTAATTTTTTTTTTTTACTATCCTCCATTCATGGAAGGGGATTGCGTGTGCTGGGATTTGTTGTGTACAATGTAGCCCTACACTTTCCGATTAGTAACCAATTAGATCAAACGTAACGCTATTATTTACATGTACATATTTTACAATATACATATATGTATTATAACTTCATTAATTATATTATTATTATTATTATTTATTTTATTTATTAATATTATGTTTTATTTATTTTATGGATTTAATGATTTATACCAATTTTATGGATGATACTTAACATTTCTGGCAGAGATATTGTGAAACATTCAATAAAAAATAAAAAAAATCGTATGTTGTTTGGAATATCGTCTATTTCACAAACTATACTTATGATATATGGGAGTATTTAGGGTATTACAAACATCTTCAGCCACAAGTTGTAATTAATTATAATAAAATTCTGGGGGACAGTTTGGAATACAAACTTGTTAAACTTCCATTTAGTATTGGTTAAGTCATGGCTGAAGATGGTAGCAATACCGAAAGTACTCCTATTTTATATATATATTTCTTGAAATAGACAATATTTGAGGGGGTTAGAAGCGAAGGGATGTAAGTGACAAAAATGTCATTTCGAGATAATTACCTTCAAAGTTATAGTAACATCGTAAATTCAGGTATTGCCCAGGTATTTTCCACTAGTAACAGCATTACTGGTACTAACAATCGTTCTGATCATTAGCCAGTAGTCAGGGTAGGTGTCAAGGAAGATGTTAACACACATATCTCAATTTCAGCCGATTTGTCACTTACATCCCTTTGCTTCTAACCCCCACATTTAAAAATGTACTTACATTTTTCTTTATTTTTTAATTGTATGGTTGTTCAAGGAAATTTTATTTTTATTTCAAGTTCTCCCAATTTATATATATATATATTTATTGCCCCCGATATATTACGTACCGAAACGCATTCATATTTTGGAGAAACTTCTCTGCGAACCCGGTGTAGTAATTATTTTAAGAATTTAGATATAAAAATACTTACTTATTCATTTTTATAATAAGTATAAAGTAAATTGTTAGTCGTTATTATAAAAAATGCAGTTTCTTCGGTGATGATTGAATGTTTATCAACGATCACATCTCAAATATTGAAGATTCACATTAAATTTAAATGGAAATTCTTTTTCACAATATCAGTATATGACCAATAAGATCAAACGTATCGCTATTATTTACATGTGTCTGTTGTCACATTATAATTTCAATCTTAATAATTGTATAATTCTTTTTAGGACATACTCGATGGTCGGTTGGCTCCTCGGAAATAAACACTTTTTTTTGCCAATGTGGTAAATCGTATCGTTATAAGAAAGGTCTTGCGTTTCACCAAAAATACGAATGTGGGAAGGAACCCCAGTTCCAATGTCCGCATTGTCCTTATAAGGCCAAACAGAAAGTGCACAGACAATCACATATTTTGTTGAAACATAAAATTATACCTCCTAAAGATTAATTTTTATTTATTTATTTTTTGTTTAATTTGTTATGTTTAATAAAGATATACTGTGAAAACATTTTGCGGGGAATTCCTCTATAGTTCTTTCAATTAGTGTTTTTATACCTGTAATCTCAATATAATTTCAGCTTAAGTAATTATTATAATTATTTTTAGGACATATGGAGGATGTTAAGAAGCTGAGCTCATCTGCATCAAACTTATTTTTTTGTCAGTGTGGTAAAACATATCGCTATAAGCAAAGTCTAGCATTGCACCAAAAATATGAGTGTGGGAAAGAGCCACAATTCCATTGTCCCCATTGTTCTTATAAAGCAAAACAAAAAATTCATTTGAAAAAACATATTTGGAACATACATAAACCTGGAAACTTTTCAGATTATCAGTTGTAAACTATCAATTTGTAATAGATAGAAGAATAGACCCATAAACAAAATATCAATAGAAATCGAAGAGAAGGATGTTTAGAAATAGGTAGTAACGTCATAACTCAAGCTGCTGTAGGAATCAAAGGAAAAGGAATGTTTAGCAATAGGAATCAACGAGAAGGAATGGTTAGGAATATGAATCAAGGAGTAGATGCCATGAACGAGTCAAAAATGGTTTCCATATAATTATTCTTTTCGATCATACTACAGACAATGGTAAACATTTGACTCGCGTGTTTTTACGTTTTTATAGTGAAGTTAATAATATATCACCCTAAGCGTAATGAACAATAGACAGTATATTTGGGGGACGGAGCGGTGGCGCACTTTTAAAGTTCATGTTGGCCTTGTGAATTGGAGGAAAGTGTGCAAATGTTGAACAAAAGTATGACTTTTATTCACTACTAGTTGCAGATATTTCTCCTCTTTCAGGAGAGGGTACTCAAAAATTGGATAGATTACTTGCCTTCCTTGTTAAAATATCCAGAAGAATCACTAACCTACTGCAGGGTGACCACTTTCTGGAAAACTGGGAAAAGTCAGAGAATTTAGACAGGGGAAATGTCAGGGAATTTTCATTGAAATCAGTGATTTTTTTTTCCCATAATATTCAAATTATATTCTCATGAAAATCCCAGTCAAAATGCGTTTAACTTCTCGACCTATTAGGAAGTTCTTAAGTTAGGAACCGATTTTAATTATTTTTGTTTTAAATACTCAGATCGATGAGCTGCTGAAATATGCAAATCTTTATTTGTTGCAATAAATGTTTATTTTAAGAAAGTGCTATTTTTTCAACTTTTTCACTGAAACATCTCGAAAAATACGCTTCGTTTATCGAGACACATATCAATTTGCTTTGCAGAATCGTTAGAAGAAGAAAATGAACATTGAAACAGCTTTTTACACTGAATAGTTCATGAGATATTAATCTTTTAAGTTAAATGAATTTCAACAAATCCTTTAATGAGTACACAGATTGAATAAGAATAGCCAATGAAAAGACACTGCTAGAATGAAATTCTCTCCATTTATATCTCTATTTATTATACCTAAATATATAAAGTGTCATTGGATTCGCTTTGAAAACAAGAAAATCGTGATGGGTCTATTTCTCTGGTTATTACGGATGTGAAATGGATAAATATAAAGAGTATCAATTAATATTTGATATTTATACATAGAGTATTTTCACAGCGGAAAAAAAAAAAAAAATTTCCCTTACTTATCCATTTCACATCCGTAATAACCAGGAAAATATGTAGTCTCATTATTATTTTCGTCATTTCAATGCGAATCCAATGACTCTTTATACATTCAGGTACGGTCTACAATCGTTGACAGGTTAAGTCCAGACTGTCCCCTTCAAACTTTTTTCTCTTCTGAAGAAAAAAATTGCAAAAAAGCGCGAATCCCTTCACCGTCTTCGCAGAAGGAATCCAGTGTGGCAGCATCTTCAAAAAATCCTAAAAAACATTTTTTTTATAATGAATTCTTTATAAGAAGGGGGGTGGTGGGTGTTAGTTGTCATAGTGTCAACACAAAGAGAATGATGTCATTTGTGAGATGTATTCTCTTCCAACACAAACATCTTTCAATCATATTATATATTAATATATTCTACTAATAGATTTTTTTTTTATATAATGAAGAATAGATGTAAAAGATGTCTAAATTTTTGAAAATTTACTTCCATAGTTTAACAAAGACTTCGAAAAATGAACTGAAAATTGATTTTTGAAATAATTATTATAATACTCTCTATATTTATTATCAAAAATTAATTATGAATAAAATGTACATCTTTGTTAATATACTATACTGTTTGTTGACTTTTTAATCCTTGCTCTTAGTTTGACTATTTGAATTTAACAATAAAATACGGTATTTTCACATTTTATGATTAATTATTATATTTTTACTTTCTTATATTTATAGCATATGGATGTATTGTAATCGTGCGAAAATTCGAAATCGAGGTTTTAATGGATTTTTACGTTCCAAGGTCCCCTCAATACGTTTTAGACCATTTTCCGATGATGTCTATGTTTATGTGTGAATATAGTAAACGCTCTTGCGCGAAAACGATTGCAGTTTTGAACTTGAAATTTGATCTTAAGAGGTAACATGTGCTAACTTCGATCTGATTAGATTTCGGACAAAATTGAAACTACCTTACTTTAGGGCCTTAGTTGAGTTTACAAGATACCGCTTATGTCTATGACTTCATCAAAAATCTTTTCAAGTAGAGGAAAGAAAGCTGAAATACATATTTTATATACGACTTTTCGTAGGTCGTCCGGTTTTCGAGATAATGCCGAAAACGGTCCTGAAATGTAGTTTTGCACATATTTAGACGGTTCTTTGATTTACCCAAAAACGGTTAGTCCTATCGAAAAATGAGTTTCTACCAAAACTGTTCCATTGCCCAACAACCAATTATAAAATATTTTTTTCTGTGTAGTTTTTCTGAAAAATTATGGAAATTAAGAAGGGCGCCGATAGCTCAGTGGTATGCGTGCTTGCCTTCTGAGCTCAAGATAGTGGGTTCGAAACCCGGCCGAGACCCTTAGTTTATTTTATCTGGGAGGTAAAATAAACTTAAGCACGCCGTCCTTCGGATGGGACGTTAAGCGATAGTCCCGAGCCTGTACAATGTCAGGTACTCGTTAAAGACCCCTGCCCTAGGTGAATAAAAATTTTGGGTAGGCAAAATTTAGGACTCCCATAGTAGAGTCGGGCTCATGTCCACCAGAGTGACGAAAGAGCACTCTGGTAGTAGGCGATAGGACCTCGTAGTTAAAGCCCGGGCATGAGTCATAATAACTAACTAGAAATTAAGAAAAAAAAATATATATGTTATGTGGCCATTACAGGAGTTCCTTATACTAACCACGCTTTCAGATCACTCTCTCTCTCTCTCCTTCTCAAAATCATTTCATACTGGATTATTGTGTATCAGAAAGTCACTCTTAGAAGTACGCTGTACAATAGAACAAAAAAATACCGCTGACGCCATTACTTTCATATATGTATTTAGTAATGCCAGTATGAAATGATTTTTTCATGTTTCACGGTATTTTCACATTTTATGGTTATTTTATTACATTTTTTTTTAGGACATGGCATAAGAAACATTTCAATGGAATTAAACACTTATTTTTGTGAATGTGGAAGATCTTATCGTTACAAGAAAGGACTGGTGTTACATCAAAAGTACGAGTGTGGGAAGGAACCTCAGTTCCAGTGTCCGCATTGTCCTTATAAAGCCAAACAGAAGATTAATCTACAAAGTCACATGATATCCAAACACTCTGATCTTTTGGTTGCCATTAATAAAAATATATCTTTTTAAAAAAATTATTATTTTGTTATATGTATTTATTTTTCTAATCCACAATACATAAATATTAAAATGGTAAGAAAGAAAGATCAGTATTAAGCCGTGTAAAATGCAAAATATAGGATCTTTTTGTAAGATTTCAATAATGGAGGAGTAAAAACACTATTATTACAAAACTACCATTCATTTGTTGTGCATTTAGTTAGTTACCTAGTTATTATGACTCATGCCCGGGCTTAGCTTAACTAAGAGGTCATATCGCCTACTACCTGAGCGCTCTTTCGTCGCTCTGGTGGACATGAGCCTGACTTTACTATGGGAATCCTAAATTTTGTTTATTTAAATTTTTATTCAACTGGGATAGTGGTCGTGGAACGTGGGGTGTAGCTACCGCTGTAGCAGCTGTACCAATGATACAGGGCCCCCGAGCAAGGCAGTATATTTGGGGGACGGGCCCCAACATGCGTAAGCAAAAAATTGTAAAATGTTATACAAAAGCCCTAATGAATAAATAATAAAACACTCCGCCGCAGCTCTATATTATTTCGGCTCCGGGAAAGTACCATATAGGCCAGTCAATATGCTTCTGAAAACCCCCAAAATTAACACTGAGTTGTAATCTTTTTTACGAAAAAAACCGTCTCTGTCCCTTATTTTTATAGACTCATCGAAAAATGTTCGGACAAGAACGGCTATCGGACTTATCAATACTGTCCATAGAAAAAGAAGAACTTGAGAAACTAAAATCTCCTTCAGGAAAGGCAAGAAAAGTCCTTATTTAACCACTAGAATATTTTTTTAGAGTTTTTTTTTAATATGTATTGTTTTTGTTATTTTCAAATATATTTTGTTTATGTGAGTGTTTTCGTTTATTTTACGAAAAAAGGCCCCCCCAAGATAATGTTATACAGGGCCCACTCAGGGTAGCTTCGCTACTGCTCGGGACCTTCGCTTTACGTCTCATCCGAAGGACTACGTAAGGTTTATGCATGAGAGATGAATAATTGTGTTGTAAGAATATTGTTTTTATTCCTGTCTTATTAAGTTTTGTATTCTTTTAAGCTACAAAGCGATATGTTCCCGGGACAGAGTTTCTTCTCTTTATGTTAGTTATTGTGACTGATGCCCGGGCTTTAGCTACGAGGTCATATCGTCTACTACCAGAGAGCTCTTTCGTCACTCTGGTGGACATGAGCCTCACAGATCTAAATGTTGCCTACTCAGGTTTTGTTACGTAATTTAACGAGTACCTGATATCGAACAGGAACCCCATCGCTTAACGTCCTATCCGAAGGACGGCATGCTCTTTTGAACTGGAAGATTTTAGTTTCATTTGTACATCCTCAGTTATACGAAGTATTGGGGAAGTTATATAATCGGTCAAAAATTGGATGCGGAGTTTTCAACTGAGTTTTATGTTTTCCGACCTCTAGAATCCAAATTTGAAAAGAAAAAATTATCTGTCTGTGTGACTGTGAACGCGATAACTCCCGATAGAATGAATGTATCGACACAAAATTTAATATAGGAATTCAAAAACCCATTAGGATGACACTTATTAATTTTCAACGAAATCGGCTGAAGGAAAGGGGGCTCAACTCAAAACCCCCACCAACTGCCCATATAATAAATGTATCGACATGAAATTTAGTATGAGGATTTAGGAGCCCCTATGTAGTCAACTATTGAATATTAGCGAAAACGGTAGTCAGGTCCTTAGGTGTTTTTTTACCTGTGAGGAGAAAAAACCTTGAGAACGCCGTCCTTCGGATGGGACTTTAAGCGATTGTCCCGACCCTGTACGATGTCAGGTACTCGTTAAAGACCCCTATCCTAGTTCAATAAAAAATCTAGGACTCCCATAGTAGAGTCGAGTTCATATGCTTTATGGAGAGTCATGGCTTTGTAGTTACAGCCCGGGCATGAGCCACAATAACTAACTAACCTGTAACGTCACCTGGTATCCAAACACTAATGCTTTAATTATCTTTAATGAAAACATATCTTTAAAAAAAAAATATATATAATTTCATTCATAGTTTTGATTGAGTTTTCGAATTTTATAATAATATATACGATTTAATTATTACTTATTAAGGGGAAGTTCATTGCCGATGATTCTCCGACGACTTCCTTTTTTTCTTTATTACATATATATGTGTTATTTCGTTAGTTCACATTCGTATCATTTTTTTGTTCACATTCTCTGAGAGAGAATTAAAGCCATAAGCGAATATTATTCACAGTTATTTCCCTCCTGATAATTGTCTTGCACAATACTCAATTTTTTTTTTTTCTCCAATTTACCAATTTTTTTACAAAAATTTAATTTTATATTCACTGTTTTTTTTTTTTTTTAATGTTTACTTCATCCATGTCCTTCTCTCTTTACGATTTTAATTTAAATGACATTTCGTGCCATCTTAAAAATACAAAAATATATATAGGTATTTTTTTAAAGATATGTTTTCATTAAAGAGAATCAAAGCATTTGTGGCTCAAAGATAAATGCTTACAGCAATATACGAGTATATATATATATTGCTATAAGCATTTATCTTTCTGTCGCATAATAAATAAATATCAAATGAATAAATATAAAGGAAACCAGGTTTTCTATATACGACATTAGGAATTTTATAATAATATATACGATTTAATTATTACTTATTAACATTAACATTTTCTGGTTAAATAATTATTTCATTATTTTTAGGACGTGGCGGAAGAAACAATTCATTGAAACTAAATACATATTTTTGTGAATGTGGTAAATCTTATCGTTATAAGCAAGGTCTTGGGTTACACCAAAAGTACGAGTGTGGGAAGGAACCTCAGTTCCAGTGTCCGCATTGTCCTTATAAAGCCAAACAGAAGATTAATCTACAAAGTCACATGATATCCAAACACTCTGATGTCCTCGTTGCCGTCAATAAGAATATATCTTTTTAAAAGAATGTATTTGTATGTATTTTTTTTTTTTTTTTGTACCTATCTATTATATACAGAAAACTAGTTGTATCTTGCCCGGGAGAGTCACTAATATACAAAAGAAGTAGTCGGTGAATCAGGTGCTCTATACTTCCCCAGAACGAATCAATCAATTAACTTCTCCCACCCCCCCCTCCAAAACCAGTCCGTTTGCGTTAAAATTCTATAGTTGGCTCCTACATTCTGATACTAAATTATGTGTCTATAAATTTATTACAACGGCAGTTATGGCGGTTTTTGAATTGAGCCCCCTTCCCTTCGGCCGATATTGCTGAAATTTGACAGGTTATGTCCTCGTTGGGGTTTGACTTGAATATAAAATTTCATGTCGATACATTCATTACAACGGCAGTTATTAGTTTTTGAGTTAAGCCTCTCCCCTAATCCCCCCTCCCCTTTGGCCGATTTGGCTGAAAATCGATAGGTGTTGTCTTTTTCAGTTTTGGTCATCCATATAAAATTGTGTGTCGATACATTCATTATATCGGTAGTTATTAGAGTTTTTATATTAAGCCACCCCCTAATTCTCCCCTTCCCTCATTTGGCTGAAAAACATTAGGTCGCCGCTAGAGGGTTCTGGACTCCGTGTCGATAGATTCATTCTTAGCATTCTCTCGTTAGCGACACCAACAATGACGGGGAACTGTGTAATACCAGAATGTACAAAGCCCCAAAATGTCCCTTATGTGACTCTCCCGAGCAAAGCCGGGTACAACAACTAGTAATATATAAATATTGAAATATGGAAGAAACCAAGTTTTTCTCTTTGAAAAATGTAGGTTTTGCCTTGTAGTGTAGTTCAAGACGACATTTGTTGAAAACGACATAGATACTGTTGTTCCTTTGTGTTAATGTTATCTCATGCTTCAAATTCACTTGGAATGGAAAATTGTTTTTGTTTGAGCTTTTAATCCTTGCTTATTGAATTTAATAATACAATACGAT
The DNA here is from genome assembly GCA_963662175.1 of Aradus depressus. NCBI lineage: Eukaryota > Metazoa > Arthropoda > Insecta > Hemiptera > Aradidae > Aradus > Aradus depressus. The sequence continues at coordinate 39,135,227 of OY759220.1, forward strand.
ATATTAATTATCGATTATTTATTATCATTTACATTTACTGTTTAATTAATTAATATATTATTTTTAGGGCGTAGAAGAAGAAACAGTTCAGTGGAATTAAACACTCATTTTTGTGAGTGTGGTAAATCTTATCGTCACAAACAAAGTCTTACGTTGCACCAAAAGTACGAGTGTGGGAAGGAGCCTAGGTTCCTGTGTTCACATTGTCCTTATAAAGCCAAACAGAAGATCAGCCTTCAAAGTCACATGATATCCAAACACTCTGATATATTTTATCGACTGTAAAAACGTATATTTAAAAAAAAAGTATTCTTTTGTATATATATATATATTTTTTTGTAAGTATTAAAAGATTAAATATAAAATAAACCATTTTTTTTTTTAACGAAACTTCAGTCTTATTATCTTTCGAGCAAGAAGTGGCGACATCCAAGTATGCTGGTTGTTCTTGTCGCCAGAAACAAAAGTTACAACTTGTTGCACTTTTCCATTTAAAGAGGAATACATGAGAGGGAAATAAGAAATATATTTTTTTATCAAGCAACAAGAATAGAATGTTTCTTCTTGTCTGCTGTGAGTCGTGGTGGCTTTGAAATTATTTTATTTGTCAGGCGTTATTATCTGTTACCAATATGTTAAGACTTGCTTTTTAAAGTTTTGTCTATTATCGGAGGAACCTTGAGCAAGCCATCCTTCGGATGGACATTAAGCGATGGTCCCGATGTACGATGTCAGGTACTCGTTAAAGACCCCTTCCTTGATGAATAAATCTGGGTTGGTTCAAGGTTTTTTCACCTTCCAAATAAAAAACCTAAGCTCCTCGGGCGGGTTTCGAACCCGCGATCATGAGCTGTCAGCAAGCCCGCGTACCACTGAGCTACCAGCGCCTCTCCGATTTGACGTGGAATGGTCATTATACAAATAAGATTCAGTTGAACAGTTATAGAAAACTTTATATTTCATTCTAATAATAATTGATAACTGTAGTTAGTTATTATGACTCATGCCCGGGCTTTAACTACGAGTTCATATCGCCTACTACCAAAGCGCTTTTACATCACTCTGGGACATGAGCCCAACTCTATTATGGGAGTCCTAAATTTTGCCTACCCTAAATTTTTGTTCACCTAGGGTCTTTAACGAGTACCTGACATCGTACAGGCTCGGGACCATCGCTTAGAAGGACAACGTGCTTAAGTTTATTTTAAGCATTAATGGAAGTAGCCTGCCTCTGCCCCGCTGATGCTATCGCCTTACTCTGAGCCTTCTTCATCATCATTCCCACCAGTTCCTCCACCGAAAACTGCTTTTCACTAAAACAATAAGACAGACATAAAAACAAATTCAACAATATATATAAATATTAAGTAGTTTGAAGATTTCATTGATATTTTCAGGAAAAATTTATATAAAAATAGTCTGCGAATCATTTTCATTTTTTTCCTAAATAAATTTTTTCAGGTTTTCTTTCAAGACGAGACAATGGAAATAATATTGAAAGTGGTCATTGTTGTGATCAGTGTGGCAAGAAGTACATTTATCACAGAGGACTCCATCGACATGTCAAGTACGAGTGTGGGAAAGAGCCGCAGTTTGTGTGTCCCAGATGTCCTTACAGAGCTAAACAGAAGGCTTGTCTTAAGGGTCATATCATAGCCAAATATCTTGACGAGAATAACATCAAAATGTATTTTTGAAATCTAATACTTTTTTTTGAAATCTAATACTTTTTTTAAAATAATTCTTTATTATTCCAACTTATTAATACATTGGGAAATATCAGTATTGAGAAAATGTTTAAATAAAATAATGTTTATATATTTTTAAATTGTGGTTTTACTGAATATATAACCTCCTTTTACAGGTTGCAAAATAATATATAGATAGATCTCTCTCAGATTTTATTCATTTTTGCTAGCCGGCTTTCGACAGACACAATCTAAATTTCTTGTATTTTCGTATTATCCTGATCATCAAATTAGGTCTAAATACATTCTATCTGAATAATGAAAACAGTGAAATACATATATAAAAGGTTATAATATGTAGTTGGCTGAGGTAGTGAAAAGTGATCATTTCACAAGTTGCAAAATAATTGCCTGACCTCTCACAGATTTTTATTAATTTTTGCTAGCCAGCTTTCGAGGTTGCCATCATCATAGGCAATCTGGTAAAATAATCTTAAAAACAACATAATTTAACATGTTTTAATAAATAAGCTTCAAAAATTAAACTGTTAGGTTCTCTCAGTTGTGGAACAGAAATAACATATCAGTTCTATGAAATTTTAAATGTTTAAATAGTTTTATACACATTTATTTTAATTTTTAAATCTTATTTATTAGAGTATTTTAATGTATGTTGTTTTTAAAATTATTCTACCAGTCAGGCAGATGATGAGGGCAACCTCGAAAGCAGTAGCAAAAATTAATAAAATCTGTGAAAGGTCAGACTTTATTTTATTTCAATTTTATGACTATTTAGACCTAATTTCATGACCAGGATAATACGAAAATACAAGAAATATAGATTGTGTCTGTCCGTAACCCTACAATTTTAACAATTTAATCTCCCGAACTCTATTGAACGAATTTTAATGAACTTTGCAGGTTATATTCAGATTTTCATGTATTCAAAACGGAATATTAAACTATTTATTTTACTTTCTGTTTTAATTCGGCATGTACTCAACGAAGTTTATTATATTTATTATTTGTTTGCTCATATTTATAGTGTTTGTATAATGATGCCTTAAAATACTATATTTTGGTAAACATTTTCTACTTTAATTTATTATTTTACACTTGGTAACGGGGGGGGGGGAGGGGTGCCGATTATTGTCTAGGTATAACTTGGACAATAACTAGCTGAACAGTAATCACAAAAATATAACTATATAAAGACTATAATATAACTATTTAACTAAATAAAACAACAAAAAAACTTTTAACAGCGGCGCAAAACCTACATCATAACAGAATAAAAAATGTTTAAGATGAAACAAATATATCTAGTATCACAATATTAATATGGTTTATAGTGTAGTACACTTACTTATAAGTGTACTTATAAGTACACTTATTAAAATTAAGATGACATTTTTTTTTTGTCTTAAAATTGTTTATTCTGTTATGATGTAAGTTTTGTTTATTTTATTTTTTTCTTAAAATTGTTTATTCTGTTATATTTACTTTAAATTGTTTTTATTTTTACAATTTTAGCTTTGCATTGTTTTATATAATAATACATTATACATATTTATTTCCAGAGCTTTATGTTTTCTCCTAATGTATTTTTGGTCTTTCCAGCGTAGCAAATCAAGTTTGGGAGGAACTCATTTATAATTTATTTGCTGATCTTTATTGAAAACCATTTTCTCCTTGTATTGATCTTAATATTCTTTATGCAGAACATTTTTTTTTTTTTTTACGATCCAGACTGATCTGAGGGCTTTAACACAGAGGTCGACTCGTGAAATATGTTCTGCATAAAGAATATTATGATCAATATAAGGAGAAAATTGATTAACAATAAAGATCAGCAAATAAATTTAAGATACTGATGATGTAATGTTTATTTGCATTTGCTAGGTTGTAAAGACGGTTCTTTAGTGTTTTTAACCAGCTAGTGACAAAATGTATATATTTTTAAAAGTAAAAATAATCTTTTAGTTTCGCTGTTCTCCGTTTAGTCTCTTTCCTTTGAGAAAAAAAAAAACATATGCTAGTTAGAATTTACACCTTCATGTCTAATTTATACAAAATTCTTGAAAACTCTTAATGTATTCCAGAACTATCTGTTAAGTAAATATGTGTATATTATACCTATAGTTAGTTATTATGAATAAATAAATATAATATAAATAAGTTTTGCCTACCCTAAATTCTTATTCACCTAGGGCAGGGGTATTTAACGAGTACCTGACATCGTACAGGCTCGGGACCATCGCTTAACGTCCCATCCGAAGGTTTAGTTTGCCTCCCAGATAAGGGCCTCATCCGGGTTTCGAACCCACGACCTTGAGCTCAGAAGGCAAGCACGCATACCACTGAGCTACCTGCACCTTCTATTATACTTATATACTTAATTAACAGATAATTCTGGAATATATTAAGAGATTTCAAGACTTGATTTCAAGAATTTTGTATAAATTATAAATTTCTTTTTTGCTAAAAGAAGGAGACTAAGCGGAGAACAGCAAAAATAACAGATTATTTTTACTTTTTACTTTTAAAAATATATATATATATATATTTTGTCACATCAGAAGATAAAGGGCATGAATCCAGTGATTGATTCCCTTTCTTCGTGGAACAACATTGTTCCCTCTTCATTGTCTTCTGACTGAATTCCTTTTGTTCAACTACGGAACCCTTGGGTATGATCTAACCGCACTCCTCTGGTGGTAATACTTTTCTCATATTGTTACACATTTTTTAGGTAATCTTACGAATGGAGCACATTTTCAGATGTTTGACAAAGTGGGAGCCCATTTAATGCCAAATACAGATCATGTACCTTATGAAGGGTCAACTAGACGTCGATGTGCCGGTTGTTCACAGAGAAACATTCAAACCAGAACTAAAACTATTTGTACCTTATGTAAAATACCGTTTTGCAAAAATTGTTTTCTTTTTTGTCATACGAAAAAGATTGGAAAATATAGTTTGTTTTCAGTATGATATATTTTATTATTATTATTTTTTTTAATATAATTATCCGAAGGAAAGTCTCCTATGTTGACTTGCTGGATTCCGAGATTGTTTTTGGTTGTAACACGCCCAGCAATATATTGCAATAATTAGCAATAGTGTCCGATGTGTAACTCAATATTTTACACACAAAGAAGCCCCCTCAAAAAATATAAATATAACATCAGCTATTTTAAGTAGCCTATCTATTATTCTGATGCACTGTAAAGGTTCCCTCAATATTGTTTGAGTTGAAGTTGAACGATGTTTGAGCCACGCTGTGCCAAATTCAATATATGTACTTAGAAAATCGTTCGTCTACTTCAAACGATGTTCTTCTTGAGAAACTTTGAAACACAACTCAACAGTTTTCATGAAAATAAAGAGAAAAAAAATCATGTGTCTTTCTACTGCGGCCTTTTCAAAAATGAGTTACTCAACGCTATGCGGCCTATTCAACTTCCCAGTGTACTATTCAATTCTCAGAAATGTTGTTTAGTTTAAATCGACTGGAAGGAATCGTCAGAATCATAGGAAACTATTGTCCTAATGCTTGCGGGTTTTGGAATAACAAAATTCGGTACATCTCGGCATGTTTTTGCTCGGCATTATTTTATTGTACACTATTGCTTGATCCGAATATATATTTGTTATTGTAAATATTTGGTGTAAAGCTTGTTTGATGGTTCATTTTTTTCTACTTTGTGTCTGCGCGTTGTGTCTGCTTTTTCAAATTCTGATTTTGAGGGCTTGCATTAATGGAAAAAAATGTAAACAAATATTGCAGAGATTTTATTATTTTAATTCCACAAAAATATATATACTATATTATGCACCGTTTTGGGCTTATGACTTCACAAAGTTCAACATTAACATTTAATTGTACTCAAGTGGCATTTTTATACTATTCTCTGGACCATGAAAATATTTGAGCTTTTAAACTTAAAATAAGAATATATATAAACTAGTAATTTACATAATATTGAACATTTGGGTTTGACATAAAAATTCTTGGAGAGAAAAACAAAAAAAAAAGTACATAACAATATGAGATACAACTGTAATAGTAGGTGAGAAAAGAATAGGAAAATAAATGTACATAATGTGTAGGTATAATAAATAATTGAAATAATAACAATATGAGATACAACTGTAATAGTAGGTGAAAAAAGAATAGGAAAATAAATGTACATAATGTGTAGGTATAATAAATAATTGAAATAATAACAATATGAGATACAACTGTAATAATAAATGAGAAAACAATAGGAAAATAAAATTAAACAAATAAATGTACTTGAGTTTTGTTTCTGTTTAAAAATTTATTAAATTCAATCTACAATAATTATTATTATTATTATTTTTTTTAAATTTATTAATTTCAATCTACTTTGTAGATATATATATTTTTTTGAGGGCACCGGTAGCTCAGAAGTAACGTGCTTGTCTACTGAGCTCAAGATCGCTGGTTCGAAACCCGGCTGTCGTTCGGATTGGATGTTAAGCGATGGTTCCGAGCCTGTACGATGTCAGGTACTCGTTAAAGACCCCTATCCTAGATGAATAAACTTGACTTGAATAAATTTAGGACTCTCACCGTAGAGTCGGGCTCATGTCCACTAGAGCAACGAAATGGCTCTCTGGTAGTAGGCGATTTGTCCTTGTAGTTAAAGCCCAGGCGTAAGTCACAATAACCACGTACCTATATATTTTTTTTTCTCAAAATTGTATTGACTAGATTAACTTGGAAATTTCAGGGAGGGGTTTCTACAGAAAATTCAGAAAAATAAATATTATTTTGGAGCAGGATAACATGCTTAAGGCGGCAGTAAAATTGTTTTGCTTAGGATTTATATATTTACATATAAATATATTATGTAATATTTATCTATATTAAAATCTGTAGAGAGCGCCCAGACACATTTTCATTTATTATGTACCTCAAATTAACCAATTGTTGCATGATATTACTTTTTTAATATTTTTAAACTTTTTTTTTAAATTAATTTTATGAGTAGCAAACTTTGTGTATATATTTTTCAGGGCGACGACCCAAAGGAAGAAGACGAAGAAAGGCTTTCTTAGCAAATGGCTTACACACAATTTCCCAAGGAAAAACACGGCGTCGATGTGCAGGCTGCTCTGAACAAAAAATTGAAACTCGGACCAAAACTGTTTGTATACAGTGTAAACTACCCTTCTGTAAACCTTGTTTTCCCATCTTTCACAAATTGTAATTTTATATTTAAATAAATTTATATTTATGTTCTTATTTTTATAATCTTATTTTTACTTCCCAGCTACACGAAGTATAGTGGAAGTTCTGTAATCGGTTAGAAATTCGATGCGGAGTTTTCAAAGGAATTTCATGTTTTCCGAACTTTGAACACGATAATTCTCGTTAGTATGAATGCATCCACACAATATTTCATACGTGAACCCAGGATCCTCTACCATGACACCTATTGATTTTCAGACAAATCGACCAACAGGAAGGGGGGGTTTAGGGGGGAGGCTTAACATAAAAACTCTAATAACTGCAGATAGAATGATTGTATGAACACAAAATTTAGAATGAGGATTCAAAAGCCACCCTGTAACTCAAATAATGAGTGTTAGCCCTAATAGTCCCTTGGCTGGAGGGAGAGCGAAAATATAAATGATTCATTCGTGCTGAGGAAATATGGTTAGTACATCACATAACACCATTTTAATATAATTAATCAATTCATGCACTGATTGAGGGCAAAAATCATCAAGAAAAGAATGCAAAATTGCTATTTTGCTAATTATGTCGCTTAATTAGCTACGATCCGTAGAGAGGGGAAAATTCGAATTTCTGTTATCGGCAAACGGGATAAAATGGGTAAATTTTGAAGAAACGTGAGGGTAATTCAGAGTGGCTACACTGGGTAGGGATGACCAGTCGTTAGTGACATCTAATGTGTGTATTTGTATGCTCGTCGTACCTCATATCTCGAGAAATTGGACAATGTTTTATGATATATTGCACAGCCTTAGCTCCTCATCTACAGAAATGATACTTGAATTGGTATGTTTCTAGGAGCTGTGGTTTCACACAAGAGCAACAATAGTTTCTACTGTGAGTGTGGTAAATGTTATCGTTATAAAAGTGGTTTGATAAACCACAGAAGACTGGAGTGTGGGAAGGAACCTGGCTTCCATTGTACTCAGTGTTCCTACAAAGCCAAACAGAAAGTACATCTCAGAAAGCATATTGCTTTAAAACATACCAACATATTTCATTAAATAATTGTCTATTTTAATTTAATAAATAATATACAAAGTTGTTCATCTTTTATATTGTCTAATTCCACACAAAATATATACATAAATTGTACCAATTTCGGCTTACTCCATCGTCAGCACAACGTTCAAAAACGTTTTGGTTAGCTGTTAATTCGATTTCGTTTTGCTTATCGAAGACTTTTTGTGGCAGACATGCCCGGGGTTCAGTTCGCGTGAATATTCCACAAAAATGTTCAATGTGACATTTAAGTTGAACTTTGTGTTGACAATGGCGTAAACCGAAATTGGTACACTAAATGTATATATATATTTTTGTGGACACAATATAAAATTTAAATAAGTTCTTTGTTTTTATTTATTTTATTAGCTTTCCAATATATCGACACAGATCTCAGAAATGTATCCTGATATTTTAATTACATTTTTTTTGTTACTAAAAGAGAAATATTAAATTCACTCATTTTTTTTAGCTCTGTTTTTAGGTGATGAAATAAACAATTTTTATTTATTAACCATTTTTTTATTCTTTCATGTCTACGAAAACATTTTTCAAGAAAAATAAAAAAAATCTTTCCCACACAATATATTTATTAAAGGTGAGCGCTTTCACCATCCTTAGACCTTAACTATGTAGTATATAGTTAGAACTTAATTGTTTAACATATTATATAGTCAGACCTTAACTGTATAACATATTATATAGTCAGACCTTAACTATATAACATATTATATAGTCAGACCTTAGCTATATAATATATTATATAGTCAGACCTTAACTATATAATATATTATAATAATATAAGTGACTAAGTGCAAGTGCCAAGCACAACATTTTATGCAGCACTTTTTCCACCCGGAATATTAAGAAGTCTTGCTGGCAAAATTTAGAGATCATTATTTTGCTATTTTTTAAATACTTTTTGGGCATAACTTGCACGTTCTACATATTTTAATGTGTTCTATATTACTATTAGATGATTTTGCAACAAAAAAACAATAATTCGTAAAATTGGAGTTAGTCACTTTTGCTTGTCAGCCGACGATATGTTAACTAAGAGCACATATCGCCTACTACTAGGGCACTCTGGTGGACATAAGCCCGACTCTTCTGTGGGAGTCCTACATTTTGCGTACCCAGTATGAGTACCTGACATCGTACAGGCTCGGGACCATCGTAACGTCCCATCCGGATGGTATGCTCAAGATTTTTTTACACCTCCCAGATGAAAAACCTAAGAGCTACTGGCGCCTTCAGAAATGTAGGTTAAATAAGGACTCTTCCTGTGATAAGTTCCATTCGTTCTTTCATTTTTTCTAATGGTCATTTTATACATTTTAACTTAACAATTTTTGCGGAGGTTATTTCCCTTCATTTATAATGCTTCATCGACATAAAAATATCTCGGTTGATCGTGTAGAGAGTGTATTACTGCAGTATTTTTGTTGAAAATTAATTATTTTCACATTAAATTTATTTTTGAAACCCTTAAATACTACTAATGTGTGTATCCTTGTAGGTTACCTCCCGGCACTGTTTAGTGGACAAGAAGGTGGCAGTTTTACTTGCCTTAGTTGCAGCAAAAAGTATAAACACAAAAGAAGTTTACACTTTCATCAGAAGTATGAATGTGGAAAGGAGCCCATGTTTCTCTGTCCTCATTGTTCCTACAAAGGAAAACAGAAGATTCATCTTAGGAAGCACATCGTTCTAAAACATTCACATCTATTCAAATAATAACAAACCCTGTTGTAATAGATAAAAATTACATCAATTTGAAGCTAAAATTCTTCGTATTATACTGAACTATTTACATCAACATCTAACCCAAGTGTACAGGACTTTGTTGAGACTAAATTCTACAGCAATTAGGACCAGTGGCGAGGCATGGAGACAAGCAGCGTAAATCGGGAATATCCTGCTCTTTTTATTGTTTAATATTAATTTAGTTCCGAATAATATACGGTTACTCTATTATGAGGGTCCTAAATTTTGCCTACTCTAAATTTTTATTCACCTAGAATAAGGGGTCTCTGACATCGTACAGGCTGGGGACCATCGCTTAATGTCCCATCCGAAGGAATAGGAGCTCAAGGTTTTTTTTACCTCTTAGTTAAAAAACGGGCCTCGGCCGGGATTCGAGCCCGCGATCTTGAGCTCAGTAAGCAAGCACGCAAACCACTGAGCTACCAGCGCCCTCGAATAATATATATATAAATGTCATTTGATATATAAAATATGAATTTCAACTCAATAGTTTGTTGCTAGAGAGTTTCAGGTATGGTCAAATGTTTTGTAAAATAAGCTGAAAGGTTCCAGTTTCTCCCACCAGAGCTCCTGTAGAACACCACCTCTTATCAGCTGTGTTTTTCTACTAAATGGAATGGCTGGTTCACATTTTTAATCATGGCACTCTGGGAATTTTGGACAGAGAAGAATCTATTTCTGAATTATTACAAGTATATTTATAAAATAGGAAGGTAAATTGTTATTTATTTCAAATGTGTGTATATTTTCTAAATATGTCGTTGTGAAGCAAGACAAAAAGTTCTATTCAAGTCAACATTTGTACAAATGGCTTAAAATGTTTTTAGCTTCACAATTTTTACTTTTTTTGGTGTTAATATTTAGTATTATGCGCAATAAATAAGTACCTACCCTTAATGACGAAATATGCTGTAGGGAACATTGCATTTGTAGTAATTCTAGTAGAAAAACAATATATATTTTTTCTAAGCCTCAATTCTCTAATTTAACATCTAACATATTTGCAATATTCTTTCTTTTAATGAGTTTTGTTCGTTTTAATTTAAATGTATTTTTCTCAGTCTAGGTCAATGTAAAAGTTCTTTATTTAATATATAATTTATTTAATATACTGAGAAGTTCACATACTGCTGTTATGAACTATTGGAACTGTGCATCTTTCTGTTACTTTTAGACCAGGCCTCTTCACTTTACAGTACCTTGGTCTCACGTTCTTTAATTAGGCTTAAATCTTGTTCTCTTTAGGATATGTATTTGCTTACAATATTGTGTGCAAAAACTAAATTAAACACATTTCTTTTTTTTTTTTATAATTATTCCACTAGAAAGTGTCTACAAAACGACCAGGTTCGGCATTACTCGTCAGTTTTAATTATAAATACATATACTAAGACAAGTTTCTCGAATGCGAATCGTACATATAGGGACATCAGGTAGGTAGGTAATAAAGATATTGGAATTTCAACTGGAATCATGGATTGCAGTTAGGTATTTGTTCTGTAATATTCACTTCCAATAACAGTGGTAAGATAACAATTATTAGATTCTAACAAATTGATTTTTTCCTTCATTTCTTCCAGTGGTGTCTTCTTTTTTCCCTTTAGACAATATTTCGGGACACGTCCCTTCTGCTGGTCACAATGAACGGGTTCAAATAAAAAGTTTTATTTATTTATAATTTTGTTATTCTTTAGGGAAAATAATGAATGTCAGTTAAAGGTATTTCCTAAGAGACAGGAACAAGCCTTAACATTGTCACAATGTAAATCTGTCCTTAACTTATAACATATAAAATTGACTTGCTTTTATTCCGCAATATTTATTTGTATATAATTTTATCTATTTCATTATTCTCTACAATTATTGTAATTTTTAGTCTAGAGAGTTTTTACCTAATTGATGTCATAATATAAATATATCCCCGAATTATACACAATGTGTAATAAATACATTTTTCGTTGATCAGGTAAGAGTAAATGATTTGAAAGAAAAAATAAATTTTAGTTTTATTAATTATCTCTTTATTTCATTGTTACTTCCCCAGCAATATGAAGTATAGGGGAAGATATGTAATCTGTCAAAAATTCGATAGGGACTTTTCCTATGGAATCTCAGCCTTTCCGACCTCCAAATGTGAAAAATAAAATCTAAAAAAATAAATATGAATCAAAATTATTAGTTGTGTGGGGTACAGCCGCATTTAGGAAAAGTTATGTTTGTGTTATATTTTTTCCATTGTAAATTTGTGTGATCGTATTTAGCGATCCATTCCATGCTATTTTATGTTCCTTATGAAACATGATTATTCTAAAGAATGTGCCCAGCCTTTTAGTAGGAACATTGTCAAATAATAAAATATTGATTACATATGTACAGTTAATTTTATTTATTATTATTTTTTGCAGGGTTCCAAACAAGTGAGAGTTCTTCAGTGGATCTCCGTTTTCCCTGTCTCAACTGCAACAGAGTGTACAAGTCTAAAGGTAGCCTGTATACCCACCAGAAGTACGAGTGTGGCAAGGAACCGCAGTTCCAGTGTCCGCACTGTCCCTACAAAACCAAACATAAACAAAGTATCAAAGTCCATATCGGGTGTCGACATTTAAAGCACACTGACCCATTGTAAAAATGATCAAAAATTAATAAGTAAAGAGAAGGAACTCTATTATTTATTCTTTGACTAGTCAAATTTTGAGGTTGCCTTCAACTTCAGAGCCTGTTTGATGAAGTTCGTCCTTATAGGTCAGTACATTTTTGGACACTCTAGGGCACGAGGACTCAATAAATCGATGTGTTCAGTTTTTCCTTCATACCTTTTGAACGGATGATTGTAGAGAAACATTTTTCGAATATAAAATGTTCTCCATTAAATTCTTTGCACAAATCGTACTCTTCTCTTTTTTTATAGGTTCAACCATTAATCCGCAATCCTTGTTCAAACATTTAGTCGGAGCGATCCCAACTTAATTCGTGCCCACTTTGTTATGTTCAGGTTTAAATTTTGTTGACTGTTTTTTTCTATATATTGTAACGCTAGTATTTAGTGCTACTTGATATTTTAATTTAATTATATAATTTAATAATAATTATATGCAATAACGATTATGAGAGAACCTGGTTATGTATAATTTATAAATAAAAATAAAGACTTTAAAATAATTTGTTACATTTTTCTTTTATTTTAAATTTCATCATGACATTTTTTATGGGTTAGTATCACATAAATTTTACAGACATAGAGATTTTTCTTTTTTAAACACACATTCAACTAAACCTGCGGGGCTTGCATGCTGTATTGAGTTGATGATCGATGATTTCGTTTTGTACCACTGATGAGATGGGATTGTTGGTAGACCTCTGACGTCCTCTCCTGATTTTTGTTAGTCATTCCATCATGAAACAGCCATTCCTCATTTCCTAATTATTCGCCTCTGGATGTCTTTACCAGTTGATCTTCATTATTACGGGATACACACACACTTTTTCTTCTATGTCCTCAGACAATCAAACTTACTCCACTGCACATCTTTCCACAGATCCCTCCACAGACACCCTATCACATCTCACTCTGAACAACGACTCTCCCCACGAGGGGACAGACCACTTCTCTCCTGCTTTGGATTCAGCTCCGTCATTGGCCCACAATTTTTACAGCCTTTAGCACTAAACATCTGGGTTTTTTTATATCACTTTCATATTCCCGTATACAATCCTAGTTGCTTACATTTATAGTTAACTAATTATTAGCCTAACATTTCATTTTATGACATAATTGAAATAAATGATTTGATATATTTTGAAACTCTATCGACCCTGGTACAAATCGATTTGATAACCCCCAGTAACCTTCCTTAGGTCTACTACACAGGTTGTATTTACTTATTTTATTTTCCATTTCTTAAATATTACATGTAATGGACAATATAGAACGTTACATTGCCCTCTGCTAAAATATCAAAATATATCATTCATTTGCCTACATACGTGTTTAGTACCAAACTATTTCATAATCTTATGGTTATATGTCCCACTTGGCGACCCAAAAATAACATGGTGACCCAGTTTCTATACTTAATTAATTACACACAAATTTTTTGTCTATTATGGAATACATTCTTCAAGGTAACTCTTTTTAATAATATTATACAACAATTAGGTAACAAATCCAATTCAATTAATTTATTTACGTCTTATCATAATGTTATATTAGATTTATTTTCTTATTTTACTTTATTTTCTCATTTCTTCTATTTACCACTACTCTATTCTCCATACGCAAATTCTACATTCAAAATTCCAACACTAATCATTAATTTGCCATACAATTTACCCACACTCCTTAATATAATCTAAAATTCTTAAATAATCTCCCTGGTATCTCTTAACCATCCTGATCTCCTTGGATCTTCGCCTACTACCATAAAATACTCATAATCCAATTCCTTCCCACCTATAGGCTAAGCCTAAAAATTTTTAATAATCATTCTTTAATCCTTCCTTCTATTTAAAAGTACAATTCCCTCTCTCCTTTCAATTATCTATATTTTTTTTTTTTTATTTACTTCCTTCATTACCATATTTATTTATTATTTAATATTCCATTTATTAATAACATCACTGTCACAATTAGACATAACTCAGATAATTATTTATATTTTACTACTTTTATTTACGCTATCTCGACTTACTTTCCCTATTGATTTACTGCACTAATTTTTATATAATGTTCTTAAGATGATATTCTTAAAAAAAATATTCTTATAACATTTTCCCCGTTTCACTTACAAAATTTTTTTTTTTATTTATTATTATTATTATTATTATACGGAATTACTTTCAAGGTTATATTTCAATACTATATGTTTTTATTTTTTTATTATCCATTTTAGGATAATTCCTTTTATCAATCTATTATTCTGAACCTACGAGCGATTATCGCTCTCAAAAAACCATTTGTGGGTTAATATAACTCGTTTCCGTAAGGACGCTAAACTCCTTAAATCAACATGGCCCACGTTGTTGACAATTACGGTTAAATAACACTAACAAACCCTTTAAACCAATATATTTTTTTTTTTTTTTTATAAATATTTTTATTTTATCACCAATACCATAAAAAAATGCATGCATAAATACCAATAAATAGTTCAATTCGAGACTAACCCTTATTATAAAAATTTCCCATAAAAATAACCACCATAAATATAATATTACAATAAATAAATATGTTTTTATATAAAAACATTTAAAATCAAAAATATTCTGTACAGAATGCAGAGTTCACTAAATATTATTTACATATAATTTAATTTAATTATAATTATTATTTTATTTTTTTTTTTTTATTCTTAGACAGAGCATCACCCACTCTCATATTCTCAATCAGTCTCAGACCCAACATTGGTCATTATTACCTCTTTTATAATACCACCACTCTAATAAAAAAATAGCATACATCATATTAAAAAAATAACAAGACATATCATAACATAAATACACAATCAATATTAACATTCTTTGACGTGTTTACAAATATCAGTTGTTTATCATAAAAGACTCTAACAGCTGTTCCATCCTTTATCCATTTATCAGTTCAACTTGCAAATACTTAGTTGCCATATCATTTCTCTTACGCTCCATATTTTTATTTCTAACTTTAGTTTAATCCATTCTTTATTCTCAATTATTTATTAATTAGACCCTATTTACATCTCGAGTGACAACTTCCTTGTTTACATCAATTTCATTCACTTTATTGATCTTTATCAACTCAAATTCTACATGTAAACAATTCTTGACAGATAAAACTGTGATATCAAATCTCAGGTACATTTTTCATTAATTAATTATATCATTTTATTTTGCAATTATTCATTTCGACATAATTCAACATATTAACTGATACTTTCTATTTCTATTTTTTTTTTATTAATTTTAATGTTACATTTTATAGTTCCAGATCATTATCCTAGACAAGCACTTTTTAATATCCAAAATTTCATCGGTTAAACATTTATTATTTTCTTTCTTTTATATTTATAATTTAGTTTTCGATTATCTATTTTTCTAAATTTGTTACTAATGTTTAAACTTATCTTTTTCTTTATTCGTTTATTTCTTTGACGTAGATATTTTGTTTTCGAATTTTTCAAATTATTTTTATTATGATTATTTTTGAACTCAAGTTTTTTACACTTGTTATAGTTACGTTTATTTACACATCTATGAAAATTTGTTTTTCCATATCCGATTTTTCTAGGACTTTTAATTTTATTTATCTCATGTTTTCTTAAGTTTGTGATTTTTTTATTGTATAATTTCCTTGTTTCTTTATTTTTATTATGATTCGGTCTTTTCACCACACTACCATTTGTTATTTGAATTGTAATATATTTAAATTTCTCTAGCACCTTATTGATGTTTATATTTTCCTTTATTTCTCCATTTTCCTGTCCCTCTACACTCATATTTCGATTTGATTTACTCTCGACAGCTTCTACCGCACTTTCTATCTTATTATTTAATTGTTCACATTTATGATTTATTTCTAAACTTTGATCACTAACTTTCAGATCAACAATTTTATTAAATTGATCGAAACGTTTGTTTAAATCTTTATTTAAATTTTCAAATTCTATGCTTACGTCTTCTTTTAATTCATCAATTTTTGAATTCATTTCATTAAAATGTTTTGATTGTTGCTCGAATTTAGAATTCATTTCATTAAAATGTTTTGATTGCATTTCATTATTATGTTTTGACTGTTGCTCGAATTTTGAATTTATTTCATTAAAATGTTTTGATTGCATTTCATTATTTTGTTTTGACTGTTGCTCAAATTTTACGTTCATATTTTTTATTATCATTTCCATCATGGTATTTAAATTTACATTTGTCTCACTCTCCGGCTGAAGAGAAAAAATTACTCTATTTTGTCCGCCATTATTGTTCGGATTCGTTCTCTGAGAACCTCTATTATAGTCGGCCATTTTGGACGCTAACTTTTTATACAGATTTAAAATTAATTTTTACAAATATTTCTTTTTTTTTTTTTACAAAATCATACATAAGGTCCTTTTATAATTTTCTTTTCGGGCGCCATATACAAATTTAATATTTCAAATCCTTAATGTTTCAAGTCCTTAATTTTTCAAGTCCTTAATTTTTCAAGTCCCTGTTCGAAGCGACATTTGTAACGCTAGTATTTAGTGCTACTTGATATTTTAATTTAATTATATAATTTAATAATAATTATATGCAATTTCATCATGACATTTTTTATGGGTTAGTATCACATAAATTTTACAGACATAGAGATTTTTCTTTTTTAAACACACATTCAACTAAACCTGCGGGGCTTGCATGCTGTATTGAGTTGATGATCGATGATTTCGTTTTGTACCACTGATGAGATGGGATTGTTGGTAGACCTCTGACGTCCTCTCCTGATTTTTGTTAGTCATTCCATCATGAAACAGCCATTCCTCATTTCCTAATTATTCGCCTCTGGATGTCTTTACCAGTTGATCTTCATTATTACGGGATACACACACACTTTTTCTTCTATGTCCTCAGACAATCAAACTTACTCCACTGCACATCTTTCCACAGATCCCTCCACAGACACCCTATCACATCTCACTCTGAACAACGACTCTCCCCACGAGGGGACAGCTCACTACTCTCCTGTTGTGGATTCAGCTCTCTCATTGGCCCACAATTTTTACAGCCTTTAGCACTAAACATCTGGGTTTTTTTATATCACTTTCATATTCCCGTATACAATCCTAGTTGCTTACATTTATAGTTAACTAATTATTAGCCTAACATTTCATTTTATGACATAATTGAAATAAATGATTTGATATATTTTGAAACTCTATCGACCCTGGTACAAATCGATTTGATAACCCCCAGTAACCTTCCTTAGGTCTACTACACAGGTTGTATTTACTTATTTTATTTTCCATTTCTTAAATATTACATGTAATGGACAATATAGAACGTTACAATATATATAAACTACAGATTATAATATAATATCCCCTTCTTTTCACTCTCTCATAAGTAAATATGATGGTTATTTAAATTTTTTTCTAAAATGACCCAGTCTGGCCATGATTGTAACCTCATAAAGGATGAAAAAATATATTTTAATATACAATAAATCGTGAAAACGATGTTCTGCTTGAAATTAAATTAAAATACATTTCATTCTGGCACCGAGGTCATCTAAGAATAAAAAAGTAAAAGTTTGAGGAAACAATGAAAAAATGTATCAGTATGCCG
Source organism: Aradus depressus (assembly GCA_963662175.1). Lineage (NCBI taxonomy): Eukaryota > Metazoa > Arthropoda > Insecta > Hemiptera > Aradidae > Aradus > Aradus depressus. The sequence goes on from OY759220.1 coordinate 39,153,242, forward strand.
TACAAAGAAATAAATACAAAAATGAATAAATTAGTGGAGAAAAAGTAGACAATAATAAATATAGATAAATAAAAAATTAACATGGACAGCTTAATTATGAAGAAATAAAAGTATCTATATAAATAGAAGAATATATGTAATGAAGAATCTATGTAAATGTGAATAAAATAAAATAAATTAATGAAAATCGACAGAGTATAATACAATGATGATTACCCATAAAAGAGAAGGAAGGATGCAGACAAGGTTTGAAATAAAATTAATTTTACAGAAAAAAGAGGCTAAGCAGAAAAAATGAGTGATGACAAAGTGTTCTGCTTAGCTCCAAAGAAAGTTTTTGGTACCCATTTTTGATATTTCTCTTGAAGCAACGTATTTTTGGGAGTTCAAGGAGAGTTTGAAACTCCCCCTTCCCCTTATTATATATCTTTGTCTGAAAAACGTATATATATAAATTTATTTTTTAACTTTAAAATAAAAATGTAATAAAAACTGATGTCTATATTAGAACACACTGGGGTTGCTTATCTCCTAATAATTTAGTTTAGAAGTGTGGTGGGCACACCGCGGGTCATGGAGGCCAGACCCCACAATACATAACTTTGTAAATATTATTGCAGCCTATACATATATTCTTTCTGATTAGATTTGTTGCGAGCTGACGGGTTGCAGTGCTCCTGTGGTAAAGTATACAAATACAAGGAAGGTTTATACAAACATCGCAAGTTCGAGTGCGGCAAGGAGCCTCAGTTCCCATGTCCTCACTGTCCTTACAGGGCCAAACAGAAAGTTCATTTAAAAAAACATATTTATCTCAGACACACCAATGTATTTTCTTGAATTCCACTGTTAAATAGCCTGCAAAATTTATATATTTTTGTTTATTCACTGAATGTACATATAATGTACATAATATTGTATTAACTAAATTATATTATAGTAAAATAAAACTTTTTCCTCAATGCAGGTTTAGCCTCAGAGAATGTTTCTGTCGGTGTCCATAACTCCAGGTGTGGTATCGTGGGTTGAAAAGTTTATTAAACATAAGTCCGAAATATTTATTTAAACAATTATTTAAATATATTTTAAAAAAAGCATTTTGGTAGAGAATGTGGGACAATTCATTTAAAAAAATTCCTTATGAAGATATCTGCTATTCTGCAAAATCATATTTTTTACAATTTTATATATAAAAATCCTTACCTGCATAAATTCGCCACTTTAAAACGACCGTTAAAAATTAACAAAAAATGGTCTTGGAGAGGGAGCGAAAAGTTAATAGATTAATTCGTTCTGGGGAAGTACATTGCAGATGATTCACCGACGACTTTTTTAATTTCAAATCAATAAAAAAACATAATTATGCAAAAAAGCAATGCAGGACTGATCTGAGCATCTTTCCTGTGACTTACCCCCCTCTCCTTCAAAATGCTCATTTCGAAGTGTATTCAGATAACAGCTAGCTAGCCACCACAGATTTCTCTCAATAATGTTTTTTAAAGAAGTATTTCCGATGCCACCATAACACCCCTAGAGTTATGGACAGTTTGACTGAAACAAACAATATATATATACAATAATATATAATAATATATATCTTGTGGCAAAAGAGAGGTATGTTATTCGAAAATTATGAAGTTTTAGTTTCATAGTGTATTTTGATATTAATATTTTTATAGGTTTAAAATGTAATATTATTATTTAAAATTAAGAAAGGTCTGTAACAATTTTGAGATCCATATTTGAAAGGCTAGACACTTTTATTTACAATATATATATAAGTTATATTATGTGATAGATAACTGGGAAATATCAAATATTTTTGTATTTCTTAAATACAATAGAACTTATCTTTTTATAGTATTTATTTATTTTTTCTTCTAATCATTCTAAGTTTTTGCAAGATTATATAAAATAATATTAAGTAAATAAACAGTTTTATTAATTCCCGTCATTATAAAAATATGAAAAAAAAATTAATAATAATCATGAAAATTTAATTTGTTTCTGAATCCAGAATCCTCTAACAATGACACCTATTGATTTTCAGCCAAGTCGACCAAAGGGAAGGGGGGGATTAATGGAGAGGCTTAAATCTAAAATGCTAACGTTTTAATATGAGTATTTAGGAGCCTCTATGTAAGTCAACCATTGAATACTAGCCCAAACAGTCGACTGGTTTTGGAGAGGGGAGCGAACATTTAATTGATTAATTCCTTGTGGGGAATGAGCAGTGATTCATGGACGACTATTTTTAATTTGTTTTAATGTTCTTGTTGAGTTATATATTATTTGTATATTGCAGATTCTACTCGGTCATCTAGTTCGCAGTGCGGTGCCTGCGGTAGAGTGTACAAGTACAAAGAGAGTCTGTACACCCACCAGAAGTATGAGTGTGGCAAGGAGCCTCAGTTCCAGTGCCCACATTGTTCTTATAAAGGGAAACAGAAGGCACATTTGAAAAGACATATCGCTTTAAAACACACACAATTGTTTATTTAAACTTATTTTTGGTTTAAGTAGGTACTTGGTTACTTCGTTATAATACAGTATTTAAATTTATAAGTACTGCTCCTTTCATGAAAATTGTTGTTATTGCTGTTAGGTTATTTGATCATTTTTTATATTATTAATTTTTTATATAGTTTAATAATTATCGTTTACAATTTTGGTACTTATCATTTGATGTGTAATTATATAATTTATTTTTTATTTTTAATTGATATTATTTTCCATTTCATCTATTATCTATTTGGAATCCTGAGCTCTCGAACATTGCTCTACCTGGCGTCGTCTTACTGTATATTAGTCTGTAAAGACGATAACATCTGATAGAATGAATGTTCTAACACGAAACTTAATATGTGAATTCAGAACCTCATAAGGATGGATGATCTATTGATTTTCTGTCATATTGGGCAAAGGGAAGGACGGGATTATAGAAACTCTAATAACTACCGATCTAATGAATGTATCGATATGAAGTTTCTTATCAATATTCAAAACCCCATAAGGACGACAACTATTAATTTTCAGCCAAATCGGCTGAAAGGAAGGGATCAGAGGGAATGCTCAACTCGATAAACTCCAATAACCGATCTAATGAATGTATCGATATAAAATTTTATATTTAAATTCAAACTCTATTGGATAGCATCATTATTCTTTCACAAAATCGGTGGAAGGGAAGAAAGAAATTTGAGGAGGGGGCATTGTTTGATTCTTGAGGTGGCACCGCATTTGCGTCTCTTTGTAAGTACACACATGGTAGCTGGCCATGCTTTGCATTAGTTGGCAGCGGAATTCTGCTGAGTTCCAAAATAAAATATATCTATCTTGTACTTAATGTTTTCTTCTAATAATTTTTTTTATGTAACAGATATTATTTATATTTATTCTTTGGTTCCTTCACTTTCTGATCGCTCATCAGTCACATGGACTTCTGTATTGTACCTCCGGAGTCTAGATCTTCCCGGCTATCTTTTGTAAACAGAAGATCGGGAACATGAAATTCCTTTGAATACTCCTTATCGAATTTCTGACCGATTACATAACTTCCCCTCTACCTCGTATAGTTGGGGAAGTAAAAGAGTTCTTCTAATTTAGAGTTCATAAGTATCTTCACATCAATGGAAGCTGCCTCTTTTCTCTCGACTATAGTACGGAAACTTGAATTAGGTCATGATATTTTGTAAATGATTGAATTTTTGGAAGTGACGCACCCTATATTTTGACCCTTGTCTCTTAGGCGAATGTTCTTTTTTGAGGTAGATCAGTTCCCAATAAAAGAAGAAGATGGAGGGTGGCATTTTTCATTGTGTTCCAAAAACATCAGCCACTTTTCCCTTTATAATGAAACACACCTGACATGAGTGATTATTGTTTTTCAAATGGTTAGTACACCCTTCACTAACCTACCTCAAGGACTATCTTTTTTTTTTTACAAATAGATAAAAATATATACAAAAAGCAAATTTGCTAAAATAGTGAAATATGGCATTGTCAAAATGTCAAGAGGGGAGAAATGATACAGTGGTGACATCGAGTTGCACTCATATATAACTCACTGTCACTGCTGCTACAAAGGAGGTCTCTAGGCCATTGGCGCTTGAGGCGTCGTTGGTAAAGTGTGGCAGAATGGTGGACTGCGTTGTATACAAGTCGTTTTATTTTCAAAGTTAATTTAAATCTAAATATAGTATCTTAGTAATCGTTTGTAGCGTCTGTTCATAGCCTGTTGTCAAGTAGAAGGCCTAGATAGCGAACATCGTTTTTTGAAGGGATTATTGTTAAGGTCTACTGGAGGGCAAATATATTTGCGATGGAGAGTAAAGACGATGTGAACTGACTTCTTGTAGTTCACCTTCACTCTTCACTTTCTCTAATCTATTTCAATTTTTTTTTTTATCCTCATGCTCTTATTTTTGTTAAACTATATTTATTTCTTAATTACAGATCCTACGCGAACAAATTGCTTACAATGTCCCTGCGGTAAGGTGTACAAGTACAAAGAGAGTCTATACACCCACCAGAAGTACGAGTGTGGCAAGGAGCCTCAGTTCAAGTGCCCACATTGTCCTTATAAGGCCAAACAGAAAGTGCATTTAAGAAAACATGTTTTCGTAAAGCATAATGAAGTATTTATTCCGTCATAATTACTCCCGTTTTTTTCCTTTTGAACAAAATTTGTCAAACGTTTTGTTAACTTCCCATTTTATTTTATTTTTACATTTAGAAATCTGAATACTAAAATTACAGTTGTATAATTTTGTTGACATCAGTGTAAGTAAATCAGTAATGTAATTAAGTTAATTAATAATTATTTTATTGTGTAAAGTGAAGGTTATTATTTTCTTTATTTTATTCAATTAAACATAAGTTGATATTAATCAGCTTCCATAAATCATTTTGTCTGAACTAGTTTAAATAAAACATATATTTCGAAATTTTATATTTAAATTCAAAACTCCATTTGGGCGGCGTCTATTAGGGGGAAGGGGGGGGGGGGGGGGGGGGGGGAGGGAGGTACTCGTTAATAATTACTCACATGTACAAAAAAAGTCAATAAATAATTTTCCGTAACTCGTCAAGTTTAGTTAGTTTGTTATTATGACTCATGCCTGGGCTTTGACTACAAGGTCACATATCGCCTACTACCAGAACGCTCTTTTGTCGCTCTGGTGGACATGAGCCCGACTGGGTATCCTAACTCTCCCCCCTTCAATTTGAAATTTGTATACATATATTTTACGAATTTTTATCTTGACGATTCATGTAAATTTATTTATTGATTTTATGTACATTTTTAAGACTCATTTTTAAGCAGTAGATATGTGATGCATTTGTGATTTATTTTGTCGCCTGATGATGCAGAAATCGGTTGTGATATAAACCATTTTTGAACAGGAAGACAATCATTTTTATTCATCTAATAAAGAAGAATCCTGTAAAATCGATGCTTACCGAAAATTTCAATAAAAAATGTTTGTGTTAGAAAATTTTCGTAAATTATCTAATTTCTGTTTTATTTTTTATTTATTTATTTATTTTTATTATTTATTTATTTTCAGGATTTCTGAGTATAAGTTCTTCATGTGAAGATCTTCGTTTTCCTTGCCCCACCTGCACCAGAGTGTACAAGTCTAAGGGTAGTCTGTACACTCATCAGAAGTACGAATGTGGGAAAGAACCGCAGTTCCAGTGTCCGCACTGTCCTTACAAAGCCAAGCAGAAAGTGAGCAGACAGAGACATATGGCACTCAAGCATACCCAGTTGCCAAATATTTAATATTTGTTTTAAAATAAATAATGTTGTGAACAAAGTCTGATGATTCAATTTTTATACTGTGGTGTTAGAGGTAACTGTTTAAACTGAGATTTTAGAATATTCATAGAAATTTTCTATCATTAAATTTATATACAACACACATTTGGTTCACTCTGGAATATGAGTACCCATTGTTATATCAGCCGTCACGAAATTAGTGGATTGAGAACAGCAATACGGTGATGCCATGTTACCAAATCTTTCTACAATTTACTGAACGGAAAATAGAACTGCTAGTCGGCAGTGTTGCCGGTACAGTATTGTCTAACAGCTGACTATTGAGTAACTCATCTGCCTAATTTCGCGGCACTTAATATGTATATAATGTTTTTCTTTATTTTATTATTATTATTTACAATTCCGTGTTATGGTCATATGCATAGTGCATCAGGCAAAAAAAAAAATATAAGAAACATTTTTGGTTCAACTAAACTAGGACTAAGCTAGAAAAAAGCTGCCATGAATGAACCACGGCTTTCTATAAGTTGCCTATTTTGGTTGATTGTTCCAAGAATGTAAATTTTACTATATATAATTTGAATAATTAAGTATTAATTTAAAAAAACCGAAGTTGACGCTTTCAAATCGCCATTGAAACTATTATACTGTTCTCATTATTATTTTGGATAATTGAAAATAAATAAAAATTGATGATATATTTACCAAATTATTTGTTAGGCATTAACCTGAAACTTTTTTTAAATTATGTTACACTAGTTTGTTTATTATTATTATTGTAGAAGAATGGAACTACTTTTAAAGAAGAAATTTATCATTATTGTTTTTTAATAACAATATTTTTTAATGATTCTTAACAGAATGTATTAATTTTTCAGAAATATATTTCATTTTTTAATATAGGAGGCTTTTTCATTGTTTTTAGTTTCTTTTTGTCCTGATTTTAGAAGAAAGAGTAAAGGACGATTTGTTAATGGGTTCGGATGGGCCCCTCATTTCTGCTAATGGCTTCGCAATCTAGCCTATAAAACTGCAAAGACAGTTGTAATGAGGCACATTATTGGAAAGTTCGAGAGCGAGGAGGCTTGAATCTAGTTTCCGGGGGGGCTAGGGGGGAAATACATTTTTTTTTTAAATGCAAAAATGTATTTTGTTTAATAATGGCCTTTGAAATAGTCTATGTAACCTATATTATATTTCCTTCCACAGCTATCTGAAGTATAGGGGAAGTTGTGTAATTCGTCAAAATTCGATTTTGAGTTTTTACTGGAGTTTCCAAGTTGATCACAAGAGTTCCCGATAACATGAATATATTGACCGATAATTTTTTTTGGATCCAGAAGACTTAAATGTTGTATGTAGTCTCTGAAGTACATAATTAATAATTCGAGCTGGAAAGTACAATGCTGGTAACTCACTGAGGTTTTTTCCTCCCCCAGCTCTACGAAGTATAGGGGATGTTATGTCATCGGCCAAAAATTCGATTCAGAGTTTTCAATGGATTTTCATGTTTTCCAACCTCTAGATTCCAAAAATGAAGAAAAAAAAATGAACGAAATTTTATAAGTGACTCTAGCTAGAACCCCCTAACGACGACATGTATTGTTTTTCAGCCAACTTGACCAAAGGAAAGGGGGGGGGGGGGGAGGTTAGAGGGGAGGCTTCACATAAAAAACCCAATAACTGCCGATCTAATGAATGTATCGACACAAAATTTCATATTTAAAGTCAAAACCCAATGAGGACATAACTTGTCAAATTTCAGTGATATCAGCTGACGGGAAAAGGGGGGGGGGGGGGGGGGTCAGGTGTTCAAAAACTCTAATAACTGCCGATGTATTGAATTTATCGAGACAAAATTCAGTATAAGGATTTAGGAGACCTTATGTAAGTAAACTGTTGAATTTTAGCGCAATCGGTATAAGTAATATGAAGATATGGATAAAGAAGGGCCCTACTCTCGTTTGGTGTCGCAAAACGAAGAATTTAGTTTATTTTTTTCATTCCCACAAAACTGTTTTGACTACTAATGACATTTTCTATGTAAACCTAATATCTTTGTTGTTTTTTGGTAGGTGGTGGTGTGCGATATCGATGTGATGCCTGTTTTAGATCCTATACCTACAAGTATGGCCTCAGTGAACACAAGAAGTACGAATGTGGTAAAGATCCACAATTTCTTTGCCCGTATTGCCCATACAAAGCAAAGAAGAAACCAAATTTAAAGTCTCATATAGCTCTGAGGCATTGTAAATAGGTAAAGTACGTCTGCGGCTGATCTTAATTTTATAGTAAGTAAATTTAAGTAATAAATAAAAGTAAATTTATTAGTAGTATATAGTATACATATTGGCATACAAAATTTGAATAATTTGGCTTTCACACTGTGAAATTTATAGAATAATGATGCTTATATGATTATTATGTGTATAATTTACGCCAGAATTATTATAGTTGGATTTGCGGATTCCAGATACAAAGTAGTCGGTGAATTAATTACGTTTTTGCTCTCCCTCCAGAGCCCAATCGATCGTTTAGGCTAAAACTCAATATTTGACTTCATAGTGGCGTCTGATTCCTCATACTAAAGTTTGTGTCGATACATTCATTTCATCGGCAATTATAAACGTATTTGAGTCAAAACTCCCTTCCCTTTGACCGATTTCACTGAAAATTAATATGTGTCATCCTTATAGCATTTTTTAATTTAAATATAAAATGTCATTTTAGTACATTCACTACAAAGGCAGTTATTAGAAAATCAAAAGGTGTCGTCCATAGAGGGTTTTGGATACACATATAAAATGTCGTGTCGATTCATTCTTTCGGGAGTTATCGGGTTCCCAGACAGACAGAAAGGTTTCGTTTTTTTCTTTTATTTTTGGAATCAAGAGGTTGAAAAACATAAAATTCCGTTGAAAACTCCGCATCGAATTTCTGATTACATAATTTCTCCTATATTTTGTGTAGCCGGTGACATAAAATGTAGATAATTAGCTTGGAAATTAATTTAGATTTGGCTATTTATTTTGTTGTTTGCCCTCATATTAAATTCATAAACAACATCATTCAACGTTCCTTTTTGTCCTAGTTATGTAACTTGAGAAATTAATGTTAAATTCAAATATAAAACAATAAATGGAATCAGTGAGAATGCTATTTGTAAAAATTGTGAGAAAAGTGCATTTCAGATAAATATTGGCTACACTGTTTGGCTTGAATTAAAATAACTGCCGATGTAATGAATGTATCAACACTTTTGACTCAAATACCCTAATAACTGCCGAACAACACACAATTAGTTATGAGGATTCAAAAGGTACCTTGTAATTCAAATACTGAGTTTTAGCCCAAACGGTGATTGGCTTTGGAGGTAGAGAGAAAACATTATTGATCAGTTCTTGCTGGGGAAGTACATAGCCGGTGATTCACCGACGACTTTTTTTAATTTATTTTTTTCTCAACCTGTATATTTATATATTTTTTTCTCACCCTATATATTTATATTTTTTTTTCCTGAGAAAATTGGAAGAATATTCTAAGGGAATACACACACACGACTGTATACTTGTGAGCTATTTCCACTTTATTAGTCAGACTTTACACAACTATAGTCTTTCTGACAACATGAATTCTCATAAAGTAGATCTAGAATTCACTTGATCTCTCATCTCTGGTCTTGGTTCTGCAGCTTCACACTCCTCTCTGTCTACCTCCGCATATTTTCCGGGATCTTTCTTTTTTCTTCCAGGCACTTTTTCCTCTCAACATAATCAAAATATAGCCAGATATGTGAGTAGAGTGTCCCAAAAAAAAAAAATAAATAAATAAAGTGAAAATGATATCACACACTTTGGCTTCACTGTAGTCAATTAATTATACAGGTAAAATATTTTTTATTCTAGGGTTTGTACTTAGTAATGTCCTTATGCAGTTTCTGACAGAATTTCTGCATCTCATCAATCATTCGATGACCCTTTTTAACAATCTGTGCAGCTTTACGACGATGACGGTGGACGTTTCTCTAGGAATGAACTACATAAATGAAATGAAACTTTATTGCTTATAGAGATACAAATCTCATAGCAAGGGTTGACCTTACTAGTTCACACATAAATGTAATACATTTTATATATATAAAACATAATAAATACAAGTTTATATATCAGTACAACTTATAATTAAAAATAGAAAATATAACAAACTTAATTAAACAAAAAATTAATTTTGGAAGATACAACATTATAAATATGGGCCGAAGTAAAGAAAAGAAAAATACCAACTGTTGTGAAGTGTGTCATATTGAAATGTATAAGGTAAACGAGAGGGCAAATCATAATAAAACTGTTTTTCTAAATTTTAAACTATTAGTTACGAAAATTATTATATTATTGATTTTTTCATTGTCATCAATACTTAACAACTTAATTATTTTATCGGAGATTGCATTATAGTGTGAAATATATTTATTGATAAATTTGTTTCTGTGTTGATTAATCATTGGACAAGTTATGAGAAGATGGAGTATGTTATTATTATCACTGTGGACAAACCAAGTGAAGCTGAAATTTAGAGAACTACAGAAGATGTAGAATGTATCTGCCTTTAGACGTACGTAAAATTGCTAGTTCTGGTATTAGCTCGGTACTGCTGAAACTGTAAAATAAGAAACACCTTTACGTTATTCAATTCTTCTTCAGAGCTGATAATGACACTTCTTCACCAACAATATTATGGTTTATTTATATTTCTTATTATTACTGTGTCTATGAGCTTACCAATCTCTCATAATAGCAAGTTTGTGGAGGAACTCTATATATTAGTCAAATTAACTGAAATGATCCAATATTACTGCATCATAAAAAGTCGTCGGTGAATCACAAATTAATCAACTTATGAAATTAACTTTTTGCTCCTCCTCCAAAACCAGTCAAACGTTTGGGCTATATTCAACAGTTAATTACATAGTGTCTCCTAAATCATCATACTAAATTTTGTGTCGATAAATTTATTACATCGGCAGTAATTAGGGTTTTTGAGTTAAGCCTTCCCCCTAATCACCCCTTCTCTTTGACCGAGTTGGCTGAAAAACAATAGGAGTCGTCGGTAGAGGGTTCTGCATACACATATAAAAATTGGTGTCGATACATTCATTCTATCGGGAGTTATCGTGTTCACAGACACACATACATACAGACAGACAGACTTTAATTTTTGTAAAGAGAAGGTCGGAAAACATGAAATTCTGTTCAATACTCCGCATCGAATTTCTGACCGATTACATATTTCCGGGAGGTAAAAATTAAATTTTTCTGATTTTTGATTTTTTGGGACACTCTAATGGAGAATTTTTATTTATATTTTAACATTTGTTCTTAACATTCTTTAATAATTTTTCTTTTATTTGTTTTTCTTCTAGTACCTCGAAGAAGAATTCGAGGACCTGGGCAGAACAATTATTATTGTGTCTGCGGCAAGTCCTATCGCTACAAGAAAGGTTTAGCTTCGCATCAGAAGTACGAATGCGGCAAGGAGCCTCAGTTCATATGTCCTGAGTGTCCATACAGGGCCAAGCAGAAATATTGCTTGAAAAGTCATATCATTACAAATCACCCGTCCATAATAGGATCTTTAATGTGAACCATTAATTGCTTTAATTTTAAATTAAATGTTTGACATTTTTGTCAATAAACAGTATTGAATTTGTACAGAGAAATAAATTTTTGTTTTTATAATATTGTCTTTGAAACGTTTTCTTCCTCATTTCATTTCTTTCAATTTTTTTTAATAATAATAGATTAGAAAATCTCAGCCTTGCCGAGGAATCCCATTAACATTTAGAAAACTTAATTATTTTAAATAATATTATGAGTCGCGGGTAGCACAGAATTAACGTGCTTACCTACCTGCTGTGCTCAAGATCGTGGGTTCAAACCCTGCCAAGCCCCTCCTAGGTCTTTTTAGCCAAAGTAATTAAGTAGTAATAATAATAATAATATTTATTTCCGTTAAACCATAACATGGTAATAAGATACGTCATTAAAATGTTAACATCAAGATAGCTAATAAACTGTGTCTCTCTGATAACAATAATTGTAAAAATAAATAAATTGTTCATAGAAAATAAATTAATATAAAAATAACAATACTAATAAATAGAATAGTGCAGTTTTTTATTATTTTAATTAGGATAAACCTTTTTTATACCTTCCTAAAGTGTATACTTTCAAATATTCTTTTAAGTGAAAAAGAAATTAGTTCTCAATTATCAGCAGTTGATTTTTTTACAAATTTTTGCAATTTCTATAGAGAATAGTAGCATATTTGTCTAATGTGCAAAGCATTCTAAGTTCGATCCCCGCCTGGGCCATTCGCTTTTTTTTTTCTTTTATCTGGGTCGTAAAAATACCTTGGAGTCCTCTCGGAGAGGACGTTACCTATGCGATTTTGGGTACTCTTCAGGACTTTTACTTGGTAACTAAACTTGGCTAGGAAATTTAAAAAAGAAAAAATCCCCCCCCCCCCCAGATATGCCCATAAGCTGCAACACATCGCGTTATTCTGGCATCCCTCGATCAGCTTCTGTTCTAAAAATAAGCACTATTCTGCGTTAATTCCCCCATCTATAAAATGTTATTTTTCCGACTTGAGGTATGGGTTTCTTTACTGCCTCTCGTTTGACAATAATTTCGAATTTCTACATTCTTTGATCAGAGTTCAGCATTAACATATGTTTTTTATGTAAAACGGTTCAGTTAGTTTTTGTGACGCATGCCCAGGCTTTAACTACGAGATTCTATCGCCTACTATCAGAATGCTCTTTCTTTCATCTATGATAGGGATCTTTAACGGGAACCTGACGTCTAATCGTAAGTATTGTAATAATTTTTAATTTATGTTGAATTCATATTAAAAATCCAGTGTAGAAAAAACCTAGTGCGAATTATATAATACAAATTGTTATCCTCTCATATTTATTGGCATAAAATGCCACAATAGTTTTCTTAATATTCTAATTTATTCTTATATGTTATTTCAGGTATTTTCCAAAACACCTCTTCTCCAGAACTCCGTATTCCTTGTCCGACCTGCACCAGAGTGTACAAGTCCAAGGCTAGTCTGTACACCCACCAGAAGTACGAGTGTGGGAAGGAACCTCAGTTCCAGTGTCCGCACTGTCCTTACAGGGCCAAACAGAAAGTGAGCCTCAAGAAACACATCGCAATAAGACATACTAACATTTCTCTCTAGCCCTTCAGAAATGAGGCCTCATGGGGAGTCTAACAATAGCCAATTAAATGGGTGTAATGCAGGGTGTTCACAGACATGGAAAACCGGGAAATATTAGAGAAACTGTGCGAATCTCGAAGAATTACACTTTTCAAATTTTAACGTCCAAAGTTGCAAGCATGTTACAACTTTATGTAACAAAAGTTTGTTCAAAGTACGGAAATAGGTTATAATTTTAAACTTTCTGAACTCTTTGTTACAACAAATTGTATTTTCTTGTTTTAAAAAACTAATTGTTTTCATCTTCACTATACTATACAACCCCAACACTTCTTCATCATGGTGCCAACTACATATCATAAGAAAATAGACATAGTGTCATTTACCTACGGGGTACAGATATATATCTTTATATCTCTATATTCCTCAATTAAGATTCGGGGAAAAATCAATAAACATCAGGGTCAAAATAGGGAATATCTTCGAGGGATGATTGTGGACACCCTGTAATATTGCAAAGCAGCCATTTTGCATTTATTCTTAATGGCTTGAGCTGTTTTTAAATTGAAAAGATCAAAAATCGTATTTCATATTCTACGGATACCGAGGCTCAATCAACTGTATTATTGGTGCAATTTTTATCAGAACTTTTCCTCGACAATCCTAGAATTAAAAATTCTACAGTTGCTTTTTAACATATACATTAAAATCATATGTTTTCTTTATTATTGTTCACTTTTTTTTCTATTTTATTTAAGGTCCTTGTCAACTCTCAATTAGGGCAGAAAATACCAGTTCTCGTCTACAACTCAACATGTTATTGCCCGTTTCTAGCTATTAAATCTACATTATTACACTATTGATTTAATAACGTGTCTTTCTACATCAAATTTTTATAATTTCTTAAATGTATTTACACGCCCCGGGATGAATACATTTATAAGTCGGTGTAATATGGATGCCTTTATTTTTATTATTTTATCTGTATATTAAGTGAAATTCACTTAGTATTTGTTAAGTCGTACTTGTAACAATACCGAAAGTACTCCCATATATTATACATACTTTGTGAAATAGTGACAGTATTTTATAAGCAATTTAAAAAAAAAAAGTTTTTTTCTTCATTTTTTATACATACAATAGGTGAATATGCCTATACACCACATAAAACAAGAATCCATCAGCTATAAGAAGAAGTCAGCCTGTGTTGACTCAGTTGTTGACATTTTCATTTCATGGCAGGTCCCACGGCCAATGTCTTTGTAAACGACGTGGAGGATTCTTACGTGATGGACCTTAGCTCCACCTCGACACGAACCCAATGTAAATTCATATATGATAATAAGTTGTGGGACGAGATTTCTCATAGAAAAAAAAAAAACGTTGTCTTCTCACTGTTTTATTTTTGATCAGAACCGGTTTTCAACGCAACAGCGTCATCATCAGTAGCACACCAGTAGTCCTGTAGCCTCTCTGGTGATGTGCACCTATGGGAAGACAACTAGGTTTCTATGACCAATGTAATTTCTTACCGAATAACCTTGCAAAACTTTCCCCTTCATGAGAATATAAATGATTCTTTTTTTAATGTTTTACAATTATTTTTACAGATTTTTGTTTGAAAACTAATTTCACATGTTCCTGTGGAAAAACGTACAAGTACAAAAGGAATCTGTCAACCCATCAGAAGTATGAGTGTGGGAGGGAGCCACAATTTCACTGTCCTTATTGTCCTTACAAAGCCAAACAAAAAGTGAGCCAACGGAAGCATATTGCCATAAAACATTCAAACTTTTTTTAGTTGTGCATAAATTTTTTTTTTTGTAAATTTAATTAAAAGATCCTCAATGTATGATTGTAAGCAGTTCCTTAATTCAGGATGTGCCTTATATTCTTTTGGCGTATCTTAATCCGAGAAGTTTTGGTTAATATGTTGGAGCTTATATGCCACTAGCTGATATACCCGGCGTTGCCCGGTATTAAATTTTCGTCTTACTACTTAACTTGTTTCCGAATTAAATCAGGAGGCTACAAAATGATATCGTTCTCACTTTCAAACATGAATAGAATAGAACAATGCGCAGTCACTCTATCCACTCAACAACCACCAAGGCTTCATCTATCCCCACAATCGCCTCAAACACTCCAACAACCAATAACATTCCTTACAAATTTTGTTAGTTCAGATCGAAGTTGTTCGTATAACACTGTCATGAAGTCAGGAACTGGTTTTTAAACTTTTCTTTCCGTTAGACCTCGTAGTTGAAGCCCGAACACATAAACACTTGTCACGAACACTTCTCGTGAACACTTGTGATGAACATTTACCATGAACACCCAATCACATCGTTACCATTTCCCTGTTCAGCCTGAAAATGCAGTGTCTGTTCTACGCTTTTAGTCTTGATTTAATTCCTTAGGAGCTCTCTTCCTCTTCTTAAACTCGTTGACCAGCACAATATTACTACAATTTCGAACAGTCCTTGTCGAGAACTTTAGCAAGATGTGCTACTCATTTCGTTGCGCAAAAAATAACAATAAAAGTGGCGCCCCCTTCTCCAGCTGTCCCCCAAAAAATCAGGAACGCCAAGTAGTCTGTCCTTTTTCCAGAATAACCTTAAAGATTATTTGAAATTTCAAAAAAATAGTTCAGAGGCGCCATGCTGAAACAATCATACAAAACTTTATTTATATAAATTTAAAAGTAGAAAAAAAAAAGTTGAGACAGAAGAATGGAAGGGATGCCAGAAGATTGGGATAAGGTCGGTGGATTTCAGATGTGGGCAGATTTCTCCTTGAGGATTAGAGAGATGAAAGGAGTTCCTTGAGAATTCCAGGAATTCCGTCGGAGGGTCGGAAGTTAGAAAAGAAGCAGAGAGAACCAGAGACCAGAGGTTGGAAGGGATGCCAGAGGACTGGGGACGAAGGAACTCAAGAAAGAAAGCAGGATTCTTAGATTTGAACACCAAAATAATTCAGGACTCTTAATAAGGTTTAATGTTAATGATGAACAGTGGATTATTTATTACTAATGATGAACAGTGGGTTATTTAATACTAATGATGAACAGTGGGTTATTTAATGTTAATGATGAACAGTGGGTTATTTAATACTAATGATGAAAAGTGGGTTATTTAATACTAATGATGAACAGTGGGTTATTTAATACTAATGATGAACAGTGGGTTATTTAATACTAATGATGAACAGTGGG
Source organism: Aradus depressus (assembly GCA_963662175.1). Taxonomy (NCBI): domain Eukaryota; kingdom Metazoa; phylum Arthropoda; class Insecta; order Hemiptera; family Aradidae; genus Aradus; species Aradus depressus. Next base: position 39,169,471 of record OY759220.1, read on the forward strand.
TTATTTAATACTAATGATGAACAGTGGGTTATTTAATGTTAATGATGAACAGTGGATTATTTATTACTAATGATGAACAGTGGGTTATTTAATACTAATGATGAACAGTGGGTTATTTAATACTAATGATGAACAGTGGATTATTTATTACTAATGATGAAAAGTGGGTTATTTAATACTAATGATGAACAGTGGGTTATTTAATACTAATGATGAACAGTGGGTTATTTAATGTTAATGATGAACAGTGGGTTATTTAATACTAATGATGAACAGTGGGTTATTTAATACTAATGATGAACAGTGGGTTATTTAATACTAATGATGAACAGTGGGTTATTTAATGTTAATGATGAACAGTGGGTTATTTAATGTTAATGATGAACAGTGGGTTATTTAATACTAATGATGAACAGTGGGTTATTTAATACTAATGATGAACAGTGGGTTATTTAATACTAATGATGAACAGTGGGTTATTTAATGTTAATGATGAACAGTGGGTTATTTATTATTAATGATGAAAAGTGGGTTATTTAATACTAATGATGAACAGTGGGTTATTTAATACTAATGATGAACAGTGGGTTATTTAATACTAATGATGAACAGTGGGTTATTTAATACTAATGATGAACAGTGGGTTATTTAATGTTAATGATGAACAGTGGGTTATTTAATGTTAATGATGAACAGTGGGTTATTTATTATTAATGATGAAAAGTGGGTTATTTAATACTAATGATGAACAGTGGGTTATTTAATGTTAATGATGAACAGTGGGTTATTTATTATTAATGATGAAAAGTGGGTTATTTAATACTAATGATGAACAGTGGGTTATTTAATACTAATGATGAACAGTGGGTTATTTAATACTAATGATGAACAGTGGGTTATTTAATGTTAATGATGAACAGTGGGTTATTTAATACTAATGATGAACAGTGGGTTATTTAATACTAATGATGAACAGTGGGTTATTTAATACTAATGATGAACAGTGGGTTATTTAATGTTAATGATGAACAGTGGGTTATTTAATGTTAATGATGAACAGTGGGTTATTTAATGTTAATGATGAACAGTGGGTTATTTAATGTTAATGATGAACAGTGGGTTATTTAATGTTAATGATGAACAGTGGGTTATTTAATGTTAATGATGAACAGTGGGTTATTTAATGTTAATGATGAACAGTGGGTTATTTAATGTTAATGATGAACAGTGGGTTATTTAATGTTAATGATGAACAGTGGGTTATTTAATACTAATGATGAACAGTGGGTTATTTAATGTTAATGATGAACAGTGGGTTATTTAATGTTAATGATGAACAGTGGGTTATTTAATGTTAATGATGAACAGTGGGTTATTTAATACTAATGATGAACAGTGGGTTATTTAATGTTAATGATGAACAGTGGGTTATTTAATGTTAATGATGAACAGTGGGTTATTTAATACTAATGATGAACAGTGGGTTATTTAATACTAATGATGAACAGTGGGTTATTTAATACTAATGATGAACAGTGGGTTATTTAATGTTAATGATGAACAGTGGGTTATTTAATGTTAATGATGAACAGTGGGTTATTTAATGTTAATGATGAACAGTGGGTTATTTAATGTTAATGATGAACAGTGGGTTATTTAATGTTAATGATGAACAGTGGGTTATTTAATGTTAATGATGAACAGTGGGTTATTTAATGTTAATGATGAACAGTGGGTTATTTAATGTTAATGATGAACAGTGGGTTATTTAATGTTAATGATGAACAGTGGGTTATTTAATACTAATGATGAACAGTGGGTTATTTAATACTAATGATGAACAGTGGGTTATTTAATACTAATGATGAACAGTGGGTTATTTAATACTAATGATGAACAGTGGGTTATTTAATGTTAATGATGAACAGTGGGTTATTTATTATTAATGATGAAAAGTGGGTTATTTAATACTAATGATGAACAGTGGGTTATTTAATACTAATGATGAACAGTGGGTTATTTAATACTAATGATGAACAGTGGGTTATTTAATACTAATGATGAACAGTGGGTTATTTAATGTTAATGATGAACAGTGGGTTATTTAATGTTAATGATGAACAGTGGGTTATTTATTATTAATGATGAAAAGTGGGTTATTTAATACTAATGATGAACAGTGGGTTATTTAATTCTAATGATGAACAGTGGGTTATTTAATACTAATGATGAACAGTGGGTTATTTAATACTAATGATGAACAGTGGGTTATTTAATACTAATGATGAACAGTGGGTTATTTAATACTAATGATGAACAGTGGGTTATTTAATACTAATGATGAACAGTGGGTTATTTAATACTAATGATGAACAGTGGGTTATTTAATGTTAATGATGAACAGTGGGTTATTTAATGTTAATGATGAACAGTGGGTTATTTATTATTAATGATGAAAAGTGGGTTATTTAATACTAATGATGAACAGTGGGTTATTTAATTCTAATGATGAACAGTGGGTTATTTAATACTAATGATGAACAGTGGGTTATTTAATACTAATGATGAACAGTGGGTTATTTAATGTTAATGATGAACAGTGGGTTATTTAATACTAATGATGAACAGTGGGTTATTTAATACTAATGATGAACAGTGGGTTATTTAATACTAATGATGAACAGTGGGTTATTTAATACTAATGATGAACAGTGGGTTATTTAATGTTAATGATGAACAGTGGGTTATTTAATGTTAATGATGAACAGTGGGTTATTTATTATTAATGATGAAAAGTGGGTTATTTAATACTAATGATGAACAGTGGGTTATTTAATACTAATGATGAACAGTGGGTTATTTAATACTAATGATGAACAGTGGGTTATTTAATACTAATGATGAACAGTGGGTTATTTAATGTTAATGATGAACAGTGGGTTGTTTAATGTTAATGATGAACAGTGGGTTATTTAATGTTAATGATGAACAGTGGGTTATTTAATACTAATGATGAAAAGTGGGTTATTTAATGTTAATGATGAACAGTGGGTTATTTAATACTAATGATGAACAGTGGGTTATTTAATGTTAATGATGAACAGTGGGTTATTTAATGTTAATGATGAACAGTGGGTTATTTAATACTAATGATGAACAGTGGGTTATTTAATGTTAATGATGAACAGTGGGTTATTTAATACTAATGATGAACAGTGGGTTATTTAATACTAATGATGAACAGTGGGTTATTTAATGTTAATGATGAACAGTGGGTTATTTAATGTTAATGATGAACAGTGGGTTATTTATTATTAATGATGAACAGTGGGTTATTTAATACTAATGATGAACAGTGGGTTATTTAATACTAATGATGAACAGTGGGTTATTTAATACTAATGATGAACAGTGGGTTATTTAATACTAATGATGAACAGTGGGTTATTTAATACTAATGATGAACAGTGGATTATTTAATACTAATGATGAACAGTGGGTTATTTAATGTTAATGATGAACAGTGGGTTATTTAATGTTAATGATGAACAGTGGGTTATTTAATGTTAATGATGAACAGTGGGTTATTTAATACTAATGATGAAAAGTGGGTTATTTAATGTTAATGATGAACAGTGGGTTATTTAATGTTAATGATGAACAGTGGGTTATTTAATGTTAATGATGAACAGTGGATTATTTAATACTAATGATGAACAGTGGGTTATTTAATACTAATGATGAACAGTGGGTTATTTAATGTTAATGATGAACAGTGGGTTATTTAATACTAATGATGAAAAGTGGGTTATTTAATGTTAATGATGAACAGTGGGTTATTTAATGTTAATGATGAACAGTGGGTTATTTAATGTTAATGATGAACAGTGGATTATTTAATACTAATGATGAACAGTGGGTTATTTAATACTAATGATGAACAGTGGGTTATTTAATGTTAATGATGAACAGTGGATTATTTAATACTAATGATGAACAGTGGGTTATTTAATACTAATGATGAACAGTGGGTTATTTAATACTAATGATGAACAGTGGGTTATTTAATGTTAATGATGAACAGTGGGTTATTTAATACTAATGATGAAAAGTGGGTTATTTAATGTTAATGATGAACAGTGGGTTATTTAATACTAATGATGAACAGTGGGTTATTTAATACTAATGATGAACAGTGGGTTATTTAATGTTAATGATGAACAGTGGGTTATTTAATACTAATGATGAAAAGTGGGTTATTTAATGTTAATGATGAACAGTGGGTTATTTAATACTAATGATGAACAGTGGGTTATTTAATGTTAATGATGAACAGTGGGTTATTTAATACTAATGATGAACAGTGGGTTATTTAATGTTAATGATGAACAGTGGGTTATTTAATACTAATGATGAACAGTGGGTTATTTAATACTAATGATGAACAGTGGGTTATTTAATACTAATGATGAACAGTGGGTTATTTAATACTAATGATGAACAGTGGGTTATTTAATACTAATGATGAACAGTGGGTTATTTAATACTAATGATGAACAGTGGGTTATTTAATACTAATGATGAACAGTGGGTTATTTAATACTAATGATGAACAGTGGGTTATTTAATACTAATGATGAACAGTGGGTTATTTAATACTAATGATGAACAGTGGGTTATTTAATGTTAATGATGAACAGTGGGTTATTTAATACTAATGATGAAAAGTGGGTTATTTAATGTTAATGATGAACAGTGGGTTATTTAATACTAATGATGAACAGTGGGTTATTTAATGTTAATGATGAACAGTGGGTTATTTAATGTTAATGATGAACAGTGGGTTATTTAATGTTAATGATGAACAGTGGGTTATTTAATACTAATGATGAACAGTGGGTTATTTAATGTTAATGATGAACAGTGGGTTATTTAATACTAATGATGAACAGTGGGTTATTTAATGTTAATGATGAACAGTGGGTTATTTAATGTTAATGATGAACAGTGGGTTATTTAATACTAATGATGAACAGTGGGTTATTTAATGTTAATGATGAACAGTGGGTTATTTAATACTAATGATGAACAGTGGATTATTTAATACTAATGATGAACAGTGGGTTATTTAATGTTAATGATGAACAGTGGGTTATTTAATGTTAATGATGAACAGTGGGTTATTTAATACTAATGATGAACAGTGGGTTATTTAATGTTAATGATGAACAGTGGATTATTTAATACTAATGATGAACAGTGGGTTATTTAATGTTAATGATGAACAGTGGGTTATTTAATACTAATGATGAACAGTGGGTTATTTAATGTTAATGATGAACAGTGGGTTATTTAATACTAATGATGAAAAGTGGGTTATTTAATGTTAATGATGAACAGTGGGTTATTTAATACTAATGATGAACAGTGGGTTATTTAATACTAATGATGAACAGTGGGTTATTTAATACTAATGATGAACAGTGGGTTATTTAATACTAATGATGAACAGTGGGTTATTTAATACTAATGATGAACAGTGGGTTATTTAATGTTAATGATGAACAGTGGGTTATTTAATACTAATGATGAAAAGTGGGTTATTTAATGTTAATGATGAACAGTGGGTTATTTAATACTAATGATGAACAGTGGGTTATTTAATACTAATGATGAACAGTGGGTTATTTAATACTAATGATGAACAGTGGGTTATTTAATACTAATGATGAACAGTGGGTTATTTAATACTAATGATGAACAGTGGGTTATTTAATGTTAATGATGAACAGTGGGTTATTTAATACTAATGATGAAAAGTGGGTTATTTAATGTTAATGATGAACAGTGGGTTATTTAATACTAATGATGAACAGTGGGTTATTTAATGTTAATGATGAACAGTGGGTTATTTAATGTTAATGATGAACAGTGGGTTATTTAATGTTAATGATGAACAGTGGGTTATTTAATACTAATGATGAAAAGTGGGTTATTTAATGTTAATGATGAACAGTGGGTTATTTAATACTAATGATGAACAGTGGGTTATTTAATACTAATGATGAACAGTGGGTTATTTAATGTTAATGATGAACAGTGGGTTATTTAATACTAATGATGAAAAGTGGGTTATTTAATGTTAATGATGAACAGTGGGTTATTTAATACTAATGATGAACAGTGGGTTATTTAATACTAATGATGAACAGTGGGTTATTTAATACTAATGATGAACAGTGGGTTATTTAATACTAATGATGAACAGTGGGTTATTTAATACTAATGATGAACAGTGGGTTATTTAATGTTAATGATGAACAGTGGGTTATTTAATACTAATGATGAAAAGTGGGTTATTTAATGTTAATGATGAACAGTGGGTTATTTAATACTAATGATGAACAGTGGGTTATTTAATGTTAATGATGAACAGTGGGTTATTTAATGTTAATGATGAACAGTGGGTTATTTAATGTTAATGATGAACAGTGGGTTATTTAATGTTAATGATGAACAGTGGGTTATTTAATACTAATGATGAACAGTGGGTTATTTAATACTAATGATGAACAGTGGGTTATTTAATGTTAATGATGAACAGTGGGTTATTTAATACTAATGATGAAAAGTGGGTTATTTAATGTTAATGATGAACAGTGGGTTATTTAATACTAATGATGAACAGTGGGTTATTTAATACTAATGATGAACAGTGGGTTATTTAATACTAATGATGAACAGTGGGTTATTTAATACTAATGATGAACAGTGGGTTATTTAATGTTAATGATGAACAGTGGGTTATTTAATACTAATGATGAAAAGTGGGTTATTTAATGTTAATGATGAACAGTGGGTTATTTAATACTAATGATGAACAGTGGGTTATTTAATACTAATGATGAACAGTGGGTTATTTAATACTAATGATGAACAGTGGGTTATTTAATACTAATGATGAACAGTGGGTTATTTAATACTAATGATGAAAAGTGGGTTATTTAATGTTAATGATGAACAGTGGGTTATTTAATACTAATGATGAACAGTGGGTTATTTAATACTAATGATGAACAGTGGGTTATTTAATACTAATGATGAACAGTGGGTTATTTAATACTAATGATGAACAGTGGGTTATTTAATGTTAATGATGAACAGTGGGTTATTTAATACTAATGATGAACAGTGGGTTATTTAATACTAATGATGAACAGTGGGTTATTTAATACTAATGATGAACAGTGGGTTATTTAATACTAATGATGAACAGTGGGTTATTTAATACTAATGATGAACAGTGGGTTATTTAATACTAATGATGAACAGTGGGTTATTTAATACTAATGATGAACAGTGGGTTATTTAATACTAATGATGAACAGTGGGTTATTTAATACTAATGATGAACAGTGGGTTATTTAATACTAATGATGAACAGTGGGTTATTTAATACTAATGATGAACAGTGGGTTATTTAATGTTAATGATGAACAGTGGGTTATTTAATACTAATGATGAAAAGTGGGTTATTTAATGTTAATGATGAACAGTGGGTTATTTAATACTAATGATGAACAGTGGGTTATTTAATGTTAATGATGAACAGTGGGTTATTTAATGTTAATGATGAACAGTGGGTTATTTAATGTTAATGATGAACAGTGGGTTATTTAATACTAATGATGAAAAGTGGGTTATTTAATGTTAATGATGAACAGTGGGTTATTTAATACTAATGATGAACAGTGGGTTATTTAATACTAATGATGAACAGTGGGTTATTTAATGTTAATGATGAACAGTGGGTTATTTAATACTAATGATGAAAAGTGGGTTATTTAATGTTAATGATGAACAGTGGGTTATTTAATACTAATGATGAACAGTGGGTTATTTAATACTAATGATGAACAGTGGGTTATTTAATACTAATGATGAACAGTGGGTTATTTAATACTAATGATGAACAGTGGGTTATTTAATACTAATGATGAAAAGTGGGTTATTTAATGTTAATGATGAACAGTGGGTTATTTAATACTAATGATGAACAGTGGGTTATTTAATACTAATGATGAACAGTGGGTTATTTAATACTAATGATGAACAGTGGGTTATTTAATACTAATGATGAACAGTGGGTTATTTAATGTTAATGATGAACAGTGGGTTATTTAATACTAATGATGAACAGTGGGTTATTTAATACTAATGATGAACAGTGGGTTATTTAATACTAATGATGAACAGTGGGTTATTTAATACTAATGATGAACAGTGGGTTATTTAATACTAATGATGAACAGTGGGTTATTTAATACTAATGATGAACAGTGGGTTATTTAATACTAATGATGAACAGTGGGTTATTTAATACTAATGATGAACAGTGGGTTATTTAATACTAATGATGAACAGTGGGTTATTTAATACTAATGATGAACAGTGGGTTATTTAATACTAATGATGAACAGTGGGTTATTTAATGTTAATGATGAACAGTGGGTTATTTAATACTAATGATGAAAAGTGGGTTATTTAATGTTAATGATGAACAGTGGGTTATTTAATACTAATGATGAACAGTGGGTTATTTAATGTTAATGATGAACAGTGGGTTATTTAATGTTAATGATGAACAGTGGGTTATTTAATGTTAATGATGAACAGTGGGTTATTTAATACTAATGATGAAAAGTGGGTTATTTAATGTTAATGATGAACAGTGGGTTATTTAATACTAATGATGAACAGTGGGTTATTTAATACTAATGATGAACAGTGGGTTATTTAATGTTAATGATGAACAGTGGGTTATTTAATACTAATGATGAAAAGTGGGTTATTTAATGTTAATGATGAACAGTGGGTTATTTAATACTAATGATGAACAGTGGGTTATTTAATACTAATGATGAACAGTGGGTTATTTAATACTAATGATGAACAGTGGGTTATTTAATACTAATGATGAACAGTGGGTTATTTAATACTAATGATGAACAGTGGGTTATTTAATGTTAATGATGAACAGTGGGTTATTTAATACTAATGATGAAAAGTGGGTTATTTAATGTTAATGATGAACAGTGGGTTATTTAATACTAATGATGAACAGTGGGTTATTTAATGTTAATGATGAACAGTGGGTTATTTAATGTTAATGATGAACAGTGGGTTATTTAATGTTAATGATGAACAGTGGGTTATTTAATGTTAATGATGAACAGTGGGTTATTTAATACTAATGATGAACAGTGGGTTATTTAATACTAATGATGAACAGTGGGTTATTTAATGTTAATGATGAACAGTGGGTTATTTAATACTAATGATGAAAAGTGGGTTATTTAATGTTAATGATGAACAGTGGGTTATTTAATACTAATGATGAACAGTGGGTTATTTAATACTAATGATGAACAGTGGGTTATTTAATACTAATGATGAACAGTGGGTTATTTAATACTAATGATGAACAGTGGGTTATTTAATACTAATGATGAACAGTGGGTTATTTAATACTAATGATGAACAGTGGGTTATTTAATGTTAATGATGAACAGTGGGTTATTTAATACTAATGATGAAAAGTGGGTTATTTAATGTTAATGATGAACAGTGGGTTATTTAATACTAATGATGAACAGTGGGTTATTTAATACTAATGATGAACAGTGGGTTATTTAATACTAATGATGAACAGTGGGTTATTTAATACTAATGATGAACAGTGGGTTATTTAATACTAATGATGAACAGTGGGTTATTTAATGTTAATGATGAACAGTGGGTTATTTAATACTAATGATGAAAAGTGGGTTATTTAATGTTAATGATGAACAGTGGGTTATTTAATACTAATGATGAACAGTGGGTTATTTAATGTTAATGATGAACAGTGGGTTATTTAATGTTAATGATGAACAGTGGGTTATTTAATGTTAATGATGAACAGTGGGTTATTTAATACTAATGATGAAAAGTGGGTTATTTAATGTTAATGATGAACAGTGGGTTATTTAATACTAATGATGAACAGTGGGTTATTTAATACTAATGATGAACAGTGGGTTATTTAATGTTAATGATGAACAGTGGGTTATTTAATACTAATGATGAAAAGTGGGTTATTTAATGTTAATGATGAACAGTGGGTTATTTAATACTAATGATGAACAGTGGGTTATTTAATACTAATGATGAACAGTGGGTTATTTAATACTAATGATGAACAGTGGGTTATTTAATACTAATGATGAACAGTGGGTTATTTAATACTAATGATGAACAGTGGGTTATTTAATGTTAATGATGAACAGTGGGTTATTTAATACTAATGATGAAAAGTGGGTTATTTAATGTTAATGATGAACAGTGGGTTATTTAATACTAATGATGAACAGTGGGTTATTTAATGTTAATGATGAACAGTGGGTTATTTAATGTTAATGATGAACAGTGGGTTATTTAATGTTAATGATGAACAGTGGGTTATTTAATGTTAATGATGAACAGTGGGTTATTTAATACTAATGATGAACAGTGGGTTATTTAATACTAATGATGAACAGTGGGTTATTTAATGTTAATGATGAACAGTGGGTTATTTAATACTAATGATGAAAAGTGGGTTATTTAATGTTAATGATGAACAGTGGGTTATTTAATACTAATGATGAACAGTGGGTTATTTAATACTAATGATGAACAGTGGGTTATTTAATACTAATGATGAACAGTGGGTTATTTAATACTAATGATGAACAGTGGGTTATTTAATACTAATGATGAACAGTGGGTTATTTAATGTTAATGATGAACAGTGGGTTATTTAATACTAATGATGAAAAGTGGGTTATTTAATGTTAATGATGAACAGTGGGTTATTTAATACTAATGATGAACAGTGGGTTATTTAATGTTAATGATGAACAGTGGGTTATTTAATGTTAATGATGAACAGTGGGTTATTTAATGTTAATGATGAACAGTGGGTTATTTAATACTAATGATGAAAAGTGGGTTATTTAATGTTAATGATGAACAGTGGGTTATTTAATACTAATGATGAACAGTGGGTTATTTAATACTAATGATGAACAGTGGGTTATTTAATACTAATGATGAACAGTGGGTTATTTAATACTAATGATGAACAGTGGGTTATTTAATACTAATGATGAACAGTGGGTTATTTAATGTTAATGATGAACAGTGGGTTATTTAATACTAATGATGAAAAGTGGGTTATTTAATGTTAATGATGAACAGTGGGTTATTTAATACTAATGATGAACAGTGGGTTATTTAATGTTAATGATGAACAGTGGGTTATTTAATGTTAATGATGAACAGTGGGTTATTTAATGTTAATGATGAACAGTGGGTTATTTAATACTAATGATGAACAGTGGGTTATTTAATGTTAATGATGAACAGTGGGTTATTTAATACTAATGATGAACAGTGGGTTATTTAATGTTAATGATGAACAGTGGGTTATTTAATGTTAATGATGAACAGTGGGTTATTTAATACTAATGATGAACAGTGGGTTATTTAATGTTAATGATGAACAGTGGGTTATTTAATACTAATGATGAACAGTGGATTATTTAATACTAATGATGAACAGTGGGTTATTTAATGTTAATGATGAACAGTGGGTTATTTAATGTTAATGATGAACAGTGGGTTATTTAATACTAATGATGAACAGTGGGTTATTTAATGTTAATGATGAACAGTGGATTATTTAATACTAATGATGAACAGTGGGTTATTTAATGTTAATGATGAACAGTGGGTTATTTAATACTAATGATGAACAGTGGGTTATTTAATGTTAATGATGAACAGTGGGTTATTTAATACTAATGATGAAAAGTGGGTTATTTAATGTTAATGATGAACAGTGGGTTATTTAATACTAATGATGAACAGTGGGTTATTTAATACTAATGATGAACAGTGGGTTATTTAATACTAATGATGAACAGTGGGTTATTTAATACTAATGATGAACAGTGGGTTATTTAATACTAATGATGAACAGTGGGTTATTTAATGTTAATGATGAACAGTGGGTTATTTAATACTAATGATGAAAAGTGGGTTATTTAATGTTAATGATGAACAGTGGGTTATTTAATACTAATGATGAACAGTGGGTTATTTAATGTTAATGATGAACAGTGGGTTATTTAATGTTAATGATGAACAGTGGGTTATTTAATGTTAATGATGAACAGTGGGTTATTTAATGTTAATGATGAACAGTGGGTTATTTAATGTTAATGATGAACAGTGGGTTATTTAATGTTAATGATGAACAGTGGGTTATTTAATGTTAATGATGAACAGTGGGTTATTTAATGTTAATGATGAACAGTGGGTTATTTAATGTTAATGATGAACAGTGGGTTATTTAATGTTAATGATGAACAGTGGGTTATTTAATGTTAATGATGAACAGTGGGTTATTTAATGTTAATGATGAACAGTGGGTTATTTAATACTAATGATGAACAGTGGGTTATTTAATACTAATGATGAACAGTGGGTTATTTAATGTTAATGATGAACAGTGGGTTATTTAATGTTAATGATGAACAGTGGGTTATTTAATACTAATGATGAACAGTGGGTTATTTAATACTAATGATGAACAGTGGGTTATTTAATACTAATGATGAACAGTGGGTTATTTAATACTAATGATGAACAGTGGGTTATTTAATGTTAATGATGAACAGTGGGTTATTTAATACTAATGATGAACAGTGGGTTATTTAATACTAATGATGAACAGTGGGTTATTTAATACTAATGATGAACAGTGGGTTATTTAATACTAATGATGAACAGTGGGTTATTTAATACTAATGATGAACAGTGGGTTATTTAATACTAATGATGAACAGTGGGTTATTTAATGTTAATGATGAACAGTGGGTTATTTAATACTAATGATGAACAGTGGGTTATTTAATACTAATGATGAACAGTGGGTTATTTAATACTAATGATGAACAGTGGGTTATTTAATACTAATGATGAACAGTGGGTTATTTAATACTAATGATGAACAGTGGGTTATTTAATACTAATGATGAACAGTGGGTTATTTAATACTAATGATGAACAGTGGGTTATTTAATACTAATGATGAACAGTGGGTTATTTAATGTTAATGATGAACAGTGGGTTATTTAATGTTAATGATGAACAGTGGGTTATTTAATGTTAATGATGAACAGTGGGTTATTTAATACTAATGATGAACAGTGGGTTATTTAATGTTAATGATGAACAGTGGGTTATTTAATGTTAATGATGAACAGTGGGTTATTTAATGTTAATGATGAACAGTGGGTTATTTAATGTTAATGATGAACAGTGGGTTATTTAATGTTAATGATGAACAGTGGGTTATTTAATGTTAATGATGAACAGTGGGTTATTTAATACTAATGATGAACAGTGGGTTATTTAATGTTAATGATGAACAGTGGGTTATTTAATGTTAATGATGAACAGTGGGTTATTTAATGTTAATGATGAACAGTGGGTTATTTAATACTAATGATGAACAGTGGGTTATTTAATACTAATGATGAACAGTGGGTTATTTAATGTTAATGATGAACAGTGGGTTATTTAATACTAATGATGAACAGTGGGTTATTTAATACTAATGATGAACAGTGGGTTATTTAATACTAATGATGAACAGTGGGTTATTTAATGTTAATGATGAACAGTGGGTTATTTAATACTAATGATGAACAGTGGGTTATTTAATACTAATGATGAACAGTGGGTTATTTAATACTAATGATGAACAGTGGGTTATTTAATGTTAATGATGAACAGTGGGTTATTTAATGTTAATGATGAACAGTGGGTTATTTAATGTTAATGATGAACAGTGGGTTATTTAATACTAATGATGAACAGTGGGTTATTTAATACTAATGATGAACAGTGGGTTATTTAATACTAATGATGAACAGTGGGTTATTTAATACTAATGATGAACAGTGGGTTATTTAATACTAATGATGAACAGTGGGTTATTTAATGTTAATGATGAACAGTGGGTTATTTAATGTTAATGATGAACAGTGGGTTATTTAATGTTAATGATGAACAGTGGGTTATTTAATACTAATGATGAACAGTGGGTTATTTAATACTAATGATGAACAGTGGGTTATTTAATGTTAATGATGAACAGTGGGTTATTTAATACTAATGATGAACAGTGGGTTATTTAATACTAATGATGAACAGTGGGTTATTTAATGTTAATGATGAACAGTGGGTTATTTAATACTAATGATGAACAGTGGGTTATTTAATACTAATGATGAACAGTGGGTTATTTAATACTAATGATGAACAGTGGGTTATTTAATACTAATGATGAACAGTGGGTTATTTAATACTAATGATGAACAGTGGGTTATTTAATACTAATGATGAACAGTGGGTTATTTAATACTAATGATGAACAGTGGGTTATTTAATGTTAATGATGAACAGTGGGTTATTTAATGTTAATGATGAACAGTGGGTTATTTAATACTAATGATGAACAGTGGGTTATTTAATACTAATGATGAACAGTGGGTTATTTAATACTAATGATGAACAGTGGGTTATTTAATGTTAATGATGAACAGTGGGTTATTTAATGTTAATGATGAACAGTGGGTTATTTAATGTTAATGATGAACAGTGGGTTATTTAATACTAATGATGAACAGTGGGTTATTTAATACTAATGATGAACAGTGGGTTATTTAATACTAATGATGAACAGTGGGTTATTTAATACTAATGATGAACAGTGGGTTATTTAATGTTAATGATGAACAGTGGGTTATTAAATATTAATGATGAACAGTCGGTTATTCTCTGACATTTATTTTTTGTGATTAATAAATAATTTACTTGAAATATTATTTTCCTGCCACATTTGATTTTAGGTTTATTAGATTCCCTTAATTAAGATTCCAAGTAAAATTTGAACCAATCTGTTTGAAATTTCATACATATTTATCTAACGTTTTAATGGAATTAATTATTTTCACAGATTTTTATTTGAAAGGTCGTTTCATATGCACCTGCGGAAAAATGTACAAATACAAACGGAATCTGGTCACTCACCAGAGATACGAATGTGGGAAGGAGCCTCAGTTTCAGTGCCCTGACTGTCCTTATAAAGCAAAACACAAAGGGCGTATGAAATCTCATATTATTTGTAAACATCGATTGATTTCCTCTTAATGATATTTGAAGCTGTCAGTACTTTTTATTGATGATTGATGAAATTGTCTTTCTCTTAGTTATTTCTTCTCAGGAATTTTACTCAATATTATTTACAGATTATTAGAAATAGAAATGTCTTTCTTTAAATTATTTGCTTAATTTACCCAAAAACTGTCAGTTTTATAAAAATAATTGTTCTAAGGGATTATGAGATACTGTCCGAACAGTTTTTTTCTCAAGTTCCTCCGATAAAGTGTAGGTTCAACCTTGAACTTTGGGAGCCATGGTAGGGCTTTGTTCGCATGATCTCACCATGGTTTGCGGGTTCGAATCCCGTTTGGGATTGAGTTTTATTTCGTAGATAGAACTCCCTCCCGGGGCCATGGATGTCGTAAATAATTAGTTAACACAGTGACATGACTAATATGCATCGAACATAAGATAAAAAAAAAAAAAAAAAAAAAAATTGAACCAGTATTTTCATATCTCACCAGCACCACAAATTATAAAATTACAGAAGTTGAAATGTGATGAAGTTAAAATTACTAGGTAAGATTTTTTTTAAATTCCTTTATTTTGAATACTTATTATCGCTAATATGTCCATAAGTAAATTTAATAATACAATTAAAAAATAAATTAAATTAAATAAAGAAAGAAAAAAAGTATATGAAAAATATATAAATAATGGTCTATGTACATAACAATATAATATATATAAAACAAAGTGAAAATATTAAATTTAAATAATATTAAAGATAAACAATAATAATAAAATAAAATAAACATATGAAGCCCTTCAACTCGAGACCCTTCGAAAAAACCCCGGTCTCTGTCATCCTCATTCCTCCAACTTAGTGGAGGCAGAAGAGGCTGCGGGGATTCGAGTGATCGAGATCCCGCCTCACCAGTGCACTGTCCAGCAGTAGAGGCAGACCAAAAAGGAAAGGAGAGCTGAAGATAAAAGAATTTCATGAGTGGGGGGAAGCTAAATTACAGTAGCAGGTCTCTCGGCCAGCGCCGCCTTAGTCTTCGAGGGGGATTATCTGGATGGGAATGGGATGACAAAACAAGTAAGAGATCAATTTATAATAATTTATATTGTGCCCAGGGGCGTAGCCAGGGGGGGGGGGGGGCAGGGGTGCACGTGCCTCCCCCCCCCTGGCCAGAGCAAAAAACCAAGATAAAAATTAAATAAACTAAAAAAATAGTTTTTATTAAAAATTTTCCCATGCGTCTGATTCCTAAATCAGCAATCAGCTGTTACATAAATGTATATGCACAAAACAAGTCATATTACATTTATGTAAATAAACATGAATTCGATCATTTCATTTCCTGGCTCAAAACCTTCATTTATATTATACTTAATACTCTTAAAGCTGATTTTACATGCGCAGTAAAAATGCAAAGCGCAGCAGCAGCAAATGCAAGCTATTGGATGTGATTCTAAAAGCACAGAAACCACAGCGTGCATTTGCTACTGCTGCGCTTAGCATTTTTGCTGCTCATGTAAAGTATTACAGTCAGTGGTTACCTCAGGGGCCGGTTCTAGGGGTCCGAGTCTCCCAAATTAATAACAAAAAGTCTGCAGCACTAACCACGGAAACTGCGGGCTGTGCCCCCCCCCCCCTCCCCCCCCCTCTGCTCATAATCCTGGCTACGCCCCTGATTGTGCCCCATAGTTTTATACAATTAAAATCAACAATATATTTTTAGATTAATTGGTGCTTAATTAACATTTCAGGGTTGCCCAGAATATTGGAGGGTGGTCGTGGGGGTTATGCTTGTTTCTGTGGAAAAGTGTACAAGTACAAAAGAAGTTTGAGTTTCCATCAAAAAATGGAGTGTGGTAAAGAGCCTCAGTTTCAGTGTCCGCATTGTCCTTACAGAGCCAAACGATCTGTCAATCTTCGCAGTCATATTGGACTGAAACACAGCTCTTTTGTTCTCTGAGTGTGAGCTTTAAAACTGTTTTTATGTGAAAAAATAATAATTATAAATGTAAGAAATGAAATGGTGTTTGAGGCCAATCTGGCATGCTGGCTATTCCCTTATAATTAAATAATTTGTTGTCAAACTTCACTATATTCTTAAATACTCGACTGATTTCTTCGTGTTAAGGGCATTATCAAAAGTCACTTACAAACTGACAAAATTGGTTGACGGGGTAGAAGGTACAGTTATGGAGGGAGGGTTTAGGTAGTGACGGGGAATCCCTTGTTTTTGTTACTCTATATACTCTAATAAACAGATATTTACAAGATCATAATAAATATAATAAAAAGACATCTAATAAAGTGAAGGTAACAGTAAAAGTGTTGGTATTTATATAGGTAGAACTCTTACGAGTTTGGTATTTTTAATTATCTATTCCTAGAATGGAGCTTCACAAAGTAAATCTGGAAACCATAAATTATTGATTTTTAGCATGAAATTTGTTTTTATTGACCACAACCCTGATAGCTTCCTTCCCATCAATTTGTAGTTAGTTATCGTGACTCATGCCCGGCTTTAACTATGAGGTCATATCGCCTACTATCAGAGCGCTCTCTCATCACTCTGGTGGATATGAACCCAACTCTACTCTGGGAGTTCTAAGTTTTGCCTACCTA
This sequence comes from Aradus depressus, assembly GCA_963662175.1. Lineage (NCBI taxonomy): Eukaryota > Metazoa > Arthropoda > Insecta > Hemiptera > Aradidae > Aradus > Aradus depressus. Next base: position 39,187,370 of record OY759220.1, read on the forward strand.
GGTTTATTCACCATTTATCGAGTACCTGACATCGTACAGGTTCGGGACCATTGCTTAACGTCCCATTTGAAGGACTGGCGCGCTCGAAAATTAGTTTAATTAATAATGTGTAGACCTATTCATTTATTTACCCAATAAATTAAATTCAATAAATTCTATTTCTCTCTATTTATACGCAGCCTCTTGAACCGGTGTACTTTCTGTGAAATATATTTACCTACTATTCTATGTAAGTTGTCATTATTTACTCTTCTTAATTATTATTATTTTTTTTTTATTAGAATATTGGTCCTATTCCTTTTCATTTTATTTCATTCTATTATCTCTCTATTTATTTCCTTTGCAGATTCTGGTGCAACAGCTATCTTCCCATGTTCCTGTGGTAAAGTGTACAAGTATCGTGAGAGTTTGTACACCCATCAGAAGTACGAGTGTGGCAAGGAGCCTCAGTTCCAGTGTCCGCACTGCCCTCACAAAACCAGATATAAACACAGCCTTAAAAAACATATTGTCTCTAGACATTGCAACATGTTCCCAAATTTATTAGACAACACTGCTTAATTATGTTGATAATATGATTGGTTTTTTTTAAATTGTATCTTTTGAGTTTGTGACTATGATAATTTACATATATTTTTTTTAAAACGTTTCTGATGTAGAGAATAGAAAATAAAAGTTCGTCCTCGAGGGAGGTCAGTAAAGGTTGTACTAACCAAGGAGTTTCAAGACGGCTGATGTTTTTGGATTAAACAGAAAAGTGTCACCAACTGACCTGCCTCAAGTACGAATTTCTTCCATCGGACCAGCAACACATAATATTTTATTTTTCTGACAATAACACACAATTACAAATTAATAACAAAAAGTTCATTCTACATATAGACACTTTTCTACATTTTTTCTAAACAAATTTATTGATTTTTTAAATTTATCAAAACAATCTGGTAGTTTTAGCTTGAGTAAATTAATAGTTTGAAATCGACTAGGAAAATACCATCCAGTAATTTGTTATTTCTGTATTTATTTATTTATATTATTTTTAAGAGTCAAATATCGTCAATTTATTTATTTTCTTAAAAGTAAATTGACGTTATATTAATGTCATCCCTATTTTTTTTTTTTTTTATTGTGTGCTTTTATTTGCTTCAGTATTTTGTTGAGAAATTATCAAAGTTAAGAAATAAACGTTTTCCTATATTGACGGAACATTTTTTTTCTTTCTATCCGGTTGAATGTTTGTTAAGATCATCTACGTATGTTCGCCATCTATTATAAGGTTTTTCTTCTTTTCCAATATTTCTTCTGTTTTAATTTTTTTGCAAAATCTAATCTGGAATTTTTGGTTATCGCTATTCTAAGTTCCAAAATAGAGGTGTTCCTATTGAAAATTCAGTTCTGCTTATATTTCCAAAAATTATTGTTGAATATTATTACTAAAAATGTCTAGTTTTCCATCTCCTCTGGATTATTTTTATTATTATTATAATTTTAATGCCTTACTTATGAAATGGTTCCAGGTTACCCGGAAACAAGTGGCACTTTCAGTTGTGTACAGTGTGGTAAAGTTTACAAACACAACAAAAGTTTAAAACTTCATCAAAAGTTTGAATGTGGGAAAGAACCTCAATTTTCTTGTCCTTATTGCTCTTACAAAGCCAAACACAGAGGAAGCCTTAAATCGCATATTATTTGTAAACATTCACTGAAGCCTATATTACCCGATTGATTGATTGCTGGAGGAAAAAAGTTTTTTTTTTTTTATTGTTTCAATAAAATATTTGTATTATATTATTTATTTTTGGTATCTCTCTTAAGATAAAGAACTATGTATTGTTTTTATACAAAAGTTCAGTATGGAGAAATTGATAAAATATACTTTATAGGATTATCTGAACGCTTTTTATGATAATATATTTGCATATGTATTTTAAAAAATCTTGGGTGATACAATGCAAAAACTATTGTTTTTTGTAACAGTGAGTTTTGACTTTTACAAAAATCCTCCATTGGAAATTAGGGCTACACTCATAACCGATACCTATTATATTTTCGATAAATAAAAAAAATATATTTATCCTTTATTTAATATGTGTTTCTCTTCCTTATCCTCCTGTCATTTTCCTGTTTGCTCCCTCGCAATTAAATTAGTTTTGTAAGCACACCCTGCAACCCTAGAATCACTTGTTTTTAGTTATCGGTAAATAGCATTATTTATTCCATTTTATAAGAAATAATAGTGAAAAATTGATTTTTTTTTCAATCAATGAAAAATAAAAAAATTAAATGGTAAACATGGCAGTTATTAAGTGTCAGAAGGGAGTACAATGCTATAGTTAGTTATTATGACTCATGCCCGGCCTTTAAACTAGAAGGTCATATCGCCTACTACCAGAGTGCTCTTTAGCCACTCTTACCAGAGTGCTCTTTAGCCACTCTGTTGGAGGACATAAGCCCGACTCTACTGTAGGTGTCCTAAATTTTGCCTACTCTAAATTTTTATTTTCCTCGGGTAAAGGGTCTCTAAAGGGAGTACCTGACATCGTACAGGCTGATAAAATAAACTAAGAGCCTCGGTTGGGTTCCGAACCCGCGATCTTGAGCTCATTAAGCTAGCACGCATACCACTGAGCTATATACTACACCCCCGCTAACTACAAGGGTTGGACTGTTGACAAGATGGCACTCTTTCCCCTTCCACTTCCCTTTGGCCTACATGCCTGAGAGACATGATTCACTGGCCTCACTATAGTTAGTGTTGTTAGTCATGGCAATATCTTTGAACTTTGGTTGTATATATGGTTGTTTAGAATAGGATGGCAACCTGTGGATAGTCCTTCCCAAAACAGATAGTACAGTTTTTGTCATGTCTTATTATATACATTAACATTTATACACTTTTTATACTTTAGGATAAGGGAGTATTGTTATCATGCGAAACTTCAATATATATTTTTCAATGGAACTTCACGTTTCAAGGTTCCCTGAACCCAATTAGGGTGATCCACAGTGTCGGTCCACCGGATCCGGTGTTCTCCTCTGAACTTGCATGCATCTCCTAGACTAAGAAACGTTAATTAATTAGCCTCGGAGTTCCATGTAGGCATGTTTAAATACTGAAGTGACTAAAATAGAGACCATGAGTTAAGGGGATTAGGTGAACCCCCACTCTTCCTTCAGTGGACTTGTGGTGGGGGAAGGTTCCCTCCCACTCACCCATTAGAGAGGAAGGAAGAGTGTGGTGGGTTGTCAGTAGGGTTGGGCGATAGTCGATAGTCAGCACTATCGATAGTCCGATAATATCGGTTAAAAACTATCGAATACAATCGATAGTTTTCCGATAGCAATTCCTTTTTTTCTAGATCTATTTAATAAAGAATTTCAAGAAATTTATTATAATTAAATTCAATTACCTACCTACCTATTTGAAACTTGCAGGATTATAAATTATAAGATAAGGGATAATTATAAAGATAAATGAAAAACGAATTTATTTGAATTTTCAAAAAGTATGTACATGTTTACAATTACAATGAACAAATCAAATCATCAGAAAATAAAAATAACGAAATAGTTACTTTCCATCTGCCCCTCCAAGCTACTAGTAGCGTTTTGTAGCCATATATGTGCGTTTTTAGCATTTAAATCACTTAAAAATGCCTTCTTCTTCCACCTTGGGTCCAGTAGAGTAAACTGAACCAACATTTCCAACAATTACAAGAAAGAGGTACCAGGAAGCGTAGGGGAACGAAATGAAAATGCTATAAAAAAATTTCGAAGAATTGTAGAATAAGATCCCCAATTAAAGAGGAAGTTAGGATTATAAATACCTAGAAGAGCCAATGCCCAATACCGTGAATTTAGTTTGTTTGCAAGAGTGCGTGACTACGTCATCAACATCAAAACTTGTGAGTAAAAATTTTAAAAATATCAATAGTCAAAACTATCGATATTGGTACCGATAGGCGTGACCTATCGATATTGGGTACCGATAGGCGTGATCCATCGATATATCGATAGTAACTATCGACTATCGCCCATCCCTAGTTGTCAGTCGGACTACCCCCACTCCACTCGTCCCCTTTGTATACTATTTTATTTATTTTTATATTTACTCTGTATTAAGGTTAATCATCATTGATTGGTTGGGTGTCCGCTGTTTCAGAAACCGATTTTATCTGTAAAAATTGCGGAAGATCTTGCCGATCCAAAAGAGCTCTGTACGATCATCAAAAATATATTTGTGGAAAAGATTACAAATATTTCTGTCCTCGTTGCTCCTACCGGACTCATCGTAAAAGCGACTTCAAGAGACATTTCGTCGTCGTCCATTCAGAACAGGCTGAAAAAAAAAAGTCAGTAAAAACCTCATATTTATATAAATATTAGTTTTAGTAAATGCAATTTTTTGGGCATACTCGAGGATTGGGGGTCGTCATTTTAATATATAATTGGAGGCTTAATCCGGGCAGCGCATGTAATCAGCTTCAGATGAAATATTATAATACGAAGTTACTCACACAACAGCAGGAAACCTGCTAGTGATTCTATATTCTTTAAAAACATGTTGAAGTTACTTGTATCAAATTTTTGAAGTTTTCAATGATTTATAATAGACGACACTATCTTTCTATTTACCTAATAGTCCAGTCCATATATACATTGTACCTTACAAAAGGTGCGGTACAAGATTTTTTTTTTTTATTTTGTATGTTGGTACCAAGATGGAAAAAACCGAATTTGCTAACAAAACCGACATCGGGACAACTTTTGGCAGCCGAAAAACCATGAAATTTTACTTTTTCAGTTTTTTTCAAAATATCTCAGAAACGGTCGACTTTATCGACTCTTTTATTTTAATATTTTAAAGAGGAATAAATTCTCTACAATTTGCATTCCCACAACTTATTTGTAGAATGAATATTGAGCGCGCTATACCTTCCCAAACATTGACAATTTCAATCTATTCATGTTCCCCCAACCCCTCCTCCGCCTCCTTCCCTCTCTCTCGCCTCCGCCCCCCTGACCATCACACTCACTATTCTCTCCTCACTATTGCAGTTCTAGAGATAATTATTAAACTTCACAATACATTCTATCCTGATGATTTACCGACAAAGAAGCAATATTTGAATGTACAAAAACATTGGGGTGATAAGTTATAAGCAACAACTCTAGACTTCAGTGTATAAAAGGCATAATGTTAATAAAAAATAAGTAAAGCAAATAATATGAAATGGTAAATAGAATAAATCAGTAATAATTATTCATCATTCATCAGTAAATATTCATCAGTGATAAATCAGTAAATAACATAGTTAACACGATTGTCATGAATAACAACGAAATTTTTTTCATATTAAAAATTTGACGTTGAAAGTAATGATTATGTAAACATTTTGGTAGGTAATAGAAATATGTATAGGAGAGAAACATGCAACTTGGTTTGAAATAACATTAATCCCATTATCGTCAATGTTTGGGAAGCTGTAGCGCGCTCACTATTCATTCTACAAACAAGTTGTGGGAATGCAAATTGTAGAGATTTTAATGTTCTTTAAAATATTAAATGGCAAAAAAGTAGATAAAGTCGACCGTTTCTGAGATATTGCGAAAAAAACGTAAAACGTCGTAAAATTTCGCGGTTTTTCGGCTGCCAAAAGTTGTCCCGAGGTCGGTTTTGTTAGCAAATTCGGTTTTTTTCCATCTTGGTACCAACATACACAAATAAAAAAAAAAGAATCTTGTACCGCATCTTTTGTAAGGCACGCCCCTTTTTCGATACCTGCGGACTGGACTATAAAGTAATCACACATATTATATATATTTTGGTGAAATAGACAATATTTAAAAAAAAAAAATGTTCTTTATTTTTTAACATAATAAAGTTTTGATTGACTGTTCGATTTGTTCTGTTCTCTTTTCCTGTCTACCAGTATTTTGTTTTCATCTATTATAAACAATCCTTATTTTTATGAACTTTTTCCAGTTATACTTCTGCAAGTAATGCTAGATAAACATTTTTTTTATTTATTGTAGTTGTACTATTCTTTAGTTTTTATTATTTTCCAGGTGGGCGTGCATACCATAATGAATCACTGTCTCCTCCTCATAGTCTCTTAGTCACCCGAAAAAGATTATTTGAAAACTCATGTTAAGAAAATCCCCTGGATAAGACCTCATCACTGCAGAAATCTCTCGACGATTGACCTAAGAAATACTCATCTACCTGACCAACATACACAACGCCATCTTTCGACTTGCCCATTCTCGTCTTTGGAAAATTTATGTAACCTCTCGTTCGTGCACGAATGTCATCGTTGTAGACCGAATAGCCACCAGCTTAATTCACTGGGACATTTCTAGACGTCGACTGAGTCTGACCCTCCGGTCTTCTGCACAACCCGAAACAAGCCTTCCCAGTGGAATCATTTCAAGCAGAGCGATATTTTAGAAAGTCCCAAGGAAGTACATCTCAACTCTATGTAACATTGGGTCCGGCTTTGGATGAGCTCAAGCAACAAAAATCACTAACACCACTTTCACACTTCGAAAAAACACAAACTCATCCGTACACATCAACAATGAGTTGTTTCTCCCCCCATCTGACTCAGTGCGCTACTTTGGGCTGTGAGGGCGCTGGTAGCTTACTGAGCTCAAGATCGCGGGTTCGAAACCTTAGATTATTTTATCTTCATAAATCATCAAAAAAAAACTTGAGCATGCCGTCTTTGGGCTGGGACCTTAAGCTGGTCCTGAGCTTGTGCGATGTCAAATAGATTAGAAATCCCTAGATTATATAACTAAATCTGGGTAGGCAAAATTTAAGACTCCCACAGTTGAGCTAGCAAGGAAGGGATAAGAGCATTGGATTGGATGCTTATGTCCCTAAATACACACCAGCCCTACCAAAAAAAAAGATAAATACTTTGGGCTGTACTGACAGACAACTGACTCAGAAAGATTAAATTAGCATAAAACGGACAGAAATAAAACTCAGATTGGGACTGAGATCACTCATCGACTTACATAAATCAATCTGAACTCTCGGCCATTCTTCTACACATTTCTACGTCACATCATAAACGGACCTTTTCACGTATCGACACAAAACCCAACTTCACCCCAGTTGAAGCTCTTCAACCCTTCACTCCCGATGACCCCCCCCCCCCCCCCGCCCCCCCCCACGCCTTCAACGTACGCCATGTTGACCTGAGCCAGGACGAAAAGTCTGCCAGCATCCTCACGAATAGCAATTTTTGTTTCTTTTTCTTTGTGTAAATAAAATAAATAAATTGATTGGTTGTGTGATTGCTGTTTCAGAAACCAATTTTACATGTAAAGATTGCCAGAGGACTTACCGATCCAAAACAGCTCTGTACAATCATCAAAAGTACATCTGTGGAAAAGATTTCAAATATATTTGTCCCCGATGTCCGTACAGAACTAATCGCAAAGACAACTTCCGGAGACATTTTGTCATCGTCCATTCAGAACAAGCTGAAAGGAACAAGTTAGTATAACCATCATATTTTCATAAATATTTATATCAACCTACTATAATTCATTGAAGATTGGGGTTCGATATTTGAAAAGGAGTGTTCGAGATTCTGTCAAAAAAAAGTCTCATTTTCTGTTTCTTTTCTTCATTTTCACCTTGAAAATGAAAAATGAATAAAAACAATATTAGAAGGTAAAGAATGACTTAATACTCTATAATTACACACGATAAAAAGGGTTATCAAAATCTTTCGAATTTGTGCGCGATAGGTCTATCACGAGATAGGGACAGCACTTCACCTGGACAATCACCAGTACTGTAGCTCCCAGTTGAAAAGCCGTTCATATCTCTCGATAGGCTTGTCACTGAAACTCAAATGAAAGGAAATGTCATCACATTCAAAGCAAGATACCGAAAGCAAGATACAACAATACCGAAAGTACTCTCATATATATATATATATATATATATATATATATATATATAATATATTTTGTGAAATAGACAATATTTTTAAAAAACATACATTTTCTTTATGTTTTATCAAGTGTTTCACAATACTACTGCAGAAAATGTTAAGTATCAATATTAGAAAGATTATCAGAAAGAAGAGTGTGCTACATATTTTGGCAGAGCCTCGACCCCATCTTCACTGTTTATCGCCTTCAATATGTTAATTTTTTGAACATTAGTTTGATCAGTGAAGATTGTAAACTATAGTTTACATTGCTTCTCTAGTCGAATGTCTGAAAGTAATGATAGATAAACATATTTATAACGGATCAACTTTAATTATTTTTTTTGTTTTTCAGGTTGGCGTGTATACCTTGAGAATTCATTCAGAGGCTTTTCCACCACCAACAACTCCTATTTAAAAATCATCAAAAAATAAAACTTATTTTTACCTATTCAAACTTAATTTTATATTTTAATTATTCGAAGAGCATTTTTTTCACTTAAAAAAATTTAAACATTTTCTTTTTTAAACTGATTTCCTATGAGTTTTTTTTTTTACAATACAATGATTTAGGTATCGTTTTATATTTATATTCACAAAATTGATGTTAAATTTGAATAATGTACACATAATAAATACATGTTAAGGCTTGAATAATATTTCTGTCAAGCCTAAATATATTAACGACTAGCAGTAATACCCGGCGTTGCCCGGGGAACTTTGACTTTTCTCCTAATATCTCTCTTTCGAATCCTATTCAGTTCTTCAACAGTACATTCATGATGTTATAATGTTCAATTATTCATAACGCTTATAGTCCTTTCAACGGCAGACATCCCAGCTAGTGAATACTTAGCATCACTGGACGTCCTAGCCAGTGAGTACTTAAGAACGCTTGTGACCACAGCTAGTATGTGCCTAGCAACGGCGGGCCCCATGCTAGTATGTAGTTACGGACGCTGAACACCACAGCCAGTATGTACCTTACAACGGCGGACCCCACAGCTAGTAGGTACGTAGTTAGGAACGCTGGGCACCACAGCTAGTACGTAGTTACTACTATTACATGTGAAATTTCATGATACTCCGATTACCTTTAATGAGTCAGTATTATTTTTATGCCTAGCCCCTCCCTCCTCTCGTTCAAATTTTTGAGATGTCACATAGTGTATTATTCTATTTCGCCTTAAAAAATACTACATGTGATATTCCATGACAATCAGACCATCAGTTAATGACCGATGACTATCTTCGTATTCAGGCCTACTCCCGCAACCCCCCTTCCGTTCACAATTTTACGCTAAAACAGTTTTTATGCTTAACCCCCATTGCAACCCCACCTCCCGTTCAAATTTTTGAGATGTCACATAGTGTATTTTTCTATTTCGCCTTCAAAAATACTACATGTGAAAATCCATGACAATTGGATCATCTATTAATGACCGATCACTATCTTCATATTTAGGCCTAACCCCACTACCCCCACTGCCTTTCAAAATTTTGAGATGTCACATAGCATATTTTTCTCCACCAATTTACAGGTCACTCCAGACCTTAGAGGTCACTCCATCAATTTAGAGGTCACTACATCAATTTAGAGGTCCCTACATCAATTTAGAGATCACTCAAAATCAATTTAGAGATCACCCCCATCAATTTAGAGATCACCCCATCAATTTAGAGATAACCCATCAATTTAGAGATCACCCCATCAATTTAGAGATCACTCCAATCAATTTAGAGATCACTTCAATTTAGAGATCACTCCCGACCTTAGAGATCACTCCATCAATTTAGAGATCACTCCACCAATTTAGAGATCACTCCAATCAATTTAGAGATCACTCCAATCAATTTAAAGATCACTCCAAATCAATTTAGAGGTCACTCCAGACCTTAGAGGTCTCCATGACTTTAGAGGTTACTTCACTAATTTAGAGGTCACTCCATCAATTTAGAGGTCACTTCACCAATTTAGAGGTCACTCCATCAATTTAGAGATCACTCCAATCAATTTAGAGATCACTCCAGACCTTAGAGGTCACTCCATCAATTTAGAGGTCACTCCAGACCTTGGAGGTCTCCATGACTTTAGAGGTTACTTCACTAATTTAGAGGTCACTCCATCAATTTAGAGGTCACTTCACCAATTTAGAGGTCACTCCATCAATTTAGAGGTCACTCCAATCAATTTAGAGATCACTCCAATCAATTTAGAGGTCACTCCAGACCTTAGAGGTCACTCCATCAATTTAGAGGTCACTCCAGACCTTGGAGGTCTCCATGACTTTAGAGGTCACTTCACCAATTTAGAGGTTACTCCAGACCTTAGAGGTCACTCCAGACCTTAGAGGTCACTCCATCAATTTAGAGGTCACTCCATCAATTTAGAGGTCACTCCATCAATTTAGAGGTCTCCATGACTTCAGAGGTCACTCCATCAATTTAGACGTCAATCCAGACCTTAGATGCGAAAATCACGTATTATTTCTTCCTATGACACGTGATATTTTCTTCCTATTGAAAAATCAAAAAGGCGAAAACCGTCGAAAGTTGAATTTATGTCGCCAAAATTGCATGAATAAATATATAATCCAGAGGTTGAAAAAAAAATTATTATGCCATTTTTGAGTCATTAAAGATGGATAAATAGCTGATGGTGCTATCTGGTGTTTCATCTGAGCTCTGTTCACAGCAAATGGACGAGTAGGGTAATACACATGTGCCTGCGCCTCGGCCCCACTTCTAGTATTTCATTCCATTTTTTCCGACATCCAGATTCCAAATATGAGAGAAAAAACATCTTTGTGTGTCTTTGAACACTGTAACTCCCAGAATAATTGTATCGACACAAAATTATATATGAACAGAACTATCTAACGATGACACCTATTGATATTCGGCCACATCGACCAAAGGGACGGCGGGATTAGGAAGAGGTTTAACTCAAAAACTCTAATAACTGCCGTTGTAATGAATATATCTACACTAAATTTCATATGTGAATTCAAAACCCCATAAGGACGACACTTATTAATTTTCAGCGGAATCGGCAAAAGGAAAAAGGGGGGGCTCAACTCAAAAAACCCCTAAACTGCCAATGTAATAAATGTATCGACACATAATTTAGTATTAGGATTTCGGAGCCCCTATGTAAGTCAACTATTGAATATTAGCGCAAACTATTATTTAATTAATTCGATCTAGGGAAGTACATTGACTGCGATTCACCGACGACTTTTTTTTTTTTTTTTTTTTAACTAATACTGTCATTAAAAGTAAGACAAAACGAAAAAATATAAATATATGCGGCGCCGCAGCGTCCAATTGCTGCACATGCACCGGCCCCCAAAGCTACTCCGACATCATATGCAGCACGTGCATCGGCCCCCAAAGCTACTCCGACATCATATGCAGCACGTGCATCGGCCCCCAAAGCTACTCTGACATCATATGCAGCACGTGCATCGGCCCCCAAAGCTACTCCGACATCATATGCAGCACGTGCATCGGCCCCCAAAGCTACTCCGATATCATATGCAGCACGTGCATCGGCCCCCAAAGCTACTCCGACATCATATGCAGCACGTGCATCGGCCCCCAAAGCTACTCCGACATCATATGCAGCACGTGCATCGGCCCCTAAAGCTACTCCGACATCATATGCAGCACGTGCATCGGCCCCCAAAGCTACTCCGACATTATATGCAGCACGTGCATCGGCCCCCAAAGCTACTCCGATATCATATGCTGCACGTGCATCAGCCCCCAAAGCTACTTCGACATCATATGCAGCACGTGCATCGGCCCCCAAAGCTACTCCGACATCATATGCAGCACGTGCATCGGCCCCCAAAGCTACTCCGACATCATATGCAGCACGTGCATCGGCCCCCAAAGCTACTCCGATAGGATATGCAGCACGTGCATCGGCCCCCAAAGCTACTCTGACATCATATGCAGCACGTGCATCGGCCCCCAAAGCTACTCCGACATCATATGCAGCACGTGCATCGGCCCCCAAAGCTACTCCGACATCATATGCGGCACGTGCATCGGCCCCCAAAGCTACTCCGACATCATATGCAGCACGTGCATCGGCCCCCAAAGCTACTCCGATATCATATGCAGCACGTGCATCGGCCCCCAAAGCTACTCCGATATCATATGCAGCACGTGCATCGGCCCCCAAAGCTACTCCGATATCATTCTCCATCTTTTTTATGTTATCCTCTTCCAATTGGACAATACTTAAAAGGTTTCAAGCACATAATAATTAATGAACGGGCTTTCTTCCCAGTGTTGTTGCGGTTGAAACCAAGGTGTAGTCCTTCAAATGTCTGAACGATGCTGGCGGTAGTATTGTGTTAAATGGTGAGTATTTCTCCGTTGATACAGGTATATTCCTCAATACATGAACAATTAAAAGTCTATAAAAATAAGTTTTTTTTTGTTTTGTTTTTCAAAAAACAGTTCACATATTGTAAACATAATTTATTTTGTTACAGATGGAAATATATTTTTCTGTGAACTGTGTGGCAAGAAGTACAGATATAAAAGAAATCTGCAAACTCATCGAAGATACGAATGCGGGAAGGAGCCTCGGTTCTTGTGCCCTCATTGCCCCTACAAGTCGAAACATCGAAAGACGCTCAAGAGACACTTTTTCTGTCGTCATACATATAAGTAATAATTGTTTTGTTATTCTTGTTAAACTATTACTAAATATTAATTAGGGAGAGATATCCCAACGATGTGATAGTGAAGGAGAGATCGAAGAAAACAAACTTCTCCCAAGCTTTCAGCTCTGTGTATGCCTTCTTCAGGGCCTGTATTGATATATAAAAATTATTAATGAGTTGATGTACGCTAGATTAGAGTAAAATATATGACATAATTGTGACTAAACCAGTAATTAACATTCAAATTAATTTTAGTTTCAGTTTGGGCGTAAATAATTCAAACGTTAATTATTGGTTTTAATGCCTTTTACTTTAATCTAGTATACATCAACTCATTAATAATTTATATATGTCACTACAGACACTGAAGAAAGTACACTCAGTGCCGAAAGCTTGGCAGAGATTCTGCAAGTTTGTTTTATTCGTCCATAAGCCTCATGCTCCTTCCTATTGCATCGTTGGTCAATCCTTCCCTAATCGGTATTTCCAGTCTGGCATAGCTTCTAGTTTGAAAAATATACTTATTTTTGCTACAGACATCAATCCTATTGGATATTATTGATGTTGCAAGGAATTATTCCTACACTCCATTCTTCAGTTGTTACTTGCAACTAAGCCCGAAATATACCCTTTCAGCTCCTTCGAATATTAAATAAAAGTTTAATACAATTGCACCGGTTTTTCATTTTATTTCATAGCTCTCCCTGTTCAGCTCTTTAAATATAAAGAGGTCAGATTTTTAGGACTCGGGCTGTAGAGTTGGGCTCATGTCCACCAAAGTGATGAAAGAGCGCTCTGGTACTCGTAGTTAAAGCCTGAGTCCCGATAACGTGACTATAAATTCAGAATCTCCATACAGAACTGCCTGCGTCGCAAAAAAAAAGAGAGCTGGGCCTCTGTGTGGATTAACATGTACCTAACAAATAAACTTAGGTACACCAAAACAAATATAGATAAATAGCAAAGCTCCGAAAGGCAGAATAGGCAGGAGGAGGTATGTCTGATGCGGCTCCATGTAGGGCACACTCGGCTAACCCATGGCCACCTCATCAACAGGGTGACGGCCCCGGGCTATGGCAAGAGTGGGGCCTGGCCTCTCACAGTAAGCCACGTCCTGGAGGAGTGCCCTGGATATAAGGAAATACTAGAAGCCATGGGTTTACGAACAAGTAACCTACATGAGATGCTCGGAGACGACAACTCATCTATCGAAGCCGTCCTATCCTCAATGAAGACAAGTCACCTCATCGAATTAATCTAATCACTTGTAAGGCGTCAAAAATCTAGGTCACTGATCTCCAACAAATAAAACTATTCTATTCTATTCACAACCCAAAAATAATGTCTACAATATATTTTTGTATAACCATATATTCGTCATTGGAATTGGATTCTTGTGTATCAATGTAGCAATAGAGAGAGTATTTGCACTAATATTTATTAGTTATTATATCGCCTACTACCAGTGCGTTCTTTCGTCACTCTGGTGTCCGACGAGTCCGACTCTACTGTGGGAGTCCTAAATTTTGCCTAATCAGGTACATTCACCTAGGATAGGGGTCTTTAACGAGTATCTGACATCACAGAGGCTCGGGACCATCGCTTAACGTCCCATCCGATGGACGACGTGCTCAAGATTTTTTTCACCTCCCAGATAAAAAAAATTATGATCCTCCCTCGGCCGGGTTTCAAACCCGCAAATATATATAACTGGTCAACCTCTCAACGAAACAAACATACTCATATTGTACATACATTTAAACATTTACTTTCCTATATTTTTTACTAAAATGATCTTTGTGGTTCACAGGCTTCCCTGAGGAGAGCCGCCATAAGAACCGTTTCCACTGTGACCAGTGCAGTAAGACTTATAAGTACAAAGAAGGTCTATACATCCATCAGAAGTACGAGTGTGGCAAGGAACCTCAGTTCCAGTGCCCTTACTGCCCCTACAAGGCTAAACAAAAAATTTCACTCCAAAAACACACCTTCAATAGACATAATAAACCTTTTGTGACTCCATAAATTCAAGGATATTCCATTTATGGAGAAGTTGACCTGGGACCCATGCTATTAATAGCCAATAAAATCATACAATTTTTCTTTTTATTATTTAATATCTGTCACGGTTTCACTCTTGAATCAACCTGTTCTTAAAGAGAAAAAAAATATTTATATATTCATACACTTTTTAAAATTATTAAATATTTATTTAACTTGATTTTTCTTTTTAATAGGTTTGGCTAGTCTAGCATTTGTTAAAGGCTAACAAAAAAATATATGAAAACTGACATTATTGCAGAGATATTGTGAAATAATTCAAATAGACTTGAAAAAAATAAAATAAAACTTGTTTATTTAATATATTGTCTAATTTCACTAACTATACAATCAGTAACAAAAATTTTCGGACAATTTATAATTTTGTTTTTCTTTTGCAGTTACACATAGTTATATGGCAAAATATTTAATTCAAGCAAAGTTTTAAATTTCGAGATCATCAATCATTTCAAAACGCCGTAAAACAATTAATTAAACATTTACAGCTAATAGGAAATTTTGCATTAATAATTGAAGACAAGAAATTCACGTAACAAAATTTTCTGGACACCTGTTGTTTGTTTTGTGAACAAATGCGACTCTGATCATGATCTTTAATCCCTTCTCAACCAACCGCTAATACCGAACAAATAAAATGTGTTTATATCCTTCTATTACTGCATTCAGTAGTTATTTGTATTTCCTGCTGTCAAGATGGGTCGAACATCTTTTGAAGTTCAACACATAATAATTTTTAATTATGAAAAAGGATTAAGTGTCCGCAAAATCGGTGGTATGGTAGGCCGAAGTAAAAGCACCGTAGCCGATGTAATTCGAAGGTATAAGCACGAGGATCGGATAGATTTGAAATCTTCGTCTGGCCGTCCAAGAGTATTAAACGACCGAGAAAGGTGTAGCGTTGTCCGGAAAATTAAAAACAAGCCCTCGAGGAGTGCACCTCAGATCGTCGCCGAGGTATACAGAGAAACGGGAAAGAAAGTTCACCCACAAAATGTTCGAAGAATTCTAAAAGAAGCAGGATATAATGGGAGAGTACCAAAAACCGTTTGTGAGTGAAAAAAATATAAAAAAAAGATTGAGCTTCGCAAAAGAGTTCCAGAATCATTCAGAAATTTTTTGGAGTAATGTCATTCATCTGCGAGGTAAAATAAACTTAAGCACTCCGTCCTTCGGATGGGATGTTAAGCGATGGTCATGAGCCTGTACGATGTCAGGTCAAAGCGTTTGAGCTCTCACATAAACACACGCATGCAATTGATCTCTGATGTTCACACGATTACAAAATTTTTAGTACATATTATTATGTATACATATATTATATGTATAGGGAAGTAAACAAAAGTAAAGTAATAGTATATGTATACATATATTACATGGAAGTAAACGGACATGATCTGGAAACATTTATTTGTCGAAATATCGGAGAAAAAACGTTTAAATTAGAAAAATTGGGTACTCAGTTTCTTTAGAGGGAAGGTGGAGGGGATAGAGTAGGGGGAAGGGACGGTTTCTGCCGAGGGTCAGCGCTGCTGTCGCTCTCTTCCAACGTCATATCACAAAAATCTAGTTTTCTGACATTACATGACCTGAGATTTCTTTTTATGTTGTGAAGAGTTACAAGATACAAGAATATTTTATTATTGCGGTTTGTTCTATTGCAAGCAAATACTTTTGAATGTAAGTTTAATATATTTAGTCCCGACAGTCGCGACAAAATTTGGAGAAGGCGTAATGAGGAGCTGAATCCAAAAAATTTAAAACCAATAGTAAAACATGGGGGTGGCTCAGTGATGGTGTGGGGGTGTATGGCGTCTAGTGGAATTGGTGAACTGGTTTTCATTGAAACCACCATGACTGGAAAAGTTTATGCCGAATTACTAAGGAGCAATTTGAAAAAGAGTGCTGAAAAACTTGGGATTTTACGGACTTTTCATTTTTACCAAGACAACGATCCGAAACACACCTGTGAATTGGTACGTACTTGGCTTTTGTATAACTGCCCTAAAGTTATGAAACCCCCCCCAATCGCCCGACCTCAACCCAATTGAACACGTATGGGGTGAGCTCGACAGGAAAATTCGATTAACACCCATTGCTTCAAAAAACGAATTGAAACAAAAGTTATTAGAAGAGTGGGGTAAAATATCTCCAAATTTCACCAAAAAATTAGTTTCATCATCAATGCCGAATCGAATGAAAGATGTTATTACACAAAAAGGGTACCCAACCAAATATTAATTAACATTATGGTTTTTGAATTTGTGAAATCGTAAAAAAAACATTGAATTTATTTATAGTTGTTTACATTTTTGTCCGAAAATTTTTGTTACCTACATTACTTGTTATAAAATTTATTAAATTAAAATATTTATTTGTTCTAATCAAAGCTGTTTTTTCTTTATCCTAACCCACTTTTGAATTCTTATTCTTGATTGAAAAATGGCTTTAATTATTTTTTATTACTTTTGCATCTAATTATTATAATTTTTTATTGAAAAATCAAACCGTCCGAACATTTTTGTTACTGGCTGTATATACATGGGAGTACTTTCGGTATTTCTACCATCCTCAGCCAAAAGCATAAGAGATAAGACTTATGTCTTAATAATGTCTTATCTCTTATGCTTTTGGCTGAGGATGGTAGAAATACCGAAAGTACTCCCATGTATATAATATATAGTAAGTCCACTACATCCGCTAATCAACCATGAAATAAAAAATAATCATTGTACAAATAAAACCTATTATATATATATTTTTTTTGGACTTGAAAAATAAAATAAAACTTGTTTATTTAATATATTGTCTAATTTCACTAACTATAATATAGTTTTAAAAAAAAAAAAAAATATATATATATATATATATATATATATATATATATATATATAATAGGTTTTATTTGTACAATGATTATTTTTTATTTCATGGTTGATTAGCGGATGTAGTGGACTTACTTGTTAGATAAGTAATACAGAATTATCAGTCCAACAAATAAAGACATTCAACAGAAAACAAATGTCTTTTATTATTATTATTGCAAATTTCATATTTTTAACTGGAAATTTCTACCATATTTCCATTCTTTTGACTTATGTACTTTCAATTTTTTTTAACCCACTGATTAATTATACTGAACATTTTCTGCAGAAATATTGTGAAACACTTAATAAAAAATAAAGAAAACCGTACGTTTCTTAAAATATTGTTATTCATATGTGATAGTAAGATGTTGTGGGACGAGATTTCTCATAGAAATAAAAGACGTTGTCTTCCCACTGTTTTATTTTAGACCAGAAATGACAGCGTCATCCATCAGTGGTTCGTACCACCCATACAGGCCAGTTGTCCTTTAACCGCGGTGCTGTGTGAGTGGAAGAACCCATTGATGATGATGTTGTTGCGTCGAAAACCGGTTCTGATCTAAAATAAAACAGTGGGAAGACAACGTCTTCTATTTCTATGGGGAATATTGTTATTCACAAAATATATATTATACATGGAAGTACTTTCGATACTGCTACCACATTTTGTATATATTCTGTGAAATCGACAATATTTTTTAAAACACGTTTTTATTTATTTTTTACACCGATTAGCCCTTTCACAACTCAATTGTACATTCTGTATTGTATTATTTATGTATATTTAATTTTATTATTTTTAATAATGTTAATTAAACTGTAAATTACAGAATTATCATTGGTAGATATTCTGAGGACTGTATTCTATTCTGTTATTAGTATTTTGGCTCTCATTTTACCGATTTACAAAGAAATATACATGTTTTTCCTTACATTTACAGTTTACTTAAACTATTTTACCTTTTTACATGTCATTAACATTAATATATTAATATTACAAAAAAGTATTCATAAGGGCTTTAAGGAATTTTGTAAATTTTACTTTTGCATAAGCAAAATTATATACTCTTGAAAGAAATTGTGATTTTTTTTCTGTTTTAGGATGTAGTAAATATATATTTAAAAAAATTGTTTATTTGAATTTAACTTTATTTTTATTTGCCATAAACTGACCTCACATCAAGTAAATTCCTTGTATCTCTTTAAAAAAATAATTAAATAAAACAAAATGTGATTAATGTTAATTATTAATTGAATGTTTTTTTTTTTCGTTTACAGGATTCAATAATGGAAAACACACGATTTTCGACTGTACAAAATGTGGAAAAAATTACAAACATCGTCAGAGTCTGTACAATCATATGAGATATGAGTGTGGAAAGGAGCCTCAATTTATGTGTCCTCATTGCCCATATAAGGCCAAACAGAAAATTTGTCTCAAAAGTCATATGATCTCAAAACATGTATATACCAATTAGTGGCAGAGGTTCTCTTCGGTGGACCCAGATATAGGATGTCTTAGGGGCTGCCGTCCATATATTAAGAGGTTTCAAATTATGACAGGTTCATTTTTTCGGAACATTCTATAGATTTATTATAAGGTTCTTTTATTACCTTTTTTACTATTATCATTATTTTTACTTGCCCAGCTGTCGATGAATAACCGGTTATGTACTTTCCCAGCAAGAGTTAATCAATTACGTTTTCGCTCTCCCTCCAAAGCCAATCGATCGTTTGGGATCAACACAATATTTAACTCATATAGTGCCTTCTGAATCCTCACACTAAATTTTGTGTCGATACATTCATCACATCGGCAGTTCTAGTGCTCATACTGCCCCTACAAGACTAAACAATTTTTTTTTTTTTTTTTTCCCCGAAGGCTGATTGTGTCACCGCGGCCAGAGTAGACCTATTGTGTGCCCTGTGTGTGTTGCTTCCTACAGCAGCCCTGACTCTTTAACAAAGTCCAGGATTCTTCTGCAGGTTCCCTCCATTACCTGCTTTGGTTCCGTTAAGGTAGACCCGAAGAAGTAAAATCTTCTGCTTTCTACTGCCCCGCACTGGCTTAGAATATGAACCGGAGTCTTATTTTCCTCGCCATATTTCCTACACAGAGGGCTTCTAGCGATGCCCATATTGTATAGGTGTTTTTCCATATGACAGTGTCCTGTATTAAGCCCTGTCATAGCTCTTAGATCCATTCTGTACATATTCAGGAGCCCTCGGCTTCTTAATAAACCTTTCTTGACCCCATAAATTCAAGCACATTTATGGAGAAGTTGACCTGTGACCCATGCTGTTATTAGCCAATAAAATCGGTGTATCCCTTTTTTTCTTTCCATTATTTAATATCTGTCAATCTGTTCTTAAAGGGGGAAAAAATGTATATATTCATACAATTTTTTTAGTTTTTATTTATCTTGATTTTTATTCTTAATAGGTTTGGCCAGACTAACGTTTGCAGAAGCCTAAAAAAAATATAGAAACGAACAATTTTAATAGGTATGTTTTATTTGTACAATGATTATTTTTTATTTATTTGTAGGCAGGCGGATATAGTGGACTTACTTGTTGAATAAGTAATACATAGATATCCGTCCAACTAATAAATATTATTTTATTTGACTTAAATAGTAACTTCTGAATCCTCATACTAAATTTTGTATCGATATATTCATTACATCGGCAGTTATTAGAGTTTTTGTGTTAAGCCTCTCCCTATCGTGTTCATATTCTGTGTTATATTCTAGTTATTGTGTTCACATCGGATTTCTGACAGATTACATAACTTCTTCTATAACTCTTACATCTAGGAAAGTAGAATGTCTGTCTGTGAACACGATAACTCCCGATAGAATGAATATATCGAGACAAAATTTTATATATGAATCCAGAACCCAATAATAAGGACATTCTTGATTTTCAGTCAAATCAGTCAAAGGAAAAAAGAGGCTTAACACAAAAACCCTAAAAAACAGGAATGTTTCGGCACGAACTATGTAAATACGAACCCCATAAGGGTGACAACTATTACTTTAAGGCGAATCGACCGAAAAGATGGGAGGGCTCAATTCAAAAACCTAATAACTGCCGATTTAATGAATGTATGACACAAAATTTAGTATAAGAATTCAGAAGTCATCTCTTAATTTTTAGCCCAAACGGTCAATTGATTTTGGGGGGAAAGTTCATAACCAGTGATTCCCCGACAACTTTTTCTGTTTTAATGTTAGTTGCGGGGTTCAAAACTTGTGTTGTTCCCTTAATTTATGGATGGACCCTTGGGAACGGAAACCAAGTTCAAATATGTTAAAATTATTAAAATATTTAAAACATTAAAGGAAGAATAAACTATAGTGTGATCCGAAATGAGTATTACGCTAAGAACTATTTAAGCTAGGTGTGACGTTTCTCTTTAAGGCTAATTGTAAAAAAAAATATTTTTTAGTAAAAATTTAAGAGTTTGCCATTGATTCTTGTAACAATAAAAACATAAGTATACAAAAAAAAGACTACCTATACTAAGAAAAACCTATATCCTAATTTATAGATTAGCCGAAAAACAATTCCTATGGGACCATAGTTTTCCATATTGAGACTTATTATAATTTATATTTTTTGATAGTTTTATTATTCTTTTTTAGTCCTTTACATATTCGGACTCTCAATTAAACACTATTCCCAAAAGCTTCAACAAAAATAATATAATATATAGGTTTTGTGACATTTATTTATGTAAGGATCGTTTATGCCTTATTTTGGTAACATTGATGGTTTTTAGTATCAATTAAGTTAGTATATCTTTTGACAACATATAAATAATAAAAATTGCTGTAGTCTTGACCTATACTGTCCAATATGAGATTCTAATAAAGATATTTACTGATGATTTAAATACATTTTTTATCCATAAGCAAGAGGATTACGAATCAATTGAAGAATTTATTACGATATTGAAGAACATGATTGAATAAATCATGTGAAGTTTCAACTCTTCAAGTTATTTTGATTAGAGATATGTTTATTTGTGTGAATAATAAGTCAACTATAGTGATTATGAAAAAGGCTTTTTTGAGCATAATCTAGAGAAATTTCCTTATTATAATAGAAATGTTAAAGATGTGAAACAAGGTGAAATTTAAAAATGCAAGGAGCCAAGGATGTATATTAGTGTTGTAGGGACGATGTGGGTTTCTGCAGAAGAAACAGACAGCATGTGATTAAAAAAAAACCCAAAGTCATCCAAAAACCAACAGTTTTCACTTTAACAATCGGTTGGTCCATATTCGATGAACTGTTAGGAATAGAAACAAAAGTTCAAATATGTTTAAATTACATTGGGGGAGGAATAAACTGTACAGGGGGATCCGAAATGAGTATTACGCTAAAAACTATTTAAGCAAGGTATTTTGACGTTTCTCTTTAAGGCTAATTGTAAAAAAAAATATTTTTTAGAAAAAAACTAAAGGTTTGCCATTGATTCTTGCAACAATAAAAACATAAGTATACAAAAAAAAAGACTACACTAAGAAAAACCTATATCCTAATTTATAGATTAGCGGAAAAACATGGAAACTCACAATTTCTATAGGATTGTGGCGGTCGAGTGGGGAACTATTAAAAGTGATCGATAGTTGAGTTTTCGATAATAGACGAGCTTGTAGAGAGGTTATTTACGTTGGTGATTCTTTGGTGTTCTTTTGTCTATTGAAAATATACCATCTCACTTGTGTTAGTAAAATAAGTCTTTATAAGCATTGATATTTAGTAAAATACTAATTACTAAAGGATCATAGTTTCCATATTGAGACTTATTTTAATTTTTATTTTTTGATAGCTTTATTATTCTTCTTTACTCTGGACCAAGGCTTATAATGCTGAGTTCGACTAGTTATCCTAGGTATATCCTCGGTAAAGAATATGATCCAATATAAGGAAATAATTTATCACAATAAAGATCAGAAAATAAATTGTGAAGATACTCCATGATTTATCACATATCTTCAATTTATTTTTCAGTTTTTTTCCTGTAACTTCTATTTTCTAGATTGTAAAGACCAAAAATAAATTGAGATTTGAGGAAATAATAAAGCTGTGAAAAAATATATAGTATATTGAATGTGTTTTCACAACCCAAAAAAGAGTTCTGTGAAGATATTTGATGAAGAAAATAGCACAATACCTTAATATAGTAAACAGTCTTAAAATATTTACATTTTTTCATGTATTTGTACTTAATGGAAATACCTTTACAATATTTTTAATTATCTTTTATACATACGTGTCCCTGTTTGGATCAGACAGTAGAAACAATTACGACCGATGTTTTTTTGGGGCCCTTGAGAAGAGGAATGCATTTTTTTTTTTTACAATGTCCTTTTCATGAAGGTTATTTTCCTTGCTGGGAATTTCATGAGACAACTCTTTTGCTCTAATATTATAGAGCGTTTGGAATTTTGCTGCCTTCCCATGACGCCATTGTAACAGAATCAATTGGGTCAGCACAAATTAATAGGTATGTATTCAGAATTTAGTGTGAACTTTATCAAAGTAAGTACTTGTAGCTTTTTAAAGTTAATATTCGTATTGGGAAACATAAATTTACTGTTAACAAATGTTTATTTATTCAAGGTTATCTTCTAAATGGCGGCAGAAATCATCTACAGGTATGCGGGCAGACAGTACAAATGTGTGTTTTTCATTATAATAACAAAGGGGCCGATGTATGTGGAGTAGTTAGTAAAATGCCACCCTCATTTTCCCCTATCTCAATGACCTACTGTCACTTAATTATAATAAGAAAGGGACCGATGTATTTGAATTAGTTAGTAGAATGCCACCCTTCCCTCACCTCAAGGACAGAACTCTAGGTAATCCCAGGTTAATTATGTATTAATTCTAATTTATTCTACATAAAAAAAATATTGTTGAACTCTGTTTTATAGTTATAATATTCATATGGTAATAGAATAAAATCTAAACAAAGATATAATAAATAAACAAAACAAACAAAATAATAAGAAAGTTCGTGATATTTGTTCACTTTTGCTAATAACAAAATACAGAGATTTTGATTGTGTAAAATTGGAAAAAATAATATTATTAACTGGGGCAACTAACCGCCTCCCTGGACCCCCCCCCCCCCCCCCCTTCGCTTGCTTTTATATTACGAATCTGTATAAAAATTAAAAATATACGTTAAACTAGGACTCTTCAACTATTTTTTGGGGGAACTCGGAGTGAAAGTTAATTCCCAGAATGAAAAGAAAAGATGGATGTTCTAATGTATTTCTTTTTTCGTTTTTTTTTTTTTTAGACAATACTTGTGAAACATTCAGCAATACAACAGCTCAACAAACTTACGAATGTCAAGTATGTCATCGGACTTACAAAACTAAACAGGGAATATCGCAACATACGAAATACGAATGCGGTAAAGAGCCTACGTTCCACTGTCCTCACTGCCCCTACAAAGCCAAGTACAAGGGTCAAATGAAAAGACATATTGTTTCCAGACATTTGGATCTTCCTCATTTGTAAATTTATATTAATAATAATATTTTGACAAAAAGTATGATATACTTTTTCTTGACTTCCAATAAGGTCAATAATTTGCGCTGCTGTCAACTCTAATGAAAGTAAGTTACTGATATTTATGTTTTTGACAATTTAAAGGTATGATTTTTGTCTTTGTCTGATATATGCCGAAAGCCGTCCTATGTCGTTTTGAACCCCATTTTTTTCAACATTCGATTGATTTAAGCGATAATGGTTGTCTGAAAATTGCCTTTTACCAAAAAGGTTCTTTATGAAATTTCCAACTTTAACGTAGTAGGAAATAGTTCAAAGATATGTTTAAATCGCAATTTAAAAATATGTTTATATATAAAAATAAAATATATGTGATGTGGTCATAGCAGGATTTTCTTATACACTTTTTTAGATAAATAAAACAAACTTAGTTTTTTTGAAATATTGTCCATTTCACAAGAAAATGTATACATTAAACTAACGGTTTCGGCACTAAGCCATTGTCAGATTTAGTTGAGAGAAATTGTGGCGGTAAAGTTTAATAAACTTTTTTTTTAAATATAAATATTGTCTATTTCACAAAATATATAAAATGCGAAGGAGCTTTTTCGGTATTTCTACATCTTCAGCCAGGACTTAACAAATACTAAATGGAGGTTCAACAAGTTTACATTCCGAACTGTCCCTTTTTCAGCCTCCACGGGGTTTTTCCCTATTCCTTTTTTCTGTCAAGTCTTAAAATCTTGAAAAACATTAAAAATAAAATTTCGTCTCAAATTGAAAACTTAATAATAAATGAAAATTTTAAATAGTTAACTCTGTTTATTTCCAGTTAGTTGAATATTGTACCTTTGTCACAAAAATATAGGTATTGTATGCCTGTATTTATACCAGTTTTGATTGATTTCATAGTGAGATTATTGGGTATAAGAGTCACTCTCGGAGTTACGCTGTACAATGAAAACTGCTGATGCCAACATATCACTTTGTTCACAGTGATGTCAGTATGAAATGAATTTGAGAGGGGTGTGTGTGTAAGAAGGTCTTGGTTATGGCCATGTCACATATCTTTATTTAATTGAAAAAATGAGAGCTAGGGTCTTCTGCCGATCTATTATCTTTTCTAAGTTATTCTCAAGATAGATTATTGAAAATTATATTGTTTTTTCTTTGCTAGAACATTCTTTTGAAAAACAGACCATTACCCAAGTAGCATTGTCCCGTTTTGAATCCAATTTTTGTTAATATATTTTTTTGTTTTTTCTCTTATTTTTCCCTTCTTTTTTTTAGGAACTGGTGAGAAGTACATATCTCCTATCTGTGATAATGAAAATCAACAAATATTTGAATGCGAGCGATGTAACCGAGTCTACAAAACCAAACAAAGTATGTACAAACATACAAAGTATGAGTGTGCGCAGGAGCCTAAGTTTCTCTGCCCCAAGTGTCCCTACAGGGCATACTACAGAGACCATTTGAGAAGGCATTTCCTAGCGAAACATTGGGATCAATCCGGTCTGAATGCATTTATCAACCAGTAACATTTTTAAAAAAATTCTTGTTATTTATTGAGGCTGTTTGTTTATTTGTGTATAATTTGTAAGTTGAATGTCCATCCTTGAGGTTGGTGAGAGAGGTTTGTACTAAACAGTCCCAAAACATTCATCTATGAACTACCAATGGCTGGATTGTGTCTTTTTGATTAAAAAAGCATCTAATGTTTTTGGAACAGACTTAAGAATGTATTTTTGAAAGGTGGAAGTTCTGGAGATTGGCCGAGTTTGTAGAGGAAAACATTCTTCTTTCTAAATACTACTGAATAAAACACTTAGAACGAGTCAAAAATTCCACTATATTTATATAAAAGACACAACATATTTCGCTGGTTAGAGCATTGTCAAGTGTACAGGATATATTTTATGACTGGTGGTAATATTTTTAAAAAAAGTCAAGATAGAGGGTGGGGGGGGAGGTCTGTATCCTGTACACGTACACTTGACAATGCTCTAACCAGCGAAATATATTGTGTCTTTTATATGAATATAGTGGAATTTTTGACTCGTTCTAAGTGTTTTATTC
Source organism: Aradus depressus (assembly GCA_963662175.1). Taxonomy (NCBI): domain Eukaryota; kingdom Metazoa; phylum Arthropoda; class Insecta; order Hemiptera; family Aradidae; genus Aradus; species Aradus depressus. Next base: position 39,213,545 of record OY759220.1, read on the forward strand.
AGTAGTATTTACAATGATTTTCCACAAGATTTCTGGCGAAAACATCTCTAATTCTTCTTTCTATTTCAGAAAACATTAGAAGCTTTGTAATTTCAAGGGTAATTCAACAATCAATGCTTCGTGAATTGTTAGTACACCCTTCCTCACTTCTTTCACCTTACATATGTAAATAATAATACCATATATTAATATTATATATGTAAGGTGAAAGTGAGGAAGGATGTATGTACTAACAATTCACGAAGCATTGATTGTTGAATTACTCTTGAGATTAGAAATAGAAAGAAGAATGTTTTCCTCTACAAACTGGGCCAATCTCCAGAATTTCCACCTTTCAAAAATACATTCTTAAATCTGTTCCAAAAACATTAGGTGCTTTTTTTAATTACAAAGCCAACCTTTGTTAGTTTAAAAGATGAATGTTTTGGGAGTGTGTAGTACAAACCTCTCTCACCAACCTCAAGGATATGTAATGAATCAAAATATATTATTAAATTTTAAATTACGTAAATATTTTTATGTAATTTTATTACTTAAATGTTTTCAAAGAACTATAAACATTGTTTTTAAATATTTATGTGTACATATTTCCGTGTGAGAAGGGATTTTGTTGAAGGGGGGAGGGGAAGGTTTAGATGGAACCTATTTTCTATATATTTTTAATGCCGTCAGCCCTGGTTTCAATTCTTTAATCAATACTATTAGCTTCCATTTTTACTTTCTCGACCTTCATTTAAAGAAAGTATGTATAGATTTTTGAAATATTTCGGTTTAATTTGATCCCTAGAATACGAAAATCTCGATGATGTATGTTCGTTGGTCCACAACGCTAAAATTGTAAACACATAATCTCCGCAACTACCGAATGGATCTTGGTGAAATTTCAAATGAATGCCGAAATTTACATAACTTCCCATAAACATAATGTAGGAGCACAAACATACATAACTTTTATCTGAAAGACATTCCTAGACTGAAGGACAGAACGAGAATCCTTAGGAATTGTACTTTTTTTACTATTGTTTACTGTATTTTCTCTATACGGTCCCCATCAGAATGAGGGATAAACAACAAAAATACGGGCAGAAATTAAATAGATCTCCATAGAGACTGAGAATGATATTCGGTCAAAATATCTCATATTGTCTTTTAATAAGCAAATATTCCCATACTTTTTGGTTTTTATGTAATGTGGGTTTCACCTGCTGTGTTTTTATTTACAAAAAGCATGCATTATTTTATGCAAAAATTGAACACAATGCTCCGCTTTTTGTCCCGCTTCTTTTATATTCCACTTTGTTGTTTTAACTTCTGAATTGATTATTATAATTCAACTGTAACTAAGAGTTCGAGATTTCTCCGGATTTTTTAGTTGCGGGGAAACAGTCCCGGAAAATTTAAACAAAGTTGAGAAGTAAGAATAATAATAATTTAATATATTATAAATTATAGCATCTAATGTATGTACAGTCTAATTCAGATTTCTTGTATCTGCCAAAAGTTAATACAGGAGTATATTATTTTAAAAAATATCATTTTTGAGTACTAATTTTGCTCAATGTTAATGAAATTCCAAAGGTGCCTTATTTTGATTAATCAAAAGGATATTTTTACAGATTCTATTTGAAATCTGCAGGAAAAATCCTGTTCTTATTTTTTCATAGACTCCCAGATACTGAATCTGTCTAAATGTCTAATCATTACTTGAACTTTTCGTGAAGTTTTCTTTGATTCTGCTACTTTTGCTCCTCTTTGATATATTTATTATTTTTTTAAGAAATTGTTATTTGAAACAGTAAAAACGTTAATTTTTAATAATGTTATAAATCTAGAATTCATGTTTCTGGAAATTTTAGATTTATTTTGTTTTCATTATTTAACAAAACTTGTCCCAAATATATTTATTTTTTATTACTTTCATTAAGTTTTATTTTAATTTTAATACCTTGATTACTTTTATTTTTATTATATTTGAATTGTGTATAACCAGGAAGGTAAGGGAAACTGTCTTATCTAAGGAAACAATTTGAACTGTTTTTTTTTTTAATTTATTTTTTTAATGAATTTAAATTTTTTAATTTATAAAAAAGTTTCAATATATTTTTTACAGGCTCAATTTGGAAAGTTATTAAAAGCATTCCCAAAACAGAGAATGGTTTCACCTGCATCCGATGTAACAGAGTGTATCGTTACAGAAACGGTCTGTACAGACATCTTAAGTTTCAGTGTGGCATGGAACCTCAGTTTTTCTGCGACCGGTGCCCCTTTAAATCAAAACTTAAGGCAAATTTAAAGCAACATATTGTTACGAAACATTTTATTATGTAATATGAAAAATTTCTACTGAGATTATAAATGTGTATTTCTTTTTGTAGCATATAATATTAAATATAATAAATATAATATTTTTCATTAATTGTACTCGTATTCCATTGTGTTACTCTGCTTCAGTTGTAGAGAAGTAGTCGAATAACTTGCTATCCTGTTCTTCTGTGAAAGAAAAAATGCTTGCATTTCATTCATTGATCCTGTTATCAGCACAAAATGAGTCCTTACTGCGTATGGGACTCCGTCTAATAACCAATTAGATTAAAATATAGTTTCGCCTATAATGAATGCAGTTTTAAAGCTGAAGAAAAACCCATATGTAACAAAGTTCACATACTTTTTTTTATTATTCATAGAAATAAAAGACATTGTCCTCCCACTGTTTTATTTTCGATCAGAACCTGCTTTCAACGCAACTGCGTCATTAGTAGTGGCACATCACCCGTATAGTATGGTGTCTAAAGGAACACTTTTTTTAGGGATTAGATTTATTACTTCCTCAGCTATACGAAGTATAGGGGTAGTTATGTAATCGGTCAACAATTCAATGCGGAGTTTTCAACGGAATTTTCGACCTCCAAATTGCAAATATGAAAAATAAAATTCTGTTCGTCTGTATATCTGTGAACACCATAACTCTAGAATGAATGTATTGACACATTTGTGATTCCAGAACCCTCTAACGACGACACCTATCGATTTTCAGCCAAATCTACCAAAGAGAAGTGGGGGATTAGGGGGACAAAAAAACTCGTAATAACTGCCGTTGTAAGGAATGTATTGACATGAAACATATGTAAATTTAAAACTATATAAAGACGACACCTATCTATTTTCAGCGGAATCTGCAGAAGGGAAAGAGGGTAGGGAGAGGTTTAACACAAAAACTCTAATAACTGCCGTTGTAATGAATACATTGACACGAAATTTCATATGTAAATTCAAAAACTCATAAGGATGTTACACATTAATTTTTCGTGAAATTGCTCGAAGGGAGGGGAGGGGGGACCAGAGAAGAGGGTCTCGACTTAAATACCCTGATAACTACTGATTTAGTGAATGTATCGAAACAAAATTTATTATGAAATTAGGAATATTGAGTTTTAGCCCAAACGGAGAGCAACAAATTTATTAAATAATTGTTGCTGGGGAAGTAAATAGCTGGTGATTCACCGACAACTTTCATTTATTATTTATTTTATATTTCCTCATTGGAAATTTACTGATAATGAGTATTTCTATTTTTACAGAATATTCACAATATCCTGCCGAAGTTAAAAAAGCGTATATTTGTGAAACATGTCTTAAAGAGTACAAATCACGACAAAGTTTATTTGCCCACAGAAAGTTCGAATGTGGAAAAGAGCCTCAGTTTCAATGTCCGCATTGTCCTCACAGAACAAAGCATAGAAGTAATTTGAAAATGCATATTATTAACATGCATGATTGGCCTCGTCAACTTTCCCTTGGAACATAAGCATGACACTGATCAGCTCGTGTCTCTAAGTTTTTTTTAAATGTTATTTGTTTATTGTGTTTTAGAATGTAAATAAAATTTTGTCAGTGTAAAAAATTCATAAAGATGAAGTTACAAATGTGTGGTGTATTTACTAAATTTCGTAATGTCTTCATTGTGCATTGTTTACTAAAATAAATGTTTACGTTTTTCTAACCTCATATGTTTTTGAACTAATCTGCTTTTTTCTTTGAACGTTGTGTTGCATTCCTTTTTGATGGACATGCGTCTGACTCTGTAACGGTCTTGTGGGTACATTTAAATATTTAAAATGACTTCTGATCAAATTTAAGTCATTCATTAAAGATACTTAACATTTTTTTGCAGAAATATTGTGAAACACTTTATACAAATACAAGTGGTAGTTAAACAAGTTTACATTTCGAACTGTCTCTTTTTAAGCCTCCACGGGGTTTTATCTCTTTCTCCTGTAAAGTCTTAAAACCCTGAAAAACATTTCAAATAAAATGTCTCAAATTTAACACTTAATAATTAAGAAAATTTGAAATAGTATCAGTGCCTATATATGAAGTAAGACAGAAAGTACGCATGCACAAAGACTGGAGAATTATATTATTGGCGATAAAAAGGGGTGAATATTTGAGATTGGTCTCATCGTTCATACAATTTCCTTTTTGTAGCGCTCTGTTTATTTCCAGTTGTTCCAGTGAGTTGAGTAATGTACTCTTGTCACAAAATGAAGATATTGTATCCCTGTATTTATATCAAAATGGTGTTTTAATTCATTTCATACTGACATTAGTATGTGAGTTACTCTCTGAATTACGCTGAATAGAATGTAAACATGTTGAACTTTCACTTAATATCTGTGCATGTTTGCAGATTTTGAGAGGTTTCCTTTTAATTATGACCAAAAGAACCCGTATAGTGGTATTCTTGAAGCAAGCAGTTATCAACGCAAAAAATAAAATAAATAAATCGTACGTTTTTATTATTGTTCTTTGTTAGTTATTATGGTTCATGTCCGGGCTTTAACTACGAGGTCATATCGCCTACTACCAGAGAGCTCTTTCGTCGCTCTGGTAAACATGAGCCCGATTCTACTATGGGACACCTACATTTTGCCTACTCTAAATATTTAGTAACCTAGGATAGGGTATTTAACGAGAACCTGACTCGGAGCCATCGCTTAACGTCCCATCAGAAGGACTGCTGGTTCAAGGTTTTTTTATCTCCCAGATAAAAAAACCTAAGGGCCTCAGCTGGGTTCTGAACCCGTGATCTTGAGCTCAGATTGTTATTTTGTATTTTCACAAATCTACTCGTATTAAATCCGTTGAAAACTCGAACTCGGATTCTCGAGTTTTCAACGATTAATCTGTCATTCTTGAGAAAACTTTTGTTAAAACTGGTAAACCCGAGTATTTTCGGATATTCATGTCGCGACTGCTGGAAATTCAAGTAGCCTGTACTGAAAGGAAATTTTATTGCGTAATGTCATTTTGATCCTATGACTTGTGGTTGCAGGCGTAATATGAAGGGCGTTTAGCTAAAAAGTCACAAGTACCAATTTTGACCACAGCTTCAGATTTAGTGTGCAAAGTTCTTTAAAAATCAGTCATTAAAAGTGAAGACTTTTTTTTTTCAGTAGTGTTATTATTGAGTGTTATTTCTCGATCAGCAATCCCCTTCTAGACCTTTCTTCGCTGATCTGATCTCGTTTAAGCCCACTCGACACTGTATTGTTAGTTATAGTGAGTTATGTCCGGGCTTCAACTACAAGGTCATATTGCCAGTGCCGGATTAAGACTATTCGATGCTCTAAGCATTCTGCGCTTATGGTGCCCCCGCCTCGCTATTGATATGATTAACGTCTTACTTATATTGACAAGTTCAATACTAAATCTCTGTTGAACAAAACGAAGACAAAATTAATTAATCGAGAAAATAAGAAAATACATTTTTTCAAAATTAAATCATTAAAACACTGAATTTTTCTTTCGTCCAAATACGCCATTCGTTCATCATATAGGTGCACTTCTTCGTCAGATATTTCTTCTTCCTCAGTATCATCAAAATCAGGATTTGATATTTGGTCTTCCATCCGAAGTTTACGGCAGGCTATGAAAAAAATTATGCGTCCTATAAATGTTTTTATATTTAAAATATTAGTTCCATTTTTAATTTAAAATGATAGCAGATTTACAAAAAAATAAAAATAAAAATTGAGAAAGTTCAAAAATAGCATTGCGGAACTAAACAATGGCTTAGTTTGCTTATAGGTTAATCCGGCACTGCATATCGCCTACCAGAGCGCTCTTTCGTCGCTCTGATGGACATGAGCTCGACTACTATGGCAGCCCTAAATCTTGCCTACTTAGATTTATTCACCTAGTTAGGGGTCTTTAACGAGTAGCTGACATCGCACAGGCTCGGGACCATCGCTGACCCACGCATCCTCTGGGCTACCGGCCCCTTCTGTGTCATCTCCCTCATTCAAAAACCCAGTTTATTTTGTCAGTTATCTTCTAATGTTTTTCTAATTTGTCAGTTTCAGTTGGGTATAGCCAAGAAGCCTCAGCCACCTCCAAAACCATTTACGAATGTGATATTTGTCGTAAGACGTACAAGTCCAAACCAGGACTATACGTTCACAAGAAGTACGAATGTGGAAACAAGGAACCCCAGTTTCAGTGTCCTTATTGTCCCCACAAAACAAAACATAAAGGAAATCTTAAATCTCATATTATATTAAAACATGCTTCCTGATTTTGTATTATTTGTCTATATACATAAACATTGTTATTATAAATATATATTTATATTTTTTGTTCACTTTCCTTTTTACTTCCCCAGCTATACGATGTACAGGGCAAGTTATGTAATCGGTCTAAAATTCGATGCGGTGTTTTCAACGAAATTTCATCAATAACTACCGATAGTATGAATGTCGACACGAAACACTCTATGTGGATCCAAAACCTTCTAACGACAACATCTATAGATTTTCAGCCAAATCGGCCAAAGCGAAGGATGATTAGGGAGGAGGCTTAACAGATAAAACTCTAATAACTGCCGTCGCTTATTAATTTTCAGTGGAATCGGCAGAAGGGAAGGGGGGGGGGGGGGGGGGGGCTCAACTCAAAAACCTTAATAACTACCAATGTAATGAATTTATCGATGCAACATTTAGTATGAGGATTTAGGAGCGTTGAACTCAGTAGGCTATCACGCTAACTCTGAGCTACCGGCGCCATTTTTTAAAGTAATATTAAAATTGTATCGCGAAGCAACAAATTATAAAATATTTTTTTATAAAAAGGTAGTAGTTTTTCATTAAAAGTATTTTTAAGAAAATATATGTAATGTGGCTATTACAGGACTTTTTTTATACCAACCATGATTTTACTTTTTTCTCCTCCCTCAAAATTTCATTTCATACTGGCATTATTGGTGGGTATAAGAAGTCACTCTCAGAATTACGTTGTACAATGAAACAAGGAAAACCACTGGTGCCAGTAATGTCAGTATGAAATGAATTTGTGAGGGGGGAGAAAAAGTGATCTGTAAAATCGTGGTTGGTGTGGGAAAGTTCTGTAATGGTAACATCACATATCTTTCATTCATGTTCCTAGAATGACAGAATGAATATGAAGCCATTTATAAAAATATGTCAGTTTTTGTGACCACAAAAAAAGGCTCTTAGGAATTTTGTATTTTTTTGTTTGTTGAAAGAGGGAGGGAAGAAATTTGGATAAAGTCAGTTTATCATTTCTTTATAAAAAGTTACGAAATAAGTAGACGCTGTAGCAACAATTTAGAGACATTGGGCAACTAGATCATTTGTCTAAATGTAATTAATAGATTTTTTTTTAAAATAATTCTTTATTTTGAATATTTACAATCGGTATAAACCATAAGTAAATTTCATGAATGATACATAAAAAAAAAATAAAAAGAATGATATATAAAATAAAAAATTAGAATAGAATAGTTTTATTTGTCGGCGTTCAATGGCCTAGATTTTTGACGCCGTACAAGTGATTAGATTAATTCGATGAGGTGACTTGTCTTCATTGAGGGTAGGACGGCTTCGATAGATGAGTTGTCGTCTCCGAGCATCTCATGTAGGTTTCTTGTTCGTAAACCCATGGCCATTACTATTTCCTTATATCCAGGGCACTCCCAGTAGCCCCGAGTAGCCCCATGGGTAAGTTCTGTCCAACGTTGGATATTTTCAACTAAGTAATTCTATATGTAGAATTGTTGTTTACATTTTCATGTTTAGTTTTAAGTTTGCTAATATATTTTTTTTGTTTTTTTGTGATGATTGCTTGCAGAAGTCGAAATTAAGAATGGTGAACAAGAAGGTTGCAACATTCACGAGTGTATTGCCTGCCATAAAGTGTACTCCACCAAAGCCGGACTTGCTCTTCATAAAAGATACGAATGTGGCAAAGAGCCACAGTTTGTCTGTCCACATTGTCCTCACAGAACCAAACAGAAAGGAAACATGAAACGTCACATATTCACCAAACATATGCTCTAATATAATACCGGCTGTAGGAGTATAGATTGTCTTGTCTTAGTTGAAACTGGTGGGGAGCCAATCAGAGGCCCGCGTCCCTTGGTTCCCAAAATAACCTCTCTTTTAGTAGGAGTAATGCACCGTTGTCATGCTTACGCTATAAATAACTATTATTTAATGTCGTAATTATTTCAAAAATATTATTATCTCAAGGTTACTTAATAAAATTATTTTCTGAGGTTTAAAAATTCATCCGAGTGGCGAGTAACTTGTCACTCTCAAACTGGAGAATTGGCAACACCGCTCCCTTTCACCTTGCTTGCCCCCACCAGCCCAAGTCTCAACTAAGCTCGGACAGACTTTACAACATAAGAATAGTATCAAGGTCCTTTCATAAAATGTTAACAATTTTTCATTCATAAATATAAAGCTACTTGTAGGATCAACCATCCAGTTAACGAATATATTTTTAAAAAACTAACCAAAATTCTAAATGTGTACTGAACTCACTGAATTGACCCTACATGTGGACTATTTTTAAATTTCAAATCAAATTTTCTGACCTGAAGAATAAGAATAAAAATAATTATAGAAATAGAGGACGTTGTCATCTCACTGTCTTATTTTCAACGCAACTGCGTCATTATCAGTACCTCATCACCAGTTAAGTGTGACGTCTAACCGAAGACTATGATATAAATGTTATCCTAAAACATCTTACTATCATGTATGAATAAAAATAATATTCAAAACCTTGGACGATAAAAGAGTTTTTAGCATTTTATTGCAGGACTTCGAGTCCATATATTATAAATTGGTCAAAGATCTCTTTATTTTGGGGAACATCCATAAATAACGTATCATAAACGTCGAGGGCCCGGAATGGATTTTGTGACGGGAAAGGGTATTTTTTATTATTTTAAAACGAGGAATTCAGAAGTGTGACAGAGGAATGGTATTGCTTTACGTAATTTATGGATGGTCCTTTAGTATTAATTATCTATATGTATATATATAGAATAGCAATTACATAATTTTCCCTTGTGATCATTGTATCAGTATTGCTGTGAGTGGAAGGGGTAATATGAAGGCTTTTCGTAAAGTGATCCGGATGGATTTCCTTGATCCTCGAATAGCTGTAAATCTCAAAACCGTTGGAATCCACCTAGTCGCCACGAAATTTAGGCCGGTTTAAACGAATATTTTTTGCTTTACTTCAAGCTTCTGTTCTCATCGCGCTCCAAGCCAACTGAGGCCTTATGTCGCATTTAGACGGCCAAGCTTCACATCAGTTTTCAGTTTCACTCTCGCTTTGCTAGCCTTCACTTGCTCAGTTTTCCTAACTACTTTTTCCTATTGTAGTATTGTGACATACATGTTTTTTATATCCATGTTATACAATACTATGAAAGTTCAAAAAGTCAGGTTCCGTGCCAATTAGAGACGAGAACTCAACTCAAACTGGGAAAGGATAAATGAGATGTATGTTTAAACTATGATGTGGTATGACGCCTGAACGGATGCTGGTCAAGGAAATAACTTGATTTAATTTCACAAAGCACTTCAATCCACTGCACGTCCTCTCATTTGACACCCAAGTTGAAGTTTCATAATTTCTCTAAAAATTTCAAATATTGTAATCAAATAAAATGTCACTTAAGTGATAAAATTCACAGCAAAGAATTGAAAACAAGAAATATTAAGTTGATATCAATGTAATATCCTGAATATTAAGAGGTGCCAATATGAGGCGCCCTCGGTAACCCTGAGACGAAAAGTGAGTCTTGAAGTAAACTTCGCTAGTCTGAGAAAGAGTCGCATTCTTGGAAGGCCGAGCAGCGGGACTGTTCTCCTTCACTAGAGCGGGATGCATAATGGTGGACCTATCTTATCCAGGTTATCACATTGTAGCATCTCCGCAGGTTGCCTTGTTGGGTATTCTCCACTGAATGATCCTGGAAGTTGAAATGCCCTAGTTATTTAGGATTTCCGTGGAAGAGATCAATCATCGGGCAGGGATCGGGTAGTTCCATCTGTCTCCGCTAGACTGACCGGTTTTTGGCCCCGCTAGGCTGCAGAACATTGCGCCGGGTAAATTCTTTCATTGTTCACTTCTTGATATCTAACTCTTTATATATATATATATATTTTTTTTATAATAATTCAATCTTTAGACTTTAATATAGTCAATTAGGTATTGATTTGTGAAGTATCTTTTAAAAAGGGCATCGCCATGACATGTGCCAATTTTATATTTTAAAAAGTCCTTCCTACAAATTTATTTCTATTGTTTTTTCATTTTATAACTGTATTTATATCATAGAATATTTATAAATATATCCTGTATTTTTCTTATAGTAATACATAGATTGTGAAACACAAGTTATTGTACAATATAGGTGTCCAGGATAATCCCGTAGTCTTTGGATCATACCCGAAGTGATAGTCTTCTAAATATATGTATTTATTTTAAATATTATAATTTTTTTAATAATATTTAAAATAAATACATATTATGTATCCTGGGTGTCTGCCCCTTCTTTCCGCTTGACATCCTTGCAGCTTAGATGTTTTTAATATAATTTTGTATTTAGTGTGAAAAAAAAAAGTTTGTATTTTTCTTTTGTTTGCTTTATTTTATTTAGTATGGTTTTAAGAGTTCCTTTTCGTCGCTTTGGGATGAGAAGTTTCTGTCTGCATTTTTGACAAAATTGATATTTTTAATAATATTGTTTCAATGAAGTTAATATTAATTTTTGATTCTAATTAATCTACTGTGAAAATTATGTAAAAATCTTTCTAGTCATATGTAAAAAAAATTGTAGTACAAAGTTACCAAAGTCTCATTGAAATAGAAAAACAAAGTTCTATCTGCGCGAAACACAAATTTAAACAGATCTAAACGGAGATAAGAAAAATTAAACATGTATTTTCAACATATTCTTTAAGAAATATACTTTTTCTGCTGAGCAATATTGTTTTTAGGTTTTAAAATGTTAATTTACTCTGTGTATGTACATGTATCAGATAGTTTTACTAGGCTTTATGGGCAATAAAAATTAAATTTGTGGAAGTTTCTGTATCAATTCTCAAAGATGCCTTTTAATTTATTCAATTGAAAATAAGTTGAATAAATTTAGGGAAAATTGTTATTGAAATTAAACTAGAAAAGGGTAGCAACCTGCAGAGAGCACGTCTTTTCAGCCCGAGTTGGGAGTAAGCAAGGACGTTAAACCAAATGAAACAATATTAATGCAATGATTTAACAAATTATCTAGTCTATCTCATAATTTTAATATGGGAGACCTGAACATTATTATTTATTATTATTATAGTGAGGCCGGTGAATCATGTCCCTCGGACTCTTGAAAAGTTGGTTCCGCTTTGCTCTTACCAACTCGCGCCTGTCACATGCAACCTTTGAATTACCTATTTATCGTTTTTATCAAATAGCGTTATTGTTTATGTTTTATAAAAAAATAATATATAACATGTGATTTTTTCAAACAATAAACAGTATGACGTTCTCCAATTAGCCCCAAGCGGCCTGTCATTCCTTTTCTACTTCCAACCGGCCTACAGGCCATGGGTTATGATTCACCGATCTCACTCTAGTGTTATATTCAACTATTTTAAATATCAATTCCTGCCTGAATCATATTTTAGAACACCTACAAAAATTGGATAATATTTTTTAGATTTTTTTTGTTTATTGGCCTTATGTAGGATGCACATTAGCCACGTCTCTATAACGGTGTTATTTAGTTATAAACTCTCTCCCGGGCGGTGCTGTTATATAATATTTAATAACTTAAGAAGCATTTATATGAATATCAATAAAAACATTTTAAATATCGGGTAAAAAAAAAATCATTAGCTAATATCTAAATTTAAACTAACAACAAAGGATAAGTATGTTACTCTTAAATTTAACATTGAATCGTACATTATTAATAAATAATAACGTTAATGTTTTCTACAAGTCTCCCAGAATACAACACAGAAATGAACACAAATATCAAGAAATGGAAAAGTTATCCAAGTTCTTATTTTACAATATAATATGAATATATTTCGTTTTTGTATAAATTTCATTGCTAACGATGGGAAGAGTAACCCGAAAAGTATGTGTACTTTGTATAACTGGCCCGAGTTTGTTGATTTGGGGGATCGTGTTCATACTGCCAAATCTCCCTCACACAATCTACTCCACAAATGCAAGGATTACATTTGATCCTTGTCAAAAACTAATGTTTTATGGAATGGGTAATTCTAAAACCTCTATATCTCAAGATGACCTCTGCGCCAGACAGAACCTTATCGTCCCAAAGCAACTTTTTAGTAAATTGTGATTTTATTGGCTTTCCGTTAGTAAGTAAGAATGTAATGTTTATGGATAAGCATTCGAAATAAGCCTTATTATACGTATATATGTAAAATACATAATGTATGTTATTTTATAATAAATACTTCCTTTAGAGTACTGTATTTATTTAAGTTAGTGTCATTATATATAATTAACCCTTTAATACACTCGCCGCGGCACTCCGTGCCGCACATTTACTAAATTTGGATTTTCGCGGTCCCTATCAGATCAATGCGCTACTTGTTGTGTTCATAGACATGAAGAATAGAAGTGGGGATTAGCTTGTTATTAAAAAGCTAATGAATGAATGAACACAACAAGTAGCGCATTGATCTGATATTTCATCAGTCGTTTACAATAGGTCAACGTGGAAGGGACAACAATTGCGGCACTGTATACCGCGCCTGTGTTAAATTGTGAGTTTTTTTAAATATTGTATTTCGTATTTGTTTTCTTTATAACTAAGTATATTTTTATGTTATAGTTAATCTTTTTTCATGAACTACTAATTTATAATTAAATAATAATAATTATCTGTTAATTAATTAAAAAACTAAAAGTAATTAATTATTAATTTTTCAGTTTTTTTCTTATACCTACGACTAATTTTTAATAAAAATAAAACTTTTTCTTTCAAAATATCCAGAAATCCCGGAAACACTACAGGCTCCAGTTGGGACAGCAAGATCAGGACCATGTTTTGAATGCGGGAAACGCAAGAACAATAAAACAACTGTACGCTGTTCAGAATGCATTCGATTTGTCTGCAAAAAACATTCCAAAAATAAGGTCACTTGTTGCAGTTGTGCCGCAGGAAATGAGAAAAGTTTTTGATTATTATTCAAATTAATAATGCAAAAGTATAATTGTTTTAAATGTTTCCTTGATTCAATTTTGTTTTTCAATATAAAGATGTTTTTCTTTACTTCAATAAATGTTATTCTTAAAGGTTCAATTTTTGCTACGTTTTTTTAAACAATTTTGTATTTTTATTTTTCAATAAAGTTTTTAAGAACATTGTTATGCATTCAGTGCACTTAATAATAACTTTTTGGAGTTGTATGGGGTGCAAAACTGCTGAAAAACTCAATAGTTAAGCATGCGGTACTGATTGCCGCGCGAGTGTACTAATTAGTGGTCGACCGGAACAGGATTTTCAGCCGAAACCGAAACAGAAACCGAATCTTCGGCCTCGGTCTCAGTTTCGGCCAAAACCGAAACTTATTTAGACATGTTAAAATTTCCACTGTATACTGAAATTTAGTGTATGTTTTTCGCATACACCTACCTACAGACAGTTAACTCTTGATAAATGAAATAAAAAAACAATAATTGAAGTATGTATCAAAAATAGTTATTTATTTATGTTACATTAACAATTTAACATGAAAAAAAATAATAGACATGTTAAAGTAAAGACCTGCCCTTGTAAGTAAACTTTGTCAAAAATTAACACTTAGATTAGATATAAAGTACAGACACCTTAATTAAGTAAGTACCTCCTATTTTAATTGTGTTCACAATATTCTTAAGATTCATTTATTTTTTACTGAGATCTTGTATTTAGCACTTGGTGAATTACCCAATTATCAGTCTTAACAACGATTACAATAATTTGTGCGACTATCAAGTAATTACTTCATTTAAAAAAACAGTTATAAAATCAAAAGAAAAAAAACGAAATATTATTATTAGATTACTAATTAATTTTAGTATTCGTATGGCAACCACAAGCCACGAACTCATCCGAAGTTAGTCGAACGACGCACGACAAGTCACGGAAACTGAGTTTCGGTGTGGCCGAAGTTTCGGCTGATTTTGGACGAAACCGAAACCGAATCTTCGGTCGGTCACTAGTACTAATGTAACAATGAAAGGCGAGAGGGTTAAACTAGTTATATTATTATTTTTTTGAAGCTTTTATTAATTATTACTATCATGACCATTAATTTATTTTCTATTTGAATTATTGAGTACTACTAGTCGACAGTTTTCTTGCAATCTGTTATTTCTTAGCTGAATTTGCTTTCAATAGTAGCAGACATCTATTTGGATTTAAAAATAACAAATTAAGTAGGAACCGCAGCAGAATAATATGTATTATTCTGCTTTGTAAATGTTTAGTGAACAAACTGCTTCCAAAATCTAAACAAAGTTTGAAATAGTGACTTTTATTCCTCATATAATTCTTTAAAACAAAAATCCGACTTAGAAAGTCAATTATTGGTGTATCATTTTCTAATTACATTCATTGAAATTTATAAAAAAAAAATTGGTACAATATTCGGAACATTGACAATAATATTTATAAAAGTTATTTATTTTCGAGAGCGCCGATAGCTCAGTGGTATGCGTGCTTGCTTACTGAGTTCAAGACCGTGGGTTCGAATTCGGCGGAGGTCTACGTTTTTCTATCTGGGAGGCGAAAACCCTTGAGCCGTCCTTCGGATGGGACGTTAGGCGATAGTCTCAAGCCTCTACGATGTCAGGTACTCGTTAAAGACCCAAAAATTTAGGGTAGACAAAATTGAGGACTCCCATAATAGAGTTGGGCACATGTCCACCAGTGACGGTAAAGCCCGAGCATGAATCATAACTAAAACTATTTATTAGGAATATTAAAACATAGAATATTTAAACAGAGAGAAAATAAAGTAAATTAAAACAGTTGGTACTTTTCATATAAGTTAAAATAATATTATTTAAAAAGAATAAGTGAGGAGGATGGGTAATGATAGTAATATGACTTCGAAAACGCATCAGATAATATAACTGTTATTTATTATTGTTGTTAGTAAATATGTAATAGTAACATGTAGCAGTAGCTTCACATAAATAGTGATTTTGTTCATCACTACTGAATACAATAATGACGTTCATAAAGTGATCCGGATCAGTGAACCGAAATGGCCGCATGATCTTGAACCCATTGCGGAAGGTTATTCTCTATAATTATTTTGATCTTCAAAAGATAACTTATTACAATATAAAGAATACTTGGTCGATAAAGATTAGACATTGTTCAGTGTCACAGATGTTAATTCTACCGTTTTCATCTCTGTTGTGAAGCTACTTACTAAATGTCGTAATTTTCGTACTTTTTTTTTTTTTTTTTTTTTTTTTTTTTTTTTTTTTTTGTTTGTGGCCTTATGGTCTAAACATTTCGTACTCGTTATCTTGGTTACTATCTGGCTCTGAAAGTTTATATTTTATTTTCATTTTTTCTGATGCAAATAACCTCAGAACCTCTTTTGAAGTATTCAAAAATTTCCTTAAAATACCTATATAAAAATAATACAGAATTTTCTTTAATAATATATTCATCAAAATTTAAAATGGTGAATAATAATTTTAATAAAATAAAAAACATTGTGCTATATTTAATGACTCTATCTTTTATTCTAAACTTTATTTTAATTTTTACTAATTGCCTTTTTTTCCAGATTTTCAAAAAGAAGTGCAAAACAAGACAATTGAAAGAATTGAATGTGAAATTTGTCAGAGGCCATACAAGTCACGAGCTGGATATTATATACATAAGAAGTACGAATGCGGCAAGGAGCCACAATTCCAGTGTCCTCATTGTCCTCATAAGGCCAGACAAAAGTGCAACCTCAAAAGTCATATCATTGCTAAACATTTACTTGTACAAATGTAGATAATTCTATGCAGTTTGAAAGTTTTACGAATGAACATTGCAATCGTCGAGAGGTAAAATGTAATGTAAATAACCCATATTCTTGAAAAACATGTAGACAAATCGGCATGCCACAGTTCTATACTATTATAAATAATCAGAAAATATATAATAATTTTTATTGTTTAAAGGGATCAACCCTATACAATCGAGTCTGTGACCATTACTTTTATTAACATTAACATGTCCAAAATTATAATTTGATTAGCTGAACAATAATGACATATATAAAGGAACCTTTAACAAACTAAATAAATAACATACATAAATTTTAAAAAAGTATAAATAAAATAAGTAATTACAAATTAATAATAATAGGTAGGTATTGAAAGTCAATAGGTATTGAATATCAATATAATATGGAAGTTGAAATGCATTATTCATTAACAACGAATGATCTAAGTTTCAGAGCGCTGATTAAATAATAGAAAATGTTTGAGATATTCTTATTATGGGCCAGGAGTAATGTATGAAAGTTGGATCGGTCTATACTGATACTCTGAGGCAAGAAGTGGCTTCTAATGGGGGAGTATATCGGACAGGATATTAGCAGGTGGTATACGTCTTCCAATTGTAATCAGAAAATATTCTCGCGAGCTTTCAAAATTGGTTGTAAACTGTAGAAAATACAATAATTTCTAAGTCTACTAAATGTCTACAATAAATCAAGTCCACTTAGTTACACCTATTTCTTTAAATAATAGATAATACGCTTCAAATTATTATTTTAAAAACATTAATTAATTTCGTGTTACCAAAATGTTTCATCTTTGGCTACATAAATACATGTAATTCGTCAAAAATTCAATGTTGAGTTCTCACCACAATTTAATCTTTTACGTCACATAAAAATTTAAATAAATAAATAAAATTTCCTGTTCGGGTCATATGTTTTGTGAACACGACAACTCCCGCTAGTGTATATACATGAAATTTCAGATATGGAATCGATAGATTAGTTCCGAAGGAAGAGTGAAAAATAATTTCGGTTTGAAAAATTACATTGCCGGTTTGTTATTATGTTTTTATTTTATTTTTTATAGTTTGTTTAATACAATTTTAACTTAGATGACGTATTATAAATTAATCATTGTATTATGATAGTATTATAGTATTTCTTAAAATTGCTACTTGCGGACTGAAAAATATTGGGTGTGCCTTCTATAATATTGTCCTTCTTCGAGCATTGCAATCGTTGAATAGCTAAAATAGTACTTAAAATTTCGTAATATAAATCTGTGGTCACAGGGAATGAATTGGTAAGTCTAAATTCGTAACTTTTCAGGGCAGCACTTTTTTACTTTGGCATTAATCGTGTAAATCCAGTTTTTGGAATAAATAAATTATGTTTACATCATTAATAATCATATACCTTCTAAGTCTATAGGAGTGAATGAAAATGAATATTGTTAATCCTTTCTTGGATTTTCCCTTATTTATCACTTATATAAAAATTAGGTAAGTGTGATCAATAATTGAGTGGTTGACGCGAAAAAGGTTCTAAGCGCCACTTTAGTCGAAAATGAGATTTCTGTGGAATCAGGTTCTATAGGCCTCTAGGGGCTGTGTAGGGAAGTTTTTTTGCCGTTTCAGCAGCAGTTGGTAGTATTGAGCCCACGTCAGCGTTGAGCCTCATGGAAGAATGTTCTAACAGCCACCAGTAGTTCTCAACATGGCAGCGGAAGGAAGTGTTATTTTGGCGTTTAGAACCTTTTTCGCGTCAACCACTCAATTATTGACCACACTTACCTAATTTTTATATACACTTATCTAATTGTTGACCATATTTTTTAAATACTCGTGAATGATGCCTCTCTAAAGTTGAGCAAGTTGATTCAACCGAAAACACCCTCTTCAATTGAAATAGTTGAATAAATGGTTAAATGCAGCCATCTCGTGAATGATTCCTCAAGGAAGTAGATTAAGTTGATT
The DNA here is from genome assembly GCA_963662175.1 of Aradus depressus. Lineage (NCBI taxonomy): Eukaryota > Metazoa > Arthropoda > Insecta > Hemiptera > Aradidae > Aradus > Aradus depressus. Next base: position 39,231,873 of record OY759220.1, read on the forward strand.
TAACCGAGACTATACACAATTTTACGAGATACCAAGAAACCCACATCTTTATAATTCCGAAAGTATTAGAGTACTGAGCTCCCAACTTATTCACAGTGCGCAGATGGCTTGGGAGATGATCACAGTACACTTAACTCATTTTCGCCATTTTACAACAACTTATTCCCTGTGACTATATGTATTTTCCACAGCTAATACTTTTCCCATTTATTTTTTTGGTTTTTACAATCTAACAATTATAGACATTTCGGGAAGATCTCCCATCGTCAGTATCATTAATTTATTGTATCTTATGATGATCTTATTGTAAACAATTTCTTCCTTATATTCATCGTAATATTCTTTATGCAGAACATATTTCACGAGTCGACTCTATGTTAAAACCTTTAGTCCAGATTAAGAATATTATGGATACTGATGACGGGAGTTCTTCCCAAAACGTTTATAATTGCTAGGTTGTTAAAATCAAAACATAAATTGGAATAGACGAATAAAGCTGTGAAAATGTATATTATAATAAATTCAGTATCATATTATTAGTATTTTAAATGTCATACTGATTTTCATACAGGATAATTGTGATATCCAATGGTAATTGATTTGTTTTTTATTTTTTAATTGCTTATGTTTTGTGTTTTTGTTTGCTGTATTCGTTTGTTTAAAATTATATTTTTATTTTTACTTTTATTTTATCTTAGCTTATAAAATATTATCATTGAAGATACGTTAATACAGAACCCTAAAAAATGCCAGAAGCTTGGCAGAAATATGAGTATTTCATTTATCGACCAAAAGCCTCATCTATCCGTTGCTCCATCATCTCGGTTTTCAATCTCTGTTACTGATATCTGTAAATTTATGTTAGCCATGTTTTATTTCTTTGACAATTATACAATCAGGTAAATTTTCGAAATGTTCATCTAACAAGAGTTTGATAGCTGATAAAACTTCGGGATAATCTATATAATGAACCTCAAACTGAAATTCTCTATGTGGGTGTGTTGAACAAGTATTGTTTTATTTTTAAAAAAAAATCATTTGGTTTAACTCATTAACGCATGTAACATTTTTCTCTGAATATTGTTATGAACCCTAGCCTCTATTTGATGTCAAAAGTAAGGGAAAAATAATTTTAAAAAAATTGTTCATAAATTACATCTTTTTCGTAGGATGCCATTTGGCATCGCTGGGCACTAAAAGCTCTTTTCGTTTCTCCGTAACTATACTTATATGTACAGAAAAAAGGTTACATTTTTTCTTCTCAAAAAAACAGTTATTATGATTCATGCCCGGGCTTTAACTACAAGGTCATATCGCCAACTACCAGAGCGGTCTTTCATCACTGAGCCCGACTCCACTACGGGAGTTCTAAATTTTGCCTACCCTAAAGTTTTATTCACCTAGTGTAGAGGTCTTTAACAAGTACCCGACATCGTACAGGCTCGGGACCATCGCTTAACGTTCCATCCGAAGGACGGCGTGCTTAAGATTATTTTACCACCCAGATAAAATAAACTAAAGGGCCTCGACCGAGTTTTGAACCCGCGATTTTGAGCTCTGTAAGCAAGCACGCATACCTCAGCGAAAATATGTTATTATATATATATATATTTTTTTTTAATCATAGAAACTTTTTAACAGACCAAGTATTTCCCTTCTAATTGTTTATTTTCTTTTAAATAAAATTTAAGTATTTAGGTAATTTGGGACTAAGATGCCAGGGTAAGCAAGTGTGAAGTACGTCTTAGAATTAAGTTCATTTAATTTTCTTTCTTTTAAAAAAAAATAAAAGTTGATATATATTCACAGCTTTATTCTTCTCACAATTTATAAAAATTTGAGAAGAATAAAGCTGTGGAAATACCTATTATTGACTTTAAAGCTTGCATTTTTTTTATTATTTCATACAAGTGGATTATTATTTTTAATTTGAACGTATTTAATTTATTTTCAGATTGGAAAAGGGAGAAGTTGAAATATACTGGTCAATACAACGTGACTAGCCGTGGATACCAATGCATTAAATGCAATAAAACATACAAACAGAAGACTTGTGTTTACCGACATTTAAAATATGAATGCGGTAAAGAGCCTCAATTTCAGTGTACATATTGTTTTCATAAAACTAAACGGATTTGTAATTTAAAAACGCACATTGCTCTTAAACATTCAGAAATTATATTCAAATAGCACAATCTTTAATATAATGTAATAGTGTAAAGATTGTTATTTAGTTTGTTTAGTAAATATATATATATATATTTTTTAACATAGATTAACTATGAGTTAGTAATTTATTTTGGCGTGAAAAAACTAACCCATGTTTTCTATTTTCTGTTAATTTTATGTATTGCCAAAACTTGAAATTTGTGGAAAAGAATAATGGTAAACTTCATGATAGAAATTGAAATTTTATTTTATTTTCTTATTTAAACGGTTTATTTTCGTGCTTGAATAAATAAATATTTGAGAGTAAGTTTTTATATTCTTACAAATACTGACAAAAAAATAAAAATAAATATTTTGTTTAACTTTTATATTGTCTAAATAACTATATTATAGTTTACCGGTTTGGGCATCCTCAGCACAAAGTACAAAAGTGACACTTTATGTATATATTTTGGACGACACAGATCCCAAAAATGTATTCCATCATGTACAGTACTTAATAGTAGGTGTATATACGAGGAAGCTTTGTATAATTACTTGGCAGAGGTTTTTTAAATAATATTATTAGTTTATTTTATACTATTGTACCAATTCATTTAAATAGGGAGGCTATTAGTACCTAGCAATTATCCTAGATCGGTCTTAAATAACAAAATCTTTATTCATTGGTTACTATGATATATATATATTCCGGGAACCTACCTATGCATAGTGAGGACCATATTAGTTCTAGTTATAGATCGTGTTATTTAATAGAATGGAATGTTTCCAATGAATCCACATACGAAAGTGGGAAAGAGTGAATGAGAATATGGACTGGAGAGGGCTCATAATGAACCAATTACACATATCGACCACAGTAGTTCGTTATAATTAATTTTAAAAAATGTATGATTCTATATAGATATTAATAAAAATAGTATCGATTGAGTCGAATCGAGTACTTCGTTATAATTAATTTTAAACCATGTATAATATATATACCTATATAATAATAATAAAAAACACAAATTTGAAAGGTATAAATGAGATGTTGTAGTGGGCATAAGAAATGAATAAGTCAAATCGACTAAGATAAAATTTTATTATTAAAAACATACTGAAAATAATAAAAAGCCTTATAAAAATAAACATACAATTTATTTTTACTATGGGTATACAACTATTGGAGACTATTCTTATACCCAAAATATTTCACTTTTTTAAAACACTTTTTGCAAGTCGCTGAGGTATATATATAATTTGTCTGTGGACCATAATTTGAATTCAGTATTTTATTGCAACAAATAAAAGAAAAGTGTAAGAAATTTTGAGGAATTGGAAAATTTATATAATTTTTTTTTGATTGTTCAATTTTGAAACGATTACTTTGAATCGATACAAGTAGTATATATTCGATACCTACCTGGTATCGAAAGAAACGTATCGATACCAACATTACTTACTATCGCCCAAAGCATCGATACTTTACTTGTATCGATATATCCCTAGTTCAGCTCACGGAGGACTGTTGTAAATGGTTTGATCTCTTTGTCAATTACTTTTGAAATCAGAATGCGATAATGTTTTATTTCTCTCTGAACAACAAGTGTTTTATTGTTCCAAAGTGTTTATAAAGAGTTACTCATCTATAGTGTGGTTTATTGGTCACAAGTAGAACTACTCATCTGTGACAGTATGAATTAAATATACTATATGAAGAAATATATTTTACTATCATAAACATCAATATATTAATAATATTCAACAGTAATGTTTGCGTTATCACAACTTTTTTTTTTTTTATTTATTTTTCTCTTTTTCAGCAGGTATTAACCGCTTTTCTTGTCTGGCTTGTTCCAAGTCATATCGCTACAAGGAAGGATTGTACAAACATCAAAAATTTGAATGTGGAAAAGAGCCAGGGTTTCATTGTTTTTTTTGTCCTCATAGAACTAAATTAAAAAGCAATCTGAAAGCACACTATATTTCCAAACATGCTGACTGCTTAAATGAACTAAATAAACTATAATTTTGTATAATTATCGTTGTTTATTGGGCCTTTAACAAGTTCTTCCTTGAGATAGGTCAGTTCCTGAAAGATGATTCAGAGAAGATGCCATTTTGTACTTCCCTAGTAAAATACGATGCGGAAATTCCAAATATGAAAAAAAAAAAAAAATGTCTCTGTCTCATGATAACTCCTGATAAAATGAATGTATTGACATGAAATTTTATATATGAATCCAGAAGCCCAGGAATTAGGGGAGAGGCTTAACTGAAAAATCTAATAAACTGCCATTGTAATGAATATATCGACACAAAATTGTATATATGATTTCAAAACCCCATAAGGACGACGTAATGATATTCAGCGGAATCGTAGAAGAGAAGGGGGGGGGGGGGGGGGGGGGTGGTCAGAGGGGGCTGAATTCAAAATACTTAATAACTGCCGATGTTCTGAATTTATCGAATATATATATATATACATATGGTGGGCTGGTGTTTTACACCTAGGGACCTAAGCATCCAGTGCTCTTATCCCTTCCCTGGAAGCGCTGGGCTTCCCCCTTATTATATTACCTGTATGTTTATACTACCTGAACCAAGCCCTTCATGAAGTGCTCAGTCTCTCAGTTTCTTTAATGAACCTGAGAATGCTCTCATAGTCCAATCTTCTAAAGTCCTCCTCTGCGATTACACCACCAAAGATGCGGAATCTCGTTCGCGCATATCCCGAGCAGATGCCCAGGAAGTGTGTCCCAACGTAAGTCAACTATTGCATATTAGCGCAAACGGTTGACTGGTTTTGGAGGGGGGAGCGAAAAGTTAATTCTGTTTCAAAAACATCAGCCGATGTATATTTGATATGGAATTTCATAAAATATATTTTGTTTTTATATTTATTTGTGTATATTTCTAAAAAAAGGAAATGTTCTCTTTTCAACATTTTCTTTTATTTTTTTTCATTTTTCAGGTCCATTATTATGTTTATCTTGTGGTAACTATTATCGTAGCAAAAATAGTCTTGGATTTCATCAAAAGTATGAGTGTGGCAAGGAGCCCCGATTTAAATGTCCCAATTGCCCTTATAAATCCAAACGGAAGGCAAACCTCAAAATACACATTGCGATTAAACACAGTGTTACTAATGTTAAACTTGAAAAATAACAAATAGTAGCGTTTATTGTTTGTAATTATTATTGATTTGTTCATCATTTAAATTATATGTTCCTATATATGTATTTTTTAATTTGTTAATCGTGAAATATACAAAAGTAATTCAGAAAGCAATATGAACTTTTTTGTCCATAATTATTACTTACAGGTTCACTCAGAGTTTCTTCACCACGAAATAATAGGGGAAGTTACGTAATCGGTTAAAAATACGATGCGAAGTTTTTAACAGAATTTCATGTTTTCCGACCTCTAGATTCCAAATATGAAAAAAAAAATATCTGTGAACATGGTAACTCCCTATAAATGAATTTATCTACACGAAATTTTACATGTGAACCCAAAACCTCTACTGATGAGACCTGTTGTTTTTCAGCCAAATCGACCGAAGGGAAGGTGGGGATTAGGGGGGAGGCTTAACATAAAACTTCAATAACTATCGATAGAAGGAATGTATCGAGATGAAATTTTATGTGTGACCAAAACCCCATAAGAAGACCTATTGTTTTTCAGCTAAATGGTGAAAGGGGAGAGACTTAACTAACTACCGTCGTAATGAATACATCGACACAAAATTTCATATGTGAATTTGAAATCCCATAACGAAAGTTGTTAATTTTCAAGACAATATGCGGAAAGAGGGATTTGAGAGGGGCTCAACACGAAATTTCCAATAACTGCCGATGTAATGAATTTATCAACATGAAATTTCATATTGGAAGTCAAAACGCAATGAGAACATAATCTGTCAAATTTCAGCTATATCGGCTGAAGGGAAGGGGTGGTTCAGAGAATATTGCTCAATTCAAAAATCCTAATAACCGATATAATGAATTTATCGTCAGAAAATTTAGTATGAGGATTTAGGAGCCCCTATTGACTATTAGCGCAAACGATCGACTGCTTTTGAAGGGAAAGCGAAAAGTTAATTGATTAATTCGTTCTGGGGAAGTACATTGCCGGTGATTCTCATTTTTATGGTAGTTTGCAGGCTCATGGATTTCTTTATAATATTAATTAATTATTATTATTATTTTTTTCTTACTTATCAGGAAGTGGATTGGATTGTTCAACCTGTGGCAAGATGTACCGGAGCAAGTCCGGACTTCACAATCACAAGAAGTACGAGTGTGGAAAGGACCCCCAATTTAAGTGCCCGAAGTGCCCCTACCGGGCTAAACTTAAAGGAAACCTCAAGGCACATTTCTCATCTGTTCATTTCTCTCTACTCAGCAGTAACAACTAGAATATATACTAAAGTTATACTGAAATGTATGCTATTTTAATATTTCAAATTGTAATAAGTGAACAAAACAATAAAAAAAATGTACAGTTTTGTTGTTAATGTTTTATTGAACCACAATAACAATTAATATATCTTATAAGTGAAATATATATTTGAATCGAGGGCGTCAATAGCTCAGTGGTATGCGTGCTTGCTTACACAGCTCAAGATCGCGGGTTCCAAACTCGGGCGAGGCCCTTAGTTTATTTTATCTGAGGTAAAAAAAATTTAATCACGCCGTCTTATAGATGGGACGTTAAGCGATGGTTCCGAGCCTGTTTAATGTCGGATACTCGCTGAAAACCCCTTGCCCATTTTGTTAAAAATTTAGGGTAGGCAAAATTTAGGACTGCCGTAGTAGAGTCGGGCTCACGTCCACCAAAGTGACGAAAGAGCGCTCTGGTATTTGGCGATATGACCTTGTAGTTAAAGCCCGGGCATGAGTCATAATAACTATTTTTGCAGAAGAAAAAATGTTGCCTTCTTTATCCAGTTTATCTTTATATCTGTGTATATTTAAATCGGTGAAGTCATTACATATTTTATTTAACTCCCAGAAGAAAAAGTTTTCGGTGAATCACCGGCAGTGTACATCTCCAGCAGTGTACATCACCAGCGCTAATTAACTAAGTTTTCGCTTACTCAGAAACCAATCTACTCATTTCATTGAATATTAATAGCTGTATTACTCAAACTAAATTCAGTGTCGATAGATTCAATACATTAACAGTTATCGGGTTTCTTGGCGTTGAACCCTCTCACCCTAACTTTAGCTTTAACTACAAGGTCATTTCGCCTACTACCAGAGCGGTCTTTCATCACTCTGATGGACATACCCAACTCTACTATGGCAGTCCTAAATTTTACCTACCCTAAATTTTTATTCACCTAGGGTAGGGGTCTTTAACGAGTATCTGACATCGTTCAAAGACAGGAAATTTTGTTTTTCATTTTTGGAATCAGGGGGTCGTTAATCAAGAAATTGTGATGATGGGCACCTAGGGATCTAAGCATCCAATGCTCTTATCTCTTCCATCTTAGCTTCTTACCAAAAGCCCTTCATGAAGAACCAAGCCTCTATTAATAAATCTAAGAATGCTCCCGTGCTCCAATTTTTTACAGTTACTCCTTTACCAAATCTTTACCGAAAATGTGCAATTCTGATGAAAACTCAACATCGAATTTCTAACCGAATTACGTAACTTCCCCTATACTTCTTATTGCAGGGGAAGTATGAAGGTCATCCCATAAGTAATGTCGGTTTCTGATTATTGCCTGTTTATATACAAAATTAAAGCCAACTGCCTTTGAATGATGATTTGTTTATTAATAATATTTAAATAGGTATTAATAAGTAATTAACTTATATTGTTTTGACTGAGGAATATCTATCTTTAGGCCTTCAGTTCACATTTTACCATGGAAGTGACTGGTGAACATATTCGGCGTATTTTGTTAAGGAAATTTAACAAAGGCGAAAAATTGAAGAAGTCTATGAGGAAGGTCAAATAAGTGAGAGGCATGTGCAACGATGGTTTGAAATATTTCGTGGTGGACATTTCGACCTTGTAGATGAGCCTCGCCCAGGCCGACCTGTTCAATTAGACGAGGATCTTCTGAGAGCTGCAGTTGAAGAAAATACAGCTGTAACAGTTGAAGAACTTGCCAACAAACTTGAATTGACCCATTCCATCATCCACCAGCATCTCCATCAGATCGGAAAAATTTCCAAATTAGGAAAATGGGTGCCACATGAGCTTAGCGAGGCAAATCTTAGAGGGCGTTAATCTCTAGGCTTAATGGGGAGCCATTTCTCGCTAGGATTGTCACTGGTGACGAAAAGTGGATTCTTTACAACAATGTTGTGCATTCTAGACAATGGCTCAGTTCAGGGCAAGAACCAATACCTCAGCCTAGAGCAGGCCTCCATCTCGAAAAGGTTTTGCTGTCTGTTTGGTGGGATATGGGAAGCATAATTCACTATGAATTTTTAAAAAAGAATGAAACAATCACCAAAGAGGTTTACCGTCAACTGCTTGACCGTTCAAATCAAGCTCTTTCAGAAAAACGGCCTTCTTTAGTGAGTAGACATGAAGTTTTGTTTCACCAGGACAACGCAAGGCCTCACACTGCCAAAGGCACGATTACAAAAATCTATGGCTTTGGTTGGGAAATTATGGCTCACCCATCTTATTCGCCTGATTTAGCCCACTCAGATTACCATCTTTTCCGGAGTCTACAAAATTATTCGAAGGAAAAAACAATGAAGTCGTCAGAAGAAGTGAAAGTGAGAGTGAGTCAATTTTTTTAATTCACAAGAGAAAGATTTTTTTTAAAAAGGAATAGAAGACTTGAAAATTAGGTGGAATTTTTTTTTTACACAACCCCATCCAACTTATTTTAAAATCGACATTACTTATGGGATGACCTGATAAAAAGAGATGCATTTCACCTGCACATTTGTTTGTTTGTATGTGCCACTTATCTCTTTAAAGGTTGAACCGATCTGGAATCCGATTTGTTATGCGCTAGTAACTTCTTTCTTTAAAAAACTGCGTTACTAATAATGATATACATTTTAATTCAAAATGTATTAATATATATATATATTCATTTATTTCTCGTATTTAACAAAAGCTAAGTACTTGTACAATATAGTATATTATAATTTTATTTTTGGTTCTCTGCTTTTACTTTATTTTCTAGATGAGAGAAGACTGAGATGCGTCTGTGGCCGAAGGTTCAAGTACGAAGGATCCTTGTTCGTCCATCGGAAGGAGGACTGTTCCATGAAGAATATGTCATTGGATATTTATCCTTCATATTAGATAATATTTAGTTTAAAGCCTTGTAAAATATAGTACAATTTAATTTGGCATTGAGTGTTGCTAGCCACTAGCACTGTAAGATCACATTTGATTGAAAGTTTGATGTGGCTACTGCGCTTGCCATATCACTGATAAATTACAGATAATAGGATGAGTTCTATCTCATGTCTAGATCAGTTTTGAATGATCCAGCCCCTCCCACTCCTTTTGGTAATCTATTTAAAAAGTATCATTTTTCATGTACATTTTCAATTAAGGAAAAAGTGATAGTGTGAAACCATCGTTAGAATGGTGGGGGCTTATTTATTTTTTATGTTGGCAATTATGTGTTGTTTCTATTTTAGTAATTATGTGTTACTGTTTGAAAAATTGTATCATTTAGTTAACCTACTTTTTGTATTTTTCCCTTGGATTGGAAGTACATACAGTGTTTGTAGAGTTCCATACCACACCTTAAAAGATCATGAAAAGGGATACTATATGTTGAGAGTCGATCATTTGTCATAGGCTCATAACTTTCAAACAGTTTGACGTAGACATTTTGACTAAAGACGCATCTTGCGAACCTGCAGACAGTGCAAAAATCTACTTAATATTATTATTATTTATTTACTTTTTTTTAAAATGCCTACTAATGTAGGTATCTAAACCGGCTGCCGCTAGATGCCGACACTTTTTTCTTTTTTTTTATAGGGGTTTTCCCGCAAATCACCCAGCCCGATATCGTCGAGGGAAGAGGTACAAATAAAAATATTTTGGTTTTATTTTTACAAAAAAAAAAATAATAAATTTGTGTTGCTATGGATGTCTGGGCGACAGCCTCTGGTCCCTTGCGGGACAGACTGGCGCTCCCAGACCCCCTTGTATTGCGGCTGCCTCGTGGCGCCGAGAGAGCTCGAGATCTGTGGAGTGGGGCTGCTTCTATATCGCGGTCGCAGGGGTAGAACTCAGGCCTGGCCCGTCAATTGCCGACACGGGCTATAACTTCAACCTACCTTTGAACGACAATCAGCTGATTAGTTTCATTGTTCAAACAATGTGTGAGGTATCATATCAGGTTAGATCCCGATTCTTAACCAATTTTTTTCTCAGTTCGACGAAATAATACTATACAAACACAAGTTTTTCTTTATTATTGAGAAAATCTCCATTAACTCATGTTAATTCTTCACTTTTGTTTAGTTTTTTTTTTTAAATAATACAAACTAAAGTTGAATAATTGTTATCATACATCAGCTAAAATTTATTTTACATTTATTCATTGCCAAACGTAGTCTTAACAACATTGTTATTGTTTTCATTTAATTCTAATTTATATATTTGTGTATAGCATGTATCTTGCTGGCCCAATTAAATGTTATTATTATTTAATTCAAATATAAACTTTTTTTAAATTCTACAATTTATATTTTTCAAAGTGCCATTGTGCACCTTTTGTTTGAAAAACGTGTATATTTAAATGTTAATCTATATATATTTTAAATAGAAAGAATTTATTTTATATATTTGAAGAAGTTATTTTACTTGTTTATCTCCTTGCTTTGTTATTTATATATATATATATATATTTTTTTTTTTTGTAAATTTGTTAGGTTGATAAACTGAGAATCAGCACTATTATTGTTTTCTACATCCAGTCTGCACAAATGTATGACGAATTAATTACATTGTGAAAACTTATATATCTTAATAAATAAACTTATATATGTTTTTTTTATATCCATTTTTATTATTAGGTATCGTTCAACTTGAGACGCAATGGGCAAATCAGGAGATTAAATTGCGGCAAGGTGTGTTCATATAAACTTAAAGTACATGTATATTTTTTAACAATGAGGATACTCACAATCTTTCAAGTAGCATGCTACTCCAGTGACATGTTACTCAAGTAGCATGTTTGATTATGAGCGATCCAACTTTTGTACGATCGTAAGTTGCTAAATGACATGCAGCACTTCCTGGCGGAGAGTTAAACATTTTAACCTGTCCAAGAGTATTCCCTAAGACATGGCTCTTCCTCCATTATTTTTTTATAAAATAATTGAGCAGACGGCTTCTACAATGATAAGGTAAAGAAATATTAGTTTGTTTACTGATGAAGCTTTGAATATTCTTGTAGTTTAGAAAATAGAAAACAGTAAAACTAAAAAATATATTTTAATAAAGTAATTTACTTTTTTTAATCGTAAATCAATTGATTTAACTAACCTCAAATTTCTCCTTGCATTCTAAAATTATGTTAAGAAATAGAACGGTATTCTCCTTCGTCCATCTTTTGTTGGTACACTTTTCTCTCTTTCTTTTTTCCATATCGAAAAATTTATATTTTTATAAAACTTAAATTAAAAGAAAACGTAAATAAATGAAAACTACGCAAACAAGTCAGAAACAGAAAAGCAAACAAGTCAGAAACAGAAAAGCAAACAAAAACAAAAGTTAAGGTTAGGACTTTAGGAGGGAAATGATAACGATAAAATAAATTAAATCCAAGGAGATCGAAATATTACTCTATCCCACTTTTAACTTCCATGTAAATGACAGATAGAACAAAATGGCTGCCATTTAGCAAGGGTACATCAGTAACACGCTCAGTAGCACACATCTAGGTTTGCTAAAGCGAGTGTCGAACTCGACTTGTTTTCAATTGAAATCAGTAACATGCTACTGGTAGAAACTCGACCAGTAGCACGCAGTAACGTGCTACTTGAAAGATTGTGAGTACCCCTATTATTATTATTATACATTTATTTGAATGATTTGTTTTACAGTTTTTATTGAAGGCACCGAAGTAGAAATTCAATTCAATGAAACTAAGAAGATCTACAAATGTGGTGTTTGCGACAGAAAGTACACTTCGAAAACAGGCATCAACCAACATTTGAAGTATGAATGCAGGAAGGAGCCTCAGTTCCAGTGTCCTATCTGTCATCATAAAACAAAGAGAAAAAGTAACCTTAAAGCACATTATGCTACCAAACATATGAACATGCAGACCTGAATTTTGCATATATTTTCCTATTCATTGTGTTTTTTTTTTGTGATTCTCACTGTATTTAAGCACATTAAAATATCAGAATATCAATTTGAGTTTGCAAATGTGTGGTTCGCACTGTAAGATTAGATGTTTCCAGTCCGGTCTGTAACTAGGACAGAAATGAAGACTTATCATGCACAGGTCAGCCCTGATTCTAAAAATTAGTATGAGGATTGAGAAGTCCATATAAACATCAACTGTAAATTATAGATTTTTACCCCAAACGGTAGATTGGTTTTGGAGGGAGAGCAAACACTTAATTGATTAATTCATGGTAGGGAAGTAAATAGTCGGTCATCCATCGAGCACTTTTCTTTCACTTCTTGTTCTACTTTTAAAATAATCTCACTAATATTTTATTTACTGTACGTTTGACAATGTTAATATTTAGATTCTTATACATATAAAACGTTCATTTTCACATTTCTATATTTACAATATACACACATATAATATTGTTGAAAATAAATTGCAGAATATACAAATACCTTTTTTTTTTAAAAAAGTTATATTCAGCCAATTTTACCAAGCAGGACTTGTACATACATAGTTGCCATACATTTAAGTGTCATTTCTATATTTTCTCCTTATAAATAATTCTATCACATAACAAACAATAAAATAAATTCAATTTACAAAATAAAAAGAAGCCAGAACATTTCGTTACTTTTTGAGTTATGATAAATTTTTCGACAATTCTTAATTTCTCCGGGAAAGTTAAGTTGAATATTTAATAACTTATTTCGCTTTTATTATACAGGAACATGCTGCCAAAAAACAAAAATCTTTTTTCTACTTTTAGATTTGGTTATGTATAACGATCTGTCATATCGAAAAACTGTTCTTCGCAGAGATTTATATGTCTTTTTACGTTTGAGGTTGACTCTATGACGAATGAGGTTTATTGTGCAAAACACTTCAATAAAAAAAAAACATATTGTGCAATTTGAATTTCTCAACTGTTTTTCAAACTTTCTCAGTGTTTTCATTACTTTTTTTTATTTTTTTTTTAAATTGTGAATAGCACTTTTTGCGCTGAAGCAAATAAAAAGTTTTTTTTTTATTTATTGAAAAAGAAGTCACTGGATTTTATACATTGTTGTTTTTTCTTGTCTTTGTATAACATTACAACGTGTGCCATCTGTATTTAGTATTTTTATAAATCATTTTGTTGTTTACTTATTTTGCATTTTTTTTTACAAAAATCCTTGTATAATTTCAAGTACAGCAATTTTTTTTTTTGTTTCTCTTATTGTTATCTACAACATCCGGAAGGAAGTTCTGTCCACGAAAAAAAACTCTCCCGGACTGGATTTGTACCCGCAAACAGAAAGTTTAAATATGTAATTTAATCTTGTAAAAATAACAAATAATATCACCATTTTCTTCAGAAGAAAAGAAAACTTGGTGAAATTGAACACCGTTTTGATTTTTTTTAAAAGATCTTTCACTGCAATGTTTGAGAAAATTCGTCTATTTTTGGTTGATCCAGTATATAACGCTACTCGACATGCCGCAAAACATAGCCATCTGGACAAAGTATAACAACGCACCGTTGTTAATTTTCACATTATTTCATCGATGATTTATAGAATTCCTTTAAATTACAAACCGTAAGTATGCTTACTTCTCTCATTTGTTACTAAAAAAAAAAAAAAAAAAAAATTACAAATAATTTTATTTGTATTTATTTAGTTTTTTTTTTTTTTTTTCCAGACTGCTATCTGATGAGTAGTGTTGAGCAGAAGGCGCCGGCGCAGTACGAGTGTGAGGCATGCCACAAGACGTACCGTTCGAAGCAGGGCATCTACCAACATACCAAGTACGAGTGTGGAAACAAAGAACCTCAGTTCCAGTGCCCTATGTGCCCTCACAAGGCCAGACATAAGGGCAATCTCAAGGCACACTTTGCCTCCAAACATGCCAGACTTGGAGAAAAATATTTTATTCTACGTACTTAGTTAAATTTTAAAATATTGTTTCCACATTTCAATTTTTACACTTTCTATTGTGCATTTATATTTTAGGAACTTACTTATTGTATATAATTAAATACTACAGGTATAATATTATAGAAAGTATTGTAATCGTGCAAAAATCCGAGATCTGTGTGTGTATGTGAAACATCTCAGAAACGATTGTAGTTATGAACAAGAAATTTCACATGGGCTAACTTAGATCTGATTAGAATTTGTCCGAAATCGGGCGAAAATTGTGATCATTTATTTCGGTGCCTAAAAACATTTTAGTTGTAGAGAAAACTGAGAGGCATATCTTATACTGAAGATTGTCCTGAAATGATACCCACTTTTTTATACATTAAAATGTGGCTCTTACGAAAAATGTTCCTTAATAAATTTACAATCGCTAATGTCCCCTTAATACTATCAAATTTATGGCACCCCAAAAAGTGTAAAATAAATGTCCATAGAGAATATTTAAAAGTAATGTTTGAATTGTAACGCAAAGCAACGAATTTAAAAAAAATATCTTTTTATTACTGGCAGTTATTTTACTAAATAGAATAAAAGATGAAGAATGATTCAACAGGACTTTCTTATTCCAAGCACGTTTTATTATACTAAGTAGTTTCGTTGTTCTTTATTTTTTGTTATGTTTTTATTGTTTTAAAACTGATTTAGATGAAAGTACTTAGTGTATTTTACTATTGTTGTCCAAAATGTATTTTCGAGATATTGACATTTGCAGATATCTTCACTTTTCAGTTGCTTCTAATTCCTAGTTTTTTTGTATTATATTTTATTTCCATTTTTGGCACTTCTTTAGAAAATACACAAAATAAGAGATATTTGAGAAGTTTTATAATTCTTATGTTTTTGTGTCTTATGGTTGAGTTTTAACTACGTGGTCATATCGCCTTCTGAGCTCTAAAGGTTTCTATGGAGTTGTGTCAAGAAAGAGGTTCCAGTGGTGCCTCAAAAGTCCAGTTTAGTTTGACGAGTTCGGTTAACGAAATCAATCAATTATTTTGTGATTTCGTATGAAAACGTTTTTTTATAATAAATAAATCTATATAATAATAAATCAATAAAAAAAGGTTTTACGTCAATTATTCATTATCATGTAGTTATAAGTTGTTCAATTTATCAGAAAATGAAATAAGGCTATCTTTTGTACAAAATACGAAACTGTGGAATGGTAGAATACCGGGAAATGGATAGAAGAATTTATTTTTTTTTTATAGGGATGAAGTGCTTTGACAAATTATATGCTTAAGTTAGATAAATGCGGTACTTGGGACTCTACCTTGTCAGACGACTGATTTGGAACAAACATGTTAACAGACTCGACAGAAAATGAAACGACGATTTGGACTGCTCAAAAGACTACTTGACAAACGATCCCAACCTTGCCTCAAAGTTGTAGCACTCGCCGTATAGCGTCCTCGAAAAGACAAAAATGACCCTTTTAATGGCTCACACAGCCCTTCGAAGGGCGGGGTTCCCTTTTGACACTTAAGTTTCATTATATTTTTTTAAAGTACTAAAGAAAGAAGGAAGAACTGTGCAAACAGATTTTTGATACGTCAATTAGTTCTTGGAACAAAAAGTTGCACGTTTTTCTTACTCTGAAGTTAGTTGGAATTTAATAACTTCAGAATATGAAAAACGTGCAACCTTAAACTTTTTTTTTCCGAGAACTACTTGACGTATCAAAAATCTGTTTGCACAGTTCTTCCTTGTTTCTTTAGTACTTTAATAAAATGTTATGAAACTTAAGGGTCAAAAGGGAACCCCGCCCTTCGAAGGGCTGTTTGAGCCATTAAAATGGTCATTTATGTCTTTTCGAGGACACCATACCATAGCTCTCGGCGAGTGCTACAACTTTAGTCATATGCATAATTTTGATATCTCTAACCGTTTAAGAGTTATTTCACTTGTGGCCCGCTTATCTGGGCCACCCTGTATATACATTACTAACAATAAATAGTAAATATTATAGAAACGTTTTTTACATTTTGTTCAAATTAAGCTTTGCACTCCTTGATTTTTGTTTAAATACTTGTATATATCATTTAATATTTTTGCGCTATTACTTGTGTGGGATACTTGGATAACTCAATAAGTTATGTATTGTAATTTTCATTTTATTTTGGGAATGTTTGGGTCAAATAAATACATTTGTGAAATAAGTTTGTTTTATTTAAAATATTATATAGTGAGAGAGAAATATATGTATAAATATCTATAGAGGGCATTATTTATAAATATGTATAACAAACTTCTTCTGAAATATTGTCTACCGGCTTCAGCATTACACCATCTTTAAGTTTAGTTATAAATATTAAGACTAAACTCCACTTGACAATGGTGTAATGCCGAACATTTGGTTTTGTGGAATAGACTATATTTAAAAAGAAGTTAGTTTTATTTATTTAATTTTTTTCAATAGTTTGGAAGCGATTGCAACACACATAAGAGATGGCTCAATGTTCGCTATCTCATAGATCCTGTATTTCGTCAATTTTTCTCTAAATTTTAAATAAATATTTTTAAAAAAAAGTTTGTTTTATTTATTTATTACTAAGTTTTCACTATATGTCCGCGTTTCTCAACTTACATGGTGTTATTTATGTTTTTTTGTTTTTTTTCTCTCCATATTTTCATTATTCTCCTTTCAAAATAGATCGCTGAACTACAGATGGTCAAGTTTGTTTCGTTGTAATTAGAAGGCGGTCGATGTTTTTGGGCCAGACAGATAAATGCCAACCTCTTCATCTCATGCTTATCAGGATGTGAACTCAGGAACAAACTTACTCCTGGCAGACCGTCCATTAAGGAAGACTTCTAGTGTATAGGGAAGGGTTTGGCCTTCACTGATCCTGGAGAATGGTAAAGTCTTGCAGAACGCCTTCCAACATCTTATAACAGCTTATAAACTTACATCTAGATTTTTTTTTTTTTTTTTTTTTGAAAACCATCAAGAATTTTATTGGTAAGTAAGTTACGTTATTATTGATTTTTTTTTTCATAATCATTTTTATGTTCAGAATTTTAAATTTGGCTCATATTGATAGAATTAAGAATGATCAAAGTAACCCGCTGTGTTATTTGGTAGTCCGGATTCAAATACTTAGAAAGTCGGTTATTTTAATTTTAAGTAGGTAAATCAATAATTTAAATAACATTTTTTGGTTTTTTTTTCGGTACGCTAGCAAGTTTCGCCATGCGTCTCCTAGCAGCCCAGTACATTGCAGATTTTTTCGTAGTTGTACCGTCTTCTCTATACTCAGTTCTGACGTCCTGGAGAGCAGAGCATACGTCAAGATGCTGCGCTGTCATGTGCTACTCTCTCTCGCAGAGGATGCAGCAGGGGTTGTCCGCTACTCCGATCCGATGAAGGTGTCCCTGAAGAAAGTCGTGTCCGGTCAGCAGTGTGTCCTCGAGGTAGGTCTGCTGGCAGCCGGCCTCCTGTCTCCCCCAACACCCGCCCCTGTTGTCCCTCGGCTTTCCTTGGAGTGCTCCAGCTTCACCACCATAGTTTAAATAACAGTAAAATTGTGGTTGTAAAAGAAGGTTGGCTACCAATAGAAACCCATTGCCCGTCCTTTCAATCCTATTATTAATGGATTCATTATATTTTAAGCTTGCGATTATCCTAACTTGTTACAAGTACTCCTTACTGATTTGCGTTCAAAGTAACGCCCCAACACGAGATGTTGTTACTTTATTTACCCTATAAATTCTGATTGTACTACCCTCTGTTTCCCGCATGGCGTATGTCTGTAGATTTTTTCCCGTTTGCGATAACTTCTGCAAAAATGCACTGATTGTTTTTTGTTTTTCAATGCCCGTCTTGGTGAGGACTCCAAACTTAATTTTGAGGCCAATCGGATTAGTGGTTGCGGAAATATAGGCAATTTCGCAGATATTTTTTGCATATATTCTGAACTTTCTTTACAACAATTGCTGTTAGTTATATATTTAAATGTAAACATAGATTTATGTTTTGAAAGCCGGGGAATACAATATCAATTTTTTTTAAATAAAATCTCTGGACAATTTTTCTTTATTAATTTATAATGAATTTTATTTTGAAAAATGAGTTTGAAGTCATGTATGGCTCTCCATATCTGCTACCCCTGTATTTTAGAAAAATAACCTCTACATTATTTGTAGTATGGAGTCAGATAGGTAGTTATTGCGACTCATGCCTGGGTTTTAACTATGAGGTCACATCGCCTACTACCAGGGCGCTCTCGTCGTCCTGGAATAGCCCGACTCTAATGTGGTACACTACCCCTATTGTAAATCTCCACAACGCAAAATGAAAACAGCATTAAAACAAAACAATCTTTTCGTTTTTTTTAGACTCTAAAAAAAGATCACTTTTCTTCACTTTTTTTTTACATTCCCAGCTATACGAAGTATAAGGGAAGTTATGTAATCGGTCAAAAACTTGATGCGGAGTTTTCCAACAAGAGATTCCAAATATGAAAACAAAAACATTCTGTCTGTGTGTCTGTGAACATGATAACTCCTGTTAGAATGAATGTATCGACATGAAATTTCATATTTAAAGTCAGGACCCAATGTGGACATAACCTGTCAAATTTCAGCGATATCGGCTGAAGGGGATTGGGTTCAATTCAAAAACTCTAATAACTGCCGATGTAATTAATTTATCTACACAAAATATAGTATGAGGATTTAGGAGTTTAATATTAGCGCAAATGGCCGAGTGGTTTTAGAGGAGTAGAGAAAAGTTAATTAATTATTTCTTTCTGGGGAAGTACATTGCCGGTGATTCACCGACAAACATTTTTTTTGTAATTTTTGTTGTATTTCACAAATGATTAATTTTAATTTTTTGTTCAGGTTTTTCGGAATCAGTGGATAGATATCTTGGGAGAAGGTACACGTGTAATTCCTGCGGTAAAAGTTACCGTCAGAAAGCTGGCTTCTACAAACATCGTCGGTATGAGTGTGGCGGTAAGAGCCCTCAGTTCGAGTGTCCGCACTGTCCACACCGGGCCAAGCAGAAAGGCAACCTCATATCTCACATCATCCTCAAACATAAACCTTCCATATGAACATGTACTTCACATGTATACATTTTTATTGTACAATACTTTAATTTTGTTTGTGCAATATATTATGATGAAATTGTTGATATTTATAGTATAATCAGATCTTTCTTTTTGTATATATATTAACACATATAAGAAACCTTTCATGTGCATAATATGAATTGTACTCTCATTGAAAAGAAAAAAAAAACAATTAAAATCGTGCAATATAAAGAAATTGTTGATATTCATAGTATAATCAGATCTTTATATATATTTGTATGTACCCAAAAACAGAGGTTTGTGCATAATGTTTTGAGGAAAAAAGGACGAAAGTGAATTTCTCATAATTTTCGATAAATAACTCTTAAAAAACTCAAAGACTATTTCAAATAATCCTTTATTATTCAACATATTTACAATGGTCCCGAGCCTGTACGATGTCAGGTACTCGTTAAAGATCCTTGCCCTAGGTGAATAAAAATTTAGGGTAGGAAAAATTTAAGACTCCCATGGTAGAGTTGGGCTCATGTCCACCAGAATGACGAAAGAGAGCTCTGGTAGTAGGCGATATGACCTTGTAGTTAAAGCCCGAGCATGATTCATAATTACTAACTATATTATTTGTTGTTTCAAACTTTTTTTTTTTTTTTGTTACCGATTGTAAATATGTTAAATATTAAAGGATCATTAGCTTTAGTTAGGCCTCATTCCTCCAATTTTACGGAGATAGAGGAGGCCGCGATAGCCCGGATGATCCTCCGTTCCGCCTCGCTCTGCTGGCTTCTGACTAGCAGTGGTGGCAGACCGAGGAGGATAAGAAGAGCTGAATTTGCATGAGTACATGGGGGAGAACCTTAAATAGTAGTTACATACTTTAACGCAACAAGTCTCTCGGTCAGTACTACCTCAATTTTCAGGTCGGATTGTCAGGGTGGGAATGGGGTGACAGAGATTGGACAAAACTATTTTTATGGAAGGAAAATTTTAAATGGATGTTTAGGAAATGATACTCGGTGAGATCGTTGACAAAAGGGATTTCAATGTTATTATGGAGGGTGCGATTAGGAACATAGAAGGGTGTATCGACGATTGTTCTTAGGACTTTGAATCGCAAGGGCTGGATCCATAGTTCAAGACCATATGACCATATAGTCTGGATCTGGATTTTCTGTTTAGCAGCCGATAAAGCTTCCCAAAGCGTCGATTCAGTTCTTGTCGTTTCAGTCGTGTGTGAGGATTCCACGTTAGTCTTCGATCTAGATAGAGCCCAAGATAGCGATCCTGATATGAGAGAGAAATGAAGACATTGTTGATGGAAAATGTCGGGCAGGATTTCGAAAGTAAGATATTCCAAGTAAGCAATATATTTAAATTTTAGGCTCCATTTATATATTTAACAAATAAACAAGCATTTTTTTTTCTCATAATAAACCTATTTATTTCTGTTTTTAGGCTCAAAAGAAAATGGCCATTATTGTGGAAAATGTGGTCGAACTTACAGTCGCAAGGCAGGTTTAGTTCAGCACTGGAGATACGAATGTGGAAAGAAACCTCAGTTTTCCTGTCAGCTCTGTCCATACAAAGCCAAACTGAAAGGAAACTTGGACAAACACTTCATCAATCGTCATTCAACAGTCTCCATTCCTCAATAGTAACGTTATGCCTTTTTTAAATGTTTGATGCAAAGCTCATTTAAAGTTGAGTGTTTTGTAAGCTCTCTTTGTCTCTGAAAGCCCTTGAAGAGAGCTTTCCAACTTTAGGCCTCATCGTCACCTTTGGCATTTGTCATGAATTTAAGTGCCAAGTGAGTGAGATTACTGTCTAATAATCTTGTTACTATCCTCTGGATGGCTTTCCTATCTGGCAAACCGTTGGTAAGCTAGAATTGAACATTGAAAAATAATCCGTCACCACTTTGCATTAAATTTATTATAAAAGTGGTTTAGTTAACTCAATCTCCACTTCCCCTTCATTCCTTCAACTTGCCCGATATACTATTATTTAAATTTAAAAACTCAGGATGTCACAAAATATATTTTTAGAAGTCACAAAATAATATTCCATTGGAACAACGAAAGCGTAGCAATTTGTTTTTTTGTTTTATGTATAAATAAATTATTTGTTCCATATTTCCTGCAAATCTTCCAAAAGTATTCAATTTTTTAATTTAGTTCTGATAAATTCATTAATTTTTTACCTGTTTTTTTTTTAATCTGTTTATTTTTCTTTGTTTGATGTACCCAGAATCCTTATAGGTACTATTATTTTTGTGATGTTTGTTACTTAATTTAATAAAATATATTGTTGTAAACCATTTTTCCCAGTAGTTATCTATAGTTTTTTTTTATTATGCCGTTTTATATCATCATTCATTTAATTTAATGTACTATGTTATTCTTTGACTTATTTCTTTCCCTGTTCTACGTCCTCCTGTGTTATTTAACACGTCGAGCCCCACTCTGGTCCTTAGACAAGACAGTTAGTTCCAAAACGGCCTAACGCCTCTGGGAACATTATTATTTTTTTGATTGGGCTGAAAAACCTCGGCAATTGTCCGAGGAGCAAATTTGATCATTTTAGCTGGGGCTCAGCGTGTTGAAAACTGGACTAAAACTACAGCACTCATAGTTTTTTTTTTTTTTACTGTTATTAATCAAAATACTAATTTTTAATTTTTTTTTTTTTTTTTCACTCATAATCATATGTAAATTTGTTTGCAATGTTTATAATATACATTCAAGTATATTAGTATTTTTTTTTCTTCTATGCTTGAATTTCATAGTTCCAGCAACAACAGTTTGTCTCATTGAAACTTTCATTGTTCATAACAGAGATTATATAAATCTAACATGATCTTACAGTTTCCATTATTTTATTCAATATATATTCCCATATTTTAATCCATCAAAAAAGAAGTGGTGTTTGTGCAAAAGGGCTTAACTCAGAATAAGTCTTGTGATCCAAAGGACGAGTGCATTTAAATATTTTTACCAAATGTAACTCAATGTTGGAATATTTTACTTTGTTTATATTCAATAATTGAATTGAAATAATATTTCAAGTAACAGAAATGTGTTTTACCTGATTTGCAGGAATTTTTCAAACCTTCAGAAATGCTTAAAATTCAGATTTTCTGACTTAAGCCCTTCTGCCCAAACACCCGAGAAATATGACACAAATTATGTGCTGAAGTTTTCAGTGATATACTTCAAAATACTATTTCTTTTTAAAAAGAGACGACATAATCTCGTATTATTTTTTGTCTTGATGAATTTTGACTCATCCTTTTCATTTCTGCGTTTGCATTCGAGTTGCTTTCCTTAAAAAATATTAGACCAAGATCTGCTTACATTTTGCATGCACGGTTGCCATTGTTCAAAATGATATTCTTTCTACTCCAAAACAGTGTTGTATCAATGTACGCGCTCAGAAGTATTATCTATCTCTATTTGGAAAGTAAGTAGATATGTATTTCAAGTAAGCAATATATTAAAATTCCAGGCTTCATTTATATATTTAACAAATAAACAAGCACTTTTTTTCTCATGATAAACATATTTTATTTTTGTTTTTAGGCACAAAAGAAAATGGCCATTATTGTGGAAAATGTGGTCGGTCTTACCGTCACAAGGCAGCATTAGTTCGACATTGGAGATACGAATGTGGGAAGGAACCTCAGTTTTCCTGTCAGCTCTGTCCCTATAAAGCGAAACTGAAAGGAAACTTAGACAAACACTTCGTCAATCGTCATTTACAGTCTCCATTCGTCAATAGTTAATTATTTCGTTTACATTTTTTTTTTTTTTTTAATAGCCGATGTAACCATGCAAAATGTTTTTCAATATATTATTTTTTGAAGCATTATGTATTTTTAAGCGACGGGGTGGTTGCTGCAAAGCTCTGTTTTGTAAGCATTGATGAGAGCTTTCCAACTTTAGGCCTCATCGTCACCTTTGGCATTTGTCATGAATTTAAGTGCCAAGTGAGTGAGATTACTGCCTAACAATCTTGTTACTATTCTCTGGACGACTTTGCTATCTGGCAAACCGTTTGTAAGCTAGAATTGACCATTGAATATAATTCTTATCATCACATTGCATTGGGACGAAAGTAATGTTTCTCTGGACAAATCCTATCAAGGAACCATTTAATTTAAATTATAAAAGTGGTTTAGTTAACTAAATCTCCACTTCTCTTGATTCCTTCAACTTGCCCGATATACTATTAGGTAAATTTATAAACACAGGATGTCACAAAATATATTTTCAGAAGTCACAAAATAATATTTCATTAGAAATACGAAAACATAGTATTTTTGATATAAAAAACAAATATTTTGTTCCATATTTTCGGCAAATCTTCCAGAAGTATCCATTTTTTTTCCGACAACATGTCGGAGTTATTATGGCTCACGCCCGGGCTTTAACTACGAGGTTATATCGTTCTACAACCAGAGCGCTCTTTCGTCGCTCTGGTGGACATGAGCTTGACTCTACTATGAGAGTCCGTATTGTTGCCGACCAAAAATTTTTATTCACCTAGCGTAGGGTCCTTAACGAGTAACTAACATCATACAGACTTGAGACCGTCGCTTATCCGTCCCACTCGAAGGACGGCGTGCTCAAGGTTTTTTAAAGGGGTTTCGAACCCGCGATTACACAACTCATTATTGTCGTAGTCATTAGTAGCTTCTTGTGCTATTTTATAGTAATTAAGTTTTGGTAGATCCTTCACCCTTCCCCGAAATTAGAAATTAAACTTATACACTTTTTAATTTCCGGTTAAGTAGCCACTCATTATTCGATAATGTTTGTATTTAAGTTAATATTGCAGATGATTGTTTTAAATAAATTTTAATATGGATTATATTGCACAGTTAAGAAAATCTTTCAATTATTTAAGCCTTGAAGTTTGAGACCACTTTCATTAGTGAAATTTTACATTTTAAATATTTTATTTGCATATTTACAATCGTTACAAATAACCATAAGTAAATTTCATGACTGTTTGACAATATAAAGTGTATACACAAAATAAGAAGAAGCAAAAACAAGAACAACAATAATAAATGAAGGTGAAACTAAATAGATAAAGTAAAATTAGGCAAAAAAATTATTTATTTACAAATATTATAATAATAATTATATATAATAATAATTATTATTATTGATAATAGACTTGTTTTGAAAAAGTCTTGTCAAGTAATTATGTTCTACTGATAGAACATATCCTATTTAGCAACACTGAATTTTTGTGGAGATATCCATTTTTGTAAAACAAATTGCATCTGGACATAACCTGTTTTCATCATTACCCAAGTTTTTAATACAATTTGAATGGTTTTACTTCCCCAGATATACGAAGGTAGGGTAGTTAGGTAATCGATAAAAAATTGGATGCGGAGTTTTCAATGGAATATCATGTTTACCGAACTCCAGGTTCAAAACATGAAAGAAATGTGTCTGTGAACACGATAACTGCCGATAGAGTGAATGTATCGGCACGATAGAATGAATTTATCGACACGAAATTTTTTATGTGTATTTAGAACCCTTTCACGACGACACCTAAATATTTTCAACCAAATCAACCATAGGGAAGGTGGGGATGAGGGGGGAGGCTTAACATAAAAACTCTGATAACTGCCGATAAAATCAATGCATCGATATGAAATTGTATATTTGAATTCAAAACCCCGTAAGGACGACACCCATTGATTTTCAGCCTAATCGACCTAAGGGAAGGGGTGATTAGAAGGAAAGCTTAGACACAAAAACTCTAATAACTGCCGATAGAATGGATGTATCGACTTGATTGAATGAATAACCCCCGATAAATTTAATATATCGACATGAAATTTAATATGTGTGTCTAGACCCCAGTAACGACGACACCTACTGATTTTCAGCTAAATCAACCATAGGGAAGGTGGGGATGAGGGCGGAGGCTTAACACAAAAACTCTAATAACTGCCGATAAAATCAATGTATCGACACGAAATTGTATATTTGAATTCAAAACTCCATAAGGACGACACCTATTGATTTTCAGCCTAATCGACCTATGGGAAGGGGGAATTAGGGGAGAGGCTTAACTTTTTACATTTTGTCACCATATCTATGTGATTTCTGCTACAGCTTTGAATGAAGAACAAAATGGCCAAATATCTCTCTAAAAAAAGGCAAAAAAAAACAATTTTTGAAAATATTTTTTTACAAATATGTCCCCAATATGTCTATTATAGTATTGTAGTTTAGATGACATTGTTGACAGTAAAGTATTGCAGGAGCTGTGGCAGCTCCTCTTAAAAATCACATTACAGGAATCATATCTCACCGTTACCTGGCTTCTTAAATTATGTTTAATTTTTCTTTGTCTAATGTACTCATTTTCTTTGTTTGTTTTTATTTTTCTTTGTTTAACGTATTCAGAATCCTTATCTTTCATACTAGGTACTACTATTTTTGTGATGTTTGTTACTTAATTGAATAAAGTATATTGTTGTAAACCATTTTTCATCGTAGTTATCTACATATTTTTTTTATTATACCTTTTTATATCATCATTCGTTCTTTAATCGTCATTCATTAAATTTAATTTACTACGTTATTCTTTGACTTATTTATTTCCCTGTTCTACGTCCTCCTGTGTTATTTAACACGTCGAGCCCCACTATGGTCCTTAGACAAGACAGTTCCAAAACTATTATTATTTTTTTGATTTGGCTGAAAAGCCTCGGCATTTATCCGAGTAGCAAATTTGATCATTTCAGCTGGGGCTCAATGTGTTGAAAAAAGGGACTAAAACGACAGCACTCATAGTTTTTTTTCACTGTTATTAATCAAAATACTAATTTTTGTAGGTTTTTTGCTTGGTTTTTTTTTCCTTTTTTTACTCGTAGTCTTATGTAGATTTTTTTTGCAACGTTTGTGATATACATTTAGGTATATTTGTTTTTCTTCTAGTCTATGCTTGAATTTAATAGTTCTAGCAACAGTTTGTCTCATTGAGACTTTCATTGCTTGTAAGAGAGATTATGTAAATCTAAAAAGTCCATCATTAATCATAATATGTATTCCTGTTTCTTAAGCAATTAAAAAAAATAATAATAATAATTATATGTATTGATGTTTGATAGTGATATAGTTCTTTATATATATATTTATTTTTAAATGAGAGGCGACATAATCTCTTATTACAGTCTTGATGAATTTTGACTTGAGTATCTTTCCTTAGAAAATATTAGCCCAAGATCTACTTATATTTTGCATGCACAACTGCTTGCATACTTGCAATAAGATGCAGCAATTCTCTTAACATATAATAAATGAATTTTCAATATCTCCTTCAAAATTTCATTTTTTGCATTATCCTTGATCACATTCAATATAATTTTAAAACAAAGAGATATAAAATATTTAGTTATAAAATGTTGCAAAGCTAGTACAGCCTACTCATTCGACCCTTTTTTCTGCTTTAAGAAATTATCAACTGTACTCGACTTGAAGTCAAATTCCCGATGTTATTATTGTTGTTCGAGGTAGTTTGAGGTGTGTTGTCCATTGTCTTAGGTTTCTGAAGATAACCTCTTCATGCCTCTTCTACAAAAGCTGCAGCATCATCTTGGCGACATCGACCTCTTCGACATGGGCCAGCCTTGACATTTCTCTTCCTTCAGTATCCTCTTGGGCATCCTGTCATCCTCCATCCTGCTAACCTGTCCCAGCCACCTCAATCCCTCCATCAGGTTTTGGTACAGATATCTCAGCTCCTGATTGGCCCTTCCTCCATCTTGGCTTCATCGACTTCTTCGACATAGAAATGCCAAACTCACAAAATTAACGAACACTAAGATGACCCTTGTAGTATGACGCTTCATATTTATTCCTTTATTTTCATTCAGAAGACTTACAGGAACCTTTGCTCTTTATTTCATGTTTTCCGTGCCCCAAAAATAAAAAATTCATATCTATTTGTGTGTATGTAAGTCTGTGACGCGATAACACCCGATGGAATGAATGTATCAAAATGAATGACTTTCTGCTGAATTGGTTAGAGGAAAGGGAATTGAACTCTCTCCTTAAAACTTCCTAAATTGAAGCCTAATTAAAGTATCAACCCGAAATTTTATACGTGGATCCAGGACCCTCGAAGGGAAGAACCTAACGAATTAAAGAACAGAAGTAGTTCACCAATTCGCATTGGGGAAGTACATTGCGGATGATTCACTGTCACTTTTTTATTTGTTCTTAACCGAATCACAAAAACAGGCTTTAGTTTTATTGATAGGAGGTACTACATTTTTCTTTAAGTTCTTACATATACACTGGATAGGCTGGTGCATCCACCTAGGGACCTAAGCATCCAATGCTCTTATCCCTTCCCCAGAAAAGCTGGGCTTCCTACTTACCTTGTCATTTTGTCTTGAAGATACCACGTCCATCATGATGACCTAGTTTCTTTAGCAAATCTAAGAATACTCCCATGGCCCAATCTTTTATAATTTTCCTCTAGATCATATATTTGAGAAAAATGTGGAATTTCGTCTGAGCATATTCATGAATTGAGCTGACTTCTTTTTCTCCTGTCCCTGACTCCTATAATATGTAGGTGTTTATTGATCGGTCCTCTGAGTTGCCGAAGCTTGCTCCTGTTGAGGTTCAGGATCCCATCTCCCTCACCCAGGGACATCTTCCACTGTCTGCATGTGGTTATTTCTCTCCAATACACTCGCTTATTGTCTTGTCAAGTACAGCTAGCTAATAGCCTGATTTGATTTCTTAAATAAGATTGATTATATCTAAAATTAATAAGAGAACCGTGTCTGGTTCAGATTCAGTTAATCGAACTAAAAGTGTTGGTAATCTAGATGAGGAAGTCGAGTGAGTAGGTTAATTAATCATGACAGGTAAGATTTACATAATTTATTTTCTGTTTAATTATTTTATTTTTTGAATTTGATAAGGTGTATTAATGAAGTCTCTTCTATTTTTTATTTTTGTGTTTGATAAAAACTAGGAAGACTATCATTTTATTTAACATCTTCTGAGATACGTTTTAGCGTTCAAAATAGGAATCTGTTCGAGTTGAGCTTGTGTTAAGCCCTGTGCATCAGCCCACTTTAGACAGAAAGTCTATCGGAAAAGCCCCTCTGTCGATTTCCCTTCAAACATAACCGGAACTATTTCCTTTTTTTTTTTTTTTGCTAGGATTTTTCCTCAAAAAATTATGAAGTTTAGTTATTTTTGTTTATTTTCCTCTGCACTTTTGTCCCTTGAGCGTTCTTATAGTTTAGCAGCTTAGCGGAACTGTTGGCGAGGTCTAAGAATGACGGCTTCATTCTGCTTAGGTTGACCTAAAGAGGTGAAAACAGAGGTCGTTTTTCCGTTGGACTCAAGCCTGTACTATGTCACGTACCTAATCGTTAAAAGATCCCTACTCTAATTAAATCTGGGTAAGTATAATACCTCCCGCAGTAGAGTTATGGAGGAAGGGATAAGAGCATTTGGTGCTCAGGTCCCTAGGTGTAAACAACCTTGGTCTGCCGACCCTATGGCCCTCATGTACTTACCGCAGGGTAAAAAATGTTAACAAGAAGTTTAAATTAAATGCGAAATCTAAAAAAAATGGATACTGACTAGGTCAAGCGACTAGCTATAAACAAATGGATTCACTACATTAAATTTTCTTGTAATTTATGCATTGATTGATTGCAGGGGTGAATTTTGTACATATGTTACTCAAAGCCCGAAGGCCCATATAAAAGCCCCTCGCTAGTCCTTAACTGCCTACTCTCCTACAAGCGCAAGATCATTTCGAAGCTTTGTTTCCTCATCAGGTCATGCCTGACCTTTACATTCACTCAGGTCCCCTCCTTCATGCCACATCTTCTGTAGATTGCATCCGGAACAAGGTCGGATTATAAAAAAATATTTTCTTACCGAATAGTGTTATATCCACTTGGATCACTTTTCGCAATTTCCTTCGGAGATGCTCGAGAAGAGTTGTTCTTCTTTTGTCATCTGATCCTCTCGATAATCAACTCTTTTGATTGTTGTGACCACGGTTGTCCTCCTCCCTCAATGCCCAGGACTCTTTTGCAATGCCGCTTCAATTAATCCATATTTTAGTGTTTATTTTGCTCATTTAATATTTATATGTTTCTAGTGCAGAAAAGAGGTTTGACAAAGCCGTTTCCTCCCTCGTGGTCCCAGAAAACTCCTGTAGGACTTCTTCCTCCTGCTGTCATCACACTTTCCTCTTCCCCTTCGCGCCTTCTTCATAAGCTCTTGCCACTCTGAGCATCTATTCTTTGAACGATATTTAACATTTTTGCAAAGATATTGCGTAACACTTAAAAAAAATATATAAAGAAAAACGTAAATATTGTCTATTTCACAAAATATATGGGAGTACTTTTGGTATTGCTATCGTCTTCAGCCACCCCTCAAAAAAATACTTTAACAGTATTTGTTAAGTCGTGGCTGAAGATGGTAGCAATATCTAGTACTGCCATATATTTTGTATAGGTTAGGTTAGGTTTTATGACTCATGCCCGGGCTTTAACTACGAGGTCATATCGCCTACTACCAGAGTGCTCTTTCGTCACTCTGGTGGACATGAGCCCGACTCTACTGTGGGAGTCCTAAATTTTGCCTACCCTAAATTTTTATTCATCTAGGGTAGGGGTCTTTAACGAGTACCTGACATCGTACAGGCTCGGGACCATCACTTAACGTCCCATCCGAAGGACGGCGTGCTTAAGTTTATTTTACCTCCCAGATAAAATAAACTAAGGGCCTCGGTCGGGCTACGAACCCACGACCTTGAGCTCAGAAGTCAAGCACGCATACCACTGAGCTACCGGCGCCCTCTATTTTGTATATATTTTATGAAATAGACAATATTTTTAAAAACATACGTTTTTCTTAAAACTTTTTATTTTTTGAACGTTGCCAAACCAGCCTGTTTTTTAGTAATTCCTTAGTTTTCTACTAAAATATTGTGAAACCTTGTCTCAGAGGATGTCACAAAAAAAAAAAAAAATTCAATATTTTAAGTTGACTTTATTTTCTTTCTTTTTACAGTATTTTCGAAATTATTCGAACAACCATTAGTGAAGAAAAAATTCGATTGTCAAACTTGCGGAAGAAGTTATTCCTACTATTCTGGTCTTTACAACCATAAAAGATTTGAATGTGGAAAAGAACCACAATTTCACTGTCCTTATTGCCCCTACAGGGCCAAAATGAAAAACAATTTGAAAATTCATATAATATCAAAACACGCCAAAGACGGACAAGGGCAGGTCCCTCTCAGTTCAACTATCTAACCTATGTTATACATCTAGTATTATGTAAATAAAGTGATTTTATCAATTTGTTCTACTTTTTTTTTTGTTTGTTTATGCCCTTGAAATAAATTATATTATCGATTAACTAGTATCCAATAATTATTATTGGAATCTACAACAGATAAGGATGCACGATAACAGTAGTGATTAATCGTAGTAAGATACCTTGCAGGTTATCTATGATTATTGGGATGTCAAGTTAGCATCGCTCTAGATCCAGCTATTTGTAAGCACATTTGTTTTAAAAAAATGAACCTAAAACTTACTGCGAATAAATGCCACAAGATATCGACTGACAGAAAAAAAATTGTTCCTAGAATGACAGGAAGGCTTAGAGGCATGCATACAAAATATCAATTTGTTTTCAATTTAAATATGAAATTAATAATTGTTGAAAATTCAAGTTGTTTATGGCATTTTTTTTATATTTTTTGACATTATTTTGATTATTCTTGTAATAAATGATTTTATTCATAAAAATTAATACATTTATTATAATATAAACATTTTCTTATAATACATGTTTTGTTATAAAATGGTTTTCTGTTCATGATTTTTGTAAGCTCAAACCAAATTTCTTGACTTGAAGGAAGAAAATAAACATATTTAGTAACTATTATTCTGCAATTTATTTTTAAAAATCATCAAACTTTTGAAAACGAATTTTTATTCCATTATTTTCATAGTCGCATTATCAATTTACCTGCATAAATTTAATATGATAAATCATAAGGTAACTAATTTTAAATAACATAGACCAGATTCTGTCCAAACGCCGTTCAAACATGATACCGATCGCAGAGTTTTGTGGAAGTAGCGTTACATATGTTGTGAACGTAATTCCTATCCTCTGTCGTCACTGAATCCATTGGGAAGATTGAACATTTGAAATCACGTGACATCCACTCATGCTGCAGTTTTCCCACAATTACCATATTTCAGAACAAAGACAGGCTTGGTGTGAATTTGTGGAATCACCGCAGTCTATAGGAAAGGTCCCCCTAAGGGCGGCCCGACCACAAACTGGGTGGCAGAGGTTCTCGGCAGAAACCATCACTCTGGGTAAGTGGTACCCATGCAGAGTCAGGGACTGCCCATGGATACAACCAGACCATTGGATGTCACAGGTGCTATCAGCACCAAGCTCTTCTTCTTTAAGAGGAAGAACAGCCCTGCCTGCTCGTGTGGCGGCGTCGAGACTGCCTAACATGTAGTCCTCGAATGCCCGCTAAACGACGGACCCAGGGCGGCGCTGATTCGCCGGACAGGATCGTAACTAGGACTGGACCTGCCGGGACTGATGACGGAAGCTGACTACCTGGCTTTTGTTCGGTTCGTCTCCTCATGGCGTAGAATCAAGAAAGCCTTCTAACCCGGCGCCGGGGGCCCCGCCGAGCTCCGGGAAGTAGGCAGAACAGAACCCCCCGAAAGAATCCCGAGCTCACTCGGCGTAAAGCGCTGAAAACCAAGGACGACTGTGGACCATAGTCATCGAGCCAGTCCACAGCCGTCCATAGCAACAATTAAAAAAAAATGTGTAAATAAACCGGAGAAGGTTACCCATTCCCCGACGATATAAAAGGGTGATGTGACAAAAAAAAAAAAGTGTGAATTTGTGAGTAATATTGAAACTTTTGGCGAGGCTTGGTGCAAACAGGGCAAGCGGCTTTTACCTTCATAAAACGATAAAATAAAACATACATATGTATATAATTATTATTGTTTATAAATATAGTTTTGCCTATAATACGTCTAAATGTAATTAACCTAAAATTCTAAAAAAGCAAAACTAAAAAAAAGAGTTATTTGAAACCAACATGGGCTATTTTATGACTAAATAAACGGTAAGAAAGCAGCTTATATCCCCGACCTGGGTGGCTTTGCGGGCTAGGGCGTAGGAGTTTGGTCGCATGGTCTCACCATGGTTTGCGGGTTCGAATCCCGTCCGGGAGAGTTTTATTTCGTTGCGGCCAAACTCCCAACTGCAAATCAGGTGTCATCAAAATTATTTGAAAATGTAAAGGTTATTTGATGTTTACAGCTGTTTTTGATTGTTCATCTCATTTTGTCATCCTTTTCTTTTTCAACGCTAAGCTAAATTTACTTATTCGTTTTATATAATTTATAATAACTATTAGTAAGCAGTTTTTTGATTCTTTTTTGATTTTAGTGTCGAAAGAAATAACAAACCCTCATTCAATTTTGAATTCAAACAAAGCTAGTTAATAGTTACATTTCCCGACATCTATTTACATTAAACACACCTGACTGACAGGCGCGCCGAAGGCCGCACCTTGCGGCCAAAACTCGAAAACTTTAACGATCGACCTGAAATCTTGTACTCGGGGGTTTTGGGGGTCGCTGATTACGAATCCATTGTCAGAATTACGAAATTCAAGATGGCTGGTCCAATATAGCATCATATCGCCACACCTAATACAGCCAAAAATGGAGAAATTAAAAAAACATCTGTATGTATACATTGTAGAATGTAAAGTATATATTTTTGTTTATTGTAAATAAAAGTTGATTATAAAATAGGGATTTTGTAAATTCACAACATTTACAGTTACAAGAATAAATATTTTAAAAATTATATTCCGAAATATTTTGTGCTAATGCTTTGAAGAAAAAATTGTAATCGAAGAAAATTCGTGGTTTGAGTTTTTATGTTATAAGGAAAGAAATATTTTTGAATATTGTTATAACAATCTTTATTTCTATTGAGCATAAAAATATACAAAACATTTTTAATTACAAATAATTGGTAGGTCAATTATGTTATAATAAAAAATTGGTTTCGTAGGAATCCACATCTACGTCTGCTTCTGACTCTGAGGCAGAGGAACTGTTCAATCTTTCCGGCTCTTTTTCTTCGTCATGTACAGATGGGGCTGATAATAAATCGATTGTATCAGGTGATAAAGACTTAAGTGGTTAAAATGTTTTTAACTAAATAGTAAAATTTTAGTGTTGTGAAGTGGTCTTCAGTGGGAGTACTGCAATCTGAAATACATAAATTTTAAATAAGATTTTTAATGTATAGAATAAAACGAAACGCAATTTTCAACTTCAAATTTTTTTTGTAACATATAAGCCTTATTTGTGTCTATCGCGATCTTTCAATTTCTTTAATAACTAAGTATTTTAATAAATTAATAACCAAAGCCTTGACACTTAAAATGTTATAGATATTTTTTTAAAAAGTTAATAATTACGAAAATCTCGTAGCATTCAATTTAAAATGTGTATATTTCGTTTCTCTCTCTCTCTCGCTCTCTATCAATTTGATTTCGAAAAAAGGGGATAAAAGATGAATAGGCAGCTCTTGGCAGCTGAATCTTGTTTTATTTGGTAGATAATATATTTAATTATCATTTCAATAATGTTTCAAAGCAGCGTTTTGCAGCGTTTTAATGCAGTATCATTTGAAAAGTCTAATTTTCGGAAAAATTATGTGAAAAAAATGACACTATTGTTTATGTTTTCCCTAATTCACTACTTAACAATTGATAATTAGTACTTTTTTTACATGTTCTACTCACCTTCACAAGTGGATTCCATTTGGTCTTATTTGATTTTCTTTATTACATAAAATTTTTCACCTGTATAACCGTTCTCAGTGTATTAACTGTAGAGTGACGCTCGAGCGAAGGCCACATTCCAACTAAGCCTAAGGAAGGGGCATGACGAATTAGTCATCACTATGAACGATTTTAGTTTCTTGAAGGATCATTGCAGTTAACTCAAGGGTGAAAAAACCCTAAATAGAAATTTGTTTTTTTGGACTTTTGGCCGCACAGTGAGGCGGTCCAATAGGTAACGAACTTTTTTATTGGACTATTATTCAGAGATAATTTGAAAAATATAACATTTAGGTTAATGAGGGGTATCCCGACATAACTAACTTAGCAGTGCCATCGGATACAGCCTGCCTTCACGTATAGTATATATGTGGAGATATAGATCCCACACTGAAGGGTTCCGTTGGTGGATATTTACAGTAATGTCAGTTTGACAATTTTAGCAAATTGAGCTATATATTACACAGCGAGTAGGGAAGGATTGACCAAAGATGCAATAGGAAGAAGAGATCAAGCTTATGGTCGATAAAAACAAACTTTTAGAATTTCTGTCAAGCTTTAAAGCTTTTGTCACTGAGTGTGCCTTCTTCAGGGCATACATTATCAATGAGTTTATATACTCTTATTTAAGTAAAGATATAATCCTAAGACTAAATGTGACTAAACCAACAAAATTATAATATTAGTATTATTAAATAAAAACAATTATAACTAATTAAAAATCTATACCGTGAGTGAAAATTTTGAAATAATTATACTAAAACAAAAATAATATAATATGATAGCTAAACAAAGTGGGGCCGTGTGGGCTAGAGCGTAGGGCTTTGTTCGCATGGTCTCACCATGGTTTGCGGGTTCGAATCGCGTCCGGGAGTGAGTTTTATTTCATAGATAGAATTCCCTCCCGGGGCCATGGATGTCGTAAATAACTAGATAACACATTGACATGGCTAATATGCATCGAACATAAGGCAAAACTAAAAAAAAAAATAAACAAAGTTTGGAACCCACGATCTTGAGCTCCAGAAGGCAAGCATGCATACCACTGAGCTACCGACGCCCTCTAAAATATAATATTTAAACAAAACAAAATATTATAAAGATATCACACATAAAGTAAATCTCCTAAACAAGGTGTTATATAAACTTATGATAATGTATATAAGTCAATACAGGCCCTGAAGAAGGCACAGTCAGTGCCGAAAGCTTGGCAGAAATAGTAGAAGTTTGTTTTATCGACCACAAGCCTCATCTCTCCTCCTTACTATTACATACAAGACTCCACGATGAATCGTTTGAACTTAAGAGTGAAGAGGACGCACAGTCTGACGAAAACAATAACTTTCTATGTTCCCTTACGAAACTTTATGTCGGTTTAATATTAAAACTTTAATTCATGATTAAATGCAGAGAAACCAGGGAAATATGTGGCCTGAGTCTCAACTACCCACTTCCCTTTAGTTTTTTAGGATAATTCTGTCTGTCGATGACCTTATGCATGTTGAGTACTTTATCAATAATCAATCTTTCATGTTTTATTCTATCAATTTTATTTTTTATTATTTTATTTATCAATTATATATTCTGAAGCCAGTAAAAAAAAAACAACTTGAAAAGTAAACAAGAGTGTGAGACTGATTGCTTGGATTTAGTCATGGATCGCTGTAGATTTGGTTATAAGTATAATATTTTTTCTCCTTCCATCAGATTCTCATTTTTATTTAAAATAAATTTGCATTTTTCTTATATATTTTAAATATGCTCTGCTTTCGTAGTACATTTCTCTTTTTTCACCTCACTGTAGAAGAGACCACGAGTCACAGGAGTTGGGACAGCCCCCTCTCTTCCATCAGAAGACGTGAGGCCGTCAGCTGAGTAGAAAAAGGGCGTATCAGTAATTTTCACGAAGATTGAGTTATGTATCAGCCTATATCTCCTATACATAATTACAAAACGTTTTTGTAGAGAATTTATGGGAAGACGGTAAAAAATATATTTTCTGTTTTGATGTATCAGCTGTATTGCTTTCTGGTAAAAATTTGTATAATTTTGATCCCCTATAAATATTTTTGTAAGTAAGAACAAAATAACAATCTACTTAAAACGTAATCAACAAAAGTAACAGTGACGCTGCTTTATGTCACAACACAGATTTGGAACATATTCGTTTTCAACACTGGCAAAAGGTCGTGTTTATCTGGTGATTTATCTATCAACATTATTTTCCCAATTCTTGGCTCTCTCGTATTTTTTTTTTATTTTGAGTTGAAAAAATCTTAATAATAATACAGTATATTGTATTTATTTTAACAACAAGGTCATATCGCCTACTATCAGGGCGATCTTTCGTCACTCTGGTGGACATGAGCCCGACTCTACAGCAGTTTGCTCTACTAGTTTAGGGAGTATTAAATGTTATCTACTTTTTTATTCACCCAGGGTAGGAGGGGTCTTTAACGAGTATCTGACATCGCACAAGCTAGGGACCCTCGTTTAACATTCTATCCGAAGGATGGCATGCTCAATGTTTTTTCACATTCTGTATAAGAAAAGCTATGGGACTCGGCCGGGTTTCGAACCGGCGATCTTGAGCTCAGTAGGATAGCACGCTACCTCTGAACTACCGGCCCTCTCGTTTTTATTATATATATATTATATTATTATATTGCTAATTTTTTTTTTTTTTTTTTAGTGCTAAACCTTAATAAAACAACATTAATGTAAACATACAACTCATATAGCATCCATCTACTCAGCAGAGAGCTTCGCTATTTTAGAGGCTCTAAAATATATACAGAGGGCTCAGAAAAGAAGGGCTTTCATTTTTACGGACAGCAGGAGTGTTTTGACAACGCTAACAAACATTCATAAATGCTCGGATCAAATTATTTTCGATATATTAAATTTACTCATAAATCTACTCCAAGGAAACACCACAGTCTACCTGGTTTGAGTCAAAGGCCACAGCTCCAACAGATACAACGAGGCGGTGGACAAGCTGGCTAAGACAGCTGTTGACTCTGGCATCAGACAATGGGAGGTGGTATCCACCAGTGATGTCAGAGCTCACCTCAACAACTATGCTGTACGTAGATGGCAAGAGGATTTTTCCTCCCAGAGTCAGAACAAGGGTAGGTACTACAGCCTTATTCAGCCCAAGATTCCCACCCAACCATGGTTCAAGACGTACGACAAGCCCAGATCATTTTTCACCACTATCATTCGCCTTCGTCTTAATCACGCCTTTTCACCTTCACAAGATTCATATTCTTCCATCACCATACTGTACCTGCCAACAGCAAGAAGAAGCGGATGCGAACTATCTCCTCTTGGCTTGTCCACTTACCAGCTCAGAACGTGAAAATATGTACAGTGTCCTCATTCAAAACAAGATGGTGCTCCCCACTACAGTGCAGTTAATAGTGTCGCGAACCAATAACCGAGAAATTCTTGATACATTGTTTAGATACATTTTTGTTAACCATATTGTTGTATAACATATCATTGTAAATAAATAGCTGATATGCTTAGACCATAAGGCCACAAACAAAAAAAAAAAAAAAAAACTAATTATGTTTCAGAACCCTTCCGAGGCCCTTAGGTATTTTATCAGGGAGGTGACAAAACCTTTCGATGGATAGTCAAAAACCTTTGATGGTCCCAAGCCAGGTACTCGTTAAAGACCCCTACCCTAGGTGAATAAAAATTGTAGAGTAGGCAAAATTTAGTATTCCTGCTATAGAATCGGGCTCATGTCCACCAGAGTGACGAAAGAGCTCTCTGGTAGTAGGCGATATGTATAACCTCGTAGTTAAAGCCCGGGCAGGAGTCATAATAACTAAATACAAAAACATTAATGTATGGAAAAATGTATAATAAAAAACAAAAAACATTTCTTCAATTGATATTGGTGTATGGATGGATAATACTAGAATAAAATAGAATATGAAAATAAAGAATTATAGCGCAAAGCTTCAACGTTAATTTTCCTGAATAATTTCTAAAGCTGGTACGACCTTGTTCTACTCAGCTAACCTGGAGATCTACCATGGCTAAACTAGTACTAGGAGAAAGCAGAGGGGGAAAGGATAGTCAGGCTCTCCCCCACCACTCGACTCCCTCAACTCGTGGTCTTTACTATAAGTTCCAATATAAGAACAAAATAGATATAATAAATAGAGAAGAAATTTGTTGTTTTTCAGATTTCATGCAGAGAAGAAGGGTAGAAAAAGGAACATTTGAGTGTAGAACCTGCGGGAAGGCTTATCTGTATAAAGCAAATCTGCTTCGTCACAAGCGATATGAATGTGGCAAAGAGCCTCAGTTCAAGTGTTCACATTGTCCTTATAAAGCTAAAATGAAATTTACACTTAAAAATCATGTCATTTTTAAGCATCCTGAAGCTTTAAGGGAATTGTTGTAATTATTGTTTCAAATGTTGATTCTGCAGTTATTTGTTAATTTTGTTCAAATCGATGACTTTCATGGACCGAATAATGTTTTTAGATATTTCCTATTGTATTTTAGTAAGTTTATTAGTACGGAAATATGTATGTAAAAATAATATTTAAAAAAATTTAACCTTAATAAAAATGTCTCATAGTGTATTTTTAAACTGTCAAATTCATTGGGAAAGTCATATGTTTGGGTGTTTGTATACTTTTAAAAGTTTAACAAAACTTAACCACATGAGCCTAAAAATAAAATGGTTCCTATGTAGGTACCCAGCTTCCTGACTCGACATAGTACATAGTGCATTTTTAAACTGCCAAATTCATTGGGTAATTCATATGTTTGGGTGTTTGTATACTTTTAAAAGTTTAACAGAACTTAACCACATGAGCCTGAAAATAAAATGGTTCCTATGTAGGTACCCAGCTTCCTGACTCGACTGAACTCAGGACATGTAAACAGGATGGCTCAAGTTCAATATGAAACCCTATTTTCACCCTGGCGATTTCAAACATGAAACTAACACCATCTTTTAATATTTTGTATTCTGATTCTAGATCCATCATTGAACCTCCTCCTTCGTCTTGGGGGCTGCGCACGAGACTACCATTTTTTTTTCCAATGGACGCTATATTTTTCTTTTCAAATTCTCAAATTAGATTTTTTGAAAAGGGAAATGACACAAAAATGATATTGATCAGGTGAGATATGGTACAGAGCACGCTCCCCCGAGAGGAAGGAGGATATTGAATGCCTGATTTAAATTTGGGATAACAAATTACATTATTTTTGTGGCATTTTTCTTTTCATAAATTTAGTTTCAGAATTTGAAAAAAAAAAACAGAATACCATTAGAGAAAAGGTTGAGAGCATAGTTTCCCAAAGAGTAGGAGGTACAATGATAGATTTGATGTTAGTGAAAAGTGGTTTCATGTTTGTAACTGCAACTGTTTCGGTGAATACTCGTACAGTCGCATTGAAGTATTGATAGCACCATTGTTGTAACGACTTGCGACGCTTCATCTTAACAACATCCAAGAATAAGAAAGACAACCGATGAAAATAGAAAAACAAGCTTGTATTTTGTATTATGCTAACATTTTATTCTGTTTTTTGTTTTTCTAGGGGAACGAGGTCTTTTTTTGTCAGAACGCCATTTTTGTGTCTCATGTCAAAAAGGATATCTACATAAGAAAAGTTTGATTCGGCATTTAGCATATGAGTGCGGTAAAGAACCACAGTTCAAATGCACAGAATGTTCTTACAGAGCCAAAAGAAAGAGCCACTTAAAGCATCACAGGTTTTCAAAACATAGCAAAGCTTGGACAAAAATAAACAAAATGTTATAATGGTTGTTGAGTAATTTATGAAAATTATAGTCACGAAAAAATTCAACAGATTCTTAAATTTTAATTTTCGTTTTGCTCTTATTACTTCAAGTTTTATAGAATCCCGGTCATATTTAACTAATTGAGTGAGAGTTCCATTCTCATTTAACTAACTGAGTGAGAGTTCCATTCTCATTTAACTAACTGAGTGAGAGTTCCATTCTCATTTAACTAACTGAGTGAGAGTTCCATTCTCATTTAACTAACTGAGTGAGAGTTCCATTCTCATTTAACTAACTGAGTGAGAGTTCCATTCTCATTTAACTAATTGCTTTTATAGATTCCATCTACATTTAAATAAGTGACATTGTATTATATATAATCCCATTCATATTCAACTAATTGGTTTTATAGATTCCATCTACATTTAAATAAGTGACATTGTATTATATATAATCCCATTCATATTCAACTAATTGGTTTTATGGAATCCCATTTACATTTAAATAAGTAACCTTGTATTATATAGAATCCCATTCTCATTTAACCTTGAGGCCGGTGAATCATGGCCTGTTAACATGTTGAAATAGGGAGGAGAATGACAGGACGTTTGGAGCCAATAGGAGGGCGTGAGTCCAACGTTGCTGCCCTTTTCACTTTGTTGTAGTATTGCACTCTTTTTATAGTTTTCATTGATCGAAAAAAATCTATTATTTTTTATAAAAGGGAGAGAAAATAACGCTATTTGCCGAAAACTATAGACAAGTAATTCAAGGTTTGCAACACTGTAGATAACCATATTTTTCAACGGTCTGAGGGACATGATTCACCCACCTGACATATAAGTGGTTTTATGAAATCCCATTCACTTCTAAATAGGTGATCTTGTATCCTATAAAATCCTATTCAATATTTAACTAGAAATTGTGTATCGTACTAGGTATCTTACTATACTGTGCTCAATTTGAAAGAAAAAATAAAATTAAAAAAAAAACACTCCTTTTACACACTAGAAGCTTACTTAAAGCTACAGTCGTCAAAGTAAGATTTTCAAACGTTTAATGTTGATTTTTAGGCAGCCTTCCTGGTGTGTCGGCCAATGAGTTCGTTTGTGAGGTGTGCTTCAAGTCGTACCGCTACCTGAGAGGGCTTCAGCGGCACAAAATGTACGAATGTGGAAAAGAGCCCCAGTTCACTTGCCCGCACTGCCCCTATCGAAGCAAGCACAAAAGCAGTTTAAAGTCACACGTCGGCTTGAAGCATTTTGATTTTTACTCCAAGACAGAACAACAACCTTTATGATTTCTTTATATATACATTATATTAATTAACAGAAGAGATGTGGATTCGAGGTTCTGCCAGAAATTTAAAACTCATCCAAGCGTTTCAAGAAAGGAATTTTTTCTTTGGCATAAGAGTTATTGTACTTCTTGACTTTTTAAATTTTGATTATAGAGATATTGAAAATTTTAATAAAAAAAAGTGTTTTTTAGAAAATATTGTCTATTTCAGAAAATATATGGGAGTACTTTCGGTATTGGTACCATCTTCAGCCAGGATTTAACAAAGTGGAAATTCAACAAGTTTACATTCCGAACTGGGATTTTTTCAGTCTCAACGGAGTTTTTCCCTGTCCCTTTCTCCTGTAAAGTCTTAAAACTTGAAAAACATTAGGTAAAAATAAAATGTCTCAAATTGAAAACTTAATTAATTATGATGTTGATTAGCGACTGTGGATTCTAATTGTAGGAGTATTGAGGGTCAGTCAAAGATGGAAAAAAAAAACACTATTCAGATGCCAACGTTTCGATATATTTTATATCATCATCAGGGCCTACAAACATGGGGGAGAAATCAAGATTAGAATCAAAAATAAACAAACAAAAAAAAAAAAAAAAAATTTTTTTTTTTTTTTTTTTTTTTTGATAAACATTACTGAACGTTAAAAATACACTATAAGAAGTTGAAAATTGAAACTGACTTACTATGAATAATTATTAAACATTAAAATTAAATATGATTACATTACTAAACATAAACATTAATAATGGAAATAGACAAATAGGTGGAACATAATAAAGAGTAAACATTAAAATGACTTACTATGAATAAGCAGGGTTGGGGAGAAGGCATGTACACTGGATGGAGTCTTACATTGCAATGAAATTGTACAAAATAATACTAGGGTGCTA
Source organism: Aradus depressus (assembly GCA_963662175.1). Taxonomy (NCBI): domain Eukaryota; kingdom Metazoa; phylum Arthropoda; class Insecta; order Hemiptera; family Aradidae; genus Aradus; species Aradus depressus. The sequence goes on from OY759220.1 coordinate 39,274,287, forward strand.
AAGGAAACAGGCAATTGTCCAGCATCTTATATAGGTATGACATCCCAATACTTAAAAAAGAGAATATACCAACACGAGTATGATTGCAAAACTAAAACTGATGCTGATAACTGCAGCGCTCTAGTCCGACACCATAGTCAGAACAAACATAATTTTGACTACATAAACACTAAAATACTCCATAGAGAACACAATTATCATAAGAGACTGACATTGGAAATGGTGTACATAGCTAAAACACTTGATACAGTCAACTTCCGCACTGACACTAATAACCTAAGTAATTGTTATGCCAATTTACTTAGCAAGAGCTGACACCATAGTTCTGTCTCCAATATCTAAATTATCTATATTTTTTATTTTAGTTTATATATATTTTTTTTTTTAATTATTTATTAATTATCTATAGATATGTGTTAGAGTATGCAGACACAAACAACCATAATAATACATATTTATATTACTTTCAACATTTCTGCTGTAATGTGACAGTTATGACGGGGTTTTTTCCCGAGCTCCCTGTACCTGTTTCCTTTAGCACCCTAGTATTATTTTGTACCATTTCATTGCAATGTAAGACTCCATCCAGTGTACATGCCTTCTCCCCAACCCTGCTTATTCATAGTAAGTCATTTTAATGTTTACTCTTTATTATGTTCCACCTATTTGTCTATTTCCATTATTAATGTTTATGTTTAGTAATGTAATCATATTTAATTTTAATGTTTAATAATTATTCATAGTAAGTCAGTTTCAATTTTCAACTTCTTATAGTGTATTTTTAACGTTCAGTAATGTTTATCAAAAAAAAAATTTTTTTTTTTTTTTTTTGTTTATTTTTGATTCTAATCTTGATTTCTCCCCCATGTTTGTAGGCCCTGATGATGATATAAAATATATCGAAACGTTGGCATCTGAATAGTGTTTTTTTTTTCCATCTTTGACTGACCCTCAATACTCCTACAATTAATTAATTATAAAGGAAAATTTGGAATAGTATCAGTGCTGATTAAAATACAAATATACATATAAGTATACCTATATATGAAATAAATTAAAGATGACAGTAATAAATATAAGAATAAAAAATACGCAATTTCTAGAAAGAAAGTACGTATACAAAGAGACTGGAGGATTATATTATTGGCGATAAAAGGGATGTTTGAGATTGGTCTGATCGTTAAACTCACCCCTTTTATCGCCAATAATATAATCCTCCAGTCTCTGTGTATACATACTTTCTTTCTTTAAACTGTATTTTTATTCATATATTTATTATTGTCACCTTTGATATATTTGAAATATACACATATCTATAATATTGTATTTTAATCAGCACTGATACTATTTCAAATTTTCTTTTGTTATTAAGTCTTCAATTTAAGACACAATTTTATATGTGTTTTCAACGTTTTAAGACTTTACATGCTAAAAGGGAAAACACTATGGAGGCTGAAAAGGGGACAGTTCGGAATGTAAACTTCTTGAACTTCCATTTAGTATTTGTTAAGTTAAGTCGTGATTCGAATTTTTGGTCAAGGAAATAGTGTCTGACAGGACCTGGAGCTCTGATTCTAAAGGAAGAATTAAGTATTATTTTAAAGTAGTGTACAATTTTGTATTCTAGTGACCCTTCATGTCGATGCGATGCTAAATAAAAATCAAAGAATGAAAGAAAAACAAATGTTTGTTTGTGTTGTTCATTATTTATTTTAAAAAATCACTAATAAAAACTAAGTTTATTTCACCTCCCAGATAAAATAAACTAAGGGCCTCGGTCGGGTTTCGAACCCACGTTCTTGAGCTCAGAAGTCAAGCACGCATACCACTGAACTACCGGCGCCCCTCCGTACCCAAAGTAAGGGGGGAGTTTGAATTTGTTTGTTCTGAAATATTTACTTCCATTAACAGTGGTAAAACTAAAATTAGCGAACAATTATTATATTCCTACAACCTTCGTTGTTAAAATGTAATAATCGTTATATTTAATTTCAGTTTCATGACTGTTATTGCAAGTACATATTTCCAACTGTAAGCCACTAGGATTTCCTGGTTGAAATTCAACCTACCTAACTTCTATTCCTATAAGTAAACCTGACGATGGTGTTATGCCGAAACCTGTAGTTTTTTATAATTTTTTTTTATGGAAAGACACTATTTCAAATATGAAGTTTGTTTTATTTATTTATTACAAGTTTCCACAATATGTCCGGGGTTTTGAACTTAGAAGTGTTGGCATGTGGTCTTTTTTTTTTCTTATTTCGAAAATTGGAATCAACAATTTCTCTAGTATACATTGTGTTAGAGCTGGGGTTCTTATCATTCTCAACCAAGTAGACTTACTTTATTTAGTGTATGTAGTGGACAGATAAACGTGGGCTGACTTTTGCGATGGACTTGCCATAGTTTCGGACCTTATTTTTTGCTTATAGTTTATCTGTATGCTTATATGGGTTTGTTTTTGTGACTCATGTCCGGATTCTAACTATGAGGTCATATCGCCTACTACTAAAGGCAACTTTCGTCGTTCTGGTGAACATGAGCCAGACTCAACTGACGGAGTTTCAAATTTTGTCTGCCATGGTTTAGCTATCTAGGGTAAGGGTCTTTAACGAATGTCTGTCATCGCACAGGAGCGAGACTATTGCTTAGATAAATCTGAAAGACGGTATACTCAAGGTTATTTCCTCTCAGATAAAAAAAAAACGGGCTTCGAACTCTCGGTCTTCAGCACTCTGGATCTACTATTATTATTGTCGTCATTCTGGTCTTAGCGGATGGCAGGGATCTAAAGGTCAATGTGAATAGTTTTGTTTGGGTGCGCTAGTCATTATCCTTAATGCCCGATTCTGGATAGTCAGAATTCCCTGTATCGGAGGCAGAACTCCAGATAACACAGCCGAGATCAGCTGATACAGAGGATGCGCTCATCCCAGAACAACTTGATGTCGATGGTGAGTCTTATAAAAAACACTCATGATAGTTATGTTTTTAGATAGTTATGGAGTGATTCCAGTAATCCCTGAGATGGTAGAGTCTGTGTATGTCAGTTAATCAACGTCTTATGTTCTGTCCTAAACCTTTGTATTGTGAGTCCAATATATCTCCAAGTTTCCCTAATATTGGTGGCATCCCTTATTTGGTACCTCACTAATATAACAATAAAGTTTTGTTTGTGTTATTTTTATTTATTTTCAGACTGGTTTTTATTCAGAAGAAACATTTTTTAAATATTTAAACGGGGCATATATTTGTTAGCAAGCAATGTTCCTGCAGAACCAGGAAGGTTAATTTGAAACGACATTTGAGGGTTCATTCGTACGGATCTGTTTTTAAAGTTATTTTAATTGTATTTCTACTAAAAAGAAAGGCTTTATTATTTCTCAAAGTGATTTTCACAATAGATTCTTTCCATTATCAGTCATCTCATGTTAGTTCAATTGATAAACACATTGGGAAAGTGCATATAAGTACATTCGATTCTGTTCGCTGTTCAACCATTTTTCTCTTTTGTTTTCAGACGCCCTCATCAGAGAATGCCTCAAAGAAGTAACTCCTGCCAGAAATGCTGACAAGATGTATTGTTGTCCTAAGTGTCCTTATAAGTCGAAACATAAAGGGCATTACAACCGGCACTATGTTACCATACATGTATGTATCAATGTCACCATTTTATACAAATATTCGTACAAAGTGTTCGAGTAAGTTTAGTTTTAAGTAGGCTGGTGAAACATGGGCACCTAGTGCCTCCTAGAGCACCGTGGGTTGTTATTCGGCAATCTGTTATTTTTCAACTGTTATTTTCATTCAACAGCTTAAATTGAAACATGTAGGTGATGTGTCCAGGACTTTCTTATATCAACCACGCAATAATATTTATTATTTTAAAAACATTTATAATCAAATCTTGAGCACACCGCCCATCGGATGTGACGTTAAGCGGGCATGAGTACAATAACTAACTAGAATATCAAAATATATAATACTAGAGAGAAAGCTATAGTAAAACTCGTGAGAGAAACAAAGGAAAATAGGAAAATATAAGGAAACAGGTTGGTACTCTTCATGTAAGTTAAAATACTAAATTTTATGTCGATTCATTAATTACATCGGCTTCCTTTTGGGCAATTTGGCTGAAAATCGATAGGTGTCGTCCTTATGGGGTTCTGGATATACGTATAAAATTTCGTGTCAATGTATTTATTCTATCGGGAGTTATGACGTTCACACTCAGATAGGATTTTTTTTCTTTTTCATTTTGGAAAACATGAAAATCTCCTAAAAAGTGAACTTCGAATTTCTGTCCGAGACTTAATTTTTTTTTTCAGACAATAAGGTCAGCACTGACTTTCGGAACATGGCCACTTTTGCAGCTTCTTCTTCTTTAGAAGTGGGGAGGTTATATAGTATAAATTAGACTAAAAAATTTCGTCTCAGCTAACTTAAAATGAACAAACTAGATATATGTTTTTCCTATGACATATTAGTTATTATGACTCATGCCCGGGCTTCAACTACAAGGTCATATCGCTTACTAACAGAGCGCTCGTTTGTTACTCTGGTAGACATGAGCCCGACTCTATTAAGGGAGTCATAAATGTTGCCTATCCTAAATTTTTATTCACCTAGAGCAGGGGTCTTAAACGAGTACCTGACATCGTACAGGCTCGGGACCATCGCTTAGCGTCATCCGAAGGACGGCGTGCTTAAGTTTATTTTACCTCCCAGATAAAATAAACTAAGGGCCTCGGTCGGGTTTCGAACCCACGATCTTGAGCTCAGATGATGATGGGAGAGCTTAAAGAACGTCTGAGCTCAGCTTTCATACTGATACAAAAAATGTATTTTCTTTTTAAATTGTGTTGTATTTACTTTTTTTCTTTTACAGGGATTTTTGGAATAGTTTGTTGTGCGAAGACATTCTAGAGACAAGAGGCTACTATTTGGATGGAAACTGACCGGATCCATCGCACACGACAACCTATTATAACCTTCCCAAATATATGAGACATCTGTGAATTCGCACTGACATTCATAAATATGTCCGCCAAAAACTTGTACGAATAAACGAATTAATTAATATTATTCAGCTTTTTATACCTTTTACCAATTTAGCCTAGCTTTAGCTTAATTTTTTTTGGCTATTGTTTTAAAAATGTGGTCATCACACATTAAAACCAATTATTTTGTTAATGAAACAAAACCATATGAAAAAGTATATTTGTGTTTAGTAGTATTAATGAGTGATTTTTTGCAAATTAATCCATTTAAGATTTCAGAAGAGGGCGCCGGTAGCTCAGTGGTATGCGTGCTTGACTTCTGAGCTCAAGAACGTGGGTTCGTAACCCGACCGAGGCCCTTAGTTTATTTTATCTGGGAGGTAAAATAAACTTAAGCACGCCGTCCTTCGGATGGGACGTTAAGCGATGGTCCCAAGCCTGTACGATGTCGGGTACTCGTTAAAGACCCCTATGCTAGGGGAATAAAAATTTAGGGTAGGCAAAATTTAGGACTCCCACAGTAGAGTCGGGCTCATGTCCACCAGAGTGACGAAAGAGCGCTCTGGTAATTGGCGATATGACCTCGTAGTTAAAGCCCGGGCATGAGTCATAAAACCTAACCTAAGATTTCAGAAGGTCCCGATTAGGCTCGGGACTATTGCTTAATGTCCCATCTAAAGGACGGCATGCTCTAGGTTTCTTCACCTCCCAGATATATAGGTAACTCCTGCCTCACTTCTTTTCGGGAGACAACCCTCTCCATTACATTCCTACTTCCTGCCTAGATAGACGATACGATTAAAATAATGTACAAAATAGTTATTGTGACTCATGTCCGGGCTTTAAAGTTTAACCCTCCGTTAGTCGCGCCTCTCCCCCAACAAAACTAGTCGCGCTGCATCTATGAGATGCAAGGACAACATTTCTAGTTTTTTTTTAATGTAATGTATATCGGGTTAAAAAGGTTAAAAATGATTAACACAACTATTTGATGATACATTTATTAAAATAACTTTCACAATCAAAAATAGCCCTCTTTGACTCTTTTAAATTAGTTCACAGCCTAATTAATAGCAGTCTGTGTTTTTAATTCACATTAATTTTTATTTAAGATTGTTTTTAGCTTAAGAAGACAAGAACTTATTAAACATTAAAATTAAACTAATAAAACGTGAAAATAAAAAATGTAAAATCTTATAGCTAAAACCAATAAAGGATAACGAACATTTATTTTGACTGTTACTTTTCAGGAAATTCGTGGAAACATAATTCCACTTATGACAACAATCGACGTATAAAAATAAACGTAAACAATTTTCAAAACATGCCAGATCATACTTTTTCTGCGCAATTTAGGCACATAAATGACGCATGTTGGAGGCACAAATATTTACCCCATTTTCGGCAGGTATATTTTGTGTACCTTCATCGTTTGACGCTTTGTTGGCAGGGCCCGCACAGTTTTTTCCTCTCTCCATCGTCACGCTTTCCGTTGGTTCTGAGGAAGATGATCCTGTCACCTCAAGCAATATATTTTGAAGATTTATACCAATGCCTTTCTTATTGTTTGCTCTTCGGCGTATGTGGTCTTCAACCAGGCTTTTAGCGAAGGTTTTCAGAAATAATCTTCTATTTTTTATTTCATGGCAGTTTCCTTGGTAAATAATATGAACATTGAGCCCTGCCACGTTCATCATGGCGTAGAGGATCACCGCTCTACATAATAGCTAGCACAAAGTTCCTCCTCGATATTTTCGTCAAACAAAGAAGCATGAAGGCGAGTAACACCATCAGGAGTGTTTATGTCAAAGGTATCATTTCTTATCAAGTTCATTTTTAATCTAAAACGAAAATATTGCATCATTAGTGGCGCTGCATCTGTGGTATGCATGTTCATATTGAGGAATGGTAAAATTTAAAAAAAATGTATTGTAAAGGTGGCTGTTCTGGACATAAAGTAAATGTAAAAAAATAAAGAAATAGTTGAAAAGGTAAATTATAAAAAACTTACATCTTTGGTTGCGGTGCATCTGCAGGATGTTTTGGCCTGTGACGACGGAGACCCGTGCAGGTTTGAGGTGGTATATGTGCTACGGGTAATGTTAGATTAACGGTTAAACCTAGGATTACCTGGGTAAACCTAGTAGTACCCGCTGCCGCTTGGTTAAAGTCCGAAATATAATTGAAATAGTTCACGTTTCGGGCTTTACCCGGGTAAAGTATATGTTAAAGCTAGAACCTGTACTACTTCAAATATAGGAACGACGAGAGGGGCAGATATATCGTCCCGCCGGCGGAACGCCGGCAAATACGCCCCCAAATTTTGTAATATTTCGATTTATGTTTGTTCTAGGAATTTATGTACCCAGATGAATGATTATCGCTGTTAGACAGCTTACAACAATGGAAATTGAGTTGTGGTCGAGCTAATTAATAAGTACCTAATCTTTATAGTGGAACATACGTCCACTAATGGCCTTGTCATTATTAGTATACCCAACTTTAACCAAGCGGCAGCGGGTACTACTAGGTTTACCCGGGTAATCCTAGGTTTAACCGTTAATCTAACTTTACCCGTAACATATGCACTATTCAGTGAGTAAGTTAGGAGGGTAGACGGAAGGAGAAGTCTCCTCCTAACATCAAAAAAAGTAGGCTTCACATCTCACAGATGAGGCGCCACTAACGGAAGGTTAACTATGATCATATCGCCTACTACCAGAGCGGTCTACTAGAATCTACTATGGGAGTCCTACATATTGCCTATCCTAAATTGTTATTCACCTTGGATAGAGGTCTTTAGCGAGTACCTGACATCGTACAGGCTCGGGAACATCGCTTAACTTTCGATTCAACTTACAGCTAAAAACCTAAGAGTAATACAATTTAAAAAAAAAATGTATGAAGTAACTAATAGATAACTAATGTAAATGTTTTTATTTAGGTTTTTCTGAATTGAATGGCCTATCTGAAAAGAAATACCCATGCATATATTGCGGTAAAAGTTACAGTCAGTCTGGTGGGTTGAGTAACCATCGTAAGTACGAGTGTGGTAAGGAAGCCTCCCTAGCATGCCCCCACTGTCCTCACAGAGCCAAGAGGAAAGGGAACCTCAACAGACACATCCACATGAGACATCTATTGGCCGACAGGAAGGACAGTTTCATCTCCAGTGGTACATATACACAACTGTTCTGACCATATTCATCAGTCTGTCAGTTCATTTACATAAAGACTTTTTTTTTTGAACGATAATAATGTAAACTATTTCTAAATTGTATTACATATTGTATATTGACAGATAAGATGAAAAATAATTGTGATTTTTATAATAAGAATAAATATATTGTATTTCAAGTTATGTATTAAAATATTTATTTGTTATATTCTTTACAAAACTATGTATTATAGATTACGAAAAAAATCAAAAACAGTGGCCCTTTACTATGCCGAAGCCAGCAGTTCTTTTTTTCAGGAGAGGTAAAATGTGGTTCGGAGGTTGGGGAGGGGTGAGTTTAACGGACTATCATAAATAATAGATCTAAATAACTGTAGAACAGCCTATATATTATACTGTTTGACATATGGGCAGAGTAATACTATTATTAATAATAGTTATAATATTTATTTCCGTTAAACCAATACATGGTAATAATACAAATACAATACTATAAAAAATTAAATGAAATTTATAAATATATATGTACTTGATAATATTTGAGTATAAAAATAATAATAATAATAAATAGAGTAGTTATTGATGACCCATGCCCGGGCTTTAACTATACCTCCTACTATCAGAGCGCTCTTTCGTCACTCTGGTGATCATGAACCCGACTCTACAATGGGAGTACTAAATTTTTCCTACTCTAAATTTTTATTCACCTAATTTATTTCAACAGATAGCACCACTATAGCAGCAAAAATATTAAAGATATTTTGACCAAACGGCTCAACGTTTTTTAAATATTTTTTTCCTTTGAACTCAATATAAATGTAAAATTGAAATGACACTCCGTTTTTTTTTTTTAATTGTAAATTCCGAATTTTAGGTTTTTTACGAGTACCTAACATCGTTCAGGACCATCACTTAACGTCCCACCCGAAAGACGGCGTGCTTGGGTTTTTTTTCACCTCCCAAATAAAATAAACTTAAGGCCTCGGCCGGGTTTCGAACCCGCGATCTTGAGATTAGTAAGCAAGCATGCATACTACTGAGCTCCAAATAAGAAGTAGATACATTTTTTAATTTAATAAAAATTATGATAAATATTGTTTACATTATTTTTTATTATTTACTCTTCCGGAAGTGTCATTGTCACGTCGATATTACGGGACGTTCTTACGTCCCTTCATCAGGTCCCATGTGCGAGATATAGAAAAGAGAAAAAAAACAATGTAACAATAACAAATATTAATGAAATAAAAATAACGAAGTCCTTATAATGCTGCCTGTGCTATAACCGTGGAAGTAAAGCCTATGGATCATACGAGACACCACATAATAATTCTAAAACTGCAATTAAATTAATGTTATCTTCACGTAACTACTTACATTAATTGACAACTTTTTTCGTAGTTTACTTAATTTTTCGCGTGCTTTTGAAAGTTTAAACTAAATCGCATGTGAACTTTGTTAAAAGATCATTTTTAATAAAATATTTTATGATTTTTAGTAGTGACCAGGTTTTGTGAAACCACTGCACTCATTTAGACGAACTTTTTCGATATCTCTGTAAAAAATGTCATATTTAAAGTGGAGAATTTTATAAAAGTGAATTAAACGTAATTTGTAAACATTTTTTTTTCTAATTTTAGGAGTTATTGAAGCTCAAGCAAGGGCTTTAGGACCGCAAACCTCATCTTCTCTAAAAACCGGAAATATCTGTTGAATGAATTTTGTATTTTTCTAAAAACTGGGTTAACGAGAGAAGAAAGCAATTGTTTTTGTGAATTTTCAAAAAGGAATTCAAATATGAATATATATATATATATATATGTGTGTATAGTACTTTATGGTAAATATGGTGTTATGTTCCCGTTATGGGAGTAACAGCAACCAGAATATAAGCCAGACATTGTGTGGGCGTCGGTATGAGATATCTAACTGGATTGGAACCAACTCACAAAACAGACGAACTATCAAAAAGGTATGAATTAAATAATATAATTATGTTAAGGTTCTCATCACAACGGTTGTTGGTGCTCTACGCAGGGTTTTTTTTTAGTAGCCAAAGTCAGAACTGGGATGAAGAAATAATAAATAAATGATATTTCTTAATTTCAGTAGACTCAATTTTTAATCAAAGCAAAAGGTTTGTGGGCGGGGACTTGACGTAATATTAAAGCTCGCTCTTAAACGAATGATTGGATTTCATGAAAGGGTCTAGCCGGATAAGAGTGTGAAAACTGCCCCCGATTTTCAAATATGCAAATGACCAGTTTTCACATATAAAAAGTATAGAAACTGAAAATTTCAGCTCCCAACTCCCATTATTCGATGAGGAATCAATCATAAAAAACGCAATTTTCATTTTTTTTTTTTCCTTTGCGGTTATTGCGAGTATGCTACTGTCGATTTTTATTCAAGTTCTTATGCTTCAAATACACCCCCATATATAATTTTTTTATTATCTTCCGATTTAAATTCGATTTTTAATTGCTATAAGAAAAATTCAAAATGGCCTTTTCGAATGTTATTTTTGAGTGACACTCACCATATTTTCACAGAATACTTGTTTTTTTTTCATCAAAATATTCCCTAATGTTTTCAATTTTTTTGCTGTGGTGCAACAATGTTTAAAAAATAATTTTTTTCCGGTTATTTCGGTTTACATATACAGGGTGGCCCAGATAAGCTGGCCACAAGTGAAATAACTCCTAAACGGTTAGAGATATCAAAATTGTGGATAGGACTAAAGTTGTAGCACTCGCCGAAAGCTGTAGTACGGCGTCCTTGAAAAGACAAAAATGACCCTTTTAATGGCTCAAACAGCCCTTCGAAGGGCGGGGTTCCTTTTGACCCTTAAGTTTCATTACATTTTATTAAAGTACTAAAGAAACAAGGAAGAACTGTGCAAACAGATTTTTGATATGTCAAGTAGTTATCGGAAAAAAAAACGTTTAAAGTTGCACGTTTTTCTTATTCTGAAGTTATTCAGGAAACAGAACTCCAAACTGAAGCCTATGTTATTAATTAGTCTCTCCTGGCAACATTATAACTCAGTCTGCTAGCAGCAGTTCAATTGAATCTTCAACTAATGTCAATGTTTTTTTTCTTTGATTTAGGTTGGTCTGACTTGAATGAAAAAAAGTATTCCTGCCCGGACTGTGAGAAGAGTTACCGCCAAAAGGCGGGACTTTACAACCACCAGAAGTACGAGTGTGGCAAGGAGCCTCAGTTCCTGTGTCCGCACTGTCCTCACCGTGCTAAACATAAAGGCAACCTCAAGGCGCATGTCCTTCTTAAACATAATGTATTTATCAAAAAAGAAGCTTTCTTATAGGTAGAAGTCTTTTATAACATATTTATAAATTTTTTTAAACTAATTTATTGAGTTTTTATTACTATTGTACAAATAGACGTAACGTTTTATTACTTTTATTTATTATTACTTTCTTATATCTATAGTATAAGGAAGTATTCGTCCGAAAAACCGAGTTCGAAAACGGATGTTCACATATCAAGGTCCCCTGCATACGTTTTGACCATGTTCGTGATGATGCCTCTGCGTGTGATGTGTGTATCCGGTGGGAAAGTTGTTAGGGCATTACCGCAAAAAACGATTGTAGCTATGAACTTGAAATTTGGAATGAAGAAGTCACATGTACTTACCTACTTATATCTACTTAGTTCAGCCGAAAATTGAGTCCCCTTCACTCCGGTGCCTAAGTACGTTTTAAACGTTACCGCCTTTGAAATGCATATTTTATAAGAAATATGATTTTTTGCAGGTTGTCCGGTTTTCGAGATAGATGCCGAAAACCATCCTGAAATGTAGTTTTGAAACAGATATTTTTAGACGTTCCCTGGTTTAACTATGATCATATCGCCTACTACCAGAGCGGTCTACCAGAATCTACTATGGGAGTCCTACATGTTGCCTATCCTAAATTTTAATTCACCTTGAGTAGAGGTCTTTAGCGAGTAGCTGACATCGCACAGGCTCGGGACCATCCGGAGTACGGGACACTGAAGGTTATTTCACCTCTCAGATGACAGTCTGTGATCTTTTAAGTGTCTCTTATACATTTTTCTTTCAGCAGCCACCTGGAGATTGGCCCGAGAAGCTGTGTGCGTGGACTCCAAGTACCTCTGTCCCAACTGTCAGGGATGGTTCTCCGCCCACCAGGCGCTCTATACACACCTCATGTACAACTGTGGCAAGGAGCCTCAATTCTTGTGTCGACTATGTCCCTACAAGGCTAAAAGAAAAGATAACCTCAAAGAGCATTACCTTGCCAAACATTGATTTTGATTACCTACAAAACATTTATTTTCTCATATTTTGTATTATACTATTATCATAAATAAAAAGTTGTATTGGAAAAAGTATTGGACTCCCAGCTGATAAGAAATTGATCCTTTACAATTAGCACTTTGAACTGTCCTAATGTTCTCAAAGTTCAAAAGTAATCAAAGAGTATAATTCCCAAACTGAACAGTTTTCTGTGAAGATGTGTGATAATTTCACAGGTTGCAAAATAAAAAAATAATCTAGTCTCTTACATATTTTATTATTTATTTTATGCTAGCTGGCTTTCGAGGTTGCCTTCATCATCAGGCAGTCTGATAAAACATTCCATTCTCTGAATATAGTTGTGACTCAGATGAAGAACAGGAATAATGTATCTGTCCTCTTTCATGAAATTTTAAATTGTTAATTTTTTTGTTTATATTTACTGGTGTTTTATTTTATTTATAAATTTTTCCCCAGCTGTGCGAAGTAGAGAGGAAGTTGTGTAATCGGTTAAAAATTCGTTGCGGATTTTTCAACAGAATTTCATTTTTTCTGACCTCTAGATTTCAAATATGAAAAAAAAAGTCTGTCTGTCTGTGAGTGCCTCTGTGAACATGATAACTCCAGATAGAATGAATGTATCGACATGAAATTTTATAAGTCCACAACCCCATAACTGTTAAAGTATGTTCAAGAAACAAGAAATTCGTGAAAGAATAGTTTATTATTCTATAAACGAACAAAACTCAGAGATCAAAACAACAAGATAGCTTAAAAGAACTTAAGACAACAGTACAGAAGGTTTTTCAGAGAGTGGGAGAATACAGTGTTACCCATAAAAGAAAACACTAAGTAGAATTGAATATTAATATAACGACGACACCTAATGTTTGTCAGCCAAATCGAACAAAGGAAAGGAGAAGATTAGGGGGTGGGGGGGGGAGAGGCTTAACATAAAAACTCTAATAACTGCCGATGTAATTAATTTATCAACACAAAATTTAATATAATGATTTAGGAGCCTCTATGTAAGTCAACTGTCGAATATAAGTGCGAACAGTCGACTGATTTTGGAGCTGGAGCGAAAAGTTAATTGATGATTCGTTTTGGGGAAGTGATTATGTTTTATCAGACTGTCTGATGATGAGGGTAACCTCGAAAGCCAGCTAGCATAAAATAAATTAATAAAATCTGTAAGAGGCCAGACTACATTTTTATTTTGCAGTTTGTGAACGTTTTACAGTATAGTATATTTACATATTTTCCGAATGTTTTCCCCAACTAACCATAAGCCTATTTGATATTAGATCCTTTGAAAGTCATTAGGCTCGGTACATGGACCTTTTCACAATTTTTTTTTTCTTTAGGCACATAGACCGACCCATTTGGAGTCTTCAATTTAGTACCTTTTTTTTTTTCAATATAAAATTTTCCGCCTCCGAAATAAATTTCCATTTGTCTTCAAATTAAATCTTTCCAGACGTCAAAATCTATATTTTTAAGAATAAATAATTGTTCACAGTTTTGTTATGAATCAGAGACAATATTTATGTACTTTTAATAGAATCATTTATTGTCAAAAATGTATCGAGAACGATTACTTTTTTATTATATATTCGAGTAATGTTTCCAGGTAGATAAATATGTATTGCACTAAGAATACAATGTTTGTCGCAATGTAATGATTAATGTTTCCATTTCGAAATATGATTTAAGAAATATGATTTTTATGTATGATTTAAGAATACAAAAATTAAATTGTTTCTCTCAGTAAAATAATATTTTTTTATTTTCATAATCAAGATCACAAGTGTTGTGATTTCCAAAATCAGGTTCCTTGAAGACGACGTTATTACTTTTACTTCTGTATAGCTATACAAAGTTTTGTAATCGGCCGAAAATTCGATGCCAAGTTTTCAACGGAATTTCATGTTTTCCGCCCTCCAGATTCCAAATATAAGAAAAAAAGTTTGTGTGTGTGAACACGATAGCTCTAGATAGAATGAATGTACATTCACGAAATTTTAAATGTGAATCAAGAACTCTCTAAGGATGACACCTATTGATTTTCAGCCAAATTGACCGAAGGGAAAAGAGCGATTAGAGGGCAGGTTTAACACAAAAACTCTAATAACTGCCATTGTAATGAATGTATTGACAAGAAATTTCATACGTAAATTCAAAGAATGACACTCATTCGTTATCAGCCGAAGGGGGTCAGAAGGGACTCAAAAATTTCAGGAACTGCCGATCTAATATATATATACCGACATTAAATTTAATATTTAAATTCAAAATCTCGTAAGGATGACACCTATTAATTTTCCGCGAAACCAGTCGAAGGGAAGGGGGACCCGAGAAGGGGGCCTCGACTCAAATACTCAAATACTTGTCGATGTGATGAATGTATCGACACGAGTATGAGGGTTCAGAAGCCCCTGTGTAAATCAAATATTCAGTTTTACCAAACGGTTGAAAATCGTAATTGCTTAACGTGCAGCTTAACCGACGCATTTTTTTAAATTTTATTCTATTATTTACTTACATTTTTTTTTTTTGTTTCACATTCTGTTGCAGATCTAAATTTAGGAGATGCAGAGGGAGAAGGATGCACTTGTGACATTTGTGGGAAGCCTTTTGTGAGTCGTGACGCTTTAAGACGACATCAGAAGTACGTTTGCAGAGATGACAAACCGTACAATTGTCCCTACTGTCCATACAAGGGCGTACGAAAGGACTATGTCAAATCCCATATGTTGAATAAACACACGGACGAAAAACCCTCCCCAGAAAGATGTTTTTGTGACACTTGCGGAAAATGCTTTATCAATCTTGACGCTCTTCGTCGACATTCGAAAAATGTCTGCAAACAGGTCAAACCGTTCAATTGTCCTTATTGTCCTTACAAGGGTGTACGAAAAGATTATGTCAAATCACATATCATAAGCAAACATACTGATTTAAAAATTGATAATTAATAGATTTTAGTCAATTTAAACATTATTTCCCAATAATGTACATAAACATTTATTTTCTTGCATAAAATAAATTTATTATTATTATAATTTATTTTTGATGTGTCCTTATCAGTCTTAACTAAATAAAATTTTGGGGTAATTGGGTTTACACGTTATTATTGCTCTCCGCAGTGGATAAAAATGAAAAAAATAGACAAGTTTTCGATGTACAAAACTAAAAAATGGTATCATACATGGGGGAAATTTTTTTCCATATTGTTCTTATGCTTTTAATCTAGATAGGGAGATATAACAGGAAGAAATTCGGGAATTTCATTCCTTGAGCTGTCATAGTTTGTGGAATATAACTTCGACGCTGTAACCCCAATAGTAATTTTTATAGAATACTTTTATCAATGTCCACTTATTATATATAAATTTTACATGGTTATAAATTTTGAATGTATTACTCAATAATTTGCCTAGGCATTTTTTTATTAAAAAAATTTTTTTTTGTTACCTTCTGTTACAGACTCCGAAGGAAAAGGATGTACTTGTGACATTTGTGGCAAAGATTTCGTGAGTCCCGGTGGTTTACGACGACATCAGAAGTACGTTTGCAGAGATGACAAACCGTACAATTGCCCCTACTGCCCGTACAAGGGTGTACGAAAGGACTATGTCAAATCCCATTTGCTGAACAAACATAAACAATCCCGCAGAGAAAGATGTTTTTGTGACATTTGTGCGAAGTCTTTTGTCAGTCGTCATACTCTTCGCCGACATTTGCAGCATGTCTGCAAACAGGTTGATCCATTGAATGGCCCTTACTAGGGTGTACGAAAGGATTATGTCAAATCCAATTTGTTGAACAAACACAAACAATCCTGCAGAGAAAGATGTTTATGTGACACTAGTGGGAAATCATTTGTCAGCCGTCATACTCTTCGCCGACATTTGCAACATGTCTGCAAACAGGTTGATCCATTCAATAGCCCTTACTAGGGTGTACGAAAGGATTATGTCAAATCCCATTTGTTGAACAAACACAATCAATCCTACAGAGAAAGATGTTTTTGTAACACTTGTGGGAAATCATTTGTCAGCCGTCATACTCTTCGCCGACATTTGCAACATGTCTGCAAACAGGTTAATCCATTCAGTTGCCCTTGTTAGAGAGTAAGAAAAGATAATGTCACATCACATATTCTAAGCAAATTTATTATATATTCAAATTGATTATTGATAGTTAAGTAAGAAAATTTAAACATTCTTTCTTAATAATGTACATAAATTGTTTATTTTTTTGCATAAAGTAAATTTATTAACATTATTATTTTATTTTTGTTTTTATGTTTCCTTGTCAATCTTAACTAAAATCAGTTTTCATGGAAGTAATATCAATTTCCCGTCGCCATCAACAGACGATTAAAACAATAACAACAGTTTTCGCAGAATAAAAAAATGTTTTTAATTGTTATAACATTTTTTTGATTTCGCATTAGGGGGCGTTCAAGTATTACGTAAAGCATTTATTGAAGATTTTTGACCCTCCCTCCCCTCCCCCCCCCCCCCCCCCCCATGTAACGTGCCGTAACGTTTTTCTGTACCCCCCTTATAGGCCAAAATACAGCTGATGATGCAAATCTCCCTCTTTTGAGGACATTACAGTATGAACTCACTTTAACAACACTGACTACAACAATGTGCTTATGCGTAAACACTAACGAATACTGACAACGAAAACAAAATAAAAATGACGTACAATACAGTCGAGGGATTCCCCGTAAAACATAAACGAAAAGGGTTGCCAACTTGGGAGATTTTAATTCCCGTTTTTTTTTTGTTTTTTTTCGGGTGCTCCGGTTAATCACCCGAAATTCCCTAGTTTCCCCCCTCCCGCCCTGTAACGCATCGTAACGTTTTACGAGACTCCCCCTCCCCCCCAAATTGCGTTACGTAATACTTGAACGCCCCTTTATCACTGCTATTATAAAACGTAACTGAGAACTAACTGATGTCAAAATGTCGCTACTAGTAACTTGAGAGAGTCGTTCCTCATGTTACTTATTATGTAATGCGAAATTAATTAAAATATCCGCCATAAATTAAAAAAAAAATGTTTCGGTGAAACACGGGCAATGTACTTCCCCAGAACAAATTATCAATTACATTTTTTCGCTCCCTCTCCAAAAACCAGTAATATTCAACAGATGACGTACGTAAGGGTTCCTAAATCCTCATACTGAATTTTGTGTCGACAAATTCATTATATCGATAGTTACTAGTGTTTTTGAATTGAGCCCTCTCCCCTGAACCCTCATTCCCTCCAACCGATATCGCTGAAATTTGACAGGTTATGTCCTCATTGGATTTTGGCTTTAAATATGTAATATCATATCAATATATTCATTACATCGGCAGTTATGGGTTTTTTGAGTTGATCACCCTTTCCTTTCTGCTGTTTCCGCTGAAAACGTGTCGTCATTATGGAGTATTGAATTCATATATAAATTTTTTTGTCGACACATTTATTACATCGGCAGTTATTAGAGTTTTTGAGTCGATAGGTCTTGTACTCATGGGGTTCTGGTCACACATATAAAATTTCTTGTCGATGCATTCATTCTATCTGGAGTTATCGTGTTCATAGACCCACACGCACAGACAGACAGACATTTTTTTTCACATTTGGAATCTAGAGGGTCGGAAAACATGAATTTTTTGAAAACTCCGCACCTTCCCCTTTACTTCGTGCAGCCTGGGTAAGTAAACATGCCTATTTTTAAAATACCTCAAAATAGAGTGAAATTTTAAAAATGGTGGCACTAAATGAGAACATTTGTTCAATGTCTACTTCTTTTAATTTAGATTCATTCAATGAAACGTTTAAATGTTGCTTTTGCCTCAAATGGAGACAAATTGCGAAGATTGGTCATGTATTTTCTCCAGATCTCAGACTCTAAGATGTACCTCTCATGTCGTAAACCCAATATTATTCATAGTTTTTACATCCCCAGATATACGAAGTATAGGGGAAGTTATGTAATCTGTCAAAAGTTTATTGCGGAATAGATAATTAAAATACACAATTTCTTTGTCAAACTTCACTATATATTCTCAAATACTCAACTAGTTTCGCCGTGATAAGGCATTATCAAGAGTCACTTATAAACTGTCAGAATTGGTTGACAGGGTAGAAGGTGAAGTTATGGAGAGGGGTTTTTAGGTAGTGACGGTATAGTAGTTTTGCTTAGGTAGTTCTGCCAACTCACATTTAGAGAATACTATAATTTTCATTTCATGTTTTAATTTGCCTTTAAATTCTATTTATTTGTTTTTATTCACTTTAAATTATATTTTACATTTATATAATTTAAGAGTTCTACCTATATAAATACCAACACTTTACTGTTATGAACTTGAAAGAAATAAAACTTGTTTATTTATGATATTGTCTAATTTCACCAACTATATTTACATGGGAGTACTTTCGGTATTTCTACCATCCTCAGCCAAAAGCATAAGAGATAAGACTAAGTTAATATTACAGAATGTCAGCCTCTCGAGGAACCCCTTACCCTCCCCCCTGGTGTTCCCCATGACGTCAGACATTTCTAACTAACTGTTGTCATACCTTTCGGTGGATACCGTCGTCACAGTGACCGAAAGGTATGACCACAGTAACATATTTACTGGCGGAACTAACCCCTTAGATTATATATTTCTAACTAACTGTTGTCATACCTTTCGGTGGATATCGTCGTCACAGTGACCGAAAGGTATGACCACAGTAACATATTTACTGGCGGAACTAACCCCTTAGATTATATATTTCTAACTAACTGTTGTCATACCTTTCGGTGGATACCGTCGTCACAGTGACCGAAAGGTATGACCACAGTAACATATTTACTGGCGGAACTAACCCCTTAGATTATATATTTCTAACTAAGCTAAATTGTCAAGCTGTGAGGTATTTTATGACAAGGCGGTCCCCTAACTTTACTGTTAGCTTCACTTTATTAGATTTTATATATATATATTTTCTTTTTTATTTTTATATTTATTATTATCTTGTAAATATCTGTTTATTGGAATGTATAGAGTAACAAAAACAAGGGATTCCCCGTCACTACCTAAAAACCCCCCTCCATAACTGTACCTTCTACCCTGTCAACCAATTCTCTCAGTTTATAAGTGACTCTTGATAATGCCTTAACATGGCGAAACTAGTTGAGTATTTGAAAATATATAGTGAAGTTTGACAAAGAAATTGTGTATTTTAATTATCTATTCCTAGAATGGAGCTTCACAAAATAAATCTGGAAACCATAAGTTGTTTGTTGCGGAGTTTTCAACTGAATTTCATGTTTTCCGACAATTTAGAGAGATTAAAAAAAAGAAATGCTGTCCGTCTGAGAACACGGTAAATCTTGATAGAATGATTATATCAACACAAAATGTTACATGTGAATCCAGAACCTAACATCTATTGTTATAGGGCGCCGGTAGCTCAGTGGTATGTGTGCTTGCCTTCTGAGCTCAATATCGTGGGTTCCAAACCCGACCGGAGGCCCTTAGTTTATTTTATCTGAGAGGTAAAATAAACTTAAGCACGTCGTCCTTCGGATGGGACGTTAAGCGATGGCCCCGAGCCTGTACGATGTCAGGTACTCGTTAAAGACCCCTGCAATTTAGGGTAGGCAAAATTTAGGACTTCCGCAGTAGTGTCGGGCTCATGACCACCAGAGTGACGAAAAAGCTCTCTGGTAGTGGCTAATATGACCTCGTAGTTAAAGCCCGGGCATGAGTCTAACTAATATCTATTGTTGACGATACCAAATCGACCAAGGAGAGAAAGGGGAATTAGTAGAGAGGCTTAACGCAAAAACCCCAATCAATAACTGCCGATGTAATAAATATATCGACATAAAATTTCATTACACCTGGCAAATTTCTGAGATATCGGCTGAAGGAGTGCTCAATTTAAAAACCCTAATAACTGCCGATGTAATGAATTTATTATATATATATATATTAATCAACTATTTCAATATTTTTATATAATATTTTCATAAATTTTCACTTATTCTAAATTGTGCATGATTATAAATTGGCTTTGGTGTGTATCTGTAGCTACTCATGGTATATCGTTTACGTTTAATATCCATTTTTTTTACTCAACAATTTTTTTTTGTTTTTAATCTTTTGTTACAGATTTTCATTTAGGATATTCAGAAGGTGGATATCCTTGCTTAGTTTGTAACAAAATGTTCGGGAATGCTGATGCTCTACTACGACATCAGAGGTACGTCTGCAGAGAAGACAAACCATTCAATTGCCCCTACTGTCCGTACAAGGGTGTACGAAATGATTATGTCAAATCCCATATAATGAACAAACACTCGGACAAAAAACCCTCCACAGAAAGATGTTTTTGTGACATTTGCGGTAAGCCATTTGTCAGCCGTCATACTCTTCGTCGACACTTGGAACATGTCTGCAATCAGATTAAAACTGTTAGTTATACAATTAATTGTGATGTTTGTGGTAAAGCATTTGTGAGTCCTGATGCTCTACAACGCCATCTGAAGTACGTCTGTAGAGAGGATAAACCATTCAATTGCCCTTACTGTCCGTACAAGGGTGTACGGAAGGATTATGTCAAATCCCATGTCATGAACAAACATCCAGAAGAAACGTAGAAAGATTCATAATTGATAAACAAAATTAGTTTTTAATTTAATTTATGATAATTGTTAGTTAAGAAAAACAATTGTAAGCATTATTTGTCAATAATGTACAAAATATTTTATTTTGTAGGATAAAAAAAAAAAATATTGAAGTGAAACTTCTTTTAATTCTTTGAGCCTCCTGAGCTCAAAATTGCGGGCTCGAAGGAGCCCCAAGGACCTTAGGCTCTTTATCTGAGAGGTGAAAATACCTTGTACACACCATTCTTCGGACGCGTTAAACCATGGTCCCGAGCCTGTACGATGTCAGGTACTCATTAAAGACCCACACCCTAGATGAATCAACCTGAGCGATGAAAGAGTGCTCTGTATAGGCGATATCAAAGCTATTGTTTAATATTTAGAGAATTCTTCTGTAAACGCTTTAACTGATAATGAGCGAAATGACAATGTCTTAAAAGTAATAATAACGAACATTTTTAAATGGAATACATACAACTATGTATCAACACACTTAAATAATATAAAATTCCTTTCTTAAATGTTATAAATAAAAAAACATTTTAATATTTATTATTAAAATAATATCCCTATGATTTATATCCTCCACGACGTCTCAAGAGGGCATGGCAGAGAGACCTGCTCCAGGACTAGCCTGGACTCCTCTTCGGTCACGTACCTCAGCAGTACAGCCACACACTTGCCACCGCTCAACATCACAATTACTAGTGACAAATGTTCTGTCGTTGTGAATATGTAAATAAATAAATAAATTATATTTATTATATTAGTAAGTTTAAGTCATAAAACTACCAAACAAAAGAAGTTTCACTTCGAAAGTGCGGATTTTGTGAACTACCATATTATTCAAATTTTATCATTGTTTATGTTTTTTTAACAGTTTATCTTAATACAAATTATTTTTAAGTGAAACTGTTTTATCAAGATTTAAAAAATATATATAAGTTTGATGACAGCACTTTATAGATTTTTGTGAAGAATAATACAAGCACATATATTATCGCAATGTACAAACTCTTGTAAGCAGTGAAATAATAGACGTGCCAGTTATTATTCGGAATATAATTAAATAAATTTAAAAAATATAATATGTTTTTATTATACCGTATTCCCTTTTTATTTATTAGTGACATATGCTGTTGCAAGTAATAATTTGAGTTATTCTGCTACGCCATTTCAATAAATACATAATTGAACATTTCTACAAGGTCTTTATAGAGTATATGAAGTTAACATCTCTATATTTTTGTTCTTGTCTATTCTTTCCAGAAAAATATTGAAACAACCCCGTTTAGAATTACTATTTATTATTTCAAGATGTTTCACATTTATTTTGAAATTTCCGACTGTGAACTTACATCACAATAAGGAAATATGAACGGAACAAAAAAAAAAAAAAAAAAAAAAAAACACTAAACTAAGCGGCTCAGACAGGAGGTCACGCGGCCAATGTCGATTTAGTCGCCGGGGAGGGTTCCCTGGCAAGACCGGACCGACATTGCTTCCACCAGTTTGTTCGGATGTGGTTTGAACTTGTGCAGATTTGTATAGAGCTGTTGTGTTACTTCGTGTAAAAATGATTTGTTTACGTCATGAGTTGTTCAGTTTGAAACGTAGAGTGGGCATTGTGTAATTGTTTCTAGGATTTTATTTTGAATAGTTAGAATTCTTTTGGTGTGTAAGCTGACCCCGAAAGCTGAACGCCATGTGTCCAGTAAGGTGTGATAGTAGACTTGTAGACCACTCAGTTTTGGTTAAGGCGAAGTTTAGGTCGCTGGTCTAGTAGTCTCTTGTGCAGTCTAAATCGTCGTTTCATTTTCTGTCGAGTCTGACTAACATGTTTGTTCCAAGTCAGTCGTCTGTCAAGTTGGCCAGTCACCACGTCATATTTGCGATTTGATTTCATTTATTTTCACCTTCCACAGAGGCATAGAGATTTGGACGCGTCCCCAGCCGAATCATTAGTAGCTAGGATGGTCACGTCATTATATTTATTATTTGAAGTTCAAAAACTGGTCCTCCTCTTTAGGTGCAGAGAACTCATGATGTTGCATATATTAATTAACATAATATCAAAGGGCTCCGGTAGCGTACTTGCGTTCTGGGAGGTAAAAAACGTTGAGCACGCCGTCTTTCGGGGGGGGGGGGGGGGGGGGGCGTTAAGCGATGCTCCCATGTCAGGTACTCGTTAAAGACCCCCTACTCTAGGTGAATACAAATTTAGGATTCCCACTGTAGAGTTGGGTTCATGTTCACCAGAGCGCTCTTTCGTCACTCTGGTAGTAGGCGATACGACTTAAAGCTTGAGCATGAGTCACAATAACTAACTAATATATAATAATTTTGTTGCGAGAACCAATTTTAATACTAAAAGATGTTGACGATCTGTAAAGTCCTCGTCCTATCTGCCCTGGTCGGAGTATACAGTCAGACTCATTAAACCGGATCACCCCCATATCATATATATATTTTTTTTTGACAAATGACAAATTTGTCAGTGTACTCTATTTTTTTCTAAATTTCCAAACTACATATGACCATGGTTGAAAGTTCCTTTAATTTTAAACCCAACGCAAAAGTAATGTTTAAATATCGCTTATAATTCGGAAGCTTAGGCTGTTATTAGAGTGTTTAAGATTAACCTCCCCCGAAAATCCCTTCCTTCCCTTTGGCCGATTTGGCGGAAACTCAATAGGTATTGTCCTTATTGGGTTCTGGATACACTTATAAAATTTCGTGAGGATATATTCATTCTATCGAAAGTTATCGTGTTCAGACACACACTGAATTGATTTTTTCATGTTTTTGGAATCAAGGTTTCGGAATTCTATTGTAAACCCATCATCGAATTTATGACCGATTAGATAACTCACCTTACTTTGTATAGTTGAAAAAAAAAATTCAACTATTCAAACAATTAAGCATGTGAAGTGACACATTAATGAAAGGTAAATTTCATTTACGAAACGAAGTAGCTAGATATACCTGTTAACCTTGAAAGGTGCCAACTTATAGAAATGGAGACAGGAACTAAGGCAAGTAAGTTAACAGTAAACAAAATTAGATATACTTAAATTTTCCAACTGCTTTTAACAAAATTCTTATGAATTTCAGATTTCGTGAACCTGAATGGTCCGTTCCCCTGTTACATCTGCCACAAAGTGTACCGATACAAAAGAAATTTGCAAACCCATCAAAAATACGAATGTGGAAAGGAGCCCAGATTTCAGTGTCCTCATTGTCCAACCAAAATGAAACATAAAGCAAACTTGAAAAGTCATATTTTCACTAAACATGTTGCTTGTAAAAATAATATTTTATAAATATTGTTATATTGGTTCAAAATGTATCATTTATTTGTACCAGTAGGTTGTTTTATGTGTTCATTGTTGATCTAGAATGGTCCGGAACAAGTTATAGTAAACATTAATATTCGAACTTAGCCCTTATTGTTTATGTACCTTAGTGGGCTGCTATTTAGCAATCTGTTTTCTAATATAATAATAATTTCATTCAACAAAAGCAAACTGCTACTTCAATTGAAAAAAAGCAAAATAACTTTACAAAAAATATATATGATGTGGCCATTACAGAACATTCTTATACAGATCACGGGGGAGACAGAATGATCTGTAAAGCCTCGTTTACACGAGGCCAGTAGGGAGACAAGTAACTTGGTCCAAGTTCCTTGTTCCGTCTGAACAGTCACATGTAGATTGTTTGGTGGCCAAGTCAACTTGGCGTGCAACTTGTCAGCCAAGGCAAGATAATTGGCCGGGGTTCTATTTTGGGGCAGCTTGCCTTCCCCCTCCACTACCAGCAAGTAACCTGCCTGACAAGGGCAAGTGTACCTGCTCAGTGTAAACAACTACTTGGTCAGTCTGCCGGCATCATTTGGCAAGTGTCATCAGTTCTGTGTATTTGTGTGATTCTTATCTATTTATCGTCATTTGAATTTCGTTTACGTTTACTTTCATTCAATATAAAACAAGAACATATGGCTTCTCTCATCACAGTATCACGCCGTTGTATCTCATTTCTAATGAGACAGTGCAGTTCATCAAACAAATCTGGCGTTATTCTCAGTAATAAGCCTTGTATTCACTTGGGTCTTCCGAACGAAGTTCTTTCAACAGCATTGCCGATCCTCCATGGGTAGCTCTTCTACCGATCCATCCTCTTTGCCATACCTTCTAATTATTACACCGTTCAAGATAACTTTCGATTTCCTCCTCAAGATAAGTACTTAACACTCCCGAAACATCTTTAATTGCCCTTTTACGGCGCTTCTTCCTTTTCACCTTTCCCATTTTACACACCCAACTTGACACTTAACTTGCAACTGACTGAAACACGTGTGAACACAACTTGCCACTTGCACTGCCAGACTCTACTTGGAGCAAGTTACTTTCCTCCCAACTGGCCGCGTGTAAACGAGGCTTAAAAGCTTGGTTGATATAAAAAAAATGTCCTGTAATGGCCACATAACATATACATATATTAATTTTTTTCTCAATTTTTATATTTTTTCTTGAAAACTACCAATAATAAAAAAATAGGTGAAAGATTTATTCGTATTGAAAGGAGACCGTTGCTACACGATACAATTTAAATACTATTTTGAAATATTTCCTGCGGAAATTTATTTTTTACTGTTTGAAACGCTATAACTTTTGTTGCATTGATCCTGTCTCAAATCTAAGGGCTTATAGCGATTGGGAATTTAATAAGCAACATTTTTGATAGGAAACAATTTTTCAATAGGATGAAGAGTTTTCTAGTAAATCAAGGAAACGTCAAAAAATATGTATTTCAAAACTACATTTCGAAAATGCTTTCGGCATATCGATAACCGGACGACCCACGAAAAATCGTATTTCATATAAAATATGTATTTTCTGCAACTTTTATTTGAAAAGACTTCTTGATTAAGTCATAAATATAAGCGGTATCTTTAAAATGTACTTAGGCCCCGAAGTAAAGTGGTCTCAATTTTCGACCGATTTCCGCCAAAATTCTAATCGGATCTACGTTAGCACATGTGGGTCATATCAGGGGTCGCACAAACAGACATCGCGAAAATTGTCAAAACGTATTCAAGGGACGTTGAAACCTCGATCTCGGATTTTCGCACAATTACAAGCATTAGATATCTGAGAGGTGAAAAAACTTTGAGCACGCCGTCCTTCAGATGGGACGTTAAGTGATGATCCCGAGCCTTTACAATGTCAGGTGGTTAAAGGCCCCTGCCCTAGG
The DNA here is from genome assembly GCA_963662175.1 of Aradus depressus. Classification (NCBI taxonomy): domain Eukaryota; kingdom Metazoa; phylum Arthropoda; class Insecta; order Hemiptera; family Aradidae; genus Aradus; species Aradus depressus. The sequence continues at coordinate 39,300,677 of OY759220.1, forward strand.
TGAATAAAAAATTTAGGGTAGGCAAAATTTAGGACTCCCATAGTAGAGTCGGGCTCATGTCCACCAGAGTGACTAAAGAGCGCTCTGGTAGTAGGCGATATGATCTCGTAGTTAAAACTCGGACATGAGTCATAGTAACAAACTAGCAGTAACAGTTGGTAACAGCTACTCATAAATTGGTCGGTTGCTCATCACTGTGGTAATAAATGATTTATTGAGTTGTGTTCAGTCTGTTTTTGTTTACTTATTCAGAATTATGTATCAGTCACTAATATATGTATATTTAATAAAAATTTACTAAAGAAAAATATTTTTCAAAGAATTCCTTAAACCCTCCCCTCCTTCGCTTAGAATTCATTTTTGCTTTGCTTTTTTTTTTACAAAAGGTTTTTCCTGGTTATCTTCTTTCTTTTTCATGTATATATATATTTTTTTTTTAGTTTTTTTTACTGTTGTACATAGGTACCTAGTATAAGCGACATTTTTTTTTTTTTTTTTTTTGCTTTGCATTATTTTATGAATTTAACGAAGAAGTTGATGTGAGTGTGAACTTGTCTGTCCTGATTAAGAAATTTCATTTTATCAAAAATATTCACATAGGTATAGGAACAACGAAACGCCTGAACATCACATCACTACTTTCGTGACAGTACTGTAAACTGCAGAACGAAGCATCCAGGTGTGACGATCCACAAATTAAAAAAAGTTGTGAATAAGTCGGTGAATCTCCGGCAATTTAGCCCCCTCTCCTGGACCCCCCTGCCTTTCAGTCGCTATCCCTGAAATTTGACACATGTTCTCATTGGGTTTGGTCTTCAAATATGAAATTTCATGTCAACAAATTCATTACAACGGCAGTTATTTGGGTTTTTGCGTTGAGCCCCCTTCTGATCCCCTCTCCACTTTGGCCGATTTTTAGCTGAACATCCATCCATATGGTTCTGATTGAAGGACCACCTTTATCCTAATAGGATAAAGGGAAATAAATAAAAACAAAACAAATAAATAAATGAAAGAAGGAAGGAAACTTGATGAATCAGCTACGCTTAAAAAACTGTATTTGATGTAGTATATAGAAAAAATATAAAATATAATTTTGAATTGAATATAAACGACTCAACTAAAATTCTAAAAAATAAAAATACATGAAATAAATGCTTATTTTATAAAATTATGTGATATTAATCAATATTTATTTGAAGTAAATGAAAACAAAAATAAAACTATACATTAAAATAATAGAAATGTCTCACAATGTGGGATGAGGGGAGCGGTGAGGGAGGTAGTGTGGTAAGCGGAGAGGGCGGTGATGAGGTAAGCGGAGAGGGCGGTGATGAGATAAGCGGAGAGGGCGGTGATGAGATGAGCGGAGAGGGCGGTGATGAGATGAGCGGAGAGGGCGATGATGAGGTGAGCGGGGAGAGGTGGTTCGTCCAAAGATCGCCCAGAGCGGGCAGGGGTGTTTAGAAGTAGACTGCCGTGAGGTTGGTCTGGCTCCAGGTGGACATTTGGGGGGACAACTTCGGGATAAATAATTCCATTGCCAGCCATAATCCTTTACCGCTTCTGGTTTGTTATTATTGTTCTTTAAAACTACACACCACCTCCTCCCCCCCCCCCCCCCCCCCCCACACACACACCCACTTGAAAATTCACATATAATAATAATAATAAAATTTAAAGGACTGAACAACTGTCGTTTTAATGTAAGTATGGACACGAAATTTCACACTTGGTTAGTTACAATTAACTCGATCTGGGTAACTTATTGCCAGTAGTATATGGACAAAGTTTTTTTTTTTTCTTAGATATAATAACGTTCTGACGGGCCATCTACAGGTAGGCCTTCCCATTCTAAACATCCTTGGGTAGTCAGCACACAAAAGTCGTTAGTTTACATTAGCGTTACTCCACTCATCCATCCGGACCTCCGTGTGGATTAACCGTGATATCAGTTATCCGTTTTCTAACGCTTTAAATGAAATTTCTGACAAAAGATTTATACGATAGCTATTATTATAAAGACCACGAGTATATTTCTATTTGTATGATACATTTTCTTCTTCGTTTTTTTCTTTATGAGGGTTTTTGGTATATTTTTTTTCTTTTTCCTATATTTTCTTAATGTTATTCATATTCTAGTTTATTTCTTTCTTTTTCTTTTTTTTTTTTCTTGTTTTTCAGAATTTGTTACTCCTCAAGGTGAAATAAAGAAGAAATTAGTATGTAATACATGTGGTAAAAAGTTCCATTATCCTTCCGGATTGTACAGTCATCAGAAGTATGTCTGTGAGAAACCACCACAATTTGCTTGTCCGTTTTGTCCGTACAAAGCCAAACGTAAAGATTATCTTAAGAGTCATGTCGGTAATAAGCATGCGGACTTCACAATATACCCACAAGAGCAATCGTAATAGTTGCTATTTTGATTAGTGACCTCTTAATAATTTACATTCCAAAGTCAAATTTATTTATTTAGCATATAATGTTGTATCAAAAATTGTGATTATTTGCGACCACCCCATTCCAAACAACGGATAGTCAGTAAAAAATAAAGTCACTAAGAATTGGACGGATTTCAGGTCTACTTTGTCGGAAGGATATTCTGTAAGAAATAATTAGCGAGGTTTAGAGTCGAATATTTTGAATATTACCCGGTCGAGGCCTCTAGGCAGTGGCGGATTTAGCAGGTCAGCCATTAAGCATTGGCGGACCGGGCCCCCCTCAGCAATTGCCCCACGGGCCCCTCTCACCAAATGATACATCAATCGCTGAGTATTTTTTACCCTGTATTTTAAGGAACTTTTTGTCTGAACGAGGAATGAGTTCATTAAAGAAAATCAAAGGTTTTCGACGTGCTGCAATGACTGGAGAAACACTGGATAATTACAGTATTCTCTACATAGATCGAAATGTTGCCAACCAAATTGACTTGAATTCCACAATTGAATTATTTGCTGAGCGAAAAGCAAGAAGAGGATTAACAATTTCTTAAAGATTCTGATTGATATTTTGTAGACAAACAAAATGTTAGCTTTGTTTTTTCAAATCAATGATATAAATATATTTTACAATCAAACATTTTTTTCCATATTATGTATAAAGACTGTGATATAACAAATTCAAAGCACCGGAGAGTTTTTCCTTAAATCCGCCACTGCCATTAGATTTTTATTTGCCATCCTTCGGATGGGACGATTGTACCATGCCAGGTTCTCGTTGAGACCCCTACCCTAAGTGAATAAACCTAATTTAGGACTCCCATTGTAAAGTCTGGCGTATGTCCACCAGATCGACGAAAGAGCGAGACAGTGCAACAACAACATAATAATAATTATTATTATGTTGTTGCACTGTCTGCATTTTACTTATTACAAATTTAATCTCGAAGTGTAGTTGACTGTTTCGATAGAGTTGACATTTTTTCTTCTAGCCTTTAACAAAGCACAATATTTATGGAAAAAAATGACCACCTGTCGGATCTGGCCATACAGAGCGGCAATAACGTCACTAGGCAAAACATGGAAAAATGTTGATTTGTTGTTATGAAATGAATGAATTTGAAATGAAAAGTTCGTTGATAAATATGTTATGTCAGGCCAAATATGATTGAAAACTGGTTGTTCTAAGCCAAATAATGGTTCCTTCACAGAAGAAGTACATTATTACTTCTTTTTCCTATTTATTGTATAATTTGGTTCAATTATTTAAATAAATATTTTGGTAATTGTGAGTTATTACTCCACCTTCTTCATGATACATTATAATGTAAATGTATCATTGTGTATGGAAGCTAGTGTGCACAAGACACAATAGAAACCGTGTGTATAACACTACAGAAGCCTTAATATATAGAAGTCATTATTGTAATACAGTCTTTATAATACATATTTATTATCTTTTTATCAATATCTCTTGCCCACACGGCCCCCTTTAATAACCTCCTATACTATAGTGTAGTTATACTCAATACTTTAACTTTCTAAGGGAACTTCACATTTTTAGCCGAGATATTTTGAAACACTTCATAAAAAATAAAGAAAAACGTATGTTTTTTTTTTTTTAATATTGTCTATTTCACAAAATATATATAATATGGGAGTACTTTCGGTATTGCTAACATCTTCAGAGGCGATGTACTTAAAAAAAGAGGACTGTTGGGTAGGTTCCAGAACAAATAATGTATTAACAGTATACAAACAACTCAACAACACTAGAGAAAAAAGAAAAACAGAAGAAAAAAGTGGGGTTTACTATCCAAAATGTAGTTTTTGTAATTTTGTTTATGTAAGTCAAACTGGGAGACAATTTAAAAATAGGGTAAAAGAACACATATCAGAAATAGGCTTAAACATTGACACACCTCAGTAAAATTAAATCGTAAAAAAATTTAATTTTTACAAATTTTTAATTAGGATTTTCAGATTCTTCACAAGAAAACTAGGTTTTCTGATATTTTTAGTTTTCTTATACGAGCAATAGTTTTCGAGATATTGGTTTTTGAAAGTTGCGTTTTATGTAAAATCAATTGGGAGTGGATTCATAGACCTCAGCCCGCAAACCGGGCGAAGAGTGTGGGCGACCCTCCGCTGCTCAAAGTCGTGGCTACGCCCCTGTCAATTTCACATGTATCTTTTCATATTGACCCAATTATGTACTTTTATACTTCCCCACGTGCCCCTCCCTGCCCCCCACCCTGGCTACGCCCGTGTATCCTATAGTGTATATAATATACTATAGTGTATATAAGGTAATGATAAAGCTATAATGTATAAAATACATTGTACCTTTAAAGCAGACCTTAGATCTACTATTATCACACGTATAAGCTGTGTCTGGAGCAAAATTCCTATACTTTCGTTTATTATTAACCCTAAGTAATACAAACACACAAAGTAAAAAAAAAATGTTAATTTCTATGAAGTAATAGTTCACAATTACCACCAGTCTTACAATATAATTTTTTTTAGTGACACCTTTTTTTAGTCATTATATATATACATTTATATATAATATAATATAAATAAAATTAGTATTACCTAATAGGTATTAGAATTAAGTATATGCTATGTAAATATGGTAATTATTTATATTCAATAAAATCTTTATATTGCCTTAATTGACTTTATATAATTATTTTTTCCTTTTTTACCAAAAATGAATTGCTTTCCATAATAACATAATTTAAAAAGGAGACTTCAAATAAATCTCGAGGCAACTATGTAAGTAAACTGAAATAAACTCTTAGGCCGAGTTATATCGGTGATTCCACAGGAGGAACAGGAAATTTAAATGGTAACGTGAAAATCATTTGGATTAGATCAATTAGATACTTTTTAAATTAAATAATAATAGTACATAGGCATTTAATTCAATTCAACCTAACAAACAGCATGAATTTATTAAATAAATATTGTCAGAGATGATTTTTATTATGTAGATTAAAAACAAAAAAAAAAGTCGGTGTTAAGCTGTGTCCACACTGTGCCGATCAGCAATGTTGAACGACATGGTCGGCTTTTGCCCTGTCCACATTAACTCAGTATGTGTGGACGTGTCGACCGGCACAAATGAATTTAAATGCGTAGTTTAAATAGTAGTTTAAAAGTGTTTAAATAAATGTTATTTGTTTCAGATTCATATTAATTTTTAATTTTATGAGTGATTCAGATGATGCTGCAGCGGCGGCTGCGGCAATTATCATTGCAGTTGCTGGAAGTCAGCTGTTGTCTTGGAATCTTTCTCCTTCTTGCGCTCCCTGCTAAAATGGCTTTGCAAATTTTTGATTTTTTTTTCAACTTCTGGTTTGTCAATACCAAACGAAACTGCGATTTCCATTAAGCCATCGTGTCTTTTATTTCGATTTTTATACTCGGGATTTGTAGGATCCCACAGTAAATTACGCTCGCGGTACATTTCAATGAATGTAATTGTTTGTTCGTCACTCCAACTCATGGCGTATAAATAACTAAATAATTAATAAACTAAATAAAAAAATAACCAAACCAATAGCAAAACAAACACGGAATGACTGAACAGTCGATCAACACGTCCACACTGCTGTTGATAGTGTTGATAGGTTCAGTTTCCTTTGATCCGTACCGACTTGATTCGGGTTGCGTTCGGTTCGGCCCGGCATCATTCGACAAGGCCGGGCGGCACGTCCATACTTGTTCGGCATTGCCGATAGACAATGTCGATCGGCACCATTCGGCACAGTGTGGACGTACCTTTAGTGGTAGTTGTAGTGATCGGTTTCAGAAAAACTTTCGCGCCAAAAAATGAGTGATTTTTTTTTAAATTTTTCAATCAATATATTGTTATTAATGCTAAAAAAAATAAAATTTAAGTAATAATAAATTTAAAGCAATTTAGCCAACCATTGAAATCACATAATTTTTATTATTGAGTAGTTGCGAAGTTTTGAAACTATTATTTATTGTGGGTGTTGAGTTTTCCATAAACATAAAATTATTTTCTTGAGTTTGCAGACTTTGTGTTTAATTGTTTAGTGTTTTATACAATCTGGTATAAGTTTTACACTAATGTTAGATATTGTCATATGCACATATTGTTACTGAACGAATTACTTATTACTGGAGAGGTTTTCATAAAACAAATTGAGAATTTCATTTTTTAGAATAAGGATAATAATTTTACAAGATAAAAATAATTTTTTGAATGGAATTTAGTGAATATTAAACGCTTTTTAAGTATTTAAAAAACGGCGCTTTCGATACTTGAAACTAACACACAGTTAACATAGCAACACTGATAATACGTGATTGGCTAGTTTTGCTGATTTCATAACTGTGTCAACAACAACAAGTCGCGGGAAGGTTCCACCCCTCGTTCTGGAACTTTGTGGAAGAAAACGGACAGCAACAGCAATAAACTACTTCTAAGGTCAGATATTGTATATTTTTAATTTCTTGTTATATAAGGATTTGTAATTTTTCGTTAAATTAATTTTGTCTTCTATGTGCATGGCAGTTTTTTGCATAATGCTTAAATATGTCACATTTAAGCATTATGCAAAATACTGGCATCCACATTGTGTCCTTTGGACACCGTTCATCTTCAAACATTTTTTTTTTTTTTTACTTAATTAAGCATAATACCAACAGCCACTCATGAGAGGAAAAAGACATTTTCTTTCAGTCCCATAATTTTCTAGAAAGAAATAGTACCAATTAAAGACAAACGTATGTTCTTTTTAAAAATATTGTCTATTTCACAAAATATATATAATATATATATTTTGTGATATTATAGTAATGGGTACTTTTGGTAGTGCATACAATACCTGTTGAACTATTTGATGACCCAAGTTGGCGATACTGCGGGTGTGTTGAAAGTTTTCTATGACTGTTATAGTTTGTGGCCAGTAGAGCGTAGGGCTTTGGTCGCATGGTCTCACCATGGTTTGCGGGTTCGAATCCCATCCGGGTTGTGAGTTTTATTTCGTAGATAGAACTCCCTTCCGGGGCCATGGATGTTGTAAATAACTAGATATAACACCATTATTGAGACAAGGCTAATATGCATCTAATATAAAGCCAATAAAAACCTCCAAAAAAAGTATATATAATTAAAGAAATGCATTACATTTTTATTTTATGACATTTTCTGACGAGGCATTTTTGTTTCCTTTGAGTATATAAAGCATAGCATATAACCAGTGGTGGATTAACCAATAGGCAAACCTAGGCAGGTGCCTAGAGCCCCCGATGCTGAAGGCCCCAATGTCTAAAAAAAAAAAAAAAACTTGTCACTTTTAAAATGATTTTACACGCTTTTGGGAAAAATAATTCAGGTCAAATTTGACAAGGAATTTGACCCGAGTTATTTTTCCCAATAAAAGGTATGAGGGGCCCCCTGTTAAGCATGATTTTTTTTTTAAATAAAAAAACAAATCGGCTTTTTCATTTTTCACAATGTTATTTCAGTTTTCCCAAAAAAGGTTATAAGTCAATAAATTCATTAAAAAAATGTCTGAAATGTTATCGTTTTTTATGGGAGGGGGTTAAAAATAGGGGAGCCCCACATTTGCAATCACATAGGGCCCCGCAGAAGCTTAATCCGCCACTGCATATAACCTTTGTAAAAATGTTTATGTTAGGGGGAAAAATGCGAGAGGGATATTAATTTGCATCCAAAATATTTCATTTTTTAGAAATAAGTCCTTTGCTTTCTGAATTCCTATATTTTTTTCCAAATTGAACCATTTGAATGTTGTTAACATATTTTTACAACCAGCTCTATTATTATAGCTAAATGTTGTGTCTGTTTTAGATGGTTGGTTCCTCTGTCTAAGGTGTCAGAAGTGTTACAAACAGTTGCGAAGCTTGAAGAGACATCAGCGGTTCGAGTGCGAAGGACGTGAGCCTCAGTACGCCTGTCCTCAGTGTTCATACAAGGCTAAGAGGAAGGAACATTTGAAGTTACATCTGTATAACATGCACACTCCCCAAATCAGTAACTTACTGACTTAGTCATGTAGTCAGATAGGGAGGCTGGTGAATCATGTCCCTCGGGTCTGTTGCCAGAGGAAGGGGAAAGACAGGAGAGCGGCGAGAGTGTCACGTTCCCTTGACAACAACCTAATGTTGCCACGCTTCCCGCTCTGTTGTAGCATTGCACTTCCATCTCACTCCTAAGTTGCCTAATAGCTTCCTTCTTTTTTATTTCTCATTTATTAAACAAATACATTTTTCACTATTATTTGTTATAAACTTAAGAAAATAACGCTATTTACAGAAAACGATAAACAGTAATTCAGGGGTTGCATGTGACGGAAGGAAGTTGGCAAGTGTAAGCGCTAACATCGCTGCTCATCTCCACCACACTTTTCAACGGTTCTGTGGGACATGATTCACTGACTTGACTGTACATGCATTGGCGCCACCCCCGCACCAGGAGGCTCACTGCCCCCTCCTCCAGACATTTATCTAACTGAAAACAATAACGCACCTCAGAGCGCTGACACGATAAAGTGTTTTTATTTATTTTTTATGATAATGTCTTAATGGAATTTTTTTCTCTTTGGGCTATCAAAGGCGGGAGTGTAGAACATTTTTATTTTGGCATCCTAAGGGCGGGCTACATTACCGGGGTTGTTACATACATCCAGGGCCTCGAGAGGGAAGTTTTATTTATGAGATACACCCCCCGGACGGGATTCGAAGCCTCCCTGGTCTGCGAGTACATTTCTAATTTTATTTTATAACTGCCTCCCAATGGTGGAGTGCATTGTGTGTAGCTTCTTATTCTGTTTTTTTATTTGAGAGGTAAAAAAAAATCTTGAGCATGTCGTCTTTCGGATTTCCAATTGTAAAATGTTCGACTCGGCCACCAGAGCGACGAAAGAGCTTTGTAGACCTTTGTTCCACTTCTATAGATGGGAAGTCGCCAATATGTAGAAGCCAGAAGTGACATAGACAATTTTGGTTTCTCAACGGCTGAAATTTCTTCCATGAGCGCTTCCTTGCAATCTTCACCTACCAAAAATGTTTAGAGAAACGTAATTTTTGGGCAATAAATAGGGCACATTTTTGCGGATCTATGGGTTACCTCGCTTTTCGAAAATATCCTGCAGTCGGCCATTGGACATTCTCATTTTGTGTGATACTTATTGTGTTAAGTTTAGGTTACCAAATAATTTATGTATATAGTATCTTTAAAATGGGGTTTTTATATTACAAAGAATTATGCAAAAAATAATTTATAAAGATATTTAAATGTGATAATGTTTCAATTGGGTTGTTCAGATTTAAGAAAATTTTACAATTTTTTGTATAATTTGTTAAGTGTAAAAGATATGTTAATGTCTAAATATTAATAAAATATTATTATTGTTATTCATGTTTAAAATTAAGATTCTGATCCTTTAAGATTTCAGTGTAGCTGATTAATGGAAAATATTTGTTTTATTTATGTAACTCTCGCAAATGAGAGTCTATACTAGTGTTGTATATTTCAGAACTTGTTAAAGATTTTTTCATTTAAAAACTTTTTCTGAGTCGACATGAATCAGCTACTACAAAGTTAAACTATGAAACCCGGCTGATGTTCTAAGATTTTTCATCTCGGAGGTAAAAAGAAAACGTTGAGCTTGTCGTCCTTTGGTTGGGACGTTAAGTGATGACCCCGAGTATGTGCGAAGTCAGATTCACAGAAATAGACAAAGGAACTACACAACTTGTTTTATTTAAAAAATAATAACTATATATATTTTTAAAAAATACTAGTAGAAATTTTAAAAATAAGTAAGGATTATGGTAACAGAATATCGATTGTCTCTCTCCTGAAGTTTATGAGGAACAATATTTTCCGTAAAATATAGATTATTAAATTATTTTTACTTTCGGAGAATTATCAAGTTTTTTTTTCCAATTTCAAAAATTTTTAGAGTTTTACCTAATTATAATAGCCGAACGCCGCAGGTTTTTCTGACGCTCTTTATCACTTTCAGACGATAATTTATAATTAGATTCTGCTAATTTCAAAATCGCTCGCAAGATCTCCATACATGTTACAAGTTTTAATATGGCGTATACGGGAGGATCTCATAATTACCGAATTTTAAAAATCAATTAAAAATGTATTGTTAAATGAAAATTGTAGTCTAAACACATGGAGAATATTAACAGTTTCACTACGACATAGTCAGCTGTACTTAACTGTACATGGAGAATATTAACAGTTTCACTACGACATAGTCAGCTGTACTTAACTGTACATGGAGAATATTAACAGTTTCACTACGACATAGTCAGCTGTACTTAACTGTACATGGAGAATATTAACAGTTTCACTACGACATAGTCAGCTGTACTTAACTGTACATGGAGAATATTAACAGTTTCACTACGACATAGTCAGCTGTACTTAACTGTACATGGAGAATATTAACAGTTTCACTACGACATAGTCAGCTGTACTTAACTGTACATGGAGAATATTAACAGTTTCACTACGACATAGTCAGCTGTACTTAACTGTACATGGAGAATATTAACAGTTTCACTACGACATAGTCAGCTGTACTTAACTGTACATGGAGAATATTAACAGTTTCACTACGACATAGTCAGCTGTACTTAACTGTACATGGAGAATATTAACAGTTTCACTACGACATAGTCAGCTGTACTTAACTGTACATGGAGAATATTAACAGTTTCACTACGACATAGTCAGCTGTACTTAACCGATTATTATCATATATATAAAGCTGAAAATGTCTGTGCGTTGTACCGCTATAACTCACGAACGGCTTGATGGATTTGATTATTTTTTTTTTTTAATTTGTTCGTCATCGTCCGTGGAAGGTTATAGGCGTATTAGTACCTCAATATCTGGTCCATCCCAGCATCCACTCACGCAATCTTTGTAACTCGAAAACCATTGCAACGATTAATGAGAAATCTTTTTGAATAAATTAGTTTTAGCTCCAGGATGGTTGAAGTCTATGTTTTAATCAACCTGGTGGTCACAAGCGTTCTCAATAAAACAAGTACTCACTGGCTAGGACGTCCACTGATACTAAGTATTCACTAGCTGTGGTTTCCGCCGTTGAATGGCGCGTACTAGCCATGGTGCCCAGGGGTCCTAAAAACTTACTAGCTGGGATGTCTGCCGTTGAAGGACTATAAGCGTTATTCCCTATGAATAATTGAAAATTATAACATCATGAATGTACTATTGAAGAATTGAAATGGATTCGAACGAGAGATATTAGGAGAAAAGTCAAAGTTCCCCGGGCAACGCCGGGTATTACTGCTAGTTTCTTATAAACATTTATAATTTGTACTATTATTTGCTAAAATGTTCAATTTTGTTTTTTACTTTCAGTTGCCAATAATTTGGGACATTCTTGCAAAAACTGCGGCAAGTTTTATCAACACAAGAGAAGCGTTTGGAGACATCAAAAATTTGAATGTCTTGGAAAGAAAGGAACTTTTATTTGTCCCCATTGTCCAGTTCGAACAAATAGAAGCGAATCTATGAAGTTCCATATTTTAAATAAACATTCCGACAATTTTTAATTAATATGATGATGGCTAATGTAGTGAGAAGTGATTATTTCGCAGGATGTCAAATTTAAGGTAGTCTGACCTCTCACAGATTTTTATTGGTAGTAATAGCTAGCCGGCTTTCGAGGTTTCCCTCATCATCAGGCAGTCTGATAAAAAATTAAAAAATTTTGAAAGAACTAAATAATATAATAAAAATAAATAACAATCTAAAACATTAACAATTTAAAATATCATGGATGGGGACAGACGAGTTATCCCTGTCCACCATCTGAGCAGTTGTGACTCAGATGGTGGACAGGAATAGCTCGTCTGTCCCCATCCATGATATTTTAAATTGTTAATGTTTGTTGTTGTAGATTGTTATTTATTTATTTTTATTATTTAGTTTTATTCAAAAAAATTTTTTATCAGACTGCCTGATGATGAGGGAAACCTTGAAAGCCGGCTAGCTATTACTTAAATAAAAATCTGTGAGAGGTCAGACTACCTTATATTTGACATCCTGCGAAACAATTTTTAATAATTTATAATGAATAAGATATAGTTTAAAATGCATGTACAATGTGTTCTTTTGTCAAATAAGAATAAATATAAAAGAGTAAATTCATTATTTTTTATTTATTTTTGTCAGTTTTTATTTATTTATTTATTCTTGTCAGTAATGTATTTTTCCTCTCTAATCCTTGTTTCGAGTTTTTATTTTTATTATGTGTAGTTTACAATTCTTATGAACGTGAGCAAGATGTAAAATTGTAGGGTAGGTCTATTTTGAGAGCAAAATCTTTTGCCATGATTTTGAATTTCTTCAAAATTCAAAATTTCCTGCCGATTATATTTGTTGAAACAAACAAATTTCCTAAAATGTTTTCTATTTCAATTTTTACAGTTGACTTTAGACATCCTTGCAAAAATTGCGGCAAATTGTATCGACACAGGAGAAACCTTTGGAGACATCAAAAATTTGAATGTCTAAAAGAGAGATCTTTTAGCTGTTCTCATTGTCCATTCAAAACAAGACGAAATGCAACTTTGAAAGTTCATGTTTTCAATAAGCATTCAGAAAATGTATCATACAACTTTATTTAAAAAAATTATTTTTATTTATTTATCTTAAAGAAGGAAAGATTGACATTCAATTGTTTTATAAAGACAATAAAGAAAAAAATGTGTTTTTTTATTTTTCTCTGTATTTAATGAGTTTAATGTTGAACAAAGAGAGAGGACCATTTTCATCCCCCCCCCCCCCCCCCCCCCCCTCACAGCTATAAATATATTAGGAGCATTTATTATAAAATCAAATAAATAAAAGGAATAATAAATAATAATTTAAAAAAAAGTTTTCTGTTTAAGTAATAGAAATATAATATCTGGATGTCATTTTGTGTAAAAATGACCGTCTATGACAGTGGTCCCCAAGAAAATAATCTCAGTAGTGTCAAAAAAAATTTGATTAACGGACGATATATTACAAAAGCTCGGGATATGAGATTCCACATCTTTGATAAAGATGTAATCACAGAGGAGGATTTTTCGCTGAAAATCGATGTGTTGTCCATAAAGGCTTCAGGTCACACATACAAAATTTCGTGTCTTCATTCTTTCTATTGGCACTCATCGTGTTAAGCCTCCCCCCTAATCTCCTCCTTCCCTTTAATCGATTTGACTAAAAATCAATATGTCGTCGTTAGAGGGTTTTGGATTCACAAAAAAAGATTTCGTGTCGATATATTCATTATATCATGAGTTATCGTGTTCACATTTTTTTTTTTCACATTGATGCACAATGAACTGCGCATGATATTTTTCGCCGATTACATAACTCCCCTATACTTCTCAAAAATCCCAATAACTGTCGATGTAATGAATGTATCCGCATGAAGTTTTACGTTTAAATTCAAAACCTCATAAAGATAGAGATAGATCGATTGGCTTTGAAGAGAACGAAAACATAATTGATTAATTCTTGCTGGGGAAGTTCATAGCCGGTGATTCAACAATTTTTTTTTTTATAGCTTTACTGAAATCTCAGTTCCTCATTTAAAATAACTATAATCTCGTTATAATTGGTACTTTTGTTGTTCTCTTCCGTTGTAGATCATTCTACACCGAAGAAGGGTTTCCCTTGCGAGGCCTGTGGACGGACATATCGACAGAAGGCAGGTCTGTGGAACCATAAGAAGTACCAGTGCGGAGTTCAGCCTCAATTCCCCTGCCCGGTTTGTCCATATCGGGCCAAACGGAAGGAGACCCTTAAAGTGCATGTCTTTAGCAAGCATCAGGCTCACCAAGTCGACCATCTTCTGGGGACCTCTGGCAATAGAAGCCCTATTTTATAGAGGGTCAACAAGTTTTCTACATCCTTATTATTTCATTGAAAAGATTGCAGATCTTCTTTATGAAAATTGATGTTGGAAAAAGATTCCAAGAATACACACAAGACATGCTGGTTGCAAGGGTCGGTTAACTTACAGGCAAAGATGTCACGTAACAATTCACGCTATTCATCAGATGTTACCCAACTTTAGATTCAGTTAAAGCATTGGCTAATATAATCATAGAATGTTTCTTTAAGGCCGTCTCAAACAAGATCATAAAAATATAAGTGTAATCAATAGAGTAGCACGAAATAACGAGCGTGACTACTACGCTCAGGATGGTGGTTCGATAGGATGTTTAGCGAGGTCTCAAGCTTGTGCGTGTCTGCTTCTCGTTAAAAAAATGCCCTAACTGAATCTGGGCAAAGAAAATTTATGGATCCCACAGTAGAGTTGGACTCATGTCCACTAGTCATAAGAGACGAAATGATCTCGAAGTTAAAGCCCGGGCATGAGTCATAAAAATGTATGTTTATTACAGTAGGCCAACGGTCGGAAACATTTTTCATTAGGTAGTCAATTGCGGGCTGCATAATTCACAAGATTTTCAACCGCAAAATAAAATTAGTTATATAGACAGTGCATAAAGTGTAAGAAAATATTGTATATAGCAGCCGTTAGTTCATATCCAGCTTTTTGATTCCGCCAGTCGTACAGACTGTATGTCCCTTTTAATTTTTTTAATCCACCTGCAGATTAATCAATTTTTCTTTAGAAAAACAGAGATGAAACTATAGTCATGTAACAACTGAATCAATATTGTGAAAATTACAAGAAATTTGGTTGTTTTCTCTGTAAAGTTCTGATATTAAGTTTTATGAATGTAGGAGACAGGGTCTAAATTTTGCCGCGCCTCAGTTCTATTTTCACCTTCAATATAATAAAGTGAATGACGTTTGGTGTATTATATATAGTTTTTTATGCAATTAAATTAAGTAAATTTAAGTGTTCCTTGGTTAATAAAGGAACACAGAGTTGTCCACATACAAGTTTATTTCCAGAAAAGACGGCTTTCAGTCAGTGTGGACCATCTTCAGTGCTGTAATTTTTATTTTCTCCATCAAACTTGACTCATTGATTACAACTTTTAGATGTTGTTGTGGGTGCGCTGTTTTTACTAATGGACGAGAGCACGTCAACAATAACCTGCAAGAAGTAATCACTTTTAGCGTTATGGATTTTTTTAAATATAATTTTCAATGTGCATTTATTTTTAATTGATTATGAATGTAACGATAATCTCGACATCTTCACGGTAAAACATCATAAGCGAAGTTTTTAAGGAAAATAAAATATTTTATCCGTTTGATTCGTAGTTAGTTATGTTTATACTTTGTACAAAAAACAAAATTATCTTTCGTTTTCTCAATTCATTATTAGATTAAAATAGTTTCTTCTCATCGGGAAGGTGTCAATGTTATCATGAATAACTGTACCGGTAAAATAAAGTAAAATATTATAAGATATAAGTTTTATGCCTATCTTTTGTGTAAATATCTATTTTCAGTTGAGGAATGGAACGGTCTATTCCAGTTTCGTCTTCTTAGTGTGAGCCTGGGTTGCCCGGATCCAACTTAACCTCATCCCACCTCTTGTCTTTCTTCCATACTCTCTTAATCCTTCATACATCCAAAAAACACAAGTATTTGGTTATTAGTATTCTATATGAACAAATAAACAATTTTTCTTAAATGAGTAAAACCGACTTTTATTATTTATGTATATTAGGCATAAGAATATTGTTTACAGTGTAGCAGTATCAGCAAGTGACTTTCCCCCCACCATTCCCCTTTCCCCCCACCATTCCACTTTTCCCCACCACTCTCTTTTTCCCCAACCACTCCCCCTCTTCTCTCCCCCCATCATTTTGCCTCTCCTCCACTACTCTCCTTTTCCCCACCGCTCAGGATGTACAGTAGAACCTCTATAAGTCGAAAATCAAGGGAGACGCCAAAAAATTCGAGTTATAGAGTTTTCGACTTATGGAGGATTTCGACTTAGGCGGATTTTGATTCGACTTGTAGAGGTTAAGATTCATTCTAACTAATTTTGAGTTAGAGAGGTGAAATAAATAAAAAATAAATAAAAATACAGAGGTAACAAACATATTTATATTTATTATAAATCAACATTATTTCAAAACATCCTTAAAATAAAAAATACGTAGTTTATGTAGGTAGGTATTAAAAAAAGTCAGTAATTTTTTTTTTTGCTTTAGATAATTGGTAATCCTATTTATTGTATACTTACTCCTAAATTGTTTTCTAAGAAACAATGGTTTACATTGTCGGCAAATTCTTAAAGTCGGTAACTTATTTTTCTTCGAGCTATAGAGGTAATAAGTTTCAAATAATCGAGTTGAAAAGGCTGTAAAATAAAACATTGCTATGTTCGAGATACAGATGTCCAATTTATTTTTTCGAGTTATAGAGGGAAAATATGTACCAAAATGGCTTGCTCACTGATTATTTCGACTAATAGAGGGTTGAGATTTCGAGTAATGGAGGTTTTGGGGCTTGAAGGGAAAGGAACAAAACGTTTTTTCAAGTTTTGGAGGTTTTCGACTTATCGAGGTTCGACTTAAAGAGGTTCTACTGTATCTTATACTCTTTATTATATCGGACTTTCCTCAGGCTGCCTCCCTTGAGAGCGTATTCATACCAGTTTAATTGAGGCGTTTCTTGTAAAGGCTTGGATCCTACACTTTCTAAAACATACTTCATCTTGCTTACATCTTTCTCCAACGTGATGAAGAGCTGCTCAGAGCCATACAGGGTGATGTGTAAGGAGACTGCCTTGTAGATCTGCAGTTTACCCTTCGTTCCAGAATGTTTCTGACCTAGAAGACCCCAGTCCTATTTTAGTGTCTCTTGGCCTATTCCTCGTTGCCTGTAGGCCTGGAGAACGTGACCCCGAGACGTTCCAATTTCAATAGACTAAATATATCTAATGCAGTCAACATTTTATGCATATTTTTATCTCCAACGGGTTGGGTTTTCCCAACATTAAACAAAATCATATTTCTTAACAACAATAGATATTGTACTTTTTCTCAACTTTTTATTTATTATAATGTTTTTCTTAATATAATAATTCTTATTTCCAGGTTGTTTTCCTTCCCTATTGCAAACAGGTAACACGGCAATACCAATAAGAAAGAAATATAATTGTAAAAATTGTGGTAAAGCGTATTCATACAATACAGGTCTTTATCAACATCAAAAATTTGAATGTGGTAAAGAACCTCAATTTCAATGTCCTCACTGTCCATACAGATCGAAGCTTAAAAGCAATTTAAAAGCTCATATAGCTATAAAGCATATGGAATAACAATTTTATTTGCAATTTGAAGTACAATATGGTAATGTTTCTTACCGCAACCTCTGTAAATTGGTGTGTACTAACTCGGTAGTGTCAACATTGTCCTAATAAAATAACCCTAATGTCTATTGTAATAAATAGTGATCCCGTGAATAATTCACTATTTTATTTACATACATATATTTTATTTCCATAACAAGTTACATAGTTTTCTCAAGAACTATGATGGTTGACACTATTGTATTAGGGATGCCATTTATACCTGATATTATTAGTATTAGCAATGTAATATTTAAGTACGACACTTTTTTAAAAATTAGATAATAATTTTTTATCAGAGCACGTATGCTTATTTTTGTAGCAGTGTACATTTCATCTGAAGTAGGCGAAACCATAACTCAAAAATTCTTTTCTACTCTTTAGACTTCTCTTTTTGCTAAAGCGAGAAAAAATAGCTCTCTAAGTTAGCTTTTTATTTAGATAAATTTTATATCTTAAAATTAATGATAAATAAATACATTTATTTAATATTTATTTTGATTATATATAATACATATATACTTTTTTTTATGTCATAATCTTTGAAGTACATTGTATAAAATCACTCTAAAAAATTGAAATAATATTTTCAAAAATTAAATGATAACTGCTCTTCTGATATTCTAACTCGAACTTCTTGAAGATATGGTCCGAACCAATTTGTACATGAACGGGGTCGAGTTTCGAGCTTGGGGTGAAAACCAATTGCAGCTTAAAATGTCGATGTTGTGTATTGTGATCTGATAAATTTATATTTTAAAAGTTAATCGCATTATTTTGCCATACAATTTGTTTTCCTCCCCTTTAAAGATGGTTTCTCGTATATTTATTTCTTCTTGAACATTTTTGTACACATATGCTTGACAATAAATAAGATGGAGGAATGTATTGATGTTTTGGTATTTAATTGATTTTATTGATTGTTGCTAAGAATATTATGTAGTAGGATTAAACAACGATGTAATATGAAGAGAGATCAGGCTTTACTTATTATAGATAAAACCAGCTCAAAGAATTCCTGTCAAGCTTTCGGCACTGAGTGTGCCTTCTTCAGAGCCTGAATTAACACATTAAGGTAGTGAAACAATCTAAGGCTAAGCGATGGTCCCTGGAAACTGTACAATTTCAGGTTCCTGTTAAAGACCGATACCTTATGTTCAGGAGCGTGCTCAGGATTTTATTTCGGGGAGGGGGGGGGGGGGGGGGGGGGGGGATAGCATATATATGTTTGTGTATACATAGTTAATTGTTTTAGGGTCATTACAAAATTAATTCAAGTCTTCTAGCTTTTGATTGTGCAAGCTTGTTTGAAACTGTCTCAGGGTCAAGATTAATGTTTCTGTGTAATGACATCAGAGCTAATCCATTCAATCTGCCTTGGCTAGTACTATTCCTGGCAAAGCTTTTTATACGTCTAAGGGTTGAGAAAGACCGTTCACTTGTAGCTATAGAAACTGGAAATGTAGCTCAAATTTTCAAAAACCTGTGAATTGTTGCAGAAATGTTCTTGTCACATTGTTTTAGGCTTGAAATAAAATATTTTCGAACTGCTTTCTCTGCCCAAGGTCAAGCTTCATTAGGATCCCCACGATCTCTAGTAGGGAGTTGTTTTATGTCAATAAAATTATTCCATGCAGATAAAAATTGTTTTATTATTTACAAAAAGGACAATCTTTTTTATAAATTTCGGGGGGGATTCATCCTCCATATCCCCCTAGGTATGCCCCTGCCTAGGTTAATAAACGTGAATAGACAAAATTTAAGTCTCCCACAGTTGAGTAGGGCTCAAGTCCATCGGAACGACAAAAGAGCGCTCTGGTAGTAGACAATATCGTCGATACAAATGCAAAGTATCGAATGTGAAGAAGCGCATTTTTCGTTTTCGGTCTAAAGCGATAGTCGATACAAATACTGAAAAAAATATTGACCGTGTAAGGGTTAAAAATATTGAAGGAGATTGAAGAAAATATTGACAATATCAGGATTGACAGTATTATTGATCGTGTAAGGTCCGCTTTATAGAAGATATAAATGTTTAAATATGTTTTCTTAATCTTCATGTTACTATGAAATATAAAATAATATTGCCAGGATATTTTAAGTTGTATTTTAAAAATTAATTCTGATGTATTTGTTCATAACTACCCTTTTTTATTTTCCCAGCTGTACGAAGTATAGAAGAAGTTATGTAATCGGTCAATAATTCGATGCGAAGTTTTCAATGGAATGTCATGTTTTCTGACCTCTAGATTCCTAATATGAAAAAAAAAAAAAATGTCTGGCTGGCACTCTGTGATAACTGTGATATGGATTTAGAACCCTCTAACGACGACACTATTGTTTTTCAGCCAAATCGACAAAAGTGGAGGGGGGATTAAGGGGAAGGTTTAACATAAAAGCTCTAGTAACTGCCGATAGAATGAATTTATAATTTATCGATACATCATTTTATATGTGTGGCCAAAACCCCATAGGGAGGGACAACATGTATCGATTTTCAGACAAATCGACGAAAGGGAATTAGAGGAGAGGCTTAACTCAAAAACTTTAATATTGTTCTTAAACTTTCCTCAGACCCGGATTTCAACTATCATTCGAAACAATGTAATTGTTCTATGTAATTAAATGTATTGAATGTTCAACTTCACAATATACTTTTTTATCTGCACTTAGTCGTTGATCCTAAATCGAAACAAAATGTCTATTATATTTTTTTTTCTATAGCTAATCAAAGTATTAATTTATAATTTTTAGGTTTACTTGATATAGTGTTGTCAGGGAAGAAGAAATTTTATTGTGAAAATTGTGGTAAAATGTACACATATCAAAGAGGTCTACAGCAACATCAAAAATTTGAATGTGGTAAAGAGCCTCAATTTCGCTGTCCTTATTGCTCGTATCGAGCGAAATTGAAGAGTAATTTAAAAGCTCACGTAGCTATAAAGCACATGACCGAAAATTATTGTTAATCACTTTTCTTTAAAAATTGTTGGTTGTATTAGAGAACACTGTTAAAATTAATATTTAAATATGCACATTGTGTTATAAATTGCGAATAATTATTTTTTGTAAAATTGTATACCTAATAAAACACGAAGGAAAGACTGATGGAAATATATAATATATTATTACATCACTTCTCCTGTTTATTTTTTACCTTCTCAAAAAATAGTTATTACAAAAGTTTCGGGAAGCACTCCCATTATCAATATCTATAATACATGTGTTCTTTAGAACAACTATTCCTTCTGTCAATCAGAATCTTCTTTTTATATAACATATTTATTGAGTCGATTTCTATATTAAACACATAGCCAAAAACGTGTTGTTGTTTGTAAGGTATTATTACAGCATTGCTTCTCCAAATTTATTTTTTGCTTTTTCACAAATGAGCAATTATATATGTTTCGGGAAGCAGTATCTATAGTCAGTATCAGTATCTATAATACATGTCTTCTTTACTGTTGTCATAACTTTCGGTGGAAACTGTCGTCTGACTGATATGTATCTGCAACCACACATACATTGGACAAACAGGATGAAGACTCAAAACCAGATATTCAGAATACATACGTTCATTCAGACTCAAAAAACAACATTCATAACCACCTACACGACCCCACCAACATCCAGGACAGCATGACCCTCTTACACCGACAACAAAAAGGACGGAGACATGATATACTAGAAAACATGGAAATATACAAAATACGTACTGCGCACAACAACATCATTAACGAACAACTAAACACAAAATCTGACACGATTTTCAACCCACTCACACTACTTCACAAACGAAAAAGAGCAGAAGACGAACATACGGACGACATAGGATACAATACCCATAGATACATCATATATTATACCATCACAGACACACTCCCAGACATGAGACATTGATATACAATCAGTAACAAAAATTTTCGGACAATTTATAATTTTGTTTTTCTTTTGCAGTTACACATAGTTATATGGCAAAATATTTAATTCAAGCAAAGTTTTAAATTTCGAGATCATCAATCATTTCAAAACGCCGTAAAACAATTAATTAAACATTTACAGCTAATAGGAAATTTTGCATTAATAATTGAAGACAAGAAATTCACGTAACAAAATTTTCTGGACACCTGTTGTTTGTTTTGTAAACAAATGCGACTCTGATCATGATCTTTAATCCCTTCTCAACCAACCGCTAATACCGAACAAATAAAATGTGTTTATATCCTTCTATTACTGCATTCAGTAGTTATTTGTATTTCCTGCTGTCAAGATGGGTCGAACATCTTTTGAAGTTCAACAGATAATAATTTTTAATTATGAAAAAAGATTAAGTGTCCGCAAAATCGGTGGTATGGTAGGCCGAAGTAAAAGCACCGTAGCCGATGTAATTCGAAGGTATAAGCACGAGGATCGGATAGATTTGAAATCTTCCTCTGGCCGTCCAAGAGTATTAAACGACCGAGAAAGGTGTAGCGTTGTCCGGAAAATTAAAAACAAGCCCTCGAGGAGTGCACCTCAGATCGTCGCCGAGGTATACAGAGAAACGGGAAAGAAAGTTCACCCACAAAATGTTCGAAGAATTCTAAAAGAAGCAGGATATAATGGGAGAGTACCAAAAACCGTTTGTGAGTGAAAAAAATATAAAAAAAGATTGAGCTTCGCAAAAGAGTTCCAGAATCATTCAGAAATTTTTTGAAGTAATGTCATTCATCTGCGAGGTAAAATAAACTTAAGCACTCCGTCCTTCGGATGGGATGTTAAGCGATGGTCATGAGCCTGTACGATGTCAGGTCAAAGCGTTTGAGCTCTCACATAAACACACGCATGCAATTGATTTCTGATGTTCACACGATTACAAAATTTTTAGTACATATTATTATGTATACATATATTATATGTATAGGGAAGTAAACAAAAGTAAAGTAATAGTATATGTATACATATATTACATGGAAGTAAACGGACATGATCTGGAAACATTTATTTGTCGAAATATCGGAGAAAAAACGTTTAAATTAGAAAAATTGGGTACTTAGTTTCTTTAGAGGGAAGGTGGAGGGGATAGAGTAGGGGGAAGGGACGGTTTCTGCCGAGGGTCAGCGCTGCTGTCGCTCTCTTCCAACGTCATATCACAAAAATCTAGTTTTCTGACATTACATGACCTGAGATTTCTTTTTATGTTGTGAAGAGTTACAAGATACAAGAATATTTTACTATTGCGGTTTGTTCTATTGCAAGCAAATACTTTTGAATGTAAGTTTAATATATTTAGTCCCGACAGTCGCGACAAAATTTGGAGAAGGCGTAATGAGGAGCTGAATCCAAAAAATTTAAAACCAATAGTAAAACATGGGGGTGGCTCAGTGATGGTGTGGGGGTGTATGGCGTCTAGTGGAATTGGTGAACTGGTTTTCATTGAAACCACCATGACTGGAAAAGTTTATGCCGAATTACTAAGGAGCAATTTGAAAAAGAGTGCTGAAAAACTTGGGATTTTACGGAATTTTCATTTTTACCAAGACAACGATCCGAAACACACCTGTGAATTGGTACGAATCGAATGAAAGATGTTATTACACAAAAAGGGTACCCAACCAAATATTAATTAACATTATGGTTTTTGAATTTGTGAAATCGTAAAAAAAACATTGAATTTATTTATAGTTGTTTACATTTTTGTCCGAAAATTTTTGTTACCTACATTACTTGTTATAAAATTTATTAAATTAAAATATTTATTTGTTCTAATCAAAGCTGTTTTTCCTTTATCCTAACCCACTTTTGAATTCTTATTCTTGATTGAAAAATGGCTTTAATTATTTTTTTAAATTATTTTTTATTACTTGTGCATTTAATTATTATAATTTTTTATTGAAAAATCAAACCGTCCGAACATTTTTGTTACTGACTGTATACAGATATACACATCGCTCCACCTTAGACCTCTTGTAAACAGACTACCTGAGACAGAACTCATAAACAAACAGACTACCTGAGAGGGACCACAGAGATAAACAAATTACCCCTTATAAGACAACAAACACGGACTAACCCTTTGTGAGTGAGAACTAGATGTAAATAGAACACATCATTATCAGCGTTAAGAGATGAAAAGACACATCTAAGTAAGTAAATAGTTTTAAACCTTCTCAAATTTCTCAGAATTCGTTTTAGAAGGTCAAAATACCTTTTAGATGGATTATTTCTGCCTAATGGCCACGTTTAGTTAGTTATTGTGTCTCTTGCCCGGGTTTTTAGTATGAGGTCATATCGCCTAATACCAGTGGCCGACTCTACCATAGGGTTTGCCTACCAGAAATTTTTATTCACCTAGGGTAGAGGTTTTTAACGAGTACCTGACATCGAACAGGCTCCGGTCCATCGTTTAAGGACGCCGTGTCAAGATTTTTTCACCTACCAGATATAGGGTTTCGAACCCGCGATCTTGAGCAGACACGTTTATTCTCACAAGTAAAAGGATTTGATATGTAAAAACCAAAACTCCCTATTTTTTTTTTTCAAAATTCCATACAACTTTGATCTTATGTATCGTATCATTTATAATAGGTAATGGGCAAAAGTTTATGGAGTGGTAGTAATGGCTCACACTCCAAATCTCAAAGGTTGTCAGTGAATAGCTTCCGTTGCTTGAGAAACATGTTGTGACAAATGTGTTTAGAAGTTTATGGGCTTTAGTCTAATTTTAGTATTTTTTCCCAAGTGGATTTCCAGTGAACTCCGGTATTTCTTTTAGTGAAAACTAAAAAAATAGGTATCCTAAAACCTATTTTAAATTTCCGAGACAAAATCTCTACTAGTTATATTGTGTGATAAGCTAGGTACTATAAAAAATAATTATTTTATTATATTTTTAGTTTTAATGTAACAAAATACCTTTTCAGGTCTTATATTCAAAAGTCACACTTGCGAAAATTGTGGTAAATTGTACAAATATTTCCGGGGTCTTTGTCAACATCAGAAGTACGAGTGTGGTGTTGAGCCTCAGTTTTCTTGTCCTCACTGTCCATACAGAGCCAAACAGAGAAGTAATTTGAGGACTCATGTATACATAAAACATGGTAATAATGTTATTATATAGCCTTATGTTTTAAAATATGTACATAAATATTCCAACATTATTGGAAGTAAAAATATAAATAAAATTACCAGTTATTATGACACAAAGATAAAAAATATATATTTTTTTTTAAACATTTATAATTTCTTTTACCCATTTCCATCTTGGGGAGCTTACACAAGGTTGTACCAGGACTTTATTTTATAAAATTGTGAAGAAAAGCCTTTAAGTTCAAGCCCGGGTGGTGCTTCACTTCCCCAGATATACGAAATATAGGGGAAGTTATGTAATCGGTCAAAAATTCGATACAAAGTTTTCAACGGAATTACAAATATAAAAAAAAATGTTTCTCTGTCTGTATGCGTCTGTGAACACGATAACTACCGATAGAATAGATGTATCTACACGAAATTATATATGTGAATCCAGAACCCTTTAATGAAGACATTTATTCATTTTCAGTCAAATTGACCAAAGGGAAGGGGGGATTAGGGAGAGGCTTAACTAAAAAATTGTAATGAATGTACCGACATAAAATTTTATATTTGAATTCAAAACCTCACAAGGACGACACATACTAATTTTCATCAGAATCAGGAGAAGAGAAGGTGGATTAGAGGGGGGACTCAACTCAACAATCCTAATAACTGCCGATGTAATGAATGTATCGACATGAAATTTCATATTTGAAGTCAAAACCAATTGAGGACATAACCTGTCGATGTTCAGCAATATCGGCCGAAGGAAAGAGGGAGTGGAGGGGTTTAAGGGTCGGGGTTCAATTCAAAAACCCTAATAACTGCCGATATAATGAATTGATTGACCCAAATTTTATTATGAGTATTTAGGAGAATCTATATAAGTCAACTATTGAATATTAGCTCATACAGTCGACTGGTAGGTAGATGGTTATCGGTTCAGTTCCGCTCTCGAGTCCCTTCTTAATTAGTTTACAACTAGCAATTATTGGATTATTATAACAACCATTTAAGAAAAAAATTAACATTTTTTCTATGAATACAATTGATCCTTTATTATTATTATTGCAAATTTCATATTTTTCAGCAGTTTATTACCCTATTTCTATTTCCCCGAAAAAATGACTTTTTTCTATTCGTTTTTATTCACTCAGATTGAATAACATCATATTCACTAAGCCTTTGTACAACCCATACATACAATTTGCCCACTCCACGTTTACCCCGACTGCTTTAAATAATAATTATGTCAATACAGATCAGTCTGAGGGATATATTATTTTTTTAATTAGTTAATTTTTTATACCGAAGATGTTTATTAACTTTTATCAATGGACTGATTTTAACATTTTTAAGTTAGTCCAGTTCCTTCTTTTTTTCTTTAAATTTCTATTTTCCCCCCGATAAAACTTCTGATATTTTCAGTCAATTTATTATAATGATATTTTTGGCTCATTTTCATACAAAATTATTCATATATATATTTTTTAAATAATTATAATTTTGTTGATTTTCAAAGGCAAGCGCAGCTTGTCTCGTTTGTTCCAACATTTCACCAATGGTATGAAGTGGAGAAGACGTTCTTAATGAAGACACTGTAATAGCCATACAACAAACAAGCATGAATTTGGTGAGTTAATTTTTACAATTCTTAAAGTATCTACGTACATAAAGAAATTGTACAATTTGAATGATGTAATTCAAATTATTATGTAACAATCTTGTAAAAGTTTTCGCTTATATTCATTTTTTCATAGTAGAACCTTTAATAGAGGTACTCTCTACTTTCTTCACAGCTTGACTCAGGAATGGATCTGCACCTAGGGATCTTTCGATACAAGTATCGATACTTTTGGATACTTGGCTTCCGATACCAAGCAGGTATCGAATAGATACATATTACTTGTATAGATTGAAAGTACTCGTTTCAAATTTCAACAATTAAAAAAAATTTTGCAATTCATCAAAATCGTTCACCGTTTAGGTTCTTACAATTTTATTTTATTTGTTGTTGCAATAAAATACTGAACTCAAATTACTGTCCACGAACAAATGATATATATATATATATATATATATATATATAATATATATATATATCATAACCTCATGTGTGATGTGATCACGCAGTCTGCGTGATGCGTCCTTATTTCTTATCTTATTACATTAAATGGTTTATCGTTTATGAAGATATGTTTGTTTGATTTTGAACAGAACCGTGAACGTGATTACGATTTCAACATTTTATTATATTTTTACATTTCAATTTGTCAATTACAAATTATAAGTGTGGATTTATTACACTAAGAAGTATTCGATCTCAGCGACTTGCGTGAAAAGTGTTTAAAAAAAGTGAAATATTGTGGAATACAAATAGTCTCCAGTAGTTTTATATGCATCTATGCATATAGTAAAAATAAATTGTATAGTATATATATATATATATATATATATATGTATATATTATTACTATAGTAAAAAGTAAATTGTATGTTTCTTTTATAAGGCTTTTTATTATTTTCAGTATGTTTTTAATAATATAATTTTATCTTGATTTAGTTGTTTCCTATATATTATTATAAAGGTATTTACATTATAAAAGAATCTAAAGTTTTATTCGATACTACTCATGAGTAAAAGTATTAATATAGTCATTTTTTGTCTATCTAAAAAACATATATTAAAATATTTTTGGCGAAATTCTGAAATTTTTCTTAAAAGAAAATCTGGGATAAGTTTGGAATGTTTAGCTTTACTGGAAAGGAATTTTAAAATCATTGCCTGGCAACACTGATATTGCAACTAGTTCAGTTGTTAAAATTTTCAGCAGAAGTAGGTATTGTGAAACACTTACTTAATAAAAATAAAGAAAAAACGTATGTTCTTCAAAATATTGTCTATTTCATGTTTTTCTTTATTTTAGTTAGTTCAGTTATCTTTGTAGAGTTGTATTTCTTCTTTGTTTTCGTCCTTAGTAGTTTTCTTATGAACATATTTTTTTATTATCGTAGTTTTTGGGAGAATAATAATAATTATTATCCCTATTACTCCCTCTGTTGCATAACTTTTTTTTTTTTTGTCTTTTTTTGTAAATAGAACAAGAAAATAATATTGTGCTGAATGTGAATGCAAAAGGAATGATTCAATTTATTTTTACTAAGTAGTTTGTTTTTCGAGTAAAGAACCAAAATTGTAGATAGTTTTTTTAATGGTTTTAGATTATTTTCTTATTTCTTCTTAGTTTTTTTCTAAGACATTACTATTAGATACATTTTACCTGTTAATTTCGATTAGTGGATTTTAAATTTCAAGATAAAAGTTTTTCTAATTTGTCCCTACTTTGATTTCCAGGTTCTCGTTATAGTTGTATTACTTGTGGAAAGTCGTATAAATACGTTGGAGGTTTGAAACAACACCAGAAGTACGAATGTGGAAAGGAGCCACAGTTTCCCTGCCCCCATTGTTCCTACAGATGCAAAGTTAAAAGCAATTTAAAAGCTCATATTGCTGTCAAACATAATATTATGTAGTCTAGTCATTTTTTTTTTATCTAATAAATTGAATTTTGTATTTAATAGTTGACTTTTGTTGCATGTTCTACATTCATTTTAATAAATTGAATTCAGACTATGAAACAGTAATAGGCATCATCGTCGAATTCTGTTAGTTACTTGGATTGATCGATTGACAATGTTCATTTGGAGAAACGAAATACTCCCGCAAGTTTGCGACTTCTCTGCAAAAGTAATCAGTAACTTAGTGTAGGTAAAGTGAAATACTCATTTCAATGGTTGAATTGCTATTGATGTACACCATTGTGCTGGAAATTTAAGAAATATATTCTAGAACATTCTTTTAAAGATTTTGACAAAATTATTAAAGATGAAACTTTTGTTTTTTGTTGGCTTTCTCTGTCGTTCTATACTCCACTCTATTCACTGAGATGTTGACTTGTGACGAATCAAAGTGAGCTTATTATAGTCCATAGGACCCCGCCCATTTATATTAACGGTAAATTAGATCAAAATGAAGTGACGTGCCGCCGGCATTTTTCATTCATTCTATTGTATCCTCACAGCCACTCTGACAAAGTTAAACGACGTTGGCCGCGGGACCTGCTATGACATGAACAATCCTGAGGAGTGTCAGCATTGGCTGGGTTCGGCTCTGATGTATTCTTGTTTTGTATTGTATATAGCCACATCTATCTATCGTATATACTGTGTAGAATGTAGATTTTCTTATTGATCAATATATATTTTTTTTTTAATTTCAGGATTTCCACAAATGAAGGAGTGTAGAGAATGTGGGAAAAAGTACAAATATTCCCAAAGCCTTCAACGACACTTAAAATATGAATGTGGAAAAGAGCCCGGATTTCAATGTCCCTACTGTCCGTACAGGGCCAAAATTAAAAGCAATTTAAAATCTCACGTGGCCTTACGTCATAATTCAATTTAAAATTTGCCACACTACCACAATCATAATTCAAACTATATTCTATTTGATCATAATGATTTATAAAATTTTGCTAGGAGTGAATGGACATTTGAAAATATACAAAAGGATACTTCTCCACTAAAACATTGAATATTTAATTTTCTGAGTGCACAAAATAGAATTTTTTTCAATGAAAATGTTCTATTTCTCTTTGTAATATATTTTTTTTATCTGATATTAAAAAAAGTATATATCAGATTATAGAATGTTTTTAAAATTTTTGACTGAACAATCAGTTCAAAAATTATTAACTTTTTAAAGTTATCTATTCAAAGTTTTATTAGTTTCTGTTAATTTTGCTTTATCATTATTATTATTATTGCAATTATCATTATTATTTTTATTTGTGGTTTGTATTTGAAAAGATAGTCGGAAGGTAATTGTTTCCTAAATGTAATAATGTTATTACCTGTGTTCTTTCATTATTTCATAAGATACCTAAGTACAAATTTATTTTTATTTTTATTTTCGAAATAAATGATTAATGTTATCAATTTTATCCGATAATATTTTTTTAAATAATAATCTAGTCATGATGATATCCAGTGTTGCATGGGAAAGTCACTAACCCTAAGAATTTATATGACAATATTATGTAGTCTTATCACTCAGCGAGCTGTCTTAATTTACTAAACCTGACGATGGTATAATTCCGAAACCGGTAGAATATGTGTACAATTTTTATGGAATAGACAATATTTCATAAATAATTTTGTTTTATTTACTTGATAACAGTTTAACTTGTCATGTTTTATTTATATTTCTCTATTATTATTAATATTTTACCTTATTTTGTTATAGATTTGAGATACATTTGTGATCAATGTAATAAAACGTACAAATATATGGCAAATTTAAGGCAAAATCAGAAGGTTGAATGTGGTAAAGAGCCTCAGTTCAAATGCCCTCAGTGTCCATACAAGTCCAACGTTCGAAGAAACCTCAAGCTTCATTTTGGAATCAAGCATACCCCAATCAACACCAATTTAAAAATATAAAATAATCAAACATTTATTCTTATTTAATTGTATTTTCTTTAATATATATTTTTGTTCCGAGCTATTTTTATTGTAGTTATAACGTTTTGCACCCTACTCCAGGGGTTGGCAATACTTTTTTACCTGTGAGCTCATGTGAGCATTGCGCTCTTCGTTTTCTTTCCGATCTTCCGGAATTCAGTGAGTTGGAAAGTATGAAATTGTTGACAGCTAAATTATTTAAAAAACAAATCAAATGTTAAAAAATCTAGTTCGTTGAGTAAAAATTGCTTGTGAAAAATGGTCTTTAGATGACGCTTTTTAAAAAGAAACATTTTACCGTAATTTAACCGAAGGAAGGCGTGCTCAAGGTTCTTGAGTATACTAGGCAAGCACTCTACCCCGGGATGGGTTGAGAAAAGTGGTATTTTGATTGGTGAGGGTTGTTGTATCACCTGTCTTAAATATAAATAGGTGTTTTTTACATAAGACAAATAAAATAAAACATTGAAAGGGCGACAGTAGCTCAGAGATACGGTGAGATCACGGGTCCAAAACCCGGCCGAAGCTCTTATATCTTATTTCTTAATATGATTTTGTGTCTATTTCATCTAGGATTCTCAGGAGACAAGAAAAGGCATAGATGCAACACTTGCAACAAAGAGTACAAATATGCAACTGGACTAAGTCGACACAAGAACCAGGAGTGTGGGAAGGAGCCTCAGTTTCAGTGTCCATACTGTCCGTACCGAGGGAAGCAGAGGGTGCATCTACAGAGCCACATCATTGGGAAGCATCTGACAGACAATGAAGTCAACTTTGTCACCACGTCCATACAGGGACCCGGTGTTTAGATACACCCCAAAAAGAGGATGCAGGGAAAAATAAAATGAAAGAAAAATGGCTTTAAAAAATGTCGAAATATGTTATCTATAATAACTTGTTATTGTCGATATTAGCAGAGTGGACTAGATAACCTCGAAAATATGATTATTTCAATCTTGATTTCTGTCTTTATCTATACTTTACTACTAATGTCGACAAGGTAGCTATTATCTACAATCGCTTGTTATTGTCGTTATTAGCAGAATGGACTAGATAATGTCGGAAATATGAAGATTTCAGCCTTGATTTCCGTCTTTATCTATCCTTCGACAAGGTAGCTATTATCTACAATAGATTGTTATTGTCGATATCAGCAAAGTGGATTAGTTAATGTCGGAAATATGATGATTTCAACTTTGATTTCCATCCTTATCTAGGTTCCCGTTGTCTAATGTTGACAATGACTACTGACCACATTTAATTTTAGAAATAATAATCTGATTTTATGTATACGATTGGAGGACCTGCACTACTTCTCCTTAAAGGACCGACAAGAGGGTGAAAACGTTATTCTTTCTGATGATATATGAACTGCATTCCGCCAATGAAGAATCTTTACATATATAAAAATGTCAGATATTTTTTCAGATAAAATGTGTGACCCTTCCGTCGGTTCTTTTAGTGTAGCAGTGCAGGTTCTTCCAGAGTACAACCACTACAAGACATTTCTGTATCTGACCAGATAAAA
Source organism: Aradus depressus (assembly GCA_963662175.1). Taxonomy (NCBI): domain Eukaryota; kingdom Metazoa; phylum Arthropoda; class Insecta; order Hemiptera; family Aradidae; genus Aradus; species Aradus depressus. The sequence continues at coordinate 39,332,559 of OY759220.1, forward strand.
AATCGACTTGTCTGCATTCGTGTATTGCCTGTAAGTAGTAGATATATTTTATTTTTACTAAGGAATATTTCTATATAGATTTCAAAGACTTTCATAAAAATTCAAAAGTAACCTTTAAATAAAGAGAGGGTTATTTCATTTTTGGTAATTATATTTTTCTGAACATGACCAACTTCTAACGCATAACAAAATAAATGAATAAAATTCTAAAAGAAAAAAAATAAATATAATTAACACATATAAAATGTTTGTGTATTTAATTATTAACCTTTTGTACAATTTTAATACTTGAATTTTTTGTCTGACTATTCACGCAGAAAACTATATTCTTGCGGCAAGAAGATATCTTGTTGACATTATCTTCTTACAGAATTAAATTAAAAAACATTTCTCATACTTTGTATAGCTTGGGGACTGGTGTCTACTATACCCTATCACCGACTGGTGTCTACTATACCCTATCACCGACTGGTGTCTACTATACCCTATCACCGACTGGTGTCTACTATACCCTATCACCGACTGGTGTCTAATATACCCTATCACCGACTGGTGTCTACTATACCCTATCACCGACTGGTGTCTACTATACCATATCACCGACTGGTGTCTACTATACCCTATCACCGACTGGTGTCTACTATACCCTATCACCGACTGGTGTCTACTATTCCCTATCACCGACTGGTGTCCACTATTCCCTTTCACCTAGTGGTGTCTGGTATTCCCTATCACCAACACAAAATACAGAACAAACCTTTTTTGCCCCAAGAACATTTTTTCTTGGCGCAAGAATATATTTTTAACCCCCGACGCAAAAAGAGGCGTGTTATAAGTTTGAAGCCTTTGCCTCTGTCTGTGTGTCTGTCTGTGGCATCGTAGGTTCAAGACGGCAGAACCGATTTCAAAACGGTTTTTTCGTTTCAAAAGTTGGTAGTTGCGAGATGGTTCTTAGCCATGTTTGATGGAAATCGGGTGTGCCATCTCCAAGATATTCAGGTTTCATCAGAGCCTGTGTAGGGATCTCGGCCTCTATTACAGCTAGAGACTTGGAGTTTGAGCTCAAATGTTTATAAGGCCCTCTCCCTCTGATAACATCCAAATATTCAAACATATTTAAATATTTTTCATTACAGTTGACGAGGTTTGAGACGCATTAATTATATAAAAGAAAATGATGTTAAGGTTTTGTGATAAACTGAAATTTGGGTTGTTGAAGTACGTTGGCTGTTGTCGCAGTGCTGTGACTGATGTCAACATCTAAAACGTATTCTACTTAAGGTGTGAGTATTTATTATTTTATTTCAGTACATATTTTATTTATTCTTATATATATATATATATTGTTTACAATTAGATTTATGAGGCTTTATAATAGCCTACTACCAGAGCGCTCTTTCGTCTCTGGTGGACATGAGTCTGACTCTACTATGGGAGTTATTATATTAAATTTTTATTCATCAATGGTAGGGCTCTTTAACGAGCACCTGACAACGTACAGGCTCGGGGCCATTTGTGGATTCTGATAATGGGGGATTTAAAGAGGGATGTCGATTCACAAAAGTCAGGCACCTTTTGATTATCAGCAAAATCAGAGAGAAGAGACCAAGTGTTTATAGGGAGAGTAGAAATTTAGCTGATTACCAATAGTTTGAGCTGGGTATTTTACTAAATTTTGGTAGAAGAACATTTATATTAATATGAATATAATCTTAATACATTAGAACCTCTATAAGTCGAACATCAACGATGTCAGGTACTCGTTAAAGACCCCTACCCTAGATGAATAAAAATTTAGGGTAGGCAAAATTTAGGACTCCCACAGTAGAGTCGGGCTCATGTCCACCAGAGTGACGAAAGAGCGCTCTGGTAGTAGGCGATATGACCTCGTAGTTAAAGCCCGGGCATGAGTCATAAAACCTAACCTAACCTTATAGCAATTATATAAAATTAAATATTAAAATTTATTAAGATGAGGGTTAACACAAAAACTCTAATAACTGCCGATCTAATAAATGTAATGACACAAAAATTTCATGGGGCTCTACTCGAAAACAACATGGGGTGTTCATCTATATAAGGGTAGGGGTCTTCAACGAATACCACCGTTTAACGTCTCATCCGATGGATGGCGTGCTCAAGATTTTTTCACCACCCAGATAAAAAACTTAAGGGTCTGAATGTCATATTGAATTCCGCCAACTGTATTTTTTGTTTATACGATTTGTATTCTATTTGCCATCTGTTTGGGATTGGGATGAATCTAATTCGCAGAATTCAGTTTTTTCGTTCTGACTCTGTTTATATTCTCTATCAGTCTGATAGTCGAAGTCCTGTGGTATATTATAAAAATGTGCGATATCGAGCTGAAGTTTATATTGAGAAATACATTTTTTTTACGAACTATATGTTTCTCTATATCAGGAGAATCTGGACTGTTTTACTAAAAGGACCGACGGAAGTATCAAAATTTTATTTCTTCGGATACATCAACTGAATTTACAAAGAGTAAGTGGTTTCTAAGCCACAATTTCTTAGTGATACCTAATACATTCTTGTAATTTATACAATTTTGTCACTTTGTAAGGTAGTATATATTAATATTCAATTCTACTTAGTGTTTTCTTTTACGGGTAACACTGTATTCTCCCACTCTCTGAAAAACCTCCTGTACTGTTGTCTTAAGTTTTTGTTGACTATCATGTCGGTTTGCTCTCTGAGTTTTAGTTGTTTATAAAAGTCTGTTACAGAATAATAAACTATTCTTTCACGAATTTCTTGTTTCTTGAACATACTTTAACAGTATGTTATATGTACGTACGCAGTGTTAATAAAATGTGTTTTGGCGGCAATGTTTTTCAATTTATACGTATCTTCAAATGAGCGCAAGGATTACGTGGAGATATACGATTTGGCGCAATTCAATACCGGCCGTTTTCACCATACCACTCAACTCCTGTTCTAATCTACATTTTTGTTGTTGCAGGTCTTCTAAGGAGAGGATTACAACATAAATGCCATGTTTGTGGCAACAAGTATAAAAGTGGTTCATCTTTATACCGACATGTAAAGTACGAATGTGGACAAGATCCGAGATTCAAGTGTCCTTACTGCCCTCACAGGGTCAAACAGAAATACAGTCTCAAGATGCATATTTTTGGAAAACATTCCATGTGAGTATAGATTTTCACTTTAAGAAAATAAAGTTTTGTAACAGTATAGGGGTTTGTGTATGAAGTTAACGCATTACTATGGATTTTTGATAATCAAAATAATATTTTTTAAATGTCAGTAATGTACTCAATGTCAGCGTAATCAATTATATTTTCATAATTTTCGCGTTGTAATCAATTATATTTTCATAATTTTCGCGTTGTAATAAATTATATTTTCATAACTTTTGCGTTGTAATAAATAATTGATTAAATAATTATTATAAATAATATATATGTATAATTATTATTAATAAATGATTAAAATATATTTATTATATTTTCATAATTTTCGATGCTCTCACAATTTCCTGTCGAAATAATATTCATTATATTGGCAGTTATTAGGACTTTTGTGCTCTGATCTCCACATTTCAAATCATATCAGATACTTTTCCAGAATACAATTTTGACACTCCTGTTAGTTAAACGGTACAGGTTCTCCGGTTTGAAATTATGGACCCATACGGTAGTACACCCAAGAGATGTATTGTTTGTATGTTGTCTCTCAATTTATGCAGTTTATTTTTATTTTTATTAAAAGTCTTACGTTATATTTGCAAATTGTAGGTCTTCGGCAGGAAGGATATGTATTTGAATGCTTTAGCAGAGGAAGAACATGTTACTACAAGAGACCCATGGTCATAACTATTGGAGTTTCGAAAGACCTTTCTTTAAATGGTATACATTTTTTAATTATTTTTAAAGAAAATTGGTAATTGTTAAGTATTTTATTTGTACCTGTATTTTGTATATTTTTATTGTTCCGATGGGATCTCAGTGTATGTATAGCATTTAATAAAATTGTATTTTATAAAGCATCACCATTTGTTTCTTTGTATAGTTTGCCAATAATAGTTAGTACAGAAGGTTTATTGTCGAAAGTTGGAAGATCCTTTAAAAATAAATAATAACAGAACTTGTTTAACTTTTATTGTGTCCAATTTCAAAAGAATATATACATCAAGTCTACCAATTTCGGCTTAAATCATCGTCAGTACAAAGTTTAAAATGAAGTCATTTGTGAACTTTATGCTGACGACGTCGATAATATAAGAGTTAAACAAGTTATTTTATTTATTAGCTTTCAACTATATCGACACAAATCGGAAAAATGTATTCGGACAATATGCTTACATTTTATGAGTTTCTACAACAAAAGTAAAAACACATTACAAAAACATTGACAATTTATTGATAGATAAAACCTAAGATTGTACTATACTAATATTGGCTTTAATGTTTAGGTGTTTCTATGGAGAGGAAAAAAAATTATCAATGTCCAAATTGTGGTAAGGTGTACAAATATGCAACTGGGCTGAGCCGGCACAAAAATCAGGAATGCGGGAAAGAGCCACAACACCAGTGCCAGTTCTGTTCGTACCGGGCCAAGCACAAGGACGCCCTCAAGAGCCATCAGATCATCCGACACAACCACCCCCATCCTCTCCCTGGCTATAATCTGTAGAACTGACATATTCAGGAGTACACCTTGAAATGATATGTCAGAAACTCTGGTATATTTATATATACAGAGAGAAAGCTTTCTGAGAGTCAAACATTTATGGTCCTGGATTTCAAAATTACAAATAATGGTCTAAATCGCCCTCCTCACAGACCAATTTGTCAGAAAATTCCAAAACAAATTTCAAATCTTACCTTAATAAAGGCTCTATCATTTGTTTTTTTCTTCAGATTTTAAAAGTCAATTTGACATCCTCTACTAGTAAAACATATTTCGGTTTTTAAACTATTAAAAAAGCTATGCGGCGCGAAAATGTGTCTGGGAGCCACTATGTTTATAGCTGCCCCTAAGACACAAATACATTCTGAGTTTCATGTGGCTAAGATTTTTTCAGTGTTCGACTGTTTAATTTGTGATAAAATTGTATCCTTAGTTCTTTGACAGGTATTTTCAACATTGTATTCATTTTTAATATTTATTATCTCCAAGCAGTTTGTTTTTATGGAGGAAAACTTTGAGGTAGGCCATATTCCAATTACAGAATAGAGAGTCACATTTTACAAAAACATCAGCCGCTCTCATTATATCGGAACCAAACCGACCGTAGCTCAATGGTCAATTTTTTGAGAATGGTTACTACACTCTTTATAGGTCTACTTCAAGGTCTAACTTTTTCCTCTCAACCTATAATATATCTCGATTGTTTGGGCAAAAGGACTTTAAATAAATCTGAATTTTAGGAGGAGAATTTCTGTGGATTTTGAAAATTCCTGCAAATCAGGTAAAACACATTTCTGTTACTTGAAATATTATTTCAATAAAAGTATTAAATATAAACAAAGTAAAATATTCCAACGATCGGTTACATTTGGTAAAAATATTTAAATGCACTCGTCCTTTGGATCACAAGACTTAATCTGACTTACGCCCTTTTGCCCAAACACCAGAAATTTCTAGCTTTTTTTCTAGCTTTTTTCTCTCTCCTTCTCATCAAAAGGAAAACATAAACGACTATGCATTATTTATGTTGAAATTTGAATTTTGTCTCAAGTATATAATCAACACCAAAAAAATATATTTAATGCAGATTATTTTTACTTATATTGTTTTTCTTTTTCTTTGAACATTCCTTCAACTCTTCATAAAATATACTTGTTCTTTAGTGACAAATAAAAACAAAGAACTTGTTTATCATTTTGTCTAATTCCATAAAAAAAAATATGTACATATAGTGTAACGAGATCGATACACTATTTTTTGAGGAGTTAGACTATAGTTAGTTATTGTCACTCATGTCCGGGCTTTACCTGTGAGGTCATATCGCCTACTACCAAAGAGCTTTTTCGGCGTTCTGAATATGAGCCCAACTCTACGGGGCTATGTGATGATAAAATTAATATATGGCATATAAAATAGTGAGTTTTATATATATATATATATATATTTTTTTTTTTCTATAACTTTTTATAATTTTTTTTTTCATTTAATTTCCACTAGGTTTTACGAATCAGGTTCGCTTCTTTGGAAATACAAAAGGTATGAAATACCTCTTACTATCATACAAATACAGCAGTCTTCGTCATTCCAGTCCAATGACTTTCAGGAATCGACCCCATATTAAAGCCTTTTTGTTTTGTGTTTTTTTTCTTTATTAGTATTACTATTACTACATTTAGAATTAGAATATATGAAAGGAATATTTTTAAAAAACATATTATAGTCTTAGTTTATAAAAATTAGTTAAATAAACACATCTTATTTCAACACTTCAAAAGTGTTTTTATAATAAAAATGACTTTTCTGTAGAATTCTTTTGTCAATAAATTATTATTAGTAAGGCTGTTGCCCACTCCCTGTTAGAGATCCATTCTTGATACATCTTGTTGTTGTTTTGTTCTGTTTTCAGTGTCAGATACGTTGGAGAAGAGGTTCCGATGTGGAACCTGTGGGAAGCAGTACGTCTACAGACAGGGACTGAGCCGACACAAAACTCTGGAGTGTGGCAAAGAGCCTTCTTTCCAGTGTCTTTACTGCCCCTACCGGGCCAAACACAAGGATACACTTAAGACACACATTCTCACTAAGCATTATTCTTTTGCAAAGATAATAATTTAATAAAGTTTTTATTCTTGATATTGTAAAATGAATTAATTAGCAAGTATTATTTATTGTGAAAGAAACACACGAGTCAACCACCTCACTATCTATTTAATAGATTTTTACAAATGTGTCATATCACAACCCTAGAAGAATACTGCACAAATAAAAAAAAATCGGTGAATCACCTGCGATGTACTTCCCCAGAACGAATTAATTAACTTTTTGCTCCCCCGTCAAAACCAGTAGATAGCGCTAATATTCAATAGTTGACTTACATGGGGGCTCCTAAATTCTAATACTGAATTTTCTGTCGATACATTCATTACATCGACTTATTAGGGTTATTGAATTGAGCCCTCTCCCTTAAACTCACCCTTCCCTTCGGCCGATATCGCTGACATTTGCAGGTTATATGTCCATATTGGGTTTTGACTTCAAATATGAAATTTCATGACGATACATTCATTACATTGGAAAGGATTATTAGGGTTTTTGAGTTAAGCCCCCCTCTAATCCACCCCCTCTCTTCTGCCGATTCCGATGAAAATTAATAGGTGTCGTTCTTTTAGGGGATTTGAGTTCACATATGCAATTTCATGTCTCCCCCAATCATCCTTCCCTTTGGCCGATTTGGCTGAAGATCAATAGGTGTTGTCGTTAGGGGGTTTTGGATCCACATATAAAATTTCATGTTGATACATTCATTCTATCGGGAGTTATCATTTTTTTTTTTTATTTTTGGAATCTGAAGGTAGGAAAACATGAAATTTCGTTGAAAACTTCGCATCGAAATTTTGGCCGATTACATACTTCGTATATCTGGGGAAGAAATACACTATTCAATTTAGGTGCACAGTTAGTTATTTTAATTACAATTGTATTTATTAAAGAATTATGCGTCGTTCCTCTAGCGAAATGTTATTAAAAAAGTACTTCTGCCCTCCAGTGGCCGATTTTGAAAATATACTTGTGATACTGTGTTATTCTTGGTGTGTATATATTATGTATGTCGATGCGACGCTAAATAAAAATAATTAAATTTAAAAAAAATTGTATTGACACCACATTCTAAGCGCACATTGATGAAGTACCTATTGTGTTCAGAATAAAAATAAAAGAAATTGTAAATGTGTATTTTAATTTTTCTATGTAATCTACAATATTAAACTGAAATCTTAAGTCAAGAAGATGGGTGAGTTGCTAGATGCGTCCGTGGAAAAAAATCGTTTGTAAAAAATTCCGCGAGTATAAATATTTGATAGAACAATTTGGTGGTTCATAACATTAGTTTTACTCTTGTAAGGTCTATTTATTTTTCTGTAGGTCCATATATATTAATGTTAATTTTGTGCAAAGTTTGAACAATATAAAGTTAATAGTTTCCCAGATATCGGACAACTATTCTTTGCAAGCATTATTACGTGTAATTGTGAAATGGCAACGCCAGAGGCGGAAATTTGAGGAGAAATAATGTTTGAAAATCCCCCCCCCCTTCCCATGGATCCAATTTTTGAGGGTAAAATTCTGAACCCATTGCATGATGTGTCGAGAGGAACTTTTGGATGAGAATTACCTCAGATCGCATAACGACAGTTCTTTTGGGAGGGAGATAATAGTTTTTAATAATTGAAGCGTCGAAAACCATAGTGGTAATTTTTTTGTATTCTTGACTTACGTTTTTTACGAAATCTTTATAGGCATAACTGTTGAGAGGAAGAGTGAAATAAGTCCTAATTTTACTTTACTAGCTGACATAATGCAACATTTTCCAGACATATGAACGGAACAGCTATTTTGATACCAGTAATAGTGGTGTGAGCCTTTGGTTTCTCATAATGAACCTAAAGTAACTTACACATTGAATGTTCAATAATGTCATTAGACAACTTTTAAAATTGCACAGATTTACACGAAAACAGTTATTCATATCGAAAAACTAGCAGTAATACCCGGCGTTGCCCGGGGAACTTTGACTTTTCTCCCAATATCTCCTATATGGCTATTCAGTTCCTCGACAGTACATTCATGATGTTATAATTTTCAATTATTCATACGGAATAAGGCTTATAGTCCTTCAACTGTAGTAACGCTAGCTTTGGAGCTAAAACTAATTTATTCAAAAAAAATTTCTCATTAATCGTTGCAATGGTTTTCGAGTTACAAAGATTGCGTGAGTGGATGCTGGGATGGACCAGGGGTTGATTAAAAAATAGACCTTAACCTTCCGGTAGATGAAACTTATCTATTCAAAAAGATTCCTCATTAATCATTGCAGTGGTTTTTGAGTTACAAAGATTGCGTGGGTGGATGCCGGGATGGACCAGATATTGAGATACTAATACGCCTATAACCTTCCACAGACGATGAGGAACAAATTTTAAAAAAAATTAATCAAATCCATCAAGCCGTTCGTGAGTTATAGCGGTGCAACGCACAGACATTTTCAGCTTTATATATATGATTAGTCCTTACTAAACATGTTCCTAATTAAATTTCCAATGGCCTCTGTGGTTAGCCATATTAATGGTTTTATTATTGGTACATTTTTTATTAAAAACTGTAACAAATAAAGAAAAAAAAAATAGTGGTGATGTCATTACAGGACTACCAACCACTTACCTACAGATCACTTTCCCTCCTCACCCTTTCACTATTTTTCATTTTCTTCTCTCTCCTCACACTTCTCTATCTAGCCCCTACTGTCTAAAATTAATTTTATTTCAGAAGGGCATCCTTCCTTCTCTATTATAATCAACCATCATAGTATTATGCTCTGTCGATTTATATTATCAATTTTATTTCTTTCTTAGTTATATAGATTTGCTTTTTTACTTATTCTCTTTTATTTATATATATACTTTTATTTTATTTTTTTTTCATCATAATGAAGTTGTTAATTTTATGTTTTTTCCTGTTAATCTTTTGTTTATCTATTTTTTTATTTGTCTAGTTTTTCTCCAATGTAGCACTAATTTTATTTACCTAGGTATCTTTTTATTTCTTTATACTGATACTATATTGCATTGTTTCCTTTTCTTTACTTTGGATGTATTTATTCTTAGGGGACCTCGGTCCCAGAATAATAAAATTTCTTTTCATTTTCATTTTTTCACCCATCTCCAAATTTATTTCACACTGGTATTACTATAAGAAAGTCACACTCAGAATTACTCAGTACAATACTAAGGTCGCCAACATAGTACTATCAGTAATGTCAGTATAAAATGAATTTTTTAAGAGGGTAAATGGGGGGGGGGGGGGGGGGGGGAGGGGGGGGAGTGATCTGTACAAAAGTGGTTGATATAAGAAAGTCCTGTATTGACCCCATCACATATATATACATATATTATTTTGTACGATGTGTGATTCATATTGGGAAGTACCAAGTCAAAATCTTCAACTTCATCATGTGAGATTGAGGGGGGAGAGGATTCATAAATTTTAATGAAATTTTCTAATATTTTACAGGACAAGACAGAAAGTACCTGTGTCCTTATTGCAACAGGGAATATAAATCTCCATCTGCTCTAAGTCGACACAAGAATCAAGAATGTGGAAAGGAACCCAAATGTCAGTGTCCTCACTGTCCCTACAGAACCAAACAGAAGACCAATCTCAAGCAGCACATCGCTAACAAACATATGGCAACAATGAAAAACTTAACCACATTGGTTAATTCTCTCTGTAACCAAGGCGAAAAGAACATGATCAATTTTACTTCCCCAGACATATGAGGTACAGGGGAAGTTATGTAATTTGTAAAATCGGCCAAAGGAAAGGGGGCTCAACTCAATTTCTCATTGCCTTACTGGAAGTGGTACCCGGCGTTGCCACTTCCAGGTCCTTGTCGGTACATCCATGACACTATTATTTCTCCAGTGGTTTATATGGATATGAATGTTATTGTATATGCATATGAAGAGCACGGGGAAAGAACCAGGATTGTCACTTTTTTCTCGAATGTGAGATATCGCCACTACAGTATATTATATTGAACATATTTCACGATTCACCATCGTTGCGGGCTTCAAAAAGACGGTTTGTCACTACGAAAACGGAAGCTGAAAATATGACGTGTGGGGAATTCATAGATACGTACTTTCAAACATTAAATTTCAGTTTTTTTCAATTTCAACATCTGGTGACAAACCTGGTTCTTTGCCCGTGCTCTTCATATATACTAGTTAACCCCGCTATGCGTTGCCATGTCCATGTGCGGGTAAGAGTAGGGTATAAACAAGTCTTAAACATTTTCCGTGCTTTATATATTCTAATACAAAACATTTTATGCCAATTCGTTCAATGATATTTGTTCCATAAGCGAATACACGAAATGCGGGGGTGGGTGCCTGAGTGGGATAAAACTATGTTCTAAATCTTCTCGGTGACTCGACGAACATAATTGCTAAACATAAGAACAAAATCGGATCGAAGTTTTTTTTTGGCCTTATGTACGATGCATATTAGCCATATCACTGTGTTATCTAGTTATTTACAACATCCATGGCCCCGGGAGGGAGTTCTATCTACGAAATAAAACTCATTTCCGAACGGGATTCGAACACGCAAACCACGGTGAGACAAAGCGACCAAAGCCCTACGCTCTAGCCCGCACGGCCACCATGGCCCCCAAAGATCGAAGTTTAGGAGTCTATAAAACTCAAACATACAGACTTGGATTTTATATATATAGATATATCCTGTATACCGATTTGCTTGATAATCAGCAACAAGTGTCTTACTCAAAAGACTTGTGAATCATCATACTAAATTGCGTACACACATACACATACATACGATGAGTGTACTTCTTTTGGTAACTGCAGTATGTTATTTTCGTTGGTCTTTATTTCTAATAATTTCTTAAAAGTTCAATAATATTAGTTGTAATAATGTTTTTTTACATTTTATTTATAAAGAGTTCATATTGGATAAATGTGTTTTTGGCCATTATTGTGTAGGGTATTACAATTTTGTAACGAAGTATTATTTCGAAATGATATTTGGCGGACTTACGATAATACTGACGCTGCTGAACTTCGGCAGTTGGTTCTTGTTTTTTCAATTATTCATATATATTTTGTACAGGTCTCAATATTTTGGAAAAATAATAACGCTTACTTATTCATTATAACAAATGGCCTAATAAAGGTTTTTGGAATGGAAAACTTATTTCAAATATAATGATAAGATGCTTAGAAAGTTCATTTAGCCCTTTTTCAAAAGTTTTGTGTAGACTTAGCCTAATTTTGGATTGACAATGGCAAAAAATACTGAAACTTCCTGAGGTAAGACAAAATTATAAATGTGAGATCTATAAATTCCTTTTTTCTTTTTCAAACTTATCAGATTTAATTTTGCTACAGAGGGTATGCACGCTTGTCTTCTGAGATCAAGATCGTGGGTTCGAAACCCAACCGAGGCCCTTAGTTTATTTTATCTGGGAGGTAAAATGAACTTGAGCACGCTGTCCTTCGGAGGGGACGTTAAGCGATTGTCCCGAGTCTGTACGATGTCAGTTACTCGTTAAAGACCCCTACCCTAGGTGAATAACAATTTAGGGTAGGCAAAATTTAGGACTCCCATAGTCGGGCTCATGTCCACCAGAGTGACGAAAGAGCGCTCTGGTAGTTGGCGATATGACCTCGGCATGAGTCATAAAACCTAACCTAACTTTGCTACAACGGGTATAATATTTTGAATTGTTTATAATTAATTGCCAATCTTTTCAGATGTATCATTCAATATCTAATCTTTTGCAGGATGTCAGAGAAAGTACATATGCTCCTATTGCAAGAAGGAATATAAATCTCAGTATACTCTAAACCGTCATAAGAACCACGAATGTGGAAAGGAACCTAAGTTCCAGTGCCCTCATTGTCCTTATAGGTCCAAACAAAGAACCAATCTGGTGAAGCATGTAGCCATTAAACACTTTATGAGTCAAATTAATTGAATAAATAAAAACAAAGAATTGTTTAAACTTGTATATTGTTTAATTCCACAAATATATATATATATTGAGACAACCAACATAGGGTACTCTTTTAAATAATCTCAGGGTTCTATTTAATTATTATTTCGTGGATTCTTTTAAGGAGCGGGTAGACATGCCAGACACAGAAACTTTCTTACCTGGGTTTTTATAAAGACAAACATATTAATACTTAGAATTTAAAATAGGAAAAGAAAGGGCGATTCAAAAAATTAAAAGATTTTACATAGATTTAACATTCGTATATTTTATTATATACTCTTTTAAGACATTAATATTACAAAAATTTCTTATAATCATCTTTTTTAAATAAATTATGAGCCTTACAACAAACTGCTCATTGTACAATTTTCAATAAAGCGACCAATATGGAGATATGTGATTTTACATTTTGTTTTTTAATGAACCTTTATGAATCTAAATCATTTTAAGAGAAGTTACGTTTTTCTTTTTTAAGGCATTTTTTTTTATGAAGTTCTAGACCGTTTATATTAATTTACGTAGATAAAAAGTTGTACTCATCGAATTGGTGATCTGTTGGTATGAATGACTTCTCCTCCAGTCAGAAAAATCGTCTCATCAAACCCTCTTCACCATGTGGGTTTCAGCCATTGTTCGCTCAATCCATGAAGTTAATCCGAAGATATAACGAGCATCCAATACTTCCAGTCCGATCCTATGGTATATGGGTATCCATATCCGGAGCTGTTCAGGGGGAAATTAGTGTGGACTTTACTGCACTACATTTAATAAAGAATAAAACTTGGTAACTACATTCGGTCAAAAGACCAGAGTAGGGAACTAGTTCGGTGACCACTCTATCACTCTCTCTTTACTACTCTCCTGGATTCCTCACCAGTCTTTTTTCTCCCCTCTCCAATCTATCACACCGTGGACACAATTCATTATATTATATTGTTGTTTTTTTTATGCCTTTTTATTTTAAACAATATTTAATTGTTATTTAAATTTATATAACAATTTTTCCTAGACTATAATTATTAATTATAGAAACATTAATACTTATTCATTAAAAAAAAACACGCATAGCATATTCTCTTTGCCGCCTAAATATTCAAATTTGAAATTCTTGAACTTATTCATTAAGTTATAATTATTTATTATTATTTTACTTTGCTTTACCCATTTTCCTGGGTGTTCATCCTGTGACAGGTGATTCGAACCGTCACAATATATTCATAAAGTGTACCAATTTCGGCTTACGCCATCGTCAGTTCAAAAGCTGATGATGGTGTAAGCCGAAATTGGTACACTTTATGTATATATGTATGCTGACGATGTCGACCGCTTTTGGATTATATGACGATGGCGTAAGCCAAAACCGGTACACTTAATGTATATATTTTTGTAGAATTAGGCAATATAAAGTTAAACAGGTTCTTTATTTTTAGTTATTTTATTAGCTTCCATTATATCGACAGAGATGTGTTCAGACACAAGTTAACTGAACTTATCATCGCTGCTTTAATGGGTAGAGGAATGTGAAGGCAACATTTCTAACGCTCAATGTAACATTATATATAATTTGTGATGTTTTTGTTTAGTTTTCTACTTAAACATTGTATTTAATTTTTTTGAGTTCTGAAATTTGTTATAATCCTGTTCTTTCTGAAAATACGTTCAATATAAACAATTTTCTATATTTTTTTTGTTTCATTCAAACGGTTAAAAAATCCTTTTACAATAAAATAACATAGAAAAATTCTTATATAAATAAACATTTTTTTTTTTTTTTTTCCGGATGTGTTCAGATGGGACCGGAAGCTTTGCATTTTCCATTTTAATGTCTCATTTCATTTTCTGTTACATTCTTCAACTTTTAAAAATATTGTGAAGACTTGAAATTGTTATATTGGAAAATTCAATACAAGGTCGTTGAAACGGTCGCCTTGCAAAGTACTCTATTCGTATTGAAATTGCTCGCTAACTCGTACAAAATAGAAAATTGTTGAAAATGTTTTTGTAGGGAATTCTTTATTTTATTTTTTACAGTATTATTTTTTGTCTGTGTAGTTAGTCATGTTCGAGTAAAAAATAACTCAAAACTTATTTCGCCTACAGTTTTCCCAATAGAGATCAGATTTTCTTAATGTGGTTGAGCAGATGGGTTGGAGGTAGCTCATTGGGTGGGCTTGCTTGGAGTCGTGTTGTTATTTTGAATATTTACCTACCATCGATTAATTAAAATAAAAATAAAAAATATATAGTATATGGTACAAAGCAATAAATAAGTAAAAATAATAATTGTATTTGTACAAAACAATATAATGTATACAATACAAAAATAATAAGATAAACAATAATAATAAATATAAAATAAAATAAACATGAGACCTCTCGAAACACCCCCGGTTCTCTGTCATCCTCATCCATCCATGAAGACCTAAATGTTGAGCTCCTACTGGACTACATAATAAATTTCAGTAAAAGCTTTTTACTTAAGTGTGACACAAATCAAAACATTTTGGTAAAGAAAATAGGGAAAACTCAGGGAGGGAAACACAAAAATATCCGTTCACGATTTTTAATTATAATCTCTGTTTTTTAATTTATTTATTTTCTATTCATTCAGTTACTTTGTATTTTTTTTCTTTTTTCTTTAAGAGTTTTTAAAATTTACTCTTAAGCAGTAGCATTGTTTTTAATTAACTGATTATTTTTGATTTGTATTTAGTGTATAAGGGTAATGGTTGAGGAACCATAGAAGGGAGCGTCGACAATTGTTCTTAAGACTGGATACGCTTGATTGATGTTAGATGGCTTAACGGGGCATACTTGCTTGGGCCAAAATATTTATCAATATTCAAAACTCCTCTTCTTTCCTCGCCTCCTAGGATTAGCTCCGATATAAATGTGAAGATGAACAGACATGAACCTTCGAAGATTCCGCTGGCAGCTATGTACTCTTCTTTCTCTCCATTCCGTCCCTGACGATGTCTTCTCAATCTTCTTAATTTTTTTAAAAAATACTTTAACACTTTTTGTTTCTCCCAAAAACAGACCCTTTCAATAGAAAACTAGTAACTAATTTAATTTTATTTTGTCCAAGGGTATGGATTTGATGCGAGGCACCATTGCGATGTTTGTCCCAAAAGTTACCTCAACAAAGAGTCATTGGTAAGACACAAGAAGTACGAGTGTGGGAAAGAACCGCAGTTCCAGTGCCCTTATTGTCCGCATCGAGCCAAGCTCAAGTGCAACCTCAAAGCTCATCTCATCATCCGACACTCCACCCAGATGACTGCCAAACTCCTCTCATAGCCTCTAAGTTTTTTGTTGAAAAAAAAAAAGAGAAGTATTGGGTGTACATTGATTTCAACAACTGGAAATTTATAAAGATCTTTTAACATTTTTTTAAATTTTAGGAACAAATCAGAGAATTCTCCATTTTGTAATTAAATTATTTCTAGTCACAGTCTCTGTAAAGTGAGGTATCATATTGAAGGTTTTTGTGTTGTTTTCAACAAGAATTTGAATTTAGTTTACTGGGGTTTTCAAATTTGTCGTCAGTGGCGATAAAGTTTTTCATAAAGCCTCTTCGCCGTTTATGCTAAAATTATTAAATTTGACAAATAATAGTGCGGTAGTTCGAAAATTGGAAAATAGTACCTATTTTTTTTTTTTTTTGAAACTTTGTGAATACGACGAAACCCTCCATTGTGTGATGGACCTATCTTTTCTGTAATGTTTGTTCATTTAAGTTTATATAGTTTTAGTAATTTTTAAGAGTAGAATATATCTATGGTCGCAGGGAATAAGTTGTTAAGTCGTAAATTGGCCAAAATGAGTGTACTGTGATCATCTCCCAAGACATCTGCGCACTGTGAAAAAGTTGGGAGCTCAGGACTCTAATACTTTCGGAATTATAAAGATTTGGTTTCTTGGTATCTCGTAAAATTGTGTTTGTTCTCGGTCAAATCAACTTAATCTACTTCTTTGAGGAATCATTCACGAGATAACTGCATTTATTCACTATGGCAGACTATTCCAAGTGAAGAGGGCGTTTTCGGTTAAATCAACTTGCTCAACTTTAGAGGGGCATCATTCACGAGTATTTCAAAAAGTATGGTAAATAATGAGGTAAGTGTGGTCAGTAATTAGGTATGTGCTGAGGAATGATTAGGTAATTAAGGGAAAATTCAAGATAGGATTAACAATATTCATTTTCATTCACTCCTCTAGATTTAGAAGGTATATGATTAATAATGATGCAAACATAATTTATTTATTCCAAAAACTGGATTTCCACGATTAATGCAAAAGTAAAAAAGTGCTGACCTAAAAAGTTACGAATTTAGACTTACCAATGTATTCCCTCTGACCAGATATATGTTAACGTTGTCGTTGTTGGTTATACAAGCCCTGAGGAAGGTAGTACATTTGTCGAAAGCTCTCTTTTAAAACTGCATGGCTATAGCAATACCTAGGGGTTTTCCTATTAAAAAAAAAAGTAGTCGGTGGGGTGGATAACATTTCTCTCTACAGAGGAGAGGTTGGAGTGACCGAGTCCTATCGGCCGCCATTAGTTGGTATAATTTTAAATTTAATATAATAAATTTCGTCCAACTATTGATGATCGTTTGGAAACCTGTGCATTGCCCGTCGCTAATAACCAAAGCAGCTGAAGCTTCATAAAATGAAAATTAAATTAGATAAATCCGAAATTGGTCTTTAATGTGAGGACCACTATTGACTGTAATATTATATATTATGAAAATATATATATATATATATATATATATTTCTGTATTACTTGCTGTCCTTTTTTTATTTTGAATAAATTACATTTTCGTTTGTTTTTACATACCTATTTACTTAAGGAAATTCCCATACATTTTTCATATATGTATATACTTTTTCTCATGTTTTTTTCTAACATACAGACACTTTTTCACTTTCTCATATCTTAGTATAAGGAAGTAATGTTATCTTGCGAAAATTCGAGGTAGTTTTCAACGGAATTTTAAGGACTACTGAACCCGATTAGAGCATATTTGCGACGAAATCGCGTTTCTATGGGTATATGACACGAATTCTGTAGCAATGAATTTGAAAGTTGAGAGAGATGAAGATGTCATATGTTTTTACTTAGATCTGATTACTTTTTCTCCAAAATCGGACGAAAAATTGAGGCCACTTCATATCGGAACGTAAGTACAACGTTTACAAGATATTAATGATTCAAGCAAAAATAACTAAAAATGAAAGTTGAAAAACTGAAAGGAACATTTATATTAAATACATTTCTACATCGGCTTACCGGTTCATGGGGTAGGTATAGGCCGAAAACTGTCTTCAAATTACTCGAATTTTCGGTTTCGACTTACGCCATCGTTAGCACAAAGTTCAAAAGTGACACTTTTCCAGTTCATTTTTTGCTGACGATTGTGTAAGCCGAAACCGGTACTATTTATGTATATATATATTTGTGGAATTAGGCAATATAAAAACTGAACAAGTTCTTTTTTTTTATGTAACCCTAGATGTGACCATTACATGACATAGTACCCACTAGTGTTTTTTTCCAGATCCCCCCCCCCCCCCCCCCCTGAAGTGAGAGATAAATTAATTTGAGAGAAGGAAGAGGAAGAATGATTTGTAAAATAACGTAATTTACAGATTATTTACTATCCTTTCATAAAGTCGACACTCCAATGGCAGTTTTTCTCATATCTATAATATATTTATTTTTTTTAGACTTGGAAAACAGTGGTGAATTTCGATGTGATTTATGTAATAAAATTTATCAACGAAGAGAATCTTTGTCTATTCACCGGAGATACGAATGTGGCCTACAGCCTCAGTTTGCCTGCCCAATCTGCCCTTATAAGGCCAAACAAAAAGTTAATTTAAAAAGTCATATCGCCCTTAAACATATTCCTCATATTATTGGAATGAAATTTTAATTTTTCACAATTTTTGCATATTCTTGTTTGTATAATTTTTTTTTTTTTTTTCATAATAAAAGGAATAAAGAATATTTAAAAAAATTCTGAAAGAAAGTATTATTATTTTTATATATTTTTCATTAAAAATTGAAATTATTATATTATATTTTAACATTCAGCATGTTTAAGAAAAAAAAATGGATTTATTTACGAAAAGATTATGGCACAATATATGAATTGTTTATTATTATTTTTTCACCCCTTAAATATACTACTCTCATTTGAAAACCCAAGGCATAATACGGCTTGCACTCTCTGCGCCTTAAAGTGCAGGAAGGTTGACCTACGGCATAGCATGAGGGCAATATAAAATTGGCAATGGCTTACCAAACATTTTAGCATTTGATTAATTAATTTTACCTGTATGAAGTATAAGATAAGTTATGTATTGAGAACCCCGTTAGGACAGCACCTGTGTATTAATTGTCAGCTGAATCAACTCAAATGAAGGGAGGGGACAGAAAACTGTCTGTCTACCTAATGATGTATCGTCACGCCAATTTATAAGGGAATCTCAATAATAGAATTTCCATTAAAAAAAAAAAAAAAGTTTACAAAGTAAATATGGCAAGGGGCAATATTTGACAGACGTAAAAGAGTACAACATTTAAGATTATGCACTATAAAAGACAACTTGTTTGTAAAAAAAAGAATAATTTAAAGAAAATTCATTCAAGTTAGTGAGTTATTATGGGTCACGCCCGAGGTCATATTGCCTACTACCAGAGCGTTCTTTCGTCGCTCTGGTGAACATGAGACCGACTCTACTCCCGTAAGTCCGAAATGTTGCCTCTGGTTTATTCACCTAAGGTCTTTAACGGGTACCTGACATAATACAGGCTCGGGACCATCGCCCTAACGTCTAATCCAAAAGAAGGCGTGTTGAAGGTTTCGAACCCACGATCTTGAACTCAGTGGGCTAGCTCGCTACCGGCCCCTCAAACTTCGTTCATTTCGTTCTATGAATCCAGGTCCCGAATCACGCGTTGTGTTTCCTACAATAAACTGCCATGAATTTATTTTCCTTGGTTTTGAACTTTTGTATAATACAACGTGAAAACAGAAATCTTCAACAAGTACGATTAATTACAAATACAAGATATGTACTGCATACCTTAGACACAGTTAGAATTTTGGTTTAATATTTTGATCTTAATTTTTTTTTAAATATAAATAAAGAATGAAAGTATGCTAAAAAGAGATATGTATCATTATTCAGTTTTAGTTATAATTCCATGCATTGGTACTTGTTACACATCTGATTTCAAAGCAAGAATGCTGTTATTATGTAAGAACTGTAATATCCAAAAATATGGACATTAAATGTTTTAATATATTAAAGTAAAGGGAGAAGAATGATGTCAGCAGCAAATACCACGTAAGGAAGGGTGTGGGTCATCTGACATGGGCAGCCAATCGGTATGAAGAAGTTCCCGGCGGAAGGATGTTGAAGAGCTAGACGAACCCAGCTAGTTTCACTTAGCCAGTAGGATGAACGTATTAGAGGAGGTCACAACTGTTTGAGGTGTGAGTTTTTTAGAACTTTGTGTCATTATATGAAACGATCTTAAAATAAGGAAAGAAGTGAAAACGTGTTTCAAGTTTAACGTGAAGTCAGTAGAATATTGAAGAAATCCGAAGCCCAGCAGAAATCGCGGTAGATGACGCCATGCAGCAAGGTACCTGTAGATTATAAGTATTATACAAATGTATTCTAGGACAGTAGTATAGAAAAGGATTCTGATAAATAACCATTAATGTTAATAATGTTTTCATCAAATATATTTATTAACCATGGAGTAAGTTTCTTTTTGTGAATTTTGCAACCTCATGTCTTCTTGGTTTTTCAAAACTGTTGATAATCTTGGCGAGCCCAAAAACAAAACAAATAAAATAAATTAGAGAATACAAATAAAGTTAAAAAGAATTACAAGAATGATAAATAATTAGGTACATATAAATACGTTAAGTTTATTTTCCGTAAATAGAGGCTGAAGATACAAATGGCACTGGAACCAATTCTTTTGTACTTGTTTATCATTATTTTTTTTTTATCATTTTGTGAGGATAACTGTTTTATTTGTGTTTTTTTTTCAGATAACGGTTTACCTGCCAAGAAGTTCAAATGCCCACAATGCCATAACTATTATTTACACAGGTTTACATTAAACCGACACATCAAGTTCGAATGTGGCAAGGAGCCTCAATTTATGTGTCCGCATTGTCCTTATAAAGCCAAGCAGAAAGCATCTTTAAAAAATCATATTATTTCAAAACATGTCCAACTTCCACCAATGTCCAGCTTCAAATAAAGTTGTTTATAATATATTAAAAATGTATTTACTTAAAAAAAAAATATATATATATATATATATATATATGATAATAATAATGTACTCTTTTATTTTACTTTTTGTTATTCAATGAATGTATTTCATTAGTATTATTTTTTCTATTTAATTAATTTTTTAACTATTTAGTTTTACTTCATTTCAGGTTTTGGGAGACCTGAGAGGAAATTTGTATGTTCAGCCTGCAATAACTCCTACATGCGACAAAAAACATTAAATCGACATATGAAGTATGAATGTGGGAAAGAACCACAATTTAAGTGTCCCCACTGTTCTTATAGGGGAAAACAAAAAACGGCAGTTAAAAGTCATATTATTTGCCGACATATGCTCAACAGTGAACAAATGTCAAAGAATTCATAAGATATTTTAGCTGTACCTATGTATTTTTTTTGTTTTTGTAATAGCTTTTAACTATACCAACTTAATTTCAGATTGTATGTATCCAGAAAAGAAATACAAATGTCAGGTTTGCAACAACACCTATTTGCGACAAAACACATTAAATCGACATATGAAGTATGAATGTGGGAAAGAACCACAATTTAAGTGTCCCCACTGTTCTTATAGGGCAAAACAAAAAACGGCAGTTAAAAGTCATATTATTTGCCGACATATGCTCAACAGTGAACAAATGTCAAAGAAATCATAAGATATTTTAGATCTTTGTATTTTTTATTTTATTATTTATTTTTTTTTAATAGCTTTTAACTATACCAACTTAATTTCAGATTTTATGTATCCAGAAAAGAAATACAAATGTCAGGTTTGCAACAACACCTATTTGCGACGAAACACATTAAATCGACATTTGAAGTATGAATGCGGTAAAGAGCCGCAGTTTCAGTGTCCTCAGTGCCCATACAAGGCAAAGCAAAGAATTAACCTTAAATCTCATATATTAACTATTCACACTTCTCTCCCACTATAACAGACTTTTTTAAGAATGTATTTTTGGTTATTGTTATCGTAAATTTTGAAAAAAAAAAGTGTAGGGTCAATTGTTCAGTTGGGGACAACTCAAGAAAAACTAACCCTAACTTCAAAAATGTCCACTATGTTACCACTAAGGAATATACTAACCGATTTGGCAATTGATTCGTCTAGTTAATCGTAATAGCAATTAGAAATCGTAAAAGGCATTGTTCTATGTCGAAAATTGGGGAAATGTCCAAGAATATAAAATTATAAAACGAACGATCAACGACATCAAAGAAACACTCGTTTGTACCAGTAAATAGCATTCGTTAAAATGCTAGAAATACTCTGGAGGCTTACAATATGATTTATAAGTAGTATATCGAATTAAAAATAGTAAATACTTGGTCTAAATTACATTAAAATACAAATGAAAAAATTAATGTATGTTATTGTGGGAGGGGCAACACTGCCTGCATTTAATCTCCTGGAAGTGAAAATCTGTTATTCTACTGACAACTCAATAAAATATTAATTCAAAGTAGGATTTCTTTTAATACTAGTCATAAATTACTATAAAAACCTGTTTTAGCCTTAATTTTTCTGTGACAAAACCGTTTATATTACTTGTATTGAGAGCAATCTGGAAAAAAATAATTGGATAAAAAATAGATAAGCAAAGCCATTATTTATTAATAAAATAAAAGTTAATTGGTTGAGGTAAAAAATTAGACAAGTATGACCCAATTACGGTCGTTTAGTAGGATCAGACTTGCACTGATTTTTCTGAATTTTTTACGAAATGTAGATTTTTTAAAATATTGGTTGTTAATTGTGGCGAAATTGTTTTAAGCCATGACAGAAATAATTGGAGTTTTCTGGTAATGTTTGAGTGCATTTACATTGATCCAAGTGAGTATTTACAAATATTTCGACATATTATTAACCTATCGAAAGCGAAAGACATAATGGTACAAACAAAAATATCTACATATATTAATAACACTTCATGTAATTGCAAACATTAAAACACCAATATCGTCGGCTTAGGTCCATACACACAAAAGGGCATTAAAATATATACTCGTTTATTTATTTATTTTTTTTTTTTTGCTCGGACATTAGAAATATTAAATTTTAAGTGAAATAAAAAGTAACTTTTTTATTATTTAAATTATGTGTTATTTATAAAATATAGGAGTTAAGCCACTTGATGGAAATATATCAGCACAGTCTTTAAAGTGAAAAAACATTATGAAACGCCAAATTAGAAGTGCAAATAGAAATATTTCAGAGATGAAAAAGTTATTGATTTATTTATCGACCTTAATGGATTTTTTTGGCAGAAACATCTTGCTTTTTACAAGGCGAGGCTACCCATTATAAAAACCAGCCCCACTTAAAATGTTTGTTTTATATTTTTGCCACCTAAATTATAACGCTTGATGTATAATAATGTTTATTAACATTTTTATAATGTCTTTATTTTACAGATTTTTAGTGTTATATTTCCGGGGTTTTTGTTCTCCCTCCCCCATTCCTGACTTTAGATATGGTTAGATTTGATTTTTGTTACGTGTTGATTTGTTTTATTTTATTATATTTCATATACCTCCTCAAAAAATAAATGTGTACTTGTTTATAGATAGGCAAATTTTCAAAGAGAACAAGAGGAATATGTTTCATAACTTTGATGTGTATATATTGTATATGATCAAATAAATTATTGATTTTTGTAAATATTATTTTTTCTACTTCTTTCTTCACTGTTTTGTTTTCTTTGTTTGGAGTTTTAAGGGGAAAACACATTAGTTTTCTACGTTCAGAGAACAATGTCCGAATATAAAATTAATAATAATAAAATATTCACTAAGTTAAGTAAAAAGGATACAATGACAGTTATATCAATTAGTTTATTGGTTTTTTGTCTACTACATTTAAAAAATTTTATAAAGAAATTTGTTTTTATAAATCATTGAGGAATATACTTATATTGTTGAAAATAGAAATAAAGAATTTTTTATATATTTTAGAATAACAATATCTTCAATATTGTATTTATAATATTAGACAGGGATATGAGAAAACAATATTTCATTAATTAGGTGGTTATATTCGGGAACTTGCTGGTGAGATTATTAAAAAATGGTCTTATGTTGGTGACGATTTGTTATGTACTTCTTAAAAGCCTAATAGGAACTATGAAATTTGGAAAGAAAAACTGACCTGCCTAAAGGACGAGATTTCTTGTCGCAGTCCGTGCATTCCTTCAGTCGCAGGTAAAAATAAATTTAACAATATTTGTTTATTCATATATTATTGATGTAAAATCTATAATTGTTTTCTTTCCTTACATATATTTTTGTTTTTTTTCAGTTCCTGCTGGCAATAAAAGATACGTCTGTTTGTATTGCAAAAATACTTATGTGCATAAATTTACTCTAAATAGACACCTAAAATTAGAGTGTGGCAAAGAGCCACAATTCCAGTGTCCGTATTGTCCTCATAAGGTCAAAAGAAAAGAAACATTAAAAATACACATTTTTACAAGACATGTCATGAACAAAAAATAATGTATATTATTTATAAAAAAGAATTGAGAAAGTTATTCTGTCTAAAAAAAATATATCTACCTACTTATAGTCGGTTACAGGTAACTTTTCTCATGGATGTTCCCCCACTCCGAGGCTGTGGAGTGGCCTTGCCCTCTTACTTCCTGTAGGAATGTTCCGACTCGATTCATACGATACAGTATCGATAATTTACCCATTTCACTACTTCTTACCCTGTATGGGAATATTATTATTTTTTTCTACAATATCAATGATTTTACTTTCACTAACAACTGAGCATTGTAAAACTAGTAAATCAAAAGTACAATTGTTGGACTTACAGGAAGCCACAAATGTATGTTTTCAAATTTAAATTACTAATAATACTATTCGAATTGCTGAAAACAACCTTTTTTTCCTAGTATGAAGAAGGTTATATATTTTAGCGATAATTCCTCTTACCTTTATTGTTTAAATCGTATAGGGAATTGGGTGAATAGTTAAATGAACGATGTATCGATACTTTTCTTTTGATACTTCACTAGTAACGAGATGTTTCGTTGAAATTACACTAGTTATCGAAGTTTTTCTTTCCATACATCTTCGGATTGATATTTATCGTTTGATACTTTCCGCCCCCCGCAAGGCAGCAGGTTAAAGTGACAAGGCCTGTTCAGAGCCTCGGAGTGGGGAAAGTTAATTAGCTATTTTATAGGTTTATTTTATTTTTTTTTTCATTATTGATAATTTTTCTTTTTGATGTTATTGTTCTTACGATCATATTCCTTTCTTAACACTTTATCTGTGGGACAAATTATGAATGTATTGTCTTCGAATGACTTTCATGTCCCCGGGTATTTGTAACGCTGCTAACGTATTAAATATTGTTGTTATTTAACAAATGACAATTAATTGTTCATAATATTATGTCTCCTTTCTAATTATATTATACTTCATTATTATAAAAAACTAAAGATTAATTAATCATTGAGATATGACAATTAGGCTTTTTTCTTAATTATGAAAAAATAAAGAATAATTAATTACGAATATTTGACGAATTACTCACAATTGTTCATTAGATAATGTCCCTATCCCAAATAGGTAAGAATATTCATTGTTTGGTAATTAAATAATACTGATTCTTAGATATCTGTGTCACAATTATTTGTCATTTTTCAAATATCCATAATTATTATTGTATATAGAAATGACAAATAATTGTTTGTTCAATTAAGTTCCCTTCTTAGTTCTTAAAAACTTGTTTATTTTGTTAATTATTGATATTTTTGTATTTGTATATTATCTTAGTAAGTGGTGATTTTTTGTATGTCAAGTGTTTCATAAAATTGAAAATTTAAAAACTTTTTTATTATTTTAAATCCATTTTCTTCTGTTGTTTTTTTCACCTGTTTGCGAAGAAGGTACGTATTGAATTTAATTTTAGTTTTAGATTTGCTATAAACCAAATAAATAATATAAAAGAAATTAGGCGAAAACTAGACACTGAGTGAGTGGAGAGATTTGGCAACGGGGCCCTAAAAATTGTAGGTCTCATCCTCCCTAATTTCGTGGCGGCTGGTATACAGTTACAATATCACATAGAAAATCTGATGATCATATCTACATATCTTCCGCCATGAAATTAGAATTTGGGGCCTTGTTTTAAATCTTCTCACTCTTTCAGTCTGTTGAACTCAAAGGAACATGGAGTGACATTGTCAGACCGTGTGCTGTTTAATAGATGGCAACAAGACCCAATATATGTTGAATCTCCTGTGGCCGTATTTCCTGCCAGTTGGTATAACAGTGCATCAAGACAGAAGGCCTTCCTTGTCATTCTGTTTTTTTTGTGATACATAAAAAAATTATAAACACATAAATATAATAGAAATAATTCGATCATAACGGAGGTACATATTTATTGACGAAACTTTTGGCATAGTTTTTCAGATTTACATAAATGTTCCCCATTCCTGTTATATACCATCCCTGTGTTACCTGCTTTGCATGGCATGGTCCTGGTCTCTTCATGTATAAGTGTGCTAATATCATTTAACAGAAAATAAACGTACGCACCCCTTTCACCAAGTAGGTTTATATAAAAAATAACTAGATCATTTATTTTAATTTTACTTAAGCCTATGGTGTTTAAAGATTTCCTGATCGAGCTCTGAACTTTCATGGCACTCTGTTCAAATTTTCATAGACTTTTGAAAAACGTATGAGCCCTGAATTCAGTACCTATTGAATAAAATAGTTCTGGATGCATTGTTTCATTTGAAAATAACAGAATCACAGTTACAGAATACATTTCTGCCATCTGTGTCGATATAGAGGAAAGCTAATAAAATAAATAAAAACGGAGAACTTGTTTAATATTTATATTAATTAATTTTTATGGAATTAGACAATATAAAAGGTCAACAAGTCCTTTGTTTTTATTTAATCTCATTTTTTCGGATGATTTTGTGGTACAAAATACGCCGAATCACTCTTATGCGTCTTTTCTCTGTCTTCACTCGTGTACTTTATATACGCTTTTAGTCACATATAAATATACACATATTTCACAGTCCAAAAGTTTTTTTTCATTGCTATTATCAATAAATGAGTCATATCAAGGGCATTATAACAGAATTTAAGTTTTACAGGAAAAAAAAAAAAAAACAAAGATCTTTTTAACATTTATATTTTCTCATTCCTCAAAAATATATACACATACTGGTTTAGGCTTACGCCATCGTCAGCACCAAATACAGTAGTGACACAATTCAATATTTCGTTCAACTTTATGTTGACATAGAGTAAGCGAAACTGGTACACTATATGTATGTATACATTTTTGCAAAATTGGACAATATAAATAATTTCTTAATATTGATTGATAGAGTCGACAGTATCTTTTCAATATTGAAGGAAATCGAGGTTATGTGATGTAAATAAAAACTAAGTATTTGGCCAACGTTTCTAAAACCATTTATTTATATCTTCTGTGCCGTAAATTGAGTCGAGTAGACATGTGTGGTGAAGGTGGTTAGTGTTTGTGTCGTTAGAGAGCTATCTATGTATGTTTACTAGAACCACGTATCAGGTAGCCCTCGACCGTTACAAAAACACGGAAACTGTTGCCACTGTTTGTCAAATACTGAGTTTTTTTATTTACACGACAGAAGTTCTTATTAGTTTTTTCACTAAATCTACCTCAAAAATGTATTTGGACAATGTAAAAGACTGTGTTTTACACTAGAATTTTTATGTAGGCTGATACTTTTCGGTCTAGGTGTTTTTAACTCGAATATTTTCTGAATGTATTAATGCCTACACCCTTTTCGCTTATGTAGACGCGTCAATAATATATATATATATATATATATTAAACCAAAAAGTGGTTCATGTTATATGCCCTCGATGTGCTCTGAACTTGAATTTTCCTCCCCATGATAAACATCATAGGCTTTATAGGATTAACTATACTTTTTTTATCTTTCAACAACAACGTTTTTTGATCCATGTTTTTTTTGTTTTTGTTTTTTTAATTTGTCCTCAGTTGCTCTCAATATGGCGCTGCAAGGCTCTAGACAGAAGTTTGTTTGTGAAAATTGCTCACGAGCCTATCGTCATAAGAGTACTTTGAAATTTCACCAGAAGTTTGAATGTGGGAAAGAGCCCCAGTTTCAGTGTCCATACTGCCACTACCGAGCCAAGAGGAAGACGAGCCTAACCTCTCATGTTCGCCTTCGACACTACCGCTTCCCTGAGTTCAACTGATATAACCTCTGGTTGGGTCACTCAGCATACCACTTGCTAAATCTCAGGAACCCAACTTGAAGACTACATTTTTTAAATAAATATTTTATCTATTAAAGAGAGATCCAGGATGTTATTAACTAAATTCCAGGAACATAATTTGGCGCTAATCATTTCTCATTAGAGTGGGTCTTCAAAAAGATTGTAAAAAAGGCGTTTGGCAAAATATTTTCATTAATGTTCGTATAAAGAAAAATTAAAATAAAATTATAGTAAAAAAGAATAGAGGTTAGGTTAGGTTTTATGATCCCAGATAAAAAAATCTTAATAAAATAGAGGTAAGGTTTTATGACTCATGTTCGGGCTTTAACTACAAGGTCATATCGCCTACTACCAGAGCGCTCTTTCGTCACTCTGGTGGACATGAACCCGACTCTTCTATGGGAGTCCTAAATTTTGCCTACCCTAAATTTTTATTCCCCTAAGGCAGGGGTCTTTAACGAGTACCTGACATCGTACAGGCTCCGGACCATCATTTAACGGAGGACGCCATGCTCAAGATTTTTTCACCTATCAGATATAGGGTTTCGAACCCGCGTTTCACGTTTATACTTAGAAGTAAAAGGGTTTGATATACTCCTTAAGGGCCTCGGTCGGGTTTCGAACCCACGATCTTGAGATCAGAAGGCAAGCAAGCATACTACTGAGCTACCGGCGCCCTCGTAAAAGAATAGAAGCTGCACACAATTAGCGTATTTCCATGGTAACGAATGAATAACTTCATTGGTCATAAAGAACTATCTTACAGCAAGGAGTTCGATACATAATCATAAATATTATTTTTAAATAATAAGGACTAAACTAAAGTAAAACAAAGCAGATAACATTAATTAACAAAACAATAGAAGTGATTTCTTCATAATAAAATAAAATGTAATAACATAATTCTAAAAATAATAACATACTGGAACGATGAATGGACACAGACGAAAGACAAGAATAAAAGAAGAAAACAAGCCGTGGAAACCTCCTAGCAGCATGAACAGACGAGACACGGTGATCATGACAAGACTAAGACTTGGACATAGGAACTGACACATTCCTACCTACTTGTTGGACTTGAACAGCCGACATGCTCCAGCAACCAAGACTACACAAAGCTCACAGTACAACATATACTGACTGCTGCACAAACTACACCACATTAAGAAACAAACACAAACTGCCGACTAACATGAAGAAACTACTCCAAATACCCACCAAATACACAACGGACTCATCCACTTCCTTATAGGCAGAATAGTCTATGAGGACATTTAGACACTAGTCCTCGATAATGACCCTGAAGTCATTGCGACGTTAAATTTTTTTGAGATATGTTCCCGAAGTTTTGCGTTTACATCCTGGATCGTTCTGTATAAATCTAAATAAATTAATGGACAAAAAAAAAGCAAGAGACGAATAAGAAAAGGAAAAAATAAGTGTGATATTGTTGTACTTTAAGTGTGATAGAAAACGGAGCATTGATAGATTAGTTTTTAACCTATGTTTTTGTTATGTTCCTAGAATGTTGTTTGGATATACAGTCTGTTTGTTGAAAACCTCAACTTAGGGTTGGTCAGTTCCTGTTCGCCGACTATTCCAAAAACATTATACGCTCTCTTTCTTTTTTTTTTTTTTTTGTTAACGAAACACTTAACTGTTACAATCAAAATTATTCAGGTGGCTAGTAATCACATCACTGACATAGGCAGAGATAGGAGTTTAAAGTTTGGAGGGCTTAATCTCACGGGATGGAATTAAAGGAGAGTGTGCGGCAGGAAGGAGGATTGTATGACCATTAGCCAACTCGAAGGACGACGCTTCACCACACAGACTGTATCTAAGTCTGTTTAATTATGTGATGAGCCTAGTGAACAATATTGTTAAAGATATAATTAATTTTTGTTATTGTTTTTATTTAGATTTATTGTAAAACCTACTGTTATTAAATAAATAGAAAATGACTGGTAGATTAATATATGAGACAATGCGCTTCTAATTATTTTAATAGGTAGGTATTTATATTTTATAATTTATAATTTTTTTTTTTTAAATAATTAATTAAATCCGAGCAGTTAAATTACTCCGAATTCATTTTTAAAAATGTATACTTACAAAAACATCATTTTATTATAATTTTTTGGATGAAAGTGAAAGAAATAATTGATTAATTGTAACATTTTGTTATGTTGGTAGCACAACTTTGTACGAAATATGTTTTCATATGGATCAGACAAAGTAATTTTCATAATATATATACGTACTTGTTGTCAAATTTATTTATTATTTTACTTATAGTCGATTGTAAATTATATATTGATGGAGTATAGTTATTATAACCATAGTTCTTCAAACAGTTTGACGTGCGCAGAGGGAGAGAAATGAGGGTCAGAATGAGATTATTCCCTGTTTTACAATATGTTCCTTTTATCCTAATGGTTGTACTCCTTATGGTGAGGTCATATAAAGTTTGAAACACCATCCAAGCCCCCTCCAAAATTAAATTACCTAAAAATATTACTTTTTACATCATAAATGCAATATTTTTTTTTTCTATAAAGAAAACATAGAACATATGTAGAAAATATATGTTTGGTTTTTTTACTTCCCCAGCTATACGAAGTATTGGGGAAGTTATAAAATTCGATGTTGAGTTTTTATCGGAATTCCAAAACTTCCTGTCTCTCTTTACTTTTCGGGTGCATCTTGCGTTTGTGCAACATCACCCGTCTATGTTTGTAGAGAGAGCTGGGGATCTGGGTAGCTCAAGTGAGATTATGGCGGGCCGGGAGCGACCACCAGACGACCAATGTTTGGGGATCGGTGATCGCCCCAGCGCGTCACAACGCTTTTTTCTGCTCCCGCCAGGAGCCGAGAAACCGCCTGAACACTGGGTAGCCGGTCTCCGTCACCAGCTGCCGCAGATCCAGTCCCAGGTATGATTCGGTCCCGCGAATCAACTCTACCCTGGCCTGGTCGTACAGCGGGCAATTGAGCACTAAGTGTTCTGCAGTCTCGATGCCCCCACTTGAACAGTTTGGGTTGTTCTTCCTCCTATAGAAGAAGAGTTTTCCGAGGATTGTATAGAGGTATTTAACGTACCTCACATTGGACAAGCTCAGGAACATCGCTTAACGTTCTATCCGAAGTATGTTGTGCTCAAGGTTATTTAATTTCCCAGATAAAAAACCCAAAGGCTTCGGCCGGGTTTCGAACCCGCAATCTTGAGTTCAGTAAACGAGCACGCATACCACTGAGCTACCGATGCCCTCTCTTATAAAGCTTGGTTGTGTTGTCTTCCTCGGTATGGCATCAGTGATGTCTTCTTCTAGTTTCTTTCTTCATTCTCGACTCTTCGTTTCTTCTCCTTCTTCACATGTCTAACACACTCTGGTAAATTTCACCATTATGATAGGACCACTGTTAAAGGTTCGAGTTATCTTGTCTCTTCGAATTTCTTTCTTGTACAATAAACATGTGATAATTTTCAATGCTTACCCTAAATAATTTTAAATTGTAACTTTAAAAAATATAAACGTTGACGTCATTGTCTTGAATAACTATAATAATGTTAATCGGTGTAAAATGTTTATTCGTATATGTAACCTTTACAGATATTACGATAACATAGTTCTTATAACGATAATAATAACATCTATTTATATTGATATTGTATTGAATACAATATAGGTACTGACTGTTAAAGTCTATCAGTCGTTAAAAAAATAATTATATCGGTAGTAGAAAATATGTACTTATATAATGTTATGTTTAATTGTATATACTTGTACTCTATATTTCTAGTTGAAAATGTTAGATCTTTTATCTGTTGCACTATTTTAATGAGTTTTTTTAAATAATTGCGTATTCTGGAATTTAAACCATTATTGTTCTGGAGTACCTAATATGTTTTGTTAAATGCATAATTTGTATATATATATACAAGTAAATAGAGTCATATGCATATATTCATATATGTATTTAAAGCGGGCCAAAAAATAAATATAAATAAAATAGCTCACATGTGTTACTAGATCGAAAACGATCTTTGTTGAAATACATAATATAAATACAAAATGTATTATTTTTTTTAGCCCCCTCTGGATTGAAAAAAAAATGGAAAATAAGCTATAACTATAAGTGTAATAAAGTAGAAATACAAACAGGGGTAGTCCGATAGGCTAGATCCGATAGATTCGGTAACCTCATTCATTATCTTGGCATTTTACTTACAAAGCATAGGGGCAGTTTTGTAATTAGTCAAAAATTCGATGCGGAGTTTTTAACGGAATTTAATTTTTTCTGACCTAATTCCAAAAATTAAAAAAAAAAAATTACCTATGTGTCTATGTGTTTGTGAACACTATACTAACTCTCCACAGAATGGATGTATCTATATGAAATTTTATCAAATAGGTGTTCTTTAAAAAAATCTAATATGAGCGCATATATATACTTTCTGTGTTCTTATTTGGTGGTTTTTACATAATGAACTTCCGAAATGTAACCAACGAAATCATTTTTTGAGGTAAATTGCTTTATTATTATGCTATTCGAAGGAAATTTCTTTTCCATGACGTAGTCTGGCAATCTGTGTAATTGAAATGGGTTGTTCAGCCCTTACGTATTAATTTCTCAAAGTGTGTTATAAACACTTAAATCTTGAGTTATGATATTAAAAAACTATACAACAATAAGTAGGTTATCGTGTATTTTGTCGTAGAGTGGTTTTGATTGGTGCCGAGGGAGGTGGAATTGATAAGAAGACTCAGCAACTCTTCTATCGTAACGACGACTTTGAGCCAAATCGGCCTGGGGGGGGGGGGGGGGGGAGGGGGGGTTAGGAGGGATGGTTAACACAGAAACTCTAATATCTGCCGTTGTAACGAATATATTGACTCGAAATTCATATGTACTCTATTCAGCGGAATCTGCCTAATGGTAGGGGAGGATCAGAGGGGGGGACTCAACTCAAAAATTCCAATAACTGCCGATGTAATGAATGTATCGACATGAAATTTTATATTTAAATTCAAAACCTTATAAGAATGGCACATATTCCTTTTTCGGGGGGTCAGAGAAGGGGGGCTGGACTCAAATACTCTAACTGCCGATGTAATGAATATATCGACACAAATTTAGCATGAGAGAGTACTGTTTTAGGTCAAATATTGAGTTATTTAGTCCAAACAGCCGTTTGGCTTTGAAGGGAGAACAAAAACGTAATTGATTACTTCGTACTGGTGGAGTACAGAGCCGGTGATTTTATACTTTTTTTATTTTTGTATCGTAATTTTTTTTTAGTGCCTCTTAGCCGGGAAAGAGTAATTCTTGGTTGACCAAAGTTGATTGATAATAATAAAAAATAACATTTTATAAAAAAAAACGCAAAAAAGGAAATGTATTCACCAATAATGGCTCATGACTTTCCTAAGATAATCTTTAGGCCAAATTATATTATCAAAGAAAATTTAGTATTAAAGTTGTGACCTCTTGATATAGATATAGCGAAGTTCCTACTAACTTTAGGGGAAACGTTGTTTTGATAATCTCAATGGTTTTTTAAAAAACTATTCCTAAGAAAATCTTTTAATTATTTTTTAAAAATAATTACACCATCTAAGGCTGAATTTGGTGCTGGAGCGCAGAGGTGTTCATGAAATAGATCCCCGCCGTGCTCTTAGTTTTTCTCTTTTTGGACGTTAAGCAATGGTCCCAAGCTTCTGCGATGTCAGGTACTCGTTAAAGACCTGTTGCTAAAATGGGGTAAGAAAAATTGAGGACTCCTGCAGTAGAGTCGGGCTCAAGTCCAACAGAGTGAAGAATGAGCTCTCTGGTAGTAGGCATGTAGTTAAAGTCATGACATGGGTCATAAAAACAAACATATACAGGTATTCCTCAAAGATCCCTAATCCTAATTAAACTTGGCTACATGGGGGGAAAAAAAGAGTACCACGAGTTACGATATTAATTCGGCTGAGCAAGTTGTATTGAAAAAGCACAGCGATGGATCGTCGCTTTAAAAGATGGGCCTAGAATATTCGGTTAAGCACTGCTTGTTCCTTCGTTAGCGCATGGCAGTGCCATTAAGCGCAACTGGTGATATCTACATAGAACTGTGTGAATTCGGGCTCTGTTCTAGCTTGTTTCGATAGTAGCCCAACGCGTAATATCACCAATCTCTCGCAGAGAACGATCGGGTACTACGCTTATGTGAGAGTTGAATTAGTACATGTGTGAGCTCAGGATCGGGGGTTCAACCCCGGTTGAGGCCCTTAAGGTGTAAGTCACCAAACTTTGAGCAAGCCGTCCTTAGGAGAGGACGTTAAATTTCTGTCAGATAATCATTAAAGACCTCTAACGTATTTAAAACTGGCTAGGCAAAATTTAGGACTTTCACAGAGGAGCTACCGGGGAAGGGATAAAAGCATTGGCATGCTCAGGTCCCTAGATGTTCACAACGGGAGGTTTGCGGAGGTTTTCTCAGTATATCTCTACTGTGTGTGAGTCGCCTAACAGATGATATACATACACTCTATGATTAAAGCATTGCTCAGGTCCCTAGATGTACACAAAGAGAGGTTTTCTCAGTATATCTCTACTGTGTGTGGGTCGTCTAACAGATGATACACACTATGATTAGATTTAGATAAGGTGCATTATTTATTTTTAGAGTAGTTCATAACAGTTTTTAAATAAATAAGTTTGACGAAAATCCATGAAAAAAATAAAATGAAATAAACTATATATATATTTTCTTTTTCAGTGAACTACAGATGCGATGCTTGCAGTAGACCATACAATTATCTGAGAAGTCTGCAGAGACACAAGAAATACGAATGTGGAAAAGAGCCACTGTTCGGTTGTCCGTTGTGTCCTTTCAGAGCAAAACAAAAAATAAATTTACGAACTCATGTATTTTCAAAACATAGTGAATATGATGTTGGGAAAAAGATTATGAAATACACCACTCCTGAACTCCATTAAAAAAATAAATTTATCTAAAATATATAAAATTGTGTCCTGACTGACTCACTACATCCCAAAAACTGATGCTAGACATTTAAAATTTGGAACGAACATTTCCCATAGGAGGAAAGTACTCACTAAGAAAGGATTTTTCGAAAGTTTCAGTTTTAGTTTCATAAAATATCACTTTAATAGTTGTAGTCGTATCTGTTATTTATAACTGCTATTTAAAAGTAGCAGTTACAAGGGGTAGCTCCTATACAGAAATAGCACTTTTGTCCATCACTTATCTGGACAGACTGTCCCTTCAGGCGGGTAAAAACCTTTGTTTGAATACCCAATAGTTGGGGTTATTCTAAATATTTTAATTTCCCCAACTTTACGAAGTTTAGGGGAAGTTATGTAATCGGTCAGAAACTCGATGCGGAGTTTTCAACGGAATTTCATGTTTTCCAACCTCCTGGTTATAAAAACGAAAACAAAAAAAGCTCTCTGTGTGTTTTTGTGAACACGGTAATTCCCGATAGAATGAATGTACGACACAACATTTTATATATGCTTCAATAATTCTCTAAGAACGACACCTATTAATTTTCAGCAGAATCAGCCGAAGAGAAGGAGGGAATCAGTCATTGGTCGACTTTTTCTTTTGACAAGTTAAATTTGCAAGTTTACTAATAATAAGTAAATACTCTTTTGCATTTCCAGTCTGTTAATTATTAACAGAAGCATCTTTTATAGGTGAGGCGCTATTTCGAACGCCACATCTCTGCTTCTAATGAACATAGACGAATGTTATATGGCTTAAACTATAGAAAACTCTCTATATAATCTGTTTCTAATACGCCGTGGCTGATTCGAATAAAAATTAAAATTTTAGCAAACCCTCCCAAATTGTGTTTAGGGGGTCATGTGTTATGAAAATATGATGAGTTTCCGTAGGTCTTAAAAACCTTTGCTCATAAGCTGATTAACACAGAAACCCACTAAAAACAAGACTTCAATATTGTTGAAATATTAATTTTTTCCAGTTAGAACTATTATTTTCAATCTAGTTTTCACTATTCTCTGCCGTTATGATCGTTACATTAAGAGTTCCCTTGTATTAGTTCACTGCCTATTATATAAAGTAGTCAATGATTTTAATCAGTTTCTTACTATATTCATACAATTTTTTGCAGTCAACGGCTTCCCATGTTCATTTTGTGGCCGAAGATACAAACACAAGATGAATCTACAACGTCATCAGAAATACGAATGTGGAAAAGAGCCCCAGTTTGAATGTGGTTTGTGTTCCTTTAAGTTTAGTCGAAAAGCTAATCTTAAACGTCATTGCTATTACATCCATAACATTCCTTTAGAAGATTTAAAAATGTAAAATTAAACATTTTCTAACCCACTCCTATAAATTTGACTTTGAAATAATATTTTATTTAATGTAATAAAAAAGATTGGAGAAAAATATGTTTTCTGGTGCATTATTTGTCTCAAATTGAGCAGGATTGTGAACCCCTTGATCCTTACTGATATAGTCCATTGGCCTCAGAGCAGTGCGGTCTTTCGCCGATCCAACCAGCTGTCTCCAGGGCTGCCACGTTCCAGCTGACCAGGTGGAACTCAGTCCTCTTCACCGAATCTTCCCACAGGAACCTTGGTCGTGTTCCTCTTGGTCTCCTCATAACATGATCCGCCTTCCGTTCTTCATACTTGGTACATCGATAACAGCTCCATGTTACTTTACCTTAACACATGCTTATATTTTCCGGAGGACTCAATGGTCTCCAGGTTCTGGGTCAAGCTTCATACCCATTGAGCAGAACTGGCTTAATCAGAGTTTTGTAGACCTCCAGTTTGAGCTTCTGTGATAGAGATCTGGAGTTGAGGAGCTCGAAGACGGCCTAGTAAGCCCTGTTGGCTCCGCCTTAGTTTTTTTTTTTTTTTTTTTTTTTTCGATTTCCATCCAGTAGTATCCCTACTGGAAGGGAATATATTTATCTGCATGCGCCATATGTATATTACATGCTTTAACACAACTTAATTTTGAATTTGACATACAATAATTTAGAAAAAAATGTTATAGTTCATCAAAATTAATCTTCTGTACAAAATTTAAAAATTCTTTATAAAAACGTCGCACTAAAATAATTGTTGACAAAGGCCAACTTTCACCATTGACCACTACAAATCTCACTAGAGAACTTCTTAGACCCTCCAATAGTTCACAGGTGTAGATCAAATGATGGACTGTCTGCTCCTTGGTGCCGCAGAGGCAGAGAGGCGAATCAAGGATCTTGAACCTGTGGAGGTAGTGCCTCATCTTGCCGTGTCCACTCAGGAGCATGGTCATCTTGGATGGGAACGATTTGTCGTTCTTCATTGCCAACCTGTCCTCAACAGTCGGGAAGAAGCTCCGCCTTAGTGTACTGGTCCTTGATACCTGTCACCGTGAAGCCGAGGAACTTGAAGTTGCCCCCTCTCTGCAACTTCCTCTAGCCGACTTGGATTTCCTCTGTAAGATGGATCCCCCTTCTTATGATCAGGTATTTCGTCTTTTCCTGGTTCATCTGTAGACCCCCATTCCTGATGATGCATTTAATAGAACAAGAGCATCACCGATGATGCTGTGTTTTGCATTGCTGGCTTGATTCCCGATGGTGTAATGGCTACTACCATCGCTGACTGAATCCCCGATTGTTTGGTGGTTAGCATCGGTGGCTGAGTCCTCGATAATACTATGATTAGATTCCCAATGTTAATTTGCTTTTGGCGATTATATTTGCAATTAAAACATTACATAACAATTGGAAAGAATTGTTCATGAAGCGACAAACGGTGCAATTCGCCTGTATTTGAATCAGTTAAGAGCAAACGAACTTTATTATTAAGACATTAGTTAGTTGTGTTATTATTCACTGTGTGTTGTTCATAACGTCTTAATGCACTAAATGTTTTTCATTAATATCGATTTTGTTTTACAGTTAAAACATTCTCATGTTCATTTTGTGGCCGAAGATACAAACACAAGGTGAATTTATGTCGACATCAGAAATTCGAATGTGGAAAAGAGCCCCAGTTTAAATGTGATCTGTGTTCTTTTAGGTTTACTCAAAAGTCTAATCTGAAACGCCATTGCTATTACATTCATAATATTCCTTTAGACGATTTAAAAAATTTAAATTAACCTTTTACCAACCCATTTTAAATTCAACCTGGAAGGAATAATGTACATATATCATAAAATAAATTGTGCAGAATCAGATATTTGTTTTGTGAAGTTTTTTAATGAACCCTTCGTTGCGCGCGTCAATGATTATGTGTTTAAATCTCAATAAGAAGACATCGTATGGGAAAAGAAGTTTCAGATAATCGATATTGTCGCAGATTGCTCGCTATGGTATCCAATTGTGACATTTGAATAAATAAAATCGAAGCGTAATGATCAGTCTTCATTTATTTCCTCTTCTCCGTCCCTCTCCGCTCTTATGACGAGCCTCTGACCCATCACAACCGTTTCCTGTTCAGGAGACTGTCCATTTCTTCACTTTTCCGAGCGAATGGAAGTCTCTTTCTGTGGACTCTATTCGCTCCTCCCTGGTCACATACCCTGTTCCCTGCTATGTTGCCCAGCACCAGGTTGTCCTACACTCTTTTCTCATTTGTTGCCATTCCTAGTCTTTTGAATTCTTCCTTTCAGCACTGCGAAGGCCTTAGTCCGTTTAATACTCGGATTTAACTTCCCCAACAACACAAAATGGCATGTCATTATGCTGTGGGAGAGTGTAAACAAATGAATACTAATTATTTATGTATTACAAACCATGAGCCCGCCCTCCTTCTAATGGAACGTTAAGCGATGGTCCCGAGCCTGTACGATGTCAGGTACTCGTTAAAGACCCCCACCCTAGGTGAATAAAAATTTAGTGTAGACAAAATTTAGGATTCCATAGTAGGATCTGGCTCATGTCCACCAGCGCTCTGGTAGTAGGCGATATGACCTTGCAGTTAATGCCCAGGCATGAGTCATAATAACTAACTAAAGTAAATAATTAAAAATAACAATTTAAATTTACTGACTATAAAAACCTTCACTGAATTAATCACAATACAAATAATTTACAAACCAAAAGCTAAGAATAACAATGAGTGATAAATAATTATATAATAATAATAATAATTATTATTATTATTACATTAATAATTATAATAATTCTATATTAATATTTTAATTATAATTATTCTATATTTAGTTAGCCTGTGATAATTAAAGGGGAGGTTACAATTTTGAATCTTATCAGAAACCGGTCAGGTTTTTTTACATTTCGTATAACGTTTGAAATTCGAGTTATTTATGAAGTGAACTATTAATAAACGCTTTAATATAAGAATTCTGTTACAATATTCTATTTTCCGAATGTTGCACAAATATGACAAGATGTGTAGCTCGCAAAGTCAGTGTGATGTATGCAGCAGGACTTTTTGAACTGTTTTGTATCCTTCGATTCCAAAGATATAGAATTGATCAAATCATCAGTAAAGTTTATTTGAATCAGAGAACAAAGGAACTGCTCATTGTTAATTAGGTATTAGTATTACCTTATTATTTTTTCTCATTTTCTTATCAAGAATTTTGTTTTACAGTTAAAAAATTCCCATGCTCCGGATGTGGCCGAAGATATAAACACAAGGTGAATTTACATCGACATCAGAAATTTGAATGTGGAATAGAGCCCCAGTTCAAATGTCATCTTTGTTCTTTTAAGTTTACTCAAAAAGGTAGTCTTAAACGTCATTGCTTTTACATCCATCATATTCCTCTAGAAGGTTTAAACATGTAAAATTAAACTCACACAATTATTTTAATTGAAATTATACTTTATATAACTTTTTTACAAAATAAATAAATATTGGAGAATTGAAAATTTGGCCTCTAGTGTGTTATTTCTCTCAAATTTAGGCGCATTGACTTTGATCATGTGATTTGTTGTGGCTTAATGCCCTTACATATTTTTTTACCTACATTGTTTCTTTCAATTGTAATCTATTTTGTTTTTCCGTGACCACAAGTATATAATAAGTTGATTTTTATTTTGTCTTTAAGTTTTCTTTATTTTTTCGTATTTTTCGACCAAACTCAGCAATTTTTTCATTTAGGGACATCCTCAAAGTCCATTAAGTATGTTTGTACATTGTATATTAATGTATTTATTTTCAATAAATTGTTAATTTATATATTTTATTTTTTCTAGAAACTGAGTCGGTGTTTCTCTTTTATTGTGAAAGGTGTGGCAGGAAATATAAATACAAGCAGAGTCTTTATAATCACATGACATATGAATGTGGTGTAGAACGCAAGTTTAAATGTTCCCACTGTCCAGCTTCTTTCAAGAGAGGTGGCAGCCTCAGGAGACATCTTTTTTGTGTTCATAACACAATGAAATGATATCGTCTTTGTTTATAGTCAGTGAGAGGAAAGTTCGTTCTTTCAGGTAGGTCAGTTCTCGATCGCTAGTCTAATATTATTCATTACATGGAAACAAATTGGACTATCAATGAAGGAACACCCTTCACTGACCTACCTCAATGAACAACTGTTCCATGTACGAACCATTGTTCTCTCAAACTGTTGGACCAATAAAAAAGTAATACGGCAAACCAACATTATTTATTTTATTTTTATTTTTTCTATTTCCACAGTTCTCCGGGTATAAGTTCAAACTTTCGTTTTCACAATAGAATGTTATTCATTTTCTCCAGATTATTAGACTGAATTCACGAGGTTTTCGAAAAAAATATATATTTATCTATATAGTATTCTTAAAGTAATGTTCTATTAGCGAGTTATTCGATTACAGATTACAGTTTGTTAGTCTAAAAAAGGTAAATGTCATAATCATAGTAGAAAAACAATTTTGTCTTATTACTTCTTATCTGAAAAATATTTCTTTATAAACCTGAAAATATTAAATAGAGAATATCATCGACAACTAAAAGAAAAAAAAGATAATTCAAAGTGATTCTGAGTACACAATAGAAAAACAGTGTGGATTTGTTAAGATTAGACCAATCGTTTTGGAGAAGTGTGTCTGGTCATTTAAAGAATGAACATCCGGTATTCTCCTCTACAGTGTTCCAATTGTACTAACATCTCAAATATTCCAGGAAATAGTGTTATTATTTTATTTATAATATTTAATTTTGCATATTTACAATGTAGGGAGACTTTTTGGTTGTACAACCATTAGTGAATGTTTTTGCTTTGAGTATGAACACAATTGAATAATGTGAATGACAAATTATAAATAAAATAATGAACTAGATACAAAATTCATAGTAATTGTTAAATGATGATTTAGCTGTGATATTTTTTCTTTTCGAACATTTCTGCAAGAGGCACACTAAAACTTGCCTAAAAAAAATTCTCATAATTTTCATAATTATTACAATTAAACATTTTTTTACTGATAAATTATTTTCTTGTTCCTAAATCACACCCTCCGAGATGAACTGGCGTAGCTTCTAGGGCAGTTTATTATTTTTTAAACGTTGGTTTTATACGCTTTCGAGGGGACCTCAGTTTTAAAAAAAATATTTCAGTGCTCTTCCAATTCATATGATACATGATTGAACGTTGAAA
This sequence comes from Aradus depressus, assembly GCA_963662175.1. NCBI lineage: Eukaryota > Metazoa > Arthropoda > Insecta > Hemiptera > Aradidae > Aradus > Aradus depressus. The sequence goes on from OY759220.1 coordinate 39,374,516, forward strand.
AACAAACAAAAAAAAAAGTTTTTATTTGTATTTAATGTTGAAAAACGTTTATTTTACTTATGTATTTATAATAATGTTTTATGATACCCAAGAATGCAAAAATAATCTTTATCTCTAACCAATGTTTTTTTTTTGTTTTTTTTTTCTCTCCAAGGTGCTAGGAGAAGACCGACGTTTCAGTGCAGTGACTGTCTGCGATCCTACCGACGAACATCGGATCTGCAGAGGCACAAGAAGTATGAATGCAGCAAGGAACCACAATTTCAGTGCCCGCTTTGTCCCACCCGAACCAAAAGATCAGACAACCTCAAGAGTCACATAGCAAATATACATTTCTCATTAACATAGCACATAATTTTCAGTTCATTATTATTCATCTTTGAATATTAATTCAAGAACTGATGAAGTGTAATAATTATTTTTAATTAATAAATTTGAAATGAATTGTTACTTGTGGAATCTATTGACTTCTATTCCTCTTAATGAAATTTTATATAAGCTGATCGGCGGAACAATCTGTATTTGATAGTCATAGAGAGGCTTACCTGTAACTTGGAGCAATATGAGTTGTTACACCTCCCCATACCTGGATTTGTAACAAATTATGTACAATGTATCCCCGCGCCGTCGTATAGATTAAAAGGAACATATGTTTTTCTTTGTGTTAAACTAACTGAAATAGTTCTATGAAATTACATTAGTCGCACAATGAAGCTATATATCTGTCTGTACATCACACGATAACTGCGAAAGTATTCATGAAACTTACAGGTTGTGTTAAGGATGTCTCAATTTGTACAGCATCCAAAAATTTTAATTTAGGGGACAGGTGACAATATATAGTATTTTCACATGAAGCCAACTTATACTGAAAATTATCTTATTTGACTAGTTTTTTACGTAATTTTATGCTTGGTATTCTAACACCAGACGGATAATGTAGTTGTTAACAGTTAAGTTACAGTGTTTTTTTATTTTTATTTATGTAACTTAATACTGGGTCTACGTATCACCAATTAACTTTGTGCGAAGTTTGAATAGATACCACAATATAGGGGGAAGAATGCAGTCAAATAAAGTCATTTCTACTTCATTTCAGTATATCCCGGCTTTATGTGATGTGTTACGCTACGTTATGAAAACTTTTTTGATATCTTAGCGATTGTATTTTAAAATATAAGATACCAACTGTGGTGTCTAACGTTACTTCAGGAAATCGCTATTCTTTATGTCTTTTGCGAAGCAGTGTTGCAAGACAAATTATTGTTTTACATTTTAAATAGACACTTCGCTGTTATATATAACAATATTGGATATTGTGGCAAATAGAATGGTAAATGTTAAATCTCACTTTTTCACCTTTTTTTTTTCTTGTAGGTGTGAAGATGTTTCAGTGCACCGACTGTCTGAAGTCCTACAAAAGAGTGTGGCTTTTGATGCGGCACAGGAAATACGAATGCAGCAAAGAGCCACAATTTCAGTGTCCACACTGCCCCATCAGAACTAAGAGAGCGGACAATCTCAAGAGCCATATTGCTAACATTCATTTCTTATTTCAAGCTAAATAATATCTAATTCATTTTTATTTGGGTTTTTAAGATACGACCATAATGAAATCCATAATTTTTAATTTATTTTTCAAAAAGGATAGCTGGAGGCCACGAGAGATAATATTATTTAACTGAGTGATAAATATATTTGTGTAACAATAATCAGATATTTGTTACACTCCAGCAATTCATCTCTTTATTAAATAATTTAACTTAACAAGAACTTCTTGTTCTTGGCGTTAGTTGGTACAACATGTTGACAGTTGAACCTTATTATATTCTGACAAGCCTAAATAGTCGGAACTTGTACTATTTAAGGCGCCCGACTGTTGCCTAGTACATATTCGCTGAGGTGATTACCGTTGCCTGACATACGAGGGACTTGACATTCGTGTACTAACTGAGGTGCCTACCGGTGCCTAGTACATATATACTAGCTGAGGTGTCTACCGTTGCCTAGTACATACTAGCTGAAGTGCTTACCGTTGCCTGACATATACTGAGGTGCTTACCGTTGCCTAGTACATATATACTAGCTGAGGTGTGTTCCGTCGCATAGCCTATACTTACTAGCTGAAGTGCTTACCGTACCTGACATATACTAATTGTCGCATAGCATATACTTACTAGCTGAAGTGCTTACCGTTGCCTGACATATGCTAACTGTCGCATAGCATATACTTACTTGCTAAAGTGCTTACCGTTGCCTGACATATAATAACTGTCGCATAACATATACTTACTAGCTGAAGTGCTTACCATTGCCTAGTACATATATACTAGCTGAGGTGCCTACCATTGACTGACATATACTAACTGAGGTGACTACCGTTGCCTAGTATATACTAGCTAAGGTGCTTACTGTTGCCTAGAATATACTAGCTGAGGTGCCTATCGTTGCCTAGTACATGCTATTCTATGTGACAAGGAATTATATCTGACTCCTTCTCGCCCTCTGAAGCAGGTATTTACAAAGTTTTAACGGAAGCACTTAACCGATTTTAAAAAAAGAAAAAATTAATGAAAGTTGCCATGGCATTCTATTACATTTTTCAACCTTATGAAAAAAATGTATTTGATTTATTAATTTGTTTCAACTAACCGCTTACTCAAATTTTTTTGGATATATAGGAGACCTTCTTTTTCAATATATTTAAAACGTATTAAATTCCTAATAGCCGTTCTTTTTTTTTTAAATTGAACATAAATACTTTGTAACACGTTCATGCAGACGCTTCAGCTGAATTACATTTTATAAGTAGAATATTATCTGAAATAGGTCCAATAGAGGTTTGGATAGAGTTAGTTTCGGAGATCTACTTCGCAAAGAATAAAACTTGTAGTTACATTAAGAAAATTGAGTATAAGAAAGTGTTATGTTGGCCTCATTGGATATTTTGTAATCAAATGTCAACTCCAATCTACATTTGTTAACTTTCTGAATACTTATTTGCTTCCATTTATTTAGCGCCCGACCTTTAACTTTATTTGTACTAGTTAAGTCATACTGATATAATGTCGCTATTTATGTTTCTTAGGCACATCGTTCAAACAAATGCAAAGGTTCTACTGTGATGCTTGCTCCAGAAGTTATCTTAATCGAGTTTCATTGTGCAGACATAAAAAATTGGAATGTGGTAAAGAACCGAAATTTCTGTGCCCTCACTGCACTTATAAATGTAAGCGAAAAGAAAATTTAAAACAACACATGGTGGCCAAACATAATTCTGTAAGTTTTAACGAAATATTTCGAAAATAATTATTGTATATTGTTGGAATGTTTATTTCCGAATTATTTATTTATTGTATTATTTATTTATTTATTGTATTATTTATTTTAAATAATTAATTACAATATTATTAATGACAAATCTTAGTTTCTTTGTTATTTTCTTTTTAAATCTGAACATTCGTATATATAAAGTATCTGAGGGAGTTGTGGACAGGTTAATACCGAGAAATCTGGAGATCTAATGGTGTTGAAAAAGTAAAAAAGTTTTTTTTTTTTTTTCATTTTTTCAATATTGAAGGAAATCGAGGTTCTGTCGGATAAATAAAAAACTCATTATTTGGCCAAAGTTTCGGAAACTATTTATTTTCTTCTTCAGGAGGTTATACTGACTCGAGTGGATGTGTGTGATGAAGGTGTTGTTCATGTCAGCAGACCACCTTCACCCCACACATCCACTCTAGTCATTATAACACCCTGAAGAAGAGTTGGCCAAATACTGAGTTTTTTTTATTTACACGACAGAGCCTCCATTTCTTGAATATTACATTTCTCGTATAAAACACAGTGATAGTGATTGAGGAAGGTTGGTAGAGTTACGAACTCAACCTGTTTCTGATACATCAAACTTCCCTTATTTAGTCTAAACACTCAAAAGAATACACTTTTTTTTACACATACCAAGAGAAGAGCCAAAATTGCGTCTCGAAATTGATTTTTCGTCGACACTTTATCAACAGGTAACAATTATTTTTTAGATGTAATGTGTGTTAAATCTTCCCTTATTTATTTTTCCTGCAAAGGAGAAAAAAAAAATCCCAAAATTTCATATTTTAGGGAATGTGTACTATTTCTAACAATCCACAAAAAAAATTAATTTTCCCTTAGGAGAGTTTTAAACTTATTAGCGCCCTGTCGCTACATCATGCCTTGTGCCACTAGGTCCGGCTGCCGCGCTTCTCTCTCTGTCTGAGATGGGCTGATAATGTAAGTGAAGAAAGTCTCATATTTATTTGCAACAACAAGTTTATATTTAATGTTTATTTTAGTTTTTTTTTTTTCTCCTTAATAATATTAATATATTGTTGTTTATGTTTCTTAGGAGTTCAGTACGAACAAAGTTTTAGATTTTACTGTGATGCTTGCCCCAGAAGTTATCTTAATAGAGATACATTGGCCAGACATAAAAAATATGAATGTGGTGTTGATCCAAAATTTCCGTGTCCTCATTGTCCTTATATAAGCAAACGGAAGGAAACCTTAAAACAACATATTATAGGCAAACATATTTCATATCAAATCAACCAAGCATGAATTATTATACTTGAAAATTATGTAACTTTGTTTTCTTTTTTTTTTTATAATTTTGTGAAAGGCACTACTATGCCGGACTGAATAGTTGTGAATTTGTGTTTTGAAAATATATATATATATAAATATTAATAAAATCATTTAGGTTTATTTTTTATTTTATTTTTTTAAACTATTCTTACTAATTTAACGCCCTTTCGGCTATTCAAAAGTTGAGGATAGCAGATGACTATATTACACAGTATATATAAGACCGTAAAGTTGAGCTTCAACACAAGGATTATTATTTTTCTAATCGTCCTTAATAATGTCACTCTTTATTATATATTCATTGGCGTTTTGTGAAAAAATATTTTCAAAGTGCAGCTTTTTCTTATAAAAAAAAAATAGTCTATTGTTTTGTTCTGTTTTCTGTAAGTACCTAAAATGATGAATGAGCGTTCTGTTTTTCCAATATGATGAAACAGGCTGATATATTCTTTTTTTATTCTGACTTTCCAGGCCTGCAACTACCAGGACTTATCGCGTCCTACCAGAGCTCTCTTTCATTGTTCTTGTGGACATAAGGTCGACTATATAGTGAGAGTCCTTTATTTTGCCCACGTTTAGTTGTTAGGGGACTTTTAACGAATCCCTAACATTGCAGAGACTTGTGACCGCCATTTAACGTCGCCTCACAGAATGCATTATCTTCTCTAACTACAAAGAGTTCTAGGAAAATGTGATAATTTATCAAACCTTATCTTCCCAAAAGCCTTCCTACATATTCTACATGTTCCGAATCCATCAGAAAGTCGCCAGATCCCTTCCCACAGGACAACTCCTTTATCCTGGCTGTCTTCTCCAGATTCGCCATTCTCTCACCATAAATTCTTTTAAGCCCTTGTCAGTCTCCTCACTAGTAAAGTCACATAATTCTTGTCTTCCCATAAGTCTCTTACTGTATATTTTATTTTCATTTTTTTCTCTCTACTATTTTTGTATGTTTCATTTTGTATTCATTTATTTATAGATATACATGATATGTATTTATACATTTATTTTTAGATATCTATTTAAATAGATGTTTTCCTGTTTCTTCTTTTTTTTTTTTATTAGTTCCGTTTATTAGTCTATTGTCAGAGGTCTCTTTTATTATTTTGTTGATACTTGTATATTTTTTATTTATATTCTATATTGTTATTTTCGGAGGCCGTATGTCCCAGAACAAAGACTGTTTTCATTTGATAATGTCTTAATATTGTCTATTTTTCTGTTTGTTTCCAAGGGGTGATCAGGAGCAGAGAGTACAAATGCAACGCGTGCCCAAAAAGCTACAGGTGGATTGAAGCGCTGAGTAGACACAGAAGGTGGGAGTGTGGAAAGGAGCCAAGTTTTCAGTGTAGTGTTTGTGCAAAGTGGTTTTGTCGTAAAGACAGTCTCAAACGGCACTTATCCCAAATTCATCGGATCTTTCAACTATAAAAGTACATTCTTTATTTCAGGATTATCCTTTTTTTTTTTTTTTTTTTTTATTAGTCGCATTACGAATTTTACCTCAAAAGACGACATTTAGACAAATTAAAACGACTCTAATAGACTAGCGAGCTCAACAGCGCCTTGGCCACAAATTTAATATCTTATTCGAGTTCAGCACAGTATAATAGTGGGATGTCCTGAATCCCATTGTCTGTCTGAGGGCGCCGGTAGCTCAGTGGTATGCGTGCTTGACTTCTGAGCTCAAGGTCGTGGGTTCGTAGCCCGACCGAGGCCCTTAGTTTATTTTATCTGGGAGGTAAAATAAACTTAAGCACGCCGTCCTTCGGATGGGACGTTAAGCGATGGTCCCGAGCCTGTACGATGTCAGGTACTCGTTAAAGACCCCTACCCTAGATGAATAAAAATTTAGGGTAGGCAAAATTTAGGACTCCCACAGTAGAGTCGGGCTCATGTCCACCAGAGTGACGAATGAGCGCTCTGGTAGTAGGCGATATGACCTCGTAGTTAAAGCCCGGGCATGAGTCATAAAACCTAACCTAACCATTGTCTGTCTAAATACGGCAAAACCGTTAGTACAAATTTATTTCCTTTTTGGATTATGTAAGGAGATTCTTAATTCATATATAATATATTACTACAGCATCACATCTAACTTTTTTTTTTGCCTTCTTAAAAAAAATCAATTACAGACAGGAAACACTCCCATCATGAGTGTCTATAATTCATTTATTGAGTCGACTTCTATATTTATTCTATATTAATAAATATGTTCTATAAAAGGAAGATTCTGATTGACAGATGGAATAGTTAACATAAAGAACACATGTTTTATGATGGGAATGCTTCCCGAAATGTTTGCAGTTGCTATTTTTTGAGAAGTCAAAAAATAAATGGGAGAAGTGATGCTAATAATATATTATACACATACTATATTTCTTTTCAACGTACAGTTGTCCTGAGTCACAGGCGGAATAGTGTAAAATTCTGGTTGCAGCTAAGGTTCTGTGTGAGTCAAATATAGACACCAACGGTTTAAGGTCTGCCACTAAAATAAATTTACTCTCGGTCATAATAAGAGAAAAACTTCTTCAATTCCCGGTAAAAACCCGTCGCATCCTCGTCTTTTTGGCAATAACAAACTTCGCTCTTGGTCTGGGTACAGGATGCAAACGCAATGGATCTCGCTACACCGTCCATTGGAAGCACTGCGCATTGTGATTTCTTGTTTCACTTCTCGCATTGTGTGTACAAAGGGTTTTTCTGCATCAGAGGGTTTACAATTTCAGCGAATTTCATTATGTGCAGCTATACTTCAAAATGTTCCAAGTTCGCTTCAAGTTGTTCGGCATTTTTGCTTTTACAATAGCTTCAACGTTTTCGATACTTTTGTGTGGATCCCGATCGTCAAGGATGTAACACCAGGTGGTTAATATTTTTTAAGTTATTTTTATGGTGTTCTTCTTTATAACATCTAAATCTTCCAGAATAATTTTGATTACAGTTGAACAATTTGTGAGTATGGTTAAATGGTTCCTTTCAGTGTTTATTGAGTCAGTTTTTTATTTGGTTGTGAGTTAACTCTCTATAATGTAAGTTAGTTATTGTGACATGACAGGGCTTCAACTTTGAGGTCATATCGCTTACTATTGTAGCGCTCTTTCGTCGATCTGGTGGGCATGAGCCTGACACTACAGTGGGAGTCGTAAATTTTGCCACACTCCTGATCTCTCCTTCGTATTACATCGTTGGTCAATCCCTCCCTAATTGGTAATCTAGTATCATATAGATCTTTAGTGTCCTAACTTGTCAAAATTAGTTTGCAATTGTTAAATTTCATCCATTTTTTTTTTCTCCCCCGTCGCTTCTATTGATTATTTATCTGAGGATTGATTTTCAAATTTATTCAATTTTATTATATTCGAATTCCTTAAAAGAAATAACAAATATGTTTGAACGTAAAATAAAGAATCACATGGACAAGTCTTCATTGTCATTATCAGACCTATCTGAACGGAGTTCAGCTGTTGAGTTCTGCTAAGCTGTCACATAATACAACCTATTCAAAACGATATTCCACATAGTTTTATGTGATAATGTCCTCACAGTTTTATCGTTTATTGAAACAGACAAAAAAAAAAAATACCACAGTATATTCATTTTTTACAACAAAAACACAATTGATTTCGCTGGTTACAGCACTGTCAACCGTACAATGCTGTAATCAGGAAAATCTATTGTTTTTTTATTTCTTTTAAATATAGACAAATATGACCTCCTTTTTTGGTGTTCTTATTTAACAGTATTTACAACATGAACTTCCATAGTATATTTGACAAAAACTAACAGTAGTTCAGTTTATGCGCATAATTAAATAAATGATTCCTAACATTTTCTGCAGATATATTGTGAAACACTTATAAAAAATAAAGAAAACCTATGCTTTTTTTAAATATTGTCTATTTCTCAAAATATATATATAATATATGGAAGTATTTGCTACCCATCTTCAGCCAGTACTGTCAGTATTTGTTAAGTCGTGGCTGAAGATGGTAGCAACACCGAAGGTACTCCCATATATTTTATATATATTTTGTAAAATAGGCAATATTTAAAAAAACACACGTTTATATTTATTTTTTAATTAATTATTATCAAAATTTCAAAAATACAATTCTGAAAAATGGCTCCAAAGTCCTTCCTCTCCACACATGCCTGCTGAATCCAGATAAAATTGGTTCTGCAGTGATGTCAGTTCTAAAGGAGATCCGAGAACTGCAAACTACATCAAAATTTCTATATTCAAAAATGTTTACAGTAATATTTTACTGTACAATTTACTCAATATTAGTGCCACTGCTCCAACTTTCTATATATACCGATAAAAGTAAGGGAAGTTTCTGTTCCGCTTCAACATACTTATATTAATATGTACATTTTTGTTTCTTCTGTTTGCTGACAAGGATCAGAGAAGAACAGAGCCTTCAAGTGCGGCTCTTGTGATAAGTGCTACGTCAACTATGAATCTCTGTGGCGACACAACAAGTACGAGTGCGGCAAAAAACCAAGTTTTCAGTGCAACGTCTGCAGTAGAATGTTCTTCCATAAACACAGTCTCAAAAGACATGAGTATTATAAACATATTTTCTGTTCCAAATAATAAGTGATTTATTTTTTCAAACATTGATGACTGAGTGAGAAGTTAGAGTTCAAAGTAGTTTGAATAGATGTAGTCAATTCTCCTCAGAAGTTTCTTTCATTTGTTGCTTCATTGTTAGACATGTTGTTATATACTTTTATATATTTTCAATTAAAACCATATTTATGACTTTTTTAAAAGTGCTTATTCTTTTTTCATGTTTCACTAATATATCATTATTAGCTGTGGCATACAAATTTAGTAACCGTTAAGCAATTTCAATGCTTTTAACAGCAAATAATGACAATGAAATTTACTATATTAGCAGAGATATCGTGAAACACTTAATAAACAATATAAAGAAACCCCTATGTTTAAAAAAAAAATATTGTCTATTTCACAAAACTTATGGGAGTACTTTTGGTATTGCTACCATATTCAGCCACGACTTAACAAATATTAAACGGAAGTTCAACCAGCTTATAATTAATCCCGGGGGGCTGAAAATAGGGGACAGTTGGATTGTGAACTGGTTGAACTTTCATTTAATATTTGTTAAGTCGTGGCTGAAGATGGTAGCAATACCGAAATTACTCCCATATACTTTTTGAAATAGAAGATATTTTTTTTAAAACAGGTTTTTCTTTATATTTTTGTTTTGGCTGGAGTAAAGCTGACGTGTAATGTGTATATTCGTACACGCTTCCATTATTATCTCATCGTTGACGCTTTACCTCAACAACAAGTACTACTTCCAATATAAAGGCTTGTATTCTTTGTTCTGCATAAAGAAAACTTAGTGCGAGTCGAGCACCTAAGTACCTCTCTGGCAGACTCTTGGATGCTTTCCTTGTGTACTCCCAATTAGAGCAACTTTGCAGGTTGCACAGGCATCTCCGAAAATCGATCCGAGAACATTGCCATCATGAACTAACTATCTAAGCCACTAGAAGAGCTAGAAGCTCACTGTCAGGTAATGAGCCTTACATTAATTTCGGAAGCCATTATTTCCAGTTTTTGACGTTACAATACTAATGTTTACTTCTGTTTCAGGTAGACTATGGCCGCCGGGAACTGCAGCAGCAGTGAGTGACACTGGAGAACAGCGGTTTGAGTGTGCTTCCTGTCTGACTTCCTACCGCAGCGTGAAGAACCTCAATCACCATCGGCGGCATGTCTGTGGTAAGGAGCCCCGCTTCAAGTGTCCCTACTGCCCTCACAAAACCCACCGGAGCAACGACCTGAAGATACACGTCCTCAGGAAGCACTGGGCCTCCCTTCATCGCTACGGACTCCTTTTCTAGTCATAACATCTTCACCCTTCAGGATATGAATGAAGTAGATGGGCTCGACGTTCTCCCCCAAAAATAATATACCGAGAGGTATGTGGTGCACCGGATAATTTATGCTATGCATCATTCGCTTGACAAGGTCTATGTGGGTTTGTTTTAGACATGTTCTTCATCACAAATAAAACTACTCAAGGAGACAATGAAGAAAACGTGTCTTACACTGAAATCGAGCACATATAACCGAAATTATAACGATCTAACCGAGGGGCATGAACGATGTTATATTGCGGTAACATTTTTTCGATGTTTGAACTTCAGGATTTACTTTAGTCCTACCAAGAATGATGTATAGCACCAAAAGCCTTACCTACTTTTTTTTTCTCAAATAAATAAGCTCTTTTTAAAATAGGCCACTATATAGTTGCTTAGTTATTATGACCATGTCCGGGCTTTAACTACGAGGTCATGTCGCCTACTACCAGAGCGCTCTTTCGTCACTATACTGGACGTGAGCCTGACTCTACTATGGGAGTCCTAAATTTTGCATAACCTAAATTTTTATTCACCTAGGGTAGGGGTCTTTAACGAGTACCTGACATCGTACCAGAACCCACAACCTGGAGCTCAGAAAGGAAGCACGCATACCACTGAGTTACCGCCGCGGCGCCCTCAGTCACAGACGTTATCTTATCACTTTTTCGTGTCCATTCGTCCTTATGCATCTGATATCCAACTAATCATACCCATTTCCGATCTACATCTACCAACCATCTTATCCTTCTTCCTGTACATAGTGATGCTTTGGGTGGAATCCTCTCGAAATGATCCGACCACCTCAGTCTTACCCGGTAGAACAACCACTATCTTTAGCTCATTAAGCAAGCACGCATACCACTGAGCTATCGGCGCCCTCGGCCACTATATATATACGGTGTGGAGACAGTGTTTGTAGGAGGAGGGAGATCTGGAGTGTTGTATACGAAAACCTCGCCAAAAGATTATTTCTATGAGCCTCTTAGAGAAAACTAAAAACTACATTTTATATGAATACATTCTTTTGGAAGGTCGCCCAGTTCGGGATATAAATGCCGAAAATCCTCCTAAAACGACGTATTGAAGCCTATTTTTTTTATACGTTCCCTTCTTTTACGCGAAAACGGTTATTCTTATCGAAAAATTTGTTTCTACCAAAAATGTTCCTTATTAATTTTCCAACGAACGAAATTCCCTCAGATTTGAGATAGACGAATACCAACAAAGTTATAGCGCTTCAAAGAATATACAATATATTCCAGTAGGAAATCGTTCACTGTAATGTTAGTAACGCAAGGCATCTAATTTTAAAATCTGTTTTTGTGACTTATTTGTCTTTCCGACTAGACTAAAATTTACCCCAGGCACATCTTGAGTAGGGACCGTTAACGAACTCGGAACAGGATATATATATAATTATAAGACTGCTGATGCCAACACAAGACTTTCTTATACCCAGTAATGCCAGTTTAAGAGAATGATCTATTATTGATTTTTTAACGAAATCATATAAAAATTGTGTTGACTATGGTTGTTGTTGACCATTAAGAAAAGACGAAATTTCAACTCTGATAAAGAAAAAAGCAATATTCGAGACGTTAGTCGCGAAGAAATTATGTAACTGTTTTTACAGAATCTCGAGCTCTTCTTCTACATTTATTTCTAGTCCTTCTCGTAACCTTTTTACGAAAACGGAATATATTAATTTTTAATCTCTATTTCGTTGGAAGTCAGTTTCTTTAGGATAGACAGAAGGCGCACAGTCAGTTCAATAATGCAGAACTGCTACTGGCTTAGTTCTAAATAAAAGGATAAATAAACTTTATGTTACCTATAAAGAATAGCCACGTTATTTGTTATTGTTGTATAGACAATTAGTTTTATTGTATAGTATTGTTTACAGAACAAAATAACTTATAAAACTAGCTACTATGCAAATTTCAAGTACGGAATATCACATGATGTCTTATGCTCTAAACTTGCAACATATAGACAACTCATGTTGTCTATATGAGTACTTAAAGTGAAAGTATATTCTTGGATTAGGTCAGTTCCTGATAGGCGGATAATAGTGAAGAGGGCGACATTTTACACTCAGCTCCAAAAACATCAGCTACCTCTCAGAGGCTTTATTGGCCTACTTAAGGAGGCAAACATTTTTATTATGGACTTCATATAGTGACCCCCAAAATTCTACTTTCCTTTGTACCCAAAAACGTGTGCTTCCATCAAAATTCCAACAGTGAATGTTATTTGTCAGTCTTTGATTTAAACGAAACACCACAAAACGACAATAAACTCTTGTCTTTTTTAATTGATTTGTTTTACGAGTATAATAAGTTATTCTAGTCATTCTTCATAATTTATTTTAATTACATTAAATACGTAAATTAAAACTGAAATTTTTTCACTAACATAGATGATAGTTGCCTTATGATAAATCATAGTTTACAAATGATAATATTCGTTGCAAACCACTATATATAAAAACGGTATAATTGTTGTAGAGTGACAACACCAGTTGAGGTGCAAAAATTAGATACCAGTAAAAAAAAATAATTTGATCTGAAATCTACCATTAAAATGTTAAAAAACAAAACTTTTTTTTTTTTTCTGGGCGCTTTCTTTTGATTGGTAGAACCACTATACTTGATGTGTTTTATTACATTCTTTATATAAATACAAAAATATTAATATAGTGATATTATTAATACAAGTATACGATTAGATTAAGATAACTCTGTATACGATTTTATGTAATATGTAAATGTACAATTTTAAATACCTGATGTAGTTCAGAAGTATTTAGAATTATTAAATAATCATTTACAAAAGTAATAATGTTTTTTATTTTTATTTTTTTGTTGATTAATAATGTTTTTATCTGTTGTTTTTTTACAATTTACATTGTATACGATTAGATATGTATTTATATTAATAAACTTGTTAATATGTATATCATTTGTATGAGATTGTATTGTGTATTTTACAAATGATGAGACAAGAAGTTAAGAAACCATTGTTGGACTGTTCCCAACATGTAGTCCACAGGATGATTCGAGAATGTTGTGATTTTGGAGTCTGTTTTGAATGTCAAGGAATTCCAAATTGGGACCTATATAAGTGAGATTGGATATTTATATAAAACTTCTCCCACATACACCTCATCTCGAGAAGAATTCAATGAACTCCCTATCTGAATGACTACTTCCAACGAAGTTGGAGGCTCTGTCCTTGCCTATAATGTGGTATATCTCAAAAATGACCCCTAACGAGAGCCAAATAATATCTCATTTTGAAAATGTCATTTGACTGAGAACCTCTTTTCTTATTGAATTCTTATTAGACTGGCGTTAGTTCTGTAGGGACGAAGACAATACCTAGTTATACTTTTTTTCTCATTTTCTAATACTTATCCTGGAGGGGGGGGGGGGAAAGCTCTATTTTATTTTGGTATCACGGGGGCGTTACTGGGGTTATTTACAAAACTTTTATGGCCTAAGGAGGTAAGTTTTATCTATGAATGAAACTGCTCTGGGATTCGAACCAGTGTCCGTGGTGGATCCATGCAACCAAATTCCTAAGCTCTTGCCCACACGGCCACCCCTAGACTTAGTAATACTGATATTGAGTGCTTAAATAAATAAATTCAATTGTCATGGCCACTATTCATGCATTTTATTTTATCTATTTATTCGTTTAACGCATTATTTATGAACGTCAATCCTGCATACCAATCAAAAATTTGTTAAAAATTTTAATTAAAAATAGCTGATTCATAGTTGAAGAATGTTAAGTCATTTAAGACCATGGATGTCAGCCTATGTCAATTGCTGACAGTTACATTTTTTTCATTTGAAATATGTCTATATTTTTTTCAGATATAAAACAGAACTTGAGAGAATATTTCACATGTTCCAAATGTGCCAAGACGTATTCAACGAGAAAGAGTTACAATTTTCATATTAGGTACGACTGCGGAAGACAAGCACAGTTCGATTGTCGTCATTGCAATTACAGAACCAAGAGGAAGAGTGATTTAAAAAAACACACTTTATTAAAACATTGTAATCATTTAGTATTTGAGAGGGAAAAATATGTTAATACATAATATATTTATGTTTTGAAATAGACCTCATCCTGTAATCCTGTATACATTTTGTAAATAGCGAAGAACAATGTGTCAGTTATTTTTTTTTTTTTAAACGGAATAAAAAGGCCATTTTTTTTTATGTCAAAATTCTCGATAGATAAACACTGATTTTGTTAAATTAGTATTCTTAGTTTATTCGGGGCTCCTTCTACGTACCTATTTAAACAGTTGGTGAACGAAAAACCTCTCTACTTAACTTTTGAATAAGTGTTATTAAAACGTAACTACTGGTATTTCAATGGGCTAGTGTCTGATTTCATATGGTGCCATGAGATAAACTATATAAATAGGCCCCTTGGAGAGCTGTGTCTTTACAATTTACTGGGGGCATTTATGGTTTATGTTATATTATTAGAATGAAATGAAACCTGGAAAGTTTTTTTAAATTGAACATTTTTATCAAAATTTATGCTGTTCTCTAATTAAAAAATCATAATAATAATTGCATTTATCTGTTAATTAATGTATTAAATATTAAAAAGTCCATGAACTTAGGGAGTGGAGCGGTGGGGGAAAGCCTGACAATCCTATCCTCCCTACTAATCCTCTCATCCCACTCCTCTTTCTTCCCTTCCTCTTCTTCTCTCGTTTTTTAGCAGTTTGGTGAGTAATTTGAGGACCCCTCACCCCATCTCAAGTCTATTGATGGAATGGAAAGAGTTCTACCAACTCGTGGAAAAATTTCATTATTCATAAAAATAAAATACGTCTTTCCACTGTATTATTTTCGACCAGAATTTCTAACGCAATTGCGTCATCATCAGTTGCACATCACCCTTATCATCAGTTTCGTTGAAATCCGGTTCTGATCGTAAATAAAACAGTAAGAAGAAAACTTATTTTATTTATATGGGAAATTGTCCCACAAATACAAACTGTTTTTACTGTTTCGTGCCAAAAATTAGCAAAACGGAACACTTATGGAATCACTTCGGTGTCCGTTCGTCCGTCTATCACAGGCGATTTTCACTGAAACTATTCAACGTAAAAATTTGAAATTTAGCTTAGAGATTGAGTGTGGTGGCCCAATTATACACGTGAGGTATAAAAAGTTGAATTTTGATTCTTGGGGGAAAAAAATTGTCAAGGGCATCGTGTAGGGTGTCAAATGAAATCTTATTGAAGCACGAATTCAACTATATATAAGTTGTATTTTTTTTATAGATTTTTTTAAACATTGTTCGGGCTTAACAATTGATAACTTTAATGCTAAAAAACCAAAAGGATCACTCAGAAAAATCTGAAAAAATCATGAACATTAAGAATTAGGTGTAGATTGAACCAAAATTATCAGGATTGAAAAATTCTTGCGCGATCAATTGTTATAAACAATTTAATTGTTTATTTCTTTATAACTGCTGAAACATTGGTTTTAGAGAAAATGTTTTTCGATAAAAAATATTTCTCACGATGTAATGAACAACTTTTGTTCTTATAAGTTTAATTTAAGAGGGGGTGATGGCACGAAACACTAGTATAGTTTGCTCTTAACCGATTTTTTAAAGATGATTTTCATTTATTTAATATATTTATTTATTTTTTTATTTCAGTTGAATGTTGGGGAAGCGCTGGCTATGAGTGTAAGAAGTGCGGTAAGTGCTTTGCTAAGAAGTGGGGCCTTACGCAGCATGTCAAGTTCGGGTGTGGAGCATACCCCCAGTTCCCCTGTCCGTTCTGTGATCATCGCTCGAGGAGAAAGGGAGATCTCAAGAAACATGTTGCTATATGGCACACATCCCTGCACTTATAGCACATGGCAACATGGTCTCTTTCACGTAAGTTTCAACTTGACAGGCCTGGGATTGTGCGCAACAATATTAAATAAATAATGACTTGTTTAACAATTTGACAGGCAGGGCTGAACGTACAAGGAGAACAAGGCACGAACATTGAGAGAGATAAAAAAACTGCATCAAAGTTTATCGATTCTAAAAAATCATGGAAATACTAATAAATATAATAGAATCAGTCAAATGTATGATATAACCTCTATGAAGTCATAATACGAGTTAAAGAGTGATACAACGAAGAATTTCATTGGATGAATGGTGATAGGTTTAAACGTAAACTAGACACTGAAGTGTTGGGCCATCTTAGAAAACAGACCGAAGCCAGGTTTTGTGAAAAGTGATTTAAACGCAATTATAGAAAGTTATATATTTTCTGTCTTTAAATCACTTTTTGCGTAACGAACTATCTTTCAATATGGTTCCGGAGACTTCATAAACAATGAATCTTATGAAATAGGACTTGTCCTGTGCCATTCTACACCGACAAAGAACACAGGAAATGACCTACTGACAGACATTAATTATTCAGTTCATAAAAATTATTTAAAAAATTGGGATTTATAAGATTTGTTTTTCTCTGAATAATGTGTAAAAAATTGAGAAATGGGAATTTGTTTAATTTAACTTATTTATTTTAGGATTTTTTGCACAGAAGAAGGTAAGTTAAAGTTCTGCCTCTCCAGATACAGTATTGTGCAAGACGGCCGGCTGGAGCCCTATCTGCACTGCCTCTACAGATATAGTATTGTGCAAGACGCCGGCTGGAGCCCTACCCGCACTGCCTCTACAGATACAGTATTGTGCAAGACGCCCGGCTGGAGCCCTACCCGCACTGCCTCTACAGATACAGTATTGTGCAAGACGCCCGGCTGGAGTCCTACCCGCAGTGCCTCTACAGATGCAGTCTTGTGCAAGACGGCCGGCTGCCTCTACAGATATAGTATTGTGCAAGACAGCCGGCTGGAGTCCTACCCGCAGTGCCTCTACAGATGCAGTCTTGTGCAAGACGGCCGGCTGCCTCTACAGATATAGTATTGTGCAAGACAGCCGGCTGGAGTCCTACCCGCAGTGCCTCTACAGATATAGTATTGTGCAAGACAGCCGGCTGGAGTCCTACCCGCAGTGCCTCTACAGATGCAGTATTGTGAAAGACGGCCGGCTGGAGCTCTACCCGCACTGCCTCTACAGATATAGTATTGTGCAAGACAGCCGGCTGGAGTCCTACCCGCACTGCCTCCACAGATACAGTATTGTGCAAGACGCCCGGCTGGAGTCCTACCCTCACTGCCTCCACAGATACAGTATTGTGCAAGACGGCCCGCTGGAGTCCTACCCGCACTGCCTCCACAGATACAGTATTGTGCAAGACGGCCGGCTGGAGCTCTACCCGCACTGCCTCCACAGATACAGTATTGTGCAAGACGCCCGGCTGGAGTCCTACCCTCACTGCCTCCACAGATACAGTATTGTGCAAGACGGCCCGCTGGAGTCCTACCCGCACTGCCTCCACAGATACAGTATTGTGCAAGACGGCCGGCTGGAGCTCTACCCGCACTGCCTCTACAGATGCAGTCTTGTGCAAGACAGCCGGCTGGAGTCCTACCCGCACTGCCTCCACAGATACAGTATTGTGCAAGACGGCCGGCTGGAGCCCTACCCGCAGTGCCTGATGGGGGTCGACTCAAATTAAAAAAGTCGAGCCTAATAATTACCAAGAAAAGAAAGTAGATTGAAAAGAGTCTTGACAGGTTTTGATCACATCTCTCAGACTGGGTTGACTGAAATGTTAATATTGCTTCTACATTCCTCAAAAGTTGGGATTTGTTTAACTTCTCTAAAAGTTGATGTTTTCAGTTTAAAATGGTGTATGGTGTTTATTGTATATTTTAATTCAATTTATGTTTTTTTAAGTTAAAAATTCACTTTTTTAATATCTGTTGTTAATATTGTTTTAACTGATTTCTTTAGTTTTCGATTTATTAATTGTTCTTAAAAATACGGTACGAAAATCTTCGCGCAAAAACAGATTCGCACTTGATATTTTTTTTTTTGACATATTTCTTGTAAGACAACTTTCATCTTTTTAATGATTTTCATTATTTAATTTTTGTATTGTTATATGAATCTTAGAGAAATTATATCAATTCCTTATTTCATTTTAGGGTTGTTATTTGGCATCAGTAATGTTTTTGATTGATATTCTTAAAATATATTTATATTTATTGAAATTGATCTTTTTTTTTTTTTTTTTTTGAATTAAGAAGAAAATCGTTCTGATGTTGATAATTAAATTAACTTAATCAAAGACTGAAGTATCATAATTAAATTAATCTTGGAGTCATTGCTACCTGACATATCTATATGATATAATTCATCACTTCTACTCAGTTTTCAGAAGTTTTTTTTTTAAATTCCATTAGGTGATGCATACTATTTTATTTTACTCATTATTATTCTATTTTTTTTTGTTTCTATGTTCGAAAATCTAAATATGTTATTCTCTGTGAGTTTACAACAAATTTGGACTCCTAAAATCTATCTCGGCATGGAATTGCGAAATTAATGCCTCTATGAAAATATTCACCGATGACATTGTGATGGGCATCGAATTTCTTTGACGTTCAGAATAAATTAAAGATTATAATAGAATATTGTAAAACTAACAGCTTATGTTTAAATCCAGAAAACAATATAAAAGAATATTTACTGGTACAGTTATGATTGAACAAACAGCAAATTTATAACTGATCTTAATCTATTTATGACCAAAGGAAGATTAGTCACATAAGAAATATTCTATGATGGAAAGATTCCTATTATAAAAAAAAATTATTTCAGTCTGTTGAGTTTCGAAATTTTATACGGATTAGAAATGAGTGTCTTAACATGGATCAACTTGAGTGTAAGTCGGCCTAGTACTGGCCTTCGTCAACTCATCACTTTGTGAAACTGGAAATCGTTAGTTCTCAAGAATCGTGAAATGGCTTTTATAAAGTAATGAACGTGGAAGATCCCAACCTGTCCAAAGTGTGCCCTAAAAGCCATCAACTCAACTAAATTTCAACAAAAGGATGAATTGGATAAGCCAAGTAAATGATATGTTCAAGTGACAGCCCATGGTCTGAAGTAATGTTGGAAGGGATGATTTGAAAATGGGAGAACCACTGGTATTGAGGAGATGCTCAACTCCAGATACAGACAGCCCAGTCTGTAAGAGAACCTCTGGTTTAGCTGAAGGGGGGTAATATTTAAACTTCAGAGTGGCAGTTAAAAAGTTGAGATTGCTCTTTTATACTTATTATCAGTTATTTTATTTTATATGTTTATTATTATTATATTCTTATTTATTTTATTTTATTTTTTTTATTAGGATTTTCCCCAAATTGAAATTTTTCTCGCTAAACCCTACTCCTTTACTTTTCCCTTCCTCTTCCTATGACGTCTTCTGCGGTCAGTCCAAAGCCTGCCATGTCCTCTTCTCCAGCCAAGTTTCGGACTGAAGTCCCTTTTCCTTTTTCCTGCTGGCTCCAACTTTATCCAGTTCCTTGGCTATTCCAACCTGCCCCTTTTCTATTATTTTCTGATCTACGTCTTTTTTTTACGCCTATTATTTATTTTATATTTTCCTTCCTCCTCCTTTTTGGAGTGATCTCCAGAAGTCCTCCCGTGACTGCGATCTCTTTCCTCTCCTCACTTCTTGATGTCCGGGTTCCGATCCCGAAGAGCATGTCGCTCTCCACCGTATCGCTATTTATTTATTTTCTGCTTGTTTAATTGTTCTGTATTTAATGCATGTTTCTCTACTTAAAATTATGTTATTAATGTTTCATTATGTTTAATGTTATCAATGGGTCTTGTTTCATCTTACTTTCTTTTTTTCTTTTCTTTATATTAATTTTTATTATTTGCTCATTTTTAAATTTGCTTTTTTTTATATTATTTATTTCTTCTCTGTATATATTTAATTATTAAGATATTTGTTTCTCACAATAGCACTTCTAAACTTTTCTGCATGAACATAATATATTATTATATTTATTTATATAATTTGTTTTATTTATTATTTAAAGGGTATTGAAAGAGAACCTCCTGAATCAGCTATAAAATGTCATAATTATGGTATTCGTATCTCGGGATCAAAAACACTGCAGAGGACAAACGTATAAGGAATTGTATAGCTCGTTAATGTTGACAATCGAATTTTTACTTGAAAAATATCCGTTTTGAATAAAATTGAGAAAAGTAGAGAGATTTTTATAAAATTTGTGCTGTTTCGCGCAAAATACAATGCGCAAATAGACTCCTTTGGCAGGAACTATGTATCAGATGTTTTTGAACAAATAACAAAAATCAATTAAACTACCCATTCAGTTTCGAGAAGTGTTTTCCATATTCTAAAAGTAAAATTGTCAAACCGTATGGAAACCAAGATTTGTGTAAACTTAATGTGCTTCAATTCAGCATATTTCACTCCTCTTGGAGGACTTCACTCGAGGAAATGAAAGAAAACCATCCAAAGGGCATTACGCAGTCCTACGCGTAATTTTTTTTTCAGTACGACAGAGTTTTCTCAAAAGGGATTTTCGGGGAAATCTTAATTTATCCCCCCTGAACTTATCCTCAAGTTTCATTGTTATTTTAAATAATTAAGTTTACCGCAAAATTTGTCAAATATCCTTGGGATACTTTTCCACGCTAAGTCACTGAACCATATCACATTAAATCTTCTTATTGTAGGCCTCTCTCTCCTTTGAATATTTAGTATTAAAAATGAAAAATTGACTTTTTATTTTCATTTTCAGGACCTTTTCCGAAGAAAGCTCATCAATGTGCTGAGTGCGGTAGATGTTACGCACACCGCCCAAGTCTTTTGAAACATCAGCGTTTAGAGTGCGGAAAAGAGCCAACATTTCAATGTCCTCATTGCTCTTACAAAGCAAAAAGAAAGAATAGGCTTAAGGAACATATCGCTATGATACACTATTTTGGTGAAAAATAAAATAATGCACTCAAAAGAGTACAATTTAGAATATAATTTTACTAATACAGCTATTTTATTTTATTATACTTTAAAAAAATATTTTATATTGTTAAATTCATTATTTTTTAATCCACAAATACATAATATGGTGGAATATTGATTTAAAAGTTTACAAGACCTTGTAAAAATGTTGTAGACCTCAACGCAATATTCGGACATTTTTGACCCTGCCCTTCTTAGACCCTTCCTCCCCTCGCAACCCTGTCACAAAGTATCCCCCTCGCAACCTTATCACAAAGTATCCCCCTCGCAACCCTGTCACAAAGTATCCCCCTCGCAACCTTATCACAAAGTATCCCCCTCGCAACCCTGTCACAAAGTATCCCCCTCGCAACCCTGTAACAAAGTATCACCCCCCTGCAACCATGTCACAAAGTATCATCCCCTCCCCCATAACATATTTTTATTATTAAGATATAAGATCCATGGCCTTAGATAATTATACAATAAAGAAAGAATATTTTAATTTGAGGGTTCCGTAGGTGGAAGACCGTCTGTGAAACCCTATAAAAGAATGTTTGACTTCTGTCTGTCCCCTCCAGTATCTTGGAAACTATTGAAAGTATATTAGTGAAGCGTTGTTTCAAATAACAATTATATTTTATTACATAATATATTCAACTAATCCAAAATAACTAACCATCAATAATTCTAATGCGTTTGTAAAGCTTAATAAAATATAAAAATACATTTACTATTTCATATCTGTGTATAATTAATTCCATTTAGTTTCATTATTTTTAATATAGGTGACAATAAGAAAAACAGCAGAACATTTTTTATATATTGTTATTTCCATTGTATGTACAAGTATATTTGGGTGGACTGTAAGTAAATAAAATTTGAGTTTTTTTCCATGGCAGTTGCGTGGACAGGGTCTTTTATTACTCTTTTTTTGGATGCATCTTACACATGTGCAATATCACCCGTTGGTCATACATTGGAATTTAAGTGAGGCTATCATGGAATCTCTGCGATCTGATGATATCTGGGATGTCCAGTGGTCAGTCTGTACCAAGGTAGAGTCGAGGCGTACCCGGACGTCCGGGAAGCATGTGTTCGTCGTTCGGCCTTCCGAACTTCTACAGCCTCGAATACTCCGGGGTAAATTGTGTTACACGCGAAGTAGCCGAGGACGCAAGGGAGCTCCGGGCATTGGAAGTTACTTTAATGACAACAACGTGTGGCTTGGCACGATCTACCCCAGATCAAAGTAGGGTTCTAGATGTGCCGCCCTAAGCCCCAAGAGCTGTCGAGCATCGTGTGACTTTCTCAACTGTAAGCCGTGGTTTTACGAGTACTCGTATTTGGCGAAAGGACCAGCGTGGGTAGAATCTGAATACATCAAAGAACTTATCAAATGTTTATTTATTAGTACATCAAATATATTTTCCTACAACCGTAAACCCCATACAGAGTTCATTTCCGCGCCACCCACTCATGCGGCGCCAGAAACAACTTCTCTTCAACAGAAACAATACACGTTTTCACATTCTGTTATTGTTATTTTGTTTATTTTTTCTTATGTATACGGTATACAATAAGTTCTCTACTAATCTCTTTTACACCCAGAAAAATCAGGAATTAGAAAAATAAGAACGTGGTCTATAGCCATGCTGCTATATGTAATTTTCATTCAGCTGAGGATTTTGGATATAAATTGGACGAAATTGCATTATGAGGAACATGTAATTCAATTCAGAATTATTTTGCGTATAATTGAAATTGAAGAACAAAAAATTAATAATAATTTTTAAAAAACCTGTTGTTACAATGTACTTAATAGTGTGTGTCGCCTGAAACAATAATTCATCATAGTTTGGTTAGGATTGAAAGTTCTTTAGACACGCCTGACTTATGTACTTCGTTACAACCTATTTGTGTATTGTTCCTGACATTATTATTATCCTAAGTCAGAGATTATGTTGCCAAATCTAAAAATAAATAGATAGGTACGTGAAAATATTGCTTTATTTACAATTAAATGAGTTTGAAGTAACACATAATAAAAAAAACATTATACAATTTATAAAATTATGAATTTGAATACCTTTTTATTTAATCAACATTATAAAATTTTTACTTACCCCGCTATACGAAGTGTAGGTGAGTTTATGTAATCGGTCAAGAATTCGATGCGGAGTTTTGAACGGAATTTCATGTTTTCCGACCTTTAGATTCCAAATAAAAAAAAAGGTCAGTTAGAACGATAACTCTCGATAGACTGAATGTATCAACACAAAATTTTATATGTGAATCCAAAACCCTATAAGGACATCTATCGATTTTCAGCCAAATCGACCAAAGGGAAGGGGGATTAGGGGGGAGCCTTAACACAAAAACTCTTATAAATTATCAATCCGATTACATAACTTTCCCTATACTTCGTATAGCTGGGAAAGTAACTAATAGAGAAAAGAATGATGAGATTGTTGGGGTTAGGTTAAGTTTTATGACTCATGCCCGGGCTTTAACTACGAGGTCATATCGCCTACTATCAGAGCGCTCTTTCATCACTCTGGTGGACGTGAGCCCGACTCTACTGCGGGAGTCCTAAATTTTGCCTACCCTAAATTTTTATTCATCTAGGGCAGGGGTCTTTAACGAGTCTGTGACATCGTACAGACTTGGGACCATCGCTTAACGTCCCATCCGAAGAACGGCGTGCTTGAGTTTATTTAACCTCCCAGATAAAATAAACTAAGGGCCTCGGTCGGGTTATGAACCCACGTTCTTGAACTCAGAAGACAAGCACGCATACCACTGAGCTACCGGCGCCCTCTGAGATTGTTGGGTAAGTAGAATATTCGATTTAGTTAACATCTTTGTGTACATTCTAGGTAGAGAGTCTCATGTAGAATATTTGTTTTTATTAAATAATCTACTGGTAAAATATTAGCCCATTGTAGCCAGAAACTTTTAAAACTTTTTGTAGAAATAATTCCTTACTTAATGATTTCATGAAGCACACCATTATTGTTTTAAAATTTATTTATTTTTAACAAATACATCTTCTGTACCTAGTATAATATATTAGTGACCATAAGACTTCCTTAAATTTGTTTTCTTTACCAAAATAATTTATTTTTTCAATAAACGGCTGAATTGATTTTAACCATAATAAGACTGGGTAGCCATACATACTTTATTCCGTGCTAGCAGGTTATCCGGCTTTGCCCCATTAGTAACTTTAAGGTAGTTAGCAACATTAGCCCGGTTAGTAATTGTTTGTTGATTTTTGAAATGTTGAAACATTAAACGATTTTGATGGCCGTAGAAGTGGTGTGTCATTTATATCCCTTCGTCATTAACAAAAATCTTAGATTAAATATTTCGTCGCTTTTATGCTACATTAGCAAAAATAAAAAATAAATATTTAAAAGTTAGGTTAATTGTTGATTTATTTTTTATAGCAATATATATATTTATCAGGTGAGCAGTTTATTGACAAAAGAAATTCTCTCTACGTGGAAATGAGAGTGTAAGGAAGTGGTGACCACATCAGATATTTTTGTAAGGAGCAATCAGCTGATTATTATATGTGCTAGGCACAACCCAGCTAGTATGTATCAGACAACGGCCGGCACCCCGCAATGATCCAATCATGTTCACACAAGATAGCCAACTTCTCCGATTTGAACTGCTCATGGATTTTCCCTTTACGCCAATTATACTTATCCATTTCTTTTTCTTTTTTTAATTTGTATTTTTAACAATTTTTTTTTTAATTTCAGCTAGTGAATATTATTACCGAAAACCATTTCGATGCCGCTGTGGTAAATCGTACAGTTACAAAGGCGGTCTTCAGCAGCATGTTAAGTTTGAGTGTGGAGTCGAGCCTCAGTTTCAGTGTCCCTTCTGTTGCCACAAGGCGAAAAGAAATGCAGATTTGAGAAGACACGTCGTCATCAAACATGCCATAAAGATAGAGAAGTGATATTCTCTATTTTCGGCTAAAATTTCTAAGTATATCAAATGATATATGAACGAGTCAGTATTTTATTTTTTTTGTTATACCTACCTGTTTTCGTGATTGTCAGGTATTTTCTGAATGCTTCTTCATGAAAATATCAAATAGACCGTCATTAAATTGACAGGTAATAAGCATTAAAAAAAAAATTGTTGATATCTTCTTTACTATTTAAATTTTCTTAAATAAAATATTACGTCATTACAGAACTTTCTTATACCAACCATTCTTACAAAGAAAGTCCTGTAATGACCACATCACATATATATATTTTTTTTTATGTTTCATAAAAACTACCTATAATAAAAAAATATCTAATAATTCGTTGCTACGCTATACAATTTAAACATTATTTTGAATATGGAAATTCATTTTCCATTATTTGAGGGGCTATAACAATGGTCGAATTCATCCTATCTCAAATTTGAGGACTTACTAGCGACTGGAAATTTAATAAGGAACATTTTTTGTGAGAATCAATTTTTACTAATCATTTTCGAGTAAATCAAGGAAACGTCAACAATTATGTGTTTAAAAACTACATTTGAGAACGGTTTTCGTTGTGTACCTCAAAAACTGGACACCTGCGAAAAGTTGTATTTCGTTTAAAATATGTATTTCAGTTTTCTCTACAACTTTTACTTGTAAAGAGTTTTGATTAGGTTATAAACATAAATGATATCTTGTAAAATGTACTTAGGCCCCATAGTGAGATGGCCTCAATTTTCGTCCAATTCTGACCAAAATCTGTAATGATACGTGCAAGTAGACAATCTGAAACTGATTTATTATATTATAACATACGTTAATGCACATTACATCTTCCTTTCAAAGAACAAGTATTATGGAATTACATACACAAACTGAAAACAACAACAAATTGTAACACAAACAAATAGCGAATTCTGATGGCTGGTATCTGTGCCTTATCTCGGAGGCAGTACCCTGGAGCAGGATGACTACCAGCTCCCTCTGGCAGGATCCATCGTCTCCTCTTCACTGTCCCAAGTCAGCTCTCCCAGCCTCCTTCGCCGTTCCACCGGTCCAACGAACGGTTTCAAAAATCGTCGGTTTCTTTCCACAATTTTCCCATTTTCCAGTTCAGTTCTGAAGGAATTCAGTCTTGTCATCATCTCCATGATAGTACACCAGGTACTGCGCCATGTAATGACAGTCAATCTAGAACTGATTTATTATATTATTAACATATATCCATTACAAAATCTAATGCGGTTTAAGATACATGTAGCCGCTTCATTTCAAGTTTACAGCTAAAACCGTTGTCGCGGTTGAGCGCTCACAACTTTCCAAACATACAAACACACATAAAACGTATTCAGGGTACCCTGAAACATGACAAATCCGATGAAGCTTCGAACTCGGATTTTCGCACGATTACAGTACATAGTATAATATTACAGAGAGTGTGTATAGTATTAAAAGTTTGACAACATATTGAAGGGTTCCGTAGCCGAACATAGTAGACTGAAAATAAAATAGCCAGAAATGTGTATGTAATATTGTTTTTTGAAACAGACATTATTAGAAAATGTAAATAAAAATGTAATCTGACCTCTCACAGAATTCTACTGTTTTATGCTAGCCGGCTTTCGAGTTTGCCCTCATCAGGCAGTCTAACAAAAAAAACGTCATTTAGTAGAAAAGAAAGTACAACAGGGATAACATTCTAGTTGCTAAAATACCGTACATAAAATATTGTATATATGTATTAAATAAATATAATATATAAATGCAATCAATAAACAAGCAACAATAAAAAGAAAATATTAATTTTTGAGTAGTTTTATTTATTGGAGAATTTTATCTCATTTATTCACTAACTTTTAAAAATTTTAAATAATTTTTTTTAGGTTGTTTTGAGAACATATTTCCCTTAATAGTGACAGTGATTAGACGTAAATGAGTGCGACTCAGTGCCTAGGGAACATCACCACTGGGTGATCTCCTCTTTTGACATTTTGGCAATCATTTTTTTCTCAGCACATTCGCTTATTGTATATATAAAGAATTATACAGTTGTAAATATCTCTTTGTAAATTAAAAAAAATGTTTTACCAGGTTTGTGAATTTTTAAGAATGTTTATATCACTTTATTGTTATTTTTTTTTTGCTTTTTTATTGATTTAGTTTATTGAAATTATTTATTATATTTATTTAACGCATATATACAATATTTTATGTAGTTATTTTAGCAACTAGAATTGTATGCCTGTTTTACTTCCTTTTTTACTGAATGAGTTTTTTGTAGACTCTCTGATGATGAGGACAACCTCGAAAGCCAGCAAGAATAAAATAATAAATTTTTTTATTTTGCAACCTGTGAAATAATCACTTCTCACTACATCAGCCGTCTTCACATTGAAAATAATTTGTAAGCCTTTTGGAATTTTAATTATTTTGTTTGATATATATATATATATTTATTGTTTTTTAGCAGATTATTTTTCTCCGGGTGTTTACGTAACTTTGTGTAAACTTTCAATTAAAACCTTCAGAAGTTTCTAGTATTTAACTAGAATACTGAAGGAATTAGAATCACATATTTATTACAAGCTTTTATTTTTACCATTTTCGTCTTACGAAGTCCTAATAAAGTATACGTAACAAACATGTTTTTTAAATTGCATAAAATCTTTTAACTGATGTTTTTTTTTTTTTTTGTTTTTAGCTTTCTTGTCAAATGCGACGACGAAGAGGTACCCCTGCACCTGCGGGAGGTCGTACGTACACAGAGGTAGTCTAGCGAACCATCAACGCTTCGAGTGCGGGAAAGAGCCCTCATTTCAGTGTCCCCACTGTCCGTACAGAGCCAAGAGGAAAGGCACCCTCAAAGAACATATAGCCATGGTACATTTCTACGATAGTCGCAATTCCGCCCAGATCAGTGGAATTGACCAATAAAACTCTCTTATCTTCCTTCTAAAGAGACTATATTAATAATTAAAAATAAAGAAAAAACATTGTCTATTTCACAAAATATATGGGAGTACTTTCGCTATCTTCAGCCACGACTTAACAAATATTAAATAGAAGGTCAACCAGTTTACAATCCAAACTGTCCCCTATTTTCTGCCCAACCAGGATTGGATTATAAACTGGTTGAACTTCCATTTAATATTTGTTAAGTCGTGGCTGAAGATGGTAGCAATACCGAAAGTACTCCCATAAGTTTTGTGAAATAGACAATATTTTTATAAAACATACGTTTTTCTTTATATTGTTTATTAAGTGTTTCACAATATCTCTAGAAAAAATGTTAAGTATAAAAAAAAATGCTAATAGAGTACACTTCATTGTCATTATATTCTGTACAAAAAAAAGTCGTGGGTGAATCACCTGCAATGTACTTCCCCAGAACAAATTAATCAACTAATTTTTCTCTCCCCCTTCAAAACCAGTCGACCGTTAGCTGTACGTCTAATCCAGGAAATTTTAAAATACTCTAATCTTAAAGGGAGGAAAATTGTTTTGTTTGAAACCAGAAAATAATTCAATTGGTAAGATAGTTATTATGACTCATGCCCGGGCTTTAACTACGAGGTCATATCGCCTACTACTATAAGATAGTTATAATAACACAATATCTTTTGGTTTCCCAATTATGTTTATTTTTAACTTCATGGCTTGATCACAAAACTTAGTATGAGGATTTAGGAGCCCCTATATAAATCAACTGTTGAATATTAATTCAAACGGTCGAACCAGTTTTGGAGAGGAACGAAAAGTTAATTGATTAATTCTTTCTGGGCAAGTACATTGTCGGTGATTCACCGAGGACTATATATTTTTTTAGTGTTATTAGAATTACATCGTCGACATATGGAATTGAAGATGAGGAATATGAATGTTTTCTCTAGGTCTCCTGTTACCTGTTTATCATTTCAAATAGAAGGTTTTTCTGAAAAAAAGTATTTGTATGTGCGGGATTGGCGACTTTGCTTAGCGCTTGGTAAAATGTTGAATGTAAAACAATTTAATAACGCTGATTGTTTTGTTTTTTTGTTAAAGATCAGTAGTTTTAATGAATATTCGGTGTTTCATTTTGGGTTTCTGTTGTAAGGGTATTGAAAACAGGTCTATGTCTTTCATGGGGTTCATTTAACGACCGTTTTCTAATTTAATTCTTATTAAACTATTTCTCAAAGTGCTAATTTTAATAAATATAGTGTCATCATCATTAATTTTTTGTTAAAAGGTAATAACAGTTACGATTAAATTATAATATTATCAGTTGCAATAATGATAGATATCTTTCTAAATATTATCTTTCTTACTATATTATCTTTCTAAAAGATTCAACTATGTACGTAATCTTAATGAAAAATAATAGACCTATATTTTTTACAATTATAATTTCATTGTAATTGATGTTTACATATCATTAGCAAATTATACCTCGAAAACACTTTGAAAAAACTGTCTCATTTTATTTCTCTGTGAACCTAAATATGTACATATCAGTAAAACCGAATATTTGAATATTTTTACTGAAATCCATATTTTAAAATACTTCCAAATTAAAAAGCGTTGCTCTCAGTTCGTGAACAAAAAACCTATGTTGAATGCTTTTATTAAAACTTAACGTTAATTTTCATAAGGTTGCAGTTTTAGCAAACAAAAAATATCGTATCATATTTTTCCAACATAGTGGATTCTTCAAGTACAAAGAGTAAGTACTCTTTTTATCCACTAAATCGCTAAATACCAAATTACAGGCGGTGGTTCGAATCATCACATCGCCGATGTGTTTTATCCTTACCATTTTTTATTTTTATTTTTTGGACTATGTACGATGCTTATTAACACATACAACATCCGTGGCGAAATAAAACTCACTCCTGGACGGGATTCGAACCCGCAACCATGGGGAGACCAAAGCCCTACGCTCTAGCCCGCACGGCCACCATGGACCCAATGATTTATGGTAGTATAGTAATCTTTCATCTCATCTCAATCAACGGCGGGGAGGGGGGGTTAAATTTCATTGACAGGTTGAGTAAGTCGTGAGTCTGTAAACGAATGACGTCATTAAAGTCTGTGCGCAAGACACCAAGAGGTCCTTCGCGCATCACTAGGACGTCTTTCACAATTTAACGTGCATATTTCCTTATTCTTAACGAAACTGACTTATGAGCCTCTGCGCTAGAGGGGATAATTCTGCTTTTACCCCTCCCCTCCTTGTATCCGCCACTGATCTAAGCCTTTCTAAAGAGTCGCATGGTTAAGGAGAATATTTCTGGCTTGTAAGACATCTAAGTAATCATTAAATAACTATTTGAAAGCTCCTTGGATAGCTACTGACCAAATGAGGTTGCGCGCAACCAAACTTTCGTCGGTGAATCACCGGCTAGGTACTTCTCCAGCATGAGTTTGCCAATCGACTGTTAAAACTCAATATTTAACTTACATAGTGGCTTCTAAGTCCTCATATTCATATTTTTCCTATGTGGCTTAATGTATCATATTTTTTTATATTTTTTTTAGGTATGCATAAGTGTCCCAATTGTACAAGAAGTTACAAGTACCTAACAGGGTTATATCGACATCAAAAGTACGAATGTGGTAAAGAGCCCCAGTTTCAATGCCCACATTGTGTCTATAAAGCCAAGAGATCCACCACACTCAAGGAACACATCGTTTTGAAGCACCTTTCTCTGCTTCCAAGTGACGCCATTCTTAGAAATATTCCTGATTTTTTAGTATAATTAATATATTTTTATTTTATTTCCTTTTTGAATATCACTAAGTTGGTATAAGAATGAGGACAGATTGATAACCATTCCGAAGGATGTACCTTAGCAGGCAACAATTTCTTATTTATTTTTTTCTGAATATTTGTATCTAATGGACTCAATAAAATGTTTCAATTTATTCATTTTTATTAAGTATAGCACAATTTATGCTTACATGTGCGCGCATTTTCTAATAATTATAAATTAGTAAAAAAAAAAAAAAATAACTAATATACAGGAGATGAGAATTCATATTAGGGTAGGTCAGTGAAGCATCTAATAACCATTCTCCAAACATTGATCACTGAAATTCAAGTGGTCGTAGTAGTCCGTAGATTTCCCTCCTCTCCAACCCCAATATCAGGAATTGTCCTAGATCAAAATGGAAATAGAATTTTTCATTCTTTTCAAGGAATTATCAACATTTTATTTGTTAAATATTTTCGGATGCTTTTTTACGTACCGTTTACATCCTTAATGTTTTACATTATTTGAAACTAAAGTGAGTCAATATATAAGAGAACAAATTTTCAGATGTATGATGTTTTCTTTGATGAGTCATTTGATGATTTTATGAAATAGATGTCAATCGAAGCCACTTCGGAGATCCGCTGAGGCCCCGATAATAAAATGATAATGAACAACGATGATGGGACACACCACACGGGTTTTGTCCTGCAAAAGAAAAATAATACAATTAGGTAGATCCATGGATCAGTCACCTCACGAACATAACAATAAATTGTATATATTTCACGATTTGAAGTACTGCGTTCATAATTGAAAGCTTCAGTGGATGAATCAGTTATTTTATGGATATGCCTCTAAACAGATACAGACCCCATCTCAGAGGGACCAGCCTTTTATTAGTCCTAATTTTACATTTCCTGTAGGTACCAATATTTTCACACAAGCAGAATAATATTCGAAAATTAACTTACAAGCAAGTTGAAAACAATTTTCAATAAACAATAAATCTTCTATTGTATTTTATTAACTTAAACATAAATAAAGAAAATAAAAAACATTTATGCTTACTATACTAATTTCAAGTTTATTTTATTTATTACAAAAAAAAGTGTTACATAGTTAATCATTTCAAGTTAGTTTTATAATGAAACTGCTCTGTTTAAATAATAATAAACATACTGTTTGAATTAACATATTTATTATGTATGTATTTACACCTCAACCGTCCTTCAACAGTGGTGTAGGTAATGTATTTTTCAAGAAATCCTATATTTATGGAATTTTGCGCACAATAGACATTATCAAAAAATTGTTCTATCCAAAAATATTACCCATATTTACAATTGAGAGGTTCTGCGGCCGGACTAACTTGGCTATAATTATACTAAAAAATAAAGAAAAAATGTTTTAAAAAATATTGTCTATTTCACAAAATATATAGAATATTGCTGCCATCTTCAGCCACGACTTAATACTAACGGAAGTTCAACCAGTTTACATTTCGAACTGTCCCTTCTCCAGCCCTCACAGGGTTTTTCCCTGTCCCTTTCTCTTGTAATGTAACGTCTTAAAAACATGGAAAACATTTAAAATAACATTTCGACTCAAATTGAAATCTATTCCAACTATAAGAAACTATTTAATTTTTTTTTTTTTTTATTATTAAGATTTCAATTAAAGACGAAATTTTATTTTTAATGTTTTTAAGACTGTACTACTCTACAGGAGAAAGAAACGGGGCTGGAGAAGGGCCAGTTCGGAATGTGAACTTGTTGAACTTCCATTTAGTATTTGTTAAGTCGTGGCTCAAGATGGTAGCAATACCGAAAGCACTCCCATATATTATATATATTTGGTGAAATAGACAATATTTTTTTCAAAACATAATTTTTTCTTTACTTTTTATCAAATGATTCCAAGGACTGTGATCGCAAACCTATTACGATTCTTATATTTTTCAGTTCTTCCTTTTTTGCGAAACAAATTGTCCTTCCAAAAACTTAGTGATGTGTTTTTGTTTTATTTGTATTTCAGAGAGGATTCCTTTGCGGAGGCACTTATGTGTATGTGGCAAGTCGTACAAGTACCGAGCCGGCCTAAGGACACACGTTCGTTTTGAGTGTGGTGTGGAGCCGCAGTTTCAATGTCCATACTGCGTGCACAAGTCGAAAAGAAAAGGAGATTTGAAAAAACACGTTGGAGTCAAACATATGTGCATTGAGTAGTACCACCAATCAAAATATGTTACCTCTTTTCGTCCTTAAATACCAAATTAACTTTTAATTTAAATGTATCTCTTTTTTTTATTAATAATTTTCTTTCAATCATGATATTATTTTTATAGTTCTTAAATCATGTACAAGTATCTATATAAATATTTATTTTTATTTATTTATTTATCATTCTTACTGGCCCATACTCGTCCTCTACTGTATTATATAAAAGATTGCCACCCTAAATTACGCTAATGAGGAATTGTATTTCTTGCACAAATGGTCCCATACTATTTTTTAAGTAAGTATACTACCATCCTAAGCTCAAAGTTATGATGTATCGTTGCTTCAGGCGCGGATTCTAGAAAATTTTACAGGGGTCTAAGTTAAGCATTAACCCTCTCTCCCCTCCCGGAATTTTTTATTTTAACGCCTTTCGGACTTTCTCGGCTTCGAACAAGCGTTTGACAGAGTTTGGCACCCGGGCTTGCTCTGGAAGTTTAAAGCAGTTCTTCTCTACACGTTCTTCCTAATCCTAAAATTATAGCTTTCAGAAAGAACCTTTTATGTGAAGTAGGGTTTTGCCCTTTCTCTCGTGTCTCCAGTAAAAACTATTGTTCCTCAAGGAAGATTCCTGGGTCCCATTCTTTACACAGCTGATATCCCCACCCATCCATCAACACAACTCCACACCTTTGCAGATGACACTACTATCTTTTCTCCTCATCCCAACCTAGTCCTATCATCCAGACACCCTCCAAGAACACCTGATACTCCTTCAGCCCTGGTAAAATAAGAGGAGAGTGAAAATGACAAGAAGTCACTTCACATCGTCTTTATATTTATACCTACCTTCATATACCTTAACAATAATACCATTCATACAAGAAACGCCAAACGTGACTGAAAAGACAAAAAATTGTTACTAAGACAACTAGACAAAATCGATAGATTCTCACCTTAACATAACATTTACAAATATTTGTCAATAATCTAATAACATGAAGAAAATTTTTAAAAATATAGAAAATATATTAGTAATTTTATAAAATTACTTATAATAAAATAAAACTTGTAATTAAATTTATTTATAAAAAAAAAAGAAAAAAATTTATAGTAGAATAAATATTATATATATAAAAAATAAGGAGGACGCCGGTAGCTCAGTGGTAAGCGTGCTTGACTTCTGAGCTCAAGGTCGTGAGTTCGTAGCCCGACCGAGGCCCTTAGTTTATTTTATCTGGGAGGTAAAATAAACTTAAGCACGCCGTCCTTCGGATGGGACGTTAAGCGATGGTCCCGAGCCTGTACGATGTCAGGTACTCGTTAAAGACCCCTACCCTAGATGAATAAAAAAATTTAGGGTAGGCAAAATTTAGGACTCCCACAGTAGAGTCGGGCTCATGTCCACCAGAGTGACGAAAGAGCGCTCTGGTAGTAGGCGATATGACCTCGTAGTTAAAGCCCGGGCATGAGTCATAAAACCTAACCTAACCTATAAAAAATAAGGACGAGATAAAAAATAATAATAAAATCTTTATATTGAAAATACATAATATAAGTATTATATAAGTTAGTGGCGTTAATAGGTGTGAGCATTTGAAGTGAGTTTGGTCGTTCAAACAATTCCCATTTTTCATGGTTTACAGTTATATAAGTTCTTTGTTTTTATTTATTTAATTAGCTACTTTATCTGACATTAACGCTAATTATAAAGAATAAATATAACTGAACTTGGTTAGTTCTAATTAACGTTTTAACTCTGCTCAAGGAGCCGCGATTTATCTCACTATTACTATTATTCAATATTAATGGATAAATTTCAATGTAGTTTTCAAAATTAACATGGTTTACCACAGGTGGGGGGAGGGGGCTTTCCGAATGCACGCCAGGTTAGCTTGGAGAAAACATACTGTTCAAATCTGTTGATTGTTAATAATAAATTATTAGAGCTGTTTTTTCCGATGTGATTTCTGCTTGTTCTACTTCCTAAATTAGTTATTATGACTCATGCCCGGGGCTTTAACTGCGAGGTCATATCGCCTACTACTAGAGCGCTCTTTCGTCACTCGGGTGAACAGGAGCCCGACTAAATTTTGCCTACTTAGGTTTAATCACCTAGGGTAGAGGTCTTTAAACGAGTACCTTACATTGGACATCCGAAGAACCAAGGTTTTTTCACCACCCAAGTAAAAAAAACCTTAGAACCTCAGCTGGGTTTCGAACCCGCGATCTTGATCTCAGTAGGCTAGCGTGCTACCTCTGAGCTATCGGCGCCCTCGATCTTAATAAAGTCTTAAACGGTCCACACATTTTCAGTTTTAACTGCGCAGTTGAACTGTGTGAAAAAACTACAATAAACTGAACTGAAAGTGTAAGTTTTCGTCAAGTTTGTTGCACCGTTTTTTTGTTCAGTCTCGTCAGTTTTGTTGACTTGGGAGTTTCCTGGTCCACCAAAAACATTAGCTCACCAGAATGAAGGGGTATAAATTTCATCAGCTGAAGCCCCGACTTTTTTGAATCATTTATTTTCTTTAGCTCTTTTCTAAATGCTGATCTCAGGTTATTAATTTTTTTCGCAACACTTTCTCGCGTAGCACTATCATCTATTGGTTTTAATTTTTCAATTAATTTATCATATGCAGCTGCTTTTTTTACTCTGTTAGAATACGCTGAACATTGTGTATCCCAAAGCTCAGGAAGAGAACGGTAGGTTTCTATAAAATCAAGGAGTAACTAGTTTTTTTTGGACGAAGACGCCATGGCAAAGAATGAGAAGGAACTGAGAGAACTGAACGACAAACTTTGTGACCTGCGCAGTTTATCTGAGCAAAAGAGGTTCTGGTAGCACAGACCTGAGAACTGCATAAATACCTACCTAAACTGGGCAGTTCACACAGTTTATCGTTCAGACATGACGTCACACGTGATAAACTGCGCAGTAAAACTGTGAGTGTGTGGGCCGCTTTAGGTAGAGGTTCTTTTCAGTTTGGAGCGAGAATATATATATTATATTTTACAACGTGAAAATTCGTTCTTCAGGTATGAGCCTACTGACCCCTCTGAAAATATTGATCACTGTAGAACAAATAGACGAATTTGTTTCATTATAATGAGAGATTGGTGTATGTTTTTGAAACAGACTGTGAAATGCATCCTTCAAGGCCGAATTATCACCTAACAGACCGACCAATGGGTCTTGTCCCAATCACCTGAGAAAAGAATTTTACAGAAATGTAAAAATAAAAGAAAGAAGAAAAAAAAATCATTTGTATTAAAACAGTGACATCTTTATACATTTCTAAAATTTTATAACTGAATTCTTACGTTCTTCAAAATGTGTTCTCATCGCAATTTACTGTGATATTAACTTTATTTATTTTTTTCAATTTTTAGGTAACTTTCCGTGTACGAACTGTGGAAGAATCTATAAGTACTTGGGTGGACTGGGCCAACATAAGAAGTACGAGTGTGGAATGATGCCTCAGTTCCCGTGCTCTTACTGTCCTTACAGAGCCAAAAGGAAGAGCCGACTCAAGGAGCACGTTTTTATCAAGCACAGGAAGCTTCTATCCAAAGAGTCAACAGAATGAATTCCTCTCTAATTACGTTATACTATTTTCAATTCAATTTTACAAATTTTGTTAAGATTCATTTCATTTTTTTTTTTTATATATACTTGCTCTTACTGCTTAAAATAACTGCGCAATATCGAAATAAGATGTACGCTCTTGAACTAGAAATGTGTGCGACAGTTCTTCTAGCGTCCTCATCTGTTTCTATAATTATTTCTGATGTACAATTTTCTTCTTATCAACTTTTTGTTGTTATTTTATTTTTTTAGCACCATTCTGAGCTCACAACTTCAGGTGAGGAGGCTTAAGATTTTTTATTTATTTATATTATTTTTTCTCTTCCTTTGATATCTTAAGTAAGTTTGTGCCAAATTTTCAAAACTTAATGATAATATTTGTCTTTTATATTGGATTTTTTTAATTTCAAAACGAATGTACATGTGAGCATAAAATTCAGTGATTAATTTCTTAAATTCTGATATTATTTTTTAAATTGTTTTATTAAGTGTACCTATAGAGTTATGAAAAATTTCTAATAAAAATTTGGCTTCCAATTTGAAAAAAAAAATCATTCTGTAAATCTTTTTGTCTTTATTTATACATAAAATTCCTGCCTAAATCCTTACTTCTGTGTTGGGGTGGTTCTGAAATAACTGGAATGTATTATTTTACCAGAGCTTGCACTTTCTGTATTAACTGCACATGCCATTAATGTTTGGTGGACGGTTTTTTTTTTTTTTTTTTCATTATTGTTTTTTCTGAGTTAAGAAAAAATGATATACAAAATATTGTGAAAAATAAAAGTATAAACTTACAATAAAAATAGCAGAGTCGAAAGCCAAATCCTAATTGGATGAAAAAAAGTTAATGAGTAGGAAAATTCATTACATCCACTACTATTAGGGCTTTTGAATTGAGAGCCCCCCCCCCCATAGAACCCCCTTCCCTTCAGCCTGTATCGATTAAATTTTACAGGTTAAGTTCACTTTGGGTTTTAACTTTAAATATGAAATTTCATGTCGTTAGATTCATTACATCGGCAGTTATTCGGGTTTTTGAGTTGAGCTCCCCTCCGGCCCCCCTTCCCTTCTGCCGATTCCGCTGAAAATTGAAAAGTGTCGTCCTTATCGGGTTTTGAATTCACATATGAAATTTTTTGTCGATATATTCATTACAACTGCAGTTACTAGAGTTTTTTGGGTTAGGCCTCCCTCTTAATCCCCCCTCCTCTTTGACCAACTCAGCTGAAAATCAGTAGGTGTTATCCTTATGGAGTTTTTGTCCCACATATAAAATTTCGTGTCGATACATTCATTCTATCGGGAGTTATCATGTTCACAGATACAAAGACAGACATTTTTATTTTCATATTTGGAATCTAGAGGTCGGAAAACTTGAAATTCCCCTAAAAATTCCGCATCGAATTTTTGACCGATTACATAACTTTCCCCATACTTCGTATAGCTGGGAAAGTAAAAAAGATTATAAGAAAAAGTATAATATATTTTATTTACTACAGTCCTCTTCCCGATACAGGGAGACAACCAACCCCTACTGGCTGGTTTACGCTTTGCCCTGTACTCAGATTAAAATTAATTTACAATGAATGAAGTATTTTAGTTCAGAGTAGTTATAAGAATAAATATAGCTAAATAATAAATAATAAACCCCATTATCATAACGTGAGGAACTGCTTGGCTCTGCAACTGAAATACATTTGTTAAATTTATTTGTTTGTTTAATGATAGTGCTTCTTTCACTATTTTGTAGTGGTTTTATTAATAAGTGAACGAGGGAAGCTGAATATAATATAATTTATAGATTTTGTGAATATATGTTTAGATATAATCATATATTGATTTGGCTGACTATAGCATGCAAAAGGCCTTTCTTAAGGGGTTGGTCTTATTAACAAGGTAGGTAACAATAACTATTGTGAGGTCGGGAAATGTACAAAACAAAACGGAGTCTTCATCAAATATATATATGCATGCTCCATAACAATTTGTCTAGGAATTGTTCCTTGCTCCACGGTTTTTTGAAGCTAAAAAAGTATTTGAAAACAATAATCAGTTTTTTTGGCTCTACTTTAAAATTTACATATTAGAAGTTAGCCACTTTGTTAAGATATTAATATTCGCATGCGCGGCTTGGAAGGAAGAAATGTTACTCTCTCAACCCTCGGATGAGATTATTTCTTGGTTTTACCTATTGTGCAGGTTTACAAATGTGTATTCTATTTTTTTAAATAAAGTTATAAATAATATATTTTATGTTTTCACATCGAGTTTTATATGACATTTACTTTCATTTTTTTTCTGGAATGAATGTAATATTTTTACTATATTTATTATACAAATGAAAGAAAAATGTAGGTAAAACAATGGGTTTATTCATTTTGGGTTGCCGCACTTTAATTTGAATGCATATATTTGAAATAACATTGTGTTTACATTACAAAATCAATTTAAAAAACATTAATTATCAGGAGTGATTAACATAATTTTTTTTCACTTAACTAAAATACATATAATTCAAAACGAGTTGTGGGTGGTTGAAAGGGGGGGGGGGGGGGAGGAGAGTACTAATTAGTTAGCCACAGTCGATCCCAAGATACAGGTAAAACCTTCTAGATAGTTAAATAACGGTCATACAGTTTCTGTTGCGCCATGTTTGTTTATTTTTATACTGTATTAAGTTGTGGTTGAAAGTAAATAGTTTTTGTACAGGTATGTAGCGTCTAGGGCAAGGCCCAATATGCCTCAACTCCTCCCAGGTCTTTTTATTTTAGATCATAATGTAATTAGCTTTGAGTTCCAATATAAAACGAAAAATGCAATTTTTTTCTAACAAGAACCCCAAAATGTTTTCTGAAAAAACGCGCTAACTTCATTATAATATAATGTTGAGGAAACTTCAGAGTAATGTTTTTTGCTTTTTTTAAATTCATAATGTAACAGTTTTTTTTTTTATCTGGGAGGTGAAAAACCCTTGAGCACGCCGTTCTTCGAATGGAACGTTAAGCGATGGTCTCGAGTCTGTACGATGTCAAGTACTCGTTAAAGAACCTTACCCTAGGTGAATAAACCCAGGTGGACAAAATTTAGGATACTGTAGAGTCGGGCTCATGTCCACCAGAGAGACGAAGGAGCGCTCTAGTAGTGGGCGATATGACCTCTAGTAACTAACAATAACAATTCAAGACAAAAGCGAAAACTTTATCCACTCAAGCAAGCGTATGGTGTTTCTGGATACAAAATTATATATGGCGGGAATCGAGCCCACATCTGTATTTATTATTATTCATTTGATGAACCATGATTTATGGATGCTTTCCGGGCCTCACACTAGTTTTGTTTATTATTATTATTGTGTGTCTAGTCTAACGTTGGTTGAGTTTTACACTTTCCTTCCGCTAGTATCTTCTTCTGTGGGGTTTCGTAGGTCAAAGGCTTAAAGACTGAGTCTATAGCCCAGAGGTTCTAGCATTCACAACGCTTCTAAGTTATAATGTACCTTGGGCCGTAAACTGGTAAAACATAAATTTTTGAAAACTAGTTCCGAGAAAAATGAATGAACATGGGATATTTTGATTCCGTTATAATTGTAATTTGGAGCAACATCAAGTTAGATATTTTTTTAGGAAATTATGTGTTGGGTAAAATGAAACAAATGATAATTTATGGTTTCCAGATTTACTTTGTGAAGCTCCATTCTAGGAATAGATAATTAAAATACACAATTTCTTTGTCAAACTTCACTATATATATAGTGAAGTTTGACAAAAAAATTGTGTATTTTAATTAACTATTCCTAAAACAAATGACATAAAGATCTTATTGGCATACTTTTCTTTGCTCATAGAAAGTATTGTATATTAATGTTATTGTGGTTACAACTGTAAATATTCAACTATTGAACAAATCGTTCAAATAAAACCTATCAAAAATAACAAGTCTATTCTTCTTTTATTACTTTATTAGTTTATCTTCACAGTTGGGCGACATGAACGGAAATGCGGCTTAATATATTAAGTTTATAAAGTAAATGTTAAGCATAACAAAATTTTGTGAACATATCAGTAAAAAATATAAAGAAAAACGTGTTTTTCAAGCATATTATCTATTTCACTAAATATATAAAATATATTACTTTCGGTATTGCTACATCTTCAGCCACGACTTAACAAACACTCGAACACTCAAATCGTATTTGTTAAGTACTGGCTGAAGATGGTAGCAATACCGAAAGTACTCCCATATATTTTATATATAGTTATTGTGACTCGCGCGTTATCGCGTGAAATATATATAGTTGTACATACATATATAAGAAATCAAACGACCTCCAAAATCTTGTTCAGAGGGGTCTTAGCAACGGGGGTGAGTTTATAAGCTGATTTCTAGCTAAAATGTTTCAGGTTCACAAAGTACTTGTGCCCTCAGACCTACGAAACCCTTGAGTGTAAGCTCTGTGTAGGAGGTAGCGTTGATAGGTGTAACTGTACCTCTGTCGGCAGGTTGGTGGAGCTGCCAGGTGTGTCTCCGGAGCTACAAGAACAAGGAGTCACTTTGGCGACACAAGAAGTACGAGTGTGGCTCCGTTCGTCAGTTCCCCTGCCCGTTCTGCCAATACCGGGCCAAGCGGAAGGAACATCGCAATCAGCACATTATCGTCAAACACCAAACCCAGCTTGCCTCCCTCAACTTTAGTCTAGATGCAAAACAGAAATTATAACATTCAATTGTTTGCTATTCTGTTGTTTTGGTACAAAACTAATTGGTACTAACAAGAGAACGAATATTTTTTTAATTATTTAAATAAGACCAATTAAGAACAAGAATAATAATTATTTTTTTACTATATAAGAAAGACAGTTGAAGAAGTCTCAAACTTGTTCAAGCTCTATATTGTTTTTTTGTTAGTTTTTCTATTTTGTTTTTTTTATTATTATTTTATTTGCATATTTACAATCGGCTTTAAAAGTCTTTGGTAAATTTGATAAAAAAAATATACAGTGCCCCAATTCTGTAGGCCCACCGTTTTTTTTGTCTTAAAAAATTAGGGCTACAAAAATATCTGTAATAGACATGTATCCCTTAATTATTGCCAAGAAATCTCCATGGGCCTCGGTCCCAGAATAATAAAATTTATTTTCATTTCATGAACAACATATCGAGGGCGCCGGTAGCTCAGTGGTATGCGTGCTTGACTTCTGAGCTCAAGAACGTGGGTTCGTAACCCGACCGAGGCCCTTAGTTTATTTTATCTGGGAGGTAAAATAAATTTAAGCACGCCGTCCTTCGGATGGGACGTTAAGCGATGGTCCCGAGCCTGTACGATGTCAGGTACTCGTTAAAGACCCCTACCCTAGGTGAATAAAAATTTAGGGTAGGCAAAATTTAGGACTCCCATAGTAGAGTCGGGCTCATGTCCACCAGAGTGACGAAAGAGCACTCTGGTTGTAGGTGATATGACCTCGTAGTTAAAGCCCGGGCATGAGTCATAAAACCTAACCTAACCTAACCTAACCTGAACAACATATCTTTTTTTCAAATATCAGACAAATGGGATCACGAACAAAACATTCTTACGATTTCAAATGTGAATATGTTAATATTTGAGTGGTTAAAAAGAGAAAAGTACACTTCATATAAGATAACTTTTATTAAAACTGAATCTGAACATAGAGCCGGGTATACATACACACCACACTAGTGGGAGTGCAAAGAGCTACCCAATCAAGCCGTAGCCACAGCCACAGATCCAGGCAAAGTCTTTATTATATTTAATTAATAATATAAAATATTATCATTGCTTATAAAATATTATCATTACTTATTTCAATAGATTACTTATTTTTCTTTTATGAATTCTAAAACTAGATTTTTTAAAATGAGAAATGTATTTTACGTTACAGTTTACTTTTGTCCCACCGTTTTAGGCGTTTGATTTTGAAGATGATATTGTTGATCATTGTGCTGCGCTAGGAAACTTAAACCAATTTTTGTTCGGACTAAAATTAAATTTTATACTCAAAAGTGGAAGTAGAAAACTTTTCACATCAATGTTTGACGAATGATACATATATACAAATTAATGACTTTTGCGTTAGGCTTATCCGTTGGAAACTCGCGGAGATATTCATTCGGTTTGGAAATTTGAGAAAAAAAATATTGATTGTGAATTTAAATTCCTTGGCAAAAATTAAGAAAACATTCATTATAATTATTTTTGCAAAAATTCTAACTCCCTTTAACCCTTAAATACTAACAAGGACCATCCATTACTTCAACTAACAAGGCGCCTCTGAGGCGTACAATTTTTCAAAAGCCGCTCAAAATTTTAGTTAACCTCACAATCACAGTATCTTCTGTTATATTGACCTAGGACATCGTATTGGAAAGTATGAAAGTCAATTTCATCATTGTTGATGCTTTCAAAAACTCAAATTTATTAAAATAAAAAAATTACAGAAAACAACAGTTTTCTTTGGGCGTATTATATATACATAGGTATGAAAATAGTGTAACATAACGCATAATTTCACCATTTCCTGAGTAGGTCGTTACAAGAAGTATACAGGGAACTGAAATACGTTCTGGACAATACAAAAATACAAAAAATATGGGAGATATGGACCAGGTTCATATGATGACGTACATTTCTCAATTAGAATATCCCAAATTTCTCTGAATTTTGTCTTTTCCTTCTGGTTTCTCGATCATCAAATCTTAGAGTTCATCAGGAAATGCTGTCTCTCGGAAGAAAACGAAGCTCGGTACATTTCTCCACTGGTAACTGGATCATGAAGGGATTTTATATTCATGTGATTATCTTGTTTTGCCCCAGCATAAATGAAAATTTCCAACAATGCCCTCAATTCCACCATATCAATATCTTTCAAAGTTGAACTATTCTGGCTGCTATACGTTTTCCGCTGTCCAATAATTTCGCTGTTGGTATGCTGCAGGGTAGTTAGGAATATGGTCTCCGGAAAAAATATCTCGAAACAATTCACAGGCATCAACGCATTTTGGGCACCATTTTTCGTCCTCCGTTTGGCGTGGACCAAGTTTTTCGAGTCAGTTTTTCTGGTGAAATTCCTAATAGGCTCTGATTTCCATGACATTGTGCAATGTCCATCCCTCCCTAGCATCTCATCATTTTCAAATTTCAATATCTTTGCAGCCTGATTCTCGTCATTCTTGTCTCCTGTTGTCCTTTTCCTCTTTCTGGGTTCTGCGGTCTTCTTTTTGTCAAAGTTACTTTCCTGCCCCGTGGACTCTTGTGATTTCATTCTTCGACCAGTATTACATTGTGAAGGGGCAGCTGTTGAAGTTAAACGGCAGTTTACGGCATTCCTCACCACATTGCTGACCATTTCTTCCTCTTCCTCTGTATCGGGGTTGTATTCAAAATCTGGGTCGACGAAGGAGTCATCAGAATCAGGAAAAATACCTTCTTCCAGCTCATCTTGTTCCTCTTCATCGTCCAATTCACCGATTGCAAGTTCTTCTGCAATTTCTTCATCTGTATAAAATTTCTTACGAGCTCGGTCCATGGTTGCTACCTGTAACCTATTTTTTATTTTTTCACCATACAAATTATATTGGCTGAGCTACAGACTATTTATTTCAAGGAATGAACTTGGGTATCAACACTAACAATACGTCTGAGAGGCGTACACCCATTACCACATGAATACTAACTTGCGCCTATGAGGCGTAGAAACATTTTGCATCTAATACTAACTAGGAGCCTCTCAGACGTAGTACCTTATGGGAAGACGTGCATTACTCACCAGTTTATGACAGTACCAAGGTCGAAGCGCTACTGACGGAAGGGGGACCCTTTTGCTGAGGAATACCTGGGGTGTTGGCGGGGGGGGGGGGGGGGGGGGGGGGGGACAACGTCACGTGATTTGCCACTCATTCATATCAACGTATACGCTCGCGAGG
Organism: Aradus depressus; assembly: GCA_963662175.1. NCBI lineage: Eukaryota > Metazoa > Arthropoda > Insecta > Hemiptera > Aradidae > Aradus > Aradus depressus. Next base: position 39,419,472 of record OY759220.1, read on the forward strand.
CGTCTTGTTAGTATTTCAGGGTTAACTCGCAAATTTTTATTAATGAAAAAAATGAAATGTTAGCGTCACTTAATTGGTTTGAGGCTTCCCGTTCTCAGATGTAGCAAGGAAATAGGTGTTTGTATACATATAAACCAATGAATGACTAAACACACCATGGGTCTGTGTATATTGTGTACATTGTTGTATATATTTGTATAATCAAATTATTTATACTTATTAACGATTCAAACAGGCAAACAGAATGTGCTGAAACGTATTTTAACGTTGAAAATTGAAAAAAAATACATAAATTAAAACGTGAAATGTGTGTTAGATCCAGTGGTGTAGCTAGCCCTGAATGGGCCCTGTATCAAAAATTCTTGGGGCCCTTTTTCAGAAAATAAACAAAAACAGTCGCACAAACAAAATATATTTGAAAATAACAAGAACAACAATAGATGTTAAAATACTTAACTAAAAAAATATTCTAGTGGTTAAATAGGTATTTTTCTTGCCTTTTTTTCGGCAAACGTATTTCCTTTATCATCCATAGCTGAAGAAGATTTCAATTTCTCAAGTTCTTCTTTTTCTATGGACAGTATTGATAAGTCCGATAGCCATTCTTCTCTCATAGAAGTTCTAAGCTAATTTTTAATGTTTTAATTTAGTCTTGGCTTTTATCAAAATGACTAAGGATAACATTTTACGAGTTTTTGCTTACGCATGTTGGATCCCCTCTAGCTCAGGAGCCCTGTATCATTGATACAGCTGCTACAGCGATAGCTACGCCCCTGGTTAGATCGCATAGCCGACAGTAGGAAATTAGACCGCCCTCCATATTGCTACACTGTCTCTATTAAGGTGGGAAGGGGACACACGAACGTATGTTGTTTTGTGTATCAAGCATTAAAGAAAAATAAATGTTTATTAAATTGCGTAAGGAGCCTTCCTTACTTCTTCTCAACGGCTTATTTGTTTGTTTGTGACACATGCCATCTACTACCAAAGCGTTCTTTTCTTGTTATGGTGGACATGAGGCCGATTCTGGTTTAATTAGGGCAAGGGTCTTCTACGAGTACTGACAGGCTCGGGACCCCAATTTAGCATCCCCTCCGAAGGACGGCGTCAGCCTCGGTTGGGTTCAAACCTTGTGCTCAGCAGGTTAACACGCTACTATCTCTGTGCTACCTACGGTCTCTCTCACTTAACTGCATAGGTTGTCCGAGCACTTATTTGTTACTTTATTTTATGCGGACTGTTTCGTTTATTCTAATAAGCATATACAAAACAAACCCACAGAGATCTTGGCAAGCGAAAGATGCATAACATAAAGACTACATGGCAGGTAGGAGAGAGAAGGGATATAGAGATATACCCCCTCCGAAATTTCCTTAAATCAATTTTTAATTGAATAAAATTAAAATCTAAATATACTGAAGTACAATAATTAAGGTTGGCAGCACTGGTTTGTTCTTTTTTTATGTATTGGTTTTATATTTGAAAATGTCTAACGCCACTGGTACCAGGATACCCAATCACTCAATTCATTAAATGTTTTTTTATACCATATTTTCAGTTAGTATTTTCGTTATACATTGTCGTGTGTTTAGTTATTATGTTTTCTTTGTAACTAGGTATGTTATTTATTTTAATTATTTACATAAGGTGCTGTCGTCTTGACATAAAATTAAAATTATAATGAAACTTTGATGCTTATCAAAAGCTGAAGAAAAAAAAATTATTATCCCAGTCTCAACTTCAAGAAATAATTTATATTAAAAAATATGGGATCATAAGTTATTGTCATTTTAACATTTAATTTTATTTCTAAAGTGATTTGAATTTACATTTAATTTTTATATAATTTATCTTCTTTTTCCTTAAAAATATTCAGTTAATGAATGTAAAACTAATTTATGTGCAATATTACATTATTTTCATCATAAATGCAATGATCTTGTCTACGAATCGTTACATTAAGGTGCAATTACCCAGGTGCATTTTTCAAGACTGATGCAAAATTCATTGCAGCAAATCTCCCAATCCCGAGAAATTCTGTTCATAGTTGAGACTCCTATTTTTTTTTTTATTCTATCTTGCTGTGAAATATGAATATATCCGAATTTTAAATATATATATATATATATAGATAGACAATTATATTTTTATTACATAAAATAAATTTATTTTCATTAGGTATGTATTTAAAATAAACCCCTTAGGGTTAGGGGTTGATCTTTTATATTTGTTGGTTTTTTAAAAATATAATAATGCTTCCATTATCATTAGAAAGATAATTTTATTTTGATATTAAAAAATAATAATAGGTAATTGTTAATTTTTTGAGAAAATGATTTATATTTGTTTAATTTATTATTGTATAATTAAATAATTTATTGTAATTATGTTGAATGAATTATATGTAGTTTATAATTTTGTTTTGCACTCTTAATAAAACTATTAAAAACAAAATATATTCTATCATCATTTTTTTAAGCCTTTTTACAAGTTAAGTGTCTAAGGTGAAGATCAGAGATAACTCTAATTCAGTTGGAAACATTCTTATTTTTTATTTGAAAATTTGGGAAGTGCCGTAGAATTTGATGAGTGAGTAGCACGAACATTACTCAACTTCATTTTTACATCCCGACCAGTACGTTAACTTCTAGGTCCTATTGAATTTTAAAAGAATTGCATTAAATATCAAAGAATAAAAATGGTTCCAATAATATGAAAGTATGTGATTTGACTATAACAGGACTTACTTATAACAACCACTTTTTTACAGCTCATCCCTCCCCCTTCTCAAATTCATTTCATACTGGCATCAGAGGGTTTCTTTGTTTCATTGTAAAGCGTATTTCTAAGATTTTATTACACCCAGTAATGTCAGTATAAAATGAATTTGGAAGAGGGGAAGAATTGTGAATAAAAAAAAACAGTTGTAACAAAAAAAAAAGTCCTGTTATGGCCATATCATATGTATATATTCTTTATTTTTTATTTTTTTTAATAAAATCTACCAATAATAAACATATTTTAAAATGTGTTGCAATGCGTCGCATTTAAGAATATTTCCTACGGAAATTTGTTGTACATTCTTTGGGGCGGTATAACTTTTGTCGCATTGATCCTATTGGTATTATTTAACAATTAGGAGATTGGAAATTTAATAAGGAACATTTTTTGTAAGGATCAATTTTCCAATAGAACTAACCGTTTTTGCGTAAATCAAGCAAACGTCTAAAAAAAATGGTTTTCAAGATTTCATTTTAAGACAGTTTTCGACATATTTCTCGAAAACTGGGCGGCCCATGAAAAAGTGTATTACATATAAAATGTGCCTCTTAGTATTCTCTACAACTTTTATTTTGAGATATTTTTGATTCGATTATAAATACTATCGATATCTTGTAAAATATACTTATATCGTGAGCATAGAACGAAAATTGTCTAAATAATATTTTGTTAAGTGAATCCCTCTGTTGTGGAATTCTTTACTTTAAAAATGACCAGTCAATCATGTCGCCTAAATGTACAGACTAAGCTTTTTTTATTTTTTTTTTTTTGAGCATCGATTCAAATAGTTTTTCAATAATTGAAAACCGCTATTGTCAGTTGCTAGAATTTTCGATTCGCCCGATTTTCGTTGTACGCCCACGATAGTTGGCAGTGTCAACCGCCCATTTAAGGAAAACTAAATCAAATCCTACTTTGGAAAAGCAACTCTGATTTTTATTAAAAAATAATCAGAGTTGCTTTTCCAAAGTAGAATTTGATTTAGTTTATTATTAAAAAATAAACATGAAATTCCATTGAAATGTCCGTATCGAATTGTTGACCAATTACATAACTGCCCCTATAATTCATATAGCTGGGGAAGTAAAAACCACAGGAGCACAGGTCATCATCATCCTCGGCGCTACAGCTCCATTCGCGCCTTGGCCTCCTCCAGAGACTTCTTACAAAGATTCCTTCCAGCGCAAGCGTTCTCCAGTTTTGCATCCGAAGGTTCCTTGCGTCCCCATCGACTGCGTCCATCCATCTCTTCCTCGTCCTCTGTTTCCCTCCGGGATCACTAGCATCAGTCTTCGTGAAGTTTCGGCCTCCTGCATCCTCTGCACATGGCCTGCCCAACGAAGCCTCGCCAGTCTTATCTGTGACCTTAGGCTCTTCAAACTCGGCATTATTTTTAATTCTGAAAATGCCGTTCCGGAGCACAGGTCAGTTAATTTTATTACTTTCTGTATTATTATTATTTTATTAATGTACATTTAAAAAACATAAAAATTAATACAATGTAATTATATTATTTATATATAATAATGGTTACTAGTTTATTCAAGTATTTGCATTTATATTTGTATCGCAATTTTAGGGAGATGCGGAGAGCAGCGAATAGTTTCATGTAGCGTGTTGTACTGCGAACTTGGAGAAGCTGAATTCCTGTTTTTAGCTGTTATTTTTCCTTCCTTCTGTGAGAGGACAGCCTACATTCCAACATCGAACTTGACAGAGAAGAAATATTTAAAAATGGAAAATCTTGATGTTTAAAATAAGACCTGAACATAATGATTTTCAAATGTCTGAAGAAGTTCATAATAGGAATGAAAATGTTACTTTTGAGGTCATTACAAGGCTCTACACTGACCAAGCGTCCATAACTGGTAACTGTTAATTTTTGAGAAAAAGTATTTATTATTATTTTGTTTCCAATGTAATTTTTTCAAATATTATGTGTTTTTACTATAAGCCGCTGTTAAAATAATTTGCTTTCAAACTCAGTTTTTATTAACTGTAATTAAATCATAGAAATTTTTTAAAATAAACTTTTTTTTTCTTTATTTTTCCTTTTCAATTATTTTTATTTTATTTATAGTTCATTCAGTTCTTCGATTTTGTTGAAAAAAATTGAGTTAGAGAACTAACTGCGTTTATGTAATTTGAGGATAAAAACGCCCAACATTTTTGTGGTACATTATGAAGAAAACAAAATAGTATAATTCTCAAAGTTTAACTAACATTCAGTTTCGGGGGAAAAAATTGTAAGTGTACACTTGTCTACTGCCGCGTCATAAGGAGATTTGAAGCTGTGCTCTGTCGATCCGAGGAAAAGTGACCCCAGCCCTCTCACGCGGAGAACAAACCAAAACTTTCTAACGCTCAAATTTTCTTTCTGGTTCTTAGTTTAGCAATAACAATGATCTTACATTTTATGAAATATATTAGGAATCATTATTATTGTTAAAACATGAAGATATACAGCCTATATCCACTGGAAAGAAATATACTTCCCAATGGTGAATGAATTATCCAAATCGGTTAAGTAATTTTTTAAGATTACCTCAAATACACAAACAAACTTTCTCTCTTTATATATTGGTTTAGATTAACATTTTGGACTCAAACTGTGTTATTAGATACTTTTGAAGTTTCATACAGGTGCTCTTTGACCCAGAGCCTTAAGATTTATTTCAAACATGAGGCAGACTTCGCGTTCCTTGTTCTCAACCTTCCATATTTGCCAGTTTCTGTTATCAAACTTCTAACTCTCAAATTTTCTTTCTGGTTCTTAGTTTATCAATAACAATGATCTTAGATTTATATATTAATCATATATATTAAAATATATTAATTAAAGTAATTAATCATACAGATATATTAAGAAATCATTAACTTGAGCCCATTTCGGATGCTTCAAACAATAACTCAACAGAAACCTCAAGTAACTCTTCACTTTTGTTGCTGTCAGAACTTTTTTTTAAATTAATCTGTAGGAGTAGCAATTAATTTAATTATTATTGAATTTTTTTTTTAATTCATAACATATGTTTATTTCTTCTTACATTACAAATGCATATTTATTACTTTCATTTAAAACAGGGGTCTGTAACCCGCTTCCCGTAAGTCATATATTCCCATTTTAAAAAGATAAAAAATAATTGTAGTTAAAAACCAATTTATAGATAGTATCTAGTTAGGTATTGTGACTCATGTTCAGGCTTTAACTATGAGGTCACGTTGCCTACTACCAGAGCACTTTTTTGTCGCTCTGTGGAACATGAGCCCGACTCTACTTTGGGAGTCCTCAATTTAACCTACCCAGGTTTAGTTACCTTTTACTTGACATCGTATAGGCTCGGGAACATCGTTTAACGTTTCATCTGAAGGACCTCCCAGATAAAAAAAAAACCTAAGGGCCTTGGCTGGGTTTCGAACCCGCGATCTCGACTCAATATACGGCATATGTGGAACTCAAATCGGTTGCCTACCCCTGAATATTACTAATTGAAGAGATGAAACAAACTAAAAATTGAATGGCAAATAAGCTAATTCTTTTATGTATTGACGAATCCCCTTTTTTAGCCACCTTTCAGGATTGGTTCCATAGAACGTACAAGAAATAGACTCTTGTGAAGTGTCAAGAAATAAATAAAGTGAAAGAATTGAGTCCCGATTCTTGATTACATTTGCTTCTTTCATTGTTTATTTTTATTCTCATTGACACTGTACTGGGATAAATCATATTCAGGTATACGAAACTCAGCCTTGTGGTAATAGTCATATAAAAACATTTATAAAGAATTAAAAGACAATAATTCTGGAATTATTATAGTGGAGACAAAAACACTGATTGTACATTTTTGTACCGGTGGATAGTAGCTTAATTATTTATGCACTTCTTGTTCATCCCTTATACTTACATTCAGTTTTTATTATGTTTTATTGACAATTCCGTGTACATTTCTTTCATTGTTAGCACAGTTTTGGTTTAACTTTTGTTTTTGTTCAGGGTTCCCGTGTGGAAAGTGTGGTCGGCGGTACACCTACCGGAAGGGACTCCACCGACATCTGAAGTACAACTGTGGCAAGGAGCCGACCTTCGAGTGTCCCCATTGTCCCTATAAGGGCTGGCGAAGGGAACATCTCAAACAACATCTCTATACGAGGCACATCCAAACATCCTCCTTCAAGACATAACCAACACTTCATCAAGCAGCTAGTGTCGTTAACTTATGTCCGTTCCAACTAACTTTACCCTTATATCAGCCCCCACTGTTGCTGATGGCCTCTCCATGAATGTGTTGGAACTAACAAAAATGTCTAGAGTGAAATCCGGCTACATACGGAGTAAACTCCGCTGGAACTTTATATATACTAAGTGGGCTGGTGCGTGCACCTAGGGATCTAAGCATCCAGTGCTCGTATCCCTTCTCTGGAAGCGCTGGACTTCCTCCTTACCTTATCTTACCTGGATCTGAAGATATCGAGTCCTTCATGAAGGATTAGTCTCCCAGTTTCTGCTCTATGATCATATCTCTGCCAGGAATTTTAATAAAATAAGTATTTATTTTTAGAGGGGGTAAATATTCTTATGATTTATCCTTATGGTCTAAGACACATATAAAATTTCGAGGTCGATGTGTTTGTTCTGTCGGGAGTTATCGTGTTCAAAGACACACAGACAGGAGTTTTATTATTTTTAGAATCTTTTTTCGATGTACAGAAACTTATTTTTCTATTTAAAAAAATCTGCAGGAAACTAGAAATGTTTAGTAATAAAGAAACGGAATTTTAAAATATTGGGTTGGTAACACTGGTCTTGTTATTATTTCGTTTATTTTGTTATATTTTTGAAAAGTTTTAACTTAGGATCATTTTTCATTCATTTAGAAAAATAAATGATTATTGTTACAAAAATAATAATTTGTACAATACAGTTCATTGAAAGAGTTTATTATTGAAAAGTAAATGTGCAATTCGATGGATAGAATATAATAAAAAGGATGGTTTTGAGTTCAAGTTTCTATCTCAGACATTACGATAAAACCGAAATGTGCCGGGCTGGTAGGGATCGTCTGTATGCCTTATTAATTCTTAATAATATTCCACTACCCACCATCTCAAGAAGTTCATCCGAAGTGAATTTAACTTCTCTCACCTCAATAATGAACCCAAGTACACTTAACTGACATGCATCAATCTTCAGGAACATTTTTATGAGGCCAATAAGTTCCAGTAAACATTTTGCTCAGAAGTTGTTCTGACAGCGAAAAGTTTTCAATATCACCTTTCTCAGTATTTAGGGAGTAAAATCTATCTATTTTTGTAAGGGTTGGCTATTGTACATTGTTAATCATTATTTTTTATATAACTTACCTATTTTTGTATTTATTAATCTTTTATTATTTATTTTATTGTACATTTAATTTTCAAAATAAATTATGGTTTTTGTTTTATTTATTATTTGTATTTTATTAAAGGGAAAATACATGTAAGCTTCATCCTGAATTTCATTAAAAAATAAAGTAGGTTTTTAAGAAAATATAGTCCCGTTGAGTAGCCAAGAGGACGAAGAACAATTCTGACCAAATCAGGTGAATAACTCATAATAATAGACTTAAAATACTATTTGTTATGTATAACATAATCGATTGTTGCCATGTTTCTATGAACATCGTTCTTTATTAACAACTTAGTTTTCTTAATACTCGCGCTCTTAGTACGAACATGAACTGTGACTGTGTAGCCTGGTTGTTAGTATATTGTTACAAGACCACTGTAAGGAAATCTGTGATTTAAAAAAAATTAAAATTACGGTAAGTCTTCATTTCATTAGTTTATTTGCACAAATACAATTAGGATTCTGTGTCAGTAGCTAGCTCTGCTTATCATACAACTTTTCTTCCTTGCTGTTATCTACAATAGTTCGAAATTTAAATTAGATTCACACAAAAAATCATAATAATCTATTTGTAGAAATTGAACATTTTATCATAAATTTTTGTATTAACGGTTGCAAATGTTACACTCAAAAGCCGTGTGAATGTCACATGTCCCCTCTGTTATTATCCTTTATTAAATCCTTCCATTTAGATTATTTTTTTAAACGAGAAAGATTGACTAAACAATAAAAACGATGTAATATATGTTTTAAAAGGCTCACAAAAATAAAAATTAACTAAGATTCATAACTATAACTTGTTACATTTTAATTATGGATTCGTCATATTCTTTCTTATTTTACTAATTCCATAACCAATATGCATTGTCCATAAGGCCAAAAAATTATAAAAAAGTAATAATGTTGAAATAATAATTCACCAAGTCCAATAATGAGACATTGAATAAATAAACAAACATTTTAATTGTTTGAGGCTAAGAAATTAAATGGGCTTAACTCACTTGGTAATACCGTGGATTAATGGGATAATATATAATATTGATGATCATTATGTTCTAAATAACTCATTACAGTTAAATCAATTTTTTGCGGTGTTATCTGTAAACAATTGGATTCCTCCATAGTGTTCATTTTCTGCGACTTTATAATCATTACACGTTCGCCAGTAATTCCCCAATGGATAGATGATTCGTTGACAGTATACATTACAAAGAGCCGTTTGCTTTAAGAATACTTATCTGTGATGTCTCTGTATGTTACTTTAAGAAGACTAACCCTCGATGTTCCCTGTCAGTGCTGAGACTACAGAAACCTTCTCCTATTTTTAGATCCGGACTTATTAATTAAAATCGATGACTGTTGTTGAGTACATACACTGGCAAACATACGTCTTTAGTAAAACTTAAGGATCCAGTATCCATTGGACTGTTATGCTCGGCTCTTCGTTATTTTCACGATAATTAAAGTACAATTTATTTACAAAATAATACACCATTAATAATCTCCTTGATTTTACAAATGTGTAACAAACTCTTGTGTTGTTAGGATTCGTTTGTGTGGACTGCGGCCGTCGCTACACTTACCGGACTGGGCTGTACAGACACCAGAAGTTCAACTGTGGTGACAAAGAGCCTACCTTCCAATGTCCTCATTGTCCACACAAGGCCCGCCGCAAGGAGCATCTTAGGCAGCACATATACATCAGACATATCAACACCGGAATTGTTCTTTAAATATCTAACTTTTATATTCTGTGCAATATTTTTTATTTTTGAATTTAGAATTTTTTTAGATGGGATGCCCATCCTCCTTTCCGTATGAGACCCAGGATTTTAAGTTAACCTATTTATGCTTGGTTCGAAGATCTCTTATCCCAGAGTGTACAGAGAAAGCGCAGCTTTAACTTTTCGTTTTAATCATAACAATTGGTACATATCAGTAATATCGTCCAAGTGACATTCTTGTAAAGTTTTCACAAGATATTTTACTCTGATGCGAGATATATCTTCTTGTCTCCATCCTTCGTTTTATTAAGCTATAAAATGAATTGAGTGAAAAAGGGAGATTTTCGAACAACTGGAAAACATTATAATCCAAGTTGAATAGTTTTTAAATGATAGCTTTTGAGATTAAATTCAGGAAGAATAGTTAAAAGAGCTATTAATGGATTGGCAAAATACATAGAAACATGTATAAGTTGGCATGACTGATATCAATCTGCTGATGTTTAATAATAGTTGCTGTTTATAAGTGATTTTATAGAAACAAAAATAAATATATATATATATATATTATGACTTAGTGATATTCGATATTTCAATAGCTTCTTGAATGGGATAAAAGACAATTTTGTCTCATGAAAACGGTGTCAGAGTTGGAGTTAGAAGTATTATTTATTAATGTTAGTAATTTTGTCTCATGCCCGGGCTGTAACTACATGCTCATATCGCCTACTAACAGAGCGCTCTTTCGTCACTCTGGTTAACATGACTCTTCTATGGGAGTCCTAAATTTTTCCAACCCTAACTTTTTGTTCTTCTAGTGTAGGGCTCTTTAACGAGTACCTGACATTCTACAGGCTCGGGACCATCGCTAAGGTACCATCCTAAGGTTGGCGTGCTCAAGATTGTATTTGATATTTGGCCTTTTTATCTGTAAACTTCTAAATTTGAAGCATTACAATTTTATAACAACAGATTTTTATCAAATTGTTATTAATCTTTTCTATGGTTATTCGAAAATCTCCTTTTTACATTTTATTTTTTTGCCTTTCATTTTGCAACTTGAAATGAAAAGACAGGTATTTGTCCATAAGTAGGACCAAGCAGGGAGGTCCTGCCTAAGTCGAATCTACTTTTTATTTTTTTAAATACTGTATTAAGACAATTTGTTGATTTTCATGTCGATTTTTATTGTTATTCGTATTGATTTTCATTTTAGTTTATTGTTCCAGTGTAATTTATTAATTGTTTTTATTTTATGTTGTATATTTATAATGCGTATTTTTGTTAAGTTTAAATATTGCTCTATTAAAGAAGGAGAGTTGACTCGTTAATGTTGCCTATGTTGTGTCCTGAACTCTTTCCAAATCGAGAATATAGTATTAAAAAAATAGTACACTGAAAAATTACTAGTTTTCATTCTCTAATTTGTTAAAAATTAGATTAAAATAATTTATGGTTTCCAGATTTACTTTGTGAAGCTCCATTCTAGGAATAGATAATTAAAATACACAATTTCTTTGTCAAACTTCACTATGTATTCTCAATGTTTGTAAGTGACTTGTAATGTTTGTAAGTGACTCTTGATAATGCCTTAACACGGCGAAACTGGTTGAGTATTTGAGAATATATAGTGAAGTTTGACAAAGAAATTGTGTATTTTAATTATCTATTCCTAGATTAAAATAACTTTCAATTTCGGGAGACTACTTGACAAGCGATCTCAACTTCGCCTCAACCCCTAACTGGGTTTCTATAAGACCGTCATCAGGCCTATCTGGCCTTTCAACTCTGGGGCTCTGCCAAGCCTTCAGACACCAAAATAATTCAAACTATTCAAAATAAAATTCTCCGAACAATTATACAATGCCCATTCTACGTATCAAACTTAACATTACATATCATTCTTATATGAAGTACCGGAACAGCTATATATGCAAATCTGCACAAGTTCATGCCACATCCCATCACACTGGTGTGGAAGCAATGTTGTCCGCGTGATCTCCTGCCTGAGGCGGTGGTGCTGACCAGCCGCTTCATCAATTGACTCAAGTGATGTTTGTTTTTAGTATGTTCATATTTCCTTGTTGTGATGTATATTCACAGTTGGAAATTTCAAAATAAATGTGAGAAAAATAAAATTCCGCAGAAGAAAAAGGAAAAACTTATTTGTGTTACTTTGCCTGTATGGTGAAAATTCATCCTTTGAGTTCCTGAATAGGGAGAGTTCGAAATGGTGGCCTTTAGTCTGTTCCAAAATCATGAAACAATGATTAGTGGTTAGTAGATCTAACTCATACATCCCCTCACGAACTGCATCTATTATATTTGAAATTTGATATATATTTAAGATGAATTTGTTAATTTAAATCAAATGAAACTAGAACCTGTTTTCCTACTTAGTTTATTTTCTAGACCAAAACTGTTTTCGAACACTACAATGTCATCCTCTGCAGTTTATCTCCACTTATTGCGGCGGGAGGTGATATAACACTGGCGAAACCCAGTTCTAGATTAGAAAACAAACTATGGGAACTCTTTGTTTTCTATGATATTTCTCATCCCGCAGTATACTAACAATTATGTTTATTAAAATGTTTGTGATGGGTTTCAGGCCAAAAAAGGCGGTACAGGTGTGGCTGTGGCCGGTCTTACACGTACAAAAGGGGACTCATCAGCCATGTTAAGTACGAATGTGGCAAACCACCTCAGTTTCAGTGTCCTCGCTGCTCCTACAGAGCCAACAGGAAGGATAACCTCAAACAGCATATCGTTATGAAACATCTCTTCTGAAATAAACTAAATAGTGATTATAAGAACAATTAAGTAACCATTGAATCTGTTATTTCAAAAAAGAAATAGGGAAAGAAGAGGATGCGTTTCATTAAGAATGTTGGAGGTGGTTAGTTCCCTGGGTGTAGGTATAAAGTGAATGATAATTTATGGGGTTTCTTGTGTCTCCTGTAAAAATTCAATAAACATGTCTTATCCCCTTGATCATCTTGGGTTTGTTGATTCAACTAAATTCTGTGAATTGAATCGTTCCAGTCTCCCGCCAGCACTCCTCACTACTAGTCCCTCTATTTAGATTCATTTTGCTTTACAATCTATTTCCTTATGTCTCTATTCATTGTTCTCTGCGGGAATTTGTGAAATTGTTGAAAGAATATATTTTTGTATCATTTTAAGCATATTATTAAATCAGGAAAGTAAATTGTCATGTAGAATAGTCTCTACTTTCTGTAAAGGAATCTAAAATATGTTTTTTTTCTCTCTTTCTTATCGATAGACTCGAAAACCTTCATGTAAGAATTCACTTTTACTCAAAATCTATTATCGCAGTTTTACCAATAGTTTCTCTTCATTCAACCCAAATATGCTGCTATTGGATACACCTCTCGTTATCACACTCTTTATGACATAAAACTTCAAATAGGAAATCAAAAATGTGTTATCTTTTTCGAATTGTATATAACTTTTAACAAATTTTTAACGTTGGTAATAGATATTTTGAAGATTTGATATTCAATAAATAAAAGTATATTTATTTTTTATGTTGCATTGTACTTTACCTACTTTACCTGGTTTTGACTCTGTTCTATTCCTGAAATTGTGTTTTCACAGTTCTCTTATTGACTTAAAAATTAAATCTAATTCATTATAAAAAGAGATTATGGATGAATTTAACACTAATGTGCAATAATGACTTATATCATTCACCAGCCCAAAAAGTAAATAGACAGAGGAATCCGGGCGTTACTTGATGTGAAGTAGAAATAAATACTTTAAGAAGATGAAGTGGAAACTATCTATTAGAGTGTTGTGATGGTTACATAATACAGCTTCTACAGGCAGCTAGGGGCATTCAGGGCTTTGCAGTTTCTGCTGACTGTTGGTTAGACGAATCCTTCAATGGGTTCTGGAGGGTGCCTGAACAGCTGTGGAGAGATACCTCATGAATGAACCGCTCACAATGGGGGGAGACAGGTGGAGTGGGAGCTACCTTCCTCGTCAATGGCTCCTCTACTCCATGTAGTAAGGCCACGTGACCCTCTCATTGACAAAAAGGAGGGGCGCTACCCCTAACCAATAACCAACCCTTTGAAACAAAATATCAACTCGTTGCATTGTCAAAATGTCAAGAGGGGAGACTTGAGTGGATGTGTGTGATGAACACAAACTCTAAACACCTTCACCACACACATCCACTCAAGTCATTATAAGGCCCTAAAGAAGGAAATAAATAGTTTTCGAAACGTTGGTCAAAGTTTGAATTTTTCATTTACACGACAGAACCTCGAATTTCTTCTACATTAAAAAGATACTGTCGACTCTATTAATCTTTTTTTTTCATTGCTTGTTCTCAGGGCCGTTTGGCCCTCCTGTCAAGAAGACATTTTTTAAAAATGATTGTTTAATGAACACGGTATCTAGAAATTTGAAAAAAAAAAAAAAAAAAATGAGCTTACCATACGATTTCTCTTATATTATTTAAAGTTCACTAGACGAAGTACTAAGTTGAATAAGTTTATCATGTTGATCCCTTGGGGTGGTTGCCTTTTTTTTTTTTTACTGGAAATGAGTTCAGGTCAAAGTTATTTTAATGATCATATTGCCGTGCACTGAAGTAATACTCCAATTCTCGAGAATTATTGAATGTTGTGATTGTTCCATCATCCCAAATGTATAAAATTAAACAAATAGATGTTTTATTTCTTTATGCGCTAAAATAAATTATAAAATTATTTTCAGGAAATACTGGAAAGAAGGCATTCTCTTGTGTTCGGTGTGGAAGACTGTATACTTACAAAAGAAATTTGTGGAAACATTTAAGATATGAATGTGGTGTTGAGCCACAGTTTCAATGTCCGCAGTGTCCTCATAAAGCAAATCGGAAAGATCATTTAAAACAGCATGTAATCACCCAACATATTTATGCTAAATATAAGTTGTGATTATTGTCCAGTCTGTATTATATTCGCTTTGTCATTTAAATATTCACGAAAGAATGAATGTTTCAACTCGATATTGTATACTTGGTAAAATTACCAAATTTTCCGGACCTCCCGACTTTTTTTTAAGGTTCTTAGGTCTCTTGCCATTTTTTCCACATTAAGTTAACTCGGTTTTTTCTTGGTTTCTTTTCTAAATATAATATAATACCAGTTTAAATGATATATTTTAAATTATAATAATTTATTTGATTTTCCTTTTTTAACCCTATAAATAGTAACTGAAAAATAGTATAGCCTAAATTGTCTGTGTCATTTTCCAAATTCTAAAACTTTCATGAATGCCAAATTTGGGTTTCAAGTCCATAAGGCAGTTAGGAATTTTCAGTTAAATTATCCAAAGAAGACGAGGAGCCAGCAGTCCTCTCTCACCCACTCCCTGTTCTCCTTCCGCATAATAAGCTAAAATTATACGGTTTTTAAGCAGGAAATTTGTGCTGATTCACCGTCAACTTCTTTTTAATTTTTTTAAATCTTACTAACAGTTGTTTTGAAAGAAAAGTTTCATATTTACCCAAACTAACACAATTGAAACATCTGGAACTTGGTATGCCGCGTAATAGATTTAAAGTATCTTTTTTATATATATATTTCATTTATGTTATAACTAATGTAAAGCGTACTTTTCTTTTCAGGGATCATTGCAAAGAAGACATTTAAATGTGGGAATTGTGAAAAATTGTATAGTTATAAGTGTAGTCTTTGGAAACATTTGAAGTTTGAATGTGGTATAGCCCCAAACTTCCAGTGTCCCTACTGTCCTTACAAAGCCAGTAGGAAGGATACTTTGAAACAACATGTAGTTAAGAAACATTTCTATTCAACTATACCACTGTGATAGATACTTTTTTTTTAAATTATTACAAAAATCGCCTACAAATTGAAAATTTTCTGCTTCAAATATTTTTCCCAACATCATGAAATCAAGAACTTCCAAAAATGCGAGGCCAAAAATATGTAAATTGAAGGTTACATTCGCTCACAATTTTAATAAATGGATAACCACTTATACAATTAAATTGATTTGGTTTCTTACTCCAATTTTTATATCCTGATTTAAGTGTGTTTTAAGACAGTATTTCGATATGAATAAATTGACAATATATTACTACGAAGACTTAAATTATGTTGATAGGTCGAAATGTTTTAATCCAAATGTTGAGAGCTTAAATAAATAAATTCATGTAAATGAAAAGAAAAAAAAGTATTATTTTTCGTTTAGCTGAATTTATTTGTTTAAAAATTTAAGACCAGGACAACTTTTTTCGTCGCCTTAGAGATAGAAAAGTGACAACAATCAATAGAGAGCTACTCCATTCTGCCCGAGTTGATAGTAGGACTTAAAGCTAACTAACGTACAAGCCAAAAATTTACTAAAAATATAAATATATTAAAAATATTAGTCTCATAGGTATAAGTCAATTGAAATGTTCAATGATTTTTTTTCAAGTAGAATCAATAGGAACTGAGAAAACATGAAATAACTGTTCTGTCTTCAAATATTCTAAATGTTGTTCCAGATTCAAAAGAGTTTTTATTTTGTTTTAGTTGTTAGAAATCACTTATCAACGGTACTGAGGCTCTCTCGCCCATACTCCACTGAGGGGACATCCTACTTGGGTGGAAGTTGGGAGTTAGTTCTTTGAAATTGGGACACCTACTACTTTGCTCTGGTCCCAGCATCAAAAACTATCAGGGACTGTCTTCCGGTGCCAGTAACCGCAACTATTACGAATCCAACCTCAGTTGGTGGTGCCGCTTGGAAGAAACCATCCCCATCAGGGTCCAGGATGGTGACTGACCCGGCATGGCAACCAATGTCTATCATCCCTATGGTTTTTCACCTACAAGATTAGCGGGGAGGATTTGCCGCTTAAAATGTAGGGGGATGGTACCTGGGGGAGGGAAAGAGTTCAAAGAGGGAGAGTGCAAATAATCCGATATGAGTGATGGTGCCTCGCCAGATGAGTGCAAACTGGCCAGAATAGTGAAGTGTGGAGGACGCTGCAAGATTATTTGAGCGATATTTTTCTCTTTTTGAATGATTAGACTCTTGGCAGTAT
Source organism: Aradus depressus (assembly GCA_963662175.1). Taxonomy (NCBI): domain Eukaryota; kingdom Metazoa; phylum Arthropoda; class Insecta; order Hemiptera; family Aradidae; genus Aradus; species Aradus depressus. The sequence continues at coordinate 39,436,435 of OY759220.1, forward strand.
ATTAGTGGTGTCTTGTAACTACAAACTGTTTTTAATGTTTAACAGTGATGATCCTTGGTCTTATGAACTCTACGTAAAAGTTATATCGCATAAAATATTCATAAATATAATACTTAATTAGAATCATAAAAACATATAACTATTTACTAACTTAAAACATAATTTTCTTTTCAGGAATAATTTTAAAGAAGATGTTCCCTTGTCTTAATTGTGGAAGGGGATATAGTTATAAAAGAAGTCTATGGAAACATTTAAAATTCGAATGTGGAATTAAACCACAATTTCAGTGTCCGCACTGTTTGTACAAAGCAAACAGAAAGGATACTTTAAAGCAACATGTAATTATGAAACATATGTTCTCACAGTACGACATTTAGCTCTCATAACGTGAAACTATGGAAATTGTCTCACATAAATTTCCACCGCAACGAGTACTAGACGAAATATGAGAGCAATTATCCTTCAGGATTGCATTTTTGAAGTCAAAATAAGAAACGTCTCACAAACGTTGTTATTGCAAAAAAAAAGTATTTAAAATAACATTTACAAAATATCACTTCTTGATTTCATCTGATTAAAAATAATGTTTTAGGTTGTTGAAGATTGTTAGAAAACAAACACAGATTTGCCTTCGGTCTTCCCAAAATATATTTATTTTATTTTATTATTTTTGTTGACGTTTCGCCATTAAGGCATTATCAAAACTTTTTTGATAAAATAAGAACAATTTATAACCATTATAATTTTATATGGCGTTATATGAGTTTTATATAAAACTATAATGATTATATAAAAAATGTTAGTTAGGTAGTTATAATGACTCATGGCCGGGCTTTAACTTCGAGGTCATATCGTCTACTGCCAGAGCGCTGCTTCGTCACTCTCGCGCTGCTCGGTCATGAGTCAGACTCTACTTTGGGAGTCTTAAATTTTGCCTACCCTAAGCTTTTATACACCTAGGATAAAGGTCTACGAGTACCTGACAACGTTCAGGTTTCGAACCCGCGATCTTCAGCTCAGAAAACTAGCACGCTACCTCTGAGCTACCTGCCCCCTGTATGTTTGTATGTACGTAAATGTATTTTTTTATATACTATACATTTATAGAATATATTTTATATATATAATACATAATATAGTATATGTTTATATAAAAGTGTATTTTATCGCAAAGTTTTGATAATGTCTGAATGGCGAAATCAGCAAAAATAAAATAAATATATTTTGGGAAGACCGAAGGCCAGCTGTTTGTTTTCAAACCACCTTCATCAAGTGCACAATATAATAGTCTCAAATCAAGCATATTCTTCCACAATCTCAATGTTTTAGGTTAAAATGTTGATAAATTTAAAAAAAAATAAAAAAACATGATTTAAATAATTGGAGAAAACGACAGGAGTTATTCGTCTGAACCATATTTATAAATTATCGTTATTTTGTACACTTTAAATTAATATTATTTATACTAATCTGCTGTCTATGTATCAATTTTATTTTGTCCTCACATTCAATAGGCAACCCTCTTGAGGCACTCCAAAGCGAAATCTTCTTATATCCATTGTTTAATTTCATTTAAATAACTCATCTGTGTAATTAAGAATGTGTACAATATTTTTTCTAATAAAATTTGAATATTAACCCCACTGAGGACTAAATGTCAGATACAAGTCTGCATACATTTTTTTTCACTGCGGACCCGAAAATAAACTTTTTCCTTTAATTAAAAGAATGCGCAAAGTAAGGAGACTGATGTTTTATATGAGATCTTGTAGAAGGCATATGTTAGCTCCGATATGTTCATCTAGAACATGGTTGCGGATTCGAATCCCATCCGAGAGTGTTTTATTTCCATAACTGATACTGTTTAATTTTTGACCAGTACCGGTTTGCAACACAACAGCGTTATCGTCAGTGGCAAATCCCACTTGTACAGCGTGGACAACTGGCCTCTATGCTATGCGGGTAGGATGTGCCTCTGATGATGAGATGTTGCATTGAAAACCTGTTCTGGTCAAAAATAAAACAGTGGAATGTCTGTTATTTCCATGAGTTTTATTTCGTAGATAGAACTCTCTCCCGGATGTTCTTAATAACTAAATATAACACCGTTATAGAGAAATGGCTAATATGCATCCTACATAACGCTGCGGACCCGAAAATTTGACTGATTATTACAAACTACTTAATACTAAACCAACTGGTTGAGGAAAACTGTCCTCGACAGAAATGTTAAATTGCTCCAAAGCACATAATTCTCACCAGATCAAGAAAATACATGCATTTCATGAAAAATATTATTTAAACTTGACTCCAGTATTGTGTGATTATTTTCTTTCCGTTCCCTAAGTAACTAACTAAGAACATGGTTATCTTTTCAGGAAGACTTGCAGAGAAGCCGTTCCCCTGTCTCACCTGTGGCAGGCTGTACAGTCACAAAAGAAGTCTATGGAAACATTTAAAATTTGAATGTGGGGTTGAGCCACAATTTCAGTGTCCTGAATGTCCTCACAAAGCCAAGCAAAAAGAACATCTCAAATCTCATATTTTTGCAAAACATGTCTCTTTGAAGGAATTCATTCAGTTATAATGTATAAATCATATGTTAATCACATTCGAGAACTAACCTTATAGTCATTTCTAATGTTGAATATTAGGAATGAGATTGTATATTTCACAAAATATTTAGAACACGGACCTGTTCCGGTTTACCTAATGCACAATTCGTCGAGTGGGGAATTTTTATGAAACTTTTGAAAAACATTTCCTTAGGTGCTGAAAATATTAAATAAAAAGTTTTGCAAATAGGGAACTTAAATAATTTATAAATAACTAATAAAAAAAGACATATTTTCGTCTTTACCTGCCATAAAATAATATAATTTAAAGAAAACAACCAAATATTATTATAAGACGTATTTTTTATATTTTGTTGCAATGTAGTAGACTCACAATAGTGTTTAAATTTTTATTAACATTGTTATAATAATAAGCATGGTATTATTGTTCAAGATATATAAAATTAATGTTTTTCTTTTTATTTTATCTGCTTCAAAAAAAATTATTTATTTATTTAAAAAAGTTGTCCCTTGTCGGGTAAAACGTCTTTTAAATATTAATTTTACCAGATAATTCAGTTTTTTGGGCACCATAAAAGATTCAGAACACCAAAGAAATTAAGTATTAAAAAAAAAAGTTTGCAAGAAAAACTTCAACATTAACTCAATAACAACTAGATCAGAACTAATTACTTTTTGAATATTTGGTTTTAACAATAATAAATGTTTTTATAAATGCCTCTGTTTTAATATAATTATTTCTGATAATAAAAAATAGAATGTACATATATCAGCAATTTGAAATTAATGAAAACAAAGGACGATGATGATCTGTTGTAATCAAAACAAAAAAATGTTTTTGACTCATACACAGGCTTCAACTACGAGGTCGTAAGCCCTACTCCTACTGTTGGAGGCCTACATTTTGCCTACCCAGGTTAAGTTACCTAGGATAGAGAGAGGTACTTGGCAAGTACCTGACATCACAGTCTGCTTACTTTTGAACATGAGTCATGAACTCATCTATAAGATTTTGATTAAATTTAACGTATGTATTCCAAATAAGTTCAAGAGTATGGTTTTTTTAAGATTTTTCCGTTAGAACGATAAAGGACGGGGGGCCAAAAATATTGAGAGGGGGTATCAAAATGTATAAATTAATAAGTGGTAATGATGAGTAAAATATGAATTTTTTTTTTTTTTTTGTTAATTTTTAGTTTTTAAAATGACTATTGGCTCCCCACATCTAACTCCAACCAAATAATGATAATGCCAGACTCTACTGTAGGAGTCCTTAATGAGTACCTTACATCACACTGACATGAGACCGAGTGTTAATGTCCCCTCCAAAAAACAACGTGCTCAAAATAAATTTGAAAATGTGGATTTTGTTATGGCTTGTATTTAAACGCACAGTAAAAAAAAAAAAAAAAAGCAGCTTACCAAGTAAGAAAGGTTAATTACACAGTACAAAATGATAACTGCACAATAAAATGCAACACTGTAAATAAAATTTTAACCCAATAACTAAAAATGTATTGCCTAGTAAGTTAATCCAATGACACGGAAATTTCAGGACACTTGGTAAAAAATGTTAATGCTCAGTAAAGACAATTTAAGACTAAGATTTATATTGCGCATTACAAAATTGCAGTGTACCGAGTAAATCCAGTTGATGTATCAGAAGAAATAAAACGTTGACCCTCAGGTCGGTCGTTTTAGTGTGTCCAGGTTCTCCTGATACAGATAAACCCCTTGAAGGGGGCATAAAAAAAATATCTAATTGCGAGCAGGCTAATTTGTTTACCGAGAATATATCCTTTTTACTCTGCCTTCATTTTTTTTACTATTCGTTAAATATTTTCATACTAATATTTAATTTATTTACTGTGAATATATCCTTCTTACCGTGAGTTTCTTTTTTTTTACTATTCGTTTACTTTTTTAGCCGTGTTATGAATTTATTACTCTGAATTTAATCTTGTAAATGTGAATTAATTTTGTTACTTTGAATAATATGTTTCTTAATGAACTTTAATTACTGTGCACAATTTTTTGCTAGTGTGCATTTAATTTTCATCGTTTTGTTATGTTGAATAATGCACTTTTAAAATTTTTTTTGCCTTGCCTATCAAAATTGTTTTTGAATTATTTATTGTTATTCAATTTACTATATCAGCATAAACAATTGAACAATATTTTGGACTATGATAATTTTAAAATAAATGATGATAAATAAATAAAAATTATAACATTTGTTTTTATGCAAAAAAAAAAAAAAAAAAAAACACCTCACTTCAGAAATACTTTATCACTATAAAAAAGTTATATGTTTCAGTTTATCGACGTATTTCTAATTTGAGAAAAGTGGACATAATACGAACTTGTGTTAAATAAGAAAACAAACTTATTTTTGAAATATTGTCTATCTCACATTAAAATAAAAGTGAATATAAAATTGTTAAACACACAAACATTATTTCATGTATATCACTTTTAAATTAGTTCATCTTGTTAAAATTTAGTAATTTTATCTTCAATTTTAGTGTTCTTACTGTTACTGAGGAAAAAAAAATACTTTAAAAAAGCCATCTGGATTTCCTGGCTGAAATTGCAACCCTTCTCCCTTTCCTACCTGATTTACATATAAGAACGGTTCACACTCAACAAACTTGTCTAAGTTTATGAGGATCCTGTTATGCCGAAACCTGTAGTTTATGAATTTATGTATTTTTACTTCCCAGCTATACAAAGTATAGGTGAAGTTATGTAATCGGTCAAAAATTCGATGCGGAGTTTTCAACCGAATTTCATGTTTTCCGACCTACAGATTCCAAATATGAAAACAAAAATCTGTATCTATGAACACGATAACTCCCGATAGAATGAATGTATCGACACGAAATTGCCTATGTGAATCCAGAACCCTTTAACGACACCTATTTCAGCCAAAAAAACTACCAAAGGGGAAGAGGAGAAACCCCAATAACAGGAGATATAATGAATGTTTCGACATGAAATTTCATATTTGAAAATCAAATTCAGTCAAATTTCAGCGATATCGGTTGAATGGAAGGGGGAGTTCAGGGGAGGGGCTCATTTTATGAATCCTAATAACTGTCGATGTAATGAATTTATGAATACAATTTAGTATGAGGATTTAGCAGCCCTATGTAAGTCAACTGTTGAATATTAGCGCCAACGGTCGACTGGTTTTGGGGGTGGAGCGAAAAGTTAATTGATTAATTCGTTCTGGGAAAGTAAACAATATTTTTGAATAAAAATTATTCTATTTATTTTATTATTATGGTTCTCCCTCAAGTCAAATTTTGTATATTTACTGCCATTGTTGCATTCTTCCAATTGTTTTAGGACACAAATTCAAGTGTACCTGCGGTCGATCTTATTCTTACGAAATGAATCTTGTGCGTCATCAGAGATATGAATGCGGGAAAGATCCACAGTTTCCATGTCCTCACTGCACTTACAAAGCCAAACGGAAGACAACCCTCAAAATGCATGTTTTCACTAAGCACATGTCAAGTAAAGTTGAAGAACTTTAGATGAAAATTAAAAAACCAAAATGTTAATATTTTCTTAAAATATAAAGCAGTATTATATCATTTGAACGATCGAAATATGTATTGTTTAAATAGAGATTCAATTGATCTCCATTTGATGTATAAACGTTTCTTAAACAATCCGTTTTAGGGTTCTGCAGGTGTGGAACTCTTTTAATTTCACAGATTACAAAATAATAGCCAGCTTTCGAGGTCATCAATAAGAGTTGTGAGGCTTATGTAAGTACCTGTCCCGACATTTTAAATTGTTTTTGAGTTATTGGTACATATTTTATTTATTCATTTCACCTTTTTAAATGTTTATGTTTTAAAAACATGTTTTATCAGAGAGGCTGAAGATGAGGGAAACCTCGAAAGTCGGCTAGCACAAAATAAAAACATCTGCAAGAGGTCAGACTATGTTTTACTTCCCCAGATGTAGGAGGTATAGAGGAAGTTATGTAATGGGTCAACAATTAGATGCAGAATTTCTCTGAATTGTTTTCCGACCTCCTAATTCCTAAAATGCTGCCTTTTTGTGTCTGTGACCTCGATAACTCTCGATAGAATGAATGTCAACGACACGAAATTTTATATGAGCTTCCAGAACGCCATGTATTGATTTGCAGCTAAATCGGCCAAAGGAAAGAGGGAGGCTTAACACAAAACCTTTAATTACTGCTGTTTTAATGAATGTATCGACACGAAATTTCTTATGTGAATTCAAAGTCCTATAAGGACCACACCTATTAATTTTCAGCGGAATCAGCCGACGGAGAGAGGTGGATCAGAGGGTGCTCGACTCAAATACTCTTATAACTGCCGATGTAATGTAGTACATTGACACAAAATTTATTATGAGGATTCAGATTGTCTATATATATATATATATTATAATATATATATATATATATATATTATATATATATATATATATTGTAACATGTAGAAATAAGGGGGGGTATTTTAATAAATAAAGAAATATAATAAAGCCATTAACGGGATGTCAGTACTGAGGACTTAAGCAGGGTGGGGGAAGAGAGAGAGAACAGTGGAAGGAGGGGGAAACGAGTGTGTCGGTGGTTGGAGATAGAGAGTGAAGGAGGAAGGTTGTGGTTGAAGAGAGAGAGAGTGGAAGTGGACGGTTCGTTTTTTTTGAGAGAGTTCGCTGGAGTAGTGAAGAGTTTTTTTGGAGTTAGAAGTCTGGAGGAAGTCAGGAAAAAAGGCAGATTGATGGAAAAATAAAGGAAGGATCGGAGAGCCGTATGATGAACTAAGAAGAGCAGTGGAGAAGGATTGAAGGACAGATGGTGACCAAGTGAGTGAAAAAAAAATAATTATAAAAAATAAAACAAATAAATGTTATATGATCATGTCTCCAATTTATGTAAAGATTTAAAAAAACAAAACAAATAAAAAAAAAACTCTATTTATCAAATTTTTTTTATTAAAAGAATTCATTTCCCATAACTAGTTTTTTCAACAAGATAAATAAGAAATAATGAGGAACTAGTAAATGTTTCATTGGCGCCCAACGTGGGGCAATTTAAAAATAAATTCATAGAAGAACTAGTAATTGTTTCATTGGCGCCCAACGTTTTGGCAATAAAAATGATGGAATAGAGAAAAAAAAAAAAAAATTTTTGAGTTGTCCAGTTTATAGTTTAGAAATTGCTGTAATATATTTTATGTATTATATTTATTATAGAGGATAGATTTGTGAAGCAAGATGGCGGACGAGGACACAGGTGAGTCGACCCATAGCATGGCGGGAGAGCAAGGTCCGGAGTTTGTTTACGATGGGGAGGCGGGAGAATTAGCTGCAGGAATGGACGGAATCGGGAGTGGCCTCGGCGGATTAGGACTCCGGAACGTAGATAGCGATGTTCGGGAATCTGGATTTGTAGAAGGAACGGGAGAAAATTCTATGATAGTCATGAGTCCGCTTATAGGAAGGTCGAATTCGGGGGATGAGGAAGCAAATAAAAAGAAAGACGATAAACCGTTTAATCGTAGCCAATTTGAGCAAATGATGGATCGTATGGAACAGTTAAGTTGTAAGTTAGAAACAATAAATGAAACTAATAAAAAAGAAATAATCGAGTCGGTTGAGCAAAGGTTTAGGTTTTCTGAAATACAAATAAGTAAAAATATAGAAACAATAAATGAAACAATAAATAAAAATATAGAGCAACTAAGGGGGGAACAACAAAATAATAACCCGAATGAAATAATAGTGGAGACAAAAACAGATCTTAATGAAGTTGAAAATAAATGTGAAAATAAATTAATAACAGATGAGAAAAAGAAATTAAATGAAATAGGTAATGCTCAGAAAAATGAATTAGAAATAAGTAAAAGCAAATCAAATAGAAAGGAAAATAGAAAGGAAAATAGAAAAATAAAATTGAACAAAGAAATAAATAAAGATTATATTCCGTTTAATGCATTATGTCGGCTAGGGTTTATTAGAAAAAGTTATACATTTTCAAAAATATCCAAAGATAAAATAAAAAACAAAAATATCGTTATTTTGAAAGTAAAATTAAAAGAAATAAATTGTAAGAAAATTTGTAAAGGAAATTTGGGCCCTATTTGCCAAGAAAGTTGTGATAAGAAAAAATTAAAGAAAACTAATAAAAGAAAAGCTAAAGTAATGTTCCAGCCAAATTCTAGGAGAATTAGATATCGGAAGATAAAGTTGTACAAATATGAAAATAAACAGAAACAAAGTGCTTACTTTAAAATACCAAAACTAATAAGCTTAATTAAAAATCACACTAAATTAAAGAAAATTAAAAATCACAAGAAATTTAAAAAAAAAAAAAAGTTTCCTTCAGATAAACCGATGGATTATTTTTGATAACAAGGAACTCGTAATTGGACTTTTAAATGAAATTATGGCGATGGTTTTCTGTTTTTTAAATATATTTTTCTTAAATCATAATAAGTAAAAATAAAACTAAATTATAAATTAAAAGTAAGCAGCTAATGAATAAATTGTTTTTATTACGAAGTAGCAAATAATAGCTTTGTTGTGTGTTTTTCACCTTGGAAATAAAGATTTAAAAAAAAAAAAAAAAAATCTTAAATTGAGAAGTCGAAACTATTGAAATATGAAAATCAAAATATAATAAAATCTGAATTGATAGTACGGTCACTTATAAAACTGATATCACTAAACCAACATGTTGATGGAAGATAGATTCTGGTGGAGAGATGAATTGCAACTAACGGGATTCTGTGGAACAGAGAGGTAGTACACACGTCAAATAGGATTATGATAGTTTGACCCATATAAACAATGCATGTAGGTCTGACCTAATGACCGATATCTAGCTAAAAAAAATGGTAATATAATTCGATTCTTGATATTTTGTTTAAATTATTGAAGTCTTGTGTCATGTTGTAAAAATAATAATAATAACATAATAATTATCATTATGTGACTTGTCGGTCTTTGCTATGGCAATTTTGTTTTTGATCAAGTATGACCTCTTATATGTTAAAATCATGAGAGACCTTGCTCCATGTGTGTGTGGATCGGCTTGTCTGGGTCATATAAGCCTCGCTTAATTATATGTGTTTTCTTTCTTAGTTTATGAAACTGAATTTGTTTTTTTTGGTTATACATGTTCTTAAATTTTATGGTTATATGTGATATTGTTAAACAGAAAAAAAAAAAAAAAATGTTTAGTGCCTTCTCCACTCTGAACAAAATTTGGATATTTTAATGTTTTTTTATGATAAAAAAAAACAAAATTATTTATTGAAATTATATTATATTTTGAAAAAAAAAAAAAAAAAAAAATATATTGTTTGCTAGTTAATGTATTATTGCTTTAAAAAAAAAAAAAAAAAAAAAAAAAAAAAAAAAAAAAAAAAAAAAATTGTTTGTTAGTTACCTTTATATAAAAAAAAAAAAAAAAAAATATGGTTTATATGAAATTGTACATGTTATAATTATAATATTGGTTAGAGGATTGATTGCATAAGTATTTAAAAATGTTAGAAAGAAAATATTGTATTATTGAAGAGAGAGAGAGATTTAAAAAAAAAAAAAAAAAAAAAAAAAAAAAAAAAAAAAATGTTTGCTAAGTACCTGTACCATTGTTTAAAAAAAAAAAAAAATGTTTGCTAAGTACCTGTACTATTGTTTACCTGTACTGTACCTGTATTATATAAAAAAAAAAAAGAAAAGAAACTGTTTTCTAGTTACCTGATTATTATAAAAAAAAAAAAAAAAGAATGTTTACATGAAATTTTATATGTTATATTGTTTAAAATATTGGTTAGATGGTTTATTGAATGTAGTATTAAAAAAAAAAATATTATGGTGTTTGTGATGGGGTATTTATAAAAAAAAAAATATTTATTTTCTTCGTTTCATTTTTTTTTCATTTAAGGGAAAGGATATGTAACATGTAGAAATAAGGGGGGGTATTTTAATAAATAAAGAAATATAATAAAGCCATTAACGGGATGTCAGTACTGAGGACTTAAGCAGGGTGGGGGAAGAGAGAGAGAACAGTGGAAGGAGGGGGAAACGAGTGTGTCGGTGGTTGGAGATAGAGAGTGAAGGAGGAAGGTTGTGGTTGAAGAGAGAGAGAGTGGAAGTGGACGGTTCGTTTTTTTTGAGAGAGTTCGCTGGAGTAGTGAAGAGTTTTTTTGGAGTTAGAAGTCTGGAGGAAGTCAGGAAAAAAGGCAGATTGATGGAAAAATAAAGGAAGGATCGGAGAGCCGTATGATGAACTAAGAAGAGCAGTGGAGAAGGATTGAAGGACAGATGGTGACCAAGTGAGTGAAAAAAAAATAATTATAAAAAATAAAACAAATAAATGTTATATGATCATGTCTCCAATTTATGTAAAGATTTAAAAAAACAAAACAAATAAAAAAAAAACTCTATTTATCAAATTTTTTTTATTAAAAGAATTCATTTCCCATAACTAGTTTTTTCAACAAGATAAATAAGAAATAATGAGGAACTAGTAAATGTTTCAATATATATATTATAGTCCGATTGATTCAGATATTCAGTTTTAGCCAAAAACGTAATTTCTTAGTTCGTGCTGGCTGGGGAAGTACATAACCAACGATTGTTTATTCATTTTGCAACCTGCGATATAATAACTTCTCATTACATCAGTCATCTTTAAACTCACTCATCTTCTAAAATCGGTTTGCCCTTATCGTTATCTTGAAAACTGAAGCTATTGCACTGAATTTGCACAAAGTTAAAATAATGGTTCCACTAGAAAAATGGTTGATTAAAAATGTAGTATTATTTAAAAAAAAATATTTTTGGTTTTATATCATGTTGTTTCAACCTAAGGTGTAATTAAACCACTGAAATGGACCATATTTAATTGTATATTTTTTTCTAAAACGTATTATTTATTAATGTTCATTAAACTGTCTTTAATTAATTATAACTTATTTTAATTAATATACGTATATAGTTACAATTGTGTCGTTAATCAAAACAAAATTGATACCTATTATTAGAATTTATTACGAAATGAGAGATATATCTATATAGATATTCATCTGCTGAACCCTTCACTGTGTGATAATAGAATGTTTAAAAAAATATAACAATGCTAATCGAAAATAAATAATTTTCAGGTTTTCCAAAAGGAAGGCCATTCCCCTGTCCGAAGTGTCCGCGGAGTTACGCCTACAAAAGAAGCCTTAGTAAACATCTGAAGTACGAATGCGGTGTGGAGAGACAGTTTCAGTGTCCTTTGTGTCTCTACAAGGCCCATCAAAAACCAAATTTATATACACATATGTCATTGAAACATGGAACAATCCGATTCTATGAGGGTCCTACTAGTTAGGTAGGTAATGCTCCAGGCAAAGAGGTTGGAAGGTAACGGGAAGGTCTGATGGGGGGAACAAATGATCATCCTTCCGCAGTTTTGGTTCTAGCTTCGATTCCACTCTTATCGTCTCGATTTCAACTTTTCTGATTCCGATTGCACACGAATATTGCTTTCTTTTATATAAATAAAATAAATATTCGTTATTTATTTACCTAAATTATTAGTTTTTAGGATTCCGTAGGTCGAAGACTGTATGCGAAACCCTATTAACTTCTGTTGTCTTTCAGTCCCCTCCTCGCAAAGGGTGATGTGTAGACCCGGTCATAAATCGATGGAGAAAAAAAAGAGGAACAGGAAATTTTGAGTAAAATAAATACAGTATTCCGATTATGGGGTAGCATGATGAGTTTAAAATTCTGAGGTTGTCTAATGACATGCTTCAAATAACATTTATATTCAATTGTTTTGGATACATATCAAACTAATTCGAGATGTATGTAGTTGGTTATGACTCATGCCGAGGGTTTAACTACAAGGTCATATCGCCTACTACCGGAGCACTCTTTAGTCACTCTGATGGAAATGAGCCCGAATCTACTATGGGAGTCCTAAATTTTGCCTACCCTAAATTTTTATTCATCTAGGGTAGAGGCTGTAATCTGTACTGGCTCGGGACCATCGCTTAACATCCTGTCCGAAGGACTAAGTTTTTTTTACCTTTCAGATAAAGTACACTAAAGGCCTCTCGGTCGGGTTTCGAACCCTAAATCTTGAGCGCAGCAGGTAAGCACAACTTGTTGGTAGGTTATATTCATTCCTTTGAATAAAAGGAACATCAGTCCAGGGTTCGCTGTATCGTACAATATGATTTAAAATTAGTCAATTAAAACAATATCAAAGGAAAATATGATTTATGTTGTATATCAGATAACAATGCGCAAAATACAAAGAGATATTATTGTGTTGGCTGTGGCTAGCAGCTGAAGCCGTTAGGAAGTAAAAAAAAAACACATAACCATAGACAGTAAATATAAGTATCTTTTTTTAAAAATAATCAAACCTTAAATATTATTGGGATTATTACGGGGGGGGGGGGGGGGGGGAAATTACGTTTAAAAAAAAGTAGGAAAATAAGTGGTGGGTAAATTCTGGAAATGTATCCTAAAATGTGTCTTATTAATATATATTTCAAATGTTTTAATGAACATAATTCAAGCCAATGTAATATCTAATAGTTACAAAAAGTTTCAATTTATTTTGTTCACGAAAGTGCTCAATCATTTTCATTTCCTGTCTCAGATGAAAAAAAAAAAATATATATATACATATTTATTTCAATAACTTTCTCCCATTGAGAATTACATTGAGAAAATGTTTTTTATTTTTTTTTACATATAATTTAATATGTCTACATAACAGAAGAAGAAAGTGAATAATTAAAGGAATTAACCATACTTAATTACATATATGACTCATTTTTAAATTATTCTCTCTTTTTATCTATTTAATATATTTTTTTGTTTCTGAACTAGTTATATTACTTATTTTTAATTGAACTATAATAATATTATGATTATAACAGATGTGAACAAAGCAATGTCTTGTGTAGTGGCTTTTCAAACACGTAGACTTAGCGTCACTTCCGTACTCAGAATCTGTAGTTTGTTATACTTTGAGGTTAGCTAGTATCTTTAGTATAATTACGTGAATCTTAGACGAATTTATTAAAGTACATTCACGTATTGTGTTGCTTATCCTGCAAAATATAAAATAAGAGTTGAGTTCAAGTGTCCTGTATGTAATTTCATAGGACTTATCGAGCTATTATTTAGTTTTAACTTCCTGGATTTTAGTGGACTGAAGAAATAATGGCCGATAAAGGAAAAATCAAAAGTGAAACTGTTAAAGTTGGGTTTTTTGATGACGTCAGTGATCAAAGTTCCTTAGAATCAAAAGAACCCTTAAAGTGTCTGATCAATCGTAAGTACACCTCACATGCTACCCGACAGGAGATCTGTTCTAGTTCTTCCGATACTTGTGGCGAACAATTGACCGATATTAAATCTATGTCTTCAAAGAACAAAAAGTCTAAGGTGCCTCATGATAATAAAGTAAAAGAGGTCAATTTTAATTTAAGCCTCTTTGACTCAATAAAAAATTTACATTCAAATAGTATTCTCATTATAATCGACGAATGGATTGCAAAATATAAAAGTAACAGAGAAGATGGTCTTTTAGAATTGTTACAATTTTTCTTTTCCTCGTCAGGTTGTAAGGGAACTTTGACAAAAGATATGTTGACTCAAATTGAACAACACGATGTCATTATTCGACAGATGACACAACAATTTGATGAGGACAGTGATGATTATCCTATTATAAGATCAGGACCTCCTTGGAAAAAGTTTAAAACAAATTTTATTGATTTTATTCAGCAATTAATTAATAAGTGTCAGTACAGTATCATTTATGATCAGTATCTTATTGGTAATGTTACAGTTGTGTTGACAGGACTGACAGACTCACAGGTGAGAGCATTCAGGCACACCGCCACCTTAGCTGCTCTGAAACTTACGTCTTCCTTGGTTCAGGTTGGGATCCGAGTTGAGAGAAGTCTTGAAAAAATAGTGCAACAGTACAATTCGGAAAAGGGGAAATCTGGGGGGTCCAAAGCATCAGCCCGAATTGAAGTTTTAAAAGAAAAACGGCAAGAAATGGAAGAAAATTTGGAGGAAATCAAAGGTATTATTACGTTTATATATAAATCAGTATTTGTCCACAGGTACAGAGATATTTTACCTGACATAAGGGCAGTTTGTATTTCAGAATTAACATCTTGGATGATAACATACCCTAATTTATTTTTAAATGATGCTTATTTGAAGTACATCGGTTGGACATTAAATGATAAAGTTGCGGAAGTTAGATTGAAGTGTATCGGTGGTTTCAGACGTCTTTTGGAATCGAAGGAGCTACGGGGCAAACTTGAACTGTTTGTGAAACGTTTTGTAGATAGAATTGTAGCTATGACTCTTGACAAAGATTGTAATGTTGGTTTAGAAGCGGTTCGACTTTGTACCAATATACTCAAGTTCTATCCTGACGAATTAACTGACAAACATTGTGAGCAAATTTACGAATTGGTGTTTTCCTCTCATCGTGACCTAGCTCAATCCACTGGAGAATTTTTAAAAGAAAAACTGTTTTCATCACGGGAACAAACAACAGCATTAAGTACAAAAATGAATCCGAACAGACAACATTTGAAAGATTTGGTTCAGTTCATCATGGAATCTGAACTTCATGAACATGCCGCCTATTTTGTTGATTCTCTCCTTGGATCCAACCGGTCTATTCTGACGGATTGGAAATGTATGACAGAACTTCTCTTGGACGAGGAAAGCGATTTGGAGGGGGACCAAGAGACATGGTTGATGGAGATAATGGGCTGCAGTCTGCGGCAGGCAGTGACGGGTCAAGCTCCTATAGGACGGGGCAACCAGCGGAAAGCAACCATGAAGCAGCTAGCCCTGCAGCACGAGGAGAAACAAGCTGTAACCCACCATTTCATTCAAGTTATACTCAAATTGCTGGACAAATATTCAGCAGATGCTGACAAAATAATAAATTTAATATCTATCCCACAATATTTTGATTTATCCATTTATACAACTTTAAGACAAGAAAACAATTTAAAACTGTTATTTAAGAAAATATGTTACATAATTGAAAAACATACTGAAGATAAAGTTTTAGAGGGTTGTTCAAAGACAATGGATTTTCTTTGCGACAAAGAATTGATTATTTATTCAATCTGTGAAGCGCAAAAAACTGCGATAATTGATTCAATGATTGTCTTCTTCTTGCAATCTCTGGACTGTTGGAAGAAAGTAGTGGAAAGGGAAGATATACCTGAAGAGGACCAGAAATATACCATAGTTGCACATTGTAAAAAAGTGTCCATTTTTTATTCAGATCACAACTTAAATTTAATGTGGTATTTATGGCCAAAGATTATTAAAGAATTGAATAATTTAATTAATGGGGCACTTCATCTGCCTATTGAGGCCATTGTTTATTGTGTAAGAATTTGTTATTACGCTCTCCTGTGGTACTTCCATGATATTGAGTCAATGGTGGAAGAGGGTGCTCCAGTTGACGGTGCTGTGGTCGAGTTGAAGAAAAAACTGACGTCATTTTTGGACATTGCACAATATATTCTCGATGGCTCAAAACAATTCTCCATCTACCAACAAGAAATTTACCTAACTTTATGTGATTTGCTTTTGATTTTTGGACGCAATCTAATATTGAAAAATCAAAATTTGAAACAATTAATTTACGAACCAAATCAAACTCTCATAAAACTACTTAATTGTTTTGTTCTAAAAAATGTTTTTCTTAGCTCGAACGTTAACACTGACAATGAACAAAGTAATGATGACATTCATACAGAAGTTGCTGATCTTCATAAGAAAAGAACATTTCTTGCTTCATATTGTAAACTTATTGTTCTCAATATTGTACCAATGTGGTACGGAACAGACATACTTAAACATTATGTGTCTAAATTCAATGATTATGAAGACATAATTAAAACAACATTGATCAAAATGAAAGAAAATAATCTAAAAAACACATCTCGGACAATATTGGCGTCTCTGGCCTCCACTTTTAAGGACTTGAAGAAACAGAAAATAAATTATTCTGGTTCTGAAGATTTCATAAAGCTTAAAGAATTGGCCAAAAGGTTTGCACTAATTTTTGGATGGGATTTAGTCAGGATACGAGAGTCAATGCTAATTGTGCACCGTGAAGGCATCAAATTTGCATTGCTTTCCGAAGGAAATTTGGATTTGACCCATGGGCCTCCGACAAACACCGCTTTCTTGGAGATTTTGTTGGAGTTCAGCTGTAAACTACTCATTCAAGATAGAGAAACATTGTTAGAATATCTTAATGATCGAATGGCTACGAAGTTCGACTATATGAAGTGTGAAGATTGGGAGCCATTGTCCTTGTATCGGCACAGTCTAATGGACGCAGACCTGGGGAAGCGACTGGCTCCTCCAACGAGATCTGCATCAAAGAAGACACACAACTAATATCAGTGACAGTTTATTATTTTAGTTCACTTTCTATTCATTGAAGGGTTGACCTGGTTGGAACAGTTAGGAGGAGCTAACTTCCTCTCTTACATAAATCAGACATACACAATTTATGGAGAAATATATTTAAGAAATTATGAGAATTTAATGTAACAAAACTCATTATTAGCTGCTTACTTTAAAAATAGAACAGAAGCAACTATTTTTAAAAAAATGCTGCGACCCGGCATTACATTTTGGTTCACCACTCAATGAATGGGTTGTAGTTTCTCATTTAAAAGTGTACGATAAACTTAGTAGATTTCCAAATAAGCAGATTTGTAGATTCGTGAGAAGCCAACAAACTTCTTTCCGCCGTGATTTCCAAGGTGCAGACAGACCCAACCTTCACTTTCCTAATCCTACCTCGTTTAAATCACGTAATTGCAACTAGTTCCATGATTTCTTATGAATTTACAAATCGGCTTATTTGCAGATTCGGAAGTGAAGTGTCCATCTGAAATTATCTATCTGAAATTAAATATGACGGTATTTATTTTTTTTTTATTTGTTACTAACATTTTCATTGTTTGAAGTTTATCATTTTAGTTTATATTAATATAAATGTTTATAGTTTTATTCTCCAAATGTGTTTATTAGTATTTAAACCTTGTTTATAATCAGGTGTCTCGGGAAGATCTCCCATCATCAGTATCATTAATTTATTTAATCTTTGTTATAAACAAATTTTACCTTATATATTTTTTTTTTTTTTTTTTTTAATAAAGAGGTCGACTCGTAAAATATGTTCTGCTTATAGAATATTTTGATAAACAAGAAAATTGTTTACAATAAAGATTAGCAAATAAAGATACTGATGATGAGAGTTGTTCCCGAAATATCTATTTGTTAGGTTGTAAAGACCAATAAATAAATTCAGAGAAGAATAAAGTTGTGCAAAAATACAATAATATAACATTCAAAATTGTAATAATTTGTTTTCTTAATCTCGAAAATTTTAATTGTATGTTATTAAAATAGTGAAATGTAGAAATATTTTATTGTTATGTTATTGTTTTATCGTTAAATGTTTGTATTCATGGCCGCAGACTAAGGAAAAGGCTAGGAGTAACTTATGTCATAGTTCAGCGGGTTGTTTTTATTTTTTAATTAAAATACTATTTCATTCTTTGAATAACGTTATTAGTCTTGGAAAATGGTTAAATTCACAAAAAAAATGTGTTGCACCTTCTTTATATATTTACTTTTTCTTTTAAAAAGAAAAATCACGCTAAGAAAAAACTCGCCGCCTCCACTCAGTTGTTCCTAAATATCTCAGCACATTGTGTAAGATATATTTTTTTTTCGGAGTTTATAACTTAAATGTGGATTAGAATATTATACGGTTGTTATATTTACACCAGTGCCCTAAGTAGTAATTTGTAATCGCGTTATGCGAGATATTCATTGAGGTCCCCTAAATTGTAAATTCAAAATTAATTCAAAAGTTTTATTGAAATAACTAAAAAAAAAATTGCTCTGAAGTTTCACTTTTGTAGCATTCCTGGATTTTTCTTTTTTTTTGAGCACGGGATTCCGGATACTGCATTTTTATTTCGTTCATTTAATGAATATTATTAATTTATTTTTATTGTAGCGTTATTTATTTAATAATTTTTTGTTCTCATATAACTGTTTTTCTTATAGAGTTATTCTCACAATAGTTTTGTTATTTTATTCTCTTTTTGTAGAATGTTTTTTTGAAATAATAATTATTTTTTATTCCATGTTTTTTTTTTATTTATACATTTTTTATTACCTGAGGTTGTTAGTATTAGTGGGTTGGATAATGATTATCAATAAGAAAATGTGCGAAATGATATTTAGCCGTCATGAAGTTATGCGAATGGGACCTGATGTCTATTTGAAGCCCCGCTGCCAAATTTCTTCCCTCATTCAGTCTGCTGTACCCTCTGAAGGAGCATGAAGATGCTAGCTGACAACAATGGTACATCAGTGTTGCCACTTCAGTTAGGGTCGCTGGTGAGGGTAGCAAGACTAGCATACTACGGGTCTTATCTGCCTAACTTCATAGCAAGTAGACACACTTTCGTCCGTTGAGCGATATTAATATGAGGGCTCAAATCATCATATAATTACTAGATAGAATAAGGTACATTTTAGTTGCTGTGAGGACAGCCTCCTTTGGTGTAGATGGATATGATCTTCAGTCTATGACTTGGACTGATGATGGATATGAAATTAAGTCAAATGGTCGGGCTCACAATATCTCCACTGTTGTCATTTTCAGAACTCATTAAACATCACTCATGGTTTATTTTATTCTGTAGTTTTATTGCTGTCTCGTTACAAATAGATTTTTTTTAATGAATATTTTTTGAGGTTTTGTCTAAGGAAGAAAGGACTCTGTTGCAGTGAGGTTTGGTTGCGATGACTGCGGCAGAAGTTACTCAAGTCGCGGGAACCTGATGAAACACCTACGCTACGAGTGTGGCGCGGAACGCAAGTTCTCCTGTACCCTGTGCAACTACAAAGCCAAACAGAAGGTTCACCTCCGGGTTCATCTAGCCACTAAACACAACTCATCCCCAGACTCCAGTCAACCTGATAATGATGCTCCTCAGTATATTTCTTTGTAGTTCAATGAGGTTATGTTCAGGTTGGAGCAATGTTAAATTTATTTTTTTTAAAGACGTTAAAACAAAACAATTTCGGTATTTACCATACAGCTCGTCATTAATTGGAGTTCATAAAGAAGCCTTTTGAAGGGTAAACCTTCAAAACAGGGGCCATTTTCCATAATACTAGTGTTTTTAAAGGTTTCTCTATCCCACGTGGGAATAAAAACAAGGACCTATTTAATAATAATAACTTTATTTGCAATAGATTATAACATTTCGCAAACAAGTACAATACAAAAATATAATAATGATAAAATACTTGAAAGCAATGATAGAAATAAAATAATTTTGTGACATCAACTCTTGGTTAATAATAAAATAAGAGAGTAGAGTAAAATAAAACTGAGGAGAACGGATGGTGTGAAATAAGAGTAAGAAAAGTGAAAATAGAAAAGGTAACAGAAGCTGAACAGCAAGGAAGAAACTGAAAATTGTTCTATTGAACAACGTAAAATAAAAAAAAATAATACAGTCCTTTAAAAGAGTTCAACGCGTTTTTAAGATTTCAAAAAATACATGTTATTTGTTTCAAGAATTGACTGGAGAGGTAGTGAGAGACTGATGATGGTGAGGTATCGAGACTGGAAGAGCAGTGTAGGTCGGGTAGCTGAAGAGACGAGATGGATGTCTTCCTCAAGCAGAGTAGGTCGGGCAGCTGAAGAGACGATATAGATGTCTTCCTCAAGCAGAGTAGGTCGGACAGCTGAAGAGACGAGATGGATGTCTTCCTCAAGTAGAGTAGGTCGGGCAGCTGAAGAGACGAGATGGATGTCTTCCTCAAGCAGAGTAGGTCGGGCAGCTGAAGAGAGGATATAGATGTCTTCCTCAAGCAGAGTAGGTCGGACAGCTGAAGAGACGAGATGGATGTCTTCCTCAAGCAGAGTAGGTCGGGCAGCTGAAGAGAGGATATAGATGTCTTCCTCAAGCAGAGTAGGTCGGGCAGCTGAAGAGAGGATATAGATGTCTTCCTCAAGCAGTGTAGGTCGGGTAGCTGAAGAGACGAAATGGAT
Source organism: Aradus depressus (assembly GCA_963662175.1). Lineage (NCBI taxonomy): Eukaryota > Metazoa > Arthropoda > Insecta > Hemiptera > Aradidae > Aradus > Aradus depressus. The sequence goes on from OY759220.1 coordinate 39,457,177, forward strand.
GTCTTACCCAAGCAGAGTAGGTCGGGTAGCTGAAGAGAGGATATAGATGTCTTCCTCAAGCAGAGTAGGTCGGACAGCTGGAGAGACGAGATGGATGTCTTCTTCAAGCGTGGCAGTTCTCAGTGGTCACCCTGAGCAGCTTATAGGACAGACTGTGCTGGCTCATCACAAGAACCTATTATATAACGACAACTATTATTTAAAACTGTTCCAAAGCTGTAACTGCCGATAATTTATCCCTTATCTCATCACAGCTATAAAGGATTTCTTAGCGCTGCTGAGTTCTTATCGTTGCTCCCTCCTAAACTTACCCTTACTATATATAATTTTCTTTTATAATTGATATGAACTACAATAGTTCATATTTTGTAAAAAAAATATTCATTAAATACATATAACAATTCATTAGTAATATTAAATAAGCAAATTATCATTATTAGTCAAAATAGTGTAGTTTATTACTTTCACTAAGCTGACCAAATTGTTTTACTAATTTTTTCCAAACTTATTATAGTGAATCTTTCCTATTGTTTTTTTTGTATGGATGAAGTATTTATTGAACGTTTTTCTGTTATGTGTATAAAATATGTTACTTTAATACGATAATAATTTAATAAAATGAATAATTTAATACGAGATATTATATATTCAGCATTAATAGTTTTAAAGTTATTTTTGAAAAAATATAAAAATAAAAGTTATTTCTCTAATTAGAGATGTTTTCGCCAGAGATCTTGTGGAAGTTCATTGTAAATACTACTGAATAAAACACTTAGAACAAGTCAAAAATTCCACTATATTTATATAAAATTCACAATATATTTTGCTGGTTAGAGCATTGTCAAGTGTACAAGATACAGACTTATGACCAACCTTAACCACAATCATAAGTCATAAGTCTGTATCCTATACACTTGACAATACTTCTAACCAGCGAAATATATTCTGTATTTTATATAAATATAGTAGAATTTTTTGACTTGTTCTAAGTGTTTTATTCAGTAGTAGGTATTTATTTCTCTAAATAAATAAACCTTGGAAAATTTCAAGATGGCAGTAAAAGATCTTTTCTGGTCAATGAGGACCATTGGCAGAAAACACGAATGAAAATAACAATTTTCTTGGCTCCACAACAGGCATCAGGTAGGTACCTTAATATTTGACAAAAAAAAAAAAAAAAATTTCTGGTGGACATGAGCCTCGAATGTTGTGAAACCAGGCATAGTATATTGAGTAAGGATGTTTAACGAGTATATGACAGCATAAGCTTGGGACCATCACTTAACTACCCTTTCGAAGGACAGCATGCTCAAAGGTTTTCACTTAGTTTTATTAAAAAATGTAATTTTTAGGATCTTTTCATAAAATTGGTGTGGGGTTGGGTAAAATGTGAGTATTTCTGAGCTGGGTCTAATTCAATTTTGGAATTAACCGATTGGTTATACATTTAATTTTTTTTTCTCGATATGAATTTGGAGCTGAATTTTCTCGGCTATGAATTAGTAGGGGACATTTAATTTCTTAAACATGACAGGCCCTTAGCTGTACGAGGTTAGGTGAATAAACCTAGGTAGGCAACAGTTAGGATTCCCACAGTAGTCGGGCTCATGTACACACATAAGCGCTCTGGTAGTAGGCTATGTAACCTCGTAGTTAAAGCCCGGGCATGAGTCACAATAACTAACTAAAAAGCTTCAGTATTTTTTTCAAAATGAATTCATCGCGATTTCAGCAAGCTGGTTTGATAGAAAAAAAAAAAGTTTTTAATTAATAATTGAAAATATGAGTGGATTATAGTTAAGAAGCCAGTGCTGAAAACAAAAACTAATTTAAAGTTCAACACAGTGTTTTTTCGCCTGGATAATTGAAATGTTCTTCCGCTATCTTGATTTTCCAAAATATGCTAGTCCACTCTTGCATTCAAATCAAAATGCAAGTTTTGAAGAACATTAAGTCTGATGTAAAATGGTGTGTTTTTTGAATGTCTGAATTTCCCTGGCGATATTTAACTCCCAATTTAGAGAATTTCAAGATATAAGTGATTTTTTAGGACAAAGTTTTTTTTTTGAGAGAATAAGGTCTAAAATTACGTAATGTAGTTTTAGAAATGGAGACAAAGTGAGTTATACTTTCAGTAACATTCGTTTTATTTTTTTTTTTTTTTGGGAAGGTAGGGTGGGGAAGTTGACTCAATTTCCTTCTGACTTCATCCAAAATCTAATGAGATCTAAGTTAGGCCACGTGTCATCTTCATATCAAGTTCATTGCTACAATCGTTTTTGAGTTAGAGTGTTCTCGCAAAGTTTCAGTCTCTGACGTATTATTGCGAAAATAGTCAAAACATATTCAGGGGATCTTAAAACCTGAAATTCCGTTAAAAACTCGATGTTGAATATTTGCACAAAACCATACTTCATAATTCTAAAGGTATAAGAAAATGAAATTAAAAAAAAAAAAAAAAAAAAAAAAAAAAAAAACGTATTTATTATTATTTAGGCAACCTGATAAATGTCTGTACGCTAACATAAAATTTCAATTGCAGATTTCAAATGCGAGAAGTGTCTTCGGAGTTATAAGTACAAGTCTAGTCTGTGGAGACATTTGCGCTACGAATGTGGCCAGGATAGGCAGTTTGGGTGTAGCCAATGTCCATATCGGGCCAAACTGAGGGAACATCTCAAGGCTCACATCTTCTCCAAACATCCTGAATCTAGAATGGAGATTCTCCACTCATCACTCACACCTCAGTCTAATAGCTACTATTGATTACATCTTATATGTTACTAAATTGTTATACATATGTATATGGATTGTTCTGAAGCTAATCAGTATAAGTCAAACAAATTCAACATTGGGACTTTTCTGGTTCTGGAAAACAAATTTCCCTGAGAACTTTTCTACACTCCACTCAGAATATAACAATTGACGGGGTTAGAATCAAAGTGGTCTAAGTGACATTTTTAAAACTTTGAAAAAACTGTGCATTAAGTTCTTATTGATTTAAAAAATCTATAATTTATCGAAACCGGAAATATTCTGTCTTCTGCTTTAATGGTGAAAGTTGCTGTTGGCAAACCATAAAATTGAATAAAAATCTTAATTTCAAGGTCACTATTGACATGTTTAAGTTACTTGTTCATGTCACCAAAATGTAATAAGTGATTTGCCACTAGATCTCAGCACTGGCTAGGATTTCACTTCATATCAAATCAAAACCAGATAATTGACGGGGTTAGAATCAAAATAGTCCAAATGACATTTTGATTCTAACCCCGTCAATTATCTGGGTTTTGATTTCGAGATACCTCCTGATTTATAATTGTAAATTTCATATTTTTTAACTGTAAATTCCCCTATTTCTATTTCCTCGGAAAAATATGAATATTTATGTTTACTTACACTGATTAACGTTTAAATAAACCAATATATTTGTCGCATACTTTTTAATTATTGTCGCATACTTTTTTTTTTTGTTAATTTTATTATAAATAAAAAAACAATTTTGTACAAATGGTTTTTGTGTTTATTTACTCTTCTATACTTCCTAATGCACAAAGTAAGACTTCCAAGGGCTGTGAAGGGAGGGATGTGCATGCTTCGCAAACATTTGAACTCCTAAAAAATTATGTTTATTCCTTCACTAATTTAAAAAAAAAAAATGAAAAGTTAGCTATTAACTTTACGTCAATTCTTCTCAATAGCAGGAAACAAAATTCCCTACAGGAGCCGCCCTTGGTCCCTCATATGAGATAAATAGTTTTATTTAAACACTAATATTTTTGTTTTAAATATTTCGTTGTGAAATGTGACATTTTAACATTTATGTCAGTGGATTACCTTCAAAAACTGTTGGTATATAATCTTTTGCTGCCAACCTAAATTATATAAATTTCCCTCCCCTCTAAATTACTCTCTGCTCCCATTATCTTTTTAATTTCACTATTCCCCAGTAAATTCTTTTTTTTTTTTTAATTTCCTTTAATTATATTCTCTACTGCCATCTTAAATTAATGTTCTTATCTCCACGAGGAGCTGCATCTGGGTTGTCCTCTTCTCAGACCATTTGTTGGGATATGCGTCTGCACGCTGGTTGTTGCATATCGCTGACTGTTGCAACCTTTCTGATGACAATCAGAAAAAACATTTTTTTTTTAAATAAAATTATTTTATACGTTTAGGTAAATTTTTTTTATTGACAATTCTATTAAATACGAGTATCAATAATCAGAAATGTCTCAGGGTCAATTTTTATTATCCTTCGACAAGCAGAGTGAGAGGTACCATATAATAACTCTTCCAAAGGAGCTGCAATAAGCTGTTTCTTGCCAAGGTTGAAAAGTCGAGTGGAGTGTCTCCAAGTACCGCAAGGGGGATTACGCTGTGTCCTTTGTGCCGCTGTGCGGAGACATAGAAGACAGCTTGCCTTGTCCCGACTGAATAAAGAAATAAAGACTATTTGAACAAGACGTGAAATGTAGGAAGACACTGGATGTCAGACCAAGATCTGCTACCCACAAGAAGCGTTTAAAGCTTGTATGAGTGGCATAGAAACTACAAGACTTTAATTTTTTTCATTTTAAGTTATTCTTTTATTCTTATTTTAAATTAATTCAGAAATAAATAAAAAGTTACCATTATTACAATTAATTTAATGCAGAAATGGAATAATTATGAAGACTGTCAAGAATGGAGCGAGAATGTACAAACAAACAAATGAACAAAGTAAATTAGTTGAACGAATATTTTTTATTTTCACAAAACATTATCAAGGCACCACTAGCAAATGTTCATTCCAAGCTGAAACGCAAGCTATCCTCATAGCTTTCCTAGTGCTTTGAGCTGTCTTTGTTCTTTGTTGCGTAGAATATTAGCATTCTTAGAATATTATAGAATATATTCAGGGCGCCGGTAGCTCAGTGGTATGCGTGCTTGCTTACTGAGTTCAAGATCGCGGGTTGCGGCCTGCCCCTGTACAATGTCAGGTACTCGTTAAAGACCCCTACCCTAGATGAATAAACCCGGGTAGACAAAGAGTCGAGTTCATGTCCACCAGAGTGACGAAACAGCGCTCTGGTAGTAGGTGGTATGTATGACCTCGTAGTTAAAGCCCGGCCGTGAGTTACAATAACTAACTATATTTATGTATAACAGAAAAAATAAATAAAAATAGAATGAAAAATAAATAAAAGAGAAAACCAAGATAAATAAATTAGTATATACTTAAATAATAAAAAATAATGGTTAAAACGTAGATTCCATAGATCTTAAAGAGGATATCTGTGGAGGAACTCTGCCAAAAAATAAAAATGAAATCTACGTATCAGACAATGTTTTTGAATATGACATTTTTTTATTATGATTATTTTATTACTTTTGAACAATGAGAAAAAAATCCGTTTCCGAATAGAGGAACAACTCTAACTTTTGAGTTGAAGTTTAAATTTTGTTATTGTGTTTTATTGTCTTCAAGTGGGGAAGGGCATTAAAAAAAATTATTTCTTTATGAGTTATACTTTTTTTCAAAAAGAGAGGAGCAATGTTTAGTTATTCGTAAATCTTCTTTCTTCCTAGTATCGTAAGACTAGAATTGTTACGAGGGAAAATATTTCTATTTTTCCTAATAATCATTAATGTTTCAAACATAAACAGCGATGATGAACTCTCTGTAGCTACACTATAACCTTCTTTTTCCCTAGTCTTCAATTTAACATTCTAACTTCGCTAATTTTTGTCCGCAGGTCGGTTCGCCTGCCTCGACTGCGGCCGTCTCTACAAGTACAAGTCAGGACTCAAGCGACACACCCGCTACGAGTGTGGGAAAGAGCCTCAGTTCCAGTGTCCATACTGCCTCCACAGGGCCAAACTTAAGGAAAATCTGAAAGCTCACATTGCCACAAAACATGTTGAACATATATCTGAAGCTCATGGTTCCATTGGTCTCAAGATGGATCCGTTATAACGAGTTCGTCTGTCCTCTATATTAGATGCCATGAAAATAGGCGGATTGAGTCTGAAATACTCTGCTGACGGCCTCTCCTACATCCTGCAACACTGCCGCACTATTACAGACAGTACCTCATTCACCTGAGAGATCTGGCAACAGAGATGTGTTAAGCCTCATCCACCTAATTTTATGGCTACTACTATAATTATATATTGAAAACTATTGATACTTTGTACAAGTTTGAAGAGTGATATGTACATCTAGTCAAAAATTAATAAATAAATCAAAAATATTTATTCACTTTGGACTATGTTAACCTTATTGATGTTATCTCTATCAATCTTTATTATACTATGTATTATTTTGCAATTTTGTTAAAAACAGTATAGATTGTTAATAAAAAACGCGAAGCAAAGATTTGCTAGAATGTAAAAAGTGGCCTATGTCTACTTAATTTCCATTATATTTCTGTAAGTAGCTGTTCGTATATGGAACTGGTTAGAGTGTGATCTCATCATACTTCTTAATATTTTTTTGTATTATTTTATTATTTATCTTTTAACATAAATGAGATTCTAAAGATGTTTATTTTCAAAATTACATCATATAAAGTTTGTACGCAAAAGAAAAAAAGGTCTATTTTAATTTTAATACCATCCGTACTTACAGGATGTATCACACCCTAGTAACTTTTTTAAACGATATATATTAGTTTAAATAGGGTTAATTTTTTAATGGGAAAAAGGTTATAAAAAAAGACAAAGTGAGAAAAAATATATTTATTACAACGTTCAATGTAAATTACACACCACTTTTCTGGGAAAAACGAATTGTTATAACTAAGAAAGTTCTTATTTTTAAATTGACATTGTACAAAAAAAATTTCGAACTTATTCTTAAATCAGAGTATTTTTTTATTTTTTGCTATCTATATACAATATATACATAATAAGCAAATATGTGGTCAAAGAAAAAAATATATATATAACATCACTTGATGGGAGAAGCCAGCCAGCGCTGACACTCCCTCGAAAATTAATTATCATTATTCACTATCCTCAGAGAGAAGATCGCGAGACCACTTTGTTCAAGCGGCGGGGAGGTTTGTTAGGATGGGAATGAGAGGAAAGGTCTTGTGCGAGAAGATTTAAATAGAAAGAAAGGTTTCTTCTTAAAGTGTAGGACTTTATTGGTGACATAGAAAGGAAAGTTGACAATTCGTCGGACTTATAAAGTAAAATATCTAAAAACGTAAAAAAAACAATGAGGAAGTAGTTTGTGACTCGGTCGAATGTTACTTATCTAATTCCCCGCAACGACAAACGGGGATCTTTGCAAATGTACATACAGTTCCACCTATGTTTCCATTGCAATGAAGCATTTTAGCAATTTAGACCAGGACATTCTTGTTATATTGGACAATATTGGATGTAATAAGAAACTAGTGTTTTTTTTTTTTGTCGCGTGTAAAAAAGAAAGTTCCTTTTTTTTGTAAATAAACTGGGACGGATCTTCTTTTTAATATTCTAATTGTTCAACCAGGGTCAAAGTATAATCCTTCAACATTTTGTCAAAACTGGATTTTTAACTAGTACAAGGGAAGCTAAGTAATTGGTCAGAAATTCGATGTTGACTTTTCACTGAAATTGCATGTCTTCCGACCCCTTGATTCCAAAAATGAAAAAAAAAGTCTGCGCGTGCGTCTACAATTCACTATAACTCCAATGTAATGAATATATCGACACAAAACTTATGTGTATCCAAAACAGGGGCTCCATGTGGAATGGCTGGCGTGCGGGGATGGCTGAGTTGAGGAGCCTGGGGTAGCTCCGCCGGGGCCTCTGGACCAGAACAGTCCCAATCTTGGAGAATGTGGACTTCCTCACATACACATCCTCATCATCAAGCCTCGCTATCTCCACGATGAAACCTAACGCTTACATATTCTTATACACTAGGTAGAGTGGCCCAGTGGTGTTGTTGCTTGCCCCCTGGCCTGGCCTCCCTGTTACAATTACACTTCCCTGGCCTCCTCTGGGATCCCAAAACCAAGATGGGTCTACTTATGTTCCTTGCTTTCGTCATTTGTATAGAAGTAATATACAAGAAATATAACGCTGTAGGACGATAATAACCTAAGTAGTTGTTCGCCCAAATAAACCAACCAACCTTAAGGACCGTTACCTATTGAATTTCAGCCAAATCGCCCAAAGGGAAGAGAAACTTCACATAAAAATCTCTAAAACTGCCAATGTAATGAAACAATAATATTTACATTCAAAATCCCACAAGGACGACACCTATTAATTTTCAAAATCTGCAGAAGAGAAAAAGAAATTAGAGGGAGGCTCAACACAAAAACCCCAATAATTTGCGATGTATTGAAATTTAGTATGAGAATACAGAAGCAATGTTGGGGTACTAACCTTTTCTTCTTTTAATCTTATATAACTAATTTTCAACTTTTATAATAGATAAAATACCTACTTCAGTTCTAACCCTGTATGTAATACAGTTTTCATCAGTGGCGGATTTAGGGAGCTGTTAAATTGACATTTAAACTGTTAAAACCTGCCCTTCATGAGTCTGTAATTTTTTTCTTGTTTCTTTCTCTCTCCAATTTTTTTTTTTTATTTGTCATTTTTAATTTTTTAATTATTTATACATTTAAATTTTCAGGTTCAATGGATCTTTTCCATGGGTGTAACTCTTGTGGCAGAGCCTACAGGCACAAAACTAGTCTGACCAAACATAAAAAGTACGAGTGTGGGAAAGAACCAAATTTTCGGTGTCCTCATTGTCCTTACAAAGGAAGACGAAAAGAACATCTACGGAAGCATGTTTTTGTTAAACATGTTGATAAAGATTTCAATTCTAAACGACATTAAGATGATATTTTATAAATGTTATATATTGTTACTGTTTTTGAAAGAATATTTATTTTTATTAAAATTATGTTTATTTGAGGGGGGATGAGAAAGTAAAAAATAAATAAACATTGTGAAAAAATACCAATGAAAACAATTAAATATATTTTTTTTTTTTCTATTTATAAAGATACAAGTGTTCCTGGGGTGCAACAACCAGCGTCTAAGATGTACATGTAGATATGTTGGCATGAAGTGGTAGGTCCTCGGGACAAAAATATATCTTAATTATTTTTAAAAAAAAATATATATATATATATATATATATATATATATATATATATAAGAAATTAAAAGATTAATTTTTTTGATGGATGGGTAGTAAGAGAGGTAATAAAAGTAAAGGAAAATAATGTTGACAATATTAATAACGAATATGATTCAAGGTGGCAATCAGTCGCGGTTCCATCTTCTCTTCAACCTTCGTGGAGGGTTATGTCGTAATTTTTGTAAAGATAATATACGTATTTCGGGGTTTGTATTTGTGTAAACTTCGCTAAAACTGTATGTAAGTAGTTTGTATTGTTTGGGGTACTGTTTGTGTCATGAGATCGTTTAAATATATCATGAGATTCGTTATATGTATATCATAAAACGAATTCAGGCGTTTCAGTTCAAAACCCTCAGACTGATAACACAGTGCACTCTATACGTACATTAACAACAAAACACTTCAATTACAAATCGCAAACTTTATTATAAACGTTTAAAAACAAATAGTTTTTTTAAAGTGTTTTTAACAAAACCTCGTACTACTTTGTCAAGCCTGAATAATAATAAAATAATTTTAAATCTAGCAACTCAACCGATATAATGTAACTGCTTCATTATACCGCGAGAATGGTAATCAGTAGTCAGTGTGAACATTTTTAAGGGGTTAGTTAGTTATTATGACTCATGCCCGGGCTTTAACTACGAGGTCATATATCGCCTACTACTAGAGCGCTCTTTCGTCACTCTGGTGGACAAGAGCCCGACTCTACTATTGGTCCTAAATTTTGCCTACCCTAAATTTTTATTCACATTGGGTAGGGGTCTTGTCCCACGACCTTGAGCTCAGAAGGCAAGCACGCATACCACTGAGCTACCGGTGCCCTCTATTTTTTAATGGGTGATACCCAAGGTGAAGAAAAAATATTCTATAAACCATGGTCCGATTCTCACTTGTTTTGAGAGGGCGCCCGTAGCTCAGTGGTAGCGCTTGCTTAATTAGCTCAAGATCGCGGGTTCGGAACCTGTTTTTTTATCTGGGATGTAAAAAATGAAAAAACATTGAGCCCCCTATCCTAAGTGAATAACAATTTAGGACTCCTATAGTAGAGTCGGACTCATGATAAGAGAGGGCTCTGGTAGTAGGCGATATGACTATGTAGTTAAATCATGATTCATAATAATTAACTTTAAAAAGGGCATCTTGGTCTCATTCTCAAAAAAAACTTATTTTCAGTAAAAAAAAAAAAGAAAAAGAAAGTCAACATATGTTCAGGTCAAAAGATTTCACAAAAAGAGTCTGAAACGCAGAAAACCAGGCTTCTTTAGATATCTACTATTTTTGACCGACCGAGTATCTTAGATCACAATACTAACCTATTAGTAGGATACATTTCTTCGGGGGTTATTTCCAAAACTGGTTCATTGGACATGGAATGAATCCTTATGTACGTACATTCCGTAGTCACAAAACCAATAATATTTAAAAGAGCAAAATTCCCTCAACGCTAATATTTATTCATTCACTTATGTGCAATTACTATCAATGACAAAAAATAATTGTTATGGAGTTTTTAAGAAATGGTACAAGACAACTGACGTGACCAGTTTCCACTGTCCTTGTGCACTTCCACTTTGTAGGTGTATTAACAATCTGTTTGTTGTTCTAGAGGGCTACAGATGCGACTTTTGTAACAAGATCTACCGCCACCGACACAACCTGGCGCGACACTTGCGACTCGAGTGCGGCAAAGAAGGCCAGTTCCCGTGTCCATATTGCACGGTCAAACTTCGCCGTCTTGAGACTCTCAAACTTCACACCTACCTCAAACATGGAGCCCAGTTCACCAAAATTCAACTTAAAACTATGCTACAACAAAAGAAAAAATGTAACTGAGAATATTGTTTTCATAAATTTAATTGTTTTCGGATGTCTTCTTAATCTTATTTTGTTGTAATAATGCACTGTAGTGTATAATATAATACACCATGGTTGGTATATATATATATATGACACTTCAGAAGCCTTAATATATTGAAGACAATGTTTGTAGTACGCCAGCTATATAGGAGAATAAAAAAACGAAAAAATGAGGCAAACCACCAGGAATGTTACGAAAATGAGTTATTAATTTTGAATAACATATTAATTTTTCCGCATCCTCAGGGCTTAGCTCGCTCAGGGAAAGGTACCCAAAACTGTTTTTTTGCTTATAAATAGAAAGAAATCCATCGATTATAGAAATTCTCAAATGTTCTATTTTTTTTCGTAGATGAGATTTAGATGTATGATTTTTCTTTTTTTTTGCCTAAATATGGACAGAAAAAAAAAAAAAACTTGGTTAGTGATGCTCCCGAGCCTGTGCGATGTCAGGTACTCGTTAAAGACTCCTCCCTACCTTGTAGCTAAACATGGGTAGGCAAAATTTAGGACTCTCGGAGTCGAGTCGGGCTCATGTTCTACAGAGCGATGAAAGAGCGCTCTGGTAGTAACCGATATGACCTCGCAGTTAAAGCCCGGGCATGAGTAACTATAAACAAATAATCAAATTTAAACTGAAAATGTGTATTTACAATTTATTTTATTAAAGCACGCATTTATTTTGTTGGTACAATCATGATAAATGTAAAATGCAAATAAAAATATGAATATTGTCTCCGAATAATTTCATGGTGCAAAAAAAAAAAAATTTTTGACAATTGAAGAACTTTTTTTAAAACGTCCCGTTGGGCACTCCAATTCCCAGTAAAAAATCTTGAAATAAAGTGTATAATTGTGTTTATATTGGTTAGTGATTTAATATCTCTTCATTCTCAGTGAAGATTCGTCTTCTTCACTATCGATTTCTTGCATTCCCGAATCCTCTTGATGAGTGACCAAAACAGTTGGAGCATTTGTCCAGGATACACCGTTACAGAATCCAAAAATCGTAGTGTATCCCTTTTTACAAATAGGTACATGACAACAAATTGCTCTTTGTCCTTCGTCTTCACCAGTGAAATACCCATACGTTTCACTTCTGCGGGTTTTTTTTTCGACGAAGGATTAGTCATAAATTGCACTCCCCCCCCCCCCCCCCCCATCATCCTTCTTGAGCTAAGCCTCTTGGACTCGGAAAAAGTATGAACAACTTTGCTAATGATTACCTGACCGTTGACTGGTTTATAAGAGACAATCTGTGTAGTGAGTGAAAAAGTGTACTTTTTTTATTTTATAATTTACCTTAAGATACAAACATGTAAAGTTAATAAATATGTGAATATAATTAAATATTCGGTGGTTTAAGCTACTCACAGGCCTACCTGCCCATCCTTAACTCCAGTTAAAAATTTGTAAAACCCGTCAGCAGTTCGTTTTTCTATTTATAGTTCACTGTTCCCATTCACACAAGTAATATTTGTACAACACATAATAATATTATATTATAATACTCCATTTTTCAAGATTTACTGTTCCACAATTTTTGCAGCAAAGTTTTGTTTTGGATACAAATGAATTGAGATATTTATATTTGTCTATTTCTATATTTATGTTGTTTTTGTTTTCCCTTTTCTATGTATATTTATTATTGGAAATAAGAATTTAAATCAGGAAATATTTATCAATATTTTATTATTAGAAATTACAAAATACTTAAAATTTTCATTTAAAAATTCATGTAAAACTGTGTCATTTTGGAATTGTCTTCCTAAGCCATAATCATGTAGTTGTATTTAAAAAAATAAAATTACAATAAACGAAAAGTATACATTTCTGTTACTGGAATATATGGTACCTTGCAGTTCTCAAATGAATTCTATCATAAAGCCATCAATGTTTGAAAATAAAACATACAAAGTAAATATACAAATTGTACGTCCTTTTATCCTCCCAACTCCTGCCTCCCAGTCTAATTAGTCGCCCAGAGTAATGTATTTATAAAAATATATAAATTATTGAAAGGCCTTATATAAAAAAAATAAATACATACTTGCGACAATTTCAAATGTATTACAGTATAAATTCGCTTTGACTAATTTTTTTTCAGAAAAAAATAAATAAAATCCTCTGAATGAGCCTAGAGTTACATAGAATACTTACAGTAAAGTAGGTGTCCCTAAATTTTTTATACCTAATAAGACCCATGATCTTCGAAAATCACTTTACCACTCCCCAAATAACGCTTAAGAAGTACATACAAGTAGGTCAGAACCAGGAAAACCTACCTGGACTTCCAATTGTAAGATACTTGAAATTTAAATAATTAAACTGTTAATAAGTAGTCCTTGGGCATTGTCTAAAGGCTTAGCGCCATGAACAAAAAGGAACATAGCTCAACATTGCGCTTAACTAAATTTCGGAACTTTTGGTATAATTAATTGTTAAGATGAAATTAACCAATTTGAATCTTTGGCTCTTACAACAAATCTCATCTTAGCATGTTTATTTAATACAGGGCAGAAAATTACAATACTTTAAATGATTTCTTTGGAAACAATTAACTGTCTTCCTTTATTCTATTGAATGAGTAAGAAAAGTGAGATTACGTGACTTTAAAGTCACTTAAGAACACAAGTATTTACTAGAGAAAACTCAAATTATTGAATTTATAAATTGATTGCCTTTATATGGTATAAAATAACCGTCATCGCTAATTATAGTTGTTCAATGATATAAATAAGCTTGTTAACATTTAAGGGATCAACAAATAAAATAAAAACAAGGAGCAATGAATACATAATATAATTGCTTAATACATTACAAAATGACAATATATTTTTTAAAAGTGAACAATCCCAATCACAAAATTGTTGTACACATTTGTTTCCGGTCTAGGAAATGAACTTCAGAAGAAAATGAAAAATTTTCAGGAAAGTATTTATAATTAAAATATGATATTTAATTTATTTTGTGCTGTTCTGTTTCAATTAATTTAAAGTTGATTCAAATGAACTTTTTTTATTAAATAGCAATTGTAAAAAGATTTAATATATTTGAAAATCGGGAATAATTGATATCCCAATTGTCAGTATAATTTCGAAAAGATCTTCCGAACCAACTTCAATAACATACCACTCTTAATAATGAACTGAGGACCCTACAAGTAAATGGGTTCAAGTGGCAAACTATAAAAAAAAGTGCACAAAATGAAGTTTACATTACAATAACTATATTTACACTTGCAGGCCCTTGGCTTCTAGGGTCCTCAGTTAATTTATGTAATTATACATGGTATCACAAAAGCCCTCTTGGATATTTTAAAAATAGATATATTGGTAATATCCAATTTCTACTTTTGTGAAGAAATAAAGCCACTAACAGGTCTCAATGCTCCCTGAAAACTAGAACCAAACGCACTTACGGAATTTGAAGGAACTAACGAGTGGTCCCTTCACTTGTTATGAAACCTTTACTGTCAAACCGTCATAATTTCCCTCATGCAAGTTTTGTTTCGGGACTGCATAAACGACATTTAGCGTTTTTTTTTGTTTTTTTTTCGGCCATACATCTTTATCGAATTAACTGTAAACATCGGACTTCCATTTACAATTATTTTTCAGTTTAATTATAACGAAAGACGCAATCAAAACAGGAAATAAAACCTCCCATCGATTCAGTGGATTATAGAAAATACATACCAAATTATAATTTCACATCCTCTACTAAATAGAACTCACAATTAAAATAACACGCTGTCAGATGAGCTAAAATATTGACTTTATATTATAGTAATGACAATGCTTTAAATTTCCATTTACCTTCGCCTCTCGGGTACAAACGAGACTAAATTTTTGATATTCACCTAGGATACGGGGGGGGGGGTCTATGAGCACATTGTGTTTATCGTCCGAATACAATTATCATCCGAAGGACACAGCTCAAGATATATTTTTTTTTTTTTTGACCCGCGATCTTGAGCTGAACGAATCACTATTGGCGCCATTAACAATACAGTACCTTACCTGTGGTGGCTTCGTAGTTCTCATGCCTACTGTTGAAAACTTATTTACTAACAGCTAATTTGTATAAAAAAACAACAGGGTGTCACAAAATAAAATGTATTAGTCAACAAACATATAAACTAAACATGAATAGAATCAACTGACTAGTTTTGAGTCAAGTTCTATACATTTTATATCTGAATCCATTATTCAAACTAAAAAAACGATATATACAATTGACCTCAAATATTATATTACATTTTTTTTCTTTAAGGAAAATGTAGAGAAAAAAAACGCCCATCAAAGGGTAGTAATAAGGCATTTTTAAATAAAATAAACCTATTTGAATCCAGAACTCAATTCTTTAGTCAAATATAGGGGAAAACTCAGCAGAAGATAAATCGGAATGCAATTTGTATAATAAACCTTAAGAGTAAAATAAAAGTGGGAATAGAACTTCTTGAAATGCTTAGAGCTTGACCAGGTAAGTGGTGATAACTGTGTGCAAAGCTACTCACGGGTGAGGCCAAAAAATACTACTAAGAATTGGATTATTAACACTCTTGTAAACAGAAAGTATGGGTGGGTACCTTCTGAAAGTACCAACCTCTCACCACGAAGACATCCTTCAAGAGGATAGAGAAAACCTAGTAGTAAATATTTTATTAAGGAAAAAAAATACACAACCATCTTGCTTAAAATTATATCGATGGCTGGCTGGAAATAAAATAAATGTTCGTTAGTTTTGAGGAAATGGGGGACAGGTCTGATTTGGAATCGGATTAATAAATCGAATAAGGTGTTTTTAAAAGACTTAAATTATTCTAACAGCTAACCATTGAAATTACTTAGAATATGATCGCACTTCAGTCTTATTCCAGATCTCAAGAAACGTGAGGTCGAGTAATAGATACAAGGAGAAAAGGATGGTGTTTCCCACCTCAAAAATTAGATCACCAACCAAATTTTGAGATAAGGTTAAGACTTAATTTCCTATTGTGAAAAAACATGAACATGTCCTATGCAGTGTATAACCCTCATATTAATTACACATATATATAGATACAGTAGTTCAGAAAAGAGGGACAAATTAAAAAAACGTATCTTGAGTTATCACAGTAGTTCAGAAAAGAGGGACAAATTAAAAAAACTTATCTTGAGTTATCATTTTCTCATAAAAGTTTTCACTCTTTCATATTCTGAACTCAGGTAACTGAAAATAAAAAACTGAGGGTTCAAATGTACATAACCTGTTATAGAATTTTCATTTTTTCTCGAATGAAACAGGATTTGAAATGTCTTAGTACTGGATGTTTCATAAATATAGTTGCATTCCAATAATATGAAACGAAAATTCAGAAGCTACAATTAGCAAATCAATAATTCTGAGATATCCCACTTCTGAACTACTATATCGATATATATTTTAACTTCTGTTCAAAATATATATATATATATTTGTTCTTACAATTGCACACAATTCAAGACAATACAAACGAATTACCCAGACTAGTTATAAGTTCAGCTGACAGTTCCAAACTCCTCAGGGAGAACTTAATACTCAGATGACTGGAGAGGCCAACCTACGAGCTTGGCTTTGAAGAGAACAGGTAAGGAAGTGTTAAATGTGTTTAAAACAAGCGTCTGAGGTAATTTATGTTTTGATAAATAAATATGTGATAACTGACACTGAACTCTTATGGCCAACCTGGGTATACACTAAATATGGTAGGCAATTCTGATGGCCCGTTTCTTCAATTGAGAGGCTGCACGAGGTCTCACGGCAGATCAGCTACGGTTGTCCAAAACGGGAAGAGTTCTACTTACAATATACAAATTCGCAAACTGTCTCAATATTAGGGTGGTGCATTTCTTGTCAATTAAAAATCCTAGCATGCCAAAAACTAAGAAATGCACTGAAGGACAGGCATGGTCGCGACTAAAAATAAATCAACTTACACCAGCTAGATACATACGTTAACTTACAATTATTTCCTTTAGGGATAAATCATGTCAAAATCAACGAAATGACATTTCTAAAAGAGCCATTTTAATTAACTTACGGATTTTATTGACGACGCACCATGCCTGTTAACATTGTATCTACCGTTATTACAATACTTATTGGAGGTTACTTTACGATACGAACAAAAAAATTCACGAAAGAAAAATTACAGGAGTAAATTAATAGTTGCGATTCCGCTGCATGAAAAAATAATCTTACAAATTTGAATTCATATTCATTTCGAACTAACTCAATTGGCATTTGTTCTACAAATTTTGAACATCCTCCATTATTCGTCAGAAATAAATGAATATATTTGAGAGGCGATTAGTTCCCTAAGTGAATAAAAGTTTCGATCCCCTAGTGGTTAAAAGACCGGGACAGAGTCATAATAAATATATGAATATAAAATAATTTGATTCAAATAATACTGCAACAGGGACAGAACATTGTTGTAGAGTTCACAGAAAATTTAAACTTTCTTCATGCAACGTTGTCTCTATGTTTCACATAATGGTAAATCCTCTAAAAAATATTCATTTGGAAAAACTTTCATGGTTAAGTACCAAGAATATAAGTCAGAAGTGCCCATTTTGTTTTTTTGGATATTTATAATTTTAGGAACAAGAAAAAATTAGGGTTGATTAATGTATGAAGCGTCTTCTGGTGAAGGAAAAAATTCAAACTCCTGAAAATCGGCTGTTTGTTTTGACTTACACTCTTCATGAAAGAATACAAATAATAAGAATACAGAACAAATTTGAAGTAATACGGAATGTCAGCACATGATTGAATAAGTTATTTTATAATATTATATAAAATAACCTATCCTTTTATCTATATTACATTATAGAATTTTTGATCTTGATAGTTGACTAGATACACTCAGTTTGAACGAAAAGTAGAAATAACCAAGCGGAATATATAACATATGTAACGTTAGTAAGTTTAGTTAAGTACTACTGATAGATATTTCATCTGATTTTGTGAATAAACTCCTTAATCAAGTATTTCTATCTTTCGTTAACATAAAATACAATGAGAAATTGTATAAGTCAAAAAAGCATAAGGATTTTTTTTTCCTGCCTTGTCCATCAACTTCGAAAGGCTTGTTTTACCGAAAAAAAAAAAATATTGCTTCAAGCCTCGTTTAGTGGATAGGCCACGTTAAAATATGGATAGAACTAAAAAAAAAATTTATTAAATATGGAACTGTAAATTTTGAAAATGGGTTTGGCGACTCACGAGACAAGTTCAGTGTTCATTGCGCGGGACATTGGCAGTGACAAGAAGGGAGCCTGAATATTATTTCGACAGATTACTACTAAATCATTATCTAAATCTGAAAAAAATAGCTATCCATTTATTCAAAGGACCGTGTCCCAATGCAATATCTGAATTTATTAAATAAACAATTACCGAAAAGCAAATGTACCAAGAGAAAAAAAGTGAATAAAATATCTAATTATTTATAACTGAAAGAGAATTTAAAAGAGGATAAAATATCCAATTATTTGTAACTGAAAGAGAATAATTTAAAAGTGGATAAAATATCTAATCATTTATAACTGAAAGAGAATTTAAAAGTGAATAAAATATCTAATTATTACTGAAAGAGAATTTAAAAGTGGGTAAAATATTTAACGAAAGAGACTTACTTAGGTAATAAAAAAAAATGAATATATGGAAAGAAAGTCTGGGGGAAAAAAAATAGGGAGTGGAGAGACTTACTTAGGTAATAAAAAAATGAATATATGGAAAGAAAGAGTCTGGGGGGGAAAAAAAATAGGGAGTGGAGAGACTTACTTAGGTAATAAAAAAATGAATATATGGAAAGAAAGAGTATGGGGGGAAAAAAAAAATAGGGAGTGGATTAGGAAAACAAAATATAATAGAAAAAAGTAAAAAAAAAAAAAAAAAAGGAAAGGTTTCGTTCGACAGCCCACACACCCTTCAGTCTCTCATATACACACATTTCGCGCAGGACATTAACAATGATAGAACGGAGATAAATTATACACTATCAAAAAATGTGTTCCAAAATCAGAAATGTGCTAAGCCAAGACCAATTGTTAGCGGTATATTGTTTTCCAATTATTACTAAATGTGAAAAATAGCCCCCTATTTAAGATAATATCCCAAATGCAAAGATCCGAAGTTGTTAAGTAAGCAAATACCAAGAAGTAAATGTACCAACCAAGACAGGACACAGTGGATAAAATTATGGAAATGAAAAATATGGGAAAATGATAATAAATTCTCATATCTATGCAGAGTTAAAAAAAATAAAATAAATAAATCAGGAATGGATTGGGGAAGCAAAACGTAAAGAAAAAGAGGATTAAATAAATAGCAAGCAACACTGACAAACCGACTCTCTCTCTCACATACACACAATCCACCCCCCCCCAGTAATCCCTTCTATGGTTGAAATACTCCCCCCATTGGAAGCTGTTTCATCTTTCAAAATAAGCAAAGCTGAAGGAAGGATCAATATAAACCCCACCCCATTCCCGTGTTCTTTGTTATCTTCCCTTCCCGCTGTCAAAACATCCAAAGCATGTACAAACCCCTAGTTACTTTTTATTTTGTATATTATTGCAACGAGAGTAAAATTTTCTAAAGCGAGACCCAAAGAGATACATTTAATTTACATATCCCAGAAACCCTTACAAATCTCATACTATTCCCAATTTGGTTAATTTATAGTGTTCAGTAAGTCAAAAATCAGTTTTCATTGTAGTGTGTGTCTGTTAAGTTTGTACAGAAGCCCTACTGTTCACTTCTACGAATGTTGGTTGGGTGGCTCAAAAAACACGACCAATAGAGCAAGCAAGGTTCAAGAATTTCCCCGCAGAGTTGAATCATCAAATAAAATAACGACATTGAATAAATGTTCCGAGTGCATCAGTAGCGCATACTTGTTCTTTAAAAAAAAAAAAAAAAAAAAAAAAAAAAAAAAAAAAAAAAAAAACTCGAGTATGCAGTCTTTTGGAAGGGACGATAAGCAATGGTCCCGAGCCTGTACGATGTCACAGGCACTTGTTAAAGACGCCACTCCAGTAGAGTAGGACTCTTGTCCACTAGAGCGACGAGAGAACGCTCTAGTAGTAGGCGATATGACCTCATAAAAGCCCCGGCGCGAGTTATAATAACGAAACTAATAATTCAAACTAAGAATAGGTAAAATAGCATCTCAAAGGACTCGATTTACGAAGGAAATAAAACTGTGAAAACAATACGAGTTTTGGAGAGTATCATCTCTTTCTTGTATTACTCCGGATATGAAAATATTGTGATCGAGTGTATAATGAAGAGACAAAATAACTACTTAACAAGAGAAAGAGGGTATGAGGAGCCATGACTGGTGGATGAAGAGCCGAGGTCAGACATAGAAGGAAGGCTAGGATCACCTACCTTGAAGGAACTGACACAAAACCTCCTCTACACTCCAGGAGCAACACATACCCACCATTTCTCGTATAATCATTTTATTTAAATCAACTTTTCAGGGTTGTTTTTCTCAAAGATTAAAAAAACAAAATTCATTACATCATTTTTATTGATTCTCTCAGGAGCGAACAATCAAAATTATTTTCCCCAGCACTACGGAAGTAAAAAAAAAAAAAAAATAGCTATAATTTTCTTGAGGATCGAAATTTGGAATACCGGAAGCTTAAAACAACAACTACTTCTGACCACTTTTTTTGCAACAGTCAAATCTAATTTGTTTAGTTGTTTTGGTTCAGTCATGTCGTTATGCGATTTTCAAATTCAAAAGATTTCTGAGCCGCACCAGCCCCGTCCCGAAGAGCATTAAAAAAAAAAGTATTTCATACAATTGAGCCCTCCTTCTCAACCAGTTTTTACGTATAACTTACGAGATATTACGGTGAAACATAAAAAAAGTTTATTTTTTTCCTCATCGATGATTGGTGATGGCACTGTTTAAATCATAATCTTTATCCATTCCATTAGCGTTAAATAAATTATAAGATGTATTCGAGGGCACCGGTAGCTCAAGATCGCAGGTTCGAAACCTGTCCGTGACACACCACCCTCCGGGTGGGACGTTAAACGATGGTCTCGAGCCTGTACGTCAGGTACTCGTTAAAGACCCTCCAGAGCGAAGGAAGAGCGCTCTGCTAGTAGGCGATAGTTAAAAGCCCGGGCATGCGTCGTAACTAAAATACATATATCGAAACGAAAATTTTTCACGAGTGCATCAACAAGTTTTGAAAGGTTAAGATAATTATTGGACTAAAAAATATCATTAGATTACAGGATTATCTTTCCGTAAATGATTCAATTTATTTTCAACTGAACAAAATGGGAAAAAAAAAAAAATCGGGTTCTTAGGGTATCGCCTTACGAAGTAACTACTTACAGCAAGTACCAACATGAGGAGGCTCAACGAATTAGTTCAATACGACCTCGTATTTATCAACAAAATTCATCTGTTACGTATGTGCGAAAAACCACGACGCTCTTTCACCGTAGGAAATTATTTTGTATATTATCGTACAAATTAATATAATACAAACGAACGAAATTGACGGAATAAAATAAGAAAAAAAATATGAAAAAAAAAAAAAAAAAAAAACAAAATTCATTGTATATTTATGTTTTGTAAAAGAAAACAATTTGAAAAAAAAAAAAAAAAAAAAAGTAGAAAGAAAATACACAATGAAATAACACGAAAGAAATAGGATGAAAGGAGCAACTACAAGTTGAAAAGCTTCAGAAAGGACAAGAAAATCATCACATGTCAAAAATTAAATCATAATCTTAATATTTTTATTTGAAGAGAACACTTGTTTTCTGTAGTAATAAAGCTCCTTTGATCCCAACCTTTCGACATAAAAAGAATAGAATATGAAAAAAATACCTATACTTACAACGTAACTGAAGCGTGGTTTGTATGTACCACAAACCACTGAATACAGAGGCAAGATCCTTACGATGAATCCGTAGTAACATTTGTATTACTTTTTTGCTGTGGAGAGAATGTTAGCACACAAATAACAATGTGTATATCAAGATAAAATGAATATATTACCTGGAATACTCACCAAATCGTCCTCTTGAGTCCGCAGCAGGTTCCTTCTTTTTTGGACACTTTTAAACCACACAACGGATTCAATCTAAGTTTTTTTACTTCCCCAGCTATACGAAGTTAGGGGAAGTTATGCTTTTTTAAACCGAATTTCCCTATTGTGTTTTATGAATGAAAACGCTGTTCTGTTGTTATGTTCAAAAGAGTGTAAAGTGTGTCGGAGAAGTTACAATAAATGGAACATGGTTAAAGATCACATATGAAAGAGTGAATTTTTCAAAAAGTGACATATATTCATTTAACGATAAATGAAAATGGTTCTTTTTGGAATAAATACTCCTATACTCAGCTCTGGTTCTCTGGTTTATTCTGTCACAATGGTTTTCCCGAGGTGTCATTTTTTCTTCTCGGCAATATTTCGGGGCGACCCGACGAAGAAGAAGCGTTGTAATTGCCCCGAAATAGAGTGCATAAAGAATGAAGGTGGTAAAATTTTTGATTTAAAAAGAAAAAAAAAATGTGGCTATTTTTTTTTTTTAAAGAAAGTTATATTTTAACGATTCTCAAAGAATATATGTACATATTGGAACAACAGACTGAAGACTACAGTGAACATCTGAGCAGACTGTTTGTAAGATGGAAAATATGGTAAAATATCACTGTTCTATGAAAATTCATATTAATTTAATCAATATAAATTTTCATAGAGGTGATATTCTGTGTTTTTTTTCATATTATTAACAGCCACCTCAAAAATTGGGTATTACTACCCAGTAGCCGTCAATTAAAAAATATGAATTGTTGAAGTAAAAAAAAAATAGCCAACAATTTAAACTTATCTCAGGATTATCAAGACTTTTTAAATTCTAGATGGAACGTTCATCCTTCAAATATTCTTGAGGGAAGTGACATCTTCGGAAAACCATTCGAAAAAATGAATCAACTAGAAGCCATCTGTATTCTTTGCCAAAATCCTATTTATTCGAAAACTTCTAAGCAACCGAACCGGATTATTGTCTGTAAGTAAATTTAAAACGGATAACGAAAAAAAGTAACGTCTGGATAAAAAAAAAAAAAAATTAAAACAAGCAAGGGATAGGAAGCAAGCAAATGAGATGTTTTTTTTATCTTTTTTCAAAGAGATAGAGCAAGAGTGAGATAGATGAAAAGTTAGACAGAGAGATTACAGAGAACAGATGAAGACAGAATAGATAAAGACAGAAGGCCATGCAAAAGAAGGTTAGAGTGCACACAGCTGAGAAGGCTGGGCGAGGCCTTACCTCTCTCAGCAGCTAACAGACCTACTTAGGCTGATTGGAGACAGCCCAGGCTGTGTGAGCTGTGGTGAGGTCTGATGAAGGGAGGGAGCAGCTAGGCTGGGCCTCCCCCCATCTCACCTCACCACCAGACAGACACAGACAGGCTGACAACACCCACGACCAATCCTACCTTGTGACGAATTGAGGCTATTGTTCCCAGACATCTCTCCTGGTCCCATGAAACTGTCGTTGGTCATTTCCCAGCCGGCAAAATCTGCAACACACACAACTCCATTAGTATCTCAAAGATAATAAAATATTCAATACTAATATGGTTAAGACCACGCACAAAAAAAAAGTCATGTACTTCTCAACAGCGAGAATTCATCAACTTAGTTATCGTTTTCCGTCTAAAACCAAACGACCTATCTGGATGAAAATCAATAGTTGTCTTACTTCTCAACCATCACTTAAAATTTTGTTTCGAAACAGTTTTTTTCTCGCTTGTAAAATATTGATATTTTAATGAAAAAAAATTCAAATGAAGTCCTAAAATAATCCATATCCATTCGAGTAGAGCGTGAAGTAAATTGTGTTTGCAAGTCTAAATTAAATTAACCCTGTAAATTTCTTGTCAATTCAGACTCGAGAACTCTATGGCAATCTTGTCGAATGTGTGTTCTTGGAGATGTCTGGATGATAGATCTAGATAGGAATGAGGAGAGAGAATAGTAATAATCTACAGAGGTGAGGAATGGTGCAAATAGATGTGCGGGGATATCAGCTGCCAATATTGTGTACAGGACAGGACAGGGTCTGACAATGATATGTTGCTAAGGGTATGTACCTTTAACATCGGAGGGTGTGCCCCCGCTGTCGGAGGCCAGAAGTCGGGAGGAGCCCGCCCCCTGGTGATGGTAGTATCCTGTATCATCGTCCTCTTCCTCTTCCATTGTCAGGTCCTCTACTCCAGGACCACCGCCCCCTCCACCCTCCTCTGTCAGTTCCACTTTGGGCTGGAGCAGCGTCGGCGTCGTTACTTCGATTTTCAGTCTCTCTTCTTTTCTTGAGCCCTGCAATAACACCGAACAGATAGAATTATACTTCGATAAGTCAGTTGACTGCATAATGCGACAAAAAACATTGTTTTTTTTTCTGTTTCTATTTGAAAGTAATAGAAATGTAACAATAATTAAAATTGTCGTTCCCTATTTTCTCGTTCACAAATCCATGAACATTCTCCTCGAATGAATTTGATCCCAACGGGACTGAGAAATATCCCAGGATAAGTGGGAAGGATCACTATTTCTTTGGCTTTTCTGCGACGCTTATGTGAATCATATCTTCTTTGTTCTAACAATAGCTCGAGACAGATTTTACGCCCTCTCTTCAAGTCACAGTAAACGAGGTTCAACTGCGACCCGAAAATGAGAGCTTTGAGTCACCTCGAAATATTGACAGAAATTAACGCGACACAACTGGAAGAAATGCCGGAATAAAATGAATCTAAGAGGGGAGAGTACACACTTTCAACAAGGAATTCAAAAAAAAACATTCCAGAAAGATTTAGGGAGCGCCACACAGTTCTCTAAGAATTTAAGGGTGGCTCCTTTCCATATGATTAGTTTTCGTCTGAACTGCACCAAATTAAATTAAGTTACGAGACAAAAAATAACATCTACTATATACACTACATATTCTACTAGACAATCCGGAGCGCCAGATGTAAAGAAGACTAATGTAACAGTTAACGATCAATTTGGATTCAATTTCTACGAAACCAACTCCGCTTCCAAGCCATTTGTAAACAATCCGCCCACCATTTTGATTCTTAACTTGATTGTAACAAACACTAATAATAGAAGAGCCAACAGTAGTAGTAAAAAGTAGGATACTAATTTTGTTTTTATTGGGACTGACAGCTAGTTCTGATAAAACCATACTGGTATAAAATGGACCTGCAAGTGCATGGAGTTCAAGTAACACGCCATAATGACCTTAATATTCTTTTTGTCAACGATCTCATCGTTGCATTTCCTAAAACTTCCTTTCTTCAAAAACCTTTTCGCCCAATTTTTGTCATCCTGACAAACCTGCCCGAAGATTGAGGCAGTGCTGGCATTTATTAAATGTGCAAAGGAGTTCGTGTAAGAACTATACTCCTCAAAACTCACCTCATCGATGGACTCCTGACTCTCCGAGTTGCGGCGGAGGGGTGCTGGGGGTGGAGCGGCGCCTCTTCTCCTTTTGGCTGCCGGAGACCCCCTCTCCTTCAGTCCTCCTCCCAATCCTGTGTTTTGTAGACCCGCCCCCGGCCCTGCTCCACCTCCCTTCTTCTTGCTCCCGCTGCTCGAAGTGCCGCCTCCACCCTTCATATCGCCCCCACCACCTCCCTGGTCCGTTAGTCCTTTGATCTTCAGTGATTCAGCTACTTTTAAAAAAGAGTCTAACTGTTCTTGGGACACATTCACTTCTCCTCGATACATATACTCCAGCATCGCCCTCAATTGTTCATGTGAAAGGTCATTAAAAACTATAATTGGATTTTTTTCATCGTGAATTTCTAGCATATTCTGAAACAAAAAAATAAAAAATAAAATTAGTATTTTTAATTTTAAAAATTGAAGTGTATAGCCGAGTAAAACTATAGACGTAATTTAAGACCAGCCGGAAGTAATGCTCTTTTGAAATATTGTCATACGAAAACATTAGTTTCAACACTTATACATCTCGTTGATGTTAAAACAACGCCATCTCTCAAATATAAAATTAGGTTATAACAGATCCAGTTGAAGGAATTCATACTGAATCTTCTGCGTGAACCCCGGAATATTAAAATACTAAACCAATAATTATAACAAGAATGGAGTGTGAAACAATCCTACGCCTTATCCCAACCCCAAAAGGAAATAAATACCAACTTCAAATATTTTAGGGCAGCCGCACAGCGGGAGACGAAACTTTGTCAGAAATCATTTTTGTCATAGAACGACTAGACGTTAATTTGAGTTCAGTCTTTAGCAGTTAAGACAAAAATGTTTGGAATCACCGTGACAATGTTGCACATGCGCGTCATCTTACTATCCCATTCTCATCTTGAGACTTTGTGCTTGTGCCAACTTGGCTGTAACATTGCAATATAAATCTAAAGATCTATAAATCTACATATAGTTAGAGACTCATGCCCGGGCTTTAACTACAAGGTCATATTATCGCCTACTATCAGAGCGCTCTTTCATCACTCTGGTGGACATGAGCCCAACTCTATTGTGTGTCTATCTAAGTGTATTCAAATAGGGAAGGGGTCTTTGACGAGGACCGGACATAGTACAGACTCGGGACAATCCCATCCAAAGGACGGCGTGCTTTAGGTTTTTTCCCCTCAGATAAGAAACTTGCACCCGCGATCTTCAACTCAGAACGCTACCGGCATCCATATATGTAGATAAACATGGTTCAGTGAAGGTCTGCACTAAGAGACCACCTGACCTCTTCTCTATAACAGAGCCATCACTCAGAATGAAACTAATTGTGACATATGAAGCAGTGTATTTACTTTAGTCTCTTATATGTTCAACATTTGTCAGATCCAGTATGCGGTCAGCCTTACGCGGACATTAACTGATAGATGCTGCTTCTGAGTAATGCAATATTGCTTGTAAATACAATTTGAAAAAATCATACGCTATGTACTTCCTAATTTAAATTAATCAATAACGTTTCCGCTTTCTCTGTAAAGCCACACGACCGTTTGGGCTAAAACTCAATATTTGACTGAGATAGTTGTTCCTTAATCCTAATACTACATTTTGTGTCGACACATCCAAAACACCAGCATTACCAAATTATTAGGGTATTTGAGGATTTGGCTGAAAATCAATAGATGATGTCCTTAGAGGGTTCTGGATATACGTATAAAATGTCCGGCCAATATACTCATTCCCTGTGGGAGTTATCGTGATCACAGGCTCACACTTATTTTCTTCATTATGGAACCAAAAAGTCGGAAAACATGAAATTCCGTTGAAAATTAGCATATGAGTTTCAGATCGATTACACAACTCCTCTTATATACTTGGTATAGCTGGGGCAGTAGAAATAAATACAAATAGGAATTATTGCTAAACATCCACCAATCATTCAGTGATGAACGCAGTACGTGCACATAATTACAATAATCAAGATGGGGTACTTACGTCGAAGTACGGGCTACACGCAGATAGGACTACTTTGTGAGCTTTCAGACACTTTCCGCCTGCCCATAGTGTAACATCAGTCAATTTTTGTGAATCTAGTAGAGTATCGAAGGTGTTCATTAATGTATTTTGGTGGTCGTTCCATCTCAAGCAAAATTGATCAGACACAGCCATAATAAATAGAAAACTCCTGAAAAAAAATATAAAAAAATCATATATTATTTGTGTTGAAAAAAATGTACACAACTCGTGTGAAGTGTTTATCAACTATAATGGAGATCATATCAGTTACAGTGTTCTGAGAGTTCTCCCACTCCGCCTTGATACCCCCCCCCATCAAGAAGTGATAAACAATTTGACGATTACTGATCATATACTATTAAATGCATACAAATCTCACTTTTTCTTCAACACTCAAACATGTCGAAAAATAATATATTTAATAGGAACAGACGAGTCAAAATTAGGGTACATACATAGTTGGTTTGTAATGTTCAAAAATATACATATATCAGCCATATATAAAAAAATATACGTAAATCAGCCCATATGTAATTGTATAATGTTTATTATTTTTATTAGAATATGTTTTACGCTGCAATATCTTATGGGATTCAAATTTTGTGTCGATACTAATTCATGGCATCGGCAATTTTTAGAGTTTTATAGGGTGTCCCAACTAAACCCCCTTTCCTTTTGGCCAATTTGAATGAAAATCGATATATTTCGGACTTCTGGACACATACTGAATGCCGTTTCGAACCATTTATTACCATCGACTGTAATTAAAGGTTTTTGGGTAAAGTCCTAACTAATTTCCTTTGAATGGAAAATCAATGGGTTTTCTCCTTTTAGGGTTTGGATACGCTTGTAAAATTTCTTCCTTTATACTTCGTGCTGGGAAAGTAATCACAACAAAATATTGAGTAATTTTGCCCACCTTTATGGAAACTCCTTTTGGACTGATAGCGGGGGGAGGGGGGTAGCCCATTTATATTTACTACGTTTTCATGGGTGGATTCAACCCGGGTTGAGTCCTCGATCCGGGATCCAAACACATGAAAACCCTTAAGTCAATCCGGATCGAATCCAAGGTCGACCTAGCTTTTTCTGGGATCGTAACGAGATCCAAGTACATGAAAATACTTAGCACGAACGGAACGGGGTCGAGCCATGCGCAGTGCCAGTTTGTGAGGCATCTGTCATTTACATGGAGGTAACAACAACATACTTTGTGCCCAATTAACCAACTTCCATGATGATAACATTTTAACTTCAACAATACAAGGAAGTTGCAAATTTATTTAAGCCGTCACTAGTTCCATGGTTCAAACATAACCTGCCAAGTATAACCTAAAGAGAGGTAGGATTTTTGACATTTTCAGATCTGGATTCAATCCGAACTGAATCCAGTCTCATGAAAACCCTCGATTTGGATCTCGGTTCAAGTCAGTTTGAATCCCATGAAAACGTAGTAATTGTTATACAACCAAACATCCATGGACCCGAGAGAGAGGTTCTACATATAACATACAATTCTCCCCCCGACGGGATTCGAACCCACACCCGTGGTGAGTCCATATGGAACCAGTCCTATGTTCTATCCCATACGGCACAGGGAAAAAATCAGTTATTTTGCCATTGTCAAAGTCCCGAGGTTTTACTGTCTTTCCTTTTTGAAGGACCGACGACTCGACGGGCATCTAGATCCGCACACTAACACACTCGTACCAAATAGCACAGGTAATAGAGAGAGCCTATCTAAAACAAGTTGGTGACTAGTGTCCATTTTGTTTTGTGAATAATTTTCAATAATGAGTGGTTATATATTATGTTGTTACACGTTATTACTAACGAAGACAAAAACGATTGATTGACTTATTAAAAAATGGAGTCCGCATTCTGTAGTTCATTTATGACGGAATTATTTGAATGACTCCTTAAAAAAATATATCAAATTTGATGCATTTGGAATCTTTCCGGAGTAGGAATAAAGTTTTACAGTTAAGAGGGAGCCAGAAGCTAAGTGGTATGCATACTTGCTTATTGAGTTCAAGATCGCGAATTCGAAACCCGCCGAGGCCCTTAATTCCTTGTATCTCAAAGGTAAAATAATGTTAAGCACGTCGTCGTTCGGATAGAACGTTACCCTAAGTGGATAAAAATTTACAACTCCCACAAGAGTCGTCAGGGTGACGAAAAAGCGCTCTGATAGTACGCGTTACGATCTGGTAGTTAAAGCCCGGGCATAAGTCATCATGACTAACTATTGGCTTTCACCAAATTCTTCCAGAAAGGAGGTGGCGATCAGAGGAAGGGGGAAGTCTCGAAAACCCTACAACCAAATGTTATGAAAAAATCTATAGGTAATTTATGAAGATTGAGAAGTCCTTGAGCAAGATATTTTCAGGGAAGTTGACTAGAACTTAAATGATAACAAATAATTGAGCTGGGGAAGTACATCCACTTTCTATTTCAAACGGGCTCAACCTATCAATTCTAGTCAAAGGATCTATTATTGGAGTCAGTCAAACATGGAAATAAGCTTTCTTAAGAACAAGTAACATCTGCCGACTTCGTTAGTTATTGCGACTCATGGCCGGGCTTCAACTACGAAGTCATATCGTCTACTAGTAGAGCGCTTTTTCACCACTCCGGTGGGTATGAGGGGGTAGGGGACTTTAGATTAGGTAGGGGCACCTGACATCACGTCCCGTCCGAAGGACAGCATACTCACTCTTTTTCACCTCCCAGATAAAATAAACTAAGGAATTCGGCCAGGTTTCGAACCTACGATCTTGAGCTCAGTAGGCTAGCATGCTACCTTTGCCTTCGAAAACTCATTGGGAATGTTTCGTTACGTAGAAAAGTACAAATAAAAGAAATTTTGAGAAACAAAATCAAAATAAATAAATGTAGTTGATAGAAAAACTCTGGTAAATTAAAAAAACTTGATTAAAGTATATAATTTACTAGTTATTTCAACCAATTGAATGAAATAAGCTCTAATTACTTGTCACAAGCTTTTCTGATACATCACAGTCTATGGAGTAGTAAGTAACTTAAGAATTGTATCATCTAAATTTGTATTAACAATACAAAATTTCAAAAAAGATTATAATTACTAAGTTTACATTAAGATGGTAACAGATGAAATACATCTCAAATGACAAACAACGCTAAAAAGTGGGGTCAAAAGCAAATGGTGACTAGTCGATAACGGAAAATAACAGTTAATACAAATGGTCAAAAGAAATAACCTATACAGAAAAGCTACAAGGGAATCAAGTGACTGTAAAACTTACAATAATTGTGAGGAATTTCTAGGCAATACTACGTACCTTGTCAAAAAATTAATTATGTACCATGGGAAAATGGTAATATCCCAACCGAAAAAAAAAAAATCTTCGACCAAAAAGCTCCACCCTCTTCAAAATCAAGGAGGCATTACCCCCCCACTCCCATCAATTTCCAGAGAAAAGTAAAAAAAAAAAAATTATAAAATAAAAATGGAGAAGGACCACCAAACGATCCAAACCAGAGTTATGGTTAATAATTTTTGAAAATTTTTACTTACATATAAAAGAAGCAATTATGATTTTTTAAACATTGCCGAGAATGTAGTTTCGATATTACTGTTATTAAAAGAACAGGTTCATTTAATTAATTAATTTATCAAGATGTACATCCCGAAAAGTAGGCAAAACAATAAAGGAAACAGAAATAATACACTTTGAATAAAAGAATGCCTCGGGTTGGGAAACTTTCAGTAAAAAAAATAAAAAGACATTCGCTGTACATCATAATCAATGAATATATTACTATAAAGTGTTTTCTATTCCAGAGTCACGAATTTATTAAAACTATAGAAGATAGCAAAAGAAGCAAACAAAAAGTTATACAATAAAGTAACACGTCGCCATTAACACAGAACAGACTTCTGTATGGAAATTAAATTAAACAACAAAAATTAAAAGTTCATTAGGCATATTAAGTGTTTAGGACTTCGAAATACAGTAAAAATTTCATATTACTAAGGATTAACCCGCAGAAAAGTAATAAATACTGACCTCAAACTTGGAGAAGATGCACCAATGGAGACGAACACAAAAGAATGACGCTTTCACGAGTAATGGCGACTCAAAACTGAAAGAAAACAGTTGAATATCTGTTTTAAAAAAACTTATTAAAAAATGAATTAATATTTGAATATTTCCACAAGATATTCAACAGATGTTAACTAATTACATGTATAATATTATGTAAATAACTACAAATACCCAGAGAATTCAATAAATGTTGAACTACTTTTTTCTCTCGTTATAAAAAAATATATTCGACATATTTTGCTTGAAATTTCTTCCTTGAATAATTTTATTTTCCTCTTCAAATGTTAAATTGAATTAATGTTACACGAAATTCACTGGTTAAAAAATGTATGTCAAATATTTATAAAAAATTATAAATATCATTTTTTCACACTAATCATACTCAGATAAAAATGTTTGCTTATCGTAAATCGAAGCAGTTAATTACCTTCAAAAATATGCATAATTTTTTAGTATTCAAATTTTTGCTCTGATCAAAAATAAGTGCTGTATCTATCAAAATTTTTTTTATTTGTTAAACTGCCTATTAGTTGAACGTGGAGAGGTTTCTATTGTTACGTGTATTTGTTTGGAAACATGCTTCACCTTTAAAATAATTTAACTAGTTTACTTTATTAAACAGCCTCTAAAGTCACACTCCTGACTGGTTATCTGTATAATTTAATCATTTTTACTGAAATGTCAACAACTAATCAGCATTTCTGCTTAAAATGGAACAATCATCAAAACACTCTAATTTCTCTGTTTTCATCATTATTGGATTCTAACACTTTCGTCGACTGCACTCTAGCTGCCGGTGGAAAGCAACTTAAAGTACACAAAATGATTTTATCTGCATGTAGTCCATATTTTAAGGTAACTTTTAATTTTGTTATTGTCAAAGTTGAAATGTTACTTTGAATGCATGCATATAAAAGTAGATAATTTTTTTTTATTTGAGTCTACTAATTTTGATAATCATGAAACATGGATTATGTGAAATACTCCTTGAAATTTAGCAAGTGAATCATTCATTTGGTGATAACTTATACACATTAGTTATTACTTGACAACATAGTGTATGTAATATTTGTAAATTATTGGGAGAAACCCCTATCTTTGATTATCGTGCGAAATATTGCTTCAACATACTGGAAACCCCCCTATTTCTTATTTTTTTTCTTAAATGTAATGGTATGACAGCAATTAAATAATACTGAATATGTGCTGTGATTATTCAAGAAGCTTCTGGGCTTACTCATATACTACTAACGGGAAACGTTTTTCAATTTCAGAATTATCCCCATCAGGTGTTAAAACTAAACGAAATTATTATAAAGTTCTTTTTTTTTTTTTTTCAATTTGTTTTAAGTGCTACGTTTTTTTGTAATATTCATAATCCCAGTAAATTCATTAGGTACTTGATTAAGAAAAAAAAAAGTCACACTGCGACACATCTCATTTTCTTGCCTATTGATGTGAGGCCTATTTGCTTGAAACTTGTAATATGGATGGAAATTGCAGCATAATTATGGGAAGCTTATTGAGAAGTCTTCGTGGAAGATTTGCCTTAGAACAAAGAGTTATATTTAAAGTAGATGTATTTCTGGGTCAGCTGTAATACGCATATGTATACTGGCGCTTATCTGTCAGAAAGAGATAGTTGAAAGAATGAACTTGTGAGAAAAATGTATTTTGTTTTAACAGTAGCCAAGAATTGATTATAAGTTTCAAAGTTGCTGAATTTTCGCTCTTATGAATTTTAACTATCTCAATAAGAATACATTCTGTGTGAAGTATTTCAATGCTAATCTTTTGACTTACATGTTTGTCTCACAACAACTATTGGGAGTAATGCCCATCACTTTAGTAAGGGTAAGTCTTTAATCTAACGGGTAGTGTGTCGTAACTAACGGGTGAGAGAAGATGATATGCTTGCCTCATCTACCAACTCAAATTGACTCGAATAAAATGAAAAAAAATTTCACATGTGATTTCGATTATACATTATTTTGAAGTACTGATAAAGAAGGAGGAAGTTGGAGAAGCGACATGGACATTTTTGACTAAAAATAACATTCCAGTTTAGACCTATTTGTTGAATTCAATTAATTTTATACTTCTTTTTCTGAAACGGCGAATCTGTTATATCGTCGAAAAAAAATGTATTTTCCTCCAAAGGTCACCATGATAATTTCCGGAATTATCATAAAATTTGAATCTGAAATAATATATGACATTTTTGTAGGAAATCCTGCTAGAACACAGTGATGTTCACCCCATTATAATCTTAAACAATGTACAGTACCCCGAGCTGGTGGCGATAGTAGAGTTTATGTACCGAGGAGAGGTGAACGTGAGCCAAGAACAGTTGTCCGTGTTCCTCAGAGCCGCAAATGCACTTCAGGTATGATTTATTATATTTTCTATCTATTTTTGTAATTAAATTTGTAAAACCATATCCTTCAAAAACCTATTTTCATTTCTTTGAAAACAATTATCCTTCATACAAAAGCAAGAAGGAACCAATTTCTTTGAAATAAATTAGATTTTCCATGAATTTGTAGAATGTAATGAGTTTTTGAGAATATATACCTAAAAAACAGTGATGAGTAAGATTGTGTAAAAAAATTACGTCTTACAAAAATTGAAAGTGTGCACAAAAATTGAAATACATATACTGATATTTTGACCTAGTCTGCTGATGTCGGTTGAGATCCGTCGTCTACTTCTTGAAGAGATTCTAGCAAAAATGCACTATACGGACGGATTCGAGTTCAGAGCCTATTGTAGAAGTAAATTTTGGATTAAGATCCGCTAAAATGAGCAAAACCTTTGGGCTATCACTATCAACAAATTTTACAGGAGAGGTCTTGGTAGTTAATCTTTCTATTCTATTTTTTCAGGTTAAAGGATTAACTAACGAAAGCGAGAGACTGGAAGAAGTGGTTCGGGAGACGCTGAGTGACTATAGCGGTTACCAAAGTTCTAGCGATGAGAGGATAGTGAAGACAGAACGAGACGATGACTCACAACCTGGACCCTCCACCTCCTCCGACATATCCGGTATAATATTCATAATAACAACAGTTGAAGATAGTTATTCAATTATTTTACGTACAGGAGAATTTCTCTTGAAAGGCAAAAACCTCCAACAGCGCCATTTGGAGGTAATGGAAGAAACGGTTGATTTGTATATGTGTCCGGAGTCATTTAAGATGAGATGTGCGGTAACACTGCTACAGAGAGCGCTGGGGGCTACATGAACTAGAGTCAGGTCGATGACGGGACGGGGTCTGTTTGAGGTGCCCCCTCAATAGTGTGAATTTTTTTATTTTATAATATCTCTCTGAGAACATGACAATAGATCTGACATCTAACCTTTGCCGTCCTTACCTTAACATTCAAGGCTTGTAGACAGGGATAGTTCAGTCGCCCACTTGGACCCTTGCGAATACAATGCGAGGATATCACAACATTATTTTGTCACTGTTGCAGTGATAAGAAGTGAAGTTTCGATTGGAAGAGAGGTGCGCGGATATGTCTCATCTGTCAATTTAAAATGAACTGCACTTATAGAATGTTTTTTATAATATCCCCTACTTCTTTTCAGGTCGCATTTGTCTGTATTTGTGTAAATAAAACATTTCCATGAACTTTGTTAGTACTTTTTTCCCCCATGCTTCTTTTTTTTATTATTCTTTTTTTTAGGGGGATTTTATTTTAGTTTTATTTAGGAAATTAATTTTTACTAAAGAAAATTTATAACATCATTCAATTATTTTGCAATTTTTTTTAAATTATTTTTTAGGGTTTATGGGTAATGAACAGAATACTGTAATGAACAATATGAACACGAGTGACTACAGCAGCCCAAGTTTCGTTGGTACGATCTATTTGTATCTTATTTTCGATTGCATTGTTTTTATCATTATTTTTAATTGTTATCTTACTAATTATATGCACACTTTTAAGGTCTTCTTCCACAAAATTATGAGGACAGTCTGTCTGGGTTACCATCTCAAGGTAATTCCACTTCTAAAATTATTTACTTTTACAATAATCAGGAAAAAAAAAGTTGATTTGAAATTTCCTACGTGTTTATGTCAGCAATACTAGACCTGCCCAGCGCTCTCCTTATTTTTTATGCTAGAAACTAATTTATTTATAAAAATGTATTAATTTTTTTTTTCCAGGAGGAGGAAGTCCAGGGCTGAATAAAATGATCCAGCTGAGAAGACCAAACGCCACAGAGAAAGATGCTTCATTTAAGTGTGACGTTTGTAGTAAGTTCTACAGATCCAAGACTTCCCTCAACCTGCACAAGCGGTGGGAATGTGGGAAAGAGCCCAAGTTCGCTTGCCCTTACTGCGACAAGCGGACACATCAGAAGGGAAATCTGAAGGTTCATATCATATCACGGCATCGAGAGTTACTTCATGCAGAGAAAGCGGCCACCTAACATCCAATCCGGTCTGTCTTAGCTAAAGTCAACACGTAACGTATATCCTACAGTAATTTTTATTATAATTTATTTATTATTATTATTATTATTATAATTATAAAAGCTTTTAGGATGTTATGACGCCACTGTTGATCAGTTTTTTGAAATTTTTATATTTTTTTGAAAATATTCGGAGTAAGTTAGCGAAATTGTTTGGTAAATTTACTGAGCTGACTATATGAGATTATTAGGGATTTTCTTCAATTTTCAGTTTGTTTACTTGTCATCGTCATTTACCTATACAATTAGGTATATGCAGTGTGTTCGGATGTGTCGTGAACTTGTGTATAATTGTTGTCTAACTTCGTATAAGAATGGTATGTTCAGGTCATGATGCAATGTTACGTTTGAAACGTAGTATGGGCATTGTGTGATTGTTCGTAGGATTTTATTTTGAATACATTGAATTCTTTTGGTATATAAGGGCTTATAAGATACATCATATGTGACATCCCACCCGTACAGTGTACAGAGTATTCATTATAGTACTCTTTTAGTTTCTACACTGTACGGGCGGTATGCGCAACTGATGACTGTTGTGTTGAAAACCTGTTCTGGCCAAAAATAAAACAATGGGAATACAACGTTTTTTGTTTCTGGAAAAAATACATCGTCAGCGAATAGTGTTAAGCTGGTTTCACATTATCATTGTTATCATCATTGAAATATGACAACCAAAATTGGAGAAAAAGTGTGATGTGTTCACACCATCATTGCTTTCGCATTACTAGTTTGTATTTGTTTTGATATACAGAGATTTATTTATGTAATACGTAAAACTACTAAGGAAATAATCATCATCCTCGACGCTACAGCCCCATTCGAGCCTTGGCTACCTCCAGAGACTTCCCCCAAAGATTCCTGTCCAGCGCAAGAGTTTTGCTGCCGAAGGTTCCTTCCGTCCCCAGCGACTTCATCTCTTCCTCGTCCTCTGTTTCCCTCCGGAATCACTAACATCAGTCCGCGAAGTTTGCATCCATCAAAGTCTCGCCAGTCTTATCACCTCTGTGACCTTGCGCTTCCCAAACTCCGTAGCGACCTCGGCATTATTCTTAGTTCTAAACATGCCATTCTCCTGCACAGGATGAAGCTTCGTTCGCAGAACCTTTCTTTAGAATATCTCGAAGATTCTCTCCTCTGCTCTGGTCATCGTCCAGGTCTCTGCCCCATAAGTCAGAACAGGCCCAACCAGGGTTTTATAGAGCCTGGATCTTTGTTTGCTTGGTCATCAGTCGAGACCTGAGGTGAGTTGGAGTCTATAGTAATTCGATTGGTCTCAGTAACTCTCCGGTCTATTTCCTCTCTTACTTTGTTGTTCAAGCTGACGTATGAGCCCAGGTATACAAAGCCTCGGACAGCCTGGAAGGAGTTTGTCCCGATCTTCGTGGTGGGTAGATTTTGCCATACTTCTCTACCTGTTGCCATGTACTTCGTCTTGTCCTCGTTCACTTGCAGTCCAACTTCCTTGGCTGCATTCTCGAGGGCAAGGAAGGCAGCCTCCAAGTCCAGCTTGTTCCTCTCGATTGATGTCTATATCGTCCACCAGTCTATATAGACCAGGACTAGCATGGATATGTGCTCTTCTGTCTGCACTCGGGGCTTCCTCACTGCTGTTTCCAGTGCAGTGTTGATCAGAAGCCACGCCAACGCATCTCCTTGCCTTACTCCTGACCCTTAGTTCCTCGGACAGATCCGCCTGGACTCTGATGTGGCGTATATGACTTCGGTCTTGGTGAGTATGACCATCCTTATCAGTTTTGCCGGGATGTCAATTTCTTCCATCGCTGCATACAAACGCCTTCGATTAATGGTGTCGTACGCAGTTTTGAAGTCCACAAAGATGTGGTGGGTTCTGATTCCATACTCGTGACACTTTTCCAGGATCTGCCGCAGGGAGAATATTTTATTTGTTGTTGATTTTCCTGGTGAAATCCACGCTGGTATCTCCCTAATCGTCATTCAACAAACGGATTTGTCCTGGAAAAGATGATACTTTCTATAAGGAAAGCACCTTATAGGCGGTGGTAAGGAGGTTTCCCCGCACTTCAGAAGGTCTTCAGATAGAGCCACATCAGTTCTTATCCAGATCTGGTTATAACTTCCCATGATATCTGATAGAAGTGGTTTCTGCGCGAGCTCCTGTCAAGCTTCTTGGCTTCAAAACTTCATTTATAAATTATAAATTTTTCTTGTACATTCTCAATGACGAAATCAGTGTCAAGGTTTTAGGCTTAAGTTACAGTGAAAGCGTATTTTGGCGAACAGCCGTTCGCGCGATCAGTCCCTACAATCAAGTAACTGACGCTTGACGTATATGTCGCTTCCATTGCCAATCGAATTGTGTATTCTTTAATATTATTTTGTATTTCCATTGGTTACTGCTCAATATAAGAAGCGCAAATCTTTTTTTCTATAATGCTTTCCAAACACAGCACCTAAAACGAAGCAAATTTTTGTTTGTATTATATCCCGTTATACCTCCGCGACTCGAGTCCTTGAAGCAGCTCGACTCTTCAACTTCTTGCGTCTGGTATGTCCTCTTCTCCCACAGCTGTTCGAAAGCCTCTGTCCATCCTCTGAACATGATCCAGGCATGAAAGCCACCTTGATTTGAATATCACCACAAGTTCCAGGTCTCCTTATCATCTTTTACGTTCGTATTTTTTTCTTAGATTCCAAGAATGTTTTCCCCAAATCTTGAACTCTCAACTAGTTTTCCACGGTTGGCACTGGAACTGTACATGGAACATCCGTCATCTCTTTTTGTGGAAAAGTGAAAATATATTTTCCTTTCTGACTATAAATATTATATTCAATATCTTTTGGCACCCAAGGCTAGTTCCTTTTTGCTTGAAAGGAGTAACTTATATTTGTCCCTATGTCTTGTATGAAGTGTACATTAAATCAATTATGAATTCCCGAATGTTGAGGGATTACTATGTATATATTATAACTTTTGTAAAAAAAAAAAAATCGCAGTGGTGGAATAACGTTAGCATTTTTTTTTTTTCTTATTTTTTATAAACTGTGAAGATTAATGGCATATAGATATATGACAAATGTCATTTATATAATAATAATTTTATATTTAGTGCTATCAGGTATTATATGCATGTGTCCATATCAAAGTTAGTGGGACATCCATGACAGATACAAATGAAATATAAACAGATGTATAGTCTGTGAGGTGATCGTTTGACCTTGAGATAGTTCAGTTCTGATAAAGATAGAAATGAAGGCATTCTTCACTGTGTTCCAAAAACATCAGCCATACTCTCAGTATAACGAAACAAACCTGACTTTATCGCTCACACATTTCTACCTTAAGGACAAAATCACCTTAAAGACCATACTTCTATATAATAGTGTCGAAATAATTGCTTTATTTTAGTCAATAGCAGTAGGATTGCAATCTTATGACTGAATTTTTGCATATTTCATGCATTTTCTTTCTAAAACCATTTTTTTTAAATAATTACCTCGTATTGTTTTCTGTATAATTACCAATGTTTTTTTAAAAAATATTTATTAAATAGGTTATAATAAAATATCTTTTCCTTAAGGAATCTCTGGTTACTTCATTTTTGAAATAATTACCATTAAAATTTATGTTTAGAAAGAACCATTTAAGGAGAATTTTAACTAAATTTTATACCGACAGTATTAACTTTTGGTCTCGGGTTTTTTTTAATTGGTTAATTGTTCCTTTTTTTTTCCTTTTTTTTTTTCTTTTTTTAAAAACTTACCTAATTTTCAATAAGTAGTAATATTATATTAAACAATATATGCGTATATAAGTGACAATGATAGAAAAAGAAATTATCAAATAAATAGTGCTACGTGTATTCCTATTAAACTGTAGTGTCTAGAATGGCTGTGAATATTCTATCAGGTTTTTATTAGAGAAACAAAATATCTCAAAATGTTAAGAATATTTTTTTTCTTACCTCTTACTCAAATTTTAAGTTTTATACAATGTATTTTTGCTTAAATTATGGATTCGACATCCGGAAAGTTACGAAGTTTTGTTTCACAAGTATGGCTTTCAATCATTTTTCAGTTGATTTATTTAATTTTTTTTTTTAATTGTTACTATTAGGTTCAGGTAATATTGTATTTTAATTTATTGTCCTGTAAAAATAATTTTATGTATCCTATAAATATATATATAAAATAAGTCTACCTAAGATATTTACAATTATGTAGTTAAATATTTTTACAAATCTGTACATAATATATTATATACTTAAAATGGGCTGAGTTGTGCAGAAACTAATCAATCTACCATTGTTAAACATGTTTCATGGCAACTAAAGATGAAGGATCTTATTACGGCCAGAGCATGTAGGGTGACTTTCTTGTACACAGTACTTTCCATAGTTTTAATAGCATTTTACTGTTCCAGTTCGTTTTTTAGCGTCTTACATTTAAAACTTTACTTTGTGCTAAGCTGAACTTTTTTTTTTAGTTCTAGCCAGGGCCGAATTAAGGAAATTAGTAATTAGCTAAATACAGTATTCTATATAATTTTTTAGTCTTAGTGAAGTTGATGCAAAGAAAATATCACTATGAAAAGTTACATGCAATTTGGATCAAAGCAGAATGTCTTTGAATACATGTTAAATAAATACAAATATTTTTGCTACACAACATTTAAATAATAATAATTATATCAAAGAATCAAATACAGTTAATGCTGTGTGCACAACCCCCATGCTCCCCCACCCTCTCTTAACCGGCCTTGGTTCTAGAGCCTTCAAAAGTTTTAATCTCATCCATATACACACATAGTGACCATGAAATTGTCAAATAGTTTACAGGAGACCTAAATAGCTGCCCTGAAGAAAAAAAAAATCATTTAACCTCAAACAAGCTCACTGATTGGTCAACGTCTGGATCAATAATAAAATTGCCAATTTCAAAACGATTTCTGTCAAATTTATTTGGCGATTACCAGTTTTCTGAATAACTCAGTCCAAATACTTCCTCATTCTTAAAGGTATGTATGTCCACACTGGTAGACAAAATCACGCAACTCTTGTCTATGAACAAAGTTCTGCGATTGTTGATGGATAGTCGGGAACGATTTAGGTGTTCTTCAACTCTCCATAGACAAAATCTCATGTCTTTGAGTCTCCCATCTCCAAATGGAAAACTTGCGACTTTCGCGCAATATTTTGTAGAAAAGTAAATACATCTGTTTTGCCTCGAATCATTTATTGTTCCTCTACATTTTAATATAATCTTCGACATCACTAGAAGTCATGGCATCTTCCAATATAAATTTATTTAAGAGATTATTCCCGAATGCAAGTCCCTCTGATAAGACCTGTCGTGTCCACCAACGTCTTCTTTTTCTGTTATGATTATCAAAAATAATTACCGCGGAAGCGGCTCTCGATCCACAGACAATGCTCCGGCCATGAAAAATGTTCCAATACTTCCTGGAGACTACAGGTGTGGACGCATGACAAATCTATAAATTGTTTTGCAACTTGTTCCCAACAGTCTATAAAGAAAGTTCTCGATTGTATATAGACAGTCGTGCGATTTTGTCAACCAGTGTGGATATAACTCAACAGCAATGTGTATCTTTACAGTTTGTGTATCTTTACAGTTAGCCGATTGACCTCGATTATTAAAAATGTATTCTGTCCCCACAACCCCATTTTTATTTGTATTATTAATTTTATTAATATTATCTTTGTATAATTCTAGTTAATTATTTTATACACCAAAGACGTTCTATTTTATTTTACTTTTTATATATACCTTTTTTCTCTTATTTTTTTAGTTATAATGATTACTTTGATTTATCATTATCCTTTTATTAATTAGTATTTATTGAGTGTATAGCACTTTTTGGTATTTCTCACTTATGTATTTCGATACATATTGGTATGTATTCAATAAAACATAGCTTTAATAAGCTGTACGTTTTATGAATCTCTCAAGTATTGTGAAGCTTTGTGATTTTACGAAACGTTTCTCTGAATAACCACTCGTTAGGCAGTGATTTGCGTATTATTTATTTATTTATGTTTTTTTTATATATTTTCTTTTCTTCAAAAAATAAGAAAAAAAAAACGGCACTTACTTGAATTGAAATACATCTATATTCTAAAATTCTGTTCGCCTAATTTATCCATGTAAAATTATGAAATTTCGCATTATGCGGTGCAATCCTAATTATATGTATACGATGTAAGTTTAATTTTTTTTTCAATATATCTTTTAATTTTATTAGTTTAAGTGATTATAGTGTAGCAGACTTGTATATTAGTAGATATATATTGATTGAAATAAGGAGTTTGTATTCAATAAAAGTTAAATAATTCATTATTATATACATGACATAAAAATCTTCCATGACATATGTACTTTCACAATACTCAATTGAGCATGTAAAAAAAAATTAATATTTTATTTCAAATTTGAAAAAAATAAATTGTAAAATGGCATTCTTAAAAAGTATTATTTATAGTATATATTTTATTGACAATGACTTCAGTTATACATTATTGATTATTTATGACAGTAAGTTTAAGGTTATTTTTTATTAAATAATTGTACGATATATAGTTTGTATAAGTTAAAGTATAATTCACATCTTTCGTTACTTAAATTTTATTTTGTTATTGTTAAGACTTATTTTTCAGTATTATTATTTCTACTACACTTTTTTTTTTTTTTCTTCGACAATCTAAATTTAAAGAAAGCGAATAATTTACTTCAAATTCTAGTCTGGTGATGGTTCTTTTAAAATCTTCTCTTCTTTTAGAAAAGTTAGCTGTTAATATTTTCTGTAGACGGAGGACTTTCAGTAGAGCCTTCACAGAGAGAACGTTTTCTGTCTCCTACAACCTACATATATTTATTGCTTACTTGGAGCCTTCTCAAAAGTTCATAAAATATTTTCTTTCTATGGCATTATTCCAGAGAATTACATATGTATGACATTTGTAAATTAACAACTTCTAAGTTGAGGAACGCGGACATATTGTGGGAACTTGTAATAAATGAATAAAACAAACTTTCTTTTGAAATATTGTCTATTCCACTAAAGATATATATATATATATATATATATACAACTACCGGTTTCGGCTTTATACCATCGTCAGGTCTAGTTATGAACTAAGTCAGTTTGCAGAGAGCGACCCTTCTAATACATCTCGGGTAAAAGGGTGCCATTAAAACTTGGGAGTCCCCCGGCTGTACCGTTAGCTAACTCATGAAATATTTCTTAACAAAACCTAGTTCTAAATTTACATAAAACAATATTACTAGACTAATCGTGGCAAAACAACAAAGAAATAAGTACAAATACAGATAAATAATAAAAAAATAAAATAAAAAATGTTTCTATTATTTATTTGTATTTGTACTTATTTATTTTTTGTTTTGCCACGATTAGTCTAGTAATATTGTTTTATGTAAATTTAGAACTAGGTTTTGTTAAGAAATATTTCATGAGTTAGCTAACGGTACAGCCGAGGGACTCCCAAGTTTTAATGGCACCCTTTTCACCCGAGATGTATTAGAAGGGTCGCTCTCTGCAAACTGACTTAGTTCATAACTAGACCTGACGATGGTATAAAGCCGAAACCGGTACTTGTATATATATATCTTTAGTGGAATAGACAATATTCCAAAAATAAGTTTGTTTTATTCATTTGTAAATTATATAAAAGTGCTCAATCTGTCAATAAATTTCATATAAATGGACTATAAAAAGGCGATCTTTTAAAACAAAACAAAAATGAAGTTTTCAACATGAAATTCGTCAAAATAAAAGAAAATAAAGAGGAAAATTTATATATAAAAAAAAAAATGGGTAAGCCAACGTACTTCATACTGAACAAGAATATTAAACGTTGA
This sequence comes from Aradus depressus, assembly GCA_963662175.1. Lineage (NCBI taxonomy): Eukaryota > Metazoa > Arthropoda > Insecta > Hemiptera > Aradidae > Aradus > Aradus depressus. The sequence continues at coordinate 39,501,169 of OY759220.1, forward strand.
CATATTGTAGAAACTATTGTTTAATTCATAAAAAATATTTACTCTAACAAGATCTATATATGAAATAATGTTTGTATACTCGTATTTAACAAAAAGATTACTGATGACGTGAAAGTATTAAACGTGATATTCCTATCATAAAAATGAATTAATAACAATGAAGATATAATTGAAATACTAGCAAAATATGTATAAAAATAACAGTAATAATAAATATTGACTACGATAACAGGGAACGTTGGTGGGAACAGAACTGGTTTTTTTTATGATTTTCTCTAGGAGGTGAAAAAGCCCTGAGCCACGTCGTCGATCTGATGTGACGTTATGCGATGGTCCCGAGCTTGTTCGGTGTCGGGTACTCGTTAAAGACCCCTAGCCTAGGCGAAGAAAAATATAGAGTAGGTGAAATTTAAGACTCCCGCAGTAGACTCGGGCTCATGTCCACCAGAGTGCCGAAAGAGCTCTCTGTTAATAGGCGAAATGACCTTGTAGTTAAAGCCCGGGCATGATTTATAATAACTAACTAAGAACTGATTCTAAGGTATAAAAATGGGCAGTAATTGAAATAAATATTCTAAATTTCATACAAATATTATTTTTGGTTGGTTTATTTATTTTCAGTTATTCTAAAGTATCGATTAACCTGGATTTTTGGGCAGAAATGAAGGTATTATACCGAAGGCTTCACGGTTGGTGTCAAAAGTGTCGTTATTGTCTTCAAACCGTTGGCCAGTCCAATATATAGTTTTGTTTTTTTGACTTATTTAAACAACAACTATTGGAAACCAAAAAGCAATTTGCGAAAACACTGTAACAATAAATATAGATTTTTGCAGACGGAAGACCCATTTTGTTTCTCTCTGAGGAGGAACTACCGGAGATTGCCTCAGGTCTCTTTTCTTTTAAAGTGTATACTTACTGATGCATTATTTTTCCTTGTAAGTACAATAATGCTAGGAAATAATCCAGATCCTGAATTAAGATCCCCTGTACCTCTGAAATAATTACAGATAATTGTAGGTCTATTCTTTTTTGAAGAACTTTTGATATTAGCAGCCATCAAGATAGATATCAGAATAGACCTGCTATGGAAGGTGCAGGCTGGTGAGTGTCCACTCTGTCTGTTGTCCTTTGTATCACTGTGTTAACAGCATATAACCTCCTCTTCCAAAGAGCGTTTTTTTAAAACTATAAAGAACTACTACCATGATGTAAGATGTAGGAAAGAAAGGTGTAGTATTGCGCATCATTTTCGTTGATCCTCCAATCTGAACTCACCTCTAAATGTATACTTTTGTTCACTAAAAACATTATTAAAATACAATTTATTTGTAAAAGAAAATATCAGCACGATAGAAATTCCCCCTTTTTTTTTATTATTATTTATTTTTGGTTTCTGTAAAGAGATTATTAATTCATATATAACATATTATAGCATCACTTCTCCCATTTATAATTTGCCTTCTTAAAAATAGCAATTACAAACAATTTCGCAAAGCATTCTCATCATAAGTATACATGTGTTCCTTATGTTAACAATGCTTTCTGTCAAACAGAATTTTCCTTTTTTAGAATATATTTATTGAGTTGACTTCCATATTTAAATTTAAACACTTAGTCAAAACTAGTATTGTATAGTTTTGATTAGGTGTTCAATTATAGAAGTCGATTCAATAAATATGGTCTAAACGTTTGTAATTGCTACTTTTTATACTACTCCCAGCCGAAGGACCTTGATCTCAGTTGGCTTGCGCACTAGTTCTGAGCTACTGGCGCCCTTTAAGTGCTAGTTACCAACTAAATCTTTGTTTTTTTTTCACCCAGTGAAATTAATGCAACTTGTTTTGGTGTAATATACCCGTTAAAATTTCCGATGCCAAGCCGTGTTAACTATATTTTAAACTAAAATGAGGTGGATTTCTCAGGCTGGCCCCCTATAGTTCGGACGAGGGCCTCCTATAGTTCGGCCAACTACCCTTTCTTCCTTGCAGTGTGACTACTAAATAATTAACGTTTACTACTATTATTTATTTATTATAGTTCCTTTTATTTGTATCCTCCTTTTTTATACTATATTTCTCTTTTATTCACTATTTGTATGCACTATTATTATTTATATGTTTTAAAACGAAACAAAAAAAAAAGTTACATACTCGTATTATCCTTCTTTGTCTGTGCACTAGGGTTGGGTTGACAAAAAGAAAATTAGATATTTCTTAATCCAAGTCCCGCCAAAATATGCCTTTTAGTATACTAAAGTATTTGACATAAATCTGAATTCATTTTCTGCACTTTCGAACCCTAAATATCCAGGAAATTGTCTCCTAAAGGTTTATTCCATGTATTGATCAGTGGTCTCAAGTTTCACCTCTCTGATTACAAGGATTGTTTTACAATATGTTTGCGAGACGAGCTCAAAAAGAAAATTCAGTGAATCACCGGACATGTACTTCCCCCACATGTTATATATATTAATTATGTATATGTTTTAATTATGTATATGTATTAATTATGTTTTTGTATTAATTCTTCCTTCAAAACCAATTTTCAGCTTTGGCTAAAAATTACTAGTTGACTTACATATGGGCCTCTGAATCCTCATACTATATTTTGTAGCAATACATTCATTACATGAGCAGTTATTAGGGTTTTTGAGTCGAGCCTCCTCCTCTGATCTACTCTTTTCTTCTGCCGATTCCGCTGAAAATCAAAAATATGTTTTGCCCTTATAGGCTTCTGGATACACATATAAAATGTTGTGTCGATACGTTCATTCTATGGGGAGTTATTATGAAAGTTTGTAAAGTTTTTTTGTGTCAAATTAGCATGCATTGACACTAGATTTTGAGTTCAAGGCGGGTTGCAAGCGCATTGAATTACCTTTTAGATGACAATTCCGTAAATATTTTGGTCAAATTTTGCTCAGACATGAACTTTAGTGAACGGGCATATTTTGGCGGGTCATATATCTAAAAATGTTTGATTTTGTTCTGCCTAACCTAACATGTCTTCATCGTTGGGCATCACTGTAATCATGATTTTTATTATTATTATTTTTCAAATTTTAATTATATTTTATTATTTTTTTGGAACTTCACCTTAACATTTATTTTTTGTAAACTATAGGATTTGTAAACCAATTCATTTTCGTAACCTTTTATTGAAGAATATAACAATCGTGTTCAGTATTCATACTACTTAATGTCAATAGCAAAAACGAAATTAATCGTCTATCATGGTTTATTTTCTAATTCATTTTTTGACGTTCCACATTAAGGTTATTCTTTTTCGGACTTATGCGACTAATTTCAGTCTAAATCGCCAAAAATATTATAAAAATCAACTAATTAAAAAAATACGGTCGGTTCCCCAACACTAGCAAGAATGAATGGCTCGTAGCTTCATATTAGAGCTATACATAGATCTATTATAGTATTCCATTAATAATAATAATAATAATAATAACCGTGCAATTAATAGTAGTAAGTAATAGTTGGGGAAATATGTATTGTTAAAGAACACTAGTACATTGGATGAAATTTCATTATGATAGATCATTCGAAACAGGTGCCATCCAGATTCGTTGTACTGTAGATACATGAATTTCTTCGGATCTATAAATATACAAAAACGGGCACATATGTTTTATAAATACGAATTTTGTCTTTTGAGCAACACTTTTTTTTTTTTTTTATAGAAAACATTTCTCTTTTACAACCTAGACGATGATACGTTATAACCTGTATTATATTAGAATAAAATAACTATATAGTAACAAAGTCTACAATAATATAACAATAGTGTTATACTATACAGTGGCATTAGTAATTACCTATAGATTTGTAAGTTTTATACCGAAACTTGTTACAATATATACAGAAATATTATTTATAAATATGTATACATAATGAAATATTATATTATGTGTATCCATGGTGTCTCTCTCTTCGCGAACTAAGGCCCTATTGGCAGGAATAAATGTATTTTAGGATTTTCAAAATATGTATTTTATAGAATAGCACTAGATAATTTTATTGTAATTTGAAAATTTTTTACTCATTCATTTTCGTGCATGCGCAGCAAAAACTTTCCTTACTCAAAGGCAACCTCAACTTTTAAACTCTGGATTTTATTTTTTTGTATGTTTGAAGAATATGGTCGAATCATCTCTCTAAGGACAACATTTGATGTGTAAAAATGTAATCTATTTAAAATAATTTAAACTAAAAATTGGAACCCATTTTTCGAAAGATTGATTTGCACGAATTGAGGGAACTGAGAGATATGTGTCAAGTCTTGAATTTCGACAATAAGCAACAGTAAAAAAGGAATCCTTTAGATCAAACATAGAAAATCTATTTTTTTTAGTACTTTTGTCTTTAATATAATTTTTTTGTCAAAAAGCGCTGCGGTTTTATGTGATAATTGCTTTAATAAATCGAATGTAGTGAATGAATTTGATACCGGCGCTCTCTTATTTTTAGAAAATCATACTTCGAGTAAATAAAAAAAAGTCGGTGAATCACCAGCAATGTTCTTCCCCAGAACGAATTAATCAATTAACTTTTCGCTTCAACTTCAAAACCCCCCTCGTCGACGGTTTGCGCTAATATTCATCGACGTACATAGGGGCTCCTAAATCCTCATATTGAATTTTGTAGTTCTGAATTCACATATGAAATTTTGTGTCGATACATATAAGGTATCGTCTTCACGCACACAGGCACTTCTTATTTGGAACCTAGAGGTCGGAAAACATTGAATAATTTTCCGTTGAAAACTCCTCATCAAATTTTTGACCGATTACATAACTTTCCCTATACTTCGTACAGCTGGTGAAGTAAAAAATGAGATTCCATGATAAAAAGTTAAGGTTGCCTTGAATTTCAAAATGTCTTGTTGCCCCTGCGCCAAAGTGAAAAACATAGTTCGGATGCCACAAATAATACATATTTTGATACTCTGAAGTGCCAGTAGATTTGACTTGGGTTCGCGAAGAGCCGCACACCCTGCCTACTAGAATAATGTTACTAATCGTTTGTAGTAAATAGCTTTAAAATTTAAATGATCAATTAGCTCCTTGTTTAATCTGTATTGTATCAAATTGTTAAGCTACAGTTAACTTGATTTTTCTTCCTGTTTGTCAATTTTAATCCTGCACTTTTATTTTTTTAAATATTTATTCTTTAAGAAATAAATATTAAAATGTATTATTTACCTTGAAGAGAAAAGATCGGGTTGTCCTCATTTTGTGTAAAATAACTTTTTTAAATGTGTTATAGTTTTTAATTCTCTAAATGAGAACACAGACGAACCTCATGTTTTTGCTCCTCCAGAGAAGCTTGCCTTTTATGGTCCCGACCTTTTACCTTTGAGGCACAGATTTTTATCTTGTTAACCCCTGGTATAATTTGTTTGTTAGCAGATTTTTTTTATTTTTTGATAAATTTACTATTTATTTGTACAATAAAAAAATTAAATATGGGCCGTTTTTCAAAAGTTGGTACTTGACTCAAGCCGTATCCTCACCTAACATCCAATCAAATACATTTTAATATCGTCCGCCAAACCAAATAGTGGCACTATAATGAATTATGATGGGCGTATGGCCATAACCTTGTCCCTTATCGCTAAGTCCCAACTTATGAAAAACAGAATTTTTAAATTATTTTTTCTTTCTTCCTCTAATGCCTTGGTTTTGGAGTTATGAGTATTTTTAATATGAAAAAGAACAATAGAACATTGCACTGTTGCTATTCAATCACTATACATATGAAAATATTTCATAGAATATATATTTATTATAAAATAAAATTTGTATTGTCTATAAGTTTTTTTCAAAACCTCAATCTCCTCGACAACATTTTCGAAAAAAAAAAAGTCGGTGAATCACCGGCAAACTACTTCCCCGGAACGAATTAAGCAATTTACTTTTCACTCCCCTACCAAAGCTAGTCGATCGTTTGCGCTAATATTCAATAGTTGACTTACATGGGGGCTCCTGAATCCTCATATTAAATTTTGTGTCGATACATTCATTACATCGGCACTATATTGTGGTTGTTGAGTTGAGCCCCCTCTGATCGATTTGATTGAAAATAGTCGCATTAGAGGGTTCTGGATTCACATATAAAATGTATTACATTCATTTTATCGGGAGTTATCGTGTTCACAGACAGTCTTTTTTTCATATTTCGAATCTGTAGGTCGGAAAATATGTAATTCTGTTGAAAACTCCTCATCGAATTTTGGATCGATTACATTACTTCCCCTATACACCTCGTATAGTTGTGGAAGTAAAAAAAAAAAACTTAATTTCCTATTCAAAAATACCAATTTCTAAAAGGATTGGGATCAGTCTACTGAAACTGGTCATTTAATTTGAGATTACACCGCAGCAACATGCCTTTAACGGGCGTTGGGAGAAGTGAAACGGAAGGTAGTTTAGGCGACTAGTTGAGGCTCAGTCTTACTTGATTCGATTATTGCGGGAATTTTTTTTCTTTACAATACTTCATATTGGCACCCTTTTGTTAATACTGGTTTTGCAGCAGAGAAAATTATATTGTAACAACTGGCTACTTCACAAGTCAAAAAAAAAAAAATCAATGAGAGTAAAAATGCTATTAATCCAAAAATCAATCCTGGTACTTTTTGTACATAATTTATACTAGGCATATACATATCATAATTTGAGGGTTTGTATTAAACATGTTATTTATAATAAAATAAACCTTAACGAGACAATGAATACTGTCAAGTCTTACCAATAATATAACGATTATTTATTATAAAGTTATTTAAGAATAGACTTCATGTGTAACTTCGCATCATGATCAAGGACAGAAAGCCTGGCCCAATGAGTATACGAGTATGCTGCCTGTTGGCTCAAGATGACAGGTTGTCTTTTTTTTCTTTGGGAACTACTTATATTGGTGCTATCAGGAAGGATTCACAGCATCAAAATATGAATAGGGGGTCTTTCTTGGATTCCTGACTGGCCTGAGAGAAACTGGTAACATTGTTTTGAACCAATACGTCTCAATATTATAATCTGCGTTTACGATTTCTGATTTTTTGTATTACTTACTCCAAGATTAATGAGAATAAATATTATCTCCAAAAAAAAGTTAGATATTTCATGATTTTCAAGGTTATGGTCACACTACCTAATCTGTCGCGGAAACTCGCCCCATGAGTGTCTAGATTAACCGAAAAAAATTACTATCGTGGTTTAATCTTGATATTTTATGAACCTTCCTTAAAAAATATTCATAATTTGAATTTAACCCAGAGTTAATAATTTTTCCCTGAATTACTACAAATTGGAATTTAGAATCGAAAAACCGATCGACTAAAAGGAATGGCGCTGTTTACTTTTGTGTACGATTTATTTTCTTAACAGTGGGTAAGGTTAATGTCAAGTATAAAATCACGTTTTTATTAAGGCACGAGCTTAATGATGCATTATTTAGATACATATATATTCATTCATTGCATTCTATGAACACATTAAATAACTTGAATCCATAGTACGAAGTTGAACTATTAAGATGTTCCACTATTTAAATTCAAGGAAAATATTTCTTTTTTGTTGAACTTATTATATATCTACTTCCATTAATTCAATCTTACTTGTTTAGCTGTGAATATCATACTACTGGTTAATTCTTATGTTGAACTTTGTTTTATGTAAGTTGTACTTTTATCAGTAATTATGGAGATAACTTCTTTTTTTGTTCTATATCAAAAGTGGTTCTGGTTTAAGAACCACGGTAAAGTAGAGGATTGATTATAATAATATAATCTTGAATCTGAATTGTTTTGATGCATGAAACCATGTTTGCAGTTTTGCATTCAATTACGTTATTGTTCCTATGTTCCCCTGCATCACTGGTATGCTGTATTATTGGAATGTTACCTATTCATAATACAATCAGTTACGTGCATTTCTATTTAATATCTCGTGTAATCTCATTTCTCTTAAATGGATGCTTTTTTCCCCCTCATTTAGTGGATACTCATTTATCCATACGAATACGAGTTAGTGAAAAAAAAATGTTCGTCTCTTAAATTTAAGGTATGTAATTTATTTTTGTTAATATCCTGCTTTGAAATATTTTAAATGAATGATTTTGTGAGGCTGAGGTTTGCCAATATATACACAAGTTCCTGAAATTTCCATCAAAAGTTCAAACTCGAAGACTCATTGCAGTTGTTTCTTTTAACGACATTTTCAATATTTATAAGATTTTGTTGATAGTAGCTTCATATGTGTGTGATCCTAGTTATCTTGTCTTTTTTTTTATTGTGTTATATTTATTATTTACCTAGAAGTTGAACGATTCAGTTATATCATCTTTCAAAAGAGAAAGATGATATAAGTGAATCGTTTGACTTCAAAAGAGACTGACATGTTTTTGTTGTCACGTATCTTCATCAGTAAACACAGTTATCCGCCGCTTCATATTATTTATTGATTTTCAGTTATTCGTAACTGTCATTCACTTAATTAACCCTATGTATTTTGTATGGATTGTGTTTATAAAGGTTGTTACATTCAATATCTTATTACGAATTTTCCAGTTATTTCTTAAGTAAGTTTATACTTTTATTTAGTTTTTGCATGTTTTTTGAAGTTAAAAGCCATATTTGCCAGTGTTTTTTTTTTTTCTTCTAGCACAAACTGAAAGAAGAATGAACACCTACTACTTTCGACGATGTCCTTAGGAATGTTAGCCGCTTTTGTCTACAACCTTGTCCTTTGGAGTATATATACAAATATTCGCAAACCCATATAGTGTATTGTAAGAAAAAAACAAAAAAAAAACATACTAGCAAAATGTAAAAGATAAAAAGCATTATGAATATTGGAATTTTTTCTTTATTTTTTTTCTATTGGAATGTAGTTGTCAACTTTATTATTGACATGAAGCCTTCTTGTTGCATGTTATTTTCTGTCTGTAACAGTAGAGGTTTGGATTTGGCATGGCATCCGATTAACACCAAGCAAAAAAAAAAAAAAAAAAATTAAGGTGTGATTAATATTCTAATGGGCATTAGACTTAGCATACATTTATGAAAATTGAGTTTCAAATGAATGGGTAATTTTATATAAATTATTATATCCATGTATAAGTTTTTATTTACTTTTTTTTTTTTTTTCTAGATTCAGGCTTCAAGGAGTGGAGAAGATGTTCAGGTTTTATAGAGAACATGGTGCGTCGTTATAGTTGTCGGATGTGTGGGAAGCGATATCGGTGGAAAAGCACTCTTACTCGACATGAAATGTTCGAATGTGGCGACAAAATACCTGTACATCATTGCCCCTACTGCAACTATTCAGCAAGACAAAGTGGAAATTTGAGGGTCCATATTCGACGGCACCACCCGGGTGTTGGACTCGCCTATTGCAAGATATCCAAATCTAAAATCACCTAACAATTAATTCTCACTTCATAAATGGTTTAAAATTATATTTATTTTATTTTCTATTTTGTACTATTTGAGGGGACAGAGTGTTGTATATATATATTTTTGTTATTCTGTACGATCTGATAAACGAAAACTATTTTTAAATGTAGTCATAGAACTGTTATCATCTGCATTAGAGAAAGGGTTTCACGAAAAATATGAAAATTTAAACTCTGATTTAATAGAGAAACAATAAATTTGGGGTCTGTCTTTTGTAAGTGAAGGGGCAAGACTGGACCCTAGACGTGACAGAATTCGTTGCTCCACTTTGTGAAGTTCAATATACGTTGACTTGAGTCTCAACTTTACAGGGTTGTCGTGTATTTTTCGGTCACCTCGAGGATAAACTCAGGAAGAATGTATTTTCATTTGATTATTGCACATTTAAAAAAATGTCATATATATTATAAATTTGAGTAACCATTTTTTTTTTTTTTTTCTAAGTATGAATATGGAAATTAGAAAAGTGAAAGGGGGAAATATACTTTAACTTTCTATTCCCTGAATGTTTTTTATTTAAACAATTTTTTTATTGAGTATTCATAGCTGTGCAATCGTAACTCAATATGTATACTATTTTTCTTTACCGACGGAAAGTAGGCTAATTGGATTTTTGTAACTTTCAGCTAGTTGATCATTGTTAATGTTGATATGTGAAGAGTACTGGAGAAATAAGCTGAGGATCCAGTTTTTGTTATTAAGTTAGTCTAATTTTGCGTCCATTGGTTAGATTTTGGAAGTATAGATGGATAATGAAGATGGGACAAGAAGCCAATAATATAAACTGTTACATCAGTGAAACTAGAAAAATATTTCAAATTCATAGTTGAAATTTGTTTTTCTCATCAAAACAGTTCCTCATATTTTTTCTCCCCATATGTGCATATTAACCCTTTTGTATATAGTATCTATGTAATGTTTAGATTATATATTTTTTATTAATTTAGAAGGAATGAATATAAACTTTTTGTTTTAAAAATAATATAAAAAAAATGTTTATCGCTTGTTGAAATTTTATCACAATTTTATGGTTATTGTTTGAATTTATTTAAAATTAATATATATTTATTTCTATTGTAGTTATGAAATTTGTATTTTCGCTAACAATTTCGAGAAGCTAAGGATTCTAACAACTAATGATCAATATAGATGCATGAATTAGAGTGATTTAAATTCACTCAATCATATATTGATAATACAATTAAATATCAGTCAAATATCGTATATTGATGATATATTACATTTTGAGGCCGAACATGAAACATATTGGTTTGTTCTTAGCATAAATTTGCATTGGCTCATACTGAGGCCAGAGACGAAAAGAAAAATTATTACCCAAAAGTTTTCTAAGTATTTCTTTTTTTTTTTTAGTTATTTTAATCTAAATTAAAGATGAGTCAAGAGAATAAATTCATTTTTTATAGATAATTTTTTCGAAGTTGAGATTTGGGTTTCGAATCAATGAGTAAAACCCAGTTTCCCAAACCTGGCCTTCAAATAATCAGTTTAATAATTTCTATTTTTTCGCCTGATTCAACATTTCGTTGCATACTCGCTCCTCGGATCATGAAAAGAACTACTCGTTTAGCGCGTTTTTCTCCTTATCGCTTTAATTTTTTATCTCATAAATATTGCTAAAATTTGACTCGTCAATTCGATACCGTTGATGGTTTTTTCTTGGTTACAATTTCTAATCCATTAAAAAAAATGTATTGAAAACTTTCCTCTAAATAAATTAAAGTTGTGACCTGAGCTTCTTTTTATTGATGTATTGTTTTAAATTAATATATTTTAATCCTATTTTTATTTTTTTTTTTTTTTACAGAAAATTATATTTTAAATTAATGGAAATAAACGTTGTTTGTTTTTGAACACTTTTTTTTTTATTCATTAATATGTTTCGTACTATGTTACCCACGTTTCTTAATAGTCGAAGTCAACTGCGAAAAGTGGTCGGCGTGTGGCTAGAGCTCCCCCTGGCGGTCTTTGGTAGTTAAAGGCGACTGCAAAAAGTGGTTGTTTTAGGGAAAGTGCTGTACAGTTCGTCTCTGATGGGGCGGCTCTAGTTAACCACTCTCTGACCACTCTTTGTGGTTGACCTCAATAACTCAAATACAGCCCTTAGATGAAAATAGTATAATGTCATTTTTTGTGATTCTATCAAACAGCTTCATAATTGTTCTATTTTTGTCTCTTCTTTTTCCGGTAGATGTGCCGGAGCACTCCAAGTGGGATCACAGCTACACCCAGGAGGCTGCAGTCCTCTGTTATGCCTGCGGTAAGTCGTTCAAACAGCGGCGTCACTTGAAGCGCCACCTCATGTCGGAGTGTCTCAAGCAGCAGCCGGGGCTCAGCTGCCCCCACTGCTCCTATGTGGCCGCAAAATGGAACATGATGACCCGTCATATGAAGCTCAAACATTGCTCTTATCAGATTATTAGTTATGGAAAATGTAAGTAATCTTTCTAAACTACATTTCATTCCTATCTGGGAACGTGGATTGCAGAGTGGAGGCCAAGAGGACCTCAGATATAGAGGAAATCTTTGGATGGCCTTACAGACGGGCGATTATTTTCTGGATATATGTCTGTATACCCTACTCCTACAAGTAACTGCAGTGGGTTTTTTTTTTTGTCTAATTTGAATCATAAATGTGATTTAATAATTCAAAACGGCTTTTTTATGTTTGGTGCAAATAAACAATATATTCATGCTAAAATATTCGTTTAAATTCGTCGATACCACAACATACAAATCGGACATTTCGACTTAAATGAATACCAATGATGACTTGACCACTTGAATAATAGAAGTTTGAATTGGTACAAAATTCTGTCAACATTTTATTATTTCGGATGTACGATATGCGACAACTGCCCCGATTAAGAGTATTCTCATGTTCAAATCATATGTATTTTGTTTAAAAATTCTCAGACATTTGCAATCTTAGACAAAACTTAATCTGTCTAAATTTCATATCGTTTTTGTAAATATAGTATGAATAGAACTTATAATATACTTCTCCAAAAGTTATAAATAATATTAAAGTCAAATGATACAACTCTATGACGAAGTAATGTCTGAAGGACCATTGAGGCAAAAAATGGCATGGATCGTTAGTACTTTAGTCTTGTGAGCTGGAGTCACATACATGCTTTTAAATATAGACCATTGACCTGACTTAGGAGTCGGTACCCTAAATTTTTATTCACCTGGAATAGGGGTCTTTGACGAGTACCTGACATCGTACAGGCTCGAGACCATCACTTAACGTCCCATCCGAAGGACGGCGAGCTTATGTTTATTTTACTTTCCAGATGTAAAATGTTATTTTTGCTCTTTGAAAGTAATGTAATCAAGTTTTTTATTGTTTTTTTCTTCAAAATCAAAAACAAAGAACTTGTTTAACTTTTATATATATATATATATTATAATGATTATCTTATATATGTATATACATTCAAAATGGTTAGTCGCCCATAATCCTTATATAATTGTTGGGACATCCAAAAACTTTGGACGTTACTCAGAGCATTTTCTTTCAGTTTTTAACATTTCTTGATAATCTCAAAAATACGAGTATATAGGCTCAATGTCATTCTAGTAATGTAAATTCCTTCCTGAGTGACAATTTCCGGACGTCATTTGGTCTGTTTCAACATTTATGAATCTTGTGGTAACCTTAACTGTTAAGCTGTTCACTTTGATATTGTTAACTAGGCGGTGGGGACTATTCTGAATTTTAAATTTAAAGAAAAACATTTATTTTAGATTTACTAAATTATTTTTCTTCAATTTTGATTTGGGTTTGGAGATCTTGACGTCGTCACATGTTAATGTTGTTGTTGTTTCTAACTTTAAAATCTGGATTTAGCTAAATTGAAGGAACCCATTGAATACTATTGTTTATTTTTTTAATTTTAGAGGTTCCTGTTGATCTGATTTTGATTCAAAACATCAGAAGAAAACTGAAATCGTTGTATAAAAAAGGCAGTTCATTTTGAAGAAAGTATATTTAAGAAGTAATAAAATATTTTAATATAACTAGTATGACATTAACAAGAATTGAGCACAGACAAGGCTTACAGAGGCCAGACGTCCTTGAGTTTTTACATCACATTTGTACATTCTATAAAGGTGAAAGTTCGTCCCTGTATTGGGTCCATCCTATTAAGGAAGAACGCTTTCTCCTTATCTAAAAGAACAAATTTGACCATTTGTAATTCAGTGATCTATGTTTTTAGAGTGATTAGTAGAGGAATCATTGACCTACCTCATGGACAATGTATCATTTCACACACTGTATGAACATTGTAGTTTCTACTGTGGTAGTTTTTGGATATGTATAATTATTTACAACCTCATCTGTTCTAACTTTATTAGTTGTGGTTTATATCAGAGTTAGTTTTATTAAAGCACATTATTAGTTCATTACGACTATTTTGTCAAACCATTCATATATATACTCCCTGAACCAGTTTATATATATACCAGTTATATATATATATATATATATATAAACAAAAATTAAATGATAAGCATCGCGTGTTCACAAATTGAGGCTACGCTAACTGCGAAAGCCAAGGAACAAGAAAAAAAAAAGTTGTCTTCCGAGGATAGAGGAAGATTTGTAATGTCTCTTATGACTTGAATTTCAAAATTTCCTTCACAACTTTGTGTTTCTATAAATGGATTTATAAATGGTCCCATTTAAAATTTTGAATAAAAAACAAACTGATTTTTTGTTGTAAAGGATACATGGGGAAATGCTAAACGTTAAGAAAATGACAATGGAAACGATAGGAATAGATCAAGTTGCAAAAAGGCAGTTTGATTAGTTCATTTTTAATCTTAAGTGAAGTGAGTGGTATTGGATGAGTGAAGATTTGATCAGGGTAATATAGGAATACACTGTATGTTGCCTTTATTCAACCTACCATTTTCTTTACTTGAGATTTTATTCTGTACATTTTTCTAAAGACGTTTTTGTTTTTTCATTTATTCTATTAGATAGAATAGAAGATTTTATAAAGTATTTACAAACGTTGAACCGATATTACAAGAATGCTCAGACCCTTATTTACTTTCATTCTCAACAATCATTTCAGTTTTCGATAAGTAACACGTGTAAATTTTCAAAGAAGGCGCTTGATATCAAAACCCCTTCATTTCAAAATTCTCGGTCGATGAACATTTCGATACGAAATCTTCTGTGTGTTCAGAAGTGCTAAATAAGACCGGTCAGGCGAAGGAAAGGGAGAGCGCAAACTTTAAAACTAATAATTCGAGCTGGGGAATGCATTCCCGGTCATTCAACTACAACTGTTTTACTGTAACTCCTGTCAAATTACTGACCTCCATTGTTCTGATACTTTATAATCCTTTTCTCCTATTATTTATTTTATATTTTGCTTTTCTGTTTTTGATGAAAAATCCCAGCTTATTCGAAACATATCTTATTTAATTAAAAAAAAAAAAAAAAAATGTTTTCGACGTTTTAGTTTTTTAATTACAGTGTTATATCTTATAATTTTACTTTATTGTAATAACTATTTTTTTTATTATAGAACAATATGCTATGTTAAGTGTTTTCAATGTAAAAGCGTAACTATCGTGAAATTCCTGATAACTGATTTTATATTTGTATATATTTGTAACTGTTCATGTTACATTTGTTGACTTTTATTTTGTAGTTACCATTTGAAATATTGTTGACAATAACATTCTTGTGGTTATTAATTTAAAAATAATATTATGGGGTCAGTTGGGGTGAATATGATACAGGGGAAAACTTTGGGGTGAAGCATTTTAATGTTCTTTATACCCCTTGTTAAAGAAAATACAGGACCTCATTCTTACGAATTCTTTAGTAACTTTCTAATAAACCTAAAAATATATATATATGTTTTTTATATGTTATATATATATATATATATATTGTTTTTTAATAGTAGGGCAGTATACAACCTGTACTTGAATTTTTTTTTTTTTTTTTTTTGTTTGCAACTGTAAACAATGAGGTGCGCGTCTAATGCAGAGGTGAGGTTGATTCGCTATGTGAAATAATTTCTTCTTTTATAAAGTTGTTTATAAATACAAAAGTAATGTCGGGCATGGCATTAATATTTAAATATATTTTCTTTTGGAGAGGGGGGAGGGTTTATTAAAGAGGGGGAGTCTGATAGGATGGTCCTATTTCTTGTTACAGCTACTCAATATTTCTAAGGGAAGATTAGTATATACCAATATATACTAAAGTAATGTATGTATAATGCTCTCGAGCAACCTCCTAGTAATTAGTATATGTATACATCTATTTGAATAGAGGGGTGAATGTGAGGAGGTCCTGGGGTGTATATTATCATAATAATATATAGTGGATAATATGATTGCATTTAAATATAAATCATGCAAATAATTGCTTTTTGTTTGTCTTTCTTTGCCAAAAATATTTAATATTCTTCTGATATGTTGATTTCGGTTTCATTGTGTGTTCTTTGAGCATTCAAATAATAAATTTCGGTATATAATTGATGTTTTTGTGGCTATTCAGTTGTTCTACATTTTCCACCATATCCTAGTCTTGGTCAGTTAGCCCAGACAAGACCTGCCTCTCGGATCCCCTGATCCTAAGACGTCCCGTACACACATCCCTACCTGAGAGGGAGGTCCTGGCTTGAAGTTAACAGTGTCATAATAATTTTATACAATTTTCTCTTATTTATTCTAATTTTTTCATTATCCTTCTATTATCATGGTCTATTAATCATCCCTGCATTTCGCTTGGCCATTTATTCACTCAGCTATAATCATGTGTCACATTCACTCCAAACAACGAGGTGTAATTATGATTTAGTGTTTTAATTTTTTATTAAATAAGCCATTAGTTTTAGTTATGTTTTAGTTATATAACATAGAACACTGAAACATTTAAGTAATTTTTGTTAGTTTATAAGTCACAATAAAGCTCAGGAGTTATAGTGAAAGTTACATTTTTGTCTCATATTCACCCCGAACGTTTTCCAAATTATTTATGAAAATATAATTTTTATATTAATGAATAATAAATGACTAATGACTTAATGTTTAGTAATCATTTTGACCGGATTAGATTTTCCAAATTTTTGCACATCCTATATCCTGATAATGAAGCTTCTAAGTTTCCCTGATATTGGTTGGCTGGATCCATTGGCCAGGCCAATAAGCTACCTATCCAGATTTGATGTTCTTCGATACAACATATAACCAGCTTATTCAGACTGTGATTATCGATTCCCAAAATTCAATCCCGTTGATTGTTTGGTTATTACATATTATTATTATTTTTTTTTTTAATGTTCACTTTGTGTCAATATGGATGAAAAAAAAAAATCTTCAACCTTAATTTATTAATTATGTTTATCTGTTCTAGTTTTGAAATATTTTAAATTTTTTAACTACAAATATATTAGGACCGCGCGGAATGTAAGTATTAATGTAATTTTTTGAACTACTATCTCCAAATATAAGTTTGTGATTCATTAATGCAATTTTTATATTTTTCAGGTATTTGTTGTTGAACAAAGAGAAGAAAAACTGTTGTTTAACACAAAATGGGAGCTCCAGATCATTTGGTTAGGAAATTCATTGACACCCTTGAAATGTTAATGAGATACTCAATATGAATTTTGAATTTACGTTACATTATATACTTCAATTCAAAAATTTATTTTTTGCTGTTTTCTATAGACAGCGTCTACTCTCACCTGGTTGATAATATCTACGGAAACTATCTCCATATTTTCATTAAACATGCTCCCAAGAAAACGATTTGGGGGTCGCTAAGATGGTGTGCTAGTAGCGTAGATAGCGTGCTTATCTTCTCAGCTCAAGATCCCAGTTTCCTTGTGTTTTTTTATCTAGGAGATAGGACGATAGATCCCGAGTCGGTACGATGTCAGCTACTCGTTAAAGACCCCCTATTATAGGTGAATAAACCAACATTAACTGTTTTTTTTTTTTTTTTTTGTAAATTAGGCAAATTTAATTGTAGTCGGTTCATTGATTCATTGAGGTGTCATTCTTCTTCGATAATAATTCGGGGCGAGTACAGGTTCATTGAGATCTAATGAAGAAGAAACTTGTAATCGGTCTGAAATAGAATAATACCTCTCGAAAAAAAAAACGCATGATGAATTTATGATATCAAGAAACTCAGACTTCAAAAATATCATACTTTTAGAGTTTCCATTTTATTTTTATTTCGTTTTAAAAGACTGTGTCTCATTTTCATTTAAATATTTATTACATATTAAAATATCCAACATACTTCTCACATATGTATTCTGTGACTATGATGATTAAAGTTATTGTTTTTTCTTTTCTTTTTTTTTTTCAATGTTTCATTACATTAAAACAAGTAAGTCAACTCGTGTCATTTCGTCAATGTTTCCATGATAAAAATGCCTTTTACAGTTGCTAGTAACATCTCCTCAGCACTTATTTTTTTCCATAGTTTGATGTATATTTAGTTTTCTCTTTTCTTACCTTTCTCAATTCTATATATCGATGGTATTGAAATGCAACCTTATATGTTTAAAAACCTAAATTTTCTGGAGAGACAGTAAACCATTTAAAAATATTAAGCCTCGTTAGTTTTATTTTAATATTTCTTTAGGATAATTTATAAACAATTGAGGTTTTATTAAATAATAATTTTACTAAATGATATTCAGGGATTAGTGCAAAAGAAATTAAGACAGATGAAACGAGAATTTTGTTTAAAAATCTGATTGTGTTTATTTTTCTTCTTTCGTTTTCCTTTTTCATCATTACTTTCTTCAACAAAATCCATAAACATTTTTTTAAATGAGATATAACAGGTTGCGTTTCCATATCATCTACATGTATTTTGGGTAGAGACAGATTTGTAAGTGCATGCTTCATTGTAGCAGGGAGAGCCAGTATGTGTGCGCCAAACGTCAGGTACTTTCGAAAAGGTCAATCAAAGAAGAAATATTCCTTTCTGTGGAAACGTTTCCTTTAATGGTTACAGTAAAAAAATTTCTTCATATAAAACTTGTAAAGCCTTAAATTACTAAAAATATTAGATTTTGTAATAGGATAGATCTTATATTATTTGTATGAGTGGTTCATTTTCCATCTTTATACAAGTAACATTTGTTCTAATGGCTTACCGGAGTATTATTTTCATAACTAAATGCTTTACAAGTATTTTAGTTTTATAGAAAACGCAGAGCATTTAAAAATGACGATATTTTGTAGCTTTAACTTAAGGAGGCGTTTCTTAGGCTTATGTTTACAGAAAGTTAATTCCTATTTTG
Source organism: Aradus depressus (assembly GCA_963662175.1). Lineage (NCBI taxonomy): Eukaryota > Metazoa > Arthropoda > Insecta > Hemiptera > Aradidae > Aradus > Aradus depressus. Next base: position 39,519,966 of record OY759220.1, read on the forward strand.
ACCTGTCCTGTTTCTGAAGGTTGGCACACTCATGGTTACACCCTTTAGATAAATGTTGATCCTGTTTATTTCAATTGCTTGATTTAGTTATTCTGCATAGTGTACAATTGAATCGGAAGATGTATAAACTTAATTTGTCTTTTAGGCCAGAATGGAGAATTTAATTCGGGAAATTCTCCAAGTACAGGCACGTATAATAAGCAAATATCTGATGTGTATGTGTGAAAAGGGACATCTGCAGCATCGTATTATTATACTTTATGCACAGGCCGTCAGCCGAAGAACTGCAGTTATTTACCTCTTCCTTATTTCCTGACTTCTTGAAGAGTAATAAGTCTGTGAGAAAAGTAATTATGAGACACGCGACAGGATTTTAAGTTTCAAAGCTTGTTGAAGAGAATTACTGAAAAAAAATATCGACCTTGCCGTTATTCTTCACCTGTTTATAGACAATTTTAGGGAAACCTTAAAGCTTAACTTTGAAAAATCTATTACCCGTTGTTTAGTGCTCGTCTTAAAACTCCAACGTGCATCATTAGTTACCTCTTTGGCAATAAATGTATCAATTCTGTCAAGCCATTTCTATGAGGCGAGGGAATAAAAACATGATGTCACATGGTCATATTTTCATCATTTTGTGCATCCGCTCAGAAAATAGCAAGCATTTCTATTTTATCATAAATGCTATATAATTTACATTCAATATCTCATTTGTATTTATTTATTTTTACTTTCTTATACCTTATAATAAAAGGAAGTATTGTAATCCTGCGAAAATCCGAGATCGAGGTTTCAACGGATTTTCATGTTCCAAGGTTCCCTGAATACGTTTTGACCATTTTCGCGATGTCTTGTCTGTCCGTGTGTGTGTAAACCGTCTTGTAATGTAGTTTTAAAAAAAATATACGTTTCCTTGATTTACCCAAGAACAGTTAGTCCTGTAGAATATTTGGTTCCCACCAAAAATGTTCCTTATTAAATTTTCAATCGCTGATAAGTACTCAGATTTGAGATAGGATCAATATGACAAAAATTACGGCGCCCTTAACAATGAAAAATCAATTTCCATAGGAAATATTAATAATAATGTCTAAATTGTCCTGCGTTGCAAAATAAAAGAGAGCTGGGCCTCTGTGTGGATTAACATGGACCTAGCAAATAAACTTAGGTCCATCAAAACAAATATTGATGAGTGGAATAGCTCGGAAAGGCAGAATAGGCAGGAGGAGGTATGTCAGATGCGGCTCCGTGTAGGTCACACTCGGCTAACCGATGGCCACCACATCAACAGGGTGGCGGCCCCAGGCCTGGCCTCTCACAGTGAGCCACAACCTGGAGAAGTGCCCTGGATATAAGAAAATACTAATTACCATGAGTTTACGAACAAGAAACTTACATGAGATGCTAGGAGATGACAACTGATCTATAGAAGCCGTCTTATCCGCAATGAAATCAAGTCGCCTCATCGAAATAATTTAATCATTTGTACGGCATCAAAAATCTAGGTCAATGAACGCCGACAAATAAAATTATTCTATTCTATTGTATCGCGTAGCAACGAATTATAAAATACTCTTTTATTAGTAGTCTTTATGAAAAATTTTAAAAAAATGAAGAAAAAGAAATATGTGGGATCATCACTCTCCCCATACCCCTTCTCAAAATCATTTCGTACTGACATTCCTGGGTATAAGATAGACACTCTCAGAATTACGCTTTACAATGAAACAAAACTATACCGCTTACGGCAACTCATTACTTTCATATACATAGTAATGCCAGTGTGAAATGATTTTGAGAAGGGGGAGAGAGAGTGATCTATAAGGGTGGTTGGTATAAGAAAGTCCTATAATGGCCACATCACATATTTTTATTTTAAATAAAAACTGATGTAATTTAATTCTTCGCAATAAATTTAACCTTACATCTTCCGATTCAGTACTTGCAGAGCTGGCCGGAGTACTGAGTAAACACAACCGAAAAAAAGTGTTGGCTGAAAAATGTAGAGATGAATGATATCTTATACGTTATGATTGGTATCTTAAGATTTATGAGTAAAGATAGTTTCTGCCCAGCTCTGCAACTCTATAGTATTCATGACATATCGGCTGCTCCAACCAGAAACTCATTAATAAACAATTGACATTTTTTATCGAAAATAAAATATTGCGATTTTAAGGATATTCCTATTTTTAATTCGGCACATTAAAAGTACGATATGCGACATTATTAAGTGGGTTTTTGGAAGTTATGCCAAAATTGCACTTATCTGCAGTGGAGCCGCAAAAGCAATCATGAACCAGTTTCTATGCTCTGCAGTTCAGACTACCTTTTCCAGAGACCAATTTATGGAGCAACCATGTTAAGGACTCGCTTTTCCAACATAGTAGCTTATCTCACTTCATAATTGTCACTTTTCACAGATAAATATTTTCTGAGCAAGTATTATTAATTTTCATTTTTTCAAAGATGATTTTCATTTTCCTAATCACCAACAGGTGTGAAAGAGTTGAAAGTGAACCATCCAACTCATAAAACGTCACCTAGAACCAAAATAAAAATGGTGTCTCCCAAAGACCCCCGTGGTATTCAAAGGGTTGAGTTATATCGTCAGACCCTCAATTACTTAAAATTAGGAAAATAATTGGAAATATTATGAATTACAATAAGATGTATTAAGAATATATTTTTTGGTGCAATCAGGATGATATATATTTAATAATCCATAATGTTTCCAATTATTGTCCTAATTTTAAGTTATCGAGGGCTGTACGGTATAACGTAATATAGATTAGGTCTCACTCATTTATTCTTATTCAGATCGTTTTCACGATTTTCAATCAAGTTGACATTAAAAATTTTAAAAATCGTATTTGAGTTTATTATCTTCTTACACAAAAAGTCATGTAAACATTTTAGTGAATTCGGAAATTATAATGAGTACAAAATACTCAAAGAAATCATTTCCAAATTCATTAAAATAACAAGCTTACATGAATTTTTGGGATAGAAGATTCCTTTCAATAATACATCCTGACAAATATTTTTTAAATAAATATTCTATATAATTTGGTAAAATGGTGTCAATGTTTATCGTGTTACTGGTTGGTGAAGGCGGTTATACTACAATAAATACAACGAATATACAAATGTATTACACCCATCTATGGATTTAAACCCTCACAATTTTTATCCATTTCTGCCTGTTGCAGCAGCATCGACACTGATCAAAGCACCACCCCGTACCCTCAAAGCCCGGATTCAGCATTATATGGAGCACCACTTCAACGATGAGAGCGGTATGTTCGAGTGTGTCTACTGCGCTCGGGCCTATCCAAGGGACCTCACTCTCTACAGACATCTTGTCTTCGAGTGTCTGGCAGCTCCCATCCTTCGTCGGAACGTCTGTCCCTACTGCACTTATAAAAGTCGCAGTAAACGGTCCCTCATCGTTCACATGGCTAGCAAACATAAAGAGCTTCTTGAAGTCTAACCTCGCTCCCTCTTGAAAAAATTTAAATATATATATATATATATTTGTATTAATATATATTTCCTATTATGATTTTATATGTGTTATTTCTTTTTATTATTATTTATGTATTTTTTTTTTTCATTTTTCTGATAATGTAAAATTTTATTGTAGGCCTCTACTAATATTTTTTAAAATTTTTTTGACATATCAAACTTAGCGACAATACATGAGAAAAATTATAAGTGCCCCCATCTGCCTATGAATTTACAAAACGTCGAAGTCAAGTAAAAGGACAGTTCCTCTGATTTAAGAAGAACTGTCCTTTTACTTTTGATGACCGAATTTACAGAATTGATCTAAATTCTGTAAATTCAGTCATCCCCAAATCATGGTGCCAGTTTTACTATATCTTTCAAACCAGGGTTAGCCAAGGCCCGGAGCTCAAGCCTCTCTGGTTCCGTCCGCTAGGGAAATGTAAAAATATGTTTTCTAATTAAAAAAATGTATATTTCACTTGGAAGGAAAGTAGAAGAAGAGTAAAAACGAGGCTGAATGTGTAAAATTGTTTTTAAATATGCGGCTCGCGCTTCAAGACATGAACATGAGATAGAACCCTCGCAATAATGTGTCGTGCGAATCCGAAGATTTTATGTTTTCTATTTATTTGTTTGCCATTTTACATAGCATACATAAAGATTCGTTGATTTTTTTTAGAATTCTTTATTTCTTATTGATGACTTCAAAATTATTTTAATAATTATAAACATATTTGATACATTCCCAATTTTTATGTATATATGTAGATGTTCGTGTTCATTTTTTTTTTTTTTTTTTTTTTTTTTTAGGTGTTTATCTTCTCGTTAATGTAAACTTTTGCTTTATTTAATGAAATTATTTTGATTTATCATTATTTTATTTCTAGTTTATAAATTTGTTATTATAATAAGTATTAGCTGTATAATGATAACATGTAATAAAGTTTGTACTCGTTCGTATTTTTCTGTCGAAGTGTCTATTGTAAGACATTTCCATTTGCTCATTGTGCAATTTTTTTCATTAGCTATTGTAAAGTAATCATTTTACCGTTTATGATTGTTTCCGAGTTATGATTGTTTCCGAGTCCTGTTCTATGTATCGTTCTGTGGAAACATGTTTTTTTAGTAGAAGAGGTTGATGCAAAAGGAATAAGTACATTTATTTTCAGTTAAATGTGGGAATTGTACAGAAATATTTGCTCGTTTATTTTGTCCAAAATTTGATGGATATGCTCTCTGCTGTAAACTGCTGTAACAGTAAACTTTAAAAAGTAAATAAATGTTGTAGTGAATAGCATGGAGTTAGGCCATGTCCTGTCATTGGGTTCTACACTGGAAATTGAAAAAAAATGAAACACACATGAAGAGAACGTTTTGGGTTGAGACTACATGAAAACATTAGATAGTGATATACTAAGAAATGTCGGTAATGCTAAGGTTCAATGTTTTTAATTGAGTATTAAGAGGGATTATTGTCTCTCAGGCACCATAGGTTTGGCACAAAAATTTGTACTCATTAAGATATTTCCTGTCATTATTTATATCCTATGGGTATACATGAACAACTCTGTGGTGAAGGTACCGGACGCCATCCTGAGGTATGCTGGCCTAGTCGGTTGCAGATGGTGCAAGGGGAGAGACCTGCGGGACCCTCATCTGGCCGCTCTTCCTAGCTGACCATCTTCCACCTCGGTCATATCCCAAAGCCTGCTCTTCTACCAATCCTTCCCCTCGTCAGACCCAATACAAGACAGGTTCCGTCCTAATCTCGGCATACAGCGGAACATCCTGCTTCACAAGTGCCAATTAGTCTCTCTTCAGTTCCTCTCAGTCTTCTTTTAAAGCCTGAGGTCACTATCTTCATCTATAAAAGAAGAGAAGGGTGCACCAAACTCTACCACCACCCAATAATCCCTCTTAATACTCAAGTAAATATAATGAAACTTTATTAATTTCTTTGTATATTACACCCTAATGTTTCGATGGAGTTTGATCCCAAACCGACGTTTTCTTCCAGCATAGGAAGGTTCATCTAAAATAATGAAAAATGTTCGCAATTCACACATTTTTGCATTAAGAAAGGTAAAGCAGGTATAAAAAAAACCAACATAATCCAATGAAAATGAGTTTGTTGAACAGAAAATTTGCAATTCTCAGACAGGAGATTCCAGCATCAATCTTTTGTTTAATTTAAGGAAGTTCTAAGAAAATTTGGCTTGCGGCTACTGTTAGGTTCTTCAACCGAGTATAGTGTGTTCCTATAGTCGAAGTCATTTTGTCCGTTACTTTGTTTTCTATAGCTTGAACCAGGCTTTAAGTTTTGGTTCTTTAAATGTACTAACTGAAGTTAGTCTCTGTTCTACGTTACCAGGAGGCACCCTCAAGCCAACTGATCACTAATTAAAATCTCAATCGTGTACCAAATTTTCGTAGAAATTCCTTTCAAAAAATAAAATTTGACTCTTTTTAGTTATTAATTAGAAAAGGTAGCAGAGTATATCGAGGGGAAAAAATTGTTTGTCTCCTGTATATCGCCTTCTTGTTCCAAACTTCAATCACTGCATAATGATGCCGCTAGTTTCCAGTGGAAATTGGTTTTTCAGGAGTGTGTTGTTGTTTCTTGGGCTTTAATGTCTGTAAGTTTTCAAAGCTGTACAGGAATACAGGCTACATGATTACCCTGTAAATTGTATATATTAGCAAATGGTGTCTGCCCTTTTTCCATCTCAGCTCCATTAAGAGCTATATATCGTCTCCCAAACTGCAACACCACACAACTCACTTTTTGCAACTTTTCAGTAGAGCTTGAAAACTGATTTTCAATGCTACCATTTAATTTTTTTATGCTACCTGAACAATTTTAAATAATTATCGTACTCCTCCACCTGAGGAAATGGAAAAAAACACCCTAATCAGAAAAATGTTTACCCCCCAACTCCAAACCTCCAGAAATTTAGTTGTGTGGTGTTGCAGTTTGGGAGACGATATATTTTTAATTATTGATTATTTTATGATAGATTCACGTAAGTATAAATTGTTCCTTTTATAATTAAATTAATTTACTTACCTAAGTGTTTCATGTACTTCATTATTTTTACTTAGTTGATCTGTATATATATATATATATATACTAATATCTAGATGGATACATTTTTTTATTATTTAGAATACCAAATATAATAAAATGCCAAAAATAATAGCAATATGATATTTTAAAATATTCTGTAGCAGAAAGATGTTTTACTAGCCTTGCTTTTCTCCATTTTACTTTCAAGTCTGTCTCCTAAAGGTTATATTAAATTTCATTCGCGTGGTTTCTGTCTTAAAAAAAAAAAAAAGAAGTCCTCGGTGAATCACTGGTGGTGTACTTCCCCAGCAAAAATTAATCAATTACGTTTTCGCTCTCACACCAAAGCCAATCGACCGTTTGAGAAAAAACTCAATATTTGACATATATAGTGGCTTCTGAATCGTACTAAATGTGTCGATACATTCATTATATCGGTAGTTATTAGGGTTTTTGAGTTGAGCCTCTCCCCTTATCCCCCGTTATTTTCGATCTATTTGGCTGAAAATCAATAGATGTCGTCCTTAGAGTTCTGGATTCATTCATTCTATTGAGAGTTACCGTGTTCATAGACACACGGCAATTTTTTTTCTTCATACTTGGAAAAGTCCTAACGATTCCTCTAAAAATTAATAAGTTAGGGGGTTTTGAATTCACATATGAAATTTTGTGTCAATAAATTCATTACAACAGCAGTTATTACAGTTTTTGAGTTGAGCCTCACCCCTTATCCCCCCTTCCCTTCGATCGATTTGGCTGAAAATCAATAGTTGTCGTCCTTAGAGGATTCTGGATTCACATATAAAATGTTGTGATGATTCATACATTCATTCTATTGAGAGTTACCGTGTTCATAGATACACGGCAATTTTGTTTTCATACTTGGAATCTGAAGATGGGAACACATGACATTCCGTTGAAAACTCCGCATCAACTTGTTGACCGATTACATAACTTCCCCTATACTTCTTATAGCTGGAGAAGTAAAAAAAAAAAAGTAATTTCAAGAATATTTTGTGAATGGGTGATAACATATGAACAGCTGTTCGTGCGAACTTCTTCAGAAAAAGTCTAAATTTATTTTTTGGATGTGGATTTGTTTGAAATGCACCATTTTATGAATACTAAAATGGTATGGTAAGTACCTAATAGGTGAAAAAGGAACTAGCTTGTTTCTTATTTTCCTAAAATATATAGGGTTTTTGGATCCGGAGGTATAACGTCGAAATGTCTCCACAATCGCGCAATGTCATGTTATTAAAAAGAAGGAATATAAAAGAAGAAGTAATAACATTTCATTTATTACAAATAGAAAACAAAATATTATTGTACAATCAAAAGGTTAACGCATATAATGACACATAAAGTTGAACTGACTTCAGAGGGACTTACCCGATGCCAGCTCTATTCCTTTTTCTGGAGACATCTGAACAGTAAAACGGACCTCAACAAAAACTGAGAAGCGGCCTTTTCAATCTACTAAAGTTCTATACCACGAAGAAATTTTCTGTATTTACTCTCATGTTTACTGTTTTTTCTCCGAGTCTTGATTGGGAGGGAAGGGCTAGATATACATTTTTTCCTCCATTAAATATTTTGAATTCGACAAGAACCGCTGAGGTTAAAAGTATATTTTTTTTATATTTTACTTTTTTTCTGAGGAATAAACTAGCTATCAACGAAAATTTTTGTTCACCTTTTCGATGAAGAAAACCCTCACAAAAAAGTTTGGTGTATAGGGGAGATGAAAACATTTTTTCAAAGAAGAAAATCAAAATGTCTAGAACCATGAATTCAGGAAGCGGAGGAAAGATCTAAGTTCCCCAGAATTTTCCGCTTTCTCTGAAATGAGTAAATATGTTAGGCCCTCTCTTTAGCAATTCTGTTAACAATGTTTTAAAGCAAAATAGAAGCAACTTTTTCTCTCCTAACAAAAATTATATAAAACATCTTCAATTATTCTGAAAGAAAAGTAGTTTATTCTAGTTGGTTGTTAAATGTGTTAACATTTCAACAGATTACTTCATTTTTATTTAAACTCCAAGACGTTTTCAATGAGAACATTCTTTTTACTTTATGAAGGTATGTAACACAGAATAGGGAAAGAAATGTGGACACGAAATAATTCAATTTGTCCCACACATTTATTCTATACCAGTACCAGTTAATAAAACTTCCAAATTTGACAATGATGGTTAATTTACCATTCAGTTGTGACTGAACGAGACCAATAACCACAGTTCCATGTTGGTTCTACTCTTGATTTTCCCCGAGAACTGTTAAGGCTACTATCATTTTAAGTTAGCTTATTCTTAAGACATACTCTTTGAAACCCGTTTTAAAAATGATACTTTTACAAGAGAAACTCAACATGGGATTGTCCCGCCAAACCTCAAACAGCTGCAGTATGGCTGGTAACTTTTCTTCAAGCTCTTCTTTGACATTTCCAAGGCACCAACACACACTCATATGAAATGAAGCTTCCTAAAAAAAAAGAAAAAAAAAGTATCGTACAATTTTTAAAAATAGAAAAGGCAACACTCAGAAAAAACGACTTAACAAGTTCTGTTTGAGCACTAATTGTAAGCTAGATATTGCATCGTATTGGCAAGGATAAATAACATTAGTTAATTAGTTCAAAATTCGGGCTCAGGTCCACCAGAGCGCTCTGGTAGTAGGCGAAATGACCTTGTAGTTAAAGCCCGGACATGAGTCATAATAACTACCAATTGATTTACTTTACTATCTCGAACAAAAATATTTCTCTTTTTAAATTCCTTAGCTTTTCAACGATATCAATACGACTGTCTGTATTATCTCTCTATTCACGAGAAACGTTTTCCCTATCATATGTTCATATTTTCCTTAATATCCGAAAAACTCTTGAAAATTGTTTCTTCGGTTTAAGAGATATGATAGAGCTACCTGCAAAAATGTAATTATAATCAATAAATACAAGCAAATATGCTAAGAGAGAGATAATGGCAATGTTAAGAGGGGAGAAAACACCCAGTGGTGACACTCCCTAATCACTAAGTTACTCACATTTCTAACTAATCACTGTCACTGCTGCTACTAAGAAGATCTCTAGACCATTGACGCTTAAGCCGTCGTTGGGGAAGTGTGGCAGAATGGAGGGCACGGAATAGAGGATTATTGTGGGAACTAAGATACGAAAATAATTTTTTGTACTTGGACTTAGCAATTTGCCTTCGTTGACATAAAGTCAGTGCGAAGAATTTTGTTGGAGACGTAATAAGGAGCATTGGCTATTGTACGTAGGATTTAGGATTGAAAGGAGGTTCAAAAATTAAGACGAAAATCCGAGCAAACTGAATTAGGATCCTATAGAAGTTACACTTTATGAGACAAAGAGTGGTTCTGGAGAATTGAACACACCTCATAGAAGATGTTGAGGTTGTAGCCCTTCAAGCAGTGGTCTACAGCCTGGACCAGGTGGGCCGTCTGTTCACTTCCCAGGCCGACAGTCACTGCCACGAAGGTTCTTGTCAACTCTTCATTGCAGTATACCTTCACACCTTCAAATGTCAACTTGAAACTGAAAAATATATATACAGAAATTAAAGACTTTTTCTCGCCACTGTATTATTTCCGACCCACTACCGGCTTTCAACGTAACTGCGTCATCAGTGGTACATCACCTCTACAGTACTGAAAGGGTGATGTGTCGCAGGATGACGCAGTTGCGTTGAAAGCCGGTTCTGGTCGGAAATAAAATACTGGTAAGACAACGTACTATCACATATGAAAAATGTATACATTAAATTTGACACTAATATAAAGTCAAACCAATCAAGATGTTGGCAAACCAATAGTAAAAAAATAAGTCGGTGAATCACCGGCAATGTACTTCCCCAGAAGGAATTAATCAATTAACTTTTCGCTCCCTCTCCAAAACCAGATCATTTGCGCAGACATGATGAAAGTAAGTCAAAAAACCTCATTGCGGACTTGGTCATGATTACATAATGGTGGGAAATTAATAAATAGTCTTTTTAGGCATATTGGCTTATATAGGCTTTATAGGCTCACTCACGGGTTAGACAACAGCGGTGCAAGACCTGGCGTCGCCATCTTACAAAAATGAGAATGACCATGAGAAAAAAACTCTTGAGAGAGAGTGAGAATGAGAAAGAAAAAAAAGAAGCTCTACTTTAATAATGCACGAAAAATAATAATGAAAACAACAAAATATCAATGAAAACTGACATTATTGCAGAGATATTGTGAAATAATTCAAATGAACTTGAAAGAAATAAAACTTGTTTATTTATGATATTGTCTAATTTCACCAACTATATTTACGTGGGAGTACTTTCGGTATTTCTACCATCCTCAGCCAAAAGCATAAGACAAGAATTCCGTTAGTGATTTTGGTTTGAGCGACTTGTCGCTCTAATTATAATAATTAAAAAAGTAATTGACAAACCATAGTGTTATTCGTTATTTTTCTCCTTTTTATGCCCTTCTGAATGATTGAAAAATAATAATTTATCAGTAACTTATTCACTGGACTTTTGACCCGCTAGATTCGGGATCTGGGGGTCCTTTTATTGGAGTATAAGACTGTCTTATCTCTTATGCTTTTGGCTGGGGATGGTAGAAATACCGAAAGTACTCCCATGTAAACATAGTTGGTGAAATTAGACAATATCATAAATAAACAAGTTTTATTTCTTTCAAGTTCAACAAAATATCGTTACTGATACGACGAGGCTACCTTCCTACTGCGGTCAATAAGTACCTATTTTTTGAAAATGAGTCTTATAAAAAAAAATACCTTAAAATTTTAATTCAATGTATTTATTTTTTCAAAATTTCTAAACAAAAATTAAAGAATGATCCAATTTCAAGAAATTTAAAACGGATTATCGCAATTGATAAACTCTCACGATATTTTTTAATGTAACGTCAGCGTAGGGTAGAGATTTAAAAATGTCTGTCGGAAATTGATTTTGCAGCTAGATAACGTTTCTGCTCGAAATCAAAATAAGCCTTCTGAGGATCCTTATGCTACACAGATTTTACCGCAAGACTTTAAATGTTTTTTTTTATCTGGGAGGTGAAAAAACATTGAGCATGTCGTCCTTCGGATGGGACGTTAAGTGATGGACCTGAGCCTATGATGTCAGTTACTTGTTAAAGACCACTACCCTAGATGAATAAACCTAGACAGGCTAAATTAAGGATTCCCACAGCAGTCAGGCTCAGGTCCACCAGCGCTCTGGTAGTAGGCGATATGACCATCTAGTTAAAGCCGGGGCATGAGTTGACAATAACTATAAGAACTGACAGGAGGGTCAAATATATATTACAAGTGATTTGATCGTTTTATATTATGTATCCGAAGAAATAAACTTTTGATCCAGTCGGTCATTTTAGAGAAGCAAGTTCCACAATTTATTCGCCGCTTATTTTTTTAAAACTTTTTTTCATGAAAACCTGCACTGCTCCAATAAAAGGACCGCGGCGGTAGGATAAACATTTTATTCCTTTGGACATATGGAAAGAACAAATCATGTTATATATCAGAAAGAATACAATGTTGACTCTTTCGTCGGCCCTTTTAGTCAAACAGTAATATAGAAAACAGGTTCTCATGAAGAATATACTGTAATTGTATTTGTAACAGATCATATCAGGTATTTTTCCAGGATAAAATGTTGACCCTCTCTTCGGTATTTTCAGAGAAGCAGTACAGGTTCTCTCGAAAAAGTAAAAACAGTGGCAGCTAAATTGAGCAAAATAATTCACTTTTTTTTTCACTCTAAACAATTTGGAATGAATTAAAGAACCGATACAATTCAATGAGACCACACTCTCACATTGGCGGTCCCATATGCAAGTTTGATCCTAACCAAAACATCCTATGGACCGGTTTTTTTATTTTACTAATAACATTTAATTTCAACAGAACCGATTGTACAAATATAAAATTCAAACTCTTCTGTTGGTATCATTTTTGTTATTAAAAATTGAATTAGAGATGCCAAAATACCGGTCTGCAGTTCCGAGAGCCCATAAGAACTCTCATAACCCTCAAAATGAAACTTTCATCTTGACAGACTAAAGCTCTGCTATGATAGACATGTACCAACCTTGACATGCCAGTCAGCTCATGACGCAAAGCCGAATGGAAGTCCACTATCCAATGGTAATAAAGTACGAAATTCCTTGATAGACTTATATGTGGTTCGGATATTTTCTTCAGTTCAAGATCGGGGTTACATAAGTCGATAATTTGATCACAGAAAACAGTGAAAGCTTCAGTCTTGTTATCTAAAACAAATATTATCGAAATACAGCTTAAATAATATATTGTATAATATTGTTTGGAAAATAAGTTTTCTTGTAAATGTAGCGTTTGCTCCGGGTCACACGTGTAAAAAAACATTATATAAAATATACAAACACTTTTTTTTGTTTTCATTTATTGAATTTTAATGATTATTTTCTATAAAAGCCGGAACATTTTCTCTGCAAATTTCGAAATCTACTGAACGAAATTGTTTAAAAAAGGCAACTTATGAATTTCTTAAAGTTATTTCTTATCTCTATAACTCAGATTTCTGATATCATAGCGCGATATCTAAACTGGCCAAACAGGCAGATGAAAATTAAAAAAAAAATTTTGAAGTTTCTATAACTTATAAGTAGTCCATATATACCTAATTCAATTTGAAACAAAAAACTTAATGTGCAAACATAACTTTTCTACTGTTTTATAATATGTACAGATAATATAAATGCCAATGAGTTAAAATGCCAATCTTGTTCAGAAAGTCATTTAGTCATATAAAAATGTATGAATTACCAATGGAGTGACATCACTGATTCCCGCACCGGGTGCCATCCCTCCTAGCGACGCCACTGCTTGTACACACATCAACATATACATACTATATTCTATAATGGTAAACTGTTGTAAGTGAAATGGTGAACTGTTACAAGTAAATAGAGGATCACCTTTACTTCACAAAGAATTGAATTAGCATTTATTCTTTACTTTTCTTAGTACGATTACTAATCACAAATAATAATGGACACATTTATATGGCGATAGAAATATTAACCGGCTTACATGGAATGAAAACTAGAGAACTCCAATTCCCCCTTTCGTGAGGGAAGCTCCGTTTTCTACCATCGTGTTTTGTATGGTCGTCGTAAACCTCTGGTTCTACATTTTTACTCTGTAGAGAAGGCGGCAATGGTAACCTAATTATAAATACATAAATTAATACGACTATAAGCGTTTTTGTTTTGAATAATATACAATTAAAAATGGAAACGAACTTATTAGTCAACTTTTTCCGCTTTTTAGGACAGTCAATCACGACACTACTTTCATATTCCTCATTTTCTGAATCGTCTTCATTTTCGCTATCGTATGACGACAACAGCTTTAATCCAGATGACATAATATTGTATCAATGACAGCATAACTCACGTTAAAAATACCAGTGAACCTTTTCTACTGTTATATACTAGTGAAAGCAACTATCGATTGTTATAAACTAATGTAATAACTAGTTATTTATGGTTTGACCTATCGGGAACCATGGATAGTATTTTCTTCACCATTATTAGTTTTCGTTTGACCGTCATTTAAACTGATAAATTAATAGTATGGCAATATTTTAATTTTTTGCAAATGTAGCCCTAAAAACCCCAAGCGACAAAATGTATCCTACTCGATTAGAGGACATACGTACATAAATTACAAAAAGCAATTTTTGACTGGCCCCTTGTCACATTTAGTATGCAATACAAACAAACTTCGAAAACAGTAATCAAATTGAGAAAAATTATTTTTTTCCTTAGTTGGTTATTATGACTCATGCCCGGGCTTTAACAATAAGGTCATATCGCCTACTGCTAGAGCGCTCTTTCGACTACTGTGGGAGAACCAAATTTTGTCTACCTAGGTTTATTCACCTAGGATCGGGATCATTAACGGGTACTTGAGATTTTACAGGCTCGGAACCATCGCTTAACTAATACTGCAATGTATTCTTCCCATATGCATGGGAGGAAAGCCGTCAGGAAGTAAGGATAAATAACATTTTTAGCTATTTTCGGGGTAGAACGTCCTGGAAGAATTATGGAATCTAGGCTGACATTGTGGCATGAATTCATGCTTATTTTCTGAAAACACTTAAATACTCCAATTTTTATCTTCTCTTTCTGTCGGCTTTCCTCCCATGTACCAAAATTCCAATATTTAAGAACTTTCAGAAAATATAGGCACAACAATTTGTGCTACAAGGTCGACCTAGATCATATAATTCTGCCGGGACCTTTTTGGTCAGAAAATATGTTTTATCTTCTCTTTCGGTCGGTTTTCAGGTCGACCTTATGGCATGAATTCTTGTTTATCTTCTGAGAACACTTAAATATTGCAATGTTGGTACATGGGAGGAAAGCCGACAGGAAATTACGATCAAAAACATATTTAGTCATTTTCGGGCTAAAACTTCATGAAGAATTATGGGATCTAGGTTGACCTTGTGGCATGCATTCTTGTTTATTTTCTGAAAACACTTAATTAAATACAGCAATGGGAAGATGGCCGAGAGGAAGTTGAAAAAAAAAAACAAAAAAAAAACATATTTAGCATGTTTTGGGCTAAAACTATCCTGGAGGAATTATGGGATTTAGGTCGACCTTGTGGCATGAATTCTTGTATATTTTCTGAAAACAGTTAAATACTGTAATGTTGGTGCATGGGAGGAAGGCCGGCAGGAAGTCAGGATAAAAAATATTTTTAGCTTTTTTCGGACTCCACTCCCTGATATTATGAGGTCAGAGAAACTTTAATTCCAAACTCTTTTTCTTTAGGAGGAAGAACAACCCAGACTCTTCATCTAAGGGAGACTGCAGAACACGTGGTCCTCGATTGCCCGCTCTATTACCAGGCCAGGTAGGAGTTGATTCACGGGACCGAATCATAGCTGGGACTGGATCTGCGGCAGATGGTGATGGAGACCGGTTACCCAGTGTTCAGCCGGTTTGTCGGCTCCTGGCGGGAGCAGTGAAAAAGCGGTGTGTCGGTCGCCAAACGTTGGTCGACCGGTGGTCACCCCCGCCCCACCGTCACCTCACTTTAAGCACTAGTCAGATCCCGAGCTTCATCTACAGACACGACGGGTGATGTTGCACAGCAAGTTGCACCCACCACAATAAACAGCAATAATGAAGGGTGTCATCGAAATTCTGTGTTTAAGTAACTGTAAATGTGAACCTTCGCTGATGAGTGAGGCTGACTGAATTCGGATGATTCGTCGCCTCCTGGCGGAAGGTATAGAAGGCAGTATAACGTGGTTCCGGGGATGACCGTTGGATGCTGGTAACACGGCCCATCTGCGACCATCCTCGGCGAAACGCAGCAGAGAACATAAGTGCCTGGTCCCGAGTTCTTTCGGGAAACGCCGAAAGGTTAGGTTGGAGGACCCAACCGATCGCTCCGGTGATTGGCGGGGTCCTACAACCGGCCGTAGCAGCAAATGAATTAATTAAAAACCTAAAATATGACCCAATTTCCCCCTACGCGGCGGACGGGAGTTGTTGAGCCCCCTTCAGGGGCCGGTACACCCGAAAACAAAAAGTGAACCTAGTGTAGACTGAACGCAGTTTACTGGGGTTCTAATTAAAGTGGCGTTAACTGTAGTATTAGGTTTGTCAGTAACTCGCCTATCATCTCATTCATTATATCAAGCGATGATATTGGTACGTTTTTCGTCCAGTCTGTTAAGAAACTCTATTGGGTGTTCTCTGGGGTGTGATTTCATGAGGGCTAGTTCCGCTACTAGATCGGCCACACGTTGGTCGCCCTCGACCCGCCATAGTTTTACTGAAACACTAGCCAGATCCCGAGCTCCCTCGACAAACAGTTGCATGTTGCACAAACGCGAGATGCACCCGACACATTAGAAAGCAATAAGCAAAAGCTATTTTCGGACTAAGAAGATCCTGAAAGAATTATATGACACTAAATAAAACACTTAAATACTGCAATGTTGGTACATGGGAGGAAAGCCGGCGGTAAGAGGAGATAACAAACATTTCCCGATATTTTTGGACTAAAACGAAACCACGTACCAACAAGAATATATACAAGAATTCGTGCAACAAGATCGACCATATCATATCATTCTTCATTGATTGTTTTAGCACGGAAATACCTAAAAATGTTTTTTATCTCCACATGCGATAGTCTCTCCTACCAAGTACCAACATTGCAGTATTTAAGTATTTTCAGAAAATTTACAAAAATTCATGCCACAAGATCGACTTAGATCCCATAATTCTTCCAGAATCGTTTTAGTCCGAAAATATCTGCAAATGTTTACCATCTGTTGCGGCATTCCTTCCATATACCAACATTCAAGTATTTTCAGAAAATATACAAGAAATTGTGTCATAAGGTCAATTGTGTCACAATTATTCATCCAGGATCGTTTTAGAACAAAGATATCTGAATAATCCACTGACAGGTTTCCTGGATGCTCCCTTCGTACCTATATAGAGTGGCGCTGTAGGAGTTAGTTTTTATGACTCATGCCCGGGCTTTAACTATGAGGTCATATCATACATTACACATATTACAATATAATAAATATACTATTTATATATTATATTGTAACATGTAATTTTTAAAAAAATCTGAAATTTTGCCGCCCTTAATTCATGCCATGCAGGGCAAGTGCCTTGAAATCCTCTATTGTAAATCCGTCCCAGGTTGCAGGTAGTCACAGACATTAATTAGTTATTATGACTCATGCCCGGGCTTTAACTATGAGGTCATATCGCCTACTATCAGAGCGCTCTTTCATCACTCTGGTGGACATAAGCCCCACTCTAAGGTGGAAGTCCTAAATTTTGCCTACCCTAAATTTTTATTCACCTTATGAACACATTAAATAACTTGAATCCATAGTACGAAGTTGAACTATTAAGATGTTCCACTATTTAAATTCAAGGAAAATATTTCTTTTTTGTTGAACTTATTATATATCTACTTCCATTAATTCAATCTTACTTGTTTAGCTGTGAATATCATACTACTGGTTAATTCTTATGTTGAACTTTGTTTTATGTAAGTTGTACTTTTATCAGTAATTATGGAGATAACTTCTTTTTTTGTTCTATATCAAAAGTGGTTCTGGTTTAAGAACCACGGTAAAGTAGAGGATTGATTATAATAATATAATCTTGAATCTGAATTGTTTTGATGCATGAAACCATGTTTGCAGTTTTGCATTCAATTACGTTATTGTTCCTATGTTCCCCTGCATCACTGGTATGCTGTATTATTGGAATGTTACCTATTCATAATACAATCAGTTACGTGCATTTCTATTTAATATCTCGTGTAATCTCATTTCTCTTAAATGGATGCTTTTTTCCCCCTCATTTAGTGGATACTCATTTATCCATACGAATACGAGTTAGTGAAAAAAAAATGTTCGTCTCTTAAATTTAAGGTATGTAATTTATTTTTGTTAATATCCTGCTTTGAAATATTTTAAATGAATGATTTTGTGAGGCTGAGGTTTGCCAATATATACACAAGTTCCTGAAATTTCCATCAAAAGTTCAAACTCGAAGACTCATTGCAGTTGTTTCTTTTAACGACATTTTCAATATTTATAAGATTTTGTTGATAGTAGCTTCATATGTGTGTGATCCTAGTTATCTTGTCTTTTTTTTTATTGTGTTATATTTATTATTTACCTAGAAGTTGAACGATTCAGTTATATCATCTTTCAAAAGAGAAAGATGATATAAGTGAATCGTTTGACTTCAAAAGAGACTGACATGTTTTTGTTGTCACGTATCTTCATCAGTAAACACAGTTATCCGCCGCTTCATATTATTTATTGATTTTCAGTTATTCGTAACTGTCATTCACTTAATTAACCCTATGCATTTTGTATGGATTGTGTTTATAAAGGTTGTTACATTCAATATCTTATTACGAATTTTCCAGTTATTTCTTAAGTAAGTTTATACTTTTATTTAGTTTTTGCATGTTTTTTGAAGTTAAAAGCCATATTTGCCAGTGTTTTTTTTTTTTCTTCTAGCACAAACTGAAAGAAGAATGAACACCTACTACTTTCGACGATGTCCTTAGGAATGTTAGCCGCTTTTGTCTACAACCTTGTCCTTTGGAGTATATATACAAATATTCGCAAACCCATATAGTGTATTGTAAGAAAAAAACAAAAAAAAAACATACTAGCAAAATGTAAAAGATAAAAAGCATTATGAATATTGGAATTTTTTCTTTATTTTTTTTCTATTGGAATGTAGTTGTCAACTTTATTATTGACATGAAGCCTTCTTGTTGCATGTTATTTTCTGTCTGTAACAGTAGAGGTTTGGATTTGGCATGGCATCCGATTAACACCAAGCAAAAAAAAAAAAAAAAAAAATTAAGGTGTGATTAATATTCTAATGGGCATTAGACTTAGCATACATTTATGAAAATTGAGTTTCAAATGAATGGGTAATTTTATATAAATTATTATATCCATGTATAAGTTTTTATTTACTTTTTTTTTTTTTTCTAGATTCAGGCTTCAAGGAGTGGAGAAGATGTTCAGGTTTTATAGAGAACATGGTGCGTCGTTATAGTTGTCGGATGTGTGGGAAGCGATATCGGTGGAAAAGCACTCTTACTCGACATGAAATGTTCGAATGTGGCGACAAAATACCTGTACATCATTGCCCCTACTGCAACTATTCAGCAAGACAAAGTGGAAATTTGAGGGTCCATATTCGACGGCACCACCCGGGTGTTGGACTCGCCTATTGCAAGATATCCAAATCTAAAATCACCTAACAATTAATTCTCACTTCATAAATGGTTTAAAATTATATTTATTTTATTTTCTATTTTGTACTATTTGAGGGGACAGAGTGTTGTATATATATATTTTTGTTATTCTGTACGATCTGATAAACGAAAACTATTTTTAAATGTAGTCATAGAACTGTTATCATCTGCATTAGAGAAAGGGTTTCACGAAAAATATGAAAATTTAAACTCTGATTTAATAGAGAAACAATAAATTTGGGGTCTGTCTTTTGTAAGTGAAGGGGCAAGACTGGACCCTAGACGTGACAGAATTCGTTGCTCCACTTTGTGAAGTTCAATATACGTTGACTTGAGTCTCAACTTTACAGGGTTGTCGTGTATTTTTCGGTCACCTCGAGGATAAACTCAGGAAGAATGTATTTTCATTTGATTATTGCACATTTAAAAAAATGTCATATATCTACCTCAAATTTGAGTAACCATTTTTTTTTTTTTTTTCTAAGTATGAATATGGAAATTAGAAAAGTGAAAGGGGGAAATATACTTTAACTTTCTATTCCCTGAATGTTTTTTATTTAAACAATTTTTTTATTGAGTATTCATAGCTGTGCAATCGTAACTCAATATGTATACTATTTTTCTTTACCGACGGAAAGTAGGCTAATTGGATTTTTGTAACTTTCAGCTAGTTGATCATTGTTAATGTTGATATGTGAAGAGTACTGGAGAAATAAGCTGAGGATCCAGTTTTTGTTATTAAGTTAGTCTAATTTTGCGTCCATTGGTTAGATTTTGGAAGTATAGATGGATAATGAAGATGGGACAAGAAGCCAATAATATAAACTGTTACATCAGTGAAACTAGAAAAATATTTCAAATTCATAGTTGAAATTTGTTTTTCTCATCAAAACAGTTCCTCATATTTTTTCTCCCCATATGTGCATATTAACCCTTTTGTATATAGTATCTATGTAATGTTTAGATTATATATTTTTTATTAATTTAGAAGGAATGAATATAAACTTTTTGTTTTAAAAATAATATAAAAAAAATGTTTATCGCTTGTTGAAATTTTATCACAATTTTATGGTTATTGTTTGAATTTATTTAAAATTAATATATATTTATTTCTATTGTAGTTATGAAATTTGTATTTTCGCTAACAATTTCGAGAAGCTAAGGATTCTAACAACTAATGATCAATATAGATGCATGAATTAGAGTGATTTAAATTCACTCAATCATATATTGATAATACAATTAAATATCAGTCAAATATCGTATATTGATGATATATTACATTTTGAGGCCGAACATGAAACATATTGGTTTGTTCTTAGCATAAATTTGCATTGGCTCATACTGAGGCCAGAGACGAAAAGAAAAATTATTACCCAAAAGTTTTCTAAGTATTTCTTTTTTTTTTTTTTTTTTTTAGTTATTTTATTTTAAATTAAAGATGAGTCAAGAGAATAAATTTTTTCGAAGTTGAGATTTGGGTTTCGAATCAATGAGTAAAACCCAGTTTCCCAAACCTGGCCTTCAAATAATCAGTTTAATAATTTCTATTTTTTCGCCTGATTCAACATTTCGTTGCATACTCGCTCCTCGGATCATGAAAAGAACTACTCGTTTAGCGCGTTTTTCTCCTTATCGCTTTAATTTTTTATCTCATAAATATTGCTAAAATTTGACTCAATTCGATACCGTTGATGGTTTTTTCTTGGTTACAATTTCTAATCCATTAAAAAAAATGTATTGAAAACTTTCCTCTAAATAAATTAAAGTTGTGACCTGAGCTTCTTTTTATTGATGTATTGTTTTAAATTAATATATTTTAATCCTATTTTTTATTTTTTTTTTTTTTTACAGAAAATTATATTTTAAATTAATGGAAATAAACGTTGTTTGTTTTTGAACACTTTTTTTTTTATTCATTAATATGTTTCGTACTATGTTACCCACGTTTTTGAAGTCAACTGCGAAAAGTGGTCGGCGTGTGGCTAGAGCTCCCCCTGACGGTCTTTGGTAGTTAAAGGCGACTGCAAAAAGTGGTTGTTTTAGGGAAAGTGCTGTACAGTTCGTCTCTGATGGGGCGGCTCTAGTTAACCACTCTCTGACCACTCTTTGTGGTTGACCTCAATAACTCAAATACAGCCCTTAGATGAAAATAGTATAATGTCATTTTTTGTGATTCTATCAAACAGCTTCATAATTGTTCTATTTTTGTCTCTTCTTTTTCCGGTAGATGTGCCGGAGCACTCCAAGTGGGATCACAGCTACACCCAGGAGGCTGCAGTCCTCTGTTATGCCTGCGGTAAGTCGTTCAAACAGCGGCGTCACTTGAAGCGCCACCTCATGTCGGAGTGTCTCAAGCAGCAGCCGGGGCTCAGCTGCCCCCACTGCTCCTATGTGGCCGCAAAATGGAACATGATGACCCGTCATATGAAGCTCAAACATTGCTCTTATCAGATTATTAGTTATGGAAAATGTAAGTAATCTTTCTAAACTACATTTCATTCCTATCTGGGAACGTGGATTGCAGAGTGGAGGCCAAGAGGACCTCAGATATAGAGGAAATCTTTGGATGGCCTTACAGACGGGCGATTATTTTCTGGAGATATGTCTGTATACCCTACTCCTACAAGTAACTGCAGTGGGGTTTTTTTTTTGTCTAATTTGAATCATAAATGTGATTTAATAATTCAAAACGGCTTTTTTATGTTTGGTGCAAATAAACAATATATTCATGCTAAAATATTCGTTTAAATTCGTCGATACCACAACATACAAATCGGACATTTCGACTTAAATGAATACCAATGGTGACTTGACCACTTGAATAATAGAAGTTTGAATTGGTACAAAATTCTGTCAACATTTTATTATTTCGGATGTACGATATGCGACAACTGCCCCGATTAAGAGTATTCTCATGTACAAATCATATGTATTTTGTTAAAAAATTCTCAGACATTTGCAATCTTAGACAAAACTTAATCTGTCTAAATTTCATATCGTTTTTGTAAATATAGTATGAATAGAACTTATAATATACTTCTCCAAAAGTTATAAATAATATTAAAGTCAAATGATACAACTCTATGACGAAGTAATGTCTGAAGGACCATTGAGGCAAAAAATGGCATGGATCGTTAGTACTTTAGTCTTGTGAGCTGGAGTCACATACATGCTTTTAAATATAGACCATTGACCTGACTTGGGAGTCGGTACCCTAAATTTTTATTCACCTGGAATAGGGGTCTTTGACGAGTACCTGACATCGTACAGGCTCGAGACCATCACTTAACGTCCCATCCGAAGGACGGCGAGCTTATGTTTATTTTACTTTCCAGATGTAAAATGTTATTTTTGCTCTTTGAAAGTAATGTAATCAAGTTTTTTATTGTTTTTTTCTTCAAAATCAAAAACAAAGAACTTGTTTAACTTTTATATATATATATATATATATATATATATATATATATATTATAATGATTATCTTATATATGTATATACATTCAAAATGGTTAGTCGCCCATAATCCTTATATAATTGTTGGGACATCCAAAAACTTTGGACGTTACTCAGAGCCATTTTCTTTCAGTTTTTAACATTTCTTGATAATCTCAAAAATACGAGTATATAGGCTCAATGTCATTCTAGTAATGTAAATTCCTTCCTGAGTGACAATTTCCGGACGTCATTTGGTCTGTTTCAACATTTATGAATCTTGTGGTAACCTTAACTGTTAAGCTGTTCACTTTGATATTGTTAACTTGGCGGTGGGGACTATTCTGAATTTTAAATTTAAAGAAAAACATTTATTTTAGATTTACTAAATTATTTTTCTTCAATTTTGATTTGGGTTTTGAGATCTTGACGTCGTCACATGTTAATGTTGTTGTTGTTTCTAACTTTAAAATCTGGATTTAGCTAAATTGAAGGAACCCATTGAATACTATTGTTTATTTTTTTAATTTTAGAGGTTCCTGTTGATCTGATTTTGATTCAAAACATCAGAAGAAAACTGAAATCGTTGTATAAAAAAGGCAGTTCATTTTGAAGAAAGTATATTTAAGAAGTAATAAAATATTTTAATATAACTAGTATGACATTAACAAGAATTGAGCACAGACAAGGCTTACAGAGGCCAGACGTCCTTGAGTTTTTACATCACATTTGTACATTCTATAAAGGTGAAAGTTCGTCCCTGTATTGGGTCCATCCTATTAAGGAAGAACGCTTTCTCCTTATCTAAAAGAACAAATTTGACCATTTGTAATTCAGTGATCTATGTTTTTAGAGTGATTAGTAGAGGAATCATTGACCTACCTCATGGACAATGTATCATTTCACACACTGTATGAACATTGTAGTTTCTACTGTGGTAGTTTTTGGATATGTATAATTATTTAAAACCTCATCTGTTCTAACTTTATTAGTTGTGGTTTATATCAGAGTTAGTTTTATTAAAGCACATTATTAGTTCATTACGACTATTTTGTCAAACCATTCATATATATACTCCCTGAACCAGTTTATATATATACCAGTTATATATATATATATATATATATATATATATAAACAAAAATTAAATGATAAGCATCGCGTGTTCACAAATTGAGGCTACGCTAACTGCGAAAGCCAAGGAACAAGAAAAAAAAAAGTTGTCTTCAGAGGATAGAGGAAGATTTGTGATGTCTCTTATGCCTTGAATTTCAAAATTTCCTTCACAACTTTGCGTTTCTATAAATGGATTTATAAATGGTCCCATTTAAAATTTTGAATAAAAAACAAACTGATTTTTTGTTGTAAAGGATACATGGGGAAATGCTAAACGTTAAGAAAATGACAATGGAAACGATAGGAATAGATCAAGTTGCAAAAAGGCAGTTTGATTAGTTCATTTTTAATCTTAAGTGAAGTGAGTGGTATTGGATGAGTGAAGATTTGATCAGGGTAATATAGGAATACACTGTATGTTGCCTTTATTCAACCTACCATTTTCTTTACTTGAGATTTTATTCTGTACATTTTTCTAAAGACGTTTTTGTTTTTTCATTTATTCTATTAGATAGAATAGAAGATTTTATAAAGTATTTACAAACGTTGAACCGATATTACAAGAATGCTCAGACCCTTATTTACTTTCATTCTCAACAATCATTTCAGTTTTCGATAAGTAACACGTGTAAATTTTCAAAGAAGGCGCTTGATATCAAAACCCCTTCATTTCAAAATTCTCGGTCGATGAACATTTCGATACGAAATCTTCTGTGTGTTCAGAAGTGCTAAATAAGACCGGTCAGGCGAAGGAAAGGGAGAGCGCAAACTTTAAAACTAATAATTCGAGCTGGGGAATGCATTCCCGGTCATTCAACTACAACTGTTTTACTGTAACTCCTGTCAAATTACTGACCTCCATTGTTCTGATACTTTATAATCCTTTTCTCCTATTATTTATTTTATATTTTGCTTTTCTGTTTTTGATAAAAAATCCCAGCTTATTCGAAACATATCTTATTTAATTAAAAAAAAAAAAAAGTTTTCGATGTTTTAGTTTTTTAATTACAGTGTTATATCTTATAATTTTACTTTATTGTAATAACTATTTTTTTTATTATAGAACAATATGCTATGTTAAGTGTTTTCAATGTAAAAGCGTAACTATCGTCAAATTCCTGATAACTGATTTTATATATGTATATATTTGTAACTGTTCATGTTACATTTGTTGACTTTTATTTTGTAGTTACCATTTGAAATATTGTTGACAATAACATTCTTGTGGTTATTAATTTAAAAATAATATGATGGGGTCAGTTGGGGTGAATATGATACAGGGGAAAACTTTGGGGTGAAGCATTTTAATGTTCTTTATACCCCTTGTTAAAGAAAATACAGGATCTCATTCTTACGAATTCTTTAGTAACTTTCTAATAAACCTAAAAATATATATATATATATATATGTTTTTTATATGTTATATATATATATATATATATATATATATATATATTGTTTTTTAATAGTAGGGCAGTATACAACCTGTACTTGAATTTTTTTTTTTTTTTTGTTTGCAACAATGAGGTGCGCGTCTAATGCAGAGGTGAGGCTTCTACGAATAAATTCAGATGTGCTTATCAAATAAAATTCTTGAATGTTGATTCGCTATGTGAAATAATTTCCTCTTTTATAAAGTTGTTTATAAATACAAAAGTAATGTCGGGCATGGCATTAATATTTAAATATATTTTCTTTTGGAGAGGGGGGAGGGTTTATTAAAGAGGGGGAGTCTGATAGGATGGTCCTATTTCTTGTTACAGCTACTCAATATATCTAAGGGAAGATTAGTATATACCAATATATACTAAAGTAATGTATGTATAATGCTCTCGAGCAACCTCCTAGTAATTAGTATATGTATACATCTATTTGAATAGAGGGGTGAATGTGATGAGGTCCTGGGGTGTATATTATCATAATAATATATAGTGGATAATATGATTGCATTTAAATATAAATCATGCAAATAATTGCTTTTTGTTTGTCTTTCTTTGCCAAAAATATTTAATATTCTTCTGATATGTTGATTTCGGTTTCATTGTGTGTTCTTTGAGCATTCAAATAATAAATTTCGGTATATAATTGATGTTTTTGTGGCTATTCAGTTGTTCTACATTTTCCACCATATCCTAGTCTTGGTCAGTTAGCCCAGACAAGACCTGCCTCTCGGATCCCCTGATCCTAAGACGTCCCGTACACACATCCCTACCTGAGAGGGAGGTCCTGGCTTGAAGTTAACAGTGTCATAATAATTTTATACAATTTTCTCTTATTTATTCTAATTTTTTCATTATCCTATTATCATGGTCTATTAATCATCCCTGCATTTCGCTTGGCCATTTATTCACTCAGCTATAATCATGTGTCACATTCACTCCAAACAACGAGGTGTAATTATGATTTAGTGTTTTAATTTTTTATTAAATAAGCCATTAGTTTTATTTATGTTTTAGTTATATAACATAGAACACTGAAACATTTAAGTAATTTTTGTTAGTTTATAAGTCACAATAAAGCTCAGGAGTTATAGTGAAAGTTACATTTTTGTCTCATATTCACCCCGAACGTTTTCCAAATGATTTATGAAAATATAATTTTTATATTAATGAATAATAAATGACTAATGACTTAATGTTTAGTAATCATTTTGACCGGATTAGATTTTCCAAATTTTCGCACATCCTATATCCTGATAATGAAGCTTCTAAGTTTCCCTGATATTGGTTGGCTGGATCCATTGGCCAGGCCAATAAGCTACCTATCCAGATTTGATGTTCTTCGATACAACATATAACCAGCTTATTCAGACTGTGATTATCGATTCCCAAAATGCAATCCCGTTGATTGTTTGGTTATTACATATTATTATTATTATTTTTTTAATGTTCACTTTGTGTCAATATGGATGAAAAAAAAAAAATCTTCAATCTTAATTTATTAATTATGTTTATCTGTTCTAGTTTTGAAATATTTTAAATTTTTTAACTACAAATATATTAGGACCGCGCGGAATGTAAGTATTAATGTAATTTTTTGAACTACTATCTCCAAATATAAGTTTGTGATTCATTAATGCAATTTTTATATTTTTCAGGTATTTGTTGTTGAACAAAGAGAAGAAAAACTGTTGTTTAACACAAAATGGGAGCTCCAGATCATTTGGTTAGGAAATTCATTGACACCCTTGAAATGTTAATGAGATACTCAATATGAATTTTGAATTTACGTTACATTATATACTTCAATTCAAAAATTTATTTTTTGCTGTTTTCTATAGACAGCGTCTACTCTCACCTGGTTGATAATATCTACGGAAACTATCTCCATATTTTCATTAAACATGCTCCCAAGAAAACGATTTGGGGGTCGCTAAGATGGTGTGCTAGTAGCGTAGATAGCGTGCTTGTCTTCTCAGCTCAAGATCCCAGTTTCCTTGTGTTTTTTTATCTAGGAGATAGGACGATAGATCCCGAGTCGGTACGATGTCAGCTACTCGTTAAAGACCCCCTATTCTCGGTGAATAAACCAACATTAACTGTTTTTTTTTGTTTTTTTTGTAAATTAGGCAAATTTAATTGTAGTCGGTTCATTGATTCATTGAGGTGTCATTCTTCTTCGATAATAATTCGGGGCGAGTACAGGTTCATTGAGATCTAATGAAGAAGAAACTTGTAATCGGTCTGAAATAGAATAATACCTCTCGAAAAAAAAAAACTCATGATGAATTTATGATATCAAGAAACTCAGACTTCAAAAATATCATACTTTTAGAGTTTCCATTTTATTTTTATTTCGTTTTAAAAGACTGTGTCTCATTTTCATTTAAATATTTATTACATATTTAAATATGCAACATACTTCTCACATATGTATTCTGTGACTATGATGATTAAAGTTATTGTTTTTTCTTTTCTTTTTTTTTTCAATGTTTCATTACATTAAAACAAGTAAGTCAACTCGTGTCATTTCGTCAATGTTTCCATGATAAAAATGCCTTTTACAGTTGCTAGTAACATCTCCTCAGCACTTATTTTTTTCCATAGTTTGATGTATATTTAGTTTTCTCTTTTCTTACCTTTCTCAATTGTATATATCGATGGTATTGAAATGCAACCTTATATGTTTAAAAACCTAAATTTTCTGGAGAGACAGTAAACCATTTAAAAATATTAAGCCTCGTTAGTTTTATTTTAATATTTCTTTAGGATAATTTATAAACAATTGAGGTTTTATTAAATAATAATTTTACTAAATGATATTCAGGGATTAGTGCAAAAGAAATTAAGACAGATGAAACGAGAATTTTGTTTAAAAATCTGATTGTGTTTATTTTTCTTCTTTCGTTTTCCTTTTTCATCATTACTTTCTTCAACAAAATCCATAAACATTTTTTTAAATGAGATATAACAGGTTGCGCTTCCATATCATCTACATGTATTTTGGGTAGAGACAGATTTGTAAGTGCATGCTTCATTGTAGCAGGGAGAGCCAGTATGTGTGCGCCAAACGTCAGGTACATTCGAAAAGGTCAATCAAAGAAGAAATATTCCTTTCTGTGGAAACGCTTCCTTTAATGGTTACAGTAAAAAAATTTCTTCATATAAAACTTGTAAAGCCTTAAATTACTAAAAATATTAGATTTTGTAATAGGATAGATCTTATATTATTTGTATGAGTGGTTCATTTTCCATCTTTATACAAGTAACATTTGTTCTAATGGCTTACCGGAGTATTATTTTCATAACTAAATGCTTTACAAGTATTTTAGTTTTATAGAAAACGCAGAGCATTTAAAAATGACGATATTTTGTAGCTTTAACTTAAGGAGGCGTTTCTTAGGCTTATGTTTACA
The DNA here is from genome assembly GCA_963662175.1 of Aradus depressus. Lineage (NCBI taxonomy): Eukaryota > Metazoa > Arthropoda > Insecta > Hemiptera > Aradidae > Aradus > Aradus depressus. Next base: position 39,548,808 of record OY759220.1, read on the forward strand.
GAAAGTTAATCCCTATTTTGACCTGTCCTGTTTCTGAAGGTTGGCACACTCATGGTTACACCTTTAGATAAATGTTGATCATGTTTATTTCAATTGCTTGATTTAGTTATTCTGCATAGTGTACAATTGAATCGGAAGATGTATAAACTTAATTTGTCTTTTAGGCCAGAATGGAGAATTTAATTCGGGAAATTCTCCAAGTACAGGCACGTATAATAAGCAAATATCTGGTGTGTATGTGTGAAAAGGGACATCTGCAGCATCGTATTATTATACTTTATGCACAGGCCGTCAGCCGAAGAACTGCAGTTATTTACCTCTTCCTTATTTCCTGACTTCTTGAAGAGTAATAAGTCTGTGAGAAAAGTAATTATGAGACACGCGACAGGATTTTAAGTTTCAAAGCTTGTTGAAGAGAATTACTGAAAAAAAATATCGACCTTGCCGTTATTCTTCACCTGTTTATAGACAATTTTAGAGAAACCTTAAGGCTTAACTTTGAAAAATCTATTACCCGTTGTTTAGTGCTCGCCTTAAAACTCCAACGTGCAACATCAGTTCCCTCGTTGGCAATAAATGTATCAATTCTGTCAAGCCATTTCTATGAGGCGAGGGAATAAAAACGTGATATCACATGGTCATATTTTCAGCATTTTGTGCATCCGCTCAGAAAATAGCAAGCATTTCTATTTTATCATAAATGCTATATAATTTACATTCAATATCTCATTTGTATTTATTTATTTTTACTTTCTTATACCTTATAATAAAAGGAAGTATTGTAATCCTGCGAAAATCCGAGATCGAGGTTTCAACGGATTTTCATATTCCAAGGTTCCCTGAATATGTTTTGACCATTTTCGCGATGTCTGTCTGTCCGTGTGTGTATAAACCGTCCTCTAATGTAGTTAAAAAAAAATAGACTTTTCCTTGATTTACCCAAGAACAATTAGTCCTGTCGAAAATTTGGTTTCCACCAAAAATGTTCCTTATTAAATTTTCAATCGCTGATAAGTACTCAGATTTGAGATAGGATCAATATGACAAAAATTACGGCGCCTCAAACAATGAAAAATCAATTTCCATAGGAAATATTTCGTAATAATGTCTAAATTGTCCTGCGTTGCAAAATAAAAGAGAGCTGGGCCTCTGTGTGGATTAACATGGACTTAGCAAATAAACTTAGGTCCATCAAAACAAATATTGATGAGTGGAATAGCTCGGAAAGGCAGAATAGGCAGGAGGTGTGTCTGATGCGTGTAGGCCACACTCGGCTAACCGATGGCCACCACATCAACAGGGTGGCGGCCCCAGGCCTGGCCTCTCACAGTCAGCCACATCCTGGAGGAGTGCCCTGGATATAAGGAAATACTAATGACCATGAGTTTACGAACAAGAAACTTACATGAGATGCTAGGAGATGACAACTGATCTATAGAAGCCGTCTTATCCGCAATGAGATCAAAATAATTTAATCATTTGTACGGCGTCAAAAATCTAGGCCATTGAACGCCGACAAATAAAATTATTCTATTCTACTGTATCGCGTAGCAACTAATTATAAAATACTCTTTTATTATTGGTCGTCTTTATGAAAATTTAAAAAAAAATGAAGAAAAAGAAATATATGGGATCATCACTCTCCCCATACCCCTTCTCAAAATCATTTCGTACTGACATTCCTGGGTATAAGATAGACACTCTCAGAATTACGCTGTACAATGAAACAAAACAATACCGTTTACGGCAACTCATTACTTTCATATACATAATAATGCCAGTGTGAAATGATTTGAGAAGGGGGAGAGAGAGTGATCTATAAGCGTGGTTAGTATAAGAAAGTCCAATAATGGCCACATCACATATTTTTATTTTAAATAAAAACTGATGTAATTTAATTCTTCGCAATAAATTTAACCTTACATCTTCCGATTCAGTAGGTACTTGCAGAGCTGGCCGGAGTACTGAGTAAACACAACCGAAAAAAAACGTTAGCTGAAAAATGTAGAGATGAATGATATCTTATACGTTATGATTGGTATCTTAGATTTATGAGTAAAGATAGTTTCTGCCCAGCTCTGCAACTCTATAGTATTCATGACATATCGGCTGCTCCAACCAGAATCTCATTAATAAACAATTGACATTTTTTATCGAAAGTAAAATATTGCGATTTTAAGGATATTCCTATTTTTAATTCGGCACATTAAAAGTGCGATATGCGGCATTATTAAGTGGGTTTTTGGAAGTTATGCCAAAATTGCACTTATCTGCAGTGGAGCCACAAAAGCAATCATGAACCAGTTTCTATGCTCTGCAGTTCAGACTACCTTTTCCAGAGACCAATTTATGGAGCAACCATGTTAAGGACTCGCTTTTCCAACATAGTAGCTTATCTCACTTCATAATTGTCACTTTTCACTGATAAATATTTTCTGAGCAAGTATTATTAATTTAAATTTTTTCAAAGATGATTTTCATTTTCCTAATTACCAACAGGTGTGAAAGAGTTGAAAGTGAACCATCCAACTCATAAAACGTCACCTAGAACCAAAATAAAAATGGGATTTCCCAAAGACCCCCGTGGTATTGAAAGGGTTAAGTTATATCGTCAGACCCTCGATTACTTAAAATTAGGAAAATAATTGGAAATATTATGAATTACAATAACATGTATTAAGAATATATTTTTTGGTGCAATCAGGATATATATATATATCAGGATATATACATATATATATATAAAATAATCCATAATGTTTCCAATTATTGTCCTAATTTTAAGTTATCGAGGGCTGTATAACGTAATATAGATTAGGTCTAACTCATTTATTCTTATTCAGATCGTTTTCACGATTTTCAATCAAGTTGACATTAAAAATTTTAAAAATCGTATTTGAGTTTATTATCTTCTTACACAAAAAGTCATGTAAACATTTTAGTGAATTCGGAAATTATAATGAGTGCAAAATACTCAAAGAAATTATTTCCAAATTCATTAAAATAACAAGTTTACATGAATTTTTGGGATAGAAGATTCCTTTCAATAATACATCCTGACAAATATTTTTTAAATAAATATTCTATATAATTTGGTAAAATGATGTCAATGTTTATCGTGTTACTGGTTGGTGAAGGCGGTTATACTACAATAAATACAACGAATATACAAATGTATTACACCCATCTATGGATTTAAACCCTCACAATTTTTATCCATTTCTGCCTGTTGCAGCAGCATCGACACTGATCAAAGCACCACCCCGTACCCTCAAAGCCCGGATTCAGCATTATATGGAGCACCACTTCAACGATGAGAGCGGTATGTTCGAGTGTGTCTACTGCGCTCGGGCCTATCCAAGGGACCTCACTCTCTACAGACATCTTGTCTTCGAGTGTCTGGCAGCTCCCATCCTTCGTCGGAACGTCTGTCCCTACTGCACTTATAAAAGTCGCAGTAAACGGTCCCTCATCGTTCACATGGCTAGCAAACATAAAGAGCTTCTTGAAGTCTAACCTCGCTCCCTCTTGAAAAAATTTAAATATATATATATATATTTGTATTAATATATATTTCCTATTATGATTTTATATGTGTTATTTCTTTTTATTATTATTTATGTATTTTTTTTTTCATTTTTCTGATAATGTAAAATTTTATTGTAGGCCTCTACTAATATTTTTTAAAATTTTTTTGACATATCAAACTTAGCGACAATATATGAGAAAAATTATAAGTGCCCCCATCTGCCTATGAATTTACAAAACGTCGAGGTCAAGTAAAAGGACAGTTCTTCTGATTTAAGAAGAACTGTCCTTTTACTTTTGATGACCGAATTTACAGAATTGATCTAAATTCTGTAAATTCAGTCATCCCCAAATCATGGTGCCAGTTTTACTATATCTTTCAAACCAGGGTTAGCCAAGGCCCGGAGCTCAAGCCTCTCTGGTTCCGTCCGCTAGGGAAATGTAAAAATATGTTTTCTAATTAAAAAAATGTATATTTCACTTGGAAGGAAAGTAGAAGAAGAGTAAAAACGAGGCTGAATGTGTAAAATTGTTTTTAAATATGCGGCTCGCGCTTCAAGACATGAACATGAGATAGAACCCTCGCAATAATGTGTCGTGCGAATCCGAAGATTTTATGTTTTCTATTTATTTGTTTGCCATTTTACATAGCATACATAAAGATTCGTTGATTTTTTTTAGAATTCTTTATTTCTTATTGATGACTTCAAAATTATTTTAATAATTATAAACATATTTGATACATTCCCAATTTTTATGTATATATGTAGATGTTCGTGTTCATTTTTTTTTTTTTTTTTTTTTTTTTTTAGGTGTTTATCTTCTCGTTAATGTAAACTTTTGCTTTATTTAATGAAATTATTTTGATTTATCATTATTTTATTTCTAGTTTATAAATTTGTTATTATAATAAGTATTAGCTGTATAATGATAACATGTAATAAAGTTTGTACTCGTTCGTATTTTTCTGTCGAAGTGTCTATTGTAAGACATTTCCATTTGCTCATTGTGCAATTTTTTTCATTAGCTATTGTAAAGTAATCATTTTACCGTTTATGATTGTTTCCGAGTTATGATTGTTTCCGAGTCCTGTTCTATGTATCGTTCTGTGGAAACATGTTTTTTTAGTAGAAGAGGTTGATGCAAAAGGAATAAGTACATTTATTTTCAGTTAAATGTGGGAATTGTACAGAAATATTTGCTCGTTTATTTTGTCCAAAATTTGATGGATATGCTCTCTGCTGTAAACTGCTGTAACAGTAAACTTTAAAAAGTAAATAAATGTTGTAGTGAATAGCATGGAGTTAGGCCATGTCCTGTCATTGGGTTCTACACTGGAAATTGAAAAAAAATGAAACACACATGAAGAGAACGTTTTGGGTTGAGACTACATGAAAACATTAGATAGTGATATACTAAGAAATGTCGGTAATGCTAAGGTTCAATGTTTTTAATTGAGTATTAAGAGGGATTATTGTCTCTCAGGCACCATAGGTTTGGCACAAAAATTTGTACTCATTAAGATATTTCCTGTCATTATTTATATCCTATGGGTATACATGAACAACTCTGTGGTGAAGGTACCGGACGCCATCCTGAGGTATGCTGGCCTAGTCGGTTGCAGATGGTGCAAGGGGAGAGACCTGCGGGACCCTCATCTGGCCGCTCTTCCTAGCTGACCATCTTCCACCTCGGTCATATCCCAAAGCCTGCTCTTCTACCAATCCTTCCCCTCGTCAGACCCAATACAAGACAGGTTCCGTCCTAATCTCGGCATACAGCGGAACATCCTGCTTCACAAGTGCCAATTAGTCTCTCTTCAGTTCCTCTCAGTCTTCTTTTAAAGCCTGAGGTCACTATCTTCATCTATAAAAGAAGAGAAGGGTGCACCAAACTCTACCACCACCCAATAATCCCTCTTAATACTCAAGTAAATATAATGAAACTTTATTAATTTCTTTGTATATTACACCCTAATGTTTCGATGGAGTTTGATCCCAAACCGACGTTTTCTTCCAGCATAGGAAGGTTCATCTAAAATAATGAAAAATGTTCGCAATTCACACATTTTTGCATTAAGAAAGGTAAAGCAGGTATAAAAAAAACCAACATAATCCAATGAAAATGAGTTTGTTGAACAGAAAATTTGCAATTCTCAGACAGGAGATTCCAGCATCAATCTTTTGTTTAATTTAAGGAAGTTCTAAGAAAATTTGGCTTGCGGCTACTGTTAGGTTCTTCAACCGAGTATAGTGTGTTCCTATAGTCGAAGTCATTTTGTCCGTTACTTTGTTTTCTATAGCTTGAACCAGGCTTTAAGTTTTGGTTCTTTAAATGTACTAACTGAAGTTAGTCTCTGTTCTACGTTACCAGGAGGCACCCTCAAGCCAACTGATCACTAATTAAAATCTCAATCGTGTACCAAATTTTCGTAGAAATTCCTTTCAAAAAATAAAATTTGACTCTTTTTAGTTATTAATTAGAAAAGGTAGCAGAGTATATCGAGGGGAAAAAATTGTTTGTCTCCTGTATATCGCCTTCTTGTTCCAAACTTCAATCACTGCATAATGATGCCGCTAGTTTCCAGTGGAAATTGGTTTTTCAGGAGTGTGTTGTTGTTTCTTGGGCTTTAATGTCTGTAAGTTTTCAAAGCTGTACAGGAATACAGGCTACATGATTACCCTGTAAATTGTATATATTAGCAAATGGTGTCTGCCCTTTTTCCATCTCAGCTCCATTAAGAGCTATATATCGTCTCCCAAACTGCAACACCACACAACTCACTTTTTGCAACTTTTCAGTAGAGCTTGAAAACTGATTTTCAATGCTACCATTTAATTTTTTTATGCTACCTGAACAATTTTAAATAATTATCGTACTCCTCCACCTGAGGAAATGGAAAAAAACACCCTAATCAGAAAAATGTTTACCCCCCAACTCCAAACCTCCAGAAATTTAGTTGTGTGGTGTTGCAGTTTGGGAGACGATATATTTTTAATTATTGATTATTTTATGATAGATTCACGTAAGTATAAATTGTTCCTTTTATAATTAAATTAATTTACTTACCTAAGTGTTTCATGTACTTCATTATTTTTACTTAGTTGATCTGTATATATATATATATATATACTAATATCTAGATGGATACATTTTTTTATTATTTAGAATACCAAATATAATAAAATGCCAAAAATAATAGCAATATGATATTTTAAAATATTCTGTAGCAGAAAGATGTTTTACTAGCCTTGCTTTTCTCCATTTTACTTTCAAGTCTGTCTCCTAAAGGTTATATTAAATTTCATTCGCGTGGTTTCTGTCTTAAAAAAAAAAAAAAGAAGTCCTCGGTGAATCACTGGTGGTGTACTTCCCCAGCAAAAATTAATCAATTACGTTTTCGCTCTCACACCAAAGCCAATCGACCGTTTGAGAAAAAACTCAATATTTGACATATATAGTGGCTTCTGAATCGTACTAAATGTGTCGATACATTCATTATATCGGTAGTTATTAGGGTTTTTGAGTTGAGCCTCTCCCCTTATCCCCCGTTATTTTCGATCTATTTGGCTGAAAATCAATAGATGTCGTCCTTAGAGTTCTGGATTCATTCATTCTATTGAGAGTTACCGTGTTCATAGACACACGGCAATTTTTTTTCTTCATACTTGGAAAAGTCCTAACGATTCCTCTAAAAATTAATAAGTTAGGGGGTTTTGAATTCACATATGAAATTTTGTGTCAATAAATTCATTACAACAGCAGTTATTACAGTTTTTGAGTTGAGCCTCACCCCTTATCCCCCCTTCCCTTCGATCGATTTGGCTGAAAATCAATAGTTGTCGTCCTTAGAGGATTCTGGATTCACATATAAAATGTTGTGATGATTCATACATTCATTCTATTGAGAGTTACCGTGTTCATAGATACACGGCAATTTTGTTTTCATACTTGGAATCTGAAGATGGGAACACATGACATTCCGTTGAAAACTCCGCATCAACTTGTTGACCGATTACATAACTTCCCCTATACTTCTTATAGCTGGAGAAGTAAAAAAAAAAAAGTAATTTCAAGAATATTTTGTGAATGGGTGATAACATATGAACAGCTGTTCGTGCGAACTTCTTCAGAAAAAGTCTAAATTTATTTTTTGGATGTGGATTTGTTTGAAATGCACCATTTTATGAATACTAAAATGGTATGGTAAGTACCTAATAGGTGAAAAAGGAACTAGCTTGTTTCTTATTTTCCTAAAATATATAGGGTTTTTGGATCCGGAGGTATAACGTCGAAATGTCTCCACAATCGCGCAATGTCATGTTATTAAAAAGAAGGAATATAAAAGAAGAAGTAATAACATTTCATTTATTACAAATAGAAAACAAAATATTATTGTACAATCAAAAGGTTAACGCATATAATGACACATAAAGTTGAACTGACTTCAGAGGGACTTACCCGATGCCAGCTCTATTCCTTTTTCTGGAGACATCTGAACAGTAAAACGGACCTCAACAAAAACTGAGAAGCGGCCTTTTCAATCTACTAAAGTTCTATACCACGAAGAAATTTTCTGTATTTACTCTCATGTTTACTGTTTTTTCTCCGAGTCTTGATTGGGAGGGAAGGGCTAGATATACATTTTTTCCTCCATTAAATATTTTGAATTCGACAAGAACCGCTGAGGTTAAAAGTATATTTTTTTTATATTTTACTTTTTTTCTGAGGAATAAACTAGCTATCAACGAAAATTTTTGTTCACCTTTTCGATGAAGAAAACCCTCACAAAAAAGTTTGGTGTATAGGGGAGATGAAAACATTTTTTCAAAGAAGAAAATCAAAATGTCTAGAACCATGAATTCAGGAAGCGGAGGAAAGATCTAAGTTCCCCAGAATTTTCCGCTTTCTCTGAAATGAGTAAATATGTTAGGCCCTCTCTTTAGCAATTCTGTTAACAATGTTTTAAAGCAAAATAGAAGCAACTTTTTCTCTCCTAACAAAAATTATATAAAACATCTTCAATTATTCTGAAAGAAAAGTAGTTTATTCTAGTTGGTTGTTAAATGTGTTAACATTTCAACAGATTACTTCATTTTTATTTAAACTCCAAGACGTTTTCAATGAGAACATTCTTTTTACTTTATGAAGGTATGTAACACAGAATAGGGAAAGAAATGTGGACACGAAATAATTCAATTTGTCCCACACATTTATTCTATACCAGTACCAGTTAATAAAACTTCCAAATTTGACAATGATGGTTAATTTACCATTCAGTTGTGACTGAACGAGACCAATAACCACAGTTCCATGTTGGTTCTACTCTTGATTTTCCCCGAGAACTGTTAAGGCTACTATCATTTTAAGTTAGCTTATTCTTAAGACATACTCTTTGAAACCCGTTTTAAAAATGATACTTTTACAAGAGAAACTCAACATGGGATTGTCCCGCCAAACCTCAAACAGCTGCAGTATGGCTGGTAACTTTTCTTCAAGCTCTTCTTTGACATTTCCAAGGCACCAACACACACTCATATGAAATGAAGCTTCCTAAAAAAAAAGAAAAAAAAAGTATCGTACAATTTTTAAAAATAGAAAAGGCAACACTCAGAAAAAACGACTTAACAAGTTCTGTTTGAGCACTAATTGTAAGCTAGATATTGCATCGTATTGGCAAGGATAAATAACATTAGTTAATTAGTTCAAAATTCGGGCTCAGGTCCACCAGAGCGCTCTGGTAGTAGGCGAAATGACCTTGTAGTTAAAGCCCGGACATGAGTCATAATAACTACCAATTGATTTACTTTACTATCTCGAACAAAAATATTTCTCTTTTTAAATTCCTTAGCTTTTCAACGATATCAATACGACTGTCTGTATTATCTCTCTATTCACGAGAAACGTTTTCCCTATCATATGTTCATATTTTCCTTAATATCCGAAAAACTCTTGAAAATTGTTTCTTCGGTTTAAGAGATATGATAGAGCTACCTGCAAAAATGTAATTATAATCAATAAATACAAGCAAATATGCTAAGAGAGAGATAATGGCAATGTTAAGAGGGGAGAAAACACCCAGTGGTGACACTCCCTAATCACTAAGTTACTCACATTTCTAACTAATCACTGTCACTGCTGCTACTAAGAAGATCTCTAGACCATTGACGCTTAAGCCGTCGTTGGGGAAGTGTGGCAGAATGGAGGGCACGGAATAGAGGATTATTGTGGGAACTAAGATACGAAAATAATTTTTTGTACTTGGACTTAGCAATTTGCCTTCGTTGACATAAAGTCAGTGCGAAGAATTTTGTTGGAGACGTAATAAGGAGCATTGGCTATTGTACGTAGGATTTAGGATTGAAAGGAGGTTCAAAAATTAAGACGAAAATCCGAGCAAACTGAATTAGGATCCTATAGAAGTTACACTTTATGAGACAAAGAGTGGTTCTGGAGAATTGAACACACCTCATAGAAGATGTTGAGGTTGTAGCCCTTCAAGCAGTGGTCTACAGCCTGGACCAGGTGGGCCGTCTGTTCACTTCCCAGGCCGACAGTCACTGCCACGAAGGTTCTTGTCAACTCTTCATTGCAGTATACCTTCACACCTTCAAATGTCAACTTGAAACTGAAAAATATATATACAGAAATTAAAGACTTTTTCTCGCCACTGTATTATTTCCGACCCACTACCGGCTTTCAACGTAACTGCGTCATCAGTGGTACATCACCTCTACAGTACTGAAAGGGTGATGTGTCGCAGGATGACGCAGTTGCGTTGAAAGCCGGTTCTGGTCGGAAATAAAATACTGGTAAGACAACGTACTATCACATATGAAAAATGTATACATTAAATTTGACACTAATATAAAGTCAAACCAATCAAGATGTTGGCAAACCAATAGTAAAAAAATAAGTCGGTGAATCACCGGCAATGTACTTCCCCAGAAGGAATTAATCAATTAACTTTTCGCTCCCTCTCCAAAACCAGATCATTTGCGCAGACATGATGAAAGTAAGTCAAAAAACCTCATTGCGGACTTGGTCATGATTACATAATGGTGGGAAATTAATAAATAGTCTTTTTAGGCATATTGGCTTATATAGGCTTTATAGGCTCACTCACGGGTTAGACAACAGCGGTGCAAGACCTGGCGTCGCCATCTTACAAAAATGAGAATGACCATGAGAAAAAAACTCTTGAGAGAGAGTGAGAATGAGAAAGAAAAAAAAGAAGCTCTACTTTAATAATGCACGAAAAATAATAATGAAAACAACAAAATATCAATGAAAACTGACATTATTGCAGAGATATTGTGAAATAATTCAAATGAACTTGAAAGAAATAAAACTTGTTTATTTATGATATTGTCTAATTTCACCAACTATATTTACGTGGGAGTACTTTCGGTATTTCTACCATCCTCAGCCAAAAGCATAAGACAAGAATTCCGTTAGTGATTTTGGTTTGAGCGACTTGTCGCTCTAATTATAATAATTAAAAAAGTAATTGACAAACCATAGTGTTATTCGTTATTTTTCTCCTTTTTATGCCCTTCTGAATGATTGAAAAATAATAATTTATCAGTAACTTATTCACTGGACTTTTGACCCGCTAGATTCGGGATCTGGGGGTCCTTTTATTGGAGTATAAGACTGTCTTATCTCTTATGCTTTTGGCTGGGGATGGTAGAAATACCGAAAGTACTCCCATGTAAACATAGTTGGTGAAATTAGACAATATCATAAATAAACAAGTTTTATTTCTTTCAAGTTCAACAAAATATCGTTACTGATACGACGAGGCTACCTTCCTACTGCGGTCAATAAGTACCTATTTTTTGAAAATGAGTCTTATAAAAAAAAATACCTTAAAATTTTAATTCAATGTATTTATTTTTTCAAAATTTCTAAACAAAAATTAAAGAATGATCCAATTTCAAGAAATTTAAAACGGATTATCGCAATTGATAAACTCTCACGATATTTTTTAATGTAACGTCAGCGTAGGGTAGAGATTTAAAAATGTCTGTCGGAAATTGATTTTGCAGCTAGATAACGTTTCTGCTCGAAATCAAAATAAGCCTTCTGAGGATCCTTATGCTACACAGATTTTACCGCAAGACTTTAAATGTTTTTTTTTATCTGGGAGGTGAAAAAACATTGAGCATGTCGTCCTTCGGATGGGACGTTAAGTGATGGACCTGAGCCTATGATGTCAGTTACTTGTTAAAGACCACTACCCTAGATGAATAAACCTAGACAGGCTAAATTAAGGATTCCCACAGCAGTCAGGCTCAGGTCCACCAGCGCTCTGGTAGTAGGCGATATGACCATCTAGTTAAAGCCGGGGCATGAGTTGACAATAACTATAAGAACTGACAGGAGGGTCAAATATATATTACAAGTGATTTGATCGTTTTATATTATGTATCCGAAGAAATAAACTTTTGATCCAGTCGGTCATTTTAGAGAAGCAAGTTCCACAATTTATTCGCCGCTTATTTTTTTAAAACTTTTTTTCATGAAAACCTGCACTGCTCCAATAAAAGGACCGCGGCGGTAGGATAAACATTTTATTCCTTTGGACATATGGAAAGAACAAATCATGTTATATATCAGAAAGAATACAATGTTGACTCTTTCGTCGGCCCTTTTAGTCAAACAGTAATATAGAAAACAGGTTCTCATGAAGAATATACTGTAATTGTATTTGTAACAGATCATATCAGGTATTTTTCCAGGATAAAATGTTGACCCTCTCTTCGGTATTTTCAGAGAAGCAGTACAGGTTCTCTCGAAAAAGTAAAAACAGTGGCAGCTAAATTGAGCAAAATAATTCACTTTTTTTTTCACTCTAAACAATTTGGAATGAATTAAAGAACCGATACAATTCAATGAGACCACACTCTCACATTGGCGGTCCCATATGCAAGTTTGATCCTAACCAAAACATCCTATGGACCGGTTTTTTTATTTTACTAATAACATTTAATTTCAACAGAACCGATTGTACAAATATAAAATTCAAACTCTTCTGTTGGTATCATTTTTGTTATTAAAAATTGAATTAGAGATGCCAAAATACCGGTCTGCAGTTCCGAGAGCCCATAAGAACTCTCATAACCCTCAAAATGAAACTTTCATCTTGACAGACTAAAGCTCTGCTATGATAGACATGTACCAACCTTGACATGCCAGTCAGCTCATGACGCAAAGCCGAATGGAAGTCCACTATCCAATGGTAATAAAGTACGAAATTCCTTGATAGACTTATATGTGGTTCGGATATTTTCTTCAGTTCAAGATCGGGGTTACATAAGTCGATAATTTGATCACAGAAAACAGTGAAAGCTTCAGTCTTGTTATCTAAAACAAATATTATCGAAATACAGCTTAAATAATATATTGTATAATATTGTTTGGAAAATAAGTTTTCTTGTAAATGTAGCGTTTGCTCCGGGTCACACGTGTAAAAAAACATTATATAAAATATACAAACACTTTTTTTTGTTTTCATTTATTGAATTTTAATGATTATTTTCTATAAAAGCCGGAACATTTTCTCTGCAAATTTCGAAATCTACTGAACGAAATTGTTTAAAAAAGGCAACTTATGAATTTCTTAAAGTTATTTCTTATCTCTATAACTCAGATTTCTGATATCATAGCGCGATATCTAAACTGGCCAAACAGGCAGATGAAAATTAAAAAAAAAATTTTGAAGTTTCTATAACTTATAAGTAGTCCATATATACCTAATTCAATTTGAAACAAAAAACTTAATGTGCAAACATAACTTTTCTACTGTTTTATAATATGTACAGATAATATAAATGCCAATGAGTTAAAATGCCAATCTTGTTCAGAAAGTCATTTAGTCATATAAAAATGTATGAATTACCAATGGAGTGACATCACTGATTCCCGCACCGGGTGCCATCCCTCCTAGCGACGCCACTGCTTGTACACACATCAACATATACATACTATATTCTATAATGGTAAACTGTTGTAAGTGAAATGGTGAACTGTTACAAGTAAATAGAGGATCACCTTTACTTCACAAAGAATTGAATTAGCATTTATTCTTTACTTTTCTTAGTACGATTACTAATCACAAATAATAATGGACACATTTATATGGCGATAGAAATATTAACCGGCTTACATGGAATGAAAACTAGAGAACTCCAATTCCCCCTTTCGTGAGGGAAGCTCCGTTTTCTACCATCGTGTTTTGTATGGTCGTCGTAAACCTCTGGTTCTACATTTTTACTCTGTAGAGAAGGCGGCAATGGTAACCTAATTATAAATACATAAATTAATACGACTATAAGCGTTTTTGTTTTGAATAATATACAATTAAAAATGGAAACGAACTTATTAGTCAACTTTTTCCGCTTTTTAGGACAGTCAATCACGACACTACTTTCATATTCCTCATTTTCTGAATCGTCTTCATTTTCGCTATCGTATGACGACAACAGCTTTAATCCAGATGACATAATATTGTATCAATGACAGCATAACTCACGTTAAAAATACCAGTGAACCTTTTCTACTGTTATATACTAGTGAAAGCAACTATCGATTGTTATAAACTAATGTAATAACTAGTTATTTATGGTTTGACCTATCGGGAACCATGGATAGTATTTTCTTCACCATTATTAGTTTTCGTTTGACCGTCATTTAAACTGATAAATTAATAGTATGGCAATATTTTAATTTTTTGCAAATGTAGCCCTAAAAACCCCAAGCGACAAAATGTATCCTACTCGATTAGAGGACATACGTACATAAATTACAAAAAGCAATTTTTGACTGGCCCCTTGTCACATTTAGTATGCAATACAAACAAACTTCGAAAACAGTAATCAAATTGAGAAAAATTATTTTTTTCCTTAGTTGGTTATTATGACTCATGCCCGGGCTTTAACAATAAGGTCATATCGCCTACTGCTAGAGCGCTCTTTCGACTACTGTGGGAGAACCAAATTTTGTCTACCTAGGTTTATTCACCTAGGATCGGGATCATTAACGGGTACTTGAGATTTTACAGGCTCGGAACCATCGCTTAACTAATACTGCAATGTATTCTTCCCATATGCATGGGAGGAAAGCCGTCAGGAAGTAAGGATAAATAACATTTTTAGCTATTTTCGGGGTAGAACGTCCTGGAAGAATTATGGAATCTAGGCTGACATTGTGGCATGAATTCATGCTTATTTTCTGAAAACACTTAAATACTCCAATTTTTATCTTCTCTTTCTGTCGGCTTTCCTCCCATGTACCAAAATTCCAATATTTAAGAACTTTCAGAAAATATAGGCACAACAATTTGTGCTACAAGGTCGACCTAGATCATATAATTCTGCCGGGACCTTTTTGGTCAGAAAATATGTTTTATCTTCTCTTTCGGTCGGTTTTCAGGTCGACCTTATGGCATGAATTCTTGTTTATCTTCTGAGAACACTTAAATATTGCAATGTTGGTACATGGGAGGAAAGCCGACAGGAAATTACGATCAAAAACATATTTAGTCATTTTCGGGCTAAAACTTCATGAAGAATTATGGGATCTAGGTTGACCTTGTGGCATGCATTCTTGTTTATTTTCTGAAAACACTTAATTAAATACAGCAATGGGAAGATGGCCGAGAGGAAGTTGAAAAAAAAAAACAAAAAAAAAACATATTTAGCATGTTTTGGGCTAAAACTATCCTGGAGGAATTATGGGATTTAGGTCGACCTTGTGGCATGAATTCTTGTATATTTTCTGAAAACAGTTAAATACTGTAATGTTGGTGCATGGGAGGAAGGCCGGCAGGAAGTCAGGATAAAAAATATTTTTAGCTTTTTTCGGACTCCACTCCCTGATATTATGAGGTCAGAGAAACTTTAATTCCAAACTCTTTTTCTTTAGGAGGAAGAACAACCCAGACTCTTCATCTAAGGGAGACTGCAGAACACGTGGTCCTCGATTGCCCGCTCTATTACCAGGCCAGGTAGGAGTTGATTCACGGGACCGAATCATAGCTGGGACTGGATCTGCGGCAGATGGTGATGGAGACCGGTTACCCAGTGTTCAGCCGGTTTGTCGGCTCCTGGCGGGAGCAGTGAAAAAGCGGTGTGTCGGTCGCCAAACGTTGGTCGACCGGTGGTCACCCCCGCCCCACCGTCACCTCACTTTAAGCACTAGTCAGATCCCGAGCTTCATCTACAGACACGACGGGTGATGTTGCACAGCAAGTTGCACCCACCACAATAAACAGCAATAATGAAGGGTGTCATCGAAATTCTGTGTTTAAGTAACTGTAAATGTGAACCTTCGCTGATGAGTGAGGCTGACTGAATTCGGATGATTCGTCGCCTCCTGGCGGAAGGTATAGAAGGCAGTATAACGTGGTTCCGGGGATGACCGTTGGATGCTGGTAACACGGCCCATCTGCGACCATCCTCGGCGAAACGCAGCAGAGAACATAAGTGCCTGGTCCCGAGTTCTTTCGGGAAACGCCGAAAGGTTAGGTTGGAGGACCCAACCGATCGCTCCGGTGATTGGCGGGGTCCTACAACCGGCCGTAGCAGCAAATGAATTAATTAAAAACCTAAAATATGACCCAATTTCCCCCTACGCGGCGGACGGGAGTTGTTGAGCCCCCTTCAGGGGCCGGTACACCCGAAAACAAAAAGTGAACCTAGTGTAGACTGAACGCAGTTTACTGGGGTTCTAATTAAAGTGGCGTTAACTGTAGTATTAGGTTTGTCAGTAACTCGCCTATCATCTCATTCATTATATCAAGCGATGATATTGGTACGTTTTTCGTCCAGTCTGTTAAGAAACTCTATTGGGTGTTCTCTGGGGTGTGATTTCATGAGGGCTAGTTCCGCTACTAGATCGGCCACACGTTGGTCGCCCTCGACCCGCCATAGTTTTACTGAAACACTAGCCAGATCCCGAGCTCCCTCGACAAACAGTTGCATGTTGCACAAACGCGAGATGCACCCGACACATTAGAAAGCAATAAGCAAAAGCTATTTTCGGACTAAGAAGATCCTGAAAGAATTATATGACACTAAATAAAACACTTAAATACTGCAATGTTGGTACATGGGAGGAAAGCCGGCGGTAAGAGGAGATAACAAACATTTCCCGATATTTTTGGACTAAAACGAAACCACGTACCAACAAGAATATATACAAGAATTCGTGCAACAAGATCGACCATATCATATCATTCTTCATTGATTGTTTTAGCACGGAAATACCTAAAAATGTTTTTTATCTCCACATGCGATAGTCTCTCCTACCAAGTACCAACATTGCAGTATTTAAGTATTTTCAGAAAATTTACAAAAATTCATGCCACAAGATCGACTTAGATCCCATAATTCTTCCAGAATCGTTTTAGTCCGAAAATATCTGCAAATGTTTACCATCTGTTGCGGCATTCCTTCCATATACCAACATTCAAGTATTTTCAGAAAATATACAAGAAATTGTGTCATAAGGTCAATTGTGTCACAATTATTCATCCAGGATCGTTTTAGAACAAAGATATCTGAATAATCCACTGACAGGTTTCCTGGATGCTCCCTTCGTACCTATATAGAGTGGCGCTGTAGGAGTTAGTTTTTATGACTCATGCCCGGGCTTTAACTATGAGGTCATATCATACATTACACATATTACAATATAATAAATATACTATTTATATATTATATTGTAACATGTAATTTTTAAAAAAATCTGAAATTTTGCCGCCCTTAATTCATGCCATGCAGGGCAAGTGCCTTGAAATCCTCTATTGTAAATCCGTCCCAGGTTGCAGGTAGTCACAGACATTAATTAGTTATTATGACTCATGCCCGGGCTTTAACTATGAGGTCATATCGCCTACTATCAGAGCGCTCTTTCATCACTCTGGTGGACATAAGCCCCACTCTAAGGTGGAAGTCCTAAATTTTGCCTACCCTAAATTTTTATTCACCTTATGAACACATTAAATAACTTGAATCCATAGTACGAAGTTGAACTATTAAGATGTTCCACTATTTAAATTCAAGGAAAATATTTCTTTTTTGTTGAACTTATTATATATCTACTTCCATTAATTCAATCTTACTTGTTTAGCTGTGAATATCATACTACTGGTTAATTCTTATGTTGAACTTTGTTTTATGTAAGTTGTACTTTTATCAGTAATTATGGAGATAACTTCTTTTTTTGTTCTATATCAAAAGTGGTTCTGGTTTAAGAACCACGGTAAAGTAGAGGATTGATTATAATAATATAATCTTGAATCTGAATTGTTTTGATGCATGAAACCATGTTTGCAGTTTTGCATTCAATTACGTTATTGTTCCTATGTTCCCCTGCATCACTGGTATGCTGTATTATTGGAATGTTACCTATTCATAATACAATCAGTTACGTGCATTTCTATTTAATATCTCGTGTAATCTCATTTCTCTTAAATGGATGCTTTTTTCCCCCTCATTTAGTGGATACTCATTTATCCATACGAATACGAGTTAGTGAAAAAAAAATGTTCGTCTCTTAAATTTAAGGTATGTAATTTATTTTTGTTAATATCCTGCTTTGAAATATTTTAAATGAATGATTTTGTGAGGCTGAGGTTTGCCAATATATACACAAGTTCCTGAAATTTCCATCAAAAGTTCAAACTCGAAGACTCATTGCAGTTGTTTCTTTTAACGACATTTTCAATATTTATAAGATTTTGTTGATAGTAGCTTCATATGTGTGTGATCCTAGTTATCTTGTCTTTTTTTTTATTGTGTTATATTTATTATTTACCTAGAAGTTGAACGATTCAGTTATATCATCTTTCAAAAGAGAAAGATGATATAAGTGAATCGTTTGACTTCAAAAGAGACTGACATGTTTTTGTTGTCACGTATCTTCATCAGTAAACACAGTTATCCGCCGCTTCATATTATTTATTGATTTTCAGTTATTCGTAACTGTCATTCACTTAATTAACCCTATGCATTTTGTATGGATTGTGTTTATAAAGGTTGTTACATTCAATATCTTATTACGAATTTTCCAGTTATTTCTTAAGTAAGTTTATACTTTTATTTAGTTTTTGCATGTTTTTTGAAGTTAAAAGCCATATTTGCCAGTGTTTTTTTTTTTTCTTCTAGCACAAACTGAAAGAAGAATGAACACCTACTACTTTCGACGATGTCCTTAGGAATGTTAGCCGCTTTTGTCTACAACCTTGTCCTTTGGAGTATATATACAAATATTCGCAAACCCATATAGTGTATTGTAAGAAAAAAACAAAAAAAAAACATACTAGCAAAATGTAAAAGATAAAAAGCATTATGAATATTGGAATTTTTTCTTTATTTTTTTTCTATTGGAATGTAGTTGTCAACTTTATTATTGACATGAAGCCTTCTTGTTGCATGTTATTTTCTGTCTGTAACAGTAGAGGTTTGGATTTGGCATGGCATCCGATTAACACCAAGCAAAAAAAAAAAAAAAAAAAATTAAGGTGTGATTAATATTCTAATGGGCATTAGACTTAGCATACATTTATGAAAATTGAGTTTCAAATGAATGGGTAATTTTATATAAATTATTATATCCATGTATAAGTTTTTATTTACTTTTTTTTTTTTTTCTAGATTCAGGCTTCAAGGAGTGGAGAAGATGTTCAGGTTTTATAGAGAACATGGTGCGTCGTTATAGTTGTCGGATGTGTGGGAAGCGATATCGGTGGAAAAGCACTCTTACTCGACATGAAATGTTCGAATGTGGCGACAAAATACCTGTACATCATTGCCCCTACTGCAACTATTCAGCAAGACAAAGTGGAAATTTGAGGGTCCATATTCGACGGCACCACCCGGGTGTTGGACTCGCCTATTGCAAGATATCCAAATCTAAAATCACCTAACAATTAATTCTCACTTCATAAATGGTTTAAAATTATATTTATTTTATTTTCTATTTTGTACTATTTGAGGGGACAGAGTGTTGTATATATATATTTTTGTTATTCTGTACGATCTGATAAACGAAAACTATTTTTAAATGTAGTCATAGAACTGTTATCATCTGCATTAGAGAAAGGGTTTCACGAAAAATATGAAAATTTAAACTCTGATTTAATAGAGAAACAATAAATTTGGGGTCTGTCTTTTGTAAGTGAAGGGGCAAGACTGGACCCTAGACGTGACAGAATTCGTTGCTCCACTTTGTGAAGTTCAATATACGTTGACTTGAGTCTCAACTTTACAGGGTTGTCGTGTATTTTTCGGTCACCTCGAGGATAAACTCAGGAAGAATGTATTTTCATTTGATTATTGCACATTTAAAAAAATGTCATATATCTACCTCAAATTTGAGTAACCATTTTTTTTTTTTTTTTCTAAGTATGAATATGGAAATTAGAAAAGTGAAAGGGGGAAATATACTTTAACTTTCTATTCCCTGAATGTTTTTTATTTAAACAATTTTTTTATTGAGTATTCATAGCTGTGCAATCGTAACTCAATATGTATACTATTTTTCTTTACCGACGGAAAGTAGGCTAATTGGATTTTTGTAACTTTCAGCTAGTTGATCATTGTTAATGTTGATATGTGAAGAGTACTGGAGAAATAAGCTGAGGATCCAGTTTTTGTTATTAAGTTAGTCTAATTTTGCGTCCATTGGTTAGATTTTGGAAGTATAGATGGATAATGAAGATGGGACAAGAAGCCAATAATATAAACTGTTACATCAGTGAAACTAGAAAAATATTTCAAATTCATAGTTGAAATTTGTTTTTCTCATCAAAACAGTTCCTCATATTTTTTCTCCCCATATGTGCATATTAACCCTTTTGTATATAGTATCTATGTAATGTTTAGATTATATATTTTTTATTAATTTAGAAGGAATGAATATAAACTTTTTGTTTTAAAAATAATATAAAAAAAATGTTTATCGCTTGTTGAAATTTTATCACAATTTTATGGTTATTGTTTGAATTTATTTAAAATTAATATATATTTATTTCTATTGTAGTTATGAAATTTGTATTTTCGCTAACAATTTCGAGAAGCTAAGGATTCTAACAACTAATGATCAATATAGATGCATGAATTAGAGTGATTTAAATTCACTCAATCATATATTGATAATACAATTAAATATCAGTCAAATATCGTATATTGATGATATATTACATTTTGAGGCCGAACATGAAACATATTGGTTTGTTCTTAGCATAAATTTGCATTGGCTCATACTGAGGCCAGAGACGAAAAGAAAAATTATTACCCAAAAGTTTTCTAAGTATTTCTTTTTTTTTTTTTTTTTTTTAGTTATTTTATTTTAAATTAAAGATGAGTCAAGAGAATAAATTTTTTCGAAGTTGAGATTTGGGTTTCGAATCAATGAGTAAAACCCAGTTTCCCAAACCTGGCCTTCAAATAATCAGTTTAATAATTTCTATTTTTTCGCCTGATTCAACATTTCGTTGCATACTCGCTCCTCGGATCATGAAAAGAACTACTCGTTTAGCGCGTTTTTCTCCTTATCGCTTTAATTTTTTATCTCATAAATATTGCTAAAATTTGACTCAATTCGATACCGTTGATGGTTTTTTCTTGGTTACAATTTCTAATCCATTAAAAAAAATGTATTGAAAACTTTCCTCTAAATAAATTAAAGTTGTGACCTGAGCTTCTTTTTATTGATGTATTGTTTTAAATTAATATATTTTAATCCTATTTTTTATTTTTTTTTTTTTTTACAGAAAATTATATTTTAAATTAATGGAAATAAACGTTGTTTGTTTTTGAACACTTTTTTTTTTATTCATTAATATGTTTCGTACTATGTTACCCACGTTTTTGAAGTCAACTGCGAAAAGTGGTCGGCGTGTGGCTAGAGCTCCCCCTGACGGTCTTTGGTAGTTAAAGGCGACTGCAAAAAGTGGTTGTTTTAGGGAAAGTGCTGTACAGTTCGTCTCTGATGGGGCGGCTCTAGTTAACCACTCTCTGACCACTCTTTGTGGTTGACCTCAATAACTCAAATACAGCCCTTAGATGAAAATAGTATAATGTCATTTTTTGTGATTCTATCAAACAGCTTCATAATTGTTCTATTTTTGTCTCTTCTTTTTCCGGTAGATGTGCCGGAGCACTCCAAGTGGGATCACAGCTACACCCAGGAGGCTGCAGTCCTCTGTTATGCCTGCGGTAAGTCGTTCAAACAGCGGCGTCACTTGAAGCGCCACCTCATGTCGGAGTGTCTCAAGCAGCAGCCGGGGCTCAGCTGCCCCCACTGCTCCTATGTGGCCGCAAAATGGAACATGATGACCCGTCATATGAAGCTCAAACATTGCTCTTATCAGATTATTAGTTATGGAAAATGTAAGTAATCTTTCTAAACTACATTTCATTCCTATCTGGGAACGTGGATTGCAGAGTGGAGGCCAAGAGGACCTCAGATATAGAGGAAATCTTTGGATGGCCTTACAGACGGGCGATTATTTTCTGGAGATATGTCTGTATACCCTACTCCTACAAGTAACTGCAGTGGGGTTTTTTTTTTGTCTAATTTGAATCATAAATGTGATTTAATAATTCAAAACGGCTTTTTTATGTTTGGTGCAAATAAACAATATATTCATGCTAAAATATTCGTTTAAATTCGTCGATACCACAACATACAAATCGGACATTTCGACTTAAATGAATACCAATGGTGACTTGACCACTTGAATAATAGAAGTTTGAATTGGTACAAAATTCTGTCAACATTTTATTATTTCGGATGTACGATATGCGACAACTGCCCCGATTAAGAGTATTCTCATGTACAAATCATATGTATTTTGTTAAAAAATTCTCAGACATTTGCAATCTTAGACAAAACTTAATCTGTCTAAATTTCATATCGTTTTTGTAAATATAGTATGAATAGAACTTATAATATACTTCTCCAAAAGTTATAAATAATATTAAAGTCAAATGATACAACTCTATGACGAAGTAATGTCTGAAGGACCATTGAGGCAAAAAATGGCATGGATCGTTAGTACTTTAGTCTTGTGAGCTGGAGTCACATACATGCTTTTAAATATAGACCATTGACCTGACTTGGGAGTCGGTACCCTAAATTTTTATTCACCTGGAATAGGGGTCTTTGACGAGTACCTGACATCGTACAGGCTCGAGACCATCACTTAACGTCCCATCCGAAGGACGGCGAGCTTATGTTTATTTTACTTTCCAGATGTAAAATGTTATTTTTGCTCTTTGAAAGTAATGTAATCAAGTTTTTTATTGTTTTTTTCTTCAAAATCAAAAACAAAGAACTTGTTTAACTTTTATATATATATATATATATATATATATATATATATATATTATAATGATTATCTTATATATGTATATACATTCAAAATGGTTAGTCGCCCATAATCCTTATATAATTGTTGGGACATCCAAAAACTTTGGACGTTACTCAGAGCCATTTTCTTTCAGTTTTTAACATTTCTTGATAATCTCAAAAATACGAGTATATAGGCTCAATGTCATTCTAGTAATGTAAATTCCTTCCTGAGTGACAATTTCCGGACGTCATTTGGTCTGTTTCAACATTTATGAATCTTGTGGTAACCTTAACTGTTAAGCTGTTCACTTTGATATTGTTAACTTGGCGGTGGGGACTATTCTGAATTTTAAATTTAAAGAAAAACATTTATTTTAGATTTACTAAATTATTTTTCTTCAATTTTGATTTGGGTTTTGAGATCTTGACGTCGTCACATGTTAATGTTGTTGTTGTTTCTAACTTTAAAATCTGGATTTAGCTAAATTGAAGGAACCCATTGAATACTATTGTTTATTTTTTTAATTTTAGAGGTTCCTGTTGATCTGATTTTGATTCAAAACATCAGAAGAAAACTGAAATCGTTGTATAAAAAAGGCAGTTCATTTTGAAGAAAGTATATTTAAGAAGTAATAAAATATTTTAATATAACTAGTATGACATTAACAAGAATTGAGCACAGACAAGGCTTACAGAGGCCAGACGTCCTTGAGTTTTTACATCACATTTGTACATTCTATAAAGGTGAAAGTTCGTCCCTGTATTGGGTCCATCCTATTAAGGAAGAACGCTTTCTCCTTATCTAAAAGAACAAATTTGACCATTTGTAATTCAGTGATCTATGTTTTTAGAGTGATTAGTAGAGGAATCATTGACCTACCTCATGGACAATGTATCATTTCACACACTGTATGAACATTGTAGTTTCTACTGTGGTAGTTTTTGGATATGTATAATTATTTAAAACCTCATCTGTTCTAACTTTATTAGTTGTGGTTTATATCAGAGTTAGTTTTATTAAAGCACATTATTAGTTCATTACGACTATTTTGTCAAACCATTCATATATATACTCCCTGAACCAGTTTATATATATACCAGTTATATATATATATATATATATATATATATATAAACAAAAATTAAATGATAAGCATCGCGTGTTCACAAATTGAGGCTACGCTAACTGCGAAAGCCAAGGAACAAGAAAAAAAAAAGTTGTCTTCAGAGGATAGAGGAAGATTTGTGATGTCTCTTATGCCTTGAATTTCAAAATTTCCTTCACAACTTTGCGTTTCTATAAATGGATTTATAAATGGTCCCATTTAAAATTTTGAATAAAAAACAAACTGATTTTTTGTTGTAAAGGATACATGGGGAAATGCTAAACGTTAAGAAAATGACAATGGAAACGATAGGAATAGATCAAGTTGCAAAAAGGCAGTTTGATTAGTTCATTTTTAATCTTAAGTGAAGTGAGTGGTATTGGATGAGTGAAGATTTGATCAGGGTAATATAGGAATACACTGTATGTTGCCTTTATTCAACCTACCATTTTCTTTACTTGAGATTTTATTCTGTACATTTTTCTAAAGACGTTTTTGTTTTTTCATTTATTCTATTAGATAGAATAGAAGATTTTATAAAGTATTTACAAACGTTGAACCGATATTACAAGAATGCTCAGACCCTTATTTACTTTCATTCTCAACAATCATTTCAGTTTTCGATAAGTAACACGTGTAAATTTTCAAAGAAGGCGCTTGATATCAAAACCCCTTCATTTCAAAATTCTCGGTCGATGAACATTTCGATACGAAATCTTCTGTGTGTTCAGAAGTGCTAAATAAGACCGGTCAGGCGAAGGAAAGGGAGAGCGCAAACTTTAAAACTAATAATTCGAGCTGGGGAATGCATTCCCGGTCATTCAACTACAACTGTTTTACTGTAACTCCTGTCAAATTACTGACCTCCATTGTTCTGATACTTTATAATCCTTTTCTCCTATTATTTATTTTATATTTTGCTTTTCTGTTTTTGATAAAAAATCCCAGCTTATTCGAAACATATCTTATTTAATTAAAAAAAAAAAAAAGTTTTCGATGTTTTAGTTTTTTAATTACAGTGTTATATCTTATAATTTTACTTTATTGTAATAACTATTTTTTTTATTATAGAACAATATGCTATGTTAAGTGTTTTCAATGTAAAAGCGTAACTATCGTCAAATTCCTGATAACTGATTTTATATATGTATATATTTGTAACTGTTCATGTTACATTTGTTGACTTTTATTTTGTAGTTACCATTTGAAATATTGTTGACAATAACATTCTTGTGGTTATTAATTTAAAAATAATATGATGGGGTCAGTTGGGGTGAATATGATACAGGGGAAAACTTTGGGGTGAAGCATTTTAATGTTCTTTATACCCCTTGTTAAAGAAAATACAGGATCTCATTCTTACGAATTCTTTAGTAACTTTCTAATAAACCTAAAAATATATATATATATATATATGTTTTTTATATGTTATATATATATATATATATATATATATATATATATTGTTTTTTAATAGTAGGGCAGTATACAACCTGTACTTGAATTTTTTTTTTTTTTTTGTTTGCAACAATGAGGTGCGCGTCTAATGCAGAGGTGAGGCTTCTACGAATAAATTCAGATGTGCTTATCAAATAAAATTCTTGAATGTTGATTCGCTATGTGAAATAATTTCCTCTTTTATAAAGTTGTTTATAAATACAAAAGTAATGTCGGGCATGGCATTAATATTTAAATATATTTTCTTTTGGAGAGGGGGGAGGGTTTATTAAAGAGGGGGAGTCTGATAGGATGGTCCTATTTCTTGTTACAGCTACTCAATATATCTAAGGGAAGATTAGTATATACCAATATATACTAAAGTAATGTATGTATAATGCTCTCGAGCAACCTCCTAGTAATTAGTATATGTATACATCTATTTGAATAGAGGGGTGAATGTGATGAGGTCCTGGGGTGTATATTATCATAATAATATATAGTGGATAATATGATTGCATTTAAATATAAATCATGCAAATAATTGCTTTTTGT
Organism: Aradus depressus; assembly: GCA_963662175.1. Taxonomy (NCBI): domain Eukaryota; kingdom Metazoa; phylum Arthropoda; class Insecta; order Hemiptera; family Aradidae; genus Aradus; species Aradus depressus. Next base: position 39,574,799 of record OY759220.1, read on the forward strand.
TTGTCTTTCTTTGCCAAAAATATTTAATATTCTTCTGATATGTTGATTTCGGTTTCATTGTGTGTTCTTTGAGCATTCAAATAATAAATTTCGGTATATAATTGATGTTTTTGTGGCTATTCAGTTGTTCTACATTTTCCACCATATCCTAGTCTTGGTCAGTTAGCCCAGACAAGACCTGCCTCTCGGATCCCCTGATCCTAAGACGTCCCGTACACACATCCCTACCTGAGAGGGAGGTCCTGGCTTGAAGTTAACAGTGTCATAATAATTTTATACAATTTTCTCTTATTTATTCTAATTTTTTCATTATCCTATTATCATGGTCTATTAATCATCCCTGCATTTCGCTTGGCCATTTATTCACTCAGCTATAATCATGTGTCACATTCACTCCAAACAACGAGGTGTAATTATGATTTAGTGTTTTAATTTTTTATTAAATAAGCCATTAGTTTTATTTATGTTTTAGTTATATAACATAGAACACTGAAACATTTAAGTAATTTTTGTTAGTTTATAAGTCACAATAAAGCTCAGGAGTTATAGTGAAAGTTACATTTTTGTCTCATATTCACCCCGAACGTTTTCCAAATGATTTATGAAAATATAATTTTTATATTAATGAATAATAAATGACTAATGACTTAATGTTTAGTAATCATTTTGACCGGATTAGATTTTCCAAATTTTCGCACATCCTATATCCTGATAATGAAGCTTCTAAGTTTCCCTGATATTGGTTGGCTGGATCCATTGGCCAGGCCAATAAGCTACCTATCCAGATTTGATGTTCTTCGATACAACATATAACCAGCTTATTCAGACTGTGATTATCGATTCCCAAAATGCAATCCCGTTGATTGTTTGGTTATTACATATTATTATTATTATTTTTTTAATGTTCACTTTGTGTCAATATGGATGAAAAAAAAAAAATCTTCAATCTTAATTTATTAATTATGTTTATCTGTTCTAGTTTTGAAATATTTTAAATTTTTTAACTACAAATATATTAGGACCGCGCGGAATGTAAGTATTAATGTAATTTTTTGAACTACTATCTCCAAATATAAGTTTGTGATTCATTAATGCAATTTTTATATTTTTCAGGTATTTGTTGTTGAACAAAGAGAAGAAAAACTGTTGTTTAACACAAAATGGGAGCTCCAGATCATTTGGTTAGGAAATTCATTGACACCCTTGAAATGTTAATGAGATACTCAATATGAATTTTGAATTTACGTTACATTATATACTTCAATTCAAAAATTTATTTTTTGCTGTTTTCTATAGACAGCGTCTACTCTCACCTGGTTGATAATATCTACGGAAACTATCTCCATATTTTCATTAAACATGCTCCCAAGAAAACGATTTGGGGGTCGCTAAGATGGTGTGCTAGTAGCGTAGATAGCGTGCTTGTCTTCTCAGCTCAAGATCCCAGTTTCCTTGTGTTTTTTTATCTAGGAGATAGGACGATAGATCCCGAGTCGGTACGATGTCAGCTACTCGTTAAAGACCCCCTATTCTCGGTGAATAAACCAACATTAACTGTTTTTTTTTGTTTTTTTTGTAAATTAGGCAAATTTAATTGTAGTCGGTTCATTGATTCATTGAGGTGTCATTCTTCTTCGATAATAATTCGGGGCGAGTACAGGTTCATTGAGATCTAATGAAGAAGAAACTTGTAATCGGTCTGAAATAGAATAATACCTCTCGAAAAAAAAAAACTCATGATGAATTTATGATATCAAGAAACTCAGACTTCAAAAATATCATACTTTTAGAGTTTCCATTTTATTTTTATTTCGTTTTAAAAGACTGTGTCTCATTTTCATTTAAATATTTATTACATATTTAAATATGCAACATACTTCTCACATATGTATTCTGTGACTATGATGATTAAAGTTATTGTTTTTTCTTTTCTTTTTTTTTTCAATGTTTCATTACATTAAAACAAGTAAGTCAACTCGTGTCATTTCGTCAATGTTTCCATGATAAAAATGCCTTTTACAGTTGCTAGTAACATCTCCTCAGCACTTATTTTTTTCCATAGTTTGATGTATATTTAGTTTTCTCTTTTCTTACCTTTCTCAATTGTATATATCGATGGTATTGAAATGCAACCTTATATGTTTAAAAACCTAAATTTTCTGGAGAGACAGTAAACCATTTAAAAATATTAAGCCTCGTTAGTTTTATTTTAATATTTCTTTAGGATAATTTATAAACAATTGAGGTTTTATTAAATAATAATTTTACTAAATGATATTCAGGGATTAGTGCAAAAGAAATTAAGACAGATGAAACGAGAATTTTGTTTAAAAATCTGATTGTGTTTATTTTTCTTCTTTCGTTTTCCTTTTTCATCATTACTTTCTTCAACAAAATCCATAAACATTTTTTTAAATGAGATATAACAGGTTGCGCTTCCATATCATCTACATGTATTTTGGGTAGAGACAGATTTGTAAGTGCATGCTTCATTGTAGCAGGGAGAGCCAGTATGTGTGCGCCAAACGTCAGGTACATTCGAAAAGGTCAATCAAAGAAGAAATATTCCTTTCTGTGGAAACGCTTCCTTTAATGGTTACAGTAAAAAAATTTCTTCATATAAAACTTGTAAAGCCTTAAATTACTAAAAATATTAGATTTTGTAATAGGATAGATCTTATATTATTTGTATGAGTGGTTCATTTTCCATCTTTATACAAGTAACATTTGTTCTAATGGCTTACCGGAGTATTATTTTCATAACTAAATGCTTTACAAGTATTTTAGTTTTATAGAAAACGCAGAGCATTTAAAAATGACGATATTTTGTAGCTTTAACTTAAGGAGGCGTTTCTTAGGCTTATGTTTACAGAAAGTTAATCCCTATTTTGACCTGTCCTGTTTCTGAAGGTTGGCACACTCATGGTTACACCTTTAGATAAATGTTGATCATGTTTATTTCAATTGCTTGATTTAGTTATTCTGCATAGTGTACAATTGAATCGGAAGATGTATAAACTTAATTTGTCTTTTAGGCCAGAATGGAGAATTTAATTCGGGAAATTCTCCAAGTACAGGCACGTATAATAAGCAAATATCTGGTGTGTATGTGTGAAAAGGGACATCTGCAGCATCGTATTATTATACTTTATGCACAGGCCGTCAGCCGAAGAACTGCAGTTATTTACCTCTTCCTTATTTCCTGACTTCTTGAAGAGTAATAAGTCTGTGAGAAAAGTAATTATGAGACACGCGACAGGATTTTAAGTTTCAAAGCTTGTTGAAGAGAATTACTGAAAAAAAATATCGACCTTGCCGTTATTCTTCACCTGTTTATAGACAATTTTAGAGAAACCTTAAGGCTTAACTTTGAAAAATCTATTACCCGTTGTTTAGTGCTCGCCTTAAAACTCCAACGTGCAACATCAGTTCCCTCGTTGGCAATAAATGTATCAATTCTGTCAAGCCATTTCTATGAGGCGAGGGAATAAAAACGTGATATCACATGGTCATATTTTCAGCATTTTGTGCATCCGCTCAGAAAATAGCAAGCATTTCTATTTTATCATAAATGCTATATAATTTACATTCAATATCTCATTTGTATTTATTTATTTTTACTTTCTTATACCTTATAATAAAAGGAAGTATTGTAATCCTGCGAAAATCCGAGATCGAGGTTTCAACGGATTTTCATATTCCAAGGTTCCCTGAATATGTTTTGACCATTTTCGCGATGTCTGTCTGTCCGTGTGTGTATAAACCGTCCTCTAATGTAGTTAAAAAAAAATAGACTTTTCCTTGATTTACCCAAGAACAATTAGTCCTGTCGAAAATTTGGTTTCCACCAAAAATGTTCCTTATTAAATTTTCAATCGCTGATAAGTACTCAGATTTGAGATAGGATCAATATGACAAAAATTACGGCGCCTCAAACAATGAAAAATCAATTTCCATAGGAAATATTTCGTAATAATGTCTAAATTGTCCTGCGTTGCAAAATAAAAGAGAGCTGGGCCTCTGTGTGGATTAACATGGACTTAGCAAATAAACTTAGGTCCATCAAAACAAATATTGATGAGTGGAATAGCTCGGAAAGGCAGAATAGGCAGGAGGTGTGTCTGATGCGTGTAGGCCACACTCGGCTAACCGATGGCCACCACATCAACAGGGTGGCGGCCCCAGGCCTGGCCTCTCACAGTCAGCCACATCCTGGAGGAGTGCCCTGGATATAAGGAAATACTAATGACCATGAGTTTACGAACAAGAAACTTACATGAGATGCTAGGAGATGACAACTGATCTATAGAAGCCGTCTTATCCGCAATGAGATCAAAATAATTTAATCATTTGTACGGCGTCAAAAATCTAGGCCATTGAACGCCGACAAATAAAATTATTCTATTCTACTGTATCGCGTAGCAACTAATTATAAAATACTCTTTTATTATTGGTCGTCTTTATGAAAATTTAAAAAAAAATGAAGAAAAAGAAATATATGGGATCATCACTCTCCCCATACCCCTTCTCAAAATCATTTCGTACTGACATTCCTGGGTATAAGATAGACACTCTCAGAATTACGCTGTACAATGAAACAAAACAATACCGTTTACGGCAACTCATTACTTTCATATACATAATAATGCCAGTGTGAAATGATTTGAGAAGGGGGAGAGAGAGTGATCTATAAGCGTGGTTAGTATAAGAAAGTCCAATAATGGCCACATCACATATTTTTATTTTAAATAAAAACTGATGTAATTTAATTCTTCGCAATAAATTTAACCTTACATCTTCCGATTCAGTAGGTACTTGCAGAGCTGGCCGGAGTACTGAGTAAACACAACCGAAAAAAAACGTTAGCTGAAAAATGTAGAGATGAATGATATCTTATACGTTATGATTGGTATCTTAGATTTATGAGTAAAGATAGTTTCTGCCCAGCTCTGCAACTCTATAGTATTCATGACATATCGGCTGCTCCAACCAGAATCTCATTAATAAACAATTGACATTTTTTATCGAAAGTAAAATATTGCGATTTTAAGGATATTCCTATTTTTAATTCGGCACATTAAAAGTGCGATATGCGGCATTATTAAGTGGGTTTTTGGAAGTTATGCCAAAATTGCACTTATCTGCAGTGGAGCCACAAAAGCAATCATGAACCAGTTTCTATGCTCTGCAGTTCAGACTACCTTTTCCAGAGACCAATTTATGGAGCAACCATGTTAAGGACTCGCTTTTCCAACATAGTAGCTTATCTCACTTCATAATTGTCACTTTTCACTGATAAATATTTTCTGAGCAAGTATTATTAATTTAAATTTTTTCAAAGATGATTTTCATTTTCCTAATTACCAACAGGTGTGAAAGAGTTGAAAGTGAACCATCCAACTCATAAAACGTCACCTAGAACCAAAATAAAAATGGGATTTCCCAAAGACCCCCGTGGTATTGAAAGGGTTAAGTTATATCGTCAGACCCTCGATTACTTAAAATTAGGAAAATAATTGGAAATATTATGAATTACAATAACATGTATTAAGAATATATTTTTTGGTGCAATCAGGATATATATATATATCAGGATATATACATATATATATATAAAATAATCCATAATGTTTCCAATTATTGTCCTAATTTTAAGTTATCGAGGGCTGTATAACGTAATATAGATTAGGTCTAACTCATTTATTCTTATTCAGATCGTTTTCACGATTTTCAATCAAGTTGACATTAAAAATTTTAAAAATCGTATTTGAGTTTATTATCTTCTTACACAAAAAGTCATGTAAACATTTTAGTGAATTCGGAAATTATAATGAGTGCAAAATACTCAAAGAAATTATTTCCAAATTCATTAAAATAACAAGTTTACATGAATTTTTGGGATAGAAGATTCCTTTCAATAATACATCCTGACAAATATTTTTTAAATAAATATTCTATATAATTTGGTAAAATGATGTCAATGTTTATCGTGTTACTGGTTGGTGAAGGCGGTTATACTACAATAAATACAACGAATATACAAATGTATTACACCCATCTATGGATTTAAACCCTCACAATTTTTATCCATTTCTGCCTGTTGCAGCAGCATCGACACTGATCAAAGCACCACCCCGTACCCTCAAAGCCCGGATTCAGCATTATATGGAGCACCACTTCAACGATGAGAGCGGTATGTTCGAGTGTGTCTACTGCGCTCGGGCCTATCCAAGGGACCTCACTCTCTACAGACATCTTGTCTTCGAGTGTCTGGCAGCTCCCATCCTTCGTCGGAACGTCTGTCCCTACTGCACTTATAAAAGTCGCAGTAAACGGTCCCTCATCGTTCACATGGCTAGCAAACATAAAGAGCTTCTTGAAGTCTAACCTCGCTCCCTCTTGAAAAAATTTAAATATATATATATATATTTGTATTAATATATATTTCCTATTATGATTTTATATGTGTTATTTCTTTTTATTATTATTTATGTATTTTTTTTTTCATTTTTCTGATAATGTAAAATTTTATTGTAGGCCTCTACTAATATTTTTTAAAATTTTTTTGACATATCAAACTTAGCGACAATATATGAGAAAAATTATAAGTGCCCCCATCTGCCTATGAATTTACAAAACGTCGAGGTCAAGTAAAAGGACAGTTCTTCTGATTTAAGAAGAACTGTCCTTTTACTTTTGATGACCGAATTTACAGAATTGATCTAAATTCTGTAAATTCAGTCATCCCCAAATCATGGTGCCAGTTTTACTATATCTTTCAAACCAGGGTTAGCCAAGGCCCGGAGCTCAAGCCTCTCTGGTTCCGTCCGCTAGGGAAATGTAAAAATATGTTTTCTAATTAAAAAAATGTATATTTCACTTGGAAGGAAAGTAGAAGAAGAGTAAAAACGAGGCTGAATGTGTAAAATTGTTTTTAAATATGCGGCTCGCGCTTCAAGACATGAACATGAGATAGAACCCTCGCAATAATGTGTCGTGCGAATCCGAAGATTTTATGTTTTCTATTTATTTGTTTGCCATTTTACATAGCATACATAAAGATTCGTTGATTTTTTTTAGAATTCTTTATTTCTTATTGATGACTTCAAAATTATTTTAATAATTATAAACATATTTGATACATTCCCAATTTTTATGTATATATGTAGATGTTCGTGTTCATTTTTTTTTTTTTTTTTTTTTTTTTTTAGGTGTTTATCTTCTCGTTAATGTAAACTTTTGCTTTATTTAATGAAATTATTTTGATTTATCATTATTTTATTTCTAGTTTATAAATTTGTTATTATAATAAGTATTAGCTGTATAATGATAACATGTAATAAAGTTTGTACTCGTTCGTATTTTTCTGTCGAAGTGTCTATTGTAAGACATTTCCATTTGCTCATTGTGCAATTTTTTTCATTAGCTATTGTAAAGTAATCATTTTACCGTTTATGATTGTTTCCGAGTTATGATTGTTTCCGAGTCCTGTTCTATGTATCGTTCTGTGGAAACATGTTTTTTTAGTAGAAGAGGTTGATGCAAAAGGAATAAGTACATTTATTTTCAGTTAAATGTGGGAATTGTACAGAAATATTTGCTCGTTTATTTTGTCCAAAATTTGATGGATATGCTCTCTGCTGTAAACTGCTGTAACAGTAAACTTTAAAAAGTAAATAAATGTTGTAGTGAATAGCATGGAGTTAGGCCATGTCCTGTCATTGGGTTCTACACTGGAAATTGAAAAAAAATGAAACACACATGAAGAGAACGTTTTGGGTTGAGACTACATGAAAACATTAGATAGTGATATACTAAGAAATGTCGGTAATGCTAAGGTTCAATGTTTTTAATTGAGTATTAAGAGGGATTATTGTCTCTCAGGCACCATAGGTTTGGCACAAAAATTTGTACTCATTAAGATATTTCCTGTCATTATTTATATCCTATGGGTATACATGAACAACTCTGTGGTGAAGGTACCGGACGCCATCCTGAGGTATGCTGGCCTAGTCGGTTGCAGATGGTGCAAGGGGAGAGACCTGCGGGACCCTCATCTGGCCGCTCTTCCTAGCTGACCATCTTCCACCTCGGTCATATCCCAAAGCCTGCTCTTCTACCAATCCTTCCCCTCGTCAGACCCAATACAAGACAGGTTCCGTCCTAATCTCGGCATACAGCGGAACATCCTGCTTCACAAGTGCCAATTAGTCTCTCTTCAGTTCCTCTCAGTCTTCTTTTAAAGCCTGAGGTCACTATCTTCATCTATAAAAGAAGAGAAGGGTGCACCAAACTCTACCACCACCCAATAATCCCTCTTAATACTCAAGTAAATATAATGAAACTTTATTAATTTCTTTGTATATTACACCCTAATGTTTCGATGGAGTTTGATCCCAAACCGACGTTTTCTTCCAGCATAGGAAGGTTCATCTAAAATAATGAAAAATGTTCGCAATTCACACATTTTTGCATTAAGAAAGGTAAAGCAGGTATAAAAAAAACCAACATAATCCAATGAAAATGAGTTTGTTGAACAGAAAATTTGCAATTCTCAGACAGGAGATTCCAGCATCAATCTTTTGTTTAATTTAAGGAAGTTCTAAGAAAATTTGGCTTGCGGCTACTGTTAGGTTCTTCAACCGAGTATAGTGTGTTCCTATAGTCGAAGTCATTTTGTCCGTTACTTTGTTTTCTATAGCTTGAACCAGGCTTTAAGTTTTGGTTCTTTAAATGTACTAACTGAAGTTAGTCTCTGTTCTACGTTACCAGGAGGCACCCTCAAGCCAACTGATCACTAATTAAAATCTCAATCGTGTACCAAATTTTCGTAGAAATTCCTTTCAAAAAATAAAATTTGACTCTTTTTAGTTATTAATTAGAAAAGGTAGCAGAGTATATCGAGGGGAAAAAATTGTTTGTCTCCTGTATATCGCCTTCTTGTTCCAAACTTCAATCACTGCATAATGATGCCGCTAGTTTCCAGTGGAAATTGGTTTTTCAGGAGTGTGTTGTTGTTTCTTGGGCTTTAATGTCTGTAAGTTTTCAAAGCTGTACAGGAATACAGGCTACATGATTACCCTGTAAATTGTATATATTAGCAAATGGTGTCTGCCCTTTTTCCATCTCAGCTCCATTAAGAGCTATATATCGTCTCCCAAACTGCAACACCACACAACTCACTTTTTGCAACTTTTCAGTAGAGCTTGAAAACTGATTTTCAATGCTACCATTTAATTTTTTTATGCTACCTGAACAATTTTAAATAATTATCGTACTCCTCCACCTGAGGAAATGGAAAAAAACACCCTAATCAGAAAAATGTTTACCCCCCAACTCCAAACCTCCAGAAATTTAGTTGTGTGGTGTTGCAGTTTGGGAGACGATATATTTTTAATTATTGATTATTTTATGATAGATTCACGTAAGTATAAATTGTTCCTTTTATAATTAAATTAATTTACTTACCTAAGTGTTTCATGTACTTCATTATTTTTACTTAGTTGATCTGTATATATATATATATATATACTAATATCTAGATGGATACATTTTTTTATTATTTAGAATACCAAATATAATAAAATGCCAAAAATAATAGCAATATGATATTTTAAAATATTCTGTAGCAGAAAGATGTTTTACTAGCCTTGCTTTTCTCCATTTTACTTTCAAGTCTGTCTCCTAAAGGTTATATTAAATTTCATTCGCGTGGTTTCTGTCTTAAAAAAAAAAAAAAGAAGTCCTCGGTGAATCACTGGTGGTGTACTTCCCCAGCAAAAATTAATCAATTACGTTTTCGCTCTCACACCAAAGCCAATCGACCGTTTGAGAAAAAACTCAATATTTGACATATATAGTGGCTTCTGAATCGTACTAAATGTGTCGATACATTCATTATATCGGTAGTTATTAGGGTTTTTGAGTTGAGCCTCTCCCCTTATCCCCCGTTATTTTCGATCTATTTGGCTGAAAATCAATAGATGTCGTCCTTAGAGTTCTGGATTCATTCATTCTATTGAGAGTTACCGTGTTCATAGACACACGGCAATTTTTTTTCTTCATACTTGGAAAAGTCCTAACGATTCCTCTAAAAATTAATAAGTTAGGGGGTTTTGAATTCACATATGAAATTTTGTGTCAATAAATTCATTACAACAGCAGTTATTACAGTTTTTGAGTTGAGCCTCACCCCTTATCCCCCCTTCCCTTCGATCGATTTGGCTGAAAATCAATAGTTGTCGTCCTTAGAGGATTCTGGATTCACATATAAAATGTTGTGATGATTCATACATTCATTCTATTGAGAGTTACCGTGTTCATAGATACACGGCAATTTTGTTTTCATACTTGGAATCTGAAGATGGGAACACATGACATTCCGTTGAAAACTCCGCATCAACTTGTTGACCGATTACATAACTTCCCCTATACTTCTTATAGCTGGAGAAGTAAAAAAAAAAAAGTAATTTCAAGAATATTTTGTGAATGGGTGATAACATATGAACAGCTGTTCGTGCGAACTTCTTCAGAAAAAGTCTAAATTTATTTTTTGGATGTGGATTTGTTTGAAATGCACCATTTTATGAATACTAAAATGGTATGGTAAGTACCTAATAGGTGAAAAAGGAACTAGCTTGTTTCTTATTTTCCTAAAATATATAGGGTTTTTGGATCCGGAGGTATAACGTCGAAATGTCTCCACAATCGCGCAATGTCATGTTATTAAAAAGAAGGAATATAAAAGAAGAAGTAATAACATTTCATTTATTACAAATAGAAAACAAAATATTATTGTACAATCAAAAGGTTAACGCATATAATGACACATAAAGTTGAACTGACTTCAGAGGGACTTACCCGATGCCAGCTCTATTCCTTTTTCTGGAGACATCTGAACAGTAAAACGGACCTCAACAAAAACTGAGAAGCGGCCTTTTCAATCTACTAAAGTTCTATACCACGAAGAAATTTTCTGTATTTACTCTCATGTTTACTGTTTTTTCTCCGAGTCTTGATTGGGAGGGAAGGGCTAGATATACATTTTTTCCTCCATTAAATATTTTGAATTCGACAAGAACCGCTGAGGTTAAAAGTATATTTTTTTTATATTTTACTTTTTTTCTGAGGAATAAACTAGCTATCAACGAAAATTTTTGTTCACCTTTTCGATGAAGAAAACCCTCACAAAAAAGTTTGGTGTATAGGGGAGATGAAAACATTTTTTCAAAGAAGAAAATCAAAATGTCTAGAACCATGAATTCAGGAAGCGGAGGAAAGATCTAAGTTCCCCAGAATTTTCCGCTTTCTCTGAAATGAGTAAATATGTTAGGCCCTCTCTTTAGCAATTCTGTTAACAATGTTTTAAAGCAAAATAGAAGCAACTTTTTCTCTCCTAACAAAAATTATATAAAACATCTTCAATTATTCTGAAAGAAAAGTAGTTTATTCTAGTTGGTTGTTAAATGTGTTAACATTTCAACAGATTACTTCATTTTTATTTAAACTCCAAGACGTTTTCAATGAGAACATTCTTTTTACTTTATGAAGGTATGTAACACAGAATAGGGAAAGAAATGTGGACACGAAATAATTCAATTTGTCCCACACATTTATTCTATACCAGTACCAGTTAATAAAACTTCCAAATTTGACAATGATGGTTAATTTACCATTCAGTTGTGACTGAACGAGACCAATAACCACAGTTCCATGTTGGTTCTACTCTTGATTTTCCCCGAGAACTGTTAAGGCTACTATCATTTTAAGTTAGCTTATTCTTAAGACATACTCTTTGAAACCCGTTTTAAAAATGATACTTTTACAAGAGAAACTCAACATGGGATTGTCCCGCCAAACCTCAAACAGCTGCAGTATGGCTGGTAACTTTTCTTCAAGCTCTTCTTTGACATTTCCAAGGCACCAACACACACTCATATGAAATGAAGCTTCCTAAAAAAAAAGAAAAAAAAAGTATCGTACAATTTTTAAAAATAGAAAAGGCAACACTCAGAAAAAACGACTTAACAAGTTCTGTTTGAGCACTAATTGTAAGCTAGATATTGCATCGTATTGGCAAGGATAAATAACATTAGTTAATTAGTTCAAAATTCGGGCTCAGGTCCACCAGAGCGCTCTGGTAGTAGGCGAAATGACCTTGTAGTTAAAGCCCGGACATGAGTCATAATAACTACCAATTGATTTACTTTACTATCTCGAACAAAAATATTTCTCTTTTTAAATTCCTTAGCTTTTCAACGATATCAATACGACTGTCTGTATTATCTCTCTATTCACGAGAAACGTTTTCCCTATCATATGTTCATATTTTCCTTAATATCCGAAAAACTCTTGAAAATTGTTTCTTCGGTTTAAGAGATATGATAGAGCTACCTGCAAAAATGTAATTATAATCAATAAATACAAGCAAATATGCTAAGAGAGAGATAATGGCAATGTTAAGAGGGGAGAAAACACCCAGTGGTGACACTCCCTAATCACTAAGTTACTCACATTTCTAACTAATCACTGTCACTGCTGCTACTAAGAAGATCTCTAGACCATTGACGCTTAAGCCGTCGTTGGGGAAGTGTGGCAGAATGGAGGGCACGGAATAGAGGATTATTGTGGGAACTAAGATACGAAAATAATTTTTTGTACTTGGACTTAGCAATTTGCCTTCGTTGACATAAAGTCAGTGCGAAGAATTTTGTTGGAGACGTAATAAGGAGCATTGGCTATTGTACGTAGGATTTAGGATTGAAAGGAGGTTCAAAAATTAAGACGAAAATCCGAGCAAACTGAATTAGGATCCTATAGAAGTTACACTTTATGAGACAAAGAGTGGTTCTGGAGAATTGAACACACCTCATAGAAGATGTTGAGGTTGTAGCCCTTCAAGCAGTGGTCTACAGCCTGGACCAGGTGGGCCGTCTGTTCACTTCCCAGGCCGACAGTCACTGCCACGAAGGTTCTTGTCAACTCTTCATTGCAGTATACCTTCACACCTTCAAATGTCAACTTGAAACTGAAAAATATATATACAGAAATTAAAGACTTTTTCTCGCCACTGTATTATTTCCGACCCACTACCGGCTTTCAACGTAACTGCGTCATCAGTGGTACATCACCTCTACAGTACTGAAAGGGTGATGTGTCGCAGGATGACGCAGTTGCGTTGAAAGCCGGTTCTGGTCGGAAATAAAATACTGGTAAGACAACGTACTATCACATATGAAAAATGTATACATTAAATTTGACACTAATATAAAGTCAAACCAATCAAGATGTTGGCAAACCAATAGTAAAAAAATAAGTCGGTGAATCACCGGCAATGTACTTCCCCAGAAGGAATTAATCAATTAACTTTTCGCTCCCTCTCCAAAACCAGATCATTTGCGCAGACATGATGAAAGTAAGTCAAAAAACCTCATTGCGGACTTGGTCATGATTACATAATGGTGGGAAATTAATAAATAGTCTTTTTAGGCATATTGGCTTATATAGGCTTTATAGGCTCACTCACGGGTTAGACAACAGCGGTGCAAGACCTGGCGTCGCCATCTTACAAAAATGAGAATGACCATGAGAAAAAAACTCTTGAGAGAGAGTGAGAATGAGAAAGAAAAAAAAGAAGCTCTACTTTAATAATGCACGAAAAATAATAATGAAAACAACAAAATATCAATGAAAACTGACATTATTGCAGAGATATTGTGAAATAATTCAAATGAACTTGAAAGAAATAAAACTTGTTTATTTATGATATTGTCTAATTTCACCAACTATATTTACGTGGGAGTACTTTCGGTATTTCTACCATCCTCAGCCAAAAGCATAAGACAAGAATTCCGTTAGTGATTTTGGTTTGAGCGACTTGTCGCTCTAATTATAATAATTAAAAAAGTAATTGACAAACCATAGTGTTATTCGTTATTTTTCTCCTTTTTATGCCCTTCTGAATGATTGAAAAATGATAATTTATCAGTAACTTATTCACTGGACTTTTGACCCGCTAGATTCGGGATCTGGGGGTCCTTTTATTGGAGTATAAGACTGTCTTATCTCTTATGCTTTTGGCTGGGGATGGTAGAAATACCGAAAGTACTCCCATGTAAACATAGTTGGTGAAATTAGACAATATCATAAATAAACAAGTTTTATTTCTTTCAAGTTCAACAAAATATCGTTACTGATACGACGAGGCTACCTTCCTACTGCGGTCAATAAGTACCTATTTTTTGAAAATGAGTCTTATAAAAAAAAATACCTTAAAATTTTAATTCAATGTATTTATTTTTTCAAAATTTCTAAACAAAAATTAAAGAATGATCCAATTTCAAGAAATTTAAAACGGATTATCGCAATTGATAAACTCTCACGATATTTTTTAATGTAACGTCAGCGTAGGGTAGAGATTTAAAAATGTCTGTCGGAAATTGATTTTGCAGCTAGATAACGTTTCTGCTCGAAATCAAAATAAGCCTTCTGAGGATCCTTATGCTACACAGATTTTACCGCAAGACTTTAAATGTTTTTTTTTATCTGGGAGGTGAAAAAACATTGAGCATGTCGTCCTTCGGATGGGACGTTAAGTGATGGACCTGAGCCTATGATGTCAGTTACTTGTTAAAGACCACTACCCTAGATGAATAAACCTAGACAGGCTAAATTAAGGATTCCCACAGCAGTCAGGCTCAGGTCCACCAGCGCTCTGGTAGTAGGCGATATGACCATCTAGTTAAAGCCGGGGCATGAGTTGACAATAACTATAAGAACTGACAGGAGGGTCAAATATATATTACAAGTGATTTGATCGTTTTATATTATGTATCCGAAGAAATAAACTTTTGATCCAGTCGGTCATTTTAGAGAAGCAAGTTCCACAATTTATTCGCCGCTTATTTTTTTAAAACTTTTTTTCATGAAAACCTGCACTGCTCCAATAAAAGGACCGCGGCGGTAGGATAAACATTTTATTCCTTTGGACATATGGAAAGAACAAATCATGTTATATATCAGAAAGAATACAATGTTGACTCTTTCGTCGGCCCTTTTAGTCAAACAGTAATATAGAAAACAAGTTCTCATGAAGAATATACTGTAATTGTATTTGTAACAGATCATATCAGGTATTTTTCCAGGATAAAATGTTGACCCTCTCTTCGGTATTTTCAGAGAAGCAGTACAGGTTCTCTCGAAAAAGTAAAAACAGTGGCAGCTAAATTGAGCAAAATAATTCACTTTTTTTTTCACTCTAAACAATTTGGAATGAATTAAAGAACCGATACAATTCAATGAGACCACACTCTCACATTGGCGGTCCCATATGCAAGTTTGATCCTAACCAAAACATCCTATGGACCGGTTTTTTTATTTTACTAATAACATTTAATTTCAACAGAACCGATTGTACAAATATAAAATTCAAACTCTTCTGTTGGTATCATTTTTGTTATTAAAAATTGAATTAGAGATGCCAAAATACCGGTCTGCAGTTCCGAGAGCCCATAAGAACTCTCATAACCCTCAAAATGAAACTTTCATCTTGACAGACTAAAGCTCTGCTATGATAGACATGTACCAACCTTGACATGCCAGTCAGCTCATGACGCAAAGCCGAATGGAAGTCCACTATCCAATGGTAATAAAGTACGAAATTCCTTGATAGACTTATATGTGGTTCGGATATTTTCTTCAGTTCAAGATCGGGGTTACATAAGTCGATAATTTGATCACAGAAAACAGTGAAAGCTTCAGTCTTGTTATCTAAAACAAATATTATCGAAATACAGCTTAAATAATATATTGTATAATATTGTTTGGAAAATAAGTTTTCTTGTAAATGTAGCGTTTGCTCCGGGTCACACGTGTAAAAAAACATTATATAAAATATACAAACACTTTTTTTTGTTTTCATTTATTGAATTTTAATGATTATTTTCTATAAAAGCCGGAACATTTTCTCTGCAAATTTCGAAATCTACTGAACGAAATTGTTTAAAAAAGGCAACTTATGAATTTCTTAAAGTTATTTCTTATCTCTATAACTCAGATTTCTGATATCATAGCGCGATATCTAAACTGGCCAAACAGGCAGATGAAAATTTAAAAAAAAATTTTGAAGTTTCTATAACTTATAAGTAGTCCATATATACCTAATTCAATTTGAAACAAAAAACTTAATGTGCAAACATAACTTTTCTACTGTTTTATAATATGTACAGATAATATAAATGCCAATGAGTTAAAATGCCAATCTTGTTCAGAAAGTCATTTAGTCATATAAAAATGTATGAATTACCAATGGAGTGACATCACTGATTCCCGCACCGGGTGCCATCCCTCCTAGCGACGCCACTGCTTGTACACACATCAACATATACATACTATATTCTATAATGGTAAACTGTTGTAAGTGAAATGGT
Source organism: Aradus depressus (assembly GCA_963662175.1). Lineage (NCBI taxonomy): Eukaryota > Metazoa > Arthropoda > Insecta > Hemiptera > Aradidae > Aradus > Aradus depressus. Next base: position 39,591,226 of record OY759220.1, read on the forward strand.
GAACTGTTACAAGTAAATAGAGGATCACCTTTACTTCACAAAGAATTGAATTAGCATTTATTCTTTACTTTTCTTAGTACGATTACTAATCACAAATAATAATGGACACATTTATATGGCGATAGAAATATTAACCGGCTTACATGGAATGAAAACTAGAGAACTCCAATTCCCCCTTTCGTGAGGGAAGCTCCGTTTTCTACCATCGTGTTTTGTATGGTCGTCGTAAACCTCTGGTTCTACATTTTTACTCTGTAGAGAAGGCGGCAATGGTAACCTAATTATAAATACATAAATTAATACGACTATAAGCGTTTTTGTTTTGAATAATATACAATTAAAAATGGAAACGAACTTATTAGTCAACTTTTTCCGCTTTTTAGGACAGTCAATCACGACACTACTTTCATATTCCTCATTTTCTGAATCGTCTTCATTTTCGCTATCGTATGACGACAACAGCTTTAATCCAGATGACATAATATTGTATCAATGACAGCATAACTCACGTTAAAAATACCAGTGAACCTTTTCTACTGTTATATACTAGTGAAAGCAACTATCGATTGTTATAAACTAATGTAATAACTAGTTATTTATGGTTTGACCTATCGGGAACCATGGATAGTATTTTCTTCACCATTATTAGTTTTCGTTTGACCGTCATTTAAACTGATAAATTAATAGTATGGCAATATTTTAATTTTTTGCAAATGTAGCCCTAAAAACCCCAAGCGACAAAATGTATCCTACTCGATTAGAGGACATACGTACATAAATTACAAAAAGCAATTTTTGACTGGCCCCTTGTCACATTTAGTATGCAATACAAACAAACTTCGAAAACAGTAATCAAATTGAGAAAAATTATTTTTTTCCTTAGTTGGTTATTATGACTCATGCCCGTGCTTTAACAATAAGGTCATATCGCCTACTGCTAGAGCGCTCTTTCGACTACTGTGGGAGAACCAAATTTTGTCTACCTAGGTTTATTCACCTAGGATCGGGATCATTAACGGGTACTTGAGATTTTACAGGCTCGGAACCATCGCTTAACTAATACTGCAATGTATTCTTCCCATATGCATGGGAGGAAAGCCGTCAGGAAGTAAGGATAAATAACATTTTTAGCTATTTTCGGGGTAGAACGTCCTGGAAGAATTATGGAATCTAGGCTGACATTGTGGCATGAATTCATGCTTATTTTCTGAAAACACTTAAATACTCCAATTTTTATCTTCTCTTTCTGTCGGCTTTCCTCCCATGTACCAAAATTCCAATATTTAAGAACTTTCAGAAAATATAGGCACAACAATTTGTGCTACAAGGTCGACCTAGATCATATAATTCTGCCGGGACCTTTTTGGTCAGAAAATATGTTTTATCTTCTCTTTCGGTCGGTTTTCAGGTCGACCTTATGGCATGAATTCTTGTTTATCTTCTGAGAACACTTAAATATTGCAATGTTGGTACATGGGAGGAAAGCCGACAGGAAATTACGATCAAAAACATATTTAGTCATTTTCGGGCTAAAACTTCATGAAGAATTATGGGATCTAGGTTGACCTTGTGGCATGCATTCTTGTTTATTTTCTGAAAACACTTAATTAAATACAGCAATGGGAAGATGGCCGAGAGGAAGTTAAAAAAAAAAACAAAAAAAAAACATATTTAGCATGTTTTGGGCTAAAACTATCCTGGAGGAATTATGGGATTTAGGTCGACCTTGTGGCATGAATTCTTGTATATTTTCTGAAAACAGTTAAATACTGTAATGTTGGTGCATGGGAGGAAGGCCGGCAGGAAGTCAGGATAAAAAATATTTTTAGCTTTTTTCGGACTCCACTCCCTGATATTATGAGGTCAGAGAAACTTTAATTCCAAACTCTTTTTCTTTAGGAGGAAGAACAACCCAGACTCTTCATCTAAGGGAGACTGCAGAACACGTGGTCCTCGATTGCCCGCTCTATTACCAGGCCAGGTAGGAGTTGATTCACGGGACCGAATCATAGCTGGGACTGGATCTGCGGCAGATGGTGATGGAGACCGGTTACCCAGTGTTCAGCCGGTTTGTCGGCTCCTGGCGGGAGCAGTGAAAAAGCGGTGTGTCGGTCGCCAAACGTTGGTCGACCGGTGGTCACCCCCGCCCCACCGTCACCTCACTTTAAGCACTAGTCAGATCCCGAGCTTCATCTACAGACACGACGGGTGATGTTGCACAGCAAGTTGCACCCACCACAATAAACAGCAATAATGAAGGGTGTCATCGAAATTCTGTGTTTAAGTAACTGTAAATGTGAACCTTCGCTGATGAGTGAGGCTGACTGAATTCGGATGATTCGTCGCCTCCTGGCGGAAGGTATAGAAGGCAGTATAACGTGGTTCCGGGGATGACCGTTGGATGCTGGTAACACGGCCCATCTGCGACCATCCTCGGCGAAACGCAGCAGAGAACATAAGTGCCTGGTCCCGAGTTCTTTCGGGAAACGCCGAAAGGTTAGGTTGGAGGACCCAACCGATCGCTCCGGTGATTGGCGGGGTCCTACAACCGGCCGTAGCAGCAAATGAATTAATTAAAAACCTAAAATATGACCCAATTTCCCCCTACGCGGCGGACGGGAGTTGTTGAGCCCCCTTCAGGGGCCGGTACACCCGAAAACAAAAAGTGAACCTAGTGTAGACTGAACGCAGTTTACTGGGGTTCTAATTAAAGTGGCGTTAACTGTAGTATTAGGTTTGTCAGTAACTCGCCTATCATCTCATTCATTATATCAAGCGATGATATTGGTACGTTTTTCGTCCAGTCTGTTAAGAAACTCTATTGGGTGTTCTCTGGGGTGTGATTTCATGAGGGCTAGTTCCGCTACTAGATCGGCCACACGTTGATCGCCCTCGACCCGCCATAGTTTTACTGAAACACTAGCCAGATCCCGAGCTCCCTCGACAAACAGTTGCATGTTGCACAAACGCGAGATGCACCCGACACATTAGAAAGCAATAAGCAAAAGCTATTTTCGGACTAAGAAGATCCTGAAAGAATTATATGACACTAAATAAAACACTTAAATACTGCAATGTTGGTACATGGGAGGAAAGCCGGCGGTAAGAGGAGATAACAAACATTTCCCGATATTTTTGGACTAAAACGAAACCACGTACCAACAAGAATATATACAAGAATTCGTGCAACAAGATCGACCATATCATATCATTCTTCATTGATTGTTTTAGCACGGAAATACCTAAAAATGTTTTTTATCTCCACATGCGATAGTCTCTCCTACCAAGTACCAACATTGCAGTATTTAAGTATTTTCAGAAAATTTACAAAAATTCATGCCACAAGATCGACTTAGATCCCATAATTCTTCCAGAATCGTTTTAGTCCGAAAATATCTGCAAATGTTTACCATCTGTTGCGGCATTCCTTCCATATACCAACATTCAAGTATTTTCAGAAAATATACAAGAAATTGTGTCATAAGGTCAATTGTGTCACAATTATTCATCCAGGATCGTTTTAGAACAAAGATATCTGAATAATCCACTGACAGGTTTCCTGGATGCTCCCTTCGTACCTATATAGAGTGGCGCTGTAGGAGTTAGTTTTTATGACTCATGCCCGGGCTTTAACTATGAGGTCATATCATACATTACACATATTACAATATAATAAATATACTATTTATATATTATATTGTAACATGTAATTTTTAAAAAAATCTGAAATTTTGCCGCCCTTAATTCATGCCATGCAGGGCAAGTGCCTTGAAATCCTCTATTGTAAATCCGTCCCAGGTTGCAGGTAGTCACAGACATTAATTAGTTATTATGACTCATGCCCGGGCTTTAACTATGAGGTCATATCGCCTACTATCAGAGCGCTCTTTCATCACTCTGGTGGACATAAGCCCCACTCTAAGGTGGAAGTCCTAAATTTTGCCTACCCTAAATTTTTATTCACCTAGGGCAAGGGTCTTTAACGAGTACCTGACATCGTACAAGCTCGGGACCATCGCTTAACGTTCCATCCGAAGAACGGCGTGCTTAAGTTTATTTTACCTCCCAGATAAAATAAACTAAGGACCTCTGCCGGGTTTCGAACCCACGACCTGGAGCTCAGAAGGGAAGCACGCACACCACTGAGCTGCCGGCGCCCTCAGTCACATTATCTTATCACTTACTCGAGTCCATTCGCCCTTATGCATGTGACATCCAACTAATGACACCCATCTCCGGTCTACATCTACCAACCATCTTATCCTTCCTCCTGTACATAGTAATATTTTGGGTCGCGAAATGATCCGACCATCTCAGTCTTCTCCGGTGGAACAACTTCCACGAGATTCTCGCCTGAATAAAGTCGTTATCATAATATCTAAGAATGCATAGGTATGTAAAAAAAAAATAATTGTTAGTTGAAATACATTTATTTAAATAACTATGTACAATGCTTGTTAATATTTCGTAACTATGAACAGATGTTTAAAGTGAATTTTAAAAAGTACAGATAACTTTACTAGAGAATGAAGTATAATATTGACAATTATAGTTGACATTTGTATCCAGGTTCTGGAGGATCGGTAGTGAGAGAAGTGAGACCTGTAGCTGGCTCCGAGGCGAAACGACCGCTTCTGCCAACACAATAACAACACATTTTTATACCTGGAACGTCTTCAGAGAAGAATATAACATACGAAAAAAATATCTAAAAATTTGGAACTACTTCATTTCACATAGAAATAATGTTTCATTTTCGACTAGAACCGGTTTTCAACGCAAAGTATAAATCTTAAAGCATCAGGGTACAGAGTAATAATAAAAATAACAAAATAAAAACTTACTTATCCCACCTACTTTTTAATGATAATATTTTTTAAACATTTTATTTACTGCATTTTATGACATGTTATTGTGTATATTTGAGTGAACCTAGCTATCCCCATCTCTTTGAGTTATGCCAGTTATCCTTTAACCTCTACGGTTTGTGGGTGATGTAAGTTTTTATTTTGTTACTCTGTACCCTGATGCGTTAAGATTTTATACTTTTCATTATTTATATATTATATTTATTCAATACTGCCACTGATGATGACACTGTTGCGTTGAAAACCGTTTCTGGTCAAAAATTAAACATTTGGAAACACTTAGTTTTCATATAAAATATTTTCAAAATGGTGCGTTTTCATGACTGTTTTGAAAACAATTTTCAAAATGAAGGGAAAGGTTACAAATACACAGGTTGTTTTCCATTATTCAAGTTCAAGTTTATGTTTGTTTTTTTATTTGCATCAGATAAGTGTAGATCTTCTACACTTACATCTTCACCCATCTCTATGATTACCCCTTCAACTACATTTATGCTTACTTCATCTTGGGTTTCAGGCTGTACCGGTGGTTCACAGTCTGTCCCTTCTGTATTTTATTTCCATGAGAAATCTCGTCCCACAACATCTTACTTTCACAAGTGCACTTCATTTCAGATATAACAATAAAAACTTACAAATATAAATCTTGTCACAAGTATTATTTTATCAATTTTTGTTTGTAAACAAGAAATATTATTTATTTCTAGAGAATTCAACATTTAAATCGTGATTTGGCAAATCGCGACCCCCATGGCCCTATAGTGGATTTATCTTTGACAACAGAGAGACCGGCTGAACCGAGGCTCAATATATATGTTACAATTTTCTTGTAATATACGCACAGCTTATTTTAAGTTAGGTTTTTATGAGTGGTAATTCATTATGCGGCCATTACTTGAAAAATTACAGCATAATATGGCCCACAGAAGAAAAAAGGTTGCCGGTGATTGAAATCACTGATATTTTCAATATGAAAAAAATAAATATTCACTATAGTATAAAAAAATTACAAGAAAAATCTATACATACAACTTGTATATATAATATACATAACCTTTTTGCAGTTTAAAACAGATATTTTGCTTTAAAAAAATAATAGTGATCCCTCGAGGGTCGCGATAGGGGGCTGAGGCCGCGGCTTGTCGATCCCTGCGCTAAGAGATCAAGCGGCAATTTCCAAATTATTAAAAAGAACCTCAAAAAGATTCAGTACTTAGATCCAGGGGTATTATTTTTTCGATGAAATGTTAATATAAAATTGTGCCTAAATTAAATAAAGTAACAGTTTTATCACTTAGTGATTGATTTGTTTTCACATATAACTGAAAATATATATAATTATAGCCTTTATACAAAATATCTGTCTATAAAGTTCTTTGTACAATATAAAGTAAAACGAAAGGATTAATTAATTTCATCCAATATTGGCGAACTGCCTTAAAAACATGAATATGAAACAACACAACTTTGGCGTTTGATGAATTCGTAATGTTAATCCAAAAAGTTCCTTTTAACACTGGGTTCCACAAGGTTCAGTTTCGGTTTTATAAGAAATTGAGCTTTGTCTTGGTGTCAGAAAATGCAATACCGCCTTTCTGGGCCTTCGGGCCTACCAGATCCAGAACTAGTACTGTTTCGTTTGGGAACAAACTAATATAAATTAATAATATAAATGTATTTACTTAGGTCCAGGGGCAGGTTTTTTCCCAGCTTTCAGCTCTTTGAGGATTTCTAAGGTAGATTCAGCGGTCAGATCCTCCTGTCAAAATATAACATTCCTTTAAAATAAATATTATGTGCACATAATTAATATTATGTGTTGCAACTAAAGTCGCCATGGCAATGATTCGGATACTAGTGAATCTACAGAGAACTCTCATGTCAGAAATTGAAAACTGTGGCTCGCTTCGCGCGCAGAGGCATCATCGATTGATTTTCCAATGGATTTTTTTTTTTGAGATATTTTTCATTGTCTACAACCATTGATTCTATTGTAATGTAATTTTAAAATTGTCAAGCTGGTATATTCTTCCTTCGATTTTCTATGCACTGTTCAGTGAATCTTCAAATACTGTCTAGATGATATTTCTTTAAAGTTAACAAAATGGCATTACCATATTAAGATATATTAAAAACACTGTTTTGCAGGTTAAATGAAATAAAATCTTTTGTTGATAAAAAAAAACTGCAAATAGGAGAGCGAGAGCAACTTACATAATAGTCGTCGTTGACCTGAATCATAGGAGCGTTGACGCAGGCTCCGAGACACTCGACCTCGGACAGAGTGAACTGTCCGTCCGCCGAAGTCTCACCCACCTCTATCCCCAGGGTGGACTTACAGCAGTTGAGCACCTCGTCTGAGCCTTGCAGCCAGCACGGTGTCGTCGTGCACACCTGCAAGTGGTATTTACCTGTCGGCTTCCTGAAAATATTCATATAACACTACTTTATTATGCCCAAATTGGGATAAGTTGTTTAGATGAACCTTTGTTATGAAATTATAATCTCTCAAAGCTAAAACGACGTCTGTGCTTTAGCTGAATAGTACATTTCTAGAATGATTTATTTCCCCCTTAAATCTTCATTAAACGGTGCCAAACTAGGACGTATTTTAGAATTTTCTTAGAACTGGCCGATGTAGTGGGAAACTCGAAGATTAGGAAAAGAAAAATGTATTCCCCACACAAAAAGTACATTTAGGTTCTGTCGGAGAAAAACTATTTTCGTCCCAAAAACTTTTTTTTAATCTGACTGGCAGTTAATGAGTTACAATTTTTATAACTGGTGAGCTTTTTTTCAATATAAAAAATGTTTTATTTCATTTATATATATTTTTTTTTTTTTCTTTTAAAGGGTCTGAGATTGGTTTAGCAACCGAAAGCGCTCACCCTAAATTTACTTTTTGCATGGGAAAGGACTACATTTCTTTTCCTAAGAACGTATATTCTTCTTCACTCTTCAGCTAATTCCCATGAGATGGCTCCACGTAGATATTAAAATATTTCGCGACTATCGCTATATTAGAAAACTACACCGATCTGGGTTCATGTATGTTTTTGTTACTTGTCAATTGTTGAAACAAGACATAACGTTCGCAATCCCGGATTATATTTCAGGACACTGTAAATAATACCCTGAGACATGACTTCTTAGTAATTTATGAGAGGTCTTGTAAAATGTTTTCATGTTTGGCCATAGACTTTCACTGGATACAAAAAATTTAACATAATGAGAATTGAGAAATTATATTTATTAGCATGAGTGTAATTTGGTAACCAATTTTCCTTCTGAACTTCCATTATCAGAAAAAAAAAAAAAAATCACCATTCAATTGTTTTCTAAATTATTATTTTAATCTGAAATCTCTAGTTACGGTAATCAACAGAATTGGGTGATGCTCCTTAGCGATAGATAGAATGTCAGAAAAGGAGCCCTTTTCTGTTGATGACACTTGTTTTTTAATAAATAGGGAAATTGAAAAATGCGAGAGCTTTCGAAACTACGTCCAGCCCGCAGAGACTCTGGTTACAACTGTGAGAGATGGCAAAAGAGCATATAATACACCCATGAGAACAATTTCTACATTTTCTTTTTACACTAAAAAGACCATATTGATATTTCATGAAACAAGCAATGGTCGCTTCCAAAATTCCGTAAAACTTTACCTCATAAACATGGTATAGAAAGTAGCCACTTCATACACCCTCATTTTGGGAAGGTTCAAAATCTCGGCAACTTTGTGCATGGCTGATATTGGCAGCCACCCGTACTGTCTCTGGGCCAGATCTAGCAGAGGGATCATAGCGGCACGCTTGTGGCCCTCGGGGTAGATGGCAAGGATCGCTTCCACTCTCTGCAACACAATACAACAGCTATAAGTCATCACAATACAGTAAAATACAGTGAAAAAATAAATTTTAATACTAAAAATACCTTCTTGTTTTCATCATTGAATTCGAATTTGATATCAGGATTATCTTCAGGAGAATCCCTATGCTGAAATTAGAGAGAGGATTCAAATACATTGCTAATATAACAAGCCAAATCATGCGAAAAAGAAGACAATAACTTACAACAAAAAGATTATCAGAGCAAACGACACTGGATGTTTTCAAATCTCTAGAATTGAATAACTGCAAAATTCAACACATATCATTAATAGAATTTTCTATAATGTTTTACATAATTTTTTTGGCAATTATTTGCAGGGATACATACAAACTTTTGTCCAATTCGCCTCAAATTCGACAACATCTCGCAAAAATTAAAATAGGAGCTGTATAAAGTCAGCTGATGATAAATTGATAGTTTTTATCATTAATAGATACATCGATAATACCTACTGGCAGTAATCGATATTTAACAATATTTCTTACTTTAAATTTCATTAATAAATAACAAAGTACTGGTCAATTTTGCTTTTTCATTACATTAAGTAATAAAAACAGAATATAAGAATGTTTCTAACGGAATAGTAAATTAGTTCCTTTGAGGTATGAGGTACATATCGCAGGATTCAACATACTGCTAAAAAAAAAAAAAATTAGGGATTCAGTTCCCAGCCCTAGTAACTATAAATATGTGTGATATATACCGTCTTCTGAGTCATTCTGGGCTTTGAGCTACGACTTTTCTTCCCATGGTTGGTAGAAACGAAGTTACCCCCCTCATGAATTACTTCGTTTCTTGAATCAGTTGGTTCCTTATTTTAAAATATTTTTGAAAGTTGTGATATTTTCATCTTAAATTTATCATGGAAGGTACTGGCTAAGTTCAAAGTTATGATATTTCATTTATATATATGCGTACAAGCATTATGCAGAAAACAAGCATGGCAACACTGACGCAGAGGCTTCACGTTGTGGGATTTTATAAACACTGGTTATACCCGGCGTTGTTTTTATTTCTTTGTTACTAAAGGTATGCTTAAGTTAAATATATGTTTTATTCTAATAACTTTTTTAATTTTTCCATTTTTATACTTACTTTTACTTTTTCCAGGGAATATTTTATTATAAACAAAAATGGCTGCTACTATGCCCATAAATCCTAAACCTTTTCTGAATAGCCTAACTGGAAAACCAGTTATGGTGAAATTAAAATGGGGCCATGAATATAAAGGATATCTAGTTTCTGTTGATGGCTATATGAACTTGCAGCTTGCGAACGCTGAGGAGCATATTGATGGAGCTTGCACTGGCAACTTGGGTGAAGTTCTTGTACGTTGTAATAACGTTCTGTACATTCGTGGAGTTGAAGAGGAAGATGAAGAAGGTGAAATGAAGGATTAATTGTGGACAGTAGACTGTTATTTTATTTTAATTACCATATGATTTGTTTTGAATCAAATCACTTCCATACCCCTCAATTTTTTATTGGGAATTGAATTATATTGAGCTGCAGCATTGGTTTTTCTCATTGATAACAATGCCAATTTTTAAATGTAAAGGTAATTATGACATGTAAATACTAATTTTTGTGTTTTATAATTGTTTGTAAAAAAATATCTTACATGCAGTGTTCACATATTATTAATTATGATGTAAACTGGATTTTTTTTGTTTTTATGTAAATAATTATGAAGGAAGGTAATGCTTGTTGATAAGGTGATCCATCGTTACTGTGGTAATATTTTCTTCAAAACTCAACTGATTTACATACCCTCTGGGCTTGCTACTTCTGAGAATAATTACATTTGTTAAGAGAACTTTAGCGTTATAAGATACATTTTTTAGCATAATAATAGTTATTCATTCCGCGTACAAAAGGGACACGGATCAGTTTTTCACCATTGCTCAATAATTTTTTTCTATGTGTAATAAGCTTTTTTTTTTATTTTATAAATTGTTTTTCAAAGTAAAAAAGAAAATATGTATATATTCTTTGCTATTAATTTATTGGGTTAAGCTTTAAGGACACCAATACACTATTATTTATATAATTTCATATATTATGAATAAATGTGACTAAATTGTTTTTTATTCATATTTTATTTCTTCTAATGCTCTCTTCTAATCTTTTTAGTTCTTGAAAAGGATTTAAAAAAAAATTATATTGAACATTTAAAAACGGTTTAACTATACAGGTTTGGTATTTTTTTTACAATAATATATATATAAATTACTCATTTTACGGATTTTCATGTATTTCTTAATGTGCCAAAAAATTAGAATATATATTATCGTGAAAAACTGCCTGTAACTCGGAAAATTTGCAAGTTACAAAAAAAAAATGTAAGACAAAAAATGTGTAGAAGGCCTCATCAATGCATACTTCTGAATTTTTTCAATTACTTATTTTTAAAGCGCTACAATTTCAAAAAAAAGGGGTGGTTTTTCACAAAACGCACTTTAGAGCAAAGTTTCAAATTAAAAAAAAATCTTGTATTTCGATGATACATTCGCCTGAATTTTTTCTAAATATTTTACGTTTCCCCTCCCCCACTTTTAGGAATTTTCGAGTGGCCATATTTCGGAAAATATTCATTTTTCAGTAAAATCCACAAGAGTATAAACATGTTATTTTGGGCCAAACAAGGTACATATATATTTTTTTTTTTGACCTAATTCTACAAGTTACGGAACCCCTGATAAAAGGGGTGTTTTCTATCCCTTCCGATCATTGCTAACTCTAATCTTTTTTTAACATTTCTATTGACGTCATTACTAACCCATTGCACAAGGTTTAATTAAAATTCATTCACTAGAACGCAACTTGGAGGTGAAACCCCACATTGACTGGACTATTCGGATACATCAACTGAATTTTTGAAATTCTTACTCATAACACATGTTTCTTAACATCTGTATACATTTATTTATAATAAATTAAATTATATCAAAACATTTAAAGTTGCGTCCTTAAAGTGAAAAAAAAATCCATTTATTGTACTAATTCCATTATTCATTGGGTAATGCCTTATTCGAAGTGACAACTTTCTAAGATTCGGAAGTGTTTCTCCTTCCTCAGCCATACCAAGTATATGGAAAGTTATGTAATCGGTCAGAAATTCAATGCGGGGGATCTTCAACGGAACTTTAATAATTTCCGACTTCCTAATTCCAAAAGGAAAACAAAAATCATGTCTACAGGATAGCTCCCGATAGAATGAATGTTCCGACACGATATGAGGAGCTTTTTATCAAAAGTGAACATTTCCATTTTGTAATAATTTTCAGGAACTAAAAAAAACGAGTAGCTTTTAACTTCATGCATTTTTTTATACACTTTTCTCCCTAAAATATTAAACACAACGCCACTTATATTATAGGTATAAGAAAAATGAGTTATATTTTTTGTCATCCTGGTTATTCCATGGTTTCAATTAGTGATGTGCTGTTTTGATAAAAAAATATGGAGATGTTAAGTTTTGGAAAAAAAACTTTAAAACTTAATTTATTTTATTAGTGTGATTTTCATTAATAAAATACGATTAGTACTAATGATCGACTATTATGATTGAATATGATAATAATAAAGGTTTCTGATTTTGCACACGAAGACAAAAAACTTGAATTACAATAAAATTTTGATTTTTAATTGTTCAGAACGAAACGACTAGTGCTAATAATGGACTAGTATGATTGACTTAGAGGATTAAGTACAAAAAGTAAAATAAAACAAAAAAACGTTTTCTGTCATTTTTACACCTGGAGTTGTCGGCAGTCTTCCTCTAAGCAGTCACAACTCTCGAGTTGTACGTCATCTTCATGTTGTTCAGCATGCTGGGTTATATTAATGGCTTGCATGTACCACTTGAGCTCGGCCTGCTCGTGCCAGTTATCCCCAAAGTGTATTCTTAAAAGGTGGGCAACGTCACACGCCTTTTCTTTTGTCATAGTATTAATTCAAGGCGATTTCAGGAAGAATAAGTTTTTCCTCGTTTCCTCCTCGATCCACGGTTTAGTTCGGAGACACATTTGTCCATTTTAAACAGTTTTTTCACGACAGAACAAGTTTGAACAAGCAAATTCAACAAGTTGTAATCGGAACCGCTCAGGAAACGTCGCCGCAACGAGTGGCGGAAAGGTGCGGACCTGCACGAGCGGCACCTATCGGTAGGGGAGGGGATCATACATGTGGTGATCATTCACAAACCATCATCCGAATGCCGTCTAGTGAGGAAACGGCATAAGTAATGGATGTAGGCTGTCATGTTATCAGGCCATGAGGAGTACAGTTTTGAAAAAAAAAAAAAACTACATTTAATGAAATATGGCTTTGGAAATGTTCAGTTTTGAAGGAAATTTGACACATTTTAATAGGGATGGAAATGTTCGGTCTTGAAAAAAAAGCCGGTTTTCAGATTAATTATTACTTTTGACAAAAAAGGAGCACATAGCGTGGTGTAGAAGTATATGAAGAAAAATAAACAGCAATAAAACGCATTTCGAAGAAAAGTGGAAATGTTCACTTTTGATATAAAGCTCCTCATATATTCTATATGTGTATTCAGAACCATCTTAAGGACAAAACCTATTGATTTTCGGGCGAAGGGAACGCGGGGATTTTGGGACGGCTCAACACAAAAGCTCTAATAGCTGCCATGGTAATGAATGTATTGACACAAAGTTTTATATGTAAATTCAAAGCCCTCTAAGGATAACACATATTAATTTTCAGCGATATGAGCCGAAGGAAAGGGGTAGCTCAACGCAAAATCCCAATAACTACGAATGTATCGACACAAAATTTAGTATAAAGATTCGGAAGCCACTATGTAAGTCAAATATTGAGTTTTAGCCCAAACGGTCGATCCTCATTGGAGGGAGTGCGTACAAGTAATTGATTAAGTAAGGGAAGTACATAGCAGGTGATTCGCCGACGTTTTACAATTTCACTCCTCATAATGTTCAGATTATACTAATTTTTACATTAACAGCAGTAAGACTCTTGTTTCCCGAACAATTAAACTTATCTTGGTTGCGCCATCTTCAGTAACAGCATTCTGCTTTTTAAATCATCTTTCACCATAATATGATGACATATTATGTCTACCATTATAATATAGACATATTATGTCTACCAACTGCATTAGATCATAAGCAAAGGGTGGGGTAACAGATGGGTTGTGTCGGACGGTTGACACGAATATGTGCAAGACTCAAAGTAGACCAGAGTTCTCTCTAAATAACTCAAGCCTCATTTCAACGCTTTGTCAGCCTTGTGTAACTGATATAATTCATTCTGTCACAATAGCAAATTATCTGATTGCCCCTGTCGCTTTGAACAAAAATAATTATTAATTATTTTATAAACAACAAATAACCATATACCAATCATGTTTGTAGACTGAGTGTTAAATTGGTTACTGTGACATGCCCGGGCTTTAACAACTAGGTCGTATCGCCTACTACCAGAGCGCTCTTTCGTCACTCTGGTGGACATGAGCCCGACTCTACTATGGGAGTCCTACATTTTGCCTACCTTAAAATTTTCATCTAGGGTCTTTAACGAGTACCTGATATCGCACAGGCTTGGGACCATCGCTTAACGTTCCATGCGAAGGACGGCGTGCTTAAGTTTTTTTTTTTACCTAAATAAACTAAAGGCCTCGGCCGGGTCTTGAACCGGCGATTTTGAGCTCAGGCAAGCACGCATACCACTGAGCTACCGGCGCCATCATATCTTTTTTCTGTTTTGAAGTTTGGTGTAATAAGGATGATAAAAAAAAATACAACAAATAATATATGCAACCTTTTTATTATAACAAATTCAGGAACGATTCAAAGTTACTCAGTACAAAAAAAAAGTTAAGAAGACTAAGTAAATAGATACATACACATAAAATGTAAATTGGCAAGACATATATGAGGAGTTTATTTTCAAAAGGAGGTCAGTCAGTCTAACTCTTGAGATATGAGCAAAATCTAGGAGTCGAACTATTCTTTTGACTAGGAAGTACAAATGAATACATAATAATAAATACATATCGTGGGCAGACTTGCAAATGTGACATTTTCTCAATTTAAGGATCCGCGAGAATTCCAAACCTTTAAGAAGACATTTACATTTCATTTGATACTTGAGGTTAAGAAAATAGAAAAAAAAAAATGTTGCATTTGCAAAAAGTTTTCACCTTAGGGTGGTGTTTTAAACCTCTTTTCAAGAATAATTAATTAGAAGTTGCTTACATAACTACTTAAATATGTTTTATGGAATAGAAATGGATATAATAGTACGTATATAAGCAATAATTGTTACGAGTTCTTCGTAGAATTTATAGCACAGAAGGAAGCAGGTTTGTGACTAAAATTTATAATACACAGAAGTGCTTTATTTCTTTGACACTGTTCCGTACGAAACAGACCAGATCATTTTTCCCCTTTTTCTGGGTATGGTCAAGGAGGTTAGATTAGAATGGAAGGGGCCCTTGCAAAGATTGTTGGTGCGGCAAGTCTTTGCGCGGGAAATGCACGTCAGCCATATTGATTAGTCCTTTTTGATTTGTAGAGGGTAATGTGTTTCTTAAACTTATGGTTCATAGTGATCAGAAGAAGGGACCTGTAATTGTCCCGAAATATTGTCCAAAGAAAAAAATAAGAAGACACCTCTCGAGAAAAAATGCCGGAAACAACCAATTGTAGAGGTTATGTTTTTATTTGAGTTTTTCTAAATGCGATATATATTTTCATTTCATAAGTTTTGGTATTTTGAAAAGTGTTGTATTTAATTTTCATATTTTCGTTGTTGTTTTACTTTATAAAAGAATTAAATAAATAGAATTAATTAAAAAATGGTTCAATGTGTTGCTTATGGGTGTCCTACTAAGACTGCTACAAAACGTGATAAAAAACTATGTTTTTTTCGGTAAGTTTCACATTTTAACAATATATTTAGATACCTAGCTAATATCCACATAAAAAACATAATTTTAATTAAGCCAATATTATGTTTTAGATTTCCCAAAGATAAAATAAAAGATGTTTGGACTCGAGCCGTTAGGAGACAAGACTGGTTGCCAAGCCAATACAGCTTTTTATGCTCAGACCATTTCAGCGAAGATCAAATAAATAATAAATACGTTTCTGGACCACGGCTTAGAGAGGGTGATGTGCTTAAATATATTTAATTCTTACCCACAATATTTAAAACCTAGTACAAAACAGGTATGTACATAACAAACAAAGATATCTCTAGGTACCTAAAAATCTTACGATTTTGTATAAAAGTACCCTAGGTGTTTAATATAACTGTTGGTAGGTAGGTAATTATATCTATTTTTATAGAAAAGGCACCTACTAAGAGAAATGTTCAATCACTTCAATCTTCCAGTTCCCTACTAGAATCCGAAGCTATTCCGAATAAGGTAAAGTACCTACTATTTAGGTTTACAATTTTATACTTTGTAATATTGCCCCGTACTTATAGGAGTTTTATATTGTTCTCAGAAAAATAGGAGTGATATTTTTGAAAGCCATTCAACTGAGGAAACTTGCGTCAACTCACAGACCGGACCTGTTCCTGGTAATGAGGTAAGTATACGTTTAATCAAGTTTATGAGGGGGCTCTTGCCTAGTCACATTAATTAACAGTTTGTTTTACTTTTTAGGATATGTTACACGATGCTTGTGTTAGCTATAAATATTTGAAAGCAGAAATATCAACTCTAAAGGAATCTCTTTCAAAGAAAAATGTGATCATTCAAAAGAAGAAGAGAGAGAAGAAGAGAAAAGTACAACGAATTTCAAGTATGACTGCTTTAATTAACACATTACAGTCCAAAAGTCTTCTTTCTGACGAACTTGAAATTCAACTCAACAAATTTCCTAATATTGTAAAATTATCATTTGTGCCGTTTGTTCTGTTAATTTGTTCGCATTAGTATCAGGTAAATTATCAAAGAAATTAAAATTATTAATTTTAATTTTTAGTGACCCTTCAAATGTTGGCGCCCTAGCCTAAATCCATCGCTGACTGCGTCAATGGTGTTGGGAGGGCTGTAGAGTCAGTGGTGGTGTTATAAAGAAGCCCAGAGCGAGGGGGCAACCTGTCCATGCCAGGCCTTCTTCCCACATTAGGAGCCCTGTCCTCAACTGGACAAACATGCCACTCCAGTCTACTGTCAGACACATCCACGACCACTCTCTGGTGGTAATTAACACATTACAGTCCAAAAGTCTTGTTGGGGTCACCAATTGTTGGGGTCACCAATTGTTGGGGGCTTAATTCTAATAATATTAATACCCAACACATTTATTTGGGGACATCAACTTTAATCGAAACAAGCTTGTACAAAGGTTTCTTGAGGACTGACTTGGATGCACCTGTCGGCCGTAAATGGAAGCTGTATGGTGAGTTCCTAAATCCCTGTTGGATCCTCCGATACATAGGTCGCTACAATACTCCTTCCTCAGTTACTAAGTAACGACACAAGGCAACCTGACAGCCCCATTTATGGCAAAGAGAAAAATATATATATATAGATATTGTAAACAACATAAAACATAGTATACAATGTATAACATAGTGTGTAACATAAAATGTTCAGAAATTAGAAAAACTTATGCGTATAACTTTTCACAACACTTATCTCACTTATCGTCTGGTATGTTTCTCTCTTGCCTGTAGCTCGTCAAGAAAACGTCGTGGGAAATGAACAATTCTGCCACTGCGGGACGACTTTTGTTGCTGTTGCTCGGCAAGGGTTGTTGGAGGTATCGTTGTTGTGCTGGTCTTTGGTTGTAATTTTTTCGTGCCCGTACCCTCACTGAACGTGTCACTATGATCTAATCCAGTTACCATTAAATGTGCAGGTTTGAGTCTATCCACAGATATGTTGGTGTCCTTGTTTTTAATTCTAAGGGTGAAATATTTATCTTGTCGAACGATTACCTCAAATGGCCCTTCATATGGTGGTTCCAAAGACTTTTTGACACGATCTACTCGTAAAAATACGTGTGAGCACGATTCCAAAGCCTTATGCCTGAACAGTGATTTGTTGCAAGCTTTACGTGTATCCATTGGTCTTAATTGTGCCATATATTGTTGAAGATCAGACACAAAATTGTCTGTATTCACAGGAAGTGACGATGGATCAAAAAATTCTCCTGGGATTCTTATCGTAGTCCCATAAACCATTTCTGCGATGGAATGTTTCGAACCATCCCTTAATGCTGTACGCATTCCTAACAAGACTGTAGGTAAACTATCTGTCCATGTCGGATTATTCTGAGCCCTAATTGCGGCTTTTAAAGTCCTGTGTAAGCGCTCCACCTTACCGTTCGATTGCGGATGATAAGGTGTCGTATGCTGTATTTTTGCTCCACATAACGAAGCTAAATTGGTAAAAAGTTCACTAACAAACTGTCGGCCTTGGTCAGTTACTATGGAAGCTGGCGCTCCAAACCTTGCGATCCAATTACTATAAAATAATTTTGCAATTGTTTCTGCAGTATTATTAGCCATAGGAATTACTTCCATCCAACTCGTAAATCGGTCGATACAGGTCATGCAGTAAATATTTCCTTGTGAGGGTGGCAATGGCCCAATGACGTCCACATGAACGACACTAAATCGTCCATCCGGTGGTTCGAACGTCCCTATTTCTGACCTTGTATGGCGTGACACTTTGTTGCGTTGACAACTCAAGCAACTTTGAGTCCATTTTCTAATATCATTTTTGATGGCTGGCCATATGAATTTTGACGTTATTTGTTTCACTGTTGTTTTGACTCCTGGATGTGCCAAATTATGGATTTGCTTAAATATTTCGTAGCGAAACGCTTCTGGGATGTAGGGTCGGATATTGTTCGTAGCTACATCGCACCAGAGAGGCTTTTTTGACATTATGTTGCATTGTTTCATATTTAAACTGGAGTCTTGTAATAATGTTGGTAATTCCTGATCATTTTCTTGATTGCGAGCAATTTCTTCATAGTCAATTACTGAAACTTCTTCAAGTCTTGAAAACGTGTCGGCCACTATGTTAGCTTTTCCACTAATATGTCGAATGTCGGTTGTAAACTGCGAAATATATTGTAAGTGGCGTACTTGACGTGGCGATGCTTTATCATTTTTCTGGAAGAATGCATATGTAATAGGCTTATGATCGGTAAATATTGTAAATGTTTGTGCCTCCAGTAGATGCTTAAATTGTTTAATTGCCAAATAAATTGCTAATAATTCCTTGTCGTAAGCACTATAGGCTTTTTGAGCATCATTTAATTTTTTGGAATAAAAAGCGATAGGTTTCCATCCGGATTGTTCGTGCTGCTGTAATACAGCTCCCACTGCTATATCAGACGCATCAGTAAAAACCGCCAGCGGAAATCGTGAATCTGGAAAAGTTAGGAGTGTAGCATCTACTAAATCATCTTTACAGCGTTCAAATTGTTGTATAGCCTCCTTAGTCCAGACTATTTTAGTTTTATCATTTTTCTTGGAACCTTTTAAGTAGTCATGAAGGATAGCCTGAGTTTCCGCTGCATTTCTTATATATCGTCTATAAAAGTTAATGACACCTAGAAATGCACGAAGTTGTTGTACTGTCTCTGGTAATTTAAAATCTCTGATTGCCTTTACCTTCTCAGGTACTGGTCTGGAACCATCTTGCGTGATCAAGTAGCCCAAAAATTGTAATTCTTCAACACCTAACTCTGATTTTGAAGCATTAATGCGGAGACCAAAACGTTGTAGTCGTTCAAAAATAAGACGAAGATGTTCACAGTGTTCTTCTTCCGTAGCTGAAGCGACCAGGATGTCATCCATGAACGGAAAAACAAAATCCAAACCATGAAACACTGTGTTAATAAATCGTTGGAAGGTGGAAGGGGCATTCCTGAGACCAAAACTCATAACGTTGAATTCGTATAAACCAAAAGGTGTAATTATAGCCGTTTTGCTTTTGTCTTCCTCTGCTATCGGAATTTGGTAGTATGCTTTATGTAAATCTATTTTAGAAAAAATAGTAGCTCCATTTAATATGTGATGGAAGTCTTCTATGCGAGGTATAGGATATCTATCTGGTACGGTCTTGGCATTTAATAAGCGATAATCACCACAAGGACGGATAGATCCATCTTTTTTATCAACTACATGTAACGGACTTGCCCATTCTGAACTCGATGGTCGGATAATATTTTGATCCAACATAAATTGAAATTCCCGTTTGGCCTGTTGTAATCGTTTAGGAGCGAGAGGTCTTGCCTTACAATGCACTGGAGATCCTGTGGTGGTGATATAGTGTTGAATATTATGTTTCGTGTGATTGGGCGAAAATGATGGCTTCGTTAATTCAGGGTATAAGGTGAACAGATGTGCAAACTTTGCTTGAGACTTATTTATTGTGCTAATGACTTCGTTTCCTGATACAGCCAGTACACTACCTGAAGTGCTAAGTTTAGTGACTGCATCAATTAATCTATGTTTATGTAAGTCAATCAATAAGTTAAAATGATTCAAGAAATCTGCACCAATTATCCCTCGAGTTATGTCAGCTTTTATAAATAACCACCTAAATTCACGACGAAGTCCTAGATCCAGTGTCAGTAATGTGACGCCGTAGGTAGGTATGGACGTGCCGTTTGCAGCATATAATTTAAAGTTAGAAGATGTAATTTTATCTGTAGCCTTGGCTGGAATTAAAGAAATATCGGCTCCACTGTCAATAAGAAATCGCCCACCCGTTTTTTTGTCATTAACAAATAAGCGGAAATTTCGACGATTTTCAATATTATCTGCAATAGAGCTCGTCGCAATCTCTACTGCAGGTTGGAGTTTTCCTGACTTTTCCAGGCGCATGGTTGACGACATTTATCAGGGTAGCATTTTTTTCCAAACTGGAAATGAAAAAAACAATATTTACCCTGTGGGTCAAATCGTTTTCTGGGTTTGCTAGTACCACGGTTGCGACTGTGGTCTCGGTGGTGAGAACGAGACCGACCGGAGATTTCATTTATTTGTAACTCGAGGCTTGAAATTTTAGTTAACAATTCTTGAATTAGAGCATCTTGACTGGGTCTACTATCAGCACTACATATGTCTCTATGTGGGTTCATTTCCACAATTTTGTCAGCTATAATGGCTATTTTGTCTAAAGTTTCCTCACTAACAATGAGAACATTCTTTATAGAATCTGGGAGTTTTTCTAACCAGAGTGTTTTTAAAACTGTGTCAGAAATATCAGTACCAGCCAGGTTCCGCATTTTTCTCAATAATTGACTAGGCCTCATATCTCCGAGATCTAATCCCGTAATTAATTTCTTAATCTTACATTGTTCACTTTCTTTAAAAATATTAAGAAGTGTTTCCTTAGCTCTAGTATATTTATTTGTAGCAGTCCCTTGAATGATATCCCAAATGTTTTCTATATACTTCGGATCCATTTGTGATACCACATAATTAAATTTTGTTTCCTCCGATGTAATTTTATTAATATTAAATTGTGCTTCAATTTGGTAAAACCATATTTCAGGTTTTTGTTGCCAAAAAGGGGGAATTTTAATGCTAACCTTACTTGCTTCGAGGTTGTGGCTCGCTTCGGCCATGTTAGGAAAATGTGCTTCTGCACCGGTCCCACTTTCACTTGTAGACATTTTACACTACTTACTTGAAATATCACTATAAATAATGTTGAACAGTTCAATACGGGGTCACCAATTGTTGGGGTCACCAATTGTTGGGGTCACCAATTGTTGGGGGCTTAATTCTAATAATATTAATACCCAACACATTTATTTGGGGACATCAACTTTAATCGAAACAAGCTTGTACAAAGGTTTCTTGAGGACTGACTTGGATGCACCTGTCGGCCGTAAATGGAAGCTGTATGGTGAGTTCCTAAATCCCTGTTGGATCCTCCGATACATAGGTCGCTACAGTCTTCTTTCTGACGAACTTGAAATTCAACTCAACAAATTTCCTAATATTGTAAAAGATCTTTTTTTGAGAAGAGT
Organism: Aradus depressus; assembly: GCA_963662175.1. NCBI lineage: Eukaryota > Metazoa > Arthropoda > Insecta > Hemiptera > Aradidae > Aradus > Aradus depressus. Next base: position 39,612,989 of record OY759220.1, read on the forward strand.
CAATGCGCCATATTCTGAGAGTATCCGATCTTTTGCGTTAACACTTCACTTTTTTTCTCCCAAGGCATTTGACTATTTAAGATCGTCATTTAATACTTGCTTGCCTCACCCTCGTACCTTAACTAAATGGTACACATCTCTAGACTCCGCACCAGGATTTTCTGAGGAAGCGATTCGTGCTGTAGAACATGTAACAAAGTCAACAGATTATCCCGTTTTATTTACCCTTGTAATGGATGAGACGCAAGGGACTAGAAAAAAGTGGTGATAGCATCATAGAGTTCTCTACATTCGATAATGAAGTAGCGGCAAAAGAGGTTATAGTTTTTATGTTGGTTGGAATAAATGTGAATTGGAGAGTTCCAATAGCATATTTTTTTATTAACGGGATGAATGGAAATCAAAAATCTGCGCATACTACAAGGTGTCACAGTTGTTGATCTTACATGTGATGGGGCATCCAGCAATGTTTCAATGAGTGTTGCTTTAGGATGCAATTTGGATCCTAATAATTTAAAAATCGTCCTTTAAACACCTGAGTTGTGACAAAATGATTCACTTTTTCTTTGATCCCGCTCACATGTTAAAGCAGAAACGCTTTAGGAGATTTATATTGCTTTGTTGACGAGAATGGGCATTACATCAAGTGGCAATTAATACAAAAATTAAACAGTTTGCAAAATGAAGAAGGGATGCACTTAGGTAATAAGTTAAGGAGTGCCCATGTACAATATTTTAACAAGAAAATTATGTCAAGCTTGCTGCACAGGTTTTTAGCGATTCGGTAAGTGATGCTCTCAAATAGTGCCGTAAACATAAAGTAGAGGGTTTTAGTGATTTTGAGGGTACGGTGAAATTTATTGAAAAAGTTAACAAAATGTTTGATATTCTTAATTGCCGTTCAATAAGGCAAAAAGATATAAACGATCAATGGATCAAGTTACTGCAACTTTATGGGTTTAAGAAATATTAAAGGGCAGCTGCTTGTTGAGGGAAGTAGAAAAATGAGATTTGTGGGATTTTTAACATGCATAAAAAGTGCACTTGGTGTTTATAATGAATTGGTTATGAAAGAAAAAATATTGAAGTACATTTCTTTTTTTAAATTTAGTCAAGATAACATAGAAACTTTGTTTGGCTACATAAGATCACAATTTGGTTGCAACAACAATCCTTCAGCAAAACAATTTATCTCTTCTTTCAAAAAAATATTACTACACAAAGAAATTCATGCTCCAAAGACAGGCAATTGCAGCGCAATTGAAAACATTTCTGTACTAACTGTTAGATTTCTAAAAAAAACGAAAGCTATTAAATTCACTTGTTGAAGAAAATGAACATGATATGACCACTTCTGATATAGATCATGACTATCTAAGTATACCTCTAGATTGTCCAATTAATAGCTATATAAAAGCTGTGGTTACTTATATTGCCGGTTTTGTGGTCAGGAGGATTGAAAATGAAATTAATTGTTTTGACTGCCTCTCAAGTTTAAGAGGATTTGTTGATTCAGACAGTTCTGATTTAATTACATTCAAAAATAAAGGTGGACTTATTTATCCTAGCAATGATGTTGCCCAGGTGTGCACATTCAAGGGCAAGTGGTGCAAAAAAGAAAAGCACTGTCCCCAGCAACTTCCGTTAACTTTGTTCCTGGAAATTGGGTAGTTGTGAGCTATGAGGGGAATGAGTACCCAGGAGAAATAATGTGCATTGAAAATGAACAGGTGCAGGTGTCAGTGATGATCCCAACCGGCCCGCCTAATCATTTCAAATGGCCGCAGCCACCTGACTCTATCTATTACTGTAGGGAAGATGTCTTAAGAGAGATTGAGCCTCCAGTAGTTGTCAACAATAGAGGCTTGTACAAATTTATGTCACTTTAAAGTAGGCTAATCTTAAACAGTTTGATTCAGGCTATTACTTGTGATTATTAGCTGTAATGTTTATTTTTAAGGAGTATTTTTTCATATTTTGTTCCCAACTTTTTTAATTTGGTATAATATTTTACAACTAGATACACTAGGTTAAAATATGTAACAAGTTGGGTTTATGTATTTTAAACAATTAAACTTCATTTCAATTGGATTTGTTTGTACCATTATTGACTCTCTACTGAGCCTTAGGTGTAAAAGTCCCGTACGTGACAGCCTTGTCCCGTACGTGACAAGCAGGATATACTTTTTTTTTTCATTTATTGATTAAACTTTTAGGTAGTTACATACATGATGATGTTGGTTGTACACATGAGTCCACTCACAAAAATTAGTCTTAATATCACACAGGTATTTGAGCTGATATTCTACATTAATTTGCCTGTCTTGAATCAGTGGTTGACTGGACATGTCCCGTACGTGACAGTTATATTTTCAGAGTTTATGAAGTAATGGGTTGCATTATTGGTTGATTCTATGGCTTAAAATGTTCATCTGATGTTTCTCTTTCATAAAAGTATAAATAAGACAAAAGCAATTTACTCAAAGTATAAAATTTTAAACAATATTCCATCTGAAAAGCAGTTCAAATGTCCCTAACGTGACAATGGAATGGCCGATACGCAACTGCCATGGTACTGCTCCATCTTTTACAAAATAATTTGCATATACATCACGTACGCCTTTAGCCTTTTTTTGAATAATTTGTTGAACCCAAGATTGATAATTCCTTTGTAATGCGCTATATCATTTTGCCATGATCCAGGAAAACGGTGCCTGTGCAATGGTCTTCCTCGTCTAACATTCCCGGAGAAAAATAGGCGTTTCCATTGGTATCTCTGAGCCAGTTATGCAAAGCACAACATGTTAGTATGACTAAATCAATGGTCTCTGGCGCCAGACATATAGGTTTCTCAAATATTCTAAATCGTGATGCAAGAATGCCAAAAGCATTTTCTACTATTCGTCTTGCTCTGGACAGACGGTAATTGAAGATTTTCTGTTTTTGGGTCAAACTATTTTTTTCCCTACTGTATGGTTTTAATAAGTCTGTACGGAGTGGAAATGCATCATCTCCAAGCAAAACTCCATTGTTTGGGAATTTGAAAGTGTTATTTTCCAGAGCAATGTACAATGAACTACTTTTAAAAATGGAGGCATCATTTGACTTTCCATGAGCTCCAACATCCACAAAAATAAATCGGTAATCAGCATCTACTACTGCAAAGAGCACAATACTGTACGTGCCCTTGTAGTTATAAAACGTTGATTCAGAATGAGGTGGACGTTTGATATGTACATGCTTCCCATCTAATGAGCCGCAACAATTTGCAAAATTCCATCTTGATTCAAATTATTTTTAAATTACCCTCCACTCTTCAAGTGTACTGGGAACCTGTAAAAAAAGTAATATTTTATTTCGTTATTTTTTCAGGACGAAACGCCCGAGACGGGTTCAATAATTTCAAATGATGAATTTCAAGAAGACGAAGAAGAACATAATTTTGAACCGGCTCCAAAAGAAATAAAGAAACAAGAACATCTATAGACAGAGTGGAAGATGGTTTAAAAGCAGTGGCGGCGACTCGGGGGGAGGGGGCGGTCGCCCCCCGCTTTTTGAGGAAGCACTTAAATGGTTTTTCAAATTTAACATTTGACTGCCTCAAAAATGTAAATAAAATATTTATTTATTGATAATGATCATCATGAATCATAATGGTGCATGATGTAATAAACAAGTTACAAAGAACAAAATAGCAATGATAACATAATATTGCTGTAGTTAAATGTTAAGTTGCACGGGACGCCAAAGCCATGCAGACGATAGAAGACAGGTGAGCAGTGCATCAGCGCTGTCAGCGAGAGTGCGTCCTGTAAGGAGGCGGTGGCGAGGCGAGTTTAAAAATAGCCATGCGTCACGCCACCCCGCCGCCCCGCTGGTGTCAGTCTCACACAACTCACACTCACTCCGCACTCGTCACGTCAGTCACGAGCCAGAGAAGCCACTGAGAGCACTGATTCTTTTTCTGTTCGCTATTACTTCTACTCATTTGTGATGTAGATTAATTAAAATACAAACTGTGCGATTGATTTATAATATTATAATAAGTGTTATCGTTGTTTGGAAAAATAACAAGCTGTTTCAAAGCTGGAGACTAGCGGATAATGAAGCGTTCAACTGGAAAAACTATGTTTGACTTTTTTTGCTAAAAAACAGAAATCGGACAAAATAAATGAAAATGACTCAGAACAGTCATCGACTTCTCAGTCGATTGCAGATTCTGTTCCCACAACTAGTGGAGATAAGTGTGTTTCATTTGGTACTGAAGCAGAAGTTGCGTCGGTCGGCGTATCTACCGATTCATCTGTAAGTGGCTTGAGTACAGCGTTAAAGGGGACAAAGCTTTTTGTTTTCCTTGTCGATTATTTGGTGCAACAGGCTGTTACGATGAGACATTTATTTCAAAAGGGTTCAAAAACTGGAAGAAAGCAGTCCAACGGTTTAAAGAGCATGAAAGAACTTCTTCTCATCTTACAGCTTTTCAACGTTGGCAAGAGGGTTTTAAATCCAAGGAGAGTGTAGTGAGTAAGTTATCTACCCAACACCAAGGACAGGTGAACACTAATCGCAATTACTGTAAAATTCTCTTTCAGTCGTTGCTTTTTCTAGCAAGGCAAGGCTTAGCACTAAGGGGACATAGAGAAAATGAGGGTTCTGAGAATAGAGGTAACTACGTAGAACTACTTAAACTTAGATCCAATGATAATGCATTGTTAAGAAAAATGTTTATAGACAGAGATAAGTTCTTAACCTATGTTCATCATGACGTACAACATGAAATGCTTGAAATAATGGCAAACCAAACCAGGTCTAGCATACTTGAAAGCGTTCAAAAAAGCAAACATTTGTCTATTTTGGTAGACGTTTCACACCATGAGCAAGTAACTTTTGTAGTAAGATATGTCACTGATGAACTCAAAATTGAAGAACGCTTTCTTGGTTTTTACAAAACCCATCTGACTGATGGTCAAACTTTGTACAAGTTGATTCTTTCAATTTTGGAAGAACTTGGAATCGATCCCAAAAATATAATTGCCCAATGTTACGATGGGGTTGTTACCTCATGTTATGCATGTACATTGTTATATGCATTCTCTGAATCTTGCACTTGTAGATGCTTCTAAGGGCATTATTTCTGTCCGAAATGTTTTCAGTACAGTACAACAAATATACTGTTTCATAGAAGCTTCTCCTTAACGGCATTCGGTGTTTGAAACAGTAAAGAGTTCAGCTTATGTTTTAGACAACACGGAAAAAAGTAAGAATTTGTCTCTTAAAGCACTAAGTGACACAAGATTCAGCAGCAGGTACGAGAGCTTACGAGCTGTTCAACGTCACTTAATAGATATACTACACACCTTAGAAATGATCGAAGAAACTGACCCAAAAACAGGTGGTGAAGCTCACGGTTTGATAGTGTGTATCTCTAAGTTTGAGTTTGTTTTAGGACTAAATGTCACAAAACATGTGTTTGAAAAGACGAACATTCTTTCAAAATACATACAAAACCAGGATGTTTCATTTCATGAAGTAGTTGATGTTGCCAAAAGAATAATGAAATACATAGCTGATTTAAGAAACGAAAATGAGCTCAACAAACATTGGTCAGAAGCATTTACCTTTTGTGAAAAACACAGTTTTGAAGGGCCAACAGTTCCTCGCAAACGAAATGTTCCAAACAAACTTGGTGGAGGAAATGTTCACCCTGATTATGAATCACCCAAAGACTTTTATTTAAGAACTTTTTACTATCCTCTGCTAGACACCCTCTATGAAAACATCAAGTCACGATTTGAAAAAAACCAGCTTACGTTTCTGTACCATATGGAAACACTGTTAGCGGCTGCATTAAAGAAAAACTTGATTTCTAGTAATCTAAAAGAGGCTTGCTCAGCTGTTAGTGAAGCTTTTGGGATTGACAGTGACTCTCTGTCAGCAGAAATTGATGTGTTTTCTAGCACAGATCCACACCCTGTTTCAGATAACAAACTGATAGCAAAATTAGTGGAGCAATTTAAATCAGAAAACATTCACAATAAAAATGTGTTTCCAAATCTGTTCAAGTTGCTAAAGTTGTTTTTGACTGTCCCAGTGTCCACGGCATTTGCTAAACGGTCTTTTAGTGTGTTGAAAAGAGTAAAATGTTATTTACGGAACACCATGCTTCAAGCCCGGCTGACGCACAGTGCGATGATAGCCATTGAGAAGATGATCCTCAACTTAGACAAATGTGTTGAAGTATACGGTAGGAGGAAGAACAGACGCTTAACATTGTTTTAAAATAAAAAGTCTGAACTTTTTCCACACAACCATATTGTTGTGTGATATGGTACAAAAAATTGTATAGAGTAAGTTCTTTAGTAACTTCAGGTAAACTAGGTGTTTTACTAAATAAAACTAAGTGTGCTGATACAAAATTGTGTATCTAGATCGCTTTAAAAACCCACTAAATTGCACCAATTTTTAAACAAATTTCCCGGGGGAGGGCCCCCAGACCCCCCGTCAGCTGGGGGGTATTCCATACCCCCCGGTGGCTTTGCCCCCCCAATTTTAGACTCCACTCGCCGCCACTGTTTAAAAGATCTAAACAATCTAGCTATGGCTAGTTCTCCGACGGTTGAGGATGAGCTAGATAATTTTGGGAAGTATGTGCACTTTGTTCCTTTGTTTATAATGACACATCTTCAATACCATTGAGCTCCTACCAGACCTCTAATTCTTCTACATCAACTATTTCATCTCCAAATGGACTCTGTCTCTGATGGCCTGCCACAGGGGGCGGTTCTGAGCCCTTTACTTTCCAACACCTGTTCCTTGAGCACAATGTTTTCGGCACATATTCAAATCCTACAGTTCGCAGACATTACTATTTACCTCAGTGAAACCACTCAAGAAGAAGCTACAGATAAAATGTCCACGGCTATGGAGAATTTACGCGATTGGAATCTATCCCACGGCTTTCAGATCTCCGAGTCTATGAGTGCGGTAATGGTGTTTTCCCGAAGACAACTGGCTGCCGTTATTGAGAATGTACTTGGCCCTTTTCAGTTCAAAGTTGTCAAAGAGTTCAAGTTGCTTGGCATTGTGGTGGATAATAAACTCCTATGGAGGGAACACATCCGTCTCGTCCTCGATGTCGCGGAGAAAGCCTTAAACATCATCAGAAGCGTCAGTCGAATAAGGTATGGATCCCATCCTGCTATATCACTTCTCTTATATCGAGCCCTTATATTGTCTAGAATGGACTATGGCTGCATGGTCTTCGGAGATGCTGCCAAAACCCATCTTATGAAACTGGATCGGCTACAATACAAATCATTGAGAATTTGTCTTGGTGCTATGATCTCTACACCCAACAATGTTCTGCAAGTTGAAGCCAGAGAAATTCCTCTCCGTCCGAGGAGAAACATGCTGACCTGTAGGTTCCTTTCTTCTCGAATCCTCATCCAAGGCCATCCTGTCATAGAGAGACTAGATGCTTTAACTCCATCAGTGCGGCTGGATAAATTTTGGCAAAAGAAAAGAGAGCCATTACTCCTCAAGAATTATTCTCAATTGGTAGAACTTTTAATGTTGTAAAGCACAGAACCCATCCTAGATTCGAACATGATTGGCGACTCCCAATCAGCGACACTAGCAACATCATCTCCGACCCAGATCTTATCACTGACTGGTCTTGTTATCCTACATATCTAGAGGTTGGTTGGCGAAAATGATATTGCTCTCAAGCGATGTCTCTGTATACTGACGGGTCTAAAAGCGAGCGCGGTGTCGGTGCAGCCTTCTTGGACCCCGATAAAGACCATGCTGAGAAATTCAAACTGCAACACATATCTTCCATCTTCACCGCTGAGGGTATAGCCATATTAGAAGCGTTGAAATATGTTGAGCATCATGCCTGTTATGATGCTCTCATCTTTAGCAGGTAGAGAACCAACATCTTTGGTGAAAAGATATGACAGAAAAAAGAAAAATAATATTGTTATTCCATGTCCAGAAGTGATCAAAATCTACAATAAGCATATGGGTGGCGTTGACCTTATGAACAGCCTCATCGGAAGGTATAGAATTGTACTAAGAAGTAAAAAATGGTATTTCCGAATCTTTTACCACCTTGTCGATATGTGTATTATCAATTCATGGTTGCTTTATCATCGATGTCTCAAACAGAAACCAACAGCAGATACACAGTCGAAGCGTCCTCTGAAATTAATCGATTTCAGGATTCAATTGGCTGAAACTTTATGTAAAAAAGGAACTGGTTGTACGCCAACGAGGGGAAGACTAAGAATTATAAACGAAGAAGCTAGAAGTAAAAAAAGGAAATTAGGCCCTACTGGACATCGCCCACCGAAAGACATTCAATTTGATGTATTGGGGCATTTCCCTGAACATGCCTCACAAAAGCAAAGGTGCAAAAACGTACACTGCAAGGGTTATTCAGTGATACAATGTAGCAAGTGTAGGGTTCATTTATGTCTAAATAAAAATAATAATTGTTTTATAAAATTTCATTTAAAGTGAACTTTTAAGTTATATAATTTCATTATTGTGCAGTCATTTTATTCTGGCTGCTTCTTCATTATTTAAATAAAATAAAATGGTTGGAAGTTAGTTTTTTACTTTTTCCCCAAAACCCTTGTTTGTGATACGGCAATGCATGAAGATGCAAATTGGAATCACTGTTAAAATTTTGGAAATACGGCAGTTAAATATACAAACAACTTTTTTCATTATTTTTCCCCTAAACTGCTAACCATTTTGTATTCTATGTATTTTTTTTAACTCAATAAAAAAAATCATGCACTGTAGGGTTAATGTTTTAATACGTCAATTTGTGTTGTTACTGGGAATGGTGTAGAGATTGAAATTGATAAGTATTGTTATCTTAAAGTTAAGATTGGTGATTTTAAATGGAAATGTCTGTTTTATTTGATGCATAATTTGCCAGTATGTTTTATTTTGGGTTTACAATTTATAAACATGAGTCGGATGGTTTTAGATTTATCATCTAAAGTGTTTTGGTTTAAGTTTAAACCTAATATAACCTTCCGTATATGTGATAAGGTCTGGGTTCGTAATGTGCTACCAGTGAAAGAAGCTAGGGCTTTAAGTGAAACAAATATAGATTTAATAAGGTATTTTACGGAGAAGTATCCGCGAGTTATTAATGATGAAATGGGTAGAGCATTGGATGCACGAGCCAAGCCCTCCTGGGACGAACGGCGAACGAGATGTCCCGTTGTACACGGAGGCTCCCCATCTGGAGCCGCGGTGGAAAGGAGGGGCCCGGACCAAAGCAGTTATTTTCAAAGGAGGACATAGAAGAGACCCTGCACCAACTGAAGGCTTTGGGGCAAGTACGAACAAGTGACACGAATGAGGAAACGGTGGCACTTGCCACACTGCTCGACTCGACGTCGCTGAGGGAGACGCAGCGTCGCTGGCTATACTGGTGATGGTAGGCCTAGTAATGATCTGGGCCGCCCGGAGTCGGGCTCGAGCCACGAGACAAGCTTCACGGGAGAGGGAGCAGACACCAGCGGCCCAGCCTGGAGAGAGAGGACCAACCGCTCGGCCCTTCTTCATATACCGGCCGGCGCCAAGTGCAGTGCAGTGAAATAGGGGAGGGGACCCTCGAGTAATGTGTATAACTGTGTTTCAGGATTTTCTTTTTATGTAACTTAATCTTATTAAGCTAGTTAGAATTTTAACTATGTAGTTATTTGATTCATTTGTTTTTATTTGGCTTTTTATTGTCCTTATGGTATAGTGGATTCGTTCGGAATATAATTGTATTTCATGTATTTTAATGTCTTATTCGTCTTGATAATTTAGTTGGACTTTATATCTATTTAATTTTTGATCAATTGTACTTTTGAATTGTAATGTATTTTCATAATCATTTTATGTTGTTTGTCTACTCATTGTGTTAGCGAAAGGTGACGAACTGAGGGGACTCGTCTTATCTGGCTTATGGATGAATGAATGGCAGAGAGATAACAGCTGGAATGTAGGCAGATAAGATAAGGCCGCTCGTCTGAGAAAATTGACTGGAGTGACTTTTGCCTGAAGACGAGATTGAATTTTTTTTTTTTTGGGAGTAAATTAAATTTTAGAAATTTGTGGGTAGTGTAACGGCTGGGCTGCAGCTGCCCAGCTATTTTCTGAGAAGCTAGATTAGAAAATGCCAGCTCTCTGGTGGACACCTGCGACACTTCCCAACGAGCTTAGTAGCGGACCTAAGCCTTCTTCGAAGATAGATTGGAATGCGCTAGCTCGTGGGAAACGTAGGTCCCCGGAGAGTGGGAGAGGAGCCATGGAGAGTTTTTGGGAGGGCAGAGGGGGCAGACTTGTCCTGGGACCGAAGAGAGTCAGGTGATGGATGCTAGGGGCACACTTGCTATTTGGGGTGACCCTCTGCCTGGATAAGTGTATTACTGCTTACACTAAGTCATTCCAGCCAGTCTAGGTTTAAGTGATTCCATGTTTTATTCTAGTTCTAAGTTGTCATCTGGGACTTTAATTATACATATTGATTGCTCACTACTGACCTAACAATAACAAGACAAGACAATTCCTTCCTATTTAACATATACAGAAAAGACACTTACACGGACGCCATAATCCCCAATGACTCTTACGCCCCGGAATCTCACAAATATGCATACTTCAAGTCCATGATACATAGATGCTTCTCATTGCCTCTAACGAACACAAACAAGAAACAAGAAATAGCCAAATTAAAGCAAATTGCAGCAGGCAATAACTTTAATACCAGTATAATAGACAAACTAATATCTAGTAAATTAAAACAGATAACTTATCATAATATCTACCCTAAACCACAAACAGAAAAATGTAATTATTACTCTATCCCTTACACTGGTAGATTATCCCAAATAATAAAAAATAAATTAAGAAAGCATAACTTGAATCCAGCCTTCAAATCCAACCCCAATCTGGGTAGAATATTATTTAATTCAAAAGAAAAAATAGATTTAATGGATAAATGTGGAGTGTATCAATTGGAATGCCCAGAATGTAATGCCAAATACGCGGGACAGACAGGGAGATCCTTTAAGATTAGATACAGGGAACACACAAGAAATACAAACTCCAACAGTTCCTCATTTCACCAACATCTCACAGAAACAGGACATACCATAGACACACAACACAAACCAAATATAATACATATCTGCCAAAAAGGTCCACTTTTGAATTTACTGGAAGCGGTAGAAATAAATAAACTGAACAAAAATAACGATATTATAATGCTAAATGAACAAATAGAACTGAACCATTCCCCCCTTCTTAATTTAAATATCAAGTAGCTAAGAGTCTGATGATTGTGGAAATGTTTTGCCAACTGACATTCAGAGAATACTATAATTTTCATTTGATGTTTTAATTTGCCTTTAAATTCTTTGTATTTGTTTTTATTCACTTTAATATTTATTATATGTTACATTTATATAATTCATGAGTCATACCTATATAAGTACCAACACTTTACTGTTAGATTCGCTTTATTAGATTTTATATATATATCATTTTCTTTCTTCTTTTTATTTTATATTTATTATTATCTTGTAAATATCTGTTTATTGGAATGTATAGAGTAACAAAAACAAGGGATTCCCCGTCATTACCTAAAAACCCCCTCCTTAACTGTACCCTCTACCCTGTCAACCAATTCTGTCAGTTTGTAAGTGACTCTTGATAATGCCTTAACACGGCGAAACTAGTTGAGTATTTGAGAATATATAGTGAAGTTTGACAAAGGAATTGTGCATTTTAATTATCTATTCCTAGAATGGAGCTTCACAAAGTAAATCTGGAAACCATAAATTACTGTCTACTTTTTATTACTTTAGAACCACCCATGGCAATCCCTAGGGCGGGTTACAACACTAAAGGTATTTATCTATTATATATATATTTCAATGATCATTTCAAACATAGTTACTGTATAAGTAGTTCTAAGAATAAAAAAACATAACAAATAGCTATTTTTTGAAGTAATTACGATAAATTAAAAAAATTATCAGAAGAGTAAATCTGAATTTAAAGTAACATGAATTAGTCTTGACTGTAAAATGTTTAAGGTTTTTGCTCATATCTGAATGCATTTAAATGATAGACAAGTGTAACTGCTACCACAGCATTATAATTAAATTTACAACAATTGCAATACTTCAATTAATGCAATTTAAGAAACTCCTATATGCTAATCATGATAGGACGAATTTATATTATATGGAACCCTTCGTTAGGTTAGGTTTTATGACTCATGCCCGGGCTTTGGAACCCTTCTTGTGAGGTTCTTGCGAACTTATGAATCTTTTTTGAACAGCTGTTTTGTTCCCTGAAAATGTTGTCCATATGAGTTTTCATTAAAACAACATCCATTATACAATAAAAACATGTAAATATACATGAGACCAAAAAAAGGATGACACAATTTTATCCTTACATTTTTAAATTATATATAAAAATGAAAAAAAAAAAAAAAAAAAAAAAATGCGAGGAAGAATGAAATCGTACTCAACTTACAATAATTACTTACAAAGACGATAATTCATTATTTGTTTTTCTTTCTTTTTCTATAATCGTTAAAAAATTAAAAAATATACAAGAAATAGAGTATATTAGAATGGAAGTAGAAAATCACCAAGATACAAACTTGAATTGAGGTTATTAATGCTAAAATGGTAAATAATATGTATAGATATACTAGACTTGATTGACAAGTTCGCCGAAGTAGGCAGTGAGTGCGACGAGTCGCTTCTGTAGGAAGTTCTGTTCGATCTCGATCGAAGGGCTCCACCCTTCCTCAGGATGCCTCCCCAGTTGAATCAACTGCAATGTCAACATAGTATAGATAGTTACTATGACTCATGTCCGGGCTTTAACTTCGAGGTCATAGCGACGAAAGAGCGCTCTGGTGTACATGAGCCCGACTCTACTTCGGTAATCCTACATTTTGCCTACCCTAAATTTTTATTCCCCTAGACTTGACCTCGACTTTTCTCGAAAATGAGACAAATGTTTAAAATAAAATTTATTTATTTTTGAGACTCATGTCCGGGCATTACCAACGAGGTCAATTATAAACAATTAATACAATTATTTAAATTAATTAAGAGCTTAAGACACTTTTCTCTTTCTCTGTTTAAGACACACAACAGTGTACCTTAGGTTCGAACTGGGTAACTTGAGGTTGGCAGGATAACGTTTACCCCCAGAGCTAGTTAGCATGTTCTTGCCCATGACGCCAATAAACTTACAAGCCCTACTGTTATAAGTTTTAAAATCGAATTATAATTTCAGTTATACTTGACCGATTAGAGTGAAACACACTTTCTCGTGATCGTTTACTTACAGTTTCGTTTGTTTGTAAAGATCGTGACTAAAAGAAACCTAGCGAATGGTACAGGCATAAAAAAATTATCTACATCCAAGAGTGTTACCTTAAAAAGGGCCTTACGAATACCAAACATTCATTCAAATACTAAGATCAATACAAAATGATCTAATTTACCTGATCCATGTTGACATTCCTGGGGAGGAAGAATGCCAGGTTGGGTGTGATGGAGGAGGCGATGTGAAAGAGGCCTCGAGCTCCGAGGGGAGGTAGGATGTTGTCCAGATCATAGACAGGCTGGGAGGAGTAGTCGAGGCCGCCCCAGGGAGGCGAAAGAAAGACCACATCCGCGGAGAGGCCCCGGTATAGCTGGGTGAAGTCACCCACTATCCACTCTATGCGGTCATCCACCCCATACACCTGGGCGTTGTTCCTGGCCAGCTGGATCTTAGCCGGGTCCACATCGATACCGATTACTGGCAACAGTGGAAAGAGGCTGTGAAATAGAACATACCTCGCCACCACACTATAGCTTGACCATTGAGATGAAAAGACTCTCGGCGGAACGGGCCCTGACTCAAGGGGACACAATTTTTTTGTGATTCTTGTTCACTAATTTAGGTTTTCCATTTTTTGATAGAATTCAAGTCGTTAAGTACGTCTGTCTTGAGTCTCATTTATGTCCGGGATTGGAGTAAACGTGTGGTATAATAAAAAAGTTTTTTTCCCACCGGACTTAGCCCATGAGCTATCTTGTCATCTGAGAGGATGGTTCACTGTTTTACGCCTCAGCATCCTATTTATCGCACTCCACAGCGATTTGTCGTTCATAGCTTGTTGCTCAGTGTATGTTTCATGTCTGACGTTAGTCGGTTGTCGCAGTTGGTTCCGTAATCTGTGCGTCAGTTGGTTGAGTCAAATTTCGTCTTGCTTGTTTTCCTCTTCTCCTCATCGCACGCCGTTTCTCAGCTATTAACGTCCCTAAATGTTGTGCTAAGGAGCTATGTATTTGAGTATCGAGTTAGTTATTGTAACTCATGACCAGGCTTTATTTATGAGATCATATCGCTTACTACTAGAGCGCTCACTCGTCGCTCTGGTGGACTTGAGTCCGAGTCTACTGTGGGTGTCCTAAATGTTGCTTACCGAAGGTTTCTTCACCTTTAACGAGTACCTGACATCGTACAGGCTCGGGACCATCGCTTAACGTTCCATCCGAAGGATGGCGTGCTCAAACCTTTTTCACCTCCCAGATAAAAAAATCCAAGAGTCTCGGTTGGGTTTCGAACCCGCCATCTAGAGTGCTATCTCTGATCTACCGGCGTCCTCCCAATCGTGTCGATGTGAATTGAAAATAAACGAACTTGTTAATCATGACAGACCTTTCGATAATATTTCATTCACGGATTTCTCTAATATTTCACCAAATTTTGAAACATCCCTGATCATTTCAGAATCATAAAATTCTCTGACATTTTCCCTGTTTTTCAGACTCTGCCGCTACCCTCTGTCCTGAGTGACCCCTCTCCCATCTCCAGATGGTGCAACAAAGACACTACTGTACCCTGTTTCTATTCGGACTACAATCAAGTCTGGTTTCTGTGGGACTTTTCCTTAATTCTAAGTTGATATTGGATAACACTTACCTCGTTCACACTCCATGGCGAACTGTATGGTGTTGCCGCCAGCTCCACAGAAGGCGTCAATGATCACGTCACATTTACACCTGAGGGCTGTGTAAGAAGCTATTCTTTCTGGGGTCACTGAGTACCAGCTCTCTGCAACGAAAACAACACAATTTATTTATTTAAATAAATCACTCTGATGAATTCTCACATTGGTACAAATATATAAAGAAAGAGGGGGCTGGTAGCTCAGTGGTATGCGTGCTTGCTTACGGAACTATAGCTAACCTATACGATTTCAAGTATTCGTTAAAGATTCCTTCCCTATCCCAGGTGAACAAACCTAGGTAGGCAAAATTTGGTGCTCCCAAAGTAGACGGGGTCATGTCCACCAGAGCGCTCTGGTATGCGATATGTTCTCGTAGTTGAAGTCCGGACGTGAGTCAAAATAACTAATTATATAAAGAAATATAAATTAAACTGTCTACCAAATAATTGAACTAAGCTTCCTAGTATGTAAACTTGACAATAATCAGTTGAACAATAATTGTTTTTCGAACATCTCCATCATTTATATTTTGCTGCGCGGAAATTTTTTTGTCTTTACGAATATTTTAATGAAACGTAACTTTTCGATAAAAATTAGTTTTAACAGGTTAATTACCTTTAATTATATATTATCTGACTTCGCATAATTTTAAATCATGTCAAACAGAACTTAAATACAACTTCTAGGTTGAGAAATGGGGACATATTGCGGAAATTTGTAATAAAAATAAAACAAGCTTATATTTTGAAGTACTGTCTATTCCACCAAAAATTATACATAAACAACCGGTTTCGATATTACATCATCTGTCAGGTTTAGTTATAAACTAAATAAACTTAATCTGACGGATGATGTGCCGAAACATGTTTTTGTGGAGCAGAAAATATTTCAAAAAAGTAATTAGAACTTATAAACCAAATTTCATAAATATACGTTCAGTGGTTCTCAAGTAAGGCGTGTGACAACGATTTAGAGGACAGATAGACATGGAATAAGAATTGGTCGTTTTGACTACAATTGCAAAGATCTGAAGACAATTTTGAAATTCAAGTCCAAAAAATGTTTGGCTCTCAGAATCTATTCCAAAGAAAGCTTCCTCTATCCTTCGGATATGCGAGGAAGCAATACATAAATAAGAGTTATAAGTAAGATGATACCTTGGTCCAGTTTAATTCCCTCATCGAATTTGCTAAAGAGTGAATATCGTTTTTTCCAAAACTTCAGAAGTCTATCATTTTTCTGTATTTCTTTTGGAAGGCCACGTCTTTTGATTTTCTTCTTTTTCTTTTCATATTTTTTCGAATCTCCGGCAGGCGAGTCAAATTGTTCCCCAGCTGAGAAGAAATCGCCATCCGAAGAGTCGTCGTCTTTCTCCGAGAAATCTGATTTGATTTCCTCTGAGGGAATATTGGTCTTCTCATTTGTATCTGAGTCGTCTGAATATTTTAAAAAAACCTGTAATAGAAAAAAAAAAGGTATTAAGTCAATGGTTATATAAAATACGAAATGCAATAGAGTAACGTTTCGCACCTAGCCAATCACGCTACTAGAGTTAGTTATTGTGACTCATGCCCGGGCTCTAACTACAAGGTCATATTGTCTACAACCGGAGCGCTCTTTCATCACTCTGGTGGACTTGAGCCAGATTCTACTACGGGAGTCCGAAATTTTGCCTATCCTGAATTTTTATTCAATTAACGTAGGGGTCTTTGACGAGTACCTGACTGACATCGTAGAGGCTTGTAGAGTCAACGCTTAACGTCTCATGCGAAGGACGGCGTGCTTGAATTTATTTGATCTCCCAGATAAAATGAACTAAGGGCCTCGGTCGGGTTTTGAACCGGCGATCTTGAGCTCATTAAGCAAGCCGACGTACCGACGGCCTCTACGCTATTAGATATATTATGAAATTAAAGTATGGACGCGATTCCGTGCTGACTTAACAGGAGAAAAGTTCTTTAATCCATAAAAAAATGTTTTTCTTGTTTTCAACTAACCTTTTTCCGAACTTAAAGGTCAACTTGACAAGGTAATCCACAGACATCTTATTGCTCTCCTGGTTACACAGTTCAGCAAAATGAAACATTTTGAAATGACAAAAACAAAAACAATATTAGGATGTTTCGCTCTGAATTCAGATCTGCAATTGAAATCTCTTTATCATAACTGCATTATGAAAACATCTGTATTTTCATAATATTTATTCCTTTGTTTATCGAGAGAAGTTACATTCAATACAGGTATATATTTCTGGTTTGCCAGAGTTGAAATTATAATTAATATATAAAAGATCAGAGGGCGCCGGTAGCTCAGTGGTATGTATGCTTGCTTACTGAGTACAAGATCGCGGGTTAAAACCCGGCCGAGGCCCCTAGCTTATTTTATCTAAAAAGTAAAAAAAAAACGTAAGCATGCCGTCTTTCGGATGGGACGTTAACCCTATATGAATAAAAATTTAGGGTAGGCGAAATGTAGAACTACCATAGTAGAGTCGGGCTCATGTCTACCAGTGACGAAAGAGCGCGCTGGGAATAGGCGATATGACTTTGTAGTCAAAGCCCTGGCATGAGTCATAATAACTAATTCTAAGGACATGGACTTTGGAACTCAAATTCACTGTAACAAGGTTATTTTGAAGCATTACAATTAAAGTCTATAACACTACAAGCTAGTATACAGTAAATAAAGTGTGTGAGGTGAAAGTTCGGAGGTTAAAGGTCGAAAGACACACAGCCTAGGTGTAATAAACCTAGGTAGGCAACATTGAGGACACTCAGAGTAGAGTTGGGCTCATGCCCATATAGTTAAAGCCCGGGCATGAATCAAAATAACTAACAATGATCTTTGAACTATAAATGACTGGATTTGTTTTCTTATAATGAGAAAGTGGTCAATGTTTTTGGAACAAATGTAAGAATTCCGCCCAGATGACCTACTACCTTAAGGAGTAGATTAGACCACTATACACCCACCTTCTGCAGCGAGCTGAGGTTCCCGTCCTCATCGAACCGTATGTGTGACCTCATGTTTAATGATCTGTTCTGCCACCGGATGTTCTTCTTCTTGTAGACAACCTCTGACTTGGCCTTGTTCAGCCCACCTCTTGTACAGTAGCCCATGATGGCCATAGCTTTTAAAAACTGATTTTTATCTTGTTTTTCATTTCGTTTATGAAACCTGCAAATATACCTAGTTTCAATTATTTTGGGAATAAAAATACAGAATGTATAAACATACTTTATATCAAAACCAAAATCAGATAATAATTTATCCAGGGGAGGATATCAACAAAACATCAAATAGGGTCATTATCCTCGCTGAACTATCGACATTGAAAATATAATTTGTGTTCAAGTCTTTCCTCTATATGAACAGCACTTCACTATCCAACTCTAAATTGTGCTCGTTGGGCGAAGTGCGAGTGAATTTACAACACAACCATTTATTCATTGTTTAATGTTTATATACGAATTATAGTATTATTATTGTAATTACTTTTCTAAATATCGAATTATTTTTTTAAATATCTAAGACTATGTAAACCATATATTTGCACCTATGTAAAGGAGGAATGTTAATTACATGTGCTAACATATATTTTAAAAATATTTTCGTCTATATAGGCGCTTAAAATTTTCATTAAAAAATACCCATTTTATATTAAATATATTTGGTCAATATGGGAATATTTTTCTCTCTCCAAAAAATGTTAAAAATCCTAAATTTAACAAAACTTTCATAAGACATTTAAAATAAACTAAAAATGTAAAAACAATGATAAAAAATGATGTGTGTACAAATAAAATAAATACAAAAACAAATCTGATTTTTTGTAAAACTGAGAAAGCAACAGTAAGGACGAAAAGTGGGGATAATTGGCCTCAGGCCCTCCTCGAAAATCGGTAAGAGTTGGGCTTTTCAATATTGTTGACAGGCCGGACGCAATTTTACTTTGTGTACGTAGATAAATAATTCTACGCGTAAAGTTCTGACTGTTCTTGGACAACCTACCCTCTCTCTTACTCTCAATTCTTGCACTTAATCCAAAAAAAATTGTTCAACTTTTGTTCCAACCATGATGTTAGGAGACATATTCTGCTCATCACATTTTCCTAGAGTAGTAGGCCAGGATAGGATCACAAACGAAGAGGTAAACTCCAGTTTGAACTTACGATCTCTTGAGAGAGTGTCGCTGCAGCTGAGTGCAGTCCACCTCGGAGGAGGAGGGCTGACTGCTCATGTGCTCTCCAGTATCCTTCCTAGTCCTCATATTTCTGGAGGACGGACACTCCGTGGGAGGACTCTCGCTCCTTCCTGACTCCCTCCTTGCACAGTCAACCTCCGAGTCTTGTTCCACAGTTAGAGTCCGCAGACTTTGCAACAGGTAACCAACTGATTGCGCTCCTCTGAAATGTTAACAATATTTAATAATAAACAGCCTGAACTACGAATGATGAATATATTTTAATTTAATTTTTTTAAACCTCCAAATTATTTATATAAGTCATAAGTTAAGGAAATATATTTTTAATTTTTTTTTATGTACACTTATTTTCAGAGTAAGACCTTTACTCAAGCCCAAGTCAATATAAAAAAAACGCATGTTTTTTAAAAATAATTGTCTATTTCACAAAATATATGGGAGTACTTTCGGCATTACTACCATCTTTAACTACGACTTAACAAATACAGTATTTGTTGTCATGGCTTCGGTAGCAATACCAAAAGTACTCCTATATATTTTGTGAAATAAACAATATTTTTAAAAAAACATACGCTTTTCTTTATATTTTTAAAATAAATAGATACCTGTCAATATGATTGTACTTGGCTTTTTTCGACTTGGATCTTCTCGGATCGCGTGCTGACTTTTCTGATACACCGTCCTCGCAATCCTCTTCAGTATCTTCGCCGATGACCGACTCGTCATTGAACAGTTCGTTCAGAGCCCTCACAGAGTTCACTTGAGAGTTGGCAAAAAACGTTGTTCTGCCGATCTCCTCTTCAATGACTGTCGCCTCGGTGCTTGTCGACTCGATATCTGCCGACCCAGAATAGCCCTCGGGCACTTCTTGCTCCTCAGGCAGAAGAGCCACCTGAGGAAATCAAATTATTTTTTTAAATCGTACATTTATACAAAATGTACAAAACCTTGAGTCAACTCAAATAGGGGAGAGTGGGGACACTTGATCCTCATTTTATAAGTTTTGAAATATTTCAATAAAATTATGGCAATCTGCATTTATTTTAGGTTTGAGCATTACTTAAATGTTTACTACATATGAATTATTGATTTTGAAAACAAGGTAATACCGCTTTTGAAAATAAATATATTTTTCTGAAATTTGGCATAACGATCACTTGATCACCCCCCTAGGGTGACTTGTTCCCTACATAGTTAAGATTCGAATCTTATAATTGGACAAATATATTAGTACATTACACCCCTTTCTCATATTTGGACACCCACGTACCGTGTATTGACTTGTGAAAATAAATAACTTAGTCAATACAAACTTGCTAAAACTATAAAATTTAGAATCATTCTGAATTAAAAGACAAGACATTAAAATATGCAAAAACACAAAAAATAAATTCTAAATAAATGTGTCTAAATAAATCTGCAGGAGTGCAAAAAGGCTCATTGCAGCTTTTCGAACCTTTGCTTTTTCTTGAGCATGGTTCTCAACATATTGCTCTTGAAAGACAAATTATCTTTTGACGAAGAATTCACAAACTTTATTTGTCTTTTGTTTTTGTTTTTTTATCCTGTGTTTTTCACTATTCTTTTTAGCAAGTTTTTCAGCTTTTAATGCTGTCTTTAATGTTAGTGGATCTGGTGCCACTCTCGCCTTTGCCCCTTATTTTCTTTTATATTTGTTCGGCAGCTAAAACAACAAATTAATAACACTTAATCAAGATTTATCCATCAGCGAGACTTGACAAAACGGAAAACACACGATTCTCATAATAATTAAACATAAAACTTTTTTTTTTTTTGGCTTTATGTACGGTGCATATTAGCCATGTCAATGTGTTATATATAATTATTTAAGACATCCATGGCCCCGGGAGGGAGTTCTATCTACGAAATAAAACTCACTCCCGGACGGGATTCGAACCCGCAAACCATGGTGAGACCATGCGACCAAAGCCCTACGCTCTAGCCCGCACGGCCACCATGGCCCCCAACATAAAACTTGGATTAACATTAAAACGACGATTATTCCAACATGAAAATAAGATCAAAAATATTGCGTACTTACCAGAAAAAATATTTTGAAATATAAAAACAAAAATTTCTATAAATTAACAACACAATACTTTTGCAATCAGATGACCTTGTAACATATAAAAACCTTCCAAGAAAGCAGTGTTGCCAGTAATTCAATTCCAGAGCAAAAGAAGGAGCCAAATTCAAATAGGGATCAAGTCTCCCAAGGAATCAAGTCACACCACTCTCCCCTACATACAATACATCAAGTTGGAAATACTTAAATATATTTGAACATTTGAAAAGAATGTTTTTGTTGCTATATTTAAGATATTCTAAAAACTAAACATGCGAAACTAAAAAAATTCATCGGTGAATCGAAGGCTATGTATTTCTCCAGTTAGAATTAATCAATTACGTTTTCGCACTACCTCCAAAGCCAATCGACAGTTTAAGCTAAAATTCAATATTTGACTTACATAGTTGCCTCGAGAGCGATGATATATTGAATCTTTGTTATTGCTCTCAATAAAGACTCAATGTATCATCACTCACGATATTTTATATGTGAATCCAGATCACGACTAACCTATTGATTTCCCTATCATATATAAAATATCGGGAGTGATGATACATTGAATCTATCGGGAGTTATCGTGTTCACACACAGATGCACGGATTTTTTTTTCATATTCGGAATTTGGAGGTCGGAAAACATGAAATTCCGTTGAAAACTCTGGATCGAATTTTTGGCCACATAACTTCCCCTATACTATTATAGTAAAATTAATTAAAAATCCCTAAATGAATTTAAAAAAACTTATAACTTAATTATTACCGTGAGTGTTTCTTACTTACGAGGAAAAAAATAAGAGAGGTTCCAGAAATATCAAAAAATGTTCATTTTGTTGAAATATAAAAACCTAAAGACCTCGGCCGGGTTTCGAACCCACGATCTTCAGCTCAGTATGCAAGCAAGCTACCTCTGAGCTACCGGCGCCCTCATAACTAAAGGTAAGAAAACACACCAAATCTGATAAAAGGACCGTCGGAACAACTGCAACTCAAGATTGGCAATATTGGATTTTTCAGAAATTATTAAGTAAATTGCAGAATCTGTTGTCGGGCGACCTCATTATAATACGGCATAGAAAACAGTTCCCCATCACATATTTTTCAAATTTTCTTTATAATTTCAGAAAAAATCGAAAGCTTGTTTTGCAGTAAATTGTTCCAAAGGTCCTTTTTTCAGATTTTGTGTTCTGTTAAGGGGGCTCCACACGCAACGGAAAAACCGAAGGCATGCCTCGAGGCGCCGGGCCTTGAGGCGAACCTAAATAGTGGGGGGTCTCCACACACTACGGAATATCCGAAGGCCAGCCTTAAGGCACTCCAGTTTGTGTGTTCGCGCAATGGCGTCAACAGATGATGCTCTTGCTGTTGTTGGTTTATTGTTAGCTATCAAAAGTAATA
Source organism: Aradus depressus (assembly GCA_963662175.1). Taxonomy (NCBI): domain Eukaryota; kingdom Metazoa; phylum Arthropoda; class Insecta; order Hemiptera; family Aradidae; genus Aradus; species Aradus depressus. The sequence continues at coordinate 39,635,719 of OY759220.1, forward strand.
AAAAAATAGTGAAGCGAAAGTTGTGGACTAAAGACTGGTTACAGAAAAGGAAAGTGCAAACGAAGGTGCCTTGGCAAAGTGACTATATTAACGGCAATTAATTAATATTTTTATGATAGTAAACTGTTTGTCTAGGCAGTAAATAAAAATGTTTGCACTGTCATTAATTAATGTGCCTAATTAATTAATAACACTCTCATTCGGAGGAAAATGTTTTTTTATCCCAATTAATACAATTGTAATTGAATGAATGTTATTAATTTTCCATTTAGGTATCTACAGGTTCTAATTACTAAATAAAATAATAAATATCATTAATGAGTTATTCTATTCTCTTAACAGAGCTATCAATTCCTCTTGATTTTGTTTTGCACGGGCCATGATTTTACGTGAAAACTGGATTTAATCAAACACATCCTCTTCTAACACACAACTAGAGTACAACTGAATCGCCTCGAGGCCTACCTCCCACCCCTCCACACGGTCCGATCGGCCTTGAGGCAAAACGAATGAGATTTTGTATTGAAATTTCCGGCCTCCAGACTTAAGATCCGCAGGAATACCTCAACAGAATTCTCCATCCACACATAGAGGTTCGCCTCAAGGCCCGGCGAGGCATGCCTTCGGTTTTTCCGTTGCGTGTGGAGCCCCCTTTACATATATCACACTGTTCATTATTCTGAGGCCCTTATCTCTCTGTATATATTGGTACAACTATGCCGCCTAAAACTGACCTTTAACCAACTGTTACCAGACAGATAAGCTACGTCCAGGGAAATATGGCTATAATTTTTTTTGTATTACTAACCTGAAAAAATACAGATTTATTTACCAAGGGTAAGTGTCTTCTACGAGTAGCCTTTAAATCGTACAGGCTCGGGACCATCGATTAACGTACCAGCCAAAGGATGGTGTGCTCAAGGTTTTTTCATATATACATATATTATAATGAATAAGTAGGTATTTTTAAATAGAGGTCAAAAGGGAAATTACTTATAACATCAATTAATATCTGTCTAAACAATCGATAGTAATTAACAATATAAGTAATGTTTCTTACTACTGAGAGTGAGAGTAAGAAACAAGTGCTTCGAGACGGAGTTTTGCTTACGAAGTATAGGGAAAGTTATGTAATCGATCAAAAATTCGATGCGGAGTTTCCAAAGGACCTTTAAATTTCAAATATGAATCCAGAACCCTCTAATGACGATACCTATTGATTTTGAGCGATATCGGCCGAAGGGAGGAGCACAACTCAAAAACTCTAATAACTGTCGATATAGTGAATTTATCATACAAAATTTAGTATAACAATTTAGGAGCCCCTATGTAAGTCAACTATTAAGTATTAGCGCAAACGGTCGACTGTTTTTGGAGGGGGGGTGAAAAGTTAATTGATTAATTCGTTGTGGGGAAGTACATGGCTGTTTTTTAGTTTGAGGTGTGGGAGTCTACCTGGTGGTGGTCCATAGAGAGGCAGCCTCCAACTATATATCTCTGGTAGGCGAGCCGGTACTGTCTGTTGAAATGGTCAGTCCAGAGAGCCTGCCACTGGGACTCTTGCCCTCCACCTCCCGAACTGGCACTGTCTGAGGAAGAGAGAAGGGAGGACTCTTCAGTGGATAGCTCCGTCAGAGGGGTGATGTTGGTCAGAGAGTCGCTTATCTCTGAACAGATGCTGAGTCGGGTGTTCTCACTCCCACCTATTACCTCCACCAGGCTCTCTGCAATACCTGCCGCAAAACACACCAATAATTAATATGATATTTAAAATTCTTGCAGAGATATTGTGAAACACTTCATAAAAAATATAAAGAAAAACGTGTTTTTTAAAAATATTGTCTTATCCACAAATATATGAGAGTACTTTCGACATTGCTACCATCTTCAGCCACGACTTAACAAATACTGTAGCAATACCAAAAGTACTAATTTTATATATTTTGTGAAATAGACAATAATTTTTTAAAAACATAGGTTTTTCTTAAGAATTAATAGTTCAGATTAAAGTAAATAATTTAAAGAAGAGATCTAACTTAACTGAGATCTAAAAACAAAATAATAATGTATGATTTGTCTTGTGGTTGACATACCAGCTAATAAAGAAAAACGTTGATTAAAGGCTGAATATGAGTTTCTCTGCATAATTCTAGAAAAATAACAATCGTAAATTTCCAATAGTTTTATCCTCTTCTCCTGATATTAGTTACTGTCGTCTGTTCAACTGGTAGATACAAGCTAAAATGGGTGACCTGACGGACTTGCGAGGATGTGGCACACACTCCTTCTCAATCCTAGCTGATCTAATGTCCGCATGTGTGTGTCTGCAGAGAGAGGCCCGGAGGAGGAGCTACTGACAACTTCTAAGTTGAGAAACGGAGTCATATAGTGGAAACTTCTAAAGAATACAAACTTATTTTTTGAAATATTGTCTATTCCACAAAACAATTATACATAAATTACGTTATAAGTTAAGGTCTTAATTTGTAACTAAACCATACGATGATGTAATGCCGAATACGGTATTTGTATGTATAATTTAGGGAATAGACAATATTTCAAATAATAAATGTGTTTTATTTAATTTCTAGTATTGATGTGGAAAGCTGTTTTAATAAGACTTCGATCGAGTCGAACGGAAAGGCCTAAATCAAAATAACAGTTGATATACTGCACAATTCGAGTGATACGTCTTGCCGAAGGATGTTTTGATCGAATCGCGGTATTCAGTCAATTGAAATGAGACTTTCTAAGACAATAAAGCTGTAAAAGAAGAAAAAAAGATCCCAACTAAAGCAGAGGTCATGAGTTGCGTGGGTAGAACCCTTCCATCAATGGACTTGAGGTGAGGTACGAGGCCCTCCAACGCACACACTAAAGAGACGAACAAGGCAGAGAAAAAAGAAGGATATTGGTCGGGTCCTGCAAAGGAAGATTGTATTACTCACAGATGGCCTGTGAAGTTATGGTCTCCTCATTGGGGTATGAAGGGTCTACGTACTCCCCATACTTCTGGATCCAGGACTGCCATACTAGTCGGTCGCCATGTTCGCTCCAGAACTGGTCCCAGCCTGGAGAATGGAAATGAGAGGTCTCGGAGAGGTCGGCTCCGGAGTCTGAGTGTGGGGCCTCGCCTCGGGTCGAGTCGTCCGTGGAGCAGTGAGAGGCCGACCAGTAGCAGCTCACACCCTCGTCCTAGCATCAACCAGAGGAACAGTTTCAAAGGGAGGAAGAGCTAGATGACAGGGCAGTGTCCTCCAACCTATATTTTTTTTATTTCATGCATGCTCGCAACCGGGTCTCAGGTTTTTTTATATGGAGAGTACAAAATCTTGAATAGGCCATCCTTCGGGTAGGAGGTTAGGCGATGATCCTGAGCCTGTGCGACGTCAGATACTACCCTAACTAAACCTGAGTAGACAAGGTTAGGACTCCCACAATAGTCAGGCTCATGACCACCAGAGCGACCAGCGAGCGCTCCCTCAGTAGGCCCCCATTGTAGTTAAAGCCCGGGCATAAGTCACAAAAACACAGACAATGTGGCTTACTACATTATGTTATAGTTAACAACTCTCTCTATTAGTCTAAACGGAAGTGACTTCAGAGCAAGCGTTGCGAACTGAAGAACGATCCCACACGACCCCCGTCCGCCGCCCTTTTTAATAAAATGTCGAAAAAATATTGTAGTGAAAAAATTCTGTGTAAGTGGTAATTTAGGCGGACACTCAACAAACCAGGCATATTTCCTTAATTTTTATTATTTTAATTTCTATTTTTTTGAGGATATTCTAGTGTCTAGAGTTATTTATTGATTATTTTATTTATATATTGAGTTTAGCACTACACACCACATCTACTCACAATTTACTTCCTTATCTCATCCTACTCGGTTCTCTAGAAAATATAAAATTTTTGCGACCCTAGAGAGATAAAATGCTCATATTTTGGTACCAACCAACGGAATCCTAAAAACCAAACTGTTGGTTGCATGAAAATTCGTCCTATAATTCCGAATTTATTATAAAGTTAATCAGCTAATAGCTGATCCCATTTTCACTTCTATCAGTAGTTTTTTTGATATGATTATTCATTTTCTTTGAAAATGTAATAATAAAAATGAAATTGAATAAGACTTACGAATTCCCGCTTTTTTGTGTTTTGGACAGTTGTCGGTTGTGATGATTCTGTTGAAGTATTGAACAATTTAACAATTCTTCCCTCTTCAATGTTTTGTTGTGCATCTAAAGAATCTGTTTTTAATTCTTCCTCCTCCTCGATTTCATTGGTACTATGAATAATAATAACAGGAACATATAAATTAAGAATACAAATGAACAATAAAATAAAACATGAAGGAGAAAACTTACGTGAGGACGCTCCGGCTACACAAGCAATAAATACATTCATCTTCACGTGAATCATCCTGCAAATGTATATATACTTCGGCTAATGGTTCATAAGCGTTATCTTGGAACATATTCAAATAACGACACCCCACTTTGTAAAGAATATCAAGAAATAAAACAACTAAAGTTAAAAACAATTTACATTAAAATTCATACCTCCTGCCCCAGTACCAACCATAACAGCCGAGGTTAACAGGTTACGAGCGGGTATCAATATTCAGTGTTGCCACTACGATTTCAGCAGTTTTAAATTAAATCAAAAAAAACAAAATTACTATTATTATAATACATGTAATTATAAAAAAGCAGAATATTCATAAAAATAGAAGGATATTCCATGACAATAAATATTTCAGAAAGATTGTCTATTATATTAAATACGTAGTGTTTCATATCTATATTCTGACGTGATAAAGATGCCGAAAATTAATAGAGCATACATAATTTGTGAGTGAACTGAACACTTACCACCAGTAAGGGTCACTACCTAAAAAAACATTTTGTTTGGATCCCCCTCCCTCTCCTAGTTTGAAAAACGTATCTATAATTTCTACTTTAATCGCTGTATCCTTATGTATATAGATAGAACTTAAAGAATAGCCATTAAATAATGTACGATCACCTCGTAACAAAAACTAGGCAAATTACTATTTATAACTTTACACAAATGGAAGGAATGAATAATAATTTCTTCACCGGTACCAATTTAGAAATAAGCATTATTTTTTAATTTTTTTTCAATCAGAGTGTTGCACGACAGACACCGAAAATTCATGACAATAATGAATGACATCTTTGGAATTATTTTATTTTGATTACTAAGCCCAGCATGGACCAGACATCAGCAACACCTCTTCGTTACTTTTTCAAGATGCCATTTTTTTTTCATGTAAAAATAGCTTTAATTTCTACGTTCCTCTGGACTATTAGGAAATGTGGTATTTTTGTATGATATTCTATTGTTCACTGCAGAGGCGCTACAGTATAATATAGGACTTACACGGTGTTTTGGGAATCATGGAAGGCGTCTTGCTCTTGCGGGGAGATCCTTTTTAGTGTTTTGAGTCCAAGGCAGTAAGTAGGCTTCTTATTATAAACCATAGTACGATTACATCATTGACATTCAATCAGAAATCCAGTCCGAACGACTATTTGTGACAAATTAATTATAAAACGAAACAGCTCCCGTGCTGGGAGAGTTTAGCAGAATGCTGAATTTACCTACCTGTATTACTAACCTGAAATAATGTGTAGCCGAATCACGATAGTAATACATCAAACACAATTTTGAAAATTTTAACTCATTGATTTTTGCTTGAACGTCGGCGATACGAGGAACTAAACTGATCAATATTTTAAGACTTAAATCTGTTTACTTTTAACCTCCATTAAATCACAATAAGCATGGAAATCTTCGCCTGGATCTCATGGCATGTAGGGATCCACGGTAACGAGCTGGCGCACTGAGCCGCAAGGAAGCCCACCAGTCAGTACTCAAGGCATCAAACAGTAATGGCAAAAAGAATGGGAAGAATGAAATACGTTTCTGAAGACAGTCAAACCTAGAGTCGATGTGACTCCAAATGTGGCGTCTCTTTCCCGGAAAGTAAGAATAATCCTGACGAGGCTGAGAATGGGAGCGGGTGACTGGAGGCTGGAAGAAAGCCACACTATCACGAGGACAGAGGTGCGGTGGACAGGCTACTCCCACCCAGGGAGATAGTACTAGCTACAACATGTTACCATAAGATGTGCTGGCGCTATTGGCCTATAAAGACGATTCACCTAATAGAAAAAAAATAAATAAATACGCATGCTACAGGTTTTTGAGCTATTAGAAAAAAATTAGGTACACAGGAGACATTTTTTATTTAATTGACCCAATACGTCACATATTTTACACAAATAACCAATGAGAATAAAATATATAAATGTAGAGGTATGGTATAATCTTGTCTTCAGCCTGTCTATAGTAGGCCGTCCAGAGCTGGGTGACAACCTTCGTGGAAGTTCCGGGTGTACTTCTCGATTTGACCTCAAAAGGTTCCTCAACTAACAGTTTTTTGTTTAAAATAGAATCTTGGTACAATGGAAGCTCAAAAAAATAAATACATTTAAAATGTTTACTGATAGGGCCTATTACAAAGCTCCAGATGTTCTTTCAGCCGCTTCTTATGAAAAAAAATGTTTCCACATTTAAAACAAGAATGTTCAGAATCGAAACTACAACGCGACTCACGGATATGCCGAATTAATGACTGACTCCAATGAAATTGTTGGCCACATTTTCTGCAAATAATTCTTTCACCTAGAAAGAAAAGCAAAAAAACAAATCAGATTTTTTTTTTTTTTTTTTCGAACAATATAATATTTTAATATATACCTACTTGAATATATTTAAGTGACTAACATGATGAAATTGTGTTCATGAATATAAATAAACACAAACCCTACTTCCCGAAAAAAAAAAATAAGCCTTGGTAGATCAAAGTGTCTGTCAGCTGCTTCAGAATGTGAAAATTCCTGAAGAGTTTTTTTTTTTTCAATTAGCTTAGTTAAAAGTAAATCGAATAAATAAAAGCAAATATATCTTTGCAGTGAAATCAATTTTAGAACTGGAAAACGACAGACATGTTCAGGCAGAGCATTCTTTTCGCTGGAGTAGGAAACACAAGGATATTAAATCAAAACATAACTTCATTCTCTTTAAAAACATCTTTATTGTGAAAGAACATTACACAAAATAATATATTCTTCATCAATATATTAAGAAAAAACGTGGGTTGCAGTAAAATTAAAATAAGGTTTTTGGCCAATTAACTTTTAATAAAGTATCGATTCCAAATTCCTTTTGGAGAAACAACTACATATTAACTTTGTAAGTTAACAAGAGAACTTAATTATGGTGGTTGTGTGGGGACTATTACTTCTGTAGGAATAAAGTATACAGCGAAAAACTAATAACCACTTAGCGAGTGAGATGACAGTCTCTCATGGGAGCCAACGAGGGGGTTCATGAAAGAAAGGGAAGAGGTAGACCAGTGAACATGTGGCTACACTTCCCGTAAGTAAAGTAACAGGGAGAACGACATACATGGAAACTTTAATTACATCAATAAAACAAACTTATTTTTAAAATATTGTTTATTCCATGAAAATTTTTTACATACACTATCCACTTCGGCTTTCCAGATCTAGTAATATAGTCTTAGGAAGGAGAGATCAGGCTTATGGTCGATAAAAACAAACTTGCAGAATGTCTTTCTTCTTCAGGGCCTGTATAGACATATATACATTATCAGTAAGATTATATAAGCTATAATTACGCAAAAAAACTACTTCACGAGCGAATATAACTCTAAAATTATTTACACTACAACGAAATAAACAAAAGCAGTTAGTTACTTGTTTTTGTTTATTTCGTTGTAAATGATTTTAAAGATATATTCCCTCATGATGTAGGTTGTTGTTTAGACACATTTAGTTACATCTTTACGTAATTGTAGCTTATCTTCACTGATAATGTATATATGACAATACATGCCCTGAAGAAGGTACACTCAGAGCCGAAAGTTTCGCAGAAATTCTACAAGTTGGTTTTTATCAATCACGAGCCTCATCTCTTTTCCGTCCTGTTACAACGTTGGTCAATCCTTCCCCAATTGATAGTCTTAGGTTAAGTTTGACAGCATCGTCAGGTTTATAGTCATAAACTCTTAGTTTCCTGTGTATTTCAAAATGTGGCCAGTGGCTGTGCCACGCGTCAGGCACAAAAAGTGGCCCCTCTGTGTACCAACCCTACCTGGAATGTAGTCCTAGGTGTCTCCTGAGGGGAAAACAGCAATTTTGTTGGCTACGAAGAACAGTGACATCTATGGTAGTATTGTGGAGTTTTCAAAGTGCTTAAATTTATTTAGGTAAAATGTTACAATCAAACAAAGGGAAGAATATAAAAAAAAACCTGGAATGTATTGAGTTGGAGTGGAAGGATGGACAATAGTTTTTAGCTTCTAATCTTCAATTAGCAACTTTTTCATGTCTTCGCTTCATGTGTGTCACGATGTGGGCCTTTTGATAAGCTTTATACTCACAAAAATTACATCTAAATTTGGGCTCACAAGAACATTCGTAGATGACATGTCGCCTCAACGACGTCTGACGTTTGTACGCCTTACCACACTTGGCACACACATACGGGGTATCCTCTTCGCAGAAATACGGGGCTCGGTGGATGGCTGAAAATTGTTTGTTAAGTTAGAGTTTATAACAAGAAAATAATAATTTACAAAGGTCTCAAGAGGAACAAGGTATATGTAGGTACAATATATAAATAAAACATATAATGTTATTGCATAAAGCTTATTATAGTTCAGCCGATTATTACCAGTATCTGTATTTTGTTGGGCGGAAACTTTTATATTACAAATATTATGACAAAAAAGTAAGTTTAGTGGGACATGTTAAACCGAACTTTCGGTTTCTTAAATTAGGCAGTCGGGGAACAAAAAGGGTTTGTTTCGACCTGAATCGCAAAGTTGTGAAGGAAATTTTGAAATCCAAGATCAAAAAACTGTTCGCTTTCAGAAGCTACCATAAAAGCTTCTTCTATCCTTATATGCAAGGAAGCAAACAGATTAAATATAAGCAACCGAAATTGAATTGACTGATATTCCTTACAAAATTATCAATAATAGATAGGTAAAGTAATAAAGGGAATGTTTATTACATAAAGAAAAGCTAAGGAATAAATAATAATAGAGTATAACCTGATTATTCGGAGGTCAACAGCAGAAAGAGGCTATAGATTTTCTTTCTACTCGCTTTTCTAGAAAACATTTTTTTTTTCATGCGTTTAAGACTTGATTCAGTTCTGTTCGGTCTAAAGGAAGCAATCTTGATGCGTAGTCATAATGATTGAGCCTGGGCGGACCGCCGTAGTAACAAATGTTAAGCTCACGACTGCTATCACAAAATACTAGCTTATTAACCTGCAATTAAGATATGGAGACTCTCACACAGGAGCAATGCGATATCCTAAAGGACAAGGTTGCCAAGAGGCGATAGGATCTGCTAGTTGAAAACCGGGAGGCTTCACACAAAACCCCTAATAACTACCGATATAATGAATTTATCTAAATGAAATTTTATATATTGTTTCTGAATCTCATAATAACGACAACCATTGATTTTCGGCCAGAAAGATTGGGGAGCTTCATTGGTTGCTCAGGTGTGATAGCCGTCGATCGATAGATCTAGATAGTAGCTCTGTTAGGCTTATGATACAAATGTCTTAATTTCTTACTTACAGAGGGCTCATCCATTCTAATTAAATCAAACAGATTGTTCTCATTGATTTAATACATAAATAAATAAGTTCATCAAGTATATAACATTTTTTTTTTTTGGAATGTGATCATTTTAAACATAAGAAAAAGGAACCAAATTTGGGAATACAAGGGTTGTATGTTTGGGATGCATGTGCTAAAATACAGGAATATATTCACAAGATCAAAATAAGGAAAAATCTTATAAATTTAAGTCTGGAAACACCTTAAAAGTTACAAATCAAAAAACACGTTCTACGGAACGTTTTGCAAAATATCTTAATTCATGTTGGTCCAAAACACTTGAGTGAAATAAATATTATACAGCAAAAAATATATTTTTTTAAACATTGTTTTATTATGTCTACAATTTTTTTTTATTTCTCCTAACGGCAATAAACTGCTCAGCCCTGCATCGATAATGGCATCCATCTTCCTTCTGGCCTTCAAAATGCCACTATACAACCTTTATTTTAGAAACGTTTGTCTTTGATAAATATTAATCAAAATAATTAGCTAAACAATCGAAAAATCGTGTTTTTTTTCACTTGTAACTTTTAAGGAAGCTTTTATGAAGTCTTCTTATTCATGCAGATTTTTCTTCTTATATTGGCTTGCCAAAAATATTCCTGAAATTAGGTGCTATACCCAGGGTCACTCTGTACTCGAATGACAAAATATAACTCTTGTTTTTATGAACTACTCAATTCTAAATGTGGGTTGGAACTTCAAAAGGGAGGGTTCGATCGTGTTTCTTCCAATAGTGACGGGTCAGATGGTCCCTGTAGAAGAACCGAGAAGGACACAGCTCACATCCAAATCTCGGCGCTTTCTTACACTCATATCGTACATGTCGCCACAGTGTGAATCTGGTTTTGTACTGTCTACCACAAGTAGTGCACGCTTGTCTCCCTGCAATCAAATTGAAGGTTAGACATTGAAGAAACATTATACTTAAATGCACAAATTATATGCTGCCCTTCTAACTAATAATAGTGAAATATGATTTTGACCGCTAAGTCGAGGCCTAATTGACCTCTCAGTGACAGACTTGGCTGAGGATCTCGTCAGTGTCTGTTCTCTGATTCACCACAACTTGGGGTTGCCCGGACCTATATAGCGACATTTTTGTTTAGCTAATATTCAGAGCTGCTAAGATAATGATTTTCAATCCAGGTGTTAGTTATTTTGACTCATGCCAGGTCTTTACATGAAGTCATATCGCTCTGATAGTAGGCAATATGACATCGTTAAAGCTCTGGTTATTAACCAAATAAAAAGTCGCTATAACTCACTACTGCTTTTAACTCTTTCCGTCTGGCCCTGACTCAAGAATTCATAAAAACTATTTCTCACTTATATCGTTTGGGTTTTAGTGTAGTTGATAAAATACTGACAGTTCTAATTCACTGAAACTATTCAAAATTGTATCCTTATACATCAGTTTTTATACAAGTAATAAATTCATAGCGAAGAGCCTAAAGAAAACAGCTCGTCTAATGTCAATCCCTCCACAGCCTTCATCACTAAATAAAAAATAATCTTTATTCTTTAAGAAAAACAAAAGAATATACATAAATATCAACCAAATGAGACAGAATAAAGGAAAGGGATCTCTAGGTATTAACTAAAGAAACATTAAATATTAATGAGACAATGACTAAAACAATAAAAATAAACTAAAAAAATAGAAAAAACAAACTAAATAATAATATAAATAATAATAATGAATAACTATAAAGAAAAATAGAGGTAGGAATATGTAACAAGATATAACCAAGTTATGTTCCAACTGTGCTCATGAAACGGTAGAGGTAATAATTTATTCTGTGGAGTGAACTTATAGGAAGACGAAAACTACCCCATAGGATTAGCCTTAGGAATCAGAGGTTTGCTGAATTAGGAGGTACTGGAAAAGTAGGGATTTAAATGAAAGAAGAGTAGGAGCATGGCGAATCTGGAGAGGGAGAGAGTTCCAGAGGGAATTAAGCCTGGATAAGGAAGGAATTGTGGTAGGTTGTTGTCCTATAGGAATGGAGATAAAGATCAGAGGGACGGGATCTGGTGACTTTCTGGTGGATATAGAGTTTTTCATTTGGAAGATGTATGACGGCTTTTGGGAGGATATAGTTTGATAGAGGAGCCTAGGAAATAATGTCGATGAGGTGTGTCGAGCTCACCAGAGTCCTCCATATATATGCGAAGCAAGCATTATCAAAATAGGGAAAAACAACAACCGACGGGTTTTAGGGGGGAGGTGACAAATAGGTTTGAGAAGATAGAGGGTTCTGAAGAAGCCGTTGGATGTAAAAGACATGCATCCAGGAGGTTCGGTCAAGGGTCAGTCCAAGGTTTACTACACTAGTGTCATATCACTAAGCAACGTCATAGCAGTACGCTCCTCCCACTGGCGCATAGCTGAGCTAGCAACAACTGTATAGTCAGGAAACGTATATAATGGTTATATTCATCTTCGTAAGTAGAGATGGCATAACTTTATTATATCCTTTTGTAAAGTAGATCTCTGTATATTGAACTGTTATTGTCATATTATATCAATATATAAAAGATAGTTACGACCCTGAAGAGCTGAGGTAGTAGAAGCATGGAGGGGTTCCAGTGGGAGGCACCAATTTACACCAGTTATTGCCCCTCATAATGCATTTTTTTTGTAACTTGCAATAACGCCTAGCCTTTAAACGTGAAAAACATAACGAAAACTTAGCTACCGCTAGACAAATATCTTACCTGATCTTGTTGAAAGTGACTAAAAAAGGTTCATAGTTCCATCCCTAGCATGTCAGTCTCAAGTCCTCTTCCCAGGCATTCCAGGCGTTGTCACTTCAGTTCTAAGGCTCAAGAAAGGTTAATTTTTTTTTTGTAGAGTATTTAATGATCTTTCATTTTATACTCTTTTCAAAATAAATAATACATTTTATTTTCCAATTCGCTCAACTAGGTTCGTTGGGAATTTTCGATATACTAGAGTCTACTTAGAACAAACTGCCCAATAATCACTTTTGTTGAAAAAATAAATAACACAATAATAACGATAATAAAGTGTAATATGACCAGTTTAGTAAGACCCAGAAGCAGTTTGCCATAACTATTTCCATCATAATAACCTGTTTCATTCATGTCTTTCATTTTTTTGACAAATTGATCAGAGATAAAAATAAATGTATAGAAATAATGAAAAAAACATTAGTATAATGTAAAAAAAAAGTTTAATACTTCACCAGGTTTACAACAATAAAGCAATATAATAACTATAACTATCAAACTGTTATAAATTTGATATTAAATATATATAAAAAAATATTCTGTGTACTTTCACATTAAAAAAAAAAATATTGAAAATATATATTTTATCGAAAATTATAGGCACACATATTGACACAAAAAAGGACTATAACTTTTTCATATATTTTTCAACAAATATCCTATAATGTCTTACATTTTAATTAATGATTATTTTGATAAAAAAATTAAAAAAAGTTTATAATTTTATATCACATTCAAGTGATGAAGGCAGTGGTTCCCTGATTATTGTTTAACAATTAAATAATAGAAGTAAAGTGAAGAATAAATAAATAGATGAATAATGATATGAAATGAATCCAGTATTTAGACTCACAATTATAAAAACAAAAAAATCGTCTAATAGCAGTGTTAAGGCCGAGGTAGTATTTATATAATAAGAACTTGCATTTAAACATCACTGGATATTGTATATTGCAGGGGTTGGCAACATTTTTTACATTTCCGGGCCGCCATAGGTTCAACTTCAAGTGACAAAAAAAACGTGATTATCAAACAAATAGTTATGATATTGGTTAGTTATTATGATTTATGCCCAGGCTTTAACTACAACAAGGTCATATCGCCTACTACAAGAGCGCTCTTTAGCCACTCTGCTGGACATGAGCCCGACTATACTATGGGAGTCCTGCATTTTGCCTACCCTAAATTTATATTCACCTAGGGCAGGGGGTCTTTAACGAGTAGGTACCGTACTGGCTCTGAACCTTAACGTCTGTTTACTTAATAATTAAATGGTTATCACTCCCCCTTTTTTTTTGAAATAGTCTATTTTAAAACTGGAAAAAATAAATATAATGATTTTTTCTTCATGAAATTCTTGCAATTTCTTAAATATATTTAATTTTTAAATTTATAAGTCGACCATTGTGAATTTTGCGACGGAGCCTCTCTGCGCAACCTCTTACTGAACCCTGATGAAAAACCTCACAATCTTCACACTAACAATTTTTCTATTGTTATTTATCTTAAGGCAGAACTCTTGAAAAAGAAAACAGAAGTTTTAGCGATATCATTGTCAGTAAAAAAAAAAAAAAAGCAAAGAGAAAACGGAAACATTCGGGAAAAGACTTAGAACCAGTAACATTTAATATGTGAACTCAACAATAATATATATATTTGAATACTTAGTAAAACAACTTTGATATAGATTACTTGATATCTCCAAAATTTATATGTCAATTATAAAACACGGAAAGTATAATAATACACCAAAAATACGGAAAATAAAAACAATTAAAACTCATCAGCAGAAATATTAAAGATAGAACTAATCTTGGAGTTTCCGATTAGGCCTTTTGTAACTAAAAAAATTAATAAAAACAATAGTTTATGGAATAATACATTTGGTTACCTACGTTAAAATAATTATAAATTAACAGAGAAAAAATCGTGTTTTGTAAAATATTCAAAATATTTTTTCATAAACGAATATGCCTCAAATGGCCACACCGGTGAGCATTTCTCAGTGATGTCTTATTATTAAAATATAAAAATTATAAATTACATTATTCTTCGTACAAAAAAAAAAAAAAAAAAAAAAAAACATTTAAAGCTTAGGCATTACTGTACAATAGTACAGAGTATTGCTTATTATGAAAGGAGAAATAAATAATAAATATAGGAGGGAAAAATATAATATAAATATAAAATAAAAGTTATATAGTGCTATTATGGCACAGAGCTATGAGCTAGAATCCCTGACTCAAAAAAAATCATATACATGAGAAGCCGTAAATAACGCTTATAGGCTAGAGAAAGAAAGAAACTTCATTATAACAAATATATACAAGAAAAAAATTGTCTAAAAAATTTTTAATCCCCTTATTTTCAAAGTTAAAAACAATCATTAATTTTTTAGTGAGGTTTTTAGTGAGATTCAGGAGTGTAAATAAAAAACAGTATTTGGCCAACGTTTCGGAAACTATTTACATATTTCCTTCTTCAGGGCCTGCAGAACACAACGAACAAGTTAGTTGGTTTTATCATTACGGATACTAAAACTAAATATAACTAAAAAAAATTAATAATAATTTTTTTTTTTAGATGGAAAAAATATAAATATATAATAAACCATATATATATATATATATATATATATATATATATATATATATATATATAAATATTTTTCATTTATTATATAAATGTGTGTTTAATTACTACTTTATTATATACATTTTTTGTTCCATCTCTTTTTAAGATTATTATTTAATTTTTCTAGTTATCTTCTAGTCCGTAATGATACAACCAACTAATGTGTTTGTTATATTCTGTAGGCTCTAAAAGTGGAAATAAATAGTATCAGAAACGTTGGCTAAATACTGAATTTTTTTCTACCCGACAGAACCTCGAATTTCTTCCATAAAATCAATGATTTGTTCCAAGTGAACCAATTTTTAAGATGGTAATATAAAAAAAAAAATGAAATAAAGAAAACAAACATATATACAATACATACTTGTATACATCTAAATAATAGATATCTAATATAAATTTTATCATTTCGATAAATCAATATAAATATAACAATTATGAATAATTACATATAATATTTTGAAGTACAATTTTTCTTTTCATTTTATTTTTTCTCTAATAATTTATTGTTCAAACAAGTTAAAATATGGCGAAATTTAAAGATTGTCTGCTTACCAGATTGTCTGTCATCAGATAGATGTATGTCTATTAATATATATCATGAAAAGATACGAAATCTTATACATAGTAAAGATTAATTTCAATATTAGACGAAAATAGTGAGAAAACCAAAAGTGTTCCGAAGAAAACTTGGAAAAAGGATAATTAAAAATTTACAAGATTTATTGTCAGTGAAACAAATAAAATCCTGATTTCTAAGGACTCACCGTCACCCCCGAAGAGAAGCCTTGACTACAAGTTAGTTATTGTGACTCATGCCCGGGCTTTAACAACGAGGTCTTATTACCTACTACCAGAGTGCACTTTCGTCATCCTGGTGGACATGAGTCTCACTCTACAGAGGGAGTTTTAAATGTGTATATAGGGTAAGGTCTTTAACGAGTACCGTCACATCGTACAGGTTCGGAACCATCGTACATGTTCGGGACCATCGCTTAACTTTCCATCCCAAGGACAGCGAGCTCAACGTTTCTTCACCTTTCGCGATAAAAAACCTAAGGGTTAAAAATTAAATTTTAGTAATTTCTTTATGTCAAATTAAGACAATTGCAAATAATTTTGTAATGTTAAAGTGTGATTTTTCTCTCATTTCTACGTCTCAAATTGCGCCAGCTTAAAAAATATTTTAGCAAAAATTGTATTGTTTAATTGCATCAATTATATAATGATGTAATTTTTGTTGATTAAATTAGATTATTATTAAAATTAGACCAAAAAAATTGTAATTGACAAAACTTTACTTTTGGCCCAGTCAACGTTCCTTAAACCATTTGATTTACTCTTGTAGTTTCAAAAGGCACTGTTATATGTGTTAATGATTACTTTTAAAGTAGCATCCGTAAGTTTAGAATTAAGGCACATGAAGAAAAATAAATAAATTGTACTTCATATACATGGTTTTCTACAAGTTCTAATTGAAAACATATAACTATATATAAGTAAAAAATAAATACTGGTCCATATATGTGATAATTATATTTTAAACAAACATATAAATACAAAAAACTCAACTTAAAACATAAAACGACTATTCTAAATATGGCATAAAGGTACAAAATTTCTTTACGTTATACTTATATAAATATAAATAAAACAATTCTTTTTCATTTTTTTTCTTTTTTTCAAACATTTAAAAATATATAAGGCACAATATCAAAATAGGCACATCAAATTCTGATTGTCTTTTTCTTATTAAAAAAAAATTATATATAAATATAATATATAGGTATTATTATTTTTTATTAATTTTTTATTTGTACTCTAATGACTTTTGTTGATTTCTGGTGACCTATATTGAAATGATGACTAAAAACATTTATTTTTCTAAACACTACATTGTGTTTTTACAAATTGATCCATATAATCAGGTAATAAAAAAAACTTTGGACCCTACAGTATTGATGAGCATTATTTTAATGAGTATTCCATAAAAAAAATTGACAAAAAATAAATAGATAAAATGAGTAGAGCTCTTTTTGTTAACATAAATAAATAATAGTAATTTCTAAATAAAAATAATAACTTAATAATCCACAATTATTTTTATATATAAGGTAAAATATGACTAGTGTTTGTATTTTTTTTTTATTATGTAATTAAAAATCATAAAGAACATTATTATAACCTCCGTTTCGGAATGACAAAGTTGTATCAATCTTTTTTTTGTTGTCAAAATTGATATTTTTGAAAATGTTATTAAATTAAGATTCTTGTAAAGTTATTTCAAATTTAGGACCTATAACTTTTGTAGTGGTTTAAGAGCAGACAACAAAAAAGGGCCAAAAGTTGGGTTGGGGGCAGCTCAAAATATAAAATGAGTGCCAGCTCTTTAACGCTATGTCAGCTTTTCACAAAAATCATGGTATAAAATACGACGTTGAACGAGAAGGGGAGGTTTTGGGGAGCCTAAATTGAGTTATTGAGCTCTTCAACAGCTCATCAAATTTACACGAAATCTGCAGAGTATTTCAAGGATGGTCCAACTTAGGATATACGCTACTTGGCAACTAAAAATTCTGAACGGGAGATGGATTTGTGAGGGTCCGAAACATAAACTACTGCTAGCTTTGTAACGCTTGATCAGATTGTCATAAAATGTCACAAGTAACATCCTTATAAGCCCTATTATAACATGAAATCAGCCGCCATCTTGGTGTACCCATAACTGACATTTGGAAAGTTTTATTTCATTTTCCCAAATGCCGAGCTTCTAAAGTGTATTGGACCTACATAATATTATATATACATAAGGAATTCACATATATCCTAACTAAATAAGCTCAATGGGATTTAGCGTTCTTCGCTATTCTAAGTAACAAAAGTTAACTTATTAAAATGACCCATGTCAAATACAACTTGTCAGACAAAACCGAGGAAGAATTAATTCATTTCAATATCCATTGAATTTTCATTAAAATAGCTCTTATTTCTACAAAAAAAAGATATATATATATTAAACACCCGTATTTCAAACCAAGTCAACATGGTTTCTGCTATGAACAACTGTCATGGATCTCATTTTTAATTTAATTTTAAGTATGGCAGTGATTCATTTTATTTTAATTGTTTAATTTTCCTTAATTATATATAGCTATATTTATTTGATTATTTCATAAACATATGTAGGATGTACAAGTTGGAAACCATCGCTGTCGGGTTCTACAAAATGGAAGAGGTCTCGTTGGAAAGCTAAAAACTACCCTTTCTATCAACATATTGACTTAGTCTACCACCAGGGGCGCTCATTGCAAACAAAATTACCAATGGTGAGGGGTCTACATAGTTCTTAAAGGCCTTTTAACTATAGTCCGGCCAATTTTTTGAGTTTCACTGGTTTAAAATTGTGATTCTATGAAATGAAATACTAATTCTGACACACACTCGAATCAACAAACTGAGTAAATTCTAGTAAGTTCGAATACATTTCTGCGATCTGTGTCGATTTAGTGGACAGCTAATGAAATAAATAAAAATAAAAAACTTGTTTGATTTCTATATTGTCTAATACCAGAAAAAATATGTACACTATGATTCCCCCTTCTCTTTTCACTCGATTTGGCTGAAAATTAATAGATGTCGTTTAGGACGAATGCGGTTCTCAAATAATTATACTGTTTTTTTTTTTTTATTTACTTATTTAAACGCTCAACACCAAGATTACTTTCCAATCCTTTAATGAAAATCTTTGGCGCCAAAAACGTCGCGTACATACATTTTGAATCAGGAAAGTGGTCTTCCCATTTCATCCGGTTTTGCGTAGAGCAGAAAGGGCAAAGCTCTCCAACGTGGCTATTTCCACAATCCGAAAATAAGATATTTCCGAACAGCCTGTATAGATTTTTCGAATTGACTGATCATCATCATGAAAAAAATTCAGTGATCAGAAAACACAAATAATAATACTATGCTATTTTTACCCAGAGGTAAATGGACCAAATGGGGTGACAAGTTTCACACAACGTGACTTCTTTATGGCAGGAAAAAAAATTCACAGTTCATTATAAGTTATCATTAAAAAAAAATAAATAAAAAAATTTACAAATACTATGTGATTTTATAGTATACAACTATACTATATTTGTAGTTGAGGACATTAATTACTCAAGAGCTCTACTCATTTATTGAAAAAAATATATAAATATGTTATCAAATATATATATACTTCACTGGTTAATTATTGGCAATATATGTATAACACAACAAACATAGTTGATAATCATATGGAGGTATGTACTAGAAAGACATAATAAGTCAAGATTAACTATATACATCAGACTTTCAAAAAAATGGCACAAATTTCTTTTTCATATATTTTATGTAAAAAAAAACTTTAAATAACTGCGTTATCGTTGTATATTACGTAAAAAATATTTTGATTTATTTTTGACATACCTTTATAAAAATTTTAAGAATTAAGTACCTGCTCCCAATACTGAAATGCAAAATAACAGCTCGAAAGAATATGGCTTACATTTTGAATTATTTATTAATTTTGTAGTTTTATCGAACCTCCAATCCTCCTATATTTATTCGAAATTCCTTTGAGTAACAAACGAGAAACTCAATTATGGCAAGTTTTGTTTCATAGTAAAAATGTAAAATAATTTCCCTGAACTTAAAAATAGTTGGTTTAGCAAAGCCACGCAAAATTACGATAACTTCATGATAAAAATATACAAAATTTCACAAAAATACAAATAATAGAGAAGTACAAATAGGTCTGACTAACATGAGGTTATCTTCATAGAAAACAACAAAATTTAATAATTCAGTTTTGATGAATGTGGTTTGTAAATAAAGGTTGGTTGCCTTTAGGTCTCCAAAAAAATATATTTATTTCATTATGTTAACGTTTCGCCTATCAAGGCATTCAACAGATAAATTAAACAATTGGTTTTATATAACCATTAACGTTTTAAATGGTAGTCAATGTCCAGACAAATTTTTCATATAATTAAAAACACCAAATGATCTGGTAACTAACATATAGGCTAATTTTAGCTACCATGGTCACATGGGGTTCTTAATAATATTAGTTAGCTATTGAAACTCATGCCCGGGCTTTAACAACTAGGTCATATCGCCTACTACCAGAGCGCTCTTTCGTCGCCCTGGTGGACATGAGCCCGACTCTAGTATGGAAATCCTAACTAAATTTTACCCACTCTAAATTTTAATTCACCTAGGGTAGGGGTCTCAACGAGTACCTGACATAGTAGTCTCGGGATCATTGCCCAACATTCTCCCAGATAAAATAATTTAAGGGCGAACTACTAGTGCCCTCTGGATACCATGATAATGTTAATGGTTATATATAAAAAAAAATTAATTAATCTGTTTATCATAAAAGCGTTGATAGTGCCTTGATATGCGAAATGTCAACAGAATTAAATAAATATATTTTTTTAGAGGCCTAACGCCAACCTTTGTTTGTTCACAAACCACCTTCATCAAGAGAACATTGAACTGGTCTCAAGTCAAGCATATTCTTCCTCAACCTCAAATATTTCAAATTTATTAATTTAATGACTGTATCTAAATATATAATATAATTTTGGTGATACTTTTTGATTTATATTTAAAAAAAAAATTAACAACAATATCCCAAAATATGTACTACATTCCTAAAGCAATGTGTACCTTATCTAAATATATTATCTCAATTTTTTTTATCGCGCAGTTTTAACAAAACTTAATTTCCAACTCTTTCTCTTCGAATAAATTCATTTTGATTATTATTATTATTACTACAATTTTGATTTAATTCAAATTTGATCAATAAATTGTTTATAAAAATATAATTTATTTTTGAAAATATTTTGATTACTTTAATATTTATTGGATACCTCCATATATATCTATGTAAATCTGTTTCCAACTATGTTCATCACGTTAACACTATGCCCAGAGCCCAAGTATCCAACATCATGGATGTATTTCTTTACCCTCTTTTAGAGCTCGTTCACTCAACTCAAGCATGTCCAGTTTTTCTCGATGCATTCTCTCGATATGACGCGCGACGTGCATCTTCTGTTTGGCTCTGTAGTTGCAGTAGGGGCACTGAAATTGAGGCTCTTTACCGCACTCCCATTTCTGATGATTTCTCAAGGAGGATTTCAATTTGTAGTGTCGTCCGCATTTAGTACATTCAACTCCGTCATTTACATGGTAACCTGAAACAAGAAAAGAAATATGAACATTTTTTTAAAAATCTTCAAATAATAAACACGATTTTGTTGTAATTTTTTAGGAAAGGAAATATTAAGCGAAAAATTTAATATTTTTAGGTTATATAATGTATGATGGTATAGAAATATGCCTGTTACACATTTATATTCAATTATTTTGTATATATATATATACATAAACGTAAAAAGGGACATATCGCCTACTACCAGAGCGACAAAAGATCACGTGATCATCATGAGCCCGACGCTACTGTGCGATTCCTAAATTTTGCTTACCCAGATTTATTCACCAACGGTTTAACGAGACATCGTATAGACCAGGGATCATCGCTTAATGTCCCATCCGAAGGACGGCTTGTTCAAAGTTATTTCACTCTCCAGATAAAAATAACTAACTCCCTCCTCTGGGTTTCGAACCCGCGATCTTTAGTTCAATAGGCTAGCATGCTACCTCTGAGTTATCGGCGCCCTCAACATTATAGATATACGAGACCACTGAAGAAATAACTACATTTCTTAAAAAAAGAGTTCACAATTAAAGAACTCGTATAGTAATCATTCTAGCACCAGAGTTAAAAACTCTTATGTCTTTTAAATGGGGATACTAACTGTAAAATATTGAATTATGCTACTAGCTGGGGGGGCGGCCGTTGCTCGGCACATAGTAGCCTTTGTGCCTTGCGTTGCTCGGTACAAATTAGCTGGTGCGCAGCGTTGTTCTGCACTTTGTAGCCTTAATGCCCTGCGTTGCTCGGTATACACTGACAGGGTTGCCCAGCTTTTTTCGGCACATACTAGCTGAGGTGCCTAGCGTTTCTTGTACTATCCAGTCAATATATCTGCGGTGAACAAAGTTTCCAACCATGAAAGCCTCAAATTCGACTCATTGCAGTGGCGTAGATAGAAACTATATTTCAGAATACAATTATTAAATGTATAGTAATTAATACATCAACACAATATTCAACCAACGGAACACATCAGTGAGTGATCTCATTACGCTTTTCTGTAATATTTTGGTGCTGTTTTAACTTTTATGAATGTTTTACACGAAAAGTAGAACAACTCTGTAAAATAGGCTATTTACAAGATCTCACAGCCATAATTCTTGAAAATTGTTTTAATTGCGAGTTGCTTCTGGTATCTGTATATAATTAATGTCATTCAACATTTAGTTTCATAACATTGAACCTTGAGCACGCCGTCCTACGGACGGCAAGTTACGCGATGGTCCCGAGTCTGTGCGATCAAGTATTTGTGTTAAAGAATCCTACCTTAAGTAACTGAGCCCGGCTAGGTCAAATTTAGGATTCACATAGTAGAGTCGAGCTCATATCCACACAGAGCGACGGAAGAGCGCTCTGGTTAAACTAGATACGATCTCGTCGTTGAAGCTTAAGCATGAGTCACCAAAATAAAGTTAGTTATTATGACTCATGCCCGGGCTTTAACTACGAGGTCATATCGCCTACTACCAGAGCGCTCTTTCGTCAGTCTGGTGGACATGAGCCTGACTCTACTGTGGGAGTCCTAAATTTTGCCTACCCTAAATGTTTATTTACCTAGAGCAGGGGTCTTTAACGAGTACCTGACATCGTACATGCTCGGGACCATCGCTTAACGTCTCATCCGAAGGACGGCGTGCATTTTATTTCCCAGATAAACTAAGAGCCTCGGGAAAAAACAGCTTTGTAATTGAATTTGGTTTGGTATTCTTTAAAAACTGAGTTTGTTAGAAAATAATTGATTACAAGCAAGTTACCCAGCGTTGGCCGGGAGTAACCTTGAGTTATATTATTTTATCTGAAGCTGATTACATGCGGTATACGGATCAAGTATATTCTCTCCCTCCCTTGCATTTCCCCCCTATCACCTCATTTCCCTCCCTTCCATCCCGCTATCTCCTCTCGCCGTTATTTCTAACTTTGGCGAAAAAATGTTTAAAATGCAAATGTCTTTCACATTGATTTTGTACGTTGTGGCGGTCTTGTGCGGAACTATAAAAAGTGATCGATAGTTCAGTTTTCGATAAGAGGCCAGCTAGTAGAGAAGTTATCTTTGTTCGTTATTATTTTACTTTAGTATCAATCCGGATCAATTAGTAACCGAGAAAACCAAATAACTAATTCTGTCTCCTAGCAACTCCGGTGATTTACATCTCACTCTTGGAATATGAACGGAGTAGGAATTTTGGAAAACCATCCACGCTGCCGTCTCCTCTAGTTTTAGAGAAAACAGCTCCATATTAACAAATATGAAATAAATATGCCGAATTAAAGAGCGTAAAATGTCTTATAAGGTGGATTAGTAGTCGGGAATTGGAAAAATAAGACCGGCAAAAAAATTTTGGAAAAACAGTCACGCGCCCGTTTCCCCAATTTTTGACAAAATTCATAATTTTCGTGATTTGTGTTGCTAAATGGCATATTTGAGAAAAAAAAAAGTAATATATATTCCAGTTTTATTGAAACAATGCCATTGTTTTTTTTTATTTTGAACTCAGAACTCGAGCCTTCATTTAAGTGGTTGTGAACATTCTATGGAGAGATATGTATGATGTTTCACGTAGACAATCACTGTATAGTAGTAGGCTCCACAGGTGAAGAACCGTTCATATCTCGAGATAAGATTTTCACAGGCACTCAAATGAAAGTTCCTTCAAAAGAAAATTATATCACTTTCATCAAAGCAACTAGGTACTTATATGTTTTTGCTTACAATTCGTCGTTTCTGAAATAAAATGCTTCAGTGGATAATTAATCATCTACTCTGCATTTACTTTATATATTTTTTTTCTCAAATTTAACCATTTAACTACAAAAGTCAATATCTTGAATTAGAAAAATTGTTACTTATAAGAAATGTATGTTCATTCAATTCATTTTATATCTTCATTTCATTTTTTTTTTCAAATATGTAGGTATTTTCACAAAAAATGGGAAAAACGGGCAAATACCTCTTTTTTCCCCAATTATTTATGCTGCTCGTTTTTCACGATACATGAGTCATACAAACTCGAAAGGTGTCTAGTCGATAAGAAATTTAATATTTTAGTTTTAACATTGACTGGATCATTTTTTCTCCCTACTAACAAAAGAATGAGAAATTCTTAAAGAAGCTAAAAATGCTTGTTTTAAGCAAATAATTAGACATATCTCGAGTTGACTAAGGATGACAAAACGACATCATGCAGATTCTGGGAGCTAAACATGTCAAGGAAACAAAAATGTATTGAGACATATTGTGATCTAAGATAAAATTCACCTATTCGGCGGCCGAAATGATAAGAAACAATTAATCATAAAAAATGTTTCAAAATATGAAAACGTTAGTTATAATAAATGTATATTTGTTAGTACTTATAATAATTTCTTAATGAAAAAATATAAAACAAAAAAACTAGCTCATGAATGGATGTGGTGAGGCATCTGAGTTATCAACTATGGAGAAAATAGACCTAGAAATGGACCCAATAACCAGGGCGTGGTGATGCGAGACATCAGCCCGGCAGGCACATTTCCATCGCAGACTGGAGGTATCGACTATAAGGGTACCCCACATTACAGACTCAACAACCAGGGACGCTGGCTCTGTGCAATATCAGCTGATATTGGCGGGGTCATTCAAACGACGACTTGGAATTAATATAGGAACATTAGACCTATCAACGGATCCTATGACCAGGAGTGCTGGTGATGCGAGACATCAGATCGGAAGGCATCAAATATAGGAACTGAGGTTGGAGTTATCAACTATAAGGACAACCACTACATTAGACAACCACGGATGTTGGCAATGCAGAAAATAGAACCGCAGGTACACTGGCTTAATGAGTCCAAGGAAATGGTTAAGAAACCTAGCTAATCAAACCTAAACTAAGTCTGGGCATTGGGAGCATAAATTGTCTCCTATGTCTGGTGTTGGACGTGCCTCGGGAGGAAGCTCGGTGCTACAACCAGACTGCTGGCCACTCCATGTAACTCCTTCATTCATCTTTGATGTCCAGAGCCAGTTCCTCATCCCTATCATCCTCCGGTGTGCATCTTGATCTTCGGTAAATGGACCTCAATAATCTGAGCAGAGATTGTCAATAGACACTTATTCTACAATTTTGAACAGATTTCCGCACGGAAAAGTTCTCCACCAAAATCCTTTTGCATTGCTGATTGGATACTCACTGGTACTTACTTTTTTCTAATAATTTGCAATCCTACACCGAGTCAGTATACCATTAGAACAACCTGTATAATCTTAGCATTATTCAAATATAAACCGTTATCAGAAAAGCAGCTTTAGGTAATATCGAAACACTGTACTGCTCCTGGTGAATCCTTAATTTATGTTTAGGTTCGTTACAGTCAGTTGAATAGTGATATAACTGTGAAAATTTCTTATTGTCAATATATGTTGCTAGCTAAAAACATCGGACGAATAAAGGTGCGGTTACAAGGAGCTTCTTCCCGACTGTAGAGGGCAGGTTGGCGGTCAAGAAGGACAAACCGTCGCCAACCCAGATGACCATGCTCCTGAGTGGGGGACACGGCAAGATGAGGCACTACCTCCACAGGTTCAGGATCCTCGATTCGCCTCTCTGCCTCTGCGGCACCCAGGAGCAGACAGTACATCTTATAATCTTCACTTGTGAACTACTGGAGGGCCTAAGTGAGATTTGTGTTGATCCATGGTGAAAGTTAGTCTTTGTCAACAATTATTTGAGTGCCACGTTTTTATAAACAATTTTTAGACTTAAGATTAATTTTGATGAACTATAAATTGATTATCTAGCTAAATTAATGTATGTAAAATTCAAAATTAAGTTGTGTTAAAGCATGTAATATACATATGGAGAGAGCATGCAGTTAAATATATTCCTTTCCAGTAGGAATACTACTACTGGATGCAAACCGGAAAAAAGATATCTGTACATATGGTTAATAAATGTAAGAATTTAATTTAGTCTTAAATGTTAGCAAAATGTTTTCGTTCTTTCAGCAATACACACGCTATTTTTCAATAAAAGCTAATCGCCAAACAATAAAAATAAAATTAAATTGCCAAATGTTGCTGTTAACAAAGACAGTATAGACGTTTCTTTGCTTCAAACTTGAAAACTATTCGATTGCGTTAATGGCATTATTGAACTAATATTGCAATACAATTTAGTGTCATCTACGCAAAGCTAACACGAACAAGAGCGATCCCAGAACTGAGGCTAATGGAACTCTCTGGTAATTAGGTCTATGCGTTATATTAGTATAACTATTGTATGTATAATATAAATAAATTCAAACTGATATCCTGTAGTCCATAAAAACCAAGATTAGACTCAAGTCTCAGAATGTGGCCAACAACCACTTCTCTATTTACTATTTGTAAAATGGTATTTTATTCCGAGTTGAGCCACATGTATTTCTAGATAAAGATACCAATTTCCCAGATTCAACAGTGCCAAAACCATAAAATGAGGGAAGATGTTTACATCCACGACGAATGAGCTTAAGAAAAATGTCAAATGAAGATGATGGTAAGTGTTCGTAACTAGTGGGAGCTAAATTGACTTATTTAGACTTGGTACTTCTAGCACCTATGGCAGTGTGAGGTGTCGTCGTATAGCTGTTTGTCTGTGTTGAATGGACAAACAGCTCTTGAGACTTCTATCGCCAGGTTATTATTCATTATCTTTACTACAAGTGAACTCCTCTATCCACCGTGCAAGTCATATGACTGGATCCTGTACCAGCTCCGGGTCTCCGAGGCCTAGTTTGGTTGGAAAGGGTACTTCCTCAAAGCTTTCCTTCTGGACCCATCCTTCGGTCCTAATTTCATATAGTCTGGCAGACACACCACCAGAGCCTTAAGAGAGGAGCCTGTACCAGCTCGGTCCCTTGAGGCCTTATTGGTTATCCTTCCGCTAGGCTTTCCTCCTGGACCACTCCCATCTGACCTGGCTGGCTGACACACCACCAGAGCCTTAAGAGAGGAGCCTGTACCAGCTCGGTCCCTTGAGGCCTCATTGGTTATCCTTCCGCTAGGCTTTCCTCCTGGACTACTCCCATCTGACCTGGCTGGCTGACACACCACCAGAGCCTTAAGAGCGGAGCCTGTACCAGCTCGGTCCCATGAAGCCTCGTTTGGATATCCTTCCGCTAGGCTTTCCTCCTGGACCACTCCCATCTGACCTGGCTGGCTGACACACCACCAGAGCCTTAAGAGAGGAGCCTGTACCAGCTCGGTCCCTTGAGGCCTCATTAGTTATCCTTCCGCTAGGCTTTCCTCCTGGACCACTCCCATCTGACCTGGCTGGCTGACACACCACCAGAGCCTTAAGAGCGGAGCCTGTACCAGCTCGGTCCCATGAAGCCTCGTTTGGATATCCTTCCGCTAGGCTTTCCTCCTGGACCACTCCCATCTGACCTGGCTGGCTGACACACCACCAGAGCCTTAAGAGAGGAGCCTGTACCAGCTCGGTCCCTTGAGGCCTCATTGGTTATCCTTCCGCTAGGCTTTCCTCCTGGACCACTCCCATCTGACCTGGCTGGCTGACACACCACCAGAGCCTTAAGAGAGGAGCCTGTACCAGCTCGGTCCCTTGAGGCCTCATTGGTTATCCTTCCGCTAGGCTTTCCTCCTGGACCACTCCCATCTGACCTGGCTCCATATAGACTGGCAGACAGACCACCAGAGCCACTTCTCATAGCTCAACATCTTATCCTGTCCTAACTACCTCCTTCCCTCTGAGTCTTGTATTTCGGGACATAGATCCAAGGAATCTGGAGAACGTCAGTGTATGAATAGTTGAACAATTTAAATAACCTTTCCGCTGCTTTTCCTTTCTCCTTCTCTTCCTTAACTATGTTAGGATTTTCGTTTTGATGAACTCCGGGACACTTGAATTTGCGACAGCCTTGTTCCATCCAGCCTCGGTATTCGCCAGTGTTCTGCCATAATTTTCCAAACGAAATATATTTTGTTTTGTTTGCGACTCATGACTGAGTTTCGACTATGAGGTCATATCGCCGACTATCAGAAGGCTTTTCATCGCTCTGGTGAACCTGAACTCGACTCACTTTGTCTCCGCCCTATTTCGTTTTATCTTCGTTTATTTTCCTATTTTTTTTGAGACTCCTGACGCGATTCTCCTCATTAAGGCTATTTTGCTGATCCTTCATCAGTAATGACAACTTGTAATCTGCAATGGCCATTAGAGATGGCCCTTCATTTGTATTGTTTCTACACCTTAGATGGTACCTTTTCTCTTCTAACTCTTCTGGTACCAAAGCAGGAAGCTCAAACAACCTACACCCTTGTGTAACGGGATTCACCAAAAATACACAATATTCTGGATTTAATTTTCATGTATGAATTAGCGGGTAACTTTGCCTCCTGAAATGTTGCAAAGTGATTCTTAAGAGGATCCCACAATAATTGTTTTCAATAGAAACACAATAGAAAATCGAATAACTGTTTTGGACAGCCATTTTTCCGAGATAGTGGACGTCAGAAAGACTGAAGAAAACTTCTAACATTTTAGATATGTCAGACTCTCACTTTTTCAATTTCGAGTTTTTCAGATTCTGGACTAAATTTTCACCAAAATGAATTATATTAATAACTATTTTTAAAACATTTGTTAACCTCTTATCTATTTCGAACTATCTAAAAGGGTCGTGATATTTTAAAACAGCTTATAACGTTTCGTTTTTCGAACTTTGTTTTCGCACACAATGTTTTGTTGAAAATAAGTAATTAACTAGAAGTTTAGAAGTACATTAAACAAGAATTACCATTGGTAGCAGTACTTCTTCATCCGGTATTTAAGACAAAAATGTCATATTTACTCGAAAATAAATAAATAATATTTGAGACCTAGCTGCAACGCTTTCGTTGAATATACGTGGAATAACCTCAAGATAACATAACAAATCATATAATGTATCATAAATTACCCTAGAGCTGTAGTCAGTTTTCCTGTATTTCTAGGAAACTCTAGGAAAAGACACTTCAACGGAATACATTATACATTCAAGCTTAACTAGCAGAAGGCGCTAGGCAGCTTGCCTACTGTGCTCAAGATCGCGGGTTCAAACTCCGCTGACACCTTCGGGTTTTTTTATCTGGGAGATACAAAATATTGAGTATGACGTCCATCGGAGAGGAGAGTTAAATGGCGGTAACAAAGCCTGTGCGATGTCAGGTACTCTTTAAAAATCTCTACCTTAATTAAACCTAGGTAGTCTAAATTTAGGGAAGGGATTGAATGCTTAGGGCCCTAGGTGTACCTACCAGCCCATCCAGTAGATCTATTTAACTATCTAACTAGCTAACTTAGAACGACACTCCAGTTTCTGATAAAAAAATACAAATAGTGGCACTCACGAATTTCAACCAAAACCTGCACCAAAGGTAGAGAACATCAAAAATGACAGCACTTAGAGTAGAGTATACATTTTGAAAAAAGCGGCAGTTAAAATAACTTTTATTTGGATGAAGGATCATAGTGGAAGGTGAAAGGAAGCTTAGTGTCAAAGGAACCTGCACAAGAAAAGGACACGGAACCAACACCCCTTGTTCTATGTGAAGAACCATAAGAAGCCGAACCATTGCTGATTGGGAAACCGAATGAGAGCGGTACTTCCCAGGCGAGAAGACAACTGAAAGGTTCCACCAAATTGACAGGCCTGTTGTAATCCATGGTCTCGTTAAAGGGTTATTGCAAAAAATGTTTTTTTTTAAATATAGCTTGTTCCATTGTATACTGGAAGGACTGACAAATGCCACGATGGATCTCTAACTCCTTTGATAAGTAACTTTCGATGTACTCTAAACGTATTAACATGAAACTGAACCAAATTTGGCCCAAATTCAGTGAATCGAACCAATATTTCTGTTCAGCCCAAAATGGCCGGGTGCGCTGGTAGGTCGCAAGGCTGCTAAAAACTATTTTTGCCGCGTCTGGAATGTAATGTGGTCTGTATAATAAAATGAGAAAAGAAACTAAAGACGTACTGGAAATCCATTAACTAGATGGAGGCCAATAATCTTTGCCAATCCCGTTATCAGGGTTGTTCGGGTCTAACTAAGAGCCTATATCCCCGCAAGTAACTCCAGCTAGAGGTAAATCCGTGACCTAGACATCTAATAACCTGTAAGGCTTCGTCCGAACCCAGAAAAAATGGTGGTAAGTGGCAACACGAATTAACAAGTTTGTAAAAAATAAAAAGGCAGCTTGATATAACACAAATAAAAAATGAACTTTTCACAACTTTCAACACCTTTTACTGTTTTTAAGGCAGTTACCTAGTTAGGTTTAGGAAGCAAATGTTACGTGTACGCAAAGGAGGCAGAAGAACGGCTCTGCACGCGTGGGTTCGAATCAAACCCTCCTCGCCAATATTATATATTTATTTATTATATTTATAATGTTCACACTCACTTACTTAGTCTAGAACACCTTGGTCACATGCTCGACTAAAAAGGTAACTTCAGAAAACCCAACTGAAAACTCTCTCTCCTCATCAATAAACAACAGATATTAATTGTACATCACTTGTGTGAGAGAACAACCAGGGTTAGCCTCATCTACATGGAGGAATAGCCGGTCAGCCCCATCGACTTAAGAGTACCCGGTCAGCCCCATCGACTTGGAGTACCCGGTCAGCCCTATCGACTTGGAGTACCCGGTCAGTCCCATCGTCTGAGTACCCAGTCAGCCCCATCGACTTGGAGTACCCGGTCAGCCCCATCGTCTTGGAGTACCCGATCAGCCCCATCAACTTGGAGTACCCGGTCAGTATCGCTCCAATGAGCCAAAGCATAGGACATCAAACAACGAAGAGCAGAGATTCCATCCAACATAGATCATTCACTCCGCGACTAGACTATAAGGTGTTTGTATATTATTGTGTTTACCTGTAGGAGTGATGGAACCTTTGAGGAGTGGGGGTTGCATGGAGGCCCACAGATCCCACGTGACCAGGGACATGGGCGAGATGAACTTGGAGCCTGCACCTGAAACCACAACCAAATACTGTAATAAGGGTTCCATCTATTCATCTAGTACACTATACTACACTGGAACATACACATGTACTCTAGAGGCATGCCTTTTTCTCTACCCTTATTTACTATTAGTACTATTTAAATAGAAAAAAAAAAAAAAAAAACATGTGAAATGAAAGTTCAATCTTGACGTTGGTCAAGTGAAATGTTTACTAACCACTCTCAAAACATTCATCACTATAAATGGCCGAATTTATTTTCTTATTATAATGAAAAAGACGAGTGATGTTTTTAGAATAGACATAAAAAGGCCATCCTCTCCACCCTCGTTTATCGGGAACTGACCAACTTCAATAATGAAGTTTCAACAATACACATTAAACGTATAAATTATAAAATTTTGAAAATAAAAATATTAAATAAAGAAAGAGAAAGTGGCAAAGAGAAAAAAAATAATAAAAAAGTTCAATCCATGCGAATAGTAGATAGGAAATAAAAAAAAAAATTGAAAAATAAATGTTATCCCATGCGAAAGTAAAAAAAAGAGTGGTAATTACCATAGCCAAGAGTTGACACCTCTTCACATGGATCTTTCAAATATAATCTATATTACTTCTAATAATACTAAAAATTCAAATACTAAAAAGATATTACACTATATAACTACTAAAAGATATTACACTATCTATCATTTTATCTAATAATACGCCCTAAACGCATATTCATAAAAGCCAACTATTGTCTGATAGACAATTTATATTATTAAAATAACTTCCATTTATAATATATTTCACATTCATTTTTAAAAAATCGTATTTAAAATAGTATAAATCGGAGATCACAATACATTTCTACACCTGAAACAACTTATTTTCATTATAATGTTTAATAGCAATAATAAGTGTAAATAAATAATATATTTATGAGCATAATATAAAAATAATAAAGTAACCTTTCTTCATTCCTCTTCTTCATTGACAGGAATATCTACAAAAGAAAAATTTATTGAAAATACATTCTTTTAAAACAGAACATGACAAAATATAATAACTATGAATTTATAAAGGTCAATTTACCTAAAATATAGATGTTTTCATGTTCATGTCAGTTGTAATATCTCCCTGTAAGTGTATCCTCTCCAAAGAGGACAGGAAAGTCAATGTAACTATAATTTAAATAATTAAACTGTAAATAAAATGAACAGACTGCCGCATAATTTGAAAGCAACAAAGTCCTCTCTTATATAAATAAGTCCTTTATTGTTCCGCTTAAAACAATAGTGATTTTGAGCCATTTCAATTAATCCTTCTACTTGTAGTAGAATAAAAGCAGTTTCATGTTACTTATAAACGTAAGAAAGAAATGAAAATTTGGGAGAAAAAAAAGAGGACACTCTTAACAGATTCAAAAAAAAAAATAGACCTACATAAAAATTAGTGGTAATTATTTTAAATGTATATTTCCAACTTCAATTTCTAACTGACACTTGTTTGGTGTTAATAACCCATTTGAACCTGACAGGAGTGGTCACTCAACGTTAACAAACAGAAATAAATAGAAACAAAACATTTTAATAGGTAAAATTTTATTTAAAATAATTATAAAAATGAGCAAACTGGAGGCCATAACAGGAATATGAGTAAATTTATATTATTCAAAGAAACTTGCAAATAACATGAATTTCAAAGTAGATTTTTTTCCCATGTACCTCCCCAGCTGTACATAGTAAAGAGGAAAGTCAGAAATTCAATGATGCGTTATCACTGGAATTTCATATTTCCCAAGCTTGTGCATCCAAACAATGTCTGTGAACATCGATAACTCTTGATAGAATGAATATATCGATATGAAGTTTCCGTGTATCCAAAAACAGATAAGGACATCTTCTTATTCATGTTCAACAAAATCGGCAGAAGGGTAGGGGGGAGTAGCAAGGTAGCAACTTAGAAAAGAACCTATTAATACTAGGATAATGAATGTATCGGGATGAAATTTTATATTGAGAAGATCCTGAGTAAGGCACCTATTATTTTAAGTAAAATCAAAGCATTTTAGAGCGACAACATCCAAATCCATTCGAACTGGGGAAGTACATTATTTTGGTAATTTACCTACAACATTTTCTAAATGAACATATATATCAGTCATTATAAAATAATATAAAGGGCATGTTCCAGAATTTACGCTGAGCACTTCTTCCGTGTCCCGAATTAACATATTTGTGAGATGAGTACTACAATATGTATCTACATTTTACACAAATCAATATTTTAAATTACCATTTTAAAGATTATCATTAAGCACGAGGAGTTTTCAAAGAATTATTTATATTTATTCAGCGCTTATTTCTAAATCACGCCCCAAAACAACGAAATTAATAAAAAATGTTAAACTGTATAAGAATGTGAATATATATATATATTTTCAATATCTACATGCGAGATGTAATTAACATAGAAAAAAATAATCTTAAATTAAAAAATATATATAATTGAATTAAATATTATTTATTAATCAAATTATTAGACAAATTTTTTTTACATAACAAGTTAAATAAAGTAAAATTTGATTAAGGGGTAAATCGTAGTAGTTATATTTTTAGAATAACATAACTTTTTAAAACAAATTTGAGGCTTTTTTTTTTTATTTTTTTTTTCCTCCGTTACGAATCACAGTGGTAACAATTAAGAAAAGTCAAATTTAATTAATTGACCCAAGAAAAATCTTAACACTTAAGTACAAATACTTAAAATTACTTTTTAAATGGCATCTGAACATACTTACGAGGAGAAAAACAATTAAGTATATGTTTGTTAACAATAATAGCACCTCTTGCCAGTATTTAATTATTATTTTTTTAATTGTTGGTAATTTAAAAAAGTCTGAAATATTAACATTAATAAAAATATTGACCTTATTCAAAGTAAATAAAATCTTATCTTATTTTTATGAGTTCTGTTTATCTTTTTTTTTTTTTTTTTTTAGTAATACATAAAAAATAATAAAACTTACACATAGACAATATCATATAGGCGTTAACATATTAGAATTAAAAACATTTAACTAACAAAGAGATTATTTTTCAACATTTATTTCGTATAAAAATAATTTGATTATAAAAAATTAATAATAATAAGTAAAAGGCACTAAATTCCGCAATGAGCAATTAATGTACAAGTTTATAAGTATTTAATAAGAATTTTGACATTTTTTTTATCACAACGTTTACAAAAGGAATTAGAATTTATAAAACTGGAATGTATGAGTAACGTTAAGATTGGCACAACTGAAAAATAAAGCAGAAGTCTTAAGAACAATAATTTTTCTTGAATTATTCATGGAAAATGTTAGAATAAGGCTTATATTAGAAGGAGAAGTTATATGTAGGAAATTAGCGTTTGAAAAAGGAAGTGCCCAATGGTGTGAATAGGATCAACTTAAATTCGTCATCCTGTCCTCACTTCAATTAGATTGAACATAAGAACTGTTATAAATCAATTCACGAACGTACCACACTGAACGCCTGGTCCAACATCAGTCTGCACTCATAAATTTAACTAGGGTGTGAGAGAAATAAGGTTTCCCATAAAAAATGAAATGAATGAATCTCCATAAAAATTGTATAAATTCCATTTACCTAATCTGGGGAACCGAAAAAAAAAATTAAAATTAAAAAATGTTTAGAAAAGACTTGGAAAAATCTCCTGAAAATCTAATTTTTTTGTTTTGATTAGTTTTAACTCAGGGCCTACAGATGATACGAGGAGTTCCTGAAAGTCAAGTGGCCAAAGTAAAAAAAAAAAAAAATCGAATTTCGAGAAATTCAAAATGATGCTGTATTTAGTCGCGAAAAAAAATATATATATATAATAAATGAAAATAGCAACAATGCTATACTAGAAAAATTAGACACTAGATTAAATGTAACTGAAACAATACTTGAATATTATTTGTTGTTATCAAATATTCATGAAGGGCAAAAAAAAAGGTACTTGGTGGTACAGGGAGTAACGAAAAAAAAAAAAAGGACGCTTCGGCGATTTGGATGGCGCCAGTATGAATAACTCGAAGTCGATTAAGAGAAAATATAAACCATTTGGCTTCTCAAGCACTCAGTCGTATCGGAGACACCCCTAGAATGTGTCACAACTCAAAAATGGCTTCTTCGGACTTACATCAGCTCACAGAAGTCATATCTCTGTGATAGAATAAAATCACAAGTCTATTTACAAAATCGTTCGCTTCAGGGCTCGAGTGTCATTTTTATTTTAATGCAATGTTGCCTTCGCTAGAAAAACAGTGCCGCTTTTGAATTACTATAGAGTATTTCTGGTCTTTCTGATTGAACAACATAGTTCATTAATACATATCACAATTGTAATTGCAATAAATGAGTATTACTGCTAGATTGAAACAGTTAAAATGTTGTTTTTCCTTTTCTACAGAAAATTGTACATTTTTGAGTTGTGACAGTACTCACTTCCAGGAGAGGGGTGAGGGAGGGGAGGGGGAAGGGTGCGATATGGTCTGGACATTCCCCTCAGTCTCATTATTTCATATCCAAAATAAGGATTTGATACAATCTGATTTTCAATTACAGAAAAAGATATTGTTACAATGACTTGGAATGAAGTTGTTTGGTATGTTTTCTATACCTAACTTTCTGAACAATAGGAAATCTGTTTGATTGAGAGACAGTGAATAACAATTCCTGCTTCTTAGAGCGGTTTAGCGTACAGAGATATGTACAATTGGTGAGATGAAAGTTCGTCATTGAGGTAAATCGGAGAAGGTTGTACTAAACACCTTCAAAACATAGATCACTAAAGTATAAATGGACTTGTTTTTCGTGAAATGAGAATGGCCGATATTTTCGAAACAGGAGACGCTTGTCGTGAAATTACCTACCTCAATGAAGTTTCTTGCCAAAAGTGCATACAATGTATAAATGTTATACCATAAGTTGCAATAGTCGTTTAATGCCACCTGACGAGAACCTTAGCGTGTTAGGAATGCACTTTTGTTAATTATAATAATATACCGTTGTATATTTATATTTTAATAAATGTTATTCAGCAGTCACCTCTTTATTAACATAACGATGCATCAGATCCAACATATCCTTGTGTTGGCGTTGCATGTGTCGGACATGATGAGACTTCCTCTTGCACTTCTGTGGACAGAATGGACACTGAAACTGAGGATCCTTGCCACACTCCCAGAGGATGTGTCGCTGGAGAGAGTCTTTCCGGAGGTAGGTTCGGCCGCAAGATTCACATGGGAACACGCCGTAACTCCTCCGGTATTTTCGACCTCGCTCCTCCCCACCTGAAAAATAGAAGACACTTCGCTCACATAAGTCCACAAGAAAGACGGTCATGGCTAACGTTGAGAGAGCCTTCACCCCAAGCCATGCCATGCATCCCCTTACCTCACCTCACACCAGGAAACAGGAAGAATTGATACAAATATAATATGGAGACAAAAAAATTTAGTTGGTTCATTTTAATTTGGCAGGAGGAGAGATGTGATGGCTAGGAGAGGCTCAAACGTGGTAAAAGTGATTGGAGGAGATGGGTTCCAAGTTTCCTTATAAAATGTAAACACTTTTTTCCCTTTATTCATAAAAAGTATTTCAAAATAGTGTACAAAATAACTTTTTTTGTTGTCTGTCCCAAAATAAGATTCTAAAGAATATAAATATTTGAAACGTTGGTTGAGAGAAGAAAAACGTGTTTACATTAAGAACTATGTAAATGGGATACAACTGATTCCACAGGTGGCAAGGGCATTAAGAGAATGTGCGAATGGAGGCATGGGACTTAACGAGGGGGGATGCGGCCTCCTCGCCTCATCTGCCAAATTAAAATGAACCAACCATACCTACCTGAAAGCCAGTGTCAGACTGTTTAGAATTCAAAATCAAAAGAGGGGCTTGAAGCAATCTGCCTCTGGGGTGCTTACATCAGTGCCCAGGCCCAGGTCAACATTACCCCGTCGACCCTTCATAAATTCGGAGTTTTTTTTTAAATGTCCATAAGTATACTTATTCGATGATACTTTGGGCCGATTAGATAAGACATGTAGACTCAAAACGGGATTAATAAATGGTTTAAAAAAAAGATGTCCCCACACACACGAGATCATACACAATTTATGGTAATGGACATCCCCCAAACAAGTTCCCCCACCAACGCCACTGGTCAATATAAATTTATTATTTTAGTTTTGAAATATTATTAGTTATACTGTAACCACTTCAATAGATATCAATAAATAAAGGAGTTCAGAAATTAGGAAACAAATAAAGTAATTTTAAGATATAAAAAGACTGATTAACTCAAAAGAGTTGAAATAAACTAAAAATTTCTTATAATAAATAAGATATAAAAGGTAAAACTTGCAAGTCCATTTAGAAGAAATTTATTTACAAAAAGTGCATAATAAATAATGCAATTAAAGAGATAGTGGAATGGTCTATTGCCAAGCCTGAAATGGAGAAGAGAGCTGCATAATTATTTTCTGCTGAGGCCCGGAGGGATGTTTGAGCAAGATGTGTCTTTGAAGGTTGTGCTTGTGTTTGGACCGGTACGGACAAAGTTTGCACAAAATGGCCGCCTCTTTACCGCATTCCTTCTTTTTGTGCCTTTCAAGATTGTGAAAATATCTGTAGCTTCGACCACAATTACAAAAATGACGTTTCCCCCAACTCTTAGAATCTGTAAAAGAGAAAAGAAAATTTAAATGAGAACATTTTAATTAAAAAAAAAAAAAATTGCATAATATTTAACGGCAATTCTGCGTCATTGAGATATAAACAATATTCTTATTTGTGTAAGTTGGGACATGTAAGATTAGGCTTAGAGGACATCTTCACTTACCATCCAATAAGATTAATCGTTGCAATGCTCTCACTTTAACAGATGTTACAATAAATCTGATTGGATGGTTCTCGAATGAAGCATATTGACTCCCATAATCTCTACTATACTCATAATAGATTTGATATAGAATGAGACGATATAAACCTAACAATTTATCTGAGTAGTTACTAGATCCTGGTTTTCTCAAGTTGGCACTTGACAGTTAAGTAAACCGTTAGACTCAACCTGCACAGTTCAACTACCGTCCAATGGAGTGTGGAGGTTTCAAGAATGAACGTTACTTGGGCCCACTAACTGTAGAGTACCAACTGAAGAAAAAAAGTTAGTTTTGGTATATTGCAGCCAAACCTCGAAATTTGACAGCAGGTTTTTTGATTTCGGAATTTTCTTTTACTTTCTTATATAATCTGTTCTTCTTGGATAAAGAAAACAATTAAGTAAAGAACTAAACTATTCTATATAATAACTGAATACTTTTATAGGTAAATTAATTGCTAATAGTATTCACGGAACAGGCTGATTCACGTGATAGGTTTCTGTATCAAGTTACCAGTTCCAAAGATCCATAATACTTCTTGTGTTGCCTATAAACTGAAAAATAAAATAAAAATATATATATATATCAAAAATAGGTCAATGATAGTGTATAATATATTTCTATAAAATTATAAATATATAATATACTGTATCAGCGGCAGAAGCAAACACAAGTTTATGTTTCAGGAATAGACCTAAAAGTATAAAAAACAAAATAGCAAACAAAAATGTTATTATTGTTAAAGAATATTATTTTTTGTTCTTCTTCAAAGCCAGAATTGAACTTGTACACGTGAAGTACTTTGAAAAAAAAGAATAATCACACTTCTTAAAGGACAGTCCAATCCATCTACTCATACAATGAAGCAGTGATACATTTGAATCATTAGAAATTAATTAATATTTCTAAAAAAATTACAATTTTTTTTGTAAGGTAGATAAATTCGCTTAAAATATGAACGAATAAAAATAGGAAAAAATAACAAACCTAGTAAATCAGATGTTCCGTTTTGTAAAATATTATTTTTATTTTGAAGTATAAAACTAATAGCAATTAAAATATATACATAAAAAATTGATGGCACGTAAGAATTTAATTAAATATAACAATAATAATATGAAATAATAAAGTGTTATATTAAAAAAGAAAATAGTGTTTACAATACTAGGTAGATAGAAGTCAGGATTTGTATACAGAGACAACTAACGTCAACACTGTTCTTCCTATCCAACTATTATTTATTACAGCGAATTCCTATTTCTATTGATATGTAAATAGTTACTTATTACTGTAGTTATCAAAAAAGGTAAAGATTTTATAGGCCCAAATGATGCACCAAGTTTCAATACAACTATTAATGAATAACTAATATATGAATAACAATTATAAAAATATTTTATTAATGCATTCATCTAATATTCTCCACACAAATAAAATAATAGCCTCAAATGTTACTCATTCTTTACACATTTTGATTATTGATGATTTAAAATGTTATTTTATTGTAAATTTCTAAGAATATATACTAAGCTAATAATAAAACTAATTCAATACATCTTACAAACTATACAAATAAAACAATTAAATATCAGATATGTAATATATCCAATAACTTGGCACCCTTTTTGAATACGATACTGTCTGCAAATCTGAAATTAAAGATAGAAAAAAGAATCAGTTTATTGATAGTAAATGAACACTAAAATATTACTAACTATTTATCTTATTTATTTTGCATTTGTGGGTTTTACAATAAATTTGTATCCTAAAGTGGACTTAAAAGATCAATTGAAAGATATATTTTTTATAGTAATTTCAAGGCACTAGCATCATTTCTGTTGTTGAAAGCAGACTTCAAATCCCAATATTACAACGGTCTATATGATCATCGCAAATCTGATTGGCCCTAATCTTACTATCGACTCTATCGGGTATCGAAACATCAATGTCTACAACCCCCTGACCATTAAGTATGGTTTTTAGGCTGTTGTATATTGTTTTTCTAATTAATTTACATTTTAATTTTTACCTAATTGAAGCTGGTGGCTTGGTGAAATATTATTTTAAATCCCGTTGTTACAATCTCAGTGCTCATCATATTAATTTTTGATGATCACATTTATTTTAATTTAATTTAATTATAAAACTATGAACATTTTACTAATACTATAGGATACCAATGAACTCTGTAGATGGATATAAAGCTTGTACGCTGTAAGATTTATATAACATACATTTAT
The DNA here is from genome assembly GCA_963662175.1 of Aradus depressus. Classification (NCBI taxonomy): domain Eukaryota; kingdom Metazoa; phylum Arthropoda; class Insecta; order Hemiptera; family Aradidae; genus Aradus; species Aradus depressus. The sequence goes on from OY759220.1 coordinate 39,676,275, forward strand.
GATTATTTAGGCTTAACACAGTATCAGGCAGAGATCTAGTCCGCTCAGCTTTACTGTGTCGATACTACGTTTGGGACCAATCATAGCGTCTACGTAACTTCTTAATTTGATTGGACCCAATCCTATCATCGATTTAAATCCGGTATTGGAAAAAGTTACGTGGACAGACCTCAGGTTTGACAAACAGGTCCACAGTGTTATTAACTAGTGTGCAATTATTTCAAGAAAACATGAATTCGAAACTTAGAAACTTGAGGTAATTAATTGTATGTGTAATTAAAACTATGAATCAGGTGAATAATTACTACACTCGATCAGTTTAGTTACTTTATTGAACATATTCATTAAGTACAAGAACTTTCAAAAACCATGTAGATAAATATAAGAACATGAATAACATTATTGACTGTAAAAAATTGGAACAAATTGGTGAATTTTAATAGAACAAATAGAGCCAATAGAATCTCTACTTTTTGATTAGATTAGAAAGAGCCAATCATAAGGCTGCAAAGAACTTGCAACGACTATCTCAGGAAACAGCCCTGAATACTTCTGTGCTCAAAATATCTTATAGATTATGTATACATCTGCACATTTTTATGTTGATGATCAATATAATTAACGAAAGCAAAATACATATTATTTATTACGAATATTCGAGAGACACCCTATCCACAGAAATATATATATGAGATATACAGAAAAAAAAATAAAAATAAATATATATATACTTCTGTGTTCATAATATATTATGTATACAATCTATATATATTTACGTAATAATGTTGCTTTCACAGAGGCCCAGGGATAATAACTTTCCCTTGAGGTTTGCAGAACTCTTCCCTCCAGAGGAAGGAGGATATCAGAGCCCAAGTGGACCGACAGAAAATAATGCACGTGGGCCCGTGCTCTGTAGTTATCGTCACTGCTCAACACAGAATAACATTATATGAAGCCTTGTTTTATTCTAAAGAGAGCTCTCTGTTGTCTTTTCCTAACAGTAGAAGTTTACAAAAACCTGAGTTGGTTTGTCTGTAAGCTCCTTGGCGAGACATGATTCGCTCTAACTCAAAATTAGACTCATTTGAAATGAAACTTTGTGTTCAACAATTTAGACCCCTCTGACATTCCTTCGTAAACCTAAAAAAAAAAGAGCTCTATAATATTTTGTGTTTTCATCTGAACTGTTAAATCGTCGTTTCTCCATCTTGCAAAACCATCGTGGATTATTCTCAATGCATGATTCAATATGAAATTGAAAGCTCCTCAATGCCATTAACTCACTTTGAAGTTTTAGCTAGCTCCTCCATTTTTGTGGGGATCGCGTCAGAAGAGCCCGTACTGGACGTGAGTCTGAAAAGAAAACCGTCTTATTCTGTCGTTCACACCAAAGCCAATCCACTGCTTGGTCTAAAACTCAATAAGTGACTTACAGTGGCTCCTAAATCTTCATACTTTGTGTCAATAAATTCATTATATGAGCAGTTATTAGAACAACTTCTAAGCTGAGGAACGCGGACATATTGTGGAAACTTGTAATAAATAAATAAAACAAACTAATTTTTGAAATATTGTCTATTCCACTAAAGATATATATATATATATATATACATATAGCTACCGGTTTCGGCTTTACACCATCATTTCAATAATTAGTTTGTTTTATTTAGTTATTAGAACATTTGAGTGTCGAGAGATTGGATCAGTCGTCTTCAAGCGCTTTCCTATGTCGCAAGTCTCTCTTCACACTCAAGTCAAGAAACAGGAGGGCAGGATACATAGAAGACTATTGACCCGTATTCCCTTTCTGACTCGAGTCCAGTCCGGACACAATCACCGAACAGCCTGATTACACCTTTAAGCTTGCCTACTGGTTACAATTTTCTCACTTACAACCTAAATGCATTTTAGTCAGAGGTAAAGCTCAGCACTCATGAGGTAGGTCAGTAAAACGTGAATCAATCCACTCTCAAAATATTGCCCAATTTTGTTGTTCATAAGGAGAAAATATGATTGTTTTACAACAGGCTGAAAATTGTTCGCCTTCCAGGAACTGACCTAACTCGAAGAGTAACTTTCTCCAGGCAGATTTTTTTAGGATAATGTTTTGGATGTATTCATTTTTAAAATACCTCATTTGAAATGGATTTTTACAAAAAAAGAAGTTTTATATCAAGACAGAAAAAGTATGAAACATTCCAAAACAAAAAAAGTCGTCGGTGAATCATCGGCTACGTACTTGCCCATCACTAATTAATCAACTTTAAATGTAAAATTTCATTTTCAATAGATGGGAAATTATTGGAATTTTTTTTCCTTTAACTGATTTGGCTGAAAATCAATAGGTGTCCTTAGATCGTTAGAGGGTTCTGAATACACATATAAAATATCGTGTCGATACATTCATTCTATCGGCAGTTACCGTGTTCACAGACATACACACACATACAGACATTTTTTTTTTTTTTTTGGAATCAGGAGGTTGGAATTCCGTTGAAAACTCCACATCAAATTTCTTGCCGATTACATAACTTCCCCAATACTTCGCAAAGCTGGGAAAACGAAACAAAATTTGTAACCCTACATTTCCAGTTGGTACAATCTTTCGATGATTCTACTGGTTGTTAGAAAATGAAAATGGACGAATAAATTTGATTGATTGATAGTATCAATCGAAAGTATCGTTACCATGTTGATAGAAAATTTGAAGTTCTCTCATGTAAGGAAGCGACGTATGTACATGTAAATATTGACTATAGTTTGTTAAATTCCACTCATGCACTCCGCCTCATCCCACCTGGTAGTTCAGATACTACCCATCTCACATTCCACTATCAGACACCCCACCTGGTAGTTCAGATACTACCCATCTCACATTTCACTATCAGACAGGACTCTAGTCAAAATGAGGTCATTTTTCTTGTTTCACTTCCTTGATATACGAAGTATAGGGAACGTTATGTCAGTCAGAAATTCGATGCGAAGTTTGCAACAGAATTTCATGGTTTTCGAACTCCTGATTCCAAAAACAAAACAAAAAAAAAATGTTCCCTGTGTGTGCCTGAGAACACGATAACTCCTGATTTTACATGTATATCCAGAATCCTCTAACAACGACACCTATTATTTTTCAGCCAAACTGGTCAAAGGGAAGGGTGGGATTAGGGGGAGGTTAAACACAAAAATTAAAATAACTGCCGTTGTAATGCGTGTATCCACATAAAATTTTATATTTAAATTTAAAACCCCATAAGAATGGAATCCAATTAATTCCACAAATTTAGTCGAAGGGAAAAAGGGCTCAACATACAAACCCTAATAACTGCCGATCTAATGAATGTATCCACACAAAATTTAGTATAAGGATTCAGAAGCCACTATAAATCAAATATTGAGTTGGAGGGAGAGCGGATACGTAATTGATTAATTCGTGCTTAGTAGACATTTTTTTTTTGTTATTTCTACAATTAGGTCGGAAAAACATGAAACTCCATTGAAAATTCAACATCGAATTTCTGACATTACAAATTTTCCTCTACACTTCGTATAAGTGATTCACCGTCAGTGTACATCCTCAGAGCGAATTGTAACTGAGTCTTAGCATCATACTAAATTCCGTGCTGATACATTCGTTACAGCGACAATTAATTAGGATTTTTGGTCGTCTCCCTATTTCTTTCATATTTTAATAATAAATAAAACTATTGCGTATATGATATGTATTGTATGTTCCTTTTTCTCTCTTTAAAGGTGATTATTTTTAACAGATAAATCCAATAACATTTTCCTCGAATTCAAATAATAATCAGATCTCGAATATTTAAAAATTATTATTAATTAAAAAAATAAACACAAAGGACAAGATTATATATAATAATAAGGAAAACTAGAGACAGAGGGGCTGTAGTTCTTGAATAGGCCAAAGAAAGCGCTGTCTGTAAGTGGCGCAGCTAGAATTCGTTCTAGGGGGGAGGTCATATCTCTGCATACAATGAAGCCCACTGTAAGGAATGGAGGACCCATCCTGCCTTCCCACCTTCAAGTAGAATAACTTATCGGATTTTGGATATTTTTTACTTCTCCTACAATACGAAATACAGGAGAGGTTAAAAATTCGATGCGAGATTCTCAACGGAATTTCATGTTTGCCAACCTCCAGATTCCAAATATGAAAAAAAAAAAATGTCTGTGAACACGATAACTCCCGATAGAATGAATGTGTATCGACACGAAATTTATTATGTGAATCCACAATCCTCGTAACGACTCCTATTCTTTTTCAGCCAAATCGACCAAAGAGAACGGGGTAGGCTTAACATATTATTGATACAAAACTTCATATGTGAATTTAAAACCCCATAAGGACACATCAATTTTCAGCGGAATCGGCAAAAGAGAAAGAGGAGTGATCAACTCAAAAACCCAATAACTGCTGATGTAATGAATGCATCAACATGAAATTTCATATTTGAAATCAAAACCTAATGAGGACATAACCCGTCAAATTTCAGCGAAATTTCAGCGATATTGGCAGAAGGGAAGAGGGAACTCAATTCAACAACCCTAATAACTGTCGATATAATGAATTTATCGACACAAAATTTAGTATGAAGATTTAAGAGCTCCTGTGCAAGTCAACTGTTGAATACATTAGCGCAACAATTCGACTGATTTTGGAGGGGGAGCGAAAAGTTAATTGATTAATTCGTTCTGGGGAAAATACACTTTCGGTGATTCACCGTCTTTTTTTCCCACTTTTTGACAACATCCTCCATGTTCATTGCTAATCAAGCTACCCCGAGAGGCCCAAACCGTACTTCCATCATTTCTTTTTAGTTATCAGCTATATTCTTTTCTAATAAGTCGATGGTGTTGTCATCAATGTTAGAGAAATTAGAATCAAAAAGTTTATCTATCCAGGTCATGACTTGTCTGATTACAGAAGACAACGTTCGATATTCTATGCAATGCTTACTTCAAAATCATTCCTATTATTTTCCAAATAAATCATATTTTGGGTTGTGTTAAGGGATTCTGAATTTATAATAAATATATATTTTCACAACTTTATTCTTCTTCCAATTTATTTATTGGTCTTTACAATAAACTAAAAGTTTTGGCACAGAGGTCTATACTTTCTCCATAAAGAATATTATGATCAATAAGAAAATAGTTTACAAAATAGGTTTAGAGGGAGGATTGCTGATGATTCACCGACGAATTTTTTAACTTTTCCAGATATACGTTAAGGGATGGTTCTGAGCCTATAAAATGTCAAGTACTCGATCAACAACCCTACCCTAGGTGAATAAAAATTTAGGGTAGGCAAAATTTAGAGTCGGGTTCATGTCCCCAGAGTGACGAAAGAGCACTCTGGTAGTAGACGCTATGACCTCATAGTTCAAGCCCATACATGAGTCACAATAACTATGTAACTATAAGAATATTCTGATTGCATTGTGTGAACTTATTCTTAAATGCATATGTTTTTAGGGATTGCAATAAAAAAAAAGGTTAATAAAAGATAACAGACAAGGCGTTAAACATATTTGCGATGGACAAATTAAAGGCGTTGAAAGTACCACTGAATATGAAATGCTTAGTGTTAATTAAGTGCCACTGTATTTGTGGTCATTTTTATGTTAATGTTTCGGAATAAATTACAAAAATAGAAGCCGCTTTTTTGCTCCGTTATTTTTATTTTGTTGCTTATCATCTTTCTTATGTCCACTCTAAGTAGATTATAACTTTTCCTGTTTTATCACGCCAGAATAATATAACAGTAAGAATAATATAATTATCTTAACTTTCACAATTGTGGCATCTCTATGACAGGCTTGCAAGTCCTTCAATTGTGTTTCAGTAGCCTTCTTATCGTCTGGGCCGAAATATGGTAAATTAGATAAATAAATTGAATAACAATGAGTTTTTTAATTCATTTATATTTATAATAAATATTTATTTGCATCTAATACTTTTATATATAGCTTCTTGTATTTAACTTGTGGGAAGTGTTGCCCGTCGACTGAAGGAATGGCATCTACTCAACTCTAAAGTCATTGATAGAGTAAAAGGGCCCTCATAGGATTAGTTCATTATTAAAGTAACTCTCTGTTAAACCTCAGTAACAATAAAATATAAACAAGAAAAAAAAAACATTATTCCTCAATTTTTCAAGGTGTCCGAAATACAAATTCTTCAAGAAAAATTGCTATATATAATATATATATATATATATATATATATATATATAACTCTATTGGAAATGCAAAAACGCAACTGTTGGAAATGCAAGGATCATTAATGTAGGAAAAAATTATTTACTATTAAAAAAAATAATTACACAAAACAGTATAGTACAATTAATATCAAGAAAACAGATAAGATGTATAAATATGAATTAGAGAGTAACATGAAGGAGAAGGGGGAATATTAGGTAATCGCAGTTGACGCATCCACCACAGCCACAGCCTCCCTTATCACGGCTTATCTATAAGTTATTTTAGATAATAAGTTTTTCCATGTTTTTCTGAACATATTTAGTTCGTCCTTTGGATCTCGCAGGGGCAGCCATATGTTAAAACATAAAAGAAGCATATAATAGGTATTTTTTATAAGGTTAATTTACGTATAGACTTGGGCAACGAATTGTGGATCAGTTTCAATGAAGGATGTAAATAAATTCATGGATAATGTCTTTTTCTCAATTTATTTATACTTATAAGGTTTTAATTTCCTCAGCTATAGGTGCCAAGGCTGTGCAACGTTAAAGATCCCCAACCTAGGTTAATAAACCTAAGTAGGCAAAATTTAGGACCTATATTAGAGTCGGGCTCATGTCCATCAGTGACAGTAAGGCTCTGGTAGTAAACGATATGACCTCGTCATGCCCGGGCATTAGTCACAATAACTAACTCGAGGGGCATAAATAGCGTAGCTGTTTGTTCATTAGTCATGACCATCTATGATGACCAATTGCATTTTCTTTCCTATTTCTTCAAATTGTGTTTATTTATTTAGATCCTCAACGCCCGAATTAGTTAGTTCATTTTAATCTTATAAAACTAAAGAAATTCGCATATGAAAAAAAAAAAAATTAATAACATAAGTAAATCGATAATAACAGGTTATTCATCGATCTATTTAAATTTATGAAAAATTAACTGGACCCAAAATGAAGATATATCCAACAAAGTTATAGATGTATAATAATTTTTAGTTCACTGCGATTTTGCACCAGAAAAATCTGTTTTTTGAAATTAACCCACTAGAACTTACCTGACAAAGCTGTATCAGAACTATATACCTCATCTTGTTTTTAAGGATATACTTGGAAAAAGCTCTGTAATGCAGGTCCAAATAAAATGCATTACCATCACTTTCCTATCAGCTTCGTGCATTTTTCTTCTTCTTTTTTACTTCCCCAGCTAGACGAAGTATAGGGGAAGGTATGTAATCTGTCAGAAATTCAATGTCGAGTTGTCAACGGAATTTCTAGTTTTTCAACCAAAAATAATTGTCTGTTTGTGGACACGATAACTCCCGATGTAATGAATATATCATCACGAAATTTCATATGTAAACTCAATACTCCCTAAAAGGATGACACCAATTAGTTTTCAGCGAAATCAGCTAAAGGCGAAGGGGGATCATAGAAAGGGCTCAACTCAAAAAAACCCAAAACTACCGATGTAAGGGTTTTATCGACATGAAATTTTACATTTAAATTCAAAACCCCATAAGAACGGCTTCAATTAATTAGCTAAGCGAGGCTCGACTCAAACACCCTCCTTAATATAATAATGAATGTATCGACACAAAATTTAGTATGAGAATTCAGAAGTCGCTTTATAAGTCAAATATTGAGTTCTAGCCCAAACGATCGATTGGCTTTGGAGGGAGAGCGGAAACGTAGTTGATTCATTCGTGATTCACCGACGACTTTTTTTCCTCTTAATATTCCCTTCCTATCTAGTCACTTATTGTCCAATTCATTTTTCTGTGGGTCTACATACCAATCTCAATATGTTAAAATCCTGCCTTTGCCATCGCTGTTTATATTTGAAACATTAATGGTTATTAGGAAAAATAGAGATATTTTCCCTCTCAACAATACTAGTCACGATTACGATATCAGGAAGAAAGAAGACTTTCGAATAACTAAACATTGTTCTTCTCTTTTTGAAAAAAGTATTACTCATAAAGGAATTATTTTTTTTATTGTCCTTCCCCACTTCTTGAAGTCAATAGATACAATAAAAAAATTTAAACTTCAACTAAAAATGTTCATGTTAGAGGAAACCCTTTACACGAAAACGGAATTTTATTCTCACTTCAAAAAGAATAATATAATCACAATAAAGAATCGTGATTCATATCCAAAATCATTATTTGATACAAAGCTTTCATTTTTATTTTTTGGGCAGAGTTCCTCCACACCTTAAAGGTCAGTCCAATGTACCTTATTGTTTTATTTATTCATTTATAATTGATTAATTTATGTATATATTTATTTTATTTTATTTTTATATTGTTATAGTTACATTGTTTTCTTTTTCTTTTCTATATCTCGCACCTTGGGGCCTGATGAAGACACTTCCGAAGAGTTCTTTTTGAAAAATAGTTATCTTAATTTTTATTAAATTGAAAAATTTGTCTACTTATTATAAATATATCTATGTAATTTTTTTTTATACTCATATATTTTTAAGTATTTATTTATTCAGTTTTTATTAATTTCATTTTACTTTTTTTTAATAGTTCTGTTACTTATTACTACTAAACATACGTAGGTTAGACTCAAATAGTTATAAATCTAATTTATAAGCTATCTTAATGAATAAATTATTTTGACGTATCTTATTACCATGTATTGGTTTAACGGAAATAAATTTATTATTATTATCATCTTCCAACTTTGTGCAATGTTCAATAGTTTCCAGGCCGATAGGTTTAAGTCTGAGACTCGTTAATAGGGTGTTGGAACCCCTAAAACCTGTTGAGCCCTGGTTCAACTTACAGAATGACCCTATTAGACATGATCTACTTCAAATGAAGGAAGTGATACAAAGAGTGACTGAGGGAGTGCCAAAAAGACGGTTATTATTAGACATACTTGAGGTAAGTAAGGAGGTATTTAAGAAAGTAGGTTCCTAGAGAACACGTCACCCAGCAACATTTATAGTATGTAGTCAGAGTCAGTCGCTCACATTTATAGTAGTCAGTCGCTTACATTTATAGTATATGTTGATTTTTTCCGGCATTTTGTCCTCTATTGACAATATTTCGAACATTTTCACGTTCCTTCTTCTGGTCACTAGGAACCGTTCATATTGACCAGAAGGAACGAGAAAGTGTCCCGAAATATTGTCAAAAAAGAAAACACCTCTGGAAACAATGCCGGAAAAAAATCAACATTTCAACATGCCAGAGAAGTTTAAAAAACACATTTACAGTACAGTCCAGTCGCTCACATTTATAGTACGGTTTCATGTTTTCCGACCTGATTTCAAAAAGTATTTTTTCCCAGAACGAATTAATGAATTAACTTTTCGCTCCCCCCTCCAAAACCAGTCAACCGTTGGGGCTACAACTCAATATTTGACTTACGTAATGGCTTCTAAATTCTCACACTAAATTCTATGAACCCTCTCCTTCCCTTCAGGCAATTTTGAAGAAATTTATCAGGTATTGTCCTCATGGGGTTTCGAGGTTAAATCTGAAATTTCATGACGAAACATTCAATACATCAGCAGTTATTGAGGTTTCTGAGTTGAGTCCCCCTCTGGTTCCTCTTCTCTTACGCCGATTCCTCTGAAAATTAATACGTGTCGTCCTTATGTGGTTTTGAATTTACGTATGAAATTCTGTGTCGCTACATCCATTCTATCGGGAGTAAGGATTCCAATCCCGGGATGCCGGCATTTTTCACTTTTTACAATTTCGGGATTGAAATTTTTCAATTCCAGGATATTCGGGATTGATTTTATATTAATTTTTTGAATTATCTATATCTTTAAAAAAAGTATATATGTATTTTAAGGGAATAGCAATAAGGTATAATATTGAAAGAAGACAAGTAGGGATTTTATGTAAATTTGAGATAGGGCAGGAAAAAAAAGACAGTACCTACTAAGAAATAATTAACGGGTTTGAATCACAATATTCCTGGAAGAAAAAGTAAATAGCACGTGTAAAAGAGACGCGACATATTTAGATATTATCTTAGTCAATCCCGCTAATACAAGGATTGAATCTCGAAATTTCGGGATCAAGTTCCAATCCCGGTCCAAGGAAGTTTCGTTGTTTGTACCTTCAAAGGGAAACATTTATTAAAAAAAAGTTCTTTAGCATATCGGAGTTATATAAATGAACCTACGCCCCTTCAGAAAATTTTGATAAAATACTATTATTTTTTTAAACACATTCTAAAATGGCCAGGAACATTATGCAATGGGCATCATTACGCTGAAGTGCCGTATGACAACGAAAAAAATTGAAATAATTAAAAAAGTAGTAAAATCAATTTATTTTGAAATTTCACGCAGTAACTGCGCCAGTATTATAATGATTATCGAATTCAAATTATTTTTATATTACCACAAATATATATCGTAGAGGTTTGTACCACCAATATTTTCGTTTGTACCTCCACCAGAAAAAATTAAGATCTTTTGAAAAATACGAAGAAAAAGACGCCAAATAGCGATCGTCTAAACTCAAATTGCGGCCAGTTGTCATTAAGCTCTTGTTTGGGTCAATTTTTAATTAATATTATGGCGGCTAGGTCACTTTTCTCTCCAATTAAACGGTATTTCTAGCCAATTTCTTTCGGACGCCATATCTTTTATTTGGCTGAGGTACAAACGAAAATTATTTTGGTACAAACGAATACATATAAACAAAGTTTTAACGAAATAAAAAAAAAAAAAATTAGATTTTTGAAAGTGGGTGCTAACTTCACACATAGGTTAAAGAATGTAATGACATGAAATTTCATAAGTAATTTCCGCGGAATGAGACAATGGGGAGGGGGGAACAGAGGGGGCAGTAGCTTTTTCACTTGGGATAATAAGGACTGAGAAAAAATGAAATAACTGTGAGACAACCGCACCTCTATTCTGTGATTTTGAAATAATGTCAAACCTATTTATGCGGACTCAATGTACTTATGAAGTTTGACATACATTTTCCCATGATCGTGTACCAAATAAACAGACACGACAGCTAAACACCACTTGTCTGAACTTTGTTTTGTCTGGTATTATAAATCAAATAGTTCCCAAAAATATTCCACGTACAATTCTAGGTGGAACTTTAAGCGATGTTCCTGAGGCTGTACGATGTGCTCTTTGAAGATACCTTAACATAAGTAACTAAACCTGGGTAAGCAAAATTTAGGACTCCCATATTACAGTCGTGCTCATGACCACCAGAGTGACGAAAGAGCGCTCTGGTAGTAGGCGATATGACCTCGTAGTTAAAGCCCGGGCATGAGTCACAATAGCTAAAAAGGCCTCAAAAACTTTCCACATGTTACAGCTAGTCTAGATATGCGCTTCAGACATTCCAGTGTAGTGTCTCTTGCGTCGCCACGGTTATTCAAGACATTTCGTCATGCCACTTCCAGCCAAACTCTAACAAGATACGACCAATCTCTTCTTCTCCATGAACAGACTAGGAGGGGGAGGGGATAAAAAAAAAGTCAAAGAAAATATTACACTTCCTGTAGAAGGCAGAAATCAAGACCAAGATAAATACCGCAAAGGTTGGTCACCAACATTCGAATTATTACATCTTAATATTCTATTTGTCTTGATTTTGTATTTTACTTCTACAGTTATACAAAGTATAGGGGAAGTTATGTAGTCGGTCAGAAATTCGGTGTTGAGTTTTCCCCGGAAGTTTGCCGACCACTTAATTCCAAAAATAAAAAAAAATAAAATGTTTCCTCTCTGTGAACACGATAACTCCCGATAGGAAGCATACATACCACAAGAAATTTTATCAGTACACCATAAAGACAGCTATGAATTATCAGCCGAAAACAAAATCTACAATAACTGTCATTGAGTCTGCTAGGTGTAAAACTAGAGTTTACGAGTGGTATAATAGTTCACTGTGTTCTTCGATTTCAACGGCATAGTGCAGCATGAGTTTTTGCCACGTCAACGATCAATAAGAAGTACTACCTACAAGTGCAACGCCGTTTGCGTGAAGCAATCAGAAAAAAAAAACGCCCGGATTTGTGATGAAACAATTAATGGCTGTTGCACCACGATAATGCACCCTCTGTACACAGTTAATTGCTCCTTGTGACTCTTTTCTGTTCCCAACAATAAAGAGAACCTTAAAGGGCCGACGTTTCATAAGCATAGATGAGTTTAAAAGCGCATCGCTGAGAGAGATAAATGCTATCCCAAAGATCGAGTTTCAGAAGTGTTTCGGGGATGGGAAGAAGCGGTGGCATAAGCGTATAAATATCTAATGGGGACTATTTTGAAGAGGACAACATTGATGTAGACGAATAAATGAAATTATTTTCAAAAACAGAAAATTATTTTTTATTAGTTATTTTTTTAACACACCTCGTATACCACAAGAAATTTTATCAGAACCCCATAAAGTCAGCTATGAATTATCAGCAGAAAATAAAAACTGCCAATGTAATGAAAGTTAATGAAATTCCATAAGTAAGTCCAAAACCTCATAGGGACGACATATGTCAATTTTCGGCCGAAGAGAGGGGAAGGTTCTATATAACAACCTTAATAACTATCAATGGAACGAATGAAACATGAAATTTAATTCGGTGATTTAGAAGTCCCTGAATCCCTTTTCAACCAAATCGGTAAATTAATTTTAGAGGAAGAGCGAAAACTCAGCTGATTATATCGTATGCAGCCTGGTTTAATTGTTCAACTACTATTTTATTTATTTTTAGTTCATGGAAAACTGCCCCCCCCCCCCCCCCCCCCACTCTAAATCTTATCCAAGATCTGTCAAAAATACTCTCACAACCTTTCATTCTTAAAAATCTACGTACGTTTAATTAAGAAGAAATCAACCCAGTCGACATCCTTCGTCAAGGGTCATTACTCAAATTTTAAAGCAGACATTGTTTTCACAGGCTTTACCTATCAAAAGTCAGGGATAGTGGCATTTGTCTGTATACACGCACAAAATTTAATAATGGTAACGAAAAAAATGTTTATATACTTCTTCTGAAAAACCGCGTGGATTCACACAAAATATGCTATTTTGTCTCGTTTGAAAACTGAGTAGCCAAGCCATGTAAACTTCAACGTTCAAAAATAATTTTAACAATTACATTTTATAATTAAACTTTGAATAATAATAAAAAAAAATTAAGTGAAACGATTCAATATTTCAGTAAATATAATTATATAATTAACAAATGTTAATAAAAGTAATTTAGTTTTTAATAAATGTTGTCTACTCCACAAAACATCTATACATAGAGCTACTTGCTTGGGCATTATTACACCTTCATCAAGTTTAGTTATTCTATTGTCCATAATTGGTTGGTTGGTTAGTTATCAGGTTTAGTTATAAATTTATAGTTAATTCGCTGATTTTTTTTTTTTTTTTATAACAGTGGTAAAACTAAAATTAAAGATGAAATTATATAAACCTGTAACCTATAATATAATATGTTATTTTAATAATTTAATTTTAGTTTTATCAATTATAAAAAAATAAGTATTTTAAAAATATTTCCAACAAACAAATTCCTAACTGGTAAAGACGAGAGGATTTTCTAGCTGAAAGTTGTCTTCCTCACCCACCTGATGTACCAGTAATAAAATAATTGCATAAGACTGAAAATGAATGAAATAATAAAGAGGAAAATGGAGAACAAAAAAAACAAAGGTGTTGTTTGGAGAGGAAAGGTGAATAAAAAATAATAAAATATTACCAACAATATATTTCTAACAATATCATATATAAAGTAAATAGCTAACAATATATTCAAATTTAACGCTCTTTTTTTCATTTATTTATTATTTTTTTTAATGAATAATAAAAAAAAAACTGAGCACTGGAGTATTACTTGGTCAGTAGAGTTTATTTATAATATACATTATTATATGACTCAATATTAAAAAGTAACTATAAAGTTTCTGCTTACTTAGGAACTTACTTAATGTGGCTTTGGTCAGTTTGTGCTACAATTTATTATATTTATATAATAATAAGCATACATATTATTATATATATTATATAATATTAATATTATAAGCTATTTAATGAGGATAAAAGGGGAAGAAGGCAACATTGTCCCTGATATTTGGTATTTACCGATAATTAATAATAAATATTTGTGTATTACATAATGATTATACAAGATAATATTATAGCTGAGAGAAAGTTACTTCTTATTATTATTTTTTTTTCTTTTAAATATATGTTTATAATATTTAAATAATAGATATTTTATTGTATATAAAAATTGAAATAAATTTTTTTTATAAATATAATATATGGCATCACATTTTGGTCCCTAAAGAAAAAAAAAAAAGATGAAAAAAATGGAGATGGAGAGATTTTTTTAAAAAAACTTAAGGATCTTTTTTGGGGCTTCTGGATGTTATTGTCGGTAAATGTTTATCCAAAATAAACAATTTGCTAAATTGTAATCTTGACGTTAAATGTCTTCTACTGAGAGTATATGTGAAATATTATAGTTGTTGCGACGTTAAACCAAAACGAGAAATTAGTAATATTTTAGCTAAAAACTTAATTTTTTATAATTTTACATTCTGCAATTTTAATTTTTTTGATTAACTTTAATTAAGGTATTTTCAAAATGTTTCTTAGTTTTTCAGGGAAAATTTCCGGACATTTTCACTCTACCTAATTAATCTCTTGTATTGATTATAGTGAAATTCACAAACACCTTGCATTATCTGTCGCATTAATTTATACTGGATTAAAATTTCACTTCAGTTCTTTGTTTTAAAAGTAAATATAAATTTCCAAAATGTTCTGCCTATATCTACTTGCTCACTTTTAAAAAGTATATACATAAAAATAGTATATGTGTACATAATTGTATATATTAAATATAACGTATAAAGACATTAACAAATCAATAAGTTAATAAATTCCATAATTAAAAACAAAAAAAACATGATTGCACAGATTTATAATCTTAAATTCTCAGCTCAGTTCTGACATTATCATCTAAATTCTATACATTATTTTATAGAACAACGCCCAGATTCAGCAATGCCAAGTCAAAAAATAAACATTTAATATCTTTAAAGGATAAAATGTTCTTAAAAATGTTGCGTTACACTTAATTTAAATGGGGCGCTACGGGGTTGTTTCTCGTTAAGCAAACAGCCAAGGGTTGAGGTTAGACTCAATCCGCTACAAACTAACAGAAGTGACTGAATATATATTATATTAAATTATAAAATGTCAGAGGAACAAGGTAAAATATGTATGGAGGACTCAAGAAGTTTTATTTATTTCATTTTCAATAATCTATGATACTTATTTAGACAGCCTCAAACTTCAAACTTCGGAGAAATCTGGATTTTGGTCGATAAAAACAAACTTCTTGGCAGAAATTCCTGAAGTTTGTTTCTATCGGCCACAATCCTGATCTCTCTTCCTTCCTATTACATCCTTGGTCAATCCTTCCCTCATCTAATTTGAATGTCAACTTTTAAAACTATAAATATAAAACTCCCGCGCTAGTCAAATCGTAGAAGAACAGGAGCCAACATAACTATTTGGAGCTAGTTACTTTCTGTTTCACAACGCCCCCCACTCAAATCTGATCTATATCGATCTTCAAATTCAATAACCCCCGACCTGACTTAGCATTACTCAATCAGGTTCCTTGCTTGCATACATTTAAAAAAAAAAATTGAAAATGGTACCTTTAAGAAATATTCTACACTACAAAACTATAACTAATACCTTGTATTAAATAATCCAAAACAAATAATATAATATTAATAAACAAAAAAAAAATTATATGTATATATATAATAAAACAAACATTGGTTTCCAAGTATAAATACAGTGTTTATATTATTCATAAATACAAATATATAAGATTTATAAAATTCAATAAGATTTGGCAATATTTGTACTTGAGGGTTATTCGCATTATTTTTCCTTTTTATATCATTTTTCAAGATAATAAAGGGTTATAGATATAAATAAATAAATTTATCAGAGTATTGGCAGCAACCCTTCAATCGTATACAGGAAGGGTCGGCAACCTTTTTAAGGGAACCCAAGTAAATGGGCAGAGAGATATCTTGGGTTGATGGTCTGAACTGTGAATTCTATAGCAATCTGCAGTGGAGCGGGCGGGAGACGATTGATTGCTCGACTCCGCTAGTCGATTGAAATGGAGGAAAAGATCGATTGGCAACCAAATTGCCTCTGATCGTTTGGTGAATGGGAGAGTAACCGAACCTCTTAGCAATTTCAGAGTAATCACATCGTATGACCCGATTGCTTTATAGCCATCAAGATAGGTTATCGTGCAGGCTTTTACAAAATATAAATATATATAAAATAAGGCCGAACCTCTTAGCAATTTCAGAGTAATCACATCGTATGACCCGATTGCTTTATAGCCATCAAGATAGGTTATCGTGCAGGCTTTTACAAAATATAAATATATATAAAATAAGGCACCAAGACGAAAATTTCATACATTATGGATGACATTTTATATTGAGAGTCTTGATTCGGTCAGACTGTAGCCGTAGGTTTTCCTTCAGTCTTTTCCAAATAATTGAATTACAAAAAAACATTTTCCATGAACTAGAGTTCGCAAAGTATTCTAACTTTCTTGTGTGAAGTTTTCGTTTTTTTTTTTTTTTTAACGAAACGGCTTAGGAGCACCTTTTAAAACAATAATTTCTTTTTTACATTTATCATATACATAAAAAATTGCGAAAACACTATAGATTCTAATAAAACCCTATTTTACTTCATTAACGTATTAAAATAAACGTTATATATATATATATATATATATATACCTTAAAAAAAATTATACTATTAGCTTTTGGAGGCAAATGGGTTGCCGACCCCGGGCAAAAGTACTTCACAAAATTACATATAAAAATTGCTCTGTAATGAAATTCAAAGACTATCCCGAATGCAACGCAAAATATATTTTAAAATTAAATTGTTTTTTTTTCTTCTTTCTCGGATAAAATAAAAAATATTAATTCAAAAAAAGGAAAAATTGGAACAACAAAAACCTTATGTAGATTGTAAAATAAAACTTAAATATATGTAAAATATAAAGTCCATGCATAATTAGATAATTTACTATATAATAATTATACATAACACTAATATATAGCTAACACTATTCTATAACTTTAGTATACCTCTTTTGAACACAATAAAAATATAGTTATGTAATAAAAACTATTTTAACTACAACTAAAAAATAAAATAAAAATGTTTATTAATTATTGCCACCAAATTTTCAGGGTTAACCTTACGTGGGTTTCTTTCTCCCTAAAAGGGACCATTTTAAAAATGATTTTGTACATAAAAAAAAAAGATAACTTTTTAAATTAATTTATATTTTATTATTCATGATTAGCATAAATATTTAATATTTTGTCTATTTTTTGTATGCATATTAGAAATGCAGCTAATCGAATTCTACCTACAGTTCGTCTCTAATCTTTAGAATATCTAGGTATTGACACATAATGAGGTAGCTTTTTTTTTAATGAGTTATTATAATTTTGCTGTTACCGGAACAACGTATATAAAATTGTTATGAGATTTTATAAAAAACTGGATTAAATTCTATCAAAAACGTTTTACCTACATAAAGTGTAAGTATTTTGCAAAATGTATGCATTTTTTATTGGTAACTTCAGTAATGCTTTGGATACGTGGATACGAATTAACAGACGAATAAAGGTTTATTCATGCACATCACTGATTAATAAGAATAAATGAAATTCCACAGAAGGTAAGAACGATATGAAATTATTCAATCTCACATTTCAGCTCAGATATCCGGATAATGCTATTCTCTACCATTTATATTAAAATCTAATTTCAGATTAAAAAAAAAAAAAAAATCTATTAGACGAAAATGCTTAACGATAACAGAATGCTAAAACACTAATAAATGTATAAAAATTTGGTCAGTGTGCAAGGATACATAGGGAGAAAAAAAGATAATAAAAGTGAAAACTGCATTAACCGTAAAATAACCAATATAACACATTCCCTTCGACAAGTCAAAACTTAAATTACAACATTAGCAGTCATTCTATCAAAATCCTAGCAACGAAAATATACTCCAAGCCCCCAAAAATATTTGGCTACAAAAATGTAAAAGCAACCCATAACCACCAACAAACCTATTCCGACCCAATCCCTAAAATTATTATGTTAATCATCCGAAACAAGAATTTTCATACAAAAAAGAAATATATATAAATAAAACATTGAATCTGTCGATCATTCAATTAAATTTATAGATTAATTTTTTTTTACTTTAATAAATCGATAATGGGGTAAATGAACATTTCTTCAACAAGATGAAAGCATTCTTCAAATCAATAAAAATGTTAGCACACGAAATTTCAACTATTTACAAAATATGAGCGTTTCTTTCAGCTAATACTTTCCACTTCCCCTAAGCAAATTCCTGGTTACTAAATTTTCAACAAATATTTTTAATAGAACTATCAAAAAATGAAACTATAAAAAATGTAACAAATAAATTCAACAACGTTAAGATACATTAAAATGAATTAAATAAAAAAAAAAAATAAGGAAAATTGTCAGTTTCGTGGAGTGTCCATTCATTACTCAGAAAAGCAAAAAATAAGATAAAATAAAAAAAATATGTATTATGCCTCGTTAAATAATTATAAGCGGTGTTTCAACTGAGATATGTCAATTTTTTTTATAATAATATAGATTATTTAAGCCCAGAGGAGTCGTAGAATTAACAATAGATATATTTCTTATATATTTTTAAATACCGATATGTCAATTCTTATTGATATATTTATTTAGCTGAAGTCAACCTCTTTCTTCAGATACACAATCAAAATTGGTATTTATTTTATTTTTTGATCGATTTAAGAATTCCCAATTTGGAAATTAATCCGGCTGAATTTTTCATCTAGATTGGATAGCTAAGAAATATTACTTATCTTCTAAGCGAGTCCTGAAAACTTGAAATTTCATTCAATTAATAAACATTTAAGAAAAACTTCATGTAGATTTAAAAAGCCAGAAAATGCAATGTATTTCCTCATTTTGGCCAATTTAACTTTATATATATATATATATATATACCGTCACAGTAATGATACATTTTTACCATCAACTACAATTTTTTTTCTGGTCTACACAGAATCTATACAACTTTACCCCATTAAAAATCAAGTCGTTGTTTAAACTTATTTTTTTTTATAAAACGTATATTACACACACTTATATAAAACCGTATAAAAAGTGAGAATTTAATTCTTACCTCTTATACATGATTACGTTATATACATCCCCATTTAATATAATATAGTATAATAAATGAGATTTTTTTTTTTTCTATCTATTTTTTTTTACCTTTTTCGGTTAACATATTTTACGTCTAGCTTTGCTTTGTATATAAATTGAGCAATTAGGTTACATAACATATATATAGTCTGTTTTTAAACTGGCGTATACATAAAAATATCTCTTTCTTTACAATTGGTAATTAATAGTTGATAAATATACATTTTTTTCTATTTATTTAATGACTGCCTATAGGAACTCTAAATAATGTCAATATATCTGTTTAATTATCTTTGAAAATAAATAATTAATATTTCTATAAAAATATATAGATTAGAAAGTATGTAATTATGATCGCTTCAAAGCTGTGCAATAATTGTTTAACAACTTTTAAAAAATGATAAATAAAATAAAAACAAAAATTAAATTGATCGAGGCACTTAGGGACGGTTTTATCGTTTTACTTGCACTTTTTTTTATGTTTTATAATAAATTATGCATTTTTTAAAATTTCATTTTATAACAATATTAAAGAAATGAAAAGTTAAATAACAATGTGACCTAAATTCCATAAATGCAATTATGAGGATGGGACATGAGAAAGGTGAAAAGAACCAGCATTTTGATACTGCAATTTAATTTTTTTTTTTTAAATGTATGTTTATTAATCCCCGGGGAATATTAGTATTTTTTTAAATATTTGATTTTTAAAAGAAGCGGCACTGCGCTGGACACAATGTTCTGCACCACAGTATAACTTTTCCAGAAATAAAAAAAATAAAATAAAGATTTATTTGCTGATTTGCCCATCTCAAAAAAACTATTTTCTTATTTTGTTCAATTTCTAACAGTGATATAGTGAGAAGATAAATTTCAAGGTAGTTTGAACAGGTATTATTTTTTCAATTTAATTTTTTTATTACAACGCAATAAATGATAATCGCTAGAAAGGAGTTAGAAGTATGTCTTTAGGCGGCCTGAAAACCGACTAATCGTATTTAAATTGAATGTTAGAACAAATGCCATCTATTCAAAATTAATATTTTTTTTTCTAGATTTTTTTTAGTTATGGTGATTTCTATCATTTCTCATGTCCAACTGGATGTCCTATAACAATATCTATAAATATACATGTATGATTGATAAATATATTAAACTGCTAAATTTAATGATTATTAACAATATCCCAAAATAACTATACCGGATCAAAAAACCCTATTCAACAAATAAACTCTGAAGATACACAACCTTTGTTTTATAAAACGTCTGTAAATTATTTTTTATTTATTTTTTAAAAACAAAAAAAAAAACAAGTAAGGCACAAAATTGCATACAATTTTTTATGAAAAAATATAATTTGTTTATTTCAGAAATTTTAACTAATGAGATTAATTCATGATTAAACTTTTTTTCTTCATGTATTTTATGGAAAACTGCTCTTAATTGATGAAAATAGTTACTCAAATGCGATTTTTTAAAATATTTATATGAATGAAAGACTAGAAGAATATACTATTATTTTTAAATGAAGTCGAAGAATAATGTTATGTCCGTTAGGTGAAAGTTAGTCCTTGAGGTAGGTCAGTTGCTGAGAGGTGGAAAGGGAGGTACGGTACTTTCAGTCTGTCCCAAAAACATCAGCCACATTCTCATAATAAGGTGACACAATTACACTAGCACCAACAAAGAGAGAGATATTATGTTTTAACTGAATTTATTTGTGGAGAAGAAAAATAATTGAAAGTAGAGGGTATTGTATTACGCTTTCATTATTTTCCTTGTTTTTACAAGAAGAGAATATTACAGTTCTGGAGACGAAAGTTTGTCTTTTTGTTAGGTCTACTAACCACTCTCAAAACATTCTCCTCAACTAGGGGATCTAAAATGAAAAATAAACAATATTTCTTCCGAGTATTTGGTTCGCTACTAATGACAATAGTTGATACGCCAAACTTATACATGAAAACCTGGGAATGGTTGGGTTTGTTTCATCATATTGAAAAGACGATCGATGTTTTTAAAATAGATTATAAAACGCCAACCCTCTTCAAAAAAAAACCAGGTAACTAGGTTCTATATGAATCCCTAAAGCCCCTCACCTCAGTCAATGACATTTAGACTAGGGTACAGTCAGTCTGCGTGTTCTGTGTAACTCCATAGTATCACATGTCTGTCCGTCTGTCAGGCTACTAATCTCATAGAACCATTATAACAGCATTCATTAGAATTCACCTAATTAATTGTTCGGACGTATTTGTCAGAAAAAATTATGAACGCAAATATGTTTCCACAGTTACTTTAACATTACTCATCAGTAGAGACCGGATTTATATAATAGTTGCAACTAATAATTCATATTTGAAACCAAATGCCACGATATATCCTGTTGTTTGCGGGTCTCCCGGGTATCGACGGGTACCTTTTTTTATATCACAAATTTACAGACAAATATCAATACGTGTACGGTTCATTCACTTTTGTGCTTTCTTGATTAACACTTTTGAAGGCCTCCAAATACATTTTTTTAAAAATATTAATGTTTAATATTGATTTATCTAAATTGATATTTCTTACGGAGGCCATTTTTAATGTTTATGGTATATTTCAGTCAGTTTTACGAAATTTTTTTAATGTATATATATTATAAGGCACCTTTTTTACAGCATATAAATCCGATCTCTAACTATCAGTCAACTAGTGATATGATAATATTAAGAGCAGTATTCCAAAAAAGAAAGAAGCGGGGCGGACCCCTAGGTCCAGGGTGTTTGTAGATGATGTTCAGGCTTGTGTGCACGAGCAATGTGTAACATGAGATTGTAACGTTGTTTAGTCTTCCGGGGGCAGTAGGGACAGTGAAATTGCGGCTCTTTGCCACACTCAAGACGCATGTGTCGACGAAGGGTATGCTGAGAGGAGTAGGTCTTGTGACAAGTTGGACAGGCAATGTTCCGAGAGGCAGTACTCCCAGCGGCGGCGGCACTTGCAGTTCCTGAAGAGAGTCGACCACCGCCTCCAGTCACACCGGACTTGAGGCTCTGCACCAGAGGTCGGGCCACCACCCATCGTTCTGTGGACACAACACACCACACTGTTACCCCTGCCCGTTTAGCTCAAAATCGCAATATATATATATATATATATTTTTTTTTTAAAAGTATAAAGCATAAAAAAAAAACCAACGTCACACTTAAAAAATCCAACCCAAAAAAACAAACACCTATTCAAAATGCCCAAAGACTTTAGCACTCTGTACAAGACAAAATTCCCTCCTCAAAAAAGACATCACAACTATAATAGGTCAGTATGAGCCAGAATAAAAATAAAAAGTTTTTATTTAATATTGAATACATTTCAATATGGATATGATCTCTCACACAGGGTGGCCCCAACTCTAAGCCTATAAACTTAGAGACCTTAAGAAAAATTTAATTTTCAGAAAAAATTTCACATAAACACATGTATTTAAAACGCCCCTTTAAAAGGTTGTATTCGCAAAAAAAAACTCGAAAACCCTTACATTAAGTAAATTGTAGACAGTAAACAAACAATATTTATTGTCAATCTACCATGTTTTATGCGACACCCGTTAATTCCAGGGAGGAGTTATATGACGAGAACACCAATGTCTTAAATCATCTCGAAATTCACATTTCAAGTCAACAAAAATTATTCATTTTTTTAAGTTTTGCTGCATAGTAGATCAACTTTTTGAATAAAATTTCAATAGGGTTTTCATTTTCATTCTACCAAGCTACTTTATATTATTATATTTTTTTTTAAATTTTAACACAGTAAATACATTTTTTTTTTAAAATGCTCTGCAAATTTCAAATGATTTTTGTATTGTGTAAATTGATTTTTTTCAGAAATGTCTAAAACACAATTTCCGCTGTTTCTTTCTCCAATAAACTTTTAAGAAAGCGATTCCTGAACACATATTCAGATGAACTTTTTTACAAAAAATTATATTTACTGCGCAGGTCGTGTATCAATACAAATACAAGAAAATCACTATACTTATGTTAGTTATTTGATTTTTAGCCTCTTTGGTTCGTCCAGGCGATATGCAACTACTAATTTTTCGCTTAGAAAAATATTTTTACAATTACCATTTTATTAGAGGCTCAGGTACTTCTATAGTATGTACTTGAAAAAAAATACGAATTTGAATTATGTCGTTATTCTCGAAATGTTATTTTACTGATTTTTTAAATAATTATTCTATTACATTTAATTTGGGATTTCGGAACAAAAATAATGACGGTTCAACAAAAGGAAGCAGGATAAAAACATATTAAAAATGTCTGCAAAGCTTTCGGCACTGTTATTATAACTCATGCCCGGGCTTTGAATACTAAGGTCATATCGTCTACTACCAGAGCGCTCTTTCGTCGCTCAACCGGACATGAGCCCGATTCTGCTATGGGAGGGAGTCCTATATTTTGCTTACCCTACATTTTAATTCACCTAGGGCAGGGGTCTTTAACGAGAACCTAACATCGTACAGGCTTGAGACCATCGCTTAACCTCCCATCCAAAGGACGGCGTGCTTACGTTTTTTTTACCTCCCACATTAGATAAACTAAGGGCCTCGGCCGGATTTCGAACCAGTGATGTTAAACTCATTAAGCAAGCTCGCTTACCACTGAGGTATCAGGGCCCTCTTCGGCACTGTGTTCTTCCTTCAAAAGTGTATATATATTAGTAATAAACTTATCTAAACTCAGTAGACTAGAGAAAGCGTGCTAGTCGAGTTGAAGAACGCAAGTCCAAAACCTGGCTGATCTGGGAGGTGAAAAAACCTTGAGCACGCCGTCCTTCGGATGAGATGTTAAGCGTTGGTCCCGAGCCTATACGATGTCAGGTACTAGTTAAAGTATCTACCCCTTCCCTATCTTAGGTGAATAAACCTAGGTAGGCAAAATTTAGGACTCAAGACAGTATAGTCGGGCTCATGTCCACCAGAGTGAAGAAAGAACGCTCTGGTGGTAGGTGATATGACCTCGTAGTTAATAACTGGGCAAGTCATAATAAATTATTAACTAAACGAAATTAAAGTAGAAATAAAACAATAAAAAATAAAATTTAACTGATATCACAGTAATAATAATAATAAGGTTATTGTAGACTCACTTCATTGTCATATCCTTCGGTAAAGGGGGAGAAGCAGATATAGGAATCTGCCACGGCTACGAGAACATTACCTCTATTGGCTCAGATAGTTTTGAGCTTTAGCTCTGATACTGACACTGGTATATCAAATTTAAAAAGAAAATCAAATTTCAGTGAATCATCAGCAATGAACGTCCCCAGTGCGAAATTACTAAATGTCCTTGGCTCTCCCCCTAAAACCAAATTAGCGAATTCGTTGAAAATGAAAAGATGTATTTTATTCTTTGTACATCTGACTCCACATACTAAATTTCGAGTGGATACATTCGTTTGTAGGCATTTATTAAGGATATAGGAATCTGCTTGTCAAAGAGGATCTCATCATTTATGTTACATTTATAACTTTAGGATTATGTAATGGTGGGATCCTATTTGATAAGCAGATTCCTCATATCTTCTTAGCCCCACCCTCCCTTACTGATCGATAAGTAACGTTTTGACATAATGAAGTGAGTGTACAATCTTAATAATATTAATATTAGTCACGTTATAATGACTCACACCCGGGCTTTAACTACGAGGTCATATCGTCTACTACCAGAGCGCTCTTTCGTCACTCTGGTGGACATGAGCCCAACTCTACTGTGGGAGTCCTAAATGTTGCCTACCCTAAATTTTTATTCATCTAGGACAGGGGTCTTTAACAAGTACCTGACACCGTACAGGCTACCTCCCAGACAAAATAAACTAAGGACCTCGGGCCGGGTTTCGAACCCACGATCTTGAGCTCAGAAGGCAAGCATGCATACCAGTATAGAGGAAGTTATGTAATCGTTCAAAAATTCGAAGCGGAATTTTCAACGAGATTTCATGTCCCACCTCTAGATTCCAAATTAAAAAAAAAAAAAAACGACAAAATGAATGTATAGACACGAAATTTCATATGTGATCCAGAACCCTCCAACGACGAGACCTATTGTTTTCCAGCCAAATCGACCAAAGGGAAGGGGGGATTAGGAGAGAGGCTTAACATAAAAACTCTAATAACTGCCGTTGCAATGAATGTATCGACACATTTCATATGTAAATTCAAAACTAAAAAAATTTCAGTGGAATCGACAGAAAGGAACGGGGGTTCAAAAGGGGGACTCAATTTAATAACCCTAATAACGATATAATGAATTTATCAGCAAAAAAATTTATTATGAGGATTTAGGAGCCCCTATGTAAGTTAACTGTTGAATATTAGCGCAATCGGTCGACTGGGTTTTGGTTGGAGCGAAAAGTTAATAGATTAATTTGTTCTGTTTTAGTACATTACCGATGATTTATCGACGACTTTTTTTAAAGAATTTTTTTTTTATTTAATTTTTTTTTATTAGTTAAAATTGATTTACTGTTTTATTTTTAATTAATTTTTGTTTATACATCAATACGATAGTATATATATATATGTTAATACAGGCTCTGAAGAGGACACACGAGTACCGAAAGCTTTACAGACATTCTTTGAGTTTGTTTTATGGACCACAATCCCCATCTTACAGGACACCTTTACTAACCGCTGTGTGGATTTGAATTACTCTTAATAGACCAAACAAAAGAGGTTATCCACAATTAAAATTATAAAAATATATATTTTCTCAAATTTTACGCGGATACATTTTTACATAAATTTAATCAAAGCTAGATTCCCTTATAACTTTGAAATTTACATTCTGGCTCATTTTTCAAAATTATTTTTTAATTAAATTTTAAAAAACAACTTCAAAACTTGTTAAAAGTTTTAAAAACAAAAAAAATAAATAAAAAACATTGACAAAACAAACCCTTTACAACCAAAATAATATATTTTATTAGTACAAATCAAACACTTACTTGTGACGTCATACTTCCCTTTAGCTTTCTTATCTATCACTATCCATATCTATGTACAATTATAATTAATAATAATAATATGGAGAAATATTTCATTCCGCATGACATGGCCCGCGGAGCATATATAAAGCTTGTGAAAAGCCTTTTTCTTTGATTTTTTTTTTTTTTTTTAAATAGGGGGGGATAGGAAAGCTGTGTGTCAGCGACCCTGGCTGATCCCTCTTCATGCGCATGCAACAACTCCATAATCGATATGTCTTTATCTTATGAAATATATAACGTCAATATAATTACAGCATCAAAAGTATATCCAACTTATAAATATATAACTTTCATTATATATATTGTAACATGTAGAAATAAGGGGGGGTATTTTAATAAATAAAGAAATATAATAAAGCCATTAACGGGATGTCAGTACTGAGGACTTAAGCAGGGTGGGGGAAGAGAGAGAGAACAGTGGAAGGAGGGGGAAACGAGTGTGTCGGTGGTTGGAGATAGATAGTGAAGGAGGAAGGTTGTGGGAAGTTGTGGTTGGAGATAGATAGTGAAGGAGGAAGGTTGTGGGAAGTTGTGGTTGGAGATAGAGAGTGAAGGAGGAAGGTTGTGGTTGAAGAGAGAGAGAGTGGAAGTGGACGGTTCGTTTTTTTTGAGAGAGTTCGCTGGAGTAGTGAAGAGTTTTTGTTTGGAGTTAGAAGTCTGGAGGAAGTCAGGAAAAAAGGCAGATTGATGGAAAAATAAAGGAAGGATCGGAGAGCCGTATGATGAACTAAGAAGAGCAGTGGAGAAGGATTGAAGGACAGATGGTGACCAAGTGAGTGAAAAAAAAAAATAATTATAAAAAAATAAAACAAATAAATGTTATATGATCATGTCTCCAATTTCTATAAAGATTTAAAAAACAAAACAAAAAAAAAAAAAAACTCTATTTATCAATTTTTTTTATTAAAAGAATTCATTTCCCATAACTAGTTTTTTCAACAAGATAAATAAGAAATAAAGAGGAACTAGTAATTGTTTCATTGGCGCCCAACGTGGGGCATTTGATAAAAAAAATGAACAAATAACCAATTCATAGAATCATTAGTAAATGTTTCATTGGCGCCCAACGTTTTGGCAATAAAAATGATGGAATAGAGAAAAAAAAAAAAAAAAAAAATTTTTTTGAGTTGTCCAGTTTATAGTTTAGAAATTGCTGTAATATATTTTATGTATTATATTTATTATAGAGGATAGATTTGTGAAGCAAGATGGCGGACGAGGACACAGGTGAGTCGACCCATAGCATGGCGGGAGAGCAAGGTCCGGAGTTTGTTTACGATGGGGAGGCGGGAGAATTAGCTGCAGGAATGGACGGAATCGGGAGTGGCCTCGGCGGATTAGGACTCCGGGACGTAGATAGCGATGTTCGGGAATCTGGATTTGTAGAAGGAACGGGAGAAAATTCTATGACAGTCACGAGTCCGCTTATAGGAAGGTCGAATTCGGGGGATGAGGATGAAAACAAAAAGAAAGACGATAATCCGTTTAATCCGAGCCAATTTGAGCAAATGATGGCTCGTATGCAAAATCAATTTGAACAGTTCAATCAACAGTTAAGTTGTAAGATAGAAACTAATAAAAAAGAAATAATCGAGTCGGTTGAGCAAAGGTTTGGGTTTTGTGAAATACAAATAAGTAAAAATATAGAGCAACTAATGGGGGAACAACAAAATAATAACACGAATGAAATAATAGTGGAGACAAAAACAGATCTTAGTGAAGTTGAAAATAAATGTGAAAATAAATTAATAACAGTTGAGAAAAAGAAATTAAATGAAATAGGTAATGCTCAGAAAAATGAATTAGAAATAAGTAAAAGCAAATCAAATAGAAAGGAAAATAGAAAGGAAATTAGAAAAATAAAATTGAACAAAGAAATAAATAAAGATTATATTCCGTTTAATGCATTATGTCGGCTAGGGTTTATTAGAAAAAGTTATAAATTGTCAAAAATATCCAAAGATAAAATAAAAAATAAAAATATCGTTATTTTGAAAGTAAAATTAACAGAAATAAATTGTAAGAAAATTTGTAAAGGAAATTTGGGCCCTATTTGCCAAGAAAGTTGTGATAAGAAAAAATTAAAGAAAACTAATAAAAGAAAAGATAAAGTAATGTTGCAGCCAAATTCTAGGAGAATTAGATATCGGAAGATAAAGTTATACAAATATGAAAATAAACAGAAACAAAGTGCTTACTTTAAAATACCAAAACTAATAAGCTTAATTAAAAATCACACTAAATTAAAGAAAATTAAAAATCACAAGAAATTTAAAAAAAAAAAATTTCCTTCAGATAAACCGATGGATTATTTTTGATAACAAGGAACTCGTAATTGGACTTTTAAATGAACTTATGGCTATAATTTGTGTTTTTATAAATATATTTTTCTTAAATCATAATAATTAAAAATAAAACTAAATTATAAATTAAAAGTAATCAGCTAATGAATAAATTGTTTTTATTACGAAGTATCAAATAATAGCTTTGTTGTGTGTTTTTCACCTTGGAAATAAAGATTTAAAAAAAAAAAAAAAAAAAAAAATCTTAAATTGAGAAGTCGAAACTATTGAAATATGAAAATCAAAATATAATAAAATCTGAATTGATAGTACGGTCACTTATAAAACTGATATCACTAAACCAACTAGTTGATGGAAGATAGATTCTGGTGGAGAGACGGACTGCAACTAACGGGATCCTGTGGTACAGAGAGGTAGTACACACGTCAAATAGGATTATGATAATTTGACCCATATAAACAATGCATGTAGGTCTGACCTAATGACCGATATCTAGCTAAAAAAATTGTAATAAAATTCGATTCTTGATATTTTGTGATGTAGAGAGAATTTATTGAAGTCTTGTGTCATGTTGTAAAAATAATAATAATAACATAATAATTATCATTTGTGACTTGTCGGTCTTTGCTATGGCAATTTTGTTTTTGATCAAGTATGACCTCTTATATCTTCAAATCATGAGAGACCTTGCTCCATGTGTATGTGGATCGGCTTGTCTGGGTCATATAAGCCTCGCTTAATTATATGTGTTTTCTTTCTTAGTTTATGAAACTGAATTTGTTTTTTTGGTTATACATGTTCTTAAATTTTATGGTTATATGTGATATTGTTAAACAAAAAAAAAAAAAAAAAAAAAATGTTTAGTGCCTTCTCCACTCTGAACAAAATTTGGATATTTTAATGTTTTTTTATGATAAAAAAAAACAAAATTATTTATTGAAATTATATTATATTTTGAAAAAAAAAAAAAAAAAAAAAAAAAAAAAAAAAAAATTATTGTTTGCTAGTTAATGTATTATTGCTTTAAAAAAAAAAAAAAAAAAAAAAAAAAAAAAATTGTTTGTTAGTTACCTTTATATAAAAAAAAAAAAAAAATATGGTTTATATGAAATTGTACATGTTATAATTATAATATTGGTTAGAGGATTGATTGCATAAGTATTTAAAAATGTTAGAAAGAAAATATTGTATTATTGAAGAGAGAGAGAGATTTAAAAAAAAAAAAAAATGTTTGCTAAGTACCTGTACCATTGTTTAAAAAAAAAAAAAGTTTGCTAAGTACCTGTACTATTGTTTACCTGTACTGTACCTGTATTATATAAAAAAAAAAAAAAAAAGAAACTGTTTTCTAGTTACCTGATTATTATAAAAAAAAAAAAAAAAAAAGAATGTTTACATGAAATTTTATATGTTATATTGTTTAAAATATTGGTTAGATGGTTTATTGAATGTAGTATTTAAAAAAAAAATATTATGGTGTTTGTGATGGGGTATTTATAAAAAAAAATATTTATTTTCTTCGTTTCATTTTTTTTTTCATTAAGGGAAAGGATATGTAACATGTAGAAATAAGGGGGGGTATTTTAATAAATAAAGAAATATAATAAAGCCATTAACGGGATGTCAGTACTGAGGACTTAAGCAGGGTGGGGGAAGAGAGAGAGAACAGTGGAAGGAGGGGGAAACGAGTGTGTCGGTGGTTGGAGATAGATAGTGAAGGAGGAAGGTTGTGGGAAGTTGTGGTTGGAGATAGATAGTGAAGGAGGAAGGTTGTGGGAAGTTGTGGTTGGAGATAGAGAGTGAAGGAGGAAGGTTGTGGTTGAAGAGAGAGAGAGTGGAAGTGGACGGTTCGTTTTTTTTGAGAGAGTTCGCTGGAGTAGTGAAGAGTTTTTGTTTGGAGTTAGAAGTCTGGAGGAAGTCAGGAAAAAAGGCAGATTGATGGAAAAATAAAGGAAGGATCGGAGAGCCGTATGATGAACTAAGAAGAGCAGTGGAGAAGGATTGAAGGACAGATGGTGACCAAGTGAGTGAAAAAAAAAAAATAATTATAAAAAAATAAAACAAATAAATGTTATATGATCATGTCTCCAATTTCTATAAAGATTTAAAAAACAAAACAAAAAAAAAAAAAAACTCTATTTATCAATTTTTTTTATTAAAAGAATTCATTTCCCATAACTAGTTTTTTCAACAAGATAAATAAGAAATAAAGAGGAACTAGTAATTGTTTCAATATAGTATAATATTATAAAATATATTACCTAGAAAATTAAATAAAAATAAATAAAGCAATAATTGAATGAGAAATTCGTATTCTGGTAGATATACTTTCCGTAACTAAACTGTCCTCATATTTAAAAAATAATATAAAATAAAATAAATAATGTCTGGAACATGGGGAGAAAAACGTTGTTATTGGAGACAAACTAAGGTAGGAGCGAACCTTAAAATTTACAATTTTAATAATCATTTTTAAAAAAAATACTAGCAGTATTCCATCCTCTGGAACTTTTAAAAATCATGAATTAATGAGTGACTCAGACAATGACAACCACATATCGACAGTACTTCTTCAAAAATATTTACGAGTATTTAATCCTATACAATATTTGGTTGAAGTAGTCAAATCGATTTTTTTTGTTCTTTTCCAGACTGTATTTAACTAAAAATACTTGAAAACACAATAAATAATTACATAATTAATGATTACATTATTTCCTGTGACCTCACACAGCGCATTGATAACATTTTAATTGCAATAACTCAATATAATTTATTTTTTATAAACAAAAAAACGACGCAAATAATGTAAAAAGTTTGTAAAGACGAAATGTGTAACTTTTAATCAGAATTTGCATACTCTTCGTTGAGGGTACAATACCTTCCTCACAGGTACATCTCTCTGTAGAAAAGTTGTTATACTGATGATAAAAAAAAAAAAAAAGTTGTTCTTTATCTTACATTTTCAATCATTTTAAAATTATTATTATTATATAAACTATTAGCAGATAATATTTACGAATATTCATAGTTGAATAATTTTTAAGAAGATTCACTGTTATCAACTTATTTCTCGATCAACCTACGAATTAATCCCATGACTGCTCCTATTCCAAAATATAAGTGATATCTTATATTTTTACGTTTTAGTGTTACTAACAGTCCGAAATTAAAAATATTCTGGACTATATTAATATTACCTTTGAACTAAAGTAACTTTTTAAAAAATATATTAAATCAAGTGGTCACTTCATTTTTTCAAAGAAAATACGTAACTTAATAATACTCACCAATCAATAAACAACCCTTTTAAAAATAATTGAGATAAATCAGTAAAACATAGAAAATACCAAATATCCATTTTAAATTTAAAAACTACCAAATATGTATATAAATTAATAAGTACAATATACAAAAATTGAAACAAATATAATAATTGTAGTCTGTAAGGTTAAGTTGGTTCTTGAGGTAGTTCAGTTCCAGATGGGTGGCTGTAGAGAGGATGGCACTTTCAGTCTACTCCAAAAACATCGACCCCAAGGACCAACTTTCACCTCCCCAACTGTACCAAGTTCTATAGAATCTCTAATTTTAACAGAAGGGGTAGTATCAAGCGTAGTCAACGTTCTAATTTCAATACAAATACAAAACAGATGTTCACCGACATGATATTTTCTCTAATTATTGTTTATTAATTAACATTTCCTTATAAACATATAGTTTATTAATTACATAAAACAAGTTAATTCAATCAACTGTGAAAAGGATTCCCATTAGAATGAAACAAAAAAAAAATGAAATTTCAAATTTTGATTTCAATAGCGCCAGAAGATTGCCCTTTTCTATGAATTTCATTAATAGATCATTGAAAAAAACTCCTAGACTAAAATTAAAGCCCAAAACATTTTACACAAAATAGGCCCCCTATCATGTTTTCCATACAACTAACGGTTTGAGAATTATTCGCTGTGATAGTTGACCAGCTACCTCCTGACCCTTACAGGAAGGTTTCATAGTTTTTAGGCAATTTGCTCATAAACTATTATAGTTATGATAAAAAATCATATGAACACAAATGCCCGACATAATTTTTTCTATCAAACAAATATATTTAAGCAAATTTTTAAAAGTTACACTGGGTGAAGTGTAAATTGTGCGTCAGGCAATTTAATATATTATGTAGTTTGTCACACAACTTATAACCCGCAGAAAATCGAAAACACTCTTCTAAGAGATATTTTTAAGGTTTACAACATACTCCCCCCCCCTTAGTGAATTTTTACAGTGCCTATAATAGTTTACAAGCAAATAGTCACAGAATATAAAACCTTCAGAGTTCAGAGTCGGAAAATGGCCTTTACTCCAATACAAGCAGTATGAATGGTACTTTAAAATTGTATGCAGATATATTGTGAAACAAATAATAAATAATAAAGAAAACGTATGTTTTTTTAAAAATATTGTCCATTTCAGAAAATATAATAGATGGTACCAATACCGAATCCAATACTCCCAAATATTATATGTATATTTTGAAAAAACATAAATTTTCTTTATTTTTAAATACATCTGTCATAGTGAAGAGCCCCAAATCGTTGGGTTGTATGAAAAATCTTAAAAAAAAATACACGTAAATATCAGTGCAAAATTTTATATTATATATTAGTCCAGTATATTTTTGAGCGTTGGAAGCACGGTTTTAAAGAAATTTAAAGAAAATCATACGTAAGTTAAACTAGAAAATTTCATGTCTGCGGCTGGATTCTGACGTTTTCAAAAATATTCAAAAGGTAACTTGCTGACATCATTTGAAACTAAAACTATAATTTTCATTTTTTTTATTTTTTGTTACAAAAGTTACTTTGTCACGTGGTATGAAAGTTGAAAGTGTCTGACACTTTGTTCAGATTTGTCTTCTAATGCACGCAAACATTTCAATATCATATCATCCGGAATGTCATTGTCAAGTAAATTTTGTGAAGAGACAGCCATAAGACATAACATACAACTGGTTCTCTTATACAACATAGTCTGTGAGTACACTAATTCAAAAAATAAATAAAAAAAACAAATCGTTGAATTAAAAGTACACCCTAATATTAAAATTATGCAATACTTACCATTATATATACTTTTTTTATTTATACATTTTTCGAATCCCTTCATAAGGATTACATGTTTTTTCAAAATTGTATATTTTTAATATCAATTTCTTTTCTTATATTTTTTTTATACATTATTTTACAATGTGTATATTCACAAATGCGATCAAGCTAAGCCATTAAAAATAAAGAAATAATAATAAAAAAAAAAAAGAGATTTGAAAAAGATTTAAAGAAAAATAACAAGACTACCATAAACCCAAGCAACATGCATAGAACCCAAGTTAGGTACCCATTACTGCACATTTTGGATGCAACAAAAATGCATACAAAACTGTTCAATAAGAATACTGCACTGGACAATTATAAGGAAAACCAATAAACACTTCAAACTTACCTCAATAAAACAATTGAAATAATTACTGAATTTGAAAGTAATGAAATGAATAACTGAGTTGTATGTATAGTGAAATTAACTAAACTTTGTGTAACGTTCGTGCTATCTGTTTCCAGTTTGTATTTCATGTTACCTACTGCACAGAATACATTTTTGAAATATTCAAAATAATCTATAGGTGAATCTAGTTTAAAATTAAATTTTAGGAATGTATTAGCAATAAACTTGTCGTTGACAAGAAGATACAGTCTACGTTAAATCAGATGAAATTTTAATTGAATATTACAAATAAATAAAACGGAGATAGACAATAAGAGCTGATCAGATGAGCAAGCGCGCCCCTCCCCTTCCACCTTCTTTCAATCCCCTTGCTACTTCTCGCTCCCCAAAAATGACATCATCCGTTTATTTATAACTTTAGAGATTTATAACTCTTACATCCTACTCATCAATGTGCAGACTCAAAATATGAAGTTTTAGCTGACGTATATCTAAGTACCCCCCTCTATACATCCTACTCATCAATGGGCAGACTCAAAATATGAAGTTTTAGCTGACATACGTCTAAGTACCCCCCTCTATTCATCCTACTCCTCAATGGGCAGACTCAAAATATGAAGTTACCTTTAAGTACCCCCCTCTATTCATGAATGGGCAGACTCGAAATATGAAGTTACCTTTAAGTACCCCCCTCTATTCATGAATGGGCAGACTCAAAATATGATGTTTTAGCTGACATATGTCTTTAAGTACCCCCCTCTATTCATCCTACTCCTCAATGGGCAGACTCAAAATATGAAGTTACCTTTAAGTACCCCCCTCTATTCATGAATGGGCAGACTCAAAATATGATGTTTTAGCTGACGTATATCTAAGTACCCCCCTCTATACATCCTACTCATCAATGGGCAGACTCAAAATATGAAGTTTTAGCTGACATACGTCTAAGTACCCCCCTCTATTCATCCTACTCCTCAATGGGCAGACTCAAAATATGAAGTTACCTATAAGTACCCCCCTCTATTCATGAATGGGCAGACTCAAAATATGATGTTTTAGCTGACATATGTCTTTAAGTACCCCCCTCTATTCATCCTACTCCTCAATGGGCAGACTCAAAATATGAAGTTACCTTTAAGTACCCCCCTCTATTCATGAATGGGCAGACTCAAAATATGATGTTTTAGCTGACATATGTCTTTAAGTACCCCCCTCTATTCATGAATGGGCAGACCAAATTATGATGTTTTAGCTGACATATGTCTTTAAGTACCCCCCTCTATTCATGAATGGGCAGACTCAAAATATGATGTTTTAGCTGACAAATGTCTTTAAGTACCCCCCTCTATTCAACCTATTCATGAATGGGCAGACCAAAATATGATGTTTTAGCTGACATATGTCTTTAAGTACCCCCCTCTATTCATGAATGGGCAGACTCAAAATATGAAGTTTTAGCTGACATATGTCTTTAAGTACCCCCTCTATTCATGAATGGGCAGACTCAAAATATGATGTTTTAGCTGACATATGTCTTTAAGTACCCCCCTCTATTCATGAATGGGCAGACTCAAAATATGAAGTTTTAGCTGACATATGTCTTTAAGTACCCCCCTCTATTCATGAATGGGCAGTCTCAAAATATGATGTTTTAGCTGACATATGTCTTTAAGTACCCCCCTCTATTCATGAATGGGCATACTCAAAATATGATGTTTTAGCTGACAAATGTCTTTAAGTACCCCCCTCTATTCATGAATGGGCAGACTCAAAATATGATGTTTTAGCTGACATATGTCTTTAAGTACCCCCCTCTATTCATGAATGGGCATACTCAAAATATGATGTTTTAGCTGACAAATGTCTTTAAGTACCCCCCTCTATTCAACCTATTCATGAATGGGCAGACCAAAATATGATGTTTTAGCTGACATATGTCTTTAAGTACCCCCCTCTATTCATGAATGGGCAGACTCAAAATATGATGTTTTAGCTGTTGAGCCATTTTCCCATGATGATGGAGCACAAACAAACAATTATTCATTGTTCTTTACCGAAGCTGAACAAATAACACTTCCTTGGAAAGCTTATGCAATAACATAGAAAATTGTTTATTTTATTTTTTTTTTTTAACGGCATTTCAGAGTTTACAATTTTAGCCTCCTGTTGTGGCGCCCTCCCGTCGCATGACAGTCAACTCAATCTAAAGAGACCATCATCATCATGTGACACATTGTATGAAAGCTTTACTCTTCTCCTAATTACGTATATATCAAGCAGTGCAGTTATCATATAATTGAAAAATTTTGCATGAAAGACAAAACATGCAAAAGCAAAAAATAAATAAATAAAAATTAACTTACTTCATTTAATATTTTCAAATTCATATTTTAACTTTCCACTTTCCTCTTTACTTACCTTCAACTCCCACGGCGGTAGAAACTTTTCAATTTTCCAAAATTTTAACGTTTCTTTTTGTTTTGTTTTTTCAATTGTACTGGAATATTTTTTATTTTTAATTCGCTACCATTACCTATTCTCGGTAAGTTATTAACATAATTCACTATTAAGTATGCTGTAAAATGGTATTAAAAAAATATATAATTCGATAAAAAAAATTTAATAACTACATCGAGTAAAAAGACTCAATAATAATAATAAACAATAATTGATCATGAATTTCGAATCAATATTTTCCGAGGTAGATTCTTTTATATTTTCCTGTAAATAATTTTGAGGAAAGTGGACAAGTTTTTTTTTTCTAAAATGTATTATAAACATTTTTATTTATTTTTCTAAAAAAATATTCTGAACTATTATTGTAACTTTATCTAATAATCATTAAAGTAAAATTTATTGGAATAGTGAGAAAAAAATATTAAAAGTGCATAAACTTAAGAACAAATTGGAACTTTGATAAAAAATAAAACAATGTTAAGAACTGTGTTTCAACAGCAGTTTAGTGAATTTTGACTCGCATAATGTTTATTAATATTTTTTAATCAGTTAATAAAAAAAATTGTTCTAAAATTTGGATTATCCAAAAATTATATTATTTATGCATATACTTTTTTTTCGTACAGGGTGTTTCACCAACAGTTAATCGTTAGCTCAGGCAAAACAACTCCGAGACAAGCAATAGTTACGGTTGTTGAGTGTCTTCGCGTGGTCAATATCCACATCAGGAGTGAGCTTCATCCACCAGCAAGTATAGAAATTGTCGAAAATAGTTCTTTTCACAAATAATTTATCGCTCCTAGTAAGAAAATGTTACAAAACAAAATTGTAGAGCGTCAAATTTACTACAAAAAAGTACCTATGCATTTTTCCCGTGGAAGCGATACCCACAAATGGTGCGTAAATCTAGCCCTTCACATGTTTAAATTTGATTAACGGCGTACATTATAGACCTGGAACACGGGCCAAATAGAATGGATCATATTATCTGCCCCAACCCAGAGCTGATGGAATGCGAACATAAAAATGGTGACAAATTTAATTGTTTTTTTTTCTTCAGTTTTTCTTCAATATTGAAAAAAAAACAGTTTTTTTTTTCAATTTTTTCTGAATCAATTACAGGTACAACCTGATATCACGTGCCCCAAATTATGGAACATCAAATTTCGTAGCGATTGAGACACCTTACGATTTCATACGACTCACGAATCATGAAATATGAGCGGCTTAGGCATTTCGGAGAAACAGCTATGCGTCCTTTTTTCCACAATTTTCAAAGACAATTATAGCAAGCAAAAATGAAATATACAGAATTGTAGAGCCCATAATGTGAAAATTATCATCTGTTTTAATTCAAGCCATCGACGACCACTTTGAAGGTTAAAACTTGGAGACGCTACATTTGGCATTGGGGAACCTCTGCCACTCCATCGTCTGAAGCCGAAGAAACTCATCTTATAGAAAATGTTGCACTCTATTGTTCCGTACATTTCATTTTGCCCATTGTGTAGCTTGTTTTCGCAAGAAGTGACAGTTTTTCCAAAATTCCTACGCCTCTCATATCTCACGACTCGTGAGTCGCAAGTGTCTTCAATCTCTCTGCAATTGAGGTCATGTGTTATTTTATCGTACTTTTAGTTAGTTGCTTTAGAGCAAATTGAAAAAAAAAAAAAAAAAAAAAAAACTAACTGGGCATCCCCGCTCAGAGTATAATTTTTCGTGCTGTATTTGCTCCAAAAAGGTTGTTTCCAATTTTATCTTCTTTAATTTTGATAAAAATTATTTTTTCGTTCGAGGTATAGATTATAGAATATTGATGAAAAACTAAAAAAAATATAGTTCCATGGCAGCCATTTTCTGTTCCCCCAACTCTGGCAGACTTTTAAATAATATGAGCCATGCTATTTGGCCTGGGCTCTAGATAAAGTTTAAACGTATTCAATACTACAACGTTTACGCGCCCTTTGAGGCGCATCTATTGCTCACATTGAAAAAATGCATACAATCTTTTTTTTTGAAAATTTGATGCTCTACAATTTTGTGTTAAAACATTTTTTAGTAGCGATAGAAACAAAGTTATTTGCAAAAAAATATATATATATTTTCAGTTTATGGTAGATCAAGCTCACTCCTGATCGGCATATACTTTTGATATGTTATCAACCCAGCAACCATGCCAAATTTCAAAACCGTAATTAATGCGCGATCAGGCCGTTTTTTTGGGCTACTTTGTCTGGACTAGGGTACTTTATCCTCCAACACTTGTTGGTCCGAACAAAAACATAATATGACCAACGTACAGTAATTTTTCATAGTAAATACAATGGTGACTTGTATGTTTCTTTAATCCCTTTCTATCGAGATTTCAAAATATGTATATATCTTATAGGTGTCGTATGTTTTTGTCACATTATATAACTAAATTTTTTTTCCCAAAGTTTTATTCTCATAGGTTATTGTGGAGATATTCAGTTACGATGTTCAGAGCCTGAAGAGAATTGATCCTCAGAAAAACTAGAAAGGTCTGTCTTGAAACATTATTTTTCCCACGAAATAAGAGGTTATCCCGATGTCTTCACCATGACCTCACTGGAAAATCAATATTTCCTCATAAATTTCTTTTAGTCTTACTTAGAATCCCTTCTCTTAACTTGTCGACGAGTCATCGAAGTTTCATTGTGGGCATCTTACTAGCTTCACATGAAACTAAATGAAATTCATATTGATATGAAAATGCACGTGCTATTTAGTTTCCCAGCCGCGAATTATAATATCTTCTTCCCCAGAATTACATGTTTTTCAATCCTAATCAAATTCGTCGGTGAATCACCGGCAATGTACTTTCCCAGAACGAATTAATCAATTAACTTTCCGCTTTCCCTCCAAAGCCAGTCGACCGTTTGCGTCAATATTCAACAGGTGACTTCCATTTGGGCTCCTAAATCCTCATACTGAATTTTGTGTCGAATAATTCACTACATCGGCAGTTATTAGGGTTTATGAGTTGAGCCCCCTCCCCTGAACACCCCCTTATCTTCAGCCGATATCAGTCTTCTGTGAATTCCACTGAAAATTAAAAAAGTGTCGTTCTAAGGTGCGGTTTTGAATTCACAAATGAAATTATGTATAGATACATTCATTACAACGGCAGTTATTAGAGTTTTTGAGTTAAGCCTTCCTCCTAACCCCCGCCCCCCTTCCCTTCGGTCGATTTGGTTGAAAACCAATAGGTGTCGTTAGGTTTCGCGTTGATACGTTTATTCTATCGGGAGTTATCGAGTCCATAGACACATACAGACAGATATACTTTTTTTTTTTCATTTTTGGAATCTAGTGGTCGGGGAACAAGAAATTCTGATGAAAACTCCGAAGAAGTGAAGGAGGCGGAAAAGGTTGGGTAGACGTAAAAGAGGGAGTGGAGGTGGCGATGGAGATGAAGAGAGGTGAAGGAGGGGAGAAAGGCGGGATAGAGGTGG
This sequence comes from Aradus depressus, assembly GCA_963662175.1. Lineage (NCBI taxonomy): Eukaryota > Metazoa > Arthropoda > Insecta > Hemiptera > Aradidae > Aradus > Aradus depressus. The sequence goes on from OY759220.1 coordinate 39,716,587, forward strand.
AAGAGAGAGTGGGGGGTGGCAATGGAGATAAAGAGAGGTAAAGGAGGCGAGAAAGGTGGGATAGAGGTGGAAGAGAGAGTGGGGGGTGGCGATGGAGATAAAGAGAAGAGGTGAAGAAGGCGAGAAAGGTGGGATAGAGGTGGAAGAGAGAATGGGGGGTGGCGATGGAGATGAAGAGAGGTGGAGGAGGCGAGAAAGGTAGGATAGAGGTGGAAGAGAGAATAGGGAGATGGAGAAGAAGATGAAGAGAGGTGGAGAAGGCGAGAAAGGTAGGATAGAGGTGGAAGAGAGAATAGGGAGATGGAGATGAAGATAAAGACGAAGGAGGTGTGAAAAGTGGAGGAAGGTAGACGAGACAAAAGAGAGGGGGATTTGAGGGAGAGCAAAAACACTTCAAATGAATCAAATAGAATTTTTTTTTTTAATTTTTATATTGAATGTTAATTGTGATTGCTTCAAGAAAAACCTGAATCCATTCTGATCATGGGCTTAACTATATAACTGAACATATCCACAATAACAGATCGAAACAAACCCCTTTTTTTAGATGTAGTTTAATACAGTGAAAACAAATATATACGATACCATTGTAAAAACCAATACAGAGGTCTGGAAAACGAGAAGTGACTAAAAAGTCAAATTTCCAGGTCACCATTAGATGCTCAATTTAAAAAAAATACTATAATTACGTCATATAATGTTTTTTTTTTTTTTTTTTGAACTGGCGAGTGGGAGTACCATAAGTTAATGAAACACCCAGGAAGACAGAAATCCATTTATCGGTGATATTTATCAATTAGATAAAATTACAATGTGTAAAGGTTACATTAGGAAGGGAGGGAGTGGCTTACCTTGTTCTTGTGAGCCTCCGGGGTTTGTGAATGCATCGTCTGACTGTTGAGACTCAGTGGATGCATTCCAACCACCTGAAACAAAATAATAATAATAATAATTAATACATGTTATATCATTGAAATATTTAGAAGGAAAAATGTCTTCGGTGAAACACTCCACCGACTTATCTCTTCTTGCCCTGAACACCCTGAACCGGTTTTATTTCCACATATACCTATGTTTGTTATTATTATAGGTTTCCATATATGTATATGTTATTATCTGTTATGTTTTTTAGTTTTATTCTTTACTTATTAGTCAAAGGATGTTATTTTATGTAAATTAAGAAAAATTAGTTTTTTATCAAATATTTCATGATGTAGCTAACGGTTAAACCGGGGGATTCCTTAATTTAAGTGGCACCTTTCACCAGAGATGTATTGGAGGGGTTGCACTCTGCAAACTAACTTAGTTCATAATTAGACCTGACGATGGTGTGAGGCCGAAACCGGTAGTTTTATTTTTATAAATATCTTTAGTGGAATAGACAATATTTCAAAAAATAAGTTTGTTTTATTTATTTATTACAAATTCCAGAATATGTCTGCGTTCCTCAACTTAGAAATAACAACAGTTCATCAGGGTTTACAATAGATAGGTAACCTATCCAGTGCAGGGATATTTTTTTTTTTTTTGTTGAAATACCCCGTTCTGAGTGAAGTGAAGACTCGTGAGTTCTACTATTGTGCCATGACCACTGTGTTATAGAGCTGAGCTACTCGACCCTCCCCTCCCAGCAACACTCTAGCCTAGATACTGAACATGACAAAGACTCCAGCTATTCGCCCATTCGCTACACCGAATTAGCACTGTCTCACCTGCACAGATAACTATTCCAATTTACTAGGACTACAATTATAAAAAGATTGTTTTTTTTTTGTTTTTTCTTTAAATGATACTGATCATTTTCATAAGTTTAGCGCCCCTTATATAATAAGATCGGAATACTCTACGCTCCCCTGTCGCCTCTTAGCAAAATTCATGAGTAAGGGGGCCGTGGGGCCAAGCATGGAATCACCTCGGGTTCGAATCCCGTCCGGGGGGAATTTCACTTCATAGCTAAACTTCGCTATCAAGATATGTAAACTGGTGGAACGTTCGCCCCTTTTCCCCCCTTTGAGGGAAAATTTTGACAAATACCTTCTTAGTGGGTGCTTTCCCCATGAGAGGAATGTCCATTTTATCTTACAGCGTCAACACATTTCGAGATACGGTGATACTCATCAGTGCGTCAGTCAGGATACAATATATATATAAATTAAATTGAAACTTTGTTTGTGTGTTAATTCAAAAAATTCATCGGTAAATTAACAGCAATGTACTTCCCCAGAACGAATTAATCACTTAACTTTTCGACCCCCTCCAAAACCAGCCTTTTGCGAAAATATTAAACTGTTGACTTACATGGGGGCTCCTAAATCCTTCTACTAAATTTTATGTTGATAAACTCATTACATCGGCAGTTATAAAGGTTTTTAAGTTAAGCCCCCTCCCCTGAAGCCCCAGGGGATATGAGTTGAGCCACCTTCTTATCCCTCCCTCCTCTTCAACCGATTCCTCTAAAAATTAATGTGTTGTCCTTAAGGTGTTTTGAATTCACATATGAAGTTTTATGTCGATACATTCATTACATCGGCAGTTTTGGGGGATATGAGTTGAGCCACCCACTTATCCCTCCCTCTTTTTCAAATGATTCCTCTAAAAATTAATAAGTGTCGTCCTTAAGGTGTTTTGAATTCACATATGATATTTTATGTCGATACATTCATTACATCGGCAGTTTTGGGGGATTTGAGTTGAGCCACCTTCTTATCCCTCCCTCCTCTTCAACCGATTCCTCTAAAAATTAATAAGTGTTGCCCTTAACGTGTTTTGAATACACATATGAAATTTTATGTCGATATATTAATTACAGCGACAGTTATTAGAGTTTTCAAGTTAAGCCTCTCCCCTTTGACCGATCTAGCTGAAAATCGTTGTTTTGTCCTTATGGGGTTTTGGTCACACGAGTTATTACAGTATTCCCTTCCCTCTAACCCCCCTCCTCAGCATTTTGGTCGATTTTGGCTGAAAAACAACAGATTTTTGCCAGATTACATAATTTCCCCTATACTTCTTAAAGCTGGGGAAGTAACAATCCAAGGTTATTTATTAGCTATCAATAAAACTATTTAAAAATACTAACTTAATGAAGACATATAAAAGTAAGATATTTTTCCTTCATAAATCTTCATTCTTATCAAGTATTTTTATAATTAAAATGATGATGAAATTTCGTAACTCGTGTTTATTTTTCAATTGGGTTCGACTTAGACTTTGTAGTGTGGTCTATCTACGCAAGAAGTCACTGATAATAACTGATTATCACAAATCAAATTTATCAAAGACAAGAAAAGCTTTGTGTAACAACACTTCATGGAAGGTTTTTTTCTTTTCTTTTCAATTTATTTATTTTTATTTTTTAACTAGGTTATCTTAAGTTCGACAAGTCGGGTTATCAAAGATCTTAAATATATAGTCATTTAGTTGTCTTCAGATAAAAAAAAAACATAAAATAATAGTTATATATATACATAATATAATATCATAAAACATTGTCAATATCCTTTTTGTTGAATAAAATGTTGATTATTAATAATAAATTAATACAAATAATTAATAACGTTTTGAGGGGAATCACTTCCATCTTCAGTGTCTGAAATATTTTTTTTTTTACATTTAATCGATAAAAACAACAACGTATGATGTTCGTCTGTATATAACTTTTTTTTTTTTTCAATTTAACGTTTATTATAAATTACAAAAATGTTTACCAACTTACAATATATTCTTTAAATTAACCATTCCCTCCGTCAACTATAATCCTCTTTTTTATAGAACCTGCGCAATATTTATATATCTATATTATATGATACTTTACATTTTTTGCAGTGAAATTATGAAACAATAAAAAATCTAATTCATTATTTATTACATATTTTCTTGTGTTCAATTAGGTTGTATAACCCGGTATTTTAACCGTGGGAGCCGATAGCTCAATGGGACGCGTACCAGCTTACTTAGTTCAAGACCAGATAAAATAAACTTAAGCACGCCGTCCTTCGGATGGGACGTTAAGCGATGGTCCCGAGCCTCTAACATGTCAAGTACTCGTTAAAGACCCCTACCCTAGGTGAAAACAAATTTAGGATAGGCAACATTTAGGACATTTATAGTATGATCGGGCTCATGTCCACCAGAGTGACGAGAGAGCGCTCTGGTAGTATGCGATATGACCGTATGCGATATGAATAAGGACATAGGATATACCTAAATTCACCTATTTATCAATTATATATATATATATATATATATATATATATATATATATATATATATATATATACTTATATATAACAAATGGCAGTATGTACAATAATAACTAAATATAAGAAAATAATTAATGATAATAAATAACAACACTAATTGTCAACAGATGTGAGAATTTGTTGACAAAGGGAATTGAGCGGGAGAACCTGTGAACACGCATCTTCCGATTACTCCGAGAACTTCCTTCTTTCAACTGCATTCTCATGTATGAGATACCAATTGCAGTAATAATGAATTACATTTTTTTTTTTTTTTAAGAGAATGGTGACCAAAAGACAGTTTAACTGTTAGCATGCGCCAATTACAGCAACTGTTGTCACATGAGTTAGAAAACAAACTCAGCTGTTGACAAGGGTCAGGTCATCAATAGAGTGAGATAAACAGGAAGAGGGATAACGTACGAAATTGGTCAAGTGCGAGTCGGGCGCCGCTCCGTGCCCTCACCATTTCTTGTACTACCTTGGAACTTTTGCTTATTCGCTAGAACAAATAACCAAATTAGATGATTACTGTTAATAATTAGTTTAGAAGTTAAAGCCCCTGGCGGCATCAAATGGTAGCCACAGAGCTACATTAGTAGAACAAATTTTTCGACATTTTTTGTTTCAGCAGTTTCAGAAAAAAACCGGGAATGTTATTTACGGCCATTTATTGAACTGCGCCAAATCGCATACCTCCACATAATCCTTGTATTGAACTGCGCCAAATCGTATACCTCCACATAATCCTTGTATTGAACTGCGCTCATTTGAAATTAGATATAAATTGAAAAACATAGAACTCCGCCAAAACACATTTTATTAACACTGCCTAAGTACATATTATGGTTAGTTATTAGAACTCATGCCCAGGCTTTAAATACCAGGTCATATCGCCTACTACCAGAGCGCTCTTTAGTTACTCTGGTGGTCATGAGCCCAGTCCGACTCTACTGTGGCAGTCCTAAATTCTGCATACCCTAAATTTTTATTCACCCAGGGCAGGGGTCTTTAACGAGTACCTGACATCGTACAGGCTCGGGACCATGGCTTAAAATCCTATCCGAAGGACGGCGTGCTTAAGTTTATTTTACCTCCTAGATAAAATAAACTAATGGCCTCGGCTGGGTTTCGAACCCACGATCTTGAGCTCAGAAGGCAAGCACGCATACATATTATATATTACCATACAAAGTGACTAAGAACGTATAAATTACAAAAATGTATTAGGTATCACTACAAAATTGTGGCATAGAAACCACTTACTCTTTGTAAATCCAGTTGATGTATCAGAAGAAATAAAATGTTGACACTCCCGTCGGTCCTTTTAGAGAAACAGACCAAGTTCTCCTGATATAAAGAAACATATAGTTCATAAAAAAACTGTATTTCTCAATATAAACGATAAAATATATCAATTATATTCCATTTGCTTTAGCTCGATATTGCACATTTTTATAATATATCATAGGACTTCGACTATCGGACTAATAGAGAATATAAACGCAGTCAGAACGAAAAAAACTGAATTTTGCGAATTAGATTCATCCCAATTTCAAAAAGATAGCAAATAGAATACAAATCATATAAACAAAAAATAGAGTTGGCGGAATTCAATATGAGTTGGAAAGAATATTTGGAGCAGTTCAGTAGTTTTAAATATCATAAACAATGGTAACTTAAAATAACAGGTATCCCATTGGTAACATTAAAATAACAGGTATCCCATTGGTAACATTAAAATAACAGGTATCGATTTCGCCCGTATAATCCTCAGCGCGAATTAATCAATTGCTCTTTCTAAAATCAATCGACCCTTCGGAATAAAAATCTATAATTGTTTTACATAAACTGCTGGACCTCATTTTTAAATTATGTGTCGATATATTCGTTATATCGGCAGTAAGTACGGAATTTGAGGCGAGCCACCCCTCTCTGGTTTCTAATAGGTTACATTCCCAATGGGGTTTTGAATTTAAATATATATATATTTTTATATTTGGCATCTAGACGTAAGAAAATATGAAATTCCTTTGAAAACTCCGTATCGAATTTTTGACAGATTGTACAACATCCCACTGGGATGTAAAAAAAAAAAAATTGAATTAGAAAATGTAAAGGGGGTCCCGAAAAATGCGGTAAATGGAAAAGCTAACAGGATCTGCCGACATAACAGCACGAGACATATAATTATATGAAAATTTCCAGAAGGAATGTCAGAACTCATTTTGAAAACCGGCTTTGCTGATTTAAAATGCAAAGTTGAGGTCTTCAACTCAAACAGGAAGTATAACTACATGGAATAAATATAAAAAAAATGTATTTTTTTATTCTCAATTTTTATAGCCCGACTTAAGTTTCCTTAAAGACCTGAATTTGCCGATGAGGGCACAATGTTTCTGCTATGAACAAAATAACAAATAACGTTTTTTTTGTTTTGTTTTTTTTGCAGCAATCAAATCCATAGCTACTGGACTGGTTATTGCCTGAGTACCAGTATCATCACACCACCGCCATTTCTCCCAAACTATTCAATAGAGCCCAAATTTCATGCAGTAAAAAAATTAAAAAAACGTGCAATAATAAATAAAATCCCCTGACATTAACTGTTTTTCTAGTAACTGCCGATGTAATAATTTCATCGACGCAAAATTAAGTACGAGGATTTAGAAGTCACTATGTAAGTCAACTACTGAATATTAGCTAAACGGTCGACTGGTTTTGGAGTGAGAGCGAAAAGTTAATTGAGTAATTCGTTCTGGGGAAGTACATTGCCGGTGATTCTCCGACAACGTTTTTTTATATATATTTTTTTCACATTGCTATTAATGTTTGAACTTTAAATAATATTTAAAGACGTTTATTATTATTATTACTACAGCTGTTGTCAGTTGAAAGTTGAACAAATTGGGTTATAATAATTATATTATAATTATTTTCAGGTAAAAATTTTTATGTTTACGATTCTTTCGTTGGGACAGCAAAACCTCTGTTGGGGAGGGGGAGTCATAGCGACAGGTAATTTGAGAATTGTATAAATATGCCAACCTAGTAAACTTAAATGGTACCGTTCATCATTGTGCTGATGGTACACAATATGTATACCTCATATTTTTGTGGGATTAGACAATATTAATTTTAAACAAGTTTATTGATTTTATTTTTATAATTCCCCAGCTGTTAGAAGTATATGAGAATCGGTCAAAAAATCGATGTTGGATTTTCAACGGAATTTCATGTTCTCCGACCGCTATATTTCAAATGTATACTTTAAAAAAATGATGTGTGTGTTTGTGAAAACGATAATTGCCAATAAAAATGTATCGACATGACATGTTATATACAAATGTTATCTATACCTATGGTGTTTCAGGCAAATCGACCAAAGGGAAGGGGGGATTAGGGGGGAGGTTTAACTCAAAAACTCTGATAACTGTCGTTGTATTGAATGTATCGACATAAAATTTCATATGTGAATTCAAAACCCCGTAATGACGACACTTAGAATTGGAAGAAGGGAAGGGGGGGTTCAACTCATAAACCTCAATATCGGCCGATGTAGTGATAGTATATGGACATGAAATTTCGTATTTAAAGTCAAAGCCCAATGAGGATCTAACCTGTCAAATATCAGCGGTATCGGATGAAGGGAAGGGGGTTCAGGGGAGGGGGCTCAATTCAAAAACACTAGTAACTATAGATATAATGAATTTATCGACACATTTAGTATGAGGATCTAGGAGCCCCTATGTAACTTAACTGTTGAATATTAGCGCAAACGGTCGACTGGTTTTGGAGGAGGGAGGCGAAAAGTTAATTGATTAATTGTGGGGATGTACACTGCCGGTGATCCATCGACGATTTTTGTTTTTAATCAATGGGTGACAAAACCTAAAATTCTGGTGAAAACATATTTCTGACAGATTACATAACTTCCACTATACTCCTTATAGCTGGGGGGTCAAAAAAATCGAGAAAATCTAAAGGAGTATTAGAAAGTATAGTAAGTAATAGGAAAAGAATGAAGACAGGAGGAAGGGATGGAGGGGGGACACGTGGATGGGTGAGTGCAACGGCCTCCCAGTTAGCTGGCTAGAGGCTGAATGAACCAGGGCTTACTGCACTGTCACGTGGGGCGGAATAGGGCCATCCTGTAGGGGAACTATCCGCCTGTTGGCATAGCACTAGTTCAACAAGTGTTGCACTTTGTCCAGTAGCTGGCTAGAGGCTGAATGAACCAGGGCTTACTGCACTGTCACGTGGGGCGGAATAGGGCCATCCTGTAGGGGAACTATCCGCCTGTTGGCATAGCACTAGTTCAACAAGTGTTGCACTTTGTCCAGTAGCTGGCTAGAGGCTGAATGAACCAGGGCTTACTGCACTGTCACGTGGGGCGGAATAGGGCCATCCTGTAGGGGAACTATCCGCCTGTTGGCATAGCACTAGTTCAACAAGTGTTGCACTTTGTCCAGTTAGCTGGCTAGAGGCTGAATGAACCAGGGCTTAGTGCACTGTCACGTGGGGCGGAATAGGGCCATCCTGTAGGGGAACTATCCGCCTGTTGGCATAGCACTAGTTCAACAAGTGTTGCACTTTGTCCAGTTAGCTGGCTACAGGCTGAATGAACCAAGGCTTACTGCACTGTCACATGGGGCGGAATAGGGCCATCCTGTAGGGGAACTATCCGCCTGTTGGCATAGCACTAGTTCAACAAGTGTTGCACTTTGTCCAGTTAGCTGGCTACAGGCTGAATGAACCAAGGCTTACTGCACTGTCACATGGGGCGGAATAGGGCCATCCTGTAGGGGAACTATCCGCCTGTTGGCATAGCACTAGTTCAACAAGTGTTGCACTTTGTCCAGTTAGCTGGCTAGAGGCTGAATGAACCAGGGCTTACTGCACTGTCACGTGGGGCGGAATAGGGCCATCCTGTAGGGGAACTATCCGCCTGTTGGCATAGCACTAGTTCAACAAGTGTTGCACTTTGTCCAGTTAGCTGGCTAGAGGCTGAATGAACCAGGGCTTAGTGCACTGTCACGTGGGGCGGAATAGGGCCATCCTGTAGGGGAACTATCCGCCTGTTGGCATAGCACTAGTTCAACAAGTGTTGCACTTTGTCCAGTTAGCTGGCTAGAGGCTGAATGAACCAGGGCTTACTGCACTGTCACGTGGGGCGGAATAGGGCCATCCTGTAGGGGAACTATCCGCCTGTTGGCATAGCACTAGTTCAACAAGTGTTGCACTTTGTCCAGTAGCTGGCTAGAGGCTGAATGAACCAGGGCTTAGTGCACTGTCACGTGGGGCGGAATAGGGCCATCCTGTAGGGGAACTATCCGCCTGTTGGCATAGCACTAGTTCAACAAGTGTTGCACTTTGTCCAGTTAGCTGGCTAGAGGCTGAATGAACCAGGGCTTAGTGCACTGTCACGTGGGGCGGAATAGGGCCATCCTGTAGGGGAACTATCCGCCTGTTGGCATAGCACTAGTTCAACAAGTGTTGCACTTTGTCCAGTTAGCTGGCTAGAGGCTGAATGAACCAGGGCTTACTGCACTGTCACGTGGGGCGGAATAGGGCCATCCTGTAGGGGAACTATCCGCCTGTTGGCATAGCACTAGTTCAACAAGTGTTGCACTTTGTCCAGTAGCTGGCTAGAGGCTGAATGAACCAGGGCTTAGTGCACTGTCACGTGGGGCGGAATAGGGCCATCCTGTAGGGGAACTATCCGCCTGTTGGCATAGCACTAGTTCAACAAGTGTTGCACTTTGTCCAGTTAGCTGGCTAGAGGCTGAATGAACCAGGGCTTACTGCACTGTCACGTGGGGCGGAATAGGGCCATCCTGTAGGGGAACTATCCGCCTGTTGGCATAGCACTAGTTCAACAAGTGTTGCACTTTGTCCAGTAGCTGGCTAGAGGCTGAATGAACCAGGGCTTAGTGCACTGTCACGTGGGGCGGAATAGGGCCATCCTGTAGGGGAACTATCCGCCTGTTGGCATAGCACTAGTTCAACAAGTGTTGCACTTTGTCCAGTTAGCTGGCTAGAGGCTGAATGAACCAGGGCTTACTGCACTGTCACGTGGGGCGGAATAGGGCCATCCTGTAGGGGAACTATCCGCCTGTTGGCATAGCACTAGTTCAACAAGTGTTGCACTTTGTCCAGTAGCTGGCTAGAGGCTGAATGAACCAGGGCTTACTGCACTGTCACGTGGGGCGGAATAGGGCCATCCTGTAGGGGAACTATCCGCCTGTTGGCATAGCACTAGTTCAACAAGTGTTGCACTTTGTCCAGTTAGCTGGCTAGAGGCTGAATGAACCAGGGCTTACTGCACTGTCACGTGGGGCGGAATAGGGCCATCCTGTAGGGGAACTATCCGCCTGTTGGCATAGCACTAGTTCAACAAGTGTTGCACTTTGTCCAGTAGCTGGCTAGAGGCTGAATGAACCAGGGCTTACTGCACTGTCACGTGGGGCGGAATAGGGCCATCCTGTAGGGGAACTATCCGCCTGTTGGCATAGCACTAGTTCAACAAGTGTTGCACTTTGTTCAGTTAGCTGGCTAGAGGCTGAATGAACCAGGGCTTACTGCACTGTCACATGGGGCGGAATAGGGCCATCCTGTAGGGGAACTATCCGCCTGTTGGCATAGCACTAGTTCAACAAGTGTTGCACTTTGTTCAGTTAGCTGGCTAGAGGCTGAATGAACCAGGGCTTACTGCACTGTCACGTGGGGCGGAATAGGGCCATCCTGTAGGGGAACTATCCGCCTGTTGGCATAGCACTAGTTCAACAAGTGTTGCACTTTGTCCAGTTAGCTAGCTAGAGGCTGAATGAACCAGGGCTTACTGCACTGTCACGTGGGGCGGAATAGGGCCATCCTGTAGGGGAACTATCCGCCTGTTGGCATAGCACTAGTTCAACAAGTGTTGCACTTTGTCCAGTTAGCTGGCTAGAGGCTGAATGAACCAGGGCTTAGTGCACTGTCACGTGGGGCGGAATAGGGCCATCCTGTAGGGGAACTATCCGCCTGTTGGCATAGCACTAGTTCAACAAGTGTTGCACTTTGTCCAGTTAGCTGGCTAGAGGCTGAATGAACCAGGGCTTACTGCACTGTCACATGGGGCGGAATAGGGCCATCCTGTAGGGGAACTATCCGCCTGTTGGCATAGCACTAGTTCAACAAGTGTTGCACTTTGTCCAGTTAGCTGGCTAGAGGCTGAATGAACCAGGGCTTAGTGCACTGTCACGTGGGGCGGAATAGGGCCATCCTGTAGGGGAACTATCCGCCTGTTGGCATAGCACTAGTTCAACAAGTGTTGCACTTTGTCCAGTTAGCTGGCTAGAGGCTGAATGAACCAGGGCTTACTGCACTGTCACGTGGGGCGGAATAGGGCCATCATGTAGGGGAACTATCCGCCTGTTGGCGTAGAACTAGTTCAACAAGTATTGCACTTTGTCCAAACATCCTGTTCGGGTCGGAAGGGCGCCTGTGCAACTTGGAGGCAGGTAGCCCCCGGCTACTAGTGCAAAAAAAACGCAGCTACCTGCAACCTGATTATACCATACGGGGATACAAACCTCAAATAATCGTTCGGAGGAGGGCAGACGGACAAGCAGAGAGAAGTCAAACGGTCATTAATAGGGTATCGTAGAGGGTCTTCGACCTAATGTGAACTCTAAAAAAGTCGGTGAATCACAGTTGACTTACATAGGGACTCCTAAATCCTCATACTAAATTTCGTGTCGATACATTAATTACATCGGCAGTTATTAGAGTTAAGCCTCTCCCCTATCCCCCCCCCCCTGCCTTTTGGCCAATTTGATTAAAAATTGATTTGGTCAAAAATATAGAATTTCGTGGCGGTAGATTCATTCAACAGGGAGTTAGTGTTTTCAAACACACAGGCAGCATTTTTTTTATGAACATATTTGGAATCTACAGGTTATTCCGCAATGAATTTATGACCGATTACATAACTTCTCCTATACTTCGTATAGCTGGGGAGGTAAAGGTAACTGTTAATGGGACAACAGATTTCATGCGGGGTGAGACCAGAAAATAACTCCCCGTGGAGAAGGATCGGGGAAAATTCCACTGGCCCGAGGCACCTAGATTTCTCTGGTCGGTCCTGGGGGCCTGCGAAGTAGTGGTGTCAAACTATCGATAATGTCGAACTATCGATTAAACTGATGGATTTGCTCATCGAATATTATCGTTAGTTATATTTAATATAGATTGTACTATCGAATTTGAAAGTGTGGTTTAAAATTAGCGGTCTTGCACTTTCCAATTTCTCACGTATATTCTCTATATTTTATGATAAGTTGAATTTTTACACTTCTTTGAGTGTTTTTTCGTGGGATGACAAAAACATGACATGCACCAGACTTGTAAGGAGGAACCGTGAATTCTTAATAATTCTTAATAAGGTAGGCAGCTAATTTATTCATTTTCCATCTTACCACAAGCATGATCCTGGGGCCACAAAATAAAACAGCACGTATGATGCTAAATTTTATTAAAATATAGATATTTTTAACATGACTTTTTTTTCAGTCTAGATTTTTGGTTTACGTACTTGTTCATTTTACATGGAAGTATACATATGAAGAGCACGGGGAAAGAACCAGGTTTGTCACTTTTTTCTCGAATGTGAGATATCGCCACTACAGTATTAGTATATTAAACATATTTCACGATTCTCCATCGTTACGGGCTTCAAAAAGACGATTTGTCACTATGGAAACGGAAACTGAAAATATGATGTGCGGCGGGGAATTGATAGATACGGACTTTCAAACATTAAATTTCAGTTTTCTCAATTTCAACATCTGGTGACAAACCTGATTCTTAGCCCGTGCTCTTCATATACACACAGTATTTAAAAAAAAACTTGTTTTTCTCCACAAAAACATTTTTTTTTTAAATAAACATATTCATTATTTAATAAAAATATATTAACTAGTAGGTTGAAGGAACTGATAATACTGATTAGGACGAAACCTCTTTTCTTGGTTACTGACAGGATAACTTCTAAGTTGAGAAACGCGGACATATTGTGGAAACTTGTAATAAATAAATAAAACAAACTAATTTTTGAAATATTGTCTCTTAGTTCATAACTAGACCTGACGATGGTATAAAGCCGAAACCGGTAGTTATATATGTATATATATCTTTAGTGGAATAGACAATATTTCAAAAATAAGTTTGTTTTATTTATTTACTGACAGAATAGTCAACCGTACGGAAACCAAACTCTTTTCCCGACAGCGGCGATTGCTTTTCTTGTTAGAAATTCATGTTTCAGAATTTCGATAGTACTATCGATTCATCTTAGTAGTTTTGCTAAGAATGATAGATATTATTGGTTTTGCTGACTATCGATAGTTTGACACCACTACTGCGAGGTGTCAGTCCAACAAACAAATGTAATTGGTATGACCCCTGAGAAGTAGCCGACAATTATTTGTAGAAAACCTACCATGCGTTCGCTCTTCTCCTATTTGGCTCATAATCAATATATGTCTAATGAGGAACTTGCAGATAGTTGGTGGAGATGTTCCCAGAAGAAATTTTAAGAAGAAATAATAATGAACACATTACTACACAATATTTTCTCGAATGATAACGCAATAACTGAAATAACTTTCAAAATAGGAGCCAAAACCAAATTGGAATGTCACTAGACGTCAGTTTATGAGGGAGACCGTAACAGGTATATATTGATTGACACATCTATAAAGATGTGTCACTCACCCAGGTCCCCTCGGCATGAATGGTAAACTACATACATACAGCCTCCATTAGAGAATTTCGAAGTTATTTTGTACATTTCAATAATTTAGGCACAATTGGAAATTTCAATTACCCAGTTCCCTGGGCATCCCCCTCTCACGAAATTTGTACATTTGCTCTAACCGTTAATTGATCTTCTTATTATGTTTGCTGTTAAATTTAATGATTTATATATTACTTAGGTAATACAAAATCACGAATTAATTAACTTTTCACTCCATCTCCAAGACCAGTTGATCGTTTGCGCTAATATTCAACAGTTGACTTACATAGTGGCTACTGTAGTTCTCACAGGACACGGTCCGTTCAATAGACACCTACACACTGTAGGAGTCAAGGACAGTCCTACCTGTGATAGATGTGGGGGAGAAGTCGAGACGGCGGCACACTTCCTAGGCATTTGCTCGAGATACGCGCGAACAAGATTCCACATCTTTGGCCTATCACAGAGGAGGATTTTAGAAGATTGGACCACGGGAGCATTCTCAGGTTCATTAAAGAAACTGGGAGACTTCAGGAAGGATTTGGTTTTGGTGGTATAAACATATAGATAACCAAGTAAAGTGGAAGCCCAGCTTCCAGGGAAGGGATAAGAGCACTGGATGCTTAGGTCCCTAGGTGTAAAACACCAGCCCACCATATATATATATATATATATATATATATATATATACATAATGGCTCATAAATTCTCATACTAAATTTTGTGTCGATACCATCATTACTTCGGCAGTTATAAGGGTTTTTGAGTTGAGCCCTCCTCACATCCCTTCTGTCGATTCCGCTGAAAATTGATAAGTATCGTCCTTATGGGGTTTGTCATTGGTTGTCATATGAAATTTGTGACGACACATTCATTAGAACGGCAGTTATTAGAGCTATTTTCAATGGCAACAGTGGTGGTCACGATCATCGGATGGCCGAACGATCTATGCAAATTTACGTCTGGACTCTACGTGGGTATTGCCTGACCACTGGATGTCACAGATACTATGAGGTCACGGAGATTTCAACTCCAAGCTACTCTTCTTTAAGAAGAAGAACAACCCGAACGTTCGTGCGGAGGAGTCGAGACTGAACATGTGGTCCTCAAATGTCCGCTGTACGACCAGGCCAGGGTGGAGTTGATGTGCGAGACAGGATCGTACCTACGGCAGCAGGTAACGTCAACTGGCTACCTACGGTTCAGCCGACTTGTCGCCTCCTGGCGGAGAAAGAAGTGAGCAATATGACCCTACGCCGGGGACGACTGCTGGCACGCCGATGCTTCACCTTACTACAACCAGCTGGACTGGCAGTCTCTCATAGAGCAGAAGACCAAGGGACTAGAACAAGCAGTGGACCAAAAAGTACTCGGATCCGTGTATTCTGGTATGATGAACTCCTCTGGGGCGGTGCTCCTACAGCACAGAACGTGTTCTTCCTACAGGTGGGTATAAATTATGACGCCCACTGCAGGTTCCTCTTCCAGAGATACTACCGCATAAAACCCAATATATTCACGTCTGCCTCATATGTACGAAGAAAATTCCCGAAAATCCTTTACAAGGAAGCCACCAGCTCAGAAATATTCCAGCTCTCCCGATTCCAGTTAACATAGATTAGCCAAATTCGAAATCACATCCTTAAAAAAATATTAGAATATGCTACCTGAGGGAATTCAAAATCTAGAATAAGCTAAATTCTCCAGAATATCGGAACAGTATTATATGAACATTTGTTTCATAACACGGGTGACTTTCTAACCTGTGATAAATTATGTTAACTTTTCCTTTTGACGCATTCATAACTTCAATATTGATTTTGTGAACCCGTAGCGTTATTATTATTATAACTCCGCCATTAGAGTACTACATGAATTCTAGTTGTGAAAACATAAAAACGAAAATTGAAATATTATTTCAAATTACCTTTAACAAAAGCACTAAAAACAATGTGCGGTATATATATATAATTAGTTTAAAAACGATGCCCTTAGGTTTTTTTTTATCTCGGATGTGAAAAAAACATCGAACACACCGTCCTTCGTATGGGACGTTAAGCGATGGTTCCAAGTCTATGCGATGTCAGATACTCGTTAAAGACCTGAAGGTAACAAAACCTGAGTAGTCAAAATTTAGGACTCCCACAATAGAGTCAGGCTCGACGAAGAGCGACTGGTACTAGGCGAAATGATCTCTTAGCTAAACCCCAGGTAATCACATGGAATTCTCAAAGCACCACTATATTTTTTCGCTTAACATTTAATTTCTACTAAAACACTTTATGCCCTATTGATATTTAGACAGGTTCACCCTTTAATTTTGTACGAAGTTTCACTAATTTATTGTTTCAACAGTTTATAGGGTTTCGAAAACGGACTTCGACCTAATGTGAACCAGAAAAAGTAACGGAGAATGGGACAACAGATTAATGCGGGGTGAGACCAGAGCTTGGTGGAGGATCGGGGAAAATTCCACTGGCACAAGGCACCTAGATGTCTCTGGTCGGTCCTGAGGGCAAAATTAGGAGGTGTTAGTCCAACAACCATGAAAATTCAGGGAGAGACTAGCCTTTCAGTTGGAAGATAACCCAAATCACTGTAAATTGTTTGAACAAATGGAATTGGTATGACCCCTTAGAACCTAAGTAGTCGATTCACCGGCAATTTTTGTAAAAAACCAAGAATGTGTTCCTCTACTTCTAAACTCTCCACTATTCTGCTCATAGTCAAAAGACGTAATCAGGAACTTCTCATTCCGTATTGAATGAATTCCAGATACAACTTGGTGAAGATTCAGAAGAAATTCTAAAAAGGAAGAATAATGAACACATAACTACTAATCAATATTTTCAATATATCGGCCAAAAGTTACATGAATATAGTGCGTTGTCTAGTGTGATGAACACACTGAGACTGAAGTCATATATAATGCAACACAAAATCATAAATAAAGCATGCACATTACTTTTCAGCCAAATCGACCAGAGGGAAGGCGGGTCTTAACACAAAAATCTAACAATTGGCAAAGTAATTAATGTATCGACATGAAATTGTATGTATAAATTCTCAAGAAGAGGGGAAAGCACACGAAAACCTTAAAACTGCCAAACGTGTCGATACGAAATTTTGTGTGTGTATCCAGAACCTCATAAGATTGATTTGAAAGGAAAGGGGAAACGAGTCTTAACGCTAAAAGAACAATAACTAGCCAAAGTAATGAATGTATCCAACACGAAATTTAGCACGAGGATTCAGAAAACCCAACTGTGTCAACTAATGATCTAAAGCCAAAACGATAGATTGGTTTTGGAGGGAGAGCAAAGACTTCGTTCTTCTGTCTGTCTAGGAGTGTCTGTGGTGAACTCTATAAACTCCAGTTTGTCTCCAGGGGGTTCCATCTAGACCAACATACTCAGAGAATCCCTGAACTAGAAGAGAACTAGATTGAAGAGAATGGAGAAGAGATTGTAACTATCTTGCATCAAAGCAACAACACATGTTTTGTCTCTATTTACGTATGTATTATGTAAATGTTTCATTATCTGTGTTTGTTAATGAACAGGTATTATGTTAATGTTGGCTAAGCACTATTTAGTCTGCACTAATGTAAGTTTACAACATCCTTAAATGGACAATATTGGTTATCGATCATTCCAAATCGGCAAGCAAAGGTCCTGACTTCAACTTTCCAGGGACTTCTGAATCCAAATAATACATTTCATTGGCACATTCTTTACATCGACAGTTACGAAGCTTCGGCCGATTATGTTGGAAATTTACAACTTATTGAATCCTGGATCCACATACAAAACTTCGTATCGATACAATTCAATACTTCGGCAGTTAATGGCGTTTTTGTGTTGAGGCCCATTCGAATCTCCTTCTTTTTGATCGATTCGGCAAGACAAGACACATGTAAAATTTCGAGTCGATAATCACCCTATCCAGGAGTTAACATGAAATCTCAGTGAAAACTCAACATCGAATTTCTGACAGATTACATAACTTCCCCTATACTCGTATAACTGGGAAAATAAAAAAAAGTTCTGTCAATTGAGCAAAATTTGAGAGAATAAAAAAATTGTTATCAATTATTATCATGGTTAAAGTGAGATGAGACGAAGATTCAAAATTATATTTATCGCGGACATTAAGAGAGGCACTTCTGGTCAATGCGCGAAGAAAATATAAGGTGCTATTCAGAAATATCTCATCAAAAAGCAAAACCTATAAAGGAGAAATGGTGGGAGATCACCTGTTGGATACCATGTTACGGCTACCAGAGGATTGGACACCTGGCTACAGTGTAAGCGAAGGAATGGTGGGAGTTCACCTGTTGCGATGCCATGTTACGGCTATCAGAGGATTGGACACCTGGCTACAGTGTAAGCGAAGGAATGGTGGGAGTTCACCTGTTGGATGCCATGTTACGGCTACCAGAGGATTGGACACCTGGCTACAATGTAAGCGAAGGAATGGTGGGAGTTCGCCTGTTGCGATGCCATGTTACGGCTATCAGAGACTTGGACACCTGCCTATAGTGTAAGCGAAGGAATGGTGGGAGTTCACCTGTTGGATGCCATGTTACGGCTATCAGAGCCACCTGCCTGCTTTGGTGTAAGCGAAGGAATGGCTCTACAATCATAGCATAGTTAGGGGCTGAAGAAGAGCTAGCTGGTCGAGGAAGGCACTGAAGAGGAGAAAGATTCGTCATTTGCTGTTTAGCCGAGTATCGCCATCAAGGATATCTTAGGGAGAACATAATATGAATAATAAAATTTAAACCTCTCTACTAAATCTGCTGGTCCAAGACAACGGCAAAGTCCAAAGGTTGCGACATAAGTGAATGGAGTGGTTTCTACTGAGTGTCTGAGCACTGTCGAGAGGTAGGATCACACGTGTTTCGTTGAACGAAGACCAGAGTAAGACCAGTGTTTTGAATTATAATATAAATTAATACAAGAGGTTCATCAATTAAGAATAGATAAAATGTAAAGGTATTGTTTCGAAATTTAAGTCCCTCGTCCATTAAGTGACCTGAATTAAGGATTCTCAAGATCACCCGTTTTGAGCTTGTAAACTAATTGTCAGCAGGTACTCTGTACTGGATGTCGTATTAGTTTATTTTACTTTCGTCAAATCTGATGTGACGCTCCTTATACAGTAAACAGAAGCAGAGACCGCCATCACGAACCAATTCACCACACTATACTCGACAATCCGGGTCACTTTATGAACCGACCCATATCAACTCTACAGTCGCCGAGACAAAGACCCAAAACAATCTCTTTTTTGACTTCCCATCTATCCATAGCGTGGGATGATAGTTTTAAACTGATTTAAGTAGGATAAGAGTAGTAACTTGTCGCATGGGGAACCAACGAATAGATAAAATACACTGTCTCCCGTGACAGGAGTATACTTAGATATAATGAAGGTGATAAAGACTTACCGGTGACATGGCTGTTGGCTGCGGAGGTGCCAGGCTTGGTGAGGTCCATCTCCTCCTCGTCCTCATACTCATAACCGCCCCCCTCCCCTCCAGAATCTGATCCCGTCCCTCCCCCCAGACCACCCCCTCCCTTCGTCTCTGTCTTGATCACCAGTCCATCGGTTCCCCCACCCCCCGTCAGCACACTCTGCTGTTCCCGGTCTCGCTCCATCATCACCCCTCCTCCATCCTCTCTCTCTTCACTGCTTCGTCTCTTCTTCCTCTTCGGCGACAGGGAGAGCGGGGGTGGCGGGGAATCATTGTTGTTAACTCGAGGGGTTCGCGGCTCTACCACCAGACCTTGTGGAAATAGAGGCGGCACTTTGCGCTCTCTCTTAATCTCTCCGTTTCCACCGTCTGTCGTGAGTCCTTTTATCTGAAGGGATTCGGCCGCTTTCAGGAATGTGCCCAACTGTTCCTGGGATATGTTTACTTCACCTCTGTACATATAGTCGAGCATCGCTTTCAGTTCCATAAATGTTACATCCTTCAGTATTATTATCGGATGTTTCTCGTAGTGTTGACTGAAGACCCCCTGAAACATAAATAAAACATGCAAGTTAGACAGATATAATATAGATTACATTTCCTCCCAACTATTATCATTGTATTGTTAGTTACATAGTATACTGAAACATATTCATTAAAGGTATGGGTCAGCAATCTGCAGCCCTCATGATCCCGACCCACAGTTAACCGATCTAACGGCTGCCAAGGTAAGTAGTGTTACAACAATGAATGATTGTTGTATCTATTTAAAATTAGCCTCTTCCTCTCAAATATTCAGAAATATCAAAAACAGGTGTAAATAAGTCATAATTGTATCGTAAAAAAGAGAATAGGATTCTTATACAATTTATACGAATAATTGAATAGGCCGATAGACAGAATTTCAACGTTATTCATATAGGGATGCAAAACAAATTTCACAATGAGCAAATACTATTAGAGAGGACTTGCTATGAGTCCCAGGCGGAGGCCACATTTGGATCAAGAGAAAGTGAAGTCTGGGCCACCTCGCAAGTCGGCTAGGAATGCTATCGGAAGACATTTTCTAAAATAAGTAAATTGTATTGATGACAAAATTTAATATGTGAAATTAAATATTGATTTTCAAAGGGGTGTCATTCAGAAGCAGTAATAAAAAAGAAAATATCGACTAGAATTTGTAAACATGGTTCCAGAAATCAGTAGAGACATATTTACAACGCATGTACATATTTACACCATTCCCCTGGTTGTCTCGGTGACCGGTTGATTTGATTTATATATATAGAAATTAGGTACATCCATTTTAGTTATTCTTATCTTTTGCAACAAGTGTATAGTTTAAATCACTTTAATAAATATAAAACAAAGAAGACTAATTGACAATACTAAATGCACAAAGTAATAACAATCACTTGAGTGCACGTTCCACTGCACTGGTTCCATTCTCTTGACATTTCTTAAAATAAACATTAAAGCTTCAGCCAAGGAGATAATAAAAATGTCGTCGATGAATCACCGGCAATGTACTTCCCCAGAACGAAATAATCAATTAACCTTTCGCCCCCCCCCCCCCTCCAAAACCTGTTGACCGTTTGCCCTAATATTCAATAGTTGACTTACAAAGGGGCTCCTAAATCCTCAAACTCAATTTTATGTCGATAAATTCATTACATCGGCAGTTATTAGGGTTTTTGAATTGACCCCAGCAGTGAGAGCTGGACGGTCCTGGACAAGCATGCCACCCAAGTGACCGCTGCAGAAATGAGATTCCTCCGCAGGAATGAAACTATCAGGGAAGAGCTAGGGACACACCCTTTGAAGCACTTCATGGAGAAGAGGCAGCTCGGCAGGTTCGGCCATGTAATCAGAATGTATGAAGACCAAGGACCACGAAAATTCATGGAGGCCAGGCCAATAGGGAAACGGCCGAAAGGAAGATTCAATTTGGACTACATAAAGAGGATCGAACAGGAAAGAGGGAAGCCCATGGCTGAGATGCGCAATCTCGCCAGGGACAGGCAGCTGTGAATAGAGGTTCCCTCCACGTCGAGCAGACGGAGATAAGAAAAGAAGAAGAATTGAACCCCTCCCTCCCCATCCCTTCAGCCGAACGCTTAAACGATTGACCGGATATGTCCTCATTGGGTTTAGACTTTAAATATGTGATTTCATATCGATACATTCATTACATGGGCAGTTATTGGGGTTTTTGAGTTGAGTCCCCCTCTGCTCATTCCGCTGAAAATTGATAAGTATCCTCCTTATAGGGTTTTGAATTCACATATGAAAGTTTGTGTCGATACATTCATTACAACGGCATTTATTAGACTTCTTGAGTTACACCTCACCCTAATCCCCCTCGCCGTTGTCCCATTTGGCTGAAAATCAATAGGTGTTGTCCTTGTGGGGTTTATGATCACACCCATAACCTTTCGTGTCGATTTTTTTTAAACATCTGGAATCTAGAAGTCGGAAAACATGAAATTCCGTTGAAAACTCAGCATCGAATTTTCGACAGATTACATAACTTTCCCTATACTTTGTATAGCTGGGGAGGTAAAATGAATGATGGTCTTTTGGCAACCCTTAGTCTACTGTTGAGCCTAAATGCAACCTTTCTCTTTGAGAACCTCTCGGAAAGGTTGCTTTTGTAGAAGAGCAAGGTTATGCACAGTATTTTTTTTTATTGGAAATCATTCCCCAGGCTGTAAATGTGAAGCTAAGACAAGTTAACTGATTTGAAAACAAAAAAATTAACAGTTCATTGTCCTGGTTTGGTTGTGTTATAATCTTGATTTATGAGTGTCACTTGTAGATTCCAAATATAAAAAAAAAAATGTGTGTGTCTGTGAATCGTATTGACACAAAATTTCAGATGTCAATTCAAAACCCAATAAGGACGACACTTATAAATTTTCAGCGGAATCGGCCGTAGAGAGGGGGTCTTAATTCAGAAAAAATGGGGTGTTTAGGCATAAAAAATATTTTTGAGAGCTAAAGTTAAGCTCAGATTAAGTTAGTGGTGTTTAGGCATTTTTTTTTTTTTTTGCAAAACAGAAGCTCAGATTACCTTTGCATCATACAGGCTGGGGCCCATCGCTTCACGTCCCGTCCCAAGAACAGCGTGCTCAAGATTTTTTCAACTCCCAGATAAGAAACCAAAAGGCCAAACAAAGTTGTATTTATATATATATATGTTGTTTATTTATTTCAATCCATCTTTTCCCTTCACCGACAAATAGAGATATATTATATATCATTAATATGAATTAAATTAAATTTGTACAAATAATAACAGGTGTTCTTTGTAAGACATGATAGTCTTCATATTTTATTTTGGCTGGGGTTCGAACCCGCGATCTTGGGCTCAGTTTGCAAGCACGCTACCTCTGAGCTGCCGGGGCCCTGGATATTTACTTTGTAGCATAGACAGGGGGGTACAAACAAGATTAATGTTATAACATGTAACTATACTTATGGATACTTGTTATGAAAATTGTTATATATTACCGGAAGTTACCTATAAGACAATATTGAATTTATTGTGCATTTTAATATTGTTTAACTATATAATTTAATGAAAATTGTTTGGAAAAAATAGTATATTTTTCACAGTTATATTCTTCTTCCGTTTATTTTTCGGTTTTTACAAAGTAGCGAATATAGACGTTTCGGGAGGGAAAAAACTCCCATCGTCAGTATGTATAATTTATTTTCTGATCTTCATGTAAATTTTTTTTTTAGTTAAAAACTTCTGAACACATTAAATTTTCCTTAAGTCAAAATTACATTCCCCTTACTACTGTGGATTAAAAATTTAAATAATTCAACGTTCACAAATTTTCTTTGAAAATATTTTGTCATACTTTAATAACAGAAGGAAAAGATATGCCAAAATTCCCTGAACTTTTGAAATGACCTCGTCAGGCTGAACTGATGAAAAATAAAAAATAAAATAAAAAAACTTTCTAAGTCCTATTCCCACAGAACTTGTAGGGAAAATAGGGCGGGAGGGAAAGTATGTACCTCGAGAACCTGTTATTAGTAAGTTGGCATTCCTTAGCATAGCTTCAACTGGGGCCTACCTTCAACTAGTCCTAGTTTTTTGTACACGGATGTACAGTTTTTAAGAACACAGAACTTTGTTACTACGAAGTATGGGGGAAGCTATGAAAAATTCGATGCTGAGTTTTCAACAGAATTTCATGTTTTCCAGGTCGGATTCCAAATACGAAAAAAAAGTCTGTGTGACTGTGAACACGATAACTCTTGATATAATGAAAATTAAATTTTAATGTAAATCAGAACACTGCAGCGACGTAAAATTATCACAAAAACTCTAATAACTGCAAACAGAATGAATTTATAGATACAACATTTTATAAGTGTGACCTGAACTCCACAAGGACAACACTTATTAATTTTAAAATGGCATCGGTAGAAGGGAAGGGGGGCTCAACTCAAAAACCTCAATAACTTACGTCCCTCTGTCTGGTGGACATGACCCCGACTCTAGTGTCGGAATCCTAAATTTTCATTCACCTAGGGCAGGGGCCTTCAACGAACACCTGACATCGAACAGGCTCCATCCAAAGGACGGCATGCTTAGGTTTATGTAACCTCCCAGATAAAATAAACTAAGGGCCTCGGCTGGGTTTCGAACCCACAATCTTGAGCTCAGAAGGCAAGCACGCATACCACTGAGCTACGGGCGCCCTCAAGGTTGTCAATGAATGTATCGACATGAAATTGCATATCAATTAGAACAAATTTCATTGATATCGGCCTAAGGAACGGGCCTAAGGGGGTTCACGGGAGAGGGCTCAATTCAAAAACTCTAATAACTGCTGACGTAATGAATTTCGAGAAACAAAATTTAGTATGAGGACCTCTATGTAAGTCATTGAATATTTTTTTTTAAAACATTTTAACCTAATTACACTATTTCTTTATTTACTCACATATATTCTTTGACAAGTCCTTATTCACAAAATTCAAGCACAATTAAAGGTCGAAAATGCGTAATTAGACCTCAACGATCGATAACATTCAATAGATTTGAGACTTTTATATCAGCAAAGGATAAAATGTTTATCCTCCCGCCGACATCTTTTTAGTGAAACAGCTTTATGAAATAGGTCTTGAATCACAAGAGAACCTGGACTGATCCACTAAAAGGATGGGACGTTCCAAATGTCATCCTTTCGGATAAATAGTAGGAAAATTATGATAAAAAACAAAAAAATAGTGAGTATATACAAAGTATAAAGGAAGTTATGTAATCGGTCTGAAATTGGATGTTGAGTTTTCAGCGGAATATTACGTTTCCCGACATTATGTTCCAGAATGAAAAAAAAGTCTTTATGACTGTGAAGACGACAGAATGACTACATCGATACAAAATTAAGTATGAGAATCCAGAAGCACCAATGTATTTCGACTATTGATTTTTAGTCCAAATGAGCGAAAACATTCTTTTAAGTAAATTTTTTCCAAACAAAAATTTTAGGGGAAAAAAGCTGGAAAAGGGCGAGAACTCTCCCAAATTTTGGACTTTTAATCTAGATGGCCCTTATTTTTTTAATTGTTAATAATGAAGACAATCAAAACGAAGAAAATAAATGTACACTTCACATGGCATGACAAAATTATGCCTCGTTCAGATGTTAGATGAAAGCAAACAGACAATATCATATCTTTTTTTTTTTAATAGACTAAAAAATAATTAGTTACTCTTAGAATTTAAAAATGGAACGGAACTATGAAGTGCATAATTTAATTTGAATTGCTATTAAAGGAGCTACAAAATGCTTCAACTCAAAACTTTGAACTATTAACAAAATTATTTTGCGGTTAAACCAATATTCAATAAAAGATACAAGCGGACCTAAATAAGATTATACTGATCACGTGATATATCCTGGACTAAAATTAAAATTATAACAACTCATCCTCCAGATACATTTTTCTCGCTACGACAACCCTATGGGAAGATCATTTATTTATTTATCCTCAAGAAATACATAAAAAGAAGAATGATAAATCGAAAGATATATAAAAATAATGAAGAGTTAATTGTGATATCAGGAAGCAATAACACAAACATACTAAAAAAAAAAAAAAAAAAAAAAAACATACGAGACGTATAAAGATGAATGGATTTTATAACCATTGATAAGAATGTTCACTAATTATTTACTTTCATTCATTTTTCATATTTAAATAAAATAAACTTGTAAATGTATAACATCGATTAATTGTGAATATATAAAAAATTAAATATTAGAATTTGGGTCAGGGTGACCTAATGTTGCTCTTTGGAATGTGGAATTTCATTAGTAGATTGTGTGACACATATTTTGCATCCCAGGCTATGGGTTGCATGAGGCTATTGACCTTTAACCAGCCAACTGCTACATTCTTTTATTGAATTAAAATATAAACAAGAATTTACTTAACGTTTAATCAAATAATACACTTAAAATTTAATTATAATAATAACAATAATAGAACACTATAAAAACATCCCTCTTGTTAAAAAAAATTAATAATTGATTACCTCGAAAAACGGGCTGCATGCTGATAATACGACTTTGTGTGCTTTTAAATACTGGCCCTCGGCAGCCAATGTACAATCAACCAATGTTCCACTCTCTAAAAGATTATCAAACACAGATATAAGTGTACTTTGATGATTGTTCCATCTTAAACAAAACTGTTGATTCCCCGCCATGGTCAATACCCCAAAGAAGAAAAAGAGAAAAATAAATCAAAGAAACACGGCACTGTTTAGAAACATTGGGTACACGACTAACTAAAAAGAAGCCATCTGAATACTTGCACGATGTAGACCTGCTCGATAACTTGATAATATTATTTTTGAATTTGATAAAAATTGTATTTATATTAGTTATATTAAATGTATGTATTGATAAGGAATTTTTTCATAAGTATTTAAAACAATTATTTATATCTTTGAAAACGAAAAAAAGTTGTCAATTAAAAACGCATATCCATTAACAGTAATTGAAACCTTCTTAAATGCTCACAGTTTTCTATTTTGGTTTTAGAAAGTAATTAAACTGTTCGTCTTTGTCTTCATTTTTAATGTTGTTACTTTAATTTAGGTTTGACTTTTTATAAAATCAAAAATATGGTTGTTTGATTATTCAAGACGCGGAATGAAAATGCTGTACTATCAGAACTTTGAAGATGAGTTTTAGATTGGAGAAAAAAAATTTAATTTGTTTTGTACAAAAAATAACACAGTAGTTCTTATTCTGTAATAATTTTAAGAGAGAAAAAATGGTAAAAGTACATTGTTTCCAATTCTGTAGTAACATCCTTTCATTCATTCATCTATTCCGGTGGGCCACAAACGCATCTATTATTGACTGGCTGAAGTAATTTCAAATGTTACTGTTTTAATGGCTTGAATATATATGTAGCTCTTTTAAAGTGTAATTGTGGGGAAATTGAGTATGTTATATTTAGTTTCGTGAATCATTTTTCAAAAATGCATGAAAAATAAACTGTTATTGAAGACACTGCAGGATAAACTTTGGGTAAGTATTGATGTGTAACTCAATTCCGTTTAATGTTTTCGTCATTTTTAATGTGAATAATTTGTTTTAGGTGAAGTTTTTGTTCGAAGATAAATGATACCAGGGATTGTGTCAACTTTTTGTTCTTTCCTTAATAAGAATCGCATTCATGTATTCATAAATATAATGGATTTCAATGTGTACTGTCTTCCCACTTGTACCTTTTCCCTCCTACGTTGCATGTTGCATGGGCTTTTGACGCTTTTTTTTAATTGCATTTGAAAAAGTAATTTATAATTTTTACACTATTATAAAATGTTATTTTGTTAAATGAATTTGTTTCTGTTCAGCGGGTGACTGGAGCCAAGGTGTCATTAGGAGAGGGCATAGAGTCCCTTACAAACGTCAACAAACAACGGAACTTGAAAAAGAGTTTGTCCTCAATCAGTATCCTGAAAGAAATAGAAGACTAGCGATAGCCAAAGCTCTCCGGCTGACGGAGCGACAGGTAAAAATTTGGTTTCAAAATCGTCGTATGAAGTGGAAAAAAGATCGTATGCGACAAGGACTTGCAATGGCGACCACAATGACTCCCACTATGGTAAGCCCTCAAAGCTTTCCTCTTTTTAACGCCATTGTAAATCTGTCGACGAAGGAACAACCTCCAGCTCCCTTAGATCTAGCCCAAAGGTGAATCCAGCACAAACTCTTTCCCAGTATATGTATAAATAAGTAAGCTAAGAAGTATAGTCACTTAATAATATGACATGAGTAACCAGATCAAGTCCTTTGATTTAAATTATGCTCTGTTCTTTATGATAAATTACATATTTTCATTGTATACAAAAAGGAGAACTAAATTGTCATGAGTGTGATTTTGTATATATTATCAGCGGCACAGCGATTATGCATTTTAGGCTTAAGATTGTTCAATACGGTTCCAATAGTTCATTCATCTTCTATACAAATGAAAATGTTTCCATATAGATGAAACGTTATATAAAATATGTTCGTATAATAATCGCTATAACAAACTACAGATATAATGTCCACGAACTTTTGTGGCAGTGGATGAGATGAGAGCTATTTACTGTTGCCACCTGTCTAAATTAAATGAGATATTAGAAGAATATTTATACATTGATGATGTGAATCTAAACTAAGTTCGATGTTGCTATTTTTGGTTGACACGGATGAAATTTTAAAAATAATTATTACATTAATTAGTTAATACTATGTTTTAAGTATAATTCGTTCATTAAATTGCCTTATCGTTTGGTATAGTTGTAATAACCGCGTATTTTTCCTTGACATTTCCATAAAGATGCTTGGAAGTTATGGGTTTATAAATAATATCTAATCGGTAGCATGAACACTACATACGATTTAAAAAATTGATAATGACATTGTAATGTGTAAGGAGGAATAAAAAGATAATTATTATTTTCAAAATCACAATTTTGTGGTCATCCTGGTCGCCGCCACCGTTTTCTTCGAATTTCAATTTATTTATTATTTGTATTATTAGTCTGCAAGTATAATTAATATCAGTATTTAGACATCCCTTTTTTTTCGTACATTTTAAGCTAATTGTTGAAGGACTTTGATCTGTTGTATGCGATATGAATGTATGCCCTTGAAGAATCCAACAGAAAAGGGGATTTTATGTTAACTCCAATTAAGTGGCATTTTAAAAATTATTTTTAAGCTGTTTCAAAGTGCATTTACACATTTTAATTAGTCATTTGATTTATAGTTTGGTTTGTGCTTTGAAACTATCTGGCCTTGAAACAATATACGTAATAGGACCAAATCTAATAACGGTGATTAGTTATTTCAACTACCTCGTAATTAATTATAACGAAAATAGGGATAAAGAAATATAAAAATAAAAACATGTGTTTTTAAGAAAAGGTCAGATACTTTTGATGTACAAGAACATAGATAATATTGCATATATAAGGATGAATCCGAGGTAATGACCGAAAGTTCAGGAACATGTTTGGCAGGTCGAAATAGGGAAAACCCTTATAACATAGACTTGGAAATTCTTCTTTAGAAAATTACAGCTAATGAACAACATTTTTCGGAAAGTTTCGTAAATCATTTTGATTAATATTTATCCAACAGAGCATTTAATAATGGAAAAAATATTAATTATTCTAATAAGTTGTTGTTCATATCACACACAGGAATGTGAACATAAGTATTAATTGAGTTTCGTTGAAAGTTGTTTATTGCGAACGAGAAGAAATGGAGAAAAAAATAACATTATCCGCAACTTATCAAGTTTGGTCGTTGAATAGCTCTCTTAAAACCCAGCTCAAACATATATATTTTTTTAAATTTTGGAGGCATCGGTCGTTTGCAGTTAGCTTTCAAAGCTATACAAAGTCTGTTCCTGCTCGTATCTCTGGAATTATTGGATCTAAAAATCTGAGAAAAATGTGTTCTTACTCCGTTGGAGCTGGGCCCTGAAGATCCTTAGCCGCTCACACCAGCCTCTTCCACCGCAATCTGTCGTGCGCCAACGGTTGCCAGTTAATTGTATGGTGTTCCACAGCATCTCTCTTCACCAGATAAGCTCATCTCAGCCGTGATCTGGCTCCTCGAACCTAAGCCTCCAAGATTCTGCCAAGAGCCGCCTGTGCTTTGCGTCTCTTCACATGCCCAGCCCATCGCAAACAACACGATTTCATATCTGTTACTGCGGTCGGGCATTGCCAGAAGATGTCACATCTCCCCGTTTGTTAAGATCCTCTATTCTTGGATTTCCCTGCCCTTGACTGGGCCAACTATTTTCTTCAATACCTTATTTCAGGCGTCTTGAAAAGCTTTTCAAGATGTGAGGTCAGGGTCCAGGTCTCACACCTATAGCTTTATCATGGAGTTGTAGATCCTGTTCTGGTTCCTCGAAGTGGCTCTGCTTAGGAGCTTGATAACTGTACGCTCTCTGGGTCTGTAGAAGTCGTCTCTCCAACATCCAGTTTATTTGTCAGAATACACAAACTAAAATTATTTTGTTTATTGTTTACACTATCGCTCTGTCTGTCCGTTACCTAAAGTTCACAACCGATCATGATGAGTTTCGTATGCAGAACAATAATAAAAAAAAAAAATTGGCTCAAGGGGGATTTTGTTCGCACATAAGGTAGTTTCATAGGATAGAAGATAATCAAAACTTCTGTTCAACTGTCCATTGTGATGTTTCAACTTCTATCCTACGGATAACTGGAATTGCCAACCAAACCCAACCTATACACCCTTGTAATGTTTACATTCCTGAGTTAAGTAAGTAATATCTGCCTTGAGCATTTAACAGAATCCTAATATTTTCCTTATTTCAATGCTCTACGGATTTTATTATAGGAAAGTGTTGTTTTGGATTAATTAGTTGAGACATTTTCATGAAAATGTTCATTTGGCTATGACTTCGAACGGACCTATTCCCGGTAGTGTTTTTTCTTATTTTCGCTCTCACGAATATGTTCCTCTTTGTTCTCGCATTCATCCTGTATATATATATTTTTTTTCTTCAAAATGTTTCTTCTAATTGTGATTATACTATGTAGGTTTTCCTCGGACAAATGCTTCCCTATAATCTAGTGTTTTGGTTTGGTTCTACTAAGATCTGATGCTCGTTTGATGATCTGTACAGACTGATGTGTAAATAATTACCCTCTTCTGGGTTAAAAACATTTTTCTTTAAAAGTATTCTTCATGACTAATTGAATTGTTGCCTTTCTCATATTTTATTCGTATTGTGTCTGTATTGTTTTACGATAAATATTAAACACTTAAAATGGAGGAAAACTGATATAAATGTATGGATATTGAGGTCTGATAAGTAAGGGTGAGTGAGTTTAGTATCCTTTAGGGAGGTTTGTAAAACATCTACTAACCACTTTCAAAAAATTATTTTATTTTCCAGTTTACAAAGTAACCGCTTATTTAACTCTCCAGCTCGAAAAATAGCTCTAATTACTGCATACTTCTTATCAGGCTTGCAGATTTTATTATTTTCTGTTACCTCCTTTATTTATTATCCAATATGGTTCATATTGGCATAAAAACTAATAAATATCCTTTGCAACTAAAAACGAATCTCATGCTTGGTACCAGTACCAAATGCATTTACTGCTTTCTTAGCACATAATAGTATAGTATCCCTTTGATTTTCTTGGAAATGTTTTTTTGACAAATCTTAAGTGAAATTCCTTGCACTTCCTGTTAAATTCAATTTTTCCTATATTTCTTTCAGAGGTGTCTTCGTTCTGTCGATGTTCTGTGGCGATACCACGCTTCTTCAGGTTGCAGTGAGCCTTGTTGTTCATCTTGACCTGAAGAAGGGGAATCATCTCGAGCTGTTGTCAGAATGAGACACCTCTGGAAGAAATGCCGGCATGAAATGAACCTAAACATACTCTCTCTTACCCGGCACCAGGGAATCTGTAGTATTATTGATAATAGGGGCTACAAAGCTTTACCTCTGAACCCTTCTTCGCCTGCTTTGGCTATAAATCAACATATACTTTATGTATCCCATTGTAGTATTTCGTGTCGATTTAATAATATTACGGGGAGTTTTTAGAGTTTTGGAGTTGAGCTAGCTTCTTTCGCTCTTTTGGTTGAACATCAATGTGCGTCTTACTTATAAATTTCTAAAATCACATATAAAATTTCGTGCCTATATATTTAATCTTTGGAAGTGATCTCTCTTCCCACTGATAACCATCCAAAACACATTTTTTTCTCAATAGCAAATCGGAAAAAGAAAAATTCTGATTTAACAAAATTTCTATTATTTCCCCATATTACGTAAAGCTTACAAAAAAAAATTGTTTTCGAGCTAAGATCTAAAAGGTGTAAAATGACGATTTAAAATCAGAACTGTCTTTTACTCTATCAGAACCTCAGTACTGTCTGAAGCAGTAGTGTTGGAAATCAAGTGTATTTTAATTAAATAAGTATTACATTTCAAAATGTATTTGTTTATCTAAAAATAAATAAACAATTATATTGACTTTTAGAAGGATAAGCTTTCTACAATATTTATAATAAATCTACTTAGCTCAGGGAAGCTTTTGTATCCATAAACAATAGCAGTATATATATTTTTAATAATGTTTACCTCAAAGCGTAACAAGCATTTTTTAGTTTACTTTTTGTCGGGCGAAGGATCGAATATGGGTTTAAGCCTCTTTAACAATCACGATAAGAAAATCTGTCTAAAAATGTTCCCTGTGTAGGGAGCAAGGTAATCTGGGATTGGGATTATTCAACTCTTGTTCCAACACAAACAAATTAACAACA
Source organism: Aradus depressus (assembly GCA_963662175.1). Taxonomy (NCBI): domain Eukaryota; kingdom Metazoa; phylum Arthropoda; class Insecta; order Hemiptera; family Aradidae; genus Aradus; species Aradus depressus. Next base: position 39,748,945 of record OY759220.1, read on the forward strand.
GTTATACGTATCCACAAATATACTAACTTCTTATCGCTGCGGGATCTAGAAGTACCTGGACCTCTTAAGTCAGCCGCACCTCTTCTCCATCTCCCTTCGGTCCTCTTCTTCCGCCGTCTACAGTACATCATCTTCCGAGTACTCTTCTTGTGATCAGTCGTACAACATGGCCTAACCACTTCGTGCTTGGCGTTGGTTCGCATCCTCCACCAACTCATTTTCAGGATTATTTTTTTAGTCATTCTGGACAACTATTTAATAGAGCACAGAGGTTATGTGCTTCCCTTCTTCATCAAAGATCGTCAGTTAGATCTCTCGAATAGGATGTTAAGCGATGGTCCCGAGCCTGTGCGATATCAGGTACTCCCTTATCTAATTAAATCTGAGCAGGCAAAATTTAGGATTCCCACAATAGAGTCGGGCTCATGTGGACAATATGATCTGGCGGTACCATTTCGTAACGGTGCACAGTGAGCATAACGAGTTCGACAGAAACAAACCCCCAGAAAGTTGTCTGGTTTTAACAAAGCGTTTTAAATTTATAGCTTAGTTTTTGTTGAGTGTTTAAAGTCACATTTTTTTGCTCGAGTCCTGGTCCCTTGACGTTGAAGATAAAGTCGTTACCCCAAATTTTTCAGTCAGTCAGATTCTATAGAATTGTTAACCCAGTCCCGCATTATTCTGCATACTGATAGTAATATTTAAAACACGTTTCTATTGTAATTTTTGAGAGGGCTTTGCCTATATTTGGCTTTTCATCCTTTTTTTTTTATTTCTTTAATTTTCGAAAGGACCCAATTATATACCGTATCCATTAATGAAATTATTTATGTAAAATGTATATAAATAGCAAGTAGATCTTTAAATTAATTTATATATTTAAATTTACGAAGTATATATACCTAATATAAATTTTTTTTTCATTCACTTTTTGTGTATTATACCCTGTGTAAATATTTTTTTTTAATGTAATAATAAAGTATAGATATGCTATAAGTTAGTGCAAAGTGTTAATAATGATGAGCCTAAGTACAATAACAGTTTCTAAAAAAAGTAGTTATGTGAAGTAGATAAAAAGTATGAAAATAAAAATTGCTTCAATAGCTTTTATTCCAATAATAAAAGTTTGCAATTCGCTACCTATTACGTAAAAAAAATAAAAAATAGAATTGCTAAAATTGTGTGATAAGATAAAATTCTTACCCTTTAGATATTTTAGTTGTTTTCATTGTTTTTTGTTTTGTTTATTAATTTTATTTATATCTTTTTTTACACGTAAATGATGCCAGTTTTTGTTGATTACTATAAGAATGTATACTTAACATTAATATTATTATTATTATTCTTAGTAATCTCGGTTATTATAATTAATTTTTAAAATTTAGTTTCTACAACTAGTACACCGATAATATTGTATGGATTATTATAATTTTTTGTTTTTTTTCTTGTAGTTAAGTCTTTATTGTACCTGTTTTTATTTAACATTTAAATATTTTTTTTTTTAGTAAATGTGTTGTATCTTATTATCAATTAACAATACATATTAAAATTAAATAAAATATAATTAAATAAAATGAAAGATATATGTAACTGTATAAATTGTAAGAGTTAAGCCTTGCTTTGTGTAAATGCTTCTTATCAAAATGTCCAGAGTATCATCAGTATGAATTTAAATAACAAATATATTTATGGTCCATTCCTATATATAGGTGATAACCTGTACATTGTGGATTTTACGGAATTTGGTAAAATTTTAGGTCTTGGTGAAACTTCGTCTTTGAGGTAAGTCGGAGATGGGTGTACGGTCCAGTCTCAAAACATTTATTCAATAACGAATCGCCGGGTTTGTTATACTGAGATAGGAACCGATTTTTTGGAACTCTCGAAAGTTATGCTTTTTTTTTTTTTCATTTTAAAAAAGGATAAGACTTAACAATTGTATATTATTGAAATCCTCATAATAAAAACGTTTCAACGTTAAGGACAGATCAGTTGGTAATGAGTGCCTGGAAGCTTTCGAAAAGTTATCACTCTCCCTCTAAACCTACTAGCCCTTTTTTGCCTGTTATTACTTAAAATTAGCAAGTGTCCTACTTGTGTTCTTCTGAATCCACATATTAAATTTCGAGTCAATACATTCATTTTATCCGAAGGTTTCTGGGATTAAGGCCTTCTCTGAACTCAATTTCGTCTTTGGTCGAACAGGTGGCTCGGAAAGTATGATATTCCGACGAAAAACTTAATATTTCTGATCGATTACATAACTTATCGGCTAGGAAACAAAGTGAATGTTTGCTTGTATATATCTAGATGATGAGTCATTTTATAAGGCCAATTATAAGGAATTTACCAAAATTCGGAGAAATTTACAATTTGAATTTTTCTTTTTCTATAATTCACATGGAATGGAACATGTAATAGTAATGAAATGGTAAAAGGTTTATAGTGCTCACTGTTGGTTTCTGTTATTGTAATTAAAGAGAAAAAAAATATATTTATATATATGTGTGTGTGTATGAGCAACATGGGTTAGGCCCAAAGCCCGCGAGTGAAGATGGGAATTCAAGCTCTCTACTGGTGGATGTCCAAGTCGACTCTCCTGCGACCATTGGTTGTAGAACTCTTCTAAAGCTCACTTTCAGCAGTCTCTCAGCTCATAAGATACAAAACATTTTTGTACAGTTTTTCCAAGGGAAACGCACAGTTATTCTTGTTTTTATTATTATTTATTTAAAAAAAATTAATTAAAATATATATATCATGAAGAAGTTTTTAAACAGACATGTTGATTAATCGACAATTTAAAATATTTTAATTAACATTAATTTAAAAAATAGTATTGAAGAAAAGCAGTTGAAGTATTCTTTATTATCCCAGATTTAGTCAAAACATTTGTATTATATTTTATTTTTTATTATATGAATTTCTTTGCTAAAATTTTTATTTAAGGGTAGGTGGCGCAAATTCATGAAAATAATATTTATAAAATCTTACACATTAATTGTACGTTAATTTCGATTTCATTATAAATAAAAAAACAAAGTTTAATACTAATACTTATTAGATATCAGACACTTTTAAGAGTAATTGAACAATTAAATTTTTAGAAATATTTTTCGTTTTAATGTCGAATCATTTTGACGAATCAAAATGTGAGAAAAAAATTACGGTGATCTCTATTTTACTCTTTTATCTACAGTATTTATTTTTAAGTGAAAAAACATTACCTGTTAAGTGGCAGTTTTCTTTGTGTTTTTTTACCCTAAAAGAAAAAAAGTTAAGTTATTATTGATATTATTAAAACTAATTTTGAACCCAACAGTGAGCAAAATATACTCTTACTTATCTTCTGACTTGTCAATAGTAGTATTAAAAAGATATGAAAAAAAGAGAAAAATATATTGATAATTGCCTTTGTATAATATACAATATTTTTATAGCATTACAAAAAAAATAACAATAAAAATAATATAATATTATGTACGATAATTGAAACAAGTATTAGTTTAGCAGTCGTAGTCAATTATACAGCTTTATATATGTTTAATACTATGTATATTTATTGTATACTCGGCAGAAGTATACAAATATTTAGTAATTGCCTATTTATTTATTATTTATTTTATTTCTTTTGTGTTTTTACACTTGTTTTATATTGTAGCCATGTTGTGTGAACAATATACATATATATTTTTTTTTTTTTTACAAATGTAATAAATAGAAAATAATGAATCTGATTTGTTGTATCCATGAATTTATTTAATTGTTGTATTTATTTATAACTTTTGGATTAAAATATTTTTTTAAATTTAATAAATTATTAAAGTTTTTGAATATATTTTTATTTTATTTTTAAAATATATTCAAATTCACATATTTTTTTTTTTTTTAAGTAACCAATTTAGTAAAATTGTGTTTTGTATTTATTTATATAAATATGAAAGAGGAAAAAACAACTAAAAAAAACTAACAGTTTTCATTACAATCTAAATTCCTATGCACCAAAAAAAAGTATCTAACGTTGATAATATAACAATTATTAGTATCTCTTGTATATGAAGATAACAGAATTTCAAATGAAATAACTACAGGTATTTATTGTTTATTTATAAATATATAGGTGCTAAAAACAGTATGTTGATATGTAACTAACATCTACATTTTTTTCTTTATATTTCAGGTGTTTCCGTGGATTTAGGACGCATTATGTCATGCTTGGAACAAAAATTTCCGGAATCCAAATTAGTGACAACAATTGATAGTCAAAATAGTTCAGTGAAACGGTTCAAATGTACATTTTGCGATCATACTTCAAATTGGAAATCAAATATCAAAAAACATATCAATGACAAACACTCCACAAATCCAATGACTTATAGTTGTCCTGTTTGTTTTAAGAAGTTCAAACAAAAAGTTAATTGTGATTTTCATGTTCGTATTTGTCATCAGTTGACTGATTCTATAGGTCCTGGATTTTCCGGACAATGAAAATGTCCAGGTTTATCAATTTACAGTTCTGAAACAGTATTATTATCAAAGCCAGCACAGTGCTCTTTGTGGGCTATAAATCTCTTCTCTGAAGTGTCTACAGCTGTGTGTTTATGTAAAATGTTAAGAAAACATTTATGTAAAAATACTGTTCCTAGGAAATGGTATGAATGTATGTATGTAAAATAATGATGTATCGAATGGACCTCACCTACGATATAAGTTGTATCTTCAATTATAACAGAAAACGCAACTCATTTCAAGAAACTTTCATGAATGATTGATAGAGTATATTTTCAATATCGAAGGAAATCGAGGTTCTGTCGTGTAAGTAAAAAACTAAGTATTTGAAAACTATTTATTTCCCTGTGTGGGGTGAAGGTGGTAGGGGAGGGAGCTGGGACGGCCATTATAGTTCTCTATTAGACACCTTCACCACAAGTCCGAGTCATTATAAGGCCCTGAAGAAGGAAATAAATAGTTTCCAAAACGATGGCCAAATACTAAGATTTTTATTTACACGACAGAACTTCGATTTCCTTCAGTATTGTATACATATGACTTCCTCATCATCTAGCATGGATCACAGCCAGTGGAAACCTACATACAGCTTTCAAAGAACAGAGAGTGGCCGAATAGGTAGAAACAAATAATACTCAAAAGATTGTATACTACAATAATTATTCATCATTTACATTAAGAAGACGTTTTGTGTGGTTTAATGTCCTATACCCTTTATACGGACAATTCAGTCAAGCTGTCAGTATTTTATTTAGAAGCGAAACAGTTCCCAAATTGAACCGAAACCTGGCTCTATGAAAGAACCTGAATTTTTCATATCAGTTAAATAAATGTGTGAAGAGACATCAAGTTCGAGATTCCAATTCTTCGATATTTCTTGTAGGCAACATGTCGAAGGGCCACGACTACGTTACTCAATTTATGGAGATATGTAGGAGTTTGCCCTTGTTCGTGGAAGGAATACTTCCACAATTCGTAATATATATATATTGTGGCTCGCACCCGAGCTTTAACTTCGAGATCATCGCCTACTACCAGAGTGCTCTTTTGCCGCCCTGGTGGATATGAGCCCGACTCTACTGTGGGAGACTCAAATTTAGCCTACCCTTCATTTTCATTCAACTTGGGTAGGGATCTTTAACGAGTACCTGACATCGTACAGGCTCGGGACCATCTTTAACGCCCCATCCGAAGGACGGCTTTAGTTGAGTTTATTTTACCATTACCTAAGAGTAACAAAACCTGAGTAGGTTAAATGTAGTGTTGATTAAATTAAACCTTGGTGTGGTGGTTCATTAATGAGTACCTACATAACACGCATTAGGACGGCATGCTCAAATTTTGTTTTTATTACCAAAAAAAAAAAAACAAGTTTCGAACCCGCGACCTTGAGCTATGTAAGCAAGCATACTACCTCTGAACTACCAGCGCCCTCTGGTGAACTTTCTCTATTTCCTATTCTCTATAATTTCCGAAATAAACTTTATCATTTTTAGGGTTTTGTACTCTTGAAAATCGACTTTTTTTTAAATTATCACGTGATTCTAACTTTTCTAATGGCGCAGAAAAATCCAAGGTTCTGCCTGATACTAAACCGTGTGCTTACCTAACTGAATTGTTTTCACGATATTACTTTGCTTTGTAGATAGTTCAATGTAGAGAATTCGTTGTTTCGCCGCGTCCCATCAGCATCAATGTATATAGGCCGTTGCCATAAAGCAGTTGAAGCGACAACAAATGATAATTATATTACATAAATCCGAAAAACCCTTTAACTTATGTGCATTGAGCACTCTAATATTTTTAATGTTAATATGAGGCTAACTACAGTTAGCACTTCTTCGTCAAATGGGAACTAAATTGAATCGCGTAAACACATCGCACTCTTTCAGTCGAAGTGAACGGAAACTGAAGTGACCGTGCAAAAGGCACTTAAGATAGGAAGAACGAGCTCTACAGTTATTTAATTTCTAATTATAAATATTTGTGGAATACAAATTTCATGCTCAATTATTACTTGCTACATTATCTTTCTCATGACAAAATGCTAAATGTTTTTGCCTTATAAACCAAGGACAAACATCACACAGCAGTTTCAAAGATGCAAATGGAGTCTCCAGTTCAGTGGTAACCACTTAGTGGTTGTTGTAGTGTTGAACATATTTTGCTGGATAGAAAGAAAAAAAAAAAAGAGAAAAGGTTATTCGAAGAATAAAAACAAAATATTCATCACTCATGACATGTTCTCATTGATGGAGTTTCAGACATGGAATTAAATGCTTTTTTTCTTCCTAATCTTGAAAAACTTGCGGTTGCATAAATCTGCAAACATTTACATATAATATTCTCCCTACTTAATGCAGGTGAGTAATAATAGATTTGTTGAAATTTAAGTAATAATGACTTGCTGCATTCGGGATTGCTTATATTTAAATTATGAGAACTAAACATGAAAAAGCATACGTATTTCAAAATTGTTATTAATTCCTTTTCTTTCATCCCATTTTCTACTTTAATAGTGTTATATCTTGGTCATTAGCATGAAATACCCACCTCCCCCCAAGAAATGCTATTATGACAGATTAGCCGGCTATTTAGGAATGTGAAATATAATTATTGAAAATCAAATATTTTTTACATTAATTATACATTGTTTACAGTTTAATTTGATGATTGTATACAGTTTAATTTGATGAAATAAAATATCCACTTATATTCAAGTCTATTGAAAACGTGTGACTTATATAACCTCAAAGTTGATAGTTTGTAAACACTGTCGTTGTGATTTGTGTGACCGTTATTTGCCCCCGTATATTTTTATTTATGATTATTTACGTTTTGATGTGTCCTCTATTTATTTTGTAACCTATTTCTCTACCAGTGTCACTTATTTTTATTAAATATTTTACTATGGTGTTTGTCTTTAACAGTTGCAAAATTATCTTGCATCAAATTTTGAAAATGCTCTAGAACTTTTTATTTTCAGTTGTTTTTCGATTCCTTTTTTTTTTTTTTTTACAATTTATCCTTTTGTATATAGGTTTTATCTGAGGTTTAGAGGTACTATTAACTTTTCTGTCTTTCAACTTTACTTACTGCTAACATTATTTCTGAAATGTCACTGTTCAATTGCATTAGCAAAATATTTTGTTATTATGGTCATTTTGATGTTTTCATATGGAAGATCAATGGATTCATTTAAAATTTCAGGCAAATCGGGACAACGTTACTCGTGTGGGAAATGTGGAAAGTCTTATGTGCAAAAAGTTTCACTCAACAGGCACATTCGCTATGAATGTAATCGCGAACCTTCATTTAAGTGTCCTCATTGCTCATACAAAGGAAAGTATAAAATAAGTTTAATACTCCATATGCATAATATTCATCAAGCTATCATGTGATGAGAACTTAGCAAATTTTATTGGTATTTCTGTACGTGAAAAGATAGGAATGTACATATGAGTTGTCTTAATTCCAAAACTAGATAAATGGAGTTGTCAAAAGTGAAGATGAAACATTCCTAACACTAATTTTCATTACTATTTCTAGAAACAGTTCCTCAATGAAATAGCTTTATGTCACTACCTAAACCGGTTCTATCAAGACAAATTTAATGAAAATGTGACGGGACTTTCTCGCTTTTGTAATATTTTTAAGATTATATTTGTCTGGTTTTGGAATAGATTTTATTTTTTATTATACTGTAGTTTTGTTAGAATTATTTTTTTATGAAACTATATAACCGACACTGTTAAGCTATTTATGTTTACATGTCTTTTTTTTATTATTCTTTCTTTGTTATTTTTTGTTAGTTATTTATATTTTTTTTTGTTTAATAAAAATAAAAAAAATATTATTTACGTGTGAATTTATTTAATATCCCTGTTTAGTTTTTGTAAATATGCATGATTTTTTTCTTTGTTTTTGTTTTTTTTTAATTTTGAAGTTTAGTATGGGTTTTGAGTTGTTTCATTTACTATTATATAAAATTGTGTAGAAAATTATATATTTTTTTTATAAGTTTCAGGTCTTCTGAGCAGGTCTCACATCTGCTTGTCCTGTGGGAAGGCATATCTTCGCCGCAAACACCTCTCCCGACATATGAACCAGGAATGTGGCACTAATCGAGGTCGCTATGAATGCACGGTTTGCGGCAAGTCCTATTCGAGGCGAGAACATCTTTTTCGCCATGATTTTTTCAAACATGGTGGTAGTACTCTTCCTCAACTTAGCCGGGGAACTCCCGGCCGACCTCCAAAAACATCCCTGTCTTCAGCTTTGAGTATATACTCGTCTATTATTTGAATAGGGTTAAATATTTTATGTTATTTTATTTATTTATAATTGTCAGCTTCCATTTGTTTTAAGGTTTAATTTTTAAACAGGGTTCCTTTAATTCATAATTAAATCCCATTATCAGAAGTTTTTGTTTAGTAATATTGTGTTTTGAAGTGCCACACCGACCGAAAAAACATTGAGAGTACTAATTTTTGTTATTATTACTTTTAAATTAATTTATTTTTAAAATAAGTACCTAATCCTTATGTTCAATGTGTGAATAAACAAATTCAATTAAAGAAATTCTATATTTTTCCAAGAATTGAATTTATTTATTTGAGCCCTCAAAACCAAGATTTCTTCTTTTCAATCACATCGGACTAGTGGAAGTCTTAAGTGTCAAAAAAACAATTGGATTTTAGTTCAATTAGGTAATTTTCATTTGCAATCTATATATAATACAGAAAAAATATATGCTCATGCATGAATTAGATTACTACATTTCCTTTTGTGTTCTTGAGGTTTTATTTATTTTAAATGCATCAAACGCTTCTATATGAAGACTATATAAAGTGGAATTAAGAAGTATCTACATAATATTGCTCAATATAGAATAAAACATGTTTACATCTTTTGTTTTTAGAAAATTTAAGATTTCTCTGCGTAAAAATAATTAAAGCGATATAATAATGATATATAATAAAAGCTATTTTTTTCTCTTTCTTGGTAATTTATGATACTCATCTTTCGCTTTGCAAAATCAGGATAGTATGTAGATATATTACACTTAGGGAACTGAGCATCCAATGCTCTTATCTGTTAGGTTTACTGTGGGAGTCCTAAATTTTGCCTGCCTAAGTTTACCTAAGGTCTTTAACGAGTACCTGAAATTTACAGGCTCGGTACCATCGCTTAACGTCCCAGCTGAAGGACAGGGTTTTTACCACCTAGATAAGACCCTCCCAGCACACCTCAGGATAGTAACTCCAACCTCCGAAGATAGTAGTATCACTTATATACAAGAGCCCCTCTGGGATAGTAACAATAACCATACACACACAGGTTGACAAATAAAATATTGTCTGACCTCTCACAGATTTTTATTAGTGGTAGCTAGCCGGCTTTCGAGGTTTCCCTCATCATCAGGCAGTCTGATAAAATCTTTTTCGGATAAAATCTTTTTTATCAGACTGCCTGATGATGAGGGAAACCTCGAAAGCCGGTTAGCTACCACTAATAAAAATCTGTGAGAGGTCAGACTATATTTAATTTGACAACCTGTGAAATAATCACTTCTCACTACATCAGCCATCTTCATATTAACACACACACACACACACATTGAGGACACATTCACCACCCAGCAACCGAGGCCACTTCCAGAATTATATGAGAACTCCAAATCGACTAAGCTCACCCCTATAAGGATGCTTACAATCTTGTGTCTTTTTTCCTAATATAGACTATACCGGGAACAGCAACTAGTAGCTGATATTTTAAGATATGTGAATGCAACCTTGTGGCTACACACCAAATGTCATTAATTTAGTTCAAACATTCCACACATTGTAAACAATCGGAATTCAGCTTTGTCCCCCTTCTAGAATAGTTTAATTTCATTCGTTTAAATCTAATTTCGCAGCCAGAATATTCTAAATGAACCATAACGTCTGTTATCCAATATATTAAGAAGCAAGTCAAGTGAGTGTTTATGTAGGATAAACGTGCCCGCATTGTGATGTGTTTTAACTTTAGAATATGATATTTGAACGGCCCTTGTCAGTACCTTTTAAGCCATATGAATTGATTATTTGTTATATCGCAGTATTTAACTACACGTTTTTCATTACTTCGATATTTTGTTCTTTGTGCTGTCGAGAAAGATAGCATCAAAAAATGAAGTCTAATCCTTCCGTGATTAATACCAGTTATTTTTTGTTTGGTAGATTAGTTTTCATATTATATAAATCTTTCACGTCTTCAATATTTAATGTATATATAATGTATAATATAATTTTATATTATAATAGTGAGTGTTATAATTTTACTCTTTATTTATATGAGTTTACATACAACATAAGTAAATCGTCCTAGTCACAAAAAACTTAAGATTACACTACTGTTATAATGCCATGTAGACATCCAATGCTACCACTCCTCAAAACCACACTACTACACAACACCTTACTCCTTAGGGAGAAAATTTCTTAGGTGGTTGTTTGTTCCTTTGTGATCTTTGTCGCGTGCACAAATCCACCTGTTTCACTGACCCGTCCATCTCTGCTCTTGATCTGCATTCCCCTTCTCTTCCTCTTCTTCTGTATGTTGATCTTCTAACGTTTTATTTTCAGTTCCTTCTCTTGCTGGCTACAGCTGATCGGCGTGTCGTCATTTCACCATTCTGCGTTCTTATTTCAAATGTTGTGTCTCCTTTTACACCTTGCACTGTTCCTCTTAACCAGGGTACACCCCCGCCTTTGTAGTTTTTAAGCTAATACCTCATCACTCTTGCAGTATTTATAATTATCAACGATAATTGCAACACTTCCTTTCTTCGAAAAAACTTTTCTAATGAGAAGCATATTGGAGACTGGTTCAGAATGTATGGATAGCTGAGACAGTTCCGTATAGTTTGGTACGAAAGTTAACCTGTTATAGATGCCATTTCCACCTACTCCTGTTTAGATTATATTACTAGGAGTGGAGGACAAATCTTATAGGGCGCTTCTTTTGTTACATGCTCGCATCTCATCTTTTTCAACCTCTTCTTCCGTCAGAGGATCGTGCGTATGGCTTAGTTTCCACGATTTTATCCGCTCAATTTCTGGATCTGTAGTAATGGTAGCATAGCAGAGTTTATTCCGTATGCAGCGCCAAACAATATTGCCTGTTGTTTTTCTCACATCTCTCTTGCAGTATTTATAATTATCAACAATAATTGCAACATTTCCTTTCTTCGAAAAAAACTTTTCTAATGAGTAGCATATTGGAAACTGGTTCGACTTTTGCAAAAATTGACATTTTGATAGCTTTAATCGTAAATCACAGCCATGTAATCTTGCAAGTAACTCTCCTAATATTTTGTTATGCATCGCATTACTATGGGCAGCTATCAGTAGGTCATCAAGAAATATATGTATGCCTTTTATGCCACTTAAGGTTTGTTCTAATACCTTCTGAAAAACCGCAGGTGCTACAGTTATTCCATAACTCATCCTAGTATATGAAAATTGTCCTTTTGTAGTAGAAATAGTCATAATATTTTGGGATTCTTTGTCAAGCAATAGCTGTTGGAAAGCTTCTCTTAAATCTAATTTACTAAAGTACGAAGCTTCATTTATCTCTGCAAACAAACATATTATCTACTCTAGGTAAATGGTAATATAACGGTTGCAACATGGGGTTAATTGTAATCTTAAAATCCCCGCAAGTTCTAACTCCATTATCTGGTTTTAAAATTGGAACTATTGGTGTTCCCCATGGGCTATTTTCATTTGGTACCAACACTACTGCTACTAATCTATCCAATTCTGCTTCAACATTTTCTTTTAGAGCATACGCTAAGGATCTTGCCTTCAAATACTTAGGTTTCGAAGAGCCCTTTAATGGAATTGTAATCATGTACTTGTTGAAGGTACCCAATTCAGGCTTGAAAACTTCTAAACTTCTGAATACTTTTGGCATATAATTTTAATATCTTCCGGAATTATTTTATCATTCATTATTTGAAAAAGATCTATTGAGTTTAACTCTTTTGTAAAACATTTTAACATTCGCAAACCTATCCTTCCAATCAATAGTGGCCCTCCGTTTTCAATAATATAGAATGGAATAGACTCCTTCTGTGTTTTATATGTGCAATTTATTTAATTTTCCTAAGGGTCCGAATTCCTTTCCTACATAATCTCCCATTCTTAAATCATTTTTCAGTAACTTAATGTAGCTATAATTGTCGTTATAATATTTTAGTGACATGACAGAATGTGCTGTACCTGTGTCTACTTATACCATTCAGGGCTTACTTTCACTTGTAATCGTGATAAATATCAGTTTTTCATCATTAATTGCGTCAAATAAAAATTTTCCAATTGCTCTGTTAGTTTTATGGCGGTTGCGTCCTCTGCCGAATTATTTTTCATTTGTTCTGTAGCAATAAACTTGTTGCCAGTGCGTTTCTACGGGCACATTGGAGCTGTTTACAATTATAGCAAGTTGAAGATCTGTACCTACAATTTTCCGAATTGTGATTTTTACGGCCACACACTTCGCAACGTTTGTTTTTCTCAGCTGGGATTCTACAAATGTTTTCTATAAAATATAGGTTCTGTTTTTACCTGTAAATTTTCTAAACCTTGTTCTTTATCTCTTGATACAGCTTCTCTTGCTAATGCTACATCTACCATGCTAGTAAACGTAACTGCATCTTTTGTATCTTCAAAAATGCTATCCTTTATACTTTTTGATTTAATTGTTCTTCATTCTCTGTGAAAATATATTCCAATTGCCTGTTTCACTCTCGAATAAAACTGGAGGTGGTAAATTTTTAGACATTTTGATTGTCCAATTTATAATTTTCATTCACTTTTTTTTTTTCCAAATCCTCGTCGCCACTTTTATAATTTTACTCTTTATTTATATGAGTTTACACACAACATAAGTAAATCGTCCTAGTCACAAAAAACAAAGTTACATCACTGTTATAATGCCATGTAGGCATCCTATGCTACCACTCCTCAAAACCACACTACTACACAACAGTGAGGAAAAAGGAAATTCGTGAATACAATTTATTTCAATCAGTTTTTAATGGATTAATTTTTTTTTTTTTCTAATGGTATTTTTGTGTTTTTTTGTTAATTTGTAATGTAACAACAATAAAGATGTTTTATTTACTATAATAATTCTTGTGTATTTCTTCCTTATATTCCTTTAGATTAAATGTTAATAGCTCTATTTATTGTTATATTTCCTTTATTGATATTTCTTAGATTGGTAAGACCTCACCAAAAAATAAAATTATCGGATGCAGAGGCATTCACAGAGATGCAGACTGCATCCGGCTGTCTCACTGGCGCCTGTATCGCAAGAGATGGATAAACACGTTACTTTAACTTCTGTTCTTGCGAAGGGATATTTGTTATTTATATCATAGGGTCCTTACATAGGTCAGTTATTATGGCTCATGCCCGGGCTTTTAACTACAAGGTCATATCCCCTACTACCCGACTTTCGTTACATGAGCCCGACTATACTATGGGAGTCCTATATTTTCATTCACCTAGGATAGAGGTCTTTAACGAGTATCTGACATCGTACAGGCTCGAGACCATCGCTTAACGTCCCATACGAAGGACGGCGTGCTTAGGTTGCTTGTTTTCATCTTCCTGAAAAATAACTAATTTTGAAACCGCAATCTTGAGCTCGCATACCACTGAGTTACCAGCGCCCATAGTTTATTTACCTCCCAGATAAAAAGAAAGGTAAGGACCTTGGCTGGGTTTCGAACCCGCGATGTTGAGCTCAGATAAATACAATAGATATCTACATTATTAATTTTAAAAAAACTAATAAATTAATGTATAAAACAACAAATGAACACACAGAGTGTGACAAACGAATGAACGTGAAGTTTCTCTTAGTTCATTGTAATTGGTAATTATAAAAGAAGGAAAGTTAGCCGTGCGGGCAAGAGCGTAGGGCTTTGGTCGCATGGTCTCACTTTGGTTTGCGGGTTCGAATCCCGTCCTGGAGTGTTTTATTTCGTAGATAGAACTCCCTCCCGGGGCCATGGATGTCGTAAATAACTAGGTAAACACCATTATAAGAGTCATGGCTAATATGCATCGTACATAAGGCGAAAAAAAAATAAAAGAAGGAAAACAATTGTTTAGGGCTTTCTTAAGTGCCCCAGAGACGATCAATTGAAATTGACAATTGCAACTGGAGGTGCGATTGATCGAGCTTCAATCATCACATCTATTCTACTTTCTGTGTTCACCTTCAATTATTCTGTTTTGACGTAGTGTTCTCGCTGATATTTTAATTTGTTGATTATTAAAATTACATTTATATTTTTATTTTAAAATGGTCTTGAACACATTTCTTGCATTAACTCTAGCCCTCTGCACTCAGAAGAAAGAAAAGAGAAAGAGACGTTGGTCCAAAGAATAGTATACACTGAGAAGCCGTTTTACCCACGAAAATTTATTACGTATCCTTCGAGATACTGAACCCGAGGATTACAAAAAAATTCTCAGATATCAACAGCAAAACAAAGTCTCTTTCCTCGAACGAAACCACCTCATCAGAATCGACACTCATCTTTGCTGTCTGGCGAACAACTCACGAAACGATAGTCAATTTGCTAGTTACACTGTCAATCGCTGCCATTAATTGCTTTTATCAATGACCAATCAAAATTTCTATTAATCGCCGTCAATTAATTGACAATCGCCTCCTAGACGATCTATTACATAGTCCCATCAATGATATCATTGACAATTGCAATTGTCAATTTTATTCAAAGTCTCGGGGGCACTATAGAGGTTCAGATGCGGCCCTCCCCCTTCTGGAGTCCTTGATAGCACACTTAATTACTGTCATATTTGTAAATGTTAATAAATACCTCATTCAGTAGAAAAGTCAAATAATGAAAAAGACAAAATTTAAATTTTTTTCTTTAACTTAATTGCTGGAAAGATTAAAAATATATGAGATTTTCATATATTTTATGCATTAAAAAATGATAATATGACTAAACTATAAAAATTTGAATCACAGTTTTCTGAATAGTCATTTATTATTTACAGGAATATGATATTTTTCAAAATATTGGTAATAAAAATAAGTAGTAAATTCTATGTGCACTGGTCAACAACCTCTTTATTGCGTAGATAGAAGCACGGCAGGGGTAACATCACAGGTCTAGATTCGAAGCGTCTCTTAAGTATTATTTATCTTCAGAATATTTATTGTACTGTGATATTTTTAAGCTTTGTGCCAGGTAATTAAAAAAGAAAAGTACTTTGATTTTATTTTACTGTACTATTGTTTACATGTTTTTATTATTATTATTATTATGTGTTCATTTCGATTTAGTGATTACGTATAAAGCAGTGTACGTAACTTCATATTGCCAAAATGAAAAATTATTATTGTTAATTTTTTTGGTTAATTTAATAGTTCTTACTATCTGATGATATTTTGTTTATAATGTAGGTTAAGTTCCATCTAACTTTTAATATAAGCTTGTTTAAATTGTTTTTCAGATATTAAAAATGGGAGACGCTTTCTGTCTGAAGTGGAACAATCACCAAACAACATTAGTGTCAGTGTTTGATAAACTATTTGAATGTGAATCCCTTGTTGATTGTACCCTTGCTGCTGAAGGGAGGCAACTAAAAGCACACAAGGTTGTTCTATCGGCTTGTAGCCCTTATTTGGAGGTATATATTTTAATTTTCATAGGAAAATTTGAAAAACAAAAATTAGGGTCTATGTGGTTAATTTATTATTATTTTTTTTTTTCTAGGAACTTATTAGAAATCATGAAGATAAGCATCCAATCATTATTTTCAATAGTATTCGATTTGATGAACTCAGAGCCATGCTTGAGTACATGTACAGAGGTGAGGTGAACGTGTCCCAAGAGCAACTTGACTCATTTCTCAAAGTGGCTGAATCTTTAAAAATACGTGGTCTTACGGACCAAGGTGGTGGGACAAAAGGAAGTGACGATGATGATAAAGGAACTCCCAAAAAGCGGAGAAGAAGAGGATCCAGCGAATCGTCAGAGGATAAGGAATCACGAGGTGAGCCCAAAGTTGAACCTCCAGAGGAGCCTAAGTCTGAACCTGCAGAAGACTTGGCTTTGGAAGAGGACGAAGAAGATTATGGCGGACCGGGACCTGGCACATCACAAGGCAGTTTTTCCAGTCAGGGTACATTATTGTTCATTTCATTTTATTTCTCTTTAAAATTCCCAGGTATTAACTGTTCTTTTTTTGATTCAAGCTCGAATGGTTCATCGTTTCAGTTTTTGTAATATAAGATTTGTCATTATCCTTCGACGATATTTCGAGGCAATTACGCATCCATAGGTCCAACGTCCGGGGCCTGTCAACATTGTTCAAGTTCTTAAAGGTGAAAAAAATTATTTTTGTGATAGAACAACGGTAAAACGTCTCTAATAACACTTGAAATTGAAAAACATGTTTAAATCGTGCATTTTCCCGAGGCAATAGTATTCACAACAGTGAAAAAAATTATTTTTGTGATAGAACAACGGTAAAACGTCTCTAATAACACTTGAAATTGAAAAAAATGTTTAAATCGTGCATTTTCCCGAGGCAATAGTATTCACAACACATGCCATATCACTTTTTAAATCACTCTATTATCGGACAATAGAATTGGGGTTCGGCGGAAAAAAAAACCAGTCAATGCAGTGCGTATACTAATCCGGCCGAGGTCCTTAGTTTATTTTATCTGGGAGATAAAATAAACTTAAGCACGCCATCCTTCGGATGGGATGTTGAGCAATTGTCCCGAGCCCGTACGATGTCAGGTACTCGTGAAGACCCTTGCCCTAGGTGAATAAAAATTTAGGGTAGGCAAAATTTGGAACTCCCATAGTACAGTCGGTCTCATGTCCACCAGAGTGACGAAAGAACAGTCGGGTAGTAGGCAATATGACCTTGTAGTTTAAAGCCCGGCATGAGTCATAATAAAATTACCTTCTACTCCGCATGACTGATACAACCCACTTTACACTTCTAACAAAAATCAATTCACTGACTTGAATATAGCCTACGCACAAAACGAAAACAGAATTCACGAAGATGTATAAAAAATGTTCATTTCAACTTGGCACATCAACAAAAACACTCTCCACACTTATTCATAACAACCAGCCATAGGCCAAACTGAAGAGATGACAGATGAATCTTCTGGCCAAGTTCAGCAGACAATACAATCCGTCTATCCTTAATGCGGACTCCATTGTGGGACTTTTTGGCAGGATCGCTTTGGATCTAATGATCAAACATTTTGAATAATTAAATTAGTTTTGTTGGAAATATTCTAGCTTCGGGAGCATGTATGATTGTTGTCTGAGCCCTGTAATTATTTCTTGAAGTTGAAGTGTCCCCCAAAAAGCTCACACATTGCGCAAATAAATCGTCGAAGAGGAATAGACAAGTCTTGGTATTAAAAATCCGCCGAATCTTTAAATTATTAATGAGCCCATTTATGTTTAAAAAAAAAAACAAGTTATCATTCAAAGGAATCTTTAAAAAAAAAACTATTTCAGAACATTTTTATTTATTTCAGATTTTAACAATTGGCAAGTCAGTGGAGATCTAACAAGTGACGAAGTTTTTATGGCAGCACAACAGGAAATAAACAATCAACACACAAATACAAATCAGGGTAGGTATTTAATTCAACGCCATGTTTCTTATGTCTACTTGTAAGATCTTTATTGGAGGTAGTATTGAGACAAATGGTTTTCTCAAAATTTAATCAACATTGATTTTCAATGTTACCTCCAAATAAGAAATATAAAGGTGTCAGTTTTTGAATGTGTATGTCTAGTTTCTAATTACTAGTTTGTTTGGTAATTTGAAGACAGGTAAGGTGTGAGTTCTGCTCTACCCAGCCTTCTTCTTTGCATGTTTTGCTTTTGCTTGTGCTTTCCTTTTCTAACTCCTTCCTCCTCTCTTGTCCTACTTCTTTTGAATTTTTTTTTTTGTAATTTTTGCAATATTTAGAAGTGTTAGGATGTATTTTCAGATAATGGAAAGGAAACGGCTCGAATTATACAATATGTGTATTTCAGTTAACGCGCATGGACAAAATAGGGACTTCATTACATTCCAGCTCTCGAGTAGAATTACCTTAATAGAACTTATTGCGAATTTGTTAAATTAGTCACTTTCGAAAAAAATAACATAAATCTTTTTTAGTATCCTGATTGTGTCCGATCGCAAGAGTCGTCCGACGACATCAATATTTTTTAGAATCGTACCTTACTTTATTTAACGGTTTATAACTATTGATTAACGGTTACAATAATTTATGTGATTTTAATAGTGGCACTTTTAAATAATTTAAAATGGATCAAGATACAATCTGAAGGTAAGTTACAATCTATATGAACATTTTTTTGTACACTTTATTTTTGAAATACATTATATAAAGTCAGCTTTATTTTTTATTTTATTTTCTATTACTTGTTATATTGTATATTACTTTTCTTTTTTTTTTTTTTTTTTAGTTATTCTGAGCTTTGTCCATTATCTTCCCGTCAGTAGCAGTATAACCTATACATGGAGGTTTCTTTAGTCAATTTCCATGCGCGCAGCTGTAATCTATCGTGATTGCGCAACTATTGATCCATAACTCGGAACTTTTTTTTTTATGTAATAGTAGTTATTTTCTTTTGATTTACTCCTTTTATGGTCACTTCTACGACAAAGTAATCATTTAAACCCCGGAAGTATATTTGCCAATTAACTGTGACTTATTGTTTTTGAAGTGAACAAAATGCAATGTTATTCAATTGGTGTTTTTCCTTTTTGTCGTGTCTCTTCTTGAAGAAAAGGACCACAAAGGGGGGGTCAAAGATGGTTGAAAGTGAGAATTGATGAATCCCTGTGAAGTAACCTCGAATTGTCCGATTGTATAGAAGTTAGCGGTCACAACAGAAGAGATTATTGCTTCTAGGGTCTTCCTCCTGTACCATTTATTTCCTGAACGGTTGGTAATGTAAGTTATTACTTTTTAATCTTAATATTTAATATTATTGTTTTTTTTTATATATATATTTATTTTATATGATTCTTATTTTATGATCACCATTGTTTTTAAATCTTATCAACCATGTTTTGGTGGGTATTTTCATTCATTTGTTTCTGTTTTTCATTATCAACATAAACATTGGTAAACGAAGTTGTAAAGTCTTGGGTTCCTTAAAATTTAAATTTTTTTAAGAAGTGTTTTTAAAAAAAGATCTTAACAATTAAGTGAAGTGCTTATCTTTCTTTTTTTCTTCTGTTTTATCTGTTGTTTACTATCTATTCAGTTTCTTATCTTCAAATACCAGTCTTGGCTGATCATGTTTTACTTTAGGTAACTATTCACTTATTATTATTAGTTATGTGTACGTAAATTTTTTCATCATGTGTAGTTGAATTTTACATATTTCGGGCGTCATTTTGTTGTATTATTATTTCGGAAATCTATTAGACAACAGTAACAGTTTTTAGCAATGAATGCCTTGAAAAATTGCTGTTATCCCGCAATACTCTCAATTATTATTATTATCTTATGAATATTACACTATTTTAAATTTCATTGTTATAAGGTTATTTAGATTCGTTTCTCGTTGAAGGGTTCGAATAGGAATATATTGCCAAATTGTATACTTCTTAGTTACTAAGGCAACTGTGTGATATTTTTATTTAATTTTTTCAAGTGTAAATTCAGAAATATTAATTTAATACTTATTTAATATTGATGTTATTTATTATTATTTTTTTTTAATAGATAATTCTCGGGGTTAAAGAGGTTATTTTGGAAATTCTGTGCCTCAGTACTTTGTCAATTTTAGACTACTGGGAAACAATATTTCTCATTTCGAAATAAAATAAAATGTCAGTTTACGTTCATTATTTATTTTTGAAAAGAAAAAAAAAAGTTGAATATGATGGATTAGAAGTCTCAAATAATGGACCTAGGATGTTCTACTTCTGAAGCACAGATTTGCTAGATGATTGAAGTGTAGCATACCGTTCAAAATTGATGATTCATACCGTATAAATAATACATTTGATATTTTTTTATATATAGTATTTAGTTGTTTATATTTTTATAAGAATTCATCGAAAGGGCAATAATCTGTACAGGCACCGTTTAAAGATTACGAAATAGAATACTATGTTGAAGTATTACTTAGTGTGTAGTTTTACATTACAACCCAGTCTGTCTAATACAGCGACATGGTATGACTGCGGTTCTGGGTGACTTTTAACCAAGACACAGCTTCAAGTAAGGATTGCATGAAATATTTCTAATAAGAAACAGGGGGGAAGAACGCCCCATTGTTATACAATATAATAATTCTCGTAAGGTTTGGATTTTCGATCCAAACTCCGGTTGTCATGTGACAT
The DNA here is from genome assembly GCA_963662175.1 of Aradus depressus. Classification (NCBI taxonomy): domain Eukaryota; kingdom Metazoa; phylum Arthropoda; class Insecta; order Hemiptera; family Aradidae; genus Aradus; species Aradus depressus. The sequence continues at coordinate 39,769,902 of OY759220.1, forward strand.
GAATTTCTTTCGATCACTATTTAATAACTTGGCTTTCGTAAAAGAAAATGTAAAGCTATATTTTGATTATTATGACGCGTTTGAAGAGGTTGACCTTTCTAAGTATATACATGGTGTACTAATAAGATGGCCCGGGAAAATGTCTCCGAAACGTTGCAAAATAGAACCTTCATTTTCGACTCTCATTTGTCCAGGGAATACACAGGTATTCCAGTTTTTTAAAAATAGAATGTTTTTTTTTTTTTCGTCAGATTCAGAAAGTAAATTTTTGGCATGCAAAATCAGACCAATGGAAGGCGAAACAGCCGAGGGCTTGCTTATATATATATATATATATATGTATATATAATGACATGTCTCGTCTATATATATATATATATAAGCAAGCCCTCGGCTGTTTCGCCTTCCATTGGTCTGATTTTGCATGCCAAAAATTTACTTTCTGAATCTGACGAAAAAAAAAAAAAACATTCTATTTTTAAAATAGACTATATATATATAGACGAGACATGTCATTATATGTAGGTAGTACGTACATATACAAAACGTTTAATTTGCTTTTATGTTTAATACTACATGTACAGGTAACGGAAATAGATAATTACTTTTTCAAATTAATTCTTTTGGAATTGTCCGCTTAGGAGAGGTAAATTTATCTCTTGATGACGAAAAATTGGTTGGCCGTTGCGAGGAGGCTAAAAATACATTGTTTTCCTATATTTCGGGCCGGGACATCGCAAAAATTGTCCGTAAAGAGGGGTTTTCCTGTATATTTAATCTTTCAATGCAGATGAACAAGAAAATAAAAGGTGATATATTACAAGGGTTTTTACTTTTAATTTGTCAAAAATGTTAATTATTAAAATAATTAGCGAGGGTTATTTGAAAAAATAGGTATGTATGTTTCATTTCATACAATTTCAGCAAGCAGAAACATAAAAAAAATTAAAAAGTAACTTTAGTAAGTAAATTTAAAGCTTATAGTAAGTACTTGGACAATTCCCCTCCCATGGATGACGTTCTACTTGAAAAACTGAAGAAAAAAAAAAAAAAACATTTGAAAAAGTGAAGTTACGATTGTTTAGGGCACCATAACCTGCTGGCCGGGAAAATTTGTTGATATATTTTTTGGAATCCTTTGAAGAAACGAACTTGATGAGCTAGAAAAGAAAAAAAAACACAACCCCGCTATTGAAAAGTAGGATTAGTTTTCATAGAATGAAGAACAACCTGATTTATAACAAGGCTGAAACCTCCAATGTACTCTGTACCCTCTTATATTGACTGCTCTTTCTGTTCTACAATTGTCAGATGCTGTGGAGTGTTTGTAATTTCAACAAAAATGTTGAAAAATTAATACTTGAAAAAAACAATACTATTACCGTAAGCATTTATTTATGTTGAAACAGGAGGAAAACAATTAATTAGTCCCGCAATCAAGTATCTTAAACAGAATTATAAGTTCATAAATATTTTTAAGTTGTATTCTAAATGCAAATATGCTTTGAATTTACCTAAAAAATAATTAAGGTTAAATATCTGAATGAAATTATAAGTATTTTAATTACGATATCATATTTATAAAGTGTGGTTCTCCAAAAAAAAATTAAAGTTTCATATTGCCAGATGTCTTCATCGCACAACTGGCAACAAGTATCTCAGATATTTGAATTTCTGGTTATTTATATTTATTATAATGACTTGTCAGTATATATATTTTTTTTTTCTTGTTCGTTTTTGTGACTCATGCCCGGGCTTTAACGACGAGGTCATATCGTCTATTTTCAGAGCGCTCTTTCGTCGTTTTGATGGACATGAGCCATATTCTACTATGAAAGTTGTTAATTTCGCCTACTCAGGTTTAATTAAGTTAGGAGTTTTTAACGAGTTATAGGCATTGCATAGGCGCCGGTCCATCGCCTAAGGTCTCATCCGAAGGACAACAGATATATTAATTTTTTTAATTACGAATAATAAATATTCTAATTTAGGAAAATATTAAAATAATTTCGTCGATAATATTAACATCTTCGATTTCACCTGAACTAAAAAAAAACATTGTCAATTGTTATCTTGAAGTGATATGTTTGCCTTTGGCTTAGGAAGTGTATAAATACCATTTGCTTTGTTTACCAAACAAGTTGGAATATTTAGGCTGTGATCGGGTTGATATGACTTATTTTTCGTCCATTTGTAAATATATATATATTTTATTCTGGTTCTGAGAAATAAAAACTAGTATTTTGCAGAAATTAAAAGTTTTATTTTGTTGCTTTGGTGTAGTTCAATTACTCCGAAGCAAAATCTTCTATTTGAAATTATGCTGAAGTAATTTCAGTTTTGAAGTTGCAAAGATCGTTTTGCACTATTTCAACGTGAGTCCGGAGAAAGATATATAAAAAAATAATCCGGTGACACATTATATATGTTACAGATGAATTGGTGATTGTATGTCACCAATAACGTGGTGAAAGTAGCGAAAAAGTATGAATTACTGATTTACACCGATACTTGTGCATAATTACCACTACAAGATCATATCGCCTACCCCCAGAGCGCTCTTTCGCCACTCTGGTGGACATGAGCCCAACTCTATTATGGGAGTCATAAATTTTGCATACCTTAAATTTTTATTCACTTAGGGTAGGAATCTTTAGCAAATACTTGACAAGTGAGTATAGTCGCCGAAAACGTACCGTCAATGTAATAAATTGGCGAACTGCTCGGTATATCCGACAAAAAATATGTTTTTTTTTTTTCATCATTTCGTTTAGAACAGACGGAGCACTGCTTCACTGAAAGTTCCGACGGGAGGTCATAATTTTGTTTTGTATATATGATATGATTTATATATATGTGATAGTTCTTAGTCGAGGCTTTTTAATAATATCAATAATAAATAATCGCAAAGAGCTCCGGGGACAAGACTTCCTTCGTAGTAGGGGTCCATCTCCGAAAACAGGGATGTCTGGTCACCCTAAATTTCGTAAATATTTTATATATTGAAGAGAAAGGCCCCTTATAATTTTCTACCAATTTTGGTTATAAATGGATATTTTGTAATTATACCAACTGACGACTTTACAAATTTTTGAGAAAATTATTTGTATATTGAAACAAATGGAAATAGGAGCACGAAATGCACAAATTTTCCATAGCTCACCATTTTGATTTCCAATTTAACCATCTCATCTCATTCTAACCATAGTAACAGTGAAAATGTGAAATAATTCTATCTAGAAGTATCCTCTCCTTTTTATAGATTATGTCATCACATTCATTACAACACGATTTTTTCGGTATTAAATTAAATACACGTTAAAGGAGGATTACTTATTCTCAAGACATGTGTTTAGCTTCTACCGTTCTTGAGCTACTGTCGTTTGAACCACCCTGTTGTATATGTGGTATATAACATCTTCATGGTTTGTAAATATTACCGTGTGTTCTTTGACATAACCATTCTGTTTACTCTTCTCTGTAGTCTACATGTACATTTTAATAGAAACAGTAAAACTTATTTAGCATGCAGGCATTGTATGCTTGTGAAATTATTTGTATATATATATGTTTGTGAGTATGAGGGTCCGCCGAAAATTTTCCTTGCCTGGGTCTCCTGATTTCTTTGGGCAATCCTGTGAATAGCTTTCAATTTCATTTTATATTATTATTTTTCTATTATTCAAAAAATACTCCTTCAAACTAGGACTTGAATGTAATTTTTTCATGTCCCCTTTCAGAGATGGATACAAATTTAAGTGGTAAACTTCGACGAATTAAAGGACCCAGCTCTTCGTCAAGAACATCTATGAAAAAACGGAATTGGACCAAAGTAGTTCGTAAATTTCATGAGAATTGGCTAGTGCAGTTTGTGGTCATGGAGGTGAATGAAAAAGCCGTTTGCATCCTCTGCAATAAAAATTTCACTAACAACAAAGTGTACAATATTAGGAATCATTTTCAACATATGCATAGTGAATTCGATACTCAGTACCCTTTGGGTAGTCAAGATAGGATCGAGGAAATTAATCGATTAATGTCAACATTCAATCAGTGGCGGAGTTGAAATAATAATAAAAAATGAAAAAGTAGACAGGGGACAGCTCTAAAAAGGAAGCTTTGTGAAATGGAGAATAAAATCACGGTGTGAGTGGTTAGAGCCGTTGTTTGTCATGTGGGTGGATGGTTAGTCCAGGGATGAGCAAGCTATAGACCCCGGGGTCCAGATATGACCCACAGAAAATTCGGGAATCGTGAAAACCTACTTTCGAATATTTAATTTTTAAAGAGATTAAAGATTCAGCCATTAACTGAACACAAAGAGCTTAAATGTTCTACCCGCTCTTCTATTAGATCTTAATCTCTTTTATTAAGCTCATTTGTTTCATGAGAGTAAGGTAAATCATTTTTGCCAATAAAACTAGAATTTATAAATTCCTAAAAAATGTAAGACATCTCTTCGAATATCCTTCAAAATATCTGTTTTTAGTGCATTCATTTTTAAATCGCGAAAGCCTACTAAAAACTATATTCCTTTTATTCTTATAACAATGTTTTTTTTTTTTTTTTTTTTCTGCATACTGTATACCAATATGTTCTGTCTGAATCAGCCATTAACATGAGATAAATCCTTCATGATCATTATATAACTTTTCTTTTAAATCTGACAAAAAATTGTCAATTATTTTACATTTATTTTGGCCCTTAACTATAAAAGTTTGCCAATCCCTTGGATTGTCCTGAGCTACCCGGAAAATGGTTAGATGATACTTAACATTTTTTGAAACACTTAATAAAGAAAAAACTAATGTTTTAAAAAATATCTATTTCTTAAAATATATATAATATGGGAGTACTTTCGGTATTTGCTACCATCTTCATCCATGATTTAACAAATAGTATTTGTTAATTCGGGGCTGAAGATGGTAGCAATACCGAAAATATATTTATATATTTTTTTACATTATAGTTACTCCCATATTATGTATATTTTGTGAGACAATATTTAAAAAAAAAAAAAGTGTTTTCTTTATTTTTTAAAATGATTAGAGTAATCCTACCCCTGGAAGATTGGTTGAAGTCATTTGCTAATGGAATGTTTGATTTCAATGGCATTGGGTTGTAGCTGGTCGAACAGTTATTGGCAATTTTTGTGATCTGTTTTACTTACATTTATTTGTTAATTTATTAATTTTTGTTATGTAAACAAATAAATATGGTAACATGTTTGCAATAAGTTCTTAAATCCTTTTTTTTTTTTTTTCCATAACGGGACTATTGTAACAAGTTAAAAAGTCACTAAGTATGATTGGGTTTTGCGGGTGGGTCTCTTATAGCTCTTGACAGCTTGCTTATAATTTTGAATATTTTACTTATTAAGGTAAGTAAGAATTTATGAAGTCCTTGCAGTGGTAGGAACTTTGTCTTCACTAAGTTACAACGAGAGAACATCCTCATTTTGTTGAAGGCATGTTCATATTTACTGTTCACCAATAATAAAGGTAAAACCAGAAGTCAGAAGAAAGAAAATAATATTTGAAGGTAAAATTACATTTTGAATAGTATTTTTTTGTAATAACCTTTCACTAGGTATTGAATTACTTCAATGAGAATGAAGTCTTAATTAACATTAAAATTGATGAATTAAATTATATTTATGAAATAACATTTTCAAGATGAGTGTATGAAAACATTTTTAGAAACTTTTTAACTCCCTTGGGAATTACACCCTTCTCATGTGTCCAGCTTTAACTGGGGGTGAGATTATTAACACTAAAAACCTAGCTTAATCGCTTACAATTGGCCTTCAAGTTTTTTTTTTTTTTCGTTCACTTTTCGTAAAAACTTTAACAATTTTTAATTTACCTATCTGTACAAATGTATTTATAATAATGAGATCGCGGGTTTGAAACCCGGCCGTTTGTCGGACCACATTAGAGTTAGGCTCTTTTGTCTACCAGAGCGACAAAAGAGTGCTCCGGTAGTAGGCGATTTGACCTTATAGTTGAAGCCCGTACATGAGTCACAATAACCAGCAGGAATAAGAATTGAGAAGCTATTTTGAGACATTACACTGGTTTATTTTGAAAGTGATTCTTATAATTCTAGATTTCGATCTACTATTATCTCAGATTATCTGTTTTCAAAGAGATGAATATTAGCCACGGGATGGTAAACAGAGTTGTTTCAATTTACGTTGAGAAACTACGGGAAGAAATGAGAGACAGAGTAGAAAAAAAATGTTAGGTTTTGGTTGTGTGGTAGATAAATTAAAATGGTAATTGAGAGGATTTCAGAACTAGAAAACGGCAACAACCTACAGTCTCCTTTCTACCCAAGTTGGGAGTGCTCAAGGACGTAGATGCGAACAGACGAATAGGAGCGGAGCGCGTCAGTAGGTCAAGTGAAATATACCCAAGTTGTATTAGTACTTAACACTAGTTTCAAGTTGAAAACAACTTAGCTTCGTTGAAAAATTCGCCAGAATTTTTTTTTTTTTTTTTTTTGAACTTATTTATCCAAAATATCTCACAGTTAAGTTACTTGAATGCTTTGTAATCTCTCTGTAAATTATATGATTTAAGAAATGAGTTGTGATTTTGAGATCGTAGAACCGTCTTTACCCCTTCCCCCCTCGGCTTAAATAACAATGGCTTTGGGGGAAGAGTGAAAATTGATAACTTCGTCCTGGGGAAGTACATTGCTGGCGTTTCACCGCCGATTTTTATTATTATCAATACTTATAAAGGATTGAACATTTATTTATACTATCATTTTAATTTCTAACTTCGTTACTAACTAAAATTTCGGTTGCATATGACGTAGGTTGGAGAATGTGATACAATCAATCCTACTCCTTTCCTACAGTAAGTTTTTTTTTTTCTTCAAAAAATCGTTTCAGGTTCAACAATTAACCGATATTAAAATTTTAAATGGAACCAACTGCGTGGCAAACCGAACTTTTATACCAAGTTTCATAAAGTCCAGTGGTTCTCAGGCGTCTCGGTTTGGCGCTTGGCAAGGATTTTGGAACAGACGCTCAGTTTTCCGGATTGTTTTCATTTCATATACATCTCACGACTTGCAACTTTGACGACCACTAGTAGGGTTACAACGGGTTTGAGATGCTCCAGCTCTTCCTGTAATGGCTTTTACAGTTTTGTTACTTACTTTTAAACCTCTTTCAGATGATTTGCCACTACAAAAATAACATTTTTTTTTTTTGCCGCAGAGTATCCTATGGATCCTATAATTCCCGAAATTTAGAATTATTCCATTATAGGGAAAGTTAAGTATCCAAATCAAAAATTGGATGTTGCGTTTTCACCTGAATTTCATGTGTTCCGATCCACCTGATTGTGTGAGTACGATAGAATGAATTTATCGAAACGAAATATATTTCGAAATTGGCCGATTGCTTTTAGAGGGTGAGCGAAAACTTAAGTTGAGAAGATATTTTCGAAATCCAGGACCAGAACATGTTTCGCTCTCAGAAACTAAGAAACTATCACAAAGCTTATTGTATCCTTTGGATATGCGAAAAATGAAAAGCAGTTTGAGAACCGGGGAGAGATGAGCGTGATGTGATGTATGGAGCGCGACGTGATGTATGAAGCGCGACACACACATTTCATCTTTTTATTCAGCTCCCAGAGTTACTTGTCAGCTATAAACCTTCCCAAAAATATGACAAATCAGATAAAAAATATATCGGTATACTATATCGATCATGGCCATCGGTATACTAGTTGAAAGCTAGAGAGGTGGCGTGCTTGCTGAGCTCAAGATCACGGAAAAAAAAAAAAAAAAATTGAAAACCTCCTTCGGATGGGGCATAAAGCGAGGATTCCCAGAGTAGTGTCGGCTAATGTCCATCAGAGCGACCAAAGAGCGCTCTGTTAGTAGGCGATATGACCTAGTATTTAAAGCCTGGGCATGAGTCACAATAACTACCTAACTATTGACACGAATACAAGTAAATCATATTTATTTCATTATTAGTTCGAGCTCTGCCCTTCGATCATTTAAGATAAACTAGAAGAAATAGGACGAAGTATTGTTGCAAATTAAGAGCTTTAAAGTGGGGATTCTGGGCTTTATTCTTCACATATCCAAAGGATACAGAATGCTTAGTGATCCTTTCTGATAGTAAATCATTTTTTGGTCTTGAATTTCAAAATTGACTTCTCAACTTTGCATTTATGTCACAACACAACATATTCTTTTTCGTTCCATATTTATCTGTCCTCTAAAATTTTGCCAGCTGCCAAACCGAGACGGTTAAGGACCACTAGAAGGATTTTTATGGAACTTAGTATACAAGTTCGGTTTGGCTTGTTGGTTCAATTTTAAATTTTGTAATATCGGGTGATAAGAGTTAAACCTGCGACGATTTTTGAAAAGCATTTTTTTTTGTCGCGTACATTGTCTCACTGGATTGAACAGAAAATTATAATAAGAAAACATTTTCCTCTCAACAAAGATAATGGTAATAAGCGGATGAACAATAATCAGTGCAATTACTTGGCAGACATTTTATAAAAGTATAGATGTAGATTATATTGTAAAACCATATCTTATACTTTAATTAAATATATACCTATATATTTTTTTCTGGGACGTAAAAAGACTGAGCACGCCGCCCTCGGACGGGACGTTAAGCGATCGTCCCGAGCCCGAACCATGTCAGGTCCTCGTTAAAGACCACTACCATAGGTAACTAAGCATAGCTAGGCAAAATTGAAGACTCGGAGAGTAGAGTCAGGCTCATGTCCACCATAGCCAGACGAAAGAGTGCTCTGGTAGTAGGCGATATGACCTCGTAGTTCAAGCCCAGGTATGAGACACAATAAACTAACTATAACATTACTTTACCGTTTTTAACATCATCTTTAGGAATTTAAAAAATATAATTATAGTATAACTGATAAATTGTGTCAAAAATAGTTGGAATAATAATATTGTTGGCAAAAATAATTTTTTTTATATAAAAGGGCATTTCCATCAGAAACGTTTCATCGAGGTTTGTTCCACTTTTCCTTCTAAATCATTTCAACTTTGAGAAGAGGAATATTAAATATGTTGTTATCCACCCAGTGAGTGGGAACAGAAGAGAGAGAAGGTATTAAAGTGAAATGTGTAGAAAGTAACAGGTCAAAAGTAGAGAGAGGAGGATAAGGAAGGAGGAGTGGGGAGCGGAGGAGAAAGATAGAGAAAGCAGGCTTTGTACTGCCATTCACTTGTTGGATCTATCAAGAGAGTGGAGTAGCTGTGATTTGCACCTGTGATTGTGTAGTCACTACTAAGTATTAAGTATAATCAGTCATTGTGTTATGAGTGTAGGTGTATTGACAGTGCTTACCTTTGATTGTCTACTCATATTAAAGTTGATTTTAGCGCTAGAAATGGGTTTATAGAGAGCTCTTGTAAACTACCCGAAGTTGGGTACACAAAGACGGATAAACTTGACAAAGTAAGGTAACATTGTACTATGTTCGCTATGTACAGCGGTACGGAGGAAGAGATGGCCGGGCAGCACTACTGCCTTCGTTGGAACAACTACCAGTCCAATATGACTTCTGTATTCCATCATCTGCTGAGGACGCAGGCTTTTGTGGACGTCACCCTTGCCTGTAATGATCAGTCCCTCAAAGCCCACAAGGTAATACATTTCACTAGTTTATACAGGGTGTGTTAAATATTTTTTGTGGAGCAGTGCGCTAAAAACCATGCCTTCATTGGGAAATTCAACTTTTACTGCTTCTATTCCAAATTGTCATCAGGGGAGAGGCTTTGAATAGTATATCCTTTTTTTTACTTAGCCACTTATACGAAGTATAGGGGAAGTTATGTAATCGGTCAAAAATTCTATGAGGATTTTCATAATTTTTGACTTTTAGGTATTCCAAATCTGAAAAAAAAAACAATTTCAGTCTGTGACCACGATAACTTCCGATAGAGTGATTGTATCGACAAGAACTTTTATATGTATGACCTGAACATCATAAGGACGACACTTATTAATTTTCAGCAGAATCGGCTGAATCGAAGGGGGGGGTCAGAGAGGGGTTAACTCGAAAACCACAATAATTATCTATGTAATCAATGTATCGGCATGAAATTTCTTATTCGAAAAAAAAGAAAGACCCAATGAGGACATAATCTGTCAAATTTCTGCGATATTTGTCTAAGGAAAGGGAGGGGGGGGGGGGGGGGGGGGGGGGAAGGTGCTCATTCCAAAAACTGCGGATGTAATGAATTTTTTGACATCAAATTTAGTATGAGGATTGAAGAGCCCGTATACAAGTCAACTATTGATTATTAGCGCAAACGGTCGACTGGTTTTGGAGGGGGGCCGAAATGTTAATTCGTTCTGGGGAAGAATATTTCCGGTGATTCGATGTCTTTATTTTTGAATATTTATACTTCTTTACATGTCAAGTAATAATATAACGGGCTCTGTAATTACTGTAGGTCATTACTGAAAAATGTTGCGGCTCATCCAACCACACCCTTGAAAAATAATTTTAAGTTGAACCCATACCGAAAAAAAAAAAAAAACCTGGCTACGTCTTTCTCTCCAATTTTGTAGAAAACTTTGTTATTCATAGATTTAATTTTGAGTAAAATAATCCTTACGAAACTTTGTCTTGTAACATTTCCTGATCCATGTTCATGAACTTAATATTTTTTGCTCTCTTTATGTTCTCAATTTTTTTTCAAACCAAATGTGCATACAAGTGTTGTCTATAGTAGATTACATTTGACAGTGGAAGGCGCCGGTAGCTCAGTGGTATGCGGGCTTGCTTACTGGGTCGTGGGTTCGAAAACTGGCCGAGGTCCTTAGTTTATTTTATCTAGGAGGTAAAATAAACTTCAGCACGCCGTCCTTCGGATGGGACATTAAGCGATAGTCCCGAGTCTGTACGAGGTCAAGTACTCGTTAAAGACCTCTACTCTAGGTGAATAAAAATTTAGGGTAGGCAAAATTTAGGACTCCCATAGTAGAAGTCGGTCTCATGTCCACCAGAGTGACTAAAGAGCGCTCTGGTAGTAGGCGACATGACCTTGTAGTTAGAGCCCGGGGATGAGTCATAATATGTAACTAACTTTGGACAGTGTTTGCAGCAGTTGGTTATTGTGGCTAACTACCAACTGAGAGGCTGGGGTTCTCACACATCATCTCTTCGATTATTAATTGATACAGGAAAATATTACTGATTATTTCAGGCGACTAAATAGATGTTTAGAATAGCTTTAGTAGAAATAACATCAAATATAAACATATATGTACAAAGGCAAGCTCATTTTCCAAATTTATTTCTCTATCGACGAAAATTAAAAAAATAAATAAGTTGGTATGTACCTGTCACTTGCTGGAGGATTTTTTTTTTTTTTTTTTTTTTCAGTGAGCGGCAATAGTTGAGAAATTTGCCAAATGAACAAGAAACGTAACTATTAAAATATTAATATGCGATAAATTTAAGAGAAGTTGAGGTCGTACATAGGTGTTCGTAACGGATATATGTAGGTATGCACTAGGCGAGTTCCTAGTGTGCGGTAAACTAGAAACTGGTAGATGTATGTATGTGAGGCAGGCAGTGTCGTGTCTTGTGATAAATGGAAACATTACCGATAACAGACTAGAGATCAAATCGCAAGATATCTCTTCCATGTTATTCTTATCTGTCTGATTTCTTAGGTACACAGATTAAAATTATCAATATCAATATAGGTAGAAAATTATAATATATAATAATATTTATAAATATTTTTATAACGAGTATCAAAGCAATAAAATTCTTCTATTTGGGAGTTCTTTTATTTCTCCAGCTATACGAAGTATACGGGTAGTTATGTAATCAGGAAAAATTTAATGTGCAGTTTTCAACGTTAATTTCATGTTTTCCAACTTCCTGATACCAAAAATGAAAAAAAACAATAACTCCAGATTTAATGAAAGTATAGCCATGAAATTTTATGTTTAAATTCAAAATCTCATAAGGATGGCACGTAATAATTTTCCGCGAAGTCGGTTTAAAGGGAGGGGGGGGTGCAGAGAAGAGGGGCTCGTCTTGAATACCCTAATAACTGCCTATATAATCAATGCATCGACACAAAATGTAGTATGAGGATTCAGAAGGCACTATGTGAGTTAAATAACGAACGTTTTGTGCAATTTTCTTTTATAAAAAAAAAAAAAAAATTGAGAACTTTGCTTGCCTATTTTTTTAAAATGCATTTATAGTTTTCCCTAGGTCTCCTAGATTACTCTCAATAAAAAACATGTGAATTGGCTTAACGATTTTTTCTCAGGAAAATTTTTACTGCAAACACTAGAAATATGCCTTATTTGTTTTGTTAAGAAATGTGTTAAATAAATAATATCTGGCGTGATTGGTACGAAATATATTAGCTTCCGTCTCTCTCGACGTATACATTTAGTTTTTTTCTTGATTGAAAGACTTGATGTTTTGCGGTATGTATGTCTAACAAATAAAGATAGATTACAACTCACTTATTGAATCTAAGCCAATTCAGTTTAAATAACTATTTGTGTAAATATTTGATTTAATTATACTTTACTGCAATGTAATTAACTTCAGATAATTTTTGCTTTGTGGCTGCTATTATGATTAACTAGACGAGTCTGCTGCCAAAATAAGTCCTTATTTGTTGGCACACTCCTTTGTGGTAACTTTGTAGACATTTTCAAAGCTTTTCGATTAGTTTTCCATAAATGTTCGATAACTGGGGATTTGACCCTGTGTATTTCAATTAGCATGTATTATTATTTATGTATTTATTATATGGATGTGTTATATATGTGTTGAGGTGGTGCTGTCGGCCTGCTCATCCTACTTCCAGAAGCTGCTCCTAGAGAACCCTTGTAAACATCCTACCATCATCATGCCACAAGATGTCTGCTTTGCTGATCTGAAATTTATTATTGAATTTGTTTACAAGGGGGAAATTGATGTTTCTCAGACACAGTTACAGGTAAAACATAGGTTATAATATGTGTAATAAATTGAAAAACATCTATATCACCAGATTTTACTTAGACCAATAAAACAAAGAAATGTTACTATGGAGACAGTTTATCTTCAGTTTAGTCGAATGGCAATAGATTTGTTGTTCTGCTTTTCTGTGTACAATTGCATGGGTAATCGGTCAGAAATTCAATGAATTTATCGACATGAAATGTTATGTGTATATCCAGAATCACATGAGGACGACACTTATTGATTTTCAGCCAAATCGACCAAGAGAAAAGGGGGATTAGGGGGAGGCTTCGCACAAAAATTGTAATAACTGCCGTTGTGAATGCAGAGACACAAAATTTAACATGTAAACACCTATAAAAACGACATCTATTAATATTCCGCGGAATCTGCCAAGGAGGAGGGCCGGCTCAACTCAAAAACCCCAATAACTGCCGTTGTAATGAATGTGACACAACATTTAGTATGTGAATTCTGAGGCCCCTACGTAAGTGAACTAATTGATTTATTCGTTCTGGGGAAGTACATTGCCGGTGATCCACCGAATATATATATTTTTTTTGCTTTTGTTACTATTCTATTTGCACCTACCCGAAACACTAATCCGAAATTACCTTAAATTTCGAAATATTTTACATGACTGTACTTTTTGCCTAGTTCTTTGATTCTTGTCACATTTTCGTTCGATAACTATTGTTTATTTTTACAGTTTTAATTGAATGTTTTGAGTGGGCATTATGTTTAGTTAATTTTGGTCTATGCAGTAATCATTTATTTGTGTCTACATTTCCTATTCTGTGGCTGAGTTGTGGTCCTATTGAACAGAACCTTGCGATACATATTTCGCAGGTATATTGTACTTGGTTTGGTCCCAACTCTCTCCCTCCTATTTCCTCCTTTCTCCTCTCTCCTACCTTTCTATATCTCTATCCTTCTCTCTCTCTCTATCTGTCTCCTTCCCACTCTTCACTTTCTCCACTCATTTACATTTTTATGTAGCTTTTCTTTTTTTTTTTGTATATAAGAATTTATTTTGTGTCAAAAATTAATATTTTTATTTTTATTACCTATTTATATTTTTTCTTTAAATATTTTCTTCTACTGTTAAGAAATCTAAAATGGAGTATTTCTTATTTTATTTTATGCTAAACTTAGATGTGACTGCAAAAAGAAAATTGAAATAAAACTTAATGTAGACTAGAATCAACATTTTAATAAATAAAAAAAGGTTCGGTATAACCTTGACTTGAGTCTTATTTGGGGTGTGGAAGATCCAAAAGTGGAAGTTGGTTGCTTCTGAACACATGCCGTCCGATAGAGTCTTGAGATTGGTTGTGACAGGAGACTTGGCTGTTCAGAAGAAACCATTACAATGATAACTATTTGTAATGTAAGTGAGAGACTGTACCGGCTGTAGTGTACAGGCATACTTATGTTCGCAGAGGAAGATGTCGTTCTCAGTCAGAGGACAATTTATACGACAGAGAGCATATCCAGTTGTGAAAAAGGTGTTATTCCTTTGAATTGAAATATTCTCTGGACAAAAAACAATTTTCTTGAAATTTTCAACTGAGTTTCTCTCTAAGAGATTGGACCAGCTTGACAAATAGTTCATGTAAAACAACAGAAATGGACCAAGTCCACCTATATCTTATCTCCACTTATCTGCTACAGTAAAAACTGATAGCTCACAAGAACAACGAAGTACTAATATCATTAATTACCGAACTATAACTGGTCCTTCGCGCTTTCCCAACAGCCGTCAATGCACCTCCAACAAATTTAGTCACTATCTTCGGTCATGATAATTTTTATATTAATATTATTATTACTTTTTTATACCTATAGTATAAGGAAGTATTGTAATCGTGCGAAAATCAGAGATCGATATTTCAACTGATTTTCCCGTTTCAAGGTCTCCTGTATACGTTTTGACAATTTTCGCGATGATGTCTCTCTGGGTGTGTCTATGTGATTGAAAAGTTGTGAGCTCTCTAATGCAAAAACGATTGTAGCCATGAACTTGAAATTTGGAATGAAGGGGTCACATGTTCTAACTTAGGTCTGATTAGATTTTGACCGAAAAAATCGAACGATAATTGAGACCATTTTCCCCCGGGACCTAACTACATTTTACAAAATATACAGCTTAATTTTATGACTTAATCAAAAATCTTTTCGTGTAATAGTTGTAGAAAATATTGAAATATATAATTTATATGAAGTATGACTTTTTCACAGGTTGTCCGGTTTTCGAGATACATGTCGAAAACCATCTTGAAATGTAGTTTTGAAACACATATTTTTAGTGATTTCGTTGATTTAATCGAAAACGGTTAGACCTATCGAAAAATCGACTCTCACCAAAATTGTTACTTATAAAATTTCCATTCGCTAAGTCCTTAGATTTGAGATAGGATTAATACGACAAAAGTTATAGAGCTCCGAAGAATGTAAACTAAATGTCTATAAGGATTATATCTAAGTAATTTTTAAATTGTAACTCATAGCAACGAACTTCGAATTATGAATTGTTTTTTTTTTTTTTTTTTTTTTTTTTTTTTTTTTTTTTCGAAAAATTAAGAGAAATATGTGACGTGGCCATTACAGGATTTTCTTATACCAACAACGCTTACAGATCACTCTCTCCCCCTCCCCTTCTCAAAATCATTACATTCTGTCTCTTTGAACAGCGTTATCTTGAGAGTAGACATTTTTTTGAATCAATGTTTTGTTTTTTAACATCATTTGGTAGAATTTTTTAACTAGTTTTTTTTTTTATATAATTATTTTTGTTCATTTTTTATTAAACTATCCTCTGTATAATAATATTACGGAAAGATATTTATCTAAATATATTAAAAACTCTGATGAAGATGAAAGTAAAATTATTAGAATATTAGAGATTGTCTCTATAGAGCAAATTAATGATGTCTATTACTATATTCTAAATTGTGTTAATTTAAAAAAGCAAACATTAAAAAATCTAACTTACAATAACAATTAAAAAGGGAAAGGAAAGAGATGGGAGGGAGGGGAAAAAAAAAAAAATGAAATTAAAATTAAGAATAGATGACAAAAAAATAATAAAGATAATGAAAAATGAATTAAAGTTGAGATTTTCATATTAAGTTTTTGTTAAATACTTGTTATTTACAGTTTAAGTGCTTAATGGTTAGTCGTAAGTGGTTGACTTAATGTTTATTACTTTGGTTTTATTTAAAGTCATAATATGTGTATGTGTATGTATGTATATGAAATTTTTTTTTTTTTTCATTTCTCTTGGATGTAGTATACAAGTGAATGTGCGCATTTATTATAATATTTAGAAATGTATTAAGCTGTAATATTCTTACTTTATTATTATATCGGCTGTATATTCATTTGTACCCCAACTCTCTACAATAAGCCTTAATAGGCTTCAATGTAGTAATAAATAAATATAATTATTTTGTGTTGTGCTGTTTGCAGTCTGTGCTGAAGACTGCGGACCAGCTGAAGATCAAGGGGCTGTGCGAGGTGCCGGAAGGTAAGGAGGGTGCAGAGGTGACCCCACTCCCTCCTCACCGCCGCTCTGCTCTCTCTCTTCGACAGCGGCGCCTTGCCAAGAGGCGGCTCCAGTACCGACAGAGGCTCGCCCGACAGGAAGCTTCATCCTCGTCTTCAAGACTCACCTCACATTTACACAACATCCACTCCCACTCCCACACCCTTTCTCATGTAAGAATATATCGTTTATAAGAAGAACGAAAGTAAAAATCACAGTAAATATCCTATTATATTCTAGGCAAAAAATTATTGGCTATAATGACATGGAGTTGGATAGTTTCTCTTAAGATGAAGCCCCAAAGGAACCGCTCTTAGCTTGATAAGAAAATCAAAATGATACAATGGTTTTCTAAGTTCTTGGTGCCACTGATTCCTGACCAGAGTGTGAAGAGATGGCAATCGAACCGACCATCCTTTAGTCAAATTGTCTCAGTAGATTGTCGCGTACTACTCAACATTTCCGTTCCTCACTGAAGTCCGGATCCTATCCCCTTACCCTCAGAATTAAATTTGATTTTTTTAAAATTTAATATGTCGGCTCATAAGAAATACATTTAAAAGTAAAGTCATTATAATTCTGAAATTCTAGTTTATTTAGGTCAACGTTTCGACAATTACCCTCAACATTAGGATCAAAAATGCATGATTTCAATTATTTACACATTTGGTAAAGTTGTACTGACTGAACTTGTTAGTCTAAAAGGATCAGTAGGAATCCACATGTCAAAAACTTGTACATTATAGTCTAAAATTAATAAAGATTGTGTTATTTTGTAATCCTTAGAGATATTCAGAAAAATAATCATAAATGGTAATGGAATGATAAGGAAGAATTGAGAAATACCTAAGCTCAACTTTATAAAGCAACATGTCGGTATACTTTGAAAACACACATGGATCATTACCGATCCTAATAGAATATCAAGTATCGTACGATTTTACCAAATGTGTAAACGATAGTAATCAGGTTTTTTTGGTCTTAATGATGATTCTAATTTTTGAAACTTTGACCAAAAAGAACTAGAATTTCATGAGACTAAACGATACTTGACATTTTTTTTGCAGAGATATTGTGAAACGCTTAATAAAAAATATAAAGAAAAACGTACTTTTTTTTAACGTTTTTTAAAAATATTGTCTATTTCACAAAATATATGAGAGAATTTTCGGTTTTGCTACCATGTTCAGCCACTACTTAACAAGTACTGACTTGTTGAAAAAGGACAGTTCGGAATGTAAACCTGTTGAACTTCCATTTAGTATTTGTTAAGTCATGGCTGAAGATGTTAGTAATACCGAAAGTACTCCCATATATTTTGTGAAATTACGATATTTAGAAAAAAAAAAAACATACGTTTTTCTTTATATTTTTTCATGTTTTACTTTATCATCTACAATTATATTTTATTATATATTACTATTTCTTAAATATATTTTATCATATGTTAATCAACCTTAAATCCACCCTTTCATCATTACCAATCCTCAATGGTGTGGATGTCCTACATCCGTTCAAAATAATGGAGTTTAACCCTCGCCTATTTACATTACTTACAATTATTTTTGTTAAATAAATATTTATTTACTGTTTTGTTTTGTTGCAGCGAGTGGCTACTCCAGAGCCAGTAGTGGCCACCTTCGAGGAGTCACCTCCCTGTCTGCCTGGACCTCTCACCCTGACCAACACCAGATTGGATGTGGGGACCTGCACCCAGGACACGAAGGACGTGGTGGTTGTGGCCGACACTGCAGCTATAGTCATGGCTCCCCCTTCCGCTGCTCTCGCTGCCCAACAGATCCCAACGCAGGTAACAACATCCCATCTGTGTTGCTTCTTGTTCACAGCAAGACAAATAAGGAGGACCACACCTCTATCTTCTGAACCAATCAGTTCAGATTAAATCATGGGATACATTTTTTGTTCAATGGGACAACCATATAAGTTTTGTAGCAGATTATCAAAACGCAGAGCTTCTGCGACTTTAAAGTTTCAAATGGTACCATATGCATTGCCATACATACGTCCTCTCTTACTGAGCTCAAGATCGAGGATTCGAAACCTAGCCGAGGCACGCCGTCCTTCAGATGGAGCGTTAAGCGACGGTCCCGAGCCTGTATGGTGTCAGGTACTAGTTAAATATCCCTAGCCTAGGTGAATAAACTAGGGTAGGCAAAATGTTGTACGACCACAGTAGAGTCGGGCTCATGTCCACCAGAGCGACGAAAGAGCGCTCTGATACTAGGCGATATGACGTAGTTAAAACCCGGGCATGAATCAAAATAACTAACTACATTTTCCATTTTAAATACAGTTATTTTTTTAAAGTTATTTTTTATCTATCTATTGCTGTAACGAAGTTATTAAAGGAAATATATAATGTTTAGAAATTTATCAATTTAAATTACATTTTTTCCCATTATTTATCGCCTTTTAGTGACGTTTGTGCTTTATGAAATACAGAATTAGGAGAGACCTAGTGATATTTCGTGCTATATTACACCGAAAAACACTTTGCACTGCAAACACTTTTAAGTGCTTTGTATCTAGAAAAATGGGATTTATTTTGAATATTTATTATAGCTTTTTATTTTATAAATGAAAAATATCCAATATTTTCTTTTTGACTTTTTTCACTCATTTTCCTTCTAATTCATTTTTTAGAGCAATATAAAGATGAATATCAACTTCAACATTGTATTTAGAATGCAATCTACAATAGAAATTATGTATAAAATATGTATGGTGTCATTTGACATTTCAAATTTGCGGAAAAACTTT
The DNA here is from genome assembly GCA_963662175.1 of Aradus depressus. Taxonomy (NCBI): domain Eukaryota; kingdom Metazoa; phylum Arthropoda; class Insecta; order Hemiptera; family Aradidae; genus Aradus; species Aradus depressus. The sequence continues at coordinate 39,789,234 of OY759220.1, forward strand.
GCGATGCTGTAATTTCAATGTATCGCTATTAAAGTATATTCTGTTACAAAATAAACTTTGGGTTGTCTGAATTGAACAAGAAATGTATTTCATTGTATGGTTTTATCTCAACTGGTTGGCTAGTTAGAGGGGTGATGCTTGTTATCTGCCCCAACCTACAAACAAATGTCTTAAAATGATATCTTTCCATTTGAATAAATAAAATTTGATTAGCTTAGACCGCAATTGCATGCCCAAAACGAATTTTTTGTTACTAGATCTCTGAGCAATTTGCTCTTTAGGTTTTTGTTCGTATCTTTTATAGTTTTTGAGGAAAACTCCTGCTTCTGTGGGAACATAGTCTAGATGCGTCTACAATCTGTTTTTTGAAAGTTGGGATAATTAAGAGACAAGGTTTTTCTCTAATCGCATCATCAAACACAATATGTTTAATATAGTCATATTAAATATTGTATGATGTCTCATTGGTGATAAAACAAAAAGTGCACCGCCAACCAGGCGATAGATGGATAGGAGAAAAAAGCACCTGAGGTGACTTATATCGACCAGGGGGGTGCAGTCAAGGATCGTAGAGTTCACGGACCGGAAAAGTAAGTGATGGTGTCTGACCAGCAGGAATCATTTGTCTGTTTGTTAGGTGGTGACGACAACGACGGCAGTGGACCCCACAGAGATGGACGAACCTTCTCCTCCTCCCATGGTCACCTCACTGGACCTACCTCAGGAAGCCACCCACAGGGATATTGCAGGTTTGTTACATCCAATCCTTTGGTTATTTCTTGTCCTATTGTGTAAATCTGTCATTCCGTCCCCTTTTAGAGCATATATTTCATGGCCGCCCCCATCCATTGTCAGAAATGATACATTGAAAATTAAATTTAAAAACATTTATCTGGTAGAAAAAGTGGAGGACCCTTCGTCGAAAATATACCTGCCCTCCAGTGTACCTTAACAATCATCCCATCCCTTTAAAAAACGAAGTCAGCTATCTAGGCCTCACACTCGACAAACGACAACTTGGAATCCTCATTCACGAGACTGAAAAAAAAATGAACAGACGTTATAAACTTTTACTAAGACAAAAGAACTACTAAGACTAGACAAAAGATCCAAATTAACTTTGAAAACAAAACGACTTATATACAACGCAATACTCAAACCTATGTGGACTTACGGACTTGAATTCTGGGGTTCTGCCAATCTCCAGCGCATCTAATCCTTTCAATCCAAAATCCTTCGTAAAGTAGCCAATGCTCCTTCTTACAACAAAACTCTTCACACTGACTTTAACGTACCTTTTGTCACCGAAGTCGCTAAATCCAAGTATAAAAAATTATTTTCCCTTCTTAGTAATCCTCTAGTCATTCTGCCACACTTCCCCAACGACGGCTTAAGCGTCAATGGCCTAGAGACTCCTTAGCAGCAGTGACAGAGATTAGTTACAAATGAGGGTAAATCAGTCACTAGGGAGTGTCACCATTGGGTGATTTCTCCCCTCTTGACATTTTGACATTGCCATTATCTCTCGTTTAGCACATTTGCTTGTGGTATTTATTTTTATACAGTTGTAAATATCTATTTGTAAAAAAAAAAAAATATTATTCAACCATATATACAAAATTCTTTTAACTTATTCTATGTACACTTTATATATTGTGTATTTGTGTTGCATATGAACCACATTACTATGTGCATCTTGTTGTTGTTGTAGTTGATGCGAGCGACCTCGGGGTTGATGATGAAGATGAAGGTGTCAAAGTTAAATTCGAGACGTTGAGAGCCATCGACCAGCCTGACCATATGGATATGGACCAGCATCTCTCCGACAGGGTAAGCATTTTTTTCGTAAGGAGGAATATTATTATTAAGTAAATTCGTATTTCAATTAGGATTTAGAAACCCCAAACCTCCCCAACAAATACAGGGAGTTTCTGCGTAGGGGTCGAAATATCGCTCCCGGATAACGTACTCCTTTTACTTTCCCCGCTGTACGAAGTATAGAGGAAGTTATGTAATCGGTTAAAAATTCGATCTTGAGTTTTCACCGGAATTTTTTGTTTTCCAACCCCCTGATTCCAATAATATGAAAAAAATTAAAAATCTCTGTGAACACGATAACTTCCGATAGAATGAACGTATAGAAACGAAATTGGGGGTTATGGGGAAACTTAACACGAAGTTATGAAGTTTCCGCGAAATCGGCCAAGAAATAGGGTGGATCTCAGGAGGAGGCTCGACTCAAAAACCCTTATAGCTGCCGATGTAATGAATGTATTGAGTTTCGTTCAGAATGAGAATTCAGTAGCCAACTATTGATTTTTAGACCAAACGTCTGAATGGTTTTAGAGACAATTTTTTAGTTTTCAACGGATATTTTTTCCAGGAACTATTTTTCTAGTGTTCAGGAATAACGCTCGAAATACAAAATTGGTTTTCCACTGTACCGATACAGATTGCAAAAATTCTCTCAATACATTTTACACTTTCACCAGCAGTTATTAGTATTATTATATTATTATTATATATTATATTATTATTATCCTCTTGATTATTATTGTTCAGACAGTGCAGACGGTTGGAGAGGAGGGTATGCACACAATGATGATCACCCCTGAACTACTCGGCCTCATTCCTTCATCTCAATCAGGTAATTTCCTCATTTAATTATTTTACTTCCCCAGTAATACAAAGTATAAAGGAAATTATGTAATCGTTCAGGAATTCGTTGCGAAGTTTTCAATGAAATGTAATTTTCCAACCTCCTAATTCCAAAAATAAAACTTCTGTCTGTGTGTTTTTCCAAGAAAACGTTCTCTTTTTATTTTCCTAGATATATGAAGTATAGGTGAAGTTAGGTAATCGGTTAGAAATTCGATGTTAAGTTTTCACCGGAATTTCATTTTTTGACAAATAAAATTTCGTGTCGATACATTCATTCTATCGGCAATAGTCTTTACAGTTTTTCGTTGTCGTTAGAGGATTTTGGGCACATTTAAAATTCGTATATATTCATTCTTTGTGGAGTTATCTCGTTCACTGACACAGAGACAGACACATGTCATGTTTGGAATCTGGAGGTCGTAAAAAATAAAATTCCTTTGAAAACTCAGCATTAAATTTTTTATCGATTCTTCATACAGCTAGAGATTGGATTCCAAGAAACTGACCTACCTCTCAAGAAGGAGGAACTTTCCTCACCTGTCAACTGTAATGTTTACAGAAGGTAGCGAGAGTGGGTGTGGGAAACTGGGCTCTGGCTCTGGAAATGGAGGCGGCAAGTCATGGCGCCAAGAAGACATGGAGGCGGCACTAGAGGCTCTCAGATCAGGAGCCATGTCTCTCAGCAAGGCCTCCGCCATCTACGGCATCCCCTCCACCACTCTCTGGCAGCGGGCTCACAGGTACTATCCCTTCCTACTAAGTTGAACAACCCTTGAGCCTCTTTTAGAACATCCACCTTGAAAAATCAGGATAAATCAAACTAAAAATGGGCCAATATATACACAGGATATTCAGAGTTCCGTTGAACCGGAATTTTGAAATTCAGGATTTTTTTTTGGCGCTCTGGTAGTCGGCAATACGTCCTAGTTGTTAAAATCTGGGCATAGTGTCACAATAACTAATTGTTGATAGGCAAGTAAAATGTCATTTACTAGGTTAATAATATTCTTAAAATGAATCATGTCCACCAGAGCGCTCTGGTAGTAGGCGATATTATCTCGTAATTGAAGCTTGGGTATGAGTCATAACAACTAACTATAAAGAACTTTTTGAATTTTCGTTCTACTACAGGATCAGCCAAAACGAGAGAGATTGCATTGGGTCGTATATGGCACTGCTAAATGAAACTTTTCTATATCAATCAAACCTTACACTCCGCACAGACTTTGAATCCCCATCAGTACAGTACATGGCTTGTTTATATATGTTGTGACAGTATGGCCGGGCCGTATGGATGTTTTTGAGTCTCGTTATGTCTCCAGAAAAGAATTAAGATTCACTAAAGCTGTCGCCTTAAAACATATTTTGTAATTTTGGCAACTCAGTTTTAAAATTTATATTTAAGAATATATATATATTTTTTAATCTATAAGTAATTTTTTAAGAAGAACATATTTAGCCGTTTTACCCCACAAAATAATTTTTGTTTTCTTCATTGTTAGTTGGTAAGAAGTTGTGATATGTATTCATTTCAAATAGTTACTTCCTCAGATTGGGTATCGAGACCCCTAAGAAGGACGGCCCTCTGAAGACCTGGACTGAAGACAGCTTGAACGTGGCCCTGGACGCTCTGAGAACCGGATCTATATCCGCCAACAAGGCCAGCAAAGCTTATGGTTTGTCTAAGAAATTAACTTATTTGAGTAATTCTGTTCTAGTGAAATATTTAACTTACGACATAAACTATTAATGTAGATTTTTAGATATTGAAAAAATATTTCAGGGAAAGGAAATATGAACAAAATTTGTTAATTTAATAGCATGTTGAAGGGTTCCATAGGCAGAGGGGGGGGGGGGGGGGGGGGTGAAGTTGTCAAGTATTGGTTCATTATATTCATTTAAGGATCTCTCCAACAGAATTACTCCGGTCAGTTCAAGAAGTGGCTCTGTTTTAGCCAAAAACCACAATATGCTTTTTCAAACATTTTCTCATGAACATTTGTTGTGGGCTCTCTGTATATGATAAGTCAAGAGTTCTGAATATAGAAAATAGTTGGGCTAGTGTAAAAGTGTAAAATTGTATATATCGATACAGTAGTTCAGAAGTGGGACAACTCAAAAAACTCATTTTTTGAGTTATCAATTTCTTATACAAGTTTTCACCCTCTTTCATATCCTGAACTCGGATAACTGAAAATACAAAATTGTGGGCTTAAAATGTACAAAACCTGTTATGGAATTTCCATTTTTTCCCAAATTTTTAGTTACAGAAACATGATAATTTGAAATGTCTTAGTACTGATCTATGAATTTGATATTGTTTCATAAATGTAGTTGCATTCCAATAATATGACACGAAAACAAAAAGTTCAGAAGCTACTTTTTAAGAAGCGAACGAAACTTTCAAATGTGTTTTCTCAAAAATCAATAATTCTGAGATATCCCAGTTCTGAACTACTGTATCGATATATCATTCATTTCTGTCGTTCAGAAGCTTCCAGTTTCGAATTCTTTTCTTTGGTTTTCATTTCAAATATCGTCAAGTCCTCCAAAATTGTGTTCAAGATCACAATGTTAAATCAATTCGAACAAAAAATTATCTTATATTTTCCCCCTTGCATCGTTCATATACTTGAAAGTTCATTCTTGAGGCAGGTCAGTTCCCGGAAGATGGAGTGTGTTCCAATTTGTGTGTTTTGAATAGGGTTAGTACCCATTTTTACTAACTAACCTGCCTCAGGGTCGAACTTTCATCTACTACAGCATATAGTTTTATTATGGCACATTTTATAGCACGAATATCTATGTAATTCTCGAATGTTGTAGGTATCCCCAGCAGCACATTGTACAAGATCGCCCGGCGGGAAGGAATACGACTTGCAGCGCCATTCAATGCCGCGCCTACCTCTTGGGCCCCTGAGGACCTGGAGCGTGCACTCGACTCAATCCGCTCAGGCCAGTGCACTGTTCAGCGTGCTGCCGCCGAGTTCGGCATCCCTTCTGGCACCCTGTACGGCCGGTGCAAGAGGGAGGGCATTGAGCTGTCCAGAGCCAACCCGACCCCTTGGTCTGAAGCCGCCATGACACAAGCCCTAGATGCTGTCAGGTAAGGTAACACTATATACTATGTACCGGGGGTCGGCTACCTTTTTGCATTTGCGGGCCGCAATATACCCTAAGTACGGGCCGCATATCGAAACAAAATAAGTTATAAAACATGCATCTTGTGTTTGTCCTGCCTAGAATACCTCTAGAATCCTTAGAGACCGCATATTGTTATATTCTTAGATGTATTCCGCATCTAAATTTAGAAGAACTTATCTCTTTTGATATCGATATTGAATACTCAAATTTCATTTTGGATTTTCATGTCTTGGAATATGCTGATAGTTCCAGTTCATATTCCAGGAATTTTAGGAAAAACAAGGGAAAAATGTACACAGCTGAGTTTTTGTGTAGATGCTCATTTAGACAGGTAGTTTAACATAATAAACGTTCTCAAAGTTAACGTGTGAGAGGGTGCCGGTATCTCAGAGGTAGCTTGCTTGTCTTGAGCTCAAGATCATGGGTTCGAAACCGTGCCGAAGCCCATATTTTTTTATTTGGGAGGACCTTCGGATGGGACGTTAAACGATGGTCCCGACTCTGCACGTTGTTAGGTACTGGTTAAAGATCCCATCCTGGCTGAATAAAAATTCAGGGTAGGCAAAATTTAGAACTCCCACTGTAGAGTCGGGCTTATCTCCATCAGAGCGACGAAAGAGCCCTTTGGTAGTAGGCGATATGACCGCAATACAATAAGGTCATAGGATATTCTATCTTCTCTGTAGTGGTTTCAAAGCAAATTAAATAGCCAATCCTGGCGATTTCCTGTGAGGTGCACTCGGATTATAATTTTTTTAACGCATTTGCATTGTCAACATCTTTTTCTTCTGAACTTTTTTTCTAGGGGTATACGCAAAAACAGATTTTCAAGGCCAAACATTGGAAGCTCGCACCGTATCCATAACAACTTTTAGTATGTTAAACTAGGTGCCTAACTGAGTGTCTATACCTAAATTCACCTATTTATCTATTTTTTTCCGCTATTTGCCTTCAAAAAAATCAACAAAGCCTGAACTAAGAAGTGTGTTTTGCTCCCTTTGACCAAATCAGCAAATGTCTGAGTTCAATTGGTTAATCTTTAAATATGTTGCATCTTATCTTGTTTCAGAGTTGGCCAAATGAGTATCAATCAAGCAGCCATCCACTTCAATCTGCCCTACTCTTCGTTGTATGGAAGGTTCAAACGGGGTAAGTACGAGGGGGGCGGAGGGGGTAGCAGTGGTGAGGAGACTGGCATTGGAGGCGGCTCCAATGGGGGAGTCGAGGGACCTGGAGGGGATACAGGAGGAGCAGTGGGGGGCGGTGAGCTGGTTACAGCAGCAGCAGCAACCACCCCCAGCCAGCAACAAGGACCCCCCTCTCACATCATGTTGGTACAATACCAACAACCGATCCACATGTACCAGCCCACCTGAGGCATACACTCCCCGGCACACCACATATTTATATCTTAGACAGGTGCCGGACGGACCCCACTTAATTGTCAGTGAACACAAATTAATAAAAGCTACTTTCTCAAGTAGAGGGAACCAAGGCCTCGCTATTGTACAAAGAAAGCCCATAAAGTTGGGTTAGAGTTTAGTTTGGATTGAAAGAGGGTGAGCAATTCACATTGTTATTGTGTCTCCTTGACAGAGAACGGAGAAGTGGTGTTCCAGTAGCGAGGAGTGAGCAGAAGTGCAACCAGGCTCTTCATTTTATCAAAACCAAGCATTTATACTCTTATGTGATAGTAAGATGTTGTGGGACGAGATTTCTCGTAGGAACGGAAGTCGTTGTCTTCCCACTGTTTTATTTTTGACCAGAACCGGTTTTCAACAAGTCAGCACATCTAAAAATAATGAAAAGTAACTAGTAAATTTTAAAGCAACAGGATACAGAGTTTCGCGGTTTATTTTCCACTTTTCAGTTAGTATAGAAATATGAGGTATAGAAAGTCCTGCTTTTTGACTAAAATGTCCTACTTTTTTAATAATGAAAAATCACTTGAATGTGAGCAGGTTGATAGGGTCGGCAAATAGAAATCCTTGAAGGGACTGTTGATGGTTGTCCAAAATGACATTAAGCTAAAACGGACTAGGGTTAGGGCCGCCTACCCCACACATACAGTGTTGAGGCTAAAGGACTATACTAGCATAGCTATTTCAGTAGTTTTACACAATACAGGTGGGCTAATTATGTTTTTTATTTTGCTACTCTGTACCCTTATATTTTATATTTATTTAATCATAGATGTACCACTGATGATAATGCTGTCGCATTGAAAACCGGTTCTGGCCAAAAATAAAACTATGGGAAGACAACGTCTTTTGTTTCTATCATTTATACTCTGTTCAATAAAATGTTGTCCTGAAGTTGCGCAGGGGGGGCCGAGCCAAGCTATATACGTGAGGCATCCTCATCAATGCTCGACTCACAGTTTTATTATAAGTATTTCTTGTTGCAAAATTCATTATTAATTCAACTTTCTTAGTATATGATTGTAGCGTAGCTTTGTGGACAGATTGTTGAAAAAAAATGTTTAATATATTTTTGCTGTACAATATTTTACATTTAACAAAAATTGAATTCTGTAAAAAACCAATACTTCGGAAAATATTGGGAAAAAAATCACTTCCCCTTATTTTTTATTTTTTGTTTTCTCAACGTATTTCTATGTACTTATTTAATAATTCAATTTATTAAAAGTGAAGTCATAGTACCCTTTTGTGTTTATTTCAATATTTATTTTTGTTTGTTCATTTTCCAATTGCAATAACGTGCCATCATTAATGCTAAGAGTTTCATGTGCATTTTAATATTTTTATAATCATTCTGTGCTAATTTTGTAGTAGCAGTTGTGTATAATTTAAAAAATATCAATATAATCGTACTAAATTCCAAAACTAAGTTTGTGCTTTTTCGATCCAAAATAATTTTACAATTTTGTTGACTCTTTTTTCGGAACAAATCTTTTTTTTTTTTTTTCTCATATTAACAATGTTATAACAGAATTATACTATAATTTTTATACATCTTATAGGTAATTACGTATTCCTGCCTGAGCCGAATCACAACAAATAACACAGTTACTTCCTAAATGAAAATATCAATTATACAACAGCGGGTAAAATAGTTTAAGAAAGTTTTAATTTTTATAAAAAAAAAAAAATGTATAATAATCTTTGGAGAAATAATCATTTCAAAGTTTATATTATAGAGTTGTATATATTGAAAAATTGTATTTATAAATATGTATATAGGAGATAATATATTTTTATTAATTATATTCAAATCGGTTATTAGTATTGTAGCTCTATTTAGCTGAAATGTACAAATTATTTTGTATGATTATGTGAATAAGTTGTGTTTTTTTGTAAATACTATGAAAATTAAATACTGTTATTTATTATTTATGAATTTTGACCAAATAATAGAAATTCATGATTAATTTTATTGACAAATTAGATGTATTTTTTTTTTTTTTTTTTTTTTTTTTTTTTTTTTTTTTTTTTTTTTTTTTTTTAGCGTTCATTGGACAAAATCTTGTTTCGTTACACCAAATTATTATCTCTTTTTTGAAATTTCTTATAATATCATAGCATAAAAAAAATATATGAACAATTTATTTATTACAAGTTTCCACAATATGTCCGCGTTCCTCAACTTAGAAGTAATTTATTTTTGAACCGAAAACGTATTATCAGAACGTAGAAACAGATGATTTAAAGATGGTGAAACTGTTTTTTTGTTTTTTTATTTCAGTGTTTATTTAGATATATCTACTTCCATGCTTATCAAAACAGTAAATAATTATTTGCACATTTTTTGGATTTCATCTTTTCAAATATATTTCGTTGAAGGCATTTAATTATTTTGTCGACTAGGAAGACTGTATTCTTTAATTTTTATTCTAAGGACTGCAATATTACGTTTTATTTATATATTATAACCCTTGTTCTTATTCAAATATTTGTTCATTTATTATAATGTTATTATTTTGGAATTTATTATTCGTTGTTTATTTTTAAATATTTATTTAAAACGCACTTATATATTTCATGTGCTACATTCCGGTGTATAACTATTTGTCCAAGTATTATTGAAAGATAAATAACACTTTATTATGGTTTTCTTTATTTTCAACCTAAATAATTTTTGGGAAAGAAACTTAGTCAGCATCGTAACAAATGGTTTATTCTAGTCTATTTTTATTATATACATATATTTTTTAATTTAATTTTATTATATTTATGTTCTTTCAAATACTTCTAATAATGTAAAAAAATGATTGTAAAAGTTTATTATAATTTTTTTTTTTCAAATTAATGTAGCCACTTATACCATTAGTCATAAGAAATAAAATTCTATAGAATTGAATTATAATATGATTGGGAAGCATAAAGTTTACCTTGAAATATTTATTTGTTTAACCTCTTCCCTTAGATTTTTAAATATATATATAATATAACTCGCATATTTTCAGAGACAAATTGCGACACCCTATATATTATTCAGTGAAAACTCAGTACAGAATTGGTGATGAGATAACTCAACTTTCCTGTTTTAGTTAGCTATTATGACTCATGCCCGGGCCTTTAACTACAAGGTCATATCGCCTACTACCAGAGCACTCTTTCATCACTCTGGTGGACATGAGCCCGACTCTACTCTGGGAGTCCTAAATTTTGCCTACTCTAAATTTGTATTCACTTAGGGGTCTTAATCGAGTACCTAATATCGCACAGGATCGGAACCATCGCTTAACATCCCGTCCGAAGGACGGCGTGCTCGATGTTTTTTCACCTCCTTTATAAAAAAAACCCAAGGGCCTTGGCCGGGTTTTGAACCCACAATTTTGAACTCAGTAAGCAAGCACGCATACTACTGAGCTACCGGCGCCCTCTTCTCTGTATTAGCTTGATAATTAAGGAATATCAATAAGAGATCTCGTATTACATAATGCAGAGTGTTTCAACGGCCAAACTTCAGGGTCGTATTGGTTTCCACGGCCAAACTTCGGGGTCGTACTGGTCCCAGAATAAGAAAATAAGATTTATATGTACATAAATGGCTTCGCAAATGCATTTCTCAAGAACCACAAACAGTTTGATTACAACTTACCAAATCAAAAAAAAAGTCTTCAGGGGGCTCTTTTCGAAGTTTTTCATATGAAAAAGGGATCGGTCAACTTTTATATTACTTTACAGGTCTCATAAAATCAAAAAATTTCTTGTAATATTTTTTGATATCTCTCAGTGGAAATAGCCTGGATAAAATATTTTTATGAGAACAATCTCCTCTCACACTCTCCTTGAAGGTCAGAAATAATAAAACATTTCTTGGATTTATTTTTTGGGTTGTGTAAGGAGATTCTTAATTCATATATTATATATTATTACATCATTACTTCTCCCATTTATTTTTTGGTTTCTCAAAAATAGCAATTGCAAATGTTTCGGGAAGCACTCTCATCATCAGTATCTACAATACATGTGTTATAGAACATATTTATTGAGACCACTTCTATACTTAAAACAGCTAGTCTTAACGCATGTATTATAGATATTGATGATGAGAGGGCTCCCCAGAAACGTTTGTAATGCTCTTATCTTCAAAATGTTCTTAAAAAGTCATGCATTAATAGAAGTTGAGTAATTTGAAGAGATTTTTGGATTTGATAACATCCTGAAGTTTGGTCGTTTAAACCCGAAACACCTGGTATTGACCCCAGTGATATTAGCTCGATTATTTTTTTGTTTGTAACTTGATGAATATTTGATTTTAGTGAAAAGAGTACCTGTTTTCCGACGGTATGAAGTTGCTTGACAGAAGTCTTAAGATAACATCCAAATGAGATTGAAAGAAACAAATGTACAATTCTTTTCGAAGGAACATTTGCTTTTTTTCTACAAGAAGTAATACAGTTAAATACTATTTATATATTTCACATTGTTTATATAATGTGACATTACATTTTTTGATTTTATAATTTTTTTTCTTGTTTAATATTAATATAAGAGATCTAGTTTCTTCGAACGTTTTTCTTGGATTTAATTGATTGTACCGAACACCAATGTGTTATTGGAATTTTCTGAGATATAGTTATTTTGGCATTTATAGGTTTACAATCTATTTTGATAATTAAGTTATCAAAGGTCATGGGGGTCCATGGTGGCCGTGCGGGCTAGAGCATTGCGCTTTGGTAGCATGGTTTTCGGGTTCGAATCCCGTCCGGGAGAGTTTTATTTCGTAGATATGACTCCCTCCCGGGGCCATCGATGTTGTGTTACTAACAAAATATAAAACCATCATAGAGTCTTGGCTAAATATGCATCGTGCATTTAAGGCCTTATCGAAAATCAGAGGGCATATTATTGTTCGGAAATTTAATGGAGAACATCTCCGACATTTGTTTTGAAAAATTATATTCATCACTAGCAGTAATACCCGGCGTTGCCCGGGGAACTTTGACTTTTTTCCTAATATCTCTCGTTCGAATCCTATTCAATTCTTCAACAGTACATTCATGATGTTATAATTTTCAATTATTCATACGGAATAATACCTATTTTAACCTTTTTTTAGCCCTTTTTAATTTTTTTTATAAACTGACGATTAATAAAAATTAATCCCACACTTTTCCCACTAAATTTGCTTCCTCTTGGCCATATATACTCGCCTTTTATTGAGATGAGTGCATTTCAAGAACTCCAATGTTTCTCTTGAATTCATTGTGTTCATATTGCAAACTTTTCATTCTGACTGTTTGTTTACTTTAATAATTTATTCTCGGAACTGTTTTTTATGCCCATTTCCCCCCTTCTTTCTTAATCTTTTCCAAGTCGATCAGTTCAGTTTTAAACGTTTGGGAGAAAAGAAGTGGAGGTGGTGAGCGAAGAGTCAGAGGTTGAATTGAGCCCAATGGATATTGTGGTTTTCAATTATGCGCCAGTTACGTCAATTGATGTGGAGCGCTCATTCAGCCGATACAAATCAATTTTGAGGCCAGACAGGCGATCCTTTTTGTTTGAAAATTTAAAAAAGGTATTGTGTGTAATTGTAACAGTTTTTTAGACGAATACGTTTTTCTTTGTTCAAATAATTTTTTATATCACTATATTTTTTGCTTATATAATTTTTATTTAATAAATGTTATGCCTATAAAGATTTTCTATTACTTCTGTAGTTTATTTTATTCTATAGGTACTTTTTCCTTCGCAGCCTTTCGCATATTTTGCCAAATTTATTGGCATATATATGAGCATATTTCGCTGTTTTTATTGCATACAAATCACAGACCTAGTTATAACATAATAATGGAATTTAAAAATGTTTTTGATATAAAAACTAAAGAACACCACTCAGGTGACACGCGACTACCCTCTTCACAAACAAGCATGCGACTAACGGACGGTTAAGTACTAAAAATATAATTCTAATCTTCGTCTCCTATTTCATACACTCCATGGTGTGTAACGAAGGATGAAGCTGGGTCATCAGAAGTTCCAATGTGTACGATGTAAATATTGTTTGCTCTCTAGAAACGAAGCAACTTGTCTATTCAACAAGAGCCGGTGTGATACGTTCTGGCTCAGGTCAAGTCCTCAGGGTTGCTAAAAAACTGGACTCTGGGGTTTTAATAAATAAAATACATTTTTAACTAAGAAGATAAGAAAAAATTATATTTAATCACAAAAATAGCCCTAAATAAAAATATTAACATTCAAAAGATGAAATGTAATTTTAATGACTCAACAACAACAAAAAAATGTTAGGCATTTAAAAAAAATACATTTATCTTTTAGAAACTTTTTTCAATTTTTTTTGTTTATTTTCAAAAGTAAATAAAAAAATATAAATATTTAAAAAAATAAAACTAAAAAGTATTTTGGTTTGTGGATTGGGGCAAAGATAAACTGGTCCGAGAGTAATCCTGAAAATTTGATAAGTAAACTGACTGAGTCAATGGCTCTTCTTTCTGTCAATATCCACGCTTTTTCTATCTCGTTCACCGTAACCTGAAGAATGGGGTTGAATTATCTCGAAATGTTGGCCGAACACACCTCTTTCTGGAAGAAGTTCGGGGAGAAAAAATGAATCTAAATCCAATTTTAACTAGAAATTTGACAAAATCTTAAATAAAATGAGATACAAAAAAAAATTGTCGACGAATCACCGGCAATATACATCCCCAGCCCGAATTCTATATTATATTCTTCCAAGTTACTAGGACTTGTGTTAGGTATTTACGACATTTTCAAGAGTACCTCGATGGTGTTGAAACGCAACCTCACACACAAGAAAAAAATAAAATGAATTGAGCTTGCTGCATTTTCTCTGTGGAATACTGGAAAGTGAGAACGAAGATGAGAAATAAATTATTAAAGAGTAAAACTCTGTCTTAATTTCTGCTGGATTAGCTAAACTCCGAAATATTTTATAGTAAACTTATTTGTCAATTTCCCTCAACTAATATTAATTAAAACGAATATTTAATATTTTCGTAACAATTTCATTGGGCAAGTTTCCTCTAGTCGAATAAAAATAATTGTTTTTTCTCCTGAAGGAGGCAAAGACAAACTAGAAGCAAATCGACGAGAGTTTTATATAAAAATTCAGAAGAGAGTAATTAACATTCGAAAATAAGAGAACATTTCAAAGGCCGCGAAGCCCAAAGGGAACCTTTCTTTGACGTCGCTGATTTAAATGTTGATTATGGATTTTTATGATGCTGACAAATAAACATATTTTAAAATGTAATCGAATTTGACTTAGTTAACGAAGGTAAGCACTTAAAAAAAAAAAAAAAAATGGAAAACATACTGTTTTATATATTTAAATTTCATTACATATTTATTATTTTTATTTATATTATAGTTTTACCTGGCTGGCTGGTAAAACTCATTAAAATAATTTTTACAGTTTGAAGAATTGTGAAATAGTTTAGATTGCTGCTACATTCCACTGATGTTTTAATTGATTTGGTAACTGATGAATAATTGAATACAGCGAATTTTGCGACAGTGATTATTGCCTTTTTAGCCCTTGAAGCCGCTGCTAGAAGACTTGGACTAGAGATTAACGAGAGCAAAACCAAGTATATGGTGTCTCAGCAAGAAATTAGGCAGGAGGGAGAGAAGGTGGCGTTTGGACCCTACTTTTTTGAGCAGGTGTCAGGGTTCATTTATCTCGGCTCACAGGTTGTAAGTGACAACCAAATATCAGCAGAAACCAATAGGAGGATCCTGTGCGCAAACAGATGTTATTATGGGCTTCAAAAGCATCTATCTAGTAACCTGGTAGCCCGGCGTACGAAGGTCGTCCTGTACAATACTCTTATCCGCCCAGTTCTCACATACGGCTCAGAAACCTGGACAACTACTAAAGCAGAAGATCGAGACCTCCAAATATTTGAAAGGAAGGTGCTCCGGAAGATTTACGGTCCGGTGTACGTTGGAGGAGAATGGAGGCGTAGGAGCAACCAGGAGGTGTACGACCTGTACAAAGAGCCAGATGTGGCTAAAGTGATAAAACTGGGCAGGCTAAGGTGGGCCGGACATATTATCAGGATGAGCGAAGACATGATCCCAAGAAAGCTACTGACGGAAGTCCTGCACGGAAGGCGGAGAGTAGGAGGACCGAGACTGCGGTGGTCGGACTGTGTGACCAACGACGCCAGGAACATCGGGATCCAGAACTGGATGGGAGCCGCACAAAACAGAGACTCCTGGCGATTGCTGCTCGAGGAAGCCAAGACTCGTTAGCGGGTTGTAGAGCTGCGTTAAGTAAAAAGTAAGTAAGTAAGATTATTGCCAGAAGAAAGACTGTAAATCTTAAAAACTTCAATGACATTTACTTCGTTCACTCATTATATGACTTAATGGATTTTAACAGTTAATTGTCGAAATATGAGTAGTGTAAGGTTGCTCTGTTGATAGAATGAGGCACTCGGGGAGAGATACAGAGGGGAGAGTCTGGTGATAGGAGGATATCATGTAAGGCCGTTAGCTAGAAGTCCGTGGCTCTTTTGTATGTGTCGGAAGTTTGGGGCCTTAATGCGCGGACATTTTAGTAAGGAGTCAGGTTATGTTTTTTAAGGGACTTGTCCATCTTCCACAGCTACGAAGGACTGTGTCTATGACCAGTACAAGGTATTCAGGAGGATGGTTGGGTGGTGAACCAAGCTGCAGGCCATGTCCCAGGCTAGGGTCAACTTCATGACTATCTGACTAGGATTGGCGCGGAAGAAGTATGGGCTAGTCAAGATGTAAACGTAGTGTCCGAAAATTACTTTTTCGGAACTGGCTGATCAGTAAAGACGTTGATGCGGTATTGAATTCTAGTTTTATTGTTAATTACAGGAATGTGAGCAGTCTGGGGATCATAGAGCAACATACTCACCTAAAAAGTCATATAAACAAGCTAAGCGTACTGGTTCAACTTCGGCTAACAGGGGAAAAAAGGACACGGATTATAATTAAAAAATGAAAACTATGAGTTCTCTGCTGAGATTAGTTAGGTTGTTTTGTAGGGAGAGAGATGATGTGGTCAACTTTCTGATAGGCTGCCCCGTATATACCACGTTTAGAGACAAATACCTGTCTAGCTATTTGGGAGATGTTCCGGTAGATGTCTCTCAACAACAGACTCGTACGTTTTTCCAGAACCAAACTACGCTTTAACAAAAAAAAAAACACAGGATGTATCGGGGACGCAGCCGCAGTAGGGTACTTGAAACGTTTTGTGCGTGATGCAGAGTGTATGGGCACTAGAATACAGAAATAACGTAACCAAATACACAACGTGTCAAACGCGGGGGCGCCATAGCCGAGCAATCGTCAAAGTCTGTAACAAATTACACATTTACTATAGCAGAATGAGTTCTCTCAAACGCGACCACTCCCGCTCGGACCGACAAATTTATTGCCTCTGTGAACGCCGCGCGCAAGGCTGAATTTAGCTCCGATTGAGTCATGCGTGGCGCGACAACGGCGTCATCTGCGCACGCGACACATTCCTGATCGAGTAATGGCTTCTTTCCTCTACGCAACGATACCAAATTAAGGGGCGCGGATAATACGGATGCAAAGATATAAGCGATATTAGTGTTACATGTTTTCGTTACATGAAAATGAAAAACGTTTCATGTCAAAAATATTTAAAACTTGCCCATTGCTATAAATGCTCAAAATATATTTTTTTTCTTCTAAATTTAGCTTCAAGATACTTTTTCCTTCTCCCTAGTAACAATTAAGTATTTCGGAATACGAGGATGCATTTCAACACAATCGATCAACTGTTTTCGGGCCAGTTTACACTCTGTTCGTAGTCCTGGTTTATTGGTGAGGAGGGTCGACAGAGAGACGGTCCTCTATGATGAGAGCCTGTATCCTGAGTTGAAGGCGGAGTGCCTTCCCCAGCGGCATGTTCCTCAGCTGGCTGGCTACGCTACGACCGAAGAGGTCAAACTCGTCCTCATCCCCTCCTGACATACTGCAACAGACAACACATTTGTACCATTAACTACTCTAGTCGAAGAGAGGATGTAGAAGACAAAGGATTGCTCCATTTCACTTAGGCTGGCAGAGAAGTGAAGACAGATCAGCCCTAACAAAGGGAGGAGGTGGTCAGTAGTTTAAGGATTTCAACAAAACTTATTTTGTGATTTGGTGGCTCGAAAAATATTCAAAAAGTGCCCGAGGATTCATGTGAATAGGCCCTGATTGTGCCAGAAAAAATTTTGAACGCTGAAAATGAGTCAATTTTATAATGTATTTCTCCTCTTCTAACTTATGCAACGGTATGAAAAGTATGTCATCTTTTAGTTATTTTAAAGTAGATTAAGAAAATAATTAAATGAAATTAACTAAAAATGACCAATAACGTGAAATTGGGGAAGTATACCATTTTTTCGAGAGAATGGTCGGGAAAACAATATGACGAATCAGTTTTATCTTAATTTTTCCGACCAGTGTCTTTAAAAACAAATCTCTATACTTTACGATTTTTCTCTCATAACACGTTTTTGCACACTTTTTTTTCTTAATCTAGGTTAAAATATCTAAAAGATGACATACTTCTTTTAAGGTGTCATGAATTAAAAGAGGAGAAATACATTCACTTTCATTTTGTACATAAACAAAACTACAGTCTATTCAAATGAACCATCGGCCACGTGTCGAATATTTATCGCTCTCAAACACCAAAAAAGGTTTCGTTAAAATCGAGAAGCCCTTCATATGCCCTCTCCATGCAAGAGGAAATCAGAAGGAGTGGAGTTGATGCATAAAAGTGGGTACACCAAAAGACAGGTTGATCGTCTCTCTTTCAGCATTTTTAGTGAAGTAGATCTATAGATCAGTGACTTCATCAGATTCAGAGCGAAAATATTACATGTATTTCACAACTTGCAGATGTGTCGCTCTTATTATTATTATTATTATTCGGAGAGGACGTTAAATGATGGTTCTGACCCTTGGCTGTCAAGTTAAAAAGACCGCTTCCCTAATTAAAATTGGATAGGAAAAATGTAGGACTTCCACTACAAAATGGAATAGAATGACAGAATGTTGAACAGTGCGACGAGAGAGAGAGAGAGCACTTAGTAGACAATATGACCTAGAAGTCCGGGCATGAGCCACAAACAACAACAAATAAATAAACATTAAGACACCTGAAGTTCATTTTATTAGCCATAATAACTCAGACAAATTATCTAATAATGCAATTATTTAACTAATATTTTGTCTGAAGAATCTGGCACAGTTAGCTACTAACATGTTATTGTTTGTGACGACCTCTATAAGGCTAAAGGTGGTGAAATGTAAATAATGCAGTAAGATATACACTGAGAATGCGGGAAGTGTGGTGAGGTTGGCCTGTTCCTTTCTTCTCTTGAACTGAGGCAGGACAGGCTCCAGCTGGGAGATAGGGTCCACCAGAGAGAGGCCTGAAGACTCCAGGTAAGAGGTCAGCGGATCTCCACCCATCTGCAACATGACAACTCTACATACATATTGTGGAAAAATATTTTTTTAGCGGCTCAGGGTGTTAGGTCTCTAAATTTTATTTTTTAAAATTATATTTCCTTTAATGAGACGTTTCAGCGATTTGTCATTATCAATCTACAATATTTTACCAACATATTAGAAAAAGCCCTTAGGTTTTTATCTGGTCCTAATCTGTACGATGTCAGATACTCGTTAAAGACCCCTAACCTAGGTGAATATAAATTTAGTTTAGGCAAAATTTAGGACTCCCATAGTAGAGTCCGGCGGGCTCATGTCCACCAAAGTGACGAAAGAGCGCTCTGCTAGTGGCCGATATGATCTTGTAGTTTAAGCCCAAATATGAGCCAAAATAACTATTAAAAAAAATAAATAAATAAAACAACATTAATTATAAAGATAGTTGTATAAATTGTATCTTACAAACATATTATGTGTGTTATCACTTCCCTCTCTTCATAAATATATAATTTAAAAAGAAACTAATCTATTTAGTTATTGTCGATCAATAGCGTAAGACTTTTTATTATTAATAAAAAAGAGAAAAGATCAGGCTTGTGGTCGAGAAGAGATAGAATTATACTCATATATAGAATTTCTGCCAAGCTTACGGCACTGATGTATACTAGATTCGAATAAAGAAATGACATTACACCTACATAATTGTGACAAAACCAATAATTAACATTTAAATTATTTACACCAAAACTGAAATATTATATCTAAACAAAAACAATTATAAACTAAATATGAACGACCACAAGCCTGATCTCTCCTCCTTATTACATCGTTGTTCAATCCCTCTCTAATTGATTATTAATAAATATTCTATATCAAAATTGCATTTTCTGATCATGTTGAACGTCATTCTTTATCTTCATATTATTTTGTGCTGTGTATAAAACCGATTGATCGACAATAAACTGTAAATAGCTTAGTTCAACTTCGTAAAATAATACATTTATGAAGAGAGAGGTGATAAAATGTTGTATGTTGGTAAGATATAATTTATAGGACTATACTTTTTAATATGTTAGTAAATTGTTCATGTTTGTAGAATGATAATGGCAAATCGCCGCATCATTAAAGAATTGCGAATGTGATTCTACCAAAAAAAGTTAGAGATCTAAAAAAGCTTATTTAAACACCCAGAAATACTTCTTTGCACTTCAAATAGAAAATATAATACTATAATTATACAGTATTTCATTTCTTCGTATAATGTGCAATGGCCTGATGCTCGATTTCCTAGAAACAGAGAGAAAAGTTCGACTATTCTTTGAAAAAATGTCAAGGTTTTTCTTCTCCAAGAAAGTCTGCCTCATGTGCCAGCCGATCTATATTCAGATAGTTAAGAACTCACATAAGCAATTAAGTCTAAAACATGAAGACATTCTGCGAAACGATACGGGAAAAGTTAACACACATTCGGTACCGACATCCATGATAGATACAGATATTTAAAAAAAAAAAGATTTAAGGAGGCGACATATATGATTGTAATTTTAGACAGATGTGCTATAATAAAACACTGCTTCCCAACAGGTATGGCGCAGCCCACGAATATACGATTACGAATTTCTACAGCGAAAAAAAATGTATTACACTATTGATTATAAAAAATAAAGAAAAAAGTATCTTTTAAAAAATATTGTCTATTTCACAAAATATTATATAATATATTGAAGTATTTTACTGTAGTATTGCTACCATCTTAAGCCAGCCTACTTCGCTCTGGTGGACATGAGCCCGACTCTACTATGGGAGCCCTAAATTTTGCCTACCCTAAATATTTATTCTTAGGGTAGGGGTCATTACATCAGACCGATCCAACTTCCATACCTTCTGGCATAATAAGAATGATATCTCAAATATTTTCTATTATTTAATCAGCGCTCTGAAACTTGGAGCACTCATTGTTAATGAATAATGTATTTCAACTTCCATATTATATTTATATACAATATCTACATATTAATTAGAATTAACTTATTTTATTTATACATTTTTTATTTATTTAAATTTTTTTCTCTTTAATATTAATACTTTTGTTTATTTCTCTATTCTACTATTATTGTTATTATTTATTTTTAATACAGAATGTAACAGAAAAAGAAGCCCTCAAGGAAGTTGGAAATCTATGGGAAAAAATTGTTCAATTGGTGAACGCCATTTTTTGAAGAGAATATAAATTTGAATAGCGCTGATTTGATTATTATTCAAATAATTTTCATTACATACCCGAAGTATTGTCAAATTTGAGTATCTTCTGATTGAAAAATGATAATTTAATAGATCAAATTTAGAAAAGAAACAACATATTACCTACATTTCTGAATTTTACATCTCATATTAAAAACTTACCTCTAAACATTTTTCAAATAAATTATTCTCAGCTTGTAATAGGCCCATCGCAACAGTCTTATCTATAGATGAAGTATTTTCCTACAAAATGAATACATACATTAATTTCATGAAAATAGAATAAAAAGTCCGCGCATACAAAGCTGTGTAAAGTTTGCGATTTTCCACATGTTAACACGATAGTGTTCATAAATATACATATATATATATATATATATATATATATTCCCTTCTGGGGAAGTCAAATTGGCTCAAAGATGGAAAATACAGGAAAACCCAGAATGTATTAATTAACAAAAACTATTCGTTTAGAGGTAAGGCGCTACTATTCTGAAGGATATCTCGGTTTCTAATGGACGTAGACGAATGTTTTACAGCACAACCTGAAGAAAACGATAGTTGTGTATATAATGTTGTTCTTTAAAAAAAGACAAAGTTAAGATTTAAAAAAAATTTTCCTCGCAGCCTCTCCTCCCCCCACCCGTTGGTCCGATTTTCTGGTTAAAACCTTTATCCTCCTTTTTAAAAGAATGGTTTTGTTTCAGTTTGAAAGAAATCAGAATAGTAATAGAGCTATTATGCGAACATACGCAAAGCTTGTAATACACGTAGAAGAACGTTTTATAGTTTAAAAAAATATAAAAATAAAGACAAAATGAAATGTATCTTAAAATTTACGAATTCGAGAGTATTGCGCGAAATGACAGCCGCAAATATATATTTATAATGGGGATTAAAATATGGAAAATTATGAAAACTAAAAAAAACTTATAAAATTACATATTGGGTTTTAGTCAAAAGGTACATTATTATTGAAATCAAATAGTAAAAAATCAAGAAATTTCAAAGACTGTTTTACTTATTGTTTTTCTCTTTGTGAGGGAAAATGTACACAGTTTGGCCCATTCGTCAAAATATTATCTAAATGTATAATAAAATAAAACCAACCCATAATATTGAAAGCTGGTGATGTGCAAAAAATGTATAATTTACCAGCCGGTAACTTGTTATATTATAAATGTAGATGTTCCTGCAGGAGTACCGCAGGGAGGAAATAACTGAATGAACTTAATAAGTATATTCATTGGATATCACAAGATTAAACCGGGTTACACAAGTTACACCATTAAAGCCATATGCTCCGAAATGTTATCAATGGCTATATGAATATTTGAGTTAGGAATAAGATATTAGTTATGTACTTACAGAATCAAAAATTTCCAAATCGCTATCGTTCAACGTGGTGTTGGTATCTGGAGGCGTCCAGGGTAGTTGCTCTTCTAACAAAATTGACGGGACTGCATCATTCCTCAATAAGATTCTTTCTCGTGGCAAAGTTAAAAGTTGCCCTGCACTGTTCTTAGCTTGATGATCTTTGATAAGATATTTATCTTCAAAATGTTTACTACAAACGACGGTACTCCTCTTAACATTCGGATCTTCTCTTTTAACCAATTGTAACCACTCTTGGCGACGTTTGAGATCGGAGGGAAATTGGAAGAAAGCGACCTTATCAAAAGAATAAGAATGACTATCGCAATTAAGAACGCAACACTTCTTCGGCATGGCCCAAATTGAAGGTCTTGGAGGTCTCTTCTGTTCTAAGAGACAGATAGTCGCAAAAATACGGGTGAGGTTACCTGCATTCGGCGGAGAATAACCTAACAGCAAAAAAACATCTGTGACGGCAGACGATAAGGTAATTTCAGGTTATAAGTCAGATGTTTGGGTTAGTTCCAGAATAAGGCGGGTAATTTGAATAAAACATGATTGAAGAAGAAAAGTTCAATATTTATTGTTACTTAATTTGTTTGTTAAATAAAAATAATTAAGGATAACTTAGTCTAACCGATGTGCTTATTCGATATTAGAAACATGCCTGTAGCTTACTTATTTACTATAAAAACATTGACTGTAATAACGATTAATTTTGTTTTCAAATCATATGATGTTATCCTTTTTCTTCTGCAATATTGAGGCCAGATGGCTGAGGGAAAAACAGTCAGTGCTATGCAGGGCTGCTGGTTCGGGGGTTATAGGAACCGAACATTTTGGTTGCCCATGTAACGATCCTCCCCGAGTTTCATCGCAACCCGAACCAAGAAGCACTAGGATGTCGTTGCTATTGTTCGAGAGTACGGATAGCTATTTTATTACTTATGCATCAAAGAGAATTGGAAGTTAATTGTTAGCGAATTTTTGAGCAGGCATAAGGAGGATAACTGCCCAGCTATTCTTGATAAAAATGACGTTATAGTCTCCAGTTTTAGGTTTTTTAGAGTTTTATTCACAATTCTGATTCTCCATCAGGTTCTTTGATCTCCGAACAATACAAGGCTACATCTCAATTCACACTAAAGTTTCCGCTCTACCTCTAGACGTGGTTCTAGATCTGGTTTATAGATCAGGGTTCAAACAAGATTCCGGGCCCACACTTCCAGACCAGAACCCCAATCTATGATTCCGGACTTGGACAATAAGCATCGTTTGATACCTGAATCTGGTCTGGAACCCTCAAATGAGAAAAGAGTCCACCAATAACAAGATTGAAGGTATCAAGGGAAAGCGGAAGCCTACATATGTGGCCTCAGGCCATCAATTCAGAGATCAAAGGACCCAAAATAGAACAAAAACTGAAAATAAGTTCCAGGAAATAAAGATTTTGAATATTTTGAAGGAGAGTAGAAACTTACGTTTAAGTTCATGTAGTCTATGAAACTACATTAATGCAGCAATGTCAGTGGAGAGGCTTCAACCGGATGCGATGAAAGTCAACCATAAGTAAAAATGAAAAAATATCGTTTGGATCTAACCAAAATAGCCGAGGAAGAAATATAGAATGTAGATGGCCCTCGTGGTCTGATTCTTTATATTTTCTGAAAAAACAACAACAGATAGGCATCAACTAGGTACAATGGTAGTCTATTCATAGAGCTGGCAGAAGTTTCCGCTCTCTCTCCTAATCTTCGGTCTCTTTATTGTTTTTACTTGTTTTTTTCTTTTTTTTTTCTTTTTTGATTGTCCTTTGATCTTCGCATTTGAAGCCACATCCAGATACGTAGATACGTTTCCGTTCTACCGTTGAACCTGGATTTGTGTCCACGGTTCCTCGGATTCTTGACCTAGACCCGGGTTCACGCTGGGTTCGAGATGTGGATCCGGGACTATGTCTATAATGTATTTGGTAATAGACTGCGTGTCACCCATTGTCATGGAAACACACTATTTGACCAAGTCGGTCGTTTTAAGTGATTTGTATCTGTACATCAACAAACCGTGGAATAACTAAACACCTCGCGGGAGAGGATTAACGGCAGACAGCTGGATCTGCTGTCCATCTGGAACCAAGCCAGGTAGTTCTCAAGGCAGACTGGATATGTTTGCCCATCTCCGCTCGGAAGATCTTTTACTCGCTCATCTCCGCTCGAACCATCATTCCGTAAACGGCTCAGTGTTGCCAACATCTTCTGCTAGTCATTTTTGCGGGCAACCCATATTATTTTTAGTGTATAGTTTCTTTCCTCTTACTTCTCTCGGTATCCAATCGGTCAGGTAAATTGTGTTGAGATTTCATCGAACCTTCCTGTCTTCCGACATCCTGAAATATTCTCTACAGAATGAATGTACCTACACTAAACATTGTGTGCGTATCCCCATAAGGACTATATCTATTGAAGAGTAAGGTTAATTAGGGGAAGGCTTAACACAAAAACTCTATAAATTGCCGTTCTAATGATTGTATTGATATGAAATTTTCGCCTGAAAACCCCATAAGGTCGACACCTGTTAATTTTCAGGGGAGGAGGGTCAACTCAAAAACTACTCACAATGTAATGAATATATCGAGACAAAATTTAGCATGATTCAGAAGCCCCTGTGTAAGTTAGCTAGTTAGTTATTATGACTCATGCCCGGGCTTTAACTCCGAGGTCATATCGCCTACTACCAAAGAGCTCTTTCGTCACTCTGGTGGACATGAGCCCGACTCTACTGTGGGAGTCCTAAATTTTGCCTACCCTAAATTTTTTATTCACCTAAGATAGGGGTCTTTAAAGAGTATCTGACATCGTACAGGCTCGGGACCATCGCTTAACGTCCCATCCGAAGGATGGCGTGCTTAAGTTTATTTTACCTCCCAGATAAAATAAACTAACTTAAGTTAAGTAGTGATTATTAGCCCAAGCGGTCGATTGGTTTTGGAGAGGGAACGAAAAGTTAACGGTTCAATTCATTCTGGCGAAGTACATTCCGGTTTTTATTAACTTTTTTTTGATCTCTACATAAATCGAGAATAATTTTTATATTATAACAGATAACAATAATAAGCGGTCCATCCTGAAAGAAAACCTATGGCGTATTGCGGCTTTTACTTGAAAACAACGTTCTTCATGAGGCCGAAAGAACATTTTTTTGTACTGCGTGCAGTGATATTAAATGAGTGATGGGTTATTTCTATGACCAAAAATAAGATAATCTTCAAAGTGATTCATAGCCACTTTTTTTTCTTTTTATAGAAACACTCCTGGTTTTGAAAATTTGTAATAATTTGTTCAGCCTTCTGCTCCAGGCGTTGGATCATCCCAACAGCCTTTATACATTCATCCTATCAGACAACCGAGATTTCTACTTTTCTGGACAAAGTATCCGGGTCGGCGTTCCAGAAAAGATGGTAAGCCTGATTGACGTACTACAAGGCGCGATATGATGTAATAAGAATCTTAAAAAAGTAGTCCCTTTAACAATATGCTGAATTCAATTTCTTTTGAATTATCATTGTTAAGTGCAAACAGTAAAATATGAAATTTGAACAATTCAAACATCTGTAATTTATTAAAATAAAAAGTAAATTGGATAATAGTAAGTAGACCAAGAGATGGATGAATATACAGATGATATCTGTGGAAGTGGAGTGGTGGGGGTAATGATCGATTCTAGCTAACATTCTTCCCTCATGCCACCGTTCAGTAACAACTTCTTATATTTTTCTCTGTTTAATATTGGTTAAAAATGGGGAAATAGTGCGCTTTTGTGCCCTCGCACACCACCGTGTGCATCAGACAATTATAAAAATGGCGTAAGTTATTAAACATTCTACTATAAGCTCAGTTTATTATTAAATTATTTCTGCTGAAAGAAATTACCCATTTCACAATTAGTTCCACGCTTATTTGTTTTTCAGATATTGTTTATGATGTTATAATTACGTTAGTTATAATTGAATTATCTTTGTTACTTAATATCTATAAGTATTTAGATATTTGTGATCTCTTAATATGCCTATGTAGTAAGCGGTACTTTTGCCCTATAACCTTGACTGTTTTAATTACACATTTTCTAACGTCAATTAACCGTTAGCCGAAGCTCAGTCGTTGGTTGTTTGGAAATTGTCATTATTGTTTTGTAAATAAACCTAGTTTGGCACGTTTTGTTTACAATTTTCGGAATGTAATTGTCAATTTTCTTTTCTTTCTTTTGCTCATTTACTTTTCATTTTATTAAGATTATGTTGTCCATTTCTCTTTAGAAAAAGGTTTTAAGTTTCGAGTAGTTCTCTCATAGGCTATATCTATGTATGATAAATTATTACCCCAATATTGATTTCAATGAATGTTTAACTGAGTATAATTGCTGCGTTTGAATCAATATTTCTTTTAATAATTGATTTTTCACTGGTATATTTTAGTTCAGTTATCAAAAGATTAAACTTGATATAAAAATGAAAGCTAAAATAGTTGAATATTAAAAGAAAACAGCTTATGCAGCAGAAAATTGATCTAATCCTGGCATTTCTTGGCTGTTTTTTGTCGAGAAAGATAAGGGGGAAAAAGACTGAAAATGCTTGATTATTGTTTTTCAAATTAGTATATTTTCAATCTCCGTGCCTTTAGAATCAACATTTCCTTGTATTTTTATTTGCAACTCATATTTTCCCAATTTATTTTGAAACTTTATTTTACATGGAGGTTCAGGCTATAAGCCTACTTTTAGTATCTATAACATTTAAATTGTTATAGCCGCAAATCAACATGTTTATTGATCATGTTTGTCATTTTTTGAAGATTTTTTTTTTTTTTTTTTATCAAGCACTAAAAATGTGTTTGGTGAATCAGCAGCTATGTACTTCCCCAACACGAATTAATCAATTATGTTTCCGCTCTCCCTACAAAGCCAATCGACGATTTGGGTTAAAACTCAATATTTGACTTACATAGCGGCTTCTGAATCCTCTTACCTAATTTTGTGTCGATACATTCATTACATTGGCAGATACTGGGATTTTTAATTGATCTCCCCCCCCCCCCCCCCCCCCCCCCCCCACCACCCCATCGACTGATTCTGCTGACAATTAATAGGGTTTTGAATTTACGTATGTAATTTCGTGTCAATACATTCGTTCAGTCGGGAGTTATCGTGTACACAGATATGCATACTTTTTTTTGGAATCCGGAGATCGGAATTGAAATTCCGTTGTAAACTCCGCATTGAATTTCTGACAAATTTCATAACTTCCCCTGTATTTCCGGTAGGTGGGGTAATAAAAATTGACAATATTATATCTGGGTTAGCTTAAATGTAATACAGTATTTGTTATTTAAGGCTATAACAACATCAAAACAATTACTATATTATTGTTCTGTTTAATTTTCAGATATATACTGAAGATACCCATCTATGTAGAAGCCTAACATTTTTGTTGTACTTCCGTGTGGCGCGATATCTTATGATTAAAATTTTGGACTCTTAAATTCGATTTTTAATAACAAAATTATACCAATTTGTACAGAAGATTTTGAAATTTATGTTTTTATTACCGTTTAGTATGAAATTAGAAATACTCCAAATTCCTCAATTTACCCGCCACTCATGTTTTTTCCTTTTTTTCGGAAGAACCGTACTGCTTAACTAGAAGAACCGACGAGAAACTGTAAATTGTATTCTTTGGAATACGTGTTATAATGTGTTGTTTTCGTCCGAAGGAATATTATTTTGACCCTCCCGTCGGTCCTTTTAGTGCAACAGACCAAGTTCTCCTGAAGAACTAAGTGGTTGGGTAAATTCTGGAACTTGTATAACTTCACTAAAAGGGGAGGATCAACGTTTTATTTCTTCGGATATCTGATCTGTTTATTATATATATATTAAAGTGACTCATGCCCGGTCTTTAACTAAGAAGTCATATCGCATACTATCAGAACGCTCTTTCTTCGCTCTGCTGGACATGATATGAAAATAATTAATCATTTATTATATATCCGAAAGAATACATTTTTCACCCTCCCGTCATTTTTTTTTTAGTTAAGCAGTACAGGTTCTCGGAGAGTAAATTTAGGCAAATTACCTTAGTGTGTATGTTTATGCAATGCATGTACATATACACAAGTTTTATGCTAAACGAAAACTTTCGTATAAGCCCGTTCTTTTTATTTTTTGCTAATAATTAATTTCATTCGAAGCGATTATATAAACGTATATTTCAAATTGTACAATTTGGTATAATTTTTGTTCTTAAAAATTGAATTGGTGGGACTGGAATATTGATTTGAAATTGTGAGCCCATAGGGAAGTACACTATAAATTTTTTTAATAAATTGGGAGAATAAGAATTTCAAATAATTACACAACATTACAAAACTACTTTACAAAAAAAAAAAAAAACTACACTAACCCTGACAAGTGTTTTGTTGTTCGGTGACGTCATAAGGAAACTCTTATAACGAGTATGACGCATGTTCATTAAACATGATACATACGTTATAAGATAGAATCTGGCGGAACTTCTTCCGACTTTTCACATGAGTTAAATGTTTTTCAACCTCCTGATTGCAAAAATGAAAAAAAAAGTGTGTGTGTGAACACGATAACTCCCGATAGAATGAACGTATCGACACGAATTATATTTGTGTATTCAGAATTCTCTAAGGATGAAAGCTATTGAATTTCAGCCAAAGTTGGGGGGGGGGGGGGGGGGGGGGGAAGGTTAACACAAAATAATTCTAAAAGAATAAACACGACCAGGGTCGCCTAGGTGGATCCCAAATGGAACTGGCGGCAAAATAATTCTTATTATTCATTTTTTAATTATTCTCATGCTACTATCATGGCGCATATATGCATAGCTTACTAGTCTAAAAATGTGCCTTTCATATTATTTTAATATAATTGAGATGGTCATATCGCCTACTACCAGAGCGCTGCAATGGACACATGAGTCCGACACTATAGTGGGAGTCCTAAATTTTGTGTAGATTTAGTTACTTAGACTAGAAGGTCTTTAACGAGTACCTGACATCGTACAGGCTCGGCACCAAAACTGAAATGATCCATTTTATTGTAATTTAATTATTGATGGTTTATCTTTGTTATATATATATATATATTTTTATTATTATAATTTTTTGACAATTTTTCGTATAGTCACATTCGCAGATTTGGCATGTTGCGGACGATATTTCAGTAATTGTACAGTTACTTTGAGCAGATGGTAAGAGACAAGTTGAGTGTCGAGGATGGAACCGCTGATCTGTAGCAAGGTAACTGAGGCCGGGTCCTGACTCCAGCAGTATTACCTGCTCTAGTTACGGTAACAGCTACCATAGGTGTGGTTGTCTTGACTACCTCACAACTGGTTCTTGTACATTCTGGTTTTCGAACTAGAAAGCATTCACTTAAGTAATGATCCATGACATGGACTCATTTTTTTTTTTATGAACAAATTTCTTGAACAGATGGCATCTCGACTCCATCTATTCAAAGTATGGGGGAAGTTATGTAATCGGTCATAAATTCGATGCGGAGTTTTCAACGGAATTTCATGATTTCCGACCCCCTGATTAAAATATTTAAAAAAAAAAATTCTGTGTGTGCCTGTGAATAGGATAACTCCCGCTAAAATGAATGTATCGACACGAAATTTTATATGTGTATCCAGAACCCGTGGATTCTGTTGAATTATTTTTGTGCAAATGTCAAAATAAGAAAATTCAGCTTATTGATGTAATTAAAGGAAAATATTAAAGTTAAAATTGTTGATTATTGTAAAAAAAAAAAAAAACAGCAATATCTTCATATCAGCAATATCATCTTTATATCAGCAATATCATCATATCAGCAATATCATCTTCATATCTATTGATTCATGCTGAGTTGGTGCTTATGTTTTATTTTATTATTATTATTATTTTAAAATTAAATAGAGATAGATTTCTTAACCTTATTTTGATTATTATGCTAGGTCTTCATATTTGTTGTTTTAACTGATTTAATCGACTTTTCATATAGTCTTGTTATTTGTGCGCATTTCAAAATTAAGCCTGATTAATCTTTTTTTTTTTTTTTTTTTGGCCTTATATACGATGCATATTAGCCATGTCCCTTGGTTATCTAGTTATTTACGACATCCATGGAGTTCTATCTACGAAATAAAACTCACTCCCGGACGGGATTCGAACCCTCAAACCATGGTGAGACCATGCGACCAGAGCCCTACGCTCTAGCCCGCACGGCCACCCATGATTAATCTTCACGAGATAATTCGATTATGGTAAAGATAAGACGGGGAAGAAGGTAACAAATGCAAATAAAAATTTTCATATGTTTATATAGTTCCAGCACGTATATGGAGTTGTCTCAGTGTTGAATTCTGGAACTCACCCTTCGTTATTAAGGAAGTTATAAGAAAAAATAAATAAAAACAGAATTATGTAGATGAGTTAATGTTTACTGAGGTGGAAGTGGTAGGGCACATGTTGACAGGTCGCCTTCCTGGAGCTCTGAAGATCTGCCCCTTGTTGACTATGTATTGAACCGTTCTGGGGCTCATCACCATTTTAATAACGTCCTGTCCAAAATAAGGAAAACAATCTTCATCTTTATTAGAACAAAATTATATCGAGAGTTTTTAGAGTTCAACAAAACCGAAATTAATATGGCTGCGTGACAGTAGATATTGTAATCTGTAAGCCCACAAGTGAAACATCTATTTCTAAGTCTATTCTACGAGAGGTCGACTACTCCAGAACTCAGTAATAAACCTGGATTGGCAAAATTTAGGACTCCCATACGGCGATACGACCTCGTAGTTAAATATATGACATACTGTTTTAGTTTTGTAAGCTTCCATAGTAACTTATGTCATAATTTCTCAAAATTATAATTTTTTTTTTTTTCATTTTCAAATATAAACAAAACTGTAAGGTTTAAAAGAATACACTGCAAAACATTAAAAAAAAAAATTATTTATGAAAACTACACCGTCCTATTTGGACAAAAACGGAGTTATATATCGCTTCAGCGCATACGCAGAATTCATTAAAAAACTGAAAAACAATAGAGTTGTTATTTATGTGTCCTGTCGGAATTTTTTTTCTATCCACCTATGGCTGAAATAGCAGTGGATGTCGATATATGGTCACCGAACCTCCTTTTTTCTTCTTCGGGTGAGGCTGGTCACTGCTCCGAACTAACGGTACTTCATATATCACATTAAAGACAAGCCTCTCCTTGACCCACCCTAAACTTTTATTCTTTGTTGACTGCCCTGGCCAATGTCTCATTTTATACTGTTATATATTTTTTTTGTTGGAGAAAAGTACAGACCCGTAAATTATAAAGAATAATTCTTATTTTTATAATAATAATAATAAGTGTCTCCTAAAGTAGTCATCAGAGGGATCTCAGAAACGGAAGTGACAATGGACGTTCAGTAGGGACCTCCCCTATTTATTTTCGAAAACTACAGGGATGAAGTAAATAATTTAAAATATTCATTCACTTTGCGACAATGAATGGTCTTAATTTCTAATTTTTCTGTGGAATCTCTCATTTTTTCCTGAAGAAGACGATTCTACACTCTTTTTAGGGATTTTATTTAGTTTATTTTTATTGTTAAGGGAAATATTTTTTGAGGCTACAATTCTGTTTAAAGATAATATAACATGACTTAACGGATCGTTAGGGCACCTTGAGTCTACTTTAGCAAAATTATGGATTACAAAAACTAATATAAACTGATTTTTTTATTTTTTTTAAAAATCATATTCATTCATAAATATGATATATATTTTTAAAAAAATTGGAATATTTTATTATGTACGTCAAATTTGTGTTGCAATTATATATATATATATTTTTGTATGTTTCAGTGCCATAATGGCGTTTTCAACTTTAAACAAGAGGAGTGGGTGGAAAAAACAGAAGTGGGATGACGACATCGACGGAAATGGAGTCGTGGAAGGAGGAGCCCCTCTCGCCTGTATGGCTTGAGATCGAGGATTTGGCAGACTATGGCGACACTACTATACTGGACGATATTGACCTCATCATCAAAGAGGGTAAACATCTAACTTATATGATTAGCTTAAAGAGACAATCCCTGCGCAGACCCAGTCGGAGGTGTTACGAGCTCCCTCTGACGTCTTTTGTTCAAATGGCCCAAGTGGTGGCTTTACGATTCTGGATGATAATGACAATCAAATGGGGCAGTGTATAATGGATTAAATCCTGTACTCATTAACTCCTACAGGCCTATTGTCTGTCCCTATGACATCTTTTGTGGAAATACCTAAGTATATATGTTGGACTATGTTGAACTTATCAAAGAGGGTACATATCTGTCGAGAAGATTCCTAATGTAGGATGAATATGAACTAAATCAGCGCATTATAAGTTTTGTTTCTTCACCAAAATTTTTTGGCTAGTTATAAGCGAACTGCAATAAAAGAAAAAGGCAAGATGTCAGGTGCCGAGAAGAACTCTGTCAAGTTCCTTTGGGTTTTCTGGGGGATTCCTATATTTATGCTTACATGGGAACACCGAGGATTGCCCGGTTGATGTTGAACATCTATTTGATGTTCACAAAGTACATGTTCTGAAGAACTCATGACTGTTGAGAACAAGTAAATGTTTTGTGTCGTTATCTGTAAATAATAGAATTGCGAAGAGTTGATTTTCTGCGAATCCTACGACTTAATTCCATGCCTATATAAATTGCAAAAGGGGACTTACTTTAAGGGAAAAGTCTTATTTAAAAAGACAAAGTAATTGCAGTTTAGTAGGGAGGAAGGGTTCGAGGTGCGCTGACGGATATGCGGATTCCTCTATGCAGATGGGGCGGGTGGGGGGGGGGGGGGGGGGGTGCAATAATTTTGGTTGTAGGTTCTATGTACAGTTAAGGAGTAATAATAATAGAGGCATAGGGGGTAGATTAATCATTAGAAAGGCATAATTGGCATTGAAACATAATAAACAGTGAAGTGTCAAATATGAGTGGTCCGCAAATTCAAACGGTGTTTTCTTCAAATAAAGGTCTTCGAGGATATGCAGATAGGGAACACAGTAAATTGAGACATACGCCTAATAACAATTTTGGAACCCGCTGCTTGACTTTACAGAATCATAGGGTTTGTTGATCTTGAAATATATGTAGAGTTCAAATGACATATTGTTACCAATAAATCTCGATAACTTTTTCAGAGCACCACATGCATGCTATGTTGAATTTTGTAAATACCCTAAAATTGACGAAATTCTTCTTTTCCTTATTAGCATAATGGTCTTTACTATTTGGGAATCAACAAGTTAATATTTCATGTCAGATTAGCATCCTACAAGTTTTATAAAAATAAAAAAATGGTGCCGCATCATTTTTAATGAACAACTTGTATTAAATCTGTTATTATTTCAGGTGGAATGATTTAGGGATCCAACTTGTTGAATTTTTTAATGTAATTAATATTCTCATTTTTGCATTTTGCGAATTGCAGATCAGGCATGCCGGCTCATCATGTTCAGTCGCTCCCTGCTTCATTTCATGATTTATTTTTTATTTTTACATCAAATAATTTTTTGCGATAAGAGTATACTGCTATATTAAATAAATATAAAATATGTATAAACATTATATCAGAGAATATGTTTTTTTTTTTTTTAATTCTGACAGAGATTCTGGTAGAGATCTCTAGAGCAGATATGAAAATTAGAATTAAAAGTAAGGGAAGATGAGAGCTGGCGTATCATGCAGGACAGCTGATTAATGCTCACAAAGAGTCATATGTTTAATGATTCGAGCATACATCTTTTATTCTTTTGGATAAATGTTATCTGATTAAGTAAACAAGAACCGAATCAATCATCATCATCTATAGGAAAGAATAACAATTTGACTCTCTCGAATTATATAAGAAAGGAATGAATGAATTCCTTAATCAGGTTTATTCTTGAAAGAATTCTTTACATATTTGGGATGTGTGTTTATTGTTGGACGCTTACGTATGAAGTGTATGCGGCCAAAGAGGACTCACGACGGATTTGAGTTTAACATGCCTGCTGTAGATATATTCTCAAGATTTACTGAAATTTTCGAACTGAAGCATATAGATCTAAAGAAATATAAGCAATGTTGGTAAGCTCTAAGAGGACTTCGAATGATATTGAAATGAAATTCTCTTATGTTTCCCGAAATGAATGTGGACTCTCCTATCTACTCCGACTCTAAGTTTTGTACCTTTAACTAGATCTATGGTGACCACATTCAAGGAATATCAGGAAACATGAGGGAATTTCATTGAGGTCAGGGAAAAACTGCAGATCTCGAGTAAATACACATTTATAATTTTAATGTCAAGAGTTCACGTTATAAAAAATGCAGCAAAGGTT
Organism: Aradus depressus; assembly: GCA_963662175.1. Classification (NCBI taxonomy): domain Eukaryota; kingdom Metazoa; phylum Arthropoda; class Insecta; order Hemiptera; family Aradidae; genus Aradus; species Aradus depressus. Next base: position 39,824,006 of record OY759220.1, read on the forward strand.
TGACCAGAGTAGGGAAATAGATCTATCGATAGACAGCCGAACTAAATCCCAAGCGCAGCGCGGCTGGAGAGTTTGTGGTCCATCTAAGGATACAATATCGAAAGAAAGCATGGAAACTCCTGTTTGTTTAGTAGTATCGGCCACTTTCGGACATGAATGACCTTACAGTTGAACGAAATTTCTCCAGTTGTTTAGTTTGATGGTATGATATAAGGAAAGTATAGAATATTAGTTGATCCATGGATCAGTGACCTAGCGGATATAACAGAAATTTTGGTTATGATTAAACTATTTTATGTGTGAATGGGAACCCAAATCAACCAAAGATTAGGGGGGAGACAACATAAAAACTCTAATGACTCCCCATAAAATGAATGTATACATTTTATATGTGTGACCAGAACGCCTTGACGACAACACATCGATTTTCAGCCAAAGGGGAGAGGGGTATCAGGGAAGAGAACTCAAAAACTCTAGTAACTGCCGTTGTAATGAATTTAACGACACAAATTTTAGTATGAGGATTTAGAAGCCCCTATGTAAGTCGACTGTTGAGTATTAGCGCTGTCTACTGGTTTTGGAGGGGGAGAAATTCTTGGTACTGCAATTGGTCAAGAGATTCACGAAATTGCATAACTCGTGACACTGATATCCCATATTACTTCAGTGGGATGGGAGACAGTATTTCTCTAACTATGCTTTATGTTCTATTATTAAACATTCCAGGTGTATTAACTAAATCCGAAGTATAACGTCATTTCCAACCAACCAGAACGTCGGAGTTCGAGTCCACTCGGATTAATATGAAATTTGAATTTCGATTTTCTGATTAGTTACAAATTCCGCTATTCGCATGTAGCCACCTGGAATATTTAATACATATTTCGAGATTTCTGGTGGATACATTCATTAAATTTGCAGTTATTGTAGTTTTTATGTTGTAAGGGTCCTACTGAACTCGCCAAGTGGTCTGTCATACCATTATTTCTATTATGGATATATATATATATATATATATATATATATATATATATATTAATATAATACATATATAATATATATAATACATATATCAGTAGGACCCTTTCGGGGTATGGAAACCTACAAAGAATTTACGTTCCAACAAATTATTGTATTACATCGGTCTGATTCGCCTGAAAGTATAGTATTCTTTTATGATAGTTGTATGACCACTGTATATCTTTATGGGGCTCTGGATACACAGAATCTATCAATATAATTATACTATCAATTTTTTATTTTTTTAATTTTTTTTTAAAATATTTTATTTTATTTTTTGTAGAAAATACAAATTTACAGAAAGGTTCCTTCACCATTACCCTTATACAAATACAGTCAAAAATAATCAGTAAATTAAAAAAACAATGCTACTTTCTAAGAGAAAATTTAAAAAAACTCTTAATGAACTATACTATCAAGAATTATTTGTTTATACAGTGGTTAGGGTAGTTTAACCTAACCTAACCACTGTATAAACAAATAACTCTTGATAGTATAATTATATTGATAGATTCTGTGTATCCAGAGCCCCATAAAGACGACATCTGTTGAATTTTTGCGAAATGATTGACCAAAGGGAATGGGTGATTTTGAGAGACTTAATTCAAAACCCCTCAACATTTCTAATGTAATGAATATATCAACAGTCAAATTGATGGGGGGAGGGGGGTATACCCTAATAACTGTCGAAGTAATGAAATTTTATAAGGAAGACAGTAAACTTGGTTGATCCATTCTGTCTGGGGAAGTACATAACGGGTGATTCACCTACATATCTCCATACTGCAGAAATGGGCCTTTTTTCTTCTTCAGACTGCGATGTGTATTTATATCTTACCAGGTTGTCATATGCATTAAACTTTATTATTTCTTGATATATAATTAGGTGGTAGGTAGGTGATGACGTAACTTGTTTGTGTTCCCCAGCTAAGGAGGGTGGGAGGTGGAGTACAGGAGTGGGGATATTCGTCCTTGTTTTGGATTTAGTGTGTCTGATAGTGTTCTATCGTGCGTATTATTTTTCTCTCAACTAATTTCAGTTGATATTTTTCCAAATACCAAGTTTTCTCTATAGTTTTTTTTTTCCAAAATCGTATTATCGTCTAGATTTTTAATTCGATTTATCACTTTAACACCCCCTCTCTCTCTCTCTACTTTTAACGAGTACCCATTGAAAGTAATTACGTTCTCGTTTATTTCCGTGACCATTTTGAATCGACTCAATTCTAGATGTTTTCCAATGGTCACACGTGTTGTTGACATGAAGAGCGGCTACCAGTGCACTTGGAGTCAACAGATTATTGTCAATTCACAAAAATTGGTCAAAAGAAGGTGAAGATAAAAAAAAAATACGAAAAAACAACAGGAAAAATTGATCAAAAACATATCAGTTAAATTTGATAAATATTATTGAAAGAATACTATCTGTTAAATAATATATAAACTATACATATATTAAAATTTAAATTGATTTTTTCACCCCCCACACCGGGAAATTTAATTTTGATTTTTCTAAAACAATAATCTGTAGTGTATATAGTTTCAAAAAATGTACGGACTCCAAGTGGCCTTCGCACCACAAATCTACTATCAGCGTATGTATTAAAAGTGGATTTATAATTTTTTTTTTAATGTGTCGAATATATTATATATATATAATAAAATAAATGATTATAATATATGTAATAAATGTATTATAATGTGACAAATATGGTACGGAGAAAGAACTTGTTCCTTGCATTTGGCGGCCTTTGAGGAAATGGAAAAATACAATTTAATAATCTAAAATATATTTTTTTAAACATTGCAACGGCTCTGAAGAAGAAAATAATTTATATATTGTACTCATAACAAAAAAGTAAATAATGATAATATTGTTTAAAAAAAAAAAAAAAAAAATTGTAAAGTGAATAGAGATTGGCCGTGCTACGCAGGTTTAGTATGTACTGATGTGGGAAGGGTTTGAAGACTTGGGTAGCATGAACTTTACCAGGAGCTTCCAGAACTTATTTTTTTATTATATTACGTGAAGACCTAATTAGACTATACCTAACTGTAAGCTGTAACCATTTTTATTTACTACATTTAAATTTTTTTAAATTTTACCATGAACTTTGACTAACATATGTTTCTTTCCCCATACACGTATATTTATTTGGACTTGACTTTTTTTTTTTTCTTAATTTATTTGACAACTTTTTGAGTGCAACTTGCACATGTGCAATACACTCGTAGACCAACGGAGCTCGGGATTAAGGAGTTGAGTGAGGCTACAGAGGGGTTGGTTCCTACCCTTCTCTAGCTCTAGAATGGACTGTTGCTAGGGTGTTGCTATGTACTTCCCTACAACTAGTTAATTAAATTTTCGTACTCCCAACAAAACCAGTCGACCGTTAGTACTAACATTCAGCAGTTGCCTTACATAGAGGTTCCTGAATCATCATACTAAATTTTGTGTCGATAAATTCATTACATCTATAGTTTTTAGGTTTTTTTCAATTGAGCCCCCTCCTCTGAACCTTCCTTCCCTAATGCCGATATCACTGAAATTTGACAGGTTATGTTTTCATTGGGCTTTGACTTCCAATGTGAAATGTCATGTCAATACAGTCATTACGGTGATTTGTGTGGATATATTCATTACAACGGCACATATTAGAGTTCTTGAGTTGAGTATCTCCCCTAATCCCCCCTTCCTCTTTGGCTGAAAATCGATGGGTGTTGTCCTTATATTGGTTTCGTCACACATATAAAATTTCGAGTCGATACATTCATTCTATCGGGAGTTATCGTGTTCTGTTTGAATTACCGATTGTTTACTATGCAAGTAGTTCACAACCATGTTTTTATTTAAATAATTAATATTCAATGAAAAATTTGGTATCTTGGCTCCAAGGTTGTCTGTTCCCTAAATATAATTTGGGTGTAAAAATGTTCACCCTAATGAAAAAACGAAATTATAAGTTCTCATTTTTCTTATTTGGCTCATTCAAATTGTTTAATAATTTTAAGTTTAATTTAACTTAATTTAATTTAGGAAGGAGAAAATAATCTCTTGGCCCCATCTGGCTGTCCTTCGTCGACTTTCGCGGAAGCAACTGAAGGCAGTCTTATACAATTTTTTTCATATATTTTAAATAATAAAACTCGAGGTACTACAATCCTTCAAGTATGTTTATTGATTTTAATTAAATTCTCAATTTCTTCAAATTTTTTAAGATTAAGATTTGCGCGGCGCGTTCAACAGCCTATTAGGTAGGTTCCAGTTTGAAATGGTTTGTGCTCTCTTTCAAATAGTGCTTATGTTGTGCTGTTTTTATTATCAGAAACTAGCTCATTTATTTAAATTATCTGTTGCTTGACTAAAGAAAGTTATTTTAGTTATGTCGGATTATTTAATGTTGCTTGCTTGTCCGTTCAGCTTGTCTAGTAGATTTATTGAGTTTAATTTTAATATAATTTTTACTTATGTTTTTTTTCCTCACGAATGTTGAAGGTTCTTATTTATATCTTTTACTTCCCCAGCTCAATGAAGTATAAGGGAAGTTATGTAATCGGTCAGAAATTCGATGCGGAGTTTTCAACGATAATTTAATGTTTTCCGACCTCCAGGTTTCAAATATGAAAAAAAATGTCTATCCGTGTGTCGTTGAACTCGATGACATGAATATATCGACACGAAATTTTATATGTGTATTCAGAACCCTCTAAGAACGACAGCTATTGATTTTCAGCCAAATCGACTAAAGGAAAGAGGAGAGGCGTATCACAAAAACTGTAATAACTGCCGATGTTATGAATGTATCGACATAAAATTTAATATGAGAATTTAGGAGCCCCTTTGTCAACTGTAGAATATTAGCGCAAATAGTCAACTGGTTTTTTGGGGGAGCGAAAAGTTAAATAATTCGTTCTGGGGAAGTATATTGCCAGTGATTCACCGACGATTTTTTTTTTTTATTTTTGAATCAGGAGGTTGGAAAACATGAAATTCAGTTGAAAACTCAACAACGAATTTCTGACCGATTCACATAACTTCTATAAAGCTGGGACAGTAAAATGTGATACTTTTTTACAAAAAAAAAAAATAATAATAATCTGCCAGTTTTCTCGGCTCTAGGAAGCTGCCCGTTTTCGCGGGTCTAGGCAGCTGCCCGTTTTCGCGGCTTTAAGCAGCTGCCACTTTTCGCGGCTCTAGGCGGCTTCCGTTTTCTCGGCCCTAGTCAGCTGCCCGTTTTCGCGGCCCTGTGTATGTAGCGCTGCAATGTGAAACAAGAGCTGAAGGGAATGGTTAGTTGATGGTTTGGTAGCTGTGAAAGTCTCTTGTCCAATGTAGCCAAGGCCGATCTCTGAGTGAGGCCTCCAACTCGGGATAAAACCAACTTACTTTCTCTATCCACTACATCTTGTGTTGTGTTATGTATAGTGCATTAAAATGTCACGTTGCTTTATTACTGGACTTACTCCCTTATCATGTGTTGCAATTCAAATCCCCCCCCCCCCCCCCCCCCCCCCCCTCCAATCGATAAACAACTGGGCTTGGATAGATATTACTTGACTCGAGATTTCTAGTTCCAGCAAGGATTAGCCGATTACGTTCACAATATTTTTTGTTTTATTTTACTTCCTCAGCTTATCTAGGTATACTATTCGACTAACATGGAACCCTCATACAAGACAAGAAATTAACAGACGTTACAAACTGTTACCAAGACAACTGGACAAAAGAACTAAGCCAATAGCCAATTCTCCTTACTATGTTTCCAACAAAGCCCTCCACACTGACCTCAGCATTTCCCTCGTCACCGAAGTTGCTTAATCCAGGCACAAAAAGTTATTTTTCTCCATGAGTTCCCATAGTGCCTTCCATTTTGCTACACTTCCGCAACGACGCCTTAAGCGCCAATGGCCTAGAGACCTCCTTAGTAGCAGCAGTGACAGTGAGTTATGAATGAATGCAACCCAGTGCCTAGGCAGTGTCACCACTGATTTCTCCCCTCTTGACAGTTTGATGCTATAAATGCCATATTTTTCTCTTTTAGCAACTTTGCTTGTTGTATATTCTATTTATACAGTTGTGAATATCTATTCGTAAAATAAAAACTTCCTCAGCTAAACCACAAGTACAGAGAAAGGTATGTAATCAGATTTGTCGTGAATCCCAGATTCGAAAAAATAAAAAAATAAAATGTCTATCTGCGTAATATATCGACTGTTCGTAACCTATTGACATGATATTTTATTTGTAAATCCAGTAGCACGCAAGGACGACACCTATTGATTTTCAGCCAAATCTGCTGAAAAGAAGGGAGGGGGACGTCAAAGGAGAGGTCTCAACTCAAGAGCACTAAAAACTCCATTGAATATATCACGATTTTTTTTTTGTTTTTTTCTTATTTCAGCACGAGGATTCATAAATCCTTGAGTGAAACCCCAATTTTTTATTTATTTTTTTTTTGCATCCACAAAAAATAGGATTAGATCTGTAATGGCTGTAATCTCTGAATCTTGAGTACAAATCAAATATGAAACAATTGAAAATTTAAAGGTTGAGAAGAAGAACATGTTGAATTAATTATAACGCAAGTTTTTTTTTTATGTAAATTTTTTTCACTTTCGTTACCTTATGATATGTCTTAAAGGATAAAGACATTTGCCTCTCTTTTTTGAAGAACATTAGATTTTAGGAATTGCAACGAAACTAGAAATAGACTGAAGACAATGTTAGTGAGCTGAGCGCTATTCCGGATCCCTAACAAAAACAAAAGGCAGATTTCAATGCTGAAAAATTGCAAGTCAGTTCTTCGTTATGACTTTTCATTTTTGCGCAATTCACAACAAAAATGATTAATATCTGCTACATTTTTTTCCGAAAACCCTTATGTGTAGTATCATTGCACACTGCTTTTCAATGCTGATAAACAATAGGTTCAGGTTTGGTCGGTCCTAACAACTAACTAACAATAGGAAGTCCGTTTTAAGATACAACTATTCATTTTTGGGTAATTTAAAAAAAAAAAAGAGAAGAAAAGAGTTTATTTTATCTGGGAGGTAAAATAAACTTGAGCACGCCGTCCTTCGGATGGGACGATGGTTCCGAGCCTGTTCGATGTCAGATACTCGTTAAAGACCCCTCCACCCTAGGTAAATAAAAATTTAGGGTTGGCAAAATTTAGGACTTCCATAGTAGAGTCTTGCTCATGTCCACGTGTGACGAAAGAGCGCTCTGGTAGTAGGCGATATGACCTTGTAGTTGAGGCCCGATCATGAGTCATAATAATAGATCAACCGATATTAAATAGTGGAATACATACAGATATGAGATGAATATTAATATGAATATTAATATGTATATAAATTGAATAAATAAAAGAAAGTTAATAAATATAAATTTATAGTATTAATAAATAGGTATTCTTTTTATTAAATTTAAAAATATAAATATTTTAGATTTATATTTCTTTAAGCTAAGTCTTTCACGATGATATTTGGATTACACGCATCTTCCTAAAGGCAAAAAGAACGAAATATAGAAGAAAATCAATATATAGTTTATCAAATAACAAAAAGTAAATTACTAATAAAATTAATTATATATAATAATATAACATGGTTGAATGTTTATAATTGTTTGATTGGTGTCTCCATGGATACAGGAGACATTGTGTGGGGGATGGAAGGTAACACGTTTCATTAACGACACCATTTCTTCTTCCTTTTTCTCCTGGTCCTAATGTACAAGAAGTCCTTGGATTGTTGATCTTCTAGTTTGGACGGCCCAGACCCACCTTCCTCTTCTCGTCTCCTATTGGCTCCTTACCTTTTTTTTTTTTTTTTTAGCATGAACTAAAATGAAAAAGTAAGCTTAAATTTTTATTTCCAATGTCGTTTTTCCTATATAAAATTTTTTTATATTCTATCTTTTAGAAATTTTTTGTTGAATATTGCATTTAAATAATTGTGTTCTTATTAGTATTATATGAAGTGAATTTTCAACTCAAGATTGTATTGTTAGGCAATATATCTACTTTAAAACTTACTTCTAACAATGTGCGATAAGTTTAAATAATATGTTGAAGAGAGGAATAATAGTTATTATTTAAAAAATTTTATCATTCAAATTATAAATGAATGGTCTCAGTGATTCACTTTTCTGTATTTGATTTTATTTTATTTTACTTTATTGTATAAGGTCATGGTGGCGTTTGGTGAATCACCGGCAATGTACTTCCCCACAACGAATTAATCATTTACCTTTTCGCTCCCCCTTCAAAACCAGTCCAAAGTTTCCGCTAATATTCAATAGTTTACGTACATATGAGTTCCTAAATCCTCATAATAAATTTTGTGTCGATACATTCATTACTTCGGCATTACTGATCCCCTCATCCCTTTCTGTCGATTCCGCTGAAAATTAATAAGTGTAATCATTTTATGGGATTTTGAATTCAAGTATGAAATTTTGTGTCGATACATTCATTAAAATGACAGTTGTTTGATTCTTTGAGCTATGCCTCTACTCAAATCCCCCCTCTTTGACCGATTTGTCTGAAAAACAATAGGTGTCGTCGTTAGAGGGTCCTGGATTTACATATAAAAATTCGTGTCGATACATTCATTCTATCGGGAGTTATCGTGTACACAGACAGACATTTTTGTATTTTCATATTTGGAATCTAGAGGTTGGAAAACATAAAATTCTATAGACATGTTTGACCGATTTCGTAACTTCCCCTACACCTCCTATGGCCGGGGAACTACAAATAAGCTTACATTTTTATTTCCAATGTCGTTCACACTCCTCTTTAAATAAATGTTTGGATTCTATCTTCTAGAAATTTTATGTTATGTTAAATTGTCGATATTTTCTAAAGGTCTCAAGATGGATAGAAGCGACAGTATTTCTTTCTCCTTTAAGGGCCTTAAGATGTGTCCACTTTGATCCTAATGAGACCCTGAAGAAGGAAAGTAATAGTTTCCGAAACGTTGACCAAAGTTTAATTTTTCCTATGTACACATCAATATTTCTAAATGTATGGAGAATGTTGAGGAAACCATCATGTTCTCTTTCCGCTTCTGTTGTGTGCTCGACGGGGGGGCCGCGGCCGGTTTGGTGCTTTCGCTCCTCTGCGGTGTGGTCTTCTGGCGGCCGGGTCCGCTCGCTGCTCGCCTTCATGGCTGTGCGTGGCCCCATTCCTCTTCGGGGGCATTGCGCGTCCTTCTTTGCAAAATTATTGCTATAAATTTTACATCGAATTAATTTCAGCTACTTCATATAATTGTTTTCTGTAGATGCTTTGTCCTTAAACCAATGTATTTGTGAAAAATTCCAATATCGTCATCGTGGTACATAAGAATGTTTAAAAATTGTCAGAATTATTACAGAAGACCCATTTAAATTACTCGAAATATTTATGAAGTTTTAGAAAAATAAGTTTTTTATATTCAAATTTCCCCCAAAAATTAGTAGAAAAATGAATTGTTATGTAGACAGTTCTATATAAAAAACAAAAAAAAGTAATAGCATATATCGCCTCTATGCATATAACAATTTCCCTCGAAATGAATAGCGCTTTTCCTATTTAAGGAACGTAAAATGTATGACACACACATTCTACCAAAATTTGGTTTCGGACCACTTAGCCGTTTGACCGAAATCATGTTATAAATCAAGACAAACAGACTTTTTACAAAAACACTTTTTTTTTGCTATAAATATTAAATGTGAATTTTGACCTAAATTTGTACCATTCCGCACGAGTTGGAATGGTAAAAAAAAGAAGTAACATTTTATACCAATATCTGCTAGATTTTAACCTTGACTTATAACTGAGAGTGTGTGCCAATTTATTTTTAATAAAATAATAAGAAAAAAAAAAGAAAAACAAATGTGGCGGGGATTTGATGTCGTGTCAACGCCTTTTTTTTTTCTATGTCCTCCCCACCCCTTAGCCAATGGGTGGCTGCTCTAATTTCCATAAGACCGGTTAGGACAGGCGACACACCATAAGTTGTTTTTCTTCAAAGTGTACCTATATAAATTTAAATGACTGCATATTTCTTTATGAAGTAGAGGGGGGGGGGGGGGGGGGGGGGCTATAATATCCTTGTGTGTGTGTGTGTGTTGTGGTGAAACTTTATGTGGGCTTTATCAGTCAGGGACACACTTTCATAGACATTTGTGTCCACCATATGTCCTCCTATTATAGCCATACATATATTGTTTCAATAGATAATTTCTTATTTAACAAAGGGAAACTGTAAGCTATTTTAAAATATGGCGTAACAGTATAGTTTTATGTGCAACTACATTTGTGTCGGGTGTAAGGACAGACACCCTAGCTCACTCGGTAAACGCTAGTCTGCCATTCTCAAGATACACAGTTTGAAGGGAGGGTCTCCGCTCCGCCTGCTGAATCGTAACGCCTCCTCAGGTCTCAACAACCGGGGCTCTTTTCAGAATAGAAACTATGAACGTTGAATCAGTTTTGTGATTTGTTACTTCCCCAGCTATACGAAGTATAAGGGAAAGTTATGTAATCGGTCAGAAATTCGATCCGGAGTTTTCAAGGGAATTTCATGTTTTCCGAACTTTAGATTCCAAATATGAAAAAAAACAAACAAAAAAAAAACATTTCTGTGTGTCTGTGTACATGATAACTGCCGATAGAATGAATGTATCGACACGATATTTTATATGTGTGGCCAAAACCAAAACCCCATAAGGACAACACCTATCGATTTTCCGCCAAATCTGTCAAAGGAAGTCAATCTATCGACATGAAATTTTATATTTGAAGTCAAAACCTCATAAGGGTGACATTCTCCTCCGTCTGACAGCTCTATTCTGTGCCATGCTCTTCTGGTTCCTAGCCAGGTCGATGAGGAGACTCCTGGCCTTCCTGGTCACACCGACCTCTCACCCTCTTGAGTCTCTCCCTGAGCAGCAACCCCACCATCTTCTTGGGGGTGTCCGCACCCTCCATTCTACCTCGACCCACCACCCATCGTACAGTTCTTGGTTTGTTCGGCTCCTCCAGATCTCTTCTTGCCTGATGGTTCCATTTGTTTTTCGGAGAATCTTTGTTTCAATCAGTTCCTGGACGGTGGGGATATTTAGGCCTTCATGGATTAATATATTGATGTAGTAGATAGAATTATTTTTAGAAGGGATTATTTTTAGTTCTATGATTATAGAAAATAAAATTTATTTGACTTTCACAATGTTTCTTATCTTATTGTCCTTCTCTTTTGTTAATTGTTCAGTGATTTCATTTGTTATTGATAATATTTTTTAAATTTCTTTTGATAATATAAGTTATTTTTATAAAAAATGTATATATATTTTACTCTCATACTATGTTTATTGTTTAATTACATCTTCACTTATTTAAGTGGTTATTGTCAATTGTATTTGACAAATAATTAATTAAAAATAATTGAAATTAAAATTGCAATTAATAAATAGTTCACAAAAAAAAAAAAAACAATTAGAAATAAATGTATTTGAAAAACATGAATTGCAATTGAATTTATTAATTATCAATTGGTACTTCCACAATTAACAATTACATTTAATTTGTCCAACTTTGCCGGCAGCCAATGAAGATTGTACAGGAAGACAAAATCTTTTCTTAAGATCTACATTGAAAGAATTCCTCTGCCAACTATCTTTAATTTGAGAATTCTTTAGCATTTCTGATCTGGATTTCAGTTCTGAATTCCGGGATTTTTGTTATTGTTGGATAACAAAGTTGTTTCGAGAAAGTTGAGGCGACCGGTAATATTTTTTGTTGCCCTAGGAGGGAAAAAAGTAAATAAAAAATCTGTCGACATATATAATACACCTGTGTTAAAGACCAAAATTTCTCAAAAGTAATTTTTTTCCTCTTGTCGTTGTTACCATTAATAATAATTACATAATTACCATTATATCAAATCATTTGACAATACGTATAATAATTACCATATTTATATATCGCACCCTTGCTTCAAAAGTGCCACAACTAAAAAAAACTCAGTTTTTTAGGAAATGCGAAAAACAGTTTCCAGCTGGGTTAGGTAAATTTTAGTTGATGTAGTGACGTCACCAAGCAAAACTATGCGTATAATTTACGATAGATTGTGGTCCTGCAGATTTTCCAAATTTTCAAATATAAATCTCGGTTTTTTGAGTTGTGGTCCTTTTGTTGCCTAACAAAGACTAATGAGTGCAAACATAAAAAACAACCCAACTGTTACATAGCGGCTAAATTTTCAGTGCATTATCTGGCGCTTTAGTTAATTGGTATAAACTTAAAAACCAAATCGAATGGCAGTCTTAACTAAAAAACCCGAATTTTTGAGTTGTGGCACTTTTGAAGCAAGGGTGCGATATATCAAATGAGACATATTTGTGCTGTACCACAGGGGGGATTATTACTGACTAGTATAGGGGTGATCTAAGCCATAACAGTACAGCCTAAACACTTTCAAGGTCCGTTTTTATTTAGTGGAGATTGTTACCAGAGGGCGCCGGTAGCTCAGAGGTAGCATGTTTAATTACTGAGCTCAAGATCGTGGGTTCGAAACCCGGCCGAAGCCCTTAGGTTTTTTTTTTATCTGGGAGATAAAAGAACCTTAAAAATGTGACACAAAGCGATGATCCCATGCATCGATACGTAATTTCATATGTGCATTCAAAATCCCATTAGGACGACATTTATTAATTTTTAGCAGAATCGGCAGAAGTGAAGAAGGGATCAGAGGGGAAACTCCAATAACTGCCGATGTAATGAATATATCGTCATGAAATTTCATATTTAAAATCAAGGCCCGATGAGGACATAACCTATCAAATTTTCGTGATATCGGCTGAAGGGAAGGGATGGGGGAGGGGGGGGGGGTCAGCTATTCAAGAGCTCAACTCTAATAACTGCTTCCTAAGTAAGTCCAAAGTAAGCACAATCCCGGTTTTGGAAGGGGAGTGAAAAGTTAATTGATTAATTTCATCTGGGGAAGTACATTATAAGTGATTCACGGACGACTTTTTTTGAATAAATGTTTCACAATATCAATGCAAAAAAATGTTAAGTATCATTTAGTGATTTGTTGATATCCCCGGATCCTTGCGTATCCGATAACAAAATTGCTTATTTCTCAGAATATAATGTAAGTATAGTGCATCATATTTCTGCATGTGCAACGAATGGTTTCATTTTAAAAATAATATAATACTGAACTCATGACCTTGATGTTAACTCAAAATAAATGTAAATAACATGGACGAGCGGACAGCTAGAATGTGTCTAGGATAACTCCAATAAACAGTGTTTCCTGAGTTTGAATTTGTTTTCGACCCGTGTTACTTGATAATGGTTGCCCTCAATTTAGTACTATCATTTTTATCGTGACATAACTTATCTTTCTATTATTTAAAAAAATTAACTAAAAAAAAACTCCAAGATATGTTTCTTTTTCATTAATTATAATGTATAGAGAAGCAATTCAATCTGACGGCTGTTCAAACAAACATTTCTATTAACTAGAAATGATGTCAAGTGTATTTGTTAGGTTTAGTATTTAATGGGGGCCTCACCCTGCCCCCCCCCCCCCCCCCACACCCGGTTTTTTAAATCTTGTATTGTGAAGTCTTATAAGTTATAGTCGATTTTGAGATTTTGCTGTCAAAAATGGGGGTAATAGATAAATAAAACAAGTGTTCGGTGACTTCCGTAATTTACTTCCCCAGAACGAATTAATCAATTAACTTTTCGCTCCTCCTCCAAAACCAGTTTACCGTTTGCGCTAATACTCAACAGTTGACTTACACAGGGGTTTCTAAATCCTCATACTAAATTTTTTGTCGATTAATTCATTACATTGGCTGTTATTAGGGTTTTTGAGTTTAACCGCAGCATTCTCTTGAAAATGTTTTTCTTGATTAGAGTAGTAAAGATCAACTAAAGTAGAGTCTCGCTAATCCGGACGGGATTTAAAAAAACTAATGAAAATTTAGTAAACTAAAAATTTAATTTAGCGAGTAAGTACGAAAATAATTCAAAGGGAGGGTTTGACTTGACTTACTCAGTTGGCTACGATGAAAATGTGCCGACAAAGAAGACGGCGCGCTAAATATTTAAAAAAATATATTTAAAATATTTATCATGTGCATTTTACAGCAAATTCCGTTTAATCCGGACTTTCGGTGATCCGGACGGAGTCCGGACCCATCTAGTCTGGATTAGCGGGACTCTACTGTATCTCCATTATCAGTGTCATCTCTAGGCTTAATTCGTAACGTAACGGGATCGTAAAATGAAACTTAGCCGTTTAGATGCCAATGTTTTTTATATTGGAAACATGAATCCTGGTGCATCGTATTATTATGAATTAACAAAACAGCTGACATCCGGACACCGAAAACCATGCATTGTGGGGGGGGGGGGAGGTCCAAAAAGGTTGCCCATCATGCCTGGAGGGTAAATAATTTCAACATTATCAGTTTACCGACCAACTCCTGTTCATCATTAACAAATGTTATCTAATCTCATTTTTGGTGTTATCTGTTAATGTCAGAAAAAACCCTGTAGACTTTCTCAACAAAAAAAGCATCCGTTTGAAATAGAGTGCATTAAACCATGCAGCCTGGGGGGGGGGGGGGGGAGGGGGAGGAGGAGTAACCTACAAAATTATAAAAAGTTGACCCGGACTTTTTATTATAAGTTAACGGATTTTTATTTAATAAATTATTGGGATTATTGAGTTTGCCCCCTCTGGACCCCCCATTCCTTTCGGCTGATTCCGCTGAAAATTTATATATAGTATTCTTATAGGGATTTGAATATTCATATCAAATTTTATGTCAATAAATTCATTATAACGGCAGTTATTAGAGTTTTTGTGTTGAGCCTCTCCATTAAAACCCCCTCCCTTTTGGGCGATGTGCCTGAAAATTGATAGGTGTTGTCCTTACAGGATTTTGGTCTCATATATAAAATTTGTTGTCGATACATTCATTCCATCAGAAGTTATCTTGTTCACAGCACCAGTTTTTTTTTTCATATTTGTAATCTGGAGGCCGGAAAAAATGAAATTCCGTTTAAAACTCCGCTTAGAATTTTCGACCGATTACATAATTTCCCGTATACTTCGTATAGCTGAGGAATTGAAATAAATAGAAGGTATATATTTTATTTTGTCAATTGAAATCCACAGTTGAATTGTCGACATAGATAAATTGGATATATCTATTAATTTATTGTGGATTTTCCCATCTTGAGGGTTTCCTTGACCTCGCATTCTTAGAGCCTCTCTCCACACTTATGTCTAATTCATTACGTGAATCACAATTATGATAAATATTGTAAATTATGGGGTTAATAAAAAAAAACCTTATTTGTTGTAGCATTATTTTTGAGGAACTGAAAAAAGCGTGTCCCTTGTTACATAAACTGTCGGGTATCTTTTTTTTTTTTTTTTTTTTTGCTTAACGTGGCGTCGTCCTGTCCGAAATAATATAGGGGAAGTTATGTAATCGGGCAAAAATTCGATGCAAAGTTTTCAACGGAATTTCACGTTTTCCGACCTCTAGATTCCAAATGTGAAATGAAAAATGTCAGTCTGTGAACACGATAACTTCCGATTGAATGAATGTTTCGACACGAAAAAATTGTAAATGTGAATTCAGAAAGTACCCTCTAACGACTTCTATTTTTTTTCAGCCAAATCGATCAAAGGGAATGGAAGGAATTAGGGGGGAGGCTTAACATAGAAACTTGAATAACTGCCGTTAGAATGAATGTATTTTCAGCGATATCGGCTGAAGAGAAAGGGAGGCTCAGTGCAAAAACCCTAATAACTAAGGATATAATGAATTTACGGGAGTTATTCAGGTTGATAGACACTCACAGAAAAGTTTTTTTTTTACTTATTTGGAATCTAGAGATCGGAAAACATGAAATTCCGTTGAAAAGTCCGCATCGAATTTTTGCCCGATTACATAACTTCCCCCATACTTCATATAGCTGGGGAAAATAAATAAATAAATCAGATGCGCTTTCTTATAACACGGGACACTACGTCACGTTAAGCGAATCTGGCAGAGGGACATGCTTCAGGGCTAGCCTGGACTGTACCCCCAGCGGTACTCTCTTCTTATACTATGTAAAAATATATATATATATATATGCGGTAGATGCAGGTTCGAAACCTGGCCGAGGCCCTTGTTTATTTTATCTGGGAGGTAAAATATAGTTGAGCACGCCGTCCTTCGGATGGGACATGGTTCCGAGCCTGTTTGATGTCAGGTACTCGATAAAGACCCCTCTACCCTAGTTAAATAAAAATTTAGGGTTGGCAAAATTTAGGACTCTCATAGTCGAGTCGGGCTCATGTCCACCAGAGTGAGAAAGAGCGTTCTGGTAGTAGGCGATATGACCTTGTAGTTGAAGTCCGAGTATGAGTCATAATAACTAACTATATATGTATACATTTCTTCTGATAATTATTTTTTCATAAAGAGATGGGGGTTGTTGTTCTGACTGAAGACATGTAATTTCGGTGTGACGAGTGCCTCTTCAAAAAGCAATCTTTGACCCAATTAATCAGCCCTCTTTTTCTTTTCTGCTTCTTTTTTCTCAAGGCAACACAACGATTATGCAAAACAGCTGGTAAATTGGCGCTAATGGAAAAACCTCCTCTCCCAGGGGAGGGATGGATCTTAGGATGGGGGGAATGCGTCCGATCCTGTTGCATAAGTCGTGCATGCACGTCGTGAAAAGTCATGAATAGCGGGTGTACTCAGATCGGTGGCTAACTGGACCAAGGATTTACTTGACATAGATGGACAGGTAGGGTGGGTGTTGTGGTTAGTGGCCGTGGTTAGGTTACCACTTCATCTCTGTGACAGCCTGCAAAAGGTGTCTTGGTCACCTTGGAGAAGTTGGGTTCGTTCCAGCCAAACCAGCTACTGGAATCTGGAACATTTGCAATTATTACATACTCATAAGTGAACATAAATGTAATTATAGCTAATTACTAATTATTTCTATTCGAAAGCTGCTCGGGTTAAAATTATCTTTTTTCTTTATATATTTTTAAATCAAATGATTATAAGAAAATCTATAAAAACTACGCTGACGCCATGAGAAACCGGGATACCTGTAAACACGTTTTTTCAAATGGATTCAACTATATAATTCTTATAAGGAACTTGGCAGTAGACTGCATATCCAGCCCTCTCCTGCGGTTCTCTTGCAGATTTTTACTTCCCAAGCTACACAAAGTCAGAAATTCGATGTTGAGTTTTCAACGGAATTCCATGTTTCCCGACCCCCTGATTCCAAAAATGGAAAGAAAAATTCCTGTCAGTCTGTGTGTGTCTGTAAACACGATAGCTCCCTATAGATTGTATATTTATTTCGATATGAAATTTTTTATGTGTATCCAGAAACCCGTAAGGAAGACACCTGTCGATTTTGAGCCAAAAATCGGCCTGAGGGAAGGAGGGATTTGGGGGAGCTTAACTCGAAAAATGATCAGAATAAATAAACTATGTACACTGGAAGTTTGAAAATGAGTTAGGTGCATTTCTTAGAAATGATCTTGATGATGGGTTCAAGACACCTCTGGAAAGAATGAATTTAACAGCATCCCAGTGAAGCTCTCAAAATTGCCGGTTAATAGGGAGTCTACTTTAAAAGCTATTCGGGTTGTTGAAACGGAACAAATCCATACATCCTCCTGGTCAATCGGATCTATCAGGATTCGGTACTGTGATATTTGTATCGAGGCTATATTTTCTGTCGATAGGCCGGTACCCGTATTTTTTCGGTAAGGTCGCGCTACTCAGACAGGGGATTTATCTTCTGGGACCCTCTCTGGTCATGGCCAGTAAAACTGTGAAAGTCGGACTTTATGTTGTCGAGTACACCTCTGGTATAAGTTTGTCTCTATTGCTTGCTAAATGCCAACTCTTCATTGTTTCATTGCTCTATGTATTATGGTGACATTATCGGCATTATATGTGCCGACTGCCACTGAAAATATTTGTCCAGAAGCATACACTATGGATTGGGTATCCCCACCTCTAGTACGGCGCCTAGACTCACCGTGTACGCGTATGTCAGACCACGAACGGCACGTTCTCACTCCGCTCCCCCTCATCCTCTTTGGAGTTCGTCCCCCTTCTCTACTCCTGGACTACTCGGACCTCCTGGGTGTTCAGAGTTCTGGATCATTTCTACCTTAGTGAGGTCGGGCTTCATCCCTTCTCTCGTCTCTTAATGCGTTAGATACACAAGTTCCCTTCTCATGTTCCTCCACCATACGACAAACCCTACCTATCCCTCGTATACGGGACCCTACCTATCCCTCAACGGGACCCTACTTACAGTCAGTAGGCTGTGTTAAAAGGTGGGAGGGAATCTGCTGGAAAGTGATGTGGTTTGGTTAGTTCTGACAGGTATATGGTTTGATGTGGTTTGGTTAGCTCTGGCAGGTATATGGTTTGATGTGGTTTACGTAACTGAGCTAGAGTTGCCATGAAAGGTGGGGACGCCCTGACCACTTCTCTCCAAGAAGGGGTGTGTTGGCTCAGAACAAACAAATAAATAAATTAGTTGAGTGTGGCGACACAAGGTCGGAATGTTGTCTCTCCCCTCCCCTCCCCTCCTCTACCATTAGCAAGATTGGCTGATCTATCTGTACCTAACCTTGTGGTAGCCACCTCAGTCTAGATGTCGAACTGACCTAGCTCAAGGAGCATCTCATCTGGGGGGCTTAAGTGGTGATAAAATATCGCATCGCAATGATATCGCGTCACAGCCCTCCCCTTCATCACAATTAGGAAGATTGGCTGATATATCTGTAAGCCTAACAATGGTAGTCTTCATTGTTAAATTTTCCGTGGGGCCAGTAATTTATAAAATTATTCTCACCAGGTATGCATAAAAATTCCTTGTAATAAAAAAAATATTATTTTTTAGAAATAATTCTCAGGAACTTATATCCTTATTCTTTAGAAAGCAACCTTCAATTGATTTAAATTAATTATTCGCTGGAAATTTCTAGTTTCCTTTTTATATTTAAAAAAAAAAAAAGAAAAGATTTATTGAGGTGTTGTAAATAAGGAAATATTTTTCTTTCTTTTCAAGTTTTACGACTCGCTGACTGCTGTTCAGATATATGCGACATTTCTAGTTAAAAAACCAAATGCCGGTGAATCACTGCAATAATATTTCCCCAGAGCCCCCATCCCTTCGGTCGAACCATCTGAAATTGATAAGTGGCATCCTTATGAGGTTTTGAATGTACATATGAAATTTTGTGTCAATAATACATTTTTTACAACTGCAGTTATTAGTGTCTTTGTGTTAAGGCTTTCCCCTTTAGCCGAGCTGATAATCAGTAGGTGTCGTTCTTACAGGGTTCTGGATGCACATGTAAAATTTCGTGTCGATACATTCATTTTATTTGGAGTTACTGTGTTCACAGAAACATACAGGCAATTTTTTTTTTTTTTTTTTCATTTTTGGAGTCAGGTTGGCAGAAAATATGAATTATCGGTGATAACTTCGAATTTGTGGCAGATTACATAACTTTCCCTATACTTCGTATTTACGTCAGTTCAGTCCAACATTTACTACGAGATTCATTGAACTGTCTTCCGCAATTCTGACTGCAATTCCGCAATTAATTGACATTATTTACACTTTGTTGGATTTCTCTCATATTTTTCCTTGTCAGTTCTGAGATTAATTTACTGAAAATTTGCGTAGCTCTCACCTGGACCATGATAAATTAAAATTCTTCTCTGGTGCAAGGATAGACCCATATGGCTTTCGTACTAATAAATCCTTAGTTGGTGTAAGTGGACTAGGACTATTTGATAGGCGTATCTTATATTCCCTTTCCCGTGGAGCTCCGCAAACAGCCTTCCTCGTCTTGTACCAACCGTCGACCACTGTAAGTAGGTTAGGGAGTGGCCACGCCTTTTTTTAGCATCCTGTCCCATGGAGTCAACAGATACTTACTTGGAAAACATAAATACATATACCTATATATATATATTTATAGCTCAAACATTGCCTAACCTCATGTTGCAACTATAACGTGAGTTTTTGATGTGTAAACATCTTAGCTCTCGGTAGGGGCTATGTCAGACCGTCAGAGCATAAGTATCGTTGATGTGCATGTGTAAATGTGTGTGTGTCGGACGGTTGCGCGCGCAGCGCACACACACAATTACACACTTCTTTATCTGTGATGTCAGCAGTTTTGTTCTTATAATACTAACTATAAAATGATCTTTCGGTAAGAAACTTTTAAGTTAAGATGCTTTTTAATAGCTTAAATTTGTCACAATAAATAAAAATTGTTGTAAAAGAAAATAATATAGCAGTGTAGAGGGCGCCGGTAGCTCAGTGGTATGCGTGCTTGCCTTCTCAGGTCAAGGTCGTGGGTTTGAAACCCTGCCGAGGCCCTTAATTTGTTTTATCTGGGAGGTAAAATAAACTTAAGCATGACGTCCTTCGGATGGGACGTTAAGCGATGGTCCCGAGCCTGTACGATGTCAGTTAATCGTTAAAGACCCCTGCCCCAGGTGAATAATAATTTAGGGTAGGCAAAATTTAGGATTCCCACAATAGAGTCGGGCTCATGTCCACCAGAGTGACGAAAGAGCGCTCTGGTAGTAAGTGATAATATCACTTACAAGAAAAGAAATTGAAGAACAGTAAATTTGAAAGTTTAATTCCTCATACTACTTTTCTTATTGTAACATTATAAAACTGCCATGTTGGCCGTGCGGGCTAGAGCGTAGGGCTTTGGTCGCATGGTCTTGTTTGAGGGTTCGAATCCTGTCCGGGTGTGAGTTTTATTTCGTAGATAGAACTCTCTCCCGGAGCCATGGATGTCGTAAATAACTAGATAACACAGTGACATGGCTAGTATGCGTAGATAAGGCCAATAAAAAATAAAATAAAAATAATAAATAACATTTTAAAACAAATTTTTATCAAAATTAGTGCAAAATTTTGGAACTAAAGCAGATGTTTTCAGATCAATTATAGTGAGTACCGCGTCACTCCTATACGTAACGTAGTATAAGTATATTTATTCACGTAATCGGTCTGAAATTTGAAATTTTTTTTTTCACCGAAATTTAATGCTTTCCGACTCCATGTATCCAAAAATGTATATATCGACAGGAAATTATATGTATATCAAGAACTCCAAAAGGAAGAAAACTATTTTCAGTCGAATCGGCCAAAGGGAATTGGGGATTTGAGGGGTGGGAGGCTCAACCCGATATATGACATAGAAATTCAGTATGAGTTGAGCTTTCAACGGAATTTCATGTTGTCCGACCTCCTGAATACAACAAAATAAAGAAGAAAAAAAAAATGTCGTCTCTCCGTTTATGGACAGGATAACTCCGTTAGAATAAATAAATATCTACATGAAATTTTCAGCTAAATCGGTCAAAGGGAAAGAAGAGGAGAGAACAGTTCAATTCAAAAAACCTGTATAACTGTCGATGCAATGAACGGATCGAAATGAAATTTTATATGATGGCAGAGAGAGAAGTGACTGACTAAAGAGACATCTATTGACATTCAGCCCAATCGGTCAATTGATTTTAGAGAAGTTCGAATTGATCAATTCAGTCTGAAGAAATAAATAGTTGTTGTTTAACCGATGGATTTTTTTCAATCACTATCATGTGTCATGGACAGGATCTAATTTTGAATGTTTTTCGTTTTTTTTTTTTTATGTAAAATAAATTTAAAATGTTAAGCACCTACTAAACTGCTTACACAGCCTGATTTGTCTGAAGACCATTATATAAGTGCTTTACTTACACCCTTACGAATCTACTTTTGAAACTATTACAGTATAACCTCTTTAAGTCGAACCTCGATAAGTCGAAAACCTCCAAAACTCGAAAAAAAGTTTTGTTCCTTTCCCTTCAAGCCCCAAAACCTCCATTACTCGAAATCTCAACCCTCTATTAGTCGAAATAATCAGTGAGTCCTTACAAGCCATTTTGGTACATATTTTCCCTCTATAACTCGAAAAAATAAATTGGACCTCTGTATCTCCAACATAGCAATGTTTATTTTACAACCCTTACAACTCGATTATTTGAAACTTATTACCTCTATAGTTCGAAGAAAAATAAGTTACCGACTTTAAGAATTGGCCGACAATGTACACCATTGTTTCTTAGAAAACAATTTAGGAGTATACAATAAATAAGATTACCAATTATCTAAAGCAAAAAAAAATTACTGACTTTAATACCTACATACGTATTTTTTATTTTAAGGATGTTTTGAAATAATGTTGATTTATAATAAATATAAATATGTTTGTTACCTCTGTAACTTGAATTTTTATTTATTTCACCTCTCTAACTCAAAATTAGTTAGAATGAATCTTAACCTCTACAAGTCGAATCAAAATCCGCCTAAGTCGAAATCCTCCATAAGTCGAAAACTCCACAACTCGAATTTTTTGGCGTCTCCCTTGATGTTCGACTTATAGAGGTTCTACTGTATTTCATATAGTTCCAATTCTGACAGAAATAATGAGTTTTTTTACTGTTATTGCTTCTTTTTCTCTCTCTAAAACTGTTTCAGTCTCAACGACAATTTCTCTTTCATTTATTCAACTCATTGTCAATTAATCAAATTAACCCTTTAACTTTTCATTGCCCAATGAATGGGGGCGCGGCTGGTACCGGATTCATCTTGCTCCCCCCCCCTGACTAGATCCTCTTCAGGGACGCGCCCCGAGTCTGCTCCCCATATCATTCATCTTAACTGCTTTCTTATCATGTAATAAATTTTTACTGATCATATATAATAATCATCATATATATATACATATAAGGTAAATAAACATTGAAAAACAAAAAATATATAAAAAGAAAATGTGTGTCGATATTTTCATTGCTTCAGGAGTTCATCTAAGATTTTGGAGTTTTGATTTGACTGAAACTTTGATTGGAATCAGAATCTCAACCTCTCGGCTTCCGCCCTTCTGCCTGGGGGGCCAGATCACTGATTCAACGATTACTTTAAAATTAGCGTTGAGCAGATATATTGTTAGTTTTTCACTCTCTTCAGAATAATACGTTCAGCAGACATTGCTCTTCTAATTCAACATCTCCCCAAAAAGAAGTCCCCAGGATTAGATCTCATTACAACTGATGCTCTCTAGGTATTTTTTTTCTCGCCAGGGGCATTAGGTAAATAATTATAATTTTACTTCCTCACCTATATAGGAGAAGTTATGTAATCGGTCAAAAATTCGATGCGGAGTTTTCAACTTTTTAAATATGAAAAGAAAAAAATGCTGTGTCTGTGAACTCGGTAACTCCCGAAAGAATAAATGCATTGATACGAAATTTTATATGTGAATTCAAAACCTCATGAAAAACAACTCATTATTATTCAGTGGAATCGACAGAAAGGAAGGGGGGATCAGAGGCTGAAGGGTTCAACTTGAAAACCCTAACTGGCGATGTAATGAATGTACCGACTCAAAAATTAGTATGAGGGTGTAGGAGCCACTATGTAAGTCAATTATTGAATATTAGCTCAAACAGTCGACTGGTTTTGGAGAAGGGGAGCAAAAAGTTGATTGAGATTAATTCGTTCTGGGGAAGTACCTTGCCGGTGATTCACCGACGACTTTTTTTTTTATTACAAGAGCAGTAATAACCAAACATCACCATGACCTTGTAAAATAAAGTAAATAAAATAAAATACAGAGAAGTGAGTCACTGAAACCGTTCATTTATAATTCGAATAATATAAATTAAAAAATAATAACCATTATTTATTTCTTCATTATATTTTTTAATAGAAAATTAAATTTTGCCGTAAACTAGTACCTCCCCCACGATGCTAGTACCTTTCCCCCACAATACTAATACCTTCCTCCACGATGCTAGTACCTTCCCCCCCACAATGCTAGTACCTTCTCCCCACGATGCTAGTACCTTCCCCCACGATGCTAGTACCGATGTTGTGATGTAATGGTGAACGTTATTATTGTTTATTATTTATTATTCCTAACAGATTGGCTTTATATTTATTTGTCCATTCTGACAAGTTATTTGTGACTCTAGAAAGCTACTTTACAAAACCAAATGACCATCCTATAGATATGGTAACTTTCAAACGGGATTTTTGCTTTTTCCTTCCAAACTGGTTTTAGCATTTTTTCAAATATATTTTTTTCCCCCCATTATGAAATCATTAAGGAAAAAACATTTCCCCTGTAAAAATTTGTATTAATAAAAAAGTCTGGTGTAAAATGTAATGCTAAATTTAAAAATTCAATTTATTGTGTATGGGTTTGAATAAAATATATATTTAGTTATTGAAAATTATCTAATTTAATTAAATGATCAAAATAACGAAGAAATATTGAAATGTGAGGGTTTTTATATGTTTAACCTAAAATGGTCCCAGTGGTGACAGCGCCCTCTGGTTGTCGGGTTAAAATTCTAGTTATTAGTTATTATGACTCATGAGGGCTTTAACGGCATGATCATATCGCCTACTACCAGAGCGCTCTTTCGTCACTCTAGTGGACATGAGTCCGACTCTACTAGGAGAGTACTAAATTTTGCTTACCCTAAATTTGTATTCACCTCTATTCTAATAGAGGTTTTTATCGAGTACCTGACATCTTACAGGCTTGGGACCATCGCTTAACAACGTCCCATCCGAAGGACGGCGTGCCTAAGTTTATTTTACCTTCCAGATAAAATAAACGTAAGGCCTCGGCCGGTTTCGAATCCGGGAACTTGAGCTCAGTAAGCAAGCACACATACCACTGAGTTACCGGCGCCCTCTGAAAATTCTATAAGATTAATTTATTGTCACCGATATTTATTCATAGAATAATAATATTCTACAAAGTAACTCATATAATAATCTTCAATAATGTGTCAGGAGCATATAGTTGATAATAGGTTTTATATTGAAGCAGCTTTTACTTTCTTACTCCCATTTTTTATTTTTATTTATAAATTTCTTTTGTTACATGGTCAAACGTTTCGGGTTATTTCTTCCCATCATCAGTGACTAAAAATATTAAATTAACAAGCATAATAGAAAATGTGCATCAAGAATTAACAATTTAAAATTTAAAATTAACATTATAACAATCTTTGTTTTTTAATTTTTTTATTAAAAAGTAATGCTAAACCAACCTTGAGTATCCTGACCACCAAAATAACTCATATAATAATAATAAATAATGAAGAAAAAAAAGGGTATAAAATGTATATATTTATATATATTTTATATATTTAATATGAAATCTTGGGTACATACAGCCTTCTTTTGCATACGTTTATAATATAACATGTCTTTGCCATAAAGGATTGCTGTTGCTGTTTGTGACTTACATGTCCTGACTGGTCGTATCGTCTTCTACCAGAGCGTTGTAAGATAGGATTGTAGGTGCAAAAAATAACAAAAAAAGAGGCCACCATTTTGTTTTGATTTCAGATGAATAAATATTTTATTTATTTTTTTCCAGACTCGTCTAGCCTTATCACAAGTCACTGGTCGTTTACCTCCACTATCTCTTAGATCTGAAGGATACTTGCATATTGTTTTATGTACTTATTAATAATGTATGAAAAATATTAACTATACAAATATTATAGTTACGGTAAAGAGGATTGTGAAACTGTAATTGTCAATATTAGTTTTTTTTTTTTTTTATTCTTTGAAATATGGGAAAAATACAAATATTAGATGCATATTATTTTTTTTTAAACTATAAATGTGGTATATCTTCCTAATTTGAGGAGGGTTCCGGACAGATAATAATATTAACATCACATTCAAATTGTATTATTATTTTCATTTTTATTTTTGTATCTATATGACAGATTATTTATTATCATTTGTCTTGTGTTATTGCAGAACCTCAGTTCAACAGTGGATGGACAGATGGGAACTCTGGTTGCTACAGCCCTGAGGGTGGTGGCTTCAGTGGATGGGTGCCTCATCAGACCAACGTCCCGGAGGAGAAGACCTCTCAGCTGTTGCAGGAATTTGAGGATGTACTGAGCCGAGCTCTAACTCCCCCGGACAGTCCTCAGGATCCTCTCTCATCTCCTGTGGCTCTTCAGCAGCCTTCCACACCCCCTGTCTTCTTCACAGTACAGCCTGCACATCAGCATGTCTCTGCTTCCGTTCAAGTGAGTTACCTACAACAGAGAGAGCTTTGCACTGCCTTCAAAGTTTTGAATAATGAGATATCAGGGAATCTACATTTTTTTCTTTTTTGGCTTCTCCGGTGGAGGCCACAACACCCGGGATCCTGATGATCTCTTCCCCTATTATATCCTTGGTCAATCCTTCCTAATAATGAAAAAATAATGCCGCATATTAAAATAAGCTTGTTTTCTGTAGCAGAATTGTGTAAAACTACAAAATATATCTTGTCAGAGGGAGGATGTTAATCAATCAAAGTAATAGAATAGTGTATCAAACTATGTATATAAAATATAGAGAGAAAATGTATGTTAAAAAAAAATATTGTCTATTTCACAAAATATGTATATTATAGGAGTACTTTCGGATTGCTACCATCTCCAGCCACGACTTAACAAATAACAAATAATAACTTCGACGAAAGTTCTCCCGTATTATATATATTTTGTGAAATAGACAATATTTTTTTTTAAAACATACTTTTTTCTTTATTTTTTATTAAGTGTTTCACAATATCTCTGCAAAAAATGTTAAATATCATTAAACTGTATACATATATATTTAAAACACGAAGGAAAGTCTGAGATAATTTTAATTTGAAAGTCAACAAGGCAGACTGTGATCATGTCAAAACTAACAGTTATTTCGGAATCCCTCGAAAGGGTTCAGTGGAATTAAAACTATGGTTAAAAATTTTAATATAACTATTCACTTTCGAAAAGATTTCAACTTTTCAAGGTTCATCTTTTCATAGTGGTTGAAATGTGTTCTTGTGTTCTTTCTCCGCCAGGTTTTGACACACTGTAATTCCTGAGCTGAGCATCCTTCTAGGTAGTTAGAATTATCGTTAAATTCTTATTCTTGTGCCGCGTGGATCCGAGAGTTCTCCCAATTTTCTTGGCGAATCCAAGGGTACTCCCATAGTCCAGGTTAATAGATTCTCCTCTCTGATCCTGAAGATGTTGAATCTCCGCTCTATGGGAAGGCTGTCCCATCGATCCCTTACAATATTTATACTGACTGCTTTTCCATCCATCCTGAGAGTAATAACGACTTTACAGTATTCATCTCAGTACAAGTCACATTCACTCTAAGCCGCCAAAATTGGTCTCCGGTTATCGTAAGCAATATCCTGATTCCCACTTCCATTCACTGGGGTTCTCAAGAGGTAGACTGACTTGGAATCCGTTTTCAAGACTTGAATGGAATTGGAAGTATGTACTTCAGTCGCATACTAGAAGCTAAATTAGCTTCTCACAAGAATTGACAATATCATAAGCCCAATTGAGTCAGGGATGCTTTTCTTCTTCATGTTACAAATATCAATATTCTAAGTATGTATTTTCACAAGTACTTTTTTTTCGAAGGAAAGCTTGTCTTGATTACGTAAAAGTCAACTTTTCAGTTGGATATAAGTAATGTTTAGATAGACCCATCAGTTGGATATAAGTAATTAAATAGACGCATCAGTTGGATATAAGTAACGTTTAGATAGAGGTTGGGATTCTACAAAGCCACTATATACTATCAGGTGGGTGGAGAATAACCCAACTTGTAGAGGGAGAACCATTATCACTTATGAGAGTATTGACACCACTATAATATTCTCCGTCTTTTTTAGAACTAATTAAGAATTTATCAGTTAATTTTATATATATATATATATATATATATATATATATTTATTTATTTTTTAAATATATGTTATGGCTTTTATATGCAATCTGTGTATTGTAATGTTCCATTTTATGATTTAACGTGTACCTATCTAAAATAAAATGTTAAAAAGCCGATAATTATGTTAATTCTGGCTTTTATTCGTGTTAATTCAGGGATTATATTTGTTCGTTGCTTTGGAATGACGAGATTCTATTTGATTTTTTCAGACGCACAATTGTGATATGTGAAATTACTGATTGCACTGCACTGCCCATTAGCCAAAATAAGTGCTATGTGTATACAAAGATTCACTGAAGAAGGATGTTAAGTTCTAACTCCTTATTATTAACTTATTAATATTTTAGTGTTCCTTCTCTTCATACAATTAATTATATTTATCAATTAATTGAATTTAAGAAAGATTTCCCTTATCATTACACATTATCAAATATTCTCTAAATTTTGAAATAAATCTGTTGCATAATTTTGCTACCAAAGCGTATTTTCGATTTATGGGAAAATGTTTCAGGGAATATTGACGGAAGTCCTTGACCTTATCACTCAACAACCAAGATCTCATGGTATATTTTGAAATTTAATGTTTTTTTTTTGTTTTTGTTTTTAGGGAAACAATGGTGATGGTGGGATCAGCGAACTGGACGCACTGGTGGCGGAGAGCCTGGGGAACGGCGACTGTTCCTCATGCTCCGGCTCTGACTCAGGATACGAGGACCCAGACTGGGCCCCGGGAGCATCCGGAGGAGCAGAGGACAGTTCTACCTCAGGTGGCGGGAGTAGGGGTGGTCGAGGGCGGCCATACCCTTCAGTGGAGGAACGAAGGGCACGGAAGAAGGAGCAAAACAAGAATGCTGCCACCCGCTACCGACAGAAGAAGAAACAGGAGGTGGAGGTGATCCTGGCAGAGGAGAACACACTTCAGGAGAAGAACGACCGGTTGAAGGTAGAGATGCAAGAGATGCAGCGAGAGATCAAGTACCTCAAGTCGTTGATGAGACACATGTTCAAGGCCAAGGGGATCATAAGTTAGTTAGGTAGGAGGAGTAGCACCAGCTCACAACCAGAACTGAACAGCATATAAAGATGTACTAACTAATACTAACCTCTGACGACTAATGTCAATCTGTACCTCAAAGGGAAGAAGACGTCCATAGTCACCCCAAATGTTCATTCGATGGACGGAGAGTTATTCGAATTATATGAATATCCCGTCCTTTAGGCCTCATTAGGCTGAAACGAAGAGCTATGTTAGATATCATGCTCATTCATCGCAAGTTATCGCATCCACTTTTCGTTTTTAGTCATTTTTGGATTGAGGGGGAGTCGGAAAATAGAGAAACAGTAAAAACAGAAGTTGTCAGGAAAGATTCGACGTCCGACCTTTTTCTCTTTAGGACACATCTAATACTTGAATAGGTTAGGTAGCTTAGATTGGATCATGGAGAAATGGCTTAGTTCATTTTTTTGTAATTTTATTAACATTCTTTTTTTTACTTTGTAAGTATTCTGTTTAGTGTCGATTTAAGCAGCCTTTAGGCCGGTTCATAAAGACTTACCTAACTAACTTTGCTTTTATTTGGTTTGTTACTGGTTTCACAACATACAAATCAACGAATATATATAAATAACTCACTACTTTCTCTAGCTCTATCGCATCGCATGTCCTATTTTAACAACATAAATTTTGTTTGCATAGCTTCACATTTAATTATTTAAACTTTAAGTGTAACATGTTGATAGGTCTATTTATGAACAGGCCTTTTGTCAAGTTTTACTAACACTGCTTCTAGGTTGAGGTTATTTTAAATAATTTTAGATGTGGCTTGCTGTAAAAGGTACCTGACTTATTTTATTATTATTATTTTTTTTAAACTAAATTTGGTACCTGATGAATTTTGTTATTATTAATAAGTTGTTATGTTATTTGGTCATATTTTTACTTAATTTTTTTCTCTAAATAAATATCAATGATAATACATTGCCTGTTATATATGCTCTTCAGTTCGGGTCTTAAATTAAAATATTAAAATTTCAACAATTTAATATACATTTGTCACAATGAAATTTGATAAATGTAAGTGCTATTGACGTTAGTATAATATATTAGATATATAAATTTAGCATAGATAAAGATAATATGAAAGTAAATTGTTTAGAACTATCTCCGGCACAATTATTGTAACGAGATTTATTTTTTAATTCCCTTAGTCTTGAACATTTTAATAATTAGGTTTAAAATACTCTTTGTTCTTGAGACATACACATATTAAATAATCTATTTTATTACATAAGCATAAGAACTTGTATTTAGTTTTTTTTTTTGTATTGTCGCCATAGTCTGAAGGAAAAATTTAAAAATAAATATGTAATATATTTTCATTTGATTTGGGCATTATGAAGTCGCCACTTGAAAGGTGACAGATGTTTAGCCCAACTTTTATGTTGTATTTATTTTTGTTCGTGCGTATGTCGTCGACTCACTGTCTCAAAAAGGGACCATCAGGGTATACAAACATATTACACACATTTTTTTTTTATGTTAACAAAATTATGGAATACTCCGAAACACACTTTTTAAAATGTATTCACAAGTAAAAAGCACCATTTTTTGTATATTTAAATTGTTTTTACCTTTTCATTTTAAGAAAACCTGATGGCTTCAATTTTGGTATCTCTTTGTTAGGCTATATTATATTATAATTATTATATTATATTTTATCTTAATAAAATAAGTACACTTTAATTATTGTTAGTTGATGTATTTTTTTTTCTTCTTTTTTAATATTGTAAGTTTTATTATTATTATTGTTCATACTTACGTTTTTTGTTCATATTATATTGATAACATTTTAAAAAAACGTTGTTTTCTCTTTTAACATAATCGTAGCCCCCCTCCCCCCCCTTCTCTACCTCAATAACTAAAGTTAGACAAACAAAATTTAGGACCTCCCCATATTAGAGTCGGGCTCATGTCCACCACCAGAGCGATGAAAGAGCGTTCGTATAGTAGGCGACATGACCGTGTAGTTAATGCATGGTTATGAGTGAGACAATAACTAACTAACGTCTATGAAATAAATTTTACCAAAACGAAATCAAAAAAGTAATATATTTTGCCTACATACTTCAGAATTTTCGCGGTTCGTGATTTGTGAGGGTCTTTTTAAAACCCAGAGTGGAGCAAATTCGATAAAAACTTGCCCCAGCTTCCTCATAGGTAAGTTATAAAGAGTATGGCAAAAATACGACTTTTCTGATGTTTCTTTAGATCAATTAGATAATTATTGGTCGTTTTTTTTTTTTTAGTTAATTGTGACTTATCCCAGGGCTTTAACTACGAGGGTATATCGCCTTCTACCAGAGCGCTCTTTCTTCACTCTGTTGGACATGAGCCCGACTCTACACTTCTATAGAGTAATATTGGTTCATCTGCCTGAAGCTTAGTGAACTATAACTAGAAAATAACATTTTTTATGGTTTATCGCAAATGGAACGTGTCCAAAATGTTTATAATATTTATAGAATCTATATGTAATATATGGGCGATTCTCGGAAATTAAGGAAATCAGGGAATAAAAGTTAAACAATTTTTTACGTAAATTTTTTTAATTTTTGTGGTGCATTTCGAATGGTCTCATCTACTTATATGAATTACTGTGAAAGTACATCATAGAGATTCTTATGAGAAAGATTAAATTTAATTTAATTGTCCATGTGAGGGGTTGTGAAGGACTGAGAAGTAGCGGACGAACATAGCCTCGTGATTCATGTATTTCGTAATCTGATAATGTGAGGGACAGAAATTTTTAGTAAAACGTAGATTACACATTACCATTTAATTTGGGAGAAATCAACTTTCAGCCACAATTATAGCCTATCATAATACATGCACTGAAGTTAATAACATTAAAATATTATACTTACTAAAACAAAATCCAGGTTGTTGAGGGACTGAGGTGGATGAACGACCGATCACAAATTCAGCCTTGAAATTCTGATTATAAGAAAGCCAAGGCGTAAGTTTAATAGCAACTTTTAGGAGCCATGGTGGCCGTGCGGACTAGAGCGTAGGAATTTATGAGCTATTGAATGCAGTGATTAGTATAAAATAAATAAATTTACTACAAATCTTTGGATTGAAAATTTTTTATTTTAAATTTGCCGTAAGACTAATTGTAGTCCTATAAAGCCGGAGCGAGTATGTAGTAGTCTATTTATCTTATTACAATTCTATTTTTGATTTGGTAATAAATTTAAATAGTTTGTTAACGTTTTCTATGTTATTAATGTTAGCTATTGTTTGAAGAAATGTGTTTTCGTTGGATAGTAGCGTCTCATGTTGTCTCTGGTTGTCGTACTTTTTGCACTTAGTGAAAATGTGGACTACGTCCTCAGTCTCATTGCAGTGTTCACAGTTGGGGGATGGTTTTATTTTGATTAGATGTAAGTATTTGTTTGTTCTGGCATGTCCGGTCCTCAGTCGTGTCACGTATATGACCTGTTTAGTCGTCAGTGTCTTACTGTGTGGGTGGAACCATGGCTTTGTCGTTACTGTCTCCTGTACTCTGTAGTGGTATTGTCCTTTGGTTTGGGATATGTCAGTATAGTTGGTTTGCCATTCCGTTAGTGTCTGGTGTTGTATGATGGAAAGGGTGTCTTCTAAGGTCAAGTCGATTCTGAGTGTCACTGTGTCCTTTTCCGTTCCTCGCTTGGCAAGTTGGTCAGCTCTGTCGTTGTCATTCAAATTGATGTGTCCAGGAATCCATTGAATGTAATATTTCTTATCTGACTGGTAAATGGATGTAGCTATTGTGGAGAGTATGTAGTTGCTTCGAGTTTTGAGGTGAAAGTTGCGTAGTAGTTGGCAGGCGGATTTAGAGTCGGTCAATATAACTATCTCTTCTGAAAATGTAATACTTTTAGAGTAGTCTATGGCCTTTTGGATAGCAATCAGTTCAGAGGTACAGACGTTATGATGTGGTGAGATTTTTTCTGTTAGGTTAGTGTCTGTTTGGGGATCGAAGATACCTATCCCCGTCCCCTCTGGTGTTTTTGAAGCATCTGTGAAGAGTTGGTGACATTTATCGTAAAGAGTGTTAATCATTTCTATTGTGTTAGCTTTTAGGATTGTGGGGTCTAAGTTGTTTTTGGATGTTTTGATAGTCCTAATGTCTGGATTGGCCTTTATGATAAAGTTTGATAGTAGGATGGGCGCAATAAATGATAACGGTTTGTCGGTCCGATGTAGTGTCTGTAATGTTGGCCTGAGTTCTGCTAGTGTATTTTGAATGTATTTGTTCAAGTGGATTTTTTGTCTATTTATTAAATCGTTGAAAGGGTGTGATTTGTCGGCGTGTATTCTTGTAAGTTTTCTTTTTAACTGTAATTTACGTCTGAGTGGAAGTGGAAGTTCTCCGGCTTCCACCAGAACGGCATTGATAGGAGTTGTTTTAAATGTCCTCAATGAAATTTTTAAGGCCTGGTTTTGTATTACACTAAGTTTCTGAATGAGGGGTGTTCTGATGGAGCCATAAACCTCGCAGCCATACTGAAAAATTTGTTATTGTTCCAATATGGTTGAGATAACGTGTCATTCAGAAAATAGTACTAAAGTAATACCACGATATGTTATTAATATTTCGAACAGGAACTTCAGAGGAAATTTGTAGAACTATGAGATTTTTCTTTTTAAAGTGAACATTTGAGATAAAGGGCGAATAAGAAATTAACAAAGTATATAAAGAAAAAAAATTAATAATACATTTATTAATTTACCGATCTTTAGGGAAATGAAAAAAAGAAAAAAATAGGGGAATAATTAGACACCGTACGAAATTGATGAAGGTTTTGGGTTAATGGTAGAGAAAAATACTTGTGAAAAAATAGTGGATTTTAATTTGGAGTAAGTGAAATAACAACAATAAGAATTACCTATATATTGCGAAAAAAAAAGTTATTTAAAAAAAGTAGAGAATTACGCGTCAAAGAGAATAAACGCGAATATGGGAGATATTGTGCGCAATTGGGAGAATTAAGTTAATAGAGAGTTAAGCGCAAAACGTTGTATGGTAAGAAAATAAAGGCAAAAAGAAAAAGAAAAAAATCGCGAAATATGTAAGATATATTTTTTTAAAGTGTGAGAAGAGAAAAATCGCGTCGCCAGGGCCTTGTGTTAGATGTAGACGTCACTATGACGTCGCAGGTTCTGATATTTAAATACATTCTCAAAGTATTATATTAACAGCCTAATTTGTGATATCATTGAAACCCCCCAAGGATTAATAATTATAATCCTCTCGTTTTAGCCATGCAAATTAAGTAACATAAAGATAAAGATCCATGTTGGTGAGTGAAGCACCAAACTTAAATTAAAGTGAAGCTTAAATCTTATTTCTCCAGGACCACAATTGTACTTCTTCATAAGTGGTAAAGATAACTTTACTTTTCTTAACAAGTGCTAGAGGCTTCATTTTATATCTTCACACGACATAACTCACCAATAAATATATATTGAATCAATTGAATACACGCTAAATTTTTGTTATTCTTTTGTACCGAAAAAAGGATATTTTTGAGTTACGACAGTATTCTTCAAAGCCCCTTCCTGCCTGTGTCGGGCTGCCTTGGCGGTGCAGCCCCCAAGCGGTAACAACTCCAACTAGAATAGTATCAGTTGTTCAACACAGATGGCATTGAAGTCACTCCGAATCAGAAGATTGATCTTTTGAAATTGATCTCTTTCAACACTAATGTAATGCGGCACAAACAGCTAGTATTTGCTTTGCCCCAGGTAGTAATTCCTAAGAACCAAACAATTAGGCACCAAAGCTAGTACGAACTTAGGAACGCTGGGCACCAGAGCAAGTACGTGCCTTGGAACTGCGGACACCCCAGCTAGTAAGTGCGGACACCCCGCTAGGCGCCACAGCTAGCACGTACTTAGGAACGCTGGGCACCTGAGCAAGTACGTGCCTTGGAACTGCGGACACCCCAGCTAGTAAGTGCGGACACCCCGCTAGGCGCCACAGCTAGCACGTACTTAGGAACGCTGGGCACCTGAGCAAGTACGTGCCTTGGAACTGCGGACACCCCAGCTAGTAAGTGCGGACACCCCGCTAGGCGCCATAGCTAGAACGTTCTTAGGACCGCGGGCACCGCAGCTATTATGTGCGTTGAAACGGCGGACACCCCAGCTAGTAAGTTCTTAAGACCGCTGGGTACCACAGCTAGTACGTACTTAAGAACGCTGGGCACAACAGATATGTGCCCTGCAACGGCGGACACCCCAGCTAGTAAGTGCGGACACCCCGCTAGGCGCCACAGCTAGCACGTACTTAAGAACGCTGGGCACCAGAGCAAGTACGTGCCTTGGAACTGCGGACACCCCAGCTAGTAAGTGCGGACACCCCGCTAGGCGCCATAGCTAGCACGTACTTAGGACCGCGGGCACCGCAGCTATTATGTGCGTTGAAACGGCGGACACCCCAGCTAGTAAGTTCTTAAGACCGCTGGGTACCACAGTTAGTACGTACTTAAGAACGCTGGGCACAACAGATATTATGTGCCCTGCAACGGCGGACACCCCACTAGTAGGTTCTTTAGACCGCAGTTATTATAGACTACTACAGTAGACCAGGAACATATTGTCATATTACGTCAACTAAATAAAGTTGAGATAGATTTATAGAATATTGGTGGTTCTTGTGGCTCGGATTCCGTATATTTCTGAAAAAAAAAACACTAATACAGTGGTCCAGTGGAGTTAATAAGACGTTGTGGCACGAGATTTCTCATAAAAATAAAAGACGTTGTCTTCCCTCCGTTTCATTTTTTACCAGAACCGGGTTTCAACGCAACAGCGTCATCATCAGTGGTACATCCCACCGCGTAGCTGTTAAAGTCAATTCTCCTTCTACGCTCTGTGGGTGGGATGTACCACTAATGATGACGCTGTTGCGTTGAAAAGCGATTCTGGTAAAAAATAAAACAGTGAGAAGACAAGGTCTTTTATTTCTATGAGTAATACACTGATATTCCTAGATTGACATCAACTAGATATTATGGTAGACTACTTTAGTAGACCCGGAAAATATTTTCTGATTGTGTCTAGTTAATATAATTGAGCTAATAACAATAGAGTATTGGTGTTCTTTTGTAGTATTGTGGGCCGCGTGAAACTAGAATCCTGACAATGAAAGTACTTGTCTCATCATCTATCCCATCGCACTTTACAAATATTAATACTCAGATTTCGCATAGTGTCCAAATACTGTAATGGACATTTCGCGAAATGACAAAAATTCACCCTGGCCATTTAGCAATATAAATCCGAAATTGGCATTTCGCAAAATGTGCCTAATCTAGATGTGAGTATTATTGCTAATACGCTATTGCAGGGTGGATTTTAGTAATTTCGCTAACTACTTAACCTTCGATCCCTTTATTTGGTGGACACTTACCAACTGTTTTTGCTCTTTCGAGCGTTCTTCCATATCTGAATATGAGGTTTATCCAGACTCAATCATACGTTTCCGCTCTCCCTCCAAACCTTTGATTTCTTTATTTGTGGATCCTTAACTTCTTTTTTTGATCTTTTGAGGTTTGTTTATTCGATCTCTAAATTTAAAGCTACAATCCGACTCATAAGTTTCCACTCTCTCTCTGAACCTTTGATCGCTCTATTTTGTAGACTTTTACCTTGTTTTTGTTTTTCTGAGTGTCATTCGATCATAGAATTTGAAACTACCTCGCGAGCGGGGTCTGCAACTTTCAAATGAGAAAAAAACAGGGGATAAGAGTCCTTCCAAGTGATGAGGTCGAATGCTTAGAGGGAGAGCGGAAAAGTACGTGGTGGAATTTTAAATTCAGAAAATTTAAAGGACTCTCAACAACAGAAGGTAAATGAGGTTTAGAGAGAGAAAACGGAAACTCATTTTTGAGCCGGAGAAAAAACAATTGGAGAAAATGAAATTCCAGTGAAAATTCAGCATCGAATATCTAACCGATTACATAACTTCCCCCATTCTTCATATATCTGGAGAAGTGCCGCTATGAATAACAGCGAAATTAGCAACGAAATGGTAAACTAGTCAATGTTGAGTGTGGCTCATCTGTAGAGTTCTGTCAGTTAGTCATCTGTGGTTGGGCTGGTATGAACCGGGTGGCCGGGGCGGCACAGTTGTCAGAAATTAGTTGATTAAGACAACTATCAATTCATTAGGAGGTTCCCCTGTCTAACTCTGGATAATCCGATAGATGTTCTTGGAGACACATGTCATCCTGCTCGGACAGGGTCTGCCATCTGCAGACTCAACATCAACGGTTCTTAAGCTCATAATTGATATAGACGTTAGTGTACTTCCCCAGTTCGAATTATTTGAAGACCACAGGGGAAAAAGCAGCTATCTCAGTTTTTTTTCGAAATTTAGGTAACGACGATTTTATATGTTTTGAAGAGTGCCGGACACGATGGAATCGTGCGAACGGGGAAAAAACAGTCTAGAAGCGTCAAACAAGCGTTTGAAATACAGCATAAAGGGAACCAGCTCCTTCGTGCGCGCCCGGGGAAGATCAGGCTATCTTTCAATCCCCTATTTCGAAAGAGAAATATAAAGACCTGTAACATTTAAAGCAATTTTGTGACAAGGCCAGAAATTATTATAGAAAACTCAAGTGTCTTGATTAAACATTCGAAAGAGGGTTTTTGCCTTGTTTATTTGAAGTTTTGTGTCTTTCGCATCTGTGACAATTTTTATTAACGTTTTTTTTTAAAGTTTTAATAGTATTTTCTCATTTCTTCATGCGTCTTCAGTAAGTTGAATTTTCCTCACATTTTTACATTACAAAAATAAGATTTTCTTTAGTTTTTTGCAGGAAAATTGAAATTTTGTAAAATGAAGAAAAATGAGATAGTCAGTTTTTCCCCTGTGGTCTTCATTTGTAATCAACCAATGTTAGTTTCCACTCTCCCTCTAAGCCCCACTTCTCATTTGCTTGACTTACCTGAAAATCCGGTGAAAACTCATCTTTAAATTTTTGACTGATAACATAACTTCCCCTATACCTACAGAGGCCATAGCAATGGTGTGTCGCTAACCAGACCCAGTGCTCCTCGCCATTAGATTACCTGCTATGTCCAGTCAAAGAATGGAACTCTTATAACGATACTACCATATACATTTAATGAAAAACTAATCAACAGATAAAATAGGACAATCGGGTATCTGAATTTGGGATCCACGCATCCAAACAACTCCCCTTCTCGATCAAAGTTTTGAAGAGCCACTTACCTATATTTGAAAAATTCTCTAAAGACACTGCAAATTTCGTGAATATACGTTCAGCTGTTTTCCTGTGAAGCTCAAAATTACATATTACAGACAGAAATTTAACTGATAGTCTTCTATATAACAGGAGTACATAACTTACGAGAAGATAAAAGGGTATCATTCCTTTTCAGGTATAAGTGGCATCGAGACAGCCCCAGGCAACATCGTTACCGAAAGTAAGGATATCGCGGACGCGCTGGGTAGAGTCTTCTCGGAAAATTTAAGCGATGGAAATTACGACCCGTTGTTTCTAGAGTGTGAAGAATATAAAAAGGGGTACTCACTACTTGTGAAAAATAAAAAGGACTGTATTTGTAAATAATATAATTTAAGAGAATGTTAGGTGAATAATAAGAATGACTGTCTTTACTTTAATTTAAGGTATGGTGCTTCACTCACCAAACCGGGATCTTAACTTAATGGTACTTGTTAATTCTAGGGGGTTTCAATAATAACACCAATTAGGCTGTTGAATAACTTCTTAGAGAATGTATTTTAAATGTCAGAACTCATGACAGATAATAAGATATGACAAGAACAGTTTAACACTTGGAAACATAAACAATAGGAATTCGACTTACGTCCAGAAGTAGAGAGAGAGCAGTCCACACGTCTGACCAGGTTCCAGAATCTGACCACAACGCATCTCCTCATCGGTATTTAACCTTTGAGGAGCGGAAGTGTTTACCTTGGTCAAGATCAAATATCCTGTTTACGGGTCAACACTCTCGATGTCACAATCGCGGTTCCTTGGCCGAGCCAATCTCAATAAACGGGGAACAAAGATTTGTTTTTCCTGAACTCTTTCGAGTTTTCTGACAAAGTCCCCTTCACCGCCTTCTCACATACTTCCCCCTGCAATCCAGAAGTCACGCCCTCGTGACGAGACACAACCGGGAGGAGCTGCCAATCTGCAAAGCGCTGCATACAAAGTTGATGGGATGTTGTTGTTATTTCTAGAAGTTCGTCTGTAGAGTTCTCGTAGTTTCTCCTCTCTCTTTCTCTGACTAAAGTAAACTCCTAAAGTCCTGATTCCAAGTGTTAAATTCATGTTTAGTACAGATAAATATATAAATATAAAGTACAACATATATCGACTACTTTCTGAGAAAAAGAAAATGTAAACTTCAATTTTCATTAACAAAACAAAATTATACTTAAAACGTATCAACAAAATAAGAAACAAACTTAATAATGTATATACTGTAAAAGATTTAGTAATATGCTAAGGCGTATAAAACAATGTTTATATGTATATTCTTTTTTTTTTTTTTCAAATGACGTAAATACCAATATATATGTATACAATTTAAAATAAATGAATATTACTAAACAAGTCTATTTGCAATAACATAAAAAATCAAAATAGATTGGAAACACATTCCTTTTTTTTTTTTGAGATTCTCGCTATAAAATAGTTATAGGTACATCTAATTATACTCCTCTATGAGACCAAATAAAAAAAATTATTGAATACAACAGAAATGTTTTTATAAACACTTCGAAAAATTCACTTAACGAATCACAAAACAAAACAAAAACAAAATATATAGGAGAGAACAATGGACTCTTCTTCCAATATTTACTAATAACAATAAAAAAAATTGAACACAATCAATTATTTAATAAACTATTATTTTGTATTCCTATGCAGTCTGCATAATGTTGCTAACGAACAACTAAGACTCTAAATAAATTATTGACAGAAAGAAAAGAGAAAAAAAAACAATATCTATAATAAAGTTAACCTATTGACTAAACTCCGTTCCATGAGCTATGGGCTGTGTAATGTATTTATTCAACTAAAGTTACACAGAGGCCCTTCTAGGGGCTAACATCATTATTGTATTTTCTTTTTGTCTTGTAGATTTAAAATATCTGGCTACCAACATTTCAAAAAAAATATATAGAAGCAATAAAGACAATGTATGTTACCTGTATATAGCTCATGGAAGGAAGTGATCAAATTCTGGACCTGCCTTTCTCAAGAAAGCGCTAGTCTTCACTCCCTCCACTCAGTTTATGTTTCCATTCAATCTGTTCCTGTTTCTGTTTTCACACTTTTGTTATTGTAAACTGCATCCTATCTCAACAATATCCTTGACAAACCCAAAACACGGATGTGTCCAGTCAATGAACTCCAAAATTATTTCTAAATTTCTTATCCCTAACGTGGATTTTGCCTATAATCTCCCTTAATTGAGCTTAAATATCGCAATTATCTCCCAAAAATCTCCCTAAATTGCGTCTTATTCTTTATCTCTCTTTTTTTTTTGTTTTAATATAAGTATCTCCCTTAATTGTGCTGAACTCTTTATCTCTCTTTTTTTTTTCAAATAACTTCCTTTTATTTATTTATTTTTATTTTTTTTTTAAAAGGCTCCGTGAACAGGCGACCGCGTTTTCAAAATTAACCGGTGCTTTATCTAACACGAAGCCTCAACTTCTCGAATTACTCTTTATATTTTCACCGCACGACTTTTTACGCTAAATTCCTTTATCTCTCTTTTTTTTCAAATAATTTCCCTTCTTTTTTTTTTAAGGCTCCGTGAACAGGCGACCGCGTTTTCAAACTCAACCGGTGCTTTATCTAACACGAAACCTCAGCTTCTCGAATTACACTCTTTATATTTTCACCGCACGACTTTTTACGCTAAATTCCTTTTTCTACCAATTACTTAACATTTGCGCATAGTATATATATCTTCCAAAAAAAAATTCTCCCATAATTGTGCTAAAATATCGCAATTATCTCCCAAAAATCTCCCTAAATTGCGTCTTATTCTTTATCTCTTTTTTTTTTCTCTTAATACAAGTATCTCTCTTAATTGCGCTTAAATGTCGCATTTGTCTCCCATAAATCTCCCTAAATTGCGTCTACTTCTTTATCTCCTTTTTTTTTTTTTCAAATAATTTCCCTTCTTTTTTTTTTTTAAGGCTCCGTGAACAGGCGACCGCGTTTTCAAACTCAACCGGTGCTTTATCTAACACGAAGCCTCAGCTTCTCTAATTACTCTCTTTTACTTTTTATATTTTCCACCGCGCGACGTTTTGCGCTAAATTCCTTGTTCTACCAATTACTTAACATTTGCGCATAGTATATATATCTTCCAAAAAAAAATTCTCCCATAATTGCGCTTAAATATCTCTATCATCTCTCTCAAAAATCTCCTTAAATTGCGCACAATATTTATATTTATCATTAAAATCTCCCTTAATTTGCGCTCAATATATATATATATATATATATATATCCCATATTCACTTTTATTCTCTTTGACGCGTAATTATCTACCTCTTTTATTTTTTATTATTTTTTTTTTTTTTTAAATATTTTCTTTCTTTAGCACAATGTTTGAAATCTTTCCTTTTTCCCTTTTTAACAAGAAGGTCATATCAGAGGACAAGGAGGAAGGGTTCTCCTTGGCGCTGTATGCCTCTTATCCTAACGTGTGCCCCTTCATGCACACACGGTAGTTCGAAAAAGAGAGAAAGGATAGATACATGGGCTACTTTACTTTAATTTAAACATTATCTGTGGTAGTATTTCTTCATCCTTTTTATATGAAAAACATCGTCCACTAACTTCCCAGCTTTATAAACCTGAATAACATAATTCAACTTGTTTAGGCGCTTCTGGACAACAAAAGGTCCCTTATATTTCGGCTGTAATTTTCTTGATTTACTCGGATCAAAACAAAATTCTCTTAATAGAACTAGATCGCCCTCTTTAAATTCCACAAAGCTGTGCTTTTTATCGTAATTTTCTTTTTGAATTAGCTGAGGCTTTTTTAAAATTTCCGGGATTGTTTTTCTTATAACTTGCAACTCCTCTATAGTTTTAATTACGTCCGCCTCATAAGTGTGCGGAACTAGAACGACGTCCAAAGGAATCTTAGGCCTATAACCGTGCATCAAGAAAAACGGTTCGTAACCCGTACTTGCTTGTTTAGACGTATTATAAGAGAAGAGAACATGGTCCAAATGTGTGCTCCAATTATTTATATTTTTATTAACGTAATGTGACAACATTTGAATAAGTGTGTGATTGAATCGTTCTACAATGCCTTGAGCGCATGGGTTAAAAGCCGTACTTTTTTTGTGATAAATTCCCAAGGCTGCTTTAAATTGTAACAAGGACTTCTCCAAAAAATGTGTCCCTCTGTCTGATGAGACTATACTCGGGACCCCAAAACGATTTACCATATTCAATAAAAATTTTGCCGTAGATTTGGCATCTGCAGACCTAGTGGCTTTTGCCATGACAAATTTTGTTGTTGTGCAAGTTGCTACTATAATGTACTTGTTCCCATGAGAGCTAGTTAATGGCCCCAAGTAATCTATAACTACATGTGAAAAAGGGGTCGTGGATGGAATGATGGGGCTGAGATCCCCCTGGGGCAAACTTTTTGGAATTTTTTTCTCTTTGACATGAGTCACACGATTGTATGTATGTCGTAATTTCAGATAGCATAGAGGGCCAAAAGTAATTAGTTAGTAATCTACCATAAGTTTTAGCGATACCTAGGTGTCCTAAATCGTCATGGCAAGAGTGCAACAATTCTCTTTTTAAAGAATCAGGCACTAAAATTAAATTTCTTCGTTCCTTAGGGGTGAAGTATTTGTAATAAATTATATCGTCGTCCGAATTTAATACATAATTTCGCGATTTACGACGTATTGATTTATCGCCGAATTCGTTGTCTGTCAAGGCCTGGTAAATTTGTGAACAAAATTTATCTAATTTTTGCAATATTTATTATTTTTATTTCATTTACCGCTTTAAGTGCGGACCATCAATTACCGATTTAAAGTTCATAAATCCGTATGATGTCCCGAATGACTTTAAAAAAATCTCATGTACCTACTTAGTTCCGAGCATTACCCAAAATGAAAAGTATGAAACGATTATTAAAAAAAAAATTAAAATGAATCCATTTTATCGAATACAATCTGTGTGATTAGTTAAATGGGGCAGGATACATCCGCCTTCGTTGCACATTCCCAGATGTCAGCATAGTTATTGTAACCCAGTTTGTCTCATTGACCGACTTGACTTCCCTTCTACACAGAAAATGTTTTCAAATAGGTATAATTTTTTTTTTTTTTCATCTCGAATATTTTTTGTTTTCATTGAGAAGCAGTTACCTAACCTTAACTGAATTATAAATATTGTCTATTAAGGTGTCTGAAGTGTCTATTAAGAACAAAATCCAACCAAAGAAAATAATTGACCCTTTTTTTTTTTTTTTTAATTACAATATTCTAACGCGTAATCTAATTCTTGTAAAGAAGTTTTTTATGTCTTCTAAATCTAATTGAGCTTTCAGTTGGACCACGTTTTCTACACAATAATCCCTTAATCTTTTCCTCAAAATATTTGCATTATCTTCCTCAGAAAAAACTATATTTAAAATCTTTAGCAATTCAAGTACCTGTCGCTTTTGTAATAAATAAATCCAACTTGAGTAAAATTGCGTTTTCCCCTCCTCAGAGGTTGATATGTTCTGAAGGAACGTTTCCCACAATGTCATCTATACCCGGAGAGATATGTGAGATAGCAGTCAATAAAAATAGAAATTTAATGGTGAAAAATATGAGTTCTGAATTTAATAGTTCTCAAGAAGTTAAAAAAAAAACGGCGCCTCCACCACTTGTGAAGAATATAAAAAGGGGTACTCACTACTTGTGAAAAATAAAAAGGACTGTATTTGTAAATAATATAATTTAAGAGAATGTTAGGTGAATAATAAGAATGACTGTCTTTACTTTAATTTAAGGTATGGTGCTTCACTCACCAAACCGGGATCTTAACTTAATGGTACTTGTTAATTCTAGGGGGTTTCAATAATAACACCAATTAGGCTGTTGAATAACTTCTTAGAGAATGTATTTTAAATGTCAGAACTCATGACAGATAATAAGATATGACAAGAACAGTTTAACACTTGGAAACATAAACAATAGGAATTCGACTTACGTCCAGAAGTAGAGAGAGAGCAGTCCACACGTCTGACCAGGTTCCAGAATCTGACCACAACGCATCTCCTCATCGGTATTTAACCTTTGAGGAGCGGAAGTGTTTACCTTGGTCAAGATCAAATATCCTGTTTACGGGTCAACACTCTCGATGTCACAATCGCGGTTCCTTGGCCGAGCCAATCTCAATAAACGGGGAACAAAGATTTGTTTTTCCTGAACTCTTTCGAGTTTTCTGACAAAGTCCCCTTCACCGCCTTCTCACAAGAGCGAAGAAATGAGGATGACACTTTCTACGTTTTAAACCCTGCTGATAATGATACCGATTTCAATGCTCCCCTAAAATTCTTGGAGCTGACGTTTGGAAAGTTTCAATTTTGATTGGAAGGTGATCACTTCCGAAAAGATCTGCGAGAGGTTCCCATGATACCGACTGGGCTAGAGTGGCGCTACACAACGTCAGATCAATAGCGCTTAACGTCCCGCTTGAAAAATTTAAGTGAGTGGGTTCTTCAGAATTCAAAAGAACTATATTTGGATCTTCTAACAGGGCTCCACATCCAAGGC
Organism: Aradus depressus; assembly: GCA_963662175.1. NCBI lineage: Eukaryota > Metazoa > Arthropoda > Insecta > Hemiptera > Aradidae > Aradus > Aradus depressus. The sequence continues at coordinate 39,868,806 of OY759220.1, forward strand.
GGGTCCCCGCTCTGCATTCTTTTTCCCACTTTGTTCCGGGTCGCTATGTTAAAATGTACCAAGTATTTTCGTACTCTTGAGCAGAAAGGAGCAAACTGGTTGTTTATTGGAGGACGAGCAGCTGTGAAGACGTCATGAGTATCAGACTTTGAAGCTAATTTAGCAGCGTGTTTCAGAGTGAGGTACTTTCTTCTGTCGCTCAGAGGGAGCTCGCCTACTTCACTCGCCTACTTCACAAAGAATGCTAGTCACTGGGCTGGTATAGAAAGCTCCAATGGCAAGTCTCAGTCCGGAATGATGGACAGGGTCTAGCATTTTGAGTGTTCGTTCCCTCGCTGAGTTGTACAAGTATTTCTAACCGAACAGAAAAATCATTTCGACAACAAAATTTTAATTTTACACATACTGATTACATCAAAAAAGTATGTAAAAGGTTGATTTATGTCGAATTTAATCTGGATTTTTATTTATTAAACAAAAAAAAAAATATATATTGTGGTAATTAAAAAGGCTTAATGAAATAATCTTAAATAAATGATAAATAAATAAAAATATTATATAGTTAATAATAATGAAATAATAATAATAATAAAATAAACAATAAGAATTACCACATTTCCTGTAGAAATTTGATCTCTTTTCTTTTACTAAAATTTTGATTTCTACAGTAGTTTTTCGAAAAAACCTTTAAAAAATATCAAAAGTTCAAGACGTGCAATTTTGAAGAAAGTGCACGTATATTTAAAAAAAAATTTCAATTAACAAACTTTTGATTTGGATTTCTAAAGAGATGCCATCTTGTCTTCTAAATTTTACAAAAATATAAAATCTAATCCAAAGGTTTTCAAATAATCTTACTGGGCCAACAGGGAAAATTAATAGAACAGAATTTTCGAGAACAAATATTGAGTTTATTTTCTTAATCAACTACATTATAAAATAAAAAAAAAACTAAACATTAAAACAAACAAAAAATCATAGGAACAAATCTTAAAAACTAAATTCTTAACACTAATTCAATCTTTTTGTTTTATATTTTGGGCCATTCTCTAAAATTAAGTTATGTATATCGGGGCATATATCCTGTACATATAAACAAATAAAAGTACCTTCTTTTTGGATCAGTTTCACCGTCAATACACTTCTATTTAGTTCATCACAACATAAGCCTAAACACCACTCTACATTTTTACTCAGACCGCCGCCATAGCTAGGCCTCGACCTCTTCACTATAAACTCTTATTAAAACGGCTGATGGCCGTGTTTTGTTTTTTTATTAATTTGTTTTAAAAAGAAACTTGGTTTTTATATAAAAATAAATATAATTATTTTTTTAATGAACGGAACTGTTTTCTTGTTTTATGCCATAATAACTCTATGGTCCCAGGGAATAAGTTGTTAAGTCGTAAAAAGGCCAAAATGAGTTAAGTGTACTGTGATCATCTCCCAAGCCATCTGCGCACTGTGAAAAAGTTGGGAGCTCAGGACTCTAATACTTTCGGAATTATAAAGATGTGGGTTTCTTGGTATCTCGTAAAATTGTGTATGTTCTCGGTTAAATCAAGTTAATCTACGTATTTGAAGAATCATTCTCAAGATAACTGCATTTAACCTTTTATTAACTACGGCAGACTATTCCAAGTGAAGAGGACGTTTTCGGTTAAATAAGCTTTAAGGAGGCATCATACAAGAGTATTTCAAAAAGTATGGTTAATAATTAGGTAAGTGTGTATAAAAATTAGATAAGTGTGGTCAATAATTAGGTAAGTGATGGGGAATGATTAGGTAACTAAGGGAAAATCTGAGAAATAAATAAATTAACAATATTCATTTTCATTCACTTCTATAGATTTAGAAGGTATGTGATTAATAATGATGCAGACATAATTTATTTATTCCAAAAACTGGGTAAACACGATTAATACAAAAGTAAAAAAGTGCTGCCCTGAAAAGTTACGAATTTAGACACCAATTTATTCCCCATGACCATATGTCATAAGCTTATGTCATACTGGAAATCACTACTTGAAAATCAGGGACGTCTGGATACTCTAACCAAATTATATGAACGAAATATATCCACAACATTTAATAGAATGATTATGATAAAGTTATGACAAATAATATATTTACAAAATTAGAATTTAATGACAATGATAATTTAATTAATGTTGAACAAATAAATTTCAATTAGTAATTAAATCAAATCAGAATAATTGACATTCAATTTGAACACACAATTTGTTACTTAATTATTTTCCCGGCGATCTCTCTTAAAGTTGCCGGTAGCTCAGAGGTTGTGTGCTGAAGATTGCGGGTTCGAAACCCGGCCAAGACCCCTAGGTTTTTTTTTTTATATGCGAGATAAAAAACCTTCGAGCACGTCCTACGGATGGGACATTATACGATTAAAGACCCTAAACCTGATTAGGCAAAATTTAGGACTTCCACAGTAGTACTGCCCTGAAAATTTACGAATTTAGACTTACCAATTTCCCAATTCCCTGTGACCACAGATATAAGAGCCCTTGGAACACATTCCTGGTCGGCAATTTTCCTAGCATATCATGAAACTGAACGGTTTTCTTGTTTTATACCCTAATAACTATTGTTTAAATGAAGGGAAATCAATAAGAAGCTTTATTAGTTTGTCATTGTTTGCTCTTTATCTAATACCATGAACTGTTCAAGAGGTCAATAATGCATGGGGGGGTTGAATAAACATAAACATGGGCCAACATTGAGGGGATGGAGGGAGTGTGGGCCAGGGGGCGAGGCGCCTGCCCTGAAACGCGTCATGGCAACCTACGGCAGGAGTTGGAGAGCGCGGGCGCGGGAAAGCCCGGAGGGTGGCAACCCTACATGGCCGCCTTTTACAGGGAAATCCTGTTAGGGGGCTCCCTCAGAGGAATCCCCCCCCTCTTTGAAAGTAAACCAAACTCTATTATACGAGATTAGAAGTTTTTGTTTATCCTGACGTGAAGGACTGTAGGAGGCGACAGATCCAAGAAGCCAGGTCTTGGGTAGGAATGTAACCAGGGATCCTCCCCACTGAAATGTTTTGAAAACAAGTTTTCTACTCAATTAAAATAAGTATATGATGTGCTAAATAAAATATGAATCAAACGATGTTGTACACAACTTTTAGTTAATTGTTATCTAATCAAAAATGTCACCAGGAAATATTAATACCACCCGGCAAATATAAGTTTTAGATCATGCTATGAATTCTACAAGGGACTTTCCAAAATATTAATTTTAAGTGGGATTTTTCCCTGGAAAATCTTTTATATTGAACTTATATACTCAGCTTTCAGCAAATTCAGCGTCATCTTTCGTTAAAGTTGAAAAAATTGAGAAAAAAAAATTATGTTATGGTTCCGTGAAGGTCAAAGCTTATCCCCCTCTGCAATCCGAGAATGAGAGTTAAATAATTATTCTGCAATGATGACTCACATTTTGAACAATGCCTTACACCAAAAGAGAGAAGAGCGTGGTCTTGTTTCAAGAATGCAACACAAAACTTTCTGGGAAGAAAACGAGCTAACAACTACGGACAACTGGTTCAAGAAATGATAAATGCACATAGAGATTTAGGATGTAACATGTCTTTAAAAGTGCATTTCCTGGACTCACATCTACATTATTTTCCTGAAAACTGCAGTGATGTTTCCGATGAACATGGTGAAAGGTTCCATAAAGATATAATTACCATGGAAAAGCGGTATGAAGGGAAATGAATGCCTGCAATGCTTGCTGACTACTGCTTGAACATTATTCGAGACTGCAAAATTGAACACAAGAGAAAAAAATGAGCCTTTTAAATTCTTGAATCTTAAATAAGTTTTTTTATACAATATATGATCATGGGCGTAGCCAAGGGGGGCAGGGGGGGGGGCACGTGCCCCCCCCTGGCCAGAGAAAAAAACAATATAAAAATTAAATAAACTAAAAAAATAGTTTTTATTAAAAATGCATTGCATTAAATGTACATGTAAAAAACAAGTTATATTAATTTTTTTTATATGTATATAATATATATGAATTCGATCATTTCATTTCCTGGCTCAGAATCTTCATGTATGTTATACTTTATACTCTTAAAGCTGATTTTACATGCGCAGTAAAAATGCAAATCGCAGCAGCATTTTTGCTGCTGATGTAAAGTCAGCTTAAGTATTACAGTCAGTGGTTACCTCAGGGGAGGCTTCTTCTTTAGTGTCCCAAATTAATAACAAAAAGTCTGCAGCGCTAACTACGGAAACTGTGGACTGTGTCCCCGGAAGTCTTCCCCCCCCCCCCCCCCCCCCTGTAACCTAACTTTGCCCCCCCCTGCTCAAAATCCTGGCTACGCCCCTGTATATGATGATATTTTATGGGTTCGTTCATGTTTTTGTTTTATCCTGTCTAAAATGTTTCTAAATAATTTTATAAGTGACTAAAATATTGATAGTTGCATGTTTTGCTTTTATAAATACACAGCATGGAAATAAGAAGTGTAACAATATTGAAAAAACTGAAATTGCGTATAACTTCCAAACTATGTTTGACACAGAAAAACGAATTACAGATTTGAATCCAGAAGGCAATATCCCATAAGAATCAAGAATGATACCCTCAAAAAATGAATTTTTAATTTTTTTTTTTGAACAGCTAACCTCATGTAACCTGGGCCTGTATGGAAGTAACCTCCATACATGAGAACAGAAGCCTGCTGATGTAGCCATAGATATCGTCACTTGTGCTATATAACCTACTTATGTGAACTGTGTTTTAGCACTTTAATTTAATTCTCAAATATGTTATAGCACAAATAACAATAATAATAATAATTTGTAAATATTTTTTTATCATAGGTTTTTTTTTCCCAGCTATATATGTATTGTTGGGTTGTAGTCGGTCAAAAACGAGCCTGTGAACACGATAACTCCCGATAAAATGAACGTATCGACATGAAATTGTATATGTGTATTCAGAACCCTCTAAGGCGACAACTAATGATTTTCAGCAAAATCGGCCGAAGAAAATAAGAAGTTTTGGAAAGAGGTTTAACTCAATAACTCTAATAACTGCCATTATAATCAATGTTTTCTCACAAAATTTCATATGTAAATTTATAGCCAGATAAGGACGACACCTATAAATTTTCGGGGGAATCAGGCGAAGGAGAGGGTGGGAACAGAGAGGCTCTATTTAAAAATCCCAATAAATGCCGATGTAATGAAATTATGGACGTGAAGTATGAGGACTCAGAAACCACTATTAATTTTTAGCACCAAACTAATTCAGGCTGGGGAAGTACGTAGCCGGTGATTCATTGACTACTTTTTTAAATATATTATTGGAAATATGCATGGACATGCACAGATATCAAATATGCAGGGATATGCACAGATACCAAATATGCAGGGACATGCACAGATACCAAATATGCAGGGACATACACAGATACCAAATATGCATGGACATGCACAGATACCAAATATGCAGGGACATACACAGATACCGAATATGCAGGGACATGCGCAGATATCAAATCGTTAAATATATTTTCTGTTTCTATTCAATCTAATTTCAATAATACAGTTAGCAAGCAGCAGCATACAATCCTAAGACAGCATGTATCAACTGTATCCAGGTGACTCACTTTTGTCTACAATAATGTGTCACTCGACACTTTATTCACCTGCTCGCGGAGGAGGAAGGGAGGCGGTAGGTACGCCACGCGGCGCGGCACGTGTGTCCCATCGTGTAGCTCGCTCCCACGATATGCTGCACCAGGTGTCTCCTTCTCTCTTTAAATATATCCATCCTGTACACGAACCAAACCGATCTCTTCATTTCTCAGACCCTGTACGGCCCTTTGAAGGGAAACGTTCATACGAAAATATTCATGAAACTGCTGTTTTCGAACTATAACATTTTGTGTTATTTATTGAATTAGTTTATTTACATTTGTTCATTTTAGCGCATTCAGCCAATAACTCCATGTATTTCAGTTATTAGAATATAATAAATGTTTTACTAAATGTTGCGTTTTTTGTTCGATGCAATCTCGAAAGCCGGCAAGCATATAATAATGACATATTTTATTTTGCAAGCTGTGAAATAAAAACTTTTGTTATTGGGGTTTCCATATCGACGGAGAAAACCATAACGAAGGTAAAAATAAAAGATGTTGTCTTCCCACTGTTTTATTTTAGACCAGAACCGGTTTTCGACGCAACAGCGTCATCATCAGTGGTTCATCTATTATAGAATAATAAAATATACAAATAATGAAAAGTATAAATAACTCTTAAAAACGTAGAGGTTAAGAACTCCCTTCTCCTGCCTGACCTGCCTGCTGTGAGAGATTGGTTCCAAACTAAGGTAAGTAGCTGTCCTGTGAGAGATGTATTGTAAAAGTTTTTTGGCTGGTTTTTACAAAGATATTTATTATGTGTATTTTATTTTATTATTTTTCAAGTCTGTGATCATATTTTAAAAAAATTGTATTTATTTATTTTTATTTTATTTTATTTATTACATGGTGAAATTTTTTATTATGTTACTAGAGACTTGTTTTAGTTAGTAGGGGTATGTGTGTTAGGTGTTAAATGTTATAGAAATAAAAATTTACAGGGACAGAAATTCATGAACACCCCCTTTGTTAATTGCTGTTATAACTAGCGCTCCAAGTTGCAACTAAAGGAAGTTTCAATATAACCGACCAAGGATTGTTGTCATTTATCTTGTTTTATTAGTTTTCTAAAAAAAATAAATTAAAGTTTGTTTGTGTTTTTATTATAAATAAGATGCCTAAAGTAAGTAATAAAAGTAAATTGCTTAACGAGCTCATTGAACGAGCTACTGAACTCTTTTTACTGGAAATTAAGATCAATATGATGATTTAAGTGATGATGCATTAGACGAAATAATGGACAATATTTTATTAGTACACAGTTTTCGCTATAATGTAGATATGTCTAAAAATATAAAAGCCAAAACTAAAAAATTGTGTGGGCTGTAGATTGCTACCTAAAGTAATCTTGCATAACCTTACCAATATCGATTTAACAAAGCGATCTAACATACCTTTTCCTCTGTTAGATCGAAGTGTGTTAAAGTCATATATTTAGCAGACTACTGTCAAAATTTTTATCGAACTAACACAGTTAACATATTTAACATAGTTAACACACACATCATGAATACCCCAATTGTATATATTAAAATGAATGGTTTTGCATGTAGAGAGAGTGAGTGAAACTATCCCCACCCCTTAGAGCTATGCCAGTTGTCCTTTAACCGCTGTGCTGTGTGGATGGGGTAAGTAAGTTTATAATTTTTATCTTGTTATTCTGTACCCTGATACTTTAAGAGTTTTTTATACTTTTCATTATTTATATATTTTATTATTCTATCATAGATGAACCACTGTTGATGACCCTGTTGCGTCGAAAACCGGTTCTGGCCTGAAATAAAACAGTGGGAAGACAATGTCTTTTATTTCTGTGATAAATCTCTTCCCACAACATCTTACTAACACATATGATAAGGAAAGTCAGTCTCGAGCAGTATTTTACTCTTAGAAGAGATTTATTCGTGACGTAGAAGAACCTGAGTAAGATCAATGAGTATCTAGATGACTTTTGCCTTTTGTATATATCTATCTATATCTGTTTAGGTAAGTCATTTATTATTTCTATGATTTCTTTTCAAACCCATTTGAAGAGAGTATATTTTAATTAACTGATTCGTAATACACATTTCAGAAGTTCAAACTTCTACAAGAAGTGCCGAACTAGTGGATGGAGGTCATGAAGAGGAGACGTCTTGTGAATGGTCACATGGGAACATACCCTAGGGATTTTCCTGTCTTATCAGTGTGTGAACTACAGAGGAAACAATTCCTAAAAACATTACAGTTCTCAAGGCACCAATTATGAAGATGGTGAGAGAAACAGTGGTTCGTGAATCACCAGCGATGTACTTTCCCAGCTCGAATTAATAATAATAATAAACATGATTACTTATTATCTAATTCATATTTACAATTATTTTATAATAATATACTGTGTTGTAAAAAAAAAATTTACACACATTAATATTATTAAAATAATATAAAATCAAATATGTTTTAATATTTGTATAAAAACAGCTGTTAGGAGTGAATTAACTTAATTAGTGAATAAATATACAAAGATGGACCAGTCGAATTTTGTTTTAAAAAGAAATGTGAACAACGAATGAATGGAGACAAAAGACGGCGATCAGCTGTTTTAAATAGTGTGAAACAATCTGAGGAGAGATGTGGAGGTGGACAGTCTAGAGAGAGAAGTGTTTTTAGGCTTAAGGTAGTGAACCGTAGGAGTGGAAATAACAGTGAAGTAGATGCACAAAAGTACTTTTATTTATTTATATGTTTATATGCCCAAAATAACATTGAATTAAAGAATGGCCACAATATTTAAAAAGAAAGAGACTAAACTAGATATAGAAATGAGTTTGTAAGGTTTTTATTGTAAGTAATTTGATTTTGATATTTTGATTTTATTTATAATGTAGGTTTAAGTTAATAAACCCAATATTTGTTCTCTTATTTTATGCTATTCATTTCCCTGTGAACCCCATAAGATAATTTATATCTTTGAATTAGATTGAACATTTTTGAAAGTTTAGGAAAACAATATGGCATCTCATTATTATATATAGAAAAAATCCAAATGAAATAATTATAATTGAATTTTTTTTTAAATACGTGCACTTTCTTCAAAATTGCACGTCTTGAACTTTCGATATTTTTTTAGGGCCCTTTTCGGAAATTACTTTAGAAATCAAAATTTAGTAGGTCAGCAATAATTTCTAAAGGAAATGTAATAATTTTATTTGTATTTAATATAATTTATATGATCACAATACTCTATTTTTTTACAGTGTTTTTTTTCGGTTTTTACAACCTAGCAAATAGATATTTCGGGAAGAACTCCCATCATCACAAAAATGTCACTTTTGAACTTTTTTTTGAACTTGCTGACGTTGAAGTACACCGAACACCGAAACCGGTACACTTTATGTAGTTATGTATATATTTTTGTCGAATTCGACTATATAAACGTTGAACATGTTCTTTATTTCTTTTTTTATTCATTTTCATTTCTAAGTAATTTCAAAAGAAAGTAACTAATTAAGTAACTAAGAATGTGACAAGTAACAGAACAAATTCTAGTTAATAAAAGCAATAATATTACTTTTAATTTATTATTAGTGTATGTATATGTGTATGTTGTGAGTGTATATTTATGTACCTATATATAATTTTAATCGATCACTCATTATATTTTTCCAATCTTGATTTCCCCATGTTTGTCTTGTTTTTGTTAGGCCCTGATGATGATATGAAATATATCGAAACGTTGGCAATTGAATAGTGTTTTCATCATTGACTGACCCTCAATACCCCCAGAATTTTGAATTCTACAGTCGCTAGCAAACAATTACTTTTAATGTACTTTTGTGAAGACCGTTAAAAACTTGTGTTCCTGACATTTCTTCCAGAGTTGTCTTCTTGGTTTGACAGTATTTCGGAACACTTCCACGGTAAAACCTGAGGTATGAAGCTACCTGAAAACACCAATTTGAATGTACGAAGAGACATTTTCCCCGTTTTCAATAATACGCGAAGCGGCTGAGAGGTCGAACATCTCAGCCAGGCCTGGGATCAGTTCTACTATTTTCGCTGATAGAAACGCCTCTGCCACTAGACCGCTACAGATGGCCGGCCGCCTCTCTTCTGATTGGACATCTGCCCTCTCTGTGCCACCCCCATCTGCCGCCCCATCCGCCTCTTTCTCTACAAATATCATTGCACTCCTTCTGTCAGCAGAAACGTAGCCAGGATTTTTTTTTTTTTTTTTTTGAAGGAGGGTAGTGCAATCTTGAAGCCTCAACCTAGCGTAACCGGGGGCTCAGGGTTGTTTGTTTCTTTTTGGGACTCATGCCCGGGCTTTAACTAGGAGGTCACATCGAGAGCTCTTTCCTCGCTCTGGTAGACATGAGACTGACTCTTTCGTTGTTTTTACCTCGCAGATAAATACCCTATAAGCCTCGTACGGTTTCGAACCAGCGATCTTGAGCACAGTAGGCAAGCTCGCTACTACCTCTGTGCTACCCACATCCTGGAGGGCTCAAAATTGAAGGATCCCCAAGGCAATATTAAATCTATTTTCATACAATTCCAGAATTCAAATTTAAATTATAATTTTTGTATAAAGGAGACATATTTACCTATTTAGACTTCTGAATCTGAGAGGTGAAAATACATTGAGCATATCGTCCTTCGGATGGGACGTTAAGCGATGGTCCCGAGCCTGTACGGTGTCAGGTACTCGTTAAAGAACCTTACCCTAGGTGAATAAGAATTTAGGGAAGACAAAATTTGAGATTCCCAGAGTAGAGTCGGACTCATGTCCACCAGAGCGACGCAAGAGTGGCGATATAATACGACTGGTTGTCGGCGATATGACCTATGTACTACTATGCATCTATTATAATATTTTTTTATTATTACACATATTTGCCAAAAATGTAATAGTTAATTAATATATTTTAACAATGAAATGGCCATAGAATAATAATTATTTTTTTAAAAGACCTTGGAATAACAGGTAATTTGTTATATAACTTTATATAGAAGGTAATACGAGAACAAATGTTACATTAGATTATAATTTACAACAGGTTTGTACACTGTATATCTTGTGTTTGAAACGAATGAGCGAGTGATTGAAGTTCAAAAATGTATGAACTGACAGCAGTTATGAAAACGCGCGATTATTAAATTTTATGATTATCATAATTTAAATTAGATATTAAATTGGTTTCTGTCAAAAATGTTCCTTATTAAATTCTCAATCGCTATTATGTCCTCAGATTTGAGATAGGATCAATACGACAAGTGTTATAGCGCATCAAAGAGTATTTTTCAAAAGAGATGGAAATAATGATCATTTATAGTTCTTTTTGTGTAAAGGTAGCCATACACGAGCGGGATTTCCTCAAGGTTCGGCCTGAACAGTCCAAGCCTTGAGGAATTCCCCAACGTGTATGGCGGCGTCCCTTGAGGCCGTGATGGATGGGAAAGGCCAAAAATCCCAAACGAAAATCAATTCTTTTTCCGTCATGAGGCCGGATTTTACCTGTCTCAGAACAAAATTTATACATATGTGCGAGAATGAACCTTGCTTGTGCCAAGTGAGTTCAAAACACTACCACGATAGAAATAGAAAGGAGGCCGCGTACGCGAAAATTGAAAGAAGTGGACGCAAAGGTTTTTTCCTTGTGGATTTCCTATACATGTATGGCCTTAAGTAACATTTTCCAAGACCCCGCATCTAAATTTACATCCCCCCCTCCTAGATGAGTTTATGGACAGGCCCTAGGGGTGAGGGGGGGAAGACTAAATTCCTGAGGACACGTGCTCGGCTGACACACCAGTCAGCAATCCCAATATCCTAGCATCTAGAGGGAGGGGAGGTTTCGATATAATGATGTCACGGAGTTTAATATCGTAAGAAGGGTGGCCAACCTCAGAGGCTACATGTTGTAGAAGAGTGGGAGTATTGGAAGACCGCATTTCATTATGTAGGGTGTGAGCCACCGTAGCAACTGGTGGTAGATGAAAAACATACTTCCATCTATGTATATCCTTCCTAGTCTGCTGAGGGTGGCCAACGTCGGAGGCTACATGTAGAAGAGTGGGAGTATTGGAAGACCGCATTTCATCATGTAGGGTGTGAGCCACCGTAGCTACTGGTGGTAGATCAAAAACATACTTCCATCTATGTATCTACGAAACTTGCTTTCTAACTTGCCTAGTTAACGTTTTACAGGGGCATTACAGATTCTGAAAGTGGTAATTTCATGAGCCACTCCCTCTAGATGTGGCATCCCTTGTAGGGGTTCCTTTAAGCTACCGTCTGACTCAACCAGTCTTCGGTGTGTAGGCCTTTCTAGTTGTTGGTCTCTCTTGCACCTCTCAACACCCCTTTGAGGAGATTTGTGGCCGAGAGCAGAATATGGTAAATAATATGACTTCTGAATCATACTGAATTTGATATCGATACATTCATTACATCGAAAGTTATTAGAGTTTTTGAGTTATGACCCCCTCCTCGTTGCTCATTCGATTGAAAATTGATAAGTGTTCTTATAGGGTTTTGAATTTACATAAAAAATTTCGTGTCATTCATTACATCGGCAGCCCCCTGTCTCTAATTCCCCTTGCGCCCGATTTAGCTGAAAATAAATGCATGTCTTCTTTTTTAGTTACCGTATTCTCATACAATACATCAAATTTCCGATAGATTACAAAACTCTCCCTATACTTCATCTAGCTGGAGAAGTAAAATAAATGTTGAACAACTTATGACACTCATATTGCGGGAAGGGGTGGGCCCGTTGATGGTCCAACCCTACGTCTTCTTGGACCACCCTGACATCCAACTTCCTGAACCAACCCTCCGGCCAGAGTCCCCGCTATCTATCTATTTGAGATAAGGGTGGGTCGCAGGGTCATTAGACCGTTCTCTGACTCACTGGAACATCCTCTTTAATAGGGGGCACACGAGCTGCAAGATAGCGCACCATACGCAGTCAACATAAATCTTGCATGGAACATAGCTAATACCGGGAGGATCGTCTGAAACTGATCCTAGTCAAAAGACAAGATAACAACTAACCCTTAGTATCTGCATGTTATAAAAAAACAAATCGTCGACGGATCATGAGCTATGAACTTCACAAGATCAAATTATTTATAATCAACTAAGTTGTCACTATATCTCTTCGACTGACGCAGACCAAACCACACAGAGCACTGTACTTCCTCAGCTGAACTAAGTACAGGGAAGGTTATGTGATCCCTGAGAAGAGAGTTTACACCGGAATTTCTTATTTTCCCCTGATTCGTGTAAGTGTGTGAACACGATAACTCACAATAGAATGAATGTATCGACACGAAACCAGAATCCACTAAGAACGACACCAAACTCTTTTAACTGCCGAATATATTGACATGAAATTTAATATTTAAATTCAAAATTTCATAAGGACTTTACCTGTTAATTTCCCCCGAAATCGGCCAAGAGGGGATCAGAGGAGTGGGGATCGACTCAAAAAAGCCAATAACTACCGATGTAAGGAAGGTATAGACACAATATTTAGTGTGAGGATTCATGATTTTTAGTCTAAACGGTCGATTGATTTTGGAGAGAGAGCAAAAAATTAATTAATTTCGTGCTGGGGAATTACATTGACGGTGATTACTTTTATTTATTTATATATACATATACATATATGTCCAAAATAACATTGATATAAATAATTGCAAATAATAAAAGAGAAAAAAGACTGATATACATAGATGAAGAAATTAGTTTGTAAGATTTTTTTTTATTGTAATTTGATTTTTTTATGATATTCTGAATTTATTTAAAATGTAGGTTAAGTAAAATAAACCCAAATATTTGTTCTCCTATTCTATGCTATTCATTTTCCCTGTTAACCCAGTAAGATAATTTATACCTTTGGATTAGATTTAACATATTATAAAATTTAGAAAAACAATATGGCATCTCTTCAGTGAATTTAGAAGAAATTCAAATGAAAAGTTTGTTAATTGAAATTTTTTTAAATTCGTGCACTTTCTTAAAAATGGCAGGTCTTGAACTTTCGATATTTTTCTAGGGCTCTTTTCGGAAACTACTGTAGAATACAAAATTTAGTAGAAGACAAGCTACAATTTCTACAGGAAATGTGGTAATTTTATTTTATTTATTTATTTCATTTAACATCATTTTTTAATTATCACAATTGATACGAATTTTCCTTCATTGAAGGCGATACGTTTTGAACAAAGTTATTTTAAAACTTTTACATTGATGATAGGAAAAGTGATAAATGTACTTTGTGCAAAGTTTTATTCAAAACTAGTTTCAACAGATCCAGTTCAAGGGATCACCTCTTGAGACGCCACCAAGAAACTTATAAACCGGCACCCAAGGCCAAACAACCCATTGCAGAAGCTGGATCACCACTAGTAGTTAGTTCAATTGTTTGTTTAAATAGTTTTATTTTAATACGTTTATTTTAATTTTTAAATCTTATTTATTAATGTTTTTTAAATTATGTTGTTTTAAAAATTATTTTATCAGGTTTGTTAGCTCTTTATATCAATTTAATTTTTGTTACCTTTTTTTATTCATATAATTTATTTATATTTATTTCATATTTTATTACTACAATATTTTATGTATTTTAACGAACAAAACTTTATAATTGTTTCTTTTTTTTGTAGGCTGCCTGATGATGAGAGGTCAGACTATATTGTATTTTGCAACCTGTGAAATAATCAAATCTCACTATATCAGTTATCTTCGTTATTGTGACTCATCACGTATGGCTTCAATTACGAGGTCATATCGCCTACTACCAGAGCGCTCTTTTTATTCACCTAGGGTAGGGTGTCTTTAAACGAGTGTCTGACATCGTCCCATTCGAAGGGCAGCGTGCTGAAGGTTTTTTCACGTCCCAGATAAAAAAAAAACGGGTTATTACTGATGGCTTTTATTTTGAAGGTAACTTGTGTGACATCGTCGACGGCAGTCCAATACCCAGTAGCTTTGTACTTACTCGCTATTCTCTCAGGATATGTTTCTCGTCTATTTGTGTGATTGAGTAGCTTTGTACTTACTCGCTAGTCTCTCAGGATATGTTTCTCGTCTATTTGTGTGATTGAGTAGCTTTGTACTTACTCGCTAGTCTCTCAGGATATGTTTCTCGTCTATTTGTGTGATTGAGTAGCTTTGTACTTACTCGCTAGTCTCTCAGGATATGTTTCTCGTCTATTTGTGTGATTGAGTAGCTTTGTACTTACTCGCTAGTCTCTCAGGATATGTTTCTCGTCTATTTGTGTGATTGAGTAGCTTTGTACTTACTCGCTAGTCTCTCAGGATATGTTTCTCGTCTATTTGTGTGTTTGAGTAGCTTTGTACTTACTCGCTAGTCTCTCAGGATATGTTTCTCGTCTATTTGTGTGATTGAGTAGCTTTGTACTTACTCGCTAGTCTCTCAGGATATGTTTCTCGTCTATTTGTTTGATTGAGTAGCTTTGTACTTACTCGCTAGTCTCTCAGGATATGTTTCTCGTCTATTTGTGTGATTGAGTAGCTTTGTACTTACTCGCTAGTCTCTCAGGATATGTTTCTCGTCTATTTGTGTGATTGAGTAGCTTTGTACTTACTCGCTAGTCTCTCAGGATATGTTTCTCGTCTATTTGTGTGATTGAGTAGCTTTGTACTTACTCGCTAGTCTCTCAGGATATGTTTCTCGTCTATTTGTGTGATTGAGTAGCTTTGTACTTACTCGCTAGTCTCTCAGGATATGTTTCTCGTCTATTTGTGTGATTGAGTAGCTTTGTACTTACTCGCTAGTCTCTCAGGATATGTTTCTCGTCTATTTGTGTGATTGAGTAGCTTTGTACTTACTCGCTAGTCTCTCAGGATATGTTTCTCGTCTATTTGTGTGATTGAGTAGCTTTGTACTTACTCGCTAGTCTCTCAGGATATGTTTCTCGTCTATTTGTGTGATTGAGTAGCTTTGTACTTACTCGCTAGTCTCTCAGGATATGTTTCTCGTCTATTTGTGTGATTGAGTAGCTTTGTACTTACTCGCTAGTCTCTCAGGATATGTTTCTCGTCTATTTGTGTGATTGAGTAGCTTTGTACTTACTCGCTAGTCTCTCAGGATATGTTTCTCGTCTATTTGTGTGATTGAGTAGCTTTGTACTTACTCGCTAGTCTCTCAGGATATGTTTCTCGTCTATTTGTGTGTTTGAGTAGCTTTGTACTTACTCGCTAGTCTCTCAGGATATGTTTCTCGTCTATTTGTGTGATTGAGTAGCTTTGTACTTACTCGCTAGTCTCTCAGGATATGTTTCTCGTCTATTTGTTTGATTGAGTAGCTTTGTACTTACTCGCTAGTCTCTCAGGATATGTTTCTCGTCTATTTGTGTGATTGAGTAGCTTTGTACTTACTCGCTAGTCTCTCAGGATATGTTTCTCGTCTATTTGTGTGATTGAGTAGCTTTGTACTTACTCGCTAGTCTCTCAGGATATGTTTCTCGTCTATTTGTGTGATTGAGTAGCTTTGTACTTACTCGCTAGTCTCTCAGGATATGTTTCTCGTCTATTTGTGTGATTGAGTAGCTTTGTACTTACTCGCTAGTCTCTCAGGATATGTTTCTCGTCTATTTGTGTGATTGAGTAGCTTTGTACTTACTCGCTAGTCTCTCAGGATATGTTTCTCGTCTATTTGTGTGATTGAGTAGCTTTGTACTTACTCGCTAGTCTCTCAGGATATGTTTCTCGTCTATTTGTGTGATTGAGTAGCTTTGTACTTACTCGCTAGTCTCTCAGGATATGTTTCTCGTCTATTTGTGTGATTGAGTAGCTTTGTACTTACTCGCTAGTCTCTCAGGATATGTTTCTCGTCTATTTGTGTGATTGAGTAGCTTTGTACTTACTCGCTAGTCTCTCAGGATATGTTTCTCGTCTATTTGTGTGTTTGAGTAGCTTTGTACTTACTCGCTAGTCTCTCAGGATATGTTTCTCGTCTATTTGTGTGATTGAGTAGCTTTGTACTTACTCGCTAGTCTCTCAGGATATGTTTCTCGTCTATTTGTGTGATTGAGTAGCTTTGTACTTACTCGCTAGTCTCTCAGGATATGTTTCTCGTCTATTTGTGTGATTGAGTAGCTTTGTACTTACTCGCTAGTCTCTCAGGATATGTTTCTCGTCTATTTGTGTGTTTGAGTAGCTTTGTACTTACTCGCTAGTCTCTCAGGATATGTTTCTCGTCTATTTGTGTGATTGAGTAGCTTTGTACTTACTCGCTAGTCTCTCAGGATATGTTTCTCGTCTATTTGTTTGATTGAGTAGCTTTGTACTTACTCGCTAGTCTCTCAGGATATGTTTCTCGTCTATTTGTGTGATTGAGTAGCTTTGTACTTACTCGCTAGTCTCTCAGGATATGTTTCTCGTCTATTTGTGTGATTGAGTAGCTTTGTACTTACTCGCTAGTCTCTCAGGATATGTTTCTCGTCTATTTGTGTGATTGAGTAGCTTTGTACTTACTCGCTAGTCTCTCAGGATATGTTTCTCGTCTATTTGTGTGATTGAGTAGCTTTGTACTTACTCGCTAGTCTCTCAGGATATGTTTCTCGTCTATTTGTGTGATTGAGTAGCTTTGTACTTACTCGCTAGTCTCTCAGGATATGTTTCTCGTCTATTTGTGTGATTGAGTAGCTTTGTACTTACTCGCTAGTCTCTCAGGATATGTTTCTCGTCTATTTGTGTGTTTGAGTAGCTTTGTACTTACTCGCTAGTCTCTCAGGATATGTTTCTCGTCTATTTGTGTGATTGAGTAGCTTTGTACTTACTCGCTAGTCTCTCAGGATATGTTTCTCGTCTATTTGTTTGATTGAGTAGCTTTGTACTTACTCGCTAGTCTCTCAGGATATGTTTCTCGTCTATTTGTGTGATTGAGTAGCTTTGTACTTACTCGCTAGTCTCTCAGGATATGTTTCTCGTCTATTTGTGTGATTGAGTAGCTTTGTACTTACTCGCTAGTCTCTCAGGATATGTTTCTCGTCTATTTGTGTGATTGAGTAGCTTTGTACTTACTCGCTAGTCTCTCAGGATATGTTTCTCGTCTATTTGTGTGTTTGAGTAGCTTTGTACTTACTCGCTAGTCTCTCAGGATATGTTTCTCGTCTATTTGTGTGATTGAGTAGCTTTGTACTTACTCGCTAGTCTCTCAGGATATGTTTCTCGTCTATTTGTTTGATTGAGTAGCTTTGTACTTACTCGCTAGTCTCTCAGGATATGTTTCTCGTCTATTTGTGTGTTTGAGTAGCTTTGTACTTACTCGCTAGTCTCTCAGGATATGTTTCTCGTCTATTTGTGTGATTGAGTAGCTTTGTACTTACTCGCTAGTCTCTCAGGATATGTTTCTCGTCTATTTGTGTGATTGAGTAGCTTTGTACTTACTCGCTAGTCTCTCAGGATATGTTTCTCGTCTATTTGTGTGATTGAGTAGCTTTGTACTTACTCGCTAGTCTCTCAGGATATGTTTCTCGTCTATTTGTGTGATTGAGTAGCTTTGTACTTACTCGCTAGTCTCTCAGGATATGTTTCTCGTCTATTTGTTTGATTGAGTAGCTTTGTACTTACTCGCTAGTCTCTCAGGATATGTTTCTCGTCTATTTGTGTGATTGAGTAGCTTTGTACTTACTCGCTAGTCTCTCAGGATATGTTTCTCGTCTATTTGTGTGATTGAGTAGCTTTGTACTTACTCGCTAGTCTCTCAGGATATGTTTCTCGTCTATTTGTGTGATTGAGTAGCTTTGTACTTACTCGCTAGTCTCAGGATATGTTTCTCGTCTATTTGTGTGATTGAGTAGCTTTGTACTTACTCGCTAGTCTCTCAGGATATGTTTCTCGTCTATTTGTGTGATTGAGTAGCTTTGTACTTACTCGCTAGTCTCTCAGGATATGTTTCTCGTCTATTTGTGTGTTTGAGTAGCTTTGTACTTACTCGCTAGTCTCTCAGGATATGTTTCTCGTCTATTTGTGTGATTGAGTAGCTTTGTACTTACTCGCTAGTCTCTCAGGATATGTTTCTCGTCTATTTGTTTGATTGAGTAGCTTTGTACTTACTCGCTAGTCTCTCAGGATATGTTTCTCGTCTATTTGTGTGATTGAGTAGCTTTGTACTTACTCGCTAGTCTCTCAGGATATGTTTCTCGTCTATTTGTGTGATTGAGTAGCTTTGTACTTACTCGCTAGTCTCTCAGGATATGTTTCTCGTCTATTTGTGTGATTGAGTAGCTTTGTACTTACTCGCTAGTCTCTCGGGATATGTTTCTCGTCTATTTGTGTGATTGAGTAGCTTTGTACTTACTCGCTAGTCTCTCAGGATATGTTTCTCGTCTATTTGTGTGATTGAGTAGCTTTTTACTTACTCGCTAGTCTCTCAGGATATGTTTCTCGTCTATTTGTGTGATTGAGTAGCTTTTTCGACTACTTTTATTTTTAGAGACTTTGATTAAATGACTAATGCAAGTGGTATCTTTTCACAGATTATCGAATAAGATGTAGTCTAACCTCTCACAGATTTTTATTTGTACTAGCTAGCCGGCTTTCGAGGTTGCCTTCATCATCATGATAAAATAATTTTTTTTAAATATTTGAATGAAAATTAGAATATTTTAGTAAATAAAATTTAAATTTTTTTATAATAAAAATAAATAAATAAAACTAGGTATCTAAAAACATTTACAATTTAAAATTTCATGGATGGGGACAGATAAGTTATTCCTGTCCCCATTCATGAAATTTTAATTTGTTAAAGTTTTTAGATGGTTTTATTTATTTATTTTTATTATAAAAAATTTTAAATTTTATTTATTAAAATATTTTAATTTTCATTCAAATTTCAAAAATATTTTATTTTATCACACTGCCTGATGATGAGGGCAACGTCGAAAGCCGGCTAGCTAATAAAAATAAAAATCTGTTAGAGGTCTGACTACATGTTATTTGACAACCTGTGAAATAATCACTTCTCACTATATCAGCCATGTTCATATCAAGTGGTATCTTGTTAGATCTACTAAACTCGAAGTAAATTGGTCTCAATTTTTGCACAATTACAATACCTACTTATGCTAGAGGTATAAGAACGTAAAACATATATTCGCAGATTTAGAAAGACGAACGTTGCCTGCCCCCAGACTCATGCTTCTGTCTTATGTGCATTTCTTGGAACCCTTGGTAGTTATTATGACTCACGCCCGGGCTTTAACTACGAGGTCATATCGCCTACTACCAGAGCGCTATTTCGTCGCTCTAGTGGACATGAGCTCGACTCTACTATGGGAGTCCTAAATTTTGGCTACCCAGGTTTATTCACTTAACGAGTACCTGACATCGTACAGGCTCGGGACCATCATTGCTTAATGTGCCAACCGACACCCGAAACCCTTGTGTTCCTCATTGGATCCAGTCTACCTCCATGTCCATGGGCTCCCTTTGACAAGCGTGTAGATGTACACGTGCAGTGGGGTGCACTATCACCAATAATGAACAGTCTTAATGCAGTCACTGCACGTGGTCCTCTCTGGACAGCCGGGCCACGTGTGCACTCCCAGTTCAGTCTAGCTCCCTCCTAGATACACTCATTTTGTAGTCATATATTCAGGTCTGACAGTCCCGGTGGCCGAACACAATATGTTAATGATAATAATAATATTTATTTCCATTAAATCATAACATGGAAATAGGATCTATCATACAAATGTATCAAGACAGCTTATAAATTCTATACATAAATATTTATTAGTTCATAGAGTCGGTCATTAGTAATAACAATAATAATAAAAATAAAATAAAAAAAATGAATAAATAAATATTAGAGAATAAATGATTATCTTAAATTATGATTTATATGTCATATTTATAGTTCTTTCAAAAGTACCTTCTTTCATGACGGTATTTCGGGATGTTCTTAGGTCCATTCCTCCGGTCACAATGTGCAAAATATGAAAAAAAAATCGCAAAAAAACCTATAGTAATAAAATAGATGAGTAAATAACTAATAAAAAATAATGGTATTAGTAATGAAAATATTTAACCTTGGGCTTTAACTACTTGAGCTTTAACGGCTGCTTCATTCTGGTGGACATGAGCCCGACTCTATTATGGGAGTCCTAAAGTTTGGCTAGGCTAGGGGGTCGAGTATCTGACATCGTAGAGGCTTCGCTTAGCGTCCCTTCCGAAGGACGGCCTGCTCAAGTTTTTTTTTACCTCCCTGATAAAAAAAAACCTAGAAGCCTCCCCTCGGCCGGGTTTCAAACCCGCGATCTTGAGCTCAGTACGCTAATACGCTATCATATGTATCTACGATCATATATATATAATTCTACGATATTGATTATGTGATATCGCGATTTTCGCTTGCCGACTATAGGAGTTCCAAAGATAGTCGTGGAGGTGGGCGGTGCTGAGCGGGCGGAGGATTGCCGCAATGTTCGTCCTTCAGTTGAACGAACGCATATTCAGAACTCGCTCCCAGCACATCGAACTGGTCCATCAGGGGCTTGACGCTGCTGAATCGGACATCTCTTTAAGGACTTGGCCAGGTATAATGATAGACTTTCAACTCAACGCCCATGGTTGAACGCTCATTTGGTGTACTCGTACATGGAATGCATAGAGCCTTGATGGACGGCTTCTCAGGACTCAGCTATTTAGTCGCAGTCTTCCGTTATGGCGTTCCAGTTGACGGTTTGCTGTAGTCCTACTTGTGGCGACACCTTGGACCCTTAGAAATGTTTTCAGCTATAGACTGATTAAGAGATGTGCCTTGATCCGAATGAATAAAAGAACAGGATATCCCGATTTGCCGGTTTCCCACGGAGCGGCCGTCAGTGGAGCAGCGAAACGTGCCGGTTCCGACTTCCGCCGTGTCGTGTGGCCGTGCTGAGAGGGGGACTGGTTCGTGGGAACGGAAGTTGGGCCAGCTAGTCAGCTCCGGAAGCCAGGCACTCCCCCAGTCACGATCCACCGGTCACCATGCCAACTAGACACAACCCCTCTGAGATTTCTTCCGGAATGTGTACATTTCGATATGAGAAGTTTTCTTTCACAAATACCGAAAGAAAATGAAGCTGCTTTAAAGCAACATCCTCTCACTGCATAGTGTCGGGATAGCGAGCAGGATACTGATGTTAATATCAACATTCTTATGCCATTTATGTACTATGTATTATGCCAGATGTTGGGCTCTGAGGGCTTCCTCTTAAGAATGTATTAATGATCTTTAAATTCTTGATCCAGCATAATTTCATATTGACATTTCCCCTACAAGACGGAGTTCCGGAAAATTTTAATTCGCCAGTTATACGAGGTATAGGGGAAGTTATGTAAACGGTCAGAACTCAATTTTGGACTTTTATCGGATTTTTATGTTTACCAACCCCCTAATTTGAAAAATGAAAAAAAAAATCTTCCGATAGAATCGTGAAGACAAAATTGTACACCTTTATCCAAAAACCCATAAGGACTACACCTATTGATTTTCAGTAAAATCGGTCTAAGGGAAAGGCGGTTCAGAGGGGTGAAGTAACTCATAAACCTAAAAACTACCAATTTAATGAATATATTGACACAAAATTCAGTATGAGGGTTCAAAAGCCCGTGTGTAAGTCAAATTATAGATTTTGAGCCCAAACAGGTAGATGAATTTTATTTAAAAATAAATAAAACGTATGTTTTTAAAAAATATTGTCTATTTCACAAATAATATATAATATGGGGTACTTTCGGTATTGCTACCATCTTCAGCCACGACTTAACAAATACTAAATTGAAGTTCAGGCTCACAAATAATATATAATATGGGGTACTTTCGGTATTGCTACCATCTTCAGCCACGACTTAACAAATACTAAATTGAAGTTCAGGCTCACAAATAATATATAATATGGGGTACTTTCGGTATTGCTACCATCTTCAGCCACGACTTAACAAATACTAAATTGAAGTTCAGGCTCACAAATAATATATAATATGGGGTACTTTCGGTATTGCTACCATCTTCAGCCACGACTTAACAAATACTAAATTGAAGTTCAGGCTCACAAATAATATATAATATGGGAGTACTTTCGGTATTGCTACCATCTTCAGCCACGACTTAACAAATACTAAATTGAAGTTCAACTAGTTAGCTTACAATCCAAGCGGTAGGTAGGTATCCTTTTTCAGCCCCTACGGGGTTTTCCTATCCCTTCTGTACAGTTAATATTTGAAATATGTAAAAACATAAAAAATGACATTTCGTCCCAAATTGGGATCTTAAAAATAAAAAATTTGAAATAGTATGTGTTGATTAAATGCATATATGAAATGAATTAAAGATAACAATTGTTAATATATGAATAAAAATAAAATAAAATATACAGTATGATGAACTATAATAGAGTTTTATTTAGTTTCGTTTAATTCTTGGGAAAACAGCCTTCCACAACTGACGGAAAATGTGACTTGTGATCATAGACAGAGTATGTGACAACAAACAACCACATAACCCCTCTTAATACTCAGCTAAAAATGTTGAAACTTTCATAATTTCTTAGTAGAGCTAATGTTTCATGGAGTTTGATCCCAAACCGACGTTTTTCTCTTTTTTTTTTTTTCACTTTCAATTTCCACGATACCTATAATAACATACATATAATATGTATATATCTCGGCTTCTTTGATAATGAAAAATGGTAAAGAACGAAAAACACTACATACTCATAGTAGGACACATGTCAAGCGATTCAAGTGCACATGTTGTAGTCGCGCGCCACTAATTACATTAAGTTCAAATGCAATATTCCATCTCGTCTTTTGACTAATGCATGTTGTGCACGTGACCTTACTAGACCAAAGTGATCCAAATTTGACAGCTGACCTTCCCACCCCTGTTTTAAGTCCCTTACGTGAATTATATATGTAATATAAGGGATGTAAGGAAGTGCGCATGCCCCGGCATTATTGAAGCATCAGTCTTCATTAGTGCTCAGGCTCTGCAGGGATTTCAGCCCTAAAAGCCTTTCTGGTAATCAAGTTAATGCCAGGAAGCTACCCCCCATCCCCCCCCCCCCCCCCACCATTCCATCGATCTCATTTTGTATATGGCCTTCCAGAGGGGAGATTTTACTTTCATGTTCTCCTGTAAAAAAAATATATATAAATTCCACTTTTCGTTTTCGTTTGAGTGTCTGTCTGTCGGTCCGGTCCGTCTGCCTAGTAGACTAGTTCATCAAATCCTGCGCCTCATCAGGGTGCTTTAAAGAAAATATATTTAACAAAATGACAAATAGGATATCAAATTGAATGAATTGGAGACTTCAACATGAATCAGGAGTTAGTTTCCCAAAACGATTTAAAATGGCTGACGTTAATGGCATGATTGCATGCAGATGCCCTAATACGCATTTTTGCATAAAGGCAATGCACTTCTAACGAAAGTATACCAAGGTAGCCGAAAAGCAGGAAAAATACGTATAAGTTCATGAAAAATTTTCTCTCAAGGCTCGTATGTTAGGCCCAACATTATTTAATTTATACATAAACGACGTTCCACGGACAACAAACACGGACATATACCTTTACGCTGACGAGAGAGCTATCGTTTCACACCCCTGGAGGACAGGCACAATAAATCTTAGACCAACGGACGCTTATAGACGAATCAAACGGTTTTTCCATAAATGGAAACTTAAAATTAATGAAGGAAAACGGAAGCGATCCTGTTTACAAAAAGACGTCCCAGAAAGTAGAAAACTTGGACTGGACCGATACAGTTAAATACCTTGGTGTTCTTCTAGACAGACGACTGACCTTCAGGCAACATATCAGACAGAAAGCAAATACTGCGAACGGACTTGTGTTCTCCTTATTCCCGTTACTCCACAGAAAGGCAGCCCTTAATCTAACCAATTAGACTCCTTATATACAAGCTTCTGTTGCGGCCAGTGATAACGTATACATGCCCAGTGTGGGCCGGTCTTGCAAGCAATACCAACTTGAGAACTCTTCAAGTGGCCCAAAACAGCCTTAGATTGGTTGGTAGCTACTCGAGGGATACCTCCATCCTCCAAATTCATGAAGACCTAAATGTTGAGCTCCTACTGGACTACATAATAAATTTTAGTAAAAACTTTTTATTTAAGTGTGACACAAATCAAAACGTTTTGGTAAAGAAAACAGGGAAAACTCAGGGAGGGTTCACGATTTTAAATTATAATCTCTGTTTTTGAATGGTTATTAATTTATTTTCTATTAATCTCAGTTACTTTGAATTTGTTTTTTTTCTTTAAGAGTTTTTTTCAATTTACTTTTAAGCAGTAGCATTGTCTTAATTTAATTGATTATTTTTGATTTGTATTTAGTTTATAAGGGTAGTGTTAAGGAACCTTATTGTATAATTGTACCTCTGTAAATGCGACTGTTACAATAAACTCTTCTTCTTCTTCTTCTTCTTCAGTGCACTTAAAGAAAATATTTTTCGAGAGACAAGAGTGGGATGTCTGACAAATTTAAAGTATTAAAGTTCTCAACATAAATCGGGATTCTGTTTTCTGACACTTTCAAAATGGCGTCAGTGGCGATAAAAGTCTGTGTTGAGCACTTTATTGCGAAACCTTTCAGGTGGTTATCCATGTCAGATAACATTCGTCTCTTCCTCCTGTTCAGATAACCATACTTAACGAATGAGGTGGGTGTTTTATAGTACATGATAGAGGTATATCCCTGGGTGTTTATATATACATATACAATTTTAGCCTCTAGATGGTCGAAATGATTTTATTGTTTGATCGAAATTAGTTACATGTTATATAAAAGCCTTAGAGACCATCACTTTAATTTCTGTATGTGTTTTGTGATAATTATTTGAATTACCACATTTCCTGTAGAAATTTGATCTCTTTTCTTCGGTAGTTTTTCGAAAATGGCCCTAAAAAAATATTATCAATAATTTAAGACGTGCAATTTTTAAGAAAGTACACGTATACAACAAAAAAATTCCATTTATCAAACTTTACACTTGGATTTACAAAGAGATACCAATTTTTTAATAATTTTAAATAATATTAATTCTAATCCAAAGGGTTTCAAATGAGATTACTGGGCCAACAGTGAAGATGAATAGAATAGAATTTTAAGAGGACAAATATTAGGGTTATTTGCTTTATTTACACATTTTGATTAAAAAACTAAACATTAAACAAAACAAAACAAAAGAACAAAATCATTAAAACTAAATACTTAAAACTATTCTTTTTTTTTTTTTGTTTGGGCATATTAAAAAAATATAAATGGTTAATTGTACCTTCTTTTCAAGTTTCTACCACATAATTTAGACTTCGATTATTTTCCACATCTCAACTTCACCCCAGTCAACT
This sequence comes from Aradus depressus, assembly GCA_963662175.1. Taxonomy (NCBI): domain Eukaryota; kingdom Metazoa; phylum Arthropoda; class Insecta; order Hemiptera; family Aradidae; genus Aradus; species Aradus depressus. The sequence continues at coordinate 39,894,865 of OY759220.1, forward strand.
TTCATCTAATTGTTCAACTTCACTATATTTAAAACATATCAATTCACAGTGCACCGTTCCAGAGCTAGCTCACGACTCAACTCAACACTATCCGTTTCACAGCTGTTCTTTTGATTTCTTTTGTTTAATGTCCCTTGTTTTTTTTCAGACCTTGATACATGTATGATATATATTATATTATAATAAAAAAAATTACTTTTTATACTTATAAAAAAAATGTTCCGTAGTTTACATCGCAGTGTATGTGTTGCATGTATGTAAATATACGCTTCATGGGAAAACAGCTGAGTAGTCACACAAAATTAGCAGGGCCTTTCAAGGATAGTCTAATTTAGATTATAGGCTATGTGGCACCTCACAATTTTGAACGGGAAGAAGATTGTAGGAGCCTCGAAACATAAATGTGCTCTTGTTATTCGGATTTTCATAAAATTTCAGATGCAGCATCCTTCTAAGCCCATATAGCAGTAACAGTTACCAACCAGGAAATACCGGTTAACCTACAGCTTGTATACAATCTGGAAGAATTTATTTTTTACTAAATTTTAAAAGTTTTTATTCCCTCGCAGAAACTTTTCATATGACATCCTATTCGGTTGTATCAAAAAATATTTTAATTTTGCGACCCCCAATTTTCCTGTTTTAGTGCCAAGTTCCGTTTCCAGCATCGGATACTGATAGGACAACTTTGGGGACCCGGCGCTGCGAGTCATCCAGCTTAGTACCAGATATTACGCGGAAACACCGATCGTTTGAAATGAAAAAATACTGCTTTTTTTTGCCTGGCCAACTAGATTTATTTTACTAAGCACATTTTATCCACACAGACTTTCTGTAAAAGATAAAAAACAGAGATGCTTTTTGATACTATTGTAAATTTTTTTTTTTTTTTTTTCATGAAAATCCATTAAAAAAAATAAATGAAAATATTTGTTTTGTGTCATCTCATCATTTATATTAAGGTGATCAACTATTGTTTTTTAGAAAAGGAGTACGGATGGAATTTCATTGGATATGGTGATTGGGGCTGTGAAAAAAAAACAATAAGTCGAGTTTTAGGTTAGGTTAGGTTTAATGACTCATGCCCGGGCTTTGGCTACGAGGTCATATCGCCTACTACCAGAGCGCTCTTTCGTCACTCTGGTGGACATGTGCCCGACTCTACTGTGGGAGTCCTAAATTTTGCCTACCCTAAATTTTTTATTCACCTAGGGTAGGGGTCTTTAACGAGTACCTTACATCGTACAGGCTCGGGACCATCGCTTAACGTCCCGTCCGAAGGACGGCGTGCTTAAGTTTATTTTACCTCCCAGATAAAACTGAGTTTTATTTACCAAAACAAAATGTAGAAAGGTAGACTTGTCAGTATCTTCTTTTATGTTTATTATTTGGGAGTTTTCAAGTGAACACAATGCAGTGGGGTTGGGGAGCATCCACCTTGAAATACCGGGAGAATATTGTGTTCAATCCGCCCGCCCCGCGCCCGGCCCCCAGTACATATTTCGTATTTTTCGGTTTCCGTTTCATCTGTTCATCCAATTTTGATTCTGAAAAAAGATTTGAACTCTTTGAACCGTCTACTGTGAAAAAGATAACATGTAAAAATAAAAAATGATATTAGGATTTTAAAATTTTTCAAAAAAAAGGGAGTGTCATATCAATTCTACATTAATTTGGAGTACAAAAGAAAAAACAATTTTTTAAAATTTAAGGCGATTAGCAAAAATACGTTTAATACTTTTCATTAAATTTAGAGCGCAACGTGGTGGCCGATCTGAGAACTAAAACCTTAATCTTAGCGATAGGACTATCTTTGGGGGTCCGTGTTAGGATGTGGGCGCCATGGTTCTCGGTATTCAAAATAGAGAACCGTAAAAAGTATCTGCTGTTTTGAGCAAATCTGTGCCCAAGAAGGATCCCCTCTCTTTTTGGCGGGGGCGGGGGAAGCAATGAGGCGGGAAACTCTCTCAGCTGACTGGACTGACAATGGCTCCTCGTTAGATTTAAAAGGCGGTGGCATGGCGTGGAGCTTGCTATCTCCCGGAACTTCCGCCCCCGAGGGTGAGCTCCCTGCCTTTTAGATTTATGTTTCGGAATGATTCGTTTAGAGAATTTGAAAGGGGATCTTCCCTTCGTTTTAATTATAATCCAATATTACTCCGTCTCTCCCCCTTCCTTTTTGTCGACTAAACAATAAAACAACAAATCTCTAGCAACTACACCGATTTTTGTCTAAAAAAAAAAACAAGATAAGTAAGTATTAGTTAATTAACTCTTCAGTACAGTTTTACGAAAATAGCTGACGAGACTGTCAGAAAGTAAAAACAAAGTCGGTGTATAGTGATTCCAATGGGCAATGTATTTCCCTAATATGAATTAATCAAATACGTTTTCGCTCTCCCACCAAAAAAAATCGACCGTTTCCGCTAAAAATCAGTAGCTGACTTACTCAGTGATTACTGAATCCGCATACTAAATTTTATATCGATATATTCATAACATCGGAAATTATAATGGTTTTGAATTGAATCCTCTCTTCTAATCTCTTCCTTCTCTTCGACCGGGAGTTCTGAGGGCGCCTTTTATTTTGTATAGCTGGGGAAGTAATAAATAAAAAACATAATAACCATAATAATAATAATAGAGGGCGCGGGTAGCGCCGGTGGTATGCGTGCTTGCTTATTGAGCTCAAGGTCGTGGGTTTGAAACTCGGCCGAGGTCCTTAGTTTATTTCATCTGAGAGGTAAAATAAATTTAAGCACGCCGTCCTTCGGATGGGACGTTAATCGATGGTCCCGAGCCTGTACGATGTCAGGTACTCGTTAAAGACTCCTACCCTAGGTGAACAAAAATTTAGGTAAGCAAAATTTACGACTCCCACAGTAGATTCGGGCTCATTTCCACCAGAGTGACGAAAGAGCGCTCTGGTAGTAGGCGATATGACTTCGTAGTTAGAGCCCGGGCATGAGTCATAATAACTAACTCTTCGACCGATTCCGCGGATACTTCTTAGGTATCGTTCCGAATTGAGTTTTGAAGGTAAATATAAAATTTTATGTCAATATACACAATTCCCCCCTTGCTGTTGGCCGATTTGACTAAAAAATTAATAGATGTCGTCCTTATGAGATTTTGGAGATATATTATAACGGCTACTTATTCATTTAAATTCTCCCTTTTCTCGGGAGCTAATTATGTAACGACTGTTAGCTTACATTACATTTATATATTACCTCTTTTTGGAAGACATTACTGTAACGGTGCTTTCTTATAAAATAATTAATGATTAAATTAGAGTGATTAAAAATATAGAAGAATGTATACGGTTTTTACAAATAAATGAGAATACACAAATTTACATTTTTAAATATATTGAATTATTTAAAACTTTTTTTTTTTATATAGGGTTAGTAACTTATTTTCTAAAATACAAGAACATTAATAAAAAATGGCCATAATAAAAAGTATCAAACTTGCATAAGGTGAGACTTCGCATGATTTGATATTGCTGCTGGGTTGAGCCTTACATTGGTGGTTGTGGCTTAATCGAGGTTTCACATGGCAAATTGTTGAAGTCTGTCGTAGCCCCAGTTGATTTTATCTGTTGTTGGCAATTTTTTCTCTACTTCTCAACGAATATCTTCTGGATCGTCGGGTACCCTCAATGTCTCTTCATATTCAGTTTTATACAACTTTCCACTACTTCCACATGTTTCCACTCCACTATCACTTCCACCACCAACTCCACTTCTGTCTGAACAAATACTGATCACTCGCGTTGCGGAATATCGTTTACGCCATTTTTTTTTATCCAAAACCTCATATCATTGGTTAGTTTTTTTTCACTGCCATATTTTTTTTATGACACTTTTCTTTTTCGATTACAATTTTTCTTAATTCTACTTTAACATTACTTTATACATTTTTTTTACTATTAAACAATCATCAATAATCAATTTATTCATTAAAGATAGTAGACAGTGTAACCTCTACATAACCTTCACTAACGTAGGCGTGGTCATGCTCCATAGCACCTACTCCCCTCTTCCCGTACTTTTTTCTCTTTTAAAAAAAAAAAAAAAAAAAGAACCATGTACGGTCATATAGAACGCTACAATATATATAAGTTACAGTAATACTTCCCTATTATGTAAACTCATCATTTCACAAGGATTTTTCTAGAATTGTTTACTCTCCTTCCAAGAACTGTTTACTATATTTTGCCCATGTTCCCACTCTCCTGTTTTCCAGAAGACCAGTTCCGTCCTAGCCCCCGAAGGTTCCACATCTCTTTAATTCTTACTGTGTATAAGTTTTAGTATTGTGAAATAAAAGTGTTTTTTTAAAAACCGTCTTCGGCTCTCTCACTATTTAACTTATATTTATATATACACTAAATTTCGTGCCGATACATTCATTATATTGGTAGTTATCGTGCTCACATACAATTTTTTTAATTTCTGAATTCATGGTTCAGAAAATATAAAATGTTTTATACTAGGTAAAGCTGGACAAGTAATATGAGACTGCTCCCAGAACTGCCAATGAAATGGACATATCCACATGAAATGTTTAGCTAAATCGGTCGAAGTGAAGGAATTACCTTCAAAATTCTAATAACTACCGATATAATGAATGTAAGGACTCTACACTCTACTCGAAAGTAGCTAAAATCGGTGAAGTTGCAATATAACAGTGAAGTGACACAACTCCATCATGAAGCCCTCCAACTGCCCCTTCAGATATTGACCCACAAACCGTCCCGTTCTCAGTCTCGTATCAGGGATATTCTTGTACTCTCTTCATGTCGTCCACCAACATTATACCTAACCAATAACCAAAATTCCTTCTAATGCTCAACGCAATATCTTTAATTTCTCAAAACATAAAAAAATAAAGTCGTCAGTGAATCATTGGCAATGTACTTCCCCAGCACGAAATATTCAAATAAGTTTACGCTCTCTCTCTAAAACTAATCGACCGTTTGTCTAAAAATCAATAGTTGACTTACATACGGACTTCTGAATCCTCAAACTAAACTTCGTGTTGATTCATTCATTCAATCAGGAGTTATCGTGTTCACAGACAGGCAGACACATATAGATAGTTATTAAGGGTTCGGGAAACAAGAATATTCCATGAAAATTCTACATCGAATTTCTGACCGATTACATAACTTCTTCTATACTCGGTTCAATTTAATTTTCGAACAGTGAGTAGGTATGCGGTTGGGTTCTTTCATTTCAAAATGAACGTTACATCAGTGTAATCCGCTGTAGATAAGCTGTCACGTGGCCTGACAGTTGTGTCCCGACTATAAATTTCGATACTTAGATTTAATCAATGACTTGATCAAGATAAATCGATGTCATTTTTTAAATACAATTACTAAATGTCCAAACATAGGGTTCCATTCATGTTTCAGACTTACCCACCCTCCCCCTCAAGTCAACCTCCAAACATTAAATAGATTGCATTTCAAATTAAATAATTTTAAGTTATGCTTTAACTTCACAATTTTTAATGACGATTAAAAAAGTGGCCAAGAGGCTCCACAGTATAAGAGGTAAAAATAAAGAAAAAAAATATATATTTTTTTAATATTGTCTATTTCATAAAATATATAGAGTACATGGACGCCGGTAGCTCAGTGGTATGCGTGCTTGCTTACTGAGCTCAAGATATCACCTGACCATGGCCCTTAGTTTATTATATTTGGGGGGTAAAAAAAAACTGAATCATGCCGTCTACGGATGGGACGTTAAGCGATGGTCCCGAGCCTGTACGATGTCAGATACTCGTTAAAGATCCCTATCCTGTAGGTATAGTAGACTCCCAGGGTAGAGTCGGGCTCATGTCCACTTGAGTGACGAAAGTGCGCTCTAGTAGTAGGCGATATGATGTAGTGAAGGCCGGGCATGAGTCATAATAACTAACTACAATACATAGGAGCACTTTCAATATTGTGTACCTATATTTTGTGAAATAAACAATATTCAAAAAAAGATTATTTATATATTTTTTTGTATTGAGTGTTTCAGAATATGTCTGAAGGAAATGTTAAATATGGATTGTGTTAGTGCTTACACGCAGATTTCTAATATCAATAAATAAAAATGCATAAATGGTGGAATTTTCACAACCCTTAATAAAAAAAAAAAAAAAAGAACTCCGTAAGGCAACTATTGCTTCAGCCAAAGTCAATGGAGAGCGGTTGGGGGGGGGGGGGGGGGGAGGGGGGGGGGGGGGAGTACTAAAGTAGCATGCACTCTAATAACTGCCCATCTTATAACACAAGAAATTTTACATGTACAGTAGAACCTCTATAAGTCGAACATCAAGGGAGACGCCAAAAAATTCGAGTTATAGAGTTTTCGACTTATGGAGGATTTCGACTTAAACGGATTCGACTTGTAGACGTTAAGATTCATTCTAACTAATTTTGAGTTAGTGAGGTAAAATAAATAAAAATTCAAGTTACAGATGTAACAAACATATTTATATTTATTATAAATCAACATTATTTCAAAACATCCTTAAAATAAAAAATACGTAGTATATGTAGGTATTAAAAAAAGTCAGTAATTTTTTTTTGCTTTAGATAATTGGTAATCTTATTTATTGTATACTCCTAAATTGTTTTCTAAGAAACAATGGTGTACATTGTCGGCAAATTCTTAAAGTCGGTAACTTATTTTTCTTCGAGCTATAGAGGTAATAAGTTTCAAATAATCGAGTTGTAAAGGTTGTAAAATAAAACATTGCTATGTTCGAGATACAGAGGTCCAATTTATTTTTTCGAGTTATAGAGGGGAAATATGTACCAAAATGGCTTGTAGAGACTCACTGATTATTTCGACTAATAGAGGGTTGAAATTTCGAGTAATGGAGGTTTTGGGGCTTGAAGGGAAAGGAACAAAACTTTTTTTCAAGTTTGGGAGATTTTCGACTTATCTAGGTTCGACTTAAAGAGGTTCTACTGTATTAATTTTCCGCGAAGTCGATCGATGGGAAGGGGAGGAATAGTTTCATAGTTTCAATTATGTAACTTCAATATATTCTAGGATATGAGGGACTGAGCCCAGTCAAATAAGGTCATTTACAATTCATTTCCGTACAAGCCGGCATTACGTGAAATGGGTAGGCATTTCGTGAAATGGCGTATTACTCTATTTGACACCGAAATACATAAAAGTGAAAATCCTGTAATCTATATAGGAAGGAGGTTTGGTTACTTGAAGGGCTCTGGTAACTGTTAGGAGGGTAGTTTCATCCCCTAGCTGAGCTACCTGTACCGTCAGACTTGCGTACTTCTTCAAATCAATAAGTCAACTACGGCAGCCATCTTGGATCCACCTCACCCTCGGCCCCGCTCTGTCGGCAAAATTCCCAATTTAACGTCAATACACAGTACTTCAAACCCTGATTTCAGATCGTTAGTTTAAATCTCAAAATATTTTTTCTCTATTTTTTCAACAGAGAACGGCCTCCTCTTCACCTGAAACATAACAATATTTCAATACTAGCAGTAATACCCGGTGTTGCCCGGGGAACTTTGACTTTTCACCTAATATCTCTCATTCGAATCCAATTCAATTCTTCGACAGTACATTCATGATGTTATAATTTTCAATTATTCATATAGAATAAGCCTTATAGTACTTCAACGGCAGACACCACAGCTAGTATCTGCTTAATACCGGTGTACAGAAGAAGAGAAAGCTACATGTGAAATTCCTTCAGCTTAACGCACCCCACCCCTCAGGTTCAAAAAGTTGAAACGTCACAACGAATTTTCAAATTTTGTTTTGAAATTACTACATGTGAAATTCCATGACAATGCGACCATTAGTTAATGAGCTACCACTGTTTATATACTTAAGTCTACCCCCACTATCCTCCCTTTTGTTCAATATCTTGAGAGGTCACAAACCCTATTTTTCTATTTGGCCTTTAAGAATACTACATGTGAAATTTCATGATAATCCGACCATTAGTTAATGAGCTACCGGTATCTTTATATTTAGGCCTATCCCCACCACCCCCCCTGGGTTTTTAAACATTTTTATTTCGATTCTTGTGTAGGATTCAGATACCCCAGTTGTTCATCAGTTTTAACAAATATTAAACCTAAAAACCGTTTAAAAGCGAGAAATTTGGAGAATAGAGTCTACCGAGCTCAGGATCCTCACTTAGGAATCTAGCCAAGTCACTTAGGTCCGATGTTTTAATCGGGAAGATAAAAATAAATTTGAGCACGTCGTCCTTCGGATTGGACTTTAAGCGTTGATCGAGGGCCTTTGCCTATGTCAGGTACTCAATAATGAGTCGTATGTTACGTATCTAAACCTGGGTAGCTGAAATTTCACTTAGGTTAAAAAAACCTTGAGCACGTCGTCCTTCGGATGGGACTTTCCCGATATATCTGAATCTGTCTATCAGTTTACACAAATATTGAATCTATAAACCGTTAAAAAGCAGGAAATTTGAAGAATGGTATTTAGCCCGACTTTTTTCGAAAAACATTTTTATTTCGATTCTTGTGTAGGATTCAGATACCCCAGTTGTTCATCAGTTTTAACAAATATTAAACCTAAAAACCGTTTAAAAGCGAGAAATTTGGAGAATAGAGTCTACCGAGCTCAGGATCCTCACTTAGGAATCTAGCCAAGTCACTTAGGTCCGATGTTTTAATCGGGAAGATAAAAATAAATTTGAGCACGTCGTCCTTCGGATTGGACTTTAAGCGTTGATCGAGGGCCTTTGCCTATGTCAGGTACTCAATAATGAGTCGTATGTTACGTATCTAAACCTGGGTAGCTGAAATTTCACTTAGGTTAAAAAAACCTTGAGCACGTCGTCCTTCGGATGGGATTTTCCCGATATATCTGAATCTGTCTATCAGTTTACACAAATATTGAATCTATAAACCGTTAAAAAGCAGGAAATTTGAAGAATGGTATTTAGCCCGACTTTTTTCGAAAAACATTTTTATTTCGATTCTTGTGTAGGATTCAGATACCCCAGTTGTTCATCAGTTTTAACAAATATTAAACCTAAAAACCGTTTAAAAGCGAGAAATTTGGAGAATAGAGTCTACCGAGCTCAGGATCGCCAATTAGGAATCTAGCCAAGTCACTTAGGTCCGATGTTTTAATCGGGAAGATAAAAATAAATTTGAACACGTCGTCCTTCGGATTGGACTTTAAGCGTTGATCGAGGGCCTTTGCCTATGTCAGGTACTCAATAATGAGTCGTATGTTACGTATCTAAACCTGGGTAGCTGAAATTTCACTTAGGTTAAAAAAACCTTGAGCACGTCGTCCTTCGGATGGGACTTTCCCGATATATCTGAATCTGTCTATCAGTTTACACAAATATTGAATCTATAAACCGTTAAAAAGCAGGAAATTTGAAGAATGGTATTTAGCCCGACTTTTTTCGAAAAACATTTTTATTTCGATTCTTGTGTAGGATTCAGATACCCCAGTTGTTCATCAGTTTTAACAAATATCAAACCTAAAAACCGTTTAAAAGCGAGAAATTTGGAGAATGGAGTCTACCGAGCTCAAGATCGCCATTTAGAAATCTAGCCAAGTCACTTAGCTCAGATGTTTTAATCGGGAAGATAAAAATAAATTTGAGCACGTCGTCCTTCGGATTGGACTTTAAGCGTTGATCGAGGGCCTTTGCCTATGTCAGGTACTCAATAATGAGTCGTATGTTACGTATCTAAACCTGGGTAGCTGAAATTTCACTTAGGTTAAAAAAACCTTGAGCACGTCGTCCTTCGAATGGGACTTTCCCGATATATCTGAATCTGTCTATCAGTTTACACAAATATTGAATCTATAAACCGTTAAAAAGCAGGAAATTTGAAGAATGGTATTTAGCCCGACTTTTTTCGAAAAACATTTTTATTTCGATTCTTGTGTAGGATTCAGATACCCCAGTTGTTCATCAGTTTTAACAAATATTAAACCTAAAAACCGTTTAAAAGCGAGAAATTTGGAGAATAGAGTCTACCGAGCTCAGGATCGCCAATTAGGAATCTAGCCAAGTCACTTAGGTCCGATGTTTTAATCGGGAAGATAAAAATAAATTTGAACACGTCGTCCTTCGGATTGGACTTTAAGCGTTGATCGAGGGCCTTTGCCTATGTCAGGTACTCAATAATGAGTCGTATGTTACGTATCTAAACCTGGGTAGCTGAAATTTCACTTAGGTTAAAAAAACCTTGAGCACGTCGTCCTTCGGATGGGACTTTCCCGATATATCTGAATCTGTCTATCAGTTTACACAAATATTGAATCTATAAACCGTTAAAAAGCAGGAAATTTGAAGAATGGTATTTAGCCCGACTTTTTTCGAAAAACATTTTTATTTCGATTCTTGTGTAGGATTCAGATACCCCAGTTGTTCATCAGTTTTAACAAATATCAAACCTAAAAACCGTTTAAAAGCGAGAAATTTGGAGAATGGAGTCTACCGAGCTCAAGATCGCCATTTAGAAATCTAGCCAAGTCACTTAGCTCAGATGTTTTAATCGGGAAGATAAAAATAAATTTGAGCACGTCGTCCTTCGGATTGGACTTTAAGCGTTGATCGAGGGCCTTTGCCTATGTCAGGTACTCAATAATGAGTCGTATGTTACGTATCTAAACCTGGGTAGCTGAAATTTCACTTAGGTTAAAAAAACCTTGAGCACGTCGTCCTTCGAATGGGACTTTCCCGATATATCTGAATCTGTCTATCAGTTTACACAAATATTGAATCTATAAACCGTTAAAAAGCAGGAAATTTGAAGAATGGTATTTAGCCCGACTTTTTTCGAAAAACATTTTTATTTCGATTCTTGTGTAGGATTCAGATACCCCAGTTGTTCATCAGTTTTAACAAATATTAAATCTAAAAACTATTTAAAAGCTAGAAATTTGAAGAATGGAGTCTACCGAGCTCAAGATCGCCATTTAGAAATCTAGCCAATTCGCTTAGGTCAGATGTCTTAATCGGGAAGATAAAAATAAATTTGAGCACGTCGTCCTTCGGATTGGACTTTAAGCGTTGATCGAGGGCCTTTGCCTATGTCAGGTGCTCGATAATGAGTCGTATGTTATGTAACTAAACCTGGGTAGCTAAAATTTCACTTAGGTTCAAAAAACCTTGAGCACGTCGTCCTTTGGATGGGACTTTCCCGATATATCTGAATCTCTCTCATCAGTTTTAACAAATATTAAATCTATAAACTGTTAAAAAGCAGGAAATTTGAAGAATGGTATTTAGCCCGACATTTTTCGATAAACATTTTTATTTCGATTTTTGTGTAGGAATCAGATATCCCGGTTGTTCAGCAGTTTTAACAAATATTAAATCTAAAAACCGTTTAAAAGCTAGAAATTTGAAGAATGGAGTCTACCGAGCTCAGGATCGCCATTTAGAAATCTAGCCAAGTCACTTAGCTCAGATGTTTTGATCGGGAAGATAAAAATAAATTTGAGCACGTCGTCCTTCGGATTGGGCTTTAAGCTATGATCGAAAATAAATTTGAGCACGTCGTCCTTCCGATTGGGCTTTAAGCTATGATCGAGGGCCTTTTCGTATGTCAGGTACTCGATAATGAGTCGTATGTTATGTAACTAAACCTGGGTAGTTGAAATTTCATTTACTTCAAAAATAACTTGAGCACGTCGTCTTCAAATTGGACTTCAAGCTGTGATCAAGGGCCTTTTGGTATGTCAGGTACTGGATAATGAGTCGTATGTTATGTATCTAAACCTGGGTAGCTGAAATTTCATTTAGGTTAAAAATAACCTTGAGCACGTCGTCCTTCGGATGGGACTTTCCCGATATATCTGAATCTGTCTCATCAGTTTTAACAAATATTAAATCTATAAACTGTTAAAAAGCAGGAAATTTGAAGAATGGGATTAGCCCGACTTTTTTTGCTAACCATTTTTATTTCCATTTTTGTGTAGGATTCAGATATCCCGGTTGTTCAGCAGTTTTAACAAATATTAAATCTAAAAACCGTTTAAAAGCTAGAAATTTGAAGAATGGAGTCTACCGAGCTCAAGACAGCCATTTAGAAATCTAGCCAAGTCACTTAGGTCAGATGTTTTAATCGGGAAGATAAACTAAATTTGAGCACGTCGTCCTTCGGATGGGACTTTCCCGATACATCTGAATCTTTCTTTGGGTGACCATCTTCGTTTCTGGATGCTGCCTGTCTACCACCATAGCTGTATTAATTTGTTTCTCAGAAAATATGTACGGTACCTCAAAGCCCACTTATATTCCACATTTCTTCTTTGATAATTTTAGTTGGAACCAAACGGTAACTTATTTTATCTTACATATGGAGTCTATCGAGCTCAGGATCGCCATTTAGAAATCTAGCCAAGTCACTTAGGTCAGATGTTTTAATCGGGAAGATAAAACTAAATTTGAGCACGTCGTCCTTCGGATGGGACTTTCCCGATACATCTGAATCTTTCTTTGGGTGACCATCTTCGTTTCTGGATGCTGCCTGTCTACCACCATAGCTGTATTAATTTGTTTCTCAGAAAATATGTACGGTACCTCAAAGCCCACTTATATTCCACATTTCTTCTTTGATAATTTTAGTTGAAACCAAACGGTAACTTATTTTATATTACATATGGCGTCTACCGAGCTCAGGATCGCCATTTAGAAATCTAGCCGAGGCACCTAGGTCAGATGTTTTAATCGGGAAGATAAAAATAAATTTGAGCACGTCGTCCTTCGGATTGGACTCTTGGTTATGATCGAGGGCCTTTTCGTATGTCAGGTACTCGATAATGAGTCGTATGTTATGTATCTAAACCTGGGTAGTTGAAATTTCATTTACGTTAAAAATAACTTGAGCACGTCGTCCTTCGGATTGCACTTCAAGCTGTGATCAAGGGCCTTTTTGTATGTCAGGTACTGGATAATGAGTCGTATGTTATGTATCTAAACCTGGGTAGCTGAAATTTCACTTAGGTTAAAAAAACCTTGAGCACGTCGTCCTTCGGATGGGACTTTCCCGATATATCTGAATCTGTCTATCAGTTTTAACATATATTTAATCTAAAAACCGTTAAAAAGCGAGAAAATTGAAGAATGGGATTAGCCCGACTTTTTTTGCTAACCATTTTTATTTCGATTTTTGTGTAGGATTCAGATATCCCGGTTGTTCATCAGTTTTAACAAATATTAGATCTAAAAACCGTTTAAAAGCGAGAAATTTGAAGAATGGAGTCTACCGAGCTCAGGATCGCCATTTAGAAATCTAGTCTAGTCACTTAGCTCAGATGTTTTAATCGGGAAGATAAAAATAAATTTGAGCACGTCGTCCTTCGGATTGGGCTTTAAGCTATGATCGAGGGCCTTTTCGTATGTCAGGTACTCGATAATGAGTCGTATGTTACGTATCTAAACCTGGGTAGTTGAAATTTCATTTACGTTAAAAATAACTTGAGCACGTCGTCCTTCTGATTGCACTTCAAGCTGTGATCAAGGGCTTTTTTGTATGTCAGGTACTGGATAATGAGTCGTATGTTATGTATCTAAACCTGGGTAGCTGAAATTTCACTTAGGTTAAAAATAACTTTGAGCACGTCGTCCTTCGGATGGGACTTTCCCGATACATCTGAATCTTTCTTTGGTAGGCCATCTTCGTTTCTGGATGCTGCCTATCTACCAACATTGCTGTATTAATTTGTTTTTCAGAAAATATGTCAAAACGGTACCTCAAAGCCCACTTATATTCCACATTTCTTCCTTGATAATTTTAGTTGAAACCAAACGGTAACTTATTTTATATTACATATGGAGTCTATCGAGCTCAGGATCGCCATTTAGAAATCTAGCCAAGGCACTTAGGTCAGATGTTTTAATCGGGAACATAAAAATAAATTTGAGCATGTCGTCCTTCGGATGGGACTTTCCCGATACATCTGAATATTTCTTTGGTTGACCATCTTCGTTTCTGGATGCTGCCTAAGAACGCCGGACACCTTAGATAGTATGCGCCTTGCAACTCCGTGCAACCAGGTATTAATAAGTTCTTAGGAACGCTGGGCAACACAGATAATATGTATGTAGTTAGGAATGCTGGGCACCGCAGCTAGTATGTGCCTTGCAACAGCGGATGCATCCAGCCGTTCTCGAGTTTTGCGCTTAGCAAAATTAGCCAGTCATTTTTATTATATAGATTAACAGGGATGTGAAGGCACTGGTGGCTCAGTGGTATGCGTGCTTGCTTACTGAGCTCAAGCTCTTGAATTCAATACCGGGCTGTGAAATTTCGTTGAAAATTCCGCATCGAATGTTTAGCCGATTACATAACTACCTCTATACTGGTATCTGTATCTGGGATAGTAAAAACAGTATAGTATATATTGAGGTTGCAAAACATTGTTATATATTTAAGTACCCCCCTGTAGAATTTCTAGACCCGAGATTTTCGCATTCCTCCTCATCGCTGAATATGGCTATCATGATACTATGAGGCTCCAGGATTCATTACTGGCTGGAGTTGGGTACACATCGCCCGCTCTGTTTTCCACTTGAGTCAGCCATTGAAGGACCCCTGCAGAGAAGGAATTTATATTGGTCCTTGTTGCAGGGTCTGAGTTATAGACCCCGGGGCGTTATTGCAGCGCCCCCCCCTTCAGTCTGATTGCCCACCTAGAGCCCCCTCCCAGCTGATTGAACCCCGGCCCAAATTAAACATCTGTTATATGTCTCAGTTTTCAAATACAGCTGTATCAATGTGCCGCCAGCCTTGAGGGACCCTCGTTCCAACCAGTTTGTCGTTTGTCTAGTTAGCAGAGAACTTTCAGTAGATAAAGCTATAATCGACTTATCAGAAGAAAAGAAGATTTGGCGCAGTTCTTAATTAAGCCCTACTGATATTAAATAAAATGCATTGATTGCTTAGTCACAATAAAAATAAAAATAGTCGGTGGATCACCGGCTATATTTCCCAGGACGATGGATCGATCGAACCCCGCGAATCTAATCGATTGTTTTCTTCTTTTATTTTGTATAACTGGGGAAGTAATAAATAAAAAACGTAATAACCATAATAATAATAGAGGGCGCCGATAGCTCAGTGGTACGTGTGCTTGCCTTAAGATCGTGGGTTCGAAACACAGCCGAGGCCCTTAGTTAATTTTATCTGAGAGGTAAAATAAACTTAAGCACGCCGTCCTTCGCCTGACAATGTCAGGTACTCGTTAAAGACCCCTACCATAGATGAATAAAAATTTAGGGTAGGCAAAATTTAAGACTCCCACAGTAGAATCGGGCTCATGTCCACCAGAGTGACGAAAAAACGCTCTGATAGTAGGCTATATGACCCCTTAGTTAAAGCCCGGGCATGAGTCATAATAACTAACTTTAAATAATAATAATAGAAATATAATGCATATAACAAACATATAGAGTAATGACAGAGTAATAATGAACTTTTTCAAAATTTAATATACGGACGATATCGGGTACTCTAGGTGAATCACAATTTAGGGTAGGCAAAATAGAATATGCAAAATTTAGGACTCACATAGTAGAGTAAGAGGGGTGTTATACGTTCAATCTGGCATCAGTTCAGTCCGTGACCTTGATCATGAACTGACTGATGGTATACTGATGGAGTGTGGTTAGAGGTTACACGATCAGTCCAGACTGACGTCAGTCTATCTCCAAGAGGGGTGTTATACGTTCAATCTGGCATCAGTTCAGTCCGTGACCTTGATCATGAACTGACTGATGGTATACTGATGGAGTGTGGTTAGAGGTTACACGATCAGTCCAGACTGACGTCAGTCTATCTCCAAGAGGGGTGTTATTCGTGCAATCTGGCATCAGTTCAGTCCGTGACCTTGATCATGAACTGACTGATGGTATACTGATGGAGTGTGGTTAGAGGTTACACGATCAGTCCAGACTGACGTCAGTCTATCTCCAAGAGGGGTGTTATACGTTCAATCTGGCATCAGTTCAGTCCGTGACCTTGATCATGAACTGACTGATGGTATACTGATGGAGTGTGGTTAGAGGTTACACGATCAGTCCAGACTGACGTCAGTCCATCTCCAAGAGGGGTGTTACACGTTCAATCTGGCATCAGTTCAGTCCGTGACCTTGATCATGAACTGACTGATGGTATACTGATGGAGTGTGGTTAGAGGTTACACGATCAGTCCAGACTGACGTCAGTCCATCTCCAAGAGGGGTGTTATACGTTCAATCTGGCATCAGTTCAGTCCGTGACCTTGATCATGAACTGACTGATGGTATACTGATGGAGTGTGGTTAGAGGTTACACGATCAGTCCAGACTGACGTCAGTCTATCTCCAAGAGGGGTGTTATACGTTCAATCTGGCATCAGTTCAGTCCGTGACCTTGATCATGAACTGACTGATGGTATACTGATGGAGTGTGGTTAGAGGTTACACGATCAGTCCAGACTGACGTCAGTCTATCTCCAAGAGGGGTGTTATACGTTCAATCTGGCATCAGTTCAGTCCGTGACCTTGATCATGAACTGACTGATGGTATACTGATGGAGTGTGGTTAGAGGTTACACGATCAGTCCAGACTGACGTCAGTCTATCTCCAAGAGGGGTGTTATACGTTCAATCTGGCATCAGTTCAGTCCGTGACCTTGATCATGAACTGACTGATGGTATACTGATGGAGTGTGGTTAGAGGTTACACGATCAGTCCAGACTGACGTCAGTCTATCTCCAAGAGGGGTGTTATACGTTCAATCTGGCATCAGTTCAGTCCGTGACCTTGATCATGAACTGACTGATGGTATACTGATGGAGTGTGGTTAGAGGTTACACGATCAGTCCAGACTGACGTCAGTCTATCTCCAAGAGGGGTGTTATACGTTCAATCTGGCATCAGTTCAGTCCGTGACCTTGATCATGAACTGACTGATGGTATACTGATGGAGTGTGGTTAGAGGTTACACGATCAGTCCAGACTGACGTCAGTCTATCTCCAAGAGGGGTGTTATACGTTCAATCTGGCATCAGTTCAGTCCGTGACCTTGATCATGAACTGACTGATGGTATACTGATGGAGTGTGGTTAGAGGTTACACGATCAGTCCAGACTGACGTCAGTCTATCTCCAAGAGGGGTGTTATACGTTCAATCTGGCATCAGTTCAGTCCGTGACCTTGATCATGAACTGACTGATGGTATACTGATGGAATCTGGTTAGAGGTTACACGATCAGTCCAGACTGACGTCAGTCTATCTCCAAGAGGGGTGTTATACGTTCAATCTGGCATCAGTTCAGTCCGTGACCTTGATCATGAACTGACTGATGGTATACTGATGGAGTGTGGTTAGAGGTTACACGATCAGTCCAGACTGACGTCAGTCTATCTCCAAGAGGGGTGTTATACGTTCAATCTGGCATCAGTTCAGTCCGTGACCTTGATCATGAACTGACTGATGGTATACTGATGGAGTGTGGTTAGAGGTTACACGATCAGTCCAGACTGACGTCAGTCTATCTCCAAGAGGGGTGTTATACGTTCAATCTGGCATCAGTTCAGTCCGTGACCTTGATCATGAACTGACTGATGGTATACTGATGGAGTGTGGTTAGAGGTTACACGATCAGTCCAGACTGACGTCAGTCTATCTCCAAGAGGGGTGTTATACGTTCAATCTGGCATCAGTTCAGTCCGTGACCTTGATCATGAACTGACTGATGGTATACTGATGGAGTGTGGTTAGAGGTTACACGATCAGTCCAGACTGACGTCAGTCTATCTCCAAGAGGGGTGTTATACGTTCAATCTGGCATCAGTTCAGTCCGTGACCTTGATCATGAACTGACTGATGGTATACTGATGGAGTGTGGTTAGAGGTTACACGATCAGTCCAGACTGACGTCAGTCTATCTCCAAGAGGGGTGTTATACGTTCAATCTGGCATCAGTTCAGTCCGTGACCTTGATCATGAACTGACTGATGGTATACTGATGGAGTGTGGTTAGAGGTTACACGATCAGTCCAGACTGACGTCAGTCTATCTCCAAGAGGGGTGTTATACGTTCAATCGGGCATCAGTTCAGTCCGTGACCTTGATCATGAACTGACTGATGGTATACTGATGGAGTGTGGTTAGAGGTTACACGATCAGTCCAGACTGACGTCAGTCTATCTCCAAGAGGGGTGTTATACGTTCAATCTGGCATCAGTTCAGTCCGTGACCTTGATCATGAACTGACTGATGGTATACTGATGGAGTGTGGTTAGAGGTTACACGATCAGTCCAGACTGACGTCAGTCTATCTCCAAGAGGGGTGTTATACGTTCAATCTGGCATCAGTTCAGTCCGTGACCTTGATCATGAACTGACTGATGGTATACTGATGGAGTGTGGTTAGAGGTTACACGATCAGTCCAGACTGACGTCAGTCTATCTCCAAGAGGGGTGTTATACGTTCAATCTGGCATCAGTTCAGTCCGTGACCTTGATCATGAACTGACTGATGGTATACTGATGGAGTGTGGTTAGAGGTTACACGATCAGTCCAGACTGACGTCAGTCTATCTCCAAGAGGGGTGTTATACGTTCAATCTGGCATCAGTTCAGTCCGTGACCTTGATCATGAACTGACTGATGGTATACTGATGGAGTGTGGTTAGAGGTTACACGATCAGTCCAGACTGACGTCAGTCTATCTCCAAGAGGGGTGTTATACGTTCAATCTGGCATCAGTTCAGTCCGTGACCTTGATCATGAACTGACTGATGGTATACTGATGGAGTGTGGTTAGAGGTTACACGATCAGTCCAGACTGACGTCAGTCTATCTCCAAGAGGGGTGTTATACGTTCAATCTGGCATCAGTTCAGTCCGTGACCTTGATCATGAACTGACTGATGGTATACTGATGGAGTGTGGTTAGAGGTTACACGATCAGTCCAGACTGACGTCAGTCTATCTCCAAGAGGGGTGTTATACGTTCAATCTGGCATCAGTTCAGTCCGTGACCTTGATCATGAACTGACTGATGGTATACTGATGGAGTGTGGTTAGAGGTTACACGATCAGTCCAGACTGACGTCAGTCTATCTCCAAGAGGGGTGTTATACGTTCAATCTGGCATCAGTTCAGTCCGTGACCTTGATCATGAACTGACTGATGGTATACTGATGGAGTGTGGTTAGAGGTTACACGATCAGTCCAGACTGACGTCAGTCTATCTCCAAGAGGGGTGTTATACGTTCAATCTGGCATCAGTTCAGTCCGTGACCTTGATCATGAACTGACTGATGGTATACTGATGGAGTGTGGTTAGAGGTTACACGATCAGTCCAGACTGACGTCAGTCTATCTCCAAGAGGGGTGTTATACGTTCAATCTGGCATCAGTTCAGTCCGTGACCTTGATCATGAACTGACTGATGGTATACTGATGGAGTGTGGTTAGAGGTTACACGATCAGTCCAGACTGACGTCAGTCTATCTCCAAGAGGGGTGTTATACGTTCAATCTGGCATCAGTTCAGTCCGTGACCTTGATCATGAACTGACTGATGGTATACTGATGGAGTGTGGTTAGAGGTTACACGATCAGTCCAGACTGACGTCAGTCTATCTCCAAGAGGGGTGTTATACGTTCAATCTGGCATCAGTTCAGTCCGTGACCTTGATCATGAACTGACTGATGGTATACTGATGGAGTGTGGTTAGAGGTTACACGATCAGTCCAGACTGACGTCAGTCTATCTCCAAGAGGGGTGTTATACGTTCAATCTGGCATCAGTTCAGTCCGTGACCTTGATCATGAACTGACTGATGGTATACTGATGGAGTGTGGTTAGAGGTTACACGATCAGTCCAGACTGACGTCAGTCTATCTCCAAGAGGGGTGTTATACGTTCAATCTGGCATCAGTTCAGTCCGTGACCTTGATCATGAACTGACTGATGGTATACTGATGGAGTGTGGTTAGAGGTTACACGATCAGTCCAGACTGACGTCAGTCTATCTCCAAGAGGGGTGTTATACGTTCAATCTGGCATCAGTTCAGTCCGTGACCTTGATCATGAACTGACTGATGGTATACTGATGGAGTGTGGTTAGAGGTTACACGATCAGTCCAGACTGACGTCAGTCTATCTCCAAGAGGGGTGTTATACGTTCAATCTGGCATCAGTTCAGTCCGTGACCTTGATCATGAACTGACTGATGGTATACTGATGGAGTGTGGTTAGAGGTTACACGATCAGTCCAGACTGACGTCAGTCTATCTCCAAGAGGGGTGTTATACGTTCAATCTGGCATCAGTTCAGTCCGTGACCTTGATCATGAACTGACTGATGGTATACTGATGGAGTGTGGTTAGAGGTTACACGATCAGTCCAGACTGACGTCAGTCTATCTCCAAGAGGGGTGTTATACGTTCAATCTGGCATCAGTTCAGTCCGTGACCTTGATCATGAACTGACTGATGGTATACTGATGGAGTGTGGTTAGAGGTTACACGATCAGTCCAGACTGACGTCAGTCTATCTCCAAGAGGGGTGTTATACGTTCAATCTGGCATCAGTTCAGTCCGTGACCTTGATCATGAACTGACTGATGGTATACTGATGGAGTGTGGTTAGAGGTTACACGATCAGTCCAGACTGACGTCAGTCTATCTCCAAGAGGGGTGTTATACGTTCAATCTGGCATCAGTTCAGTCCGTGACCTTGATCATGAACTGACTGATGGTATACTGATGGAGTGTGGTTAGAGGTTACACGATCAGTCCAGACTGACGTCAGTCTATCTCCAAGAGGGGTGTTATACGTTCAATCTGGCATCAGTTCAGTCCGTGACCTTGATCATGAACTGACTGATGGTATACTGATGGAGTGTGGTTAGAGGTTACACGATCAGTCCAGACTGACGTCAGTCTATCTCCAAGAGGGGTGTTATACGTTCAATCTGGCATCAGTTCAGTCCGTGACCTTGATCATGAACTGACTGATGGTATACTGATGGAGTGTGGTTAGAGGTTACACGATCAGTCCAGACTGACGTCAGTCTATCTCCAAGAGGGGTGTTATACGTTCAATCTGGCATCAGTTCAGTCCGTGACCTTGATCATGAACTGACTGATGGTATACTGATGGAGTGTGGTTAGAGGTTACACGATCAGTCCAGACTGACGTCAGTCTATCTCCAAGAGGGGTGTTATACGTTCAATCTGGCATCAGTTCAGTCCGTGACCTTGATCATGAACTGACTGATGGTATACTGATGGAGTGTGGTTAGAGGTTACACGATCAGTCCAGACTGACGTCAGTCTATCTCCAAGAGGGGTGTTATACGTTCAATCTGGCATCAGTTCAGTCCGTGACCTTGATCATGAACTGACTGATGGTATACTGATGGAGTGTGGTTAGAGGTTACACGATCAGTCCAGACTGACGTCAGTCTATCTCCAAGAGGGGTGTTATACGTTCAATCTGGCATCAGTTCAGTCCGTGACCTTGATCATGAACTGACTGATGGTATACTGATGGAGTGTGGTTAGAGGTTACACGATCAGTCCAGACTGACGTCAGTCTATCTCCAAGAGGGGTGTTATACGTTCAATCTGGCATCAGTTCAGTCCGTGACCTTGATCATGAACTGACTGATGGTATACTGATGGAGTGTGGTTAGAGGTTACACGATCAGTCCAGACTGACGTCAGTCTATCTCCAAGAGGGGTGTTATACGTTCAATCTGGCATCAGTTCAGTCCGTGACCTTGATCATGAACTGACTGATGGTATACTGATGGAGTGTGGTTAGAGGTTACACGATCAGTCCAGACTGACGTCAGTCTATCTCCAAGAGGGGTGTTATACGTTCAATCTGGCATCAGTTCAGTCCGTGACCTTGATCATGAACTGACTGATGGTATACTGATGGAGTGTGGTTAGAGGTTACACGATCAGTCCAGACTGACGTCAGTCTATCTCCAAGAGGGGTGTTATACGTTCAATCTGCCATCAGTTCAGTCCGTGACCTTGATCATGAACTGACTGATGGTATACTGATGGAGTGTGGTTAGAGGTTACACGATCAGTCCAGACTGACATCAGTCTATCTCCAAGAGGGGTGTTATACGTTCAATCTGGCATCAGTTCAGTCCGTGACCTTGATCATGAACTGACTGATGGTATACTGATGGAGTGTGGTTAGAGGTTACACGATCAGTCCAGACTGACGTCAGTCTATCTCCAAGAGGGGTGTTATACGTTCAATCTGGCATCAGTTCAGTCCGTGACCTTGATCATGAACTGACTGATGGTATACTGATGGAGTGTGGTTAGAGGTTACACGATCAGTCCAGACTGACGTCAGTCTATCTCCAAGAGGGGTGTTATACGTTCAATCTGGCATCAGTTCAGTCCGTGACCTTGATCATGAACTGACTGATGGTATACTGATGGAGTGTGGTTAGAGGTTACACGATCAGTCCAGACTGACGTCAGTCTATCTCCAAGAGGGGTGTTATACGTTCAATCTGGCATCAGTTCAGTCCGTGACCTTGATCATGAACTGACTGATGGTATACTGATGGAGTGTGGTTAGAGGTTACACGATCAGTCCAGACTGACGTCAGTCTATCTCCAAGAGGGGTGTTATACGTTCAATCTGGCATCAGTTCAGTCCGTGACCTTGATCATGAACTGACTGATGGTATACTGATGGAGTGTGGTTAGAGGTTACACGATCAGTCCAGACTGACGTCAGTCTATCTCCAAGAGGGGTGTTATACGTTCAATCTGGCATCAGTTCAGTCCGTGACCTTGATCATGAACTGACTGATGGTATACTGATGGAGTGTGGTTAGAGGTTACACGATCAGTCCAGACTGACGTCAGTCTATCTCCAAGAGGGGTGTTATACGTTCAATCTGGCATCAGTTCAGTCCGTGACCTTGATCATGAACTGACTGATGGTATACTGATGGAGTGTGGTTAGAGGTTACACGATCAGTCCAGACTGACGTCAGTCTATCTCCAAGAGGGGTGTTATACGTTCAATCTGGCATCAGTTCAGTCCGTGACCTTGATCATGAACTGACTGATGGTATACTGATGGAGTGTGGTTAGAGGTTACACGATCAGTCCAGACTGACGTCAGTCTATCTCCAAGAGGGGTGTTATACGTTCAATCTGGCATCAGTTCAGTCCGTGACCTTGATCATGAACTGACTGATGGTATACTGATGGAATCTGGTTAGAGGTTACACGATCAGTCCAGACTGACGTCAGTCTATCTCCAAGAGGGGTGTTATACGTTCAATCTGGCATCAGTTCAGTCCGTGACCTTGATCATGAACTGACTGATGGTATACTGATGGAGTGTGGTTAGAGGTTACACGATCAGTCCAGACTGACGTCAGTCTATCTCCAAGAGGGGTGTTATACGTTCAATCGGGCATCAGTTCAGTCCGTGACCTTGATCATGAACTGACTGATGGTATACTGATGGAGTGTGGTTAGAGGTTACACGATCAGTCCAGACTGACGTCAGTCTATCTCCAAGAGGGGTGTTATACGTTCAATCTGGCATCAGTTCAGTCCGTGACCTTGATCATGAACTGACTGATGGTATACTGATGGAGTGTGGTTAGAGGTTACACGATCAGTCCAGACTGACGTCAGTCTATCTCCAAGAGGGGTGTTATACGTTCAATCTGGCATCAGTTCAGTCCGTGACCTTGATCATGAACTGACTGATGGTATACTGATGGAGTGTGGTTAGAGGTTACACGATCAGTCCAGACTGACGTCAGTCTATCTCCAAGAGGGGTGTTATACGTTCAATCTGGCATCAGTTCAGTCCGTGACCTTGATCATGAACTGACTGATGGTATACTGATGGAATCTGGTTAGAGGTTACACGATCAGTCCAGACTGACGTCAGTCTATCTCCAAGAGGGGTGTTATACGTTCAATCTGGCATCAGTTCAGTCCGTGACCTTGATCATGAACTGACTGATGGTATACTGATGGAGTGTGGTTAGAGGTTACACGATCAGTCCAGACTGACGTCAGTCTATCTCCAAGAGGGGTGTTATACGTTCAATCTGGCATCAGTTCAGTCCGTGACCTTGATCATGAACTGACTGATGGTATACTGATGGAGTGTGGTTAGAGGTTACACGATCAGTCCAGACTGACGTCAGTCTATCTCCAAGAGGGGTGTTATACGTTCAATCTGGCATCAGTTCAGTCCGTGACCTTGATCATGAACTGACTGATGGTATACTGATGGAGTGTGGTTAGAGGTTACACGATCAGTCCAGACTGACGTCAGTCTATCTCCAAGAGGGGTGTTATACGTTCAATCTGGCATCAGTTCAGTCCGTGACCTTGATCATGAACTGACTGATGGTATACTGATGGAGTGTGGTTAGAGGTTACACGATCAGTCCAGACTGACATCAGTCTATCTCCAAGAGGGGTGTTATACGTTCAATCTGGCATCAGTTCAGTCCGTGACCTTGATCATGAACTGACTGATGGTATACTGATGGAGTGTGGTTAGAGGTTACACGATCAGTCCAGACTGACGTCAGTCTATCTCCAAGAGGGGTGTTATACGTTCAATCTGCCATCAGTTCAGTCCGTGACCTTGATCATGAACTGACTGATGGTATACTGATGGAGTGTGGTTAGAGGTTACACGATCAGTCCAGACTGACATCAGTCTATCTCCAAGAGGGGTGTTATACGTTCAATCTGGCATCAGTTCAGTCCGTGACCTTGATCATGAACTGACTGATGGTATACTGATGGAGTGTGGTTAGAGGTTACACGATCAGTCCAGACTGACATCAGTCTATCTCCAAGAGGGGTGTTATACGTTCAATCTGGCATCAGTTCAGTCCGTGACCTTGATCATGATTTGACTGATGGTATACTGATGGAGTGTGGTTAGAGGTTACACGATCAGTCCAGACTGACGTCAGTCTATCTCCAAGAGGGGTGTTATACGTTCAATCTGGCATCAGTTCAGTCCGTGACCTTGATCATGAACTGACTGATGGTATACTGATGGAGTGTGGTTAGAGGTTACACGATCAGTCCAGACTGACGTCAGTCTATCTCCAAGAGGGGTGTTATACGTTCAATCTGGCATCAGTTCAGTCCGTGACCTTGATCATGAACTGACTGATGGTATACTGATGGAGTGTGGTTAGAGGTTACACGATCAGTCCAGACTGACATCAGTCTATCTCCAAGAGTCGGTCAAGTAACACCTCTTGCTTCTTTAATATTAATATTATTATGGACTACAATAAAAAAAAAGCGTGTATTGCAATAATTGCTGCATTGTCTGCAAAAAGACGATTAAAAAGAAAACGATGGGCTAAAGAATGGTTACTAAAAAGAGATGTTTATACGCATTTAAACTTAGTGAGAGAAATAAGAGGCACTGAAGATAAGGATTATGAAAATTATTATCGTATGAAAGATGCTTGTTTTGATAGCTTGCTCGTAATGGTCAAACCATTTTTGACAAAACAAGATACATGCATGAGAAAGGCGATAAGTGCAGAAGAGAAGCTGGCTGTAACCTTACGATTTCTTGCTACTGGGAGGAACATGAAAGACCTGAGATTTTCGGCTATAATGTCCACAGCTGCTATTGGCCAGGCTATAATGGACACTTGTGAAGCGCTACTTTATTCCCTTCAGTCTCATATTCAGGTAAGTGAATTTAACATATTTTTTTTAAACGAAAGTATTTATTAAAATAATATAAAAATATAAATTAAAAGAAGTAAGTAAACAATATATGTGAATAGTTAGAAAATAAAAAAATTAAGCACTTATTTATTTTGTATAAAGTGAGCAAATAATGTACCGGTAGTGTACTTAGGTTCACTACTTACAGGTCTCAAAGCGAATTAAACCGGTTCGTCCGGTGTTGTGACTTGTATCATGGTAGGAGGTGGCTCCGAAGAGGAGCCACTTCTTACATCTCCACATGGAGATGTAACGTCATTTGAGTAGAGAAACGGTGCAGATCTAGGCGATTCACCTTGCTCATTAGGAGATGGCACATCTACGTTTATTTGAACTGAATGTCTATTCAAATTGCCCAACTCTGCCTCAAATAATACATCATTTATTGCTTTTTTGGCAAACAGTTTTTGAGTCGGGTCGAGTCGATCCAAAGTTTGTGCCCAGTTGCATTGAGTTGCTAGTATTTCCTTTTGGTTCAGATTTTGATAAATATGCGACAGCTTTATCCAACAACTCGTTTTGCTTGTTGATTAGACTTTTCCTAACTCTGGTCGAAGGTCGTGGTGGAGGAAGAACTGCCTTTACTGAGGAAATTGAGGTACATGCTTTTAAAGAAGTGCTTTCTTGAGATTTTGTTACTTCTGTCTGTGCTTCAGCATCTTCTTCATTATCGCTTCCAATAATCTGTAAACATAATATTTGGTTATTATTATAACAAAATAATAATTTGGTTAAAAATAATAGATTTGTAATTTCTTTTTGTGTTTCAGATGCCAACAACAGAGGAAGAATGGGAAAAAATTTCTTCCGATTTTGGAGAAAAATACCAGTTCTGGAACGCGATAGGAGCCTTAGATAGAAAACATGTTGCTATTCAAAAACCGGCACATTCAGGAGCATTATACCACAATTATAAGGGTTATTTCAGCATAGTTCTTATGGCATTAGCAAATTCGAACAAGGAATTTATAATGATAGATGTTGGAGCTAATGGACGTATATCTGATGGCGGTGTATTATTCTACACTAAATTCTGGGAAAAGTTTGCAAAAGGCGAATTGAATATACCAGATTGGTCACCATTGCCAAATACAAATGAAACATTTCCTTATGTTTTCCTATCTGACGAAGCTTTTGCACTAGGCATAAATTTAATGAAACCATTCCCGCAAAGTGCGTGTACTGCTAACCAATCTACATTTAACTATCGATTGTCAAGAGCTAGGTCAGTTGTTGAAGGCGCTTTTGGTATATTAAGATCTAAATTTGGAATCTTCCAAAAAGCTATATGTTTTGAGCCTAAAAAAGCAGCAACCATAGTGGCAACTTGCTGTTATTTACATAATTATTTGCTTAAAACTCAGCCGCGGCTTTATATGGCATCAAATTGGAGAATCACAGCACCGGATGAAGTTATTGATTTCTCTGATTTGCAGCCCAGTGGAAATAGAAATTCATCAAAGGATGCAAAAAGTGTCAGGGAAACATTTTGTAACTACTTCAATAACGAAGGAAAACTGCAGATACGTAAAAATGACTAAAATAAAAAACAATGTTGTTTTAGTAACCTATAAGAAGTAACCCAAAATAAAACCATAATTACTTTTTTATTTTATGAGTTTGAGTTCATTAGAAAAATTATGAAATATTTATAATAACATAGCTTTAAATTAATTTGTGTACCTTATCTTAGTAAAAATATATGTATTTCTAATGAAAACTAATAAGTGTATAGATTCTTACCTGGGGTTTCTCAAACTTGTTCAAAAAATGAAGATATTCGAAGGTCCAACTCTTCCTCACAATGTGTACACGCCGAAGAGTTGGACCTTCGAATATCTTCGATGATGATGTCATCATCTGCCCCAACACCAGATCTTCTAGACTGTTCTATTTTTTTCAGATCCCGACGATAATTGGAGCGTAGAGTATTTTTTTTTTTTTACATCCTCTACCGTGGATGCCGGTTTGACTTTTTTTTAAATAACAAGCAACTTTTGTAGAGATTCATGTCTCTTATATTTATTTACATAAAACCTATGGGTTTTATCCCATAAGAGAGGCAACGATTCAAGATTTAATATAAACTCTTTCTCCGGTTCCAATGATGGAAGAGGTGTCGTGGCAGGATTAATTTCGCAGCTGGGAGAGTGGGACATACCGGAACCGTCCGTCTCCATCGCTGTCTCAGCTGTGACTGACGCCAGACTGATAAGAATGTAGCTACACGATCAGTCTTGCATCAGTTCAGTCAAGACTGATGGAAATTATCAAAATATTTAAAAATCCATCAGTTCAGTCCATCAGTCAACGCAATAAACGATCAGTTTCCCGTCAGTCTGACCAAGGTCACGGACTGAACTGATGCCAGATTGAACGTGTAACACCCTTCTTAGGCTCCTGTCCACCTGATTGACGAAGAGTGCTCTGGTAGTAGGCGATGACCTCGTAGTTAAAGCCCGGGGATCAGCCACAAGAACGAACGAACAAAACGAAACTAAAATTAATCTTCTACTGGTATAAAAATATTGTAAGTCCTCATAAATACAGTCTGTGGTCAAGCCGTCATTTTGGAAAATTCTTTAATCTTTTTTTTTCGGTAATAACTTGAGAACCGTCTCAGCTAATAATAAGAATACTTTTCTCTCAATAAAAAAAAAATCTTCGGTGAACTTTCCGTTTTTCTTCATCTTGCAACATAGTTTTCCTTAAAACAAATTTTTATGAATGTTTTGATCAATTAAAGAATGGAGGAGTGTTCCATGAAATTGGTTAAAAAGCAATTCAATGTAAAAAAATGTTTAAAAAAATATAAATAAAATAATAATGAACTTCATCTTATTTTTTTTCAGGAGCAAAAGCGGTACTGGACGGCAGAGATCGGCCTTTGACAGAGATCGGCATGCGGACTTATTGAGCAAGCTCAGAGCAGACCATCCTTCCTTTCACATTCTTCCTAATCCAATGATCCTACCTTTCAGTAAGGACCTTTTGTGTAAGTCAGGGGTTTGTCCTTTCTCCAGCGTGTCTACACAAAATGCTGGCGTTTCACAAGAAAGTATCCTGGATCCCATCCTTTACACAATATACACAGCTGATATCAACACAACTCTACACCTGATGGAGATGTTAGTTCACCAGCTCCAGAAAAATTGGACAATCAAAGTAGGGTAGGGGGGGATTTCAAACAAAATTGTAATTTTACTCTGAACTCTCAAATTGTTGTTCATCTCCAGGTGTTTTCTTATTCAAAAGTCGAGAAATGCACTTCCAAAAACGAACAGCTTTTGTTAATTACTAAATGCTCAGTTGTGCACTTCTTGCCAAACACTGTACTTCTTCGAAATGATTTAATCAATTAAGTTTTCGGTCTGCCTCTAAAACCAATCGATTATTATAACTAAAAATCAATTGTTGATTTCCGAATACTCTTACTAAATTTAGTGTCGATACATTCATTACATAGGCAGTTAGTAGGGGTAGTTAGTAGTTATAGTTGTAGTTCGACTGACGGCTAAAATGGCCATAGTTTTTTTTCTTTGTACATTTTTTTGGTATTTGTATTCTTCTTCTTTTCAATGAAAACAATTATATTATATTCTCGATGTAGTTTTGAGTTGAACCCCCTCCTCTGATCAATCCCAATCGGCTGATTTCGCGGAAAATTAATAAGTGTCTTCTTAATAAGGTCTGAAATTTACTTATAAAATTTTCTGACGATATATTGATTACATCGGCTGTAATTATAGTTGTTGTGCTGAACCCTCATAATCCCTCCTTTCCCTTAGGTCGATTTGGCTGAAAATCATTAGGTGTCGTCCTTATGTAATTCTGGATACACATACTGAATGCCGTGTTGATAAATGCAATGCTCCTCCCCTCTATATTCTGGCTGTGAATAAATAGGTGTCGTCCTGAAGAGGTTCGTGGTTCAGATACAATTTCGTGTCGATACATATAATCTATCGTGATCACAGACACATGTACCCAAATCAAACTATGGTGGGCTGGAGACGACCGCCGATCGTCACAAATGGTCGTCCCCGGTCGCTCCCAGCCGACCACACCAAAAGTTTTGTTTTTAAATTGCAAAAATCAACAACTAAAAACATTTTTTTTTTTCATTTTTTGATATGAATTTAATTTTTTTCTTCTTTCGCCCATGAAGTATTATTGAGTTATCCACCTGCCTGGCCTTCTAGTTCTCCAGTCTCCGGGACAGATCTTCAAACAATTTTACATGGTGTTTTCCCCTAGGATTTCTACTTAGTTTAGGCGCCGATTTAAGCGGGGAGGTATTTACCCGTTATTCGAGGGCAATAGACCCGGCTTTAGAGAAATCATCCGAAAAGAGTTGAAACATCCCGATCTGTACAAGTTGATGCCGTCTATATCCCCTTGAGGACGCCGACCTTCTCCTCCCCCCGATCTTTCCTTGCTCCCTAGCAACATCTTGAGAGTGCTCCCCCCAGGAGTGGAGGGTGGGTCGATATGAAGGCCCATGTATTCATGAGCGGCCACCAACCTTCCCTTCCCTCATCCAATAATTGTCCCAAGCCAGCTAGCTACTAGGGTGGAGGGTGGAGGGTGGAGTCAGTGTTGTACTCTCCACCCCCAGATCTCCCCTCAGTCAGGGTGTTAACAAGTGGTGGACTCTAGAACAAACAGGACTACCCACCTCATTAACATAACGTACAGACTTTTATATGTCACTATCTGTGGTGAAATGAAATGAGAAATAATCTTTAGCTAAAGAAATATTAAATGTTAATGAGAGGCAATTATCACGGATAGAATGAATATATCGGTACAAAATTTTATATGTAAATCCCGACAAAGGCGATTACCAAACGATTTTTAGCCAAACCGGCCAGAGGGAAGGGGGACCAGAGAAGGGAGTCAAAAAAAGAACCATAATATCTGTCGATGTAGAGGAAATCTGTGTTTCAGAAATTCCTGAATATTTCGCCCTGGGGAAGTACATTGTCAGTGATACATCTGGTAAAAATCGAAATCTATTCTATGTATGGCCGGGGAAGTAAGAAATAGGTGGTACGATATTGAGGGGAGGGAGCAGAGACATCTGTCGGCCACTTCAGTCATCTCTAGGAGCCATGTGAAGGTGAGATGTGCTCAATCTTCATCACTGACCATTCAAATACCAGGGCTTGTCCTTGCCAAGTCCTATCCAGACGACCCTCCACGCCTCCTAACGAGGAGCTGGCCTTTTTTCTGATACTCATCAGCTCTTGTCCCACACCTTTCTGTATAGTTAGTAATTGTGACTCATGCCCGGGCTTTAACTACGAGGTCATATCGCTTACCACCAGAGCGCTTTTGGGGGGACTTTGGGAGTCCAAAATGTTGCCTATTAGGAATATTCGCCTAGGGTAGAGTTCTTTAACGAGTACCTGACATCGCGTAGTTTCGGTACCATTGCATAACGTCCCATCCGAAGAAGAGCATGCTCAAGGATTTTTTCACCTCCCAGATAAGAAACTTAAGGACATCGGCTGTGTTTCGGTCCCAGGAATTGTTACTGGCTGTGGAGGTGCTGTCCGAGAGATCTGCTAGTATGAGACCTCCCCTCATGTACTCGCACTTTCAGCT
This sequence comes from Aradus depressus, assembly GCA_963662175.1. Lineage (NCBI taxonomy): Eukaryota > Metazoa > Arthropoda > Insecta > Hemiptera > Aradidae > Aradus > Aradus depressus. The sequence goes on from OY759220.1 coordinate 39,926,257, forward strand.
CTCTTCTTGAACCTCTGCTAGGGTGCAACGACGAGCATCTGTGATGGTACATATAGATATGGTGGCTTAAATGGTGTGTGAGAGGAAGGCCACCCAGTGGTAGGTCCTCGGGACGAAAATTTATCTTAATTATTAGGACAAGAACAGAAAAAAATAAATAAAAAAATAATAAAATAAATAAATAAAAAGGAATTGAAAGACAATTTTGATGGATGGGTAAGAGAGATGATAAAAGTTAAGGAAAATAATGTTAAAAAAAAAAAAAATTAAGAACGAAGAGTTGTGAAGATAAAGTACGTATTTCTGGGTTTGTGTGTGTGTAATGTTTTCTACAAAACCGTATGTAAGTAGTTTGTATTGTGTCGGGTACTGTGTGTATCATAAGATCGTTATGAAGTGTTCTGTTGTTTATATATGGGGGGCACTGTGTTATTAGTCTGAGGGTTTTTGACTGAAACGCCTGAATTCGTTTGACGTTGGATGTTTTTGCTGAACCGTATATCTGTGATCCGTATGTCCATAATGGTCTCAGTAAATAAGTGTAACAGTAAGTGTAAAAGAAAAAAAAAAATTTTGTATTAATATTTTATTTTTATTTGCATTTATTCTGTATATATCTGTACATCTGTTATTTTTATATTGTAGATAGTTCATTTACTTTGTTATCATTCATTTTATATTAATAATCTCTTATCTTACTGATATCACATTTGCTTATGGTGATTTACAGATCGTAAACATACAACATTTGACCGGGTGGATAGCTTTAAGTACTTGGGGGCCGTTATCACGGAAAGGAACGACGTTAAAGAAGATATCAAAGCGAGGATAACGGCAGGGAATAGATGCTACCGGTCACTGCAGAAGGTGCTCGGATCGAGGACTGTGTCCCGAGACGCCAAAATAACAATCTATAAAACAGTCCTGAGACCGGTCGTCACATATGCGAGTGAAACCTGGGTCCTGACTAGGAGGGACGAAGTCTTACTTAATACGTGGGAGAAGAAGGTATTGAGGAAGATATACGGCCCTACTCCAGAGGGGGATAGATGGAGGATACGGACCAATGGGGAGCTGAGGGACCTGTACAAGAGCCCGGACCTGGTGACCTTAGTGACGGCTGGGGCATTTACAGAGGATGCAACCAGACAGATTGCCGAGGAAGATACTGGAGGGACACCCGGGAGGACAAAGAAGAAGAGGTAGACCCCGCTTACGTTGGCTGGAGGACGACCTCGGAACGATGGAGACGGGAGGCCGAGGATAGAGAAGAATGGCGGAAGATCGTTGTGGAGGCCCAGGTTCTACAAGGGCCGTAGCGCCAGGGAAAGTAAAGTAAACATACAACATAAAATATTTCAATTTGAAGTAAAAAAAAAATCTTGCTTTAGTGGCAGGCCATGTTTTTTGGTTGAGACCGGACGAAAGGATCAGTCATCCAGGCCGGAAATGTTTGGTAAATATTTTGAGCATTTGAAGCTGAGCCTCTCAGGTAAGGAAGCTAGCTTGCCACTCTAACCACTGAGCCGCGTGATGTGAGACCCTTGGGATGGGATGGTCCCGGATGAGGTAACTCGACTAATGAGGCTCCTTAACAAGGCCCCTCGTTAGCCTGGGGGCCGGGGCACGTGCAGTCCCTGATTGAGTGGGGGGCCCGCTTTTTATAGTCCCCCTTTCAGCGCCCCCCCAGACCCCTTCATATCCATTAATTATCGAGAGTGTGTCTCAAATTGTAGGATTGGTGACGAAAAAGTTCCCTCCTTCGTCAGCTCCCACGCTAATACGGCCTCTTTGTACGCTGGCAAGGCTTTTGTAAGATAGCTTGGAGAGTATGCGAGTACCCTCATGGTATACGGCGACTAACCCAGCCAGCCGTTCGACAATGAAATCATAGGGGGTATTCAAACCGACTATTACTGTTCAACAATCAACAATAATTGTTAATCGGTCAGCTGCAATCAGCTGGAACATAGTTAAATGATTAGGTCCCCGGACGCCTCTTGCCATTCTGTGATTCAGTACGCCAAAAAGTAGCAAAGTTTGTACTAACAGTTACGTCTAGTATCTGTTCTTTATGCTAACCTTGGCGTTAGCCTAAACCTCTACACAATATGTATACTTTTTTTATGGAGTTAAACAATATAAATGTACAAGTTCTTGGTTACTTCCCCAACAATACGAAGAATAGGGGAAGTTATGAAATCGGTGTGAAATTAGATGCGGAATTTTCAAAGGAATTTCATGTTTTCCGCCCCCTTATTCGAAAAACTAAAAAAAAAATATTACTGTGTCTGTGTGAAAACTCCTGATAGAATGAATATATCGACAATAAATGTTATGTATCGAGAACCCTATAACGACGACACCTATTGATTTTCAGCTAAATCGGCCAAAGAAAAGGTGGTTGCGATAATAAGAAAATAAAATAAATAAATAAATAAATTAATAACGGTTAACTATTATCGTTTTTGGTCAATAGCTATCCACCAACATGGCGGCTATCTTATTTATTTTATCTTTACTTAAGGTGTCTAAAAAGCTCAAGATCGCGAGTTCGAAATCTAGCCGAGGCTCTTAGGTGTTTTAACTGGGAAGTGAATAAAAACCTTGAGCACGTCGGATGGGGTTTAAGGTGATGTTTCCGGGCCTTTTTGAATGTCAGGTACACGTTAAAGACCCTTTGTCAAGGTAACTGGGAAGGGGAAAAACCTTGAGCACGTTGTCATTCGTGATTGAAGCCCGGGCATGAGTCAAATTAATTTAGTATCTAACTTATGGTTGGTTACCTATCATCGTTTTTGGTCAATCCACCAACATGGCTGCCTTAATGTGCTCTTCACAATAATTGTCAATTATTTTACTTCGAACCAAATGGAAACTTATTTTATCTTTTAATGTGGTGTCTAATGAGCTCAGGATCGCGAGTTGGAAATATAGCCGGGACTCTTAGTTGTTTTGACTGGGAAGTTGAAAATAACCTTGAGCATGTCGTCCTTCGGACCAGACTTTAAATTATTATGACGAACTTGTTAGACGTCAGGTACTCCGTAAAGACCCCCCTCAGTCGTAGTTGAAGCCCGGGCATGAGTCAAAATAACTAAGTAACTAACTTCACACACTCCACAACACGACAACACACTACTCGCTACATACGCAGACGACACAGCCATTCTCTCAACACACTCAGACCCAACACAAGCAAGCTCACACTTACTGGAAAATTTACACCAGCTAACAGATTGGGCCAACAAATGGAGACTAAAAATTAATAGAGACAAATCTCTGCAAACCACATTTACCCTCAGACACAACACTTGTCCACCAGTTTACATTAACAACCAGCCCATTCCTGCATCCAACACTGTCCGATATCTAGGACTTCATTTAGACAGACGTTTAACTTGGACAACTCATATCAGACTGAAACGCACAGACCTCAAAAGACGATTTGGACGACTGAAATCAATCATCGGACGACGATCGACATTATCGCTTGAAAACAAACTTCACATTTACAACACTATACTAAAACCCATCTGGACTTACGGCATCGAGATATGGGGATCAGCCAAAAAATCAAACATACAACGCCTTCAGTCATTACAATCCATCATACTACGCCACATTGCCAATGCCCCATTTTACGTTTCCAACCTCACATTACATAATGACCTCAACATCCCATTTGTACCTTCTGTTATCAAGACACGATATCAAAATTTTCACGACAAACTCCATCATCACGCCAATCCACTTATTCTCCAATTATTCACGAACACTATCCCCACAAATCCGCCAAGACGTCTAAAGCGGGCATGGCAGAGGGACCTGACTCCTCTTCGGTCACGTACCTCAGCAGTACAGCGACACACTTGCCACAGCACATCATCACAATCACTAGTGACAAATGTTGTCGTTGTGAATATGTAAATAAATAAAAACTTATGGTTATCTATCATCGTTTTTGGTCAATAGCAGCATCCACCAACATTGCTGCCTTAATGTGTTTTTTAACCCCCGACGCAAAAGGACGGGTGTTATAAGTTTGAAGTCTATATTTGTGTGTGTCTGTCTGTGACATCGTAGCTCCAAGGCGGTTGAACCGATTTCAAAGCGGTTTTTTCGTTTCAAAAGCTTGCATTTGCGAGAAGGTTCTTAGTCATGTTTGGTGGAAATCGGGTATGCCGTCTACAAGATATTAAGGTTTCATCAGAGCCTGTGTAGGGATCTCGGCCTCTATTACAGCTGGAGACTTGGAGTTTGAGCTCAAATGTTTATAAGGCCAAGCCCCCCCCTCACCCTTCAAGCCCCCCAAAAAAAGCTCTCTCCACCAAGGTTTCAGCAAAAAAAAGAATGAACAAAAGAATTTTTTTATTGTGTCGGGGGTATTTAAACTTTTAATGTTTTCAGAAAATATTTGGAAACGGTACCACAAAGCCTAACTGTATTCTACATTTCTTCTACAACAAGTTTAGTTATATCCAACCAAAATATTTATTTTATCTTTACATATGGTGTCTAAAGAGCTCAAGATCGAAATCTAGCCGAGGCTTATTTTGGCGTTTCTCTTCTTTAAAAAAACTAATTTATTTTATCAGTACTTTAATATTCATAATGTGTGTACTTTTTGTAAATCTAGGGTAACTAGGGAGGGTTCAACTCAAAGCTCTCAATAATAGCCGACGTAATGATGTATCGACACAACATTTAGTGTGAGAATTCAGATGTCCCTACGTAAGTCAACTATACATTTTTATCCCCAACGGTCTATTTGTTTTGGAGGGAGAGCGAAAACTTAACTGATTAATTCGTACTGGGGAAGTACATTGCCGGTCATTCACCGACTTTTTTTTTTATTAGTTTTCCATTATATGGACACAGATAGCAAATGTATATTCGGACAGTACAGAAAAAAGTACAGAACAGCCACGCTCCCAGGTCATGAAAGTCTTCCTCAGCATATTCAATTCGTTATTATGCGCGAACCCTACACTGGGGTGACTTCATCAACAACTGTTTTGGGAGCGGATTACCAGATTCGATCTCGGGATTTGGCCGAATGGAGGGGCTGACCCCCTACGACTGGTGAGTCGGCTTGCCACATCATGGACCACCCTTAAAGTGGGATCTCGTGTAGCCACATAATGTATGGATCAGCTGTCTGCCTCCCTGGCTCCCTGGGGCTGTCTTCCCGGCTAGATTGGCAATACACAAGCTCCTCACAATAGCTCAGTATCATATACTCGTATGTACACCAGATACTCCCGAACAAAAGCCTAGTGGCTTAGATGGCTGCTTTGTGAAGTAAGGAAGTCGAATCGATCCCCAAACATGTCAGTTTATTTTTTCAATTAAATACCTGCCCGTATAATTTGTATTAATTCAAAGTGTATCCGCTCTCCCTCTAAAATCAATCGACCGTTTTTCTAAGAATCAATAGTTGACGTATACAGAGATTTTTGAATCCTCATACAAAATTTAATGTCGAAATATTTATTACATCGGCAGTTATTACAGTTTTTCAGCTGAACCCTCCTCCTCTGATTCCCCTTTCCTTTCGGCCAATTTGACTGAAAATGTGTATGTGACATTCTTATAATGTTATAATAATATATATATACGATACATTCATTCTATCGAAAGTTATCATGTTTGTAGACAGATATAAACAAACAGAAAGCACCTTTTTGGAAACAGGGTGAAATTATGGCAATATAAAATTCTAGAGAAAACTCAATATCGAATTTCTGACTTAGTATAGCTGAGGATGTTAGAAACTGCCCACGTTGGAAGTATACGAGGACTTTAAATCTATCAGAGCAGTGTAACCCCTGCCTTTTCCGTGAGCCACAGTCCCACCTTGGTACAATGTAAAATAGTATCGACGACAATTGCAGGCGTTTTTGACTTTTTTTTCAGTTTCAGTCGGTAAACAGGAAAATCCAATGAAAAATATCTGACCGATTACGTAACTTCTTTTAAACTTCATACAGCTGGGCATGAAATTAGTAGTAGCATTTTATTGTTAGGTTTTATGACTCATGCCCGGGCTTTAACTACGAAGTCATATCGCCTACTACCAGAGCGCTCTATCGTCACTCTGGTGGACATGAGCCCGACTCTTCTGTGGGAGTCCTAAATTTTGCCTACCCTAAATTTTTATTCACCTAGGGCAGGGATCTTTAACGAGTACCTGACATCGTACAGGCTCGGGACCATCGCTTAACGTCCCATCCGAAGGACGGCGTGCTTAAGTTTATTTTACCTAGCATTTTATTGTGTAACATTTCGACAAAAATAATATAAATGTGAAATAATAAGATATATAAAATAAAAGAGGGGGCCGGTAGCTCAGTGGTGTGCGTGCTTGCCTTCTGAGCTCAAGATCGTGGGTTCGAAACCCGACCGAGGCTCTTAGTTTATTTTATCTGGGAGATAAAATAAACTTAAGCACGCCGTCCTTCGAATGGGACGTTAAGTGATGGTCCCGAACCTGTACGATGTCAGGTACTCAGTTATTAGGGTTTTTGAGTTGAGCTCCTCCCCTGAAAATTAACAGACACTGTCCTCATGTTGTTTTGAGGTTAAATACCGCGCAACCTTTAAAAACAAATATAAAATATGTCATTCTGTTTTCTCTACGATTTTCATTTGAGACTTTTGTTTAGGTCATAAATATAAGCGGGTATCTTCTAAAATGTGCTTCGACCCCGAAATAAAGTGGTCACAATTTTCTTGCGATTTTGGCAAAAACCAAATCTGATCTAAGTTAGCACATTAGACATAATTTCAAATTTCAAGTTCATGTACAATAATTTCCGCGTTAAAGCGCTCATGAAGTTCACACACAGACAACATCGCGAAATTGGTCAAAAGTTATTGACCTTGAAACGTGAAAATTCGTTGAAAACACGACCTCGGATTTGTGCACGAGTACAATACTTTCTTGTACACAAGGTTTAATTAGTTATTATGACTCATGCCAGGGCTTTAACTACGAGGTCATATCCCCTACTACCAGAGCGCTCTTTCGTCACTCTGATGGACATGAGTCCGACTCCACCACTATAGTCCTAAATTTTGCCTACCTTAAATTTTTATTTACCTAGGGTAAGGGTCTTTAACGAGTATCTGACATCGTACAGGCTCGGGACCATCGCTTAACGCCTCATCCGAAGGATGGCGTGCTCAAGTTTATTTAACCTCCCAGGGCCTCGGTCGGGATTTTGACCCTCAGAGCTCAGAAGGCAAGCACGCATACCACTGTGCTACCGGCGCTCTCTCACAAGGTATAAGAAAGCGAAAATGTTAAACAATTATCTGGCCAACGGGTTTCCATGCTCTCTCTGGTATTTATTCACATGCTTTGTTTGTTATTTTAGTGATATATATACATATATACGAGTATATAACGTTCTTTCATCGCTCTGGTGGACATGAGCCCACGGTGACAGTAGGGGTTCAACATTTTGACTAGCCAGGTTTAGTTACCTTTTAACGAGGATCTGACATCGTACAGGCTCGAGACCATCGCTTAACGTCCCATCCAAAGGACAGCGACCTCCAGGTTTTACTGAGATTTTTTTCGAGTTTCGAACCAGCGATCTTGAGCACAATAGGCAAACATGCTACCTGAGGGCTACTGGTGCCCTCTTACATACTTTAGTAACAGGTAGGTACTCAATATATATAAAAAAGAAATATATAAATACCTTAGCGATAGTATTAGAATATTCTTATGAATATAATTTTACTTATAGCATATTGTCAAATAATCATATTTTAATAAATTCGTTCGACATTCAGAACCTGAATTTCCGGTTAACGGTTTCACAAAAACTACAGAACGGATTCAGAATTTAAAATTCGTTATTCAAATAAATATTAATTGAATCAGTTCAGTTTGACGGAAGTATTATTTTGCATAATTATCGAAAATCTCGTTTCCCAGGAAGCAGGCGATGTCCATCCGCAACGAGCAAGCTTCTTTCACTGGCTTGAAACATGGACCGATGTCGGCTTGCATGAAACTCCTTCAAAACATTAGCTGCATTAAAGTAATATGTTACTTCTTCAGCTATGAGAAGTATAGGGGAAGGTATCTAATCGGTTAACAATTCTATGCGCAGTTTCCAAAAGAATTTTATGTTTCAGCTTAATATTTATTCGTATTCAAAATAAATAACCATGGAACAACGTTATTACTTGATCTGCAGGATTATAAAATTGATCAGCAACAAAATAATATCAATAAGCTATAATATTTATGTGTTTGCATATTAAAATCATGGTCAGCTGACAAATTAAAATGATCTATTATGCTGTTTCATGGAAGTGCGATTTTATTTTAAAAAAGTACAATGTTCGGTTAAAATGGACAGAGCTACGGTGGCGTGACACACTAGGTAAATGAAATGAAAATAAATTGTATTCAGGGACCGAGTTCCTCTAAGAATAAATACAAGAAAGTCACAGAACAGAGCAACAAATACAAATAAAATAAAATATCAGTAATGAGATAAAAGTGCTACAGTGGATAGAAACAAGGACAAAATGAATATAACTAAATAAGAAAATAGAATAAAATAAATAATGTTGAAATAAGTAAAAAAATAAATAAATAAAATTATAGTACAAAAGTAATTAAATTAACAGCTTCATTATTAGAATTCATATGAAAATAAATGATAGACTAGACGTTAGCCACAGAGCCCTCGACAGCAGCGCTAGGGGATTCCTACCGAAGCTAGCCACAACTTCAAATCTATTTATCATCTGAAAACTAAATAGAATGTTGTAGTTTGTGTTTTAGATTATATATGTTTCCTTTTATCCTAATTAATTGTGTGCTTTGAATGAGAAATTAAAAAAAAAACTGGCGCCAAAAGCTTGCCAAAATTTATTCAATAAACCTAAATAGGTTATTTTAATTAGGTTTTGTACATTCCTTGTAATTAATGTTTGATCTAATTGTTTTATCTTCAATGAAGGAGGACGCCGGTAGCTCAGTGGTATGCGTGCTTGACTTCTGAGCTCAAGATCATGGGTTCGTAGCCCGACCGAGACCCTTAGTTTATTTTATCTGGGAGGTAAAATAAACTTAAGCACGCCGTCCTTTGGATGGGACGTTAAGCGATGGTCCCGAGCCTGTACGATGTCAGGTACTCGTTAAAGACCCCTACCCTAGATGAATAAAAAATTTAGGGTAGGCAAAATTTAGGACTCTCACAGTAGAGTCGGGCTCATGTCCACCAGAGTGACGAAAGAGCGCTCTGGTAGTAGGCGATATGACCTCGTTGTTAAAGCCCGGGCATGAGTCATAAAACCTAACCTAACCTCTTCAATAAAGCATTTGGTTTTCATATTTTTCGATGTTTTATTTTTATTTAGTTTACCAAATAAGATCACTGTAGGTAGGTTAGTCATTATTACTTTATTTTTCAATAACTGACAGCAGCAAGGAAGTTGCATACCTTTGTTGCTGTAGAAATAGAGTTTATTAACAGAATAGAATACATTTTACAGGTTGCCAAAGTTTTATTAAAACTAACTTACGATTTGTCTCTTTATTACTTATATTGCTACAAATGTATTTAATTAGCTATATAAATAACTTTAAAGCTGCCTAATAAGACATTATTTGCTTGTTGAATCTTGTTCTTCGTGCTGACCACAAATGGCGCCTCAACTCACTATATTTGCCGGCAGAAAACATTTTAGTGCTGATCAAAACCTCAATATTATACTGACCGTTTCAATGATAGCCATATAAAAGTTCATGTCGATACATTCATTCTTTAGGGAATAGTGCTGGGAGGGGGAAGTGATCTGTACTAAAGTGATTGTTATAAGAAAGTCCTCTTATCGTCACATCACACGTTTTATTTTATTATATATTTTTTTATGTTTTTATTTTTTTGTTGAAATGGTGTATATGTAAAATTTGAAAATTGAAAATGTTGAATTTCTCAAGAGGGTAAATTCTTAAAGAAAAAAGCGTGGTGAGTCTATCTGGGGCGGATCCTTGTAATTAGCTAGATAGGTAGACAGCCGGGCTGGGAACAATACCGCCCGTATGGTAGTGGGGAGGTACAATGAGCCGACCTAGACCGACAGACGGACATACAATCCATTCCAATCTTGTTACTTTGAGGAGGGGAGGGCTCGCGTTTTACTTTTTTGAATAAATAATAGAGTGGGAAGCTAATGGATAGGGGGTGAATTGGATGTCCGTATGTCGACCTCATCAAAGATTCACCTGATGTTGACCAAATGTCAGACTCTGACGTCTGAAACCTGCCAACGAACAATACACTAGAAATAGCGCCTCTGATGGATCAGCCCACACTTGATGTGCTATTGTCTGCGTGATATGTCGCTATAAATATAGATATAATCCCAGAGCAAGGTACTTCACCAGTCTGCAGGTCTTTGTCTGGATATAGCACGTAAACAGCTTCAGATGAAGTGATATAACACAAATTAATTCCTGTGCAACGCCGGGTAATATATATATATATGTGGTGGGCTGGTGTTGTACACCTAGGGACCTAAGCATCCAGTGCTCTTATCCCTTCCCTGGAAACGCTGGGCTTCCCCCTTATTATATTACCTGTATGTTTATACCATCGAAACCAAGCCCTTCATGAAGTACTCAGTCTCCCAGTTTCCTTTATAAACCTGAACATGCTCCCGTGGTCCAATCTTCTAAAGTCGTCCTCTGCGATAACATCTCTACCAAAGATGCGGAATCTCATTCGCGCATATCCCGAGCAACCCGCTAGTTATAAGTGTACACATTATTGAAACAATTAATTTGTCACATTTTTTTAAAGTAATTTTTGACGGGCTTGTCAACATTTACGACAAAAGAGCGATAAACGTAAGCATTTGAAAATATAAAAAAATTGATAGTTATGTATTTTTCAAAATAATAGTTATATTTTGAGCTTGAAATTGATTTCGATAGTTAATTCTTGAAGGTTCTATTCAGTTTTCTTTCCAAATGGGCGACTCTCTGGTGAATCTTCAGACAGTCAACCCCACGAGTACCCCCCCTTCTTCCCAATGTGTTGTATATAGAAGGGAGAAGACAAGGTGAGAAGGATGGTTTCCCAGGGACTGTTCCCACGTAACGAAGAGTGCAGGTGAGCCTAGATACAGTATGGTTGCATCACCTTGCACCAGTGTATTGGAAGGCCGGACCTACAACCCTTCGACTACTGAGGGTTCCCAGGCCCTTCTCTCCATGGTCAGTTGAGGTAAGAAGGGACAAGTCTAACCCTTCAGGAACATGACGCCACCTTGGCTACCATTAGGTAGGGACTTGGAGTACAGCTGTACTATACTACGTCAGCGTGGGATCTCTGGGTGCAGTGTAGTGCGGGAGGCGGCACCCCGTCTCGTAGCTCCTTTCATCCGTTCTCGTAGTTTTGACCTTGACATGTTCATAGTTTTACTTCCACAATATAGGCGAAAAGTATAGGGGAAGTTATGTCTTATAATGAGATGAAATTTTCTATGTGAATCCAGAATCCTCTAACGAGGGCACCTATTGGTTTTCAGCCAAATCGACCGAAAGGAAGGCGGAATTAGGGGGAAGCTTAACACAAAAACTCTAATAACTACCGATCTAATGAATTTATCAACACAAAATTTAGTATCAGGATAGCCCCTATGTACGACAACTATTGAATATTAGCGCAAACGGTCGACTGGTTTTGGAGAGGGAGCGAAACGTTAATTGATTAATTCGTTTTGGGGAAGTACATTGCCAGGGATTTACTGACGACTTTTTTGGTGGGTTATTTAAAAGTAAGGTATAAGAAAATTAGCTTTGTCAAACACTCAACAGATGTCACTACCGGTTTCTGGAAACCTGCATAAAACTTTCAGTTTGACAGTGGGCATTAAAATTTTTTCAACGCCTGCCCTCCATGGCCACGAAAGTCTGTCGAATCTTCGAAAGATTCTGACCTCTGCCGCAGTGCACGAGCGTAACCCTGTAACTCTCAGAGCGGACTACCATAGATACTATCTTAAGGTAGGTCGAAAATTCAAGGGGCTGTCTTTCATTTAATGGGTAGATGAAGGAAGAACATCCCTTTGAAAAGAAGAAAAATGACATCGGTGAATTGCCAGCAATATACTTGACCAGCATGAATTGAAAAAATAAGTTTTCTCTCTCCCTCCAAAACCAATTGGCCGTCTGGGCTGAAAATCATTACTTGTCTTACATAAGAGGTTTTGAATCTTCATACTAAGTATTGTGCCGATACAATAATGTATGTCAATACAATGGCAGTTATTCTAGTTTTTGTGTAAAGCCTCCCCCTAATCATCCCTTCCTGTCAGTCGATTTGGTTGAAAACCAATAGGTGTCGTCCTTACGGGTTGTTTTTTTTCCCCTCATTTCTGGTATCAGGATTTTGGAATATATATTATATTCATGAATCCCGGTGAAAACTGAACATCAAATTACTGAGCTCAAGATCGCGGGTTCGAAATTCGTTTAAAGCCTCTTGGTTAAAGCCCAGGAGAATAACTAACTCAAATGTCTGACTAATTACATAACTTCTCCAATACTTCGCAGTGCTAAGGAAGTAAACAATTGCTCCTTATAGAAGAAATGTGTTCTGACTCGATATATATAGGAGTGCCCAATGTTACAATGGGAGACACTCCTACTTCTATAGTCTTGAGCCAGATTAGCTGTGGACTAAATCCTCTCTCAATTGGACGTATCCTCTTTATCCAACTTCCGTTTTCATTGGTCGAACATGAACTAACGAAGAAAGAAGAACGAATGGACTCACGAAGATGTTTGCTTGATTCACTCGAAGAAAAAATTCTTCTTACCAAAAATGTCTCTTATTAAATGTCTTCTGGTTAGATATAAGTCCAATATAACCAGAGATAAATTTCTAAATTTATTTATATTATTGTTAGTTTTTTATTGAAAAAGATAAAAAATAAAGAACAAATAAAATATATGTAGATGGCTATAACACGTCTTTGAAATACCAACCACTTTTTACAGATCACTTACCACCCTCCCTCCCCCTATCTCAAATTCATTTCAAACTGGCATTACTGGCTATAATACAGTTGTAAATATCTATTTGTAAAAAGAAAAAAATACAAGAACTAGCAGGTTACACAGTGTTGCCCGATTATGACGTATACTGTTATCATGTTCTGGTATAAGGGTAATAAGTATTATTATTATTATTTCACAGTCGGAAATAGTTCAAATTATCTTCAAAAGTATCTAATTTTCCTCTTCCTGTGGAGCCCCATATATGCCTCAGCTGGGTGTAAGACCAAAATAAGTAGTCCCTCTTTGAGGTGAGCAGTGTGTAGCCCTTTCAGCTGTTATGCCGCCTCCAGCATGGATTGCTTCCCCTCCAAGTTCCTGAAGAGATGCCAACTCTTTGCCACGTGTGCCACATGCGCTGCTGCCGCCTCCACGTGTGCCACATGCGCGCTCCTGCCGCCTCCATGTCTCCATCCTATACTACCAAAGGGGTGGTGGAGTCTCTCCCTGCCTAGGAATAGACGGAGACCTCCCTTGAAAACATCCCTCCAGACATGAAACCTGGCTCAAGGTGACGTTTTGATGGCGTACGATCCTACCAACCAACAACACACCTTCCCCGTGGGTAGCTCTTTCTCATTGTTAAACAGAACGTTTTCCGCAGTATATACTTGAATAAGCAAATTAAATTCTAAAATCCCTATTTAATAATATTTGCAACGAAGAGGATTCTAAGATACTCATTCTCAAAATAAGTGAATTTTTGACAATTTTAAACGTAAACATAAATATTCCCAAAATACGCCAATTTTTTTCAAAATTGCTAAAATTAAAACTAATTTAGTCTATTCAATACCACGAAAAGAATTGAGATGAAACAATTTTTCGTTTAGGCCCTATAATAAAATAATGTGAAATATTTTTAATCAGGGAGGTGAAAAAGAAAAAAACTATCAAAAGGGACGTTAAGCGATGATCCCGAGCTTATATGTTGTAGAGAAAAGTCATGTCAACTAGAGCCACGAAAGTGCCCTCTGATAGTAGGCAATATGACCTCGCAGTTAAAGCCCGGGCATGAGTCACAATAACTAACTAAACGTATATTTATCGGAGTTGATTTTTTAAAATGTATTTCATTCATCTGCTATTATTGCAATATAAGGTGTATTTTTGGAATCCTTGCTTTTTATATTATTTTCTATTTTAGATGAGTATTTTACGCTGAGAACAGTTTGTCAAAATTGTTTATTTTCATTGTTTTAATTATTGCTCATCGTTAACAATTAATGTTTATTAAGTTAATTCCTAAAGGCCTCTTTTCTTAATTTTCTTTATTCTGTCTCAATTGGTTGATTCTTATATTCTTCTGTTTATTTCTTACGTTATTATTCTTAGGGGACGTATGTCCCAGAATGGAGATTTCTTTTCAACCAGGGTGATTTATGGATATAAGTTTGGTTTTCTGTAGCCCAGGTGTTGAGATATTGTTGCTAACCAGACTTCAGGTAGACTATGTGGATTCCCACGTATTGCGCCCCAGAAAGGGTTGTTTTTGACGTATTTCGCCCGAAGAAGGTATCCTGACCGTGGGATCTCCCTTGCGTCACCTGCTATCCCACATCTCGTCGATCTGTCTCACTCAAATTCCAATTTTAAGTTTGTCCTTTCATCGCCCATGCGGAGTGGCAAACCCAAAAATACAACTCACACTACCCTTCAAATTATCTTCATGGATGGTCTGTTTACCAAAACTGTCCAGGATCCGGTCTTTCAGAGGATGACGGATCATAGTGTGTTGAATAAAGGATATAGAACTTTTTCGTGGCGTAGTGGCTAACATAAGCGGCTTCCAGTTGTAAAGGTACTCGGATTGATTCTCGGAAATGTCCGGTCAACGAACCCATATTAACGAGTGTTTTACATCCATCCGTCGGTCTGCCCTCCCTCCCTCCGGCAAGCTGTATTACTGAAACTTTGCATACAATTAAAGGGCGTAAAGGGTAATATATATTATATATAGTATTTATTTACTTACCTATTTACAAAGACATAACATTCGCCATTAGCAAATGCGATAAGTTGAGCAGTGTCAAGTGTGTGGCTGTACTGCTGTGGTTCGTGGCCGAAGAGGAGTCCAGGCTAGTCCTGGAGCAGGTCCCTCTGCCATGATATCTTAAGGAGTCGTGGTGGATTTGTGGGGAGAGTGTTTGTGGACAATTGTTGAATAAGTGGATTGGCGTGATGATGGAGTTTATCGTGAAAATGCTGATAGCGTGTCCGTGGCGTAGCATAATGGACCGTGGTGACTGAAGTCGTTGTATGTTTGATTTTTGGCTGAGCTTCCCATATCTTGATAACGTAAGTCCAGATATGTTTTATATGGTGTTGTATATGTGAAGTTTGTTCTCAATGGATAATGCCGATCGTCGTCCAATGATTGATTTCAGACGTCCAAATCATCTTTTGAGTGCGTTTTAGACTGATGTGGGCTGTCCGAGTTAAACGTCTGCCTAAATGAAGTCCTATATATCGAATCAATTCCCTCTGGGGAAGTACATTCTGGACCCTTGTTTTTGTCAATGTCTATGTGCCCGGCACAGGTTCTGCTTCTCGTTGAGTTAGAAGGTCACATGTTGGCCTGGGCATCTGCTCCTGTTTCGGGCATCTGGCCTCAATGTCTCTATGTGTGTTGCCTTTTTTAAAACCCTCTCCAGACCACCATCTGACTTGATCTGTTATTTACTGTGGGGTTTGGTTTGAACAGACTACTGCGGAAATTTGTCTAGCTTGATCCTGGCCGCATGCCTCCTGTCTGGTGTTCTGTTCTTGGCCAAAGATAAACTGAGGAACTCAAGGTCGGAGCTGCACAGAATATTCTCACTGGGCTGTTGGTTCCGCTTTGGAATGTTTGAGAAATGCTCCGAATTAAGTGAAAACCGTTTCAAGGCCCTTAGGTTTTTTTATCTGAGAGGTCTAAGAAAATGTGAGCACGCCCTCCTTCGCATGAGACGTTAAGCGATGATTCCGAGCCTATACTATGTCGAATACTCGTTAAAGACTCCTACCCTAGGTAACTAAACCTGAGTAGACAAAATCTAGGACTCCCGGAGTAGAGTAGGGCTCGTGTCCACCGGAGTGACGAAAGAGCTCTCTGGTAGTAGGCGATATTACCTCATCGTTAAAGCACAGGCATGAGACTATTACTAAGTCACTAAATACAGATGCTCAGATGCAGCCCTACGGGAAACCTCCAACCTCCACATATACATATGTATTATTTAAAGAATGAATGGTTTTGTGACTTATGCCCGGGCTTTAAATATGAGGTCATATCGCCTACTACCAGAGCGCTCATTCGTCATTCCTGTGAACATGAGCCCGACTCTACTATGGGAGTCCTAAATTTGACCTATCCTACATTTTTATTCACCTATGGCGGGGGTCTTCAACGAGTCGGGGAGCTCAGTACCATCGCTGTCCCATCCGAAGGACAGCGTCCTCAGTTTTTTTTTTCCTCCCAGATAAACTAGACTAAGGGCCTCGGCTGGGTTTCGAATCCGCGATCTTGAGCACAATAAGCAAGCACGCATACCACTGAGCTACCAGCCCCCTCTAAAGAAAAAATGAAAGGAGTCATAAGGGTCAGTAGATTTGAACTTTCTTGTATTTTCCAAGGGAGGTTAACTGATTGTAAACTTTGATCTGATGTCTGTGCCAGCAAGTGCTTGGTGTGCTGCTTGGCCGTCGGAAAAGATATTCAGCTCCTCCATGTCACTCTTCATTACAGTAGAGGGGTATTATCAGGATACTCATTACATGGATGGGCATTCCAAGCTCGCCATCACCTCCATTTCACCTTCAGCCTCAGGATCCAAATACCGCCTCCCGTGAGTCCTATTTTTCTGTCTCGAATCATCCGTGAAGCATCCATCATCTCATCTTTCCTTCATCCGATATAGGATCTCTTTGACTCTAGTGTCATCTTAACGCCCCATTCCATTCTCCTTTACCCCTAGAACGCTGCCCACATATCTTGGGATGCTAACCCCTGCACTTGCTCTTCGTTGCACACCCGACTAGATCCGAACTGCGGTTCGCCCCAGAGCTGAGTGACGTTGCCACGTGGGACAGCGCCTATTTCCAGATCTCTTCCTATGATATTTCCAGCGCCGCTATAGCTACAACATCTGCTACAACACCCGTCACACTTCAGCTCCAGTGTATTTTTAAGACGGCCTTTCCCTAATTGAGTATCTTTCTTATTCAGCTGCGCCACCTTCCGTACAAACCGGAAGACTATTTAAAACACAGTTTAAATTGTCAACTGCATCTTCACTTCGCTCCAAACCGAATGTCCTCCAACCTGCCACTCTTCCTCCCTTCTCAAGACAAAACTCATTCAAAGCAGAAGCAGGGGGGGCTCCAAGGGAAAAAAAGTTCCCCCTCTCTCGATAGTTACTTCTTCACATATTTTTGAAAATAATAACTAATAACTTGGCTATTCTTTGAACAAGAGTTTACTGTTATTAGTTCTAATTGGTCTCTTCCCCACCTCTCCGTCACAACCAACAAGTACACCCCCAATTCATACAAAAAATATTTCTTATAGAACTCTAGATCAGGTGTTCTCAAATTGGCTGCCATGGCAGAAAAAGGCTTCTAACATAGACATTTTTATAGCCGACGCAAAATTAGTTAGTTTAATAGAAAATTATATATAATATTCAAGACCCCGCCCCTGCCAGGGGCTCGGAAAACATAAAACTCAACATCGACTCAAATACATAACATCCGCTATTACTTTGTATATCTGGTGAAATATAAATATAATGTAGATGTTTGCTAGCGACTGTAGAATTCAAAATTCTGGGGGTATTGAGGGTCAGTCAATGAAGAAAATACTATTCAAATGCCAACGTTTCGATATATTTCATATCATCATCAGGGCTATGAATATAGATGGTTGAGGAGAAGGCATGAAGACTGTGAGGTCTTACGTTCAACTGAACGTATTTGAATAGTATTTTCTTCATTGACTGACCCTCAATACCCCCAGAATTTTTAATTATAAATATAATATTATTCGAAAGTCTTCTTTCTTCCTGGTATCGTAATCATGACTAGTATTGTTGAGAGCGAAAATATTTTTATTTTTTTCCTAATAACCATAAATTTTTCAAATATAAACAGCGATGGCAAAGGCAGGATTTTAAGTTGTTTAAATATTTCTCTGCATATTACTCACAGAATAAGCTGCAGAGAAATATTTAAACAACTTAAAATCTTTGCCATCACTGTCTGTTTCGAATAACTAAACATTGCTCTTCTCTTTTTGAAAAAAGTATAACTCATAAAGGAATTATTTTTTTCAATGCCCTTCCCCACTTCAATGTCAATAGATACAATAAAAACATTTAAACTTCAACTAAAAATGTTTATGCAAGAGGAAACCCTTTACACGAAAACGGAATTTTATTCTCATTGTTCAAAAAGAATAATATAATCACAATAAAGAATCGTGTTTCATAGCCAAAAACATTATTTGATACAAAGCTTTAATTTAAATTTTTTTGGCAGGGTTCCTCCGAACCTTAAAGTTCAGTCGAATGTACGTTATTGTTTTATTTATTCATTTATAATTAATTAATATATAAATTGATTTTATTTTATTTTTTTTATGTATTGTTATAGTTAGAACGTCCCGAAACATCATTGGGATAAAGACACTTCCGAAGAGTTTTTTTTTGAAAATTGTTATCTTAATTTTTATTAAATTTAAAAATGTGTCTACTTATTATAAATGTATCTATGTATTAATTTTTTTTATACTCACTATATTTTTAAGTATTTATTTATTCAATTTTTATTAATTTCATTTTACTTTTTTTAATAGTTTTTTTATTATTATTAATCATACGTGAGTTAGACTGAAGTAGTTATAAATCTAATTTATAAGCTATCTTAATGTATGAATTCTTTTGACGTATCCCATTCCAATGTATTTGTTTAATGGAAATAAATGTATTATTATTATTATTAATACAAAACATGAACGTACCTCTGAATAACCAACCTATCATAAAATTGAGAAGATTAGTGTGACAATAGTAACCATTTTTTCGTAACTACAACCACAAAGTTTTGACAAAGACATAATGTAAACATTTAATAGTTTAAAAAGAAATTTTTTGTGTAGCGCTTGAGTAACAAATGACATTATTCAGGTTGAATTTTGATTGGCAGTATATAATTATTGTATGTCAACGGTTTTTTTTCCCCCCATTGACCATTTTTGAAGGGGAAGTGTCCCTCTGGAACTAGTTTTGTGCTTTGGCCCCCTGCTCCCACGCCTCTCCTCTGCCACCATATGATCCTCTTAACATCACCCTTTATCCTCTGTCCAGTTCCTACCTGACAAGTTCTTCTTCACATCGCTACTGGTGGCTGGCTTCACTAATTACCTCTCATCGTTGCTTCTTTTCATTGGTGGAGGTGGCCCCCCAAAAAACATTCTGTTACTTCACCATTCTAACCAGCAGGTTTACTAGACCATACACGAACTGGCATACAGACAAAAAAGCACATTTATTTCTAAATAATTAGTGTTTTTCTTCATTATTGAGCTGTTCGCAGTATAAACGAAAAAAAAAGTAAACATAACCTTCTCAAGCTTTCATTCTTTGTCTGGATATTGTACTGACACTTAACATTTTTCGCAGAGATATTGTGAAACACTTAATAAAAAAATAAAGAAAAACGAAAATGAACAAGATACATAAATTACATGGAAGTACTTTGGATATTGCTGCCATCTTCAGCCACGACTTGACAAATACTACAAAGAAAAAAAAATGTAAACATACCTAATTTTTTTTTTTTATACCGAAAGTACTCCCATATCATTTATATTTATTCTTGTGAATTAGACAATATTTTGTTTAAAAAAACCTTAGTTTTTCTTTATATTTTTTGGATATTATACATAATCTGGGGCCCTGTAAAAGTAGGGTCCCCTTCAGTTCTCCAGAAGTCCTCCGTCAAGGCAGTACTCCCGGTTTGTCGCCTTCCACAGGTCATGGGCACCAACAGGATTCCTTTCAGAGGGGAGGGCAAACAGGAAGTGGACAATAGCAGCCAATAAATTGAAATGAAAAGGAAAAAAAATAAGCTTTAATGAGGAGCACAAGTCCTCTTAGAACTAGAACCAAAGAAGAATACCAACCATTTTTTTACAGATAACTCTCCCTTTCCCGCTCCAAGCTTCATTTCATATTGGCGTTACTGGGGGTATATGAAAGTAATCTGTAGACGTCACCGTTTCTTTTAGATCCTGAAAACCACTTTCGGGGAGGAAGAGAGATCTGTATAAAAGTGGTTGGTATAACAATGTCCTATAATGGCCACATCACATAATATGTGATATGTATATCTTATATAAAACTATGTATATATTATATACCTTATATACATAGTTTTTTATCCTTTTTAATTAAAGAAACTATAAATAATAATGATATTTTAAAATGCGTTGATATGCGTAACAATTTAAACTTTACCTTGAAATATTTTCCATGGGAACTTATTTTACTTTCTTTGGGGGTTTTCTTTTCGAAGTTGAGTGGTTTTAATTTTCATCCGATTTCGGCCGAACCTAATCAGATCTAAATTAGAACATGTAACCTCTTCATTTCAAATTTGAAGTTGATAGTAACAATCGACACACACAGACAGCAAAATGGTCAAAACGTATTCAAGGGACCTTGAAACGTGAAATTTCTTTGAAATCTTGACTTCGCACGATTAAAATAGCTCCTTATACTATAGGTTAGTTAGTTATTGTGATTCATGCCCGGGCTTTAACTACGAGGTCATATCGCTTACTACCAGAGCGCTCTTTTGTCGCTCTGATGGAAATGAGCCTGACTCTACTATGGGAATCCTCAATTTTTTATTCACCTAGGGTAGAGGTCTTTAACGAATACCTGACATCCTCAAGTCCATTGCTTAACGTCCCATCCGAAAGACGGAGTGGTGAAGGTTTTCTTCACCTCCCAGATAAAAAAAACCAAGGGCCTCGGCCGGGTGTCGAACCTTGATACTTTCGATGAGAGGGACTCTGAGACAGGTAGCCATAGAATTCTGACGTCAGACGTCCGCTCTAGCCACTCAGTCAGCGGACCACTTACCAGAGGGACTCATCCCCAGAGACCTGCCTAAGCCCCTTCTAAAGCCCCAAAGCCTCTCCCTCTTCCAGGAGGGTATGGTATTATTGACTCCAATGTTTACCTAATGAGACTGACAGATGTGGGCTCTGATGACTTCATCTATCTCTATATACCACCGCGCCTCGAGTGTCCCCCCTCTCAATATACTCTCTCCCCCCCCCCCCCCCCCCCCCCCCCCCCCATTTGGCAAATTTGCATTTTTACTTGCTATATGCATTTTAGGTCAACATACGTAAGCTTTTTTAAATATAAAAATGTTTTTATTTCATAATTTTTTTGATAAACAAATATATATGTGTCAGTGCAGCGGGTCGGACTGTCTGTCAGACACATTCTAACTGAATGCATGGCATATAGTCCCCAGCGTGAGAATTGATACCTTGCGGTGGATATTTCCGAAATTCTATCCAATAATAGCTCCCAAATTACTCAACTATTTCATTTCTTACAATTCACAAATCTCTCATCTAAATTATAAAACAACATTCTCTTCATCAGGTAGCCTTTCTATTCCGTATACAGCAATCTCCTTTATTATTATTAATCTGCGCCTATCCAAATTAGCCTACTAGGATCCCCAGAGACCTGCATCCATGACACTCTTGGGGTCGAAATTAGTTAGTAGTTAGTTATTATGTTTCATACTCGGGCTTTAACTACCATATCGCTCACCAGAGCGCTCTTTCGTCGCTGAGGTGGACAAGAGCCCGACTGTGGGAGTCCTGGGGTGACCCTTCAATGTGTGTTCAGTTCACATTTGACTGAATACTAATTATCACCTTTTCCTATTATTAAATCTAAAAAAAATTGTTTTTTGAATGTCGAGAGAATTATATAACATTTCTACAAGAATAATATTAATGTGAAATAATAAGATAGAGATATAACATATTTATCTGAAAAGTGAAAAAAACTTGAGCACGCCGTCCTTCGGATGGGACGTTAAGCTATTGTTCCGTGCCTGTGCTACGTCAGGCACTCGTTAAAGACCACTACCCTAGGTGAATAAACCTAGGTAGTAAAAATTTAGGACTCCCACTGTAGAGTCTGGCTCATGTCCACCAGAGTGACGAAAGAGCACTCTGGTAGTAGGCGATATGACCTCTTAGTTAAAGCCCGGGCATGAGCTATAATATCTAACAGAATATGTCGTACGGATGACTGAATAGTTTTATTCTCCTCACACCTAAAGAGTAAATATTGACAACAAAATGGAGTAATGCCCCCGCCCAAGATCTTCCTACGCTATTCACATTAGTACATTAGTACCATGCTTTCCAAACCTACTTCAAATAGGGGCGAAGAACTCTGGGTCCTATTTAAGTAGCCGATGTTGCTGACATCTGGAGCGGAACATCTGTAGCGGAAACTACTCCACAAAGACCCTTTCCTGTTCATCCCACCGATTGCATCCTGCCAAAAGGGGTTTTAAATTTTAAATTAAAATGTGCAAAAAAAAAACCTGTTGCTATGTTTTTTCATCTGACTATGGAGGAAGGACATGTTTTTTTTCGCACGATGTTTGTACTCTTTGAAATTTCAAGTGTTCTTAAATAAGTCAGAATTAGATTTGAACGCTATATTCTCTGCTATGTTTTCTTTCTTCTACTCTGCCAACAATAAGGAAAGACGAAGAAGGATTCTCCGAGATATAGGTTGGATCCAGGCCCCTGACTCCCGATACGAAGCAATAAAAGGAAGCCCTTAGGCCCCACAACCCCCGGGAGGGCTGCCCTCTTTGTGCCCTCCCATGGGAGATGTTTCGCAAGGGTTGTTGGTTGCTTGCGCAAAGAGCACACAGCTGTCCTGACCCAAGGGGTGACTTCATCCCCTAAAGACGGGTGTCTTTGTACGCAGCGGCAGTTCCTTCGTCTATTCACAAGACACACGTGTACAGGGATGGGCCTCGCTCACATGCACATTGCCATAAACTGTTGGGGGAGCGAACTTCAAGAAGCTGGTAGAAAATATGTGATGTGCCCATAACAGGAGATTCCTATACCAACCACGTTTTTACACATCACTCTACTCTTCTCCCCTTCCCTTCATATTACCATATATTACCGGGCTGTATTGGTATTAACGGGTTTCTTTATATCACATTGTACAGCGTAATTCGGAGATCGACTTTCTTGAACCATGTGATTTCTTATAAAAATAAACGACTATACTAAAAGAAATAGAAGGACTACTACGTCCTTTAGCCTTTACGCTGTACGGGTGGGATGTGCCACTGATGATGACGCTGTTGTGTTGAAAACCGGTTCTGGTCTAAAATACAACAGTGGGAAGACAACGTTTTTATTTATACAGGAAAAATGAATGTCGTTATAGCACAAAATATAAATTTTGTGTCCACACATTCATTAATCGGCAGTTGTTAGGGTTTTTGAGTCAATCTCTCTTCCGTGATCCCCACTTTTCCTTCAGGCAATTTCGCGGAAAATTGTGCCGTCTTTATGAGGTTTTGAATTTAAATATAAAGATATAATATATCGACATATTATGTCGATACATTCATTATATTCGGCAGTTATCGTGTTCACAGACGTAAAGACTTTTTTTCACTCATTTTTGGAATCCATTAGTCGGAAATTCTAGTATAAACTCAAAATCGAATAATTGATCCATTACATAATTTCCCATATAATTCGATACATAAGAAAGTAAAAATGAAAAATAAAAAAAAAATCTTGTCTGTGTTTATGTGTGCGCAAGACGGTGTAACCCGCAAGGCGGTGTAACCAGCAAGGCGGTGTAACCCGCAAGGCGGTGTAACCAGCAAGGCGGTGTAACCCGCAAGGCGGTGTAACCAGCAAGGCGGTGTAACCAGCAAGGCGGTGTAACCAGCAAGGCGGTGTAACCAGCAAGGCGGTGTAACCCGCAAGGCGGTGTAACCCGCAAGGCGGTGTAACCAGCTAGGCGGTGTAACCCGCAAGGCGGTGTAACCAGCAAGACGGTGTAACCAGCAAGGCGGTGTAACCCGCAAGGCGGTGTAACCAGCAAGGCGGTGTAACCCGCAAGACGGTGTAACCCGCAAGACGGTGTAACCAGCAAATGAACCCATAAAACAATGGCTTCTCATAAACAAAATAATACTAGAATGCCTCCAAGGTGAAAAGGTTTTTATTACATAAAGTGATTGTTTTCCAGATGTTCAGAGCACAAACAATGACTTTATGAAGTCAGGTGTTTTATATTAACTATCGTTTTTTCTGCATTATTTCACAAGATCAGTGTAATCCTACTATTAATAACAATATAATAATATATAACAATTATAATAATAATACTCCCTGTTGAGGGCGCGGGTAGATCAGTGGTATGCATGCTTGCTTACAGAGCTCAAGATCGTCCTGAGCATGTACCATGTCAGGTACTCCTTAGGGGCCATTCATAAATTACGTAAGGCTTTTTTAAACCTAATTTGACCCCCCCCCCCCCCCCCCCCCCCCCCTTCTTTCCCAATGTAAGGAATGTTCGTAGGAAATTATCGTATTGATAAAATAAAAGACAGTTGGATTAAAAAATGTCTAGAAGTACTGAGACAATATGATTTCTGTAGGATTCAATACTGAATTTGAGAACTAAGTACAGATGGCGCTATCCAATAGCGCCATTTCTTAGCGCGAAAGTAGTAGATTTTAAATTAAAAACTTACATAAGATCAAATTCTTTACCCCCCTCCCCTATAGTAATATTGAGCTTATACCCCCCCCCCCCCCCCCCCCCCACCCCCCTAAATGCCTTACGTAATTTATGAATGACCCCTTACACTAAATGTACGACATAATACCATTCGTATATCTCTAGTAGAGAGAATGTCATATTTCTATCGCCATATTAAATGTACTTCCCCAGAACGAATTAATTAACTTTTCGATGCACCCTCCAAAGACCTATTGACCTTTTGGGCTAATAATCAATAGTCGACTTTAGGGGCTTCTAAATCCCCTACTAAATGTCATCGTCGGCAGTTATTAGGGTTTTTCGGTTGAGCCCTCTCCCTTGAAACCCAACTTCACTTCGGCCACACTGAAAATTAATAAGTGTCTTCATATGAGTTGGAATTTACATACGAAATTTCGTGATATACGTTCATTACAACTCCAATTATTGGCGTTTTTGAGTTAAACCACCCACTTAATCCCTCATCCTTCGACCGATTTGTCTGAGAATCAGGGGGTCGGAAAATAGGAATTTTCAGTTAAAACTCAACATTGAATTTTAATTAGGAAACCCCCCCCCCCCCCTCCCAAATACTCACATAATGTTGGAGTTGTAATGAACGTATATCACGAAATTTCGTATGTAAATTCCAACTCATATGAAGACACTTATTAATTTTCAGTTTGGCCGAAGTGAAGTTGGGTTTCAAGGGAGAGGGCTCAACCGAAAAACCCTAATAACTGCCGACGATGACATTTAGTAGGGGATTTA
Organism: Aradus depressus; assembly: GCA_963662175.1. Taxonomy (NCBI): domain Eukaryota; kingdom Metazoa; phylum Arthropoda; class Insecta; order Hemiptera; family Aradidae; genus Aradus; species Aradus depressus. Next base: position 39,951,958 of record OY759220.1, read on the forward strand.
GAAGCCCCTAAAGTCGACTATTGATTATTAGCCCAAAAGGTCAATAGGTCTTTGGAGGGTGCATCGAAAAGTTAATTAATTCGTTCTGGGGAAGTACATTTAATATGGCGATAGAAATATGACATTCTCTCTACTAGAGATATACGAATGGTATTATGTCGTACATTTAGTGTAAGGGGTCATTCATAAATTACGTAAGGCATTTAGGGGGGGGGGGGGGGGGGGGGTATAAGCTCAATATTACTATAGGGGAGGGGGGTAAAGAATTTGATCTTATGTAAGTTTTTAATTTAAAATCTACTACTTTCGCGCTAAGAAATGGCGCTATTGGATAGCGCCATCTGTACTTAGTTCTCAAATTCAGTATTGAATCCTACAGAAATCATATTGTCTCAGTACTTCTAGACATTTTTTAATCCAACTGTCTTTTATTTTATCAATACGATAATTTCCTACGAACATTCCTTACATTGGGAAAGAAGGGGGGGGGGGGGGGTCAAATTAGGTTTAAAAAAGCCTTACGTAATTTATGAATGGCCCCCTAAGGAGTACCTGACATGGTACATGCTCAGGACGATCTTGAGCTCTGTAAGCAAGCATGCATACCACTGATCTACCCGCGCCCTCAACAGGGAGTATTATTATTATTATAATTGTTATATATTATTATATTGTTATTAATAGTAGGATTACACTGATCTTGTGAAATAATGCAGAAAAAACGATAGTTAATATAAAACACCTGACTTCATAAAGTCATTGTTTGTGCTCTGAACATCTGGAAAACAATCACTTTATGTAATAAAAATGAACCCCCCCCCCCCCCCCCCCCCCTCCCAAATACTCACATAATGTGCGAGTCTGTCAATTTGCGATTTCTGGTTCTCTTATTAGTGTCTGATATTGACTATAGATACTAATTACTTTTAACCTTGGAAATAAGCTTCTGATATTATACGAACATCCGACAGAAGAACCAGTTTTACTTCACTAAAAAGATGGACGGGGAAGGGTCAATATTCTTTTCTTTCGGATACATGATAAAGAATCTTTACATATACAAATCGTATTCTACATCCCAAAGAATAAAAGATCTTTCGTTTTTGTGAACAAGCATGGATTCTCTGATAACAAATCTTCATATATTGTACATCCCAATCTTAATTTATAAATCTTAGTCCACATCAGTATTATTTATTAAATACAATCTCACTACAAAGAAAAAAGTGCGAAGCCCGTGATATAATCATTAATGAAATATTAAAAACATATTTTAGCTCGACATTGAAACTATAGAACACATTAATAACATCGTTAGTTATCCTGGACTTCAACTATGAGGTCATATCACCTACTACCAGAGCGCTCTTTCTCTACCTCCACTCTGGTGGATATGATTGACAAGGGGTCTTTACCGAGTATCGCTTAACGTCCTATCCGAAGGACGGAGTGCACAAGATTTTTTTTACGTCCCAGTGACATAGTGAAGGTAGTTTAAAAAACTTCTTTGTTTCTCTACAACAAATTTTATTTGACTACAACAAATCCATGCAGGACGTTGCAACTTTAATATTGATATTGCAAACAAAGATGATATAATCATGAAATTTGATAAGCAAGTTAAAACAAATAAAATTATCTTAGAAGAGTCACTTGAAATTCAAGAACATATTGACACTAATCATTGGCAGCAATAAACAGTAGGCTAAACTCAGAAATTGTAGATCCAGATAGTGAGGTGTATTATTTGTTACGGGCCCCCATTTTCGAAATTAAATATCTTCACAGTAACCTAACGAAATCGATCAAATAAGAATCAACACTTTCGAAAACTAGAATAACCCCACAATAACGTAGTTTTGTGCGTAATAACACAACAGACAGAGGCGACGATAGCATGTTTGGTTACTGAGCTCGAGATCGGGGGTTCGAAACCCGGTCGAGGCTCCTAAGTTTTTTTATCTGGGAGGTGAAAAAATCTTTAGCGTTAAGCGATGGTCGCGAGCCTGTATATGTACGAATAAACCTAGAAAGGCAAAAATATAGGACTCCTACAGTAGAGTCGGGCTCATGTCCATGAGACGAGAGAGTGCTCTGGTAGTAGGCGATGTAACCTTGTAGTTAAAGCCAGGGCGTGAGACACAATAACTGAGAGTTTAACCTGTAATGTTTATTGTGGAAAACGTTGGGGACCAGTGTATATAATAATGACCCCCACTACGTAAAGGGTTTGTTTAAGAGGTAATGTCTTTAATAACAATTGTTTATAACCAAGTGGCCTTCTATATTTTATGGATATATAGTCTTATGTACAACATAGTGTCTTATATTTAACCAGGTGGACTTGAGTGTCTTAAATGGCTTTTAAATGTCATTAATAACAGGTAGCCTTCTATATTTTTAAGCTTTATAGTGGCTTACATCACTTAGTATTACAACAATATCTTCTATATAATACATTAATCAGAAATAACGTTTTCGAGAAGATATTTGACTCTAACGATGGGGGGCAGCAGACAGATAGTGAGCTAATCAGAGGTAAATAATCTCATTTAAAAATAGATAAAATACTAACGTTTCTGTTCAGGCTGATACCACAAATAGCCAAGTACCTCATCAGCCATCAATCTACCTCCATCAGAAGGGAGTAAGGAAACATCCGCCAGACATACCTCAACAGTTTCATAGTAATGTCAGGGACGATTACTTCGGGTCCAAAAGATTGCTTCACAGAATCAGATAAATATATAACAAATGTTCTAAATAAACTTGTAGCTTAATATTTGCAAACTGTTAAAATAAATAAGCAATTGACAAATTATTGATTTATTAAATTACATCTTATCAAATATTACCGTTATCTGTTCCTTAATAGAAAATAAACCAATGGTTGCATAGAAACAACAGTATTTATTAAATAAATTATACTTATAAGTAATATACAAAACTATTAATATCACCTAAAACACCAAATAAAAATACTATTCCAGATAACAGCGTAAAGACTGCCAATATCAAAGGATTTTCAATATCTGTCATAAGCAATTATTATGTTATTGATAATATAAATTCATAATGAGCTCAAGAAGACACATTGTCATTGACATGAGCACACCACAAGATAGGACAAGTGGTTTTAAGCAATCAAAACATCGTAGTAGATACAATTTATTTTAAATCAATAACTTACATTTGTTCAACTATAATAATGTATCACAAAAGTTCACTTTTATATACAATCATGGACATGTTATTGACAATAAAAATATTACTTGTGAATAAATTATAACAATTTTACAGTAGAAATTAGACTAAAATACAAAAGTTTGGATGTAACTGATAATGAGATGAGGTTTGTTCACCCATGACTTTAGATCAGTACCAACCTAACATACTTTTCGAGTTTCATTTCCCTATCGATATATATATTATAATTATAGTTAATAGAATGCTGATAACACATTATTCACGTGAATTTATGATTTTCAAACTGGTTGATTTTCAGTTTTTCAAAGGTTTATCAGTGTCCTCGTAAAGAGGGAACACATAAATCGTTATTTTAGAATTACAATTTCTTTTTGAAGGGGGGCAGGAATATAACTCAATCAATCAGTCAAATTTCTTTATTAATACATTTATTATCTTATTATATTTCTGTAAATCTAAAATACATTATTTTTAACTTTTTTTGTTTAATAAACATTTATTTATATTTCAATTGATTTTTCTTTCGTTGAGTCCGTAATACATATTTATGCACATAGGTAACTGTAATATTCAAGATAACAATAAGAGGAGAGAACTGAATACCGTTTGGAACAGGATGGTATCCTGTTAAAGTAGCCAGCAGTTAAAGCGAGGAAAAGGAAAATAAAATTAGATAAATCTAATGTTTGGCCACAACTAGATTTTACAATTTTAAGTTGTCATTTTTGATAATATTTGATTTTTTTCCAGAGTTGGGTTTTTTGGTTTATTTTTAATTATGGTGAATCAACTTAAAAACACGAATGACTGCCAATTAAATTAATTTGGCGACAAGAAATTTCATATGAGGATTGAGAAGTCCCTGGAGTAAGACTTCTTGATTTTCCTAAGAAGGAAAATGTTTAGAAGAAAAGTGAGAATTGTGAACTTATAGAGTGGACAAAATCTATTTAAAAATGTAATGTTAGTGTTCAGAACTCGGTTTTGGAAGGAGAATGAACATTTAGATGATTAACTGATGATTTAAAAAAAATAAACATGTAATACAAAGTGTATAAAGGGTTGATAGTAGTGGGGAGATTTAAGAAGAGCCGTTATGCAATGATAGCTCTCGTGATGGGGGCATTGAAAGGATGGTAACGGGACCTGGGCATAAGTAGGCTACTGGCTCAGGGGCTGGCCTCTTGTCAAACTATAGTATGGTGGGCAAGTAGGCCAGTCCAGGGATCCACCAGAGACCGAGTATAGGGCAAGTTATGTAATCTGTCCCAACTTCCATGTTGAGTTCCAAAAATTAACCTACAAATAAAGTCGTCGGTGAATCATGGATAATGTGCTTCCCCAGCAGAAATTAATCAATTAAGTTGATGCTCTCCTTCTAAAATCAATCGGCAATTTATTGTATTAAAAATCAATAGATGACTTACATTGATGCTTATAAAGTTTTGAATTTAAATATAAAATTTCATGTCGATAAGTTCATTACAACGCCAGTTATTAGAGTCTTCTTGTCCTTCTTCCTTATCCTTTCACCTTCCATTTTTTTCCCTTCCTCCTGGAGTCTTCATTCATTAATTCATTCTAACGGGAGTTAACGTGTTCATAGACACACACACACACACACACACACACACACACACACATAATACAGACATATTTTTTTTTATGTATTCTTCCAGTGTGCTCGCTTTAGTGAGGAGCGTCATGAGCTAGAGTTCTAGGTGAGACGCTCACGCCGGAGACCCTAGTGAGCTGTATGCTGGAGTCGCAGAAGTGGACTGCGGTCGGCGGGTATGCTGCGGAAATCCTCAGGAAGCTCCGAGACATGGAGAAGCGTGGAATTGCTTAATGCGTAGTTGTCTTTGAGGGAGAGCGTCAACTAGAGCCTCCCCCGTTTAATGCGTGATGGCGGTTCCACGGGGATAATGAGGCAGAAGAGGATACAGGAGAATACATACTACTGTCATCTTGCCACATGTTTGCCTATTAAAGGGTTTTACCTCCCTTCGCAAAAAAAAAACAAAAAAAAAAACATAATACAAACAGATTTTTGAATGTTATTCCGATGGAAACTCAAATCGCATTTCTGACCGATTACCTACGGTCTACATAACTATGTAGACATAACTTGCTCTAGACTTACAGCTGGGGAAGTGAAATTTCTTGTCTGTCTGTGTTGTTTCTCCTCCAAAGTGATCTTTGGTGTGCCTCTGGTCACCAGTCCACAGCACTTCTTTTCAGTCCATCTCAGCCATGGTCTTTCTGCCTTTATGCCTTGGACCTGAGTGTCCATGAAGCGTCCTGTCGCTGTCCCAGCCAATTATTTGACCTCATCACTTGATGTTCAAACGTTTGGAAACGCTTCTCCAAGTATCCATACCCATAGAGCAGAACTGGCTTCATCATGGAGCTGTAGATCCTGTGTTTTCCAAGTTCAAGTTCCTCGACAGAGCTCTGAACCGTAGTAACGAGATGACAGAGAAGTACTCTTTTTTTTGCACTACAAAAGTCTTCTGTCCACCTTCTGATGACTGAGCCGTGGTCAGTATCCACATGTACCTCCAACTCCAGATGGGTGTAATGGCCGATCCAATAGAATTGTTGGAGAGGAAGTTGGAGATTTTTCCTTGAAGACAGGAGCTTGTGGAGACGGGACAGAGAATGGATAGAGCGAGCTCTGACAAAGGACGCCCTGAAGACACCTGGGACGGGGGCCACACGTGTGCTTCACCCAATGCACGTGGCCTTCCACCCGGAGGACAATGAGGGACCTTCTTTAGCCGCGCTCCGGAGTCCTCCCACTCTGATCCGGGATCCAACAATTCCACTTCTTCAAACCAATAGATTTAATAAAAACATTTAAAATTCAACTAAAAATGTTCATGTTAACAGAAACCTTTCATTCGGAAAAGAATTGTTTTACTCATTGTTCAAAAATAATAAAATAATCATGTTATATAAGTCATGATTCACATAACACATTGCATAATACGTATTTGTATTCTTTTCTTGGCACAGTTTCCTCCTATTCATTTTTATTAGTTATTTATTAATTTATTTTATTTCTATTGGTTTATTTTAGTTTAATTGTTTTCTGTTTCTATATTAACGTGCATTCGTGTTAGCTAAAGAAGGAACGTAAGAACATCCCGAAATATCATTATGAAAGAAGACACTTCTGAATGAATTGTAAATATATAATATTTTTCATAATTTGAAATATGATTAAATTGCATATAGCCACTGATTTTGCTGCATATAGCCTGGGACATTCAGTAAACGCGAAAAAAAATAATTACGCGAATCGCAAATGAGAATGAATTAAAACAAATCATCATTCAAAGCTCAATACGTTGGAAAGTAATTGAGAGAAAGATCTTTGTAAAATTTTCAAGCAAAAACAAACTAAACACCAAATAATAAAATCTAAACTTATGACATCATCTGCTGCATTGCATAGATGCCACGTCAAGAGGCTGGATACAGTCGAAGTACTCCAAAATGAACTTATTAATTGTGTTCATATATTTGGGATTTTATAATTTTTTTTATTATTTGCTTTGCTATCTGTTCATGTTAACCCGTCCTTCGGATGGGACGTTAAGCGATGGTCCCGAGCCTGTACGATGTCAGGTACTCGTTAAAGACCCCTACCCTAGATGAATAAAAATTTAGGGTAGGCAAAATTTAGGACTCCCACAGTAGAGTCGGGCTCATGTCCACCAGAGTGACGAAAGAGCGCTCTGGTAGTAGGCGATATAACCTCGTAGTTAAAGCCCAGGCATGAGTCATAAAACCTAACCTAACCTGTTCATGTTAATAAAAACCTTCCATTCGGAAAAGGATTGTTTTTCTCATTGTTCAGAAATATTAAAATAATCATGATAATTTATAGTTTCCAAATTTACTTTGTGAAGCTCCATTCTAAGAATAGATAATTAAAATACACAATTTCTTTGTCAAACTTCACTATATATTCTCAAATACTCAACTAGTTTCGCCGTGTTAAGGCATTATCAAGAATCACTGATAAACTCGTTTGTTTATTATTATATATTATTAAACTCGTTAGTTTATAAGTGACTCTTGATAATGCCTTAACACGGCGAAACTAGTTGAGTATTTGAGAATATATAGTGAAGTTTGACAAAGAAATTGTGTATTTTAATTATCTATTCCTAATAACCATGATATAAAAGTCATGTTTCAAATAACACTTTGCATATTCCTGTGTTACTAATTAGTATATATAATTTTTATATTCATTTTCTATTATTTACTTTTACTATTATTGTTATTACTAATTATATATCCAACTCTGATAACTGATAACAGTCTATGTATCTAATTTATAAGCTATCTTGATGTATACATTTTTATGACATATCCTATTACTATATATTTTTATGGTTTAACGTAAATAAATATTATTAATATTATTTCTATGAAACCTGTTGTTTTCAGCGGAAGTAGTTAGTGTACTTTCCTTATTTGCATTCGTGGGGCTACAACTCATTTCGTCTCTCAAGCAGCCATCTTCAGTTAATTCTGTCTTCTGCAACCTCTCTCCAGTTCTGAACTACGATCAAGGCTTACTTGGTATTGACAAGATATTATGTTTCTATATAATATCTATATATTACATTATATATATAGAGTATATAGAGGGCGCCGGTAGCTCAGTGGTATGCGTGCTTGTCTTCTGAGCTCAAGGTCATGGGTTCGTAACCCGACCGAGGCTCTTAGTTTATTTTATCTGGGAGGTAAAATAAACTTGAACACGCCGTCCTTCGGATGGGACGTTAAGCGATGGTCCCGAGCCTGTACGATGTCAGGTACTCGTTAAAGACCCCTGCTCTAGGTGAATAAAAATTTAGGGTAGGCAAAATTTAGGACTCCCACAGTAGAGTCGGGCTCATGTCCACCAGAGTGACGAAAGAGAGCTCTGGTAGTAGGCGATATGACCTCGTAGTTAAAGCCCGGGCATGAGTCATAAAACCTAACCTATAGAGTATATATTTATATATCAATAAAAAAAATCATTAGTTGTATTCCTTAGAGGGTTCTGAATACAAATATTCAATTTCATGTCGATAAGTTCATTCTATCCGGGAGTTATCCTGTTCACAGACAAACACAGACTGACATTTTTTTTTTTGTTTTCATTATTGGAATCTAGATGAGTTTTCGTAATACATGAAATTCCGTTGAATTTTTACCGATTACATAACTTCTTCTATACTTCGTATAGCTGGGGTACTAAAAAAAAAACCAAAATAACTGCTGATGTAATAAATAATAAATTTTGTTGATTAATATACGTTGGGGAAGTACATTTACGATTTCATCATCTTTTTTCTCTCCTCGTGACAGTAGAGTGTTATCAAAGAATAGACAGGTTACATAACTAGGACCAAGGTAAGAAGTAGTTGAGAATAGATACGACCTCGTCTTTACGTAACAACTAAACAGACGATATCACACAAAAATATAAACAGTGTTCTACAAAAGAACCATAACAAGATGTATAATACGTACGTTGTGGTGATATAATGAGTGGCGCCGCGCCGCGGGGTGAGATTTCGCGGAGCTCGGATATACAAAGCTACCGACCTCCAGATTCCAAAAAAAGAACATTTCCGTCTGTGTGTGTGTGTGTGTGTCTGTGAACACGATACCTCCCGATAGAATGAATGTATCGGCACGGAATTTTATATACAGTAGAACCTCTATAAGTCGAACATCAAGGGAAACGCCAAAAAATTCAAGTTATAGAGTTTTCGACTAATGGAGGATTTCGACTTAGGTTAAGATTCATTCTAACTAATTTTGAGTTAGAGAGGTGAAATAAATAAAAATTCAAGTTACAGATGTAACAAACATATTTATATTTATTATAAATCAACATTATTTCAAAACATCCTTAAAATAAAAAATACGTAGTATATGTAGGTATTAAAAAAAGTCAGTAATTTTTTTTTGCTTTAGATAATTGGTAATCCTATTTATTGTATACTCCTAAATTGTTTTCTAAGAAACAATGGTGTACATTGTCGGCAAATTTTTAAAGTCGGTAACTTAGTTTTCTTCGAGCTATAGAGGTAATAAGTTACAAATAATCGAGTTGTAAAGGTTGTAAAATTAAACATTGCTATGTTCGAGATACAGAGGTCCAATTTATTTTTTCGAGTTATAGAAGGAAAATATGTACCAAAATGGCTTGTAGGGACTCACTGATTATTTCGACTAATAGAGGGTTGAGATTTCGAGTAATGGAGGTTTTGGGGCTTGAAGGGAAAGGAACAAAACTTTTTTTTCGAGTTTTGGAGGTTTTCGACTTATCGAGGTTCGACTTAAAGAGGTTCTACTGTATGGATCCAGATGCCTCGACACCTACTGATTTTCAGCCAAATCGGCCTAAAGTGAAGGGAGAATTAGGTGAGAGGCTTAACTCAAAATCTCTTATAACTGCCGTTGTAATGAATGTATCGACACAAAATTTCATATGTAAGTTCAAAATTTCAAAAGGACATTTATTAGTTTTCAGCGGAATCGGCAGAGAGAAAGGCGACTCAACTCATAAACTCCAATAACTGCCGGTCGTCAAAACCCTATGAGGACAGTAGCTGTTAAATTTCAGCAAAATGAGCCCAAGGGAAGGGGGGTTCAGGGGAGGGGACATGTAACCAAAGTGATTGCGCCCGAAAGAATAAAATGTCTAAACTTTTATTATTGATAGTTTTTTTGTTAAGATGTGGATGGGCCCTTGGGCGCGGCATTGGCGGCGGAGATGCAGGGCGATGGCAGGCCAGAGCGTTGCGGGGACATTGTCCAGGAGTTGATAATGACCAGATGGCAGCGGCGCTGGACGGATTCTTCGGATGGCCGGACGACACACGCCTTCTTCCCGGATGTATGGGCACGACTTGCCTCGACATGGGTCCAGCCGGACCATTGGACGTCCCAGATACTATCTGGTCATGGCGACTTCAACGCCAAGCTTTTCCTTTTTGAAAGAAAAGACAGCCCGAACTGCGCGTGCGGTGGCGTCGAGACTGCGGAACACGTGGTCATCGAATGTCCGCTGTACGACGGGTCTACCGCCCTACCTGATACGCTCGACCGGATCGTACCTGGGACTGACCCTCCAGGAGCTGGTGGCCGAGTCCAGTTACCCGGCATTTACCCAATTTGTAGCGGAGTGGAGGAGGCGAAAAAACGCCTCCTAACCTCGAGCCTCGGCGGACCGCCGGTGTCAATAACACCTGGCGGGCCTAACCCGGTATGAACTTTCCGAGTGTCAGCGCACTCCAGAAAACTACAACTATGGTTCCTCATCGGGAGGACGAAGAGGGTGTTATGGTCCCACACCAGGGACGAAAGCACCCAAGAGCTCAGGGGGGTGGTTTTAGTGGAATTACACAAGACGAGGTACACCACACTGTTGGGAAGCACGTGCTTCCCTTCGTTGTAAGGTTTCCCATCGCCCTGCGGAAAAAAAAAAAAAAAAAAAGTTTTTTTGTCAAAACATATAAAAAATAAAGAAAAAATGAAATATATGTGATACAAGGCCATAATACGACTTTGAAATAACCTTTGTCCTCATGGGGTTGAGATAACAATTTCGTGTCGCCACATTTATTCTATCGGCAGTTATTAGACTTTTTGGTGTTAAACCCCCTCTGCCCTTTGGCCGATTTGTCTGAAAATCCACAGGTCTAGGTCGCTATATATTTACTTTTCTATTGTGGAAATTACTATTCTTATTGGTCTTCAAAATTTAATCTTTGTGAAATTTTGTTTCTCTAAATGAGTTGCTGGCACCAACCTCGCTTCTTCACTAGTTGCCATGGTGACCTTACAATACAGGAAAATCATGAAATTCTGGTGTATGCTCAACTTTGAATTTCTGACCGATTAACTAACTTCCCCTATACTTCGTATATTTGTGAAACTAAAAAAATAATAATATTGTTTTAATTATATTAAGTATTTTCCAACTAGAAGAATAAATAAAATACTTATGTTTTTCTTTTTTTTCCTCAAAAATGTTTTGTAAGCAGTCTTTTTTTTTTTTTTTTAATGTGAAAATACTTTAGGAAAAGACCTTTAACGAACTGGAACAACTTCAGAAAGTTTTATTTTTTTTAAATTTAACGGAAATGTATGCTTGTTTTTAGTCATTATTTGTTCCTTGACCTGAGTTGGACAATGCAACGCATGCGGACTATTTTAATTTGCATCCGCAGAGCGGCTGCAAGAATGCAACACTCGAGACTAGACTTGCATTGCTTCTCACACTCCACTCTCTCAGATATCTCTGCAAACAGCTCCGGTGTTAACAAGCTGAAAACTGTTTCTAAATGAGATCCTTGGGATCACTCAAATACCTGGCAGCATTTATATTGAAACAAATATGTAATTAACTGTGAGGTGTTACACGTTCAGTAGAATTATCGCAGGTATGCGGTGTACAGCATACCACCTAAACAAGAGTCTCTGCAACAAACTACAGTAGAACCTCGATTATCCGGTCTAATGGAGGGGGGGGGGGGGAGAGGTCGCACGGATAAATGAAAACCACGGTTAATCGAGACACTTTTTATTTAACGAATTCCCATATGTGTAAACAATGTTATATACATATTTGTGTACATTGTCATGTTATCAGTGCTTGAAATATGAAGTAATCCTTCTTTGTTTTTTGCGGTTTGAAAAGATTTTCCTTACTTCAGTTTTAACGTCATGGAAGTAAAAATTTTCCTGTTCGCGGAAGTTGAGGAGGACATGAACTGCTTCCATTGCTTGACTTGTCTGAATGTTTTCTTCTTTAGCGCCAAAACTGTCATCATTGTCACTATACTCTGTCTCTAAGTTTCTAAGCACCTATACTTACCGCTTACACAACAAGGTTAATCGCGAACACGGATAATCGAGACACGGTTAATTGAGGTTCTACTGTATTATTAAAAAAAAAATACATGATAAATAAAGAAAACCTATGTCTTTTTTTTAATATTGTCTATTTCACAATATATATAATAGTTAGTTCTTTTTTGCTTCGGATGGGAGGTTATGGAGTGAAACCGAGCCTGTACGATGTCAGGTACACGTTAAAGACCCCTCCCTGCCCTAGGTGAATACAAATTTAGGATGTGCCTAATTTAGGACTCCCATAGTAGAGTCGGGCTCAGGTCCACTAGAGTGACGAAAGAGCGCTCTGGTAGTAGGCCGGTCATGAGTCATATTAACTATATATAATATAAGGAAGTACTTTCGGTATTGTTACCATCTTCAGCCAGTACTTAACAAATACTAGTCACATCCTGTTATTTGCATAACAGTTATGTGACTGTTATGTTATGTTCCTTGCTACAGAAAATATTAACTCCTAGAAGTATTAAGTATCTTTTACCATACAGGTCATGGAGCCATTTAGTGACAGAAAGGAGCAGTAACGTTTTGTCAGGAATGTGATGAGACAGAGTTTATAGCTCCAGAAGTTATTAAGTATTTTTTACCATTCAGCTCGTGGAGACATAAAGCGACATAAAGAAACTGTAAAGGATTTATATAAAAAATAATTATAATAATTCAAAAAATGTCACAAGTTGAAATAAAAGCTGTAACAAAAATTGTTTTAAAAAATGGAAACCGGTTTAGCATACTCTGGGATAACTTCAATGAATATTTTTATAAAATAGAAAAAACACTTTTTTCTATCAGCAAAATCCAAAAATTGACCATTAGGTAAAAAATTGCCAATCACTTGGCTAGCCAACCACCAGTCACAGCGGCAAAATATTAAATTTAGAACATCTGTAACACAAAATAACTACATGCAAACAAACAAAACTATATAATAATAACAACATAAATAATGGTCAGTCATCCGGATAACTGGAACCTAACTAGATGTGCAATGCATTCTGCTGTTTGCAAAAACTGAGCTGAGTCAGTCTAAATTTATTGAATCATACTGTTAATGTGGTCGGTTAACATACAAGTAGTGCATTTGAAATGGGGCATATGAACCGGTTTGTGATCACTGGATGGAACCGTAGGGTTTTCAAGTTTGGGCACTTTTACCGGAACTTTTTCTCGGTGTTTAACGTGAACATCTGTTCGACCAAACGACACAATTTCTAAATCACCAATGATAATTTTCTTAGGTTTGAAGTCAGTTGACATAGGCGTTCTTGCCATTTTCCTTGCTTTCGGCACATTTGCGAAGTTTTTCGGATGTAGTTTTGTTGAGTTGTGATCCTAAATCATTAGCGATGTCCTTAATTGGCAATTATCGTGTTTTTCGGTGATTATTCCTCTGTGGTTTGTTCGATTGCAGATTTTTTTAAGTAGTAAATCATCGTCACAGTGTCCACTACCACCGTGGCAAATTTCAATGTGATCGGTGAAGGGGTTTAGGAGGAGTACGAGTACAACGAAATACATGAGTCGCCTAAGAAAGAGCTTCGTAAACTCAGCTCAATAGAACTAAAAACTAAATGAATATAAAAAATATAAAGAAAAATGTATGTTTTAAAAAAATATTGTCTATTTCACACATATATAAAATATATGGGAGTACTTTGGGTATTGCTACCATCTTCAGCCACGATTTAACAAAATGCTAAGTTCTTTTCTGTAACTGGTATTTTATTGGAGCAGTAACAACTTGTGCACGTTCCTGTTACGGCGTTGTTTCCGATAAATGGAGTTTAACATCTAGAATGTTATTTAGTTTATGTAGATCAAACTGGAAAACCATTTTAAAACAGGGTAAAAGAACACATATCAGAAATCGAGTTAAACATTGACACAACATACGACATACAAAGGCCGTTTTGACATAAATACAGGGTACAATACCTACATTTTTGTGACGAAGGTACATTACTCAACTCACTGGAACAACTGGAAATGAACAGAGCACTACAAAAAGCAAATTGAACGAACGATGAGACCAATCTCAAATATTCACCCCTTTTATCGCAAATAATATAATCCTCCAGTCTGCGTATACGTACCTACTTCCTCAACAAACTGTGTATTTGTATTTATAAATTTATTATTACCTTTGATTTATTTTATATATGCATATATATTTGTATTTTAATTAGCACATACTATTTCGAATTTTTGTTTTATTATTAATAATACAATTTGAGACGAAAAGTTATTTTTAATGTTTTTTCATGTTTTCAAGACTTTACTGTACAGGAGCAAGGAGCGCGGAAAATCCCCGTGGGAGCTGAAGAATGGACAGTTCGGAATGTGAACTTGATGAACTTGCACTTAGTATTTGTTAGGGATATCGCAAACAACTCCGTAACAGGAACGTGCACTAAGTTGTTACTGCTCCAATAAATACAGAAAAGAACTTAGTATTTTGTTAAGTCGTGGCTGAAGATGGAAGCAATATCCAATCCGGATGACTGACCATTATTTATTTTCTGAGGAAATACATTGCCCCCATTCACCAACACTTTTTTTCACCTCTTAACTTGGAAATTAGCTCCATTTAAGCAATTTTCCAAAAAATGTGTGCCTATTTGGTGTGTGAAACCGGTGGTGGTGATGTTCTCCTTAGAAGGCGATACGTGTCTAGTCCAATTAGTTGGCTGGCAACTCGCTAACCGTCCAAGAGATGGCCTTCCTCTCAAATCTACCCTTGTATGGTGACCACACAGCACACAGGTCCCGTGAGAGGCAGACAAGGCCTGGAGGTCTTCTGCAGTTCTTGGAGCAAGGGCACCGGGTGCAAATGAAATGAAATGAAAAGAAATTTTATTATTCTGGGACCGAGGTCCCCTAAGAATAAATACATGCAGAGTAAAGAAAATGAAACGATGAAATATAGTATCAGTACAAAGAAATAAAAAGATAGGTAGGTAAATAAAAAGTAGTGCTACATTGGAGAAAAACTATACAACTAAAAAAATAGATAAACGAAAGATAAACAGGAAATGAAAAAAAAAAAAAAACAGGAAAAAACATAAAATTAACAACTTCAATATGATGAAAATAAATAAATAAAAGTATCTACAAAAATAGAAGAGCATAAGTAAAAAAGAAAAAAAGAAAATCTATATAACTAAGAAATAAATAAAATTGATAATATAAATATAAATCGACCTAACATAGTACTATGATGGTTGATTATGAAAGAGAAGGAAGGATGCCCAGCCAAGGTTTGAAATAAAATTAATTTTAGAAAGCAGAAAATAAGATAAGATAAAAAATAAATAAATGCATAATGAAAATATATTAATGTGTAAATGAACCAAAAATGAATACTATTGATTATGATCGAATAATTTAGGAAATATGATTTTAAAAAAATCTAATAAAACTAGAGAATGACAAAGACAGGGTGGACGGGCTCGTGTTAAGATCGTTACAGCTTACAGTACGCCATAAAGCTTTTGTAAAGGGAACTGAAAGAAAATCAAAGAGTCGTATGCGGATCACCGGCAATGTACTTCCCCACAACGAATTAATCAATTAACTTTTTGCTCCCCCTTCAGTCGACCGTTTGCACTAATATTGGCTCCTAAATCCCTCATACTAAATCCTTCCCTTCAGCCTATATATCAGAAGATATATATATATCAGAAATTTGACAGGTTACGTCGATACATTCATTACATTGGTCGTTACTGGGATTTTCGAGTTGAGCCTCTCCCGTAATTTCCCCCTCCCCTTTGACCGATTTAGCTGAAAATCGATAAGTGTTGTCCTTATTGGGTTTTGACCAGACATATAAAATTTCGTGTCGATACATGCATTCTATCGGCAGTTATTAGAGTTTACGTTAAGCCTTCCCCCAAATCCCCCCCTTCCTTTTGAAAAACAAGGTATCGTCGCTAGAGGTTTCTGGATTCATATATATGATTTCGTATCGATACATTGTTTCTATCGGAATTTATCATATTCACAGACACAAACTGAGACTTTTTTCATATCCTAATCTAACGTTCGGAAAACATGAAATTCAAATTTTTTACCGATTACTGGCGCCAGTAGTCATTTAGCCTCTACACTATACGAGTGGGGTAAGCAAGTTTTTGTTTTTATATCTTACTCTGTAGGTGTACGTTTGAAATTTGCTAGTTACTTTTTATTATTTATATTTTATGTTTATTCAATGATAGATGTGCCAATGGTGATGATGCTGTTGCGTTGAAAACCGGTTCTGCCCAAAAATAAAAGAGTGGAAAGAACGTATTTATTTCTATGAGAAATCTCGTGCCGAAACATCTTACTATCACATAATAAAGTCATTCAAGTTGTCGCTCTTCCTCCGAAACCAGGCTACTATAGTTGAAAATCTATAGGTGTTTTATTCAGGGACTTGTGAATGGGGGGGGATACTAAATTTATTAGGGTTTTTGAGTTGAGCCCCCCCTCGGATCCTGCATATGTATTGTGGTAAAAAAGAAATTGATAATGTAAAATTAATAATAATTGAATAATAATTAGATAAATAAATTAATAATAATGAAATAATAATTAAAACAAAAAAGAATAATTAAATAAACAATAAATTACATTTCCTGTAGAAATTTTATTTCTTTTCGTTTGCTAAATTTTGATTTCTACAGTATTTTTCGAAAAGGGCCCTAAATAAATATCAAAAGTTCAAGACGTGCAACTTTTAAGAAAATGCACGTATATTTAAAAAAATTTAATTAACAAACTTTTCATTTGGATTTCTAAAGAGATGCCATTTTTAATTTTTTTTCAATAATATTAAATCTTATCCAAAGGTTTTCAAATAATCTTACTGGGCCAACAGGGAAAATGAATAGAATAGAATTTACGAGAACACATATTGGGTTTATTTTCTTAAATCTACATTATTAAAATTAAAAAACTAAACATTGAAACAAAAACAAAAATCAAAAGAAAAATCTTAAAAACTAAATTCTTAAAACTAATTCAATCTTTTTTTGTTTTATATTTTGACCATTTTTTAAAATGTAAATTATATATTTCAGGGCATATATCCTGTACATATAAACAACCAACAGTACCTTCTTTTTGGATCATTTTCACCGTCAATTCACTCCTAATTAGTTCATCACAACTTAAACCTAAACACCACTCTCCATGTTCACTCAGACCGTCTCCATTGAACCCAGGCCTCGACCCGTCTACACACACTAAAAACAGCTGACGGCCGTGTTTTGTTTTCTACATGCATTTTTAAAGGAAAATTGCTTTTTATAGAAAATAAATATAATTAATTTTTTTATATTAACAATTTAATGTGTGTATTTTTTGACGTGACAACGTCTTATAAATTGGAAGGCCAGCACCCCATGTTAGAAAATGCGTTACCTACATATGTTACTTTCGTATCGCGCATGCGCCGAGAGAGAGAGAGCATACGCTACCTTGTGTTATCTCTTAACTAATCGAATTGTTATTTGAACTTCACAATTACATTATTGTCCTACATGATGTATAAATGTCAAAATAGCATTGATTTAAATAAACGCTTCATAAAATTGTTCACCATTCTAAAACTATTTGATCTATGAATTTGAAAATAATATTTTTATCGAATAAACTCTTTATAAAAATGTTAAACCAAATTTTCATTTTTTGAAAACTATTATGCTTTTGAATGTTTTCTTTCTGTATTGTTTTTAAATTGTTTCAAGGTTCAAAAAGTTTATTGAAATGATTTGTTATATTTGATTCTTGACACTTTCGCTATCTCGCAACTCAGACGTTATCACGCTCATTTCGCCACGCATCGAAGTTGCACGCACCCGTTTTTTTTTTATACATTACAGTATATAATATATTATGTAACACGAAATATTATATCCACATATAAAATATCGTGTAACATAGGTATTCTGGCAAATATGCATCGTACATAAGGCCAAAAAAAAAAAGTATGCCTTTTATCGGGAGTTATCGTGTTCAGACACAAATAGATTTTTTTTTAAATCAGAAGGTCGTAAAAAATGAAATTCTGGAGAGAACTTAACATCGAATTTCTGATCAAATAACTTGCCCTATATTTGGTATAGCTGGGGAAATATACATAAATGAGATAAAGAGTGGGCTCTGTGTTGAACCTTGTGATGCTCCTTACACTTCGCATGATAATATCTACAAACCATCATTCATATCCCAATCCCTCCGAAATATTTCACTGCAGCCCCCCCCCTGGCTACGCCCCGCTGACACTGTACTCTGTACCTGAACAGGAATGTTTGTCCTCCACTCTACAGAGAAGGTCAGCCCAGTCACCTTGTCCCATTAAGACCCAAGGTACCAGGTTGTCCCCCACCTCTAAATAGTGACAGGGCAACACATCTTTCTGTCGTTCCAGCTCATTTGTAATTATTTCCCCGGTTATAAAAAGTATAGGGGAAGTTGTGTAATCTGTCAGAAATTCGATGTTGAGTTTTTACCGGAATTTCATGTTTTCTGAACCCCTGATTCCAAAAAGATAGAAATAAATTGTGATGTGGCCATTACTTTGTTATACCAACCACACTTACAGATCACTCTCTTCCCCTTCTCAAAATTATTCCATACTGGCATTACTGGGTATAAGAATGTCTACTCTCAAGATAAGGCTGTACAAAGAGATAAAATGAAATGATTTTGAGAAGTGGAGGGGGAGAGAGTGATCTGTAAGCGTTCTTGGTACCTATAAGAAAATCCTGTAATGGCCACGTCACATATAGTTTTCTTAATTCTTCAAAAAAACTACTAATACAAAAATAATTTTTAAGTTTGTTGCTTATTTTAAAGGCGTTCGAAATTATCTACTTGACAAAAACTGAATTGTTATACTTATCTTCTCCGACCTCTCTGGACCTATGGCTTATAAATATATGATACAGCCAAGACTTCGAACATCAAAAGAATACAGGTATTTCAATCTAAGGCTCTCAGACTGATCACGCAATGCCCACCATACGTTAGCAACAAGACTTTACACCGCGACTTGAACGTCACATCCTGACACAACCATTAAACATTTATACCAACGTTTCTACACCAAAATTTACTTACACACCAATCCGAAAGTTCGCAAAATCTTAAGTACAAATTTACCCCACAATCCCCCAAGAAGATTAAAGAGAGTTTGACATAGAGATCTCCTGGTATGAAGTGATGCCATGAGGGTTCACTGCTGGGTGTTTTTCCACTCTCACGCCTTTCATGTCATATTTATTTTTATTATTTTTGTATAGTACATGTTAGCCCAGTCGCTGGTTGTGCATTTTTTGAATAGTTGTGGCTTAATATAAATAAACACAAAAAAAAAAGTTTGTTGCTATGAGTTACGCTTTAAAAATTACTTATTGTTAGATATATAGACATTTAAGAGGGCGCCGGTAGCTCAGTGGTATGCGTGCTTGACTTCTGAGCTCAAGGTCGTGGGTTCGTAGCCCGACCGAGGCCCTTAGTTTATTTTATCTGGGAGGTAAAATAAACTTAAGCACGCCGTCCTCCGGATGGAACGTTAAGCAATGGTCCCGAGCCTGTACGATGTCAGGTACTCGTTAAAGACCCCTACCCTAGATGAATAAAAATTTAGGGTAGGCAAAATTTAGGACTCTCACAGTAGAGTCGGGCTCATGTCCACCAGAGTGACGAAAGAGCGCTCTGGTAGTAGGCGATATGACCTCGTAGTTAAAGTCCGGGCATGAGTCATAAAACCTAATCTATAGACATTTAGTTTAAATTCATCGAGGCGCTATAACTATTGTCTTCTTAATTCTATATAAAGTCTGAGGACTTATTAGCGATTGGAAATTTTATAAGGAACAATTTTGGTAAGAATCAACTTTTCGATAGAACTAACCGTTTTCGGTTAAATCAAGGAAACGTCTAAAAATATGTGTTTCAAAACTACATTTCAAGATGGTTATCGGCATGTATCTCAAAAACCGAACACACCTGTAAAAAGTCGTATTTCACATAAATTATGTATTTCAGTATTCTCTACAAATATTACTTGAAAACATTTTTGATTACTTCATAAACATGAGCTGTATTTTGTAAAATGAAGTTAGGTCACGGGGGAAAGTGGATTTTCGCTTGATTTCGGCCAAAATCTAATCAAACCTAAGACTCCTGTTACATGTTGTTTATGTATTGGTAGTTTTAGTTGTCTTCGAGTAGTGCAATCTTGAGAGTAGACATTCTTATACCCTGTAATGCCAGTATGAAATAATTCTGAGAGCTGGGAGGGGGAGAGAGTGATCTGTAAGCGTTGTGTGTATAAGAAAGTCCTGTAATGGCCATATCACATATTTTTTTTATAACTCACGATATTTATAATTAAATTAATTTCATCAAAATAGCAACTTTCTACTATATCAATGATAGGTTTGTTTTTTGATAAGTTCGTGCCGGGGTTCGCTCGCTCCTTCTTCACAGCTGCTCAGGTCGTGATTTACCAAGAAAATGAGGTTTTATAATACTGACAGAGAGATACAGGCATCAGACATTATGAAGAGACGCCACTTGGCATTTATCAATCACCCTCAGCGCCAATCAATCAACTAAATTTTCGCTTATAAAATAACCAGAAATTATTGAAAAAAAAGAAGAAAAATGTGTCAATGAACTGAAACATCTTTATTGATATAAATTGATTATATTTTATGTTTATATGTATGTTGTTATGATTATATTTTACATACAATCATCAAAACAACAAAATGCACTGTGGTATATAAAAAATACACATTTAAAATATTAAAAAATTAATTATATATTTTTTTCTATAAAATCCAAGAAGCAACTGAATTAGTAAATAAATAATATGAATGCATTTTCTTTTAAAACAAATGAGTAAAAAACAAAACACGGCCATCAGCTGTTTTTGAATTAGTGTAGAGGAGTCAATATGGTGTGTGGTCTGTGTTGAGATGTGAAGGGGGACAGAGAGTTGTTTAGACTAAGATGTGATGAACTAAGTAGGTGTGAATTAACAGTAAAATTGATGCGCAAAGAGGGCACTGTTATTTATAACTACAAAATATATATGCCCAAATATATATAACTTTGATTTGAAGAATGGCCAAAATATTTAAAAAAAAAAAAAAGTTTCAATGTTTAAGTTTTTAATTTTATAAAGTAGATGTAAGAAAATAAACCCAATTATTTGTTCTCGTAAATTTTATTCTATTCATTTTCCCTGTTAACCCAGTAAGATAATTTGAAAACCTTTGGATTAGATTTAACATTTTTGAAAAATTTAGAAAAACTTGTGGCATCTCTTAAGAAATTCAAATGAAAAGTTTGTTTATTGAAATTTTTTTAATATACGTGCACTTTCTTAAAAATTGCATGTGTTGAACTATTTTTTTAGGGCCCTTTTCGGAAACTACCTACTGTAGAAATCAAAATTTAGTAAAAGACCAGTTATAAAATTTCTACAGGAAATGTGGTAATATAATTTAATTATTTATTATTTTCGTTTTAATTATTATTAATTCAATTATAATTTTATATTTATTTAATTATTTTAATTTTACTTAATTCATTTACCATAGCACAATTGAACAAATGAAACAACAAAAAACTGAATTCGAGGATATCAATAAAGTAAAAAATACATCGTAATATAAATAAGGGAATATAAAATATAAGTACACATATAAAATAACCAGAAATTATTTAACAAAAAAAAAATGCGAATTATGCGAACTAAGATGTTCATTCTATTTTTAAATATATAAAATGAAATACAAAATAATAGGGATGGAGGAGGAGAGGAAGGCATGTTGGGTAGAGTGGATGAAGGGTGAATCAAAGCATGTCGTCTTATAAAAATTCTTATTTAATTTGAGTATTTAACCAAAAATGGCAGCAAAATGAGCTGATGATAATGAAAACTGACATTATTGCAGAGATATTGTGAAATAATTCAAATGAACTTGAAAGAAATAAAACTTGTTTACTTGTGGTATTGTCTAATTTCACCAACTATATTTACATGGGAGTAATTTCGGTATTTCTACCATCCTCAGCCAAAAGCATAAGAGATAAGACTGTCTTATCTCTTATGCTTTTGGCTGAGGATGGTAGAAATACCGAAAGTACTCCCATGTATATATAGTTGGTGAAATTAGACAATATCATACATAAACAAGTTTTATTTCTTTCAAGTTCAGCTGATGATAAGCTTATGCTCGAAAGTCCCTTAAATAGTAAAATATAATGTGTATGCATTTTTATTTTCCATAAAATAAATAATTACAAAATAAAAATTACATATACAATAAAAAAAATAATACAATCCTTACTTAGTAATAAATAAATGGATGAGACATTACGCGATGATCCCAAGTCTGTAAGATGTCATGTACTTGTTAAACACCCCAACACAAGCTAACAAAAATTAAAATTAGGCTAAGTTTAGTACATTCAACAACTTCAGACAGCACCATTAAAAAAAATTATATATTATTTTTATTTATTTATTTTTTATTATTATTTTTGTCATTTTTTTGCGATGTTCAACTTCATTGGTTGGATATTTGAAGTTTCTATTTTCTTTCCTGAGAAAAATATCATATAAGACATAATACATAAAATCAAAAACATGTAGTACATAATATGGTACATTGTGTATATATAAATATATAATTTTAGCGCCCCCGTTCTGTAGAATTGCCGTTTAGTCTATTCATTTTTCTGGTTCACAGATTGAGCGCTTCCGACTCTCCACACTGCAATATCTCTTATTAACCCCTCCCCACCCCCCTCTCAAATTCTATATCAATGCCTTAACTAAGCACCCCCTAAATATAGGTAGGCAGAATAGCTGCCTCAAGATTATACCCCTTTTTATTTAAAATGTCCATATACAAATTTTTGTTTTTTCATGTTTTTAAAAATAATTAATTGCACCTCCAGATGTCCTGAGGTCTCTCTTATTTATTTATTACGAATGTCCACAATATATCCAAGTTTACCAACATAATGTCGACCGGCTCCAGCGTCACCTCAAAATATTGATCTCAATTTAATAGCAATTATACTTTTAAATATTGAATGGATTCTAGAATCAACTTTCTGAAAATTCATTTTATCAGGAGGATATTCTAAGAGAATATGGATACAAATAATTGTCAATATTTTCACAATATGTTTAGTGAAAACAACGACAATTAGAAAGTATGTATTCTTTTAGAATAATGTTTTTATACTTTCCCAATGCATTTCACACTAATTTATATTGCAACACTGCAAAAGGTGGTTTTACTAAAAATTGTTTCTACGTTACAAAAGCTGGCTCTGATGTTAATGTGTGATTATGAAATTGAAATACCTAGTTCTTGCGTTACTCATCTTCTGCCATCTTAGTTTCTTCATCCATCAGCATACGGACCGACACACCGCGATATAGGATCATTACTCGGTACATCTTCCTCATTTGACGCTTGAGTTTTCCGATCTATTGAGGTACGGGTAGACTCCTTAGTGTTTATCTTCAAATCTGCTTTGTAAATCTTCCTGGCCAGCAACTCCAATGCTCTTCATCCAGCAGCATACAGACTACTCTAATGTCCTGGGCCTCTGTCAGATCTGCCTTTCCAGAACTTTCCCCCGAATCTCACCTGGCGCTTCGTTTCTCTTCAACCGACAGCGCAGCGGAGACTCAAACGATTCTGCAGGTACCTCACAACCGAATACTTCCAAAAGTACTTTCTCCTGGTCATCACGACCGAAAACCTCCTGAAATACTCTGTGCAATTCCACAACAGCTTGCTCCTCCTGTACATCTTCCTGTAAGGCCTCTTCGCCACTGACATCCTTTGGATTATAGACAAAAGCATTATGATTATCCATCTTCCCCTTTAGATGTTATTCAGTTCAACCTTCTCCATGTATCTCTTCACTTCCTCTTCGTATATCTTCCTCGCAACACTCCAGTTCTCGTTTCCCTTCAACCATACCCCCGCACTAGCTAGTGGCTGGGGCGTCACCGCCGCTGATATTCTGAGGTCTTCGGCTTCGTTCCGCTAAAGCTTGCTCCTCCTCCCATCTTCTCATCACACGATTGTTGATCAGTTGATGGGATAAATATCTGAGCTGACGAATAGCGTAGGATATCTGACCACGTGAAACTGACTGAAATGAACAAAATATATAAATTACCATTAATAAAATGAAATACACAAAGAAGAAGAAAGAGGGAAACCATGTAGGATCATAATAGATAAAGATCTATGTTTATGCGGTGGCGAAAAATAGCTCCTAAGTATATTGTCTCAGAAAATAAATACTAAAAAAAAGGAAATAATAGTAACTTACATAGTAAAATGTCCTTCGGATATGCTTCACTTGGTCTGGAAAATATATCAAGTATTTAAAAAAAATGTTACTAAGGAGGGGAGGGAGGGGGGGGGAGGAGGGGGGTTAACACAAAAACTCTAATAACTGTCATAATGAATATATCGACACAAAATTTCATATGTGAATAATTCAAAACCTCATCAAACACAGTGTGGAAGAGAGGGGAGAGGCTCAACTCATTTATTTTTGGAATTTGCTGTGATAAATACCTAATATTATCATATTTTCGAGAAGGTACTTCTGAATTTTCATAGTTCAAACACACAGTCAATGTGTATGTGAAGCTCCAGTCAGTAAAATAATTTCATAACTGGGGACGACCATGAAAGCCGGGGTTCGCTGACCCCTCATTTAGTATATGAAAGAAATAAAATAAATCTCTATTAAATAAATCGGTTAGATTTTTAAAAAAAGAAAAGGAAAGAATCTTAAAAAGAAAAAAAAAATATAATGATTGAAAATTAATTAAACTAATTCAAATAAATAGTAGATTATAAAATGTAATTAATTAACCTAATGGAAGAAAAAGATAAAACTATATATATAATATTATAAGTAAGGGATAATTAACTAAATAAATCTTCATCTAGATATAATAAAGATAATGCTAATGAATAAAATAAGAAATCGAAAGTATATGAAATAATATGTAAATTGGATCTTGAGTTATGTATAGTATAGAAAATTGGAGCGAAGAAAATAACTTAGCCCGCGAAACTGAGTTTTCGCTCTCCCTCTGAAAAAAATTTGGTTGAGAATCAACTGAGGGAGTTGTGAATCCTCAATAACACTCATTTCCAGCCGAAGGAAAAGGAAGGATTTATACAAAAGATGTGAGTAAGAAACCTATTGATTTTCAACCAAATCAGTAGATTGGTTTGAGAGAGAAAGTGAATACTTAGTGGATTAATTCGCGCTGGGGAAGTATAATGACTCCTACCTCTGGCTTCAACTACAAGGTTATATCGCCTACTACCAGAGTGCTCTTTCGTCATTCTGGTGGACATGACTCTACTATGGGAGTCCTAAATTTTGCCTACCCTAAATTTTTATTCATCTAGGTTAGGGGTCTTTAACGAGTACCTGACATCGTACAGGCTCGGGACCATCGCTTAACGTCCCATCCGAAGGACGGCGTGCTTAAGTTTATTTTACCTCCCAGATAAAATAAACTATGGGCCTCGGTCGGGTTACGAACCCACGTTCTTGAGCTCAGAAGTCAAGCACGCATACCACTGAGCTACCGGCGCCTAAATTTTTATTCACCTAGGGTAGGTGTGAAACGTATGTTTGTGCTTTGATGCGTGCTAGATAGGATCTAGATAGCCAGCCATACGTAAACCTAGATATTTCAGGCACTGATCGTTAAGTGTTTAAGCGATTTTTGTCTGGTTTAGTGTGAGGTGAGGGAAAGTGTCTATTTTTATTCTATCGGAGAGAGAAATAATTACATGGTGAGACAGATAATAATCATAGGCGGAGATAGAAGCCCCCCCCCCGGTGGAAAAGGAAATTTACGTGTCTATTTCGCGCCTTTCACACTTTTATACAGCACAAAAACATGACTACTTTTGGGTAAAACATTCCCTCAAAATCAAATTACCCACAAAACCGCTCATCAGGTGTAACACGTTATAGTGGCAGAACATCAATAACTAGTGACTGGAGCAGGAGCATTTATTAGTATTAACTCTTACATCGGACATGCTCTTTGGCCAATTTTGGAGATGGCGCTACGCTGATGTGATTTTTCTGTTTCCCCATAAAAATACAGGTCACTTGCAGCAAATTTAAAAGGCTAAACAGGCTAATCCTTGACGAATATCTTTAAAATTACCGCATCAGCCTTAAAAAACTTGAAAATCAAAATCCGAAATCTTTTACCTTAGGGAACATCACAACAATAACTGGAGTAGTCGCGAATGTAGACTTTTCTACTAACCATAACATGGTCGTCTACTAACCACTACATGACAGGCAACTAACCACTAGACTATAGGCTACTAACCATTGTACAGAAACTGCTGGGCACATCTTGGCAGGATGGTTGTCATTGTGGTGTCTCAACCAAATCTGCTGAACATCTTTAGGCCGGGGGCCCATATTTCGGCGAATTTTGTTTTGTTTCAGGTCATCTTGGTATCAACGTCTTCATCCTGACCTGAGGACATGAATGTTTAAAAACTTTAATAACAAAAAAAAACAAAAACAATAAAAACACACAATACGTACCTTATCAATCAATCATATGGTTTTTATCATATGTTAGCATTAAATATTTATCGAGAGAATTTTGATGATAAGCCAACTAAGATTCCCAGAAAAGTTAGTTTTTTTTTCATTAATCTGCACAATTAAAATAAGGTTGTATAAATTAGAAGAAAAAAAGAAACTGGTGGTGGAGTAGGATTTCAAAGTTGTAAAAGGTCAACAACTTGCAGAGCTCGTCCTTTCGAAAAATAAAAAAAACAAAAAACATATTCTTCATAAAAATTCTAAAGCTCCTAATGTCTACAAAATATGAGATTATTTCTCAAACCTTTCTGAATAAATTTAATGAAAGTAAAATATTTTGATAATCTTTTAATCATAAAATACCTGCTTACAACAGTAGCTCCGTCTCTTCTTTTACCTTACACTGATAACAACATAAATGGCTAATATGCATCGTACATAAGGCCAAAAAAAAAAAAAAAAAAAAAAAACATAAATGAGTTGAATTGTAAGTTGAATCGTCTAATATTCGGAGTTTTTGTTCTACAGTTACTTTTTCAAGACTGAAATGAAAATACGATCGATTTATCTATTTTTTTTATAGTTAATGTTCAAAATATTCAAAATGAATAGAAAATAACCAAACCGTACGAACATTCTTTTAGTTAGTGAACCAGTGTTGCCAAAGTGAATTTCGAAAACTCAGTATAAAATCGTTATAATATAATAGTATATTTGTTTTAAATGAAATATTGCAAACTATATTTATTTACAATCTCACTTGAAGACTAAAAGCACCCTTTTATTTATTGTAAGAAAGAACACAAATTTAAACACTTGAAATTATCTAAGAGTTATTAATTATAGCTTCAGAACATTGTTTATTGGTTAGTTCAATTCAAATAAAATGTCTAAATTCATTTTTTAAATTTAAGTGTTTGTTTTTATTATAAATACATGAAGCTAAAACAACAAAATAACTTCATTACATGCCTATATTAAAATGTTTAATTTATAAACAAATTAAGAATATTGATTGACAGTAAGCAAATTAAATACACCAATAGGAAGGAAATGCAGAAAAATACTAGATGTCAGAAATTATTTACTCTTTGACCCAATCCCTGTACTACATTTAGTAATGTTTTACAGTAGATTTATGTCTGATTAAATCACACTTTCCTCTGTTACTAATTCCCAAGCCTAAGCCAACAAGTTTTGCAAAAACTAAATCATCCATAGTTTTTACTTCTATCGAATCAGCTTATAAATTGTTCTAATTGTATTCTTGAATTTTTCAGCGCATTTCATCTTCTTACTAAATCTCATTATGAATAATTTAAAAATAAATTACTTGAAAATACAAACTCACCAATAATTTAAATCACTTACAATAAATTCTCTCGCTTCATTTAATTGTCTATAAACTTTGATGGAAATTGTAACACAAAAAATGTAAGTAAAATAAACGTTGATCATTGATGACCGACAATAAACATAAATCCACTGATCACTATTTTGCAGGTGTTCACAGATAAGACAAATTACCTCATTTTATTTATCATTATATTTTATTGATAGAATTCTTAATTGTACATTGCACTTTAAATACAACTTCAAATTAATAAAATTAAATAAAGCAAACTTCGAGGCCATCCATAAATTATATAATAAAATGTATGATCATTTTATCACAATTAATGATTTTTTGTTTATAAAAATGTATGAACATTTTTGACCTTCCCCCACTTATCACAAAGTGTCATACTCTTCCCTACTTCCCCCTGTAACGTAATATAAAAAAAATAAAATAATAATAATAATACCAAAAAACCAAGTTTGAGATGTCTAAGATATTTATTTTGAAAATTTATTATTGAATTGCAGCTTTTTGTTTCCCAATTTGTTTAACATTATCACTTTATATTCAGGTTTCGGGCTGCAAGTCCATCTTCAGTATCTATAAGGACAACACCTATCGATTTTCTGTCAAATCGGACAAGGGGAAGGGATGAATTAGAGGAAAAGCTATACATAAATCGACACAAAATTTCATATGTAAATTCAAAACCCCATAAAGACAACACTTATTAATTTTCAGCGGAATCAGTAAAGGAGGATCAGAGGGAGCTCAACTCAAAACCCCGATTGTAATTAATGTATCGACATAAAATTTTATATTTAAAGTATAACCCCATGACGACAATACCTGATAAATTTCAACGAAGGGGGGTGGGTTTCAACTCAAAAACCCTAATAACTGAAGAAATAATGAATTCATCGATACAAAATTTAGTATGAGAATTTAGGAGATCCTATGCAAGTGAACTATTGATTATTACTGCAAACGGTCGATTGGTTTTGGAGGGGGAGCGAAAAGTTAATTGATTATTTCGTTCTGGGGAAGTACATTGCTGGTGTTTTATCGATGACTTTTATTAAAAATGTTTTTGTGTTTTGAAAAAAAAAAAAAAAAAAGGCAGAAACCAAAAAAAATAATGAAATTTCCAAAGTAATTAATTCGGATATTGGAAGCAATTTGTTCACTCAATATTCAAAAGAGGGCGCCGGTAGCTCAGTGGTATGCTTGTCTTCTGAGCTCAAAACCCGGCCGAGGCCCTTAGTTTATTTTATCTGGGAGGTAAAATAAACTTAAGCACGCCGTCCTTCGGGAGGGACGTTAAGCGATGGTCCCGAGCCTGTACGATGTCAGGTGCTCGTTAAAGACCCCTACCCTAGGTGAATTAAAATTTAGGACTCCCACAGTAGAGTCGGGCTCATGTCCACCATAGTGACGAAAGAGCGCTCTGGTAGTAGGCGATATGACCTCATAGTTAAAGCCCGGGCATGAATCATAATAACTAACTAATATTCAAAAATAGCATAATAACAGTTGGGCTGCTCTTTAAGCAGTTCAAATATGTACATAACATATTAAGTTCCTTACCTTTTACTGAATAAGTTATTTTCCAATTTACGTTGCAGACTGGAAAAGAAAATAACAAATAGAAAATAACAGTGATATAATAACAGCCTGTTAAATAAGAGGCCAGGACTAGTCTGAAAGTGCGGTGTGTTTTATGGATGTGCTGAATGGCCGGCCAGTCCAAGGACAGTAAACACACCGGAACCTGTGATTTTGCTTCCACCTCACCTCACAGGTCCAAGGTCCCTCAGTTTTGGTAAGTACCTGCTCTCAACTCAACTCTCTACTAACTTATAACAGGTTACCCGGCGTTGCTCGGCACTAACTCTGCCTTTGCTTGAAGTTGATTACGTGCGTTATCCGATCAATAAATATAAAGCTACTTCTCTCACTTCCTCAAACCACTCCAATAATAAAAAACATTGTCGTCAG
Source organism: Aradus depressus (assembly GCA_963662175.1). Lineage (NCBI taxonomy): Eukaryota > Metazoa > Arthropoda > Insecta > Hemiptera > Aradidae > Aradus > Aradus depressus. The sequence continues at coordinate 39,982,085 of OY759220.1, forward strand.
TGAATGTACTTACCCAGTACGAATTAATTAATTGTGTGCTGTCCCTCTAAAACCAATCGACCATTTTGGCTACAAATCAATAGTTGACACATAGGGAATTTTGAATCGTCATATTGCATTTTGTGTCGCTAAGATGAGCCCCCATATGATCCCCCTTTTTCTTCAACCGATTCCGCGGAAAATTGGGTGTCATCCATTGTGGAGTTTTGAATTTACATATGAAATTTCATTTCGATAAACTCATTACAACGGCAGTTATTGAAGTATCTGTGTTTTGTGTCCTCCTATTCTCCCACTCTTTTCTTTGGCCGATCTGACTGAATATCAACAGGTAACGTCCTTATAGAGTTCTAAATGCATATATAAAATTTCATGTCAATACATTTATTTTATCAGGAGTTATCAAGTTCACACATGGATAGTCAGAATTTTTTTAAAATATTTGAAATCAGGGGATCAAAAAATTAGATTCAAGATTCACTCAACATCGAATTTCTGACCGATTACATAACTTCCTCTATACTTTATATAACTGTTAATGTAATATAATTTAAGCATCAATAAAAAAAAAGTCACGTGCCGCAGCCGCAGTGCCCCCCCTAGATTTCGCCTCTATGGCCCTGCTTGGAGGTAGCTTCCTACGATTAGTCGCTACTGGAGAATGGAGATTGGACAGTCGACAGGAAGTGAGAGAGATAGGACATCATCCTGGCTGAGTCGTGTCCATTCACGGTCAACCATCCATTGAGACAGCTGTTCCAGTTCGTTTCTGCTTCTTCCATTGATCAGAGCAATACAAAAAGTCAAAGATGAATGACCGGTAATGTACTACCCCAGTGCTTAAAATCAATAAGAGTCTCTCTCAGGGGTTAAAAAAGTCAAATTATTTACAAAAAGAAATCTTACAATATAATGTTTACATCTATTTTTGTCTTTTTTTTTTTTTTTTTCTAATATTGGTTATTCTTCACATCAACGTTATTTCGGGCGTATATATATGTATAAATACATAAAAGTACCTTCTTTACGCATCGATTTCCCTCCTATACCGTTCACCACACCTTAAGCCTAAAATCTCTTCTCTAGACTGGTAGCCTGTCCACCTTCACATCTCATCTCCTCTCCACCGCCCAACTTAGATTCTATACTCTAATTAAAACAGCTCATGCTCGTCTTTTGTTCTCTACTCATTGGTTCGTTTTAAAACAAAATGCGACTTCATATATTTATTTACTAATTTAGTTACTTCACTGTTTTTACACAAATAAATATAATTTATTTTATAATATATTATTAATAATTACAATGTGTGTAATTTTATACATCACAATAGACACGATATTTCAACTTCATTACCAGACTTCCATTTTGTTTTGGGAACATGAAAGTAAAATACAGGATAAGAATGAGACAGGAAGTTAAAGGAGGGTTTTGAATAGTGTATAAAGAAACCTTGAGCACCCTGACCTTTTGAATGTGTAAAAAGGTTGTTGTCCCCTGGTTGTACTATGTCAATTTCAGAACTCTCTTACTCTCCTAAATACAAATATTTCATGATACTGAGGTATCTTAGACAGACCGCGGAAGAGATACGACGTTACCAGTGGTTCTGTATATTTATCGTAGAATTTATGTAAATGTTAGCTGATCTGCGGTGAGCTAGTTCTTAATTGGAAAGGCTCCAGTTGAGAAGTGAAAGGAAGAGAAGAGTCGGTGTGGGAACGAGATGCCCTTCTTACAGGGACCACCGCATCTCCATTCCGTGTCATTGCGGAGTCATTGACCAGTGTACTTCAGATTCAATACACCATTCTTAGCAGTCAGCTTCCTCACATGGAAAGGTGCCGTAGTCTAGAAGGACGTAAAAAGACGAAAGGTGGCCACGGACGTGAGACCTAGCCGGTGTGGGAACGAGATGCCCTTCTTACAGGGACCACCGCATCTTCATTCTGTGTCATTGCGGAGTCATTGACCAGTGTACTACAGATTCAATACACCTTAGCAGTCAGCTACCTCACATGGAAAGGTGCCGTAGTCTAGGAGGAAGCTTTTGCAATTATCACCAAACGACTGAGCCACATTTAACCAAGAACAACCTCTTTTTGATCTGATGACTACCAGAAAGAGTTTTCTAGGCCGGATCATACGAAAGAATAAGGGGGGGGAGCAAGTCGAAAGGAGTCCTTTTATTTTATTAAGGGCTCAGAAAACATCTAATTTAGTTGAAAACTCAACATCGATTTTTTGATCGATTACCCAACCCTTTTTTGTACTACATATAGCTGGGAAAGTAAATATATATCGAAAAAATAAAAGAATAATGATTTTATTTTGAGAATATGTGTTGTTGTTTGTTAGAAAGTCTGAAGTGGAGTAACATGCCGTTAGAGTTAGAGAAGTTAACGGTACCCTTCCATGGGACGTTCAGGTGTCGAACTGCTCTCATCTCGGCCATACAGATATTATCTGTTTGTTTGGGATAACGTCCAACTCACTTTACTCCCAACTTGTTCAGAAAGGGCGAGCCTGAGACGTTTATTCCAGACAAGGCATTCTCCTACATATATATTCCAGACAAGGCATTCTCCTACATATATATTCCAGACAAGGCATTCTCCTACATATATATTCCAGACAAGGCATTCTCCTACATATATATTCCAGACAAGGCATTCTCCTACATATATATTCCAGACAAGGCATTCTCCTACATATATATTCCAGACAAGGCATTCTCCTACATATATATTCCAGACAAGGCATTCTCCTACATATATATTCCAGACAAGGCATTCTCCTACATATATATTCCAGACAAGGCATTCTCCTACATATATATTCCAGACAAGGCATTCTCCTACATATATATTCCAGACAAGGCATTCTCCTACATATTCATTTATTTTCCCCCATTTCTTCATAATTAAGCTGTTCATTTTAATTTTTATTTATCTATATTTATTATTGTATAGTTTTTCTCCACTTTATCACTAATTTATTTATTCTGTATTTATTTCTCTGTACGGCAGACTGATACTTCATCTTATAAACCTGTCACCTCATCTCTCTGATTCTGTAGGTATGTATTTATTCTTAAGAAACCTCGGTCCGATTTATTTTGAACCATTTCCTTTGTTTTTGTCAATAGATACAAAAATAAATTTTGTATTTCTATAAATTATATTAAAAAAAAGTAATTTTAAAAGTAACCACTTTTTTACAGATCAGCTTCTCCCTCCTCTCAACTCTCTCAAACTAGCATTACTGGGTATAAGAAAGTCACTCTCAGAATTCCGCTATACAAAGAAAACTGTTGATACCAAAACATTAATTTCTTATCAATTAATGCCGGTTTGATGTTAAACTGTGAAGGAGGGGACGGGAGAAATGATCTGTAATAACGTGGTTGGTATAAGAAAGTTCTGCTATGGTCACAACCCATAATTATTTTCTTCATTTTTTTCCTAGTTCTGTTGAATATAGGATTATATATATTCAGCATTTCTCAATTGTATATGTTTATCCAGAATCCCATAGGAACACCTAAAGAATTTCAGCCAAATCGACCAAATGTAATAAGAGGATTCAGAAGACCTCGAAAAATTAGTTTATTAAATCGCGCTGGGGAAGTACATCACAGGTGATTCACTGACTTTTTTTTGTAGATAAGCCCCTTGTTCAAATATGCAAATGAAAAGTCAAATGTATTCGATAAGCCCCCAATATAGACTCACTAATTTTGTTAGAACGGATTAGAATGAAACTACTGCAGTATCAATCACTCGAAGCCATTTCTTTCAGCTTGCTCGTACAGGAAAATAGATTGGTATTGATTTAATTTATTTCTAATTGATTTAAATAACTTTTTAATATGCTAAACCGATGTCTCGGTGGATTTAAATAATTAAACTGGTAAATTAGGAACTGAAAGAAGGCAAGTAAATTATTTTTTATTGATCATTGTCTTAAATGGTATTATAAGCATTAAATTTATTCAAACATGACGTGAATCCTAATATTGTTATTGTCACGGTTATTTATATTTAATAGCATTAGAGGGCGCCGGTAGTTCATTGATAGCGTGTTTGCTTACTGAGCTCAAGATCGCGGGTTCAAAACTTGGCCGAAGCCCTTAGTTAATTTTACCTGGGAGGTAAAATAAACTTAAGCAAGCCGTCCTTTGGATGGGACGATAAGCGATGGTCCCGAGCCTGTTCGATTTCAGGAACTTACCCTAGGCGATAACAATTTAGGACAGACACAGTAGAGTCGGGCTCATGTCCACCAGAGTGACGAAAGAGAATTGAATAGCAAGTAACATTAAAATACGTTATTATTATCGGTATTTTTTGAAATTAAAAATGGTAAAAAATAAAATATGACCTAAACATGACTTTCTGTAAAAACATAAGTCCTGTTTTGGCCACATTACACATTTTGTGTTGCAAACTGTCCGGTTCTCGAGACTTTCGACCGATGTTCTGTTTCAAAGGCACACGGGACAGGAAAAGTCTGGTTTAGAAGAATGATTGGCGTCTGACTCTTAAAAAGTTTTGATCAATAACAAACACTCTGATTAAACGACGAGACGGGTCTTCGTTATCAACCAGAAACATGATAAGAAACACGTTATTTCTTTTATGTGCTGAATCAGAAAACTTTAAGAATGTTAATAAAAAGACTCGCTATTTTTTTTTTTTTTTTTTACTCAACGCCGGGCTTTAACTACAAGGTCATATCACCTACTACCAGAGCGCTCTTTCGTCACTCTGGTGGACATGACTCTACTATGGGAGTCCTAAATTTTGCCTACCCTAAATTTTTATTCATCTAGGTTAGGGGTCTTTAACGAGTACCTGACATCGTACAGGCTCGGGACCATCGCTTAACGTCCCATCCGAAGGACGGCGTGCTTAAGTTTATTTTACCTCCCAGATAAAATAAACTATGGGCCTCGGTCGGGTTACGAACCCACGTTCTTGAGCTCAGAAGTCAAGCACGCATACCACTGAGCTACCGGCGCCCTCGGGGAAGTTATATAATCGGTCAATAATTCAATCCAGAGTTTTCAGATAGATTTCAAATATGAAAAAAAAATATCTATCTGCCTGTGAACAAGATAACTACCGATAAAATGAATATTTCGAGACAACATTTTATATGTGTGACCAAAGACCCAAAAGGGCAACACCTGTCGATTATCAGCCAAATCGGCCGAGGAGAGGATTAGGGGGGAGCTTTAACTCAAAAACTCTAATAACTGCCGATGTAAGGAATTTTTCTACATAAAAGTTAGTATGAGAATTTAGGAGCCTCATTGAAAGTCAACCGTTGAATATTAAGGCAAACGGTATACTGGTTTTGGCGGGGGAGCAAAAAGTTAATTGGTTAATTCGTTCTGGGGAAGTACTTTGCGGTGATTCACCAACTTTTATTTTTTTGTGAGTTTATGTGAAAAGTAATTATAAGAGTTAATTGAGACACAAATTGTTGATAAAAGTCATTATGAACCTCTTAACACTAGTGCTGCGCCGCAAATTGATAACTTTTTAAGTACTTTCGATTATCCGGATAAGTTTTCGCTGACTTCTATTCGGATAATTGGGATTTTGCTATATTTCAGAATCCTTGAATTAAATTTGATACAATCTGCTCTCGGACGTCATTGTCTTGCATCTTCAAACACATTACAGCCTCGTAACCTATTTGTCATTTACAATCTATTTATAACAGAAGGTTAGGTAAGGTTTTTGCGACTTTAATAGCGTTAAAAGTTAATGACTATTACAGCAATAAACACTGTTAATATAAACTTTTTTATTGCATTTTATCTTTAACGAAGTCAGTGGGTCCCCTTTGATTAGATATGGTATTTCTCATCTGATTTCTGTATATTTATTGTCAAGGTAATAGTAATAGGAATAAGCGCTGAACCGTCGACTCAAAATACTCTACGGACATCTAAATAGACGATCAAAATTAGACATGACACAAAAACGGAACTGTTACACTTACTTACTCATACCATTATGGACATACGGATCACAGATATACGGTTCAGCAAAAACATCCAACATCAAACGAATTCAGTCAAAAACCCTCAGACTGATAACACAGTGCCCCCCATACATAAACAACAGAACACTTCATAACGAACTTATGATACACACAGTACCCGACACAATACAAACTACTTACAGGTTTTTTAGAAAACTTTACACACATACAAACCCAGAAATACGTACTTTATCTTCACAACACTTACCAAAAAAAAACCCACGAAGGTTGAAGAGAAGATGGAACCGCGACTTACTGCCACCTTAAATCATATTCGTTCTGTTTATTTTTTACAATAGTATCCTTCACTTTTATCATCTCTCTTACCCATCCATCAAAATTGTCTTTCAATTCCTTTTTATTTATATTTTTTTTATTTTAATTAATTAATTTTTTTTTCTGTTTTTGTCTTAATAATTAAGATAAGTTATCGTCCCGAGGACCTACCACTGGGTGGCCTTCCTCTCACATGCCATTCACGCCAACATATCAATACCATCATAGATGCTGGTTGTTGCACCCTAGCAACAGTTGCATCTTTATAAAAAAAAAAAAAAAAAAGTAATAATAGAAAAATGTCGCCGGTGAATCATCGGCAATCTACTTCCCCGAGACGAATTAATCAATTAAGTCCGCCCCTTCCCCTTAACCCCCCCCCCCCCCCCCCCCCTTCAGCCGATATCGCTGAAATTTAACAGGTTATTTCCTCATTGGGTTTTGACTTTAAATATGAAATTACATGTATGATGGATACATTCATTACATCGGCAGTTATTATTGGAATATTATTATATTTTTACAAATTCAAAGGCATTCTACAATAATCTCCGACTATTTATAAGTTGGCGTAATTAAAAGAATGTGCATTCCTGAATCGGCGCCTATGGCTCAGAGATACGAGCTAGCTTACTGAGTTCCAGAGAGGTTCGAAACCCCGTCGAGGACTTTAGGTTTTTTAGACCTAGATTTCGGCAACTCGTTGAAGGCCGTAATAGAGTGGGGCTCATGTCCACCATAGCACTGTGGTAGTAGGCGATATAACCTTATTGCTAGTATGAGTCACTATAACTAACTTAGAATTTGTCAATGATTACATAAAGCGTGCATACTTGGTATCTCAAATGACCGCCACTTTGTCAACACTCTCGTCTTGAAGCCTTGAGCACATCGAAATGCCTGTTGTTTCCGTCAGTTGGGTCGAACCAAGGTCAGACTATGCTAATTCCCAACACCAACAACATGACACTTGCAACCACTCAACAACTCATTTCGCAATTTGCAATTATCACCTTTTGAATTGACTGTAAACGAGGTACCGCCTCAATCAGGTGCTGTTGCATTTCTTTAATTTTTTTGAACGTACATATTTCAATGACAGAAATGATCGGTTCTCAGAGCTGTGTTATTTCCCACTTGAAGTGTGAAGGTTGCACGGGGTATTATTCATCTAAGTGTGCACTCTTCCTCAGTCAATCAGCCGATTTGATTATAAATAATCCTTCTTCCACGTCTCCCCTAGGTGTCTTCTTATGTTTTTCTGAATTTAAATCGTAAGAATGTCCCAAAACATCGTTGGGTTAAAGACACTTCCGAAGAGTTTTTCGAAAAATAGTTATCTTAATTTTTATTAAATTGAAAAATGTGTCTACTTATTATGAATGTATCTATGAATTAATTTCTTTATATACTCATATATTTTTAGGTATTTATTTGTTCAGTTTTTGTTAATTTAATTTAACTTTTTTAATAGTTTTGTTATTACTACTAATCATAGATGTGTTAGACTCAAGTAGTTATAAATCTAATTTATAAGCTATCTTATGTGGTAATAATTAAAGTGTTAGTCTTAAATAAACGATAAATAAATAATAATTAATAATAATGAAATAAACAATAATAATTAAAACAAAAAGAAACAATAAATCACCACATTTCCTGTAGAAATTACATCTCTTATCTTTTACTAAATTTTGATTTCTACAGTAGTTTTTCGAAAAATAACCTAAAAAAACATCAAAAGTTCAAGACGTGCAATTTTGAAGAAAGTGCACGTATATTTTTTAAAAAAATTCAATTAACAAACTTTTTATTTTTTATTTGGATTTCTAAAGAGATGCAATTTTTTATTGATTTCAATAATATTAATTCTAATTCAAAGGTTTTCAAATAATTTTACTGGGTCAACAGGGAAAGTTAATAGAACAGAATTTACGAGAACAAATATTAGGTTTATTTTCTTAAATCTACATTATTAAAATTAAAAAAACTAAACATTGAAACAAACAAAAAACAAAAGAAAAATCTTAAAAACTAAATTCTTAACACTAATTCAATCTTTTCTGTTTTATATTTTGGCCATTTTTTAAAAATTAAGTTATATATTTCTGGGCATATATCCTGTACATATAAAAAAACAACAGTACCTTCTTTTTGGATCAATTTCACCGTCAATTCACTTCTATTTAGTTCATTAAATTTTAAGCCTAAACACCACTTTCCACACACTCAGACCGTATCCATTCCCAGGCCTCGAGTCTACTCTACGCACACACTAAAAAAACAGCTGATGGCCGTGTTTTGTTTTTTACTGGCATTTGTTTTAAAATGAATGGTTTCTTATTATTTATTTACTAATTCAGTTTCTTTTTATAAAAAAAATAAATATAATTAATTATTTTTATCATTATTAATAATTTAATGTGTGTATTATTTTTACACATCACACTCAATTAACTACTGAGTATCCTATTACAATGTATTGGTTTAACGGAACTATATATATTATTATTATTAAATATCAAATTTAGTGTTATTGTACTCATTCTGTCGACAGTTATCGTGATCAGAGGGTGAGAAAACTTAAAACTGCAATAAACTCAACATGGAATTTCTGTCCGATTTCATAACTTACCTACTTAAGTACTGTCCAACTGCAACTAGTATTTTGCTCCCTGTCAGATTTGGGTGCAAATTATTAGTTAACTTACTCCAGGGACTTCTGAATCCAGAGTTGAACTACCCTCCCATTTTTATTTTCCACTTTTGGGATCAGGGTGTCGGAAAACGTGAAATTTCGATAAAAACTCAATACGTAAATTGTGCTTATACTTGTTACAGGTGTGGAAGTAACGATGGTGAAGATCCTGCCCCCTCCAAATCTGATGAATGAAACTCCACAATGAATGCACTTCAGAGAGGAAGTGGGCGAGGTGGGGGTGGCTAGCGGTGCGGACAGTAACCACATCCGCCCGGAGATTGCTTGCAGACTCCAGGAAAGAGAGAGGGGGGGAACGACGAGCCGGAGAACTCCATCTCGAACACTCTTCTCTGGCGTATCGTCTAAGCTCTGAAAGTAACCCGTCTGGATTTCGGGCTTTATTCCTCATCTAGACAGCTGGCTTGCAGACTCCAGGAGAGAGAGAGAGAGGGTACGACGAGCTGGAGAACTCCATCTCGAACACTCTTCTCTGGGGTATCGTCTAAGCTCTGAAAGTAACCCGTCTGGATTTCGGGCTTTATTCCTCATCTAGACAGCTGGCTTGCAGACTCCAGGAGAGGGAACGACGAGCCGGAGAACCCCATCTCGAACACTCTTCTCTGGGGTATCGTCTAAGTCCTGAAAGTACCCCGTCTGGATTCCGGGCTTTATTCCTCATCTAGACAGATGGCTTGCAGACTCCAGGAGAGAGAGAGAGAGGGTACGACGAGCTGGAGAACTCCATCTCGAACACTCTTCTCTGGGGTATCGTCTAAGCTCTGAAAGTAACCCGTCTGGATTTCGGGCTTTATTCCTCATCTAGACAGCTGGCTTGCAGACTCCAGGAGAGGGAACGACGAGCCGGAGAACCCCATCTCGAACACTCTTCTCTGGGGTATCGTCTAAGTTCTGAAAGTACCCCGTCTGGATTCCGGGCTTTATTCCTCATCTAGACAGATGGCTTGCAGACTCCAGGAGAGAGAGAGAGAGGGTACGACGAGCTGGAGAACTCCATCTCGAACACTCTTCTCTGGGGTATCGTCTAAGCTCTGAAAGTAACCCGTCTGGATTTCGGGCTTTATTCCTCATCTAGGCAGCTGGCTTGCAGACTCCAGGAGAGGGAACGACGAGCCGGAGAACCCCATCTCGAACACTCTTCTCTGGGGTATCGTCTAAACTCTGAAAGTACACCGTCTGGATACCGGGTTTTACTCCTCATCTAGACAGCTGGCTTGCAGACTTCAGGAGAGAGAGAGAGAGAGAGAGAGAGAGGGAACGACGAGTCGGAGAACCCCATCTCGAACACTCTTCTCTGGGGTATCGTCTAAACTCTGAAAGTACCCCGTCTGGATTCCGGGATTTACTCCTCATCTAGACAGATGGCTTGCAGATTCCAGGAGAGAGAGAGAGAGAGGGAACGACGAGCCGGAGAACTCCATCTCGAACACTCTTCTCTGGGGTATCGTCTAAACTCTGAAAGTACCCCGTCTGGATTCCGGGATTTACTCCTCATCTAGACAGCTGGCTTGCAGATTCCAGGAGAGAGAGAGAGAGGGAACGACGAGCCGGAGAACTCCATCTCGAACACTCTTCTCTGGGGTATCGTCTAAGCTCTGAAAGTACCCCGTCTGGATTCCGGGCTTTACTCCTCATCTAGACAGATGGCTTGCAGATTCCAGGAGAGAGAGAGAGAGAGGGAACGACGAGCCGGAGAACTCCATCTCGAACACTCTTCTCTGGGGTATCGTCTAAACTCTGAAAGTACCCCGTCTGGATTCCGGGATTTATTCCTCATTTAGACAGATGGCTTGCAGATTCCAGGAGAGAGAGAGAGAGAGAGTGAGGGAGGGAACGACGAGCCGGAGAACCCCATCTCGAACACTCTTCTCTGGGGTATCGTTTAAGCTCTGAAAGTACCCCGTCTGGATACCGGGCTTTACTCCTCATCTAGACAGATATTCTTATTACTAACACCTAATACCAACACATAATACTAACAAAAAAGAGATATTCTAGTATGTAGTATATAAATATAGTGACAATGGCTAGGAGCCTCAGTCGGGGAGAGAGAGAGAGATCTGTAGTAACGGGGTTGATATAGTGACAATGGCTAGGAGCCTCAGTCGGGGAGAGAGAGAGAGATCTGTAGTAACGGGGTTGATATAGTGACAATGGCTAGGAGCCTCAGTCGGGGAGAGAGAGAGAGATCTGTAGTAACGGGGTTGATATAGTGACAATGGCTAGGAGCCTCAGTCGGGGAGAGAGAGAGAGATCTGTAGTAACGGGGTTGATATAGTGACAATGGCTAGGAGCCTCAGTCGGGGAGAGAGAGAGAGATCTGTAGTAACGGGGTTGATATAGTGACAATGGCTAGGAGCCTCAGTCGGGGAGAGAGAGAGAGATCTGTAGTAACGGGGTTGATATAGTGACAATGGCTAGGAGCCTCAGTCGGGGAGAGAGAGAGAGATCTGTAGTAACGGGGTTGATATAGTGACAATGGCTAGGAGCCTCAGTCGGGGAGAGAGAGAGAGATCTGTAGTAACGGGGTTGATATAGTGACAATGGCTAGGAGCCTCAGTCGGGGAGAGAGAGAGAGATCTGTAGTAACGGGGTTGATATAGTGACAATGGCTAGGAGCCTCAGTCGGGGAGAGAGAGAGAGATCTGTAGTAACGGGGTTGATATAAGGAAGTCCTGTCCGAATACATTTCTGCGATCTGTGTCGATAAAGTGGGAAGATAATAAAATAAATAAAAACAAAGAATTAGTTAAACTTTTATATTGTCTAATTCCACAAGAATATACATATATGATGTACAGGTTTAAACTTTCTCCATAGAAAGTACAAAGTTCAAAGTAAAAAAGTTTTTCAAAATGAAATAAGAAATATATTTTGTAAAAGTTTAGCCCCCTCTTTTGGTCCTTATTCTTCCATTTGGTCAATTTGGATGAAAATTAGTGAGTGTTGTCCATATGTGGTTTTGGATAAAGATATAAAATTGTATGGCAAAAATTCATTCTATCGGGAATTATTGTGTTCACAGACGCACACACACAGACAGAATTTTTTCTTCATTTTTGTATTATCTGACCGATTACGTAACTTCCCCTATGCTTCGTATTGCTGGGGAAATAAAAATGAGGTCAAGGAGGAATGTATTTCACGCATTGAGGGTTCTGTACAATTATGATAACACACACATTAGTAGATAACAAACTAGAAATAGGTAACTGTATTGCTGTACACCTTACCTGCAGTTGTCGATTAGCACGTGCATAGTTTTATATTTAATTTATGAATGGTGTTCATTTATTATATTATTCATCCATTATATATGTCTATAAGTCGAACATCAAGGGAGACGCCTAAAAATTCGAGTTATAGAGTTTTCGACTTATGGAGGATTTCGACTTAGGCGGATTTTGATTCGACTTGTAGAGGTTAAGTTTCATTCTAACTAATTTTGAGATAGAGAGGTGAAATAAATAAAAATTCAAGTTACAGAGGTAACAAACATATTTATATTTATTATAAATCAACATTATTTCAAAACATCCTTAAAATAAAAAATACGTAGTATATGTAGGTATTAAAAAAATACAGTAATTTTTTTTTTCTTTAGATAATTGGTAATCCTATTTATTGTATACTCCTGAATTGTTTTCTAAGAAACAATGGTGTACATTGTCGGCAAATTCTTAAAGTCGGTAACTTATTTTTCTTCGAGCTATAGAGGTAATAAGTTTCAAATAATCGAGTTGTAAGGGTTGTAAAATAAAACATTGCTATGTTCGAGATACAGAGGTCCAATTTATTTTTTCGAGTTATAGAGGGAAAATATGTACCTACCTACCAAAATGGCTTCTAGGGACTCACTGATTATTTCGACTAATAGAGGGTTGAGATTTCAAGTAATGGAGGTTTTGGGGCTTGAAGGGAAAGGAACAAAACTTTTTTTCGAGTTTTGGAGGTTTTCGACTTATCGAGGTTCGACTTAAAGAGGTTCTACTGTATATATGTAAATGTAAGGAATGGGAAGGATAAGAAGAAACTCTAATAAAATGATAGATGCAAGCATGCCGTCCTTCGGATGGGACGTGCGATGGTGCCGAGCCTGTACGATGTCAGGTTCTCGTTATTTATTCACCTGGGGTTGTAGTCTTTACCATTACCCTAGGTGAATAAATCTAGATAGGCAAAATTTAGGATTGCCATTAGCGAACACAGTTGGTCTCTAGCGCCATGTCGCTCCCTCCTACCTATTGTCTCCACATCTATATTAGACAGACTTGCCCCAGGTCCAATACTGTCTATTATTATTCTGTCTACCCTTTCTCCTAAACCTTTAAGATGGTCGTCTAAATTTATCTATGGCCAAACAGCTGCAGACAGGCTGGCGTGCCGCGCGGCGTTGTCAAAATTAAACAGGATGGCATGTGGAACAAGAGCGTAGGTACGGGGGGGGGGGGGGGGGGGGGGATGCCCCCTCCTCAAGCTAGAACTAAAACGTAATAAAATGCTAAATAATGGTTATAATAATAATATTTATTTCAAATCGATAATTCTGGTTACAGGCGGACACTTATTGCACGTAAATAGAGATGAAGTTTTATATATAGTTATTGAGACTCATGCCCCGGCTTCAACTATGAGGTCATATCGCCAACTAACAGAGAGCTCTATCCTCACTCCGGTGGACATGGACTGGTCCTAAATTATGCCTACTCAAGTTTTGTTACCTAGGATAGAGGTATTTAATGTGACTCGGGACTATCCCTTAACGTCCCATTTAAAGGACGTTGTGCTCAAGGTTCCAGATAAAAAATCTAAGGGTGTCGGCAGAATTTTGAACCCGCTCAAGTTTAAAAAAATAATTTAAGGTTATTGTTAACCGTTATTAAAAATGATATCCTTGTTTATCATTGTTTCATATTTTTTATAATTCGATGAACGATTTTAAATAATGTAGGAATTTATTATTTGTATTAAATATTACATCGTACTATTTTACACTTCTAACATTATTTTAAGACATTTTTTTGTTTTATTTTCATTGCTTTATTTTCATTTGTTATATTATTTTAATTTGTTACAATGTCCATTTTAACGTTCAGTAATGTTTATCAAGACACTTTTGTTTATTTGTGATTCTAAACTTGATTTCCCCCCCATTTTAGCCTAGGCCAACAAAAAGACCTAGTCGCTGACTGGGCTACAATTCAATAGTTGACTTATGTAGTGGCTTCTGAATCCTCATATTAAATTTTGTGCTCATATATTCATTACTTCGCCAGTTATGACAGTTTTTGTATTAAACCATCCCCCCCCCCCTCCTCTTTTAACCCATTTGGCTGAAAATTAATAGGTGTCGTCCTCAGAGGGTTCTGCATACACATATAAAATTCTATGTCAATATATTCATTCTATTGGGAGTATTCGTGTTCTCAAACAGACATACTAAAATGTTTTTTTTTTCATTTTTGAAATCAAGTGGTCGGAAAATATAAAATTTCTTTGGTAATTTTGCATAGAATTTTTGACCGATTACATAATTTCCCCCATACTTTCCATAGCTGGGAAAGTAAAATAATAAATAAATAAATAATTTCTGAGAATAACAGGAGTGGCTGCTAATGGTTCAAGGCAACTCTGACCCCAAATTGGAGAATCAGTGAATCCTGTCACGTGTCTCTACAGAAAAATAAAAAGGTTTCCTTTTGAATACAAATTTCTATATAGGTACATTACATTATAAATTCCTGTATCCCCCCCCCTGCCTACATCTGTATATTAACAAGAATACCTTACTTTCTCTATTACTGCTAGCTCCTACACCAAGTCTTAATGTCTGCACATTTTAGGTTTAATTCAGTTCTAACTGAACAAATGAACACAATAACCTCTATGTCATAATGTTTATTTACTTCAATATATATTTTTATAGTACTTTAATTATTATAAAGATATTATATAATACTCACAAATAACATACTGTCTGTCGTGTATACTATAACAAACTCAAAGATTATATGACATTAAAAAATATAAGTAAGTAATACAGATGTATCAGTCCAAATTATATTTAATTTTTACCACAACTAGTTTCGGCAATGTACCACCTTCAGGTGGTGAACCTTGAGAAATGGACACATAAATCAGGAATTAGTTGACTTCCTCGGGATGTAACCTGGCTGCGCTTCTAAACGCCATGCAGCTCTGCAGTGCAGTGATCTCATAGAAAATCCACAGCAAAAACCATTAATGGCAGTATTATTTTTGCAGTCATAATATCTATGTGAAATCCTCTTTGTACAAAAAAATTTTAAAAAAATGACGGCTAATATGCATTGTACATAAGGCCAAAAAAAAAAAAAATATATATCTATATATGTATTATTGATAGAAATGTATCTATGCAAATATTACACTATTGTTGAATGAAGTTATAGTATGTTTATTTATTTAATTTTTGGTATATTATTGTATTTTTAGTTATAGTATCTTAATCGGTTATGAAGCCAATAGTAAATTTGATACAAAATATGGTGTTCTTAATCATTAAAAGACAACATATTTTTGTAAGTTTATGTTTTTGAATTAAAAAAAAAAAATATATATATATACACTCGTCCACAAAAAAACTGGGACACTCAGATTTTACAGCAATAAAGAATATTTATTTTACCAATACATTTTTTTCTTAGTATTACAATAAGAAAATATAGTTATGATGTAAATTTTGTCAAAAAAATACAAATTATATGTAATAGAAATAAAGAAATAATAATAATAATAAATGTGAAATACTGGTTTTGCAACTTTGTGGAAAAAAAGTTCTTCTTATGTCTCAATTGCCATTTAGTAACGAGTATTTCCTCCTCGCGCTTTCTTAAGAGCCATAACTCGCTGGGGCATGGAAGAAATAAGATTTTGGATGGTCCTTTGTGGAATAGCATCCCCTTCCTGTTGTAACGCAATGCGAAGCTGTTGCACAGTATTTGGAGGCTGCAGGCGGTTCTGACACGCCTCTTTAGTATGTCCCATAGATGTTCTATTGGGTTCATGTCTGGAGAACGTGCAGGCCAATCAATAACATTGATACCTACATCCTCCAAGTACTGGTTAACGACTCTAGCAACGTGAGGCCTGGCGTTGTCATGCATTAATAAGAAATCATCCCCAATAAATGGTGCAAACGGTATGACTGCCTCTATAAGAACCTCTTCAATGTACCTAGCAGCGGTCATAGTTCCATTTTCAATGATCGTTAACTCCGTGCGGGCGTCCAAACTTATCCCACCCCACACCATAATTGACTGTCTATAAAAAGGAGCAGTTCCCGTCATGGTACATTGACAGAAGCGCTCATTCTGTCTTCTCCTCACATAAACGCGGCCATCTGAACTATACAGACCAAAACGAGACTCATCTGTGAACAGTACAGCTCCCCATTGCTGTACAGTCCAATGGATGTGTCGATTAGCAAATGTAGTCCTGCTTACACGATGCTCCCTGGTAAGCTGTGGCCCTGTAGCCGGTCTTCTTCCATGTAAATGTTGTTCTACGAACCGTCTTCTAACTGTCTCAGCAGAAACAGCGACTCCCCGGGTAACTAACAGTGCAGCTCGAACTTCTGAAGCTGTCAGGAACCGGTTTCGAAGAACTGACAGCGTAATAAAACGGTCATCACGCTCGCTGGTAGCCCTTGTACGGCCACTTCCGGGCCTGCGCCCATATTGCCCAGTCTCCCTGTACCGTACAACTGCTCGATGGAGTGATGAACGAGATACCCCCAAAGATTCTGCTGCATATCTCACACTCCGCCCATCTTCAATTAGAGCAACAGCTCTTGCCACCTCTTCATTCGAAAGAACCATTTTTATAATGAAAAGTAATTAATTTAGAATATTTAAAATGGATAACAAAGCAAATAAAAAAGAATCAGACTCAGAAAAGAAAAACTATGGACAATATCTTAACGAGAAGAGACACCCTGGTAAACTGAATTATGGTTTGTTTTGATAATCCTCTTAAATCTCTTCAAAGGATGAGGACTTTCAGTGTTAACCTCATTGTAAACAACAACAATGTGTATACACACCGAAAGGCAACATTCTTAGACTTTAATTTTGAAATATGTAAGTGTAATGTCTGACAGTTGTTATGTCCCAGTTTTTTTGTGGACGAGTGTATATGTGAAAAACTTTTCTTAAACATTTTTACAGACATGTATAATTGTGTGTATTATAAACAAGAAACAAAAACAAATGGAATATAATATTATAAACACATACAATAATGTAATTATTACATTTACATTATAATCACAGCAAGTAAGGTTACAATCTTAGTTTTGTTCGATTGCTGCGTAATGTTTTAATATCGATAGCTCCAAAAAAAAAAATATTTTTTGTAACTTTTTTTCTACAAAATTATCAGTGTGTTTCTATGAAAAACAACATAAGGGTCACTCCGATGTTTTTTTAAAGAAAGAATGAGCGTCATTGTGGAGAAATAAAAATAAGAAAAGTGATGGGGCCGTAAATATTTGAGTAAAATGTGAGGTCTGAGAGTGTGGAGGAGACTGTGTAACTGATGGGGCTCACTTCAGCCAGCTTATTGAACACAACTTCTAATGCTAGCTCTATTCTTACATCAAGGAAGGCGTAGCCAACGGGAGGGCATCATCAGAAACGTTACATTTTTTTTACAGACAAGCGAAGATCAGAAATCTGATATGAAAAAAAAGTCGCCTGTTATTTTGGTTAAGTGAAGGGGGATTAAAATGAAAATTTTTTTAATTATTTCATATTTTAATACAACGATAGAACAGTAGACAATTCACTGGTTTTATGCCGTTGTGTGATCTATTTTATTTATTCAACCATTTTCTCATAGTCAAGATATTTATGAACTTTACTTTTGTATGAAGTTCAGGTTCTGTCAGTAAATAAAAAACTCAGTATATGGTCAACGTTTCGGAAACTATTTACAGTAGACTCTCCCTTCCTCCGTTAACCGGCGCGCTCCCTTATCCTGCGCTCGCAAAATAATATCTTTGTTAAACTAAAATTAACATTCAAATGCATGTAATAATTCCGTAACTCACGAATCTTTCATGTATTTTATTGTATATACATATGTACATTCTACTTATAATGAAGGGAACGCTAATACAATTAATTATTACTTTACTAATATCCTATAAATAAATTATATTAAATACATAGTTGAAAATCAAACATTTATAAAAAATGTTTCCAGAATAGAAAAACAACGTCCCGTCCGTGGCACAACAATATCGTCTTATCGGGAAATGAACACTTAACGAGTAAAGTCAAAGTTAAATTTTTTTCCACAGAAAACCTCTCCTCCTATTTATTTTTCCTTTACACCAGTTCTATTTTTCTCAGTTTTCATTTGATTCTCATAGTGAAATGAATCGTTGGATCGTTTTTCAGACGTCTTAATACTAAAGAAGTGGTGGGACTATGCAGCAAGGAACAGTGTTGTGTTAGCGAAACAAAAGAGAATTAAAGATTTTTTTAACAAATAATATTTTTAGAATTTTAAATTTTGTTTTAAATAAGTAAGTATGTAATTAAACCCAGATTTCAAAATGTCTTTTTATTGCTTGGATAAATATACATATGTACGTACATATAATAAATCAATGTTATCTGGCGTTTTCTGTTATCCGGCGTCACGTCGGTCTCGGCAACGCCGGATAAGGGAGAGTCTACTGTATTTCCTTCTTCAGGTCCCTATAATGACTTGAGTGGATGTCTGTTGTGAAAGTGTTAAGTGTTTGTTAGAAACACAAACTACCTTCAATACACATGCAGACCAGTCATTAGCAGACGGAAATAAATAGTTTACAAAACGTTGGCCAAACACTAACTTGTTACTTTCTTATATCTAAAGTATTGTAATCGTGCGAAAATCCGAGATCGAGGTTTCAATGTTTCCTCAATACGTTTTGACTATTGTGTGTCTGTGTGTATGTGATTGGAAAGTTGTCAGCTCTCTACCGCAAAAACGATTGTAGTTATGAGCTTGAAATTTAGAATAAAGTGGTCACATGGTCTAACTTAAGTCTGATTAGATTTTGGTCAAAATCAAATGGAAATTGAGACCACTTTCCTCCGGGACCTAATTTCATTTTACAAGATACAACTTATGTTTATGACCTAATCAAAAAATTTTTGCAGGTCGTCCGGTTTTCGAGATACATGCCGATAACCATCTTGAATTGTCGTTTTGAAACACATATTTTTAGACGTTTCCTTGGTTTACCCGAAAACGGTTAGTCCTATCGAAAAATTGATTCAAACAAAAATTGATTCTTATAAAATTTACAATCGGCATAAGTCCTCAGTTTTGAGATAGGATCAATACGACAAAAGTTATAGCGCCCCGAAGAATGTAAACTAAATGTCTATAAGGTTAGGTTAGGTTTTATGACTCATGCCCGGGCTTTAACTACGAGGTCATATCGCCTACTACCAGAGCGCTCTTTCGTCACCCTGGTGGACATGAGCCCGACTCTACTTTGGGAGTTCGAAATTTTGCCTACCCTAAATTTTTATTCACCTAGGGCAGGGGTGTTTAACGAGTACCTGACATCGTACAGGCTCGGGACCATCGCTTAACGTCCCATCCGAAGGACGGCGTGCTTAAGTTTATTTTACCTCCCAGATAAAATAAACTAAGGGCCTCGGCCGGGTTTTGAACCCACAACCTTGAGCTCAGAAGGCAAGCATGCATACCACTGAGCTACCGGCGCCCTCTGATGTCTATAAGGAATATATCAATGTATCAATGTAATGTTTAAATCGTCACTCATAGCAACGAACTTTAAAATATGGTTTATGGATTGGTAGTTTTTTTGATAAATAATAGAAATTAAGAAAAAATTGTGATTATAGGACTTTCTTATACCAATCACACTTACAGATCACTCTGCATCTCCCTCCCCTTCTCAAAATCAAGTCACACTGTCATTACTGCTTATATGAAAGTAATGAGTTGGCCTCTACCCAGTAATGCCAGCATGAAATGATCTTGAGGAAGGGACAGACAGTGATCTGTAAGTGTGGTTGGTCTAAGAAAGTGCTGTAAAGGCCACATCACATATTTTTCATCTATACAAAACCTCGACTTCCCTTAACTTTGAAAAGATACTGTCCACTCTATCGATAATTATCTTTTGACGATTATATATTTTATTATACATATTGCAGGGTTACTTTTGGGACCCAATTCGATTACAACTTTTGAATAGAGTTGAGGCCGGGAGGGTAATGCACTCTGGTGAGGATGGTATCGCAACTTTTGGTGCAGGTGTTCACAGGAGTTACGTAAGATACTTACAAACCTCAGTCTGTCTCAGGCCCGGGTGAACAATACCAGACCAACATGGAAGGTTACCTCATGTCTTCCCAGTCATACAAACTCCAAATAAAAATGTCTTATATGTTATTATTTTTACTAAGCTGTTGCAGAGTTAGTAATTTAGTAGTGAAAAAAAAAAAAAATCACCAGCTATATAGGTACGTCCCCAACACGAATTAATCAATGAAGTCTTTGATCTCCCCCCAAAACCAATCGACAATTTAGAATAAAAATCTATATTTTTCTTACATAGGGACTTCTAAATCCTCATACTAAATTTCGTGTCGATATATTCATTACATCGGCATTTGTTAGAGTTTCTGAGTTAAGCCTCCCCCCGAATCCTTCCCCTCCCTTTGTCCGACTGGGCTGGAATCAGTAGGGTCGTATTTAGGGGTTTCTAGATTCACATACAAAATTTCGTGTCTGTTGTACCTTTATTCCATCGGGAGTTACCTTGTTCACAGATACACAGACCGCCATTTTTTTTTCCATTTTTAGTAGGTATGAAGGAGTCGGAAAAAATGAAATTATGGTAATAACACAACTTCGAATTAATCTATTACATAACTTCCCCTATACTTCTTATAGCTGGGGAAGTAAAAATGAACCTGTTTTATATTTTTTAATTCCACAAAAAATATTGACATGAATTGTGGTAGCGTTCCACCAAATAAAAATATTGAAGGTTTAGAGGGAGAGCGGAAACTAATATATGAGGTGAGGTTTAACCTAAAATTTAGACATCGAAGGACTCTCAAAAGAGCAAAAACAGATGGTAAGGGTTCCAACAAATAAAAATATCAAAGGTTTAGCGGGAGAGCGGAAACTTACGTATAAGTGGGGGCTTAGTCTCAAATCAACAATTGAAGAAATTTCAAAAGAGCGAAAACAGATGGTAAGAGTTCCAACAAATAAAAATATCAAAGGTTTAGCGGGAGAGCAAAAACAAATGTATGAGGCGAGGTTTAACCTCAAAAGACATCGAAGGACTCTCAAAAGAGCAAAAACTGAAGGTAAGAGTTGCACCAAATAAAAAGATTAGTTTAGAGAGTGAGGCAGGGTGAAGTCTCATATTCTGTGATGGAAGGACTCTCAAATAGAATCGACTATTCCGGGTATCGGTTCTTTGTTGTTGTATTAAACAGGATAGGTATACCAAAAATATGGCCGAATTTCCCCAAAACATGTACGATAATATTTTATTTATAAAGATAATTCGAGCTGGTGATTTTTTCACTTAGAAAGTTCTACGAAGGCTAGTACTTTAATAGATACTAAAACATACTACAGTCGACTCTCGATATAACGAAAAACTTTATATTACAAGATGAAGCCCTAGTCCCTTGACAAAAACTCGAAATAGCGAAAGAAAAAAAAAACAATGCATCTCTGTACACTGAGTATAACGAAGCGATTTTTAAGGTATGTTTGTTTGTATTACAAAGTAAGAATGTATGAACACGCTATAAGTATTACGAAGCCAAAAATATGATAATCTATTGTTTACATCATTCCCTTCATATTCTGATGTATAAAATTACACACATTGTAATTATTAATAATATATTATAAAATTAATTATATTTATTTGTATAAAAAAAAAAAAAACAGCTGATAGAAATGAAGTAACTAAATTAGTGAATAAATATATGAAGTCGCATTTTGTTTTAAAACATCCAATGAATGGAGAACAAAAGGCGATGATCAGCTGTTTTTAATGGAGTGGACCAGTCTAAAAGTTGGGTTGTGGAGATGAGAAGTCTGAGGAGAGATGTGAAGGTGGACAGAGAGTTGTTTTAGGGTTAAGGTAGTGAACCAACTTGGAGGGTAAAATAACAGTGAAATAATGCCCAAAATATGAAAGAAAAATAAATAATGCCCAAAATATAAAAAAAAAAAAAAAACTTATGTAGTTTTAAATAATTAGTTTGTAAGATTTCCTTTTGTAAAATAGTTCATTTTTTTTTTTTTTTTTTCATCTTAGATTTTAATTTTATAATGTAGGTTTAGGTAAATAAACCCAAATATTTGTTCTCTTATTCTATGCTATTCATTTTCCTTGTTAACCCAGTAAGATAATTTATACCTTTGGATTGTATTTAACATTTTTGCAAAATTTAGAAAAACAATATGGCATCTCTTTAGTAAAAGAAGAAATCCAAATAAAAAGTTTTTTAATTGAAATTTTTTTTAAGTACGTGCACTTTCTTCAAAATTGCACGTCTTGAACAATCGATATTATTTTTTTAGAGCCCTTTTCGGAAATTACTGTAGAAATCAAAATTTAGTAGAAGACCAGCTTTAATTTCTACTCGAAATGTGGTAATTTTATTATTGAATTATTATTAATTGTAATAATTCAATTATTATTTATATATTTATTTTTATTTAACAATAATTTTAAATATCACAACATATTTTCATTCAAATTTATTTTCTTTCTCGTCAGCATCACGATGGCTCCAAGTCTCGGAAAATACTTCGCCAGTATCTGCTTAGGCAAGAAGTTGAAGACAGCATTTTTCCGCCCTAATGCGGTGGATCGAGCACGCTCATCAACAACTTTACAGCAGCAGAAAGTTACAGATTTTTTAACGAAAACTATTTTTTTTTCTTTTTTTAACTTTTTGGAAAAACATATGTAATTTTATTTTTGTTCAGAATTTATTAAATGTATAATACATACATAATGAAATGTATAATAGAATTCTTTAGAAGTTTTTTTTTACATTTTTAACTTCTCCCGATATTACGAATTTTTTTTGATGTTCACTAGATATTACGAACTCATAGCAAAAACTGGATAATACGAATTTTTTCGTTATATCGAGATTCGACTGTATATCCCTATTGGCTACCATTAACCTCTATTTCAAACAGTTTTATCTTGACCCAAAAAGAACAAATCATTTAATTAAAATTTTTTTTTTTTTTCGGATTTACGAACCTCAAGTTTTAATATTGTTGGCCTCAGTATTTGAAACATAACTATAATTAGGGTATAATAAAAATATAGAATTTTGTTGGGGGGTCGTGGAAAGTCGTGACCAATCAAAGGTTGATTATGGTAGCCGCATTGGGAAAGTGACCGGAGATAAACTCCACTCCGTAGAACAGAAAACGTAAATCATAGCAGGCAGACAGATCCATTCAGAGTTCCTAATTATTGATGGAAGGGGGGGGAGGCGTATCACCATCCAAGAAAAAGCGAAAAAAATAGGGTACTTTTTCTAACTGAAGAAAAAAAAATAATAAGTCCGTGAATCACCAGGAATGTACTTCCCCAAATAACTATCGATTTAGTTGAAATCAATAAATTATTTTTACTTCGCTATACGAAGTATAGAGGAAGTTATGTAATTCGATGCTGAGTTTTTTAACCGTATTTCATGTTTTTCGACCTCTAGACTCCAAATATGAAAAAAAAAATGTGTCTGTGTACACGATAACTCCCTATAAAATGAATATATCGATTCAAAATTTTATATGTACCTATGACCAAAACCCCATAAGGACAATATCTGTCGATTTTCAGTCAAATCGGTCAAAGGGGAGGGGGGATTTGGTGGAGAGGGTTAACACAAAAACTCTAATAACTGCCGTTGTAATGAATGTATCGACACAAAATTTCATATGTGAATTCAAAACCCCATAAGGAGATACCTATTCGTTTTCAGCAAAATCGGCCGAAGGGAAGAAGGTTGAACAGAGGGCGGGGCTCACTTCAACATAATGAGTATCGATAAGAAATTTATATACCTATGAAAAAAGTCAAAACCGAATGGAGACAGCCTGTCAAATTTTGATATCTGCTGAAGGGATGGGGGGGAGGGTGCTCAATTCAAAAACCCTAATGACTCCCGATGCAATGAAGATATCGATAATAATTTCTAGGGGATGATTTAGGACTGGAGGGAGAGCTAAACTTTAGTTTTTCAATTCGTTCTGGGGAAGTACAATGTTGGTGATTCACTGGCGATATTTGTTTTATCAACTGTTTTGAAACCTATTTTATATAAACACTGACCACTCCAATATCATAACATAATATATACTCTCAACTTGTCAATACTAAATTGATATTATTAATAAATAAATAAAAATGTATTTTATAAATATATAGTATAAATATATATATAGTATGAAAGGAAGACATAAGATTGTGTAAATATGTTTGAAGAGTCTTAGATTGTGGACGACATAACACAAAATATTGTAGACACATGCTCGCGTCTGTTGAACACAGTTCACTGGATTTTTGGAACTTGGACAAAAATATTCAAAGACAAATTGCACAATATATCAGGATGTTGTCTAATATATCCTTCAGTAAGATTATATAAAACTAAATTAAATATAAATGTTCTATCTGGTTTATTATATTATATATTATGAAAATGTTCCTCTTTTTTACATTGAAATTTATCTACACGACTGTTTTATATATTTTTAGTCTACTTGTCATGGAGTCAAGTAGTCTTTTGGGGTCACCTTCCTGTCTCTTTGTCTGGCACCCCCCTCAATTTCATTGATTAATATTTTTAATGTCAACGGAAGCTGGGTGGGCAAGAGATCGACTCTACTCTGGTAGAACTAAATGTTGGTCTCATGAAAAGAGCTAACCTTTTGAGATCTCCGGTAGCTCAGAGGTCGAGGCTCTTAAGTTTCTTTTTTATCTGGGAGGTGAAAAAACTGAATTTGAAAAAAAATTCTTTCAGATCATATTGATACGATTCGATTGGCACCAAAGCGGAGTCGATATCATTTTTCATTCGTGAGATATCGTGCAGGAAAAATTGACCATGCACGTACATACACACAGACACATACTTCTTACCAAAAATAGTGTAAAAATACTGTAATGACCTTGAAACATAAAAATATGAAAATTTTGATTTCGATTTTCGGAACATTACAATAACTTCTGTATATGCTGGGAAGTTAATAAATTTCCCGAGGATATATTTGATAGTAATATTTAAATTGTAACGTTTAGCCAGATTGTGCCTACATACAGGGGGGGGGGGGGTCAAGAATGGAATAATTATCTGTGATCTATTGTAACTACAGTTGACTCTCCCTTATCCGGCGTTGCCGGGACCGACGTGACGCTGGATAACGGAAATCATCAATTAATGAGAAAAAATATATCAATTAAAGCATAAAAAAAAGTGTTTTTAGGTGAGCTAAGGAATAAAACACGTATGTATTTTGTTGATAACATTTATTAAATTGACAAATATGTACATACTGAACATTGATTTATTATATGTACGTACATATGTATATTTATCCAAGCATTAAAAAGATATTTTGAAATCTGCGTTTAATTAAATACATATTTAAAACAAAATCTAAAATTCTAAAAATATTATTTGTTACAAAAATAGGTAATTTTCAAATGTTTGATTTTCAACTATGTATTTATTATAGTTTATTTATAGGATATTAGTGAAGTAATAAAATATTGTATTAGCGTTCCCTTCATTATAAATACAATGTACATATGTATGTATGTACCATAAAAATACATAAAGAATTCGTGAGTTACGGAATTATTATGTGCTCGTAAATTCACGTGGCTCATATAATTGATAGGTAATCTAATAATTGAATTGTAGCGAAGTGATGTACCCGAACAACGACGGTGTCGCTAAGCGGACAAATATACAAACAACATTGCCAGCCTGCCACCTGATAAGTGCAGACCATATGTTTGTATATTAAAAATATTATAAATCATTCTGTAAATAAAAAACGATTTGTTTGAACACGTTTTTTTTGTACTTATAGTATAAATGCTAAAGAATGTTAATTTTAGTTTAACAAATTTGATATTATTTTGCCAGCGCCGGATAAGGGAGCGCGCAGGTTGACAGAACGCCGGAGAAGGGAGAGTACTGTATTGTGAACATAAAAATTTAAATAAATATATATATTATTGAAGAATCGTACATGACTTCTTATTTTTATCATGAAAATGAATAACAAGTAGAAATTACCGATTTTTAAATGTATTTTTATCCTAAGCTTGTTGAAATGCTCTCCGTCATTCTTGTTCTGGAAGCCCAAGACATATTTGCCTAGTTCCTGTAGACGTTGTCTTCCTCTAAAGCGGCAATATCCTCCAGTGAAGGGCACCCACTCCGGTGTTCTCCCGTCATCTCAGAGGTTCCAAACAGGGGCACCACTTCCTTTCTACTATTCCAATCCGATGAAGATAATCCTATAAAGACTTCTTCTTCCATTGAAGAAGTCATCATCTATTTCTCTTTGTATGCAGTTCCTATAATCTTCTTGGATGTTGATCCTCGTTCTCATTTATATGTTTATTTCTTTATGGTTTATTTTGCAGAAGTAGCTTTCAGACTCATTCCAAAGAGATATCTTTTTTTTTTTTTTTTGAGGTTGTTAACAAACCTATTGTGATAATTTAAAAAAATATGTATATCTTAAATAAATATAGAATTAATAATAACATTAAATAATTAAATTACCACATTTCCTGTAGAAATTTTAGCTGGTCTTCTAAACTTTGATTTCTACAGTAATATCCGAAAAGGGCCCTAAAGAAATTATCGAAAGTTCATTATGTACAAATTTTTAAGAAAGTGCACGTATTTAAGAAAAATTTCAATTAACAAACTTTTCATTTGGATTTCTTCTAAAGATACTAAAGAGATGCCATATTATTTATTTTTATTTTGCAAAAATGTTCAATCTAATCCAAAGATATAAATTATCTTACTGGTTTTTTAGAGGGAAAATGAATAGCATAGAATAAGAGAATAAATATTTGGGTTTATTAGCCTAAACCTTGCGACTTCATATATTTATTCACTAATTTAGTAACTTCATTTCTAATAGCTGTTTTTTTTTATTATACCAATAAAAATAATTAATTTTATAATATATTATTAATAACTACAATGTGTGTAATTTTATACATCACACTATGCTCTTTTCTTCTTAGATTTAGGGGTGAAGTACACTTCTATTTATATTTTTCCCATCCAATGAAAGGTGCTGCAGGTTCCATAGATATTATATTACTCATGGTTTTCCCCCCATTAGCATGGAATTCCCGTTATTGTATTACCATTTTTTCATTGCTCAGTTGATTGTCAAAGTTTGCAAACCCGCCAAAATTTCCTCAAAGTATTTCTTAAAGCTAAATGAGACAGAAGATAGAGACACCTTTTGACCTTCAAAAGCAACAACAGAAGGTAAGGGTCCACCAAATAAAAAGATCATTGTTGTATTGTGTTTTTCAGAAAATATAAGGAATCGGTGTTACAACCACCTGTATTCTATATTTCTTCCTCGGCTATTTTCTTTAGAACCAGAACAAATTTTCATATTTTCTTATGGTTGACTTTCATCGTATCTGGTTGAAGCCTCTCTAACATTATCTGCATTAATGTGTTTTTCTAGGCTACACCCAAACATAAACGTAAGTTTCTGCTCTCCTTCAAAACCTTCGATATCTTTATTTGCTGGACCTCCCTTACCTTCAGTTTTTGATTTTTTGTTGGTCCGATCTCTGAAATCGAGGCTAAACCCTGACTCACATATAAGTTTCTGTTCTCGCTCTAAACCTTCAATATCTTTATTCGGTAGTCTCTCAACTTCCGTTCTTGCTCTTTTGAGGGTTCTCTAGTCTCTGAAATTGACTTTACACCCCGCCTCATAGGTATGTTTCCGCTCTCCCTATAAACTTCCAATATCTTTATTAGTGGACTCTTACTTCATCTGTTGGTTCTAGACCCGGATCCAGGTCTCGAACCATGCTTAGAGTCGTGTCCAGGTCAGGTATCATCCGGTATTCTCCAAACTTGACTTAGTTATTTATAAATTAGCTGTAAGTTTATTTGAACTTTTAAATCTTTCTGAATTTACATGCTATAGTTAGTTATTATGACTCATGGCCGGTCTTTAACTACGAAGTCATATCGCCTACTACCAGAGCGCTCTTTCGTCACTCTGGGTGACATGAGCCCGACTCTAATGTGGGAGTCCTAAATTTTGCCTATCCTACATTTTTGGGCAGGGGCCTTTAACGAGTACCTCACATCATACAGGCTCGGGACCTTCGCTTAACGTCCCATCCGAAGTTTATTGTACCTCCCAGATAAAATAAACTGAGGGCCTCGGGAGTTCAGAAGGCAAGCACGCACACCACACAGCTACCGGCGCCCCTTACATGCTTGCATATTAATAGAATTAAAATAATATAATGTAATTATATTTTTATTTCTAATTTTTAATACATATTTTTTTAATGCATATTAGCCAATTTTTTATTATTGAAAATGTAATTTAAAAAAATATCTGTAACGGATATCGGGATATCTGCTGAATTCTGGGAGTCCTACATTTTGCCTACCTACTTTATTTGAATTATGAAAAAAAAAAAAAAAATTAAGTTTCCTCGTCTATAAACCTACCTTTAATTATTGACCAGCTGATTATCACTATATTGTGGTAAAAACTTACCATTTTCACAAAGAAACGAAATCATAAATAGTTTGAGGTTAACTACTCTTTGACCAAAAATGTTATTGTTTGTACTATCTGTATTAGGGTCCCATTGCTCCAAAGAGATTTTAAGTGTTTCGCACAATTGATACTTATCCTTTTGAATGAAACTACAGTGAAACCTCTCTTAGACGGACACCCATGGGGCCGTGAAAGTTGTCCGCCCAGCAGAGGTGTCCTCCTAACAGAGGGAAAAGGAAAATAGAAGGCAAATTGATAAGGATGAAAGATATCTTTTCTAAACACGTGTATCGTATGTAAAACATATTGTTTATTGAACAACTGAATACAGTTTTAAAAAATAGGAAATTTGTAATAAAATCAGAAATTTGTACTAGATCCGAACATAAACAATGGTATAACGTCTAAGTTCTAAAAAAATCGGACATTTTCTTTTGTTTCAATTTTTTTTTCCCATTCGAGTTTTTTATATTGTTCTCTATCTGAGAAATTAAAATTAATGACGTTGCATCGTTTGCTTGGAGGCAATAACGCTTGATTAATTCGCGTTGTTTTTGGTAACTGGCAGTATGGAACATTACAAACTTCTTGGAATTACGAGTCCCTTTGTAAACACAGGTGCACTACGTGGAAAGTTTGGTAGGTTCGTAGTACAATGTACAAAGAGAAGTCTAGGAACATATTAAAAATCAACCCTTTCAAAAGAGAATTCACAGAATAAACATCAACCTTCCCTCTAAAAGTGAATTCTAAGAACATATGAAACGTCCACCCGAATTAGAGGCCTGCCTGTCCGTCCAACAGGGGTAGTCTGCTCTTCTCGGTACTCGATTTCACTGTCCGCGTCCGTCCAAGAGATGGCAAATGTGTTGAAATCCCTATATATTCTGCCGGGACCGTAAAAATTGTCCGCCCACCAGGGGTGTCCGGCTATTAGAGGTGACCGCCAAGAGAGGTTTCACTGTAATTCGTTTTTTCTTTAAAGTTATCTTTATTTTAATTTGAAACAAATAATGTGAAATTTTTAAGTTTCTTCAATTTATTTTTATTAATCAAATGCTATACTGAAGATGTATACTAGGTAAAAAAATATTATATACAGATAGCACTTCTATATTCTATGTTGCGCCCAACCCGAAGTAATGTATACATTACATGTGAGTATACATTACATACATGTGAGTATAAATCCTGGTGTTTCTACATTTAGCTTACCTGCTTTATTTGGGATGCCATGATTGAAATATCAAAAAAAAATGTTTCTTCGCATATAAAACCTACTTTTAATTATTGACTAGCTGATTATTACCATATTGTGATTAAATGTACCATTTTTTACAAAGAAAAAAAAAATCGTTTCAAGTTAACAACGTTATATACTATACTGAACTTGCATACAGTTTCACATAAAAATCCTTTCAGTATTTCTTATAATGTCTTTAAGTACCAATTTTCAAAGAAAACATTCTTAAATGCGTTGTCTTGGATTAAACATATTTTTTG
The DNA here is from genome assembly GCA_963662175.1 of Aradus depressus. Lineage (NCBI taxonomy): Eukaryota > Metazoa > Arthropoda > Insecta > Hemiptera > Aradidae > Aradus > Aradus depressus. The sequence continues at coordinate 40,012,518 of OY759220.1, forward strand.
TATCATATTGTTCCAAAGATGTAAGTTTCGTTCAGTTGAAACTAATATTTTTTAATAAAACTGAATTGTTTTATTTTTTCTTTAAAGCTATCTATTATATTTTCATTTGAAACAAAGAATGTGGAAATTTAAGTTCCTTCAATTAATTTTTAATAACCAAATGCTACTATCAAGATGTATGTTCGTTCAAAAAATAATATAATACAGATAACCTTTTCTGTATTATATATTGCGCCCATCCCAGTGTATATAAAAGTATAGTTAGTTAACTATAACTATAAATCAGTTTCTAAGGATAACCAGAGCTCACTTATCTCCAGAGATATATTTCTTTGGTAAATAAATGCTTCATTATAAACCCTAATCTTTCCTTATCACAACCAAGATGAAGTAAACATCATCACAACAATAAAACCATTCTCTTTCAAGGGGAAATGTGTTAATAAAAAAAAAAAAAAAAAGAATAATTCAACTGAAAGCTTTCAACCATTTTTATTAATAATTATTATTTTTTATGTTCACAATGTGCAAAACGTTCATTTTTTTTTTTTTTTAATTCATATATATTTTTTAAATATATTACTTCAACTTTTCCTAGCCTCCAAATTAACATACTTTTTCAATAATGGTGAACGTTGAAAGAAAAAATATATAATTAATTTTTTTTAAATATATTATTAATATAAATCCTTGTAATATAATTTACAAATATATAAATATTTAATTTCTTTTTATATGCTATAAACATTATATACAAACTGTGTTTTGTACAAAATAGGAAAAACAAAATGAAACAATAAATGAATTGGTTTCTTCTTCTTCTATATATCCTAATACAATTTTTTAAAGAAAAATAATATTTTTAATAATATAAAACTACGTAACATCACAGACAATAAACTTGTGAAAATATACAAAATACATCAATATACAGGAAGAAGCGGTGGGGAGAACTGCCTTTTTTTCGCTTTTTTGGAATGTTCTTTTTAGTTGCATTTATGAAAAACAAAAAAAATAACTAATATATATTTTTTTTAAAAGGCATTTTTCCTTACGACTTCACAAATATTTATATAATATAATATTATATATAGGAGATCTTGTCTTTTTTTTTTACAGGTACGATGAAATATTTTCAATTATCTACACAGAAAGAGGCCTCGTATCAGTCGGTGTAGGCACTTTTTCTAAAAGGTGTGTTGGAACCTAAAGGAAAAACAAAAAAAATATATATATTAGAAAAATTGTTTTTTTATCATTTTGAAAATTCAAACATATTATTGTCAGGGAAAATGAATTAGAATGGGAAATGTGGTCAAAAAACTTATCATAGTTAATCCTTCTACAATGTATGTAGTTTAGTACTGAAGACGAGACTGCATAAAATAAGAATTTAACAAGCATCTAAGAGCTACTACTGGAGAAGAATCAAAGAAATCATTATTAACAACATTGATTCAGAAAAAAATGGTGTAAAGTTTTTCGACAAAATTTCATTTTCTATTATCTGCTATTTAACCATTTAATTATTTTTTTATATAACCTATTAAATCACATTTTGAAAATATGTGTATTGCATATTTAACACTAGATTGTATGATTAGTCATTCTTGACACTGAAGGGCGATTTATAAGATGACTATTAATTCGAGTTTCAAGAACACACTGAATGGATAAGGTAAAAATAACGGTTAAAAAAAAAAAATTTAATATTGAAAAAAGACTACTATGTTTTAAAATTATAATAAGTAAAATAAAATTTAGGTTAGTTTGGAAATTCGGAAAAATGTTTAGAAATCGCCAAACTAAAGAGAAAGTTAGCTTTCCCTTCTAGCTTTCCAATTTTTCATTGGCCATTCTCTTATTTAACGGTTGATAAACACAATAATAACTTTTTTTTCACATAACTGTACAAAGACAATACAACAATTTCAAAACAACAATGAACAAACAAGTAAAACAAACAAAGATAAATAAACAGTTTGTTAACCATAATTAAGAAACAAATATGTTTGTTTATTGAAACTTATTTCGTAATGAATTAAGTCAGGTGTTCAACTGGTAATTCATTTGCATAATTTCAATATTATTCATAAAGAAATGTCCAAAGAAAAGCAGTTAATTAAAAAAAATACTTATGTCTATTATATAGTTGATTATTGAAAAGTGTATATTACTATATCCAACTGAAGATTTATTGAAAATTGTTGTGTCATCTTGAGATAAATTAAGTAATTTCTGTTTAAAAAGAATATATAAATATAACTGAACAATTCAAGGAAGTTACATTTCATAATGAGACAGCTGTTTCTAATAACGAATACTCTTATGTTTTATAATTTGTGAAACAATTAATTTTCTTCTATTAAAAACATAAGAAGGAAATGTTTTAAAAACAATAAGGAAACAGCTGTTTTTTAAATAGAATTTATAAGATATTTTGAGATTGATACGATTTTTTTTAATACTCCAAGGTGGTATTACAAAGTATTATAAATAACAAATTGCTCTGCGTTATAATCTTTTCTCCTTGAAGTCTTAGTTAAAGTATCTTTTTGAAATGATGGTTAAGGAAGTGAAATGATGTACTTACAGTGGAGGCTTCTTGCGTGGAGCAAGAGCTGGGATGAAGGATGGTGTTGGGGGCCAGAACACCAAGAGGCTGTCGACTGGGGGACCTACTGGAGGCGATTTGAACAACAGGCGATGTCTCCAGAGCTTCTTGTAGATCACAGATATAGTCGATCACATACTGAATCACTTCCAGTTTGGAGAGCTTGCGATGTTTGGGCATGAAGGGGACAAGTTCCTTCAACTTGCTCAGATACATATGTACCTCTTCGTTTTCCACATCACGTCTAGGCCTGCTTACACGACCACCAGACACACCCGACGAACCACAAACCTGAGACACTTTCATGACAAGATGTAATGATAACACTTTGCACTGTTCAAGGTACAGAATGGTCCCCCCCTCTGTTGTCTGGCTACATATAGGACTGCCCCCACCCCTGGGGTCCATGTTCCCCCACTACTTCCCCTGCGGCCCCCCACTGCCGCCCCCAGGTGCCACGCCCCCCCTCTCTCAGCCATGCTCCACCTGTTTCATTCATCCCGTCAGTTCCCACGATACCTCCTCGTTCCCCCTCCCTCTCTTCTATAAATCACACCGCAGAGCTCTGGGAACGCTTGGTTACTGGTTACGTGTTTTGGTTCCCATGGTGACACACCTGCCCCTCTAAAACTGACCCTCACCTTACCAAATCCCCCATCGCATTCCTTCCTCCTTCTTTTTATAAAGAAATTCACTTCATATTTTTTATTCATTTTATACCATAGCTAAACACATTTTTTATAAATATTTCTAACCTTCGTGAAAAATCTTTTTATTTTCCAAAAGTAAAGGTTCTATGAACTCCCTAAAAAAATTCCGACTTGACACTCCCGCGTAACAGCAATAGAAAAGGTTTATTTTAAGCCTGCAGAAAGAAGACATTTTCAGCAAAGAGTAATATACATACATGATTGCCTACTTGGCTCAAGACCGACTCTTTTATCTGTGAGGTAAACAGATACTTGAGCACGCCATCCTTCGGATGGAACATTAAGCGATGATCCCGAGCCTGTGCGATATCAGGTATTCGTTAAAGATGCCTTCCCTAGGTTACTAAACCTCTGTAGATTGGGGCTCATGTCCACCAGAGCGACGAAAGAGTACTCTGTTAGTGGGCGATATGACCTCTTAGATAAAGCCCGGGCATGAGACATACAAACATATGGTTTGTTCCAGAGGGTAATTAGTCTACCGTTAAAAATACGATTCATGAAATTCGATGTTGATTTTTCACCTGAATTTTGTTTTCCAACTCCTTCAAACAAAAAAACAAATACAAAATGAATGAAATGCCTCTCTTTGTGTCTACGGACACCAACTCCAAATTGGATGAACGACACGGAATTTTATATGTATATCCAAAACTTAATAAGCCGGGGTTTAATTATGCCGTCATATCACCTACTACCAGAGAACTCTTTTCGTCACTCTGGTGGAAATGAGACCGACTCTACTGTGAAGACAGCTGATATATTGCCGGTGATCACCTCATTCTTTGTTATTATGACTCATGCCCGGGCTTTAACTATGCCATCATATCGCCTACTACCAGAGCGCTCTTTCGTCATTCATGAGCTCGACTCTACTCTGGAAGTACTACATTTTGCCTATCCAGGTTTAATTAGCTAGGACAAGTACCTAAGGGCGTGTTACGAACCCGCGATTTTGAGCAGGGTAGGCTAGCTCACTATCTTTTACGGTTCAAAAGTAGGTTGGTACAGAAAGTAGCTGAATGAGGAGCTCTTATGGAAACTAACCTTGCGTTGGCAGTTTTCATTCAGAATAAAGAATATTTTCTGTTATCGATGCAATAAATAAAAAGAACATTTCTTTCTTCCTAGCGAAGTGTTTATTATGAAAGACGGTTGGGTCGTTGACTCCATTCTCGGTTCTTCTCAGAACATTTCCCTTTACAGCGGTACTTGTTACAAAGGCGCCATCCGTCTAACTACTGCAAGTATTTTAAAATGAATGATAGGCATCATAGTTATAATTTTTTTAACTTTACATAAAATTTAAAAAAAAAACATCGGAAAATCAACTCGTACTTTTTTAGCGCGCATTGTTTATAATAAAATAATTTTCCGCTTCCCCTTTAAGCCTCTCTCATCCCTATTTCGCTGAAAATCAATAGGTGTGCTACTTGTAGATTGTAGAGTCTATATATATATAATTTCCTGTCTATATGTTCATTCTATTTGGTAGTTATCGTGTCCACAGACATTTTTTGATATCCTTCGGTTCTTGAAAACAAAGAGGAGAAAGTTGGTGGGGACTTGGACAAGATTCTTCGGTTGAGTTTCCTTAAATTGGAAGTAATCGATCAGAAATTCCACCTAGAGTTTTCATTGGATTCTCATGTTTTCAGACCCCTTGAATCCATATACAAAAAAAAAAAAAAAAAATCTCATGTCTATTTGTGTTTGTATGCTTGTGGATCAGTGTCGGATTCATATATATTATTGAAAATATACATATCATATTGCATACATTTCTTCATCTATAAAATATACAAACGTTACTAATTCAATACTTTTCATTGCACAGAATACAGCTATTTATAAAACTATTTAGTTAAAAATAATAACAATGTAGGTATTTTGAATACAATTTCAAACTTTTCTTCTCAATTATTAAATAATTATTAAATAATTAAAAAAAAAATTCAAATGAATGCAAACAACTGTTTTGATTGACAATAAATATATATATATATATAGTATCAATATGAACTGAGTCTATTGATTTGATAAACATACAATTTACAGGTTAATAATTGAGTTTTACAATTATTTTATGAAAATTTGAAAAATATAATCTTTCAAATTTGCCGCTCTAGCCCATGGTCTTCTGGGCCTATTGCTAAATCCGGCACTGATGTGGACGCAATAACTTATTTGTATACTCAGGACGACATATACTAATTTTCAGCTAAATCAGCCAAAGAGAAGGTGGAGATTAGAGGAAGAGAACTCAAAAACTCCAAACAAAGTGTAATAAACTTAACATGAAAAGGGCGAGGGGGGGACGGAGAATGCCCGGTCCGATTCTCATTAAATGATATCAGGTAAAGGAACCTGGACGTATGACGTATTGTCTGTCAGGTAAGATGGCGCTCAGGTGTCTGGTGTCAGGTGTGGGAACAACTCCGGCCAGAGCCGCTGTCTGGTGGCCGGCAAGGGAACTAGTCACTTAGGGGACAACTTAACGACACTGCAAACATGAATTGAATGACTCTGTTTTTGTAGCGTAGTTTATGATTACAGATGAGTTAGTCAAGGGCCTAAATATAATATATTATATACATTGTCGGAACATATAATCATCATCTTTAGACAAAAAAAAACAATACCAATGTACTAATGCTGTAGCAACAGAAAATGTTGTTACTACCATTGTTATGAGAAGACAGAAAATACAAAATAAAATAAATTAAAAAAAAATAAGGAATAGACACAATTGTATGATAATAACTTATTTTTAACTTACATCTTCCGATAAATTTAAGTTGTATAGGATCTATATTAAACATAATATTTTTTAAGCTAATTGTATTTAAGTTAATTATTAAATAATGTACCTATTTGCTTAAAAATAAATGTGTACTAAGACTTTGAATCCTAATACAAAGTTCGTACCATAAATAATAATAATTACAGATTATTTTATAAATAAAATATATCGATAAAGACCCCTGCCCTAAATGAATTAGGATTTAGGTTAGGCAAAATTTAGGACTCCCACAGTAGTGTCGGGCTCATGTCCACCATAGTGAAGAAAGAGCGCTCTGGTAGTAGGCGATATGATCTCTTAGTTAAAGCCCACTAATGTCACTGACCTTCCAGGGTTATACCATCGAGACCCAATCGGCAATCAGGTACCTGGGAGTAATGCTGGATCAGAGGCTCACTTTTAGGGAGCACCTCAGATACGTGGGAGCGAAGGCCGCCAGGACATCGGCGGCGATTTCGAGAATTCTGCCCAACGTCGGTGGCCCTAGGCAGAGCAGGAGAAGACTGCTGGCAGGAGTCAGCACATCCATCCTTCTGCACGGGGCCCCGACATGGGCAGATGCAACGAGGATTCCCTCATATCTGAGGCTGATCGCCCCCGCTCACAGGCGAAGCGCACTGAGAGTCGCATGCGCCTACCGAACAGTTTCTGGCGACGCTGCCTATGTAATTGCTGGGCTGCCCCCCATTGACCTACTGGCATGGGAGCGTACGCGACACTTCAAAAAGGAAACAAGACCCGGTTCAGGTGGAAGAGGTGGTGCAGCGCTTCGACCGCAGGGGAAACCGGGTCTTCTATCAGGACGCGGGGGCCAGCCCTGGTCCAGCAGAGCCAGAGAGGGCCAGGACAATTAGGGAGTGGCAGGAAGAATGGGACAAGTCCACAAAGGGACGGTGGACCCATCGGCTCATCCCTCGAGTCGAGCCTTGGCTCACCAGGAAGCATGGGGAGGTGAATTACCACCTCACCCAGGTACTCACGGGACACGGTGGGTTCCGGGGGTACCTCCACAAAATCGGGGCAGAAACAACACCAGACTGCCCCGCGTGCCTTGGTGAGACTGAGTCGGCGGAGCATGTCCTCCTCAAATGCCCCAGATTTGAGGAGGGAAGGAAAAATCTGGAGTGCAGCATGGGCGCCCCTCTGACTGCTACCAGTTACGTGGACGCTATGCTGCGCTCCCAGGAGTCGTGGGATGAAGGCTGCGATTTTGCAGCGCTCATCATGGGCGGGTTGGCCCTTCAGGAGAGGGCTGACAAGGAACAGTATCGGTAATAAAACAGAAGAAGGGGCGTTACCAGCCACCCTTCCTCCCTTCCGCGAAGTAATGACAGACCGTCAGTTCCGCGGAAGGGAATCAGGATCGGCAAGGAGGGGGTTTTAGTGGGTATGGTGAATCGGCTCGAGTCCCACACTATCCAGGGCTACCTTCCCTGGATGTGCGTCACAGCATTTCGCCCTCCAATGCAAAAAAAAAAAAAAAAGCCTGGGCATGAGTCATAAAACCTAACCTAACCTGGGATAAAGACATTTCCGAAGAGTTATTTTTTGAAAAATAGTCATCTTAATTTTTATTCAATTGAAAAATGTGTCTACTTATTATAAACGTATCTTGTATTAATTTTGTTTATGTACTCATATATTTTTAAGTATTTATTTGTTCAATTTTTATTAATTTCATTTTACTTTTTTTAATAGTTTTATTACTACTAATCATAGATGTGTTAGACTAAAGTAGTTATAAATGTAATTTATAAGCTATCTTAATGTATAAATTCCTGTGACGTATCCTATCACCATGTATTGGTTTAACGGAAATAAATTTATTATTATTATTATTAACCTATATTGATTACATTCAAAATATTATATTTTAGTTAATTGCTTTACCTCTTATAAATAAGTAATACGTAGATATCAGTACAACAATATATTTTACTAGCAGTAATACCCGGCGTTGCCCGGGGAACTTTGACTTTTCTCCCAATATCTCCTATAAGGCTATTCAGTTCCTCGACAGTACATTCATGATGTTATAATTTTCAATTATTCATACGGAATAAGGCTTATAGTCCTTCAACTGTAGTAACGCTAGCTTTGGAGCTAAGACTAATTTATTCAAAAAGATTCCTCATTAATCATTGCAGTGGTTTTTGAGTTACAAAGATTGCGTGGATGGATGCTGGGATGGACCAGATATTGAGGTACTAATACGCCTATAACCTTCCACAGACGATGACGAACAAATTTAAAAAAAAATAATCAAATCCATCAAGCCGTTCGTGAGTTATAGCGGTACAACGCACAGACATTTTCAGCTTTATATATGTACATATATGATTTAAACCACAACTAGATCCGGCAATTATCTGCTATCTTATAGGGATAACTTACCTTATTCCTTCTCTGCTTTCAGATCCATCAGCTGAAGATGATGGCAGATAATTGCCGAAACTAGGTATGGAATAAATAAAATATATAATTGGATTGATACATCAGTATTACTTATTTAACAAGTAAATCCACTGCATCCGCCTGCCAATTCAAAAAATAAATTACTCCAACCTTGAGCACGCTGTCCTTTGGATGGGATCTGAAGCGATGCTCCCGAGCCTGTGCGATATCAGATACTCGTTACCTTAGGTAACTAAACCTGGCAAAATTTAGGACTTCCACAGTAGAGCTAACAGGGAAGGGATAAGAGGATTGGATGCTTAGGTCCCTGGGTGACCTGACCTAACAAGGACCTTTTTAACAAGGGACAAGATAGAAAAATCAGCGGAACAAGTAAGCTGAGAGACTGAATAGGACAACCACCGTGTTATATCAACAGATGTATTGTTATCTGGCAGACCTGGTTGTGTGTGGTCCGTCCTTGGACCGAGTCCCGTCCAGGTATTGTTTAGGAATCTGACAACAGACCGCAGCTAAACTCATCTCCGCATCCTCAAATAAAACATACATTTTCAAATATTTGTTAGGGTTCCATAGGTCGAAACCATCGAAACGAATGTTTCACCCCCCCCTCCCCACAGACATCTGGGAATTTATTGAAGCTATTTTATTAAAACTTTACACCAAATTAAACGGTGATATGTAGACTTAGCAAAAAATAAATAGGTAGAAAGAAAATAAATATTAACCGAAAAAATATAGTATTTTTAAGTTACGGGATGTAGCTCTGTTGAGCTTTATGGAAAGTATTATATTCATGAGAAAATCCGAGAACGAGTTTTCAACGTATTTCCACGTTTCAAGGTCACCTGAATACGTTTTGTCCATTTTCGCGATGATGTCTGTCTGTGTGTACGTGATTAGAACTTTGTGAGCTCTCTGCCGCAAAAACGATTGTAGCTATGTACTTGAAATTTGAAGAACAGAACCTCCGACAAGATCCCGAGCTCTCTCGGCGCAAAGAGGCGCCCGAAAAACCAAGGACGAATATGGACCATAGCCATTGAGCCGGTCCACAACCGTCCAAAGCACCAAAAATTGTAAAATTGTTACCTAATTAAACGGAGAAAGGTTACCCATTTCTCCGCCGATCAAAGAGGGTGATGTGACCGATCCCCTCAGGTGGTCAGAAGCACAAAAAAAAAAAGTTTCGAACCCGCGATCTTGAGCTCAGTAAGCAAGCACACATACCACTGAGCTACCGGCTCCCTCTTTTTTTAGGATAGAACGTGTTGAAGGCCCGTCTCTTATAACCATAGCAGCTGATCTGACGTCAAGCCCACAAAGAAACCCAAAAAAATGATGTATTTTCGTATAAAATTATTACTGAAAATAAAAAGATAAACCCAATCAAATCCGATAGCAGTGATTATTTTATACTATCATCTCTCTGTTCTATTATTTAATAGTTGTCTTTGTATCTCTTTGTATTTTTTATTTGACTAAGGATAACAGATAAATTAATACTGTTCTATATACAAAATATACCTCGTAGTTAAAGCCCGGGCATGAATCATAAAACCTAACCTATACAACTATTATAGAGAATATAACAGCCCCAATTTTTTGATTTAAAAAAAAGGAAATTGATAACATTTATTATTATTTTATTCTCTTATGATCAATATTTATATTGCGCCCCCTGGCCACAGAAAAAAACCAAGATAAAAATTAAATAAACTAAAAAAATATTGAAAATGGATTGCTTGCAAGTTACCAATAGGATTTTTAAATTTCCCGTGCGTCTGATTCCTAAATCAGCAATCAGCTGTTACATAAATGTACATATCGTGGGCTTACTGCAAGAACCCATTAAGTCATTTTTACCCAGTTGTATTTTGCAGCCTACAATTGCAAGATATTGCCTAAATAGGTTTTGTTTTTCCTGTTTACTACAACAGCTGTACAAGCAGCGACTTTCACTGGTTCTTTCATTGGAACGAGCGCAGTTTTTTCTATTAGAAACAACCAGTATCTCAAATCAGCAAAAAAATGACAATGGATTCTTGCAGTAAGCCCACGATATACAAAACAAGTCATATTACATTTATTTATACATAATAAATATACATGAATTCGATCATTTCATTTCCTCGCTCAAAATCGTCATTTATGTTATACTTTATACTCTTAAAGTTGATTTTATATGCGCAGTAAAAAAGCAAAGCGCAGCAGCAACAAATGCACGCTATTGGGTGTGAGTCATTTAATTCTAAAAGCACAGAAACCACAGCGTGCATTTGCTGCTGCTGCGCATTGCATTTTTGCTGCTCATGTAAAGTCAACTTAAGTATTACAGTCAGGGGTAGCTTCTAGAGGTCCGAGTCTCCCAAATTAATAACAAAAAGTCTGCAGCGTTAACCTCGGAAACTGCGGACTGTGCCCCCGGGAGTCTATACCCCCCACCCTCTTAGCCTAACTTTGCCTCCCTTTCTATGAAAACTACTTGATTTTGGTGAAGAAGAAAACAAAAAAACATCAAATTTTGACATACAGAGATAAATGACAAATAAATGTTATGTTGAGTTACTGAACTTTACAATTTACCTTTCATTGACTTCAGAGGGAGAGCAACAACTAAATTTGAACTGGGGAAGTGCAGTGATGTTGATTCTCGATCCTTTCTAAATACGATGCTAAGTGGGCTAGATGTGAGTATTGGATTGTATTGTGTATTGGACCCACAAGAGTAGAGACTGTCAGTGTTATGACCAGCTGTGTGGACCACGTGCAGTCCTGGTTCACTGTGGTCCTCTGTTGTCGGTTGTATCATAGCTGGCATAGCAGTCAACAAGCCAACAACGCTAACCCATCTATCATCGCTGGTAGTCAACTCACAAGGAGATATAACAGTATGGCTGACTTGTAGTGTAAACACTTCAATATGCAGGGGGCACGTCCCACAAAATCATACATTATTATTAAATTCAAACTTGTATTAAAAATATTATTAAATTAAAATTTGAAAACTAGAACGAATTAATCAATTAACTTTTCGCCCCCCCCCCCCTCCAAAACAATAGTTGATTTACGTAGGGGCTCCTAAATCCTCACACTAAATTTTGTGTCGACAAATTCATTACATCGGCAGTTATTAGGGTTTTTGAATTGAGCCCCACCTCTGAACCCCTTCTTCCCTTCAGCCGATATCGCTGAAAGTTGACAGGTTATGTCCTCATTGGTTTTTAATTTTAATTATGAAATTTCATGTCGTTACATTCATTATACCGGCAGTTATTATGGTTTTTGAATTGAGCCCCACCTCAGAACCCCCCTTCCCTGCAGCTGATATCGCTGAAATTTGACATGTTATGTTCTCATGGGTTTTTAACTTTAAATAAGAAATTTCATGTCGATACATTCATTATATCGGCAGTTATTGGGGTTTTTGAGTTGAGCCCCCTCTGATCCTCCCTTTGAAAATTAATAAATGTTGTCCATATGGTGTTTAGAATTCACATATTAAATTTTATGTCGAAACATCCATTACAACGGTAGTTATTAAAGTATTTGAGTTGTCTTCTCCCTAATCCCCCCCCCCCCCCCCCCCCCCCCCGTCCCTATGGTCGATTTGGCTGAAAATCGGTATATCAATACTGAAAATATCTGTTATAAAATCCGCTCTCCTTCTACAAACTTCTGGAGGATATCACAAACCCAACTCCATTTCATGGTTCAATTTTTAAACATCAATTTAAAATTTTGAGTCATTAAAATAAATTGTAATAGTTCCAAATTCATTTTTATTTTTCATTTTAACTAACAATAAGAGACATAATTTTCACTAGAGATTGGTTCTCTTTGTTCGACAAAGGTCCGAAAGGAGTTGAATAAAATTGCTTGCCACTTTCCTGAGCAGTAATGACACCGATTTGTAAGCCGCAGATTAAAAAGACAATCTCTCTTCAAAGATTACAAAAATCTTTCATCAACTTTTTTGCAGTTTCTATCTCTTCTATTAAAATATAATTTGTAAATCTAATCCTTTTTTACATTGTTATATCTTTGTATATGAAATTATGGTACAGTGCAAGCAAAACAGTAAAACGAAAATTACAATCATTCCAAAACAAAACCCTCCGCATAGGTCTCAACGTACCGTGGTTCGTGAGAGGCAGTATAATTCATAAAGAACTGGACATAGCTCCCATGGACACCGTCCTGCGATCTCTGACTGAGACGTTCCTCCAGAACCTGCCCCTCAGCCCTGGAGCTGTCCACTTCAATATTGGACAGCCCACCGCACATCGCCGACTGCCACCCAGACTCCCACATCACATTTTAGCTTAGATTTTAGTTTTATTTATCACTATTAATGTTTTTTTTTTTTTTTTTTTTTCTGTATTTTGTCATTTTTGTGAAAGGCACTTGAATGCCGGCCCAAATAAATTACTTTCTTCTTCTGTATATGAAACTATAGCAGTAATACCCGGCGTTGCCCGGGCAACTTTGACTTTTCTCCCAATATCTCCTATAAGGCTATTCAGTTCCTCGACAGTACATTCATGATGTTATAATTTTCAATTATTCATACGGAATAAGGCTTATAGTCCTTCAACTGTAGTAACGCTAGCTTTGGAGCTAAAACTAATTTATTCAAAAATATTTCTCATTAATCGTTGCAATGGTTTTCGAATTACAAAGATTGCGTGGGTGGATGCTGGGATGGACCAGATATTGAGGTACTAATACGCCTATAACCTTCCACAGACGATGACGAACAAATTAAAAAAAAAAAAAAAATTAATCAAATCCATCAAGCCGTTCGTGAGTTATAGCGGTACAACGCACAGACATTTTCAGCTTTATATATATGATTATAATCGTGCTAAAATCATTCTTTTTTTTCTTTATTATTTGATTTCATTCTCAATCTGAACAAAAACAATAAGTAGAGTGCTGACAGTAAGAATAAATGATAAAATAATAAATATTACAAAATAAATCAAGTAATAGAAACTTAGTCGTCGTTAACGGCCCTGCAGTCGATGCGACGTTAAATAAAAACTAAGAAAAAAAAAATATATATAGAAACTAGTAGGTAATAAAAAGAAATATTTACAAAATATTAGTAAATATATGCATAAAAATATACCGAAAATAAATAATAGTAATAAAGATATAGTGATTAACGAATAGAAATAAACTATCAAATAATAGAGATAAAACAAAAATAAACAAAATAGATCCGAGTTTTCAACGAACTTTCACGTTTCAAAGTCCCAGGAACAGGTCTTGTCCTTTTTCGGGGTTAACGAGTATCTTAGATTGTACAGGCTCGGGACCATCGCTTAACGTCCTATCAGAAGGACGGCGTGCTCAAGTTTTTTTTTCACCTCCCAGATAAAACCCGCGATCTTGAGCTCTGTAGGCTAGCACGCTAACTCTGCCTTTGATATATGTATGTGGTTGCTCTAACTCACAAACGAAAGGCAATATTGTAAACTTGAAATTTGAGATGAAGATATCTCGATATACCACGGTAAACGAAAAAACAGACACACAGCCCCTAAACAATAGTTACTGCAACATTATAAACAAAAAAAAGAAGTTAGCTCCACCATACACGTAACACACAACAGCTGCAATGTGTTTTTTCAAACAAATTTTATACAAAATATTATTATGATTATTGCTCTATGTTTATTTAATAGGAAAGGAAAAAATAATACATATATATATTTATTTATTAGGTGGTTGTGCTTTGTCTTAAAAAAATTGTTTTTTAATTTATTATATATTTTATTTTTGACTTGAGTTGGTTACATTGCACGCAACACCCCCTCCACCGAGGGTCACATAGGTAAACTTAGGTAGCCCTCGACCGTTACGTACACATCATAGCACTCACTACACTGGACACAAACTCACAACACCGTCACCACACACATCCACTCAAGTCATTATTAGGTAATTATTATATTTTTTAGTTATTTAGATATACCTATATATATATATATATATATGTATATCTAAATAACTAAAAAATATATATATATATATATATATATATATATATATATATATATTGTTTTATATAGTTTAATACTACTTTCATAAACTTGTATTTATTTTTTGTTATTTAGTGATTATTATTATTTTTCTCTCTTTCATATATATATAATAGTTTTCCCATCTCTTTTTCAAATTATTATGAAGTCTCTGTCTGTATCATTCTCCATAATGTCTAATTTGTTTGTTTATATTCTGTAGGCCCTGAAGAAGAAAATAAATAGTTTTCGAAACGTTGGCCAAATTTTGCATTGTCTTTCACACGACAGAACCTCGATTTCCATTAACATTATCTCGATTAGGTTCAGGTGAAGTAATATAACAGATTTTGAACGTAACCTATCAAAGGCGGGTAACCTGATACCTAATTGGTGTATTACACACCCAATTTTCCTTTCTGTTGTCATGGTTACAGAGAGGCTGTTTTCGGCCGGTCTACAGAACATCTGGGCTAGTTTAGATCATCTCAACTGGGTGGGTCTGGTGATAGCTCGGCCAAGGTGGACAGTGGGCAGTGTTCCTACCTACGTTCCTCATCAGAGGCTTGGCTTGGCTTACTTTAACACCATCTGTTCCGGATTTGGTAACTAAACATGTGGCCCAGTATTGCTCAGTGAAGGCAATTTACTAAATCCTCTCAGACCCGCTAGATCACGTCTTATTGACTGCCAGATGAGAGGTTGATAGTTCTTTTACCAGGTTTTGGGTTGTATCCAGGGTCGGGACTGACACCTCAAGGGCCACCCGAGCCAATTATAATGAGCGCCTCCTCACTTCAATGATTCTGGAATCATATACAGTAGAACCTCTATAAGTCGAACATCAAGGGAGACGCCAAAAAATTCTAGTTATAGAGTTTTCGACTTACGTGGATTTTGATACGACTTGTAGAGGTTAAGAATCATTCTAACTAATTTTGAGTTAGAGAGGTGAAATAAATAAAAATTCATATTACAGAGGTAACAAACATACTTATATTTATTATAAATCAACATTATTTCAAAACAACCTTAAAATAAAAAATACGTAGTATATGTAGGTATTAAAAAAAGTCAGTAATTTTTTTTTTATTTAGATAATTGGTAATGCTATTTATTGTACACTCCTAAATTGTTTTCTAAGAAACAATGGTGTACATTGTCGGCAAATTCTTAAAGTCGGTAACTTATTTTTCTTCGAGCTATAGAGGTAATAAGTTTCAAATAATCGAGTTGTAAAGGTTGTAAAATAAAACATTGCTATGTTTGAGATACAGAGGTCCAATTTGTTTTTTCGAGTTATAGAGGGAAAATATATACCAAAATGGCTTGTAGGGACTCACTGATTATTTCGACTAATAGAGGGTTGAGATTTCGAGTAATGGAGGTTTTGGCACTTGAAGGGAAAGGAACAAAACTTTTTTTTAGAGTTTCGGAGGTTTTCGACTTATCGAGGTTCGACTTAAAGAGGTTCCACTGTATATCCCAATTCCTATTCCTGAATAGGCTGATTCTCACTCTAAATTACAATTTATTTTCTATTCATTTCAGTTACCTACTTTGTATTTGTTTTTTTCTTAAAGAATTTTTTAAAATTTACTCTTAAGCAGTAGCATTGTTTTCAATATAACTGATTATTTTTATTTGTATTTATTGTATAAGGGTAATGGTTAAGGAACCTTATTGTATAATTTTATCTCTGTAAATAAAATAAAAATCTCCTTTTGGAGGTTTTGAGTCTACTGTCTTTCAACAGAAGAAATCATAAAATAATTTAACGATTGTTCCTAAATTTATTTTTAATCAAGAAGTAAAAGTTTTACTTGAGAAATAATTTAATTTAATTTAGGAACAACCTCTGTAAATGCGACTGTTATAATCAATTCTTCTTCTAAATTACATCGACTGTGCTCAACTCAAATAACTTTATAAATGCCGATGTAATGAATGTATCGACACAAAATTTAGTATGATGATTCAGGAGCCACTATATAAGTCAAATATTGAGTTGGAGGGGAAAAGGAAAACGAAATTTTATTAATTCAAGAGGGAAGTACACAGCCGATGATTCACCGACGACATTTTATACTGTGTAAAGCACCTCGAGTCTATGATGTATAATTTAGTCAAAATTTACATGAGAACTAAGAGCACATTTTGTCAAAAACCCCCGAAAAGATCCCGAGTTCACTCGGCGTAAAGCGCCGGAAACCAAGGACGACTGGGGACTGTAGCCATCGAGCCAGTCCACAGCCGAAGAACCCTTTTTCCAACGCAATAGGGTGATGTGACCGACCCCCTCAAGGGGAGCACCAAAAAAAAAAAAAAAAGATTCAAAATATGGAATATCTTTAGCCATTTTCCCGTGATGATGGGACAAACAAATTTTGTGTAGATAAAATCATTTCATCGGCAATAATTAGAATTTTTGAGTTAAAATTTCCCTCTTAAAGCCTGAAAAATAATAGGTGTCGGCGTTAGAGGGTTCTGGATTCACATATAAAATTTCGTGTCGATACATTCATTCTATCGGAAGTTATCGTGTCCGCAGACAGACAGATATATATTTTTTTTTTTCATATTTGGAATCTAGAGGTGGGAAAACATGAAATTCTGTTGAAAACTTCGCATAAAATTTTTGACATTTATTATTTTATTAACCAAGTTTCCCTATACTTCGTAGAGCTTTGGAAGTGAAATGTCTGGCTGTCTGTGTGAAAGGGAGGATCAGATCAACTCAAAACTGCCTTCAAAAAGAAAGTTGATTAATTTGAACTGGGGATGAACACTGCCGATGATTCACTGAAGGCTGTTTTCTGCTCTTCTTATCGCTGGAATGCCTCTATTTTTTCCCCTTGACGTCTTGAGAAAATATTAACTGGGCTTGAAGTTGAGGACTTAATCTATGAGAAGGGGAGATGTCCCGACCTGCTGGAAGTTGTCTCGGTGGATGCGATAAGAAATTTGAGAGCCGTGAGTTTATTTTGTCAAAACTTGAGGAAACACTATAAATTTTGGGAGTTTATCACCAAGGTTTGCTCCAAATGACTTGTCCTATACCCTTACAACACCTATAAAAGAGACATATGTTTGAGGAAGGTAACCCATGGACCACCAGGACAGATCCAAAGGGCTGTTTTTGTTCGGGTCCAACCCCACCCTTCACATCCCTCATCCCCCTTAATCTCAAGCCCCCCCCCCCCCCCCCCCCCTCCTAACATGTTAACTGTTGGAGGATTTATAGCTCCACTGTGAGGACCTCCTCTCTTCGGGCTCATTGCCACCATCTGATAAAACAGACAAACTTTCAGAACTCCTATTTACATGGAGAACTAGATCCTACCCCAACACGAGGGAGGGTTGAAAGGATGATGAGATAAGCAATCTTTCAGTCAGTCAACCCCACAGAACAAAAGTCAATTTTGGAAAGAATTCCTTTCGTATTTAAAGGTATACTAAAGCTAATTTAGTTTCATTCGTATTCGTAAGAAATAAAACTATAATCCTCCAGGAAAGTTAAGAAAAAATGAAAAACATAATTTTATCTGGGAGGTAAAAAATAAACGTTAGCCCACCGTCCTTCGGTTAAGCGATGTACGATGTCAGCCCCATAGGTCTCATGACTAACAGAGTGACGAAAGAGCGCTCTGGTAGTAGGCGATATAACCTTGTAGTTAAAGCCCGGGAATGAGTCAAAATAACTAACTAATGAAAATTAAAAAATATGGAGAAAGAACCCAGGAATTATTACGTTTATTGTCTGTGGGAAACAACTCCACAATTTCTATGCAACATAAAAACCCAGGTGATGGCTCAAATGAAAGAGATAATGGGGGAGATTCCCGCTGTAGCTGGGATATTCAATCCGACTTCCTGTTGTCACATTGGGTTTTTACAATCAAAATGTGAGACATATCGATGAGACGAAATCGATAACACATACATGTATATATCACTTCTCTGGCTATACGATGTATCGATTCGATGTGGTGTTTTCATTGCAATTTCATATTTTCCAAACTTTAAGATTCCAAATATGAAGAAAGAAGTCTGTGTCTCCTTGTGTCTGGGAACTCGATAATTCCCGATAGAATGAACGTATCAAAACTAGATTTCATATGTGAATCTAGAATCCTCTAACGACACTTACTGTTCATACGTGTTAGTGAGATGTTGTGGGACGAGATTTCTAGAGGGCGAGATCTAGAAATAAAAGACATTGTCTTCCCACTGTTTTATTTTTGACTAAAAACAGCGTCATCATCAGTGGTACATCCCACCCACATAGCGTAGCGGTTAAAGGAGAACTGGCCAGTGTACCCTATAAAGAAAACAATTGATTTTCAGCCAAATCGTTCAAAGGGAAAAGGAACCTTAACCTAAAAACCCTAATAACGACCTACGCCTAATGTCGCATCGACACGAAATTTTATGTCGACCCAATTAATCTACTAAGTTTACGCTCTCTCTCAGAAACCACTCGACCGATTTGGTTGAAAATTAATAGGTGTTTCACTATGAATCCTCAGACTAAATTTCGTGTTGATATATTCATTCTTTTTGAGAGTTTGAAATTTTGAAATTTCCCCCTTACTACGTATAGCTGGGGAGGTAAAAGTGATAAATTTTCAAAGTTCATTTGCTCTGCCATAACCTAGTTGTGTTGAGACCTTTGAAACCTTCCCAAGGTGAACACAGAACATACTTTTATTGTCTACTACAGAGTGGCTATCTGAAGGTGACCACCAGTCAGTGACCGAGCTTGGATGTTGATGAACACTTCCAAGAACCCTGTCCATTGATAAGCTGGACAGGTGGGTGGGTTCATTCATGGATTCTCTTCGCCTGTACAGTCCACTTGCCTGCAGGACAGAAGGCCAGGTACTCTACAGGATGTCTTTAAGAAGCCCAGCACCACAGTTGACTTGGTCCCTTTTCACAAGACATCACCCCTTTCTTCTTTTCAATCTTCAAATAGACATCTCTTGACTTATACTACCGTTGTCTCACATAAAAAGGGATGCCACATCACAAATTTCAGATCACATGTACTGACATATACGATCGTTGAAATATGTTCAGAGGATTTTGAAAAGTAAAATTTATTTGAAAACTCGATCTCGAATTTTCACACGATAACTAGGTATTGTTACCATCAGAGGTATAATGAAGTAAACATCAGTCCTGCGGGGTGGGAGTGTCTGTCAGACAAATCCTAGCCGACTGCATAGCATACAGTCCCCAGAGATAGAATTCCAACCTTGTGGTGAATATTTCCGAAATCTTATCTGCTGACAGCTCCCAAATTACCAAACTATTTCATTTTCTAAACCTCACAAACCTCCTTTCCTAAATTATAAAACAAAATTTTCTTATATCTTCATCACTAAGCCGTATGTTGTCTTTCACTTCCCCAGCTATACGAAGTAGGTATAGGGGAAGTTATTTAATCGGTCAAAAAAATCGATGCGGAGTAGGGTGGTCGTAAAAAGTAAAAAGTTCGATTTTTCAAAGTCCCCATCCAAATTCTTGTGTAGTTTGATGAAAAAAAATTTTTGTGAATTTTTTCAGATTTTTTTGAATGAATTAACCTGGCCCTGTGGGCGGTCAAAGTTTAACACGTGTTTTAAATGGGGTTTTTGAACATTTACATATTTTTAAGTGTAGGTCTTAGTATTTTTAATATAAAAATCTAAAAATACATGGAATATGGGTTTTCGGGGTCGCTGAAAACGAATTTCATATCAAAAAAATTTTTTTGTCAGTCACATTTCCCAAAAAACTCGTACAAAAAATGACGAAAATGATAAAATTTTTCGAATCGATGATTCATTTTAACGAATTATTAATTTTTTAATATGAAATTCGTTTTCAGCGACCCCGAAAACCCATAATCCATGTATTTTTAGATTTTTATATTAAAAATACTAAGACCTACCCTTAAAAATATGTAAATGTTCAAAAACCCCATTTAAAACACGTGTTGAACTTTGACCGCCCACAGGGCCAGGTTAATTCATTCAAAAAAATCTGAAAAAATTCACAAAAATTTTTTTCGTCAAACTACACAGGAATTTGGATGGGGACATTGAAAAATCGAACTTTTTACTTTTTACGACCACCCTAAGATTCCAAGTGTGAAAAAAAAGTCTGTATGAGTGTCCATGAAGACGATAACTGTGTATCGACATGAAATTTCATATTTAAAGGCAGTACCAATTAGGACATAACCTTTCAAATTTCAGCGGCCGAAGGAAAGAGGGGTGCAGGGAGTGGGGCTCAACTCAAAAACCCTAATAACTGCCGATGTAATTAATTCATCGACATAAAATGTACGATGTAACTATTGAATATTAGCGCAAACGGTTTTGTAGGGGTGTTAAATGTTAATTGATTAATTAGTTTCACCGACGACATTTTTATTCCGCTATACATACTGCAATGTCGGGCTTTATGTCTGCGCATTTAAACTAGAAAGCTAGAATCCCCACATAGCTGCCTCTGGTTTCCACAGCTTTCCTGGGGTACGTTATCAAGCACCCATGACCCCCTAGTCAAAATTCCTTAAATAATAAAAAAAAAATATATCTCATTTTATGAATAAAATCATAATACAAACGAATGTCATAGTCTACGACGATTGAGTATGTAAGGAGCAAAACAAGAGGTGAGCAGCACGTTTGTTTTGTTGTTTGTCCTATTGAAGGAAAGATAAAACTAATGGCTGCGTATTGTCGTCCATGTTGTTTGTGTGTTGACACAAAGACGATGAGGAATGTGTAAAGTGAGTTAAGAGGTGGGGAGTCACGGGCAGGTACTAAACACGAACCAGGAGGTGATAGCAGACCTGGAGACAGGTGGGTGTAGAGGGCGATAGGGCACGGCCAAGGGATCTCAATATTCCCACTAAATTTGATGTCGATACATCCGCAGTTATTAGGTTTTTTTTAAATTGACTTACTTCCTCAGATCTCCTTTTTCTCTCGGCCAATATCGTTGAAAACCTAAGGGTACAGACATGCGAGCAACGAACCGAGCAACAAGCCAAGCAGTGCTCCACGCCGAACAGAGTCGAGCCGAGCACTTGGATGCTCCACAACCATACGAACGAACATAACCTTATTAGTAGTAGCAGTTATTAGTATTTCATTTTATTATTATTTAGTTATTATAATTAAAACATAAACTGAGTTTTTTATACAGATAGCCTGTTTACTTTTTAATTGGATTACAGACATGGAAAAGCGTTTGGATAATTCTTCCCAAGCATCCAATCTCTTTATTTTATTAAAATGTAATTTGTGTTTTAAATCCCATATGACTGGGTACTGTCTCATAGCCTCAGCAAACTGAATTTGAAGCTCCTGAGACCAGTCATAATAAAATATAATTTATTTAATAATATTTCAAAAAATATTTAATTTAAAAACACAACAACGTGCACTGCAAAAAACCACAATATTTGAGATGGTTATAATATTTGTAAACAACAACAGTGCTCGAGTCAAGTAGGCTTGGTACGTGTCTACACACACCTCAGCCCAAGCCGAACATTCCTTCGATGGTTCGTCAAAAAAACCGACAACAGGTGGAGCAGACCCCGAGCCTAACTTGTTCGTCTAGCGCCTGCGCACTTCATGCCCAGGTATGCGCACAGACTAATGTTCGGCTCGTTGCTCACATGTCTATACGCTCCCTAAGGTGTCCAGAACAAATAAAATGTCGTGTTGATACGTAATTTACAAGGTGTTTATAAGGATTTTTGTGTTCATTCTCCTCATCTTGTCACCAACCTTCCCATTAGACGTTTCGGCTAATGATTGTTAGTTCTCGAGCTTACGGTGTTTCGGAATCATGTATAAAATTTGATGTCGGCCGGGTTACCTCTGAGCTACCGGCGTTTTTTGAATATCAATGTGTCGTGTTGGATTCCAGATCCACATATCAAATTTCGTGTCGATATGCCATTGCATAGGCAGTTTTTGGGTTTTGTTTTCACCTTCCCTTCTTTTAATCTCCTCCTTTTCCTCGTTTTGATTGAAAATCAACCGGAGTCGTCGTTATGGGGTTTTCTGGACACACGTATAAAAGTTCGTGTCGATACATTCATCTTATCCGGGAGTTATCATGTTCACAGACACACTGACAGAATTTTATTTTTGTTTTGAAATCAAAAGGTCGGAAAACATGAAATTCCCTTGAAATTCCAACATCGAATTTGTGACTCATGATGCGGAAGTAAAATTATTTGGTCTTTGTCCGAATACATTTTTTGTGTTCTGTGTTGATATAGTGGAAATACTAATGAATAAAATTAAATGATAGATAAAACACTTTTTTGAACACTATCTATCATTTTATTTTATTACTTGGTCTTTGTTTGCCCTGAAACCAAAGGGGAACGATTTACCATACTCAATACATTGTACAGCAGCTATACGAAGTCTAGGGGAAGTTATGTAATCGGTCAGAAATTCGAAGTTGAGTTTTCAGCAGATTTCTGTGTGTCTGTTTGTGTGTCTAGATGGGTGTATGACGACGATAACTCCCGATGAAATGAATGCATCGGCATGAAATTTATATGATGTACCTAAATATACAAAACCTCACGAGGACGACACATTAATTTTCAGTCTAATTTAAAAAAAAAATTAATAAATAAAAAATCCTAGTAACTGCAGATGTAATAAATGTATCGACAAAAAATTTAGTGTGAGGATTCAGAAACTCCTCTTACTAATTACTTTGTATTAACATACTCTTTATAGTTATCTTTATATTTATCTTTAGAGTTAGTGATTGTGACTCATCGACACAAAATTTTATGTGAATTCAAAACCCTATAAGGACGACACTTATTAATTTTCAGCGGAATCGGCAGGAGAGAAGGGGGGCTCAACTCCAATCCCTAATAACTGCCGATGTAATGAATTTATCGACATAAAGTTATCGAGTTAATTGATTAAGTCGTCCTGGGGAAGTACATTGCGCAGTGATTCACCGAAGTTATTTTAACCTTTCAGGATGACGGAGCTCAAATCCTGCGGTTCTGATTTAAATAGCCAACCAAACTTGTGGCAGGTAGAGACACTAAACAGACGTTAGTATCCTAACATTTGTAAAGCTTCTGTTAATACTTCCTGAACACCTGACCAAAGGTTGTCTTTCTTCCAGAAGACAGGGACACCCTCAGCTCTTTACGCAGGTAGTGCTCAGCTCTGCGCAGGTGTCTCCCTTATTCATCCTCTCTCAACATTCCTCTCTGAAAGAGAAACAGAAAGTAAATTACTTTCACCTCATTAGACCCCCAAATACCCTTCACTAAATGGTTTTGTAGTACATAGAGCAAGTTTTTCTATCTCAACTGTACTGAAGCATGGGGAAAGTTATGTAATCGGCCAGAAACAAAATTCAATATTTACTTTTCACCGGAATTTCATGTTTTCCGACCTTCTGAATCCAAAAATGAAATTAATCACATAGGAGCTCAATCCTCATAATAAATGTTTATCGATAGATATAGTATATCGGCAGTTATTAGGTTTTTTGAATTGAGCCCCTCTTCTGAACCCCCTTTCCTTCAGCCGATATCACTAAAATTTATCAGGTTATGTTCACATTGGTGGTTGACTGTAAATATAAAATTTCATGTCGATACATTCATTATATCGGCCGTTATTGGGGTTTTTGAGTTGAGCCCCCTCCGAACCTCCCTTCTCTTCTGCCGATTCAGCTGAAAATTAATAAGTGTTGTCCATATGGTGTTTAGAATTCACATATGAAATTTTATGTCGAAACATCCATTACAAAGGCAGTTATTAAAGTATTTGAGTTAAGTCTTCTCCCTAATCCCCCCGTTCCTATGGTCAATTTGGCTGAAAAACAATAGGAGTCGTCGTTAGAAGCTCCCGGGTTCACATATAACATTTTTAGGTTGATAAATCCTATATATCGGAAGTTATCATGTTCGAGTTTTAATCTAGAAGTCGAAAAATATGAAACTCCGTTGAAAATTCCCCATCGAATTTTTGACAGATTACTTGACTCCTTCTATACCTCAATCCCAAGGCATCCAAGAGGAATCGAACTGAGAATTAAGATTTTTAGGAACTATACTGTATCAAATTGGAAGGGTGGGTGTGAGGTGTGGAGCCATGTGATCCTGCCATGAGCCATGTGATCTTGCCATGTGCCACCTCTGGCTTCTCTCCTCTCAAGTGGCAACATCCACTGTAGGAATTTCTCAGACACCATCCAGACATATTGTTTATTTCCATTTTTCAATAATTATATTTGAGAGGGATACTGTTTATTGAGGCGGTATATTTCC
This sequence comes from Aradus depressus, assembly GCA_963662175.1. Lineage (NCBI taxonomy): Eukaryota > Metazoa > Arthropoda > Insecta > Hemiptera > Aradidae > Aradus > Aradus depressus. The sequence goes on from OY759220.1 coordinate 40,037,419, forward strand.
TTTTGACTGCAAAGTTTGTGTTTGTTTGTTCGGTTGTGTGTTAAATGATATCGGTCTTAGATTTACACTAAATTTTGCACAAATGTTGTTTAGTTCTTCTCATAGAATCCTCTTGTTTTCGGTTACGATCCAGCTACTAAAGGTGATATATCGGCAATGTACGATACTTATCCAGAACAAAATAATCAATTAACTTTTCGCTCCCTCTCCAAAACCACTCGACCGTTTGCGCTAATATTCAACAGTTGACTTACTTATAGGCTCCGAAATCCTCATACTAAATTTTGTGTCGATAAATTCATTACATCGGCAGTTGGGGTTTATGAGTTGAGCCCCCTCTGATTCTCCTTCCTTTCTGCCGATTCCGCTGAAAATTAATAAATGTCGTCCTTATGGGGTTTTGAATCCAAATATAAAATTTCGTGTCGATACATTCTATCGGCAGTTATTAGAGTTTTTATGTTAAGCCTCCCCCCTAATCCCCCATTTATTTTAGCCGATTTGACTGAAAATCAATAGATTAGGTTAGGTTAGGTTTTATGACTCATGCCCGGGCTTTAACTACGAGGTCATATCGCCTACTACCAGAGCGCTCTTTCGTCACTCTGGTGGACATGAGCCCGACTACTGTGGGAGTCCTAAATTTTGCCTACCCTAAATTATTATTCACCTAGGGTAGGGGTCTTTAACGAGCACCTGACATCGTACAGGCTCGGGACCATCGCTTAACGTCCCATCCGAAGGACGGCGTGCTGAAGTTTATTTTACCTCCCAGATAAAATAAACTAAGGGCCTCGGTTGGGTTACCCACGTTCTTTAGCTCAGAAGTCAAGCACGCATTCCACTGGAAAATCAATAGATGTTGTTCTTATGCGGTTCTGGATATACATATACAATTTCTTGTCGATACAATAATTTTTATCTGGAGTTATCGTATTCATAGACATTGTTGGAATCGCGAGGCCGGAAAACATGAAATACCGGTGAATTTAACTTCCCCTATTTGCTGGGGAAGTAATTAGACAATTTTGTCTGTGTTTGTGTGTGTCACAACTCCCGAATGGAATGAATGTATCGACACGAAATTTTATATGTATATCCAGAACACCATAAGGACGACATTTATTGATTTTAAGACAAATCGTGGAAAGGAGGATTTTAGGGATGGGTTTAATACAAAAACCCCAATAACTGCTGATATAAACAATGTATTGACATGAAATTCCATATTTGATTCCAAGATTTCATTGGGACGAAAGCTATAAATTTTCAGTAAATTATTGTGATTTATTGCATTTAATTTTCACAGCAATTAATTGAATTAGTTGCTCCTCAGTCCATAGTTATTGTGGCTTATGCTCGGCCTTTAACTACGAAGTCATATCCTACTACCAGACTGTAAAGTCTGAGGGTGTGGACCCATTCATACCCCCTTGTGTTGGCTAGCTGGGCGAGATACCCCCCAAGTTTTATCATATATATAAAGCTGAAAATGTCTGTGCGTTGTACCGCTATAACTCACGAACGGCTGGATGGATTTGATTAATTTTTTTAAAAATTTGTTCGTCATCGTCTGTGGAAGGTTATAGGCGTATTAGAACCTCAATATCTGGTCCATCCCAGCTAAATTATAACATCATGAATGTACTGTCGAGGAACTGAATAGCCTTATAGGAGATATTGGGAGAAAAGTCAAAGTTCCCTGGACAACGCCGGGTATTACTGCTAGTAACACAATACTCCCGCTGACAGACATACTTGATATGTACTATGCGGTCTGTCTAATCGGACAGGAAGCCGCCACGATTTCCAACCTATCTTTCGTTTATCAAACGACGGGAAGTGTCTTCGTGACTTGACTTTTTATCGCACCCTCGCTTCCTCTCGTCATTTTTCTCTTTTTTTTTTTTTTTTTGAATATTTTTCAACACTTAGTGGTTCATTTTTTTTACTTCTTGACATTTTAGAATTTAAAAAAAACAAAACAAAAAAAAAAAAAACTTGTTTATAATCTGTTTAAAACTCCCAATAACATAAACACAAAATCTTAAGCTTTCCGAAAATCTGCTTAATATTTTGTTGTTATTCTAATTTATTGTTTTCTTGAGGGCTTAAGCATTTCATATTTGCATTAAATATACTCAAGCTAAGCAACCATAGCAATAATCCTTTTTCGTAGTAGATTTATTTAATAGCCTCTCAAAACCTAGAGGAATTGTTGTCTTAAGCTATTTTAATTGTTTTCTGAAATAAGAGATGACATCACTTTCGGAGATAAACTTTGCTCCTACTTTTTGTCTAATGTACAAATCAACCTATTTTAAATCTGAAAAATGCATTTTATGCCTCAGTATAAACATTCAAATGTCGACTCCATCGACTTTTATATAACTGACTAATAATATATTATAATATAATTGACGGAATAGAAAGGCTACCTAATGAAAAAATTTTGTTTTATAATAAGATTTAAATTATTTATACCAAAACAAAATTAAATATTATATATATATATATATATATATATAAATAAACAATTTAATTAAATAAAAACGTATTACATATTAGTATTTTAAATTAGTATAATTTAAAAAAAATTGCTTATCAAATACATTTTTAATGTCAACATTTCCACATTTTATTATTGGAAGATGTATGAAACCAGAGTTTTGGAGGAGTATAAAATGACCACTTCCTTTTTGGCAGATATGTATTATAGTTGGTTTGTGTTGTGTCTACAGTATGTCCTGTTTCTGTGAGATGTTGTTGAAATGAGGAAGTGTTGGAGATTGTATTTCTTGTGTGTTCCCTGTATCTAATGTTAAAGGATTTCCCTAAAGGATTTCCTGTCTCTTTTCATTATGTAAAATTTGTGTAAAATCTAAGATAACAAATCTCTTATATATAACAGATTTTTTTGAAATCGGAATCCTTATTGCGTCCTGAATCCACATATAATATTTTGCATCAATACAATGTCATCATGACAAAGACTGTTGTTAGTTTTTTTTTAGTATAACTCCCAGTCTTCTTCGATCGATTTGACTAAAAATTAATTGGTGTCGTCCTTTATGGGGATCTGGTTACATATAATATAAATATATTATAAAGATTTATTGTCGATATATTCATTCAATCATCGGGAATTATATATATATTTTTTTTTTTTACTGAAGCGCATTGACAACTGAGGTCATTAGCGCCTGCACAACTTGGATATTCGCTCGATGGGGGCACCTTCAGAGTCAGAGACTGTCAGAGCACACAGAGATTACATCGGGGCTCCTTCCCTGACGCTTCTGAAGCGACAGAAGTGGGAAAGCAGCAGAAGGTAGATTTATTAAATGTATTCAAATTATATTTTATTATAGGTTAGGTTTGGTTAGGTTTTATGACTCATGCCCGGGCTTCTACTACGAGGTCATATCGCCTACTACCAGAGCGCTCTTTCGTCCACTCTGGTGGACATGAGCCCGACTCTACTGTGGGAGTCCTAAATTTTGCCTACCCTAAATTTTTATTCACCTAGGGTAGGGGTCTTTAACGAGTACCTAACATCGTATAGACTCGGGACCATCGCTTAACGTCCTATCCGAAGGACGGCGGGCTTGAGTTTATTTTACCTCCCAGATAAAATAAACTAAAGGCCTCGCTCGGGTTTCGAACCCACGATCTTGAGCTCAGAAGACAAGCACGCATACCACTGAGCCCTCAACTGACTGTGCTAGTTAGGTTTTATGACTCATGCCCGGGCTTTAACTACGAGGTCATATCGCCTACTACCAGAGCGCTCATTCGTCACTCTGGTGGACATGAGCCCGACTCTACTCTGGGAGTCCTAAATTTTGCCTACCCTAAATTTTTTATTCATCTAGGGTAGGGGTCTTTAACGAGTACCTGACATCGTACAGGCTCGGGACCATCGCTTAACGTCCCATCCGAAGGACGGCGTGCTTAGGGTTTATTTTACCTCCCAGATAAAATAAACTAAGGGCCTCGGTCGGGCTACGAACCCACGACCTTGAGCTCAGAAGTCAAGCACGCATACCACTGAGCTACCGGCGCCCTCGACTGTGCTAGTTGTCCTCACGATTATATAGGCCAGACAGGCAGATATTTCAATTACTTATCCCCATTGTTCTTCCTGTACCCTTTTTATTTTAAATTCTTTCAGTATGCATTTTAATTAAGTATCATAAATTAAATAATCTAAGCTCCCAATTTTTGAGTCTGGAACTCAGCACATTTCCCCGTCCTTCTACAACCCCCATTTGGAAGGAACAAGTGTGAAACAGACTTTTGACAATATGGAGTGCATATGGGAGACCTCTACCCACAATTTTTCTGGGAAAGTTGACTCCGACCTTCTTCAGATCGGCCACCTCCCGAAGACATCTGTAGCCAGCATGTCCCAGAGGGCCTGGGCTTCTTCCTTCCGACCAGCCGTATGACAAACGACATATCCTGTTTCTCTGTTTAGACTCCCAAGAGAGGGGGGCGTCCTTTTTGACCAGAAAACACCTGACTTGAGTGTTGTTGGCTATTTATGACCCGGGTCATTAAGATGGGTATGGAAGTGGGCATAACATGTGTTCCTCCATAGAAGACAGAAGGGTACTGACAGTATGATCAACATATGTTATCACTTACCAAAACTACAATTTTACTTCCTTAGCTATATAATTTACTTCCTTAGCTATATAATAGGTTAGGTTAGGTTTTATGACTCATGCCCGGGCTTTAACAACGAGGTCATATCGCCTACTACCAGAGCACTCTTTCGTCACTCTGGTGGACATGAGCCCGACTCTACTGTGGGAGTCCTAAATTTTGCCTACCCTAAATTTTTTATTCGTCTAGGGTAGGGGTCTTTAACGAGTACCTGACATCGTACAGGCTCGGGACCATCGCTTAACGTCCCATCCGAAGGACGGCGTGCTTAAGTTTATTTTACCTCCCAGATAAAATAAACTAAGGGCCTCGGTCGGGTTACGAACCCACGACCTTGAGCTCAGAAGTCAAGCACGCATACCACTGAGCTACCGGCGCCCTCAGCTATATAATATATACAGGTATATTTTTTATTTTTTTATTTTTTATTTTTTGGCCTTATGTACGATGCATATTAGCCATGACTCTTATAATGGTGTTTTACATAATTATTTACGACATCCATGGCCCCGGGAGGGAGTTCTATCTACGAAATAAAACTCACTCCCGGACGGGATTCGAACCCGCAAACCATGGTGAGACCATGCGACCAAAGCCCTACGCTCTAGACCGCACGGCCACCATGGCACCCTCCTTAGCTATATGAAGTATAGGGGAAGTTATGTAATCGGCCAGATATCCAATGTTTAGTTTTCATTGGAAATTCATTTCTTCCGAAAAAAGAGTTTTCTCTCTCCCTCCTAAGCCAATCGACCGTTTGCGCTAAAACTCAATATATATTTTTTTTATAATTATTGTAAACTTTATTATTCTATACATGAATATTATAGTTGGGTTGTCTATAACAATAATACCTGGCCAATGACCTCATTGACATGAGATATGAACTCAGGTACAATTCATTAATTGCCCTAAACAAGTAACTTTAAACTAGATTTTAACATAATATAGAAAAAAAAAAAAAAGATTGATCACTGTCAGAAGGTTCAGGTATTTCCCTATTACTATCTATCATGTCGTCATCGAACCAATCGGCTTCTTCTTGATCCTCGATGTTTTTTTATGATGGCCAACATTTCTCATACATAAAATGTATTTTATTTAAATATGTTATTTTACTTTAATAACATGAATTTATTAAAATACTAACGTTAAAAAAATTTGCATGAAATTAATTTTTAGAAAATTGTCTACGCCCTTATTTTAAAGTGTAATAATAAACGTGACGTCATTTTTTTTTTTGTTTAGTCCCCCCCTCCCCACCGTCACATACATCACATAAGTTATAAGGCCCCCCCCCCCCCCCCCCCCCCCCCCCCCCAGGCGTGACTTAGTTTGTGAACAGCTCCTAACTCAAAAACTAAATGAAGTGAATTTAAAACCCCATAAGGACGACACTTAATAATTTTCAGCGGAATCCGCAGAAGGGAAGAGAGAGGGGATCAGAGGAGATCGACTCAAAACTAATCACTGTCAATGTAATGAATGTATCGACATGAAATTTCATGTTTAAAGTCAAAATCCAATGAGGACATAACATGTCACATTTCAGCTATATCGGCTGAAGAGAAGCGGGGGTTCAGGGATGGGGCTCAATTCAAAAACTAATAACAACCAATGAAATTAATTTATCGAAAAAAAAAAAAAAAAAAAAAAAAAAAAAAAAAAAAAAAAAAAAAAAAAAAACTATTGAATATTAGCGCAAACAGTCGATTGATTTTGGAGGGGGAGCGAAAAATTAATTGATTAATTTGTTCTGGGGAAGTACATGGTGATTCATCCGACGACTTTTTCATTGAGCCATGTCAATTTTGTATGTAGGTAGGGGAAATTTGAGGCGGGTATCTACTACAGTAGCCAAGGTCACGGTATAGCTAGCGGTGTGAACCTGTCTGCAGACAGCCTTGTCACAGATCCCGTCTAGATTTATCACTTGGATGGCGCTCTCTCACCAGGCCACGTGTGTCATCTGTCTCACGGCTGTCTCACATAGCTCGTCTCCCAAGAGCAATTCAGAGGCGCTTCAAATTAAAAAAAAAAAATACATTACTTTATTTTGTCACATTTTATGCATTTTGTAAAATATTTTTTAGGAGGCCGAAAATGACTTGATGATTTACTTCTCCAGCTACGTGAAGTATAGAAGAAGTTATGTAATGTTGAGTTTTCACTAAAATTTCCTATTTTCCGACCCATTAATTTCATTTAAAAAAAAAAAAAACTTTTCCTATCTGTGTGTATACTCATATGTGAACATACTATTAACACAACTCTCGATAAAATAAATACATCGGCACAAAATCTTATGTGAATCTCAAGATGGCTGATATATGAGAAGTCATTATTTTGCAGGTTTAAAAATGTTATTTTTTAATAGCCTGCTTTCGAGGTTGCCCTTATAGGTTGTCAAAAAAAAAAAATCAAAATTTAGTAAAAATGTATAAACATTCTAATAGTCTAATATAAGTAGATACAAATACTGTCTAAATATAACATTTATCACATTATTTTGTTGTCCACCAGTTTACATTAACAACCAGCCCATTCCTGCATCAGACACTGTCCGAGACACTAGGACTTCATTTAGACAGACGTTTAACTTGGACAACTCATATCAGACTAAAACGCACAGACCTCAAAAGACGATTTGGACGACTGAAATCAATCATCGGACGACGATCGACATTATCGCTTGAAAACAAAGTTCACATTTACAACACTATACTAAAACCCATCTGGACTTACGGCATCCAGATATGAGGATCAGCCAAAAAATGAAACATACAACGCCTTCAGTCATTACAATCCATCATACTACGCCATATTGCCAATGCCCCATTTTACGTTTCCAACCTCACATTACATAATGACCTCACCATCCCATTTGTACCTTCTGTTATCAAGACACGATATCAAAATTTTCACGACAAACTCCATCATCACGCCAATCCACTTATTCTGCAATTATCCACGAACACTCTCTCCACAAATCCGCCAAAACGTCTATAGCGGGCATGGCAGAGGGACCTGCTCCAGGACTAGCCTGGACTCCTCTTCGGTCACGTACCTCAACAGTACAGCGACACACTTGCCACAGCACATCATCACAATCACTAGTGACAAATGTTGTCGTTGTGAATATGTAAATATATAAATATTAAATATCACATTATTTTGCGTTACTTATTTATTTGTTCATGAACAATTCATTTTAGCGCATATAGTCAATGTAGACGCTGATAACTGCAGCGCTCTAGTCCGACACCATAGTCAGAACAAACATAATTTTGACTACATAAACACTAAAATACTCCATAGAGAACACAATTATCATAAGAGACTGACATTGGAAATGGTGTAAATAGCTAAAACACTTGATACAGTCAACTTCCGCACTGACACTAATAACCTAAGTAATTGTTATGCCAATTTAGTTAGCAAGAGCTGACACCATAGTTCGGTCTCCAATATCTAAATTATCTATTTTTTATTTTTTTTATTTTATATATTTTTTTTTTTGTGTATTATATATATATATATATATTTTTTAAAATTATTTATTAATTATCTATAGATATATGTTAGAGTATACAGACACAAACAACCTTAATAATACATATTTATATTACTTTCAACATTTCTGCTGTAATGTGACAGTTATGACGGGGTTTTCCGTGCTCCCTGTACCTGTTTCCTTCAGCACCCCTGTATTATTTTGTACCATTTCATTGCAATGTAAGACTCCATCCAGTGTACATGCCTTCTCCCCAACCCTGCTTATTCATAGTAAGTCATTTTAATGTTTACTCTTTATTATGTTCCACCTATTTGTCTATTTCCATTATTAATGTTTATGTTTAGTAAAGTATTCATATTTAATTTTAATGTTTATTAATGTATTCATAGTAAGTCAGTTACTATTTTTAACTTGTTATAGTGTATTTTTAACGTTCAGTAATGTTTATCAACAAATTTTTTTTTTCTTTTTTTTTTTGTTTATTTTTGATTCTAATCAACAATTTTTTTTTTTTTTTTTTTTTGTTTATTTTTGATTCTAATCTTGATTTCCCCCCCATGTTTGTAGGCTCTGATGATGATATAAAATATATCGAAACGTTGGCATCTGAATAGTGTTTTTTTTTCCATCTTTGACTGACCCTCAATATTCCTACATATAGTCAATGTTTTTAAGTATTTATTGGCAATTAAAATGTGTTCATATTTTCAATAACTAAAGGTTTTTTTGTAAGCATGATGATGAGGGCACCTCGAAAGCCATAATAATAAAAATCTGTGAGAGATCAGACTACGTTATTATTTGGCGACTTGGGGTTGTATGTGTTTATAAATAGACAAAAGAGAGGGGTGATAGGTGGGCGGGGGGGGGGGGGGGGGGGGGGGGGGAGGGGAGGGTAACGCTAAAACCCCAATTACCGCTGATGTTATGAATGTATTGATAAGAAATTGTGTACGCAAATCCAGACCCTCATAAAGGCGACACCTGTACATTTTCAACAAAATCTGCCTAAGAGAAAAGGAGAAACCATTGCTCAAAATAAAAACCCTAATAACTGTCGATGTAATAAATATATCAAAACGAAATTTGGTGAGGATTCAGACGTCCATAACAATGACACCTATAGATTTTCAGTCAAATCGCTACATTGGTTTCCCAGCGAGAGCAAACACTTTTATTTATTATATTCGAGCTGGGGAAGTACATTGTCGGAGATTTACCGTAGATTTTTTATTTTTTTTTTTCAAACTTTATATCTTTTGGGTCTAAAAACATTTTAATAGACGAAAAAAAAAAAAAGGTTTAGCGGTATATTTTCTACAACCACAAACTGAGACCCCAGGGGAAAAAAGTTAACAGAAAAAATATTTCCAAAACAGCAGTTAAAAAGGATTCATTATTATACGTTGAAAGAGACCCCTTTAACATTAATGGAGAACATTTAGTGGATATGATCAGTTTATTGGAGGGATGGAGGGCATTAGGGTGTCGAAGAATGTAGGGGACAAAAAACAGATCGCAGCACTGTAGACATTGTTCTGTTTGTTTACTTTCCTTCCCAACGTAGATCATAAAAAAGTTGATGGTGAATCACCACAAATGTAGATACATCCCCAGTGTGAATTCATCAACAGGTGTCTTATTGAGGGGTAACGTCTAAATCCTCTAACTACCCCATATACTATATCCATATAATATATTATATGATATACATATATATTATATGGATATATTATATGGGGTAGTTAGAGGATTTAGACGTTACCCCTGAATAAGTCGTTACCCCTGTTAAGTCGATTTGTGTCCAAAATGAGGGCAGCAACCCATATTGGTGTCCTTCACATCGTGCAAAAGTATGCAAGTCTTAATGTCAATGGTATCCTTGAAAACGCATTGGGCATTTTTAGACAACTCGGAAATTTACTTATGGATTTATACAATTGCATTTATCTATTTTTATCAAAACCACGTTCGTGTCCTAAAATTGGTTAAACCTATTTATCTTGCTTATACAAACATTTGCCCAGATGCGGTGAAGAGATAATTACCGTTATGCAGTTCTGAAATGCTTCTTTCATTGGCAAAAACTAGATAAGATCGTGAATAACTAGGTATTGATTTGACATTTTGATTTCGATGATTAACTAGATAAGTAGGGGTGCAATTTTAGATAAGTCCAAAAAATGTATGATAAAATTACAAAATTAAATATATATGCATTCCATAATAAAATGTGGAGAAATTGTTGAATAATGGCGGTTGGAAAAATAATTTATCAAAAAAATTCGATTTACACTGAAAACAGAAAACTTCAAAGCGCTGCCCTGAAAACCTGGGATTTTGGACTTGCCTAGTTTTTCCCAAATGGTAAAGTGATGGGCTATCCAACACAGGACACTACACTATAATATATCACTTTTGTATGATGCCAGGTATCGTTAAAGATCTGGGTGAATAAAAACCTAACCTGAGTGAATAAAAATTTAAGGTAGGCTAAATTTAGAACTCCCATAGTAGAGTCGGACATAGTAGATGTCTACCAGAGTGACATAAGAGCGCTCTGTTAGTAGGCGATATGACCTTCAGTAGTAAACTTTTCTCAATGTATTCCGGGCCAGATCAAGTAAGTTCTTCTCCTACCTACTATCCGGGTTCTCTGATCAGCTCTTTTGACTGTCGACAACCGCGTTCAAATGTAGTAGTTGCGATCCACCTCTGTACAGCAGACTGTCAAGATGGCTTTGTACCCTGTAGTGTGGCCTCACAAAGACAGACAGACTGACTGAGGACAGCTGAGTTGCGGCATTTGGTTGGACAGCCGGCGTCGTATTGCCTCATTCAATTAGTGATATTAGGACCAAATGTGGCACAACTGTCGGCTCGCCTCTGTGCCCTATGTTACCCTGGCCGTGCATGGCAGCCGGTGACGTAGTCACAAGAAGGGGTTGTCCTTCCTCGTCCTCAAGTGTGCTTCAAAATTTGCGGAAAATAAAATAAATTTTCTAATGCCCAAAAATTCCAAAAATGGACTGTATGCATTAATTTAGGATTTTCTTGGAACTGACCAATGTCGGGGGGGACTCGAAGATTAGTGTAGTCCTTCCCCACACAATATATATACAGTAGACTCTCCCTTAAATATATCAAAAAAATATATCAATTAAAGCATAAAAAAAAGTGTTTTTAGGTGAGCTCAGGAATAAAACACGTATGTATTTTGATAACATTCATTAAATTGACAAATATGTACATACTGAACATTGATTTATTATATGTACATACAAGGTACACTAGAACCAAATTGCCTCAATTTTTCTTCACTTTTCCTCCCATCTTTAACTGTACTCTCACCAACCCCTAATTCCTTGGCTATTTTAGTAGCCGTTTCTCCCTTTTCCATCCTTTCAATTGCCGTCAATTTTTGTTGGATGGAAAGAACAATTTTTTTTCTTTTTGAAGTGGAAGCCATTGTTTTTCACTTTATAACTTGATGAAAAAAAAAAAAAAAAAAAAAGACTGTTCACTATCCTGCACCGACCGTACAAAACTTCCGTAAACAACGTAAACAAAAATGTAAAATACAATTTTAAATATTCAATTTCACTAACGAAAAAAACGATCCAACGATTCTTTTCACTATGAGAATCAAATGAAAACTGAGAAAAAGAGAACTGGTGTAAAGGAAAAATAAATAGGAGGAGAGGGTTTCTGTGGAAAAAATTTAAACTTTGACTTTACTAGTTAAGTGTTCATTTCCCGATAAGACGCGTGACAACGTCATATAATTTGGTAGGCCGGCACCCCATGTTCGAAAACTGCGTTATGTTACTCTCTGTAACACGTAATACACGTATCGCGCATGCGCAGAGAGAGAGAGAGCGCTTCACACTGTCTTCGTTCCGCTAGTTGCTCTCCTGTCTCGATTCACGTGGTACCGCTTACGAACGTATCGCTGCTGACCGATTTGATGATTACTTTTTGAAATATAAAATATTTCAAAACAAAACGAAATGAGTACGTATTTCTAAATTTAATAATTTATTATTTTAAACATTAAAAAAACATTTTCGTTGGTAAATGTTTATTGATAAATGAAATTTATTTGAAAATGATATTAACAATACAAAAAAAAACTTAATGTTGCAATAAAATTGTTTTGAACATCATAAACGTAAAAGTTATATTATAATAATTTTAATATTAGTATTTTTTATTTCCAAACAGTAAATAAAAATTTTCCAAATTTTCATTTTTTGAAAACTATTATGCTTATGAATGTTTTCTTTCTATATTGTTTTTAAATTGTTTCAAGGTTCAAAAATTTTATTGAAATGATTTGTTATATTTGATTCTTGACACTTTCGCTATCTCGCAACTCAGACGTTGTCACGCTCATTTCGCCACGCATCGGAGTTGCACGCACCCGATTTTTTTATAAATGTTTGATTTTCAACTATGTATTTATTATAATTTATTTATAGGATATTAGTGAAGTAATAAAATATTGTATTAGCGTTCCCTTCATTATAAATACAATGTACATACAGTATGTATGTACAATAAAAATATATAAAAGATTCGTGATTTACGGAATTATTATGTGCTCGTAAATACACGTGGCTCATATAATTGATAATCTAATAATTGAATGTTAATTTTAGTTTAACAAATTTGATATTATATTGCGAGCGCCGGATAAGGGAGCGCGCCGGTTAATAGAACGCCGGATGAGGGAGAGTCTACTGTATTAGGTTGAGCTCTTTCGGTTGTTACATCATCTTAAGATCTTATACATCAAAAATGCAACCAATTTATATAATAATATTATTTTATATTCTTGGAGTCTCGTGTGCACCAGAGCGACGAAAGAGTGCTCTGGTAGTAGGCGATATGACTTGTAGTTTAAAGCCCGGGCTTGACAGACAATAATTAACTGCTGTAAACGGTGTATTTGTAAAACTCATTTTGAAGTTAATTCTTCTCCCCAATTGTCTGCAGGCTGCGAGTGGTTTCCTGAAGCCGATAAGAAGACGGACACCTTTGCAACGCACCTTGCGGCATGTGCACAACAGACATGTGCACTCCACCTGTCGCCGCATACGGCTCATGCTGCGTCTACGTCCCTCACCAGTTGTGTCTCTTCCAGTCCCAATTTTCATACTATTAATATTAATTATTATTTTATGCTCATTTCCGGAAGTTCCAAATGTCTTCCGGAACATCTTCCCTCTTTTTAAACTTCCGTTTTGAGCTGAACTTATGTTAGCGCTAACAAAGACCTAATCAGCCGATAAGAAGAAGTTGCTAATTTACAAATACAATGAACACAAGGTGTAAAACAGACCAAAACATTTGTTGGCCGAACAGTTTCTTTGAATCACCTAAATGACTAAAATGACTTGCCATTCACTGATGTCATTTACTGGTTATCAATTTAAATTATGGAAGAAAAACGACCAAACTTTTCTTGATATTTTCTCTTTAAAACAACTCCAAAAGACTTACCTACCTGGATCGAGAAGTTCCAGACTAAGCGAAATAGTCTTCCTATAGGAAATAGTTATTATGACTCATGCCCGGGGTTTAACTACGAGGTCATATCGCCTACTACCAGAGTGCTCTTTTTTGTCATTCTGGTAGACATGAGCCCGACGCTACACAGAGAGTACTAAATTTTGCCGACCCTAAATTTTTATTCACCTAGGGCAGGGGTCTTTAACGAGTAGGTACCTGACATCGTACAAGCTCGGGACCATTGCTTAACGTCCCATCCGAAGGACGGCGTGCTTAAGTTGAGTTTACCTCCCATATAAAATAAACTAAGGGCCTCGGACGGGTTTCGAACCCACGATCTTGAGCTCAGAAGGCAGGCACACATACCACTGAGCTACCGGCTCAGGAGATATATTGTAAATAGTTGGCTGTTTTTTATATAGATGTTTGTTATAATATTTAATGACTCATGCCCGGGCTTTAACTACGAGGTCATATCGCCTACTACCGCTCTGGTAGACATAAGCTCGACTCTACTGTGGGAGTCCTAAATTTTTATTCACCTGGGGCAGGGGTCTTTAACGAGTACCCGACATCGTACAGGCTCGGGGCCATTGCTTAACGTCCCATCGGAAGGACGGCGTGCAGAAGTTTATTTTGTCTGAAAGAGGGCCTCGGCTGGTTTCGAACCCACGATCTTGAGCTCAGAAGGCAAGCGGGCATACCACTGAGCTACCAGCGCCCTCTTTTTCTTATTTATGTACCACCGATGATGACGCAGTTTTGTTGAAAACCCGTTTTGCTCGGAGGGGGAAAAAAAAAAAGGACAACGCTATTTTGTACTCTTCAAGAAAGAGTTAATCAATTAACGCTCCCCCTCCAAAACCAGTCGACTATTTTCGCTAATATTCAATAGTTGACTTTCAAAGGGGCTCATAATTCCTCATATCAAATCTCACGTCAATACATTCATTACATGGGCAGTTAATGGGGTTTTTGAGTTGAGCCCCCTCCCCTGACCTGCCGATTCCGCTGAAAATTGATAAGTGTCGTCCTTATGGGGCTCTAAATTCTCCATCGGGAGTTATCGTGTTCACAGACAGACATAGAATTCTGCTGAAACTCCGCACCGGAATTTTTGGCTGATTACATGACTCCCCCTATACTCCGTGTAGCTGTGGAAGTAAAAATAACAGCAAATTGTGGAATATCCCAGAAAAGCGCGCGCGATGCAAGTGTTGCATTGGCGCCAAAAAGTATACAGATGAACCGTTTTTGATGAGTATTTTATGGTCTTTAATTTTTATAAGAACAAATTTTTTCATACGAGAAATAAGATTCGAAATATTTACGAAAAACTTAAAAAAATGTTTAATTTTAGCAAATAATAAAGGTGCCATTTGCATTTTTGTTAATCGAGCTCAAGATGGAACTGGACCACTCCCGAGTTAGTTGTGATGTCATCTGTCAGTTGGGTGTGAGTGACCAGTTGGTGATAAGGAGAGGACAACGTGCTGACATTAGTAAGATTTGAGGCGCCAGGATATGTCAGCAGTCCTGGAGTCAACGGCTGCTGACCATACCTCAGACCACCCGGAGTGGAGTGTCTGTGTCCAGCTCAGCACTTCAAGTCCGGATAAATGATGCTCTTTCATCCTTCTTACAAAAAATGAACTTTTTTACTTCCCCAGTTATAAGAAGTATGTGACCAATATCGAGTTTTCAACGGAATTTCATGTTTTTCGACACCATGATTCCAAAAATGAAAAAAAAAGTCAATACAACGATTTTCAACGAGAGAAAGCGAGAAAAGAATTCCCTGACGACTTTTTTTTTTTCATTCTTGAACGAGGATTTTGGAAACCACGACATTCCGGTGGAAACTTAACATCAAATTTCTGACCGATTACATAACTTTCCCTATATTTGGAATAGCGGTAAGAGTAAAAAAAAAAATATATATATATATATAAATTTTAAATTTAATATGTCTTCAGGATGGCAAGCTATAAAATAAATTTATATAATTCCGAAATTGGCCTTGACAACGATATTTCTTTTTTCTCATTTATTATTTGTACTTAAATTTCTGATTCCCCCCCCCCCCCCCCCCCCCCCCCCCCTGAAACCTGGTGTTAATGTTAGAGTGATTCTCAATGCAACAAGATACAAATGATACTTCATATAAGCCATATTTTCTTTAAACTCTTCCCATTTTTTTTTTTCTCCGAAGGACCCCGAAGTCCCCTAAAACATTTCTTATTGTGGAAACAGTAAAGTCGGGGGTGCGGGCGTCCCCAGAAACAGTTTTTTGTCCCCCATCGGCACCCCTCACATAACAGAGGTCCTATTGTCGAGCCAGTTTTTCCAGTGGGCTAGATAAGTTTTTTTTGTTGTCCCCACAAGGGTACCCCTTCTTTCTTCCTAATAGAGAGACGGTTTACTGCGCTCTGAGTGTTGACTCTTAGCCTGTCACACAAACAGAAAACTGAATGTCATGTTAGTGGGGGAACACTAAACACGAGATTGTAGGGCAAGGCTACAAGAGGTAAATCTGGACATGAGGCTTTGTTCTTCCTGAAGAATACTCAATGGTGCATTGTCCTGAAGGAAAGGAAACGCGCAAATAGACGGCGTGCTCAAGATTTTTCCTCCAAATAAAAAAAAAAAAATTAAAGCCTAGGCCGGGTTTCGAACCCGCGATCTTGAGCTCAGTAGGGTAGCACTCTACCTCTGAGCTACCGCCCTCAAAATATACATATGTATGTAATGTGTCTATTACAGAACTTTCTTATACAGCCTTGTTTGAACAGACGATTCTAGACGACACTAATTCCTACCATTTCTGAAAAACACTTAATTTCAAATTTTATTTATCACGAATATTTTTAGTTGTCGAAAAGGACTCAGCGAGGTAAAACAAAGAATATGGACAAGTGGAAACAAACTTATCCGTGGCTTAAACCTCACAACAAGGACATATATTCAGCTGAATGCAGCTTGTGTGGGACAACTTTTTACGTAGCAAGTATGGGAATCCAGGCTGTCAAAAGCCATTCAGATGGTGCAAAACATAAAGAGATTTTAGCGAACAAAATGAAGTCGGCTGAAAACTGTTTCATTGAGATTCCAACTAAGGCTGATAAAGAGAAAGAAGCAGAAAATTCTGCTCCAGTGCAGCTTCAAATTGAAAATCAAACGCCTTCAACGTCGTCATCAAGCAAAAATCATGCTGAAAACGCTGATTTGTCAAAGACATCAGCTAAAGATAAAAAGGTATTATTGTGTTTTCTTCGTTCATAAGTTTGAAAATTATTAACTTATGAAACGTTTGAATTTATAGGGGTTCTATGTTGTTAATTCGTATCCAATCAGTTAAGATGAGAGGCTACCATGAGTAGAGATGACGTGCGACGACGAGACGTCCTTCGCCTCCCGCAAACTTAGTGTGACTTTCAATATATCTCCATTGAGGGAGGCTGCAGAAAGCTGCCATATGGGCTATACAGACCTGTTTCTATAGCTAATAGAACCGTCCCATATCTATTAGTATACTGGGGGGGTCTATTAGTAGCTAGTTTTCCTCTATTAGTAAACTAGTTTACCTCTATTAGTAAATTACTATTAGTTAAGTTAGGAGTGTGAGGGCCTCTTAGTTTTTGCCCCACTTAAAGAGGACATTATCTCCTTCCCCGTTTGGTCTAATCACTGCTGTCGTCCAAGTGGTTGGCATCTTTGTTATTAGTCCAGCTTTAGGAGAAGTTGTGTAATAGTTTTAAAATTCGATGTTGAAATTTCACCGGAATTTAATGTTTTCTAATCCGAAAATTAAATTAAAAAAAAAAAAATCCTGTTTGATCAAAACGAAATTTTGTATGTGGATGCTAGAACCTCATAAACTTAAGGTATGTTTTTAAAAAGATATATTTTCGCAATTAGGGTTTTTCACATAGTAGGTACTTTCCTCCTCTCTGGGGTTTCCTTTGGAGTGAGATAATCGGTCGAAATTTCGATGCGAAGTTTTCAACGGTTTATCTACCTCTAGATATATGAAAAAATACAATTTCTGTCTGTGTGTCTGTGAACACGATAACTCCCGATAGAATGAATATATCAACACGAAATTTTATACGTGAATCCAGAACCCTATAACGACAACTCCTATAGTTTTTCGACCAAAGGGAAGTGGGGGATTTGGGGGGAGGCTTAACACAAAAACTCTAATAATTGCCGAAAGGGCTAATAATTACCTTATAAGGATAACTCATCGATTTTCTGCCCGATTACCTAACTTTTCCTTCGTCTGATTCCGCTGGAAATAGGTGAAAAAAACAATAGGTGTCGCCCCCATAGGGCTTTGAATTTACATACAAAATTTCTTGTCAATTCAGATTTTTTTTTCATTATTGAATTCAGGAGGTCGAAAATCATGAAATTTCGGTGAAAACTTAACATCGAATTTCTGACCGATTATAAACCTTCTCACATAGAACTTCGTATAACTGGAGAAGTAACAAAATGTATAATTATCTATAACAAGAAATAGCAAACTTTGTTTTTCTCACTCATCTATAATTTGGATGGTTAGTGTAACGTATCCAGGGACTACTGACAGAACCGAACCAGGGACTACTGACAGAACTGAATCTGGGGGAGTCAAATTGAGTGTTTGATGTAAGATCATTGGAGTCAATCCGTTCCAGGAGAAGGTACTGAAAAGGCAAGTGTTCTTTCTTTGTGAGGCTGTTAACGAGAGCAAGCCCGGCCAATATGCAAAACTCTCTGGCCTAATTTGTTTAAATTTATTTCTTTTTTGACATATTTTTCAAAAGAAGACATTTAAACCCATAGAATGTCGGTCACCTTGGCCTACCGTTGGTTAGTACCGAGCACCACCACCTGCTGCTATGACTATTAATTCGTATTTTAAGTTTGAGGAAGTTTTTGCGTATGTACCGTCTCCCTGTATACTAATTGACATTTCCCTGAAAGATGGATATCGATTTTTTATTGCTTTTTTTTGGGCTGGAGTTTTGCTGACTGACTGGCCAGTTGCTGTCAACCCTCTGCCCTGGTAATTAGGACAGATGTCTCCCTTGGCCCAGCAGATGGGAGCATTGCAGATGTACAACACGCGGCCCCGGCCACAACGTGCATCGCTCCTACATCTGCATCCTTGATCCGCCCTCCGTTCCTAACCAACACCCGGCGTTTTTCGTTATTCCAGGGATGTTCAAATGAAGAAATTTAAGTGTTTGAAAACATCCCTTAAGATGTTAGTGTGTAATGCTGTTTGAATCAGCTGTGCGGAGAGGAGGGAAACTATGATTTATTATACTGTACTTTAGTTCTTCAAATAAATGACAACTAGCAGCGAATTGAAGTAGATATCGCCAGGGATATGCTCCGGAACTCCAGGGATTCCTCTAAAGTTACTTTGAACTATATATTTCCTGCAGCCCCCCCATTGTACATTCTTTGGGACGCTAACACTATATATTATTCCTATCTCTGTTCGAAATTTCATTAAGATATGAAATGGCTTCAACGCATGCCTAGCTCCATCTCCTCTCTGACTCCAACTCCTGCCCGGCTCCATCTCTCCTGCCTAGCTCCTAATCCTCTCTGACTCCAACTCCTACCCGCCTCCATCTCCTCTCTGACTCCAACTCCTGCCCGGCTCCTACTCCTGCCTAGCTCCATCTCTGACTCCAACTCCTGCCCGGCTCCATCTCCTGCCTAGCTCCTAATCCTCTCTGACTCCAACTCCTACCCGCCTCCATCTCCTCTCTGACTCCAACTCCTACATGTCTCCAATTCCTGCTTTTTCTTATTATTCTTAATTCGACTCCAGGTTTCTACAAACTTTAGCAACTTATGCCACTTCCAGAGTTCAATTATTTAGTAACACGTTTAGTTGCAGCCTTTCTGCTAAGCAGTTTAATAGAGATTCCTGCAGAAAATAAATCCTGCAGGGAAATTATATTGAGAAACTTTTTTTTTTTAATGAAATCTATCTTTCCCGATTGGATTGAAGTAAATCCCAGATGAAAAAGCTCGATGGAAATAGTATATAATCAATGGGATATCTTCAGATTGGTGGACTAGTGTGAACCCCCTGAACTACGATACAATGTCGGTCCTACAATGCAATGCTACTCTAGCTCTCATTACCTTCCGTTGTTAATATTCTACATAAGTACTTACCTAATACGATCTTTTTAACTTTTATAAAAACGCAACTTGGGCGTTTGTAACGCGAATAAAGTTACACATGACACTAAATATATTATTTATTACATCATCTTTTGAAATCTCTATAATTTCAGTAATACTACTCGACCGATTTGAATGAGACTATTACGATGTTCTACTTGAAACTGTTCCGTTAACGATAGAGAATATGCCTTATTTCAAACCACAAAGAAGTGTAACTTATGTACATTTGTGAATAATAATAACATAAGTATATGTTTAGTCAACAAGGTTCGTAATGTAAACACACGGCTAATCCCTCTCTGAGTCTGATACTCAGTCCCATGCCAAAGTTGCCAATGAGTGGACCTATTTTAAGTTTTTATTTATTGCCCTATTCTATTTCGGCCCTCCTCCCTTTTTTGGTTTCTTGAACTTCTATTTGGACTTGCTGTCTGCCAGTGTCCCCGTTCAGCTTTGTCTTCCTTGGTCCTTCTGCTTCGTTCTTCTGATCTCACCGTTCTTCGGGTTCCATCATCCTTCGAAGATCATCATTTTTGTTTGTATTTCAATTTCACTATTTTCACCACACACAGTGGTTGTTAACATAAAGATATTTATAATTTTATTTTTATTTTCATCCTGAGCTCACGTTAATATTTTCAGTTTTAATTACATATGGGGTATTCAAACATTGTTTCTTACGGAACTACTTTCGTTGTACGTAGCCTATAGTGAGTATATTTTTTATTATATTACTTTCAGTGATTATTTTTTAACAATATAAATGTATAGAGGGCGCCGGTAGCTCAGTGGTATGCGTGCTTGACTTCTGAGCTCAAGGTCGTGGGTTCGTAGCCCGACCGAGGCCCTTAGTTTATTTTATCTGGGAGGTAAAATAAACTTAAGCACGCCGTCCTTCGGATGGGACGTTAAGCGATGGTCCCGAGCCTGTACGATGTCAGATACTCGTTAAAGACCCCTACCCTAGATGAATAAAAATTTAGGATAGGCAAAATTTAGGACTCCCACAGTAGAGTCGGGCTCATGTCCACCAGAGTGACGAAAGAGCGCTCTGGTAGTAGGCGATATGACCTTGTAGTTAAAGCCCGGGCATGAGTCATAAAACCTAACCTAACCTATAAATGTATATATAGATACCTTTCTTTTGTTTTAGAAATTGATATTCTGTTTGTTTTTATTATAGATCCGATATATTCGATAATATATAATAATTATTTACCCAATCTGACATATTTTGATAAGAATTTATTTTTAAACTCAAGTTAATTTTTAATTTTATTTTATACATATATATATATATTTGTTTTCTTGTAATATATTATTATTTCTACATTGTTCTCAGTATTATTATTATTTTGGTCCTCTATATTTTTGTTCTCCGTTTCCCTATCATGTGCTTGTCCAATAGTTAGGAAGCTCCAGCAAAATTAAATTTTTTGAGGATTTCCCTACTCAAAAGGAATAGGGAGCCTTGAATTAACCAATAATATATAAATATATAATACATTGTGAAAGTCAGCAGCGCAGCGGTCGATGTGTATCCAGGCATAGAAGAATTCGTTGAAAATTAGTAGGGAAATTACAGTTAATCTGAAATGTCTGAATTTTATTATTTTTAAACAAAATGTTGCATTTTGTGTTTTAATTAAATGAAAATATCTTTGAAATGAACTTTTTTTTTTTTAATGGTATAAACAGAACAAGTCAGACAACATGTTCGATCCATACATGGTACCAAAAGTACAAGTCATTTAAATTTTTAATTGTGCTAATTAATTTGTAAAAACTAAAAGTAATGTTGACGTAACGTTACATAAACCTTCCGCACGGTAACATAATCTACTATTCATTAGAAATTAAACGAACAAATAATTGTAGACCTAATTTTTTGGTAGTTCAAAAAAAATTTGTCCAGTGGCAAAAGACATTTTCTGTTCTCCTGAAAATTTTACTTTTTTGATTTGTACTGTTATTGCTTCCCACCAAAAATATATGTTATTATATATAAATATTTTAATTCTTTAAAATAAACTTATATAAAGTATGCCGGCCTTCGGATGGGACGTTAAGCGATGGCCCTGAGAGTGTACGATGTCAGGTACTCGTTAATGATGTAATCGACCAGAAATTCGATACTAAGTTCTCATCAGATTTTCATGTTTTCCGACCTCCCGAATGAAAAATGAAAAGAAAAATGTCAATCTGCTGAGGTCTGTGTATGTACGTACGAGTATATCTGTGGACATGATCGGCACGAGTTCATTCAAAACCCAATGAGTATCCGAAAGTCACTATGTCATCAATTTCAGCTAAATCGGTCGATTGATTTAAAGGGAGAGCAAAAACTTAGTTTCTCGTAGAAATAAAAGATGTTGTGTTCCCATTGTTTTATTTTCGACTAGAACCGGTTTTCAACGCAACAGCGTCATCACTCTCGTGTTAGACACCACTATACGAGGGAGGTGTCACTGATGACGCAGTTAGTCAAATCTCGTCCCACAGCGTCTTAATAATCACATATAAAAACTTAGTTTATTACAATTCGTGCTGGGGAAGCAGATTGCCGGTGATCGCCGAAGGACTGTTGCCATTAGTGATGGGAGGATGACGGTTTGTCGAGTCGAGTGCAGATCCCGCTTCCCGCTTCCCGACCAATGTCTCCTCCATCTAGTTCTGTTCCTTACCCTTCATTCCTTCCTTCGACTCCCAGCTCTTTGTCTCGACAAACTCCCCATCTAATAATGAGACCAGGTGGCCTCGTGGGAACCTGACAAGCTTACTGCTCTGGGGGTCACTCCTTCCGACCCGAACAGGCATTGTCGTCATCTCCAGCTGCTTTCTTGGGGGTAGCTCTGTACTTCCCTGTCCGGGGATCTACTGCACACATTGCGGGAACATGATCAACTTGGAGTCTCCCAACATCAGTGCAAGCTGGCAATGACTCCTTGTCTTCAAAGGAACGTCAGAGTTTACAAATTGGATCTCCCCATTTTCCTCGAGGTCCAAGTTCGCTCCTGTCTAGAAACCAACTCTTCAAGAGAAACGAACGAAATGCCTTCCAAACACATTATTTTTTATTTATTATTGTCTGTTTATTTTCTAATTTTAAAATCAGTTCATGGAACACAACTCTTAGCTTCTTAAACATGGAAACACTTGAAAAAAGTCGTCATCGAATCACCTGCGTCCTTCTCACTCTCATGTCAGTTTACCAATTTGCAGAAAATCAATGGGTGTCTTACTCAGAAACCTGAATCATACTAATATTCGTTATATCAATTAGCGAGGGATTGACCAACGATGCAATAAGAAGAAGGAGAGATCAGGTTTATGGTCGATGAAAACAAACTTGTAGAATTTCTGCCAAGCTTTAGGCACTGAGTGTACCTTCTTCAGGTCCTGTATTGACATATATACATTACTAGTGAGTTATTATATATGCTAGATTTAAGTAATTTTTATACTTAGATTTTTGTTTTATTCTAAAAAGAGTAAACTAGATTCGTGGAAGTGTAGGTTGTTTCTTGTTTTTGAGATTTTTTATTTATATGTGACATCACATTGTGGTGTGTTTTGTTTAAAATATTATATTTATTTATTTTAAAACTTCTGCTCGCTCAGGATGTTGTATTTGTTTAGATATCATATTATTTGTTTTTTGTAAATTTTCCCTCAGGATATATGTTTATATTTAGTTTATAATTGTTTTTTGTTTAGATAAAATATTTCAGTATGTTTTGGTGTAAATAATTTAAATGTTAATTATTAGTTTAGTAACAATTAGTTTTATTGTCATGTCTTTTACTCAAATCTAGCATACATCTTCTTATTAATAATTTACATACGAGTATGTGACTACAGGCCTTGAAGAAGGCACACTCAGTGCCAAAAGCTTGGCAGAAATTCCACAAGTTTGTTTGCTTCGAGCAAGCCTCTTTATCGACAGTTATTAGGGTTTTTGAGGTGGCCAGCCCCACTTCTCTATGCCCTCCTTACCCTTCGGCCGATTTCTTTGAAAATCAATAGATGTCTTTCTTATTGGGCCCTGAAACAGAACATTTCCTATCAATTCATCTTTACATAATCAGTTATTTATATAATATGTTTTTTTTTAATATAACCCCTGGTCTTTTTTAATACTGACCTGGTCTTCACCTTCGGCCGACTCGCCTGAAAATTGATAGATGTCGTCCTATATGGGCAATGCCTTGTAACGTGTTAATGAATGAAGAAATTACTTATGATAAAATTAAATGAATTATACTTAAATACTATAGGAAAGCCGGCAGAAACTCTTTGGTTTTTTTATCTGAGAAGACACCTATAAGGACGACACCTATTGATTTTCAGTCGTCCATCAAAGAGAAAGGTGAGATTAGGGGAGAGGCTTATCACAAAAACCTTGATATCTGCCGATGTAATGAATGAATCTACATAAAATTGCGTATGAGGATTCAGTAGTCCCTATGGAACTATTGATTTTTAGTTCAAATGGTAGATAACTTTTGAAGGGAGAGCGTAAACTTCATAATTATTGAATGTCTAACGTATTACACAACACAACTTATCCTGAATAGTTTGGCAAGTAATGAAAATAATTCAGAGATTAACACAACGATGGAAATCTGGAGACAACAACGTTGCTGAGAGTGATAGAGTTTCAAGATAGAAATAAGCTGCATTGACATCCTGTCAGGAAGGGGATATATTAACAGTGAGGATGTGTTGGAAGAAAATCAAAATTAATAATAATAAACAACAACAAAAAAACTTTATTTATTGAGTGTAATGTGTCAGGCAGAGAAGGGTGCGCCGCGTAGCGGAGAGCAACTCAAATAAAAACATCTTAATGTAACTTACTTTTTTTTCTCCTCCCTGGAGACGTCATGTCTCCATAAAGTAGACCAAGTCAAAACAAATTTTAAAGACTTCGACTCGGAGCGTTGTGAGCGCCATAAAGCTCAGTTAATTGACAGAAAGGGTGTCGTAAATAGATACCCGAGCTGGAGCCCTGAAGCGAGTTGGAAGATAAGGTCGTAGGCGTCAAACTGTGAGGTTGTTCTAATACATCGCAAGAACGAGTTGCAGACCATACAGGCGCCCTAGGTCAGAAAGTATAAGGGAAGTTATATAATCGGTCAGAAAATAAAAGGGAAGTTATATAATCGGTCATAAAGTATAAGGGAAGTTATATAATCGGTCATAAAGTATAAGGGAAGTTATATAATCGGTCAGAAAGTATAAGGGAAGTTACCTCACAAGGACGACATTTATTACTTATTGTAACTCATGCCTTTAACTACGAGGTCATATCGCCTACTACCAGAGCGCTTATGTAGACATGAGCCCGACTCTACACTGGGAATCCTAAATTTTGCCTATTCAGGTTAAGTTGCCTAAAGTAGAGAGGGTTCTTTAATGCGTACCTGATTGCATCCGAAGGACGGCTCAGGTTTTTTACCTCCCAGATAAAAGAACTAAAGACCACGGTCGGGTTTCAAACCCGTGATTTTAAGCCTTCAAGATATCTATTGATTTCCAGGAGCAAAAGAAAAGAAGGGGTTAGATGGGTGCTTAACATAAATAAATTCAAAACCCCAAATTGCCTCCAAATGCAGTTGAAAACAAAATGACTAACTGTTCTCTTTGTATACAATGGTGTTCACCAGAAACATACGTTTGTAGCTCATGAAATACAAAGAAATCGAACTTGAAAGTCCTTGAAAGGACAAGCTCACAGTTTAACGCCTTGGACTCAACCTTCTTGTCTAGGTTCGGAATAAATTATATCAGGGAGAGGGGGCAGAATAAACAAACAGAGAATAGAAGGAACAATGGTATCCTTGTTGGCCGCCAGGGCTAGGACTCTCTGAGCCAGCCTTTCACAACACGCACACTGCTTACACAAGACTTTTTTTGTGGCCTCATTCAAAAACAAAATTTTTGAAGGGCGATCATTGTTGACACGATCATTGCTGACAAGAAGCCCACACTCTCTGCTTCCATTTCTGACGATTCCAGCTTTGTTTTGGGTAACTAACAGTTGTTTAATAGATGTATACTAGATAGGTCGGTATATGCACCTTGGGACCTAAGCATCCAATGCTCTTATCCCTTCTCCCAGTCTAATATTTTTTGTGATCTTCCTCTATCTTATAGGGCTTTGAATTTTCGTGTCATTACATTCATTACAACAGCAATTCTTAAAATTTTGTGTTAAGCCTCCCCCTTCCCTTTGGCGGATTTGGCTGAAAATGAATGAATGAATAACTTTATTGCTTATAAAGAATTATCTTACAGCAAGGAGTTCGATACAAAATTATAAATACATATATTCAATAACTGATAACAAAAAGAACGCAATACTAATATTAATAAAAAGGTTAAATTAAAATAAAAATAAAGCTACAGGTAACATTAGTATTTTAAAGTTTTTCTTAACTTCAAATCTCTGAGTATAATGTCACTTAAAGGAATATTATTTTGGGGGCCATGGTGGCCGTGCGGGCTAGAGCGTAGGGCTTTGGTCGCATGGTTTCACCATGGTTTGCGGGTTCGAATCCCGTCCGGGAGTGAGTTTTATTTCGTAGATAGAACTCCCTCCCGGGGCCATGGATGTCTTAAATAATTATATACAACACATTGACACGGCTAATATGCACCGTACATAAAGCCAAAAGAAAAAAAAAAAAAAAAAAAAGGAATATTTTAAAATATTATGTTAGGAATAATGTTAGCACTTTGTTTTCTTATTCATAGCATAAACGGAGCAACAATATAATTCAAATTTTCTGAACTACGGTGTAGGTTGGGTTTGGTTAGGTTTTATGACTCATGGCCGGGCTTTAACTACGAGGTCATACCAGAGCGCTCTTTCGTCACTCTGGTGGACATGAGCCCGACTCTACTGTGGGAGTACTAAATTTTGCCTACCCTAAATTTTTATTCATCTTGGGTAGGGGTCTTTAACAAGTACCTGACATCGTACAGGCTCGAGACCATCGCTTAACGTCCCATCCGAAGGACGGCGTGCTCTCTAAAAGATTAATAGAGATAACGATTTTTATGGGGATGCTGTTCATATGTTTATTTGCTTTTGACGAAAAGAATCACGATATTTCTTAATATTTAAAAGAATCATAATATTTAAAAGAATGCTGCAACTTTATTGCTGAAAATCATTAGGTGTCGTCGTTAGAGGGTTCTGGGTACACATGTAAAATGTAGTGTCGGTACATTCTTTCAACCGGGAGTCATCGTGTTCACAGACACACCTAGTTTTATATTTGGAACCAGGAGTTCGGACAACATGAAATTCCGTTGAAAACTGCGCATCGTATTTCTGACCGATTACACAACTTCCCCTATACTATCTGGGGTGAGAGGTACCAATGTGCTATGGTGGAGGTAGTCAGAGGGAGTCACAGCTATGACAGACGGACGCACTGGCAGGTTTGTGAACACACTTGACCTGGGTGTGGCACCAATACAACGATGACAAATGGCCTGGGTCAGCTCCAGTCTACACTGGTCTCCTCTCTTCATCAACCTACGTCAAGTCTACGAAAATAAGTTAAAACAAAGTAAATAAAATTGCAGCTTGGTCTCTTCCATAGGAAATTTTCGCTCTTTCGTCACTCTGGTGAACATGAGTCCGACTCTACTATGAGAGTGCTAAATTTTGCCTATCCTAAATTTTTATTGATCTAGCGTAGGGATCTTCAAGGAATACCTGACATCGTACAGGCTCGGGACCATCGCTTAACGTTCCATCCGAAAGGAAGGAGGCAGGGGAGGGGGCTCAATTCAAAAGGCCTGATAACTACCGATGTAATGCCCTATGTAAGTCAACCATTGAATATTAGCGCAAACGGTCCATTGATTTTGGAGGGGTACGAAAAGTTAATTGATTAATTCGTTCTGGAGAAGTACGTTGAAGGTGATTCGAAATGTTAGTGAATACTGGAATTTTATACAATGGACTGAATCTACAGTATAGTTAGTTATTATGACTCATGTCCGGGCATTAACTACGAGGTCATATCGCCTACTACCAGAGCGCTCTTTCGTCTCTCTGGTGGACATGAGCCCGACTCTACTGTGGGAATCCTAAATTTTGTCTACTCTAATTTATTCACCTAGGGCAGGAGTCATTAACGAGTACCTGACATCGTACAGGCTAGGGACCGACTCATGACAGGGCTTTAGCTACAAGGTCATATCGCCTACTACCAGAGCGCTCTTTTGTCACTATTTAACGAGTACCTGAGATCGGAACCATAGCTTAACGTCCCATCCGAAGGACGACAAGCTTAAGTTTATTTTACCTCCCAGATGAAATAAAGTAAGGGCCTCGGCCGGGTTACGAACCCGCTATCTTTAGCTCACTAAGTAAGCACACATTCAACAGAGCTACCGGCCCCCTCTAAGTGGTTTATATGTAAATTGTGAAAAATCAAAAAGCCGCAGGTCCAGGAACAATAAATAATTTCTGGTTCCGTGATTGTCTAAAGCCTAGTCCACACTAGTAGACATGTTGCACGACAGGTCTAAAGTCTCCCGATCGGAATGGGAGACCGCATGCAACGTTAGACATATTGTGCAACATTTTGACAGTGTGGACGTCACTCGGCGTCTAGAGGCGAGACACGTCCCAGTCTGTCACCAGCTTCTGAGTGGTGTGGTTCGGCTCTTTACAGTTATTTTCCAGTTTTACAATTCTTTTGAAAACATGTGGTCTAACGAGAAAGTTGTAAAACTAATTGAAGATTACCATGCGTCTTGTTGTTTGTGGGATGTTACGAGTCCCGACTACAAAAACCGGGTAAAAAGAAAAGTGTCCCTGGAATCTCTGGCTGCCTAGGTCCTTCTGTAAGCACTTCGCGCGTCCACTAACGTTTACGTTTTCGCGTTCTTTCACTTGTAATTACCACTAAGCAGGAACTCATTCCACACAAAACAATGTCCTCCATGGTGGACTGCGAAGATGAGACTGAGAAATTCACATCGTACTGTGGACGCTAGGAGAGACAAAGAACGGTGTCTCTAGACAGTCTATATACCTTGTCTCGAGACTGCCTATAGACAAATCGCGCAACATGGTCTACTAGTGTGTACTAGGCTTTAGACTGCTCAACTTGTATATGACTATCAAAAACGTATTGTTAGAAACGGAACCATTCATTTTTCTTCGTCAGAAGGTCATTTCATGTATTCATTGTTAAATCAGGCCCGGGATAAACATTTCGAAACCTTAATATTCGAACACTTTTGTTCACTTCGAAATCGATTTATTTATCGAGTTTTGATCCTGTGTTGCTTCCCCAACTGTACGAAGTAATAGGAAAAGTTGTGTAATCAGTCAGAAAATCGATGCGAAGTTTTCAATCGAATTTCATATTTTCCGATCTCCTGATTCCAAAAATGAAAAAAAAAAAAAAAAAGATTCTGTGTGATAATTTTCAGCGGAATCAGAGGAAGTATTGGAATAACTGCCGATGTAATGAATATATCGACACAGAATTTAGTATGAGGATTCAGAAGCAAATATTGGGTTATAGCCCAAACGGTCGATTGGTTTCGAAGCAAAAATGTAATTGATTAATTCGTGTTGGGGAAGTACATAGCCTGGGATTCATAGACGACCTTTTTCTCATTTACATTCATTCAAATAACGTACTTCTTGTCATTATATGTTTAAAATTAGAATTCTTAATGTTTTAAAGTTATTTTAGTATTGTGATGCATCTAAAACATTGTTTCAGGTCAACTTATCACATGTCATCTTTCCTTCTTCTTGTTTGAGGGCGCTGGTAGCTCAGTGGTATGCCTGCTTGCTTACTGAGATCAACATCGCCGCTTCCCGGATGGTCCCGAGCCTGTACGATGTCAGTTACTCTTTAAATATCCCTACCCTTAATGAATAAAAATTTAGGGTAGGCACAATTTAGCACTCTCATAGTAGAGTCGGACTCATGTTCACCAGAGTGACGAAAGAGCGCTCTGGTAGTAGGCGATATGACCTTGTAGTTAAAGCGCGGGCATGAATCATAATAACTAACTTATATACAATTTTCGTTTTAGTTTTCTCCTTACAATAAGCTGAAATGTATTGTCACAAAAATCGGTGAGCGGTGAATTTTGGATGATAATTAGCTACTTTAAAACAATTTTTTAAGGAAAAGACGAAATGCTTATCAAAAAAGTCTGCCGATTCCGCTGAAAATTAATAAGACTCGTCCCTATAAAGTTTTGAATTCACATATGAAATTTTATGTCGATATATTCATTACAACGGCAGTTATTAGACTTAAGTCCTCTATCCTTATCCCCGCTTTTCTTTAGCCGATATGTCTGAAAATCGATGGGTGTTGTCCTTATGTGGTTTTGGTCACACATATAAAATTTCGTGTCGATACATTCATTCTATCGACAGTTATTAGAGTTTTTCAGTTAAGCCTCTCCCCTATTCCCCTTCCCTTTGGTCGATTTGGCTAAAAATCAATAGGCGCGTTCGTTAGAGGATTCTGCATCTACATATAAAATTTTGTGTTTTGAATATTATTCATTCTATCGGGAGTTATCGTATTCAAGAACAGAATTTTTTTTTTTCCATAATTGGAATCTAGAGGTCGGGAAACATGAAATACTGTTAAAACTCCGCATCGAATTTGTATCCGGTTACATAACTTCCCCTATACTTTTACAGCTGGTGAAGAGAAATGTTTCATGGGGTGGATTTTTCCCTCTTCATATTGGGGTAGTGACTTCATCATTCTTGCTGATATCGTTCTGTTTACATGGATTGTACAGCTAATGAGTCCGCTAAGCGGATTGTGTCGTCTGTTTGGGAATGTTGTGATAGAGGGATGGAGGGGGAGGGGGAGATGCAGCATATGCCGCTTGTCGTGTCTGCATGGAGCATAGTTCCCCAGAGGAGAGACAAGGTGGTGACTAGAGCTGCTCTGTGTGCAGGCTGACTCCCATCTGTCACCATTCATATCGCAAACGGTCTCAACGAGCGTGTATTGTTCACAACATCGTTCTGTACACAGCGTGTAGCGCGACGCATGTTTGTTTCCCGCCCTCCTCTCGACAGAACACTGATTCCGACATATTGTATCAACATTGTTATTCCTTCTTGTATATAGATATACATACTAACGATGGGGACTATCATCGCTAATGTCTCACTCATCGCCTTCTCACAGACTTACAGACTGTAGCAAACGGCGTTGAAGTCTCTAAAATGTTAGAAATGTTTCCAACTAGCTACATTCTGTCCCATAAACTCCACTTAGATATCTGCTTCGTGATATAAACGTTTCCGTTCTTCATCGACTTATTACTTTACTTTCGTATACCCTTTAGTTAGGAAGTACGATAATCGTACAAAAATTGGAGATCGACTTTTCTACGGAAATTCACTTTTCAAGGTCTCCTGAACATGAGTGTGTACAACTTCAAATTTGAGGAACGCTATATATATTAAAACTATCAATCCCATAAGCCAGTGCCTAGAGAGAGGTAGGGACAAAACAGATATTGAGAATAAAAGCGGAGTCTATAGTCTAGAGTGTGCGAGGAAGTGAGGAGTCAATTATACATTGGACAGACAGGACGTCATTTTAAGGAAAGAATTAAAGAACACACGGCCGAAATAAAGAACCCAGGAAACCGTTCTACATTCGCGACCCACATAATTGACAATAGCCACACTTTCGATCCATCTACAGGCATCAAATATCTCCACTATTGCTCAAAAAACAGGCTACTTGATAGCTTAGAACAATTAGAAATAAATAAAGCTACCAAAAAGACCATTTGTATGAATGACCAAATTTATTTCAACTATTCCCCTTTGTTAACACCCTGATCCAGTTCTGTTTCCACATATATGTTCGTATTATCTGTTATTAATATTTGGTTCCACATATATGTTTCATGTTATCTAAATCTTAATATTATTATTAATTTTATTTATATTTTTTTTTTATTTTTTTTTTTAATTTATTTATAATTTTTCAATGTATTAGTCTAATGATATTGTTTTATGTAAATTTAGAACTAAGTTTTGTTAGGAAATATTTCATGAGATAGCTAACGGTACAGCCGGTGGACTCCCAAGTTTTAATAGCACCCTTTCACCTGAGATGTATTTCAAGGGTCGCTCTCTGCAAACTAACTTAGTTCATAACTAGACCTGACGATGGTGTAAGGCCGAAACCGGTAGTTATATATATATTTATATCTTTAGTGGAATAGACAATATTTCAAAAATAAGTTTGTTTTATTTATTTATGAGTGTGTACGTTTTGGAACTTAGTGAACTCAGAAACGATTATAGCAATTTATATTATTTAATCAAAAAATCAGGTCATTTTTTTATACGTTTGCTTGATATACACGAAAACAGTTAGTCCTATTGAAAAATTGGTTCTTACAAAAAATGTTTCTTATTAAATTTCAAATGTCATAATGCTTTTAGATTTGAGTTAACATTAATACGAACAATGTTAGAGGGCTTCAAACAATGTACAATACATTTTCTGCAGTAAATAGTTCAAAGTATGTTGCGATTACTTTTAAAGCACTTTTTTATTAAAAATACTTTTGTATTTTATTCACATAAGGATTATTAATTAAGGGGGAAAAATAGGTTGTGGCCAAGACAGGACTCACATTTCTCCCTACCGGGTATAAGAATGTCACCCTCAGATTGCAGATATTGAGTTATGGCAGATTGAAATGAATTTGACGATAACCGATATATTTCTTTAAGAAAACTGTACTTGAGAGAATTGTAAAGAGACAAGACATGCCAAGTCTGTGAAAGTCACTGACCGAGAGTGTCACCTTGTATGCATACATTGATATGCAACACTGCTCACTGCAGCTTCACTACAGAATGCATTATGAGGATTGCTGAAGGCTCCATGAAATCTCACCAGGGGTGCGGGTTCGAATCCTGTCCTCGGGAAGTTTTATATTTTAACAGATAAAACTTCTCTCCCGAGTTCATGGATGTTTCTAATGTAGCTCCGTATTATTATAGCCCACCCCTGTGGTGCCAAAATCAAAAAAGTCGAATCACCCGCTATGTACTTCCCCAGCAAGAATAAATCAATTAAGTTTTCGCTCTCCCTCCAAGGTCAATCGACCGTTTGAGCTAAAACTAAATATTTGACTTACATAGTGGCTTCCGAATCCTCATACTAAATTTTGTATCAAATGAATGCACATTCATTATATGGGCAGTTATTAGGGGTTTTGAATGGAGCCCTCAACCCCCCCCCCCCCCTTCGGCCCACATTGCTGAAATTTGACAAGTTATGTCCTCATTGGGTTTTGACTTCAAATATGAAATTCAGTGTCGATGCATTCATTACAACGGCAGTTATTGAGTTTTTGTGTTAAATCCTCCACTAATCCTCTCTTTTCCTTTGACCGATTTGGGTGAAACTCAATAGTTGTCGTCGTTAGAGAGTTTTGGATTTACATATAAAATTTCATGATGATATATGGATCCTATCGGGAGTTATATATCACAGACACATAGACATAGACAGGCAGACGATTTTTCATATTTGGAAACTGGAGGTCGGAAAACATGAAATTCTGTTGAAAATCTGACAGCCCAAAGGAATAAATTTCCGAAGAAGTGTGGGAGTTGTTGAAAAAAAAGTCCTAATCAGTTGAAGACTTGTAGGTCAGGTCATATTTCTGATAGCGAAGGACAGATGTCAGACAACTTGAAGGAGGTAATCTCTATTTGAAGAGACACTTGCAAAGAGGCTGTGAGGACTGTATTGAAGAGTGGTGAAGTGACGAAGAGAGGATAAGGGAGGATGATAAGGAAGGGTCATGGGCTAGGAAGTAGGAAGCAGATGGGAGAAGACACCTTGTAGAGCGCGGATATCGCCGGAGGTCTGGTTAACATCTTGCTAATAGGATGGTAAAGACATGAGGAGACGAACACCTTGTGGCCGGTCGACAGTTGTCAGTTGGCCACCTCACCTGTTCAATGGTAGCAACGTCTGGGTACAACTCCAGAAGTCACTCCAGCAGCAGATATCCATAAGAACTCCTCCAGAAGTTGATAAGGCTGCGATTTGGCTGAAACTTAATATGTCCTTATGGAGTTAAGTTATTTATCATGACTCATGTCCGGGCTTTAACTACGAGGTTATATCGCCTGATACCAGAGCGCTTTGTCGTCA
Source organism: Aradus depressus (assembly GCA_963662175.1). NCBI lineage: Eukaryota > Metazoa > Arthropoda > Insecta > Hemiptera > Aradidae > Aradus > Aradus depressus. The sequence goes on from OY759220.1 coordinate 40,071,538, forward strand.
CTCTGGTGGACATGAGCCCGACTCTACTATGGGAGTCCTAAATTTAGCCTACCCTAAATTTTTATTCACCTAGGGCAGGGGTGTTTAACGAGTACCTGACATCGTACAGGCTCGGGTCCATCGCTTAACGTCCCATCCGAAGGACGGCATGCTTAAGTTTATCTTACCTCCCAGATAAAATAAACTAAGGGCCTCGGTCAGGTTTCGAACCCACGATCTTGAGCTCAGAAGACAAGCACGCATACCACTGAGCTACCGGCGTCCTCATAGATTCATATTTTTGTTTATGTTTTTCAGGTAAGCCGGCTGGATATGATCTTGTCTGAGGCGCTGAAATATGAAACAAAGACTACTACAGTAGATATTGTGGCTAATATCAGAATACTTTTATTGACCATAACATTTTTTTTGTCAAAAAAAAAAAAATAAATAAATAAATAAAATTCCATCTGAAGATTTCTGAGCTAACTGTAAATTAAGCTGAGTATTATTTGCATTCACGAAAGGATGGAAACTCGCCCACTACCAACTCTGGGAACTGGTTTCTTGTCTTCTTCACCCCTCGTGGGGCTCAATAATATCAAGCGACGAACAAGCTGACAAGCGAAATTTGAGTTCTCATTAGTGAAAACATTTTTTTTTGGAATTGAAATTATACACAAACTTTCAAGTAGAACACCCACTATGTTGTGTTTGGCGAAAAGTTTAATCAAAATTACACAAAAAGGAAATCGTAAGAATGAATTTACATGGCGCCCAGTCAAGTCTCCTCCAAATTCGTTGTAATTTACATATAAATTAAGTCCATATAAATGGTCTCTTTTTTTTTTTTTTTTCTTCAAATTTTAGACATTTTGAAGAAGAATTATAAAGAAAAAAATCGATTGTGAATCACCAGGAATGTACTTCCCCAACACGAATTAATCAATTGAGTTATCGCTCTTCCTCCAAAAAAAAAATCAATATTCATTGAACAAACTGCATCCAAAATTCAAACGCATTACTTTGTAAATGTTTTTTGTTTCTCTCTCAACTTTTGCTGTTTAACATATTATATTTTTGTCATTGATTGCCGTTTTACGTTTCATAGAACACAAAACATTTTTTAAAATATTGTAATTATAGTTTCATTTTAATTTAGGTTAGGTGGCTTTAACTATGAAGTCGTATCGCCTACTACCAGAGCGCTCTTTCGTCACTCTGGTGGACATGAGCCCGACTCTACTATGAGAATGCTAAATTTTGCCAACCCTAAATTTTTATTCACCTAGGTTAGGGGTCTTTAACGAGTACCTGACATCGTACAAGATCGGAGACATCTCTTTACGTCCCATCCGAAGTTTAGGACTCCCACAGTAGAGTCGGGCTCATGTGAGCGACAAAAGAACGATCTGGTAGTAGGCGATATGACCTCGAACTTGAAACTTGGGCATGAGTCTTAATAACTAACTAAAAACTATTGATGTTGAATATTGGTTTATTATTTCAACAAATTAAAAAATGTATAAAATAAAATTGAAAAGTTGAGTAATGAATTAAGTATCTAAAGTTTCAGAACTGTTAATCGGTTCTCAAGGGAAAGTCACTGTTCTGTTAATCGATAAAATAACAGTTTATCAGTTGAATGTGTTATTTATAACTGTTATTTAAAAGTAGCAGAAACAGATGGTAACAGCTACACAAAAATAACACTTTTGACCGTCACTAATTAACAGGAAGAACTCACTAACTTCCGCCACCATCTTCACCGCTCTCCCCTCAATAACAGTTAAGTTAGTTAGGTTCAATCAAGACGAGCGACGAGCAGCAAGCAGCAAGCGATGACCCGTATCTGAGACATATGCTGCGTGTAGTGTCTAGTGTTTAGCGGACCACACGTGGCAGACACACGTGGGAACAGACCGGCGCAACGTTTCGCAGACGGCAACCTCACCTGCACCAGATGTACTCCACTCTCTCACCCCAATACACTCCGCATACCCCCCCACGAATATTTAATACATCTGCCCCCCCCCCCTCTATATGCACATCTGTCAATGATTCACAACAGATTTAACCATATTAATAAAAAAAATAATTAGATTATCATATTTTTGAAGATCAAATTCTAACAAAAATGTACGTCATAATGTTGAATTATGTTAATTAGTTATTTTTGACTCATGCCCGGGCTTTAACTGCGATATCGCCTACAACCTGAGCGCCCTTTCGTCGCTCTGGTGGACATGAGCCAGACTCTACTATTTTCGTCCTAAATTTTGTCTTCGGCCGGGTTTCGAACCCGCGACCTTGAGCTCAGTAAGCAAGCACGCATACCACTCAGCTATCGGCGACCACTGGGGCAAAATGAACAAATTTCTCGGCCAAAATTATGAAACTTATATACTTTATGTTTTTTGGTGTGCTGAACACGAATAAAATACTTAAAAAATTCCCCGACACTTCATCAACTTCTCAAGAGGAGGTGAACACGTGTTGTAGCTCATACAGCTTATGAGAAATATACAATTCATACTAGGTAGCTGAAATTAGAAATTGCAATATCATCATTTTCTTCGAAAGTTCGCTAAAATTAAAAGTCTGCGTCTTCTTCGCTTAATTTAAAACTTTAAAATTAAGTTTCTCCCAAATTCGCAGATTTTCGTAAAAACGGATTTCATTTCATGGTTATCTGATGAAAATACTTAAAAAATGTGAAAAAGCGAGTGCCCGGCAACAATAAAAAAATCAGTTTTTGTAGAAAACTACATTAGAAAATGCGTAAATTCAGTCAGTCTTTCTTCGAAAGAGGCATCTTGTGAAGCAGTGACGCTAATGATAGTAATTATAATTCAGTACACTTACCTTGAGAAGAGATCTCCAGATTTAAGACAATAAAATAATTAAAAAGATTGGGTTTTAACACGTTATAAATATAGACTGAGGCAATGTAGAGGCTATTAAAAGGCTGCAATGATCTTGTTTATGTTTGTACAGCTGTATGCAAGTAAACCCATCTTCACTGCCTCCTTAAAATCTGCATCTGTTTTTTTGTATTTTGGCCAGGTTTTGAGGCCTTTTGCCCCAGTGTGCGATGTACTCGTATTCATTATATCACAAGTTATCATCCATAAGCAGATAGGAAATACATTTTTCAATTTTTAGAAACGTGGGTCTTATAACCAGAAATGTTTGAGAAAACTCAACATGGACTTTGAGAGATTACATGACTTCCCTTATACTTGGTAATGGTACAACTGGAGAAGTAACACTGTCTTGACCATACTTCCCAACTTCAGAATACTTCCCAACTGGTCCAGATGCTTGCCTCTTCCTCCTTCCTGAATGTTCCAATGACTCTATCATCTCTTCTGGCTCTCTAATCGGCTTCCTATTGACGAAGTTCGATGTCATCTGCCATGTCTGCTCCCAGGTGTTCGTCCTCTCTCACATCGAAGTTCTGGAGCACATGTCCCATGCAGGTGCCGCCCAGACTCGCCCTATTCCAGCCCTATACTCGTACATCTGGCCTAGTCAGTCCAACGGGCTTTTTCTCGAATTGGAAATTGTAATTATCTCAATTGAGAGGATATATCCAGGAATAGACCCTCCAGTTGTGGGTTCAACGTCTGAAGGGCAGCCTCCTTCCAGGACCAATATTATTAACTATAATAATATTTATTTCCGTTAAACCATAACAAGGTAATAAGGATACACTATAAAAATGTATACATTAAGAGCAATGTATGGCAAAGCTTATTAAATCTTAAGAAATATAAAATTAGTCGGACGAACATGTGATTAGTAATAACAATAATAAGAAATAATGTGGCCACGACTAGACTTTCTTATACCAACCACGCTTACAGATCACTGGTTCTTACTGAAAATGTTTCTCATTGGTTTGCAATTGTTAATGTGACTTTAGATATACGACTTGCACAGTAGTAACGCCCGAGCTTGAGTCACATTAACTAACTATAATATGGTCACTCAGAGACACATAACTAGGGTTCTATCGATACCACAACGTATCGATACTTTTACTCATGAGTAGAATCTAATAAAACTTTCAATACTACTCGAGTATCGAATAAAAAGTATCGATACCTACTCGTATCGATTGAATCGAGTAGTTTGTTATAATTAATTTTAAAAAATCTATAAATCTATATAAATTTAAATAAAAATTGTATTGCATCGAGTACATCGTTATAATTAATTTTAAACCATGTATAATATATATACCTATATAATAATAATAATAAAAAACGCAATACAATTTGAAAGATATAGGTAAATGAGATATTGTAGTGGGCATAAGAAACAAATAAATCAAATCGAATAAGATAAAATTATATTATTAAAAACATACTGAATCTAATAAAAAAAACTTATAAAAAAAACATACAATTTATTTTTACTAAGGATGTAAAACTACTGGAGACTACTCGTATTCCCACAATATTTCACTTTTTTAAAACACTTTTTGCAAGTCGCTGAGATCGAATCGTTCTTAGTGTAATAAATCCACACTTTCGCCGTAGGACGGGGCATTATAATAAGTAATTGACAAAATGGAATGTAAAAATAAAATAAAATAATGAAATCATAATCATGTTCACGGTTCTCTTCAAAATTAAACAAACGTATACCCTCATAAACGATAAACCATTTAATGTAAATAAGGTAAGAAATAAGGACGCATCATGCAGACTGCGTGATCACATAACACATGAGGTTATCACCATCGATATATACGAGTATCATTTGTCCGTGGATCGGAATTTGAGTTTAGTATTTTACTGCAACAATTAATTGTTGAAATTTGAAACGAATACTTTGAATCGATACAAGTTAATATCTATTCGATACCTACTTGGTATCGAAAGAAAATGATCGATACCAAAAGTACTTGGTATCGGTTAAAAGTATCGATACTTTACTTGTATTTACTTGTATCGATAGATCCCTACACATAACAACATAGTAAACGAAGAGAGAAATTGCTGTAAACTTGCTGAAACTAACGGATAGTCGTCTTCCAATGTTCTAGTGTTTCCTATTATTGCTGCCTCCATTTGTACGAGATTCAATTCATCAGATGTCATTTTAAAGATGAAATTCTATTGTTTAAAAGTTTATTAACCCGAAATAAGTTAGTCAGGGGGGAGAACGAGTTGTGTTGAGTCGTGACCGTGGTGAGTCACAGGTATTATATGTGGCTGTGATCTGTCACTCATTCCTGCCTGCCCACACTTAATACCGCTGGGAATTCGTCCGCTCCGCCTACACAAGACCAGTAACACAGGCCTTCTTAAAACCAGGGGGGGGGGGGGGGGTCGCTTAAAAATATCGTTACAAATATCAAACCTAAATCGATTTATGTTGTTATAATTTTAAATGAACCCGGAACATTCAAGTTTTAAAATGGATGCTTTGACACTTCATCCGGCGCCAAATTGTTGCACTTTCGTTCGAGCAACGGCAATCTCGCGGCTCTTGTATAATTCTAAGTATTGTGATAATAAAATAAAATATGTAAATGTTAAATAAACATAAAATTGAAATAAAATTAATAATAAACAAATAAATAACTAAATAAAATTACATTTCCTGTAGAAATTATAGCAGGTCTTCTACTAAACTTGGATTTCTACAGTAATTTTTGAAAAGGGCCCTAAAAAATATCGAAAGTTCAAGAAGTGCAATTTTGAAGAATGTGCACGTATTTAAAAAAATTTCAATTAACAAACTTCTCATTTTGATTTATTCTAAAGATACTAAAGAGATGCCATATTGTTTTTCTAAATTTGCAAAAATGTTAAATCTAATCCAGAGGTATAAATTATCTTACTGGGTTCACAGGGAAAATGAATAGCATAGAATAAGAGAACGAATATTGGCTTTATTTCCTTAAACCTCCATTATAAATTGAATCAAAATATCAATATGAAACAAAAACAAATTACTTACAATAAAAAAAAATCTTACAAACTAATTATTTAAAACTATATCAGTCTTTTTTCTGTTTTATTATAATTTTTTTTTTTCTCATTATTTATATCAATGTATTTTTTTGGGGGCATATATATGTATATGTTGCAGTCAAAGTATGAATTCCAGTGAATGTATACATTAACTAGTCAATGTATACATTGACTGAATTCTCTAGTCAAAGTGTACATGGATGTATACACTTACGTCTATGCCTTAGTGAAAGTATAAATAGCTAGCATTAATAACATAAATAGAAATATTACAATTTGGGGGCGTATTTGCCGGCGTTCCGCCGGCGGGACGATATATCTGCCCCTCCCGTCGTTCCTATATTTGAAGTAGTACAGGTTCTAGCTTATAATTAAAATCAGCTTTTATTCAAAAGATCCATTTTAATATTGTTTACAAATGTTTATATTTTATGTTATTGTTGCATCTTTCCTAGATATTTATATTGTAAAATAAATTTTGAAGTTTAGTTTTAGTTTTTTTTTTTTTTACAAAAACCTTTTTTTCTCATTTATTTATACTTTCACTAAGGAACACTAGAAAATGTATACATTGTCTAGTAAATGTATACATTCTCTAGCAATAGTGTTCATTTTTATAATCAATTGATACTTTCACTAAAACGGCTAGTTAATGTATACATTGACTAGTTAATGTATACATTCACTGGAATTCACACTTTGACTGTGACATATACATATAAATAAATTGAAAGTAGCTTTGCCCATCTATTTCATTGTTATTTGACACCAACATGGTTCACTACCTTAAGCCTAAAACAATCTCTGTCCTCCTTCACATCTCATCTCACCTCCACAACCCAACTTAGACTGTCCACTCTATTAGAACAGCTGATCATCGTCTTTTGCTCTCCACTCATTGTTTCGTTTTAAAACAAAATGCGACTTCATATATTTATTCACTAATTAAGTTACTTCACTCTTAACAGCTGTTTTTATATAAATAAATGTAATTAATTGTATAATATATTAATAATTACAATGTGTTTAATTTTTACACATCACAGCATAGATATGCGAATCCTGTTTTCTGGAATCCGATTACAAATCTGATTTCGAATGTATGGGGTCCGAATCTTTAGTTTATATATTTTTTCTTATACTAAAGGTATACCATACCTATAACATAAGAAAATATTGTAATCGTGCAAAAATTCGAGATTGAGGTTATAACGGATTTTGACGTTTCAAGGTCCCCTGCGTTCGTTTTGACCATATTCGTGATGTGTGTCTGTGCATATGGATGTGATAGGGAAGTTGTGAGCGCTCTCCCACCTAAGTGAATAAAAATTTAGGGTAGGCAAAATTTACACAGTAGAGTCGGACTCATGTCCACCAGAGTGACGAAAGAGAGCTCTGGTAGTAGGCGATATGACCTCGTAGTTAAAGCCCGGGCATGAGTCATAATAACTAACTATTATTATTGGTAGTTTCACTAAAAAGGATAAATTATAATACAAGTGATGTGGCCATTACAGAACTGTCTTATACCAACCACGCTTACACATCACTCTCCCCCCCTTCTCAAAATCATATTGACGTTATTGTTTTTTTTCTATTTATTTTTAATAATAGAGTGCGAGTCCTAAATGTAGCCTATCCGGGTGTAAATTACCGAGGGTAAGAGCTCTTCAAAGGACGGCGTGCTTCGCTTCCCAGATGAAGAACCTAAGAGCTTCGAACCGAGCACACTACCTCTGTGCAACCGGAACTCGACTCGTGCAGACATGTTCCTCGTTAAGACAAGGTTGCCCTGTGATCAAGGTAGAGAGAGTACACAGTTAATCTCTGAATCATTACTACCAGAACAGACCTGAGCCATGGCTAATGAGATGTAGATCTAACGAGGAGCTTCATGGGTGGTCGGCTTGGATCTGGTGCAGAGCAGAGGGGTGGGGTGGGGGGGGGGGGGGGGCAGTGACCCGTAATGTACTTCCCCAATGCGATTTAATAACCAACGAAATTTTCGTTTTGAAACCAATCCGCAATTTGAAAATAGGAATTATACCCAGGGCCTTCTGAATCCTCACACTAAATTTCGTGTTAATATATTTGTTATATCGCCAGTTATTAGGGGTTTTCAGGGCACAGGCAGCTCAGTGGTATGCGTTCTTGCTTACTGAGTTCAAGATCGCTGGTTTAAAACACGGCCAAGGCCATTAGTTCATTTTATCTGAAAGGTAAAATAAACTTAAGCCCGCCGTCCTTCGGATGGGACGTTAAGCGATGGTCCCGAGCCTATAAGATGTCAGGTACTCGTTAAGACCCCTCACAAAGTAGAGTCAGGCTCATGTCCACCAGACGAAAGAGCGCTCTGGTAGTAGGCGATATGACCTTGTAGTTAAAGCCCTGGCATGAGTCATAATAACTATTAGGGTGTTGAATTGAGCCCCCTCCTCTGGCCCTCTTTCCCCAAACTTGATTCGGCTGAAAAGGATTCGGTTTTACGTATACAATTTCTTGTCGATACATTCATTATTTGCAGCAGTAATTGAGGGCTTTTTGTGTTAACCCCATTCTCTTGTCTTCCCTTGGACCGATTTGGCTGAAAATTAATAGGTGTTGTCCTTATGGAGTTTTGTATGCACATATAAAATTTCATACCGATATAGTCAATGTATCGGGAGTTATCTAAACAGGCACAAATATTTTTTTTTCATTTTTGATTTGAGGGGGTCGGAAAACATGAATATCTAGTGAAAATTCAATATTTTCGGACCTATTACATAAAATCCTCCAAGTGAACACGATAACTTCCGAAATGAATATATCGATACTAAGGAGGAATCAGAGGAGACGAGTTGTACTCAAAAACTGCTTATGTATTGACGTAACAACATAAAATTTTGCGTGAAATTCCAAATCAACCGAAGGGTTAAGCCTAGTACACACTAGTAGACCATGTTGCGCGATTTGTCTATAGGCTGTCTCGAGACACGGTCTATAGACAGTCTAGAGACACCGTTCTTTGTCACGTCTAGCGTCCACACTACGATGTGAATTTCTCAGTCTCATCTTCGCAGTCCACCATGGAGGACATTGTTTTGTGTGGAATGAGTTCCTGCTTAGTGCTAATTACAAGTGAAAGAACGCGAAAACGTAAACGTTAGAGGATGCGCGAAGTGCTCGCAGAAGGACCTAGGCAGCCAGAGATTCCAGGGCCACTTTTCTTTTTACCCGGTTTTTGTAGTCGGGACTCGTAACATCCCACAAACAACAAGACGCATGGTAATCTTCAATTAGTTTTACAACTTTCTCGTTAGACCACATGTTTTCAAAAGAATTGTAAAACTGGAAAATAACTGTAAAAAGCCGAACCACACCACTCACAAGCTGCTGACAGACTGGGACGTGTCTCGCCTCTAGACGCCGAGTGACGTCCACACTGTCAAAATGTTGCACAATATGTCTAACGTTGCATGCGGTCTCCCATTCCGATCGGGAGACTTTAGACCTGCGATTTTTGGTTTCGCAACAGGCCCGTAGACGGGGATTGGTCTATAGACATGTCTCGTAGACAACCTGAGACACGTCTCAGAGACCAAAATCGCGCAACATGTCTACTAGTGTGGACTAGGCTTTACAATTATGGCCACTCTGCGGAAATTGCTTAAAAAATACTGAGGTAGCGAAGCGGAGAATGGATGAAGAGGACACGGATGGAAGCCGTGTGAAGACGTGGCATTGCTGTTCCAGGCTGTGATTCCCCCGGTGACCCCTAGTCTACTTCCTGCCCAGCTGGACTGTACCTTCCGTCAGGTGGGCTCTTTCACCTGTTCTTGTCCGGTCCCATCCTTCGCATTAGGGTTTCATACCCCGCAATACAACAAAATTTCGGTCCTGAAAATCCCAGAATTTCGAAATTATTTATATTTTTTTTTTTTTTTTTATAGAATGAAAAATGATGTTAATTTGGGGAACGATGTTAGTTATTATGCCTCCGAAGGAGGACGTGCTCAATGATTTTTATCTCCCAGAGATCCTTGGCCGGGTTTCGAACTATCGATTATTTTCACTCTCTCTGAGAAACTAATCGACCGTTTTGACTAAAAATCAACAGTTGACTTATGCAGGGACTACTGAATTGTTGAGCGCTCCCTCCCTAATCTCCTAATAGGTGGCCTTTAAAAGATTCTGAATACACAAGCAGGAAATTTGCAGAGCCTTTCAAAGGCCATATAGGCTATTTGGTTGACATCTCAAAACGGAAAAAAGAGTAGGGGGTATATAATTAGTGCTTGCTCTTTAACCTTTGAACATATATTCACGAAATTTTCACAAAAAACATCTTTATATGCGGAATAGTGGTGATAGTGAATGGAGCTGAATAGTGCTAGGAACAGATGGAATATCCAGTTTCTGCATTATTCATTATGGAGTATTCATCGACATGTAAGACGGAAACATGTTCTGAGAAACAGTTGTTCTAAGATAACATACGCTTGAACAAGCAAACGGTTGAATTATGAAAACGGTTACGCTGAAGGCGTATCTTTTGTCAGATGCCGCACAAACTCGTGGGAAAGGTGCATTCTAGGATGTCCCCGAAGATGACAGACGGACAGAAGCCAGACACTCGATATAAGGGTCTTCCATGTATGGAGTCATAAAAACAATAAGAAAGTCTTTAGATTTTGTCAGAACGCAAAACCACATCAACCATATTCAGAAAGCGCTTCGTGAAGTGAAGGTTCCTGGATCGATGCTCAGAGTTTCCTTCTTTGTTTCTCGCAAGAAGATGAAGTGGAGTCACTGAAACTTATTGACGTGAAAACGTCTATTCGCTCGTTAAGCAAAGTGATAGCCGGTCAAACTTTCTTGTGTTACAAAATACCGTCAAATTTCAATCGCTAATAACTACGAGACTAATAATGCGATAACAACGGTTGAGGTCACAATGGATAGAGCATGTCTGTACTGCAGTGTTTGTTTTGTCTGTGACGTTATCGGGTTAGTGTGGGCGTCGGCGGATGATTGTTGCGAATTAGCGTTGTGTAAAATTAGAAATTAGTGTATCGTGATAACGCGTTTACTGGTGTCATTGTAAAGAGCTTGAGAACCACTACTAGTAGGACTCAAAGTGAAACAATAAAAATATTCTCCGAAATATATGTAAAAATCTGTATTACATTGAAAATTGCAAAAGAAAACTAAAGATGCCTCATATGAATCGTAAATATGCGCGGAATTATAGAAAACGCAAATCAGAGGAAAGCTCGCATCAAAAGGAATTTAAAAAACCTAAAAAGTCTAGTGCCGAGCAAATGCAAGAGCTACGGCAGCATCGAAAAGAAAATGAAAAAACACTTGATTTAATCCCGACGTTTTCACGGAAAATCTACGGCGTGGACCTTGACTACGCCTTATGTTTTTTTTGGGTATGAGGAGTCCTTAAGAAACCAATTTTCTGCCAAATTAACGACCGGGGAGAAGAGACAACAACGAAACAGTACCAGCTCCCAACAGAAATAATATAATGGAGAGAAACTTTGTATGTTTACTACTGCTGCCAAAATGTATATATATGAACTGAGTAGGTTGAGTAAAGTAATACAATGTCACTTTTTCGTAATTTTGTTATATATATATACACAAAAAGAAATTGTTCCACAGTTTTACTTACTCCTTATTTTTGTGTGTACATTGACATCCGTATTGAGGGCATCTATACATTTCATTGATACCCTCTTTGTGAGTGAAGACTTTTTTTTTTTTTGAAGAAAAAAGCTGCTTGAATATAAAACCTATGATAAACTATATGCTCCTTACACATTATTGAAGAAATTTTTTTTTGTATTTTATTTATAAAGATGAATGCCGTGTGAGAGGAAGGCCACCCAGTGGTAGATACTCGGGACGAAAATTTGCCTGAATTATTAAGACACTGCAAGCGTGATATGTCACAATTAAAATTAGTGACATCGATACTGATCTTCGGCTATAGCTGGAAAGGAAAAGTCTGTTTTAGAGGTAGGGTGAAATTTTTATTAGGTGGGAAGCTACGCCGCCACCGCCGATGATTCACCAAGAACTCTTTTTAACTGAGCAACTACATAATGAAATAGATAAAAGTTGGTTCCAGGTGAGCGTGTTCATATTAATGGTAATAGGAGAGGTTGTAACTGTGAAGAACAGGTGTCTGTACACCTATGTTAACATATGTGTGAGGTCGTGGGAAGGAGAGACAGGAGACGGCAGGTCGACAGAAGGAGGAACTGTTGAAGAAAGGGGTGCAAGGAGACCGTCTGTTGGTGTCGCATGTGGGAGTACGTGTATTCAGACAGGAGACGGCAGGTCGACAGAAGGAGGAACTGTTGAAGAAAGGGGTGCAAGGAGACCGTCTGTTGGTGTCGAATGTGGGAGTACGAGTATTCAGACAGAAGACGGCAGGTCGACAGAAGGAGGAACTGTTGAAGAAAGAGGTGCAAGGAGACCGTCTGTTATTGTCCAATGTGGGAGTACGAGTATTCAGACAGGAGACGGCAGGTCGACAGAAGGAGGAACTGTTGAAGAAAGGGGTGCAAGGAGACCGTCTGTTGGTGTCGAATGTGGGAGTACGAGTATTCAGACAGGAGACGGCAGGTCGACAGAAGGAGGAACTGTTGAAGAAAGAGGTGCAAGGAGACCGTCTGTTGGTGTCGCATGTGGGAGTACGTGTATTCAGACAGGAGACGGCAGGTCGACAAAAGGAGGAACTGTTGAAGAAAGGGGTGCAAGGAGACCGTCTGTTGGTGTCGAATGTGGGAGTACGAGTATTCAGACAGAAGACGGCAGGTCGACAGAAGGAGGAACTGTTGAAGAAAGAGGTGCAAGGAGACCGTCTGTTATTGTCCAATGTGGGAGTACGAGTATTCAGACAGGAGACGGCAGGTCGACAGAAGGAGGAACTGTTGAAGAAAGGGGTGCAAGGAGACCGTCTGTTGGTGTCGAATGTGGGAGTACGAGTATTCAGACAGAAGACGGCAGGTCGACAGAAGGAGGAACTGTTGAAGAAAGGGGTGCAAGGAGACCGTCTGTTGGTGTCGAATGTGGGAGTACGAGTATTCAGACAGGAGACGGCAGGTCGACAGAAGGAGGAACTGTTGAAGAAAGGGGTGCAAGGAGACCGTCTGTTGGTGTCGAATGTGGGAGTACGAGTATTCAGACAGAAGAAAAAAATAAAAGTGGAAACAAACAATTTTAGCCCGATTAAAAATAAATTTCTTCGTTAAATGTAAAAAAAAAAAAGTTTTTCTTTCATCCGCTATAGTTGAGATCACAATAAATGAATAATAATATATTTTATATATATATTTTTTAAGTTATAATAAAGCAACAAAGTGATCAACAGCAAGACTACTCAAATAAAATATTACAATAATAATAAAAATAAACAAAGTTAACAAATTATAGTCAAAAATACATTTTTCTGTGTCTAAAACTGGAGGGAAAGATAACAGACCAAAATGTATATGGAAAGAAAAAAAATAGAATATTTTTAGATTTTTGGAGCTGTTCGCAGGTTTGTACATTTTTCTCTGGGTCTTTACCCTCCATTCTGATAGACTGAAAATGATTATTTGAAAAATCATTAAATGATTTGTAAAATGTAATATTTTTTTATTTAAAAAAATAAAACATAGTTATTCAGAATTAATTTTATATGTAATCTGGTACCTTAGAAGTAGGGTATCCTATCCCGCAACACCTTTTCAATCCGGACTGGTTCATATACCAAATACATACAATAGTATAATAATACACTATACTTTTTTTAAAATAAAAACTGTGTGGTCGGCTGGATGCGACAACCCGGTGATCATCTGCAACAATCGGTGGTCGTCCCCAGGACACCTTAATTCTATTTGCGGCGCTCCTTAGTGCGCCGAGAGTTCGGAATAAAGGTGGGGGGGGGGGGGGGGGGGCGACGAATCTTGTACCGGGAATCGGATACAACTCGAGCCTATACGATGTCAGGTACTCGTTAAAGATCCCTATCCTAGGTGAATAAAAATTTAGGATAGACAAAATTTAGGACTCCCACAGTAGAGCCGGGCTCATGTCCACCAGAGTGTCGAAAGAGGTTTCTGTTAGTAAACGATATGAGCTAGTAAGTCAAGCCCGGGCATGAGGCACAATAACTAACTACAAACTAGAAGTCAAAAAAACCTCTTTTATACAAGTGTAAATATCATTCTATTTCTCTTTCAATTACCTTCGATCAGAGGCAAATATAGCTTGTAAAGTTACTCAAGTGCAGCGTTACTTTGTGCAACGTTTATAGTCTTCCTGGAGTTAATGTCTTGAAGGACTTACCTCATGATGACCAAGGACCTGGTGAAGAGGAGAGAACAGCCTTCACTGTGTTCTGAACTACTAAAATAGAAATAACGTTATCGAACGTAGAATATTAACGTTTGAAAAATAGTACTATTTCTCTTTATTCCGTGTGATTAGTATATCCATGGATTAGAAACCAGTATAGCACGCCGTTCTTCGAATGGGATGTTAAGCAATGGTCTCGAGCCTGTGAGATGTCAGGTACTCTTAAACCTACCCCTATCCTAGGCAAGAAAACATGAATAGACTACAGTTGAGTGAGGCTCATTTCCACCAGAGCGACGAACGAGCGCTCTGGTAGTACGCTCGCAGAGCCCGGACTTGAGTCACAATAATTAATTATAGACGTTTATAGGTTATATAAAAATGATACTATGAACATAAATAGTCAATTGTGTATAGAAAATTATACAGACACAAAGAATGACTGGGCGTCATTTAATCTTTGATATCAGTTGTCATTATTTGAAATGAAACCAAGACAATTATCAGTAAACAGTTAATATTAGCATAACTAATTTTAAGAGTTGCTGTCGCTCAATGATCCAATGACGGCTATGTCAACAAACCAAACATATCTTCTAATGATCTCTCCGTTGGACAATCATGTAATTATCAAGACATTGTTCCAACTGAGAATGAAAATAATCCACTTAGATCATCTGCATATGTGATTGTAAATTATCTAGTCAAGTTAGTTTCAGTATACTGACTACCAAATTTAAATATGTGTCCTTCTGGTGGGTTGCTATGTAGAGATCTGTTATTTCCTTTCAACAGCAGCAGACTGTTAATTAAATTTGAAAAAATAACATATTTTAATAACAGGATAACTAATCACTATAACTTTCTGTTCAACCTGTTACTCACTGACCTGTCATCTGCTCTATTTAACGTCTGTTATTCTGCTACTCGCTATTTGAGTAAACTGCTTCCGGAATCCAATTAATATTTATATTTTTGAAATATGCGAGCTTCAATTTCTCATATAATGTTTTACTTACTTAGAAAATCAATTATAGAAACATAATTTAGGAAAAAAACATGAGCACGTCGTCCTTCGGATGGGACCGTAAGCAAAGGTGCCGAGCCAGGACGATGTCAGGTACTCGTTAAAGACCGCTACACAAGGTAAATAAACATGGGTAGGCAAAATTTAGGACTTGGGCTCATGTCTACCAGAGCGACGAAAGAGCGCTTTGGTAGTAGGCGATAGAACCTCGTAGTTAAAGCTCGGGCATAAGTCACAATAACTAACTAGTAGAGACGAGCAGTTGAACGTACTTTTGGATAATAGCGATCATTAAATGTTAAAGAGGTTCGATACCCTGCCGAGGCCCTTCGGTTCTTTATCTGGGAGAGAGGGAAACCTTGAGCATGCCGTCCTTCGGATGGGCCCGAGTCTGTAAAGTCAGGTACTCGTTAAAGACCTCTATCCTAGGTGAATAAAAATGTAGGGTAGGCAAAATTTAGGACTCCCACAGTAGAGTCGGGTTCATGTCCACCAGAGTGACGAAAGAACGCTCTGGTAGTTAGTAGGCGATTGTAGTTAAAGCCCGGGCATGAACCATAATAACTGACTAACCTAAACGTTAAAAACTATAGATTTTTCTTTTCAAACAAAAAAAAAAAAAAATGGTAATGATGGAGCCTTATCTCATGAAGGTGAGATTAAAATTATTTTTGGGAATTTTCGGACAAATTGAATCAGATAGGAGACAAGCAAACTGTTTAGACTATTCGGCAAACACTGGCATATTTAAATGGCACATCATATGAAAGAGGATTAAGCTACACAGGCTATGTGGCATTTCAAAATTTTGAATGGGAGGTGAGATTGAGCGGGTCCAAACCCGAAAACGAGGGATTAATGGGATTTTCACGAAACTTGCAGTGTATTTTAAAGGATGCCCCAATTACTGGCGGAGTTAAACTGAGGCTGTCTCCTTAAGTGTAGCAAGAAAGGTGTTTGGGCCAGAGCCAACAATTAGAACGAATGATCTTTGACAGTTAAAAAGATTTTCATAAAATTATACATGCAGCATCCCTATTCAATCATAAGCTTACAAATAGTCATCTAAAAATGGAGGGGGGGGGGGGGGGGGCTCAAAACATAAAGTGATTATTGCTAGCTCTTTATCGCTTGATCATATCTCTATAAAATTTCCGTAATATTAACGTAACATCCTTAAAAGCCCCATTACAGTATCTCGTAAGTTAGTTATTGTGAATCATCACCCGGGCTTTAACTACGAGGTCATATCGCCTACTTGTCGAGGAGGATACTGGAGGGACACCGGGAGGACAGAGAAGAGGTAGACCCTGCTTAAGTAGACTGGAGACGGCAAGCCGAGGATAGAGGAGAATGGTGGAAGATCGTTGTGGAGGCCCAGGTTCTACAAGGCCCATAGCGCCAGGGAAAGTAAAATAAGGGCCTCGGCCGGGTTTCGATCCCGCGATCATGAGCTCAGTAGGCTAGCACGCTGGCTCTGAGCTACCCCACGCCCACGCAACAGATCGCGATCCCGATTCAATTTTAATCTCGATGCGGGAGGATTGATTACCACGGAGCGGCGCTCCTCCACCGCTCTCCGAACTGACTATGTTCATCAACAATAGTTGGAGGTGCCGCTAGAAGAGGGCAGCACCAGCTGAGGAGCTCACATGTTGATGCTAGTGTATAATTATATTAGCATAGGTTGAGTATAGTAGAGAGGCAGGTAGGAGGGGACTAATTAGGTTAGGTGGCCCCCACCTGACACCTGTAGCCCCATCTACCTGCACGGCAGGTACCACCCTAGATGTAGAACACCTGGGGACCTAAGCATTCAACACTTTTATCCCTTCCCTGGAAGCTCTACTGTGGGAGTCCTAAATGTTGCCTAAAAGGTTTAATTAGTGAAAGGATCTATTTAACGAATACCTGACATCGACAGGTTCGAGACCGATATTCAGTTTCCTCTTCGAAGGACGACAAGCTCAGTAGATCTTGAGCAGGGTAAGCACGCTATCTCCGCATCTGTACTATTCGAGCCATCTCTACGGGGAGGCCCTGAAACGATACCTTTATAGTGACTACAAACCATGCCTTTGGAACTACAATTTACTATTAAAGTTTACTCAACGTCAAGAGGTGATATTCATCCACTCTTATGTACCCTTAGTACAGACGGTACATTTAATTTTTTTCAATTCTTTAACGTAGAATACATCTCTTGGTACTGGAGTCCCAATATGAATTGGGAGTTAGTTTTACAAAATTTTCAAGGTGGCGGCCGTTAATAGAGAGAGCAGTGCCAAGTCCCTAGTACACATGTTTTTTGCCCAAAAACATTACATTTGCCACGGGAACATAAGTTAGCTCAAAGACAGGAAAAATACATCAGCTGCACCAAAAATATACGCAAAAAAATGGTACACTTAAAAAATAATATTTTTCAACAAATACAAATGGGTTATGAAATGGAAGATATAACACATAGGTTCAGTATTTCAAATTTGAAAAATGGCGAACGAAAGTGATGGTAATTAATTTCCAAAATAAGTATTCTAAACATGTCATTTTTATCACTTAAAAATTTTTGAAATCAACTAAATTAAAGGATTAACAGGGAAAATAACGTTACTAACCTGTTCGTTTTTTTAATATGTTTCATAAAACATTGTAACAGATTTTAGTATAAATACATTTTTTTTAAATTAAATAATTGAGTAGGTGATTTCCAAAACCAGCCATTTCTCATGTTGAGTACCAAAAGTAGCTATTAGAAAACTTAAATAAAAAATAGCAAATTTTCTAGCCACAATATATTTGGTAACGTTTGCAAGATGAGAGATAAAGTTATTACCCATCCATGAAAAATAAAATCGGAACTTCAACTTAAAACGGTTAATTTTTATCAGTTTTTGGTGATTATCCCAAAAGTTGTTTACGGACAAATGACTGGTTTTGGAAATCACCTACTCAATTATAGAATATTCATATAAATAACTATACAATAAATAACAATAATTTTAAAAAAAATTAATGAAAAAAAAAAATTAATGAATATGAAAACTGACATTATTGCAGAGATATTGTGAAATAATTCAAATGGACTTGAAAAATAAAATAAAACTTGTTTATTTAATATATTGTCTAATTTCACTAACTATATATACATGGGAGTACTTTCGGTATTTCTACCATCCTCAACCAAAAGCATAAGAGATAAGACTGAGTCGTTTGTCTGATATCATAAATAAACAAGTTTTATTTTATTTTTCAAGTCCATTTAATGAATATTCCATTAATAAAGTAAGACTTAACAATATAGTCGCGGGTTCGTGTCCTCAAGACCGATGAAAGAACACTCACTCTGGTAGTAGGCGATATGACCTCGTAGTTAAACCGGGCATGAGTCACAAAAACATGGCCGAGATGTCGTACTCCTATTGAGGACCCGCCTGACTTGCCGCAGTAGGTGGCCTCTTTAATTGGACCAATAACTTAACCTCCCAGGTCAATCCTCCAAGTGGGCAGAGTGTAGCTTCCTCAAATTTACATTTACTTTAATAAAAAATAAAAGATCTCATATTTTCTCAGATATAGTCCACCGGGAGGAAGGCTTTTTAAGACGGTCTCATTATTATTATTATTTACTATATAATAATTTTTAAAAAAATTAATGAATATTCCATTATATTTGTCTCCATTTTTTTAAGACATGGGATATCCAAAACAGTGAGTAAAGAAGTTGGAAGTGGGATGATAGGAATTGACCAAAAGTGACGCGGATCTCCCAGGACTCGCGCGGTAGGTGGTCTTCGTAAATGAACCAATAACCCAACCTTCCAGCTCTATAATACAACTGGACAGAGTTATAGTATTATATACTATATCCATTAAGTTCTCAAGGGGATAACTATTCAAGGGCTATACTTCATTAGTGAAATTCATTCTTTTGTATCATAACCAATTTATCTTTTTATTTATTGATTATGAAGCGTTCTTGCGAGTTCTAGTTCTTCATTAAGGACCAAAGAATACCTGCAAACTATTATATACTATACCCATTAAGTTTTCACAGGCATAACTATTCATATTAAGAATAAAGATGGATTAAAAAAGAAAATAAAACATTTACATTTAGTTCAACAAAAAATGAAAGATCTCATATTTTCTCAGATATAGTCCCCCGGGAGGAAGACTTTATATGAACCTTGAAGTTTAAGACTCCAATAGTAGAGTCGGGTTCATCTCCTCCAGACCGATGAAAGAGCACTCTGGTAGTAGGCGATATGACCTAATAGGTAAACCGGGCATGAGTCACAAAAACAAACACAAAATTTGGTACTCCTATTGCGGACCCGCCTGGCTCGCCGCAATAGGCAGCCTCATTAGTTGGACTATAACCCAACCTCCCAGGTTCAATTCTCCAACAGGACAGAGTGTAGCTTCCTTTATGTCATCACTTCCCCTTGCAGAGAGGGTCCTCCATGAGAATTCTCAACAGAGTCTTCTGTCCCTGAAAACAATCACAATAAATTCGGTAAAATATATTAAATATGTTTTATTATAATAATAAACTTATTATAACTATATTAACATTATTAACTTTTATTATAATAATCAAATTTTGATTAGATCATCAATCAAACAGAAATAAATCGTCGTTCAATCACCGGCAATGTAATTTAAACTATTTGTAATCAACTAACCAGTAAGATAAAATGACATGTAGACATTCTGTTTTTATAATTTATTTATTTTTGGACTCAGGGATTCCAATATAAACTAAACATAAAACAAATGTGTTAAGATATACCTTTTAGGTGGAAGCAAATAATTATGTGAGAAAATAACTTTTAATATAACAGAAGTACATTCATATAGATTACCTAATTGACTAGAACTTTTGGTATATACGACAATCACATGTCAACACTAAACAACTGATAATAATCCAGTATACTCATTAATGTGACGTGACGTATTTGGTGGAAAGATTTAAATCTAACAAATGTTATACCTGTAAACATAACTGCCGATAGATTCAATCCATCCACACGAATTGTGATCAAAATAAGGACAACTATTAATAATAATAATAATAATTTTTATTGTTTACAGGGATCACCATTGAATCGGTGACCATTACATTTACAGTATTAACATTTTCAAAATTATAGATTGAACAATAATGACATATAAAGAAAAAAATATTTAAAGGAGGATGTAGGTATTGAATATCAATATAATAGAGGGCGCCAGTAGCTCAGTGGTATGCGTGCTTGCCTTCTGAGCTCAAGAACGTGGGTTGGAAACCCGACCGAGACCCTTAGTTTATTTTATCTGGGAGGTAAAATAAACTTAAGCACGCCGTTCTTCGGATGGGCCCGAGCCTGTACGATGTCAGAGTTCTCGTTAAAGTCCCCTGGCCTAGATGAATAAGAATCTAGGGTAAACAAAATTTAGGACTCCCACAGTAGAGTCGGGCTCATGTCCACCAGAGTGACGAAAGAGCGCTTTGGTAGTAGGTGATATGACCTCGTAGTTAAAGCCCGGGCATGAGTCATAATAACTAACTCCAATTTTTGATCAATAAAACACCAAGTAACTAGATAACTGTCTGAGTTTTAGTAACCTAGTCATCATCATCATCATCTTAGGCGCGACAGCCCATCAAGAGCCTTGGCCTCCTCCAGAAAATGTCCCCATGCAGCTCTGTCCTGGGCCAGTCTCTACCAGCCCACCGCACCAAACCGTCTTGCCTCTCTGTTCACAGTCTCCAGCCATCTTCTTCTGGGTCGTCCCACTCTTCTCCTACCCTCCGGTGTCACATTCACCGGAGTTTCCTTGGTAGAAGGTCCTCGTTCATCCGTCTTACGTGTCCAGGCCAGCGTGGTCGGGCAACTCTAATCCAGTGCGACTATTTTGGCTCGGTATAGAGTGCGTACAACTCCTGGTTGTATCGGATGCGCCAAACGCCCTCCTCCTGGTTGGGGCTGTAGATCCTGCGGAGTATTCTCCTCTCGAAGATCTGAAGACGCCTATCTTCCGCCACAGTCAGGGTCCACGTCTCCGACCCATATGTCAGAACTGGCCTCACAAGCGTCTTGTATAGCAGCACCATCGTGTCCCTGGGGAGAAGACGAGATTTAAACTGTGACTGGAGGCCATAGTAACTCCGGCTGGCCGTCTAGTCAACTAAAAACATGGTGTTTTATCGATTTGTATATTGACTATCATAAAAAACGATAGTGGTTATATATATACAGTAGAGTCCCACTAATCCGGACACCGATTATCCAGACATCCGGTTAATCCGGAGGGATTTTCAAAAAAACTAATTAAAATTTAGTAAACTATTTGGCGAGCGGTAAGTACGAAATAATTCAAAGAGAGGGTTTGACTTGACTTACTCAGTTGGCTACGATGAAAAAGTCTCGACAAAGAAGACGGAGCGCTAAATATTTAACAATATTTATCAAGTGCATTTTACAGCAAATTCCGTTTATTCCGGACAGGGTCCGGTCCCATCTAGTCCGGAATAGCGGGAAAATTTTTTTATTTTATCACAAAAGATTTCATAATTCCTATTGGCGAAAGTCATCAAAAATAAAATAAATATATTTTGGAAAGAAAAGTTCAATCCGTGTTTGTTTTTAAACCACCTTCATCAAGTGAACATTATACTGGTCTCAAATCAAGAATATTCTTCCTCAACTCAAATTTAAATAAGTTTCATTTGTTATAAAAAGGTTATACAGGAAAATTCTGAAAAACAGAAATTCCAGGATAAAGTTTTTACGATGTGATAAGATTTTATGTTTTGTAATTTTTCTTTTTTGTATTTTGAAAAAATTTAAAAAGAACTTTTTAAAGTTAGATAATTTGCAAACAACTACCACTCACCCATTTATTGCACTTATCAAGGCACAATGAACAGAAAAATTCAACAGAACTTAGCAGGAAACATTTAGGTCGAGAGCTGCGCACTTTTCTTCAATTACACTTTAAACTGGTTAGTTTGTCCAGAGAGCAGAAAAACATCCATTTCCTTCAGGGGTCTTCATTGTCAAGCTAATCTGCCGTTTTAAACAACTCTGTAAAAACAAAAGAAATCTCAATTACTCCTCTGGTAGGAAAACACTTCCTTATGCTTGTTTTCTTTTTTGGGCAATTTAGGAATATCTATTGTAGCATTAAAAAGCAGTGAAATATGTAGAATTTAAATAATAAAAAAGATATCAATATCGTGTTATTTCTTGTTTTACCATAATAATATGCTAAACACATTAAAATCATTCAAAAATCTTCAAATTTTTAGAAAAATAGAGCGTAACTAATATTCATCGCATTTAGAGAGCTCGATGTTTATTTAGAAACGTCCCAGAGAGCTCAAATTATAAATAGACAATATAACTGTTAGGTTTTTGCGAGAAAAAAAAAAAAAAATTGATATGAGTTATTTCAAATACTTTCAAATCTGGAAGAAGTTATAGTTATTTTAGAAAATAATAAACTACTTACCTCTAGAATTAAGAGTTTCTAAATTAAAACATTGAATGAGGATGGTAATAAAATTAATTCTGTTTTTGTATAAGAAAATGTAAATTCAAAACAAAGTAACCTTCAAAGTACATACATATATTGTTATCTACTAATCGATTATTGACTCCAGAGAGGTAAATTGTTGTTCGGTTTAACACAAAGAATAACTTAATATTTTTAATCTCCTGATTCAACTAGGGCAGAAAAGACAATCTCTCGACAGTCCCCTGCCTGTTTTTGTCGCTAAAATTGTTCCAAATAGATAGTGAAGTGAAAACTGGGTTGTTGTTCAAATAATTAAAGGGAAGAGTGCTTGTAATTCTGGAATTGATAACAAATTGTACTCAGGTGTAGTGAAGTAACAAACAGTTTCTGCGTAAATAAACTTACAAATATTTCATATAAAGAGTGTAAAACGTAAGCGGATTAGTGGATATATTATTTAAAAGTTCACTATTAAATACATTTAAACAATTTCATTAAGCAAACGCAACACCACGTTGGAACGTATAAATACATCATGCAGTGTTGCCAGATTCTTGACTAACATATCGTATCGAGATATCGAAAATTATCGTACGGTAAAAATGAAATTATCGTACGTTTTATCGTACTTTTTTTTTTTAAATCGTACAAAAAAATCGTACTAAATGATTATAAAAGTTTCTTATTAAAATTAAAAAAAGTTGCACGTGCCCGAAGAAACCGTTTTCGAAATATTGTTTTGGTTTTTCTACACGATAAGATTAGCAGAGGACATTCAAATACTTTGCTCTTTGAATACAACTATGAAGATAGTGTTGAATCGATACTCTGAACATCGATCTATCGCTGCTTATAGAGACCTACAGGTACATAAAATAAGCGGGAACTTTTGAAATGGTTTGAATTTGAATAAAGTAAAAATTTTTATTTTTTATCGTACAATGTCGTACTTTTTTTGTTATTATCGTACAAAAATTGTACGATAATCGTACATCGTACATTTTCCTAATTTTGCTTGAATTATGGTACATGTACGATAATTATCGTACGTCTGGCAACACTGACATCATGAAAAGAATTTTTTTATAAACATTAATTGACGAGAATCAAACTTGCCATAATCGATAAAAAAAATAATGAGTTGTGGCGCTGCATATCGACCATCTGAGATACTTACAAGGATGGTGAAGGGGCTCTATCAGAGATAAAATAAAATAACAATTCTGAGTGAATATGTGTTTTTTATGTCGTATCCTTCAGTTATTACTAGACTAGTGTTTATCTCTTAAGCTAAGGTGCCAATCCTTGCTACTAACTTTACCAGGGCCTCAAATAACAACCAATAAAATTGCAAGTAACACTCAAATTTTATTTTGTAAAATAGTCATTATTTCAATTATACTTCACTGATTTCAGTGAACTAAAGTTTGTCTTGATCGTCTCGTGGTACAGTTTCGTTTTATTGTAGAGAACATACCTAAAAAACTTCTGACAAGCGAAATATTTATATCATAAATAATCTATGGAGTTATTTTTTTTTAACCGTCGGGGACTTAGCATTGGTAATTTAAATAATTAAATGTCCAAAACCCGTTAAACCCGCCCCCCTTCCATTTCCGGATCCGCTTTTGGTTTGAGTGTTGTGCAAAAATAACTCTCAGATGTGGACCGGGAATCAATAGCGGATGTGGTGTGATGAGATCAGATGATTGAGGCAAGGTGCGAATAGCTGTGTGATGAGGTGTCCCAGCTTCTAATGAGAGGCTGTAGCCCCGCGACAGGTGTGTGTGTGACCTGGTCTGAACGCCCAACTAGGGACCTGGTCAGTCTATGATCAGGGATACTGAAGAATAAACGAACCATTTTCAGAGGTGGGTAGAATGATGGCTTACCTGAGAGTGTAGGAGAGAACGACAGGTGTTTGACCTGGTTTTGGATCAGGTCAGTCATGTGACTCCTCGAAGCCCAAAGACTGACTTGTGCTCACATACAATGTCCAAACCTACCCACAAAACACATCAGAACACTTCACGTTTGATGATTGACCATTACTTTATTTGAGTAGAGGTCATCTATCCGGTCTTTCTTACTTTCACAGCTATACGAAGTATAGGAGAAGTTATGTAATCGACACCTATTAATTTTCAGTGGAATCAGCCGAAGAAGGAGGAGGGAGGCTCTACTCAAAAATACTAATAACTGCCGATGTAATGAATGTTCATTTTATTTATTTTTATTAAAACGACTGATTGTACAAACATAGGTTCATATGTCGTCTCCAAAAAGAGATTTCTTCCACATTTTTTTGTCTTCCCATTGTCCGTCCCTCGCGCTGCCATTCCTGCATTGACATCTTCGATCCATTTTTTATCTTCTTTCTTGTGGGGTGAAATCAAGTAAACGTCTTGGCCATCTTTCTGTTCCCATTCTCATTACCTGACCGAACCAACCAAGCTGTTTTGTTTCTATGCAATAGATGATCGTTAGATCTTGCTTAACCTTTCTCCTTATGTCTGTGTTTGGGATATGTTCTACTCTGGATATCCGGCTATTTCGTCTCCAAAAATCCATTTCCAAGGCCAGCAGTGCTTTCTCTTCTTTCCTTTTCACTGTCCTCTGTCCATGTCTCAGCACCATAGAGAACAGTACCCTCTATTATAGATTTGTATATTTGTTTTTAATGTAACTTCTCTATTCCATAATACCGTATTCAAGCAACCTATCAACCGTTTGCCCTTTTGTACTTTAGACTTTACATCTTCCTCGCATGTACTGACGTTAACCAGGATCCTAGATATTTGAATTGTCTACAACTATTTAATACCCAATTACCGACATTAAGGCGTGTTATATCTGAATTGAAAACCATATATTATGTCGTATTTTCCTTGCAGACCTCTAATCCCCATTTTTCGTAGACTTCCAAGAGTTTCCGAAGCATATATTCTGCTTCATACTCGTCCTCAGCCAGAACATTTTGGTCATCTGCAAATTGTAGTCTATAAAGAAATTGTAATGAATGTATCGACACAAAATATAGTAGGAGGATTCAGAAGGCACTATGCAGTAGTTTGAGCAGTAATTGATTAATTCATACTGGGGAAGTATTGTATTCGTTGAGAGGGCGCCGGTAGCTCAGTGGTATGCGTGCTTGCCTCCTGAGCTCAAGGTCGTGGGTTCGAAACCCGGCTGAGGCCCTTAGTTTATTTTATCTGGGAGGTAAAGTAAACTTAAGCACGCCGTCCTTGGGATGGGACGTTAAGCGAGGGTCCCAAGCCTGTACTATGTCAGGTACTCGTTAAAGACCCCTACCCTAGGTGAATAAAAATTTAGGGCTCCCATAGTAGAGTCGGGCTCATGTCCACCAGAGTGACGAAAGAGCGCTCTGGTAGTACGCGATATGACCTCTTAGATAAAGCCCCGGCATGAGTGATAATAACTTTGGATTTTCTGAGAAGGGGAATGTGTCTTTACCCTTAGAGCACACCTACCAAACTCTTTGCAGGTGGTATCTTATATGCCACTACCGAAGTTAAACTGGAAATCTTGCAATTTCTCAAATGAGAATGTGCAATTTTAAATTTTGGAACAAGTTGTGTCTGTACGTGGACTGAAGACTGATTAGACGTTTGAACAGAAGGAGGATGTCTTGCAGATTGTGAGAACAGCTGGCAGTCCTCTTGCATTCCTGGCTCCAATTAGGATGGGGCGACCTTTCTCTTCAGGCGAGGCTGCACTTCACCTATGCACCATGCACCACGTCCACTCCCATTCCTAGCTTCTTATATTTGCAACTTGAGCAGCCCTGGATCCAGACTTTGGATCAGTGAAATTTTTAAGCTTATAAGGACATATTAAGGAAAAAATAGGTTAAGTTTAACTTATAATTTTCTTCACTTTATGATTTTATTTAACTAGACACTTTTTTAAGTAATATTTATATTAAGGTGACCAACTGTACTCCTTTAGGGAGTTTTGTACTCCTTTTTCGTGCCCCGAACTCCAAAAATACTCCTTTTCAGTATTTTGTACTCCTTTATGCTCCATTAATAAATATAAAAGGTAAGTAGAAATATTTCCACATTTCAAACAAGAGTATATTCCCCACAAAAATTTAGGTTAGTTAGGCCTATTCGAAATTGTTTTTAATCAGGTGACTAACTGTACTCCTTTAGGGAATTTTGTACTCCTTTTTCTTGAACCGTACTCCAAAAATACTCCTTTTCAGTATTTTGTACTCCTTTTTCGTGCCCCGTACTCCAAAAATACTCCTTTTCAGTATTTTGTACTCCTTTGTGCTCCATTAATAAATTTAAACCCTTCAACAATAATTGTTTGCAATCATTTAAACAAGTTGTTCTGACATGAGTGCAGTCTTAGAGAAAAATTCAGAACTATCGAAAAAAACTCATTCAAAAGGAAAATATGATTTCAAGAATTAAAATGATGCAGGTATATAAAATAATTTTTATATTATTGTTTTTATTATTATTTTTTAAATATGTAGCAGAATGGTTGCGACTTAATGTTTTTTTTTTTTGTTTTTTTTTCACAACCCCAATAACCATATCCAATGAAATTCCATCCGTACTCCTTTTGTAAAAAAAAAATTAGTTGGTCACCTTTGTATAAATGATGAGATGACACAAAAGAAATATTTTCATTTATTTTTTTAAATGGATTTTCATGTAAAAAACTTAACAAACTTACAATAGTATCAAAAAGTATCTCTGTTTTTTATCTTTTACAGAAAGTCTGTGTGGATAAAATGTGCTTAGTAAAATAAATCTAGTTGGCCAGGCAAAAAAAGGCAGTATTTTATAAAGACGGTTTTTGTTTTCATTTCAAACGATCGGTGTTTCTGCATAATATCTGGATGACTCGGCTTCAATTACAAGGTCATGTCGCCTACTACCAGAGCGTTGTTTCATCACTCTGGGGGACATGAGCCCGACAATAGGAGTCCTAAATTGTGCCTACCCTAATTTTTTTATTCACTAAGGGTAGGGGTCTTTAACGAGTACCTGACATCGTATAGGCTCGGGACAGAGATGGGCATATTCATAATCAATGATTAAGATTACGATTATAATAAAAAAAATTGGGTGATTACTTGATTACACGATTGTAATCGTAATCACGGCCATGATTATGATTGTAATTGTAATCATAATCATGAAATCATAATCACAATGTACACACGATTACACAGCGCAAACCATCGCTTTCGATTTCCTCTCATTTTAAATTGTTTTATTTTTTACACTAATAAGTAATTTTTTTTAAGTTTATTACGTAACCAAAGTGCTATTACCATTTTTTTTTTTAATTTGATACCCACGAAACCTCCCATTACAGTAATTGTGATTACATGATTACTTGATTAAGATTATATGATTACTTGATTATGATTTTATGATTAAAATCGTAATCATGATTTCTGATTACGATTATAATCATGTAATCATGTTCCATTTTAGCTAGATTCACAGTGCGATAGTATCAAGTATAAAATAGCAATGATGATTAAGTTTTATTTTCTCTGTAATCATGTAATCATTGATTACGATTATGCCCATCTCTGGCTCGGGAAGAGGGGCCCTCTTAACACAAAATCTCTAATAACTGCCGTTGTGATGAATGTATCGAGTTAATATATAAATATATATAAATCTAAAATCGAATAAGCCAATAATCGGACAGAGGGATGTGTGAGATTTGAGGAGAGAGACAAACTCAAAAACCCTAATAAGTGTTCCTTTGTAATTCCCATGTAGACATCCTCGTTGATTTTCAGCCAAATCGGTTAAATGATTTCAGAGGGAGAGCAAAAACTTAGTTGATTAATTCGTGCTGGGGAAGTACATTGATTCACCGACGACTGTTTTGACTGATTACAGAACTTCATCTATACTACATACAGCTGGGGGATCTAAAAAATTAAGAGACCCCATCAAGAAATATAACTTTGGTGACAAAAAAGTATATATATATAAATGCCTTTGATAAGAGACCTGCCTAAACAAAGTCTGAGGGTGATAAGAAGGGAGTTTTCCCACGGCAGGTTGTCAAGACGGGTTGATAAGAAGAGGGCAGGTTATCTTGAGGTTATCACCTGTACACTGACATGGGTCTATCTCCACAAATAGTGAGACTGGTGATAAGTCACACCCAACATGGGAGAGTTTCACACCAAGGCTAGTTGGACTCACTATCGTCACGTTGATAATGTTATCACTCCTCAGCCCATTCTAACAAGCCTTCAGGTAGGCAGAGATGCCAACGGCCGCGAGACCTCCACAACGAGAAACTGAGTGAGGCCTGAGGCCGGGAAACATACCTTATCTTACTTTTGTTAATTTTACAGAGTAGGTAGTTATTAGTACTCTGGTGGACATGAGCCCGACGTCCTAAATGTTGCTATTGCCTCCTCAAGGTTTTTTCACCTTTCAGATAAATAACCTGAGACCCTCGGCCGGGTTTCGAACCCGCGATCTTCCTCCCAGTAGGCTAGCACTGGCACCCACAAAATAATTTCACGTAGCAGCCAAAACACATGAAAAACTAATTTTTTTAAACATTTTTGTCGTGAATTATTCTTCTAAAGGTAACATCAATAAGAAAAAAAGGGATATACCTACTTTTTTTTTTTAGAAAAATATTTTTAAAATGTTATTTATATAATTAAAATCCCTGATATTTGCAAAATATACAATATTTCCAAAATTCCAGGTTGAAATGAATAAATTATATATGTAGTTGATTTTCTAAGGAGGTTCAACTCGAAAATCCGAATAACTGGCGATGTAATGAAATTATAGATATAAAATTTTATATTTAATAACTCCATAAGTATGTAATCTATTAATTTTCCGCGAAATTGGTCGAAGGGAAGGGAATCCAGAGAAAGAGGTCGACTCAAATATCATCATAACTGCCGATGTAATGAATGTATCGGCATAAAATTTAGTATGATGAATGCACTATGTCAAATACAGTAGAACCTCTTTAAGTCGAAAACCTCCAAAACTCGAAAAAAAAGTTTTGTTCCTTTCCCTTCAACCCCCAAAACCTCCATTACTCGAAATCTCAACCCTCTATTAGTCGAAATAATCAGTGAGTTCCTACAATCCATTTTGGTACATATTTTCCCTCTATAACTCGAAAAAATAAATTGAACCTCTGTATCTCGAACATAGCAATGTTTTATTTTACAACCTTTACAACTCGATTATTTGAAACTTATTACCTCTATAGCTCGAAGAAAATTAAGTTACCGACAATGTACACCATTGTTTCTTAGAAAACAATTTAGGAGTATACAATAAATAGGATTACCAATTACCTAAAGCAAAAAAAAAATTACTGACTTTTTTAATACCTACATATACTACGTATTTTTTATTTTAAGGATGTTTTGAAATAATGTTGATTTATAATAAATATATGTTTGTTAGCTCTGTAACTTGAATTTTTATTTATTTCACCTCTCTAACTCAAAGTTATTTAGAATGAATCTTAACCTCTACAAGTCGAATCAAAATCCGCCTAAGTCGAAATCCTTCATAAGTCGAAAACTCTATAACTCGAATTTTTTTGCGTCTCCCTTGATGTTCGACTTATAGAGGTTCTACTGTATATGGAGGGAGAGCGAAAACGAAATTGATTAATTCGTGCTGGGGAAATACATAGCCGGTGATTCACTGACGAGATTTTTTTTTTTTTGATTTTTGGGATCAGGACGTCGGAAAACATGAAATTTCGTTGAAAACTCGGCATCGAATTAGTCACCAATGACATAACTTCACGTATACTCCGTATATAGCTCGGGGGCTGTAAAATGGAAGAGGGACAGTTAGCCGAGCAGTCAGCCATCAGAGAAATATAGAAGAATGTTTGATGGTTTTGCTAAAGAGGAAAGACAGCCATCCAGTCTATCAGATAAATCATACAATTAGTAGGGAAAAAACAAGTTGTATCTGTTTAAAAAAATAAATAAAATAAAAGAATAAGTGAAGTGGAAAAGTTATAACAGAGGGAAAAATATGCATCTAATTTGTATACTGCATTTAAAAAGAACAAGAAAGTTTGTACTAATAACGTGTAAGAGGCGACTTAACATATGTTAATCTTTCAAGTCAGTTAGAACAGATTAACTTGACAATTTTATTTAGATTTTAGGATCTGTCGAAGACCTTATATGTGTCAATATAACGAGATACAGTCTGTAACTGTACTCGTATGTTCCTCTCTCAGTCAAAGAGTTGAGACGCCACATGAGATATTTCCAATCTGTTGAAGAACTGGTATCTTATGATTGATAAAGTCGTAAGTATGTTTACAATCGTGAGGGAAGTTGATGAACCTCAAAACAATGAGAAAAAAAAACAAAAAACAATCAACCAAAAACTAGTTTTTCATGACGTAAGTTTAAATATTTATTATTAAAAACCAGAGGATAAATCTTATATTATACAATGTAAAGACTAGATATACATAAATACACAATAGATATACATAGTGGTTGGTTGGTTTGTGTATATTCTAGAGTGCTCAAGAAAACTGTGTTAAAAATTGATAGAAATGAAATGAATTCACCAATATGTTCAATCATTCAGTGCTAATATTATAAATCTACAAGGAAGTTCAAATTAAGGAATCAAATTCCTTTTAAGGGAAGTGAGCTTCTAGTGTCCGACACAATGGGGTAAGTATCTAAACTGTAGACTTTACGACCTCATCCTTGAAAAATATTTGTTTTGTTACATTCCTCGTTTTTCAGTGTTTAAATTAAGTCATTATTTCACATTTATCAGAACTAATGTTATTAAATTGTGCTAACGGTTTTTGATATAATCTTCCAACAGACGATTTTGTATGATTGTATAGAAGTAATAACCCAATAGTTCTGACTGTAAACGGTAATTAATAAATATTAATAAACAATTAGATAAAATAATTCTTTATTGTTTATACAGTTTTCGTTTTGTTTTGACAGATTTTGGTCAAGTAGTCTCTGTAAAGATTATACCTAGTGTCTGTTTATTTCTTGACTTTTGAGTCTTGTGTGTTAAGATAGAAAAACGAACCTTCTTATACTTTATTATTTTGGTTTTACCTTATACATATTCAAAAACACACTCTACATATGGAGGTCGTTATTTCTATTGTCAGGACAATGAGGCTGAAAAGATTCTTTGGAAAGTTTTCTAAAACATATTCATGTTCATATTTAAATATATTTTATTTTTCCGAGCATTTTTTTTTGCTTTTGTACTATTCAAACAAAAACTATAGATAGGCCCTTTGTGGAAGTCCGGGCCCCATCAGACAGGCCTGATTAGATCCGGCTGAAATCGCACAAAAAATTAGACAACTTTACTTCCGGACTTTTACAGCCTATTTATGAAATACCGTTTATATTTATGACTCAATCAAAAATTTCTTCAAATAAAAGTTGTAAAGAAAACTATAAGGAACATTTTGGATACAATTTTTCGCAGGTCGCTCCGTTTGCGAAGTAATTAATGCCAAAAACCATTCTAAACCCCCTTTCTGAAACCATAGTTGGGCAAAAATTATTTGAGATAACGAATAACTGATAAATGAGGTTATTCGTTTTTTTTTTTTTATCTATGAGGTTCGGATATCCATCATCCGTTATTCGAAGATGTTAACAAATAATTCACGTTATTCTTATTTTTTTTTTTTATCTTTATGAGTAATAAGTACATTCGATGGATAAAAATTTCATCCAAGGGATAAAAATGTCATTTTGAAATAAATGACAATCAATTTATTGTACAACAAACATTTTGAAAGAAATGAAAATTAATTGAGCAAAATTAAATTTTTTTTTTTACCGCTACCGGCGCCCTCATTTACTTTTTTATAAAATAAAATAACGCAGAGTAATGAAGAAATCCACACAAATGTACAAACGAAAGTAAATTTCAAACAAAAAAATATGAGATGTGGCCATTACAGGACTTTATTATTCCATCTAATCTTACAGATCACTTTCTATCCACCTTCCCCTTCTCAAAAGTATTTATTACTGTGCATATCTGAATGAAGTGAATCACTAATCATCATTGATAATATAATATGATAATAATCACAATCACTAATTCAGATATATAAAACTTTACAACGGCAGTTATTTGAGTTAAGCCTCACCCCTAATCCTCCCCTTCCTTTTGATCGATTTGGCTGAAAAACAATAGATGTCGTCGTTAGAGGATTCTGAGTTCACATTTAAAATTTCGTGTGCCGAAACATCTACTCTATCGGGAGTTATCGCATTCACAGACATAGGTTAGGTTTTATGATTCATGCCCGGGCTTTAACTACGAGGTCATATCGCCTACTACCAGAGCGCTCTTTTGTCACTCTGGTGGACATGAGCCCGACTCTACTGTGGGTGTCCTAAATTTTGCCAACCCTAAATTTGTACTCACCTAGGGTAGGGGTCTTTAACGAGTACCTGACATCGTACAGGCTCGGGCCCATCGCTTTACGTCCCATCCGAAGGACGGCGTGCTTAAGTTTATTTTACCTCCCAGATAAAATAAACTAAGGGCCTCGGTCGGGTTTCGAACCCACGATCTTGAGCTCAGTAGACAAGCACCGCATACCACTGAGGTACCGGCGCACAGTGGGCCAGATCCCGAATCTAGAGAGTCAAAAGTCCTGTGAATAAATTACTGATAAATTATTATTTTTCAATTATTCAGATGGGCATAAAAAGGCAGAAAAATAACAAAAAACCCTATGGTTTGCAAATTACTTTTTTAATTATTATAATTAGAGCGACAAGTCGCTCAAACTAAAATTACTAATGGAATTGTTGTCTTCACTGCTAATTTCTGCCGAAATCGTTGTTGAAATTAAGAGTAACTGACTTACTTTTTCACTAATCAGTTTTTTTGGAAGGCAGTGGTGTGAGGGAGCCAATAAAAGGATCAGACAAAATGAGCAGGTTGTTTAAAATGTCAGTTAGTAGAAAATCGATCCATTTTTCTAGAAAATTGTTCCCTGAATCTTTTTATCTCCTTATGTTGGCATTCTTGAACGTCTTCGGCCAGCTTTCCGATAAGTATTAGAAAATGTTTGATAAGAGCACTTCCATGTATAAGTATTTTATGAACACTGACAGGCATGGTGTACCAATCATGCAGCAAGACGTTCATCATACGAGCAGTTTCAGCAGGGAAAGTTTCAAAGGCTTCCAAATAAATATCATACCCTGATGACGAAGCCTGAAGGAGTATGCTAAACCTTTCTATTAATTCTTCATCCACGCCAGTAATTTCAGCTGTTAAGGAAGGATTTTGGAAAAACCTTCGAGCTGCATTGCCATCAGTTGTATTGCCACCTCCTTGCTTTGGAGTATCAATAGATGCCGAGTCCACATTTTTTCTTCGTATAGTCAAAAAGGAATGTAATTTGTTCGAGGGTATTTCCAATAGGACGATTGCTGACTCTCAACACATCGTACAACTAATTTCTGCATATAGACATTTTCACACCTGCAGTTACAAATAACATTAGTGAAAAAAAAAAAAAAAAAAAAGGGGCAAAACGGGTCGTTAAATTTAGTGCCATCCTATTATCTATTAGTCAATGAACAAGAATAATGATCGTTTACGAGGTACTAAGAGGTACGAACAAAGGTACGCCCTTATGAACTAGAATGAACCTTTTTTTTTTTAAATGTGCACTATTCTTGTGGCCCTTCCAACACTTTGTGATTGACTTAAGACAAAACAAAAATTGCTAAGACTTACCTTTTTGAATGCCTTCCATGGAAGAATAATGAAGAAAAGATCAGTAATGTTCGGAAGCGACACTCACAGGTAAGTGATGTAATCAAACTACGTGGCCTCCTAGATAATACAGCTGTTTGCATGGTTTGTTTATTACGTCGCTGCGTTGTATTGACTTCGTCCTCTCTAATTCCCTTTGTTTATTTCTCTCTCACATACCACTTGTTGAACCAGGTTGTTTTCTTCCCGAAATCTCTCACTTCATTTTCGGACATTTTTCCAGCTAGATTTGGGATCTGGCCCATTGTGCGGCGCCCTCACAGACATAGATAAACAGAAATATTTTTTTTCGGAAAACATACAAACAAACAAATTCTGTTGAAAACTCCGCATCAAATTTTTGACCGATTACATAACTTCCCCTATACTTTATATAAGTAAAATTTATTCGGGGAAGTAAAATGTATCCATGATATATATATATATATATATATATATATATATATATATATATATATATATATATATATATATTTTTCAACTAACATTTAAAAGCTTGGTAGAAATTCCACAAGTTTGTTTGCATCGACCACAAACCTGATCTCTCCTTCTTATCGTATTTATTTTTTTCAACAAGTGGAGAAGGGCATCAAAGAAGTTGATTCCTTTATGAGTTATACGGAAATGTATTGTACACGTGAGGGCGCCGGTAGCTTAGTGTTCTGAGCTCAAGATCGTGGGTTCGAAACCCGACCGAGGGCCCTTAGTTTATTTTATCTGGGAGGTAAAATAAACTTAAGCACGCCGTCCTTCGGATGGGACGTTAAGCGATGGACCCAAGCCTGTACGATGTCCGGTACTCGTTAAAGACCCCTGCCCTAGGTGAATAAAAATTTAGGGTAGGCAAAATTTAGGACTCCCACAGTAGAGTCGGGCTCATGTCCACCAGAGTGACGAAAGAGAGCTCTGGTAGTAGGCGATATGACCTCGTAGTTAAAGCTCGGGCATGAGTCATAAAACCTAACCTAACCTATTTACACTTTATGGGGTATAAGGTTATATACCTTTACTGATGTGTATATTTACATATGATTTCATTATTTGTTTAATCATATATATAAAGCTGAAAATGTCAGTGCGTTGTACCGCTATAACTCACGAACGGCTTGGTGGATTTGATTAATTTTTTTAAAAATTTGTTCGTCATCTGTGGAAGGTTATAGGCGTATTAGTACCTCAATATCTGGTCCATCCCAGCATTCACTCACGCACTCTTTGTAACTCGAAAACCATTGCAACGATTAATGAGAAATCTTTTTGAATAAATTAGTTTTAGCTCCAAAGCTAGCGTTACTACAGTTGAAGGACTATAAGCCTTATTCCGTATGAATTATTGAAAATTATAACATCATGAATGTACTGTCGAGGAACTGAATAGCCTTATAGGAGATATTGGGAGAAAAGTCAAAGTTCCCCGGGCAACGCCGGGTATTACTGCTAGTTTAACATATGTTCTGTTTCAATATTTCAGTTAGTGTTATGTTTCTAACCAATAAAGGTTTATTTATGTGAATATATTTTACATCTATAATATTTAGTACATAATATTTACTGTAGGTTTTTGTAAATCAGGCAAAACATGGGTTTCAAAAGGTCGTTTTATGATGGAGATATATTCACTAGATAAACAGTTGTTAGATATTTTAGTTGAGTTCCATCCTCTGAGATCCTTCCCTTCGGCCGATTTTATAGAAAATGTTGGCCGTCCTATCTGGGATAACAAATGTGTCTATTTGTAGACTATTGGAAACTGTTCTATTTGTCTTCCTTCTTATGTCTGTCTGTCCTACTTACACAAGTTTATCGAACAGTCAACACATTTAACAGTTAGGTAAACAGCACTCAAAGTGGACCCATACCACACAGTCTGCCCCCAGACACTCAAACTGTTTTTTAGTATATATATTTTTTTAAATTTTCTATACCTTTACTACAAGGAAAAATTGTAATTATGTGAAAATCCGAGATCAAGTTTTCAAGGTAAATGCACTTTTTAAGATCCTCTGATCACGATTTGATCATTTTTGTGATGATGTCTAAGCATCAGTGTGTTTGTAGTCGAAACATTGTGAGATTTTGGCCGAAATCAGAGGAACATTCTAAAATATGCTTATATTTGAGCCTAAATCAAAAATATCTTCCAATACAAATTGTAGAGTGCTGATTGGCACATTTTATTCGAATTACATTTTTTCGAAGGCCGGTTTGCGAAATACAAGCTGAAAACCGTCTTAAAATGACTTATTTTACCCCATTTTTTTAGACGTTAGCTCAATTTATGCCAAAAAGATAAGTTCTATCGAAAAATTGAACTTATCATTGATATTCCTTATTAAATATCCAAATTTTAAAAGTTGTTTGTCGGAACTCTCCCCTCCCCTCAGCCGATATCGCTGAAATTTGACTGGTTATGTCCTAAATGGATTTTAGTTTTAAATTTCATATGTAGTATTCTTGAAGGCCAAATAGAAACAAAAAGTGTGCGACGTCACAAAATTGCGAAAGGGAGGGAGGTTGTGGATTTTTGAACTGAGCCCCCTCCCCGGAACTCCCCCCTCCCCTCAGCCGAGATCGCTGAAATTTGACTGGTTATGTCCTAAGTGGATTTTAGTTTTAAATACGAAATTTGATGTCGATACATTCATTACATCGGCAGTTATTGGGATTTTTGAATTGATCCCCCACCCCGGAACTCCCCCCTCCTCCCAGCTGATATCGCTGAAATTTGACTGGTTATGTCCTAAGTGGATTTTAGTTTTAAATACGAAATTTGATGTCGATATATTCATTACATCGGCAGTTATTGGGATTTTTGAATTGAGCCCCCACCCCGGAACTCCCCCCTCCCCTCGGCCGATATCGCTGAAATTTGACTGGTTATGTCCTCCGTGAATGTTAATTTTAAATACGAAATTTGATGTTGATACATTCATTACATCGGCAGTTATTGGGATTTAATAATTCAGTTTCGCTTATCTACCCATTCTCTTCCACCGGCTTCTATACTTCTATGCTGAAACGGGGTTTGTTTGTATGTTTATACCAGTATCACGCCCAAACGGCTGGACGGATATTCATAATACTTCACATGTAGCATCCTTTCAAGACCGATTGAATAATAGGCTATGTGGCGCCCCAAAATTTTGAACGGGAGGGGGGGTTGTAAGGGGGGCTAAGCATAAAAATAGTGCTAACTCATTGATTAATGGTCGGATTGTCATGAAATTTCATATGTAGTATTCTTGAAGGCCAAATAGAAACAAAAAGTGTGCGACGTCACAAAATTGCGAAAGGGAGGGAGGTTGTGGATTTTTGAACTGAGCTTCCTCCCCGGAACTCCCCCCTCCCCTCAGCCGAGATCGCTGAAATTTGACTGGTTATGTCCTAAGTGCATTTTAGTTTTAAATACGAAATTTGATGTCGATACATTCATTACATCGGCAGTTATTGGGATTTTTGAATTGAGCCCCCACCCCGGAACTCCCCCCACCCCTCGGCCGATATCGCTGAAATTTGACTGGTTATGTCCTAAGTGGATTTAAGTTTTAAATACGAAATTTGATGTCGATACATTCATTACATCGGCAGTTATTGGGATTTTTGAATTGAGCCCCCACCCCGGAACTCCCCCCACCCCTCGGCCGATATCGCTGAAATTTGACTGGTTATGTCCTCCGTGAATGTTAATTTTAAATACGAAATTTGATGTTGATACATTCATTACATCGGCAGTTATTGGGATTTTTAAATTCAGTTTCGCTTATCTACCCATTCTCTTCCACCGGCTTCTATACTTCTATGCTGAAACGGGGTTTGTTTGTATGTTTGTTCCAGCATCACGCCCAAAC
Source organism: Aradus depressus (assembly GCA_963662175.1). Taxonomy (NCBI): domain Eukaryota; kingdom Metazoa; phylum Arthropoda; class Insecta; order Hemiptera; family Aradidae; genus Aradus; species Aradus depressus. Next base: position 40,110,062 of record OY759220.1, read on the forward strand.
GGCTGGACGGATATTCATAAAACTTCACATGTAGCATCCTTTCAAGACCGATTGAGTAATAGGCTATGTGGCGTCCCAAAAGTTCGAACGGGAGGGGGGGTTGTAAGGGGGGGCTAAGCATAAAAATAGTGCTAACTCATTAATTAATGGTCGGATTGTCATGAAATTTCATATGTCCTATTATTGAAGGCCAAATAGAAACAAAAAGTGTGCGACGTCACAAAATTGTCAACGGGAGGGGGGTTGTGAATTTTTGAACTGAGCCCCCCCCTCCCGGAACTCCCCCCTCCCCTCGGCCTTATTAAAATGTTAATTTTAAATACGAAATTCGGAGTTGCAAGGCGCATACTATCTAAGGTGACCGGCGTTCTTAAGTAGTAACTAGCTGTGGTTCCAAGTGGACCTAAGAACTTACTAGCTGGGGTTCCCGCCGTTGCAAGGTATATACTACGAGTAGCTGTGTGGCCCAGCGTTCCTGAACACGAACTAGCTGTGGTACGAAGCATTCCTAAGAACGTAATAGCTGTTGTGCCCAGCGGTTTTAAGCACATAATAACTGTGTTGCCCAGCTGTTCCGAGCACTTACTAGCTGGGATGGTACGCCGTTGCAAGACCGATACTAGCTGTGATCACGAGCGTTCTTAAGTACGTACTGGCTAGGATGCCCAGCGATGCTAAGTATTTACTAGCTGTGGTTTCCGCCGTTGAAAGGCACATACTAGCTGTGGTGTCTTCCGTTGAAGGACTATAAGCCTTGTTCCATTTGAATAATTAAAAATTATAACATCATGAATGTACTTTCGGTGAATTGAATAGAATTCGAATGAGAGATTAGGAGAAAAATCAAAGTTCCCCGGGCAACGCCGGGTATTACTGCTATTATTAAATATAAGAGGGGACTTTTTTTTTTACTGTTAGTTATTATGACTCATGCCTTTGCTTTAACTTCGAGGTCATATCGCCTACTACCTGAGCGCTCTTTAGTCACCCTGTTGGACATGCCAGTTATCTTCCAACCGCTGTGCTGTGTGGTTGGGATGAACCACTGATGATGACGCTGTTGCGTCGAAAACCGGTTCTGGTATAAAATAAAACAGTGGGAAGACAACGTCTTTTATTTCTATTAGAAATCTCGTCCCACAACATCTTACTATCACATGAGTCCTGACATTGTACAGGCTCGGGACCATGGCTTATCGTCCCACTCATCTCCCAGATAAAATAACCCGCCATCTTGAGCTCATGAAGCAGCTTACACTAAGCTGCCGGTGCCCTCAAAAATCTATGTGTTGTCCTTATACCAAACACGTTTTTACTCATCACTCACCCTCCTCCCCCTTCTCAAACTAGCTTTACTGTGTATAAGAAAGTCACTTTCAGAATTACGATATACAATGAAAACCGCTGATGCCAACACATGCTTGTCAGGATCATGTATACCCGAGCGACGATACTCTGCTCTGGTAGTAGGCGTTATGACTTCATAGTTAATGACCGGGCATGGGTCACAAAAACAAACCAACATATTTATTTAAGATATGAACTCTTATGTTTTCTTTTGATGTTTCCAAATAGTGGACACTTCTATATAGCGGACGATATTTCATCTCCATAGCTATCCATGGTCGGTACCTTTGAAAGAACTATTTTTAGGGGGAGCATTTTTAAATTCTTGAACCACTAGCGCCGTTTGTCAATAGTGTGGGAAATTAAGAAACACGGCTCATCTGATTTAAATCAAATACCAACAGAAAAGGAATTCATTTTAACATTTTTCAGATATTTTCTCTCTGCTCAACTCTTTCCTAATACTAGATATCAAGTTAAAATACTTTTTAAAGGGCACGTGGGGTTAAAGACCACATTTTGTGAAACACTTTAAAAAGTTCCACGAAAAAAAAAAAAATAATAAGGCAGAACTAATTTAAGATGCAATATTCAAATGAAATAGTTCATGTGTCTTGAGTGCGTTTTCATTAGAGTGTAATTTGGCCAAAGATCGGGATTTAGGTTTAAAGCAGGACATCATTCAAACAGAAAAATAATACTTTAAAGCTGTATAATAAAGTCTTTGGTGAATCACCGGCAAGGTACTTCCCCAGAACTAGCCAACAGTTGACTAACGTAGGGGTGACTAAATCCTCATTTTGGGTCGATTTTGAATTGAGCGCCCCCACCCCCGACTTCATTGGGTTGAGACTTTAAATATGAAATTTCATGACGATACATCGGCAGGTATTTTGAGTTGAGCCCCCTCTGATCCCCCCTTCCCTTCTGCCGATCCAGCTGAAAATTAAAAAGTGTCGTCCTTACGTGTTTTGAATTTACATATGAAATTTTGTGTCGATGTATACATTACAATGGCAGTTATTAGAGTTTTTGAGTTAAGCCACTCCCCTAATTCTCCCTTCCCTTTGGTCGATTTGGCTGAAAATCGATAGGTGTTGTTCTTATGATGTTTTGGTCACACATATAAAATTTCGTGTCAATATATTCGTTTTATCAGGAGTTATCGTGTTCACAGATACAAACAGTCGTAGATTTTTCTTTTCATTTTTGGAATCAGGAGTTGAATCTCTGCATCAAATTTTTGACCGATTGCATAACTTCCTCTATACATACTTCGTATAGCTTGGGAAGTAATTATTAGTACTTTCCAGTGTAATTATTAGTACTTTCCAGTGTAATTATTAGTACTTTCCAGTGTAATTATTAGTACTTTCCAGTGTAATTATTAGTACTTTCCAGTGTAATTATTAGTACTTTCCAGTGTAATTATTAGTACTTTCCAGTGTAATTATTAGTACTTTCCAGTGTAATTATTAGTACTTTCCAGTGTAATTATTAGTACTTTCCAGTGTAATTATTAGAATTTTCCAGTGTTATTATTAGTACTTTCCAGTGTAATTATTAGTATCATCCAGTGGCCAACATGTCGGATTCAGAGGTTACAATTATAATTTCTCGCGGTTTTAGGAAAAGGATCACGGTATCTCTCTCTCTCCCCCCCCCCCCCCCTCCCCCCCCCCCCCCAACCCCCATCCGGACGCCAATTTTCTATACATCCTGCATGGCATACCCTATCTTCAATATACAATTACTACTGTAAAGGGTAGAAGAATTCTCATATATGTATATACTAAGAATGTTCTGGCGCCAGCCGTACTACCTCTGTGGGTTCTAACCCCATCGTCAGTTAGTTTTCTGACAGCACCCATAGGCCGGCTTTCTGTAGAGAGATATTGTGAAATAATTCAAATGGACTTGAAAATAAAATAAAACTGGTTTATTTAATATGTTGTCTAATTTCACTAACTACTATAGTTAGTGAAATTAGACAACATATTAAATAAACCAGTTTTATTTTATTTTCAAGTCCATTTCTGTAGAGAGCCCGTTGCTTGCATCCAGTGCACAGTTGATCTGACTTGAACGTGCTTCTTATCCTGTTGCATGTTATGTGTTGTGTTCTGTGACAAGAAGATCCCCCTTAGTGACCTGTGTAACGTAACGGAGTTTATATAACCTGTTTATATAATTAAGTGTCCAGATTATTACGTTATGGCATATGCGAGTAGATGTTTTGCAAAAGACAGGTGTGAACTAAATTAAAAAAATGTATGAAATTAACATTTCTCTCTTTAAACAATTTTGTGGGGAAATCAATCTGACATTTTGATGGTCTTAGGCATCGATTAAATATTATATACATTGATTTTGTTAAGAAAAAAACAATATTAAACATTTAGTTTTGTTTTTGTGGCTCAAGAAAGCTTTTAATCTGGAGAAAGGACGTCTTCACATTGGGGATGGAGAAAAACCTAAGCGAAAAAAACATTGAATTAAGAATATATTTTTGAAGAATTGAAATGAAATTAAGAATATATTATTGAAGAGTGGAAGTTATTGATATTGTTATCAAAAAATTATTTATGTGGTCATATGACAAAACATAGCAGAAAAGTCTGTATTTGTGTCCCAATAGAATTAATATATCGACACGAAATTTTATATGTGTATCCAGAACCCCCTATGGACGACATCTATCTATTTTCAGACAAAGAAAAGGGGGGGGGGGGGGGGGGATTAGTGGTGAGGCCTAACACAAAAACTCTAATAAATGTTGTTTAAATGAATGTATTGAAACAACATTTCTCAATATCTTCACTGTCTGATTATCTGTTTGTGTCTGTGAACATTGGATAACTCCAGTCAAAATGAATTTATCAACACAACATTAGATTATTGTGATGTATAAAAAATACACATATTTAAATTATTAATATTATAAAATTAATTATATTTATTTTTCTATAAAATCCAAGAAGCAACTGAATTAGTAAATAAATAATATGAATGCATTTTCTTTTAAAACAAATGATTAGAAAACAAAACACGGCCATCAGCTGTTATTGAATTAGTGTAGAGGAGTCAATATGGTGTGTGGTCTGGGTTGAGATGTGAAGGTGGACAGAGAGTTGATGTTTAGGCTTAATAAGAACTAAGTAGGTGTGAATTAACAGTAAAATTGATGCGCAAAGAAGGTACTGTTGTTTATTTATCATTACAAAATATATATGCCCAAAAATATATAACTTCAATTTGAAAAATGACCAAAATATTTAAAAAAAAAAAAAAAAAAGTATTGAAATAGTTTTAAGAATTTAGTTTTTACGATTTTTCTTTTGATTTTTGTTTCAATGTTTAGTTTTTAATTTTATAAAGTAGATGTAAGAAAATAAACCCAATTATTTGTTCTATGCTATTCATTTTCTCTGTTAACCTAGTAAGATAATTTAAAACCTTTACATTTTAGCATTAGATTTAATATTATTGAAAAAAAATTTAAATGGCATCTCTTTAGAAATACAAATGAAAAGTTTGTTAATTAAATTTTTTTTTAAATACGTGCACTTTCTTAAAAATTGCACGTCTTGAACTTTTGATATTTTTTTAGGGCCCTTTTCGAAAACTACTGTATAAATCAAAATTTAGTAAAAGACCAGTTATAAAATTTCTACAGGAAATATATATATAAACAGTCATTTGGCTTTGGAGGGAAAACAAAACGTAATTGATTAATTCGTGCTGGGGAAGTACATAGCTGGTGATTCATCAACGACTTTTTTATTTTAATAAATAATACAACTGTCTAAAAATGTGTTAAAAAAGTCAATTTTTTATGATTGAAATATGATTTTTAATCTAATGTTCACTAGTTTATAGTTTGGAAATATCAATAACGAAATGAATGAGTGGAATAAGAAAGTTTTTCTTGACTTCCTAAGTGAAAACAAATGTGGAAAATTCCAGTACTCTCTAAGTTCTGATAGCAGAATCTGGTCTGATCTTCAGATAAACAATTATTGTTTTTAAGGGAACAGCGTGCCAGAAGATGCCAGGCCGCATCCCTTGTGGTGGCTTGTTAGTTTAGTTGGTTATTATGGCTCATGCGCAGGCTTTATTTACGAGGTTACTACTTCGCCTACTACCAGTGCGTTCTTTCGTCGCTCTAGTGGACATGAGCCCGACTATTATGAAAGTCCTAAATTTAGCCCACCCTAAATTGTATTCACCTAGGGTCGGGGTCTTTTAAGAGTATCTGACATTGTCGAAGCTCGGGATCATCACTTAACGTCCCATCCAAAAGACGGCGTGCTCATGTTTTTTTTTTATAACCTCCCAGATAAAATAAACTGAGAGCCACGGCCGGGTTACGGGATCTTCAGCTCAGTAAGCAAGCACGCATACCACTGAGTTACCGGCGCCCCCCTTTGTTGCTTGTTATTTAACAATCTGATATATTTTAAATGTTATTTTCTTTCAACAGTAACAGTTATTTTCCAGTCTTTGTGAAAAGCCGACCAGAGCAGGTTGTGTTGCTCCTGACTCCTTCTTATTCGGAGCAGATTCCCAAACCTGTCTCCGCCCTGCCATACAGACACACTGATCCCCTAACCCAAACTGCTGGCTTATTTAGTAATCTGTTATTTGTTAGCTGATATTTTCATACTAAATTCAAGATCGAGAACAGAGATCAATAAGTTATATATTTCGTATGTTACTCACCGATCTGCTATCTGCGACGGGGAAACATAATATAAATAGAAAACTGTTATATTATAGCAACTGTTCCGTTACCAGAGCCCACCCAACTGTTATTCTGCTACTTGCTATATTTACTCTGATTTACGTTGTGAATATTCAGCAAACAAACTGCTACAAACTCTCTTTGTAAATTGTTTTTTGTTTATTTTTTCCCCCTTTTGCTACTTTACCTGTTATTTTTTTGCATGCACACAGTTATTACGACACATGCCCTGGCTTTTACTAAAAGATCATATCGTCTACCAGAACGCTTTTTCGTCACTCTGGTGGACATGAGTCCGACTCTACTATGAAAGTCCTCAATTTAACCTATCCTAAATTGTTATTCACCTAGCGTATAGGTGTTTAATGAGTAACTGACATTGTACAGCTCGGGACCATCGCATAATGTGCCATCCGAAAGACGGCGTGTTCAAGCCTTTTTTGCCTCCCAGATAAAATAAACTAAAAGTTTCGGCCGAGTTTTGAACCCGCGATCTTGAGCTCAGTAAGCAAGCACGCGTGCCAGTGAGCTACCGGCGCCCTCATACATACAAAAGTATACAAAAAAGATTGTAATTTAATTTGAATTGTGTATCTATTTTCAAAACATTTACTATGAAAACAATATGTATCATTACATTTTATGGTTTTAATTGAAATGTGGGGGCTTAAATTTTTCATACAATTCTGTAAAACAATAAAACCTACTTATATCTCATAATTTTTAACTACAATAATACGTAAATCGATAAAAAATAAAGCTTTGAAACGACTACAATAATTAAAATTGTGACCAAAACCCTATAAGGACAACACCTATAGTAAAATCGGTCAAAGGGGAGGAGGGGATTAGAGGGAGGGCACAACTGAAAAACATAAATAACAACCAATGTAATGAATATATCGACACAAAATATAGTAGGAGAATTTAGGAGCCTCCGTGTAAGTCAACTACTGAATATTAGCGCAAACAAATAATTGAATAATTCGTTGGGGGGAGGTAAATTGCTGACGCCCTTTTTTCTCGTCTCCCCGCCAGGATAAGTTACTGTTCCGCTGTTCGGCACACTTTCATAAGGTAGAGTGGTAGATAACTGATATTTATGAAGTAGCAGCTACTCACAAATAGCTCTTTTGCACATCACTACTAACCCACACCTGCTCCTGCTCCAAATAGCTCTTTTGCACATCACTACTAACCCACACCTGCTCCTGCTCCAAATTTTTTTTTTTTTCAGATTATTTTTTATTTGTAGCAACTCGTCTTCATTGGAGGTCTTTCTTGTTTTTTGGTTGATCTCCTTTTTTGGCAGAGATTTTCGTTTTTCCTTTCTATATACACCTGCTTCTTTAATTTCAACTCTTTTTACATCTACAACGTCCTGATAATTTTGGTTAAAAAAATAAAAAATCTTCAAACTAGTTTGTTTTAAGTCGTAGGCCCTGAGGAGTTCATCAGCCTTAGAGTAACCTTGTACATTGGATGATAAAAAAGTTTCCGTATACTTATGTTCCATTTTCAAAACATAAGGCTAAACCCTATTAATTTTCGAACTATTGCCCCATTAAATGAAATCATTTTTAATTATGAAAACAATCTGAGCTGGAATAATAATAAGTATAATCTTTATTGACGATTCTATACAATTTGTTTCGTATACCTATTTAAATAAATATACAAACGAAAATACTACTAATAATAAATGCATACAGATATATTTACATTATCTATGTGGAGGAATAACAATGATTATGAATTGTTGAATATTCATCAAGAAATAATAATAATATAATAAAATTAGAGAAAAAAATAATTGCTTTAATTTAAACAGTAAAGAAAAAACGTATGTTTAAAAAAAAATATTGTTTATTTCACAAAATATACCTATATAATATAGGAGTACTTTAGAGGGCGCCGGTAGCTCAGTGGTATGCGTGCTTGACTTCTGAGCTCAAGAACGTGGGTTCGTAACCCGACCGAGGCCCTTAGTTTATTTTATCTGGGAGGTAAAATAATCTTAAGCACGCCGTCCTTCGGATGGGACGTTAAGCGATGGTCCCGAGCCTGTACGATGTCAGGTACTCATTAAAGACCCCTACCCTAGGTGAATAAAAATTTAGGGTAGGCAAAATTTAGGACTCCCACAGTAGAGTCGGGCCCATGTCCACCAGAGTGACGAAAGAGCGCTCTGGTAGTAGGCGATATGACCGCGTAGTTAAAGCCCGGGCATGAGTCAAAAACCTAACCTAACCTAACCTAACCTAGGAGTACTTTAGGTATTGCTACCATCTTCAGACACATACTCAGTATTTGTTAAGTCGTGGCTCAAGATGGTAGCGATACCGAAAGTACTCCCATTTTTTTTTTCTTTACTTTTTATTCAATGTGTCTCAATATCTCTGCAAAAAATGATAAGTATCATTTAATTTAAACAACGTACATTTATAAAATTGATACAATGAAATACGATACAATAAGAAATAAATAAAACATTTTAGGAGAAGAAAAAAAAAAAATATATATATGGATATATCTAGTACCTATATAAATAATTTAAAAGAGATAATACTAGATATAGTGGTAATACTAAATGAAGAGAAGCTATAATGGTACTAATAACAACAATATTTATAATTTAAAAATATATATAGATATATATGTATCAATAATAGGATAGAGGAAAAAAATAATAATAACAATTCTTACAAAAATGAAAATGAAATTCTAAAATGGAGGTAATATTTATACAATATATATATATAAATAAAACAATTAAAGTTGGAGTAAAACTTTCATTTTAAAATGGAAATGCTACTTGTGATGTATAAAATTATACACATTTTAATTATTAATAATATATTATAATATAAAACTAATTATATTTATTTGTATAGAAAAAGAGAAGTAACTAAATTAGTAAATAAATATATGAAGTCGCATTTTGTTTTAAAACAACCAATGAATAAAAAACAAAAGATGACCATCAGCTGTTTTAAATGGAGTGAAGGAGTCTATGTTGTGGAGATGAGGTGAGATGAGATGTGAAGGACGGTCAGGCTAGGAATGAGAAAAGTGTTTAGGGTTAAGGTGTGGTGAACCAAGTAGGAGTGAAATAACATTGAAATTGATGCGCAAAGGAGGTACTTTTATGTATTTATATGTACATAATATATATGCCCAAAATATAAAACATTGATATAAATAATGGCCAAAATATTAAAAAAAAAAAAAAAAAACTGAACTAGTTTTAAGAATTTAGTTGTGTAATCTTTTAAATAGTTTGATTTTTGTTCCAATCTTAAGAATAGAATAGAATAATTTTATTTGTCGGCGTCCAATGTCATACATTTTTGACGCCGTGCACGTGATTAAATAAATTGAATGAGATGACTTGTCTTCATGGAGCTTAGGACAGCTTCCATAGATGAATTGTCGTCTCCGAGCATCTCATGTAGGTCTCTTGTTCGTAAATCCATGGACATTACTATTTCCTTTTATCCAGGGCACTCCTCCAGTATGTGGCTTACTGTGAGAGGCCAGGCCCCACACCTGCCACAGCCAATCTTAAGTTTTAATTTTATAATGTAGGATTTAAGTAAAATAAACCCAAATATTTGTTCTCTAATTCTACGCTATTATTTTTCCCTGTTAACCCAGTTAGTTAATTTATACCTTTCGATTGGATTTAACATTCTTGCAAAAATTTAGAAAAACAATATGGTATCTCTTTAGTAAATTTAGAAGAAATCCAAATGAAAAGTTTGTTAATTTAATTTTTTTAAATATACGTGCACTTTCTTCAAAATTGCACGTCTTGAACTTTTGATATTTTTAGGGCCCTTATCGGAAACTACTGTAGCAATCAAAATTTAGTAGAAGACCAGATATAATTTCTACAGGAATTTGTTTATTTAATTATTATTATTTATTTTATTATTTACTTTAATTTTATATAATTTTCTTTACCATATAATATTGAAAATATCTGTGCTTGAGGAATTTGCAATCTGCATTATTCGTTGGACAGAAGCTTCGAAGGAATAGTTTGTCTTGAATCAGATCGTTGTGAAGGGAACCGGATATCTGTGCTTCCATTTAACATTTTAATTAATCTGTTGAAGTTGAGCCGGAGAGCTGACAGAGCTACAAGCTATCTTTCTGGGACAATTTTTCCATATTTATAAATACATTGGGTTTTTACTTTCTTATATATTTAGTATAAGTAAGTATTGTGATTGCGCGAAAATTTGAGACAGAATTTTCAACGGAGTTACACGTTTTGAGGTGCCCGGAATACGATTTAAACATTTTCGCGAAAATACCTGTGTATATGTACGGAACTACACTATATGAGCGCCCAAACTCACAAACGATCTTAGCAATGAACTTGAAATATGAGATGATGTCACATGTGCTAACTTAGATCTGCCGAAAACCGTCTTAAAATGAAAACAGGGAACTCATTCTTTTTAACATTTAATTTGCGCGAAAAAGGTTAGTCCTGTCGAAAAGTTGATTATCATAAACATAGTTCCTTTTGAAATTTGGAACTTGAGAATGTCCTCTGATTAGAGACAGGATCAATATGAACAACGTTGTAGCGGTTCAAAGGATATATATAATAAATCGCTTTAAAAGATGGCAACAAATTTAAAAATAGGTTTTAATTATTCGTTAGTTATTGTGAGTCATGCCCAGACATTAACTATGAGGTCATATAGCCTACTACCAAAGCACCCCAGAGAGTAGACATGAGCCCACGAAATTAAATAAAAAGAGAAATGTCAGTTTGAAATAAATTTGAGAGGAGAGAGGGGCAATTATCTGTAAAAAAGTAGTGGATCTAAGAAAGTCACAGGTGTTGTAGCACCTAGCTAGGGCAGACAGAACGACCTGTCTTCTTCAGGATTGTAGCAAGCCATTGTAACGTATTAAAATTACCATTGGTTTGATGGTTGTCTAACAAGTGGGATGGCAGGTGGGGGTACTGGTCCATATATCCACCTGTATTTCATTAAAACAGACAGACGGACGGATGAACGGATTCAGAGCGCCACAGGTGGAAGCCAACGGAAGGACGCTCCCGACCATAAACAGAGAACCTCCACCCAATCGAACATATTGGTATGTAGTATGTTTGAAAATCAGAAAAACTGTGAAGAAAACCCTTGGAAAATTAGGAATTAAATTGTTCTAAATAAATAAAACAAACTTATTTTTCTCAAATATTGTTTATTCCACAAACATTATTAAAATACACTCTAAGTAAATTTGCTGCGTTCGATCTTCTTCATCAGATAAGGAAGTGGGTAGGAATTTACTTATTTTTTCTATATAATAAAATAAAATATATAATTAAGTTCATGAGATATTTGTATAATGATGGTTAGGTTAGGTTTTATGACTCATGCCCGGGCTTTAACTACGAGGTCATATCGCCTACTACCAGAGCGCTCTTTCGTCACTCTGGTGGACATGAGCCCGACTCTACTGTGGGAGTCCTAAATTTTGCCTATATAATTAAGTTCATGAGATATTTGTATAATGATGTTTGTATATTTAAAAAAATTATAACTGTTGTTATGAGAATATTAATATATGATTGTTATATATTGTTCTACTATCATTGAAATCACTAAATAAATAACAGTAGAAATATAAATTGAAATTATAACACAATAAAGAAAATTACCAAAAAAGGATAAAATATATGATATATAGAATAACATTTATCATCAGAATTTACTTTACTGATATATTTTTTTTTTTTTGTACATTTTCCTCTCTTTATTTTTTCTTCTATATTCTGCTCTTTATGACCTGAAGAAGGGGCCCTTGATCGCCCCGAAATGTCCTTCTAAAAAAAAAGGTTTATCTGAAAAAATATAAATAATACCTATTGTATTAGGAATTTGACATTCATTTATTTTCTATTATTTATTGATTTTTAAAAAATACAAAAAAAATGTATTGTTATTTATCTCATATGTAGTTTGTAATCTAAGATTTAATATCGATTGATGAATACAATTTATCAGCTACATATTTTAAAACTGGAAGTTCATAGAATATAACTTATTGAACTGTTTTTTCATTTGTTAAATATATACCATTTGTTGAATGAATATAAACATGCTTCTACTAAAATATTCCTATTTCTGAATCTAGAAAATATTCTTTTTCCTAAGGAGTCTAGAATATCTTTACATTCCTCGGTCCCTTTGATAAGATTTGTTGACACCCAAAAACCTATTCCAATACCACATTCTTCACCATCTTGATCGGGTGTGGCGGGCTCCATCTATGTCAAATATTTGCCATAAGCTATTAGAAAATAAAATACAAATTATACATAAATTTTTTTAATGTTTCAAATATTCTAATGATCTTTAACTACATATTAAATTTAATAAGAAATAACTCAATTATTGTGCAACATAGAGAGGCAAATGTTGACTTAAATTAAGGATATGATAGATGCGATTTGCGATAAGGCTAGGATTTCCGATTCGATCGGGTTACCTGCTAGTATATTAATTTTTAATGTAGATATTTTCTCATTTTCTTTTGAAATTTTGTTTGCCACCGTTTATATAGATTTTCAAACTGTAATAGTTGATGTAATGAGAAGATAATTTCAATGTAATTCGAACATAATATGTAATATTATGTCAAACTCCTTCATTTGTATTTTTTTGAAAATACATCAGGCCGTCAGTCATACAGAGTAGAAAGATTATATATATTCTGTAATTAATGTATTTTTTTTTTTTTGTGACTCATGTTTGTGCTTTGTAAGGTCATATCGCCTACTACCAGAGCTTTTGTCTATCCATCCATGTTTAGAGGTACTCCAGGGCCACACCATTCGCCACTGTTTAAGATGTGACTGGACAGATGAGAAGAAAGTTGATCTAGTCTGTGTCTGATTGGACATCTGTCAGCTGCACCACACTGTGTCTTTATATAAGTAAGTCGGTCTGACTATATAAGGAGAGACACAATTAGAGACGGAGACAACTGTTCCGAGACACAAATCAACTTGGTGTCACCCCCTGCCCACAACGTCATTATACCGACATCAGTAGCACCAGCCTCAGTATCTAAATTTGACCACCAGTAGTCCATGAGATGTATGAAAGTGTAGTGTAACTGATATGTGTGATATCCTGAGGCCCGGGTGCAAGGCTTAGAGAGGAGTCTCCTGGGGCGCAATAGTCAACCAAAACCTCCCTTTAAAGACGATTAGCATACACAACTTCCGTGTTCCAAAATAATTTTGGATGTGTAAACATGTTAGCTCTCGATAAAGGCTATGGCAGACCGTCAGAGCGTAAGTCTCGTTTATGTGCATGCTCCGTGTGTGTGCCGGACGGTCGCGAGCGCACACAATTACACACAACTTTATCTGTGATGTCAGCTGTTTTTGAGAATTTCTATTGTATTTTTTCAACAATATTGAAAAATAACTATAAAATGATCTTTCGGTAAGAAACTTTTAGATGAAGATGCTTCTATAGCTTAAATTTGAAACAATAAATAAAATTTGTGGTAAAAGAAAATATAGCAGTGTAAATCTAAAAAAATATAATATGAGGAGCCAGGGAGCAAAGCCAACCAACTCCAAGTAATCAGAATTTTCAGTATTCAAGAAAAACGATTTTGTATTAAAGTTATTGTGATTTATTTGTCTTTATATTGTAAGTAAATAAAGTTTGATGAAGTCTCTTAAATCATAAATCTAGTTTTTCCCAGATAATTCGCATTTTTGTTTGGATTTAGTTGGTTTTGGAACGACAGTAGCTGAGTGTAGTTGTTTTTTTAGTAAAATTAAGTTTTTGTAAGTAAAAAAAAGTACTTGAGTTCTTGTCTAAAATTTCTTCTTGGAAAGTCTGTTCTCCTTATTCCCGTTACTCCACAGAAAGGCAGCCCTTAATCTAACCAATAGACTCCTCATATACAAGCTTCTGTTGCGGCCAGTGATAACGTATGCATGCCCAGTGTGAGCCGGTCTTGCAAGCAATACCAACTTGAGAACTCTTCAAGTGGCCCAAAACAAATGCCTTAGATTGGTTGGTAGCTACTCGAGGGACACCTCCATCCTCCAAATCCATGAACACCTAAATGTTGAGCTCCTTCTGGACTACATAATAAATTTCAGTAAAAACTTTTTACTTGAATGTGACACAAACCAAAACGTTTTGGTAAAGAAAATAGGAAAAACTCAGGGAGGGAAACACGCGAAAAATATCCGTTCACGATTTTAAATTATAATCTCTGTTTTTGAATGTTTATTAATTTATTTTCTATTCATTTCAGTTAATTTTTAATTTTTTTTTTCTTTTCTTTAAGAGTTTTTTAAAATTTACTCTTAAGCAGTAGCATTGTTTTTAAGTTAACTGTTTATTTTTGATTTGTATTTAGTGTATAAGGGTAATGGAAGGAACCTTATTGTATAATTGCACCTCTGTAAATGCCACTGTTATAATAAACTCTTCTTCTTCTTTTAAAATGTACTTTGGGCCCGTAATAAAGTGATCTTAATTTTCGTCTGATTTCCGCCAAAATCTAATCAGATGTAAGTTAGCTCAAGTAAATTTCTAGTGCAATGCTACAATCGTTTCGGAGTTGGAGCGCTCACAAAGATCCGATGACTTACAAACACACACACACACACACATACAAAAGAACTGATCAAAACGTTTTCAAGGAACATTGAAACGTAAAGTGAATTTGCAATATTTCTCGGAACTTCTGACAAAGTTTAAATCATTTTTTAAATAATGAAATATCTACGGCTATTGTACAGCTATTTCAGATCTCGAGTTCAGTTTACCTGGGAAACATCAAACCTTGAGCACGTTGTCCTTCTCATGGGACGTTAAACAATTTTCCCGAGCCTGGTACTCCCAAAGTTGGGACTCCCAAAGTAGAGTCGGGCTCATCGTTAAGACTATTTTCTGACCGTTTTCGGTGCGTTAAATATAAAATACTACGCCATCGAGCGATTAAATCTTATTTTGTATTTGAGATTCTAAGGAGAAGAACCTGTTTCTGTTTAATTAAAATTGGTAATAAAATTTTCGCTCTAGGTGGTAACAAATACATCGATAATACATACATCGCGCGAAAAAAATACTTTCGTGTATAGTTGGGTAAAACATAAATCTTGGGTGTACAGCCGGTCTTTTGAACTGGACAACTTTCTGGTTGACTAGAGCAGTTAATTGAACCAAATTAAACTTTTTTATCCGGTTAATCGGAGCTTATCCTTGGGTAGGTACCGACCCAGCTCAGCATGATCACTGCCCGCCAATAATAATCAAATACTAAAGTCAAGAGCCGTTCAAGGCCGCCATCTCTCTTATTTTCGGTGGTCTTTTGTCTTGGTCGTTTTGTTCCTCTGTTCAGATTGGCTCTTCAGATGTGGTCCCTTGTACCAAGTTCAAGGTCTTGCATACTCCAGCCAGTGTCTATCTCAAACATCTTCTGCTTCACCCTCCCTCCCGAAATATTACTAGGACCAGTGAAACATATTATATGAAGCGCCGAGATTCAAAACCGGACTTTGCAAAAAAAAAAACATTTGCAGGCAGTACAAAAAACTCTTTTCACTATGCTAACAAGAAAAATTTTGAATGGCTAGCTATTTGTATATTTAGCTATATAGCTATTTGTATATAATAACCCCAAGTTTTATATTTTTTAATTAATCTAGTGATTAATTATAGCTAATGAAATTAAAAAAAGAAATTTTGATTTTTTTTGCAAAAGTCCTGTTTTGAATCTAGGGGCCTCATATATTTTTCATCATTGCCATGCAGTTCTACTTTTTTGGGGGAGGGGAGGGGAGGGGGGGGGGGGGATTACGCAATAATTAAAGGTATTGCAATGATTTACGACTATTTACACAGTTTAGAGACCAGATTTTTTGATACACTATTATTTTCTATTTACAACTATATATGTATATATACAATATATAACTAGCAAATATGATACATGAATAAATAAAATTTCTTGGATATAGACAGAGAAATCATTCATTAATGGTACTCCATTATCTTGAAATAATCAGCGGATGAGAAAAATAGAAATTAAAAAATGTATATAAAATAGTTATAGTATAAAAATTGTGTAGATGATTACTTTGATACATATTACATTTCATCGCACAGGCTCGGGACCATCGCTTAACGTCCCATCCGAAGGACGGCGTGCTTTACTTTATTTTACCTCCCAGATAAAATAAACTAAGGGCCTCTGCCGGGTTTCGAACCCACAAACTTGAGCTCAGTAAGCAAGCACACATACCACTGAGCTACCAGCACCCTCGGTACATACCGAAAACCAATCTAAAATGTCGTTATGATACCTATTCTTTTTTAGACGTTTGCTTCATTTACCCGAAAGCGGTTAGTTTTACCGAAAAATTTCTCATTACTCATCAATACGAACGTTTTGGCGCCCCAATGAATGTAAAACAAACTGTAACAACTATTTTAAATATGGTTTTTATACTGGCATTTTTTTTATAAATAAAAATGATTAAAAGAAATTTGATGTGGCCATATTGTACCTTTCTTATGCCAACCCCTTTTTTACTTCACACCCCCTCCCAATCACCCCTTTTAAATTAATTTCAAACTGGCTATATTAAAGTAATCTATTGGCATCGGCGGTTTTCGTAATTTCATTGTACAGAGAGATGTTTTTTTACCCTGTAACGCCAGTATGAAATAAAGTTGAGAGAGGTACTACTTATACTAATAAAAAGGATAAATTAAAATTAAAATTAAAATAAAGATAAAGCCACATGTAAGATTAGTCTTTTAGAATTTTTCTTAACTTGAAGCATGTTAGGACAAACAAATAAATATGATGAAGCTTCTGTTCATCTGAGATATAGTAAGTTGTGGAGATGTGCCTGTTGCTCAGAGACATCTATCGGAACATCTCCCAAATAGCTAGCCAGGTATTTGTCTCTAATCGTGGCATAGATGGCAGTCTATCAGAAAATGCGCCACGTCATCCCTCTCCCCCAGAGAACACAACCCACAACTAATCCCAGGAACTCATGTTTTTCGTTTCTTATATAAATCCGTGTTCCCTTTTTCCCTGCTAACCGAAGCTGGTCAAGCACTCTTAGCTTGTTTATGTGGCTATGAAGGCGGGTATGTGGTTCTATGATCCCCAGACTGCTGACATCCCGGTAATAAAGATTAAACCTCGAGTTTAACACCGCATCAACAACGTCTTTACTGATCAGCCAGTTCCGAAAACCCGTCATTAGTCTGTTGTGATTCTCAGAGACTACGTATACATCCTGACTAGCCCACACGTCTTCCGCGCCAATCCTAGTAAGGTAGCCCCGTAGTTGAGCCACCCCGTTGAACGGCATAGAACACATGTCAGTGAGGACTAGCAACCGGTAGTAGCAGAGTCTGGGGATCCGATCCTGGTACATGGCCAGTAGCTTGGTCCACCACCCAACGTGTTTGGTATAAGAAAGTATATAATATACATATATATTTGTTCTTATTTTTTATCCCTATTATTTATAAGGATTATATGCTATTAGTTATAAGGACGGTATTATTATAAACGATATAATAATGGAGTTGAACTGAAGCAAATCGTAGTTGAGGGTCGGGGAAGCAAGGCTGAACCTCAGCCGTCACCTGCTGGTCGGTGAATCCGTTGTCTAATTGTTTTCACAGAGCTACTAGCTAGCAAGGTGGATAAGTGGCTAAGGTGGAAATATGGATGAGTTAGTGCAGGTGGAGGTGAAACGAAGAGCGGGGCAGATGGACTTTCCGTTCTAGCAACGATTCTTGTAACGCTTCGCGGCTTCTCAGACCATGATAGTTACACCTCGGCAGACCATCTGCCGCTTCCTACAAGTGGCTCTGATTTCAAATCTAGTTCTGCCCTAGCGACTAGGCATGACAAGAACTGGAGGAGGACTCCGGGAAAACAATCGTACAATTCAGCTGCGCAGACTTGTTTTTTTAAAGTGGAGGTAAGGTCTGCGCAGTCTAGGGGAAGTTAGATTATCGGTCAGAAAGTCGGAGTAGAGAAACCATGCATTTGTATGTGTCTGTTAACACGATTATTCCCGAAGGAATGAACATATCTCCATAAAATTATATTGGATTATTTAATATTTTTTTAGGAGTCATGGTGGCCGTGCGGGCTAGAGCGTAGGGCTTTGGTCGCATGGTCTCAACTAGATAGAACTCCCTCCCTGGTCCATGGATGTCGTAAATAACTAGATAATACAGGGACATTTTTAATATGCATCGTACATAAGGCCAAAAAATAAAAGAAATATTTTTTACATATTTTTACTTTCCCAGTTATAGTAATAGATCAAAAATTCGATACGGAGTTTTCAACGGAATTTCATGTTTTCCGATTTTTAGATTCCAAATATATAAAAAAAAACTGTCTGTGAACACGATAACTCCCGAAAAAATGAAAACACATAGCGAAATATTTAAAAAAAAATATATATATTTTTTTTTTGTATATTTCGCTATGTTTTTCTCTATAATTCGCTCTGTGACCTGAGGAAGAAGCCCGCGATCGCTCCAAAATATCGTCCTGAAATAAGATCGTATGTTACTTATTTATTTAAAAAAATATATTATTTTTCATTTCATATGTATTTCTATTCTAAGTTTTAATGACTGATGTATATAATTTAGAAGCTATTCTGAAATACACAGTTATATGACGTATTCAATTATCATGTTATGGTAACGGAAATAAATATAATAATTATTATTATTGTTATAGAAACATTATCTGACTAAAGCGTGAAGAAACAGGTGGTGTGTGTACCTAGGGCGTGGAACCTACCTGTTGAGCAACGAGGGAAGATAAGGAAGAAGAGTGTCAAGAGAGGAGTGGCTTAGGCAAACAGAAAATATGGAGAAACAGAGAGACAAAGAGACGCAAGGAGAGGTGAGGAGTGATTAGGGAGAAAGGTTGTTTGGGATAATTAAACAGAACATGGGCCACCTGTGTCAACTTACAGAGTGCTGCATCATGGGTAAACCTGACTATAGTTATCTCTATTGTCACCAGAGCGGTCCGAGGTCCACAGCCTCCGAAGCACCAAACTATTTTTTATTACTTAATAATAATAATAATAATAAATTTATTTCGTTGAACCAATACAGGGTAATAGGATACGTCAAAAGAATTATACATTAAAATAGCTTATAAATTAGATTTATAACTACTTGAGTATAACACACGTATGATTAGTAGTAATAACAAAACTATTAAAAAAATAAAATGAAATTAATAAAATCTGAATAAATAAATACTAAAGAATATATTAGTATAAAAAAAAATACATAGATACATTTATAATAAATAGCAGTAATACCCGGCGTTGCCTGGGGAACTTTGACTTTTCTCCCAATATCTCCTATAAGGCTATTCAGTTCCTCGACAGTACATTCATGATGTTATAATTTTCAATTATTCATACGGAATAAGGCTTATAGTCCTTCAACTGTAGTAACACTAGCTTTGGAGCTAAAACTAATTTATTCAAAAAGATTTCTCATTAATCGTTGCAATGGTTTTCGAGTTACAAAGGTTGCGTGAGTGGATGCTGGGATGGACTAGGGGTTGATTAAAAAATAGACCTTAACCTTCCGGTAGATAAAACTTATCTATTCAAAAAGATTCCTCATTAGCCATTGCAGTGGTTTTTGAGTTACAAAGATTGCGTGGGTGGATGCTGGGATGGACCAGATATTGAGGTACTAATACGCCTATAATCTTCCACAGACGATGACGAACAAATTTTTAAAAAAATTAATCAAATCCATCAAGCCGTTCGTGAGTTATAGCGGTACAACGCACAGACATTTTCAGCTTTATATATATGATAGACTAATTTTTCAATTTAATAAAAATTATGATAACTATTTTTCAAAAAACTCTTCGGAAGTGTCTTTATCCCAACGATGTTTCGGGACGTTCTTACGTCCCTTCATCAGGTGTATGTGCGAGATATAGAAAAGAAAAAGAAAACAATATAACTATATTGTTATATAACTACATATAAAAAAAAAATAAAATAAATATATGTATATATTAATCAATGATAAATGAATAAATAAAACAATAACGTACATTGGACTGACCTTTAAGGTGTGGAGGAACTCTGCCCAAAAAATAAAAATGAAAGCTTTGCTGAGCTATACGTAGTATAGGGGAAGTTATGTAATCTGTGAGAATATTCAATGTTGAGGTTTGACAGGTTATCGTGACCCATGCCCAGGGCTTTAATAACTTCGAGGTCATACTGCTTACTAGCAGAGCGTTCTTAGTTCGCTCTGGTGGACCTGAGCCCAACTCAGATGTAGTTACCTAATGTAGAGAGAGGCCTTTAAAGAATACCTGATATCGCACAGGTTCAGGATCATGTTACAGTGTTCAGCATATCCAAATATTGCTCATAGCTACTATTGATTTATGGACAAAGCAACTAGAGGAAACATCTCAAAGCTAATGTTCTCCCACCTGGAATTTTGCGTAGCGAACTAAATTATATATGACTAGATAAAATTGAAATATATTAGTAACAATTTGTTGTTATGAAGAAGAGTAGCGATCCGCCCCGGCCGCTAAGAGCCGGACACGAGAAGACCAGTTTATCGCATTGGGAACGATGTCCAAAGGTAATTCTGGGGTCCAAAGGTAATTCTTTGAACGATCTTTCAATTGACAAGAGTAACTTCGTGTCTAATAACTAGAGCCCGGATTTCGTGCAATAAAAATGCCAAAACGTGCAACAAAAAATAAAATCCTCCTGCCATTAACTGTTTTTCTGCGAAAGAAAAATTGGATCTAATTTGTAAATTAAATAACTTATTTTCAGCATAAAATTGGGTAGGGTTTAGAAATAAATCTATAAAATGAAAAGCCTAAAGGTATTTATTTATTCAATTTATAAAAAATATTTACTCAAAACACAAGTTTTTTTTTACCTCAATGTTTTAATTACCAAAGCATATGTGTACAAATGTTTTTACTTAAGCATTTGATGCTTTAAAATTCAAAACTAAATACATATAAAAATTCTTTTCTGAAAAACTGTGCCGCCTGTCGCTAAGGATGTGTTTTAGGTGGGAAAACGATCTCTCGACGCTGACGCTTGTGATGGGGCGTTTTTTGTAGCTGCTTATAATGGCCGCCTTACATTACTTCAGAACAACAGACCAGTTTACACCATTCAAATACCCATATGGTATATATACCTATAGGGTGGCCCAGATAAGCGGGCCACAAATGAAATAACTCCTAAACGGTTAGAGATATCAAAATTGTGCATAGGACTAAAGTTGTAGCACTCGAGAGCTATAGTATGGTATGGCGTCCTTGAAAAGACAAAAATGACCCTTTTAATGGCTCAAACAGCCCTTCGAAGGGCGGGGTTCCCTTTTGAACCTTAAGTTTCATTACATTTTATTAAAGTACTAACGAAACAAGGAAGAACTGTGTAAACAGATTTTTGATACATCAAGTAATTCTCGGAAAAAAGTTTAAAGTTGCACGTTTTTCTTATTCTGAAATTATTAAATTCCAACTAACTTCAGAATAAGAGAAACGTGCAACTTTAAACGTTTTTGTTTCGAGAACTACTTGACGTATCAAAAATCTGTTTGCACAGTTCTTCCTTGTTTCTTTAGTACTTCAATAAAATGTAATGAAACTTAAGGGTCAAAAGGGAACCCCGCCCTTCGAAGGGCAGTTTGAGCCATTAAAAGGGTTATTTTTGTCTTTTCGAGGACGCCATATTGTAGCTCTCGGCAAGTGCTACAACTTTAGTCTAATGCACAATTTTGATATCTCTAACCGTTTAGGAGTTATTTCACTTGTGGCCCGCTTATCTGGGCCACTCTGTGTGTGTATATATGGTGGCCCGTTTATCTGGGACACCCTGTATATATATTATCCATAATAATAAAAAAACGACCAATAATAGAAGGATATTTTAAACTTCGTTGCTTTGCGTTACAATTTAGTTGTTCTGACCTGAATAGAAAGAGGCTCTGGTATATTTCTTCCATTTAACTAAATCCTGGCAATTAGTCTTTATAACTCTAATTTAACTGTCAACATTATAATGTAAGTATTTTATAACTTCCATTTATCGCCCGATAATTTGCAGTCCTAATAGAACCCTATTAACAAAAAATTAAATAAATCACAAAAAAAAAAAAAATTTAATAGTTAAAAGACTAGTTGTATAAAAAAAATATATATCTTTCTTTGACAAGGTTCCGTCTTCGGTTTTTCTATGGTCATACGTGACCTTTTCTCTCTCACATTCTCAAAAGTCTTGGGATCGTGTTTTAAGTTTTTTCATGTTTTTTTTTTTTTTTTTGGTGAGGGGAAAGATTCCTTTCTAAGAAAAAAAAAAGTAATCAATGAATCACTAGCAATATACTTCCCCAGATCAAATTATTGATTAAATCGCTTTCCCTCCATAACAAGTCTATCGTTAGGACTAAAAATCAATAGTTACTTAGGGGCTTCTGAATCATACTAAATGTTGTATTCATACATTCATTACATCGGTAGTTATTAAGATTTCTGTATTCTTCTTCCGCTGATTTCGCCTAAAATTAATAGACCTCATCATTATGTGGTTTTGAATTTATGTTTCGTGTCGATATTTTCATTATGTCGGGAGTACTGCTGCACTGGAAAGTATAGATGCTAGTGCTGCGACCTAGCGACTAAACGAGTAACTAATAGTTATCTGCATAAAGCTCATATCAACCCTACTGATTTGTTTGTTCTGACTCACACAAAAAATTTAAAAAAAATTGAACAAACTTTTACGAAACTTGCAGAATATCTCAAGGATGCTCAATCTTAAAATATAGGCTGGCAACTAATTATATTATTTTCAATGGAAGGAAAGTGATTGAAAAAATAAAACAAAAATTGTAAAATAACCCAAAAGTATATTTCAACAATAGCGTGTTTTTTAATGAAATAAAAAATTATGTAAAAAAAAAAGCCAAGTATCCTTCTTCTTCCCCTGGATTTTCAGCGTCAATAGGCGGGTCATCGATGTAGTTATCGTCTCCGTCGTTAAGAAGATCGTCAGAGGTCTTTTGTAGAACATCTTCGTCTCAAAATCTAAATTTTTCAGGATAAATGCAGGATAAGTACTCTTCAAGTCCAGTTTTGGATACTGAAGTCCTTAACGCAATCAGTCACTTCAAAGGGACAAGGTTTTACATGTGCTTTCCTCAAAACCTCTCTCTAGTCGTCGGGAGTCTCAGTATATGAATTTTGCTTCACAATGCTCATATTACGGTCGTACTCTAAATAAAATGGCCACGAATCACGTTTTTAGCTCACTGATATAACCCCCAATAAAATAAACAAACACTAAGTCACTTTTTGGGCATATAAAGTGAAAAGATAAGAGCGTTTGCAACCTCGTCAGTAGTTGGCGTGAGGCCCTTTAGATTGCAATGACGTGGTTCTTCCGCGGCACAGCTAATATTCAACCTTACTTTAGAGTTCAATGATGGATTTTGTCAATGATAAGGACGGCATATTCAGAATATACACCTTAAAATCCAACAGATGGTGCCCTCAGTTCATTTTCGACCAAAAATACGTTGACGGGGTTTTTCCCCTGTTTCCTTCATTTAACATAGTAAAATACTTGTTAAAAAAAACAAATGAATTTATCGACAAGTAATGAGTGGATCCAGAAGGGTTTAGACGAGAGTGGAAACTTAGTTAATTATAATTGATTCGAGCTGAGGAAGTACATAGTAGGTAATTTACCGACGAACATTATTTGTTTTGTGTTATGTAATCGGTCAGAAAATCGATGTTCAGTTTTAACACGATAACTCCCGATAGAATTCATACATCGACAGGAAAGTATATATAATAAATACTATATTATAGCAGTACATGACTTATTAATATAGACAGTATCTGGTGGGACACTACCCAATTCCCCCACATCAGCTGATGACAGCTATTTTGGCATCATCCTAACCCCAACTGTTAGAGACATGTCAGTCTATCTTTAAACAGATCTCTAGTTCCACATTGGACATGCGCAAAAATTAATCATCAGAAATAATAAGAAAAAAAAAAAAAAAAAAAAAAGCAAAAGAGGAAATCAGGATGGCTGAGTCCAGACGCCAAGCCCACCTGTGTTAGTCAGTAATGTGCCACTCTTAGCTTCCCACACTGGGCCATATCTCGGCCTCACCTTTGGCTAGAAGAATTTAAATTAAATTATATTTTATTTAATATTATTTTAATTGAATCTTCCGGAAAAAATTAAATTGAGAAGGTAAATATATTCCTGTCTACATTCTATAAAAATAGTAGTGTCGTGTAAATAATACACACATTGTAATAATAAAATATTCCAAAATTAGTTATAATTTTATAGAAGAGAATCGCCGAAGTTTTGAATTTATTTGATAACAGCTGAAATATTATTTAAAAAAAACAGCTGTTAAGACATTAATGGATTGAAAAGTGATACATGTGAAAGGACTCATATATTCGCTTTTATTACAAATGAAAGGAGAACAATGGACAGTCAAAAACAAATGTCGAAGATGGGCTGTTTGAATAGAGAGAGTCTAAGGAGAGTTGTGTTAGGGTTAAGGCGTCAAGTGAGAGAAGTGAACCGAGACAGTCCACTAATGTTAACAGTCGATTTACATAGTGATTCATAAGTATAGTGGACATATATATATATATACTAGCAGTAATACCCGGCGTTGCCCGGGGAACTTTGACTTTTCTCCCAATATCTCCTATAAGGCTATTCAGTTCCTCGACAGTACAATCATGATGTTATAATTTTCAATTATTCTTACGGAATAAGGCTTATTCCTTCAACTGTTGTAACGCTAGCTTTGGAGCTAAAGATTTCTCATTAATCGTTGCACTGGTTTTCGAGTTACAAACATTGCGTGAGTGGATGCTGGGATGGACCAGGGGTTGATTAAAAAATTGACCTTAACCTTCCGGTAGATAAAACTTATCTATTCAAAAAGATTCCTCATTAATCATTGCAGTGGTTTTTGAGTTACAAAGATTGCGTGGGTGGATGCTGGGATGGACCAGATATTGAGTTACTAATACGCCTATAACCTTCCACAGACGATGACGAACAAATTTTAAAAAAAATTAATCAAATCCATGAAGCCGTTGGTGAGTTATAGCGGTACAACGCACAGACATTTTCAGCTTTATGTATATGATATATATACATATTTTCCTTTTTCGCCATTCCTTCTATCATATATATATATTAGAAGGAATGGCGAAATAAGGAAAATTTAAGGACAATTTGATGTGGACGGAAAGAAAGAAGGTACTTTTTTTAAAATTAAATTATACAAAAGTATGTCCATTTTTGATGACCGCACAGAAAAAAAGACTGATGTAGTTTTAGTAATTAGGTAGTTTGTAGTATAATTTTTGTAAATAATTAATATTTTTATTTTCCAAACTTAGTTTTTAAATTTAAAATGTAGGTTAAGATTAAATAATAAACCAAATAAAATATTTGTTCTCTATTCTATACTATTCATTTTCCCTGAGAACCAAGTGAGATAATACCTTTGGATTAGATTGAACATTTTTGCAAATTTAGAAAAGTTTGATGGCATCTCATTATTATATTTAAAAGAAATCCCTCTCTGTGTTCATGTCTTCTCTCGTCTGGAGATATAAGTATGTAGATAAATAAAAAACTAGAGTGAACCGCATAATTATGAAAAAATAAACGGAAATAAATGACAGATATTTTTGGAGATGAAAATAACTTGCTTCTCTATATATTTTTATTTTTATGACCTATTTACTTTTATTATTTTACTTGTTCATTTTATTTCATTTATTATTATTATTATTAATAATTTGGTTTTTGTTTAGGCTTATTTACGCTTTTGACTAATTAATTGTATATTTGTTGGAATTTTTTTATGATTACTCTTTTTACATAAATAAATTTAAAAAAAGTGAGCTGCCATTTTATCATGTTCCTCTCACTGATCACAGGTGGGACTGTTCTATGATGTGTCCTTGACTCCTACTATGCTCGCTCCTGTTGAGATTCAAGTTCCCAACAACATTTGGTATCCTCAACCAGGAACATCTTTGACTGTCTGCATATGGTTCCTTCTCTCCATAACTTCTCCAAAAGGTCTCCAGTCTACTTGTTTAACCGGGTGCGGTACATCTTCCTGGATATTTCCAGCACTGACTCTGCCCCTACGAAGGGTCTGCTTCATCCTTCTTCGTCCAGTCTATTCGCTTCCTCACCAATTATTCTATGGTCATTTCCTGGGTAAGCATTGCCAGATTTTACGTCACCAAGTGTTAAATGTTTAAGTGCTGCCATTGTGTTATGTTCACCGGCTGATCCCGGTAAATAAACGTTGACATTACGTTTCCTTCACCAGTTGCTCTATACATAAGCGTTGCCATTGCGTTTCCTTTACCGGCTGATCTCGGTAAATAAACGTTGCCATTGCGTTTCCGTCATCAGTTACTCTGTACATAAGCGTTGCCATTGCGTTTCCTTTACCGGCTGATCTCGGTAAATAAACGTTGCCATTGCGTTTCCGTTATCAGTTGCTCTGTAAATAAACCTTGCCATTGCGATTCCTTCACCAGTTGCTCTATACATAAGCGTTGCCATTGCGTTTCCTTTACCGACTGATCTCTGTAAATAAACGTTGCCATTGCGTTTCCGTCACCAGTGCTCTCTCTCTCTCTCTGTACACACGGCGGCCTCAGAGAATGTCCGGTTAGGCAATGAGAGTTGCGGATAGCTGGAATGTAGAGAGGTGAGGGTGCCGGGAGGTCTGGAGCACACCTGCAGCCCGCCCACACACAGAACACAGCACATAGCACACCTGTGTTCCTCTTTGTGCCTGGCCGGGCCATTCCAGGCCTTTCACCCGACCTCAAATCACAACCAAACAACCTCTATCTCTCTCCCGCCTTCCCATACCCATCTTTACACATTTCCCGCAAAATCTAATATTGCGGAATTGATTGTAAATATGTATAGAAGATAATTTTAATTTTTTTGCTGTCTACCCTATTTTAAAGGGATACAGGTTAAGGTTGAAAATCAGAAAACGTGCAGGATCTCCCATAATGGACCTCATATGATAGTGCTCCTATAGATTGGTGGTAGGTATGATTCAGGACCTCTTCAATCACAGATATATGACCTGACTCCTATGTTTTCCTCCCATAATGGACCTCATACGATAGTGCTCCTATAGATTGGTGGTTGGTATGATTCAGGACCTCTTCAGTCACGGATATAAGAACTGACTCCTATGTTTTCCTCCCATTATGAACCTCATTAGTTAAATCCCCAATATTTATGTTACCTCTACCTGGACTGTGAGTGTCTGATACTTGGAAATTGGAGATTTTATTCTTTTCTTTTATTTTAATTTATTTTAGATATTTTAGTCGGTCGTCCTCCGTCGAGTGGCCGTACCCCAACTACTTCCTATGATTCTTCAGCCATCACAATCATCCTCTTCTTCCTGTCCGCACGTCGCTCCACCAATTTCACGTCTTGGTAAAGGTGAGTATCTAGCAAGCTATGAGACCGAAATTAAAATCTCATCCTCATATTATCTTTCAACCCGAAGTTCAAGGAAATTAAGTGATTTATTATTTAAACATTAAATTTTTTTAAATAAAATAAGACATGTCTGTTTCATTTCGTTAACTATAACATAAAGACCATAATTGCCACTCTCTTCTATAAATCATGCTAGTTCATTGGCCTAACAATCTCGCAGAAATTAGCACCTAAATATTTTCTAGTTCTAACCACAAACCTATAATTTTGGCAGGCATTTCAGCAACATTCTAGAGAGCCTTTTTTGCTATTTCATTTTGAAAATAATCAAAATTATAAATCTTTGCCTAAATAGAGCAGCTGACGAATTTTTTTAGCATGATAAACAGAGAACGAAAGGTCAAATTAAACTATTCTCGTCTAATATAAACGAATGAATAAGATTTAGGAGCTCTGACAGGTTAAAAACAGTAATTTGAATATCTGAATAGTTTCCATTTACCGATACGATTATAGGTTTACTGTTTTACTGTTTTGGTATATGTCCACACTAGGTAGCCATCTAATTTTTGTTTTATTTTTCATATAAAATATCAATTTTAAAAACATTTTTACAAAAAGTTCCGTAGGTGGAAGATCGCATACAAAACCTTATTACGGAAGGTTTCATATGTCTGACATTCCATCCATTGAAGCTAAGAGAAAACTTTGCAAATTCTAAGTTGAGAAACATGGTCATATTTTGGTTGGTTGGTTTATTTGGGGGGCGAACAACTGATTTGATTATTATCGCCCTACCTTGTTATATTCCTTGTCCTAACTGAGCCAGCGAACTCTTTATACAAATTTCGAGGTCATATTTTGGGTACTTATATTAAACAAATATCTCCATCTTCTGGTTTAGTTGTACACTAAAACAAATTTGCTGAGTTTGAATCATACTTATAGGTACCACAGATAGGTAAGGAAGTCGTGGGTTCGAAACCCGACCGAGGCCCTTAGTTTATTTTATCTGGGAGGTGAAATAAACTTGAGCACGCTATCCTTCGGATGGGACGTTAAGCGATGGTCCCGAGCCTGTACGATGTCAGGTACTCGTTAAAGACCCTAGATGAATAAAAAATTTAGGGTAGGCAACATTTAGGACTCCCACAATAGAGTCGGGCTCATGTCCACCAGAGTGACGAAAGAGCGCCTGGTAGTAGGCGATATGACCGTAGTTAAAGCCCGGGCATGAGTCATAAAACCTAACCTAATACATCGGCAATTATTAAAGTTTTTGGGATGAACCTTTGGATTAGGTGTATTGGTCGGAGGGTTTTAGATCAATATATAAGTTTTCATGTCGATACATTCATTAGATCGGAAGATATTAGAGTTTTTTAAGTTAAGACCCCCTAATCCTCCCCCCCCCCCCCCCCCCCCTCCTGATTTATCTGAAAATGAATATCTGTCGTTCTTATGGAGTTCTGGATACATGTATCAAATTTCTTGTGGATATATTCATTCTACTCTATCGTAACTCAAAAAAACTCATTTTTGAGTTATATACATGTTAAGATTCTTTATTGTAAACTATACGATGCTATAGTATTGCAACTCAAAATGTAATATTTCACTATTATTATTATTTACAAAAAATAGTATTACATTAATAAATTTCTCTTAAATTGTTTAGTGCAATAGTATCGGATTTTGACTTAGGCTAGTCTTGAATTTAAGTATCACATGAATGAAGAACATGAATATCGGTGACATCACCGAGAAGGTGATGTCACGTGAAGAGAAAGAGGGAGAAGAAATAAAGATCTTAAATCTTGTTTTCCCACAAACTAGCTTGTTTGTGTTACGATAGTCTTGAACTGGGGGTGCGATACGTACTTCTGAATCTTAGTAATATTTCATGTATCGATACATTCATTCCATCCTCCCCTTTTCTTTGGCCGATTTTGAATACATTTTCATTCCATCAGGAGATATCGTGTTTTCACAGAGGATTTTTTTTTTTTTTTTCATTATTGGAATCAGGCGGAAAACATGAATTTCCGGATAAAATTCAACATCAAATTTCTGAACGATTACATAACTTTCCCTATATATAGCTGGGGAAAAAAAAAAAAAAAAAAAAAAAAAAACTGGTTGAAAGGAAATGGACGAGGTGAGGTTGGGAATATTCATGAAGCTACGGTAGAACGAGTGCCTCCGTGAGAAATCAGGGTCCACCCGAGTGGGAACCATCCGGGCAAGTTTCACATATGTCGCTCCACAGCTTTTCAATGACTTTGGAATTCATTCAGTTGTTTATAATTGTGTAGTACTTACTTGCTCCACCATGACAACAGGAAATGCGATAAAATCCGAGCCCCTTTAATGTTGGTTACCATAAGGATCAAGAAACTTTGTAAATATTTTGCTTCCCCATCTATACGACCCCCTCAATTTGAAAAAAAAAATTATATATATTATATTAATCTAGGAGATGAAAAAAACCTTGAGCACGCCGTCCTTCGGATGGGACGTTGATGGTACTCTCTTAAAGACCCATAAAACCATAACAATTTATAGTAGGCAAAGAGCGACGAAAGAGCGCTCTGGTAGTAGGCGAAATGACCTCGTTGTTAAAGCCCGGGGATGAGTCACAATAACTAACTAAAACTACTCAAAAATTAACAATTTAATATTTCATGAATATATATTATTCCTGTTCTCTGAACTACAACTATTTATATTTGATCATCTATTCTATTGAACTTGACTTGTACTAACAGGTACAATGTTATTAAATACTCGTATATACCATTTGTTAAATATGTAATTAAACATATAAATAATATCTATTGTATTAGGAATTTGATATTCGTTTATTTTCTATTATTTATTGATTTAAAAAAAAAGTATAAAAAAAAAAATTTATTGTTATTTATCTCATATGTAGTTTGTAATCTAAGATTTAATATCGATTGATGAATATAATTTATAAGTTTTTTTATAATTGGAAGTTCATAGAATACAACTTATTGCACTGTTTGTACCATTTGTTAAATATGTACCATTTGTTGAATATATATATTATTTGTTGAATATTGACATGCTTTTTTGAAAAATTCCTAATTCTCACTTAGAATATTCCTTAGGAGACTAGAAATAATATCCCTGCATTCCTCGGTCCCTGATAAGATGTGTTGACAGCCAAGAAACGATTCGAATCCCACATTCTTCACTATCTCGGTCTGACGTGGCGGACCTCATCTACGTCAAACATTTGTCATAAAGCTATCAGAAAATAAAATAGAAAGTAAGTTATTTTGAATTTTTAAATATTTTTATGATCCTCGCCTATATTTTGCTATTTATTACTTATATTGATGCAGTGGGGCACAGTAGGCAGAAATCAGGTTTGTTGTCTAATGCTTCTGAATATATATACATGTACATATATAAATATTATACAATATATTATATTGTATAATATTTATACATATATTATATTGTATAATATTTATATATGTATTATTTTTTCTTCCCCTGTCCATTTATTTAATTTTATTCTATTATAATTTTTATAAATTATAATTATTGTTGTTACTAGTACTATTTTTGTTTCTTCTTCTTTATTATTACTAATTGCCTGATATTTTATTTATATATAAAATATCAATTAGTAATAATAAAGAAGAAAAAACAAAAATAGTACTAGTAACAACAATAATTATAATTGAAAAAAATAATAATAGTATAAAATTAAATAAAAGGACAGGGGAAAAAAAAATAATAACAACAATTACAGAAAATAATGAAATATGTAGAAGTAATTATATATATTTATAAAGCATTGTATTATAAGTAATGAAATATTGCAAAGTTGACAAAAGAGACCAATGAAGAAATGATAATAATGAGATATACTTATATATAATATTAATTTTTGTATAAATATGGTGAAAAACACTAAAATATATAGATGATAATAGAACATTTCAAATTTATAACAGATCATAATTGACAATTAAATTAATGAGCTAATACACAGTTTACATAAGTAGGTTAGGTTATTTAGCACAGGTGTCAATGTATATTGCTACAGGTGTAGGTTCCTATGGGCTGAAGGTTCTGGAACCCCCCCTGGCTACTTTACTGCACAACTTCAACCTGCCAAATCTCCCACATGTAGAACCCTTAAAAAGAAGAAAAAAAAAATGTCAGGAATATTGATATGTTGAAGAATGTTATGAAGAAACAAAATATAAGGCCCAGACTGGGTCTTCAACCTGAGTCAACTAGACTGAACGACTGAGAATAAATTAATTATTTTTTACTGGGGCAATATCAGCTAATCAGAAACTGTTGCCCATAAATTCCGTAAAGATAAGATAAGATAGGATCGGAGATCGAAGTGAGCTGTACAGCTGTACAATCTTGATGAAGAACCACTTTCCGGATGTCCCATCTTTGGCCAGCTTCCCCAACTGGTGGATTGAGGCTAGCTTTGTCCTACACCCACGTCCTCTCAGCCTCTTCATATTCTCTATTTTCTTCAGTTTAGTGGTGATTTCTTTTTTTCTTATCTCCAATAACCGTAGAGATTGCCGTCGTCCGTAGTTGGTCATAGGGAGAGAGGTTGTGTGGGCGAATGATATCTCAAAGCGGCAGATGCAAGTCTCTCAAGAAGCATACAATTACCTTTGTTTTTTTTTTCTTCTTCAATCTCTTTTTTCTCTTTGTAGCAATTGGTTTATAGGTATTGAGTAAGAATGGCTATGAAAGGACCCATCCCACACATCTGCATCCAGGTTACCAACATATCCTTTCAGTCTGAAGAAAAAAAATAAAGAAAAATCATTAACTCGAGCAAAAGTTCTGCATAATTTATAAATAGGATAAAACAAAACATTGCCTAAAAATTCAAATGATCCATTAAAATATCGAACAGAAAACATCGATTTACTTCGAATCACCGGCAATGTACTTCCCCAGAATGCATTACTCAATTAACTTTTCGCTACCCCTCCCGAACCAGTCGACCGTTTGCGCTAATATTCAATAGTTGACATACATAAGGGCTTCTTGAATTGAATCCTCCCCTGACCCCCCCCCCCCCCCCCCATCGCTTTTCTTTGGCCAATATCGCTGAAATTTGACAGATTAAGCCCTCAATAGATTTTGACTTCAAATATAAAATTTTGTGGCAATACATTCATAACATCGGCAGTTAATGGGGTTTTTGAGTTCTGAACCCCCCCTTCCCTTTCGTCGATTTGGCTGAAAATCAGTAGGTGTTATTGTTAGAGTGTTCTGGATTCTCATATAAAATTTAAAGTCGCAACATTCATTCTATCGGGAGTTATCCTGTTCACAGACGCACTGAAATTGTTTTTTTTTTCTATTTGGAATCTGGAGGTCGGAAAACATGAAATTCTGTTGAAAACTCGGCATCGAATTTTTGACCGATTACATAACTTCCCCTTTACTTTGTATAGTTAAAGAAGTGGAAGAAAAATGGCCACATTTTTGGGGCAAAATGAATAACTACTACATTCTTAAATGAATTCATGGAAAAACAAGTAGTCGGTACGGCAGTTATTAGGATGAACTTTAAATAAATAAAACTTGTTTATTTATGGTATTGTCTGATTTCACCAACTATATTTACATGGGAGTACTCGAAAGTACTCCCATGTAAATATAGTTGGTGAAATTAGACAATATCATAAATAAACAAGTTTTATTTATTTAAAGTTCATTTGAATTATTTCACAATATCTCTGCAATAATGTCAGTTTTCAGTTATTAGGATTTTTGTGTCGAGCCCCCCTCCTCTGGTCCCTCCCTTCCCTTCGGCCATTTTTTCCGAAAATTAATAGGTGCTGTCGTTATGTAATTTTGAATTTACATATGAAATTTCATGTCAATACATTCATTACAACGGCAGTTATGACAGTTTTTCAGTTAAGACTCCCCCCTAGTCACTCCATTTTGTTTTGACCGATTTGAATAATAATCAATAAGTGAATCCAATATTTCGTAGTTTATGTATTATATATTTTTTTGTCAGTTGCCTTGTAATTTAGTTGGACCATCTGTGCTGAGAGAGCTGGAATGCGGCAAGGCCTGTCGACAATAGAACTAGTTGGATAGCCTCTTTAGGAGAGTTTGACCAGAGCGACATGCAGTTCGTGATCTGACAACGGAGGTAGAATGTGGAAGATCTCGTCCAGATGGTCCGGGACCAGTCTTAAAGGAGTCGAGGAGTGTCCCGCACTGACTCATCACACGTAAACTACAGCATATGTTCTCGTATACGACCTCTGTTCCAGATAAATGGTCTGCCAAAATTTCTCAAAAATGGTACAAGATAGAAAATTATTTTATTTTTTGACTTATGTTCATTTGGTTGATAATCAAAAGTTTCTGTACTCACATCCTCTTTCATTCTGGTTTAAATTGGGGGGATTAGGAGGCAAACTTAGAAAAATAAAAAACATTGTCTGAATTATTATTGAAAATTAGTTATAAGTCGCCTACTACCAGAGCGCTCTTTCGTCACTCTGGTGGGCATGATCCCGGCTCTACTATGGGAGTCCTAAATGTTGCCTACCCTTAATTTCTAAGTTATTCACCTGGGTCTTTAACGAGTACCTGACATCGCACAGGACTCTACCAACGGGTCTCGAACCCGCGATCTTAAGCTCAGTAAGCAAGCATTGTATTTAAATATTTTATTATATTTGGAGGATATCTGTTAATTTATTTATTTTTTTGGCACGATGGTCAACGCATATCAGCCATGACATAGGTAGTAATTGTTTCGAATCACGAACCACCCCAATCGCGTTCATTTTTTTTTTTTTTAGTGATTGGCAAAACCAACAGCGACATGAAAACATTAATATTAAGTCGGGGGAAGGAAAAAAAAATATATTGGTACAACACGAGTAATTTTCCAATCTTAACTTTACGTAAGTAAAAATGAATTTATAGCAATGCTACTCTGCGAGATTTTCGGTAATATGATTCTTTAATAGTATGAAAAATAAAAAATTGTATATATACAGAATTTGATTAAAAAATTGACATTTTATTTTTTTGAGTTATACCGTTATTCCAAAGATGGAGTGTAAAATATACTGTTTTAGAAACTTTATTGAACAAAATAGTAGTTACATTAATAACCAATGTAAAATATATTACATTGTAACATTTTGAAATGCTTATAACTCTATTTATTATTTATTTTTGCTAATTTTAACATTTTTTAAAAATGTTTTAACTTCAATTTTTTATTTTTCTCTGTTTTAACGCCTGCATCTTTGAATATATTTTCATACCATTTCTATGCCTCGCCACTACAAAATTGTATTAAAGATTTCAAATTTTGTATTTTGTCATTTATCATTATCATCTTATCATTATCTTTATTTAAATAACATTATTATTCTCTAAGATTAAAGTAGTATGTACATGTGATGGTAATGTTTCTATTTAGTTGATTTACGGGAAAACGGTATAACTCAACTTATACCGATCTTGCACACATCCCCTCAATTAAGGTTGAGAAAAACACAAAACCTTATAACAAAGCCTGGAGCATCCCTCCAACAAGCCACTCACAGTCACAGTCGAGATATTTAACAGCTGAGTGTTTGGAAGTCGAGAAGTCATTTAGATAATCTAACATCAATCTTGGCATTTTTATATCCATTATGAACTTCGAAAATGTAGGATTATCACATCCCAATACTAAAAAAAATATATTTCAAGAAAGTTGTTTGAAAGTTTGATATCTTCGATAATAAATAAATATTCGTTGAATATATTAATCCAATCAAACTATAAAATGACAAATGATGTGACATCTAGATACATCATGATGGAGATTATTATTTTCTCGATTTCCTATGCAGATAACTAAGAAGTTTTGAATAATTCCAAAGCATATATCAAATATTCTATAGCTGATTCACAGCAAGTTAAAGAATTAAAGATAAAGATTCCTTTGAATAAACCATTTCACAGCCAATTCCCTGGAATCGTCCATCCTAAGCTAAAGGATCCTTGAATCAAATTGTCAATTTGTACAAGATTGATATGTTGCTATTCAGAGAGACGTTAAAAACACAAAGAAACCAGAAGAGACGAATAAATAAGAAGTTAACTGATTAACTGCACTTGCCAAAGTTGCCTGCGTCAATCAGAATACCTCTTTTCGTATTCTGTGGTGGTTTTATGGTGCCGTATATGTCACAATGTTTACAAGAGAGAATTTCATAGGCTCTATGGCTATATATATACTAGTTAGTTATTGTGACTCAACTACCGAGGTTATATCGCCTACTACCAGAGCGCTCTTTCGTCATTCTGGTGGACATTAGCCAGTCTCTACTATGGGAGTCCTAAATGTTGCCTACCTAGGTTTATTCGCCTCGGGTAGGGGTCTTTAAGTACCTGACATCGCAACACTCGGGAAAATCGTTTAACGTCCCATCCGAAGGACGGCGTGCTCAAGGGTTTTTCACCTCCCATAAAAGGTTTCGAACCCACGATCTAGAACTCAGTAGGCTAGCACGCCACCTCTGAGCTACCGGCACCCTATATTTTTTATTTATTAATTTATTTATATTCTTTATTTTTTTTTTTTTACATCCTGTCTTTAACTACGAGGTAATATTGTCTACTACCAGAGCGCTTTTTCATCACTCAGGTGGTGGATATGAGCCCGACTCTACACTATGAGAGGAGGGCGCCGGTAGCTCAGTGGTAAGCATGCTTGACTTCTGAGCTCAAGGTCGTGGGTTCGTAGCCCGACCGAGGCCCTTAGTTTATTTTATCTGGGAGGTAAAATAAACTTAAGCATGCCGTCCTTCGGATGGGACGTTAAGCGATGGTCCCGAGCCTGTACGATGTCAGGTACTCGTTAAAGACCCCTACCCTAGATGAATAAAAATTTAGGGTAGGCAAAATTTAGGACTCCCACAGTAGAGTCGGGCTCATGTCCACTAGAGTGACGAAAGAGCGCTCTGGTAGTAGGCGATATGACCTCGTAGTTAAAGCCCGGGCATGAGTCATAAAACCTAACCTACACTATGAGAGTCCTAAATTTTGCTTACCCTAAATGTGTATTCGTGACGGATTGACAGTCTCTCTTGACTCTGTTATATATAGGATTTCTACAGCTTAGAAGATTCCATGAATTATCATTGATCAGAATGTACCTGAAGTGGAATCTGTATGGGAGGTGATAACTTGACCAGAAAACAATCGTTTACATTCATAATACAACACGCCACGTTTAAATTAATACCGCAACACGTTATTTGAACGATAAAATTTACGTTAAAATAACAAGATAGTCATACTTGACCTGTTTTATTTTATTTGCCAACAATTCTATGTAGGGTATTCATGTTTTCCAACTCGCTGGACCAACTCGCCAGTGGTGTCTTCGTTCACGATAACTCCAGCATTCATTAAGGTTTTGCTTCCTAGAAGCTTATCAATTACTTAGTTAAAGCATTTTTAACCTTTTCAAATACCTGTCCAGCTTCTAGGATTTAACAATTAATTATAATTGTTGAATAATTAACTTCCAAGGTGAGAAAGTTGGTGGTGACTTACCAACCTTGCCGAAAATCAGTGTGAGGGATGAAGCAAAGGAAGATGATGCTTTAAGGATGCCACGGGTATCCCATATCACATTGTGCAGCGATAGGACTGATATCTAGAAGATCAGGTTACTTTATCCTCCAACAGGTGGCAGGGTTGTACTCACCCCACCTCTGACCACTTCCTACCTGGCCGCACAGCCAGCCATCTGATGCGTCCCTGTCACCCACTGGTGTCCCCAGGGACGTCCGCAGTTATACGAAGTCTAATATTAAACACGTAGGGCCTCGTAAATCATCATACTACATTTTGTATTGATAAATTTAGGCAGTTATTAAGGTTTGTAAATCTGTCCCCCCGTTACCTTCAGCCGATATCGCTGAAATTTGACAGGTTATGTCCTCATTGGGTTTAGACATCAAATAAGAAATTTCATAACGATAAATTCATTACATAGCCAGTTATTGGGATTTTCGAGTTGAACCCCACCTCTGATCCACCCTTCCCTTCTGCCGATTCTGCTGAAAATTATTAAGTGTCGTCCTTATGGGAGTTTGAATTCACATATGAAATTACGAGTCGATACATTCATTACAACGACAGTTATTAAAAATGTTGGGTTAAGCCGTATATATATATAGGTGACATTGAACGGACCATTTGAGTTTCTGTACGTCAACACAGAAGTTGACAGAAGTGACGATCATATAGAATGAATATAAAATCAATTATTTACCATTACTAATGCTGTTCAAATGAATGCCTCTCATTGTCAAAAATAATTGACCGTTCCTCTGTCAATAATTATACCTATAGACGCAGATATAACAAATTATAGTTATTTGATCAATCTATCAGTCAAAAAGGGCATACTTAAGGATATATAATTTTTTTTTTTTGCACCTACCTACATTTTGAAGGACTACTTCATCTTATTATTGTTTTCGAAGACTGACGTAGTATTAATCATCAGCGAAAATGGTTTTGAAACGGATTGTAAAAACATAAATAAGAGCCAATGATATGGAGGGAGTACACGGCATTCTATTATTGTATCATTACAATTTTTTAATATAAAGTTAGTTATTATGACATGCCCGGGCTTCATCGCCTACTACCTGAGCGCTCTTTCGTCACTCTGATGGACATGAGCCCGACTCTACTATGGGAGTCTTAAATTTCGCCTACCCTAAATTTTTTATTCACCTAGGGTAGGGGTCTTTAACGAGTACCTGAGATCGTATAGGCTCGGGACCATCGCTTAACGGACCATCCATAAAATAAACTAAGGGCCCCTGGCATGTCTTGAACCCGCGATCTTGAGCTCAGTAAGCAAGCACTCAGTACCAGCGCCCTCTTAATAATTTAACTTTAACTAAACAGTGAGGCTCCCTCGTTTATACTAGTTATTAGGAGATAAGTGACAAATGGATGTTTCAGTAGTATAAATACTACTACTACTGTTACATACTATTTGTAAAAAATACTTTAATAATTATATCAATTGTTCTGTAAAGGACATAAGCGTTAATAAAAAAAAAAGCTTTCTTCAAAAGCGGGGGTCATTGAAGCGGGATTCGGGCGCCCTCGTATGTTACATGAAATGTTTAAATTAAAATATACTGTAAAACTATTTTTTTTATAAATTATTCTCCGCCATAAGTCCAGGGTTATTTCACCTATTGAAACGTAAAGGTATATGTGGTTACGACAACTGAAATAACTAGTGAGGGCGCTGGTAGCTCAATGGAGTGCGTGCTTGCTTACTGAGCTCAAGATCGCGGGTTCGAAACCCGGCCGAGGCCTTTTACCCCCTAATCTCAGGTACTCGTTAAAGACCCCTTACTATCCTAAGTGAATAAAAATTTAGGGTAGGGAAAATTTAGGACTCACATAGTAGTGTCGGGCTCATGTCCAAAAGAGTGACGAAAGAGCGCTCTGGTAATAGGCGATATGACTTAGTTAAAGCCCGGGCATGAGTCGTAATAACTAACTGTAGTCTTTAACGAGTAGATGACATGGTACAGGCTCGGGACCATTAAGCACGCTATCTCTGAACTACCAGTGCCCTTACATTGTAGCGCCCACTGCCAGATATTTACTATTTAGTTTGAGCCTCATAACGTTTGAATTTTTCTATTTGACGCGCAACTAAAAACGTTTGCCCATCAGTCATGTATACAATGTAAAGAAATGGTTTTTTTTTTGCGCTAGCTACTGGATTTGTGCCGCTCCGAGGTGAGTGAACTTGACATAGCCTACGTCTTGTCAAGTCTTCGTTTATATTTACAGGTTTTATGTTCTGTTTACCTCAATCATGTCGCATGGTCATGACGTGGATGAAAGCTGTAATTACACCCCAGCCATATGTCATCCACAGATTCTACCGATTTACATAAAAAACAGCTGTCAACAACATATTTCGTGTATATTGGAACTTGGGTGATGAACTTCAAGAGAGGAATGATCGGATTTTGGGTGAAATCCCTGGAGAGAAGAACAGTTGGGGAAGAGGCGGTCCCCTCTATGCCCTAATAGGCTGTCCGGTGACCAGATGTGCAGACACTACCGTCTATAGAGGACCCAGCAAGGCTGAGAACGACATCCGCCACGGCTTAACGCCAAAAAAGGCCACCACCACCTCTCCGAGTATTGGCAAAAAATTGAAGACGATCAGAGATATTGACATCTGGCCTGGAAGAAGAAGAAAAAAAAAACAAGATTAAACTCCGAACTGAAAGGTTCCAGCATTAATATATTCAAGACTCCTTAGATGGAGACGGAGGCGGGCTCAGGCCGAGCAGCCAGCTACTCCCTCTATGAACTTGTTTCAAATCAAATGAGAAAATATAACTGATCTTTTTTTTTCAAAATGATACTCATATATCAAGAAGGCAACCGCAATAAAGAAAAAACAAAATACATTACAATCAGTAATAATTCATTGAAGTAAAGAAACAGAAGGCTGCGGGTAGTAACATCTGACAGGACTAATTTTTAGTGTTTCATATAATGAAAACCTCTATGAAGTTAAAAAGTGTATAATATAGGAAAAATGAATTTTTCAATTTGAATTTAAATACCTTACTTTTTTTTTTTTTTTTTTTTTTTTTTTTTTTGGCTTTATGTACGGTGCATATTAGCCATGTCAATGTGTTATATATAATTATTTAAGACATCCATGGCCCCGGGAGGGAGTTCTATCTACGAAATAAAACTCACTCCCGGACGGGATTCGAACCCGCAAACCATGGTGAGACCATGCGACCAAAGCCCTACGCTCTAGCCCGCACGGCCACCATGTCCCAAATACCTTACTTATAATTCTTCTTATATATTATCAATTTAGTAAAAGGCAATCAGGTATAATTTCAATATAAAATTTATTTAATTTTTTCTCAAGACGTTTCGACTTATATTTTCAATTGTAAAAAACATTTTTCATTTAATAATAACAACATTTAATTTGATTAACAAATAATTTTTTACATCAATATTAGATAAAAAATACAGATAAGGACTCACCAACAACACAGATCCATCCCCATTTATTATTTCATTCCTTTATTAATAATGACGATATAAAAATGACGATATTCCTTGTATAATAAAGGATTTTTTTTTATATCGTCATTATTAATAAAGGAATGAAATAATAAATGGGGATTGATCTGTGTTGTTGGTGAGTCCTTATCTGTCTTTTTTATCTAATATTGATGTAAAAAATTATTTGTTAATTAAATTAAATGTTGTTATTATTAAATGAAAAATGTTTTTTACAATTGAAAATATAAGTCGAAACGTCTTGAGAAAAAAAGAAATAAATAATATATTGAAATTATACCTGATGTCCTTTTACTAAATTGATAAAAGATAAAGTAAAAAGGAATCTTTTTATGAAAAAAAGAAAGTCGTCGGTGAATCACCGGCAAAGTACTTCCCCAGAATTAATCAATTAACCTCCAAAACCAGTCGAAAGTTTACGCTAATATTAAACAGTTGACTTACCATAGATGCTTCTTGATAAATTCATTACTTCAGCAGTTATTGAGGTTTTTGAGTTGAGCCCCCCTTCACTTCTACCGATTCCGCTGAAAATTATCACGTGTCGCCCTTATGGGGTTTTAAATTCACATATGAAATTTTGTTTCGATATATTCATTACAACAGCAGTTATTAGAGTTCTTCTGTTAAGACTCACCCCTAATTTTCCCTTCCCTTTGGTCAATTTAGCTGAAAGCCAATATGAGTTGTCCTTGGAGAGTTCTGGATTCACATATAAAATCTCGTGTTGATATATTCATTCTATCGGGAGTTATCGTGTTCACAGACACACAGAAATTTCTGTGTTCATAACAGTAATTTTGTAATTTTATAAACGAAAACATGAAATTTCGTTGAAAACACCGCAACGAATTTCTGACCGATTACATAACTTCCCCTATACTTTGAGGCTGGGGAAGTAAAGTGAGTATTTTCAGGATAGAGCATTATATATTTATTATATATAATTTTTTTATTATATATATTGAACGTTGTTCGTTGTTAGTGTTCGTTATTGTGACTCCCCAATGTGGGCCCATGTGAATCACAACCTCTTAGTTACAAAGGTCATATCACCTACTACCAGAGCGCTCTTTCGTCGCTCTGGTGGACATGAGCCCGACTCAATTACTTTGGGTAAGAATCTTTAACAAGTTATCGTACAGGCTCGGAACCATCGCTTAATATGCCATCCAAAGGATGGCGTGCTAAAGATTTTTTCACAACCCATATAAGAAACCTAAGGACCTCGGCCGAGTTTTGAACCGAAATGCTTTCATTGTTGCAATATCTAAACCAAAATTATTATTTATTTTTATTTCAACGTATTCTTGTAAAATTTTAGGAAGTGTGAAAAATGTATTAAACTATTTGATTCTAATAGGGATCCTTTAACAATTTTGGAATTAGCATTTAAAGCACATTTCTTTGACTGAAATTTGACAATATCCTGCTATTAGTCGGTGCTAATGATCCTAGAAGTCCTCAATTATGCCACCAGAGGGTTGGCATTACTTTAATAAGGACGCTGTTAGTATGATAATTCCTGTTTTTTTTTTATAACTATACCTAATTGGTAGTAAGCAGACAAACATCATCCCGTTATAATGATCCATTATTACAAATCGTTTGTGCATAAGTAATGTACACTTCTTAAAACCTAACAATCATTTTGTGTTCGGGTGTTTCAAGCGTACCCTTCCAGAAAAAAATTAGGCAAAAAAGTAGGGTTGTGAAGGAAGGAAGAGCACAAAACCCCTTATGAATGTCTGTAACAGGTACTATAAATCTGAGGGGATAGTGCCTCTATCTTGTCCGTCCGTTAGCTGCTCCTGCAGGTGTATCTACCAACAACTCCTAGGATCTAGGTCATGCGCCTCTATCCTTTTAACCACCCATCTTTTTTCTTCTAACGCTTTTGAACATTTCCTTTGCTTTCTTTTTTCCCCGTCTGGTAATGAGCTGGCCGCTTTTCGGGTGCCATATGCTCCTCCCGATAATGGACCTCTCTCTCCAGATGATCATTACTCTTGTGAACATCAAAACAATGTTCAGGTGTCACGAAAAGTCTTTGTTCTGATTGTAAAGTGCCTTTAGGGTGAGCAGCAGATGTGGACAATTTAAAAGGGATAAAGTGTATTTTACACGGGTGAAAATTATGTACAACCACAAAATTGTTTTTCTCTCCCTTCTAGTTAGGCCCCACCAAGCTCTGTCTGAACCCTCAGTGAGTACTCGCTCACCTGATCCTCCACCGAACTCTTTATTAATCTTCCACTGAACGTTTCCTCTTGATCCTCCTCCAAATCAAGGAGTGCCAATCCCCGTTTCTCTTAGCCTTCCAGTGAGCTCTCTTTCTCCTGATCCTCCACGAACTTAATTTCTTAATCTTCCACTGAACGTTTCCTCTTGATCCTCCTCCAGTCAAGGAATGCCAATCCCCGTTTCTCTTATCCTTCCAGTGAGCTCTATTTCTCCTGATCCTCCACCGAACTCTTTATTAATCTTCCACTGAACGTTTCCTCTTGATCCTCCTCCAAGTCAAGGAGTGTCAACCTCCGCTTCTCTTATCCTTCAAGTGAGCTCTCTTTCTCATGATCCTCCACCGAACTCTTTCTTAATCTTCTACTGAACGTTTCCTCTTGATCCTCCTCCAAATCAAGGAGTGCCAATCCCCGTTTCTCTTATCCTTCCAGTGAGCTCTCTTTCTCCTGATCCTCCACGAACTCTTTCTTAATCTTCCACTGAACGTTTCCTCTTGATCCTCCTCCAGTCAAGGAATGCCAACCCCCGTTTCTCTTATCCTTCCAGTGAGCTCTCTTTCTCCTGATCCTCCACCGAACTCTTTCTTAATCTTCTACTGAACGTTTCCTCTTGATCCTCCTCCAGTCAAGGAATGCCAACCTCCGTTTCTCTTATCCTTCCAGTGAGCTCTCTTTCTCCTGATCCTCCACCGAACTCTTTATTAATCTTCCACTGAACGTTTCCTCCTGATCTTCCACCAAGCTGTTTTTGTCTTCTTCTTCCACCAGCCTTCCCCTTAGAAAGTTGTCCTTCTGCTGCCTGCTATCACACCTACTATACCCTACCCGATCTAGTCTTTAAATCCCGACAATGTTTCCTCTCTCCCTCATCTTCCCTCCTTACTTTAGCTAACTCAGACAGACGC
The DNA here is from genome assembly GCA_963662175.1 of Aradus depressus. Lineage (NCBI taxonomy): Eukaryota > Metazoa > Arthropoda > Insecta > Hemiptera > Aradidae > Aradus > Aradus depressus. The sequence continues at coordinate 40,154,108 of OY759220.1, forward strand.
TGCATTACACCCTGCATGGGTCCTACCTGGCCTGCCACTTTCCTCATGTCTATTATGCATATCCCAGGGTGCATTATGTTTTTTTTTACCGCAAGAAAGGGTGGTGCAAAGGGCGGTCAATATTTTATAAACCAGGTAGACTCCGTCCAAACCTGTAGCCCTTTAGTGTTTTTTTTGTTGCCCTTCCCTCTGCCTACACTTAACACCTGCCATAAGCAATTTTTGAGGTCTTGAAAGGGTTGTTCTCCCCACTCCCTGTTATTTAATGCTAAGTAGGGTGGCAGCCATTAGACTTCAACTTTTACAGGTGCCTAGGCATTCATACATCTTGAATCTTAAAAACAATTTTTTTAAAAAAATATTGTCCATGTAATCCTCAATTTTTTTTTTTTACTTTCCAAGCTATTTACAAAGTATAGGAGAAGTTATGTAACCGGTCGAAAATTCGATGCGGAATTTTCAATGGAATTTCATATGTTCCAACATCTAGAATCCAAATATGAAAAAAAAATTCTGTACGTCTGTGAACACGACAACTCTAGACAAAATGAACGTATCGAAAATCAGAGGGGAGGCTTAACTGCCGACAAAATGGATGTATCGACACGCAGTTTTATGGAGAGAGGACTTTCAAGAACAACACCTTTCGATATATGTCGATATATATCGACTGAATGGAAGGAAGGGGGGGTCAGGGGAAGAGGCTCAATTGAAAAATCCTAATAACTGTCGATGTAATGATTTTATCGACATAACATTTAGTGTGAGGATTTAGGACTGGTTTTGGAGAGGGAGCCGAAAGATAATTAGTTCGTACTGGGGAAATACATTGACGGTAATTTCCCGACCACTTTTTTCTTTAAAGAATATCTAATAGGCTGTGAACTAAGAGTGGCCATAACAATACTCTCTTATACCAACCACATATTTCTCTGCCCCCTCCTCCACTCTTCATATCATACTGGCATTACTGTGTCTATGTAAGTATATTTTGAGGTACAATGTAAACATTATGAAATATTTCCTACGGAAATTTATTTTACAATTTGGGAGGACTTTGTTCCCATTCGTGCTATCTCAAATTGTAAATTTGATGAGGAACAATTTTGGCAAATATCAATGTTCTATAGGACTAACATTATTCAAGGATACAAGAAGGATACATGGAGCGGCAATCCATTGGCGTATGTTTATGTAAATATGACACGAATGGGGGCTAGCGAAGGCGTCAGCGGAGGGCGCTAAACGTGACACTGTTCTAGACGTGAGGAGCAGCAGTCAATGTCACATCAAAGTCACTAAACCCGCTCCTTTACACATCAGAGGTGCCGTCAGTAACATGTCTCATATCACAGACATTCACGCATATCAACCCACAACATGAGGCACCCTTTTATAGTGGGCCATGGAAGGAGTGCAGACAGGAGTGGTGCTCCTCCCTTCCTGAGTGACACAACACCACATGAGGCACCCTTATATAGTAGGCCATGGAAGGAGTGCAGACAGGAGTGGTGCTCCTCCCTTCCTGAGTGACACACAACACCACATGAGGCACCCTTATATAGTAGGCCATGGAAGGAGTGCAGACAGGAGTGGTGCTCCTCCCTTCCTGAGTGACACAACACCACATGAGGCACCCTTATATAGTAGGCCATGGAAGGAGTGCAGACAGGAGTGGTGCTCCTCCCTTCCTGAGTGACACACAACACCACATGAGGCACCCTTATATAGTAGGCCATGGAAGGAGTGCAGACAGGAGTGGTGCTCCTCCCTTCCTGAGTGACACACAACACCACATGAGGCACCCTTATATAGTAGGCCATGGAAGGAGTGCAGACAGGAGTGGTGCTCCTCCCTTCCTGAGTGACACAACACCACATGAGGCACCCTTATATAGTAGGCCATGGAAGGAGTGCAGACAGGAGTGGTGCTCCTCCCTTCCTGAGTGACACACAACACCACATGAGGCACCCTTATATAGTAGGCCATGGAAGGAGTGCAGACAGGAGTGGTGCTCCTCCCTTCCTGAGTGACACACAACACCACATGAGGCACCCTTATATAGTAGGCCATGGAAGGAGTGCAGACAGGAGTGGTGCTCCTCCCTTCCTGAGTGACACAACACCACATGAGGCACCCTTATATAGTAGGCCATGGAAGGAGTGCAGATGGGAGTGGAGTTCCTCCCTTCCTGAGTGACACACAACACCACATGAGGCACCCTTATATAGTAGGCCATGGAAGGAGTGCAGACAGGAGTGGTGCTCCTCCCTTCCTGAGTGACACAACACCACATGAGGCACCCTTATATAGTAGGCCATGGAAGGAGTGCAGATGGGAGTGGTGCTCCTCCCTTCCTGAGTGTCACACAACACCACATGAGGCACCCTTATATAGTAGGCCATGGAAGGAGTGCAGAGAGGAGTGATGCTTCTCCCTTCCTGAGTGACACAACACCACATGAGGCACCCTTATATAGTAGGCCATGGAAGGAGTGCAGACAGGAGTGGTGCTCCTCATGGAATGCGGTTCCTGAGTGCACCTGCATCCTCCCACTAACGGGACCTGGCGGGCTACCATTGACATAGGTCATGGCATGAGCTCCCCCATGTATCTTGTTTGCCCCCCATTGCTCATCCTTTGCCTACCCAGGTTTAGGTATCTAAGGAGGGGACTTTAACGAGTACCTGACATCCCATCGGCTCGGGACCATCATTTAACGTCTCATCCGATCTCAGTCGGTATCGTTATGCAAATATATGTTAACACGTTATCCCATATTATATTCTAAAATCAATAATTATTTACAAACCACAATTGTATACTTCTTTGCAATTTCACTAATATCCATAATATTAAAATCTTAGTTTACCAGGGAATTTTTGAAAACGTCTCACAACATGACACACCTTTCCCCCGCAACAATCTCTCAAAAAATCAAAAAAAAAAAATCCCCTCCCCCGCAGGATGAATCATTTAACTATGCAAGGGGGGAGGGGGGGAGCTACTTAAAATTCAAGCACACAGACCACCAAAACCCTCGCCATTGAATAGTTGTATTACCTTTTTCATAGGAACAACAAGAAATATGCGAATATATTAAAGTCAACTCTGAAAGAACTTGTAAGGAGTCTTCTGTCCTATTTAATAACTTGATATTTAATCATTTTAATATTTTTTCTTGAACTGAATGGAAACAGAACTCTCCTAGTGTCAACTAGTTGACATCTATAACAGATGCGACTGACTTATTTTCCCTTTACAGGAAGCTGGAGGAGCGGAACTAACAGAAGGTGTCGGGTGCTCTCATTTCCTAAAATGGTCATCCTAGCGCCACCTGTCCCTCTAATCACTTGTTTTCCCATATAAGTGAACTCATTTTAATTATCCTATATTTACCTTGTAAGGCGGAAATATATATCTTAGTGGACTGAGTCTAGAGTGTGGAGGCACGCAATATTAAGTTACCTACTTGGAATCACTCATTATATGTCAGTCCATATATTCACATGATTAACTACTATCAATATTACTTGCCCAGTTATACAGTTTATAAAAGTTATGTATTCGGTTAAAAATTCGATGTTGAGTTTTCACAGGAATTTCATGTTTTTCAACCTCCAGATACGTGAATCTCGAAACCTCTAACGACGACACCTAATGATTTTCAGCCAAATCGACTAAAAGAAGAGGGGGAATAAGGGGGAGATTTAACTCAAAACTTTTAATAACTGTCGATAGAATGAATGTACCGACACGGAATTTTATATGTGTATTTAGAAACCTCTAACGACGACACCTATTGATTTTTAGCCAAATCGATCAAAAGGAACGTGGGATTAAGGGGGAGGTTTAACACAAAACCTCTAATAACTGTCGATAGAATGAATGTATCGACACGGAATTTCATATCAACACCTCTAATAATTGTCGATAGAATGAATGTACCGACACGGAATTTCATATGTTAATTCGAAACCCCCTATGGACGACATCTAATGATTTTAATGAACCCTATAATGACAAATTGTCTACAAAATCGACCAAAGGGAAGATCAGAGGAGTAGGGCATAACTCAAAAACCCTAATAATTATAGACGTAATGAATATATCAACAAAAACTTCAGTAAGAGAGTTCAGAAGCCCTTGAGTGAGACATCTACTGATTCTCAACCAAATCGGTGGATTAGTTTCTGAGGTAGAGCGAAAACGTAGTGCATTAATTAATCTACGCAGAGAAGTGCATCGCAGGGATTCAACGATGCCTTTTTATTTCTAATTTTTTGAAAAAATATCATTAATAGAAAATTTCATTCAGTAGTGAGTGAGGAAAGCAGGAGTACCGTTAAAGAAACTGGTGTAAGAAGACAGGATGCATTTGTATGCAAGTCAGAGTGAAGGCAAGGCGCCGCCACTGGCTCGTTGAGTAATGCGGGAAATCCTCCCCCCCCCCCCCCCCCCCCCCCCCCCCCCCCCATCTTGATTGCAACAGGAAATTGCATAGTAGGTTTTTCTTTCTCAATGATAACGGGGCCTCCCTCACCGTTAGAAAGTGTTCTCTTTATGTGTAACCACCAGGGGCTCTGCTCTTGGACCAATCATCGCTCTTCTTGGAATTGGGGAAAAATTCGACTCGTCGGATAAAAAGTGTGGGAAAAGAAGAAGAGTTTATTATAACAGTCGCATTTACAATAATTGTGGTCACCAGTATTGGCGTAATGGCGGCGCTGGCCTGGACCTTGGCTCCACATACTGGGCCAGCCCAAACCTTGGACCAGCACTCAGTTGCTAGAGCCCTATTTCCGTGATGGATATCGAGAAAATCTTTGTGTTTAGCTAGGGCATAAAATTTTTATGTACATGTTATTGACAAAAACAAGGTTGAAAAGAAATGGAAACAAAGAAGATGGTGGACGCTAACCATTCATCGGAACAGAACAAAGTAGGTACAATTTGTATTTGTAATTATTTACCATATATATAAATTTTTTAGTTAATTTTAACAATTTTTGTTTTGTTCGGGCACGTATAATTACCTATTAATACTAATAATAATAAATTAATATTCTTATGTAGGACAACTATTCCCTTTTTTTTTATAGGCAAACAATAAAATAATATAAAATACAGGATAAAAGGAATAAACAAGGCACTACTGGCAAGCAACAAACAGCCAATGTTGGATGCGTCTCTTATCTACTGCGCACTTGGTTCACGCATGTAGGCCTCCTTTGATGTGTGTTGAAAAACCGCTCCCAAAGCCAACGTTCACCAACCCAAGCCAACACCCTGGCCCAACATGACCAACACAAGCCAACCCTTCTCTACACAGTGGCCCAGCAGGATTGGGCCATTGCCTGGCCCATAGTGTAGAGGGCCCATTATAATAAACTCTTCTTCTTCCACACTATAATATAATTTAATTATTAAACAATAAGGTTCCTTAACCATTACCCTTATACACTAAATAAAAAGTGTGGGAGCCCTAATGTTGTCTAGGGTAGCATTGCACAGACTCGGTACCATCACTTAACGTTTCGAAGGACGGCGTGCTCAAGCTTTTGTTACCTGCCAGCCCTTATGGCCCCGGCCAGGTTGGAATCCGCGATCTTGAGTACAGTAGGCGAGCATCCTACTTCTGAGCTACCGGCGCCCTCAGTCTTCTGTATCATCACATCTTCACTTACCAAAAATGTGGAATCTCACCCGAGATATGCCCAGGAAGTGTGCCGCCGTCTCGTCTTCTTCCCCACATCTATCACAGGTAGGACTGTCCTTGACTCCCACAGTGTGTAGGTGTCTATTGAACGGACCGTGTCCTGTAAGAACTCCAGTCAGTTGCCGAAGCTCGTTCCTTTTGATCAGGATCCCTTCCTGGAAAACAAAAGTTGACTTAAATAGGGGCTTCTGGACACACATATACTTTCATTATATAGTAAGTTACCGTGTTCACAGACACACGAACAAACAGGAAATTGTTTTGTTTTTTACATTTTCGAACCATGGGGTCAGAAGACATGAAATTCCGATCAATGGCGTATATATGGGGGGGGGGGGGGGGGGGGGGGGGCCAAGGGGCCCGGGCCCCCCCGAAATAAAAAAAATATTGATATAAAAGTAAAAAAAAAGTATATAGTAGTTTGATATTCTGGTTACTTACTTTTTTATAACTCAAAAATATTAAGTATACCTAATTCAAAATATTATAATTATATATTGACTTTTGTCTGTCGTAAAAACTTACTTTATTTCTTAACCCCCATAAAAACAGTTCTTTGGTCTTTATCAAATACTTACAAATAACTACATAACTGATATACTTAGCTAGTTTATTTTTTAAAAAAGCTTCAAATTAAATTAAAAAAGTTAAAAACAAAAACAATAAAATTTAATTTTTCTGGGAGAAGTCCCTCTGGGGCCGCCAATCCTGCTTCCGATGTTACCTCTGGTAATACAAGGTCATACTTTTTTTTTTCCTTATAAAATCGGCCTGGTGCCCCCCCCCCCCCCCCCCCCCCCCCGAAATGTTTTCCTATATACGCCACTGATTCCGATGGAAACTTAACACCCATTACATGACTTATTCTATACTTCATAAAGCTGGAGATGTAAGGTCAAGTCGAGTTCAGATGACCTTGACCCGTTTAATTATTATTCGTTTAAAAACTCAATCTTGATTTCAATACTTAAGGCAAGTTATGAATTGTAGTTCCCCACTCCGCCACTAGAGTATTATACCAGTTCTGCAGTTGTGAAATCGTAAACAATTTAGTTAATTTTTCCATAATTACACCATTATATGTATTATTGTTACATAATATTTCCTTTACCTCTTATTATTTTGGCTGGGTCTTCAAACCAACTATTTATTTTGTGCGAAGTTTCAGAAATATTGCTTCAATAGTTTCCAGTTTGAAAGGTAATGTGATAATAAAAAAATTATGTGTTAAATAAAATTAATATAAAAATAATTTAAATAAATAAAAATAATGGAAATAATGATAAATGAGGAGTTTGGAGCCAGAGCGGACCAACCCACAATTTTTCGGAAAATGAGTTATTACCATCCTGATGTTGGCATAGGTTCCCTTTTTTCAAAACCAGTGTGGATCACTTAGTTTCTTCACTTCAGTGATAGATAGCAGCACTTTAAGTTTAGTCCACAAATATTTTGTGCATATATTTTCAAAGTCACAATGGATCATACGGCCTTCAAAAACTTTATAGAACACAAAAAGGGATCACTCATCCAATACTATTCTAAAATTTCAAATATAAATAAATATTTGTGGCCCATTTATGGAGATAAACAAAATGTGCTCAATTTTCAATTGCCATTTTCTTCCTGTTCAGTTTCAACCAGTTGGTCCGCTCTCGCTCCAAACTCCTCAAATAAACAAATAATTAATTATTACCAATTATTTCTACAGTAGTTTCCGAAAAGGGCCCTAAAAAAAATATCGAAAGTTCAAGACGTTCAATTTTGAAGAAAGTGCACGTATTTTTAAAACAATTCAACTAATAATTATTTCAATTGGATTTCTTCTGAAGATAATAATGAGATGCCATCTTGTTTCGTTTAAAAAAATGTTAAATCTAATCCAATGGTATAAGTTATCTTACTGGGAAAATGAATAGCATAATAGAATAAAAGAACAAATATTGGGTTTATTTTTTCTTAACTACATTACGAATTGAATAACTAAGATTGGAAATAAAATAATAATCAATTTATTTACAAAAATAAATCTTACTTATCCTCTACATCTTCTCTCACTCAGTCCGGTTCACTACACCTTAACCCTAAAACAACTCTCTCTCTAGACTGTCCACTACCACAACACAACTTAGACTGTTTCACACTATTTAAAACAGCTGATCGTCGTCTTTTGTCTCCATTCATTCGTTGTTCATAGTTCGTTTTAAAACAAAATGCGACTAGTCCATCTTTGTATATTTATTCACTATTTAAGTTACTTATATTAATAATTTTAATGTGTGTAAATTTTTTACATCACAGTAAAAAAGGCCTGTGCGATGTCAGTTACTCGATAAAGACCCCCTTTATCCATGGTAACTAAACCTAAGTAGGTAGAATTTAGGACTTCCAGACAGAGTTCCGTGCATGATGTTGGTGCTCTGCTGTGGAGGTGTGATGTTGAGACTCTGGTCCAGACAGCAGCCCGCTCCTGTTCCCACGGTCGCCAGCTCTGTATAATTGGCTCAGGTGTTCAGAAGAAGACAAGCTCTGATCTCAGTCACACTGCCTTTCTGTGTCCTTCACAAAAATAACATTCCAAAATCAAAAACCTACTCCGTAATGATTATTATCAAATATATACCTAATAACTTTCTAAATATTAAACAATAAAAAATATATTTAAAAATTCTAAAGCATGACAAAACATTGCTTTAAACTAAAAAACCTAAAGGATTTATTGTACATTCTTTGGAGGGTTACAACTTTATTTATATCTCAAAACTGAAGGCATATTGATTCGAAATTTAATAAAGAACATTTTTGGTAGAAATACATTTTTCGATTGGACAAACAGTTTTCGCGTAAATTGAGCCAACGTCTAAAAAAATTGTTTTCGAAATGTAATATAATATATATATATATTATATATAGTTAGGTAGTTCCTTTAACTATGAGGTCATATCGCCTACTATCAGAGCGCTCTTTCGTCACTCTGGTGGACATGAGCCCGACTTTACTGTGGGAGTCCTAAATGTTGCCTCCCCTAAATTTTTATTTACCTAGGGTAGAGGTCTTTAATGAGTGCCTGACATCGTACAGGCTCGGGACCATCGCTTAACGTCCCATCCGAAGGACGGCGTGCTTACGTTTATTTTACCTCCCAGATAAAATAAACTAAGGGCCTCGGTCGGGCTACGAACCCACGATCTCGAGCTCAGAAGGCAAGCACGCATACCACTGAGCTACCGGCGCCCTCAAGGGATGCCAAAAATGTGTTTGAAAAAGTAAGTATTAATCTTAAATAAATAATAAATAAATAAAAATATAAATAATATTAAATTAATAAAATAGATACATAAACAATAATAACAATAAGAATTACCACATTTCCTGTAGAAATTATATAACTGGTCTTCTATTTAATTTCGATTTCTCCAGTAGTTTTTCGAAAAGGACCCTAAAAAGTATCAAAAGTTCAAGACGTGTAATTTTAAAGAAAGTACACGTATTTAAAAAAAAAATTCAATTAACAAACTTTTCATTTGGATATCTAAAGAGATGTCATTTTAAATTTTTTTCAATAATATTAAATCTAATCCAAAGGTTTTCAAATAATTTGGGCCAACAGGGAAAATGAATAGAATAGAATTTACTAGAACAAATAGTTTGGGTTTATTTTTTTAAACCATCTACATTATAAAACTAAACATTGAAACAAACAAAAATCAAAAGAAAAATCTTTAAAACTAATTCAATCTTTTTTGTTTTATTTTTTGGCCATTTTTTAAATTTATGTTATATATTTCTGGGCATATATCCTGTATATATAAACAAACAACAGTACCTTCTTTGCGGATCAATTTCACCGTCAATACACTTCTATTTAGTTCATCACAACTTAAGCCTAAACACCACTCTCCATTTTTCACTCAGTCTCCATTCAACCCAAACCTTGACTCGTCACTACACACACTAAAAAACAGCTGATGGCCGTGTTTTGTTTTTTAACTCATTTGTTTTAAATGAAATATGCTTTTTATAGAAAAATAAATATAAATAATTTTTTTATATTAATAATTTAATCATTTTAATGTGTGTATTTTTTTTTTTATACATCACAATATATATATATAATTATGAAAACGTATGTGTTATGTAATTTATGATGCGCTCCTTAGATCTTCGCCGCCAAAGTCCATCTCCTAATTTGAAGGTAGACGTGGACAAGCTGGAGAGAGGTGTGATCCCACATTCCCAGGTGTCCTGGAAGACGGCGCGGCACCACTTCGTGCGTTCACTTCTCGTGCGGCACGAATCGGTACTAGTCATTATTATCTTGGTTCCCGCATCGATTCTCGGGGATCCCAGTTACCTTTTTTTTCTTTAATTTGTTCAATTAAAAATAAATTAAGAAAAATCCGTGTGAACCCAATAAATACTATTCATGTGTGTTTATTCGAAAAGAATGAAAAAAATGAAATTTCTGTAGTAAAATATTTAGTGTAACAATATTTTATTTGTTCAATTCATTTTTTTGTAAAACTAATGCAATCGGTTTCGGAATTACAATATCCACATACATCCATTTTATCAGTTACAATTATTGTGAATCTAAGAATTTGGATAAAATTTGCTGGAATAACTTTTAACCTCGTGTGACAACAGTAACGTAACTGGAGAATGAACTATAGGTACCACCAGAGCTAAAGTTTGTCATTCTGCATTGGCTTTACTACGCATTATGTATAACCGATCGTTTTTTCGTCAACAGTTTTTGATATTTTTTTGGAGGGTAATAGCTCAGATGTTTAAACATCAGAATAGTCGTCGGTAAAACACCAATGTACTTCCCCAGAACGAATTAATCAATTATCTTTTCGCTCCCCCTCTAAAACAAGTCGACCTTCTGCGCTAATATTCAATACTTGACTTTCATAGGGATCTTAAATCCTCATTCTAAATGCAGTAGAACCTCTTTAAGTCAAACCTCGATAAGTCGAACCTTGATAAGTTGAAAACCTCCGAAACTCGAAAAAAAGTTTTGTTCCTTTCCCTTCAAGCCCCGAAACCTCCATTACTCAAAATCTCAACCCTCTATTAGTCGAAATAATCAGTGAGTCCCTACAAGCCATTTTGGTACATATTTTCCCTCCGTAACTCGAAAAAATAAATTGGACCTCCGTATCTCGAACATAGCAATGTTTTATTTTACAACCTTTACAACTCGATTATTTGAAACTTATTGCCTCTATAGCTCGAAGAAAAATAAGTTACCGACTTTAAGAATTTGCCGACAATGTACACAATTGTTTCTTAGAAAACAATTTAGGAGTATACAATGAATAGGATTACCAATTATCTAAAGCAAAAAAAAATTACTGACTTTTTTTAATGCCTACATATACTTTTAAGGATGTTTTGAAATAATGTTGATTTATAATAAATATAAATATGTTTGTTACCTCTGTAACTGGAATTTTTATTTATTTCACTTCTCTAACTCAAAATTAGTTAGAATGAATCTTAACTTCTACAAGTCGAATCAAAATTCGCCTAAGTCGAAATCCTCCATAAGTCGAAAACTCTATAACTCGAATTTTTTGGCGTTTCCCTTGATGTTCGACTTATAGAGGTTCTACTATATTGTGTCGATTAATTCATTACATCAGCAGTTATTAGCGCTTTTGAATTGAGCCCTGAACCATCGCTTCCCTTCAGAAGATATCTTTGAAATTTGAAAGGTCCATATAGAGTTTTGGATTCAAATATAAAATTTCGTGGCGATAAATTCCATTCTATCAGGAGTTATCGTGTTTATAGACATACAATACAGAATTTCTTTTCCGACAATGTGAAATTTCGTTGAAAACTCTGCATCGAATGTTTGACTGGTTACATAACTTCCCCTATACTTCGTAAAGTTGGGGAAATAATAACTGGCTTTGCATTAATTTTGTTATACTTCCCCAGCACATTGAGGACAGTACGATAACTGTGCGGAGTGCGGTAACTTCGCCGTGGGACGTGATGAGAAGAATCGTGGTATGGCATTACTTAGCGGTATTTAAGTGTACAAGAAGTAACTGTTGTCTGTCTGTAATGCTGTGGAGCTGTAGATGTCAGCTGATTGCAGAAATTATAATTGTTGTTTTGAGACTCATGCTTGGGTATTAATTATGAGGTCATATCGCCTACTACCACAGGGCTCTTTCTTTGCTCTAGTTGACGAGAGCCAGACTCGACAATTAGAGTCTTAAATGTTGTCTATTCAGGTTTACTTACCTATGGGAGGGGGGCCCAATATCGCACAGGATCGGGACCATCGCCTAACGTTCCGTTCCAAGAAAGGCGGGCTCTAAGGCATTAGCAGATAAAACACCTAGAAGCCTTGGCCGGGTTTTGAACCTTGAGCTCTATCTGAACTATCTGCTGAAAAAGAAAGTCTTTCTATTTTGTAGAGAGCGATAATAACACCTAATGAGCTTAAGATCGCGGGTTCGAAACCTGTCCGAGGCCCATAGGTTTTTCATCTGGAAGGTAAAAAAAAACTTGAGTACTTTACGTACTTTGAAGACCAGTCCTCACTACCCTGGGTTGGTAAAATTTAGGATTCCCGCAGTAGAATGGAGCTCATGTCCACCAGAGAGACGAAAGAGCGCTCTGATAGTAGTTTAAGCCCGGGCATGTTTCACATTAACTAAATAACGATTGGGTCATTTTTGTAGATGGGCAAAACAGCTGCTCAAAGTAAGGAAGAACAAAGAGAACTGAAATCCAAAGACTGTATCAAGATCTTGAAGGAAGAGAATCAGAAATACAAAAGGAGCGACGTCTGAAAGAATTATACGTCTGTGGTGAGGATATAGAAGTCTACCTAAAAAGAAGAGAGAAAATATGAGAAGATACAGGATCTCATTGTAAAGTATTTTGGACTTTCCATTTATTTATATGGCAGAACAAATTGAAGTTTACTTTAATTTATCAGAAATTGACTTAGAAAATGTACAAGAAGCTATACATCCAGAAGATAGAAGTTTTTTTTTTTGCTTCATGTACGGTGCATATTAGCCATGTCAATGTGTTATATATAATTATTTAAGACATCCATATCCCCGGGAGGGAGTTCTATCTACGAAATAAAACTCACTCCCGGACGGGATTCGAACCCGCAAACCATGGCGTGACCATGCGACCAAAGCCCTACGCTCTAGCCCGCACGGCCACCATGGCCCCCAAGATAGAAGTTTACGAACTACTGATAATGTTTCTATTCTAGTTCAATTTGTCAAGAAAAACAAATCAAGACAGAGAAACCGACCTGCAGCTATATCTCAAAGTGGCGTTGTTGTGGAGAGGAAATAAACATTATGTTAGTTATTATGGTCATGCCCGGGCTTTAACTACCGACAAGAGTCTCTACTATGGTAGTCCTAAATTTTGCCTACACTAAATTTTTATTCACACAGGGTAGGCGCCCTCATCATCATTATAATTTTAAAAATAACGAACTGTGACGATGCATTATGAGCAAATGAAAAGGATATATGTTTTGTTAAGTTAGATAACTAAGATACCATGCAGATATTGTCAGACAAAGACCATTTTTGTTCTATAATTCTCCTCCGAAATTGAATTTTAGTTTGAATTTTATGTTGATTTTATTTAAAAAGAAAACGTATTTTAGTTTCGAAGCAGAGAATTTGATCTCAAATTAGAAGAGGCGTATTAAGGAAAGTTTGGAGATTTTGTTTATTTTTTAATATAAAGAATTCAAGGGCTATTTTAGGCTAAGTTGGCCTTATGTACGAAGCATATTAGCCTTGTCTTTTATTACGGTGTTATATTATCATTTTTTAAAGAAATTATTTAGGTTTCAATAAAAAATCCTGCAGGAAATTGTGAAATGATTTCTCATTAACCTTTTCATGTATAATTTCACAATTTTTGTTTAAATTAAATCTCAGTTATGAAATATTATCTACTTTTTTTTTTTTTTTTTTCTGAGGGCTCTTGGTATCACTGCGGCCAGAGTAGGCCTATTGTGTACCTTGTAATGTGTTGGTCCCTATAGCAGTCTTGTATCTTTAATAAATTCCAGGATTCTGATGCAGATTCCTTCCATGATGAATGATAATTATTTTCTCAGCGCAGAATCGAAGTTCGTAAACAGTGTTTCATTTCAATGTTCAACGAGGACTTCGTGCGAGTGGCTGTACCCAATAAAATACGTTCCTCATCAGGGATTTCTACCGCTGACAAGGGGAAGCCATGAACCCAGCAATAAAACTAACACACTCAGACTTGAAGAAATGAGACGTCATACTGCCAATTCCATCTTACGAAAGTCACTACACCAGACGGCACACAGCTAAGAGATATTTACCCTCTACACTTGATTTACCAAAAATATATCTCCTGTATAAAGAAAATACTCATAACCCCGTAAATAGAAAAATGTATTCTGCAGAGATTAAACAATTCAAATCCACAATTAGATAGTGCGAAAAATGTGTAATAATTTTGCAATAAAAACTAAAATTGCAAACATAGATGAAGAAAAAAGGAAGAATGACTGAGCTACATAATGAACACTTGGAAAAACCAGATGGGGCTTATTTAGCTAAATCGCGTGACAAAGCCACTCAGGAATGCAACTCGGTGCAGAGTTTATACATTTGACCTGCAGCAATGTCTGCCAACTCCAAACTTACGTAAATACTGGAATAGCCTTCTATAAGAGGCAGCTGTGAGTTTTCAATCTAACCGTACATGACACAAAAACAGGAAAAGCATACTGTTTTTTATGGAATGAGACAGTAGCATATAATTATTATATGAATAAATTAAGACAAAACTGCTGTTGCAACAGGTTTTTTTTTTAGTTTTGAAGAAGGGCAACAAGGATAGTATACAGGATAAAACAAACAAAAAATTCAGGATTGGACTTACATTTTGTGAATAAAAAACTTAAGGTAGGCAAAATTTAGGACTCCCATAGTAGAGTCGGGCTCATGTCAACCTGAAAGATGAAAGAGCACTCTGGTAGTAGGCAATATGACCTCGAAATTAAAACCCCGGGTACGAGTCACAATAACTGACTAAATATAACAATTATTGCTTTTCTTTCTAATAAATAAATAATATTTATTAAACTATTTGAGAATAATGATTAAATATTGATTTTGTTGTGTTTTCAGCTGCAGCAGAAAGAATCTAAAGGACAAATCCCAGACAGGTTCAATAAAAATTTCAAGGACAACAATTTTGACAATGCATCGCGAGAACAGCTGACAGCTTCGACCTTCTCTTCATCATAAAACGAGGTTTTTGAAGAAAACATTAAAAAAAAAGGCTGTTGATCACCGACAATGCACTTCCCCAGAACTAATTAATGTGCGCTAATATTGGACAGTTGAATTACATAGAGGCTCCTAAATCCTCATGCTAAATTTAGAGACACTGAACCCTTCCTTCCATTGTGCCGATATAGCTGAAATTTGACAGGTTACGTCCTCACTGTGTTTAGATTTTAAATATGAAATTTCAATTCGATATATTCATTACATCGGCAGTTGTTGAGGTTTTTGAGATGAGCCTTCTCTCTGAGGTTCTGGATTCACATATAAAATTTCGTGTCGATAGATTCATTCTATCGAGAGTTATCTTGTTCACAAGCACACAGACACTTTTTTTTCCCATTTCTGGAATCTAGAGGTTGGAGTAATCTAAGGTAGATGTGGAGGTGGACAGTCTAAAGAGAGAAGTGTTTTTAGGGTTAAGGTAGCACACGAACCATGTAGGTGTGGAATAACGATGAAATAGAAGCGCAAAGGTACTTTTATTTATATGTTTATATGCCCATAATAACATTGATTTAAAGAATGGCCACAATATTTAAAAAGAAAAGAGACTAAAGTAGATGTAGAAATTAGTTTGTAAGATTTTTTTTGTAAGTAATTTGATTTTCATTTCATTTTGATATTTTGATTTCATTTATAATTTAGGTTTAAGTAAATAAACCCAATATTTGTCCCCTTATTCTATGCTATTCATGTCGCTCTGAACCCAGTAAGATAATTTATACTTTTGGATTTGGTTGAACTTTTTTTTTTGCAAATTTAGGAAAACAATATGGCATCTCATTATTATATTTAGAAGAAATCAAAATGGAATAGTTATTAATTGATTTTTTTTTTAAATGTGTGCACTTTCTTCAAATTTGCATGTCTTGAACTTTCAATATTTTTTCTAGGGTCCTTTTCGGAAATTACTGTAGAAATCAAAATTTAGTAAAATACCAGCTATAATTTCTACAGGAAATGTAATATTTATTATTTATTCGTTTTGTTTTAACTATTATTAATTTTGTTTATTTAATTATTATTTATATATTTTTTATTATCACACATTATTATTTCTGCGTTTCTCAATTTAGAAGTTATCTAGTATAACTCAAACATTTCGGTGGGGATAGCTCCTCCCCGGTGCCCCCTCCCCTGCCTCCTTGATAAAGAAACTTATAGGATGCTTCTCAAATTACCTTTGACACTTTCTTTTCTTTTTCTTTTTTTTTTGACTTATGAGTTTTACAAACTAGAGACTGTCTACCATTTAATGACTTGGAGACCATAAAAGAAGAAACACGTTTAAGAAGAGAAGAGACTAGCTTGTCAAGGTGAGAAGACAATGGAGCAGGTATGTCGTGTTTCCCTGGAACTGCTCTAAGTAAACCGTGGTTTTTGAGGAGAAAAAAAAAAGGCGGGTGAGACGGACGGATGGACAGATTTTTGGCGCCAGACGGAAGGTACCTGTCCTTCGAGGACTCAGGTGTACTGGACCTTTCAGACACACCCAGACTCTGTCATCAGGTGGCTTACACTAAGACCACCAGGAACTGTCAAACTGTCTCTAAGGAGGACACCTCGGGGCACCCAATATGTCTACAATTTATATTTTTAAACAATGTTCCTTATTTCGAAGCTCATCCTGTTTTTACTTCCCCACCCGTATGAAGTGGTCAGAAGTTCGATGTTGAATTTTCACTGGAATTTTGTACTTTCCAACCCCCTAATTCCAAACATTAGAAAAAAAAAATCGTCGGTGAATCAACTGCAATGTACATTCTCAGCACGAATTATTAAAATAAGTTTCCACCTCCCACTAAAACCATTTTCTCACATTTAATTCGTTCTTATATTTACAGTTATTAGTCTTTTTGATTTCTCCCCTCCCTTGGTTCCCCTTTCCTTCGGTCAATTTGGCTGAAAAATGCGTCGTCCTTATGAGGTTTTCGATACACATTTAATATTTAATGTCATTTATTCATTCTATTGGGAGTTATTGTATTCACAAACAGACAGACATTTCTAAATCCTCACAATAAATTTGGTGTCGATAAATTCATTATTACATCGGCATTTATTGGGGCTTTTGAGTTGAGCCTACCCCCTAATTCTCCTCTGAACATTGGCCGAATTGGCTGAAAATAATAATAAACATCCTATTGTGGTTTAGGATACACTGTGATGTTTAAAAATAATACACACATTAAATGATTAAATTATAAACATTAAAAAATTAATTATATTTATTTTTATATAAAAAGCAAATTTATTTTAAAACAATTGAGTAAAAAAACAAAACTCGGCCATCAGCTGTTTTTTTAGTGTGTGGAGAGAGCTGAGGCTTGGTTGAGAGGAGTCGGTCTGAGTGAACATGGACAGTGGTGTTTAGGCTTAAGTTGTGATGAACTAAATAGAAGTGAATTGGCGGTGAAACTGATCCAAAAAGAAGGTACTTTTATTTGTTTATATGTACAGGATATATGCCCAGATATACATAACTTAATTTTAGAGAATGGCCCAAAATATAAAACAAAAAGATTGAATTAGTGTTAAGATTTTTTTTTCTTTCGATTTTTGTTGGTTTCAATGTAGTTTTTAATTTTAATAATGTAGATTTAAGAAAATAAACCCAATATTTGTTCTCAAAAAATTCTATTCTATTCATTTTCCCTGTTGGCCCAGTAAAATTATTTGAAAACTTTTGGATTAGATTTAATATTATTTAAAATTATTAAAAATGGCATCTCTTTAGAAATCCAAGTGAAAAGTTTGTAAATAACATTTTTTTATTATGTGCACTTTCCCGAAAAGTGCACGTCTTGAATTTTGGATACTTTTTTAGGGCCCTTTTTGAAAAATTACTGTAGAAATCAAAATTTAGTAAAAGAAAAGAGATCAAATTTCTACAGGAAATGTGGTAATTTATTGTTTATTATTTATTCTTTTCGTTTTAATTCAATTATTATTGATCATTATTTACATTTTTATTTATTTATCATGGAACGCAATTTTTCATCTCTCCATAAGACATAAATACATATTATATACCTAAATATAATAATAATATAATGTTTATTCCCATTAAACCATACCATGGTACCACCTTATAAATTAGATACATATAACAGCTATTAGCTCTTAGTCTGACACACATGAATTAGTAACAACAATATTTAAAATAAATAAATACTAGTAAATATGAGTAAAACATAATAATAATAATAGAGTATAAATAGTTTTTAATTTGATTAAAATTAAGATAATGATTTTTCTGGAAGTATTTTTCACGACGACATTTCGGGACGTTCTTATGTCCCTTCATCAGGTCACAATGTTCAAAATATAGAAAAAAAGAAAAATTAAATAGGCATCATGTAATGTTTTAGGTTATGAAACACGATTTTTTTACTATGGTTATTTTATTATTTTTGAACAACGAGAAAAAATGTTGTTCCTGTTAGTTGAGATATAGAACAAGGTTTTGGTGGTATTTGAGGACATTCTTTGACCGACCAGTTAGACAGACATAATGTTTAGTTAGGTCGGACAGGTGTACCACAACTTGTCTACTATTTACATACATATATTTACATACTGGACAGAAAGTTGGACTGACCGAGAAACAAAAACATATAAGGAGAACGGCAGGTACACAAGAGCCATCTGGTAGTCTCCTGCTCAAACAGCATACATTGGCTAAACGAGTCCTGATTATACAGAATTAGTATCTCCAAAATCATGAATTTATGGTGTTTGCTCACATTTATTATTTATTCTTGAAAATAAAACTGGTTTTTAGTGTGAAATTATTAGGACTTATCTGATAAGGTGATGTTAGTGTTTCACTTTTAATTGTGAACAACATTTCTCGTTGTCAGGATAGAAGGCAGCAAACATCGAGTGTATTTAAACCCGATACCCCTTAGAATTTTTATCTGGGAGATAAAACCTTGAGCACGCCGTCCTACGGATGGGACGTTAAGCGATAATACCGAGCTTGTACGATGTCACATATTCGTTAAAGATCCCTCTTCTCTAGGTAATTAAACCAAATTAGGCAACATTTAGGACTCACATAGCAGAGTCGGGATCATCTCCACCAGAGCGATTAAAGAGATATGGTAAAAGGTAAATCGTCCTTATGGTGTTTTTAATTCACAAATGAAATTTCGTGTCCAAACATTCATTCTATCGGAAGTTATCGTATACACAGACTGACATTATTTTTTAAGATTACGTAACTTCCGCTATACCTCGTACAGGTACAACTAAGAGGTGAGGAGAGTGGGCGTGGAGCAGAAGTGAAGTGGAAATACAATAACGTGTTAAGGAGATTAAACTATCCCTCATACAGTTTCTATTATTGTGATGTATAAAAAAAATACACACATTAAAATGATTAAATTATTATTTTCAAAAAAATAATTATATTTATTTTTCTATAAAAAGCAAATTTCTTTTAAAACAAATGAGTAAAAAAACAAAACACGGCCATCAGCTGTTTTTTAGTGTGTATAGAGACGGGTCGAGGCCTGGGTTGAGTTGGGACGGTCTAAGTGAAGGTAGAGAGTAGTGTTTAGGCTTAAGATGTGATGAACTAAATAGGAGTGAACTGACGGTGAAATTGATCCACATTGTTTCTTTATATGTACAGGATATATGCCCAGAGAAATATAACATAAATTTAAAAAATACCCAAAATATAAAACAAAAAAAAAGATTGAATTAGTTTTTAAGAGTTTTTCTTTTGATTTTTGTTTGTTTCAATGTTTAGTTTTTTTAATTTTATAATGTAGATGATTAAAAAAAAATAAACCCAAACTATTTGTTCTCGTAAATTCTATTATATTCATTTTCCCTGTTAGCCCAGTAAGATAATTTGAAAACCTTTAAATTAGAATTATATTTTTGCAAAATTTAGAAAACAAGATGGCATCTTTTTAGAAATCCAAATGAAAAGTTTGTTAATTGAATATTTTTTTTTTAATAAGTGCACTTTCTTTAAAATTGCACGTCTTGAACTTTTGATGTTTTTTTAGGGCCCTTTTCGAACAACTACTGTAGAAATCAAAATTTAGTAAAAGACCAAAGAGAAAAAATTTCTACAGGAAATATGGTAATTTATTGTTTATTTAATTATTATTATTTCATTATTATTAGTTTTACTTATATTTTTTTGATTTATTATTATTTCACATCATTTTCATTACCACAAATATATTAGTTTACCGAATGACTGCCATATATACTCGTATAACCTAGGGAACCAGTTTTTGTTCATTGTTAAAAGCTCGTTTATGGGTGTGACATCGGCCATATAACCGAGACATAAATACAACCAACCACCTGTGTGAAGAGAATCCGGGAAAATCTTTTGGAAGGAACAGTCTGAAAGGAGGATGACAAATGTGAGACAGGTAACGTATACAGAGAGAGGCGCCATGTCTGAGCTCTACCTGGCACTGTCCTCTTGTGTAGGTCCACACAGCCCTTCCGCACAAACACCTTATTTTTACAGATTTGACGTTTTGACGCAGACCTCCGTCTTTCTCTGCGCTGGATGAGGGATAACAACGGGAGCACGCATGCAACGAATACGTGTCACACTATATATATATATATATATATATATATATATATATATATATATATATAATCTATACTAATGTATGTAATGCTTTTATTATTATTTTCAATTATTATATCTTATTTTATTATTTAATACTATTATTATTATTTATTTATTAAAAATTATATAGGTATATATAATTTTTGTAGATGTTCCGGTAGATGTCACTAACAACAAGCAGACGGAGGGCGCCGGTAGCTCAGTGGTATGCGTGCTTGACTTCTGAGCTCAAGGTCGTGAGTTCGTAGCCCGACCGAGGCCCTTAGTTTATTTTATCCGGGAGGTAAAATAAACTTAAGCATGCCGTCCTTCGGATGGGACGTTAAGCGATGGTCCCGAGCCTGTACGATGTCAGGTACTCGTTAAAGACCCCTGTCCTAGGTGAACAAAAAATTTAGGGTAGGCAAAATTTAGGACTCCACACAGTAGAGTCGGGCTCATGTCCACCAGAGTGACGAAAGATCGCTCTGGTAGTAGGCGATATGACCTCGTAGTTAAAGCCCGGGCATGAGTCATAAAACCTAACCTAACCTAACAACAAGCAGATCTTCACAATATAATAATACTTTCAGATGAACAGAACCTTCATGATATTTACTTCTCCCAAGTTCGGAGTTAAGTAAAAGACTAATGTTTACCACCTTATTGTTTTATAACGTTTTTATTAATATCAATATTGCATTTTTTTTTTTTTTTTTGTTTTTAGAATCATGTTATTATATATTAATTTATTATATATACCCTCGGAAGAGGAAGGACAGAAGTTAATGATCCAACAAATAAAGAGATCGAAGATTTAGAGGGAGAGTTGAAACTTACAAAATGGACATGACTCAAATTTGGAGATCGAAGAACCTTCAAACGCGTATCTAAGTATACGCGTCAGCGCTAAAAAAAACATGCACGCTTTCACGATATTACAAAGCTTTGGAACCGTGGAGCAGGGTCCAGGTCAGGAAACGTGAAGCAGGTCATACCGGTTGGCCTATTATTCATTCAATAATATACGCTCCCAGACAAAATTAAAGGATGTCTTCAATTTTAATGGGTTTGTGACATCGGAAAAGGACATGAAGATATTCTTATTTGTGGCATTCATAAGGAAAAGTAACATTCTTTATTTTTTTGAAATATGGAAAAGTTAAACAGAAATGTTAACAAAGAAAAATTTCATAAAAAGTGCTGTTCCCTCCCCTAGCTTCAATGACAGCATCTATTCTTCTGGGCATTCCCCTCATTAAATTTTGAATTACCTACTTCTTACGTTATGTTTTCCCACCCTTGAGGCAAGAAGTTCCGCAAATCCTCTAAATTTTGTGGCTGTCATGTTGTGACACCTTGACGTCTTGGAAGCATGTCCCAGACGTGCTCTATGGGGTTCATGTCTGAACGTCTTGTGGGCCCGCCCATTGCCATGATTTGAACTTCACGAAGGTACACTTGAACAACAGCCACCAAATGGGGTCGGGCATTAAAATAAATCGAGGGCCGACAAACGGGCATCACATTAGGTTCTAGGATCTCTCTGATATATCTGGCAGCTGTTAGTGAGCCATGACCAATGGCCACTAACTCCGTCGAGGCGTTTAAATTTACGCCTCCCCACACTATCACAGAACCTCCGCTAAAACTGATTTGGGGTGAAAAATTACAGGGAGTAAACCTCTCGCCCGGCCTCCTCCACACTTGTTCACGTCCATCTGCAGACCTTAGGCTGAATTTGGACTCATCTCAATAATACTTGCCCCCAATCAGTAGTCCAATTCAGGTGTTCCCGGACGAATCTCAACCTCTGGACACGGTGTTCTCTGGTGAGCAGGGGTGCAGTGACTGGGGGATGAGATGTCAATACGTACTCATTAAGTCTTCTTCTGATTGTACGTTCACGCCACGTAAGTGTGAGGCGGTCCCCGGTGACTCTTAGTTTAGTCGGTGTTCTTGCAACCTTGCACAGAAGCAATACCATAATTAAAAACAATGATTCTTCTCAAAGTGTCTTTTTTCTTTGACGAACTATTTTGGGGCAAGTACAAGAAAGTATTTTCCTCAAGTACCAAGAGGTACGAGGTCCTAGGCACGTCTACCTGGAGAGGTTCTTAATAGGTGAGGTGGGAGGTGTCGAGGACGGCACTTCTGAAGGGGAAAAACCGCCTCCGGAGGATCCTACGATAACAAAGGGACAAGGGGGTCACACCTAGGTCAAAGAGCCTTTGGCGGTGAAACCTGACACTACACAGAACAGAAGAGGAATAACAAGTCTTCTTCACTCTACATAGAACTTAAGCATTGTTTCGGATCCAAGGTCCCCGCCGACGTCGAATAAGCTTTCCACAAAGTTTGACATCTGTAACAATTATCAAACATCTTTAAAAAGCGAAAATTATTTTGTATTTATATATATAGTATATAGTACAATTATTTTCTTTATGGGAGGAGCCAATTGCTGGCTCGAACAATAGCCGACCCCTGCGCAAGACTAAGGATATCCAACCGTCATGGCAAAAACTCTTTCATGGAGAGACCGAAATTATACTGCCGAACACTGCTCTAATCAAACAGCACTTCTTCGTTGTAAATACAACCTGACTTATCTAAAAATACCCCAAATGGGATAAATTTCATGATCAACAAATTCTTCATAAGTCCATGATCCATTTTCCTTCATTTTTCGAAACGTCCAAAAGCTTTTTCAAGAAACCACACCACGGTCACAACCCGCAAAAGAAGTTATGGTTGTGGGGTTGAATTCCAGATAACAAATACTGGTAAAAGTCACCAGTAACAGTGTCAATAACAAATACCATTTCAAAATGGCTGCTCAATTAGATTTTGGCCGAAATCAGACGAAAATGGAGAACAATTTAGTTCGGGGCCTAAGTATATTTTACAAGATACCGTTTATATTTATGACCTATTCAAAAAACTTTAAAAAAAACACGTAGAGAAAACTAAAAAACATTTTACACGAAATACGTTTTTTGAACGTCGCTCGGTTTGCCTGATACATGCTAAAAACCATCCTAAAAATGTTTTGAAACACATTTTTTTAGACCTTCGCTTGATTTACGTGATAATGGTTATTCCTATCGAAAAATTGATCCTCACGAAAAATGTTCCTTCCAAAATTTCCAATCGCTAATGTGTCCGCAAATTTCAGACAGGACCAATAAGAACAAATTTATAGCGCCTCATAAAAGAAGTTATGAGCTAATTGTTCAACCAATCATCCAAATCATCCAGAATTAATTTAAATTCTTGATTTGAGCATTTGTCGTTTTGTACTTTTTCTAATGTGGAGGAAGTATTTTATATTTGCATATACCCATTCGGATTATACATTATTAAGACATTTATTTATAATCTTATTAATAATAAGATATTTTTATTAACAGTGATTGTACAGTCCTGCTGTGTCTATATGTATAAATAAATAAAAAGTACCTTTGTGCATCTAAAATAAAAATAAATACATAACACCTAATGAAGTGATATCTGTTAATGTAAATATGTAGATGGTTAATGACGCTGTGAGATCATCTCACCGCCCATAGACTTTCCAAGCGCAGGTCAATCCTTTGCAGCCGTTCTGATCAATTTTATGAACTGGTTTTTGATGAAACAGACTGGAAATGGATGGTACTGAGTATATAGCACGACAATAATTGTTTAAATTTGAAGACAAATTAGTTATTGTGACTCATGCTCGAGCTTTTACAACAAGGTCATATTGCCTACTACCAGAGTGCTCTTACGTCGCTCTCGCGGACCTGAGTCCGACTCTACTATGGAGTTTATTTTTGTTCACCAGTGCGGTGTCCCCCCGATTCCGTACACCCAGATTCCGTACAGCTAAAAAATCTCCCAGATTCCGTACAAATTAAAAAAAAAAAAAAAAAAAAAAAAAATCATCCCAGATTCCGTACAACTTTTTTATTACTGTAGGATTACTGGATTTATACCTGCTAAGAAATAAAAATTACTGCCTAGTCAGCAGGTGCAGTAAGTTTCTGAAAAAAATTTCCTGTGTGATAAGTTAGATTAATCAAAACAAAAAAAAAAAAAAAAAAAAATTAACATTTTTAAAAAAACCTATACTATTGTATATTTATGCAATAGTATAGAGAGTCAAAAGTCTCTACTAATTGTGATGGAAAATGTCTACAGTAATAAAAAAAGTTGTACGGAATCTGGGATGATTTTTTTTTTTTTTTTTTTTTTTTTAATTTGTACGGAACCTGGGAGGTTTTTTAGCAGTACGGAATCTGGGTGTACGGAATCTAGAGACAATCACCAGTACAGGCTTGGGACCATAGCTTAACGTTCCATCCGAAGGACGGCATGCTTAACTTTATTTTACCTTACCCGGGTTTTGAACCCGCGATCTTGAGCTCAGTAAGCAAGCTTGCTACATCTAACCTACCGACGGCCTCTATTTGAAGACAATAAATAATAAAAGTGAGACTTTGATGAATCTTGTCTCAATAGTATTTAGTCAGAGAGGCGGACTTCGGATGGAACGTTAAGCTATGGTCCCAAGCCTGTACTGGTGATTGTCTCTAGATTCCGTACACCCAGATTCCATACTGCTAAAAAACCTCCCAGGTTCCGTACAAATTAAAAAAAAAAAAAAAAAATCATCCCAGATTTCGTACAACTTTTTTTATTACTGTAGAATTTTTTTTTTTTTTTTTTTTTGGGGGGGGGCTCTTATTGAACAGTAATTTTAAAATACGTAAATGAAAAAAAAAAAATTTTCATCATATTAATCCCTCTTGAAAGATTTAATGATAGAAATATTGTAGCCTCTGAGGATTAATGGAAGTCCTCAATGGATGATAAGATCCATAGTTTAGCACTTTATTTCCCCAGCTTTACGAAGTATAGGAGAAGTTATGTAATCGGTTTAAAACTCGATGTGGAGTTTTCAACGGAATTTCTTGTATTCCGATCTCCAGACTCCAAATATGAAATGGTTGTCTCTCTGTGTGCGTCTCTGTGAACACGATAACTCCCAATAGAATGAATGTATCGACACGAAATTCTATTTCTGAATTCAGAACTCTCTAACGACGACACTTGTCGATTTTTAGCCAGATCGAAGAAAGGTAAAAAGGATTAGGGGGAGGCTTAACTCAAAAACCCCAATAACTGATATAATGAATTTATCGACACAAAATTTCATATGTGAATTCTAAACCCGCTAATAACTTCAGCAGAAGGGAAGGGGAGGATCAGAGGGGGCTTAACTCAAAAACCTTAACCTTTAAGTAGGGAGGTGGTTTACCCAAACGTAAGTAGGGAGGTGGGGTGCTCACAACACCCAAACGAAAAAAATCGTAAAAAATAAATGCGTTTTTGAAAATTAGTATCTATATTACTATTTCATTTTTAAAACCCTACACCTATATTTTATAAATGAATAATTAACTAAAATGCTCGAATTTTGTCTTTTTTTAATGATACTATTTTAATAGGATTTCTTCTTGAGTTATTATTTTTCTATACCTTTATCAAAAATATGATATTGTAAAATCATATACAATTCTAAACTAAGTTACAATTGATTGTTGAAGGATAGCAGAAGACAAAAAAACTACTTTTTATAAAATATATTGTTGCTAACTATACAAATTCAAACAGTAAAGTAGTACCTATCACTTACTCGAAACATTCAGAACAAATTTTTTTCATGTAATTCATACACATAAATTTTTTGCAAGAACAACAAAAAAACTTTGTTTTCTTATCTGCGTTTCATGGGCAAACGTACATCTACCGGAAAGTCTCTGCTCTGATTTTGGTGCTGGTTCTGGTGTGCTCTTCCCGGACATTTTTACCGCCTTTAGCCTGATGTTTTTGGGAATCAAAGACCTCTATTCAATTTCTGGTCCAATCAAAAATTTGAACTATCCAAGTTTGTGGTAGGATTATTGCCCATATATATTGCCTGAGAGTTAATGCCAGCAATGTCGAGGCTTCTAAAGAAGACATTTAGGGGCCAACGTTTACATCGCCGAGCTACAGTATGTGTAGCGCACATCTTGTCAATGACGTCCACACCACCTTTCGTTAGATTATAGAATGTAATTATTTCTGGCTTATTACTATCTCCAGTCGATGCATCCAAATCTTTAGAATTTGGGTACATACTTGAAAGGAGTCAAACATTTTTACCTTTCCTTGGTATATAGGAAAGTGCAGTGAGCTGGTTACTGTAGGCAAAAATGGTGCTATTTTCTGTCCTGCCTCTAATCATACTTAGCTCAGTAGGAAGCTCCAGTTTATTTTTCCTTATAGTTCCGACATAGGTCAAATTTTTATCTAGGAGTTCTCATACGACATATTAAACTGAAGTCGAACAAAAAATTCTATTTTATATTATAATAACGTAAGTAGGGATGTGGGGTGTTATGAGCACCCTCAGACAATAAATGATCCTAAAGATAAACAAGGAAAGTTAAATCTGATGCCATTGCCACTTCAATATATAAACAGATGTTATTTAGGAAGGTAGCAAAAAGATCAACAGGATTGTAAACCTATTAATTAAAAATATAGAGCAACTAATGTGGTGGGGTGCTGTGAACACCCCACCTCCCTACTTAAAGGTTAATAACTGCCGATATAATTAACTTAGTGACACAAATCTCAACTATTGAATATTAGCGCAAACGGTTAACTAGTATGGGGAAGTACGTTGCCGTCGATGCACCGACGACATTTCTCTTTTATTCATGATGCACCAATAACGTCATTCAATTCGCATTCTTTGTGCAATACTAACTTCCTAGAATTTCTCAGGTTTTATAAATCATTACTTCTTTCTCCCTCCTTCTTCAATTTAATTGACCTTACATTTTTTTTTTTTTTCTACTGTTATTTATTTATTTTATATATATTTTTTTTCTACATAAAAAAAATTGTCGCCTTGGAGGAAGGAAATAGCGGAACGTGAGAAGAACGGTACAGGAGCGAAGCGATCTCTAGAAGCGCAGCGACTATAAGCACAACAGGGAGGGGGGGGGGGGGGGGGGGGGGGGGGTTTGGTTCCCATGGATCTGTAGGTGGCCAGAGTACAGTCGGGTCCGAGACAACTGGACAACAACAATGGGAATCTCAACTACAATCTGGCGCTTGGCAACATTAGCTGACCTAATCCTGTTAACCATAGGACCACAGACCAACTATATAAGTCGTAAGTGTTCCTAAAAGTTGAGGGTGAATCATCGACAATGTACATCCCCAGGGTGAACTAATTAAGTAAGCTTTCGCTCTCCCTCTACAACCAATCTAAAATATATATAAACATATGAGAGGGGGCCGGTAGCTCAGTGATATGCGTGCTTGCCTTCTGAGCTCAAGATCGTGGGTTCGAAACCCGGCCGAGACCCTTAAGTATATTTTATGTGGGAGGTAAAATAAACTTAAGCACGCCATCCTTCGGATGGGACGTTAAACGATGGTCCCGAGCCTGTACGATGTCAGGTAAATCGTTAAAGACTCCTACCCTAGGTGAATAAAAATTTAGGGTAGGCAAAATTTAGTACACCCATTAGTAGAGTCGGGCTCATGTCCACCAAAGTGACAAAAGAGCGCTCTGGTAGGAGGCGATATGACCTCGTAGTTAAAGCCCGGGCATGAGACATAATAACTAACTATAATCATATGTTATGGACCAAGTGATTAATGACAGATCTAATCGAGCATTGTAATTATAATAATAATTATTATATTTATTATATAAAATTAACATAGAAATAGGATAAGTCATAAGAATGTTTACATTGAGTTTGCTTACAGATTAGATACATGAAGAGATATTAACTCTTGGAGTCTGACACATATGGATTAGAATTAATCATACTACTAAAAATAAATGAATAAATAAATACTTGAAATTATGATTACAAAAATAATAATATTATACAGTAGATAAAGTATATAATAAATACAGTAGATACATTTTTATTTTTTATTTTTAATAATTTTTCCGGGAGTGTCTTTTTCACGACGACATTTCAGGACAATCTCGTGTTCCATCCTCAGGTCACAATGTGCGAAATATAAAAAAGAGATAGAAAACAAAATAACAATAACAATTATAAAATATTTATGCATATAAATAAATGAAATAAATAAATAAAATGCTTATAACAATACAAAAACAAGAAAAATAAATTAGTAAATAAATAATTATTTAAAAATTGGATTCGACAGATCTTAAAGGAGGATATCTATGGAGGAACTATGAAAAAAAATGTCTTTGCCTCTAATAATATTTAAATTTAATTATTTATGACAGTGTCTGGTCATTATCAATAATACCATGAGACTGCTGCGCAAATTGATAATTATGGTACGTTTAGCAGGAGGCGGGGAGCAGGAACAAACGAGTGACACACGCTGACCAATCAGAGCCAGCGTCTCATTCGCTGTCAGCCAACAGCCTCGTTATTGGTTAGTATAGAAGAAATTCGAGTTTCTGTCGTATATATAAAAACTCAATATTTGGTCAACGTTTCGGAAACTATTTATTTCCTTCTTCAGGGCCTTATAATGACTTGAGTGGATGTGTGTGGTGAAGGTGTTGAGAGTTGGTGATCAGTGCAATTTACTGTCAAATTAAAAACTGATTGTTCTGTCCAATAGATGGACATTATTCATAATGCCCGCTCAATTTAACATTTTCAATAGTTATTATCATTAATATTATCTGCTCTTGTTTGGGCATTTTTCACACTGCCGAGGCATTATAAATAATGACCTATTAATCACTTATCCTCTGTAATCCTCTTCGAGAATTAATACTATTAAAAAATAAATGAATAAATAAATAGTTCATCAGGTCACATTTTGTAAAAAATAGAACACAAGAGAAAAAATAATAATTATTATTATATTAAAAAAATATATAAATAAAAAAAATAAAAAATAAATAAAATTATAATAAAATTACATAAAAGAAAACAACAAAATAAATTAGTATATATGTAATGACGCAGATTGGGCGGGCGCGGGATCTGTGTTGAGGCTCCAGTTGCCCCCACACCTGACTATCTCAGGTGTTCTCTGTTCAGGCGCCGGTGACTGGCAGGTAGGGACATTCCCCGCCGGTAAGACGCCTTCCCACAGACTCTCAGCTCCACCCCCCCTCTGCTATGCTCTCTGATTCACTCCAGGTCCACCTCCACCTCCACCTCATAATGTCCCACCACAGCCAGGTAGTGACCACCTCCCCTCCCACCCATCCACCTGTTCCTTCTTCCTTATCAATATCACACATTAACATCACTGCTCCTATGCTAAAATTGACAGACTTTCTTCATTCATCATATCAAACAAGTTTGGATGGGTAGATATCCCTCGAGGGTAGAAGGATCCTCGGAAAAAAAGTCGTCTCTGAATCATTGACAATGTACTTCCCCAGCACGATTTAATTAACTACGTTTTTACAATATTTGAGCAAGCCGTCCTTCGGATGTGACATTAATCTATGTCAGGTACTCGTTGACCTTTATTTAGGATTCCCAGAGTAGACTCAGGCTCGTGTCCACTAGCGTGTTCGTTTAAATTACAAATCAATTGGTCGGTAAGTTGATAATTTCGCCATTTTGTTCAGAGCAATGAAGACTAGAAAACACTACTTACTTTATATCTAACTTTAATTTAGGAAATAATAGTTAAATTTTCTAATTTTAATAAATAATCATGCCCAAAATCATATCTTTCCTTTTTTCTGTTTTATTATATACTAGCAGTAATCCCGGCGTTGCTCGGAGAACTTCAACTTTTTCTCATACTACCTGCTTTACCACTTGTTAAAGAAGCAATCCAAACTATCCGTGGAGAATAAACTGACTACCTACATGACCATCTTAAGACCTATTTGGACATATGATCTATGGGGTTGTGCTAAGCCATCCAACATGAAGCGCATGCAGTCCTTCCAATCCAAAGTCCTCAGAACCATCGTTGTTCCTTTTGTCATTGACCTTATTAAGACCCGCTTCTCAAAGTTTCACTCCAATCTGTCATTTCATAAGAATCCTGTTGCTCGATCCTTGTCATCACGTTCCCACCCTGAGGATCCTTCCCGAAGACTGAGGCGGTCCTGGCCAAGAGACCTGCTACTATAAGATAGCGTCCTGGAAGTGCTGGTAGTGACCAGCCTCTTCCCTCATTGTCGCCTCTCTTCAGCTCTTCTGTCCCTCTCGGTCTGCCTCCACTGCTAGTCAGAGGCAGATCCAGGTGTTCCGGGGGGTCACTGAGCTGAAGATTTGTTTTTCTTATGATTTATCATATTATTTTGTACATATTTTTCTTTATTTTGTTTTATAATTTCTTTATCTATTTTACTTTATTCACATTTATTTAATTTAGTTATTTTGTAATTATTTTGTTTATATGTATTAATTTGTATGTACTTTATATTATTATTCTTGTTTTCCTTATTATTATTTCATTTTTTCTTATTTTGTGTATATTGCCATTTATTATTTTGTATTTTTTTTTTTTATACTCACTGTCATCAAATTTACTTATGGTTCTATTTTAACTGATTGTAAATATACCTAATAAAAAAAATTTGTTTGCGTTTTCAAAAAAAAATATATATATATATTTATATCTCATGCGAATCCTAGGCAATTCTTCGACAGTACATTCATTTTCAATCACTCACATGGAAATGAAGCATAGAGTCACACGCTCTATTTTTCAATTTGACTTTTAAGAATACAACGTTAAATTCTATGACAATCAATCCGACCATCCGTTAATGAGCTAGCACTTTCTTTATATTTAGAGCTCCCACAACCTCAGATTTTTCTGCTTTATTAAATGGATACATATTTCTGACAAAAAACTATAAAATGTCTGAGAGGTAAAAAAAAAAACAGACGTTAAGTTAAGCGATGGAGCCGAGCATTTACGATGTCAGGTACTCGTTAAAGAAAGACCCTTACCTAAGTTTGGGCTCATGTTAACCATAGTGACGAAGTGCTCTGGTAGTAGGCGATATGACCTCATAGTTGAAGGCTGGGTAGGAGTCACAATAGCTAACTAAATTGTCTCAAATTTCGAAATAAAAAATTAACCGGGCCTCAAAATGAAAGGCAGCCCCGAGTCTTAAATACTGTTTGTCCGCCACTGGGTATGTCTCTGCACCTTTGTCCTGCATCCGTTACTTCTGAACTAAATCACATACTATTATAATCTCTGTATAATAGCTCTTGTATTACAGCTAACTAAATACATGACGGACACACAGACAGCTGACAGAACGTTATCCGATACAGCACCCTTGTAAGTTTACAGACTTTAACGGAGGTCTGTTTATGTATGAACAAAGCAAAGTAGCTCTTTAGAAAGTCTCTTCTTCTTCATAACTATTCTGACAACTGTGTAATAATCTTTTGAAAGGTCACTCCTCTTGAAAAAGACAAATTAATGTTGAAAAGTAATAAATATGTAAATAAACTGTTACTAACTTGGAAAAAGTAACGGCTATCCTAGTAACGCTAAGACTTCATCACGGAGTCGTGCCGACGTCTTTCTGAACTCTGGTTCTTGTATTACCTTATACTAAGTTGTTTAATGCTCATCTTTATTAGGAAAGTCTGTCAGGAGGAATCAACGTATCATATAAACATGAACTTTATGTCTTCTTCTCCGACCAAAGAGGGCAGAGAGCTCGCTTTCAAAGTAATAAGTCCAATTATCGCCTCTTTTTCGTAGAATAAGTAACAATTAATAATATTTCAGATGAAATACTATTATTAAATAATTTTTTGTTGTATTTAGTAGGTAAATAAT
The DNA here is from genome assembly GCA_963662175.1 of Aradus depressus. NCBI lineage: Eukaryota > Metazoa > Arthropoda > Insecta > Hemiptera > Aradidae > Aradus > Aradus depressus. The sequence goes on from OY759220.1 coordinate 40,186,596, forward strand.
GACTCTTCATTTATATAAGGAGTTTCTACACCAAAATCTTCGCTCGATTTATTTTCTTCAACATTTCATTATTTTCGTAATTAATATGTTATTAGCAGCAGCCCAAAATTTGAAAATAGAAACTCTTTATATAAATGAAGAGTCATTATTAGAGATTAAAGAGACATTATTTACCTACTAAATACAACAAAAAATTACATTTTCAAGACAAATATCTCTTGAGATATCTTTTTTAGGAAAGAAACGTTCAATGAAATTTGAAGCCATTTGTTTCCATTGATAATAATATTAGAGCTGCAGAAGGCGCAATTGCTTTTCAAAGAGTAATTCATCATAATATGAACATATTATGTCATTCAACAAAACTAAACGTTACTATAAAGCCTTCATCAGACATAACATGGGGAAGTAGAATCGAGGCAGTGAAGGGCGCATTATTGCAATTTGATGTTGTTGTTGAATGCATTGAAAGTTTAAAGAAACGCACAGAAGAATCCGATACACTCAGTGACTATGATTCGATTTTGAATGAAATGCTTAGCCTGGAATTTATTATATAATTACATTTATGATATGAGATATTATCGCGTATTAATGTCATAAGTAAACTATGGCAATCTGTACAAGTCCATTTAAGCATTGTTCTTAAACACTTGCGTACATTTTGTGACTGAATCAGAGAATATCGACGTACTGGGTTCGAACAAAGCTCGTCAATTTATTGAAAAAAAATAGTTATGATCTGCCAAAAGAGTTCAAAAATAAAAGGGTATCCAAAAAGAAAAGGATGTTCGACAGTCTTTCGAAAGCCGGTACAAAACAGCATTTTTTAAGACGATGATTTTTTTATTTTAATATTATTTTTTTGGCTTTATGTACGGTGCATATTAGCCATGTCAATGTGTTATCAAGTTATTTACGACTTCCATGGCCACGGGAGGGAGTTCTATCAACGAAATAAAACTCACTCTTGGACGGGATTCGAACCCGCAAACCATAGTGAGACCAAAGCCCTACGCTCTAGCCCGCACGACCAGCATGGCTCCCAACACGATGATTGATTCCATAGTAAGCAATATGGATTCGAGATTTGTATATTTAAATCAACATTCTGAGAATTTTGGTTTCCTCTATGACTTAAGCTAGTTAAAATTTCTTACAAAAGAAGATATATTAAAAAATTGTCAAGATTTACACACAGTCCTGCGAGCGGGTGAGAGCAGCGACTTCCAATCTTTTTTCTTTTTTTTTTTTTTTTTTTTCTCGTTTGCTCCGGTAAATCAACCGGCACCCAAATATTTATATTGCCATCCGAATTATGTTAACAGTACCCAGTAAGTAAGCCAACCTTACGATTTATATGAAGAATTACAAACAATGACTCCAAATTTACCCAACACTATGGTTTGCGAGTTCGAATCCCGTCCGGGTGTGAGTTTTATTTCGTAGATGGAACTCCCTCCCGGAGCCATGGATGTCGTAAATAATTAGATAGATATCACTGTGACATGGCTAATATGCATCGTATATAAGGTCAAAAAAAAAATTTACCCAACTTCATTAAATTCAGAAACAGCTGCTTCAAAGCCTCCACTCAAAGGAGTTTTTAAAAATTAAAACTAATACAAAATTATTTAAGAAGTACAATGGGTCAGGAAAGATTTTCAGCTTTGGCAGTTTTATCTATTGAAGCAGATATATGTAGCTTCTAAACTGAATTATGATACAGTTATTAAGGAGTTCAGTAAGGCTAAAAGCAGGAAATTTCTGTTTCTTTAATTTTTTACTGTTAGATTTTATTTGATGTAATTAACAATGGAGATGTTTGCAATTTTTTTATAAATACAAATAAAAATCCAAGCAAAATTTAACAGTTTGTATTTTGTATATTACAAATAATGTAAATAAGTAAACACAATTTATATCACTTCTTTTCTTCAATCAAAAATATGTTTTCTTCATATAAAATCCGTCATCTCGCGCCGCCAGGGGGCCTCGCAAAATTCATGTTGTTCACATCAAATTTAGATCTTGTCTCGCCGCTGAACAGAATAAACAAATGAAGTAAAACAAATGTGACGCAACAGACACTGTAGCTATCTAGGAGGCTGTACTTGTACATCTGGGGTTGACTGTGGCGCCCAAATTTACCACAAACTTTACCCTCAACTACAAACGTAGTACCATGATTTTAGCCTATAGTTTCACCGCCCTGCTCTAGACGCAGTTCTATATTTTGTTACGCAACTTGCTCTATACTTATATAGTAATCAGTCAAAAATTCCATTTTGAGTTTTCTGCAGAATTCTATGTTTTCCGATCTCCTATTTCCAAAAATGTTCAATGTACTTCCCCAGCTCAACTCAATGGACCAGAGGAAGGCCTAAACACAAAATCTAATAACTAAGAATGTATCAAAACGAAATTTAGTATGATGATTCAGAAATACGATATTTGAGTAAGACACATTATTAATTGTCAACTAAATATGTAAATTGGTTCCAGAGGGAGAGCGAAAAATAAATTGATTAATTCGCGCTGGGGAAGTACATTATCCGGTGATTCGCCGGAACCTTTTTTATAAGCCCTGGATATAAGCAACGACCAAAAAATACTAGTATAACAAAAAAAAAAAAATAGCTCCAAAGAATGTCAGCAAATTCCATTTGAAGAAAAGATAATAAACTATTATCATTATTTTTTTCTAAGTAATGATAATAGTGGGGAAGAAATTGACATTAATGATTCAAATGCAGAAAAAAAAAAAAAAAATGAGAATAACTGCCATCAATCATTGACCAGAGAGGTATTGAAAATAAACACAGTAGAGACTCATTAGATTATGATGGGCAAATATGTGGCTGGGGACTCATGGTAGGAGGTATCAGAGACTAGCCCCAGAGAGGGGGGCGTCAAATATGGTACCGCCTGCAATTATAGTGTAATAGGCTTCCAGGGCAATCATAGGACTACAATAGGCATCAATCAATCAGAAAACGGAAGAGAGGAATCTAGAAAATAGGAAATATGACTAGATAAATAGGAAAATACATAACTCAATGAAAAGTGATAAAGAATATGTCATAGAAATAAAATACGAAGGGAGGGAAGGATTGGGAGTCAACTATTGATTCTTAGTCAAAACGGTCGACTGGTTTTGGAGGGACAGCGAAATTTAATGTGTGTTGGGGAAGTACATTGGCCGTGATTTTCCGACTTGGAATGAGGGGATCAGAAAACATGGAATTTTGTTGAAAACTCAACATGGAATTTCTGAGCGATTACGTACCTCCCCCTATACTTCTTATAACTGGGAAAGTAAATATCAGTGGTCAAAACGTTTTCAGGGGAGCTTGAAACGTGAAAATCCATTGAAATCTCGATTTCGGATTTTCTTACGATTACACAACTTTCTTATAATATATGAAAAGAAAACAACAATAAAATATGTACCTTTTTTTTTTTTTTTTTTTTTTTTTTTTTTTTTTTTTTTTTTTTTTTTTTTTTTTTTTTTTTTTTTTTTTTTTTTTTTTTTTTTCGGGTGCTCCTGACCCCTTAGGGGGGTCGGTCACATCACCCTATGTTCTCCCGGCTTCTTACGCCGAGTGATCTCGGGATCTTATCGGGGGTTCTGTTCTGCCTGTGTCCCGGAGCCGGGGGCAGCCGCCGCACGCCTGTCGGTGGTCGGTGGGGCCCCCGGCACCGGGTTAGTAGGCTTTCTTGATTCTCCGCCAGGAGGAGACGAACCGACCAAAAGCCAGGTAGCCAGCCTCTGTCATCAGTCCCGGCAGGTCCAGTCCCAGGTACGATCCTGTCTGGCGAATCAGCGCCGCCCTGGGCACGTCGTATAGCGGGCATTCGAGAACTACGTGTTCCGCAGTCTCGACGCCGCCACACGAGCAGGCTGGGCTGTTCTTTTTCTTAAAGAAGAAGAGCTTGGCGCTGAAGTCGCCGTGACCTGATAGCATCTGTGACGTCCAATGGTCTGGTTGTACCCATGGAGAGTCAAGGCGCGTCTGGACGTCTGGGAAATAGGTGAAGGTTGTACGGCCATCTGTCGATTGCGCCCAACGCTGTTGCCATCTTTCTACGATCCATTCCTGGACAATGCCCCTCAGGCGATCTGGTCTCGCCCGTCCTTGCATCTCCCTTTCCAGGGCTTGACGCAAGGCCATGTCCGTGTCTGCCTCTATTGGTAAGCCGCGTCTACAGAAGTACGAGGCGACGGCCCCATCCAAGACAAGGTCTATGGGTGGGGCCCCCGCCAGCACCTGCAGCACAGCCGTGGAGACTGTACGGTAGGCTTTGGTAATCCTGAGGAGGGCTGCTCTTTGAGCTTGAAGTAGCAACGTACGCCGTCGCTTGGTGGGGTGAACCCACCATCCGGCAGCGGCGTACCTTGCTACTGCCTCGAAAACCCCGGTGTAAATAGTTTTACACGCGGAGTAGCCGAGACCCCACGTCGCTCGGGCTAGGTAGCTCAGAGCGTTAAAGGTAGCTGTTGTCCTATCCTTGATGGCAACAGCGTGGGGCGTGACGTTGAATCCCGGCCCAATCCCCACACCCAGGTACGTGATCACGGCCGGAAATTCAACGCGTCGGTCGTGTACTGCAAGAACCAGGGGGTGGCGGGCGTCAGTTTTTCCTCTCATCAGCATAGCCGCTGTCTTGCTGGGAGAGAGGGTTAACTTGTTCAGTCGGCACCAAGTGTCAGTAGAGTCGATCGCGGCTTGGGCTCGGGCAGTCAAAGTAGCTCGACTGTCAGCGTGCACCGTGACCACTAGGTCGTCAACATAGGCTATTGCCCTGTGTCCACGAGTCTCGAGGTCACGAAGCAGTCCATCAAAGAGTATGTTCCAGAGTGTTGGTCCGAGGACCGAGCCCTGGGGACACCCTCTGGTGATAATCACTGTAGTGCTGGTGAATTGCTGTCTCACCGTCGCAGAGCGCTCGCTGAGGAAGCTGGAGATGAGCCCGAATAGGTTCCTAGGTATTCCCACAGACCGTAGTCGCAAGAGAATGGCAGGCCACCAGGCGCAGTCGAAGGCCGCGGCTACATCGAAGAAGATGCAGAGAGAGTATTTCCCTCTGACCTCCTCGACATCCGCCCTTAGCATTCTCAACGCATCCTCAGTGGATCTGCCCCTCATGCATCCGAATTGTCTGTGCGAAACAAAGGCCTGTACCCGGGCCCGAATTCCCGACAGGATCAGAGTCTCCAACACCTTGCCGGAGACTGGGAGTAGGCTGATCGGTCTGTAGCTACCCGCCAAGGAGAGGTCCCTGTCCCCAGGCTTGACAAACGTGCACACAAGTGCCTGTTTCCAAGCACTGGGGAAGTGGTATGTCCTTAGGCAGGAGTTGACCAGATGAAGGAGATCCGCCTTTATGGCCGGGAATGCCTTCTTGATCATGGCGGCGTCTATGAGATCTATCCCAGGGGCGCCGCCATTCCTCTGCCTCCCTACCGCCAAGCTTAGATCTAATTCATCCCAGTCCGGGGCGTCCTCTGTATCCGGCAAGGCACGGGCAGTCTCTCTTATAATTACCTGGGCGGGGGTATCCTCCATCGGGTCGTCCGCCGGAAAGGCCACCCCCAAGTACATCCTTCCTGCCTCCTCCAGGGACAAGGCGTAAACGTCCCCGTCCCTGATGGAGGCCACCGGGGCGACCGGCCTCAGCCTCCCGGTGGCGACTCGGTAAGGGACCCCCACGGGTTTCTGACACTCTCCTCCTCTATGAAATTCCTCCAACTTACCTTCTTCGCAGTGGCGATGCTTCGGTTGTAGGCATTATTCAGTTGTCGGTACTCTTCCCGTCTTAACATCTTCAGAAGCGGGTTCCCGCACCGTTGGTACCTACGCCTGGCGCGGTATACAACCTTCTTAGCGAGGGTAAGCTCCTCACTCCACCAGGGAACCTTTTTGAGCCTGTTTACCTTCCTGGGGATGGTTTCGTCGGCAGCTCGGAGTAATATGCTACCGAGCTGTGCAACTCCCTCCTCGATCTGGTCAACAGGGTCAAAGCTCCCGAGGCCTTCCCAATCCTCGTCGCAGGAGTAGGTAGCAACGGCGGTCACAAAGGCGTCCGAGATGGCCTTGCGTGTGGCAAAGCGCGGGTCTCTAGGCCTGACCGCTGGAAGACCCGGGTCAAAGAGCTGAACATCTATGACGCAATGGTCGCTAGATGTGACTTCTCTGACACGCCATCCTCCCACGGCCTGGCCTAGTCCGCCGGACACAAGTGTGACATCTATATGGGATTCTCCCATTGCACCACGAAATGTGGGCGGGGAGTCCGGGTCGTTGACAATGCGAAGATCATGGCTATCACATCCAGTAACCTGCCACCCCGGCGATCGGTGCGAGCCGATCCCCAGGCGACTGACCAGGAGTTAACATCCGCCAAGATGATCACGTTGCCCCCCTCGAGTTCATCAAGTATATGATCCAAGTGGCCTAATTGTCGTTCTATGTCCTCAGAAGGCGGAAAGTACCCGCTGATGACATAGCAGCTCACGTTTGCATGCCTGACACAGGCCACCACCATATGGCTGGTGGACAGATGGTGGAGTGCCATCACGTCCACCTGGGGGTCAGTCACAACCAGTGCGGCCATAGGCCGCTGGTTGTCCCTTGCCCCCACCATGATCCTGTGGCCGGTGCCTAGGCCAGCCACGGAGCCTCTAACGCAATACGGCTCCTGGAGAGCAAGAATCTGGATGTTCTCCTGGGATACCATGTGCCGTACTTCCGCAGCCACGACTCTGCGCCTATTCATGTTGTGTTGCCACACATGAAGACCGTCCCGCTGCCTACCGGCCATAGTCCGTGCGAGCGACCAGGGCCTCTATCGCCCGGATATATGTCGGGCAAGTATCACTGTTTGCACTGTGATTTGCGGCGGACTTTCCTGTGCTGCAATTGCAACATTTCGGCGGCTTAGTTTTTCTGTTCGGGCACGCGGTGTCGCTGTGGTTCTCCACTGAACACCACGCGCACCTCTCCTTCGCCTTGCAGTATTTGGCGATGTGACCGAAGCCTTGGCACTTATTGCACCGTGTGACATCCAAACAGTCCCTGACTCTACATGGATACCACTTACCTAGTGTGATGGTCCCTGCAGAGACGAGCTCTCTCCGCACGTCAGACGGGGCTTCTGCTACCCAGTTTGTGGTCGGGCCGCCCTTTGGGGGGCCTTTCCTATAAACTGGGGTGACCCCCTTGTACAGTGGGTTCACAGTCTGGAGCCTCCTAGAGAGGTCCTCCCCCGACCAGCTGGCAGGGACGTCGAAAAGGACGACCCTGGGTCTTCTTCTGTTGAGTGCCTCGGCCCGCAGGCCCGCTGCCTGAAGAGCCGGAGCGCCCAACAGGGACTCCAGCTCGGCCGGGGTGGACACCTGTAGGAGAAGCCCCCCTCTCCTGGCGGGTTTGGCAGAAGTCACCGTGATCCCGAGGTCACTCGGGTCCACCTGCTCCAGGGCCGCCTCCAACCTCCTGCCGTCATTCTCCTGCTGAAAGTTGACGACAGCCCTGTAGCTGGCGGCTGGGCGGACCCTTCCCTCGGCTGTCAGCTCCTTCATCAGCCGGCTGACGACGTCCGCTTTCATCCTCTGGGGGGGGCGCCGTCCTGGGTAGGGGCTGCGGGGCTGCAGGTGGAGTTGCTGGAGTCGACCTCTTCTGCCGCTTCCTCTTCGTCACAGTGGTCCAGGCCGTTGCCATCGGATACTCGGCGTCGGTGAGGGGTGGAGGGGGCGAGAGAGGGAGGGGGACTCCGTCCATCTTCATCCTTCGGCTGCCCACGGAGAGGGTGGTGGGGGCCTTGGAGGGGTGGGCCACGGTCCTCGGCCCGCCCGCTCCTGTACTAGGTGTAGGGGGGGGAGCTTCCGCTCTCGAAACTGTGTCTGAGGCGGATGTGTTAGAGGCTTGTGGAGAAGAGCGTCCATCTGGGCCTCGCGGTGTCTGCGACGCTCTGGGCCAATTAGCTTCACCCAATTTCTTGACCATGGCATCCGCTATGTCATCGGGACTCAGCTTCTTTATGATGGCATGGGCGGTGGACTCTCTGGCTTCGGCAACGGCACATCTGCCTGTTACCTCGGCCAACAATTCTTGAAGTCGCCGCACTGCGTTGGTAATAGTTGCTTGAGCGGCCTTGGCCACCTTGGCCTGTAGAAGCGCCGAAACAACTATTTGGTGCAAGTTGTGAGCCTCCGCTGTGGGCGTGGAGGGAGGGTCGTCTGAATCGGTTCCGGGTGAAAGCCTCGCCCGTTTCTTGCCTGATTTTATTGATTTCTGTTCTGTTTTGATCTCGGGAGTGCGGGCTGTGAGCAGCGGGTTGGACCTCGTTGAGCTCCCTCCGCCGTTGTTTCTTATCTCGGGGAGGCTGTGCCTTCTGTCCAACGAAAGGGGGACACTGGTTAATGTCGGGGTAAGGGTCTCAGGCTGGGCCACTCCAGGTACGAGAGAGGACGGCCCTGCGAGATCACGCAGGCGAGTCATTTTTATTCTTTATTTACATAACTTGGTTGAACTAATCACAGTGATCACTTATAGAATATAATTTCAAGTTGATATAAAAAAAAAAATAACGTTTCTAATGCTAAATAAAAAGTTTTTTATTTTATTATTTTTTTTTTTTGAAAAAGGTTAGATTATTAATTTTTCTAATTGTGACACCACCAAGCTCCACAGCTGTTTTTTATAAAATATGTACCTGAAGTAACCCGACAACAGATATTACAAAATAAAAAAAATTCTTTTGAATTACTGGTTATATTTAGTTAGTTATTATGACTCATGCCCGGGCTTTAACTAGGTGGTCATATCGCCTGCTAACAGAGCGCTCTTTCGTCACTCTGGTGGACATGAGCCCGACTCTACTGTGGGAGTCCTAAATTTTGGCTATCCTAAATTTTTATTCATTTAGGACAGGGGTCTTTAACGAGTACCTGACATCGTACAGGCTCGGGACCATCGCTGAACTTCCCATCCGAAGGACGGCGTGCTTAAGTTTATTTTATCCCCCAGATAAAATAAACTAAGGGCCTCGGCTGGGTTTCGAACCGACGACCTTGAACTCAGTAGGCAAGCACACATACCACTGAGCTACCGGCGCCCTCTCTCCTACCGGACAACAGATATCACAAAATAAAAATAAATTCTTTTGTAATACTGGTTGTATTGTTGTTTGTGAGACAGAAAAAGTTGCCGTTCCGTTGTTCGACTCTCAGTTTCATAAAATAACAGTTAAGGAGTTCGATCGATTATAATCGGATGTACAAATTGAATTTCGTGTCGATACGTCATTAAATAATTAGTTATTATGATTTTTTATTACAACCCCCCTTCCGTTTAATTGATAAGTGTCGTCCTTATGGAGTCCTAGATACACATATAACATTTTAGTGTCCATATATTCACGGCATCGGCAGTTATTTTGTGTTGTCTACCCCCCCCCCCCCCCCCCCCCCCCCCCCTCCCTCACACAAGAGACAAAGAGGCATCAGAGAGGGAACTGAACTCAAAAATCACAATAACTGCCGATGTAATGAATGTATCGATGTGAAATTTTATATTTGAATCCAAAACGCCATAAGGACAACACCTATTAATTTAAAGCGAATTTTCAATCGATTATAATCGATTGAACTGCTAAACTGTTATTTAATGAAACTGAGAGTCGAACAACGGAACGTCGACTTTTTCTGGCTCAGAAACAACAATATAACTATAAAATCAAAAGTTTTTTTTTTTTATTAAATAATTATTTTTATTATCAGAAGTAGCAGAAACAGGTAGTAGCAACTACAGAAATATCACTACTCGGAGGTATCTCTATTCTATACTAAAGTATATGTATGTTGTTTTGGTTTTGTTTGTGGTTCGGTTCCCACCACATTCCTGTTTGTCAGATGAAAGGAAGGCACACACCTGAGAATGTGGACCTAGTTAGAGTGGTTGGCCACCAGGCAGCGCCACTCCTTCAGCACTCTCCCGCCCCCGCCAGCCCGCATTTTTTATTTTAAAATAAAACCGCCTCTGCTCACCCTGTAGTTTGAGGAAAGTTATATATCTAATTGATTAGAAATTCGATTTTGAATTTTCACCAGAATTTAATGTTTTCCGTCCCCATGAGATCAAAAAAATAATAAAAAATACGGTGTGACTCTCAATCCTCATACTAAGTTTTTGTTGACGACACCGACAGCTATTAGTTTTTCGGTCAAGCCGATTAGACTGAAAATCAATAAATATAGTCCTTATGTAATTCTGGATGCACATAGAATATTTTGTATCGATAGATTCATTTCATCAGCAGTTATCCTGTATTTAGACAGGATTTTTTTTAAAATTTTTGGAAATTTGGGCAAACCTGAAATTCTTGAAAATAGTCAAATCTAGTTGAGAAGTCCATTTTGTTTTTTGGTACATTTAAAATACTTCCTTCTCCGAAATTACAAGAGAATTAAAATACATGTAAAGATCTTCATGAAAATGCCACATGAGGAAAACTCTTATGTTAATTACTTAGTTATTTTGACTCATGCCCGGGCTTCAACTACAACGTCATATCGCCTACTACCAGAGCGCTCTTTCGTAAATCTGGTAGACATGAGCCCGACTCTACTATAGTCCTAAATTTTGTCTACACTAAATTTTTATTCACCTAGGGGAGGGGTCTTTAACGAGTACCTGATATTAGTCCCATTCTTAAGCTCAATAAGCAGCACACATACCACTGAACTATCGGCCTTCAAAAAAAAAAAAAAACTCATGTTTTTGAAGTAAGCAAAATATCATGATATATACAAAATAAATAAAAAATATTTTGACTATACATTATTTCATTGATATAAGAAAGTCGACGGCGGCTCTTGTACATTTTCTATATAGTTTTTAAACGAATCTTATCCAAGGATGGTAAACTTCAATAAATTCTTCGTCCTTTTATCTGATTTCCTGTAGTCTCACCTTCAGACACCTGCGTTTTGGGCTTTTTCATTATTTTTAATTTATTTATTTTCAATTTGTTTAAAAATATGTAAAAATGTGTTGCATTTTGTAGACTGCCACAAGCTCAGGGCCCGGGGCCTTGCCCCCTCATTTCAAGGCCTCCTAAATCCCTACCTCCACTCTTCCAAAAAACAAATACCTTTTTTTTACTTTTTTTATTATTATTTTTTTTTTTTACTATTTGAGAATTGCAGAAAATGCCGTCTTCAAGGATACTGACTTTATCCACTGCATTGTACGAAATATCTCAACCAACAAAGAAAAGCATGAAAACTTTTTATTTAAAATGTATTAAGATGTGAGTATTTGAATCATACGAGACGGTCTATCTCTATGTATGAAATCTGCAGTTCAGTCCAATGAGATATTTTCAGTGTGTCCGTGAACAGGAGCAATTCCGATAGAATGAATGTATTCCGACACGAAATTTTATATATGAAACAAATCGTCAGTGATAGTGCAAGACCGTGTAAGAGCAGGTTGTAAAAACCGCGTAACAGCAGCAAAATTGAAATATCGCGCCAACAGATTCCTAACGCTGATTCGCTTATATTAGATCTCACACGATTTGAAATAGCCAATAGAGAACCTCGTTTTCGCTATTGAAACAATACCGCGTACCATTCACAGACCTGAAGTTGCCAGCAAATCCGCGTATTTACGTTATTCTAGAACAAGTCGCAACACGGTTAGTGCGTGCTCCCAAATATAATTATTTTGTCCTGAATAGTTATCAAGTATGTACATTGTGTTTATCGTATTTTTAATATTATTACTATGCCTAAGTCATATGGAGAGTTTAAATTAAAATTACCCTTATACCCTTTCTATGGGACCCTGGGCCTTAGGAGGTTGAATCATTTGATAATTTCAGTTTAAGATGTAGTTCCGCGGTCTTGATATTACGGAGTTTTGGTATTATAGTCACTTACGCGGTATTGAAATGAATAATAAATGAATAAATGACTTTACACAGAATCTAAACAAGCTATTGGTAAATTTATGTCACATACTTAACAAAGTAGCCCTAAAGAAGTAGCAAACAAGTTCAGTCGGAAAAGTACATTCAAATGGCCAAGATATTACCTTTTTTCTTCGCCCTGTAAAATCGTGAAAAAGCTGTTACGCGGTATTTACAACCTGCTCTTACACGGTCTTGTACTATCACCGACGAAATACAACGTCAATGTTGAATTCAGGTATAATACAGGAGGGGGAGAGGGGGGGGCTGCCCCCCCCTGTAATTTGGTTGGCCCCCCTGGAAAATGTGGCTTTTTATTTGAATGACATTGTATAAATAGGTACAATTTTTTCAATAATAGGTACGAACTATGATTTATTGTTTGTTATCTGTAATTAAAAACTAGAGACGAGGAAGCGCTCCTAGTGTCAATAAATATAAGTCGAATTGAACTGAAAACTGATGATATAAAAGCTTGTAAAAACATTTGTATTTATTTTAAATGTTAATAATATGAAAACTGACATTATTGCAGAGATATTGTGAAATAATTCAAAAGGACTTGAAAAATAAAACTTGTTTATTTAAGATGTTGTCTAATTTCACTAACTATATATACATGGGAGTACTTTCGGTATTTGTACCATCCTCAGCCAAAAGCATAATATATATATATATACTAATATAATAGTTAGTGAAATTAGACAACATCTTAAATAAACAAGTTTTATTTTTCAAGTCCATGTTAATAATATGTTTATATTTTAAAAAATCCATATTGAATGTATCTCAAATAACAAAATATTACTATATTATAGTGTACTTCTTTAAACAATTGGCTACTTTATATTGTTATTATCCCCCATTAAAATGCCCCGCCCCCCCCCCCCCCCCCTGGAAAAAATGTCTGAATTCAACACATATAATGACGTATATCTACGGATGTAATAAATGTATCGACACCAAATTTTATATAAGAACTCCCTGATAAAGATATCTATTGATTTTCAGTCTAATTGACAGAAAAGGAGGAGGGTTAGAGAGAGAGAGCAAAACTTAGTTAATTACAAATAATTGATTCATACTGGGAATACACATTGCATGTGATTCAACGACTATAAATCCTGACTCAATATTTGAACATAAATATTTACTATAAAAAATGTTTCCAAAACTCCTGGTTTTTAATAAGGAGGTAGGAAAATCTTGAGCATGTTGTCCTTCGGAGTCTTGCGGGGCCTGCGCTATGTCAGATACTCGTTAAAGAACCCTACTCTAGGTAACTAAACCTAAAGGAATCCCAAGTGTCCACCCGCCCACCCCAACTATAAAAGTCCTTCAATGGCTTCAGTGATATTTATTTATTTCTCTGATTTATTTATGGTAATTAAATTCAGTAAATTCATAATTATTTCTTCTGAAAAAAACATCGTTTTTATTTTTACATTTTACATTTTTTTTATTGAAATATTCTATTATGCATATTTACAATCGGTACAGACCATAAGTAAATTTGTTGACAATAGGTACTGGAACAATACAATGATAACTAAATAGTACAAGAGAGGAAAATAATAATTCCAAAAAAATAAAATAAAAAGTAACAAAAATGTCTCAGTGAAGTCATGAAGAATATGTACAAAATAATAACTATGTATACTGTGATGTATAAAAATAATACACACAATAAATTATCAATAATAATTAAAAAAAAAAAAATTATATTTATTTTTCTATAAAAAGAAACTGAATTAGTAAATAAATAATAAGAAACCATTTCTTTTAAAACAAATGCCAGTAAAAAACAAAACACGGCAATCACCTGTTTTTTTAGTGTGTGCGTAGAGAGAGTCGAGGCCTAGCAATGGAGTTGGTCTAAGTGAAACATGCAGAGTGTGGTTTAGGCTTAAGATATAAGGAACTAATTAGGAGTGAATTGACGGCAAAATTGATCCTAAAGAAGGTACTTTTATTTGTTTATATGTACAGGATATATGCCCAGAAAGATATAACATAAATTTTTAAAAAAATTGCCAAAATATAAAACAAAAAAGATTGAATTAGTGTTAAGAATTTAGTTTTTAAGATTTTTATTTTTGATTTTTGTTTGTTTCAATGTTTTTTTTTTTGATTTTATAACGTAGGTAGATGATTTAAGAATATAAACCCAATATTTGTTCTCGTAAATTCTGTTCTATTAACTTTCCCTGTTGGCCCAGTAAAATTATTTGAAAACCTTTGGATTAGAATTAATATTATTGAAAACAATTAAAAATGGCATCTCTTTAGCAATCCAAATAAAAAGTTTGTTAATTGAAATTTTTCTTAAATATATGTGCACTTTCTTCAAAATTGCACGTTTTGAACTTTTGATGTTTTTTTAGGGCCCTTTTCGAAAAACTATTGTAGAAATCAAATTTTAGTAAAAGAAAAGAGATACAATTTCTATAGGAAATGTGGTAAATTATAGTGTTTATCCTTTTTGTTTATATTATTATTATTTATTCAATTATTAATTATTATTTATATTTTTATTTATTTATCATTTATTCAAAATTAACACTAATTTTTACCACAAGACAGTGAGAAAATAATTACAACAATAATAATAAAAACTACTTTAAAAAATGAATAATATAATAATAATAATAAGAAGAATAAGAATATAAAAAAAATAGGTTAAAATAAATATAAATAAATACATACATAAAAAAAATAAAATAATAATAATAGTCAATAATTGAAGACGGCATTTTCTGCAATTATAATATAAAATAAATAATAATTATTACCTGGGTTCCAGGATAAAGATATTTTTTTCAACCCAATAAGATAATTTCGTCTGTATACTTACTGAATTGTTGACTACACGACCGGGTTAACGCAGGTACAGTGTTTCCCACAAGATATTTTAATTTGTGAGGTTTGCAAAATTTATAGGGAGCGTAGGGGGAGGGGGGAGGGGGGGGGGGGGTGGAGGGGGCAAAGCTGGCTAAATTTTGTGTTACATTCAATGGAGGGTGCGGTAGTGTAGGAAATGGCTCTTTAAGAAGAACGAAGTGACTCGGTCATTCAACTGTTCTCTAATTGAAGGGTTCAGTCGAGTGTACAACCTCACTGCTTCCGTTCCGCCCCCAGTCATTCATTCGCTCCTCATTCACCAACCAATCGCCACCCCCACCCCCACCTTCCATCCTGTTTCCTTCTCTTTTCCAGTTTTACTGCCTATAATATATCCCTAACTAGAATCAAAACAAGTTTTAGACTAACAAATACAATTTCGTGTCGCTACATTCACAGATTGGTACTTATTTTGATTTTTGTGTTAATTTCCCCCACCCCTTCTTCTCCACTTCCCTTTGACCGATTTGACTGAAGATTGGTGCCGTCCTTATGGGATTTTGGATACCCATATAACATTTCGTGTCGATATATTTATTATTTATAAATATATATTATATTTATAAGCGTACAAGAGGCTGAGTTAGTCTGTTTGTTTGGACCTAGCAAAATTTCAACTCCTCTAGAATGTATCCCTTGTTGAAATCAAATTATTTTTAGTGTTAAATATATTATATATGATTTAATTTAAAAAAATTTACACACATTAAGATTATTAATATATGATAAAATCAATTATTATTATTTGTATAAAAACAGCTGTTAGGAGGGAAATAACTTAATTAGTAAATAAATATACAAAGATGGACTAGTCGCATTTTGTTTTAAAACGAAATGTGAACAACCAATGAATGGAGAACAAAAACCGACGATCAGCTGTTTTAAATAGTGTGAAAAAGTCTAAGTTGTGTTGTGGAAGTGGACAGTCTAGAGAGAGAAGTGTTTTTAGGGTTAAGGTGTAGTGAACCAGTCTGAGTGAGAGAAGATGTAGAGGAGATGTAGGAGTGACAATTATAACATTGGAAGTACGTAGAAGAGAGAAAGTACTTTTTATTTATATGTATATATGCCCAAAATATAAAAGAATTATAAATAGTGGCCATTATATGAAACAGAAAAAAGACTGATATAGTTTTAAGTAATTAGTTCGTAAGATTTATTTTTGTTAAATAATTTCATTTTTTTATATCCAATCTTAGTTATTCAATTCATAATGTCGATTAAGAAAAAATAAACCCAATATTTGTTCTCTTATTCTATGCTATTCGTTTTCCCTGTTAACCCAGTAACATAATATAAGTATACAATTGGATTAGATTTAACATTTTTAAAAAAGAAACAAGATGGCATGTCATTATTATCTTTAGAAGAAATCTAATTGAAATAATTATTAGTTGACATTTTTTTTAAATATGTGCACTTTATTCAAAATTGCACGTATTGAACTTTCAATATTTTTTTAGGGCCCTTTTCGGAGATTACTGTAGAAATCAAAATTTAGTAGAAAATCAGCTACAATTTCTACAGGAAATGTGATAATATTAATTATTTGTTTATTTTTTATTAATTCAATTATTGATTGTTATTTTATTTATAATTTAAAAAATTATTTTTTATTATCACAATGGATATTAATGCTTCAAATAAACCCAATAAATAGATCATTTCTGTATGAAACATAATGTATCGATAATTCACAAAGTAACTCAACTTCTTTTTCTCTCGCTCTTTCGTCGCTCTGGTGGACATAAGCACGACTCTACTATGGGAGTCGTAAATTTTGCCTATCCAGGGTTATTCACCTAGGGTAGGGTCTTCAACGAGTATCTGACATCGCACAGTCTGGATTTCATCGCCTCTTCCGAAATACGGCATGTTCAAATCCGCAATCAGGAGTTCAGTAGCATTAAAATTGTTCATATGTCGACTGCTGCGATCTCTGGTCATCTTCATGAACGTTTATAACTGCACTCTACTGGCTATTGTTGTAACCCCGACTATATAACATTAAGAATGTTTTTAGGAGAGAAAAAAAAAAAAAGTTGAAAAGGACGTGCAGGCATTTGAAAAAAACGAAACGAGGACAAGAAAGAAAGGTTCTGTCTGAATGTGTCCTTTGTGGCGAGTGACTATTTTTTCTTCTTTGTTGCGGGTTTGTGAAGGGTGCGGCGACAAGACGCTCGCTGGAACCATCTTCACCCATGTCCCTTCTTATCTGATATGGACTTATCTATCATCTGTGATCTGTGACTATCTAAAGTAGGGTTCCTTGTTCCAATCCCTAGATTCTAGAGACTCTCGTATACACTGACCTTCCTTGTTTCGTTCTCGTCTGGTTCCTGTTCCGATCTTCCTTATCATCTTCAAGACTCTCTTCAGATCACACAAAAGAAAGGTGAATAGGTCACCAAGAGATATCAGTCCAACAATATATTTCTGAGTGAGAGAAGATGTAGAGGAGATGTAGGAGTGAAAATTAGAACATTTGAAGTACGTAGAAGAGCAAAGGTACCTTTTATTTATATGTATATATGTCCAAAATATAAAAGAATTATAGATAGTGGCCACTATAAAACAGAAAAAAGACTGATATAGTTTTAAGTAATTAGTTCGTAAAATTTATTTTTCTAAAATAATTTCATTTTTTTATTTCCAATCTTAGTTATTCAATTCATAATGTCGATTAAGAAAAAAAAAACAATATTTGTTCTCTAATTCTATGCTATTCATTTTCCCAGTAAGATAACTTATACCATTGGATTAGATATAACATTTTTGCATCTCTTTAAAATCTTTAAGAGAAATCCAAATTAAAAATTTGTTAATTGATTTTCTTTAAAAATACGTGCACTTTCTTCAAAATTGCACGTCTTGAACTTTATATATTAATATTTTTTCAGGGCCCTTTTCGGAAATTACTGTAGAAATCAAGATTTAGTAAAAGACCAGCTATAATTTCTATAGAAAATGTGGTAATATTCATTATTAATTACTGTTTCTATAGTTGAGAGTGACAACTAAGAGTGTGATGCATGCGGCCAATATTAGTGTATGTTTCTATAGTTGAGAGTGACAACTAAGAGTGTGATGCATGCGGCCAGTATTGTCTTCAGATGGGCTCTTTATAAATCTGTGCCATCTCCAGAGGACCGATGAGAGAGATTTGACTTTCATGAGGCGCTATTTGATTTTATGAGTAGGCAGAAACGTTCTCCCAAATTTGGATTGAAATAAAACAATAAAATTTGATACTTTTTTTTTCTTTTTATTCAAATTATACGATACATAAGGATCTCAAATGCTGATAACAGAAACCACCATCTGCCACTTCGTCGCTCTCAATAAAAAATAATCCGAAAAATAAAAAACAAATTGGTGAATCAGGGACAATGTACATCCCCAAGACGAATTAACTAAGTTTTCACTCTCCCTAAAATAAATTTACCTAAAGGTTTTTTGAAACATCATACTAAATGTCATGTTGGTGCATTCGTTACATCAACAGTTGCTAGGCGTTTTTGAGTTGGGCCCTCCTCTGATCCCCTCCCCTCCCCTTAAGCCAATCCGGCTAAATTGATAGGTATCGTCCTTATGAGGTTTCGGTTAAAATTTCGTGTCGATACATTCATTACTTCAGCACTTATTGGGGGTTTTTGTGTTAAGCCCACATTAATCTATGCCTTTCTTTTTGCAGACTTCGTTGAAAATCGATCCTTATAGAGTTCAGGATACACATAGAAGAAATCCAAATGGAAAATGTATTAATTGAAATTAGAAGACCAGCTATAATTTCTACAGGAAATGTGGCAATTTTATTATTTGTTTATTTATTATTAATTTTATTTATTTATTTTATTTTACATGTTTTCTTTATCACAATTCATTTTATGGGTTGTTATCATGTTCACAGACCCACACGTATACAGATAGACATTTAAAAAAATAATATTCTGGTATCAGGGAGTCGGAAAACGTGAAATTCCAGTGAAAATTCTACATCGAATTTCTGATCGATTACATAACTTGTTCGATATTTTGCTTAGCTGATGAAGTAAAACACATATCAAGTCCCTGTCTGGAGAAGTGGGTAAGCGTTATTTTAATAATCAGAAAATATTTCCAATAAACTATTTCAGAGTGTTTTTTTTTTATATAGTATACGCAAATTTGTGCCACCTACAGACCTACAGCATCCTATCTCAAGTATATTGTATTTGTGAAGTAGAGGGGGGATATCTCAAGTGTATTTCGCGAAATGTCCAAGACGGATTTTGGTCACTTTGCAAAATGCCCCAGGCCGAGTTTTGGTCATTTTTCAAAATTCGGGGCCACAATGACCACTTATAGCTTATAATTTTTCCTTCGTTATTTTTGGTTGGACTAATCAAAAAATATTTTTCATGTCTACTCAAAGTGTACGTAATATCGGATTGAAGCTGATGTACATTACTGCGTCTGTTTTTTTAGTAATTATATAGAAATCCGTACAACAAAAGGACTTACGGCAACTTACATTTATTTCTTAAGTAATCAAGTAGGACATAATAGAAAATATATACACAAATTAGACATTTATCATATCTAGTTGAAGTCAATGTTAGAACATTACTGCATTAATATGATTATTTCAAAAATATAGTTGAATTGGTGCCACAAGGACAATCTAAATCATAAGTTTCTTCCTCAGGCACGTATTTTAGCTAGAACTTAATAGAAAATACTTTTCTTCTCTATTCAAAATTCAAAAAACTCAGTATTTTTTTGTGTGCCTGATAGTGTGCACACATCTTTATATACATCTATCTACATAGATATATATATGTGTATGTAAATTTGAAATAAACTGGAATGCTGATTATATGGGAAATGATAATATCCATTTTTAAAAATGAATAAGCTTATAAGTTAATCATAAAATAATGATTTTCAATTTAATAATCAAATTATTTAATGTTTTAAAATTTATACATTTAAATTTCTCTCTTAAAACAAAAGAACCAATTATTGAATTATTTCGCGTTTTCTGAGTCTATAATTAATTTTTTAAGGAACAATTAATATGAAGAAAAATTATATCTTTTTGTTAATTTGCATATTTTACAATTACTGTTAATAAGTATTTTATAACAATAATAATAATAAATATTTATTAATAAGCTCTTAATTTTTTTTTGTTAGGTTTAATTCCTATCTTTACTTGTTAGTAACAACCAGCCCATTCCTGCATCAGACACTGTCCGATATCTAGGACTTCATTTAGACAGACGTTTAACTTGGACAACTCATATCAGACTGAAACGCACAGACCTCAAAAGACGATTTGGACGACTGAAATCAATCATCGGACGACGATCGACATTATCGCTTGAAAACAAACTTCACATTTACAACACTATACTAAAACCCATCTGGACTTACGGAACCGAGATATGGGGATCAGCCAAAAAATCAAACATACAACGCCTTCAGTCATTACAATCCATCATACTACGCCACATTGCCAATGCCCCATTTTACGTTTCCAACCTCACATTACATAATGACCTCAACATCCCATTTATACCTTCTGTTATCAAGACACGATATCAAAATTTTCACGACAAACTCCATCATCACGCCAATCCACTTATTATCCAATTATCCACGAACACTCTCCCCACAAATCCACCAAGACGTCAAAAGCGGGCATGGCAGAGGGACCTGCTCCAGGACTAGCCTGGACTCCTCTTCGGTCACGTACCTCAGCAGTACAGCGACACACTTGCCACAGCACATCATCACGATCACTAGTGACAAATGTTGTCGTTGTGAATATGTAAATAAATAAATAAATGTACTTGTTAGTATGAACCCGATAACTCTGACAAAATGAATGTATCAAGACGAAACTTTATATGTGAATCCAAAATCCTCTAACGACGACACATTGATTTTCAGCCAAATCGACCAGAGGATCGGAGAGTTTAGGGGAGGGGGCTCAGCTTTGAAGAGGGAGCTAAAAGTTAATTAATTAATTCGTTCTGGGGAAATACATTGCCGGTGATTCACCGACAACCATTTCTTTAAATGGTTTATCGTCATACTGTTGGCACCTTGTTTGTTAACATAATTCCTGGTTGACTACATATTAATGGCCATTGACCGACACTAAACGGAGAATGAACGGTTGGCTGGCTCCTTATGAAATAATTGTAACTGGGCTTTCACACGGGTCCCTTCCAGGAGAGGGCAATGGAGCGGGAAATCGAGGAGGCAGCGGCTTCCGGCACACCTCTTCCGGTGTCCACCTCTAATCAGCTTGGGATCTGATTTAGGAATTGTCATAAGTTTAGTTTAAAAGGTTCGTCGCGCTGTGGACCTCTGGAGTGGGCTTCTTGTCCACTCACTTCAATACAAAGTCTTCCGTGCAATAGTCAATGCTCCAGCATTTCTTCATGACAGAAGTGGCGATATATAAGTTCCATAAGTTGAGCGCAGCAGCAGATATGTCCACCCTGCTTTCTCTACTGGTGACCGACCTACAGAGACCTCTTAAAACCCTTAAGAGCTACTCAAATCAACTAGTAACCACCATCGAATCGAAATACTCTCCGTTCAACCTCCTTCGACATCGATGATGTAATGCACATATTTTGGCAAAAATGAATTATCCCAGATCGAAGATCGTATGCGAAACACTATTTCGAGTATTCGACATCTGTCTGCCTCTTCTGATGTCTAGAAAACTATTCAAGATGTACCGTAGAAAGTTCGCACTACGTTAAGAGTTGATTTGTGAACCAGAGAAAATAATTATAATTTTAACTTCTCGAAACTTCAGTTCTCCTTTTTTTTACTTCCAGATCTATACGGAATATAGGGGAAGTTATGTAATCGGTCAAATATTTCATGCGGAGTTTTCAGCGGAATTTACATAATCCCTTAAGGGGATATCCTAAAGGAAATAGAAAAAATGTTGTCTGTGAACACGGTAACTCACAATAGAATGAATGTATCGACAGGAGATTGTATATGTGTATCCAAAATCCTCTAAAGTCCAACACCTATTGGTTTTCAGTCAAATTGACCAAAGGAGAGGGGGAGATTAGAGGGGAGGCTTAACACAAAAACTCTAATAACTGTCATTGTAATGAATGTATTGACACAAAATTTCATATACGAGTATAATAATAATAATAATAATTTTTATTGTTTAAAGGGATCTCCCCTGTACAATGGAGTCAGTGACCATTACATTTACAATATTAACATAATAATGACACATATAAAACAATAATGAAATATATAAAGGAACCTTTAACAAACTAAATAAATAACATAAATAAACAAAGTATAAATAAAATAAGTAATTACAAATTAATAATAATAATGTAACAAAGGCAGTAAATATGGAGTGGGGATGTAGGTATTGAATATCAATATAATATGTAAGTTGAAGTACATTATTCGTTAACAATGAATGCTCTAAGTTTCAGAGCGCTGATCAAATAATAGAAAATGTTTGAGATATTCTTATTATGGGCCAGGAGTAATGTATGAAAGTTGGATCTGTCTATACTGATACTGAGGCAGGAAGTGGCTTCTAATGGGGGAGTAAGTATATCGGACAGGATATTAACAGGTGGTATAAGTCTTCCAATTTACAAGTATAAATTTAATCCAATTTTCTGCCAAATTGGTCAAAAAACAGGGGGGGGGGAGGGGGGGAATAAGGAGTGATAGTCGAGTGGCTTTGGAGAGAGAGCGAAAATGTAATTGATTAATTCTTGGTGGGGAAGTACATAGTCGGTGATTCACCAACGACATTTTTTGATTATAGCCCCCTGAAACATATTATTTACATTTAAAATCATAAACGGATAAACATTATTTATTTAATTATTTTATCACGATTAATTTGAACATTTTATTGGAAAATTAATTATTTTAAAATCTGGGAGGTAAAAAAAAAAACTTTAAGCATGTCGTCCTTTTGATGGAACATTAAGGGATAGTCAGGAGCCAGTACGTGAAGACTCCTTCCTGCCTTAGGCTACGGTTACTGTGCATGCGAATGCGGACGAAAATGTGTTCGGACGAGTACGTCCGAAATCCTCGTCAGAACAAGGCTGTTACACTGTGCGCGTTTTCTGATATTCTGATAGTCAGTACGTTTCTGCCGCCCAGCAAAGATGGACGAATTTGATGAATTTTATTTTCTTGGAAGTCCGTTAATGAAGTTATTGTTGTTAATTGGTGCAAAAACAGAGCATGTCAACCAGTTATTTAGTAGAGACGACTGTTTTTGTCTTTTGTCTCTCATATCCCACAAACACATGTACCCATACCGAAGACATTAATTTATAGTTATCCATGGTGAATTAACCAAATCACTCCAAATTCAACGCACGAAAACACCCAAAACAGATGCAGGTCGCACGAAAAACTCAAACTGGTTTGAACGCTCAACTGGTTGTGACGACGTCGTGCATGTTCTGACGTGTTCGTCGCTGCCAGTGTAAACACTCTCGTTCGAAAACAGGCGTTTGTTTGTTCGGACGAATTCGTCAGAACACATTTTCGTCAGAATTTGCATCCATAGTAGCCGTAGGATTAGGTAACAAAATCTGTGTTGGCAGACCTAGATCTAGTTGGGCTCAAGTCCATCAGAGGGACGAAAGAGCGCTCTGGTAGTAGGCGATACGACCTTGTAGTTAAAGCCCGGGCATGAGTCGTAATAACTAACTATACTTTTTTTGTGTGCGCGAACAATAAAAAGGTCATAGGTGAATCACCGGCAATGTACTTCCCCAGAACGTAAATTAATCGACGGTTTCAGCTAGAAATCAATATTTGGCTTAGATCGACATTAATTACTGTATATAAGTCGATCCACCCTTCTCTGGTCCCCCTTTCCCTACGGCCGATTTCTCAGAAAATTAATAGGTGCCATTCTTATGGGGCTTTGAATTCAAATATGAAACTTCATGTCGAAACATTTATTACATTGGCAATTATTAGAGTTTTTTTGTTAATTCTAGTGATAATGTGCTCAGTGCTGGATTACCCAATAGACCGGACTAGGCCATGGCCTCGGGCCCCCGTCGATGAAAGGCCCCCGTAAAAATCGAAAATGGATCCACACTTATGTTAAATCGAAATTTCCATCAAAACCCCAGTTCACTCATTCTGAACTTTACGAAATTTTCATTCGAGACAATCTTGCAACTGTTTTTCCAAACGTTGAAATTGCTCTTCGCATTCTTTTAACGCTCATGATAACAAATTGTTCTACAGAGCGCTCTTTTTCAAAATTAAAACGAATCAAAAGCGAGCAAAGAAGCATTATGCATCAAGAACGATTAGACATGCTGAGTTTGATGTTCATTGAATCAGATGTTCTTCGTCAAATTGATTTTGAAGACATCATCAATGATTTTAGCGACCTCAAGTGTAGGAAGAAAGATTTTTAAAGACAAATCTTATATCAACGTTTATATTATAAATTGATATTGTTTATAACATGTTTTTGTAATTTTAGTTCTGAAAAAAATATATACTTTAACAAAAAATAAAATTTATTTCATGTTTATACCTTAGAAATAATATAATCCATTGTTAAATGCATATAAATGCATAAATAAACATTTTATTGCAGTTTGTAAAAAAAGGGGGGCCCCAAAAATTTTAAGGGCTTAGGGCCTCCTATTCGCTTAATCCGGCACTGAATGTGCTGTGTGCTACAGTCGTGCCACTGTCCCATGGATGTAGTCGCCTCACCAACTACTCGTATCTTCCACTTACCCAACACTCCTCACCTATTTATCCTCCCAAGTGCCTCCTACTATCAATATAAACACTCAGGTTTCCTTTATACATTTATTATACAAAATTACCTTTAATTGATATGGCAAAACATTTAATTATGTGTGAATACGGTAGTTAACGGCGACGACACGACCAGTCCTTCTCAAGTGTCTGGTAATGTGCAACGTCACGAACCGAGCTCATTCAACCAAGTGTTGACGTTTCCCTGACTTAAGTTTTTCGTACTTGAACTAAAATTATGTAAATATAAATCGAAAATAATTATTATTATTTATTCAAATGTATACATATTTTTAATTATTTTTGGTTAAATGCAATGTTTTATTGTATTATTAGTTTGTTATTATGAGTCATGGCGGGGCTTTTAACTACAAGGTCATATCGCCTACTAGCAAAGCGCTCTTTCGTCACTGAGCCCGACTCTACTGTGGGAGTCCTAAATTTTGCCTATCCTAAATTTTTATTCACATAGGATAGAAGGTCTTTAACGAGTATTTGACATCGTACAGGCTCGGGACCATCGCTTAACATCCCATCCGAAGTACGGCATGCTTAGGTTAATTTTATCTTTCAGATAAAATAAATTAAGGGCCTTGGTCGGCTTTCGAACCCGCGATCTTGAGCTCAGTAAGGAAACGAGCATACCACTGAGCTACCGAAGCCCTCGCTGAAAATAAATGTGTTTAAAATTCAAATATGAAATTTCATGTCGATATCCATTCATTATAACGGCATTTATTAAATATTTGAGTTGTCTCTCCAAGACCTAGACCGAGTGTTGGGCATCAGAGGATGGAGGAGGGTTGTGACGGAGGCCCGGTTCTTTCAGGACCGTAGCGCCGCAAGAAGAAGAACAACTCAACCTGAAGAACTCTCCCCTCATCCCCCCTCCCCTTTGACTGAAACTCGATAGGTGTCCTTATACGGTTCAGGTCACACATATACAATACATTCATTTTATTGGCTGTTATTACAGTTTTTTGTGTTAAGCCTCCTCTCGTTCCCTTTATTCTATTTGACTAAAAATCAGAATTTGGTTTTTAAATACACTGGAAATCGCGTATAACGATCGTGAAGGGAGAACAAAAATCGGTCGTCGTATTATCCGATACGGGAGAAAACATTTAAACAAAAATAGTATATATACATTCATTATAATGTTATTTTTGCATTTTTTGTCCAAAATGGAAATTTTCGTGGTTATGAAAGTGAAGGGAATTAATTTTCTTAGAACACTATGTTTCTATGTTTACTTTTCGCCAAAAATTGAATTTTTTTACCAACGTCCGGAACAATAGTCGTAATAACCGATCTTTTTATGCCCACGGTAGCAAAAAAACACGTCGTTATAACCGATCCGTCGTTGTAACCAATGTCGTTGTATCCAGTTCATTTTGTATGTAAAATGATGAATGAATAGGAGGTTGGTGACCCGTTACGTTGGTGACTCTTTATTTATTTAGGTATAATAATAATAATAATTTATTTCCGTTAAACCAATACATGGTAATAGGATACATCAAATGAATTTTTACATTATATATTAGATTTATATCTACTTGAGTCTAACACATCTATGGATTAGTGTAGTAACAAAAAAACCATTAAAAAAAAGTAAAATGAAATTAATAAGAACTGTACAAATAAATACTAAATATATGAGTATATATAAAATAATAATAACAATACAAGATACGTTCATAATAAGTAGACACATTTATCAATTTATTAAAAATTAAGATAACTATTTTTCAAAAAAACTCTTCAGAAGTGTTTTTATCCCCCAACGATGTTTCGGGACATAAAGATAGCATGGGGCAAGGGGCAGACATTTTTAGTCACTAAAGGCAGTTCATCGTTATATTCAATCTCGTTATATTCAATGTCGTTATATTCAATGTCGTTATATGCGATTTCCAGTGTATTTGGAAAATATGAAATTCCGTTGAAAACTCCGCATCGAATTTTTGATCGATTACATAACTTAGTCTATACTTCATATAGCTGTGGAGGTAAAATAAAGATTGAAGACTATATCTTGCTATTTATCACGGTGATGTACTTAGGTGGGTGGCAGACTTTCAGAGGACTTTTTTACAATTTTAAAATTAATTATTCTCCAATCTAATGTGTTACAAGTGCGAGGTGGTTGCATCGTTTGTATGAAACACTCTGGAGTCTACAGACGGTTGATGATCCGAAAATGGCGATGGTAGAGATTGGACAGGGAATGGGCGGGACGCGGTAGGCGTCAAGTAGGGCGCCTACATGCGCGAAGGTGATCCGCGCGCCTACATCCACCACTTTAGAGAAAGTTAACAACAGGTGGTGCGGACCCCCGCTACCACCCCGTAAGTGGGATTCGCCAAAGGTCCGCCCAGCGCATGCCCACTGAATGCACCAGTATATGGCAGGACAAGGACAAAACTAACAGATGCCAATTTTATTTATACATATTAAAGATATAGTTATTTTGACTTATGCCCGGGATTTAACTACAAGGTTATATCGCCTACTACCAGAGCGCTCTTTCGTCGCTCTGGTGTACATGAGCCCCACTCTACTCTTGGAGTCCTAAATTTTGCTCTAAATTTTTATTCGCCTAGGGGTCTTTAACAACTACCTGACATTGTACAGGCTTGGGACCATCGCTTAACGTCTCATCCGATGGACGGCGTGCTTGTTATATTAAAGAAATATGGAGGAGATCATTGCTTTAATAGTTTGTGGAGGTTGGTGACCCATAGAGAGAGAAATTGGAAGGGCTGGTGTGTACAGCTAGGGACCTAAGCAATCAATACTCTTATCCATTTCCTATGAGAATATATAAATTTTGCCTAGCCAGGTTTAGTTACCTCAAGTAGGGAGGAGTGACGAGTAGCTGACATCGCGCAGGCTCATTCATCCCATCCGAAGGATTTCCCAGATACAAAACCGAAGGGACTCGGCCGGGTTTCGAACACTACTACTCCTCTGTGAAACTGTTCGGAACAAAAATATTTGTAAAGATAGACGGACATTTTAAAATTATAAAAAAATTTAATTAAATAAATATGAGATGTGGCCATTACTGGACTTTCTTATACCAACCACGCTTAGATCACTCTCTATCCACCTCCCCCTTCTCAAAATCATTTAATACTGGCATTATTGGGTATATGAAAGTAATGAGTTGGCGTCAGCGATGTTTTTTTGTTTCATTGTATAGTGTAATTCTGAGAGGGACATTCTTATACCCAGTAATACCAGTATGAAATAATTTTGAGGAGAGGGAGAGGAGAGATACAATTAAAACATTATTTTGAATTATTTCTAACAAAAATTTATTTTTCATTGTTTGTGGCGCTGTAACCTTGGTCGTTTTGATTCTATCTCAAATCTGAGGGATCATTAACGATTGGGAATTTAATAAGGAACATTTTTTGTAAGAATTAATTTTTCGATAGGACTAACCGTTTTCGGGTAAATCAAGGAAACCTCTAAAAATATGTTTCAAAACTACATTTCAAGGTTTTCGGCATCTATCTCATAAACCGGACCACCTGGGAAATATCCTATTACATATAAAATGTGTATTTTAGTTTTCTCTACAACTATTAGTGGAAAAGATTTTTGATTAGGTCATAAACATAAGCAGTATCTTGTGAAATGTACTTGGGCCCCGAAGTAAAATGGGCTCAACTACCGTTCAATTTCGGCCAAAATATAATCTACTAGGTATGCAATGCATTCTGCTAATTGCAAATATTGAGCGGAGCCGTGACTCAAATTGCCTATACCTTGAACTTTAAATTCATTAGCGGTCACTCGCTTAGCTTACGCCGCGAGCTCCCTCCATGCGACAAAACGTGGTTATCGTCAAGGAATATACTTTATTTACGAAAAAATATGGTCCAAAATAATTTTTTCTCCCGAAAAATTTGTCAAGGGCTTCGCCGAGAACTTTTAATTCACGCGCAGCACCGCAACAATGTCTTCCAACAATGGTCTCAGTTTCATTGTTTTTTTCAGTGATTATTCCTCGATGCTACTTCCATTTTATATAATTATTTCCTCATTGATTATTTTTTTATTATTATATTATATATTATTTTTCTAAACAAATCTTACTCTTGACCTCAATTTCATGCGCGCGCTTCATGCCATTGTCGATTGAGAAGAATTTGAACGTTTCGCATTGAAGTCTATGGATGAACATATTTTCGGTGATTATTCCTCCGAGGTACGTCCGATTTTCGAAATTATTTTTTAACAACCTTCACGTGACTGACATCCATCAATATGCAAAAATTGATCAGGATCAGATAAACAGTTTTAATGCAGGAGGGGCACAAACGAAACACACGAGTCGTCTAAAGATTGAGCTCCGCTCAATCAAAATGATCTAAGTTAGCACATGTGAACCCTTCATTCCAAATTTCAAGTTCATAGCAACTATCGTTTTTGCGGTAGAGCGCTCACAACTTTCAAATCACACAGACCCATACATGCACAGACATCGAAAATGGTCAACACATATTCAGGGAACCTTGAAACGTGAAAATCCGTTGAAACCTCGATTTGAGATTTTCGCACGATTACAATGCTTCCTTATTACTGTAGCTATAACAAAGTAAAAATAATATGCCAAATAAACAAAAACACCTCAATTAATTTCATTTTTTACGGTTCACTACAGTGAGTTGGGGGACTTACTACTAGATGTCACCACTGCGGTGCCACTGTACTCATTGTCATCAGTAGATAGACTGAATAGCGGGAGTCTTTATATCTGTCTAATGAAGTATCTCAAGTTCTCTTTGCTGCACTGTTTTAGAAAAATACTTCAACACAGAACACGCTTAAGAACCGTGCATTGGATAATGTTGATGGTCTTAACGCCATTAAAGTATTGAAAATAATTGAATCGCTTATTTCAGAAACCCCATAAGTGCATAATTCAAGTTTTGAGATATTTACTTAACGAAAAGCAGATATTTTTTTACGAAATAATTTCTGAATGTAAAGGAAGGTTTTGTACATAATATGGAAACGTATTATATTCATTAAGGTGGGGGAAGAGGGTTAAAAAAAAAATCCATCCTCTGCATTTATGGGGTTCCTGCAATAAAATAAATTTATGACACTTTTTTACCATTTTTATGATATTAATGAGTTCAGTTAAGGGTAAAAATCAACAAAGCTGTCTTCCAATAACATTGAACTTTATTTTGGTAAATAAAAAGGTCTTTTGTAAAAATAAAATACATAATATGATGCATTATTCTGCAGAGTCAAAGTCTTCTATTCTTTCAACTTCAGGTGTTGGCCAACTCAAAATCATGGTGAAGAATTCAGCATAGTCTCAGGTGTATTCAGCGAGCTTTTGCAGATCATCAATTTTTTTCTTGTTAATTGGGATTTTCCCAGCAGGGTAGGCTTTCATAGTTGGCAGCTCAGGAGGGAGAGTGGTCTTTCTCAAAGAAAATGTTGACGTAGTAATGCCATTAATGAACGTGTTGGCTTTGAGTTTTCCAGGTAAACCATTGCTGAAGATAAAGTGTTTGTAGGTCGATATTTTGAATGGGATTTTGTCCTTCCTTCGAATACCTCTGCCTGACGATTCGTCAGAGTTGACGGTTTTCTTGACGAGCATTGGCACCACTTACTGAAATTCAAAATGTCGTCTGTTTGTACTTCATGAATGGAGAAGCGACCACATCAGCTAGCCTCCAAATATTATTCAACCTTAAGAACGTTCTTATATCTGATAAATCCCACAAATAACTTCAATGCAAAAAACATGTAACAAGTATTTAGCGCAGAAACCCCCTAAGTGAGGTCGCTTATGGGGTTTCTGCACAAACGAATATTTCAACAACGCGAAATGGGAATATAAGGAACGTTGTTTTACTGGGTTTTCGCACCAAATGTAGCGTCAATCGATCAACTACAAGAAACCAGTATAAACTCAATTTCGAATTTTTTTGTCGGTTATGGGGTTTCTGAAATAAGCGATTCAATTAATTTTTACACTTTCAACTATCGCAAAATGGTCTGGTACTAAGTTAATAATTTCCTAAATGCCAGTTTCTATGCATTTCCTCGTAATTGCAAGTGTGACAGTTATTTTTTTGTTTTTTAAAGATGAAATAGTTTGAATAGTATTTGTTATTCAATGAGGCCGAAAAAAGGTAATGTACATATCCACCCTAATGTGGTTAGTCTCTCACACCAGTGGACAGATTGTTACTTTACTGTTCCATCAGCCCAGTTGAAAACAAGTTGGTTTTCACCACATATTTCTAGTACGATAACAATAACTTCAAATATTATAATTATTATGACTCACGCCCGGGCTTTAACTATGAGCTCATATCGCCTACTACCTGAGCGCTCTTTCGTCACTGGTGGACATGAGCCCGACTCCACTATGGGAGTCCTAAATTTTGGCTACCCTAAGTTTTTATACACCTAGAGTAGGGGTTTTTAACGAGTAGCTGAAGTACAGGCTCGGGACCATCGCTTAACGTCCCATCCGAAGGACGGCGTGCTTGTTTATTTTACCTCCCAGATAAAATAAATAAGGGCCTCAGTCGGGTTTCGAACGTACTCTGTTCAATGTTGATTTATAACAGAAAATATTGAGATGTGGTCTTAACAGAAACATACAAACTGAGTGGTGGCATACCAGCACTTGCGAGAGGCTACTCTGTTATACAAAACTTCACAACCGTCATTATTTGTTGCGAATGTTTGTGAAATTGTTTGCAAGACGTCTATCTGTATATTCAGCAAAGAGGCTAAGCAACATGAAGTCGGATGAAGGCTAGGATTGTGTCTGAAACAACTTTTTTCCGAACATGACCTCCAACTATTATAATTTTCTTTTTAGATTAACATAATGTGCTGTAAAAAAGGTAAGGTAATGACAGTCATCATAACAGAGACGCACCAGACCTCCCCTGTAAAAAAAAAAAGACACTATACAGTAGTCCCGCTAACCCGGACTGGATTTAAAAAATAATAAATAAAATTTAGTAAACTAAAAATTTAATTTAGCGAGCGGCAAGTACGAAAATAATTCAAAGAGAGGGTTTGTTTTGACTTACTCAGTTGGCTACGATGAAAAAGTGCCGACAAAGAAGAAGGTGCGCGCACCCTATTTCCAGGAAATGACTTTTTTCAGTGAGTCTAAAAATATTATTCTTGTTTTCATTACGTACTGTACATTGTTTTATTTTATAGCCTTGTTCAGAATTTAACGTTTTTAAAATTCTTAATTTTTACATTATAACATTAATGTACCGTAGAACTGTACAATAAATACATTTTTAGTTTCAATCACAAAGATGTTTTGTTTTGTTAACCCTATCTCAGTTCGTAGGTCGAAAACTTAGATCTACATACATATACATTATGTAGTATTGAAAATAAAATTAAGCTGAATAAAATTAAGTCCGGATTGGCGGGACTCTACTATAGTTGATCAAGATGTAATTATCTGTGGCTGGGGGCATAAAGTTCCAATCCCAATCAATATTCATCAAATCGAGAAATTGGATTTTCTATAAACAGATAGTATATTCAGTAAAAAATTGGCATCAGTTATGTTCTTTCGTAGAGATCATCATAAGACATTTTTGTATAAAATGTGTGTAAAAAATCTTCCAACTCCACAGATATAAATTCAACTGAATGTTGATCCATTTTCGTTAAAAAAAAATTGGGGAGAGAGAAAGTGGCTAAAACAGAAAGAAATATCTTATTAATATTATTTTCTTTATTTTCAACTCTTTATCAGGATAAATAACAATCAGAAAGTCATTCAAACAGTTCAAAAAGACAAATCTTAGAATTACAAAGAGAAAAAAGAAAATTACAAAAAATGTCTAATACAACTTACAAATTAAGATATAATAATTTAAAAAAAAAACAAGATAATACAGCCAAATGATTCATATAATAATAAGGGAAACAAAAGTAGCATGAATTATTATCATAATCAGTTCCTTGAGAAAATTCAACCCTTTCATAACTAGGTACTTACAACGTAAAATTGAAAAAAAAAATTAACCATGAAATAATTCTGCATTCATTATTTCACAAAATTACATGATCGATATATAATATTAAGAATTATTAATTTTCATTTAAAAAAATGGAAATAATGCCAAATTATCTATAAATGTCTGTGTTCGAGGAACTTTACAACTTAATTCACCTTATAGTCTTATTTGTGTTTCAGAGCAACAATCAAAACTAAAATGTCAAACTGTATCTTTTCTATGCTATATTCCCTCTTAGATAATATAAAATTAATTATTTTTTTAGAATTATAATTTAACTTATTTACTTGCCATTTTAAGAAAAAAATCAATACATTCAAAAAAAAATCACATGCAATTACTTGAGGTTTTAGTATGGAACACGTTACTATAGATACATTTATTTGAGATAAACAATATACAATAGTAATGTCTGAGGACAAGATGGCAAGAAACCAGTAACCAGTAGATCCGTTGACAATAATTATGACATATGGAAAATAGTTGAACTTATAATCACCCATTACCATGTTCCCAAACCCCCCTCGATTTACAAAGCTTTGCGAAAAATGATAAATATAGGTAAAAATGTGTAAAAATGAATGTACGTCATTGTTGGTAGTGTTCCTCAGCTTGGACCAGTCTCGGGACCGTCTCCCATCCGCAGATCTTTATGTCTGTTGTATCATGACAACCACTTCTAAAATCAACAACAACGAACCTTCAGGAGTGAACTTGATGCGATATTAGCACAACCTTGTTTGAGAAGTCACACTTAGCCAACAGCACTTCTCAACTTGTATCGGAGTCCCGAACATAGTATATAATACATCGTTTGCCATTCAATAGTGGGGCCTTTTTTTTTATGTAGACACCCTAAAATTTTCAATTTAACTTGTCCAAGTTATGAAAAACAATACAGTTTTTATTGAATGAAGCTATATAAAGTGGTTTCATTCGCCAACACTCATACAAGCAATTTTAGACAAGTTAAGTCTCACAAGACACTTTTGGTCGGGAGATGTCCACCGTAAACGGTCGCTCAACACTATCAAATATGACACATTACTGTACACTCTACAGCAGTCATACTGATAATTACAAAAGAAAATGTACAATTTGACAAGCTCTTAATGCCTGTTTCACTATCATTGATTCCGTAATTAAAATTGCACAAGAAAAATAAAGAGAAGTTTCTGGCATTATTAGTAACAGAAGCATGCATAGAAGTGATTTCAAATTTTCAAAGAAAGAAACAGAACTCTTCATATTTTCCTGAATTTATCAATAACAGAAGATTGCAAAATATGAATATTTAATAAATGTTTTTCGTCAATTTATTCAACTAACTTCATTTAATTGTATTTATGTTTTGAAATGTATTTTTCCATTTTTTATTTTAATTTTCTGATTTCATCCATGCAAAAAAAAATCTAGAAACATGGTTCTCTGTACATAAAAATTAGGAAAATAATCTTAAATGTTGTCAATATTGAATATTACAGTAAGTAGTTGAAGAATCAGACCCCTGGAGATTTTAGGGACCATAAATGTTAGTTTTGTACTTTTGTAAACAACTTTTGGTACAATAAAATTACTAATACTCATGTTCTTGGATTGAAATAACAAAATGATAGTGACAATGAACATAGGTAAAAAAAAACATGATACTTCAGTGGCATTTTTCAATGACGGAATCAATTGACTGTGAAACCGGCTATACAAAATAGTGAGATAGTGGTGGTTTTGATTGTCCTCTGATCAGAAAGAGTTGCGCTGAGATCTGAGGATGTTCCTGGTTGTTGGTTCTTGTCTTCTTCTTCTTCTAGGTAGAGTGGACAACTTCCTCTTCTTCAGAATCTATTCTGCTGGAATGGATTGTTGCCCGGGTGAAATGGAGGCCGAGCACGTCGAGGTCCACGGCTTCCTCGGTATCCGCTCCTCATCTGCTGGCCACGGTTCCTCGGAGCACCTGTCCACCATACAACAGAAACCATTATAGCAAGTCCAATAATAATAATAATGTGCAAACTATGATAATAAAAATAAATCATTTGAATATTACCCTGACCCTCCAGAATCATATGAACGTCATAGCCCTCTTCGAGCAGCCAGTGAGAGAATTTAAACTTATTTATAAAGCAAAAATAATATAAGAATACGTTTGTCGGATTTTCAGAATGAATCACCTGAATGAGCAACGACTTGGTGTGAAATGTTGTGTTAAACTTGGAAAATCTGCGACTGAAACATTTGCTATGCTCAACACGGCTTACGGTGATGTTGCTATGAAGCGTACGGCATGTTTCAAGTGGCATGAACGTTTTAAGGGTGGTCGACAGTCGATTGAAGGCGATGAGCGTCTTGGACGTCCTTCTTCATCAACTGACGACCCACACATCGACAAAATCAACACCCTGGTACGGGCAAATTGATGTCTGACCGTCAGGGAGCTTGCTGAAGAGTGTGGGATATCAGTTGGATCTTGTCACAAGATTTTGACCGAAAAATTGAAGATACATCGAGCTGCTGCGAAATCGTTCCCCAAACTCAAAAGACCATTGAAAGGAAGAAGATTTGAGACGATTCTCGAGATAAAGGCAAATGCGACGAAGATGCTGAAGGACATAACAAAAGAAGCGTACCAGGACTGTTTCAAAAAGTTAAAACACCGTTGGGATAAGTGCGTGCGTTGGGGAGGAGAGTACTTTGAAGGGGACCCAGATCTAAATAAAGTATATTTTGTTTTATGACATCAGTCCGAGTATTTTTTGAACAGACCTCGTATGCAGTGTGTAAACTGATACGATATATGACATATTATTATACGAATCGCGCTTGACAACCTGTGGCGTATTGCGACTCGCAGTTGCGGAAATGTTGCCTTCCTCTGTTCTAGAGTTAAACAAGAAATCGCGATAAAATCATTTTTGAAACGTACAATAGCTACAAAAAAGGAAGATAACAGGTTGTAGAAAACTGTGATTTTTGAAGGGTTCCTCAGGTAAATATTAACAGAAATGATATGAATAGAGTGGAAGTGTTCTAAGAGATGTGAGTTTACAAGATGGCTACCAGGAAGATACATTTCATAAGGTTCCCCTACCCCCAGCACATTATAATTTTTAAGTTGAGCTAGTCCGAACCTAGGGAACCCTCCAAGTTGGAGAATTAACAAATAAAACTCACGACGAGGGTTGTTGGTTGGGGGTTGAGGCCACCTTCGGGAGAGAGGACAGTGAGGAAGAAGAGGATGTAAGGAAGGAGAGGAGAAGCGATGAGGAAGAGGAGGAGGAGAGCAATGCAACTTTAGATAGTCTACATGGATCACATCTGAAACAGAGCAAGGGGGGAGGCATTCAGGTGCTCCACAACACAACACACAAGGAAACCTACACTTGGCATAGCACATTCTACTATCTTTACTGATTTTAACACTATATTGCCAGTGGTACGAAAAAAAAGTGACTTCCCCAGAACGAATTAATCAATTAAGTTTTCACTCTCCCTCCAAAACCAATTGACCATTTAAAAATCAACAGTTGACTTACATAGGGACTTCTGAATCCTCATAATAAATCTTGTGTCGATACATTCATTACATCGAAAGTTATTAGATGATTTGCGTCGAGCCCCCTCTTCTGAAAATTTCATGTCGATACATTCATTCTAGCGGGAGTTACCATGTTCACAGATACACACAACAGCCAAAAATACATTTATTTTTTTTCGTTTTTTTGTTATTAGAGGATCAAAAAACACGAAATTCCTGTGAACACTAAAATTGAATTTCTAAACAATTACATAACTTCCCCTATACTTATCTGTCTCGTAACACGTTATATAGGACATATTGGCTACATATAGATTTGTTTCAACACCTCAAGTGGGAGCATTTTAAGAACATAGAACTTGCTACACCAAACAGATCTGATTTCTTGTCATTATTTTATTATTCATTACCCGGCTATCTTCTCTCCCGCCCCCTCACCGCCTCTTTCTGCTTGCTACCTACCTCTGACAGACATAAGAGGCACCTCAGAGGGCTGCCATACGATGGGGGTGACTCGTCGTGCCGTCCTCGTTCCCCCTCTAGAAGTACCGCTCCCAGCCGCCCCCGTTGCTCTCCGTAGACCTGCCGCCGCTGAGGGGCCTCCTCTTCTAGACGGACTTGCCTCCGCCTCTCTCCCCTCCTCCTCTTCCTGAGTCACTCGGCTCCCGCCAGCTTTCTCACCTTCACTGCTCACACCTATCACAAAATAGCAGGTATATAAAAAAGAAGAAAAAAAAAAAACCTAGCACAAATTATTTGCAATCAACTGTTTTTAATGTCACTCTATATCTAAATAAACGTTCATGACGAAGAAAGTTAATAGATGTCGCCCTTATGGGGTTCTGGATCCACATACGAAATTTCATGTTGATATATTGATTCTATCGGAAGTATAAATACATTTATTTCCTAATGATTAATAGAGACGACAGTATATTTTCAATTTATTGTAGTAGAAATTCGTGGTTCTGTCGTGTAAATGAAAACTCAATATTTGGCCTTATTATGATTATTGTTATTATTTATCTATGTTTATTAAATGAAAAAAATGTATTTATTTATTTGTCATAATTTAATCATTTTGATATATATGTGTATAACATTTATTTTTAGTTTTTCATACTTTTTTCCACGCAACACCCTCTCCACCGAGGGTAAAATAGGTAAACTCAGGTAGCCCTCGACCGTTACATACATGATACCATGGATACTTGACACAATCTCTCAACACCCTCACCACACACATCCACTCAAGTCATTCACTATAAGGTAATTTTTATTTATTATTTATTTAGATATATATATATAGGTTATTTCATATAGATATATTGTTATATATAGGTTATTTCATTACTACTTTCAAAAAAAAAAAAATTATTTATTTTATATTAAGTATTTTTTATTTTTTTATAAAAATTGTTTCCATCTCTTTTTAACATTATTATTAAGTATCTAGTTATCTCATTGTCCATAATGACTAATTTGTTTGTTATATTCTGTAGGCCCTGAAGAAGGAAATAAATAGTTTCCGAAACGTTGGCCAAATATTGAATTTCATTTACACAACATAACCTCGAATTCCTTCTATGAAATTTATTTCCGTTAAACCAAAACATGATAATATGATACACGTCAAAAGTAATGTGTATACTAAGATTGCTTCGAGAGGAACTAAACGGAAGTAATCGTATTCAAAGATATGCCATCTCTAAGAAGACTGTCTTCACCAAATAATAATAGTTATTGTGACCCATGCCCGGGCTTTAACTACGAAGTCATATCGCTTACTACCGGAGCGCTCTTCCTTTTTCTCATGTCATTCTTCTTAAGACATAGAGACGGCAGCTCCTACACCCTCCTTCTCTTTCTTTCTGTTTACATCTTAAATTATTTTATTTATTATAAAGGCTTTTTGAGCACTGATATGAAAGTTGAGTTCCTCCCGAGATTGTGGGTTAGAATCCCCAAAAAGACTAAACAACATACCATCAGGGTTGTCCTCTGCAGTGGGCTGTCTGTCCGCCTCATGCTCCATAGGCTCCTGTCCGCTCACAGCAACACTCTCCTGACCGCTGCTCTGCCCGATCTCTTCTCCAACTACATCTATCAAATACAAATATATTATATTTCAGATAACAAAAGGTTCACTCATGCTATCGATTTTTCCTCATAAGATTAAAATAAATCCAAAAGTAATAAAATCTCGATACAATCTAAAAACATTACTGAAGTGAATTATTTAAATAATTAATTGATGATATAGGGGACCTCTGGTTTCGAACCAGTTATCTGGAGATTAGTAGATAAGTGTCTCCAGAGCTAGGAACCTTATACTTCCTTCCAACTGATTTTCGGTTATACGATTTGAGTAAAATGTTTTTGCCATGTTTTGCTAGATTAACAGTTTTGTTTATTACAAAAAAAAAACAAAAAAACATGGGGCTTGGTCGTTAGCAAAGCGAATATAAAGATCTATTGTTACATAAAAAATGGCTACAATTTAGGTTATACCTAAAAAAAAACCCACAAAGTAGATGATGACTAGCGAAAGATGAATAGTATAAATTATCTACAATGAGAATTCTGTCAGTTAGTTATTTTGACTCATGCCCGGGCTTTAAACTACGAGGTCATATCGCCTACTACCAGAGCGCTCTTTCGTTGTTCTGGTGGACATGAGCCCGACTCTACTGTGGGACTATTAAATTTTGCCTACCTAGGTTTATTCACCTAGGATAGTGTGTCGATCTTCAACGAGTACCTGACGTCGTACATTCCCAATATTTTGTCGAGAGGACAGTTGGACACTGGCTACTCACCCTGTGGAGACACATGTGAGGGTGTGGAAGGGACACTCCTCCCTGTTCCTTCCTCCAGCGTTGTCAAGTCCATCCTGGTGTCGTCCATACCCTCTGAGGCTACTTGCGCCACCCCGGCCACCACTGCAACCAACATACTTTCACTCCACACCTTACACACATTAATGTTAATCAAAGTGTGACAACTATCATTTATTGTTTTAACAATAATAGGTAACAATAAAGAAAATAGAAGTTAAAAAGTCAAAATAGGTAGGTATATATTCGATATTGTTAAGGGAGCTAGAAGGTTATAATATAGGTTTGCAACAGCGACATAACTAAAAAAATGTAATTTTCCAGGAGGAGCAATTCAAACTTTTGACATTTAATAACTTGATGCATTCATTCGAAAATAACTTATAGGATGTTTTATTGAAAGAAGAAGAGAATTTGAACAGTAACAGCTGTAGGGCTTACTTAGGTTTCTCCCTTAACCTCATAACTACCCTTTACTTTGAATTATAACATTCTTGCAGCAATAATTGTGATACTATATGTGAGAATGGTTCTTCCCATGCTCATAATTCAAAAGCACCCATTTTTGAGTTATGTCGTTGTTACAGCAAATGAGCAATATATTAGAAAATGTCTAGAAAATTAAAAAAAATAATAATAATTGAAATAAAAACAAAATAGAAAGTAAATATCGCATCATAATATTAATTTCAAGGCAGGATTTTCCTACTAAAAAATGAATCAAGTCAGCCATGTTGAATAAAAGAGCGATCTAGCTGGAGCTGTGAACAGAGGTATGTCTTGCTCTGCCCCCAGTGGTCCTCGTTTGTCGACAAGTCATAAGTGATCTGTTCGTGTTTGTCCCCGTTTGGCTGTCTTTCCCCAACTGTGTCCTGCGATGTGTTGAACCAAATCTAAGAAGAAGCAAGAGAGGGTCAGCAGAAGAAATAGTCAGAAGAAGAAATAGAAGATCAGTAGAACGTCCATACAGCTTCTACGCACGTGTTCAACAGGATTTGAAAAAACAAAACAAAGAGGACAGCCTAACTACAAAAAATACTAGTTATAATTTAGTTATTTTATGTATTTTTTTTTGTTTGTATAAGTTTGTATTCATGAGTTTTTAGATTTTAATAATTTTGTTTCATATGTTCAACCCTAATCAATGGTGAATTAACAGTTTAGTTTTTCAAAACTTTCTTCGCTGATCGGACCTTCGCCTTTTGTTGTAGAAATCCAATAATATATCATATTTGAAGATTATA
Organism: Aradus depressus; assembly: GCA_963662175.1. NCBI lineage: Eukaryota > Metazoa > Arthropoda > Insecta > Hemiptera > Aradidae > Aradus > Aradus depressus. The sequence continues at coordinate 40,226,941 of OY759220.1, forward strand.
TATACATATGTATATATTTTTTTAAGACATCTATAAAGTGTTTTTATAACATTTTTTATAGTTTCATAATGAGATGTTGAGTTGGAACCTACCAGAAGGTCTGAGCGGGGTGGGGCTGGTGTCCTGTGCGAAGGTGAATCTGCCGGAAGGTACTTGAGGCGAGCTGACTGCCTCCCCAAACCCATCTCCCCGTCTGGGCACGAACAGGGTCGGTGTGCTTGGCACGATAGAGTCGTCACCTCCATCCTCAAAATTCTTAACATAAAATTATACATACAATGGTGATTATTGAAAATGTAACACCAAGAAGAAACATCGGCTTAGTATATCACTAGCACACTAGCTAACAACGCAGTTTCAGTATGGACTGAATTTTGATGGTCTTTATAAAATCAGAGGTGTCTTTTAACAGCTCTCTATGCTAGCCATACCACCATCGAGCGATGAATCTGGCTAGGACCACTGTCAAGATCCCTCATGGGCTGGTTGTTAGCTTGGATCCTCCAGTGGTGCATAGCTGCCCTGCCTGGAGCCTGCAAAAACATACTACAATTCCTCCTAAAAAAGGGAATATCAATTGGTTATGTAGTTAAGATTACCAAGAGGATATGATGTCTGTTGAGTATAGGGACGGCGGTGGGCCGCCTGGGATAAGGCTGGTTGCTGGAGACACTTCCCAGAGAACTCGTCGCTTCACCTCCAGTCGCTACTGGTTCTGCTACACTACTTCGGGTCGACTCGCATCGATTCGGAACTTCACTCGAATCATCTGAAAAATAAAAATAAATAAGTTCGTAACTAGTATGTTACATTTAATGAAAAATGTTTTTGATATAAAATAATTTTAGGACTTACCGTTTAGAAACAATTCATGGGCTCTCTTCTGAATTATTCTTCACCATTACATTCCAAGTTCTTTGGAAAGTTAAAGTTCCGCCACCCATCAAGCTCTTATTTGAATTTAATGAAAGTTGTGGAGTGAAGACTGAGCAGGAGGATAAAAGAACGCCCAAGGGTCTAGTTTGCCTCCTAACGAGCAAACATCCGGAGATGCTACTTGCCTAGGAGGGATTTCACGGCGAATTAAAAGGCTTGCTAAACTCCCTATGAGCCTGCGAACCAATCCTAAAATGTTCCAGGCTGGTCCCATGCAGGGCCTATAAGGGCGCTCGTAATTATCAATGGCTGCGCAGTTTTATTTTAGCTTGTAATCAAGAGTTTTCTAGAATTGGAAATAATATATTCGTATTAAGCGGACAGAAATAAAACACATATTCTGACGACTGAGATCACTCATGGGACGTGCCTCTTCATTGAATCTATGACAATCTCGTATTGTTCCTTTTACGGAAATTCCCGTCGTACAAGTCAACATTGGAGATTGATACACAATTCACTACATAAACACAATTAGTCTGTATAGGGTCGACCTGAAAACCATTTCATGTTATATACAGGCCTTACAGAACATGTTTGAGCTTCCATGGGGAAAACGGCTCAACGTATATTCACGAAATTGCAGGGCTTTCCAAGGAACGGCTGAATTAGAAAATATAGACAATGGTGGCATCCCAAAATATTAAACGGGACGTTGTCCCTTAACATAAAATGAGTGCCTAGCTCTTCAAAGGTTGATCCGATTTTCATGAAATTTCTCATGAAGCATCCTTATAAGCTTTTTATTATTTTATTTTATAATGTGACAATGCCAAGTTACTCCCAGGCATCACCGGGTAACCTTCTAGTTATAAATACAAAATACAAAAGCCTTTTGAGTATGGAAACATAAACAATTTATTGTACAGGATGATAGTGTGTTGATAAAGAAGGACAGAAGGACGAAGGACCTACCTATAAGGTCCACCTCGTTGGTGTCCTGGTCTGTGGTGCTCCCTTCATCTATATCGGGCCCTTCTCCTTCCTCGTAGCTGCCCATCTCCTAAAACACACAACTTTGTATTATACACAATACATTCAGTGACAACAAATCAGTGAATCACTGGTAATCTACTTCCTCAACACGAATTAATCAATTAAATGTTCGCTTCTCCAAAACCAGTCGACCCTTTGGGCTAAAAATCAATACTTGACTTACATAAGGGCTTCTAAATCCATTTTAAGTCGATAAATTCATTACATCGGCAGTTTTTTTTCTTTTTCCGTTTTGCATCCAGTTGTATCCCTACTGGAAGGAATATATTTAACTGCATGCTCCCTCCATATGTATATTACATGCTTTAACACAACTTAATTTTGAATTTTACACACAATAATTTAGATAGACAATCAAGTTATAGTTCATTAAAATTAATCTTCTGTACAAAGTTTAAAAATTCTTTATAAAAACGTCGCACTAAAATAATTATTGAGAAAGGCCAACTTTCACCTTTGACCACCACAAATCTCACTGGGGAACTTCTTAGACCCTCCAGTAGTTCACAGATGAAGATTATATGATAGACCTTGAACCTGTGGAGGTAGTGCCTCATCTTGCCGTGTCCACACAGGAGCATGGTCATCTGGGCTGAGAACGGTTTGTCGTTCTTCAAGCCAACCTGTCCTCTACAGTCGGGAAGAAGCTCCTTGTAACCGCACCTTTATCCATCTTCGCCGTTATCAGTGTTTTCGGATATTTTGCGTAGCTCAGAGGAAGATCTACGTCCTGTGCCGCCTCTTTTGCCAGACATTCCGCACGTTCGTTACCAGTATCGCCATCATGCGCCCTAACCCAACTGAACATCGGCAGTTATTACGAGTTATTTTTGAGTTGAGCTTCCTCCCCTAAACGCCCTCTATCCCTTGAGCCAGATAATTGTGGACAATCTGTAAATTTCACGAAAACACAGTAGTACAGAATTTTGTTTCCTCAGCTGTACGAAGTGTAGGGGAAGTTATTCGGTCAGAAATTCGAGATATACAGTATTCACTGGAATTTCAAATTTATACTTTATTACAATTTCATATTGATATATTGATTTTATCGGTAGTTAATAACGATTTTGAGTCGTACAACGACAATTATTAGAGTTTTTGTGTTAAGCCTACCCCTAAAAAAAGCTACTTAATACCCCTGAATATCGATAGATGTCGCCTTTAAGGGGTTCTGGATAAATATATAAAATGTCTTGTCTGTACATTCAATCTATCGGGAGTTATCGGGTTTAAAGACATACGAAGAACAGACAGCTTTTATTTGTTTACATTTGAAATCAAAGTGTTGGAAAAAACATGAAATTCCAGTAGAAAATCAACTTCTAATTTCTAACTAATTACGTACTAAAATCCTGACTTCTGTGTTTTCTCGAAATTTACAGATTGTTCACAATTATCTCTTGATGAAATTCCCTGATTCAAATCGAAATTATCAGTTTTTATCTGACCTGAAACTTGGTTTCCCTGACTATAGACAACCTGAATTACGTACCAACTAAATTATGATACAAATTTCACTTCAATAATAAATAGTACTAATAATACATATGTAATAGAAAATAATAAATATTGAAGTTTGAGATGTACCTGGGCGTCCCTTCCATAGCCCTCCAAGTAGCGACCTTCTTCCTCAACTTCTTCTTCGAATTCTTGTCCGTCCTCAATACCCTAGAAAGAAAAAAATATAAATTACTAGTAATATATATCTTGAAGAGGAAATATATACAGGAAACCTCAGATAACACATGGACTGAACCCTCAACACATCCAACAGAAAGAAGCGACGGTAGCTCAATGGTATAGCATGCTTGCTTACTGAGCTCAAAATCGTCTGTTCGAAACCCAGCCGAGGCCCTTAGTTTATTTTATCTGGGAGGTAAAATAAACTGAAGCAAGCCGTTCTTCAGATGGGACGTTAAATGATGGTCCCAAGGCGATGCGATGTCAGGTACTCGTTAAAGTCCCCCACCTTAGGTAACTAAACCTGGGGTAGGCAAAGGATGAGCAATGGGGGGCAAACAAGATATACATACTGGTGGAGCTCATGCCATGACCTATGTCAATGGTAGCCCGCCAGGTCCCGTTAATAGAATAAAAATTTAGGGAAAGCAAAATTCAGAACTACCATAGTAGAGTCGGGCTCATGTCCGTCAGAGTGACGAAAGAGCGCTCTGGTAATAGGCGATAGATATGACCTATAGTTTAAGCCCGGGCATGAGTCATAATAACTAACTCTTCCAACAGAAACTAAACACGTTTTCCATCTTGTTTAGGGAAATCTAATTAAGTAATATTTTCAAGATCTGGAATAAAAATTCATGATTCTAAAAAATACTTTACTTTGAGAGAAAAAGCTGATACATAAATTTAGAATCAAATAAAAAAAAAAAAAATGTTCCGAGGAAAAAACTGAGCAAATAGTGTGACTTTAAAATTGAAGATGTGGTGCTTATATATCAAGTAAAATTATATAGGTAATTTTACTTGATATATAAAAATTCACAACATATTATATTCATATATTATATTGCTATTTGAGCTCCAGGGGTGTGTGCAGGGTACAGGGCCACATCTCCGGCTTTAACACGCCTAAGCGAGTTCTCTAAACATCACCTCACTATTTACTTTCCCCAGGATTTTTGTGTTCCATAAATGAGATTTTCACTTTAGTTATAAAAATCATAAATATGAAAATTTAATTTAAAAAACAACAATTTATTGGCTACAATTTCATAGTGACAATACTCACTTAAAACAGTCACATCTTCCCAAATAAGATTCGAACTTCAATTTTCTTTCTCTCAAGAAGTATCTTTTTCTCTTACAAAAAAACGGAATGCAAATGTGATAATTTTTTTTTCTCCTTAAATTAGAAAAAAGGGACACATTTAACGTATAATTACTAGCATGGACTTATTTAATTAAATAAATAAATAAATAAATAATTGTTATCTGGTTTAGCTGTGAAGAGCCATCAATGGCGTTCTGAATCCACATATCAAATTATATCTCGATATATACATACAATCCAATCGAAAGCTATAATGTTTACACTTTTTTTTTCTTTTTTTTTTATTCATTTTTTGGTCCAGATCAACATCCATTTTTTGACCGGTTACATAATCTCCCGTATGCTTTATATGGGTTAGAAAAGTAACAAAAATAGGTATACGGAGACATAAGAGAGTGAAAGAGGCAGGAATTGGCACAATGTACTTAATTTCTCTATAATTTTTACACATCCTATTTTTTACTTTATTTATATTGCTCTGATATATGCCCCGTGCTTGAAATCCCTATGGGGTAATACGGCCAGAACTTGAAAATATCGACTCTAATCAACATTTTTCTGAGAGTAAAACAAGAAAGAATAATCTTGAAAATCTCCATTAGTTCATGATAATAAAGTTATCTTGTAATATATTCCAAACCAATGTAAAATTTTGATGAAATTTGAGTTCTGCAGGCTTCAAGATGCACATTAGGTTAACTTGTCAAATGACGACAATTGCATGCAATAAATAATTAATTATGTTAAGGGTCTCTCGAAAAGAGGAAAACACCACAGTTGTAGATATTTTCATCGCTAACGATTATATACACTTTATGGACTACATACAGTATATAAAATACTTTTTTGTCCATTTCAAAATGTCATTAAACCGAAATCACTTGAATAAGAAGGTTGAGATTCCATGGTGAGGATACATACGCCATCGTCAGGAAGATCGTCCTCTTCGTCACTGATCACGAGGATGTCATCTTCTTGGTCCCGTTGGCTGCTCGTCGGTACCTGGTACTCCACCTCCAGACCGTCAGATCTTGAACAATTTGCAAAAAATAAAACACAAATATTTCATAATTTGAGATTAATAGTGACTTATTATTGTCAATAGTATTCCCATAAAAAAGGTTAGTTTGGATTGAAGTAAAATAACTGACAATTACATGATCGTTCCTCTGAAGACTCCAGCCCAGGTCTCTAAATCACAACCAAGAAACTAGAAAATTTAATATTTTTGGATACCTATTCATTACTTTGTAAAATTAGGCTTGCGTAGCAAATTTAAGGCTCTTGAACGACAATATCTAGTTTATTCCATCATTTTTGGATCCCGTTGGGAGTTATTTATAAAAATCATGTATTGCATGAACTACTAAAAATAATATCTGATATTTCTAAAGCGATTAACTAATAAATATTGAAAAATGAAGACAATTGATGGAAACTTCAAAATATTCTAGAGGATGCAAATACACTGATGGCCAAAATTAACGCACCACCTTAAAATTTGTACTCAAGGTTTATTCATATTTCGCATATCAAAAATATTATTGGTTGAAAAAATAAGTAATTTAAAAATTAAATTTAATTGTAATTTACGGAAATGGGACAAACTTGGGAAAAACTTAAAGAAAACATAATTTTTACTGTCCTCTGGCACGAATCACGTCGGTTAAACGCCCTTTGTATCCCTTGAAAACGATTTTCGATCTAATCCTGAGGAAGGTTTTCCCATTCTTTGACAACAGCCCTTTCTAACTCTTCAAGGGTGCTAGGACCCGGGTACCGCCGTCGTACACGTCGCTTAAGTTGCTCCCAAACCTGTTCTATTGGATTTTTTTTTCACAATTTAATAGACAATTTTCAACTGTGAGAACACAATAAGAAAAAATGACCACAAGAGGAGTATGTCAAAAACACTTGGGTCACTTGATGAGTCAACTGGTCATCACCACCCCCTGAAAACTTCATGGTCGAGTTATGTACACCCAGTCACCTAGCGATTTCACGCTGGCTGTACCCTTCCTCTATCGTACTCACGACAAATGCCTGACTGGGGTCATTGAAAGAAATTAAAAACGTTTGAGATTATGAATAAAATAAAGTTGATTAACCTAAACTGATTTTAGTAATATTTTGTTTGTTAAATTTCCTCATGAAATTTGATAGTTTCTTCCCGCACAATTGTCTCTGAGATCTCAATGTTCCTTTAGACTTCTGTTGAAAGTACCAGGTGATATGGCTTTATTAGACCAACCACTCCTACAGATCACTCTCTCTTACTCTCCCCTTTTCCAAAATCACTAACTGGCATTACTGTTTATATGGAATTAATGAGTTGGTCTCAGCGGTATACTTCTGTTGAAAGTACCAGGTAAAAAGAGACGATTATACAAGAGGATAATTATGAAGATTTAAGGATTTTCTTTCAGCTGAGCCACATTCTATGGATGAGACAAACCTCCCCCATCTTCTTAATATCCACAGGATAGGACTACCCTACCTAAGTAACATCTCTCCCACGTTAGGTTCCTGGACGAGAGGTCCCACACCCTGCTGCACACTTAGTCGGCCTCTCTTCGGGGGTCCTCCTGTCTGCTTGCTAGGCTCCTCGGGGGCAGTACGCTTGCTACCCCCTCCCGGTCTTGTGCTTGTCGTGCTGCTCGCCGCCTGCTGGTTGCTGCTTCCACTGCTACTGCTGCTGCTACCTCGCTCCGTACCACTGCTCCCCACCGGCTGTCCTGAGTCTTCAACCTGCGGCAAAGAGACCAACAACCATAAACAAATAAGGAAAAATCAAAATAATGACTACTGTAGTACCGACAATAAAACGTGTCAGCCGGGGTGCAGCGATGCAGCAACTTGCGTTCCCTCCCAGCCTCTTCCATCCTTCCTCCAATATTACTGCTCTAAATCTAAGAAATAATACTATCAAACTATCAGAAAACAGCTAAATCCTTTTTTTTTTTGTACTGTCAATCTAGCCCAGGCTTCAACTAGGAGGTCAAATTGCCCCATACAAGAGGGATTATTTTCATGAAATGTCATAAGTAGCATCCTTATAAGGAACAGTTCAAACCATGAAGAAGAATAATCAGCTGAACAATAATATATTCTATACTAACTTTCTGCTATAAATGACTAATCAAGGCAACGTTTCCAGCCCCGCAACGGCGGGTCACCTGGTAAGTTATGTATCTTCTCCCTAGCAACACTACTGACTGATCCTAAGCCAACTCCCCTGTCTGTAGTAGGTAGGTAGGATGGGAGGCTGGGAGTGGCTGGAGGCGGACACAGACTGTTCTGAAACCTGCTCCTGGCTCGAGCCGGACACCACCCCCGTGTTCTCTCCATTACCTCCTTCCCCCTAGCAACACTACTGACTGATCCTGATCCAACTCACCTGTCTGTAGTAGGTAGGTAGGATGGGAGGCTGGGAGTGGCTGGAGGCGGACACAGACTGTTCTGAAACCTGCTCCTGGCTCGAGCCGGACACCACCCCCGTGTTTTCTCCATTACCTCCCTCCCCCTGCAAATATAACACAATAGGTCATCCTCTGCATGATTAGTAGATATAATTAAGTTAATCACCAATCGAAACTCTAACGTACTTCTGGGATGCTAAAAACTTCAAATATGAGATGTACATTTTGAGTCACTTTTGAGGAAATTTACAAAAATTGTAACTTTTTAAAATGCGTGGAGAAAAAAAAGGGTCAACTCATGCGCTCAATAACAAATTCTAGAGTTAAGCGAGTTTTTTTTCGCTTGAAAAGTTACAGCTGAAAAGGCATCTTTTGTTAAAACAAGATATGCAACCTTTTGAGAAATCCATCAAGATTTCGGCAGAAACTTTTCTTCTTTGAGCAAGTCTACGCTCTACAACTGAATGTCATTTTTTTTTTTTTTTTATCGATATATACAATCCATGAAGTTCATAGAAGAATTCGAATCCAATTGTTCAATTCGATATTAGTAAATAATCATAGAAAAATATCTTAATAAAAATTACTTAATTATTAATTCGAATCGAAACTCAGGCATAACGTCAACAGAATGAAATAAATATATATTTTTGGAGACCTAAGGCCAACCTTGTTTGCATACAAACCACCTTAGAATGAAGTTATTCTGTGATGTAATAAACCGATAAAACATTTAATAGTAGTTGATTTGAATGTTGGCCAGGGCTACAACTCACCTGAGGCTGGGCGACGGCAGGCTGAGGCAGGACCAACGCTATAGACACTGTGTTCTGAGCTGGCTGCAAGCTATGTTGGGGGGCCACCTCTTCAGAACCTGGCTCTGCTTCCATGTGCTTTTATATGAGAGGGAGAAAAACAAAAATAAAAAAAAGTTAAAGCATTGCAAACAATCAAAAAGCCTTAAATAACTTTTCAAACTGCAAAATTCTCTCCTAACAGTGTGCAATAAAGCAAAAATAACGTCTAGTTATTATGCCTCATGCCCGAGCATTAACTACGGGGTCATATCGCCTACTATCAGAGCACTCTTTCGTCGCTCTGGTGGACATGAGCCCGACTCTACTATGGGAGTACTAAAAATTTTGCCTACTTTAAATTTTATTCACCTAGGGTAGAGATCTTTAACAAGTACCTGACATCGTACAGGCTTGGGACCATCGTTTAACGTCCCATCCGAAGAACGAGGTGCTTAAGTTTATTTTACCTCCCAGATGAAAAAAAAAACAAAAAAACTAAGGGCCTCGGCTGGGTTTCGAACACTCGACTTTGAGCTCAGTAAGCAAGCATGCATACCATTGAGCTACCGGCGCTTGTTTCTGTTGGATGTGTTGAGGGTTCAGTCCATGTGTTATCTGAAGTTTCCTATATATATTTCCTCTTCAAGATATATATTACTAGTACTTTATATTACTTTTTTTTCTTTCTAGAATATTGAGGACGGACAAGAATTCGAAGAAGAAGTTGAGGAATTCGAAGTACGACGTGCTTAAGTTTATTTTACCTCCCAGATAAAAAAAAAACTAAGGGCCACGGCTGGGTTTCGAACACGCGACTTTAAGCTCAGTAATCAAGCATGCATACCACTGAGCTACCGGTGCCCTCAATAACATCTTCAAACTTATATTATAATATCGATGGTTTAAAGTAGTGACAAGTTTGAGTGCCCCTCTATTATCTAAACTTTGAGGTTGATGACGTATATTTCTCAATAGGAGAGCCAACTCCAACTGCTCATTATTGTCATCAGATAAATATTAGAAATATATTATTATAAATTTCAATTTTCGACGTCGGTTGGACTCTTCAAGTTGGGTAGTATTCCCCATTTTTAAATTATTACATATTTATAATTACACAGCGAAAATACCAGCAACAGTAGGACATTAAATGTTTTATTATTCTTGAGTCTATATTAAAATCCAAAATTACACTGTTAAATTCAGTAAATTCCAAAACTTTTTTAAATACAATTTACTGATCAAAATATTTACAAAAATACAATTTTATTTTAAAAATCTAATTACTTTTTTGGACACCAGTAGCTCAGAGGTATGCTTGTCTTGGTTTCTTGTTCGAAACCCGGCCGAGGCCCTTAGCTTTTTTATCTGGGGTGTGAAAGAACATTGAGCCCGCCGTCCTTCGATGGTCCCGAGCCTGTTCGATGTCAGATACTCATTAAAGACTCTAGGTGAATAAATCTGGGTTGACAAAATGTAGGACTCCCACAGTAGAGTCGGGCTCATGTCCACCAGAGCGACCAAACAAGATTGGTAAAAAAAGGTTATCAATAATAATTATAACGATATTATTTATCATCAGATGAGGAAAAAATAGCGTATGTTCGAATAAATTTGTTCTTGGCACAGATTTATCACTGTTCAGATAGGGCACATAATCATGTCTACCTTCTTCTTTCAGTAAGGAAACTATTTGTGCAATCTCCTGTGATTACCCCTTCTTCCAAGAGGTAGAAAAGGCCGTAATACCATGTTTTTACTAGAAAATTGTAATGATTTTTTAAAATTCATATCAGGGTATCATCTATTCAGAACACAAAAATAGTACGTTCAGTCAAAACCCCAGGACTTACAACTATTCCCTCCCCATTTGAGGACATACCATATTATGAACAACTAATGGTTTCGCCAAAGAATATATTTGGCGAAAATATTATCTATTCTAAAATAATTCAATAACATAAGATGAAAAATAGTGGCAAGTGGAATTGATGATGTGGTTGTGTGGGTACCTGTCCAAGGATGACGGTAGCCTGATGAATGTTGTGAACAGCAGAGCTAGTGGCGGGCATGTAGTCTGTGTGTGAAGAGGAACTCGGACTGGAGGAGAGAGCTTCACAAGCACTGCTCGTGTGTACCGGTTGTTGCGGGGCCACCAACACCCTGTGTACATCATAATGAAAAACTAACAAAATTATCTGTTAACATGTTGAACAACATATGTAGTGCTACTAAGACAGCATTTGCCACTGGTATAAATGGTCCAGTTACTAGGATTTTCGAATTAAGCCCCTTCTTTTCTCTGACTAATTTGACTGAAAATCAATAGTTATAGATAGTCTAGTCCGGAAAGTGTTCTGGACCCACATATGAAATTTCAGGTCGATATGTTCATTCTATCGGGAGTTGTCGCGTTTACAGTCACGAAAGAGGAAGTGGAAGTTCATAATACAAGGTAGAGGGCGCCGGTAGCTCAGTGGTATGCGTGTTTGCCTTCTTAAGCATGTCGTCAAACTTAAGCATGCCGTCCTTCGGATGGGGGCTCATGTTAACCTTCAAATTTTTATTTAAATCCTTACAAAAAGAGTGAATAGAACTGTTGACAATGGATTTCTCCAGGGATGCTGCATGGAGTACTATAGAGAGCCAATCCTGATTATAAGTCTGAAAAGCTGAATGTTTTAACAAGAAGGTTTTTTCAAATCGCTCAATTATAAGATGGTCCAAGTTCAATGTGACATCCTATATTTTCACTCAGACGGTTGCAGTCACAAACATAAAACAATCACCACTTATTGTTACTATTTTTATTCTGACTTCCAATCCATTATTGAAATTCCTTCCTACCACTTAGGAGGGAGGGGGGGCTCCCACCCAAACTTTTTTTCTCAATGGAAAAATTACACACAAAAAAAAAATGATTGGATAAGTATTCCTGGAGATATTCAGGGTGGTCTCCAAATTTCAATATATTTATTCTTCTCCCCAGATCGACGTATAGTATAGACATGAAACAAATACCATTTTTCACCAATTGTCCTCATTTTAAATCCAGAAATGCTTTCCGATCAATATAATTTTTGTCATTTCTTTTTTTAAAAAAATCTCGAAAATCGAAAAGAAAAACTATCCCACAGGGAAAAAAAATACTTTTAGTCGGGAGCTAAGAAGGAGGTTCAAATTGACTTTGATTAAAAGTCAGGATAAAAAAATAATGAAAGGTGATGTTTGTTACATGTTTGAATCTGTGAATATAGGGTGAGTGAAATTAGGGTGTCGCATTGAAGTCGGGTGGGTCACCCTGTATAAATATAACTGAGGGCGAAAAATATAAGAGACGTACGGCTGGTTGGTAGAGGAGCTGGTCTGACTGGTAGGAAGAACCACCACTGTCCTCGTCTGTGGCGACATGGGACGGATGCTAGCGAACGGCGTCTCTCGCCAGGGGGTCACTGTCACTGCATGCTGGCCCTTCAACAAAATATTTACAATTTTAAACTAATATTCGTTGAATAAACAGCAATTTGCTTACTCAGCTAGAATTATTTATAATCAATTATGTTTTTGATCTCACTTTATTAAACCCTTTATTTCCTTTATCTGATTTAGCTGAAAATCAGTAATATATATATATTTTTTTTTCTACAGCTTGATATTTACAACTGTATAAACAATACAATAAGACATGCTCAAACAACGAGAGAAATGGTAATGTCAAGGGTGGAGAAATCACCCAGTTGACACTTCCTAGGCACTGAGTTACACAACTGACTGCTGCAACTACTGTTCCAGACGATTGACGCTTATAGCATTGTTGAAGAAGTGTAATTCCATGTGTGACTAAATAAACAGCATTACATGTGAATACTCTGTATTTTGCAGCACAGGGAAATGAACAAAAAAACACTCAGCTTTACTATGGAAATGAAAGTGACAATTAACCAATTTGATTTATCCAAGTGAGTCAATCAAGAAAATTAATTGTTATTTTAGAGGAAAATAATATTACTCTTCAAAACGAAATAAGTACGTTGAAAATAACATTGAATGCAAATGCTCAATGTGCTCATTCCAACAAACTTAAGCACAACTTTTAATGCTGAACAACTTTTTTCTATATTGTGAAATATCAAATTGAACTAAGTATCAAATTTGAAATAGTAAAGAATATGTTCTGTAAGTTGTACATGATGTAACCAAAATTGTCTGCAATACTTCGTGAATATCTGGTAAAGGCCAAAATAAGAAAAAAAGTTCCGATAAATATGGGGTCCGTCCGTCAGTGCTTCCTTATAAAATTACGGCAAAAAAACTAAAAAAAAAAAATGGTTTAAGGGGAAATGATGAATAATAATACTTTTTTTAAAAAAAAATAAAATAGCTCTAAGTAAATAATCTAGAGGACAACCAAGATTTTAGATAAAATGAATGCATAAAAGAAATTGTAATAAACACATTTCACTTAATAATTTTTTTCAAATACTTAAAATCAAATTTTAAATGGTTATAAGGATCGGTAGTACGTTGCTGAGTACGGGAGCAGTTACCTGAGGCTGTTTGACGCCGGTGGTAGAAGGTCCTGTCATCGGCTTGATGTTGGCTGTGGGAGGCTCCACGGTACCCTTCTCAGCAGAACTTGTCGACGGCTTGGGGCCCTGCGTTCAACACAATCCAATTGTACACGTCACATTCATGATATATATATATATATATATATATATATATATATATCGTTGTACACGTCACATTCATGATATATATATATATATCTAACTATATTGTGATTATAACAATATTAAACTGAGTGTTAGACAGACATCTTAAAAGAAGTGAAATTTGGAACGATGAAGACTCTAGACAACTTCTCGAGATATTAACAAAAAACTGTGTAAAGGCCGGGGCACATGAGCGTCATAACGCGGATCCTTCCCGTCCTCCGATAGGTGAATACATTCCGGGACGTGTACAAGAATAAGTGAGCTGTTTTCATATATTTACTGTAGAATAACTTGGAAACCAGATAAGTGGGTCCTGGGACTGGATGGTAGCCTAACTACTTGGAACACAGAACTCCAGGCAGTCCTGGGAGCACCCATCCACCCGGATGGTGGCCTAACTACTTGGAACACAGAACTCCAGGCAGTCCTGGGAGCACCCACCCACCTGGATGGTGGCCTAACTACTTGGAACACAGAACTCCAGGCAGTCCTGGGAGCACCCACCCACCTGGATGGTGGCCTAACTACTTGGAACACAGAACTCCAGGCAGTCCTTGGAGCACCCACCCACCTGGTTGGTGGCCTAACTACTTGGAACACAGAACTCCAGGCAGTCCTTGGAGCACCCATCCACCTGGATGGTAGCCTAACATCTCCTCAAAGCCACTCTCACTCTCTCTCTCTTACAACAACATTTATGGAAATGAGACATTTTTCAATTAATTTTGGTATTAGTAATTTGATAAATTGGCTTGTAGGATAAGTAACAAAAATTAAAAGTGAAGAGTTATGACACTGTGATATTGCTACACGAGAATGTTGGCTCTGACGCCACATCGAGGCAGGAACCGCAACCAGGTACATGTTCCGGTGAGGATATGCCGCCTATGTCCATTGCACAATACTAGAACATGCATTCATAACAAGAGCGTCATAGCGTCCTTCTGACGTTCGCTGTACCGACTCACAGTGGAACGAAATGGAGGGAGGTAGGCTTTGAGGCTTTGACCGAAATATGTTTATTTTTTATTTTTAATGAATTATTGGATATATACATTATTTACTAATCGTAGAGCACACCTAAGCAACATGTTTTTGTAAAAATTTATCAAATTTTTGTGAATACATAAATAAATAGGTTTTCCCTTTTTCATGATATAATTTTCTTTACTTTCTACCCTACATAATACATAATTTATCGGCCCCCAAAGGTAAATTTATTGAATATATGATATATTTTTTTACAGAGATATTGTGAAACACGTAATAAATAATATAAAGAAAAACTTTTTCTCTTAAATATTGCCTTAATTCAACCCTTTTATCGATGAATTTATTTACAGGCTATTCTTGATCCTGAAAAAGAGCTTAAGAGAAGATAGAGTTACAATTCGTACTACATACACAATATGGCAATGTCAATTCTTGTAAACAAAATTAATACTGTGGGTATGTGAGTAACAAAATTATCTGCTCCAAGCACTAATACTGAGAAATTCATGGGAGGTTTGCCTCGTGCTCGTTTATTTAATCCTCCTCAATTGCTCTCTATACCTGATTAAAGGCGTATAATTTATCACCAATATTGCACATGACAATTTCAAGGCCAATTCAGATATTTTTCTTCTTCTCAATAATTGTGGAAGACTGACCTGCTGCTGTTTGTCCAGCTGACGCTGCATGATTGCCAGTCGCTGACTCATCACTTCCAGTTCCCTCTGTAGTCGCTCCTTCTCCGCCACCTCCTCATCCCGGTCCTTCTCGAACTGCGCTATCACATGACCCAAGTCACCTTCACTAACTGTAATGAAATAAACAAATTCGAACATTGATCAAGCAGTTAAAAATTGTATTTAATTTAATAAATGAAAATAGTGCTCTTAGGAGAAACCCGACAAATGTAAAATTTGAATTAAAAAATGTGCAGAATCAATCCAAGACAGCAGATTACGTTGGAAAATCAAAAGTTCATATTGTTGAGCACGAAGCGAGCGAGCATTTCTAATTCTTGACTTCGAATACCGAAACAAATAAAATAATAATAAAATAAATAAATAAATAATAATGATATTATCATTTAGTATTAATACTAAAAATAAAAATGTATATCTCATACAGTTTGTGTGATCTCTACAGTGGCCTGTCTACATGGGACAACACCCCCTACACGAAAAGAAACCAAAAATTAACCTTTAGTTAGGAGATCTTCCAATTTTTTCTTGTCCTCCGTCAAATGCAGTATTTTGGCGCGTGCATTTTTCAAAATTTGCTTGGCTCGGTCGTCCCGTTCATTGTAGCTCATCTTCAGCGATTCGTTCTCCCGTCGTAGTGTCTCAATCTCACTCGTATGAGTGGTCACCTGATATATAAAACAAATCAAAAGTATATAATGAATAATAATAATTATTATTATAATAAGAAAAGTGAGTCATGGGTAGGTAGGTAGAACCTACCCACAACTCTCTAAATGTGAATACAGACTACTCTGACGTGACGTGGGAACACGTGGACCCACGTCATAATGCGTGTGATATGAAAATGTAACATAGGGTTTTGTGTGCTTATGTTCATATTGTTCGGACGTGACGTGGGAACACGTTGGATGATGCAGCCTGACGCAACACGTGTTATGACGCGTGGGAAGAATATCAAAAGTTCTAGATTTTTTGTAAGTAGTGGGAAGGCATCAGAAGAGAAACATACCATTTCCAGTGATGGAAGACATGTTAGTTGAGTTGGTTAGGTCAAATCCGGTGCTGTACGACCCAACAAACCGGGAATATCGAAACCAACATACAAGGAAAGAGGCTTGGGACAAAATAGGAGAAAAACTCGGCATTCCAGGTTAGTGAAAACAGTTATTTTTTTCATATATTTTATTAGTTTGTACAATTTATAATAGTTCAATAGGCTGGCGGCGCGTAGCCAGGGGGGGTTTTGGGGTTTTAACCCCCATGTAGAAATTTTTCCATGGAAATGTATACATTTTAAAAATTTACTATAAAAAACATGGGTCACTTGATGACCCCCCCCCCCCCTCCCGAAATTTTTTTTCTGTCTACGCCCCAGATAGGCGCATTTTAGAGCACGAATGCGCCTATTAAATAAATATTACTGTACGTGTCACGGAGCAACTCTACCCTTTCGAATGGAGTGCCATTGCCAAGGACAACTTGCTGAACCATGTTCAGAAACGAAGTACTTTTTGAACTTATCTCGGGTGGAGGCCGCTTGTCTCACGAAATTTCTACGCATGGGTTGGAGGTTGGCTACACCAATAAATAGATGCAATACACAGGGCAGCCATTTCTTCTTCTTCTTTCTTCCAGCATGTCAAAAACACGGAGTACACTCATGGTTGGAGGTTCAAAACAAACTTTCGGGAAATGCAAAGCACACCAACTTGTTGTTTTATGTGCTATAGTCAGGCCAATGTGAACACCGCCTCATGTCTGACGTGGTCCCACAGTGCCTGACGTGACGTATTCCCACGTCACGTCAGAGTAGTCTGTATTCACCTTAAGAGTCACTCTCTAATAGTGTACCACGAAAGGGGCGTTTAAATTGTAACAAATATAGAGAAAAACTAATTTTTTTTAAATAATATTGTCTATTTCACAAGATATATAAAATATATTGGAGTATTTTCGGTATTGCTACCATCTTCAGCCACGACTTAACAAATACTAAATGGGGGTTCAACCAGTTTACAATCTGTTTTTCCTTACCTCGTAAAATAGACAATATTAAAAAAAAACATTCATTATTCTTTGTATACTGTAGTTTCGGTTTTTCCCACGTGAGATTGTTTTGCACGTCAGTTCAACCTCTGCTAGCTTCTCCGTTCCCATTTTCCATATTGCTTGGCGCAAGTGCAATATACGGAAAACTACATACAAAATCAAAATATCTAAGACCTCTATATAACGACATACAAAGAAGAAAGAAGTTATATTCTGGGATCTAGGTCTCCTTATAATAAATACATGAACAATCAATAAGAACTAAGGGCTAAATTTAATTGAAGGAAAAATTGATGAAAATAAATCCGGATATACTACAATTAAAGTTCGATTTTGGTTGTATGAGGCCATTTTCAGGTAATTTCGATTTGAACCATTTTAACGATAAATGCTCAGTAAATAAGCATTTTTTTTTTAAAATAGAAATTACATTGTCATAATTAAGATCTAAATTAGGAAATTAACACACACAACTCAAGTTTAATTTTTTTTACAAAAATACTAACAACCCACCCCCCGTCTTATCAATTGGACTAGAAAGTCCCAAAATATCAAATATTTTTTTTTAGAACTTTTTTGTGTATATCACCAAACAACAAAATTAAAAATGTATTCCTTCAAACGTTGACTAATTTTCGCATTGAATTGAGAGTTTTCCTCCAAACTTCCCACCGATGAACATTATACCAATATTTAGATACACAAAGAGGATGGACATTTTCTAACATTATGTGGTCCTTGAATTCAACAAAACAACCCGTTAAACATATAACTCAATTATTTTAATGAGGGAAAGGAGCTCACCTGATCAGTTAACTCTTTGATTTTATCTTCGGTCTCTTGAGATATGAGAGGGGCCGCCTCTTCTCTCGCTTTCCTCTCATCCTCCATTGTCTTCTGGACATCTGTGTACTGCTGCTTGTAGCGCTTCGCAATCAGACGGATCTGAAAATGTACAATAAATATTGACAAACATATTAGAATATCTAAAAAAAGGTAGAGTTTAAAAAAGTAATACAAACACAAGTTTTTATTTAAAAAAGATACCTTATAATTATATTATGGTACACTGAAAAGTACAAAATAAACTTGTGAAAATTTCTTATACCGACCGCTTTCGGAAAGAAAAAGTTCATTTTCTACTTTCCAGTGTAACTACAATTGAAATATAAGGTACATTTCTGAAAATCTTGTTTATATATATTTTACCTGTACTCTCAACAACACACACCTGTCTCTCCTTGTTGCGAATGTCGTTGAGTGTCTCCTCTTGTACCCTCAGTTCCTCTCGCAGGGTGGCCACCTCACTCACTGTCTTATTCATATCTTCTTTGGCGGAAGTCAACTCCTTCTTTGCGTCCTCAATGCACTTTTCTAGGCTCGTCTTGATAGCTTCCTTCTCCAGACGAGTCTCATTTAGCTGAACAGAATAAATAATAATTTTTAAAAAATAAAGAAAAGAGCTGGAATACAAGCTCGTTATGAAAAGATAAATAAAAATAAAAACGCATGTTAGTTGTTAGTAAATTCATGAATGAGGCTTTGTTTTTGGTTTTTTTCGATGTAGGAACGATCACCGTAAATATTTCGAATAGTCTGTAGAACTAGGGGGAGGGGCGCCGAAACGTTTTAATTTATTTTCAAACAGCATTTCAAATCCTAAAACCAATATAATTATTTTCTAAATTCTTTAGCTTTCTATGTAATAAATGAAGGGGTGAGTGGATAAAGTGGCTATGTGACAAAAATACGTTTTTGAGAATAAAGCCATTTTGTTAAACATCCTGTAATTTTTTTATTATAAAATATATACTAAAATGAACTTTTCAGGCTATATTCCTCCAAATATTTGTATGTTTGTAGGGTTTACATGATTCCTTTGCACTTAACCCCTTTATTCAATACAAAAAGTGCAACATTTGAAAAATGTCACATAACCCCTTTATCCACTCGCCCTTCAAATCCGTATTATCTCTTCATTTCGAGATAAAGGTATTTCCCACCCTACGCACATATTTTCCTCAATATCTGAAAAACTAAAGGAATTAAAAATAAGATAGAGTTAAGGGTAAAATTTCTTAAAAATCGGCCCAGTAGAAGTTGGTATAAAAACGTAACTAAAACTAGGCCAAAAACCGAATTATGATATGTAAAGGTATCATAGAAGTTTCACTTTTGAAATAATATTATTATGCTATAATGAAAAAAATATGAACAAAAAGTATTATGGACTGAGTTCAGTGATCAGTTAATTAGTTATTATGAGATGATATCGCCCACTATCAGAACGCTCTTTCCTCGCTCTGATGGACATGAGCCCGACTCCACTATGAAAGTCCTAAATTTTCCCTACTCTAAAATTGTATTCACCTAGGGTACGGTCATTAACGAGTACCTGACATCGGGATCATCGCTGTCCCATCCAAAGGACAGTGTAGAACAAAATCCAAGGGCCTCGGCCGGGTTTCGAATCCGCGATCTTTCTCTGTTTGTTTGATTCAGTTTTCTATTATTTGGGTTGTGAATTAACATTTTGAAATCCAAGTACTGATATTTCTTTTGGATTAAATTGTTTTTTGTTAGTTATATAAAGACCGCTGTGTCTTTTCTCCTTACATTTTGATAACGGCAAGTTGGGACAACTAGTCCGAAGCTCGGATTGTGTCATTATTAATATTCCTACGATTACATAGATACGATTAATTAAATAGAGGAGAGAGGGAAGATAGATACCTGTACTTCCAGTTTGCTCTTGGCATTCCTAGCCTGGTCTCTTTCAACTCCCAGCTGTCTGCTCAAGTTCTCCTTCTCCTGAGTTAGTCTCTTCAGTTCATCTGGATTCTTATTTGTTCTCTCTATCAACTGATTAGCTCTTTCTTGCCATCTGAAATGAAAACAAATGGTTGAGTAAACATAAAGCCAGATATTCTGTGATAAGATGAAATGTATTAACTTTAAGATTTACATTTAAATAATAAAAAATTAATTGTCCTCTTTATCCCTTAATGGTGGCTATGTCCAGTATCTGAATGAACCTGCTTCTGTCGGCCTTCTCAACTCCTTCATCAGACTGGTAGATGCTTCCTTTCTTCGGCTAGATCGCACCCAGGGCACCCCTTCCTTCTCAGATCCACCTTACAGTTTTCTGCCTCTCTCCAGGGTACTGGTTTCCCTCCTGCTAGTCTGACTTGAGTTGCTACTCTCATCGTGTCTAGTGGGCCACTGAATTTCATAGAGGGCGCCTTTACAGCATCTGTAGTGAGGGTAGTAGCAGCTATTAAAAACACTATCAAAATCCCGACTGAACAGATGCTCTCCAATAGACTGTTAAAGTGGGGCGCTTCACGAACTCGTTTCGTGCTGTCCATGCTCCGATCTCAGAGAGCAGGTCCCGAGGAAGAGAGCGCAATTGAATAGAACTGCGAAGCTTCTCAAAATGCGAGACCAGTCGATTGTAGCATCTCCTAAGTAACCTCTTCTCGTCCATCTCTAAGTTTTATTCACCATCTTAAAGCACAACTGAACACTTTTAGCGAACCCGAAGTTGATCTCTTTGTTAAACTTTGTGCTGACAATGGCGTAGACCAAAACCGTTACTTTGTATAGTAAATATTTTTGTGGAACTAGACAATATAAATATTAAACAATTTTTTTTTGTTTTTAATAAGTATTTATTTTCAAGACAAACCTCTGTGACTCGGCTCTGAGCGCGGCAGCCTCTGTGGACCACCGCTCTGCCTCGGCTCCTCTCTCGCTCGCCTCTCTCTTAGCTGGTTCCACCACATCTCGCTCCAGTCGGCCCACTTCCTCTTCCGCGCAACGGAGCCGCTCAATCAGTCTATCACGTTCCTCCATTAGGCCCCGGTTGTTTTCCGTCAATTCATTCATTGTTTGCACCTGAAAACACAAGGCAACTTCATTATTTCCTGGTAATAAATCTTATATCATATTTTTGTTTTAAAATATTTTTTTCGAAATTGAATTTATAACTATAAATCTCGGAGAGAAGGCACTTTTCCTTGGAAGGGGACTGGGGATAAGACCAAGTCTCCTGATGGAGTCTGACTGAGGTCGCCAAGACCCACCCATGGGTTGTAGCCCCACTCTCACTAACTTGCAAAACAAATATATATTTATATGATAGCTCCAGATATATATAGAAGAGCCCCTAAGCAGCGAAAGGACACTGCTTTGAAATAAGAATATTACAGTGAATATAATTTCATATATAATATTCTTATGTGAATATAATTCATAATAAAAAAAAATTAATGTACAAAATTCACAACTGTTTTCTTAGTTTCAGATACTTTTATGAAGAATACCAGACAGGAAAATATATTCCAAAAATGGTAGAATTTTGTTTTTGTCACACTAACAAATGAAAAAAGCAAAATGTTTTTCTTCTGATAACTGACTAGGTATAATAACGTATTTGAAAAGCTAAAATATTACAGTCAAATGTACTCAATGCCCGTTAAGGGATAATGTAGGCCAATTTTTGGATTTATCTAATTTTATTTTCATTTTTTATCGCTTCATTTGCTTTGTTTTATAACGGGCTATCTACTAGCTGTCATACTGTTCCAAACGAGCATCAGTAGCCGAAAGAAATATTAAGTTTTTAACATATATTGTGAGGTCGATCGGAAATAGACGTTCGAACTATCGGTTGCGATTCTACATCTCTAGCTGTAATGACTCCATAATTATGAAAAAAAAAAAAAGTTTGTAACCTACGTTTAATCCCCTTTTTTTTTCAGTTCCGCCGAAAAAGTTCGCCTTGTTACCTTCACGGACCCAATCTGTTCAAAAATTCTCAAAACAAATATCTTCTCTTTTCTTACTTTAATGAGATAAGGCAGGCCCCATTATTATTTATTTATTTTTTCAGATTTTTAGGAGCAATATCAAAGAATATAGAAAGGGGGACACATTTGGTTGTTCTTTCGGACGTCCTGACGCCAGCTGCATTGATTTTGAAACAATTTACGAGAATAGTTGTTTTCAATTATTTTTCGAGTAGGAGCGAGGACTGGCCACAGTCAGACAGACGCATAACCGAAAACTTTTTTTTTAACGCCCATCCTTTTGAAAATTTCTTCTTTTGGGTGGTTAGAGGGCGGGGGTGTGTAGCCCGTTTTTATTTTGGCACCACAATGGGGTGGGCAACTTTACCGGGGTTAATTACAAACATTCATGAACCCGGGAGAGAAGTTTTATTTATTTAATAAAACTCTCCCGGACGGGATTCGAACCCGCGCCCGTGGAGTGTTCATGCAACCAGAGCCCTACGCTCGAGCCCATATGGCCACCATGTCCGAAACTATAAGATTCTTTTTGATTTTTTTCATCTACAAAAATTAATATTAAGGAAATATCTACCTTAGCCAATAGCTGGGCATGTCTCTCAGCTGTCAGGTTGGGTGTTTCGCTTAAGTTACGTTCTTCTTCTAGAAGCCTCTTTGATTCGTCCAACTGTCTTCTCAACACTTCCATCTAAAGGACAAATACAAGTTACAGTAATAAGTAATAATACTACTTTTCATAGGATCAAAAAAATAGTGTACTCGTACACCTTGCAAAACCAGTGAATGCTTCTTTCGTCTCTTGTATAAGGTGTCAACATTAATTGAGATCACTGAAGAAAACCAAATTACTCCAGGGTTAAAGAAGGCTTCATAGCAGGCAAGTTCCAACTGACTCGACAATATTTTTTTCTATTCAAGAATATAACGTTTCGTTTGAAGGAAGTCGAGTTTTGGGCTTAGGTCAGAGACGCAGGATTTTGTCACAGAATATTCGACGTGATCTATGAGTATACTCTACAGCGAGCATGTCATGTACACTATTGGAATTGTTGAATAATCTAAAGATAGATAGTGTATTAGAACTTTGCTGCCAGAGACCTTTAAAAGGTTTTAGAGAAATAATTCCTGTCTCAATGCATCCCTTGAAACCTCTCCACCCTCGGTTTCTAGTTCGATATTTTAGTTAGATATGGATTTTATTCAGCCTGAAAATGAGTAAAGATTATCACACATGAAAGAGGCGGCAAGCTAACGGAAATTAACCCCAAAAAATATGTTATAGGTTTAACTTTCATCTCCAATGTGTTAGCTAATAGACTCAAAATAAACGAATAATTATTATATGAATAATTCGCGCTGAGGAAGTTCATTGCCGATGAGTCACCGACGACTTTTTCTACGGACCGGGTGAAATAAAGGAAGAAAATAAATAATTACATCAGCTTCCAATCTGAGCTTATCCCCGCGGAGTGCATCAGCTTGGGAGAGGGCTGCCATCTTCTCCTTTCTCAGATGTCGCATCACCTCTAACACCTTGTCAGATTCCCGGAGAGAGTCACTCGTCAGAGAGTCAGACATATCCATCTTGCTAATCTAAAAAAAAAAAAAAAAAAAAAAAAAAAAAACACGTCTATTAATCCATTATATACAATATACAAGATATCACAACTTTATAGGATCAGAGATTTTTCTTTGAAAACATGCGAGTTACAAAATATTTTAAAATGGATGTCTCCTTAATTTTTTTTTGTTGAAAGATGGAAAACTATTCCTTGTTTGATGAAACCAGATGAATGAGACATCTTTTGAAAAAGTTGTAATAACACCCAAATGTTTATTGTTTTCATAGTTTGTTCACGTTCCCCAAATTTGGGCATTTTCAAAACTTATATAATATACGAGAAAGCAACAATGAAATTCAATGAAAAAACTAATATTCTGGAACCAAACCTGTAAAATGAGTCATCCTCATAGGTGCAATACAATTCCATTTATAGCCATTTCAAGCGCTCAATTTTGAGCTTTATATGCCTTTTTCTAAGCTTACATATCAGTCAAAATTGTTAAAAAAATCTGAAAATCTATACTTTTTTATTCACTTTAGATACAAGTTATACTCAGAAAATTATGAAAGAGGGCGTCATTAGTACAGAGATAGCATGCTTTCATATTGTGCCCAAGATCGCAGGTACGAAACGCGATTGAGGCCCTCAGATTTTATATCTAGGAAGTGAAAAAACGATGAGCATGCCGTCCTTCGGATGGGGCGTTAAACGATGCTCCCGAGCCTCTGTGATATCAGATACTCGTTAAAAGACCCCTACCCCAGTTAACTAAACTTGTGTAGGCAAAGTTTAGGACTCCCACAGTAGTCATGCCACCAGAGCGATGATAGTAGGCGATATGACTTCATAGTTAAAAACTCAAGCAAGGGTCACAAAAACAACAAAATAATCTAAGAAGTTAAGCCAAAACCCCCAAAAAATGGACATCTGTCGATTTTCATCGTAATCGATCGGAGGAAGGATACTCAACTCAAAACTTCAATAATTCAGTATGAGGCAGAATATGGTATTGATTTTCAATCAAATCGTTATATTGGAAGAGCGAACATTTAGTTGATCAATTCGCACTGGGGTGGTACATAGCCGGTGATTCACCAACAACGTTTTGTCCGTTCACTTCGCTCTGGTGACGAAGATAAAACAGTGTGAGGTTGGGTTGAACTCACCGGAGACGGTGAAGAAGAGCCACTCCCACTGTTGTGTATGATGGACACCTTAATGCCCAGCTCCTGTATCTGCTGATGAAGAGTATCGTTGACAGTCGACAGTTCTCCTATCCTCTGGTCTGACTCCTCCAATCGAGAATTCAACTCGTCCAGCTGCTCTCTCATAGAGTCTCTCTCCAGTCCTATCGACTCCACCGCTCGCTCCTTCTCGCTTTTCATTTCTTCAAACGCTCCCCTCATCTGAGATAGCTCTCCGCGCACACTTTCTAGCTCCTAAAACAAAAGGAAATGTTAGAGTTAGTACATAGTACGTTACATATAATAGTTACATAGTATGTTAACTTATAGCAATATAATCTATAAAAATACAACTATAAGCTGTAGCTGTACTTGTAAACAATTCGGTTTTAGCCGCTCTAGCCTGACAGAGGTATGCAATCCGCGGTCCTATCATGAGCTCCGCAAGAAAGCTGTGAAATTACTTTTCAAATTGAAAGATTTTTAGCGAAAAATATAATAATATAAAGTTTGTCCAAATCAAATAAACTAATAAAATATATGGAACTACTTTTGCAGTTAAGCTTTATTTGTTTTGCATAGTACCCCGGCCAGCGCTAAAACATTAAATGCGAAATGCAGCCCGCGTATTCAATAAGATTGCCAACCCCTGGCAAAGACCACAAACGTGATTTTTAGCTTTTGAGTCTGTCTAGTTTGTCCTATCATTAAGAGAAAATGACTGAACAATTTCAATGGAACTTATATGGATTAAAATACATATGATTTCAAGATTGCTGAATAGATATGGGGTTGACTAAAAATAAGTTATTTCACGTTTTCTCAATTACTATTGAATCCAAGTAATAAAGATACTGAATCAATTTCCTTTTAAATTGTATCACCTTCTCTTCTATACATTTTTTCGCTACAGCTAAATAAATAACTAGCGAAGCAGACGAAATATAGGTGAGTTAGTTAGGAAACGAGGGGAGTGAAGTAATAGGGACGGAGGGGTGCGCTCGCTCACCTGTTCAGCTCTCTGTCTACCGTTTTCATCTGTTATATTTGCTGGTTACATTCAATTTTCACGCAATCTGTATTCTCACGTCAACGACGGAAAACCCAGCTGGTTAAATGTTACTTTATAAATAAAATCTGGGATCCAATATGTAGCATATAGTACGTAGCAAATATAATTTTTATTACAAAATAATAGAATACACAGCATTTAAAATAATAATTTAAAAAAATCAGGCTTGAAGGACAGCAAGCCTTCCTCGTATAATTCAATGGACATTTCCTCTTCATCTCTTATCTTACCATAATGCGATTGCTACTCGCTGCAATAGCAATCGGATGACGATTCACGCAGAAGGACACGAGTTAGCTCACACCATCAGCTGATTGAGCGACGCGGCCGAATGACTAAGATGTAGTAATAACTAGCTGTAACTGCTACGGGTAAGGATTGATTATCATATCGAGAAATGTTGAACTATAAACAGCTTGCCCAATAATATTTAACTTTTTTTTTTGGGGGGGGGGGGGGGGGCTCCTGACCCTCTGAGGGGGGTCGGTCCCATCACCCTATTGCATTGGGGAACGGGTGGGTAACTTTCTTCGCCTGTAGACCGGCTCGATGGCTACGATCCACACTCTGCCTTGGTTTGCGGCGCTTTACGCTGAGTGAACTCGAGATCTTGTCGGGGGTTCTGTTCTGCCTGCGTCCCTGAGCTGGGGAATGCCACCGCACGCCTATCGGCGGGGCCCCCGGCGCGGGGTTAGCAGGCTTTCTTGATTCTCCGCCAGGAGGAGATGAACCTACCAAAAGCCAGGTAGCCAGCCTCCGTCATCAGTCCCGGCAGGTCCTGTCCCAGGTACGATCCTGTCCGGTGAATCAGCGCCGCCCTGGGCCCGTCGCATAGCGGGCATTCGAGAACTACGTGTTCCACAGAGAACACGACGCCGCCACACTTTGCAGCCAGGGCTGTTCTTCCTCTTAAAGAAGAAGAGCTTCACGCTGAAGTCGCCGTGACCTGATAGCACCTGTGACGTCCAATGGTCTGGTAGTATCCATGGCGAAGGTTGTTCGGACATCTGTCGATCGCGCCCAACGCCAATAATATTTAACTATAGCTTGTTATTTGATTAATATATTTATTATTCTTAGTGCTTTCTTTTAGTCTGAAAATATTGATAGTAAATCTACAGCCTCCCAAATGTATTAAACCGTGATCAATTTCATACCTAAGAGTAAAGTTCAGTTCATATTAGTTTCAAAGAGCATTAACTACTAATGGTGGGGTTTCATATGATAGTTTAGACTAATTTTCACATTTTAAATGGTTATTTTGAAGGCAACATACTTATTGATGATAAGCTACTCGTTAATTCTTTCAAATGCTTTGGAAATGGACTCAACAAGATTGGATTTGTAGCCGTTAACAGAATATGAAGACACCATCTTATATCCATGAAACCTGTACCCTGTTTACATTGCACCGATAATATATAAGTAGACTAGACTCACGTGTATAAGCTGTGAGGCCCTTGAGGTTTCAGTGGCGGCTCTCTCTGCCTCCAGTCTAGCTCCTGCCTCAGCCGCCACTGCGTTGGCCTCCGCTCTGCTCGCTCGCTCTCTTCCCTCCTCTACAGACTTGGTCAACGTCTCACATCGTGCCCTCAGTGAGCTCACCTCAGCCTCTCTTTCAGCTCGCATCTCTGCCTCCGCTGCGCTCGCTGTCTTCAATTTCATCTCCAGTTGGCTAACTGTTCCTTTAAGTTCCGCTTCAGATTTTTGTAAGGTGGCAATTCTGAAATGAAAAGGTGTGAATTAGAAGAGTTCCAACTGATTTTTAACGAAAACATTTTTTTAAATGTTTTCGAGGGCATAGAATCCTCAAATGCACTCCTTTTGAGGGTTAGACCAATTATAATTCTTCAAAAATGCTTTTTACCATGAAACCAGTCAATGAGAATCTAGTTTTAATCATCTCCCTAAAAATAGGGTTAGAATTAGAGAAGCCAACCACAGAAACACATATTATTTTCGTATTGTGTTCGTTTCGTCTTGTATAGATTTCTAAAATATTAGTTTCATTTTTTATTAGTATGAATATGGAAAGGAAGCATTTTAATAGTGACTCCGGGGTGTATATAATTGCTATTAACGGTGATCTAACATTAAATGGCGAAATATTTAGTTTAAATGACGTTGAAAGAGGAGTAGATCAGAAGGTGGACAACTCATCGCAATGTAGAGGTAATAATAACAGTTCTTGTTCTTTAAGGACGTTATCAGGCGATTCGGATAATGACTCATCCGTTGCCACCAAAACTTCAGAAATGTGAACAATAATAAAATAAAAATATTTTCAGAATTAAATTAAATGTTTATTTGCAATATGTTTTTTTATTTGAATTCATTGAGATGAGCACATCCTAGTGAAACTGTATTCAATATATCTAGTCCAAAGGCATTCTTCACGAATAGCTTAATTCACATCGAGACTTGGAAAATCGACTTATAACCAGACCTGAATACGAAACATGACATCGGTTTTAAAAATCGATAAAGTGCACGGGTTAGAAACCACAGGAGTGAAATATTTCATGTGCACCATCTGATTGACTAAATAAAATCAGTGTCATAGCGGAGTAACTTAATATCATGATGCAGGTTGAGATAAAGGTAATATAATGTTGTTGAGTTACTTCTCTTCAGCTTCCTTCTTGTACTGCTCATACTCCTCAGTGATCTCCGCAAGCTGCCTCTCGATGCTCTGCGACACCTCCGATAGATCCGAGATGGACCTTTTGGCAGCCTCAAGCTGCTCCTTCAGGGCTCCTATGTCCGCCTCTCTCTCAGTCACTCCTGCTTCCAACTCTTTTATACGGTTCTCTGCAACAATAACAATGGCAATCAGCATATTTCCGCTAAAGAATACTTATATGCATTCTCAGCTGAGAAACGAGGACATATTGTGGAAAATTGTAATAAATAAAAAAAAAAACATATTTTTTTTGAAATATTGTCTAGGGGATTTCCTAGATCAAATTCCAACCCCTTCCTTAACTACCTCAGGTAGCTAAATCGCGGGTTTGAAATCCAGCCGAGGTCCTTAGTTTATTTCATCTGGAAGGTAAAATAAACTTAAGCACGCCATCCTTCGGATGGGACGTCTCTACCCTAGGTGAGTAAACATTTAGGGTAGGCAAAATTTAGAACTCCTATAGTAGATACGGGCTCATGTCCACCAGAGCGACGAAAGAGTGCTCTGATAGTAGGCGATATGACCTCGTAGTTGGCATGAGTCATAAAACCTAACCTAATCTATAAAGTGTTGAGAAATTTCTTATTATGACATCTTCTCAGTAGTGGTCATCACATAAAATTAGAGTTACAGTTTGCATTAACGAAATACCATTTCAAATAGTGTGGAAATTCCACTAACCTCTCTCCAAGATTGGCTGACTCTTGGATATAGCGTTGGTCAACTCCGAAGACAAAGAATCCAACCTTGCTTCCCGTTCCTTCATCTCTTCTCTGGTCTCTGTCAGCTCCTTCAACAGACGCTCCCGGTTCGACTTGGCCTCTTCCAGTCTTTCCTTGGCTGTCTTTGCCTGTTCCTCCGCCAGTTCAACTCGTCTTCCGAGTCGATCTTGTTCTTCCTATAAAAAAAAAAAAAAAAAAAAAAAAAAAAATGCGTATATAATCTAAAAACTAAATTTAACAATGAAAACAATTGTAGAAGGAATCCTATTAGGAAGTTCTGAAAAGTTAACAAAAGAAAATAAGATACCTGAAGTCTTCTTCTCAGAGCAGAACACTCCAGATGTGCCTCTTCCAGTCTTGATTCTAGACGTATCTTAGATTCCGCCTCAGAACACTCGAATTTCGCCTTCAACGCTTCCAAATTTGACATCAGGAGCTCCTGTATGCATCAAATACAAACGGTAACAGTAAAAAAGCTTTTCAGCCTTCAAATTAATGGTTGTTGAAATGGGGGGGTATACCACCTACTTCCGGGAGACATTGACAGACTTTAGAGTGAGTGCGAGTTATGAATTACATAAAATTCTATAATACTAAGACGCAAGAAGTAGATTTACACTCGAAACTTAAATTAACTCAACAGTTCAATTCAATGATCAGAGTGTCAGTTTTGGACAAGAGTGAGAAGGGATGGAACTTTGCAAGAGACGTTTTGCGAAGTTCTTCTTTTTGGAGAGAACTTTACAGGTAATGTACCGGAGTGGATTCAAAGCGATATTCTGACATCTGCAAGATCTCATAAAACCTTTCTAATGATTATTTTACTTTAAGGAATTGAATAATGAGAAGTGGAATCGAAATCCTTTCATTCGATTTGGACCCAATGATGCTAAAGGATGAGCTTATTGAATGCACGCTATGCCAAGTTATGTAATCTATCAGAAATTCCATGCTGTGTTCACCGGAATTTCATCTTTTCCGATTCCCTTATTCCAAAAATGAAAAAGAAAATTCCTGTCTGTCTGTAATGTTTATATAGTTTCTACAGCTCCCATTGGAATGAATATATCGACCGGAATTTTATATGTGTACTCAGAACGCCGTAAAGACTTAATTTCTTTTTGAATCAAAGAGAGCGGCGAGGGGAGAGAATTTATCGACAATTTTATTTTCTTATATTCCTTCGCAGATATATGGTGGCCACCCCATGCATTATGTCTGAAGGTGCACAAAGCAACGTCACCTGTCCATGTTTGACCTTCCTCTCTCCCTCCCGCTCCCTCAGCAACCTCCTCTCCTGGTCCTTCAACATCTGAACCTCCTGTCTCAGGTTCTGGGCTTGCTGTTCCGCCAGAGTCGCCCGGTTCATTGCGTCCATAGCTTGCTAAAACATATCAATTCAAGCTTTAAATATAATAACTATTGTATATAATATATAACTAAAAAATATAAATAACCAACATAATGTGAGAAATAGTTGAAATAAAAATATAATTAATACATTTCTAAGTTGATGAATGTTCGCTTCATGCCTGGAGATGCTGGCCAGGTAGGTCTGACATCGCTTCTCCATCGCTACACTCTCTTCTGTTAGTTTCTGTACACGGCCTTGGACTGTTTTGACAATCTGGAAGAATAAAACAACAAAGTCACTTACAGTACAGCTTTACACAGGGTGTCCACAATTATTCCTCAAGGAAATATACTAATTTTCCCTTGTTTTCAGTCTGGCACCGTTTACCTAAATCTTCCAAGTGACTTGATTGAGAAGGGAGGGGATGAAGTGTCTAGATATAGATCTTATTTTCATTAAATATTTCGAATTCATAATGCAACTAAACCTGCAATCTCTCTTAGTTTGAACAAATGTTTGCGATCGGTGTCGATTAGCGGGAAACTAATAAAAGTTAGGTATTGTGACTCATGCCCGGGCTTGACTGCGCACTCCTCTAAGAGGTACGAGGAGGTTGAATTATGAATTTAAAGTCAGGATAACAAATAGTGAAGAGTGGTGGTTGTTTCATGTCATGTTCACTACCGGTTTTGGCATTACATTATACGTCAGATTTAGTTAGGAACTAGGGCAAGTTTGCTTATAGTTAGTTATTATGACTCATGCCCGGGCTTTAACTATAAGGTCCTATCGCCTATTAACAGAGGGCTCTTTCGTCGCTCTGGTGGACATGAGCCCGACTCTACAGTGGGAGTCCTAAATTTTGTCTACCCAGATTTATTCACCTAGGGTAGGGGTTTTTTTTAACGAGTACCTGACATCGTAGAATCGCAGGACCATCGCTTAGAGCTCCATCCGAAGGACAGGCTAATTGTCTCATTCCACAAAAAATATATATCAATTATTATTATAACGCACAATTACTTATATAACGTACAAAATTCAACAATAACGTTTATGTTTGTTAGGTTGGTATATTTATGCAACTCTGAGTCGACCGGAGGCTGACTCTCTAACCCCCAGAGTTTTACTATCTAGCGTAAGAATCTAACTGTGGACATAAATGGGTTTAAACATGAAAGTTTCAAAAAAATAATAGCAATGTTGAACAAAATCTCAATAACTAATCCTCATATTATAATGACATATATAGTTAGTTATTATGACTTATGCCTGGGCTTTAACTACGAGGTCATATTGCTTACTACCAGACCGCTCTTTCGTCACTCTGGTGGATATGAGCCCGACTCTACTACGGGAGTACTAAATTTTGACTATCTAGGTTTTTTCATCGGGGTAGGGGTCTTTAACGAGTACCTGAGATCGTACAGGCTCGGGACCATCACTTAACGTCCCATCCGAAGGACGGCGTGCTTAAGTTTATTTTACTCCCCAGATAAAAAAACCTAATTGTCTTGGCCGATGTTGAGCTCAGTATGCTACCACGCTACTCTTGAGTTACTGGCATCCCTCAATGTAGAATAGTTACGAGAAGATTCGGATTAAAATAAACCATTTATTCCACTGACCCAACCTGCCCTTCGAAGGCGAAGCTGCTAGAGGCAACACAGACAGTAAAGTGCCGTCATTGTCACTTTTCATATAAAATATAATATAAATATCCCCGTCCAAAGGCTCACCTGTTGATAGTGTTGAGCCCTGGATGCGAGTTGAGTTCTAGCGCCGATACTCTCGCTGAGCTCAGTTCGCAGTTTCTCTATAGTCTCAGTCATGAGGCGTTCGTTCTCCCGTCGCTCTTCCTTGTACCGAGTATGTTCCTTCTTCATGTCCTCTATCACCGCCCGGATTGTCTGCATCTCCCCCTCACTCTCCTGCAATAATGAATACAACTTTTAATATTTGTTACATACCTGTCACACTTTACCTAGCAATCAGTTCCCCAGACCCGTCTGGGATGGATGAGGTTCAACCGATTCTTCTTCAGAAAGGTCTGAACCTGCTTGCAAGTCCCCTGTGCAGACTCTTCAGGGCAAGTCTGGCCCTGGGATTCCTTCCGGACAAATGGCGACCTGTAAGAGTGATTTTCATACCAAAGCCAGGGCGAGATAACTACGCCCAGGCAAAATCATTTAGGCCCATTAGTCTCACCTCGTTTCTCTTAAAAACCATGGAGAAACTGATAGATAGGTATATCAGGGACATGGTGTTGAAGGAAACACCTCTGCATCAAAACCAGTTTGCCTATCAAAAAGGTAAATCATGTGAATTGGCTTTACATGAGCTGACACAGAAAATAGAGAGGACTCAACTAAACAAGGAATTTGCCTTGGGAGCCTTTCTTGACATCGAGGGCGCTTTTGATAATACCTCGGTATCAACGATAATAAATTCTGTCCGAAGGCGTGGAACCGACGACATCATATGCCGATGGATCGAGAACATGCTGAAAGGCAGAATTATAAACACAACTTTGGGACTGAGCAGGTTAAGGGCAGTGCCGGCAGCCGGGTGTCCGCAGGGAGAGGTATTATCACCTCTATTGTGGTGCTTGGTTGTCGACGAGCTCTTGCTGGAACTCAGCAACAATGGATTTTATACACAAGACTATGCTGATGACCTTGTGATCTTCATCAGTGGCAGGTTCCAAAATACCGTGGTTGAAATTATGAACACGGCATTGGAGCATGTCAGTAGATGGTGCACCAGGGAGAACCTTAAAATAAATGCACAAAAGGTAACCTGTGCATACTTCACACAAAAGAGGAACATAAGGGACATCAGAAGTCCCTTCCTCCAAGGGCCTCTATCGAGGGAGGCCAAATACTTGGGAACTGTACTAGATACCAAGTTGACCTGGACTCCATATGTAGAGAAAATAACAAAGAAAGCAACCAGGGTTCTATGGGCCTGCAGGCGCTTCTTTGGCAAAACATGGGGCCTCAATCCCAAAATGGTACACTGGATGTACACAACGGTAGTAAGACCCATAATAACGTACAACTCCTTAGTCTGGTGGCAGAAAGCCGATACGGGACAAAGGAGGAAACAACTGGAAAAAGTCCAAAGACTTGCCTGCTTGGGAATCACTGGGGCCATGAGCACCACCCCAACAGCAGCCATGGAAACCTTCTAAACCTCCCCCCACTCTTCTTGATGGTGAAAGCGGAGGCAAGAAGGGGAGCCTATAGTCTGAAAACAAATAACCTAATACCGTACAACACACCGAGAGCCGGGCATTCAGTAATCTTCTGGGACATTTTGGAGGACCATGTACTAAACATGAGCTCAGACAAAATGATACCAGTTTTCAACTTTAATAGGAAAATTAAAGTATCAATACCAAACAGAAGTAACTAATGTCTGGAACTTGAGACCCAAGATCGGGGATAAGCTGGTCTGGTTCACAGACGGCTCAAAAACCGAGAGAGGAGTTGGAGCTGGAATACATGGGAGGACAGTCAAGGGAGATACTAGTATATCCCTAGGTGTGTATCCTACTGTGTTCCAAGCTGAAGTATATGCCATCCTCGGGTGTGCCTGGCTCATTAAGAGACGGAACATCAGGGGAGGGCGAATCTTGTTATTGTCTGACAGCCAAGCAGCGCTGCAAGCGTTGCGAGCTGTCATCATAGATTCCAAAATCGTCCTAGAATGCCTTCAAGCACTGGAGTCCCTGATGGACCAGAATAGAGTGGAATTGAGATGGGTGCCAGGCCACCGGGGGTTTGAGGGCAACGAAAGGGCTGATCAACTGGCCCGGTCAGGAGCTGACAGAAAACCTAAAGGACCGGAACCTTTCTGCGGGATCTCTAAGAGCACCGCAAGGGCGGCAATAAATGGTTGGCTGACCAGGAATCACATCCAGTTCTGGAGAGGGGTCCCAAAGGAAAGACATTCAAAACTCTTTATAGCGGAACCTTCAGAGAAAAGGAGCCGAGAACTCCTGAATATGAGCAGAATGGATCTAAGAGCTATGACAGGGCTGATTACAGGACACTGTCATCTGAACAAACACCTATACAATATGGGCATCGCTAGAAGCCCTCTGTGCAGGAAATGTGGCGAGGAAAATGAGACTCCGGTTCATATTCGTTCGGTGCGGGGCACTAGAAAGCAGACGTTTCCACTGCTTCGGGTCTGCCATAACAGAACCGAAGCAGATAATGGAAGGAACCTGCAGAAAAATCCTGGAGGACTATATCAAAGATACAGGGCTGCTGTAGGGACCAACACATACAGGGCACACAATAGGCCTACTCTGGCCGCAGTGACACAAATCAGCCCTCGGAAATAAAAAAAAAAAATGTGTATGTATGTATAGTATATTTTTATTTGTGTATTGCAGATGGGATATTGAAAAGAAGAGGGGGGGACTTCTAAAGTTTGTCTCATTCACATATCTGAAATGTTACCTACCTTATTCTTCTTGGTGGTCGCCTGGAAAGACAAATTTGATTGTGAAGTTTCTGTCTTATTGTTAACATTGGCACCAAATTTATCCCCTTCTCCCAGCTCCATGTTTTCTCCCTGCAATATTTATAATTATACATAAATATGTATTGAAAATCTTACAAATATTGTGATGAATTACAAACAACTATCACATTAAAATAGAGAAATAGCTGTACACAAACTCAGAGCCATCTACGCAATGTGAAAAATTCGCTTAAGCTTGGTCTATGTCCTCCAGATAAAAAAAGTAGAAGAATCACTCAGAATGAATCAATTAAATGTTCGCTCTCTCTCTAAAACTAATCGACCGTTTAGGCTAAAAATCAAATGCACGGAGGTTAGAAATAGAAAATAGCTTTGTTTACCTTTGACCCTGGCTTGGCGTGCTGCTTGTAAAGCTTAGCGTACACATCTCTCTGACTCTTTATCACCTCAATCTCTTTCTGAAGAATGTTCTCTCTGGATTCAAGCTCGGCTATTTTACCCTCTGCACGTCTTATATCAGCCTGGAAAATGAAATAAATATATATATATATATATATAAATATATATATATATATATATATATATATATAAAAATAAATTAAATTGGAAAAGTAAAGTTGAAGATTAATAGTCATATGAAGTATCCATTTCTGGTTCAACATCCGCCATCTTTATTTCAATATTACAATTTTTAATTTCGGTTTTAGGAATATTCAACCTTCCACGTTCTCTAAGGGCTTCTTCTAGCAGTCGCACACTTAGTCATACGCCAATGAAATGTACAAAGTAAAAAACCTCAATCGACTAGGAAAATGGGATTTTCTGAAGAAGTCGTATTTTTCATAAAGAGTTGTAATTTGAGGAACGACTATATAATTTTTTGATTGGTTACAAGCATCCGATAATCAAATAAAATATTTTTAAAAAACTCATGACATAATGACGGTAAAAATATCAATTTTGAATAATGCATCTATGGAAATAAATACCTCCCCTTCGAAGGCCCATTCAAATATAATAAGACAATTCGCCGCGACGACTGGGTCACGATCGAACTTCCACAAGACCCGCTACCTGTAAGGGATTGGTGGTTTCAGAACAGTCTATACACAGTCTAGTCGTG
Source organism: Aradus depressus (assembly GCA_963662175.1). Lineage (NCBI taxonomy): Eukaryota > Metazoa > Arthropoda > Insecta > Hemiptera > Aradidae > Aradus > Aradus depressus. The sequence continues at coordinate 40,263,352 of OY759220.1, forward strand.
ATCTAGGTCATCACGTGTGAATTGGTACGGTCAATTCCTTATTAGCTCAATGACAAGGACTCTCATCAAAGATGCAGTCACAGTCCATCGTGGTAATTATCCAATATCATGCGGTTCATGAAAATTTAATGAAATATATATTAGCAGGTCGGTAATTTGGAAAGCTTGCGCAATGTTCCTAATTTCATTAAATACATTTCAGTACAGTAAAATATGAATGGTCAAACAACTGAGATAACGAATGCCAAAAACTGAACGCTTAAAAATTTGTCAAGAATTCAATTTTCCATTTCCTTTTTTTTTTTTTTTTTTCTAATATTTGTTTAGATGAGCGCTGAAGCTGTGTAACTTCATCTTAGTAACTTCAAAACTGAAATGTCTACAATATAAAACTTTGCCGTACTTCCAAACCGCTTTTTGCTTGGAAGTTGCTGACTCAATAGAGGTTCATAGTTTGCCAAATTTAGATCGAGTTGTATTGAGATATTGATGAGTTGACAGTATCTTTAAAAAATTGACGGAAGTCAAGGTTCTGTTGTGTGAAGAAAAAAAACTCAGTGTTTGGCCAACGTTTCGAAAACTTATTTATTTCCTTCTTGAGGGCCATATAATGACTAGACCAGACCAGATTCAATCACATAACTCCATACACATATCCACTCTAGTTATTGTAAGGCCCTGAACAAGGAAATAAATATTTTCCGAAACGTTAGCCAAATACTGGAAATGGTTTGACCAATAACGAGAAAAATAAAATAATATAATGATGTAATGTAAGGGAAAAAAGTAAAATAACAATAACAATGAATCGTACCAACAATGAGTTGACCCTGACACTCTCTTTGCCAGTCTCCTCCTCCTCTCGAGCTGTGCTCAACTCTCGAACCACGGCCAGCAGCTTCTCATTGTTCATCTGTAGTTCTTCTATGTTCCGGAAGGTCACCAGGTGTTTAGAGATCACCTGGAAAAACATTTTCCCCTTCCGATTAGAAAAGAAAAACACAGCGAAATACATAAAGGAAAATATCATGTACAAAACCTGTGCGGGGAACAGGGGAGCATCAACCATTTATCCTCTTTGTGGAACCGTTGTCTCTTTAAAGCCTGGATTTAACCGAGCCTAATTTAATAACAATAAGGCCCAGCCATACACCAATTCAACAAAACATTTTGTTGAAATGTATCGAATGTTGTTATTTAAGTGCATCTTATACAGAGCAGCTCACACTGATTCGACAAAACATAAAAACAATGTTCAACACCCGCTGTTTGTATAGCTCTCGACAAGTTCAGTGGTCCAGGTAGCGCCACTCCACTCTCATACAGTGACCAAAGTGATCCAACTAGATTTTGCTGCTTTATCCAACTTATATATACATACTTCTAAGTTTTACGAGAAAATTATTTTCTAGAAGAAAACAAAAAACTTGAGGACGCCTGAACTATATCAGATACTCATCAAATACCCCTTACTATTGTTCTCTGAGCGTGAGTCACAAAAACAAATTAATTTTTTATATAAATTTGGAATATTGCCTTTTATTCATCATTTTTATTATTGAAAAGCCTTTATTGTGAAAAGCCCCCGATTCATTCAATTTATAGAATGATGATAGGAGATATAAGAGAAGCATAGTCAATGATAATTTTTTTTACAAAATTTCGTGAACATATAATCATACCTTAAAGGGATGAGGGGATGAGCAGTCTTTCTGCGTGTGGTATCAATTCACGAAAAATTGTTATCTTTTTTAGGGTTTTTGTCTCCGATCAAGTCTAATAAATAGTCAAAAGTTAAGATACGTAGACACGTGTCTTGCAAAGTGAAACACGAAATAAACGGAAATGCGTGACGCGGTGATCAAAAGGTTGGGATCCCCTGTCCTACACAGATTTTCTGAATCGATACTCGAAAGTCGTTCCATTTTCACACCTCATTATAAATAACAATTATAATTATAATAAAATTATACCACTAGTTAAATTATAATTTCAAAGTGAAGTTGTCTTACTTGAGAGGATGTCTTGGCATCGGCGGCTAGGTTGTCCAGTCCGCCGTGAAGTGGGATTTCATTACCGCGAGCTGCTTCCACTTCTCTCAGAAGGTAACAAACCTAAAAAACAAATATTAATAAAACATTACAGAGCAAATACTTGCATGAGACACATTAAAGGGTTCCGTAGGTTTCATTTTCTTACTGCCCATGTAATTTAAGACTTCAAATATGAATTTTGAATCGATACATTCATTACAACGGTAGTTATTAGAACTTTGGAGTCAAGCCACTCCCTAATCCCCTTCTTCCCTTTGGCCGATTGAACTGAAAATTAATAGATGTCGTCCTTATAGGGTTCTGGATTCACATATAAAATTTCGTGTTGATACATTCATTCTATCGAGAGTTATCGTGTTCACAGACACACACACAGAAATTTATTTTTTCATATTTGGGATATGTAAGTCGGAAAACATGAAATTTCGTTGAAAACTCTACATCGAAGTTTTGATGGATTACATAACTTCCCCAATACTTCGTGGGGAAGAAAAATGCAAAACTTGAATGCTGATTTCTGAAAATTTTAGAAAGGGTTGATAGGACCTTTCTCTATTCAGCTGACGAAATTATAGCCACTGTAAATCTTAACTTCTTCTTTGCATAACACTTCAATATTCATTTTTCGTTTAAAAAAAATTAGAGTCAGATTTCGTATAGAAAAATATGTGGTCCAATTTGAAATAAGGAATTCAAACTTGAAAGTTACAATACAGCGTTATTTGAAGCACAATAGTAAAGTTCTAACTCCTCATACAAAAATAAGGGGGTCACCAAATAGTTTTATTAATTTTATTATTTATTTGCATATAATTAATGTATAATGAATGATGACCTGTCGTCCGAGGTCTGAACAGCACCCATTGAGTCGCCTGTTCTCCCTAGCGTAGGTCTCAGCTGAACTCTGCGCCTCTTTTTTTGACATCCGCAGCTCTGTTACCTCATTCTCCAGATCGTCCACCTTAGAAGTGAGACTCTCCAGGGTGGAGATGGCATAGGTGTAGTCCTCTCGCTGTTTCTCAAGAATCGGAGCCTTTTCTTCTATATCCTAGAACAAAGAAAAAAACATATACTTTATGGTCTACTTCTGATCAAATAGACCTGTTCACTCTCCAGACGTCCAAATGTCTATTGATTTCTGCCTTTTACAAAAAAACATAAGATAGAAAAATAAAAATAAAAAGATAAAAATTATGATTAACTAAAAATAGTATGATAAGACAATTGAATAATTAGTTATTGTGACTCGTGCACGGGCTTTAATCTTTGACGAGTATCTGACATCGTACATGCTCGGGAGCATAGATTAATGTCCCGTCCAAAGGTCGGCGAACTTAATTTTTTTTTACCTCCTAGATAAAAAAACCTGAAGGCCTCGGCCGGGATTCAAACCCGATGTCTTGAGTAAGTAGACAATCACCTCAGAGCTATCGGAGCCCTAAAACATATTACGTGTCTTAATAATGGTAAGGGAATAACAGCGCCGAAGTATCTTTCATCTTACTTATTCCCCCCTTCGGTCAATTTGGCTTAAAATCAATAGGTGGCATCGTTAGAGGGTTCTGGATTCACATATAAAATGTCGCTTTGATATATTCATTCTATCGGGAGTTATCGTGTTCACGGACATTCACGGACCGACAATTTTTTTCATACTTGGAATTAGGACGTCGGAAAACAAGAAATTCCGTTGAAAACCCCGCATCGAATTTTTTGCCGATTACAAAACTTCCTCCATACTTCGTATAGTTGGGAAAGTAAAAAGTAGTCGGTGAATCACCGGCTATGTACCTTCCCAGCACGAATTAATCAATTACAGTTTCGCTCTCTCTCCAAAGTCAATCGGTTTGGCCTCAAACTCAATATTTGATTTACATAGTGGCTTTTGAATCCTCATACGTTCATCACAATGGCAATTATTAGAATTTTTGTGTTAAGCCTCCCCCTACTCCTTCCCTTTGGCCGATTTGGCTGAAAATCAATAATGTCAACATAATAGAACATATAAAATTTCGTTTTGATACATTCGAGTTATCGTGACAGAAACACACAGAAATGTTTTCTTTCATTTTTGGAATCAGGGGGTCGAAAAAATGAAATTCCGTTGCAAACTCAGAATATAATTTCTGACCGATTTTGTAACTTCTCATATACTTCGTATAGCTGAGAAAGTAAAGAAAAGAAAAAAAAAAGTCATCTTACTTTAAGAATGCGCTGGACATAACTGTCAAGTTTGTTGTTCTTCTGTCGCTCTAGAAGGAGCTCCTGAGAGACTTCAGCGAACTTGGTGTAGAGTTGGGTCAGGGTGAGTCCAGACTTAATCAGCTTGGAGGCGGAGGCAGCCATCGGAGACAGTCGGCTTACTGCCTCCTCGGAGGATTCTATATGGGGGGTAGGGAAAAATACAACCAACTTAACACACTCATATTCCGTCAAAAATAACATACTAACGAAGATTTACAACAAGAATAATATGTAACGGAAATGAGAAAAAGCCAATTTGCTAAAACAAAGTTATCATATATTTAAAAAGAGTTTGTTTTGGACATATAGAGCGCAAGAAAAGAAACAATGTTTTTAGGAAAGAGTGTTTATGGTTTTATGAAAAACCTAGGAGGTTACCCGGCGCTGGCCGGGAGTAACTTTGCATTATATTACTTTATCTCAAGCTGATGTCCGGATAAAGAAGAAAAGTTTTTACTCCCCCCCCCCCCCCCCCCCCCCCTCAACAAGCAACACCTTGGAAAACAGGAGTATTATCTATAGTCCAGTTCAAACAGAGGCTGTGGCATTTCAAAATTTCATCAGGTGCTTTGGAGAGGGGGGATCTGCGCAGAGATTAGTAAAATATTGAGTAGGCACATGGTCATGAGGACAGTTCAAAAACATCATGCCTTAGATATACATGAGTACTGGAGAAAGTCTAGAAATGACATGAAACAAAAGAAATTTTCCGCTACAGCCAGTATATGAATATTATATTTTATATCAAATTGTTACATCTCAAAACAATCATAGTGATTTACTTGCTAAAATAATTTAGACCACGTTTCTATAGTTTTAGGCCATTATGAGTTGTATTGACAATGTGTGATGTGTAACAGTCGCTTTGAGTCTTAATAAAAAACTAGGGCACGGTGTTGGGAGTGCCGGTAGCACAGAGATAGCATGCTCGCCTCGCGGGTTCGGTTTATTTTCTCTGAGATAAAAAAAAAAAAAACGTTGACCACGCCATCCTTCGGATTTGATTTGACATTAAGCGATACTCGTTAAATACTCCTACTCCTACCCTAGATAAATCTGAATATGCAAAATGAATTAATTCCACCATAGAGTCAGGCTCATATCCTCCAGAGCGACGAAAGAGCTCTGTGGTAGTAGGTAATATGACCTTATAGTTAAAGCCCAGGCATGAATCACAAACACAAACAAATATAACCACAATAGTTATTACACAAATAAAAGATAATTTAAATAGATCACATTTTGGAAGAGACTGGCTTTTTCTCAATGAAAACACATTTGGCTAAATAAAGCAATACAAAATAATGTCCAGGGAACTTTTGTTTGTTGAATTGTTGAGAAATACTGACTTAATCTTGAAACTTGTAATAAATAAATAAAATTCTTTAGAAATATTGTCTATTTCAAAAAAGCTTTCACATTTTTACAGACGATGTTTATAAAAGAAGTTTGTTTATTTATATTTGGAAAATGCTGTTTCAGAACCCTAGATCCAAGTCATACCAGTTCATCTATACAATATATCCCATATTGTGTTATATAAAATATATTTTATTAATCAGCATACCCTGTTTGACAGCCTGGAGCAGTATGTTAGCATGGGATAATTCCTCCTTAAGTGCAGCTATCGTCTCATTCTTCGCCTCCAAAGTGGTCTTGTATTCCAGCTCTTTGTTGTTCAGTTTCTCCTCCAATTCGCCGTACTGTGAAGAGGCTTCACTTAGCAGTTTCTGCAGTTCCCGAACTGCCCCACTCAGTTCTCCAGCCCGACTTTCGCAATCCTCCAGACGCTCTGCAAATAATATATTATAAAAGACATGAATACCAAAACAACAGCCACAAATAAATGTTTTCATGGAAATAAGGAATCACACGCAGAAAGTAGCTCCAAATTTAATTGAAAATCTCTCAAATTCATTTTCTCCTTCAAAATAGAAAGTCACTCAGAATTTCGCTGAAATTAGAATTAAACCCACAAACCATAACATTCATATGACTTGACATTCTTATACCCAGTAATGCCAGTTTGAAATGAGGGAGAAATTAATTTGAAGAGGGAAAAAGGGGAAAATGTATTGAGTATAAAAAAGTAATTTTGTACTAATTTGTTAATTTATTATTCTATATTTCGCTCTTTGCGACGTAAGTTCGTATCGCCCCGAAATATTGTTATGAAAAATACAGTCTTGTCTATTTAGTTCATCTTTAATTATAATTCATCTCATACGTGTTTGTATTCTAAGATTAAATATAGGTTGATGTATATAATTTATAAGCTATTTCGATGTTCAAAATGGTGTGACGTATCCCAATTACCATGTTATGGTTTCATGGAAATAAATATTGTTATAATTTCGAAATTTCATGTTTTCTGACCTCCTGAATCCAAAAATAACACTGGGGAAGTAACAATGTAGTATATATATACTTGGAAACACTCGATGGAATGAACATATCGATACAAAATATTTTATAAGTGTATCCAGAAGCCCTTAAGGAAGAAAACAATTGATTTGCAGCCAAATCGGATGCTTGAGAGAAAACAGAGGAATGGGGTTCAACTGAGAAGCCCTCCAACAACTACCAAAGTCATGAATGAATGTATAAAGATGTAAGTCCCTGAGCAAGACACATTGGTTTTTCAATAAAATCTCCAATTTCGTATCGAAGGAAGAGCGAAAACATATTTCGAATTAGGGAAGTACTTTGGCAGTGATTCACCGACTACAATAACCCTTTGTTAATGAAAGAGTCAACTAAATACAATACCTTTGTAGACTTGGGCAAGTTTGGTCTGTGCCTTCACTTCTTGTTGGAAGTTCTCAATAAGACGTTCCTCCTCCGTCATCTTCTCCTTAAGTCTGTTTGAAAGATCGTCAATCCTCTCCTCAAGCTCCCTGTTGCCATTTTTCAGTTTTATATTCAGTTCATTAGAAACTCGCAACTGAAAACAGAATAGAATAGAAGTCATTAGTATCTAATATTGTATGAAATGACGGGGTTAGAATCAAAATGGTCTAAGTGACATTTCTAAAACTTTGAGGAACTGTGCATTAAGGATTTTAAAAATCTATATTTTATGGAAACCGGAAATATTTTGTCTTCTGCTTTTATGGTGAAAGTTGCTGTTAGAAAACCATAAAATTGAACAAAAATCTTAATTTGAAGGTCACTATTGATATGTTTAAGTAAATCATTTACCTCGCCAAAATGGTATAAGTGATTTGCCACTAGATCTCAGCACTGGCAAGGATTTCACTTGTACAACTTTTTTCCTGAACAGAACTATCATTTTTGTAACCGATTATGCACTTAACAAAAAATTTTCAAAAATGTCACTTGGACCATTTTAATTCTAACCTCGTCAAATATCACTTAAACCCACTGTAAATAAACTAATGACAATTTTAGACATTTTTTTACCCAGTTTACAAAACATATTTCTTTCGTAGTAAAAAAAATATTACTTAAAACTACCATTTTGTTTTAAGTTGCTTAGCGGAAGAATGAAAATATGTACCTCGTCTTCCTTCTGAGCCACCTTAGTCTGAAGAGCAAACAGTTGACTGGTCAAGTCTCGTCTCTGTTTGGACATCTCCTCCGTCATCTTGGACAGATCTGACGTTAAATCAGACACTTGCTTTCTCAACAGGGACACCTCTGCTTCAAATCTTTTCTCTCTGAAAAATAAAAACAAAAAAAAATTAAAGAAATCATTAAAATAATTGAATATTTCTTCATATTTGACAGAATTTGTAAGACAATCTCTAAAGTTGGGAGAATGGACTTGCATGTTTCTCGGTGTTAACAGGATTATAAATAGGAAGTTTCGGGTTAATGAACTTCTGCGGGAACTAGAACGGGAAATTAACTGAATTCATGAGACTTTTGGACATCGAGTCTAATAATTAGCCAGAAAAGGAGACGAGCAAAAAAAAAATAATGTTTTGGAAAGTAAAACTGAAGTTTTTGCTATTTTAACTTCCCCAGCGAGGTAAAGGGCAAGTTATATTGGTCAGAAATTCGATGCGGAGTCTTCAACAGAATTTCATCTTTTCCGACCTCTTATTACAAAAATTAAAAAAAAAAATGCTCGATAGGATGAATACATCGACACGAAATGTTTATATGTGTATCCAGAACACTCGTAATGACGTCACCTATTAATTTTCAGACACATCGGCCAAAAGGAAGGAGAGAATTAGAGAAGAGGCTTAACACAAAAACTCTAACAACTGCCGTTGTAACGTATTGACACGCAGTTTCATATGAAAATGCAAAGCCCTACATGGACAACGCATATTTATTTTTCGCAAAATCCGTCGAAGGGAAAGGGGACTCGACGCTGTCCTAATAACTGCCGCCGTAATGGATGTATCGACACAAAAATGTATTATGAGGATGCAGAAGCCACAATGTAAGTTTTAGCCCAAACGGTCGATTGACTTTGTGAGCGAGCGCGAGAACTTAATCGATTACTTTGTGCTGGGGATGTACATAGCCGGTGATTCAGCGACCACTTCTCTGTATGTATCAAGTTATCCTGAATTCAAAATACTCGTACTATTTCTTGAAACTTCTTCCTTCCTGTTATGTCTTATTCAAGTGGAGGTCAACATTCAATATTAGTCTCATTTTACTGCGATCAAGTCCTCAGTAAGTTTGCTTAAAGAAAACAAAATTTCCCATTTACTTTTTGTACCATATAAGAAAACTTAAGAGGAATGTAATGAAATAACAGCTTCGACGAGGGCGCTGGTAGCTAAGTGGTATGTGTGCTTGCCTTCTGAGCTCAATGTCGTGGGTTCGAAACCCGGCCGAGGTCCTTCGGATGGGGACGTTAAGCGATGGTCCCGAGCCTGTATTATGTCAGGTACTCGTTAAAGAGAGACGAAAGAGCGCTCTGGTAGTAGGCGATATGACCTCGTAGTTAAAGCCCGGGCATGAGTCATAATAACTAACAGCTTTGATTAAAGTAGTAACCAAGTCTCACAAATATAATTTAAAAAAAAAGGTGAATTTTTGTATTTTATTGTTTTGTTGGAAAATTAAATGATTTCCAGGTGTGCCAATACTTTTTGGCCACAAAATTCACGTTTTCTTCTCTCAGTTAAAACCAGTATAGAATAATCAATAGCGAGGAACATAAAGGTTATTTGTAAAACACATAACTAAGTGCTTTTGGTTGATTAAACTAATTCATTATACAAAATTGATCAATTAAGTTGGTGTACGAATATTTTTTGAACTATTATATTAAAGGTATCTGGATATGCCCATCACAGCAGATAGGCACCGCAATTTCAAATCGATATTTCAACCCTTCCAAAAACATTTTAAAGAACAAAAATTATACCAATTTGTACAGAAAAGTTTGAAATTTATGTTTATACAATTCGTTAAAATTACAATAATTTTTATTCTGTAAAAAAATAAAATAAAAACAAAAGGTTTAGACTTAGCATAAAACTTCGTATTAGAAAGTATCAGTATTCTGAAGAGTTCACACATGCTTATTATAACAATTATATTCAAGGTTACATAATTATAAATAAAATTCATTTGAGAATCTGTAGTGATTTATTAAAAAGACCCCGAAAGGAAGGTCAAAATAAAATTGTTTTCTTCGGATATGACATGAAAATAACAAATATATCATAAACAAACCATATCATAGTATATTCATAGATTCATGGGTGTATTATCCATTAGCGGGGTCATATGATGCTAAGGCTAAACAAACTTCCCGTTTGACAAAAAGCCCTTTTTTTCTTTGATTTTTTCTCTTTTATTTAATATAAATTACAGTAATTGTATAAACAAATTTCAAATGCTCCTGTATAAATTTGAAAATTTGCGATTTTGATCAAGCGCCCATATAGAAGTACACCCGTATAATTTTTTATTTAAAAAATAAAATAATTATATAATTTTGAAAACAATATTCATTTAATGCAAATAATACTTGCAAACTTTATTTCTTTTCATTTATTTTACATTTTCATTTTATTTCCAAACAAAAAATTGCCAATGTGCTGCACCACCGATAGCACATCATTGACAAAGCGTTTTTTTACTTTCGTGTAAAATTGCATTTTTGCACCTGAAAATTGTTTATTGGCATTATTACAATTCATATATATTTTATAATAATAAGACAATTTTGGAAAATAGTATTTATAATTAGAGATACAACATAGAGCATAAGTCTAAATACGTATCATTTTATCAGATGTAATTGGATTGATAATTGTTTATCTAATTATTTGAACTAAAATTGTTGTTAACAATAAAATAACATAAATAAGTGCATGCAGTTACTTGAAAAATCAGCAAAATTGTATTCCAATGATAAATATAAAAAGATGAACAAAACAGAAAGCACTTCTTCAAACTCAGAAAACAACAAAGGAAATGAGAAGGGTTACAATGAAGGGACGTAATCCAGTTAGCAGTGATGCCAATTTCCAACTCATTTTGTAAGAAAATATGTATCGTAAATGACAATTGAGAATTTGTAATTATCAAATAACAATAATAATTTTCTAAATCAACCACCAATAATAGAAACTTAGGAAAATAATAAATTTCGTATCTGTAAATTGAAGGTACCCCCCTCCAAAACCATTATTTAAAAACAAAATAAACTAGCACGTTAGCTGGGCGTTGCACGGTTAGTAATTTTAAGCAGTCACATATCTATTGTGACTAAATAATTTCAAATAAATATAAAATGTTTCCATGCATTGATTTCTTTGTTATTAGTTATTAGGGTTTTTAAGTTGAATCACCTATAACCCTCCATTTTGGCAGATTTGACTGGAAATCAATAATTGTCTTTCTTGTGGGGTTCTGGATGCACATAAAATGTCTTATAGTTGCCAGTTACGGCATTTGGAAGTATAGAGTTTACGTTTATAATAACGGACAAAACTAAATGTTACATTAAATTTAGGCAGGGAATGATAATGTTTGTTTTTTATCTATTCCGTGATAAAATGTGTTTATTATTTAAGACGCAGGACTCGAAACCACATATTTTCACAATAATTCCCTTTATCTGTTACTGAGCTCAGATCGCAGGTTCGAGGCCCGTTAAGGTCTGTTTATCTGAGATGGAAAAACCTTGAGCACGAATGGGACGTTAAGCTATAGTCCCAAGCCTATATCGATTTCAGGTACTCGTTAAAGACCTCAACCCCTCGGGTGTATAAATCTGATAGGCGAAATTCAGAACTCTTCAGAGTAGAGTCGGGCTCATGTTCACTAGAGCTATGAAAAAGCGCTCTGGTAGAAAGCGATATGACTTCATAGTTAAAGCCCGGGCATGAGTCACAATAACTAGCTAACATATCTGTCAGGTTAGTAATTCTTTATTATATAGACCCGAACAAAGAATAAAAAACATTGTAACTCTCCCCCTCCCACAGAAATATAATATGATTTGAAGTTTCGGCCGCGACCCAACTTCACGTTCAAAACACATGGCCTGAGTTTCATATCAGGATTATAAGGATGCTGATGTGAAAATTCAATCAACATCTAAAGAGACCATAGTAATTTTGTTTCGGGTCCCAAGCAAGCTCCCTCCAGTTCAAAATGTTGATATTTCACATGGTCTACGTTTGGACAGTGCTTATAAGGATACGATGTGAAATATCAGGTCAGGAAAATACGCTTAACCCATGAAAGCTAGTTCCGGTCCAATTGCAACATTCCTCCCTTTCAATATTTTAAGATGCCACATGAAAAAAAAATATATATCATAAGTTATGATAATAAGAAATAAAGCATAGGTCTATTACTTACTTAAAGTCAATCTCCATCTGGTTGGCTCTGGCCTCGTCCGCGGCTGCGATGGCCTCACATTTACCCTGGATGGCTGACCTCAGCTGTCCAGTCAGAGTGTGTACCTCCCCATTCAGTCGCTCCACTTCCACCTCCCGCCGCTCTAGTGTGTTCGAGGTGATCTGCCGCTCGTCCACCGCCAGGTCCCGCTCCTTTCGCACCTCATCCACCTCTTTCTGGTACCTGCAACACAAATACAGGTCCATCACACCTCCCCTGTCTTTTCATATTTTAGACTAATAATTAGTACATTTATAAATATTGAGATCCTTGGTCTTATCAATTTTATTTCCAAAGAGTCCAATAAAAAAGTTATATTTTAGTTCTCACTTGACAAATGACTCATGTAAAAAATCTCAATAACTGTCGATATAGTGAATGTATCGACACAAAATTTAATATGAGGATTCAAAGGCAAATACGAAAACGGCTATGGTACATAAGCCTAACGGTTCAAACTAGAACGCTAATCACCTCCTATTGGGCATTCTATGGAGAAATAATCAAAACAAAAATGTGTTTTTTTAACGATATTTACATTAAATGTCTTCTATTGTAGCGAATAGAAGACCTGGCATCAGGGATCGTAACTGTACTCAGGATCTCATATTTATAATAATTTCTTCACATTTTTAGATATTTCAGCATTATTATTTTGCCTTTTTCAATCTAAAAGTGTTGCCTCCATATCGTCTAAGCCACATTTTTTAAATATGAAAAATTATTTAAAATATAGTGACAAGATTTATAGCACTATCCACTATATACAATAAATAAAAAATAAGCCATTTTTAGACGAAACAAAATGCGGCAAGTCGAGATTATTATTATCAATATAACTCATAAGCTTCGTTAATTTAATTTATTATTATTAATAATAGATGGAATATGGCAAAATAATAACAATGAAAAGTCTAAAAAATATGAAGAATATATTATACAAATATGAATCGTTGAGTACAGCCTTCTTCTTTTTCAATCCCTTAAAATGTTTGCCCTGAAGAGGGTTAACTGTCGATACTACCCTATTGGAAGGAAACATTAGATATTTCATTTATCACTGTTCAAAAAAGCATGTACTCTCGTACAACATACTAGATAAAAATTATAGGCGTATCATGCCACAAAAATGTTAATCTGAAATAGAAGATAAAAAAAAAATATTAATAAAATATAAAAACCTCACCTTTGTAATTCATCGCGAAATTTATTTATTTGTGCGTTAGCAGTAACCAAACGTTTATTGGTTTCTTCAAATTGAGAATAAAATGCGTCAGCTTTGATTTTTAAATCATCCCTTTCTTGAGTAACTGTTTTTAGTTTCTCTTGGGCTTCTTTGATTTTATCCTCTGAAATTAAAATGTAAATGTATGAGAATAAAGTTATACACAATCAGAAAATATCAAAATAATAGATTAGAGAGACAACTTACGTTGGGTCCCTCTTGTGCTTTCAAATAAAGCTTTAGCGGTCAGATAATCATCAATGTGTTCGTTTAAAACAGCCTCAATTTTTTCCCTTAAACCCGGTTCGATAGAATTATATTCATCTATTGACACGGTTTTGAGAATTATAGTCTTAGCACCACCCTCCATGGTGATAAATTAAAAGAAACAAATTGTAAAAATTATTCTTTACTGATGCATGAACTAAATTGGAATGGAAAAATTAAACTTTTGCTCTTGAGCCTGCATTGAGTATAATTAAAAACTAACCTATATCAGAAACAACATTTAAAAGAGGACACGAAATAACCCTAACTAAAATTCACAAATATATAAACAAGAAACATACACTCAATACGATAGTGCACGGATTAGGACAAGAGTACCAACATAATAATCTTAAGTTTTGTAAAATTAAAAATAAATAAATAAATTGAAAAGTATTAATGCAATATAATACATCTAAACTAGAATATATAGTGTGAAATATCGTTTGAAAGTACTTAACAAGGTCAATAATAAAATAACATCTCGAGTTGAAAAATCAATTTTAAAAGGAGGGGGAGAAAAAACGTTTGGCTTAATACCACATGGTATTAATAATACCACAATTCGGTGTAATACCACTGATGCGGGCATAGTTTGAACTTCAGAACTATATACTATGTAAACGAAATTTGGAGAAAAGTCTCTAGGCTGAATTTACGAAACTCAAAATATCTAGTAGCCGATTATGCCCGGCAGTGTTTCTATTTGGTACAATCTTATTCATAACAGAAGTATGAAAACAAAAAAAATGTATACAAGTATTGTCTATAGAAACCTTTGATGATTTAGTACATAAAATAATGGAAAACACATTTTTTCTATTGACACTAAGGAACAATTTGTAGACTAAAAAAAATTGCATTGAGTATTTCTCCGTTAGGTGCTTAATGGGATACCCCTGACTCACAAGTAAGATTCCGCTCTCCCTCTAAATCGTCATTTTTTGTTTTGGTGGAGTGGTCCCTGGTATGGCAATACTCGGTTTTGTAGTCGCCAGGAGCCGATTTCGGTCCTACCCGGTCTGTCTACTAGCCCTACTAATGTTTAGCTATCATTGTATCTGGTTGGAACCTATCTACCAACAATGCTGTAATAATGTTTTATGAAAAATAAGGGATCGGTGACACAGGAACCACCTACTATTTATATTTCTTCTTCGTTTTTAGTTCAGACCAGAATATATATTTTTTCTTTACTTATGGTTGTCAATCATCGTATCTGGTTGATGCCTACCTACCGACCTTTCCGTCTTATTGAGTTTTTCAAAAAATGTAAAGACTCCGTGTTACAAGGGCCACTTATATTATATATTTGTTCTTTGACTATTTTGGTTAGGACCAACTGGAATATATTATTTTCTTTACTTATGGTTGTCTATCATTGTATCTGGTATGTAATGTAAACAAACCGTTGCCATGGCAACTAACGTCTACGCAACGTTATAAGTTTTTTTGAACCAATTTGAAAAGATGAAATCAAAATAAAGAAGAAAGAAACTTAAGGATGAAGAAAAGAAAATAGAAACTCAGCAGAATAAGAACAACTTTGAAAGAAATAAAACACAATAAAAAGAAGGAAAGGTAGCTTCAGGCCTAACCTTAAGGTTAGGTTAGGTTAGGTTTTATGAATCATGCCCGGGCTTTAACTACGAGGTCATATCGCCTACTACCAGAGCGCTCTTTCGTCACTCTGGTGGACATGAGCCCGACTCTACTGTGGGAGTCCTAAATTTTGCCTACCCTAAATTTTTATTCATCTAGGGTAGGGGTCTTTAACGAGTACCTGACATCGTACAGGCTCGGGACCAACCTTAAGGTTATCAACGAACATTTTAAACATTAATCACGAAACCAACCAACTTCGAAAAGAAACTAAATTTACAGGAAAGATTAATTCAGCACCCAGGAAGAAAATAAAACAGTTAAAAGAAAAAAAGGAAGAAAAACTGAAGAACTATAAGCGTAAATAAGAAAAGATCCATAGTCAAAAAACTGGTCGGTAGAAGTTTTGAACATTTTTAGAAGGAAACAGTTAATTATTAAGAAGAGATTGGAGAAAGAAAAGAAGAGAAAAACTGCCCACATCAGATGGAAAGCCAGTTCAAAATTTTAAAAAAGAAAACTTTTCCAAAAAGGATCCAATCATAGAGCACGGATCCAATCCAAGGCCGTATATTGATCCGAAAGTGTATATCACCAAGTTTGAATGCTATTTTTTAGAAATGTAGGAGTCAAAATTATAAAACAGAGCTACAGAAAATTAAAATAATAATTAAGAAGACAGAAGAAAAGGAAGAGAAGGAAGAAAACGTCAAAAAAAATTTTAAATGTAAGAAAAACAAAAGACGGAAAACAGAAGACATCCGAATTTGGCTACCCAGAATGCTAGAGAGCTAGGAGTCAGTCGATTGTCGACCTTCATATAGAGCAAACCTGTTGATGGACTTGTTACAGTTTTGGTGTAAAATTTGTGAAAATGAAGTGAGTGACAGTGATATATGGGTGCGAGGTGATCGGTGAAGAGTTGTGGTGATGGGAGAAAGTTTGAACTCCATTATTAATATTATTATTATTGGAGAATTGTGGTACAGTTTACAAGCGTGACGTAACGAAGGTAGGAGTAGATATAATATAATTTTTGTTCAAAATAGCCACTTTCTTTTTTTTCAATTTCATAATTTTTTTTTATTAAAGAAGTTTAATTTGTAAATATGTTTTAATCTTTTTCTTGATTCCCCATCTCTCTCTCAATGAATTTCAAGTTTCAAAACTCATAGGCTCTACGGATTAACACCTTTGTGGGAAGTACCAATTAGCGGGACATAATATTTAATAATCTTAATTTTCAGAAATACATTCGGGAGACAATTGGATTTTTTTTTGAATTTGGTACTATTAACGTAGCTTGAAAAATTTACAACAGTTATTTATAACATATGTTTTTTTATTTTTATTTAAGAGCTTCACTCAATCATATGATGAATTATTTTATTTTTTGAAATTATAGAATTAATTAAACTTCATTTTTTTTAATTCAAATTTTTTTTGTTTATTATTATCAATTTGGTTAACTTAATTTATATAAATAATTGCAATCAATAATAAACCTTTCATTATGGCATATCCCTTGTGTGGAAAATTAAATTCATTTGATATCTTATTATTCAATTTGACATAACTATAATAAACCTTTCAGGTTGAAGCCTCTTACCGACCTTTCTGTATTAATGTGTTTTTCAAAAAATATAAGGAATCAATGCCACAAGGACAACATATATAAGAACGAGAGGTAAAATAAACTTAAGCACGCCGTCCTTCGGATGGGACGTTAGACGATAAGCCCGAGGCATGAGTCATGATAACTAACTACAAGAACGGGTTCCCAATTTTATAATATGGCGGACCCGAGTGCTCTGACTAAACCTTCAGTCTTCCTACTTGTTGGACCCTTACCATCTGTTTTTGCTCTCTTCAGTCTTCATCAATCTGCGAAAACAGAAGTTAAGGGTCAGGGAAATAAGTAGATCAAACATTTATTGGAAGAGCGGAAACTTATGTATGAGCACTAAAAACCTTGCACGGTCTTTAGCTTATCGGGAAACGTGAAAATCAAGAACCGTGGACCCGAGCCTGAAACCGGAACCGGGTGTAGAACCATGAACCTAGTTCCGGGTCCCAGAAATTTTAAATATCCGGTTCTGCAGCTGCCAGCAATCGGTCGCGAGTATACCCGGAACCATGAATGAATGAAATTAGGGTATTTTTGTTATACTTCAAAAAAACAGCTGTTTTGGCTATAAAGTGTATAACATGTACTGAAGTTTGTTCACATTTATTTTTAAAATTGTGACTATTTTAAGTTTTTCTTATATTATTAAACAGTGACAAAGACACTATATGTTCTCCCTCTGCTTAGGTGAGAATGAAACCCGGCATTTCGAAGCGAGAGAGGTGCAATAACTTTCTAACCTTGTCGATATCAAGCAAATAGACAATTAGTGCAGGCAACGAAGGAAAAATAGCGGAAATAATTCATGTAGAAGCCAAAATTGGTACAGTTGTAGGGGAAGGTGTCCTTAACAACATACTAAAAGTACTGAGGGGTGGGGGTGAAGCGAAGGATGGGGGGGGGGGGGGGGGGGGGGTCTTGAAAGGTCCTTTTTTTCAATTTTTCGTTAATAACTCAAAAACCACTGCTTCTATCAAAAATATGTATATACATTAAATGAATCTACATAAAATGCTCTACAATAAAGATTCTCTACACTTTTTTGATAGGATGAAAGCTTAAGGAAATATGGAGGGGGTAAATAGAAAATTAAAAAAAAAAGTTTTTATTGTTAAAAATGAATTGTTTAATTTTAAAAATTAAATGTTTATTGTTAAAAATGAAATAATTACAGCTTAAGGATATATATTGAACATTAAATTTCGTCGAAATCTAAATTTTCATCATCATCGAAGCTATTTTGGACGGGGGCTCCGTTAGTACATGAGTCGATGCAGCCGCAGGCACTGGAGTAGGCAATCCCTGCTTTGCGGCAACCGCAGAGCACCCCACACCCAGTCGTGCATCGGCAAAATATCATGCTCAAAACGGAGTCGGGTGCCACAGGGTCGTTCGTTTTAACTGCGTAAAGGATCCCATCTTCTCCCTTCACCCAACCCCATTGGATGGGTGGTAGGGGGTTGCCGAGCCACTCTTGTACCTGTAACAAAGTAATGATACCAACGTAAGTATTCATCACAAACTAATATTTGTAAGGTAAAGAATAAACTATATGTAAATGAATTTTCCTGTTGATATACTCTGAGCGAGTGTTGCTTTGAAGCTCCTTTGGTGGGAGGAAGAGTGGCCATGTCTGATTTGGGCTTCGTCGACGCCTTCAAAAACGCCGAGTACCTATGTTTGTTCAGGTTGTCTTGATGTGCAGGCGCTTTGTATACAGCCAAAAAAAGCTTCTCGCCAGCCTGTTCAATATCCTCAGGTGATGCTGAGGGATCTGTGAATATTGCTGAAATGTCTTGAGTGAGGGCAGGGTTTTCTGTGAAAAGCTTAGCGATTCCTACCTTACTCTTTCCATGTATCGCCGAGGTTGTATCGCATCCGGAAAAGCTATGAAGAAGGAGAATCGTTTTGGAAATTGGAAGCTGTTGAAGTTGTCGCACTGAGAACACTTTGGTCTCCACATTCCCACGGCCTGGCTTCATGAAGTACATATCGATAGATGGTGGTGCCAATCCCATGAGGAGAACTATCAAGTCTACATCCTCCGCAACTATTGCTACAGTTGGATGTACAGCAGCTTTATCCAACCCACACCTCACAATAGTGCTGTCAGCATCCCCTGTAGCAACAGCTGTTTCTATCCCGGCTGCTGCCATTTTCTCACTGAACAAGTGAATCAGCTTTGTTTTGTTTCTTTCATTATCAAGAAAATGCTCTTGTTGAACTGTGATAGTCGTGCTTTCATGAAAGTTGATGTCAACAGAAGTTTTTGTGAGCGCTCTTCGCTTCTGCTCTGCTCGTTTGGTGCTGTTGTCATCACCATATCCATCAAAAACCACCGAACAATTTTTACCGTAATGTTTATGTACTTAGGCAATGTACTGATGGCAAATTGAAAATATGTTGCAAGACTGTTTCCATTTCATGCGATGGAGTAGGAAACCACCGTCCACCACATTGAAGATGTGGGTGAGATCCACAGTTGCGTTGTCCTCTACAGGAAAAACATCATAGAGTGATGATTTTTTCCCTTTTCGCATTCCGCCCTCGCTGAACAGGGCCAGGGGGTATGGAGTTAATTCATATGTCAAAAGCTCTTCTACATCTTTATCGTCCTTTTTTGATATGACAATTCTTTGGAAAATTGTCAGAGGGTTAATTGTAACTTCATCACCATTGATTTTAATGGTGCAGCTCATAATGGCTAGTGACAAGACCACATTCTTTTTAGATTGCTTCATATCAACAAAGTTACTGCCGATAAAACTTTGCATAGTTTTAGTTCCAATATCCAGGGCTTGGTGGCAGTTTATTTTGGAATTTCCCACGATACCTGCTGACAGTGACATCAGTGAATCCAACTTTGGAAAAGGGGGATGATCATTGAACCATTCGTGTATTTTACCTCGATCTCGTGAATCTCTCGTTTGCCGTGATACCCGGATATCAACGTGCTGCGCTCCAGTTGCAAAGACCACTTCAGCAAACTCCTTCAATGACGAACATATGGCGGTGCCTCCCGGTGATCCACAAACCTGGCATTGAGTACCGAAATAGGGAGAGGAGGGGAGCCCCAACATTCCACCATTGTCACTACTGTTAATGTTCAGTGTTGCCAACCCAAACAATCCAAAAACTGTTTTTTTTTTTATTTTCTATTTACCCCCTCCATATTTCCTTAAGCTTTGATCCTATCAAAAAAGTGTAGAAAATCTTTATTGTAGAGAATTTTATGTAGATTAATTTAGTATATATACATTGTTTTGATAGAAGCAGTGGGTTTTGAGTTATTAACGAAAAATCGAAAAAAAGGACCTTTCGAGACCCCCCCCACCCTTAGCTTCACCCCCACCCCTCAGTACTTTTAGTATGTTGTTAAGGACACCTTCCCCTACAGCTGTACCAATTTTGGCTTCTACATGAATTATTTCCGCTATTTGGTATTTTTTGGTCTTCGTTGCCTGGACTAAATGGAGCAGTAGCCGGAACGGATGAGGTTACTTCTATTTTTTTACCTGCTAAGAGGCAGCTCTCTTCAAGCTGTGAGGACTCTGAGATATCAATGGCTGTAGACGGCGGCCAAGTAGTCCCTGATAACAGAGCCATCTCCCAGGAGCCTCAGCTGAAGAGGAACCGATATACTCTACATATCACACCCACACCAACACAGAACAGATACGAGCCACTTCTCACTCTCCAAGACGGACAGGAGACAATTCAACCGACAAAACCGGACGGACAGCCTACCCCTAACAGACTGATCAAGATCCCTCCCATCTTTCTTTGTGAGGCTGATAATTATTCAACTGGTTATTACCGAGGTGAAAAGTTTGATTAGTTCGCCGTTTGAATCCAAACAGTGCAAAAAGACAGTGCAGACGAACTGACCCTAAGGACTTGAGTTGGTACAAAAGATATGGATCTTGATAGTATCTCCAGCAGGACTGTTGGCTGTTCAGCTTCACGTTTCCTCCAGATTGATATACGACGGACTGGTAATGTTGCACATGTACAAGATACACCCAAGAACAATAAAGAATAATAACTGTATATACTGTGATGTAGAAAATTTACACACATTAAGATTATTAATATATTTTAAAAAATCAATTATTATTATTTGTATAAAAACAGCTGTTAGAAGTGAAGTAACTTAATTAGTGAATAAAAAAAATGGAATAGTCGCATTTTGTTTTAAAACGAAATGTGAACAAACAATGAATGGAGACAAAAGACGACGATCAGCTGTTTGATATAGTATGAAACAGTCTAAGATGTGTTGTGGAAGTGAACCAGTCTGAGTGAGAGAAGATGTAGAAAATAACAGTGAAATAGATGCGCAAAGGTACTTTTATTTATTTATATGTAAGGAGTGGAGTTACTTATTGGCAATATCCTAGTCGTAAATAAATAAGAATTTGCCAACACACACCATGTTTTACTGAAGAAACCACAGCATATTTCAATTGTGGTAGCATGTACTGCATAAAAGAAGTTATTTGTATAGGGAAGGCGCTAGTGCATATTTCGGTAGTACGTAGGCCAACGTTATATTGCTCAAGTTTAACAAAACGCTCTTTACAATCGGTTTCTCATCGATAATTTTTCTCAAACAAACATTTTTTTATCCGCTAAAACAGGCAACCCATTCTATTTCTTTATCAAGGATTATGACGAAATAGGTTATTACCTATACTGATTTTGACGGTGGATCAACTGAATATATAAAAAGAGTTGGACAATCTAGTTGGAATCTTTGGATGGGGGGAGGAAGGGGGGGGGGGGGGGGGGGCTGATGCCATTCCAGTCTAGGTGGGTATCATGAGAAGTCTGTAAGGGTTACTCACTCCTCTTATACATTCAAAGCGGGCATTACACAGTGAGGGAAGGCAGAGCCTGTCGTGACTGTTCTAAATGTTTGAGTGGATCCTTTCCGTCGTCTTCATCATCATCATAGGCGCTACGGCCCGCAAGAGCCTTGGCCTCCTCCAGGAAATGTCCCCATGCAGCTCTGTCCTGGGCCAGTCTCCACCAGCCCACCGCACCAAACCGTCTTGCGTCTCTGTTCACGGTCTCCAGCCATCTTCTTCTAGGTCGTCCCACTCTTCTCCTACCCTCTGGTGTCACATTAACGAGTTTCCTGGGTATAAGGTCCTCGTTCATCCGTCTTACGTATCCAGCCCAACATAGTCAGACGCCCTCCTCCTGAATGGGACCGAAGATCCTGCGGAGTATTCTCCTCTCGAAGATGTCAAGATGCCTATCCTCCGCCACGGTGAGGGTCCATGTTTCCGACCCGTACAGCACCACCTTCGTGTCCCTGGGGAGCAGCCGGGATTTAAATTGTTACTAGAGGCCATAGTAACTCCGGCTGGCCGCCAGTATCCGCCGGCTCACCTCTGCGCCCACATCATTGGCCCGGTCTATATATGAGCCCAGGTAGACAAACCCCTTAACCGTCTCCAATAAATACTCGGCAACTTGAAGAGGGTTTAGGTCTCTTCTTCGTCTTCCACCTGCCACCATGTATTTTATTTTATTTTTTTTCGTTGACGGTTAAGCCCATCCTCCTTGCTGCCGCTTCAAGAGCCTTGAGTCTTGCTCTGACCAGGCTATGATGACGACATCATCAGCATATGCCAGGATCTGCACGGATCTGTTGAAGATGTGCCCGTTGGTCTGGATGCCCGAGTCCCTTATCACCTTCTCCAAGACTATATTAAAGAGGAGGCAGGCCAGCGCGTCACCCTGCCTCAGACCATTCTGTATGGTCAGGGTATCTGTCAAATCGGACTGGACCCTGATGCGACTCTCCACATCCCGCATGGTCAGCTGCACCAGTAGGATCAGCTTACTGGGCACCCCCAGTTCCTCCATTGCTGTATAAAGCTGTGGCCTTTTCACCGTATCATAGGCTGCCCTAAAATCCACGAACAGGTGATGAGTCTATCTTTAACTCGAGGGATTTCTTCAGTATTTGCCTCAAACTGAAGATCTGGTCAATCGTTGATTTACCTTTGCGAAATCCGCTCTGGTGCTTTCCAACGATGCCCTCGGTATAGCCCAACAGCCTTGAATAGAGAATGCCCGACAGTATTTTCAAGGCGCAATTCAGCAGGGTGATGCCCCTGTAATTTGTGCACTCCAATGGGTCGCCTTTCTTAAGGATCGGGCAAAGTATCCCGATTTTCCAGTTCTTTGACATTTCTTCCTCCAGCCAGATCATAGCAATGAGATCGCTGAGCCGCTTCAGTATCTCTTGGCCGCCACGTCGATAAAGCTCTGCTGGGAGGTTATCTGAACCTGGAGTCTTGCCATTCCTCAATCTCTCTGTTGCAGTCAGGACTTCGTCTCGGGAGGGTGGCAGCTCCTCCTGATCCAGAGATCCTCCCGGATTCTGTCGTCTTCAGTAGTATTAAAATAAATTACCGCATGTTTTCGTTTGGGTGATCCTTGAGATTCGACGTGTTTCCTGTAGTTCGGCATTCCTTTTCGCATTCTCTACATCGCGCTGACTTCTTAGGCCCAACATCTCTATCGAAATGCTCCCACACATCCGAATGATTTTTCCGTATCACACCACACATGCCTCACACTAGTAATAAAATTAAAAAGAAAACGAAGCAAAATCGAACTTTAACGGAGACTTTAACTCGAAACTCTTCTTCAGGAGGAAGAACAACCCAAACTGTTCATGTGGGGGCATCGAGACAACAGAACATGTAGTCTTCGATTACCTGCTGTATGACCAGCCAGGATGTAGTTGATTCGCGGGACCGGATTTGCGAATTAATTTCTTAAAATTTCGTTTTATTGATTAATCAAGCTTTGCGAATTAACTTTTATTTTTTAGTATCTCCCAATTTTGTATCACTTCATGAGAAAATTAAAATACTGAGCTGCGTTAAATTCACCATTTGAACTAAATTTTTGTGAATTGTTATACCTCATATGGAGGAACAATACTTAAATAAATGATTACATACTGTTATTGAATATGGGAGTTGAGAGCTAGGTTGTTCGGTTGTTTGTTCTGTGTCAGGACAAGGAACTGGAGAACATTCTACAAATGTTTCTGATGTCACTCTAAATCTCACAGGCTCTCCTAAAGACATATAACAACTTAATACATACATAGAGTGAAAACCGGAGAAACGGGACAATTCCCACTTATTTGAAGATAAAAATATCATCTTACAATTTTACTGATAGTCTGTTGTAGTCTTAAAATGTTTTATGTAGTATATAGTTACAGGATCGCTTCAAGGAAAACTTGTAATTGTCACTTAAGTATGCAACATTAACTTTAAAGGAGGAATATACTTCGTGCATAAACGAAAAGTGTACTTTTATCTAATAACAAAATCAAATTTTCGATCAAAATAGGTTGCAGCAAATCACAAAAAATTCCAATTTATTATAATATATGTATATTTTTTCACAGCTTTATTATTCTCCTATTTTATTTTTGGTCTTTACAACCTATCAAACAGAAAAAACTTCAATAATCAGAATCTAAATATGTTCCAATGAATAAAATAACATATCAGCCTTATTATTCTCCTAATTTATTTTAGGTTACAACCTCGCAAATAGAAAAAACTGCAATCATCAGAATCTAAATATGTGCAATATTGCAAACAATACAATAACAACATATTGCTACCTCAGAACAAGACTCATAACTAAGAAAATGTGTATTTTGGGAAATCACGTTTTAAAATTCACTGATCCTTAATGGTACTTCACTTTTGATTTATTTAGAAAACTGCTAGAGCAATAAGCTTTTACACGGTTAATAATACTTACTTTTAAGCCAATTTTACTTAACTTAAACTATCGTAACACCCATGAAGCCCAACCTTTATGTACAATGGAAGACCGACACATCTGCTCTCTGGTGGCCAGAATTAGAAGTTACAATTGTGAAACTCTTCCTTAAAAAAGTATACCATATTACCATTCTTCCTATGAGTTTAGTAAGAATTCGATATTTTTTCAGTTGTCAGTCTTGTTCTGAGTTAGGGATATCGTGGGCTTACGAACGAAAGTCACTAATATATTGCGACAAATTACTTTGTTGAGACCAATTACTTTGGGTGAAAAAGAATATGCTTGAGAATAGTATGTTTTTTACATGTTTTAACGATTCAAAATAGATTTTATTAAAAAAAAAAAAGATAAAAATGTCATGACAGTGCCTTTCTGGTGTAAGCCATACGATGTTACGCACATAAACCATTCAATTATTTAAGTTTTACGAGAATCGTCTATTTGTTAGGTTGAAAACATCAAAAAAAAATGTATTCATGTTCCTCTCTTCCTCTCGCTCCATCAGCAACCTCCTCTTCTGGGCCTGCAACATCTGAACCTCCTGTCTCAGGTTCTGGGCTTGCTGTTCCGCCAGAGTCGCCCGGTTCATTGCTTCCATAACTTGCTAAAACATATCAATACAAGCTTTCAAAACAATAACTATTGTGTATAATATATAATTAAAAAATGTAAATAACAAACATAATGTGAGAAATAATTGAAATAAAAATATAATAATGTAATACATTTCTGATTTGATGAATGTTGGCTTCATGCCTGGTGATGCTGGCCATGTAGGTCTGATATCGCTTGTATAACGCTAAATTCACATTTGCATGTTTCTGTACACCTCCTTGAAACTTTTTGAGAATCTGGAAGAATAAGACAACAAAGTCACTTACAGTACAGCTTTACACAGGGTGTCCACAATTATTCCTCAAGGAAATATACTAATTTTCTCTAGTTTTCAGTCTGACACCGCTTACCTTGATCGAGAAGAGAGGGGATGAAGTGTCTAGATATAGATCTTATTTTCATTAAATATTTCGAATTCAACAAGAAACATAGAATTTACATACGGTTGAGATTTGTTGAAAATAATGTGTTTCATATTTTGACTAGCCCGACATTGGACTGTCAGTAACTTCAAATGTGTTAGTAAATGAATTTTAATAAAATCTGATCAAGCTTTAAAAAGCTGGCGGTCATTTTATGATTCGGCTCCCAGACAACTCCCCTTCCCGTTCACGATTTTGAGATGTCTCACAAGTCTATGCTTGTACTGAAAAACACAGTGCTGAACAACATCTTAATAACTAATCCTCATACTACAATGAAAATCAATGTAGAATAGTTAGTTATTCTGACTTATGCCTGGGCTTTAACTACGAGGTCATATCGCCTGCTACCAGAGCGTTCTTTCTTTACTCTGGTGGATATGAGCCCGACTCTACTACGGGAATACTAAATTTTGCCTATCTAGGTTCTTTCATCAGGGTAGGGGTCTTTAACAAGTACCTGACATCTCACACGGTCGGGACCATCGCTTAACGTCCCATCTGAAGGACGGCTTGCTCAAGTCTTGGCCGATCTTGAGCTCAGTAGGCTACCACGCTACCTCTTGAGTTACTGGTGTCCCTCAATGTAGAATAGTTACTCGAAGAATCGGTTTAAAATAAACCATATATTCCACTGACCCAACCTGCCCTTCGAAGGCGAAGCTGCTAGAGGCAACACAGACAGTAAAGTGCCGTCATTGTCACTTTTCATATAAAATATAATTTATATATCACCGTCCAAAGGCTCACCTGTTGATATTGTTGAGCCCTGGATGCGAGTTGAGTTCTAGCGCGGATACTCTCGCTCAGCTCAGTTCGCAGTTTCTCTATAGTCTCAGCCATGAGCCGTTCGTTCTCCCATCGCTCTTCCTTGTACCGAGTATGTTCCTTCTTCATGTCCTCTACCACCGCTCGGATTGTCTGCATCTCCTCCTCATTCTCCTGCAATAATAAATACAACTTTTAATATTAGTTACTAACCTGTCACGCTTTACCTAGCAATCAGTTCCCCAGACCCGTCACGTCAGAGGTTTTCGGATTATTGAAAATTCGGTTTGGAGGTCAATTGTATGATATTCACAAAAATATGTGATCCATGTCCGAGCTTCAACTACTAGACCTACTACCAGAGCGCCCTTTCGTCACTCTGGAGGGCATGAACCCGATGTTAGGGAAAATCCTAAATCTTGCCCATTTTTTTGTTTAAATGTTCTCATAAATTAATTTCTCCATCTCTATCGAGTACACAAGAGGACATTTCTCTTATCTTGGCTTTGTTCTGTGAATGTTTAAAATTTCCTTCCTCTTCTTTTCAATATCCCATCTACAATACACAAATATATACAATAAAAATGGCTAATTTTGCTAAGCGCAAAACTCGAGAACGGCTGGACCAATTCGACTAATTTTTTTTTTTTCAAATATTCGTTGAAGTCCGAGGAAGGTTCTTATGAAGAGAGTTCCTAGCGTTCAACTTGGGGGGGGGGGGGGGGGGGGGGCTAAGCACAAAAATTGCTCTAGCGCATTAACGAATGGACGGATTATCATGAAATTTCACATGTAGTATTTTTAAAAGTCAAGTTAAGAAATAGGCTATGTGGCGTTCATAAATTTTGAACGGTAGGGGGGGTTGTAAGGGGGGCCTAAATATAAAGATAGTGCTAAGTCATTTACGGATGATCGGATTGTCATGGAATTTCATATGTAGTTTTTTTAAAGGCCAAATGAAAAAATAGGGTGTGTGACGTCACAAAATAGTGAACGTGAGGGGGGGTTGTGGGGGTAGGCCTAAATATAAAGATAGTGCTGTCATTAACGGATGATCGGATTGTCATGGAATTTCACATGTAGTATTCCTAAAGGCCAAATTGAAAAATACGCTACGTGACATCTCAAAATTTTGAACGGGAGAGGGGGTTGTGGGGGTAGGTCTACATATAAAGATAGTGATGTGTCTTTTGATCGGAATGTCATGGAATTTGACATGTAGTATGCTTAAAGGCCAAATTGAAAAATATGCTACGTGACATTTCAAAGACATAAAAATTCGAACACATAAAAATCTGACGATTCTTTGATTCCCCTAAATTTTCTTCTGGGTTAATGAGGTATGTTTCCTCTCCAGAATGTTTCCCTTAATGAAGAGAGTAAATGGGCAAATAGAAAATTACAAGTTTAAGAAATAATGAAGCAACTTTATTGAAAAAAGATTTTAAACAAAATTTA
Organism: Aradus depressus; assembly: GCA_963662175.1. Lineage (NCBI taxonomy): Eukaryota > Metazoa > Arthropoda > Insecta > Hemiptera > Aradidae > Aradus > Aradus depressus. Next base: position 40,291,315 of record OY759220.1, read on the forward strand.
CCTACTTTTTACAAAAACGAAAATACTCTTAAAACTGAAAAGAAAATTGAAAAATACCACAGGTTTAGTTTGCTGGTGGTCTTCAGCAGTGAGTGGGGCCTCCTTCAGTCTTATCACTTCTTGGCACCTCCTGGGCATGCTGTTTATGAGGTCCAAAACTGCTTCCCGTGGGATGCGTTCCCATTCCTCAATAGCCTGTCGAAACTTCAAAATTGTCAGGGGTAACTCCACGAGCCCTGATCTGCCTCTTGGGACCATCCCAAATATTCTCAATTGGATTAAGGTCTGGTGATTGTGCAGGCCACACCATAGGCGTAATTGACTGCTCACGAAAAAAATTGTTGACCGCTATGGAGCGATGCGGTCGAGCATTGTCATCAGCATAATTGCAATTTGCTCCAATTTCATGAGCTAAAGGCATCACAATAGGCTCAAGAACCATGTTCAAGTACATCTGGCCAGTCATAGTGGTGTTCCCAAAAACCGCGAGCGGGATAGGTAGAAAGGCAGAAATTCCGCCCCAGACTGAAATGGAACCACCCCCGTAAGCTTCTACGCTGGCCATAGTAGCCTCGTCATAGCGCTCATTTGGGCATTTCCACACTCTGTTGCATCCACCAGAACTGTACAAACTTGCTCGGAGAATATGCAGTTGTTCCACTGGTCAGGAGTCCAGTTTGCATGATCACGAGCCCGATGCAGCCGCCTTACCTTGTGATCTCGAGTTAGCCTGGGGAAATTCTTGGCCACTCTGGACCTCAAATTGCGCTCGTGAAGTCTCCTGCGTATTGTCTGCTTTGAAATTAATATACCTGCTGCATGTCTAAGCTCAGCTTGAAGGATTCTGGCTATAACAGTACGCCTTCTACGAGCTACTGATGTTAGCCGCCCACCCCCTCCCCCATGCCTGTATCGCACACTACCAGTATCCAGGAATCTTGTCCTAGCTCGATGGATCACACTAGCACTCACATTGAAGCGATTTTCGACTGCACGCATGGATTCACCTATGTTTAGCATCCCAATCGTTTGATTAAGGGATTCATAGCTTAAACGGTTCATTATGAACAGGTTCACGGGTAAGATCAACTCAGAAACTCCACTGATGAAAACATTACTGTTCAAAAGATAAGAAATTCCATGATACAATATGACTTAATCCGGCTAATAACAACAGGACAACAACAGGGTAAAAGTACACGCACATACATTCTTTCACACTGATAAGATACAAAGGTAGACTTTTTCCAATTTTCTTTGCTTTCTCACTCACGAGGCCTCGTGTTACAACATATGAAGGCTCACATTGGTTCAAGCTTCGATAAAATGACAAAAAACGAGGTATGCTATCGAATTTTTATGTGTTCCACTTCGATTGTTGAGCAGTGTATATGAATCGAATAATGTTTTTGTTTATGAAACACGATTTTTATGAGGTAGTTATTTTATTTTATTTATTTATATATTTACAACGGCATAATAACATATGCCATTAGCAATTGAGATAAATAGTGCAGTGTCAGGTGCGTGGCTGTAGTGCTGAGGTACGTGACCGAAGTGGAGTCCAGGAGCAGGTCCCTCTGCCATGCCCGCTTGAGGCGTCGTGGTGGATTTGTGGACTGGCGTGATAATGGAGTTTGTCGTGAAAATTTTGATATCGTGTTTTGATAACAGAAGGTACAAATGGGATGTTGAGGTCATAATGTAATGTGAGGTTAGAAACGTAAAATGGGGCATTGGCAATGTGGCGTAGTATAATGGATTATATTGACTGTAGGCGTTGTATGTTTGATTTTTTGGCTCTCGATGCCGTAAGTCCAGATGGGTTTTAGTATAGTGTTGTATATGTGAAGTTTGTTTTCAAGCGATAATGTCGATCGTCGTCCGATGATTGATTTCATTCGTCCAAATCGTCTTTTGAGGTCTGTGCGTTTCAGTCTGATATGGGGGTATTTAATTTAATTAATTTTTTTTTTAACAATAAGAAATGAGTTTGCAACAGCGGTGTCATTGTGACATTCTAGAGCCTAATTCTTAGTCACTTTTTTGTACTCCATAATCCCAGTTTGATATGAATAAGAGAAGGAGGAGTGATATGTAAAAAAGTGGTTGCAATAAGCAAGTCCTCTATGGTTACATCACATATAGTATATTTTTATTTGTGTATTGCAGATGGGATATTGAAAAGAGGGGGGAACTTCCAAAGTTTGTCTCATTCACATATCTCAAATGTTACCTACCTTATTCTTCTTGGTGGTCGCCTGGAAAGACAAATTTGATTGTGAAGTTTCTGTCTTAATGTTAACATTGGCACCAATTTTATCCCCTCCTACCAGCTCCATGTTTTCCCCCTGCAATATTTAAAATTATATATAAACATGTATTGAAAATCTTACAAATATTGTGATGAATTACAAACAACTATCATATTAAAACTGAGAAGTAGCTGTACACAAACTCAGAGCCATCTACGCAATGTGAAAAATTCGCTAAAGCTTGGTCTAGGTCCTCCAGATAAAAAAAGTCGAAGAACCATTCAGAACGAATTATCAATTAAATGTTCGCCCTCTCTCCAAAACTAATCGACCGTTTAGGCAAAAAAATCAATGCACGGAGGTTAGAAATAGAAAATGTAGGAGATATATTACGGAACCTATAAAGCAGAAAAAAGGCTATTCTCAGACTTTATGAACTCTCTGAATTAATCTTGGTTCGAGATGACAGCAAAGCACTGATCAACTAAAGTCACTTAAGATAATAAACGCAAAACGCACGACAAATACAATATATAAAAAAAAAAACTGGTTACTTTTACTTAGTTTCACCTTTAATGTCAAGTAATTAAACTAAATGGAATTATTTATAAACTTTTTTGAAGTTAAAACTTCTTTAGGAGGGCTCCAGTCGTCATTTGCCACGTGTACTGTCTACGTGTCGTCCATCAGAGTTGCCACCTTTTTTTTGTGCAAATAAGGTACGTTGGTTATTAAAGGTAGAAAAAAAAAAAAGTACATTGTGTTAAAATAAAGTTCGATTTATTTTACTTTATTATTTTGCTTAAAAACATATCAGATTCAGAGAAGCTTAGTTTCTTTCGTTTCGCTATTTGCTATTTATCACAGAAAAAACTCTCTGTGCATGCTGACGTGGCGAGAATCGATAGTAAAAATAAAATTAATTTATACAAATTTGAAAAACTATCATCAGTCTTATTAAATACTTGCTGCCATTTTTGTGCAGTGGACAATTCCGCAAAACCTTCAGAGCTATATATTTGATTATATAGTTTGTTTAATAAAGAAATTTCTCCATAAAGATCATCCATATTTATATTAAGTTTTCGCAGATTTAAATTTTCAACTATGTTAACGAAATGATCAAATTCGATGCTTTTTAAATTTATATTGCTACGTTTTGTGTCATTAAAATTAAACCATTTATTTAGGTACTCTAAGGCTTTATCAATAAATAATAAAAAATTGGTGTGAATTTTGCTAGTCAGTTCAGGTGAAGACAACAGTTTAATGTTTTTGCCGGTTTCATACCCAAAGAACAGATCTTGTTTTCTTTGTGCTAATCCATTTTTAAGATTATCCATAATCCCATAAACAGGTGTTTTGTGGCCTTATGGTCTAAGCATATCAGCCATTTATTTACAATGTAAAGTTATACAACAATATGGTTGACAAAAATGTATCTGAACAATGTATCAAGAATTTCTCCGGTTTTGGTTCGCGACACTATTAACTGATCTGTAGTGGGGAGCACCATCTTATTTTGAATGAGGACACAACATATTTTCACGTTCTGATTTGGTAAGTGGACAAGCCAAGAGGAGATGGTCAGTGTTGTTGAGCATCAATACATTTTGTAAAATCATTGGACAGTTTTCTAAGCTTAGGAAAAAACTTCTAATGGGTGACCAATTTAATAATAATGTATCGATGCAGGGCAAAAGAGAGATTTGTGTTGTCAGCACTTAGCCCAGACACATCATGAAAAGATAATTTGTATTTCTCCATTGACTTTTGAATTGCTTCAAACATGCCATCAGCAGACTCGTTACTATCTTCATAAAAATCTAATAACTTATTTTGAATGCCGTTCTTGGTCGTAAAATATTGTATCACTAATGGAAACAGTTTTATGTTTTTTTTTTTTGTTAGAAGCATCTGTTTGTATGCAGTAAAATAAATTCTCTGTATTTATATCATCTAGGTATTACATTTTGTATAGCATATGGACCCAACACCTCTGTAACTAGTGCTTCCATTTTGGTTCTGGCTAGACGAATTCCTGTAGCTGTAGTTGAATTAACATAAATAATTTTATAATACAATCCATGCTATTGTAGGACAAATTATGTTTTACAGTGTGATATGTTAAGGCTAGCTCAGCTGCAATAACATTTTCTTTATCACTGCATAATGAACTTTTGACGATGTGGAAGCAGAAGAAGAGTCAAGAAATTTCTCCAAGTAGTCCAGATGTTCTCTTCATTTCTAATTTTGATTTGTGTTGTTTTGTTTGCAGGTATTGTTTAACCTGAAAATAATAAGAATAATCCCTTCACCTTATCCACCACCAAGCACCATCAAATAATCATCCATGGTTGTTATGAAGAAACCACATACAAATTTTAAATCAAATCAAATCATTTATGGGTACTAAAATATAGATGTTGGAGAAAAAATAAAAATACAAAAGTATCACAACATTAAGCCATGTGTCTGGCATGCAAATTTTAATAAATTTAAACAGAGATTAGAAATTAAGAGGTTATTAAGTAAAGTATTTTATTTAATAAAGTATTTTCGCGTAGGTACTTTACTGTTCTCATAAAGTATAGAATACCATTTCCCGAAATAACGTACAATACTTTATAATGAAGTAAGGGAGGCAACCCTATCGTCCACCCTCAGATAATTGTACCAATCTTCAGATTCAATTTTTAATTCTTTCAAGAGATTGGTGTGGGAAAGTTTTGTCCTTTTTAATAGCCACTCCTTTGCCCACTTGGATCTTTTCCTTTTGCTATTTTCTATTACAAAAACTGTCGCTAACGCAACCGACGGCTCCATAGCTACTAGTCTAGACACGATCGTATAGGGGGCATCGTCGATTCGTGCAAAACCGACGTATTCCCCCCCAGTATTTTTCGTCCATCCACCCGATGGTTTGGACCGATGAAAAACCCGATCGTGTAAGTCCACTTTAACAAGGAGTGCATCGTTTCAAGAATAACATTTTCATTATTTTTACGTATTATAATAATAAAATAATATTATGTATGTTTTGCACATAATCAGTAGTATTTCAAGTGTATATAATGTGTGTATACAGTAAGGATTAAAAATATCGATAGTTTACTATCGTTAACGAAAACGTCGATACTATCGGCGTTAAACTATCGATAGTTGTAAGTACTTTGTATTTCTGGGATCCACTGAATCGAAGGAAGGTTACATTTACTGTTCTTGTGGAGTGTTACGTCGCTTTGATCTGATAATTTGGGGGCCATGGCGACCGTGCGGGCTAGAGCGTAGGTAGGGCTTTGGTCGCATGGTCTCACCATGGTTTGCGGGTTCGAATCCCGTCCAGGTGTGAGTTTTATTTCGTAGATGAAACTTCCTCTCGGGGCCATGGATGTAAATAATCAGATAACACAGTGACATGGCTAATATGCATTGTACATAAGGCCAAAACAAAACTTAGAAAAAAAAAGAAAATTTACTATTCTTATAGCGTGCTTTGTTGTTTTGAACTGAAAAATGAGTCGTAAACGTCCGATGTGCGGAGTTTAAGATTATTAATATATTATAAAATCAATTATTATTATTTGTATGAAAACAGCTGTTAGAAGTAAAGTAACTTAATTAGTGAATAAAAAAATGGAATAGTCGAATTTTTTTTTAAAACGAAATGTGAACAACCAATGAACGGAGACAAAAGACGACGATCAGCTGTTTAATATAGTATGAAACAGTCTAAGTTGTGTTGTGGAAGTGAACCAGTCTGAATGAGAGAAGATGTAGAGGTGAAAATAACAGTGAAATAGATGCGCAAAGGTACTTTTATTTATTTATATGTAAGAAGTGGAGTTACTTATTGACAATATCCACATCGTAAATAAATAAGAATTTGCCAACGCACACCATGTTTTACTGAAACCACAGCATATTTCAATTGTGGTAGCATGTACTGTATAAAATAAGCTATTCGTATAGGGAAGGCGCTAGTGCATATTTCGGTAGTACGTAGGCCAACGTTATATTGCTCAAGACCTCCAGGTTGGTCATTCATAGTCAAGACTCCGTCAGTGTTACTTCGGTCTTAGCAATCTAAATTATAATTTCAAGTTGTATTAAGTTGCATAAATAAAAGTGATCTTTTTAAAAAGAGAGTTCTTAGTATCGCTACTATAACTTCGATAATTTTTCTCATACAAGCATTTTTTTTATGCGCTAAACAGGCAAACCCATTCTATTTCTACAACATTTTACTGATAGTCTGTTGTAGTCTTAAAATGTTTCATGTAGTATATAGTTACAGGATCGCTTCAAGGAAAAACATTACCTTTAGAGGAGGAACATACTTCGTGCATGAGCGAAAAGTGTACTCTTTATCTAATAACAAAAGCAAATTTTCGAACAAAATAGGTTGCAGCAAATCACAAATAATTCCAATTTATTAAAATACATATTTTTTCACAGCCTTATTATTCTCCTAATTTATTTTAGGTTACAACCTCGCAAATAGAAAAAACTGCAATCATCAGAATCTAAATATGTGCAATATTGCAAACAATACAATAACAACATATCGCTACCTCAGTACAAGACTCATAACTAAGAAAATGTGTATTTTGGGAAATCACGTTTTAAAATTCACTGATCCTTAATGGTACTTTACTTTTGATTTATTTAGAAAACTCCTAGAGCAATAAGCTTTTACACGGTTAATAATACTTACTTTTAAGCCAATTTTACTTAGCTTTAACCATCGTAACACCCTTTAAAGCCCAACCTTTTGGTACAATGGAACACCGACACATCTGCTCTCTGGTGGCCAGAATTAAAAGTTACAATTGTGAAACTCTTCCATAAAAAAAGTATACCATATTACCATTCTTCCTATGAGTTTAGTAAGAATTCGACATTTTTTCAGTTGTGACAGTCTTGTTCTGAGGTAGCGATATCGTGGGCTTACGAGCGAAAGGCTCTAATTATGTCTGAAAAGATGGTTTTGAGTTATGGACAGATTTAATATTCAAACACCTTTCCTTATATTGCTACAAATTATTTTGTTGAGACCAATCACTTTAGATGAAAAAGTATATGCTTGGGAATAGTATGTTTTTACATGTTTTAACGATTCAAAATAGATTTTATTTAAAAAAAAAAAATGATAAAAATGTCATGACAGTGCCTTTCTGGTGTAAGCCATACGATGTTACGCACATAAACCATTCAATTATTTAAGTTTTACGAGAATCGTCTATTTGTTAGGTTGAAAACATCAAAAAAAAATGTATTCATGTTCCTCTCTTCCTCTCGTTCCATCAGCAACCTCCTCTTCTGGTCCTGCAACATCTGAACCTCCTGTCTCAGGTTCTGGGCTTGCTGTTCCGCCAGAGTCGCCCGGTTCATTGCTTCCATTGATTGCTAAAACATATGAATACAAGCTTTAAATATAATAACTATTGTGTATAATATATATTTTAAAAATGTAAATAACAAACATAATGTGAGAAATAGTTGAAACAAAAATATAATTATATAATAATACTCAACATTTTTACAGAGATATTGTGAAACGTATGAATATAGAGCTAGCTCATTAACGGTTGGTCGTATTGTCACGAAATTTCGCATGTATTATTCCTGAAGGCCAAATAGAATAATAGGGTGTTTGACATCAAAAAATTGTGAACGACAGGGGGGTTATGGGGGTAGGCCTAAATTTGAAGATAGTGATAGGTCATTAACGGATGATTGGATTGTCATGGAATTTCATATGTAGAATTCTTGATGGCCAAATAGAAAAATACACTATGTGACATCTTAAAAATTTGGGAGGGGGGGGGGGGGGGGCTAAGCATAAAAATAATGCTGAATGATTAAAGGGCAATCGGATTGTCATGAATTTCACATGTAGTAGTAGTAACTATGTATTCGCTGTGGGGTTCACTGTTGCAAGACATTTACTAGCTGTGATGTCCAGCGTTCCTAATATCGTACTAGCTGTGGGGTCCGCTGTTGCAAGGCACTTACTAGCTGTAGTGCTCAGCCCCAGCGTTCCTAACTATGTACTAGCTGTGGGGTTCGCTGTTGCAAGGCACCTACAAGACATTTACTAGCTGAGATGTTCAGCGTTCCTAATTACGTACTAGGTGTGGGGTCCGCTGTTGCAAGGCGCTAGCAGTGTGGCCCAGCGTATTTAACTAAGTACTAGCTGTGGGTTCCGCCGTTGCAAAATTCATACTAGCTATGATGCCCTGTGGTTCTAACTACATACTATCTGTGGGGTCCGCAGTTGCAAGGCACCTACTAGCTGTAGGGCCCAGCGTTCCTAAAAACGTACTAGCTGTGGGGTCCGCTGTTGCAAGGCACTTACTAGCTGTGATGCCCAGGGTTCCTAATATCGTACTAGCTGTGGGGTCCGTTGTTGCAAGGCATTTACTAGCTGTAGTGCCCAGCGTTCCTAACTATGTACTAGCTGTGAAGTTCGCTGTTGCAAAGCACTTACTAGCTGTAGGGCCCAGCGTTCCTAAAAACGTACTATCTGTTGGGTCCGCTGTTGCAAGGCACTTAATAGCTGTAGGGCCCAGCGTTCCCAAAAATGTACTATCTGTGGGGTCCGCTGTTGCGAGGCACATACTAGCTGTGGTGACCAGCGTTCCTAACTACGTACTAGCCGTGGTGTCCGCCGTCGCAAGGCACATACTAGCTGTGATGCCCAGCGTTCCTAACTACGTACTAGTGTGGTGCCCAGCGTTGCAAGGCACATACTAGCTGTGGTCACAAACGTTCTTAAGTACGCATTGGCTAGGACGTCCAGCGATGCTAAGTATTCACTAGCTGTGGTTTCCGCCGTTGAAAGGCGCATACTAGCTGTAGTGCCCAGGGGTTCTAAAAACTTACTAGCGTTACTACAGTTAAAGGACTATAAGCCTTATTCCGTATGAATAATTGAAAATTATAACATCATGAATGTACTGTCGAGGAACTGAATAGCCTTATAGAAGATATTGGGAGAAATGTCAAAGTTCCCCGGGCAACGCCGGGTATTACTGCTAGTTATATAATAGAGATATTGTGAAACACATGATAAAAATAAAGAAAACGTATGTTTTAAAAAAAAATATTGTTAAAAATAAATTTTATTTGTGAAATAGACAATATTTTTTTTAAAACATACGTTTTCTTTATTTTTAATTATGTAATACTTAATGCTTCTATAGCTTGCTAATGCTTCCATAGCTTGCTAAAACATATCAATACAAGCTTTAAATATAATAACTATTGTGTATAATATATAATTAAAAAATGTTAATAACAAACATAATGTGAGAAATAATTGAAATGAAAATATAATAATGTAATACATTTCTGATTTGATGAATTTCCGCTTCATGCCTGGAGATGCTGGCCAGGTAGGTCTGACATCGCTGGTGTAACGCTAAACTCACATTTGCATGTTTCTGTACACGTCCTTGGAACATTTTGAGAATCTGGAAGAATAAGACAACAAAGTCACTTACAGTACAGCTTTACACAGGGTGTCCACAATTATTCCTCAAGGAAATATACTAATTTTCCCTAGTTTTCAGTCTGGCACCGCTTACCTTGATCGAGAAGGGAGGGGATGAAGTGTCTAGATATAGATCTTATTTTCATTAAATATTTCGAATTCAACAAGTAACATAGAATATACGAACGGCTGAGATTTGTTGAAAATAATGTGTTTCATATTTTGACTAGCCCGACATTGGACTGTCAGTAACTTCAAATGTGTTAGTAAATGAATTTCAATAAAATCTGATCAAGCTTTAAAGAGCTGGCGGTAATTTTATGATTCGGCTCCCACACAACTCCCCTTCCCGTTCACGATTTTGAGATGTCTCACAAGTCTATGCTTGTACTGAAAAACGCAGTGCTGAACAAAATCTCAATAACTAATCCTCATATTACAATGACATATATAGTTAGTTATTATGAGTCATGCCCGAGCTTTAACGCCTGCTACCAGAGCGCTCTTTCTTTACTCTGGTGGATATGAGCCTGACTCTACTAAGGGAATACTAAATTTTGCCTATCAAGGTTCTTTCATCAGGGTAGGGGTCTTTAACGAGTACCTGACATCTCACCCCGTCGCTTAACGTCCCATTCGAAGGAGGGCTTGCTCAAGTCTTGGTCGATCTTGAACTCAGTAGGCTACCACGCTACCTCTTGAGTTACTGGCGTCCCTCAATGTAGAATAGTTACTAGTATATTCGGATTAAAATAAACTATATATTCCACTGACCCAATCTGCCCTTCGAAGGCGAAGCTGCTAGAGGGAACACAGACAGTAAAGTGCCATCATTGTCGTATATGACTGTGGCGTAGCCATATGTTATTTTATATTTTAATATATATATTTTTAAATGTGATAATTAAAAATATATATATTGTTGTGTGATCTAAAAAAAGGTGATCTGAAAAAGAGCGTTTTTTGAGTGTGTACAAATAAAAATATATAAGACGAAATTTGTGGTTGTCAATGATTCGGTGAACAACGCTACATTGGTGGCAGCGGTGGGATAACAATGCCGAAAGAGCGACAACACGCGCCGGGGAAGAGGAGCGGCGCCGATGAGGCAGTCGACAGGAGACCCCTCATTTTCCCGAAAGAGTTCACTGCGGGAACGTGGACTGACTACGTGGAGTATTTCGACAAGGTAAGTCGATTAAATAAATGGAATGACGATATAAAAGTGCAGTTTTTATCTTTGTGCCTGACGAGGGAGAGCCTTAGCATCTACAAGAACATGTCTCGGACAGACCAAGATGATTTTGCCCTCGTATGTAGGACCATCGGGGTTAAATTAGACCCTCCTGAGCGGCGGGAGCTCAAGAAAGATGAATTCAAAGGGCGGCGGCAAGCGAGGGGCGAGTCTCTGACACAGTTCGCCACCGCCCTGGAGACTCTCTACAACGAGGCCTACCTGGAGAGAGTTGGAGAGGCGGTGCGACAGGAAACCTTAAAGGACCACTTCCTGGAGGGTCTCCGGGACAAAAACGTACGATTTCAGGCTGCGCTAACGTCCCCTGACACCCTAGAGTCCGCACTAACCAGGGCTTTGAAAATGGAAGTGATAGCTCTACGTCATGGCTCAATGTCGTTTATCGTCGAGGTTCAGGATACGGGTGATAGCCAGGTTGTAGCGGCTACTAACCCTATCCCAGGAACCTCCGTGTTTTACACGATGCTGCGAGAGCAAGGAAAAAAATAACAGCCCTTACGAGGGCAGTGGAGGAGCTGGTGGTTGGAAAGGAGGCGAAGCGGGCGGATATAGGCCGAAGGGGTCCGGTCTGCTGGGCGTGCGGCAGGTCGGGACATATCCGAGCCCACTGTTCGGTGAAGCCGCCAAAGGGAAACTGAAGCCGGCCGCTGATGAGGACCTATCAGTGGCCGATCTCCCCATGGTCCCTACCGTCGGGGTGGACGACGACGGACTCCGGAAGAATTACGTAGACCTCAGCGTGAATGGGGTTCCAGTGAGGACTCTTGTTGGCTCGGGAGCCAGTGTCACGCTACTCAGCGCTGATCTGGCACGTTGTTTAGGGATTCACCCATGTGAAGAGTATGGTCGGGGGTTGCGCAGTGCTAATGGGGGAACTATTTCTACCCACGGGCTGGCTGAGGTCATTATAACAGTGGGGGGTAGCCCTACGGTCATAAAGTTGTCATTGGCGACATCTGGCGTGACTTCATTCTGGGTGTCGACTTCTTGGAGGACAAGCAGTTCCAACTGCTGTTTGGACGCGGAGTCTTGAGAACTGACCAAGGCGATATCCCCCTGCGCTCGCCAAAGTCTGGAAACAAAAGAGTCGACACCATTGCAGCAGTGGATGTTTTCATTGGAGAAAATACTGTGGTTCCAGGGAGACACGAAGTGGTCGTAATGGCGCAGCTCTCGGGCCCGGTGGCTGACGGCACGGAAGTAATCTTCGACCCCCGGATAAGTAATGAGCGAATATGCTTAGCTCGGGTGATGGCGATAGTTTCCCATGGGTCCATCCCTTTACGAGTTATGAATGCAGGGCCGGAAGCAGCAACTCTTTTTGCAGGTACTCGGGTGGGTCGGGTGGAGGAAAAAGAAGAACCAATGCTCAATGCCGAAATTTCCGAGGAGACCGTTTGCTGTGGCACTCTCACTGTGGTACTCGAGATGTAGATGAACTTTTTAATCTACAGTCTATGGATCTGAAAGGGGAACAGCGGAAGGAAGTAATGAGGTTACTGCGAGGGTTCCACGATATCTACGCCAAAGGTCCGCAGGATCTGGGCAGAACAGGGGTAGTGAAACATCGGATGGAGACAGGGGATAACCGACCTATCAGATAGCCACCCCGGCGAATCCCTTTCCAGTGACGGGCGGAGGTAGAGCAGCTGGTCAAAGATATGCAGGGGCAGGGGGTGATAGAGCCATCAACGTCTCCTTGGTCGAGCCCTATCGTGCTAGTAAAAAAAAAGACGGGAGCACGAGATTCTGCGTCGACTACCGCCGCCTCAACGCCGTGACGAAGAAGGATGCGTACCCCCTTCCGAGAATCGACGACATCCTAGACAATTTGTCGGGGGCAAGGTACTTCTCTTCACTCGATCTGGCTGCTGGTTACTGGCAGGTAGAAATGGAAGTACAGGACAAAGAAAAAACAGCGTTTATCACGAGCGAAGGGTTGTTCCAGTTCAGAGTCCTACCATTTGGACTTTGTAACGCTCCAAGTACATTCCAGCGACTGATGGATGCAGTACTGAGCGGCTTAAAGTGGAAGGTCGCCATGGTATATTTGGACGATATAGTCGTTTGGAGCACGACCTTCGAGGAGCACCTAGATAGACTCAGAATGGTCTTCAGCAGGATCCGTGAAGCTAATTTGCGCTTGACACCCCAAAAGTGTCAACTATTGCGCCGAAACATAAGCTTCCTGGGTCATGTTATCTCGGCGGAAGGCGTCGCCACTGACGCAGAAAAACTGAAGGCCGTCATAGATTGGCCTGTGCCTCTCGACGCGAAGGATTCACTGCATATTACCGACGGTTTATTAAAGGTTTCGCGGAGCTAGCAGACCCACTATACAAGGCGGCCGATAAAGATAAAAAGTTCCAGTTTGGGCCGGATCTGCTGCGCCGATTTGACCAACTGAAGCGAGCAATGGTAACCGCCCCAGTTCTAGCTCTCCCGAAGGAAAAGGGCCGATTCGTCCTGGATTGCGACGCAAGTGACACAGGTTTAGGGGCCGTTCTCAGCCAGGTCCAGGACGGGAACATCGAGAGGGTAGTCAGCTATGCTGGACGAGCCTGGACCAAGGCGGAGCGACGCTACTGTACCACAAGAAAGGAAATGTTGGCCTTGGTCTAAGGAGTTCGGCAGTTCCGTTGCTATCTGTATGGAACGACGTTCTCGGTAAGAACTGACCACAGTTCATTAAGGTGGCTCCAGTCTTTTAAGGAACCGGAGGGGCAAGTTGCCAGATGGCTGGAACTTCTGGCACCCTATAACTATGAAGTTGTCCATCGCCCAGGAAAGCTACACGGGAACGCGGATGGCCTCTCGCGTGCTTGCCGCCAGTGTGGGGACCAACCTGAAGTAGACGAAGCTAGTGGAGGACGAGTAGCTGTCATCCTCCAGCCCCGGGACGAAGATCTGCGAGTCGCGCAAGAAGCGGATCCGGGGCTAGCGACAGTCCGACAGTGGTTGGAACAAGGCACGCGACCGCAATTCAGTGAAATACGGGGTAAAGACCCTGCGTTAGTGAGCCTATGGACGCAATGGGCGAGGTTGGAAGTAAGGAACGACCTTTTGTATCGCCGGTGGGAAGAAGACGGGAAGCCTGACCGATACCAGCTGGTGATACCTAGGTGTCGGAGGGAGGAGATTCTCAAAAGCCTACACGCTGATGTGACGGGCGCGCATTTGGGAATCACCCGGACAGTTCAGAAGTTGCGCGCCAGATTTTACTGGCCGGGCCACTCGCGGGATGTGGAGGACTTCGTCAACTGCTGTTAGCAGTATACTGCAGGATTTCCATTTCAGCGGGTGGCCATGGACCTCCTGGGGCCTCTCCCTAGAACTCGACGGGATAAAAGGTACGTGCTGGTAGTTTCGGACTATTTCACCAAGTGGGTGGAGGCATACCCCCTTCATAATATCGAGGCTGAGACCGTAGCCGAAGCATTCGTAGCAGATTTCGTTGCACGCTATGGTGTGCCATACGAAATTCACACTGATCAGGGGTGACAATTCGAGGCCCAGCTGTTTCAGGACTTGACAAAGAGGCTCCACATTAAGAAGACGAGGACCACCCCTTACCACCCTCAATCGGATGGCCTGGTGGAGCGGTTCAATCGGACATTATGTCAAATGCTGAGCCATCTGAGCCAACATCAGGATGACTGGGACATCCAGCTCCCCTTGCTCATGTTGGCCTACAGGTCCAGCCAGCATGAAACAACCCACATGACACCATACTACGCTCTGTTTGGTAGGGAGGTTCGGCTCCCTGTAGACATAATGTATGGGCGCGTTGAAGAACAAGGCGAATTGCATGAGTTCGTCAGGAGCCGGTGCCTGCAACTGGAGGAAGCGTATGAATGCATGCGGGAATCCCAAACCAAAGGTCAGCGGAGACAAAAGGACCTCTACGACAGGCGCTGCAAGGGGGAGGAGTTGGAGGTCGGGGAGTCCGTCTGGCTGTGGTGTCCGATGGTGCGGCGAGGCAGGAGCGCCAAACTCCACCGGCCCTGGGAGAGACCCTACAGGATACTTAAGAAGTTATCGGACGTCACGTTCCGCATCCAAGCTGAGAGGAACCCCAGGAGGCGACTCGTGGTCCACTTCAATCGGCTAAAAAAGTACACCGCTGACCGGGACGAACGACCGCATTGAAAGGAGGTAAGAGTGTGGCGTAGCCATATGTTATTTTATATTTTAATATATATATTTTTAAATGTGATAATTAAAAATATATATATATTGTTGTGTGATCTAAAAAAAAGGTGATCTGAAAAAGAGCGTTTTTTGAGTGTGTACAAATAAAAATATATAAGACGAAATTTGTGATTGTCAATGATTCGGTGAACAACGCTACATGACTTTCATATAAAATATAATATAAATATCCCCGTCCAAAGGCTCACCTGTTGATAGTGTTGAGCCCTGGATGCCAGTTGAGTTCTAGCGCCGATACTCTCGCTCAGTTCAGTTCGCAGTTTCTCTATAGTCTCAGTCATGAGCCGTTCGTTCTCCCGTCGCTCTTCCTTGTACCGAGTATGTTCCTTCTTCATGTCCTCTATCACCGCTCGGATTGTCTGCATCTCCTCCTCATTCTCCTGCAATAATAAATACAACTTTTAATATTTGTTACTAACCTGTCACGCTTTACCTAGCAATCAGCTCCCCAGACCCGCCACGTCAGCGTTGTTTGGATTATTGAAAATTCGGTTTGGAGGGCAATTGTATGATATTCACAAAAATATGTGATCCATGTCCGAGTTTCAACTAATAGACCTACTACCTAAATGCTTAAATAACTGATAAAATAAAAATTAAAAAAGATACATAAATAAACCAATAGAAATAAAATAAATGTTTAAATAACTAATAAAATATTATGAAAGTAATAATAAAAACTACGGTATGAATCGAATTATGTTTTTGTTTATGAAACACGATTTTTATAGGGTGGTTATTTAATTTTTTTTTTTTTAAATAAGAAATGAGTTGGCAACAGCGGTGTCATTGTGACATTCTAGAGCCTAATTCTTAGTCACTTTTTTGTACTCCATAATTCCAGTTTGATATGAATAAAAGAAGGAGGAGAAGGAGTGATATATAAAAAAGTGGTTGCAATAAGCAAGTCCTCTTATGGGTACATCATGTAAGTATATTTTTATTTGTGTATTGTAGATGGGATATTGAAAAGAAGATGGAGGAACTTTTAAAGTTTGTCTCATTCACATATCTGAAATGTTACCTACCTTATTCTTCTTGGTGGTCGTCTGGAAAGACAAATTTGATTGTGAAGTTTCTGTCTTAATGTTAACAACGGCACCAATTTTATCCCCTTCGCCCAGCTCCATGTTTTCCCCCTGCATTATTTAAAATATGTACTGAAAATCTTACAAATATTGAGATGAATTACAAACAACTATCATATTAAAACTGAGAAATAGCTGTACACAAACTCAGAGCCATCTACGCAATGTGAAAAATTCGCTAAAGCTTGGTCTATGTCCTCCAGATAAAAAAAGTCGAAGAACCATTCAGAACGAATTAATCAATTAAATGTTCGCTCTCTCTCTAAAACTAATTGACCGTTTAGGAAAAAAAATCAAATGCACGGAGGTTAGAAATAGAAAATGTAGGAGATATATTACGGAACCTATAAAGCAGAAAAAATGCTATTCTCAGACTTTATGATCTCTCTGAATTAATCTTGGTTCGAGATGAGAGCAAAGCACTGACCAACTAAAGTCATTCAAGATAATAAACGCAAAACGCACGACAAATACAATATATAAAAAAAACTGTTTACTTTTACTTAGTTTCACCTTTAATGTCAAGTAATTAAACTAAATGGAATTAATTATAAACTTTTTTGAAGTAAAAACTTCTTTAGGAGGGCTCCAGTCGTCATTTGCCACGTGTACTGTCTACGTGTCGTCCATCAGAGTTGCCACCTTTTTTTTGTGCAAATAAGGTACATTGGTTATTAAAGGTAGAAAAAAAAAAAGTACATTGTGTTAAAATAAAGTTCGATTTATTTTACTTTATTATTTTGCTTAAAAACATATTTTTTCATTACTTTTAACAAATAATTATCACTGCTTAACAGCTTTACAGCATCTTTACAGTCTATATTTAAGTTAAAGTAAATAAGTAATTCATTTTTTATCAGATTCAGAGAAGCTTAGTTTCTTTCGTTTCCCTAATTGCTATTTATCACAGAAAACACTCTCTCTGTGAATGCTGACGTGGCGAGAATCGATAGTAAAAATGAAATTAATTTATACAAATTTGAAAAACTATCATCAGTCTTGTTAAATACTTGCTGCCATTTTTGTGCAGTGGACAATTCCGCAAAACCTTCAGAGCTATATATTTGATTATATAATTTGTTTAATAAAGAAATTTCTCCATAAAGATCATTCATATTTATATTAAGTTTTCGCAGATTTAAATTTCCAACTATGTTAACAAAATGATCAAATTCGACATTGCTTTTTAAATTTATATTGCTACGTTTTGTGTCATTAAAATTAAACCATTTATTTAGGTACTCTAAGGCTTTGTCAATAAGTAATAAAAAATTTGTGTGAATTTTGCTAGTCAGTTCAGGTGAAGACAACAGTTTAATGTTTTTGCCTGTTTCATAGCCAAAGAACAGATCTTGTTTTCTTTGTGCTAATCCATTTTTAAGATTATCCATAATCCTATAAACAGGTGTTTCGTGGCCTTATGGTCTAAGCATATCAGCCATTTATTTACAATGTAAAGTTATACAACAATATGGATGACAAAAATGTATCTGAACAATGTATCAAAAATTTCTCCGGTTTTGGTTCTCGACACTATTAACTGACCTGTAATGGGGAGCACTATCTTATTTTGAATGAGGACACAATACACAAATATATATATATATATTGCTCAACACTCGAAGTGGAACACATAAAAATCTGACGATTCTTTGATTCCCCTAAATTTTCTTCTGGGTTAATGAGGTATGTTTCCTCTCCAGAATGTTTCCCTTAATGAAGAGAGTAAATGGACAAATAGAAAATTACAAGTTTAGAAATAATGAAGCAACTTTATTGAAAAAAGATTTTAAACAAAATTTACCTACTTTTTACAAAAACGAAAATACTCTTAAAACTGAAAAGAAAATTGAAAAATACCACAGGTTTAGTTTGCTGGTGGTCTTCAGCAGTGAGTGGGGCCTCCTTCAGTCTTATCACTTCTTGGCACCTCCTGGGCATGCTGTTCATGAGGTCCAAAACTGCTTCCCGTGGGATGCGTTCCCATTCCTCAATAACAGCCTGTCGAAGCTCTTCAAAATTGTCAGGGGTAACTCCATGAGCCCTGATCTGCCTCTTGAGACCATCCCAAATATTCTCAATTGGATTAAGGTCTGGGGATTGTGCAGGCCACACCATAGGCGTAATTGACTGCACACGAAAAAAATTGTTGACCGCTATGGAGCGATGCGGTCGAGCATTGTCATCAGCATAATTGCAATTTGCTCCAATTTCATGAGCTAAAGGCATCACAATAGGCTCAAGAACCATATTCAAGTACATCTGGCCAGTCATAGTGGTGTTTCCAAAAACCGCGAGCGGGATAGGTAGAAAGGCAGAAATTCCGCCCCAGACTGAAATGGAACCACCCCCGTAAGCTTCTACGCTGGCCATAGTAGCCTCGTCATAGCGCTCATTTGGGCATTTCCACACTCTGTTGCATCCACCAGAACTGTACAAACTTGCTCGGAGAATATGCAGTTGTTCCACTGGTCAGGAGTCCAGTTTTCATGATCACGAGCCCAATGCAGCCGCCTTACCTTGTGATCTCGAGTTACCTGGAGAACTTTTTGGCCACCCTGGACCCCAAATTGCGCTCGTGAAGTCTCCTGCGTATTGTTTGCGTTGAAATCAATGTACCTGCTGCACGTCTAAGCTCAGCTTGAAGGATTCTGGCTATAACAGTACGCCTTCTACGAGCTTGGATCACTAAAAATCGGTCTTGAGCTACTGATGTTAGCCCCCATGCCTGTATCGCACACTACCAGTATCCAGGAATCTTGTCCTAGCTCGATGGATCACACTAACACTCACATTGAAGCGATTTGCGACTGCACGCATGGATTCACCGATGTTTAGCATCCTAATCGCTTGATTAAGGGATTCGTAACTTAAACGGTTCATTATGAACAGGTTCACGGGTAAGATCAACTTAGAAACTGTTAATCCACTGATGAAAACATTACTGTTCAAAAGAAACGAAATTCCATGATACAATATGACTTAATCCGGCTAATAACAACAGGACACCAACAGGGTAAAAGTACACGCACTTACATTCTTTCACACTGATAAGATACAAAGGTAGAATTTTTCCAATTTTATTTGTTTTCTCACTCACGAGGCCTCGTGTTACAACATATGAATGCTCACATTGGTTCAAGCTTCGATAAAATGACAAAAAAACGAGGTATGCTATCGAATTTTTATGTGTTCCACTTCGATTGTTGAGCAGTGTATATGAATCGAATAATGTTTTTGTTTGTGAAACACGATTTTTATGAGGTAGTTATTTTATTTTATTTATTTATATATTTACAACGGCATAATAACATATGCCATTAGCAATTGAGATAAATAGTGCAGTGTCAGGTGCGTGGCTGTAGTGCTGAGGTACGTGAACGAAGTGGAGTCCAGGAGCAGGTCCCTCTGCCATGCCCGCTTGAGGCGTCGTGGTGGATTTGTGGACTGGCGTGATGATGGAGTTTGTCGTGAAATGTTTGATATCGTGTCTTGATAACAGAAGGTACGAATAGGATGTTGAGGTCATAATGTAATGTGAGGTTGGAAACGTAAAATGGGGCATTGGCAATGTGGCATAGTATAATGGATTGTATTGACTGTAGGCGTTGTATGTTTGATTTTTTGGCTCTCGATGCCGTAAGTCCAGATGGGTTTTAGTATAGTGTTGTATATGTGAAGTTTGTTTTCACGCGATAATGTCGATCGTCGTCCGATGATTGATTTCTGTCGTCCAAATCGTCTTTGAGGTCTGGGCGTTTCAGTCTGATATGGGGGTATTTAATTTAATTAATTTTTTTCAACAATAAGAAATGAGTTGGCAACAGCGGTGTCATTGTGACATTCTAGAGCCTAATTCTTAGTCACTTTTTTGTACTCCATAATTCCAGTTTGATATGAATAAGAGGAGGAGGAGTGATATGTAAAAAAGTGGTTGCAATAAGCAAGTCCTCTTATGGGTACATCATGTAAGTATATTTTTATTTGTGTATTGTAGATGGGATATTGAAAAGAAGATGGAGGAACTTCTACAGTTTGTCTCATTCACATATCTGAAATGTTAGTTACCTTATTCTTCTTGGTGGTCGCCTGGAAAGACAAATTTGATTGTGAAGTTTCTGTCTTAATGTTAACATTGGCACCAATTTTATCCCCTCCTCCCAGCTCCATGTTTTCCCCCTGCAATATTTAAAATTATATATAAACATGTATTGAAAATCTTACAAATATTGTGATGAATTACAAACAACTATCATATTAAAACTGAGAAGTAGCTGTACACAAACTCAGAGCCATCTACGCAATGTGAAAAATTCGCTAAAGCTTGGTCTAGGTCCTCCAGATAAAAAAAGTCGAAGAACCATTCAGAACGAATTAATCAATTAAATGTTCGCCCTCTCTCTAAAACTAATCGACCGTTTAGGCAAAAAATCAATGCACGGAGGTTAGAAATAGAAAATGTAGGAGATATATTACGGAACCTATAAAGCAGAAAAAAGGCTATTCTCAGACTTTATGAACTCTCTGAATTAATCTTGGTTCGAGATGACAGCAAAGCACTGATCAACTAAAGTCACTTAAGATAATAAACGCAAAAAGCACGAGAAATACAATATATAAAAAAAACTGGTTACTTTCACTTAGTTTCACCTTTAATGTCAAGTAATTAAACTAGATGGAATTATTTATAAACTTTTTTGAAGTTAAAACTTCTTTAGGAGGGCTCCAGTCGTCATTTGCCACGTGTACTGTCTACGTGTCCTCGCCCATCAGAGTTGCCACCTTTTTTTTGTGCAAATAAAGTACATTGGTTATTAAAGGTAGAAAAAAAAAAAAGTACATTGTGTTAAAATAAAGTTCGATTTATTTTACTTTATTATTTTGCTTAAAAACATATTTTTTTCATTACTTTTAGCAAATAATTATCACTGCTAAACAGCTTTACAGCATCTTTACAGTCTATATTTAAGTTAAAGTAAATAAGTAATTCATTTTTTATCAGATTCTCAGAGAAGCTTAGTATCTTATCACAGAAAAAACTCTCTCTGTGCATGCTGACGTGGCGAGAATCGATAGTAAAAATGAAATTAATTTATACAAATTTGAAAAACTATCATCAGTCTTATTAAATACTTGCTGCCATTTTTGTGCAGTGGACACTTCCGCAAAACCTTCAGAGCTATTTATCTGATTATATAATTTATTTAATAAAACAATTTCTCCATAAAGATCATCCATATTTATATTAGGTTTTTGCAGATTTAAATTTTCAACTATGTTAACAAAATGATCAAATTCGACATTGCTTTTTAAATTTACATTGCTACGTTTTGTGTCATTAAAATTAAACCATTTATTTAGGTACTCTAAGGCTTTGTCAATAAGTAATAAAAAATTGGTGTGAATTTTTCTAGTCAGTTCAGGTGAAGACAACAGTTTAATGTTTTTGCCTGTTTCGTAGCCAAAGAACAGATCTTGTTTTCTTTGTGCTAATCCATTTTTAAGATTATCCATAATCCCATAAACATCTAAAATTGTCATGCAATTGCCTCTTAGACATTTTACAGCTTTATTAAATAAATGCAAAATGTGGCTACAAAAGTGGAAATAAATTTCAATCGAGTCATTGTCGGTGTTGTTGAGCATCAATACATTTTGTAAAATCATTGGACAGTTTTATAAGCTTAGAAACTAACTTCTAATAGGTGACCAATTTAATAATAATGATCGATGCAGGGCAAAAGAGAGAGCCTACCGATTCTATAAATCTTTTCAACTCTTCTCTTCTTACAGCAGAATGTGAAAAATGAGCATACATTTTCAAAATCACATTTTCTATGTCATATGATAAAAAGCTCATAGCATGTCTCAAGCAGTTATTTGTATATAGCACTATGTGTGCATGACAATTTCCTTTAATCAAATCTGGTACCAAATCTCTCATATTAGTAAATAAAGTAATGGTTAACTCCAAAATTAGAATTTCTGTTGTCAGCAATTAGCCCAGATACATCATGAAAAAATAATTTGTATTTCTCCATTGACTTTTGAATGGCTTCAAACATGCCATCAGCAGACTCCTTACTATATTCATAAAAATCTAATAACTTATTTTGAATGCCGTTTTTGACCGTAAAATATTGTATCACTAATGGAAACAGTTTTATTTATTTTTTTTGTTAGACGCATCTGTTTGTATGCAGTAAAATAAATTCTCTGTATTTATATCGTCTATTACATTTTGTATGCATATGGGCCCAACACCTCTGTAACTAGTGCTACCATTTTGGTTCTGGCTAGACGAATTCCTGTAGCTGTAGTTGAATTAACATAAATAATTTTATAATACAATCCATGCTATTGTAGGACAAATTATGTTTTACAGTGTGATATGTTAAGGCTAGCTCAGCTGCAATATTATTTTCTTTATCACTGCATAATGAACTTTTGACGATGTGGAAGCAGAAGAAGAGTCAAGAAATTTCTCAAGTACCTAGTCCAGATGTTCTCTTCATTTCTAATTTTGATTTGTGTTGTTTTGTTTGCAGGTATTGTTTAACCTGAAAATAAAAAGAATAATCCCTTCACCTTATCCACCACCAAGCATCATCAAATAATGGTTGTTATGAAAAAACCACATACAAATTTTAAATCAAATCAAATCATTTATGGGTACTAAAATATAGATGTTGGAGAAAAAAAAAAATTGCAAAAGTATCACAACATTAAGCCATGTGTCTGGTATGCAAATTTTAATAAATTTAAACAGAAATTAAGAGGTTATAAAAAAATTAAAATTATGAAGAACTCTATAAAACTTCTAAGTTTTTTTCAGGCAATTTTTTCATGATATTAATTTTGTAACATTTGGAAATTTTTCCACTCACCTGTGCTATTCCAGCTGAAGCATTTGTAAATGTAATTCCACACAATTTGCATCACCATATTCGATTTCCCTCTGATTTTTATACTTCTGCAATCGTTTAGTCTTCTGTTTGGTTGTATCAATCTTTTTGATGCATTTTTTCGGTGTAATATATTCACTATCTATTTGATCCGTTTCACTATCAAAATTACGTTTTGTAGGTGTGCATCGAGTACTTTGTTTATTAAGGTTGTCCCTGTCCCTGATTTACTACAACATAAAGCTATAAAACCGATTAATCGTATTTTTATTGCACTCAATCCGCCTCACACAAAACGAACAAGAAGTTTTGACAATGACATTGACAATGTTGACATTTGAGCAAGGGTAGACCCCAGTAAATCTGTCGTTCTGTTTTACGCAAAAATTCTTATTACCAACCTTTTTTTGTATGTTATATGTAAAATGAATCCCAGAGAAATCCAATCCTGCGAAATAAACTTTATTTTTATAAAGTAAAGTCTTTTATTTAATAAAGTATTTTCGCGTGCTTTATTGTTCTCATAAAGTATAGAATACCATTTCCCGAGATAATGTACAATACTTTATAATGAAGTAAGGGAAGCAACCCTATCGTCCATCATCAGATAATTGTACCAATCTTCAGATTCAATTTTTAATTCTTTCAAGAGATCGGTGAGGGAAAGTTTCGCCCTTTTTAATAGCCACTCCTTTGCCCACTTGGATCTTTTCCTTTTGCTATTTTCTATTACAAAAACTGTCGCTAACGCAACCGACGGCTCCATAGCTACTAGTCTAGCCACGATCGTGTAGGGGGGGGGGGGGGGGGGGGGGGGATCGATTAATCGAAATAATCTATGTTTTGATAAAATAATCGGTGTTTTTTTAATCGATGTCATCTAGGTTTGATTAATCGGATAATCGATGATTATTTAACGATTATTAAATTTTTAATTAAAAACACAACTCATCCGAAAAACAGGAGATAAAAAAGAAAAATGAATTAATTATTATTCATCCGAAGTGTAACTCGTCTAAAAAAGTGGGAGGAGACTATCGTATTGACTATCGATACAACACAGTGTCTCTGTGGTGAACTGGTGATAAGTAAAAAGTTGCCTTCTAATAGTTCTACTTCTAATTTCTAATCATTTGTGTTTTGTCATTTGAGAGTTGTGATTGACTGATCGTATTAACTTTGGTTTGTGCGTTCGTTTAATCGATTATTTAACCAACGATTAATAAGTGTATCGATTAACCAGTAGAAAATAATAATGATGTCATTAATCGATGTTTTGTTGGTCAATACCCATCCCTAGTGTGTATACAGTAAGGATAAAACTATCGGTAGTTTACTATCGTTAACGATAGCTTCGATACTATCGGCGTTAAACTATCGATAGTTTAGGGACTTTGTATTTCTGGGATCCACTGAATCGAAGGAAGGTTCATTTACTGTTCTTGTGGAGTGTTACGTTGCTTTGAACTGATAATTAAGGGGCCATGGTGGCCGTGCGGACTAGAGCGTAGGGCTTTGGTCGCATGGTCTCACCATGGTTTACGGGTTCGAATCCCGTCCGGGTGTGAGTTTTATTTCGTAGATAAAACTCCCTCTCGGGGCCATGGATGTCGTAAATAATTAGATAACACAGTGATATGGCTAATATGCATTGCACATAAGGCCAAAACAAAACTAAAAAAAAAAAAACTGAAAATTTTCTATTCTTATAGCGTGCTTTGTTGTTTTGAACTGAAAAATGAGTCGTGAACGTCCGATGTGTGGAGTTTAAGATTATTAATATATTATAAAATCAATTATTATTATTTGTATGAAAACAGCTGTTAGGAGTGAAGTAAATTAGTGAATAAAAAAATGGAATAGTCGCATTTTGTTTTAAAACGAAATGTGAACAACCAATGAATGGAGACAAAAGACGACGATCAGCTGTTTGATATAGTATGAAACAGTCTAAGTTGTGTTGCGGAAGTGAACCTGTCTGAGTGAGAGAAGATGTAGGAGTGAAAATAACAGTCTGGGTCCACTTCTCCATGTTGCAAGCACATCCAGCATCCCAACATCGCCTGAGACGGTGTTAGCCACCTATGCAGATGACATAGCAATTTTAGCTACTAATAAATCGGCTGGGGACGCATCCAAATCTCTGCAGGAGCACTTACACCTTCTAGAGGGTTGGTTGCATCTGTAGAAGGTACAAATAAATGAGATCAAATCCCTTCATGTTACATTCGCCTTGAGGCGCGGTGACTGCCCAACTGTATGGCTGAATAATGTCCCTCTGAAACATGACAAAGACGTACGATACTTAGGACTCTTTCTTGACAGACGACTGACATGGAGTAAACATGTTTCACAGACTCGACAGAAAATGAAACGGCGATTTGGACTCCTCAAAAGACTACTAGACAAGCGATCTCAACTTCGCCTCAACCACAAACTGGGTGTTTACAAGACCGTTATCAGACCCATCTGGACGTATGGCGTTCAGCTCTGGGGTTCAGCTAAGCCCTCACACACCAAAAGAATTCAAGCCATCCAAAATAAAATCCTCCGAACAATCACACAATGCCCTTACTACGTATCAAACATAACATTACATCATGACCTGAACATACCATTCTTACACGAAGTTAGACAACAATTATACACAAATTTGCACAACAAATTTACGTCATCCAAACACACTGGTGGAAGCAATGTCGGTCCGGTCCTTGCCGGGCAGACCTCCTCGGCGACTGAATCGTCGTTGGCCGCGTGACCTCCTGCCTGAGGAGGACCCCTGAGGAGGCGGTGGTGTTGACCAACCATCAAGAGACTCAAGTGGTGTTTCTGTTTTTCTTTGTTGTGTTCATATTTCCTAGTTGTGAAGTAATTCATAGTTGGAAATTAAGTAATAAAGGTGAAAAAAAAAAAAATCACTGATCCTTAATGGTACTTTACTTTTGATTTATTCAGTAAACTGCTAGAGCAATAAGCTTTTACACGGTTAATAATACTTACTTTTAAGCCAATTTTACTTAGCTTTAACCATCGTAACACCCTTTAAAGCCCAACCTTTTGGTACAATGGAAGACCGACACATCTGCTCTCTGGTGGCCAGAATTAAAAGTTACAATTGTGAAACTCTTCCATAAAAAAAGTATACCATATTACCATTCTTCCTATGAGTTTAGTAAGAATTCGACATTTTTTCAGTTGTGACAGTCTTGTTCTGAGGTAGCGATATCGTGGGCTTACGAGCGAAAGGCTCTAATTATAAGTCTGAAAAGATGGTTTTGAGTTATGGACAGATTTAATATTCAAACACCTTTCCTTATATTGCTACAAATTATTTTGTTGAGACCAATCACTTTAGATGAAAAAGTATATGCTTGGGAATAGTATGTTTTTACATGTTTTAACGATTCAAAATAGATTTTATTAAAAAAAAAAATAATGATAAAAATGTCATGACTTAGTGCCTTTCTGGTGTGAGCCATATGATGTTGTTACACACATAAACCATTCAATTATTTAAGTTTTACGAGAGTCGTCTATTTGTTAGGTTGAAAACATCAAAAATAAATGTATTCATGTTCCTCTCTTCCTCTCGCTCCATCAGCAACCTCCTCTTCTGGTCCTGCAACATCTGAACCTCCTGTCTCAGGTTCTGGGCTTGCTGTTCCGCCAGAGTCGCCCGGTTCATTGCTTCCATAGCTTGCTAAAACATATGAATACAAGCTTTAAATATAGTAACTATTGTGTATAATATATAATTAAAAAATGTAAATAACAAACATAATGTGAGAAATAGTTGAAATAAAAATATAATTATATAATAATACTCAACATTTTTACAGAGATATTGTGAAACACTTGATAAAAATAAAGAAAACGTATGTTTTTAAAAAAATATTGTTAAAAATAAATTTTATTTGTGAAATAGACAATATTTTTTTAAAAACATACGTTTTCTTTATTTTTAATTATGTAATACATTTCTGGTTTGATGAATGTTGGCTTCATGCCTGGAGATGCTGGCCAGGTAGGTCTGACATCGCTGGTGTAACGCTAAACTCACATTTGCATGTTTCTGTACACGTCCTTGGAACATTTTGAGAATCTGGAAGAATAAGACAACAAAGTCACTTACAGTACAGCTTTACACAGGGTGTCCACAATTATTCCTCAAGGAAATATACTAATTTTCCCTAGTTTTCAGTCTGGCACCGCTTACCTTGATCGAGAAGGGAGGGGATGAAGTGTCTAGATATAGATCTTATTTTCATTAAATATTTCGAATTCAACAAGAAACATAGAATTTACATACGGTTGAGATTTGTTGAAAATAATGTGTTTCATATTTTGACTAGCCCGACATTGGACTGTCAGTAACTTCAAATGTGTTAGTAAATGAATTTCAATAAAATCTGATCAAGCTTTAAAGAGCTGGCGGTAATTTTATGATTCGGCTCCCACACAACTCCCCTTCCCGTTCACGATTTTGAGATGTCTCACAAGTACACTTGTACTGAAAAACGCACTGCTGAACAAAATCTTAATAACTAATCCTCATATTACAATGACAATCAATGTAGAATAGTTAGTTATTCTGACTTATGCCTGGGCTTTAAGTACGCGGACATATTGCTTACTATCAGAGTGCTCTTTCGTCACTCTGGTGGATATGAGCTTGACTCTACTACGGGAGTATTAAATTTTGCCTATCTAGGTTTTTTTCATCAGGGTAGGTGTCTTCAACAAGTACCTGACATCTCACACGGTCGGGACCATACCTTAACGTCCCATCTGAAGGACGGCTTGCTCAGGTCTTGGCCGATGTTGAGCTCAGTATGCTACCACGCTACCTCTTGAGTTACTGGCGTCCCTTAATGTAGAATAGTTACTAGTAGATTCGGTTTAAAATAAACCATATATTCCACTGACCCAACCTGCCCTTCGAAGACCAAGCTGCTAGAGGGAACACAGACAGTAAAGTGCCGCCATTGTCACCTTTCATATAAAATATAATATAAATATCCCCGTCCAAAGGCTCACCTGTTGATAGTGTTGAGCCCTGGATGCGAGTTGAGTTCTAGCGCGGATACTCTCGCTCAGCTCAGTTCGCAGTTTCTCTATAGTCTCAGTCATGAGCCGTTCGTTCTCCCGTCGCTCTTCCTTGTACCGAGTATGTTCCTTCTTCATGTCCTCTACCACCGCTCGGATTGTCTGCATCTCCCCCTCATTCTCCTGCAATAATAAATACAACTTTTAACATTTGTTACTAACCTGTCACGCTTTACCTAGCAATCAGTTCCCCAGACCCGTCACGTCAGCGTTGTTCGGATTATTGAAAATTCGGTTTGTACTCCATAATCCCAGTTTGATATGAATAAGAGAAGGAGGAGGAGTGATATGTAAAAAAGTGGTTGCAATAAGCAAGTCCTCTTATGGGTACATCATGTAAGTATATTTTTATTTGTGTATTGTAGATGGGATATTGAAAGGAAGAGGGGGAACTTTTAAAGTTTGTCTCATTCACATATCTGAAATGTTACCTACCTCATTCTTCTTGGTGGTCGCCTGGAAAGACAAATTTGATTGTGAAGTTTCTGTCTTAATGTTAACATTGGCACCAATTTTATCCCCTTCTCGCAGCTCCATGTTTTCCCCCTGCAATATTTAAAATTCTATATAAAAGATTTTCAGTACATCTTACAAATATTGTGATGAATTACAAACAACTATCATATTAAAACAGAGAAATAGCTGTACACAAACTCAGAGCTAAATGTTCGCTCGACCGTTTAGGCAAAAAAATCAAATGCACCGAGGTTAGAAATAGAAAATGTAGGAGATATATTACGGAACCTATAAAGCAGAAAAAAGGCTATTCTCAGACTTTATGAACTCTCTGAATTAATCTTGGTTCGAGATGACAAGCAAGGCACTAATCAACTAAAGTCACTTAAGATAATAAACGCAAAACGCACGACAAATACAATATATAAAAAAAACTGGTTACTTTCACTTAGTTTCACCTTTAATGTCAAGTAATTAAACTAAATGGAATTATTTATAAACTTTTTTGAAGTTAAAACTTCTTTAGGAGGGCTCCAGTCGTCATTTGCCACACGTACTGTCTACGTGTCCTCGTCCATCAGAGTTGCCACCTTTTTTTAATGCAAATAAGGTACATTGGTTATTAAAGGTAGAAAAAAAAAAAAGTACATTGTGTTAAAATAAAGTTCGATTTATTTTACTTTATTATTTTGCTTAAAAACATATTTTTTTCATTACTTTTAGCAAATAATTATGACTGCTAAACAGCTTTACAGCATCTTTACAGTCTATATTTAAGTTAAAGTAAATAAGTAATTCATTTTTTATCAGATTCAGAGAAGCTTAGTTTCTTTCGTTTCGCTATTTGCTATTTATCACAGAAAACACTCTCTGTGCATGCTGACGTGGCGAGAATCGATAGTAAAAATGAAATTAATTTATACAAATTTGAAAAACTATCATCAGTCTTATTAAATACTTGCTGCCATTTTTGTGCAGTGGACAATTCCGCAAAACCTTCAGAGCTATTTATCTGATTATATAATTTGTTTAATAAAAAAATTTCTCCATAAAGATCATCCATATTTTTATTAAGTTTTTGCAGATTTAAATTTTCAACTATGTTAACAAAATGATCAAATTCGACATTGCTTTTTAAATTTACATTGCTACGTTTTGTGTCATTAAAATTAAACCATTTATTTAGGTACTCTAAGGCTTTGTCAATAAGTAATAAAAAATTGGTGTGAATTTTTCTAGTCAGTTCAGGTGAAGACAACAGTTTAATGTTTCTGCCTGTTTCATAGCCAAAGAACAGATCTTGTTTTCTTTGTGCTAATCCATTTTTAAGATTATCCATAATCCCATAAACATCTAAAATTGTCATGCAATTGCCTTCTAGACATTTTACAGCTTTATTAAATAAATGCAAAATGTGGCTACAAAAGTGGAAATAAATTTCAATCGAGTCATTGTCGGTGTTGTTGAGCATCAATACATTTTGTAAAATCATTGGACAGTTTTATAAGCTTAGAAACTAACTTCTAATAGGTGACCAATTTAATAATAATGATCGATGCAGGGCAAAAGAGAGAGCCTACCGATTCTATAAATCTTTTCAACTCTTCTCTTCTTACAGCAGAATGTGAAAAATGAGCATACATTTTCAAAATCACATTTTCTATGATAAAAAGCTCATAGCATGTCTCACGCAGTTATGCACTATGTGTGCATGACAATTTCCTTCTAATCTAATCTGGCTCGGGAGAAAGTTTAGTTTTCTTGTACGAGCAATAGTTTTCGAGATATTGGTCTTTGAAAGTTGCGTTTTATGTAAAATCAATTGGCAGTGGATTCATAGAGATCTCAGTCCGCAAACCGGGCAAAGAGACCCTCCCCCCTGCTCTAAATCCTGGCTATGCCCCTGTCAATTTCACATGTATCTTTTCATATTGAACCAATTATGTACTTTTATACTTCCCCAGTTATACTTTAACTTTTTAAGGGAACTTGACATTTTTATCCGAGATATTTTGAAAGACTTAATAAAAAATAAAGAAAAACGTATGTTTAAAAAAAAATATTGTCTATTTCACAAAATATATATAATATGGGAATACTTTCGGTATTGCTACCATCTTCAGAGGCGATGTACTTAAAAAAGAGGACTGTTGGGTAGGTTCCAGAACAAATAATACATTATACAAACATCTCAACAGCACTAAAGAAAAAAGAAAAACAGAAGAAAAAAGTGAGGTTTACTATCCAAAATGTAGTTTTTGTAATTTTGTTTATGTAGTGAGTCAAACTGGGAGACAATTTAAAAATAGGGTAAAATAACACGTATCAGAAATAGGCTTAAACATTGACACAACACACAACTCAGTAAAAGAAAATCGTAAAAAAATTTAAATTTTAATAATTTTTAATTAGGATTTTTCGATTTTCACAAAAAAACTAAAAAAAACAAATTATTGAAAATGTTGGTGTACTTCTTTTTGGTCTGTTTTGGAAGTTTAGGCTTAGCAGTACAGGATCCAGAATTTTCCGCCAATTATTTTGTTTTAATTATTTCAGGAGAACCTGTATTCCGTTACTAGAAAGACCGACGTGCGGGTCAACATTTTATTCATTCGAGTACATGATATGAATAGAACAAACACAAATCGTATCATATCCGAAAAAATAAAATGTTGACCCTACTTTCGGTTCTTTTAGTGAAGCATGCATGTTCTCCTGAGGATTTTGTATTTGCAACGGATTTTTTTTACTTTGAGTATACCATTTTAAATTTTTTTATATAATTTAATCAATTATAAATTGGCTAATATGCATCGTAGATAAGGTCAAAAAAAAAAATTGTTAGTTTTGGTTTGGTTTTATGATT
Source organism: Aradus depressus (assembly GCA_963662175.1). Taxonomy (NCBI): domain Eukaryota; kingdom Metazoa; phylum Arthropoda; class Insecta; order Hemiptera; family Aradidae; genus Aradus; species Aradus depressus. The sequence continues at coordinate 40,322,956 of OY759220.1, forward strand.
CATGCCCGGGCTTTAACTACGAGGTCATATCGCCTACTACCAGAGCGCACTTTCGTCAGTCCTGGTGGACATGAGCCCGATTCTACTGTGGGAGTCCTAAATTTTGCCTACCCTAAATTTTTTTTTATTCACCTAGGGCAGTGGTCTTTATAACGAGTACCTTCCAGATAAAATGAACCTCGGTCGGGTTTCGAACCCACGATCTTGAGCTCAGAAGGCAAGCACGCATATCACTGAGCTACCGGCGCACTCAAAAAAAAAAAAATATCATTTTATAATGAAAGGTATTTATTACTATAGTTATATCAAATTGAATAATAAGAGATCAAATTAATTTAATTTTCCACACCGGATATGCCATAATGAAAGGTATAACTAGCAGTAAGACCCGGCGTTGCCCGGGGAACCTTGAATTTTCTCCCAATATCTCTTATAAGTCTATTCAATTCTTCGACATTCATGATGTTATAATTTTCGATTATTCATACGGAATAAGGCTTATAGTCCTTCAACTATAGTAACGCTAGTAAGTTTTTAGGACCCCTGGGCACCACAGCTAGTATGCGCCTTTCAACGGCGGAAACCCCAGCTAGTGAATACTTAGCATCGCTGGGCACCACAGCTAGTACGAAGTTAGGAACGCTGGGCATCGCAGCTAGTATGTGTAGGATTCAGATAACCCGGTTGTTCATCAGTTTTAACAAATATTAAATCTAAAAACCGTTTAAAAGCAAGAAATTTGAAGAATGGAGTTTACTGAGCTCAGGATCGCCATTTAGAGATCGAGCCAAGTCACTTACGTCAGATGTTTTAATCGGGAAGATAAAAATAAATTTGAGCACGTCGTCCTTCGGATGTGACTTTCCCGATGCATCTGAATCTTTCTTTGGTTGACCATCTTCGTTTCTGGATGCTGCCTATCTACCAACATTGCTGTATTAATTTGTTGTTCAGAAAATATGTCAAAACGGTACCCAGAGTCCACTTATATTCCACATTTCTTCCTTGATAATTTTAGTTGGAACCAGACGGTAACTTATTTTATCATACATATGGAGTCTATCGAGCTCAGGACCGCTACTTAGAAATCTAGCCAAGGCACTTCGGTCAGATGTTTTAATCGAGAAGATAAAAATAAATTTGAGCACTTCGTCCTTCGGATTGGACTTCAAGCTATGATCGAGAGCCTTTTCGTATGCCTGGTACTGGATAATGAGTAGTATGTTATGTATCTAAACCTGGTTAGCTAAAATTTCACTTAGGTTAAAAATAACCTTGAGCACGTCGACCTTCGGATGGGACTTCCCCGATATATCTGAATCTGTATATCAGTTTTAATAAATATTAAATCTAAAAACCGTTAAAAAGCGAGAAAATTGAAGAATGTAATTAACCCGACTTTTTTCGAAAAACATTTTTATTTCGATTTTTGTGTAGGATTCAGATAACCCGGTTGTTTATCAGTTTTAACAAATATTAAATCTAAAAACCGTTTAAAAGCAAGAAATTTGAAGAATGGAGTTTACCGAGCTCAGGATCGCCACTTAGAAATCTAGCCAAGGCACTTAGGTCAGATGTTTTAATCGAGAAGATAAAAATAAATTTGAGCACGTCGTCCTTCGGATTGGACTTCAAGCTATGATCGAGGGCCTTTTCGTATGTCAGGTGCTCGATAATGAGTCGTATGTTATGTAACTAATCCTAGGTAGCTAAAATTTCACTTAGGTTCAAAAGACCTTGAGCACGTCGTCCTTCGGATGGGACTTTCCCGGTATATCTGAATCTGTCTATCAGTTCTAACAAATATTAAATCTATAAACCGTTAAAAAGCGTGAAATTTGAAGAATGGGATTTAGCCCGACTTTTTTCGAAAAACATTTTTATTTCGATTTTTGTGTAGGATTAAGATATCACGGTTGTTATCTATCAGTTTTAACAAATATTAAATCTAAAAACCGTTTAAAAGCTAGAAATTTGAAGAATGGAGTCTACCGAGCTCAGGATCGCCATTTAGAAATCTAGCCAAGTCACTTAGGTCAGATGTTTTAATCGGGAAGATAAAAATAAATTTGAGCACGTCGTCCTTCGGATTGCGCTTTAAGCTATGATCGAGGGCCTTTTCGTATGTCAGGTACTCGATAATGAGTCGTATGTTATGTATCCAAACCTGGGTAGGTGACATTTCATTTGGGTTGAAAATTACTTGAGCACGTCGTCCTTCGGATGGGCCTTTACCGATACGTCTGAATCTTTCTTTGGGTGACCATCTTCGTTTCTGGATGCTGCCTGTCTACCAACATAGCTGTATTAATTTGTTTTTCAGAAAATATGTCAAAACGGTACCTCAAAGCCCACTTATATTCCACATTTCTTCTTTGATAATTTTAGTTGGAACCAGACGGTAACTTATTTTATCTTACATATGGAGTCTATCGAGCTCAGGATCGCCTCTTAGAAATCTAGCCAAGTCACTTAGGTCAGATGTTTTAATCGAGAAGATAAAAATAAATTTGAGCACGTCGTCCTTCGGATTGGACTTTAAGCTATGATCGAGGGCCTTTTCGTATGTCAGGTACTCGATAATGGGTCGTATGTTATGTATCTAAACCTGGGTAGCTGAAATTTCACTTAGGTTCAAAAGACCTTGAGCACGTCGTCCTTCGGATGGGACTTTCCCGATATATCTTAATCTGTCTATGAGTTCTAACAAATATTAAATCTATAAACCGTTAAAAAGCAGGAAAGTTGAAGAATGGTATTTAGCCCGACTTTTATATATATATATATATATATATATATATATATATATATATATATATATATATATATATATATATATATATAGATCACATGATATTTATTATACACTAGCAGTAATACCCGGCGTTGCCCGGGGAACTTTGACTTTTCTCCTAATATCTCTCGTTCGAATCCTGTTCAATTTTTCAACAGTAAATTCATGATGTTATAATTTTTAATTATTCATACGGAATAAGGCTTATAGTCCTTCAACGGCAGACATCCCAGCTAGTAACTTTAGGACCCCTGGGCACCATAGCTAGTACGCGCCATTCAACGGCGGAAACCACAGCTAGTGAATACTTAGAGTCACTGGTCGTTCTAGCCAGTGCGTACTTAAGAAAGCTTGTGACCACAAATGTGCGGACCCCACAGCTAGTACGTAGTTAGAAACGCTGGGCATCACAGCTAGTATATACCTTGCAACGGCGGGCCCCGCAGCTAGTATGCAGTTAGGAACGCTGGGCACCACAGCCGGACGCCCGGACACTGAAAAAGGAAAAATAAAAAAAGTTATTTTTTGCCCATTTTGACCCTTCGAAACATGGTCAAAAATTATTCTTTTTGGCTACTTTTTTTTTTTATTTTGTTTAGCTTGGAGTTCTCCAGACAGCTATGTCGGAAAAAACCTCACTTTGTTAATGAATAATATACTTTTTTCTATGCAAAAAGTGGCATTTGGTGTCACGAGTAAAGTGACACAGCAGTGTCTTTCGACATTTTTTTCAGACTTGGCCAGAGACACTGCCGTGTCTCCTGATACAAGCGCTAAATTAATTCAATTAACATTTTTTCAAACAATTTAAGAACAAATAACGAAAATAACATCAATAATTTAATATTTTGTTCGTAAACATTTTTGTTTAATTACGCATTTTAGCCTTTTAAGCATTGATTTCATTAATTTATTGATTGTCTCTTGTCCGATTTTGTTCCACTCATGAATTAATTTTTCCTTCAGATAGTTTTCATTTTTAATATTGTATTTCCGTATTTCTCTTTCTAGGTGGGCCCACAAATGTTCAATTAAATTCAGATCGGGCGATTGGGGAGGGGTTTCCGGAACTTTGGGGCAATTGTAGAGCAGCCAAGTCTTAGTAGATAACGCCGTATGTTTAGGGTCATTGTCCTGGTACAGTTTAAAGGTTGATTGGATCCCCATTTTTCGTGCACTTTGTTTTAAGTTGCTTTTCAGTATACCAACATACTTAAACCTATCCATAATTCCATCTATGAAAACTAGGTTACCTACCCCTTTAGAAGAAAAACAGCCTCATACCATCACTGACCCCCCCTCCATGTTTAACGGTCCCACGCATATTTTTCTCTTGAAATTCCGTGTTTGGTTTTCTTGGAGAAGTTTGGAACCATAATTCTGCCGTCAGAACCGTGTATTTTAAAGCGAGACTCATCTGTAAAAATTACATCGTTCCAAAATTCTTCAGGCTTCTTTAAAAAATTATTTGCGAACTCAACCCTTTTTCTCTTATTAATTGAACTGATAAAAGGCTTTTTTCGGGCAACGCTTCCGTGAAAATTATGTTTTCTTAGCATGCGACGAACAGTTGCAACACTTATTGTGCATCCAGAAGTTCTACAAAATTCCGCACAAAGCTTGGGCGCGCTCATTCGAGGATTGTTTCTGATTTGATTAATAATCAGTCTTTCATCTCTATCATTTAACAGTTTTGGACGGCCACTTTTTTCACTATCATGAAGCCGATTTTCACTTCTGTACCTTTTTATTATATCACCCACAGTAGACACAGGCATTCTCACTTTGTTACTAATTTTTTGTAAGGTCTCACCTTTTTCTCGTAACAAAATTATTCGAAGCCGCTGTTCCACTGTCGAATTTTTACATTTACGTCCCATTTTAAAAACATTCAGTTTGAATATCAGTTACATACTGAAGAAGAAATATTTGATGTATATTAGATGAGGATTAGTGAGAATGTAAACAGTGGATACAAGCAAACAATAGGGGATTATTATCACCGAATACATTTGTCACCTAATAATCTCCATTTTTGCATTCTTCAATCTTAAATTCTATAAAAAACAATATACTTTTCACTTATCTGGGATAAGCATAGACTAGTGCGACATCTCAAAATCATGAACGGGAAGGGGAGTTGTGTGGGAGCCGAATCATAAAATTACCGCCAGCTCTTTAAAGCTTGATCAGATTTTATTAAAATTCATTTACTTAACCACTTGAAGTTATTGACAGTCGTATGAAAATTCTAAGTTACTTGTTGAATTCAAATTTTTTAATGAAAATAAGATTTATATATAGCACTTCATCCCCTCCCTTCTCAATCAAGACACTTGGAAAATTTAGGTAAGCGGTGTCAGACTAAAAACAAGGGAAAGTTAGTATATTTCCTTGAGGAATAATTGTGGACACCCTGTGTAAAGCTGTTCTGTAAGTGACTTTGTTGTCTTATTCTTCCAGATTGTCAAAACAGTCCAAGGACGTGTACAGAAACGAGTGTAGCTATGGACAAGCTATGTCAGACCTACCTGGCCAGCATCTCCAGGCATGAAGCGAACATTCATCAACTTAGAAATGCATGAATTATATTTTTATTTAAACTATTTCTCATATTATGTTTGTTATTTACATGTTTTAATTATATATTTACAAGATATTGTAGTGTAATGGATTTGCGACTAGGTCAAATATATTGTAGAATGTATTTTTAAATGTAATGTAGTCAATAGTGGCATAGGCCAAATGTGTTATAATTTCAAATTTGTAAAGTCAGTAATGCATAAAAACAGTAATGGTGAAATAAACCCTTATTTCTATAGGCGGGCTAGGGAGACCCGGATCAGGTAGAAGGAGCTTATCCCATTTTGCCTCCGTCAAGAAAGAAGCTGACAGGATGCAATAAAAGAAGGCACCAACAGTCACCTGGAGGAATATTTATATAGCCTTTTACAACCAGGATTTTACAATCTGGCTACAGTCAGGTACCAGATTAGAGCTCCAAGCCCGCTGTAGGTGGCCCATAAAACTATCTGGAATGTCCAAACTAAAGTGGACAGAGGTCAAATTGATTGCCTCCCAGGCAAAATTCCGAAATGGCCGAGGAGAAGAAAGAAGGAGAAGTAGTGGGGGAAGATGCCAGTCCAGGAGCCAGGAGGAAGTCAGGGGTTCATCAAGCAGTTACAGTCGAGATTCACCAGTGGAAGACTACAGTTGAGGTCTAGAGGTGGAATTGGACACTTCACTTTTCTGGAGCAGTGGAAGTCTGGAGATTTCTTTTCGTCAGTCGAGATCCACCAGTGGAAGTCTTCAGCTCCAGTCCAGATGAGCCGTTAATGCCCAGACCTTGAGGAGGAACTCAGCCAGCCGACAGCCCTCTTTCTACCCTCTGGCCATCGCAGACCTCCCTGGCATCCAATCATCAGTTATCGTCTCCAGCCCCTGTCTCTACAGCGTACATAGCAATAAGGTTTATATTATATATTATAATTTTTATTTTAATTTTAAGTATTAATTTTTGTTTTAGCATAAATATAATTTTTTAAAAATGAATTTCTAAATTTTAGTTGTTTGTTCCTATGCTCTATCCCAGGTCAGTTATGATTTAACAATTTGGTTTTTCAAAACTCTTTTCGCTGACGAATCCTTCGCCTTTGGTTATAGAAATTCAATTTATATATTAAAATCAGTAAATTTAAATGATTGTCTAGTACATAAGCGATCTGGCATCCTTTGGACATTGTGGATTAGTAAAGACACAGCAATTTTAGAGAAGATCTCCGCAATTTAGATTTAAAGTAAATTCAAATACCACACATTTTATTAAAAACCGCGACGAGCGAACCCCCCATTATTACAAATTGGCAACCCCTTGTGGAGATTTTGGTAAAATCATTATATCAGCAAGAGAGGAAAGGCGAAATTTTTAAACCAAAATTGACTTGGAAAGCTGGGAACAAACTTAATTTTGATATTTTATATTAATTCAATTTTGAAATTGTATTTACATTTTTTTATAGTGGGTTAAATTTTAGTAATTTTTTTTTAAATTCTTTTAATATGGATAAACAAAGAGAGTCCGAAGTTTTAAATATGAGGGAGATGTTTGAAATATTAATGAAGAAAATGGATGATATGGGCAAAAATATGTTCAGAAATAGTAATGGGGTAGAGAAGTCAAAGGTCCTAATTAAGGTTGAAAATAATATTAAAGAGGAACAAATTCAAATTTTAGAAATAGAAAAAGAACATAGCTTAGACATTTTAGTAGAGGAAGTTAAAGTAATAAGGGACTTAGATATAGACGTGAAGGAGAATAAAATAGTTTCTGAAATAGATTCTATAATTAATTTAGAAGGTCATAAGACCTATTTAGAAATAGGAAAGAAAGTTCCGAATCGAAGGAAAATAGTGAGGAAATTTCTATCGAAGGAGGAAATAATGATGAATAATCATTTAAGGAAATTTGATTTAGAAATAAGTGAATGTGCGAGTGCAAATGTTTTAATGAATGAATGGAGAAATGACAATACTAATATTTTATATGAGACAGTGAACAATTTAGAGAGAATTTTTATAGAAACAAACGGACAAACGGGACACAAAAGTTTTAAGATAAAAGGGAACGTAGGTGAAAAAATGACAGACAGACGACACCGAATTATACTTAAGAAGGGGGAGGGGATTTTCAAAGACATCGTACGTCGGGGTATCCGAAAAAAAGCATAGGATTAATTTTAGGCTTTGCAATCAGAGAAATTGTATTAGCCAAATTTTATAGTGAAAATCTTTTTATGAAACTCGAATGAGTTAAAGACCCGACAGACAAACTTACGAAGCAAAATTTAAACAGAAAATTACAAAGATTTAGACAGAAAATGACAAATGACTTCGAATAAATGAAGATGTGAAATTGAATAGTCGAATGAAAGTGAGAATTATTTTATGTGTGAATGAAATTTATTAATGTTTTTTTTTTGACAATTGGAGTATTTGATTATATGATTGATTGAGGCTTTGGAAGTGAAGTTAATAGGAGTGAATCTTCTTTAGCATTTTTATAAATATAAACTGCATCCAATTTAGATTTGGGAAGTTTTCTTTTTGTTTGATTGATTTTTTTTGAGAAGATACATTTTTATGCGTTAGATTAATTGATAACATTTCTGAACAATTGAGAGTTATTTGAAATTTATATATATATTTTTTGAGTTAATTGAATTTTATAAATTGGATTTAACTTATGTTGTTTGAGGCCTTGGAAGCAAAGCAGGATGGATAGTAAAGCCACTTATTACTATCCGACAGCTATTAAGTTCAAAATCTGGTGAATTCTATTTGTTGATGGTGCTGTAATTTTACGTATAATATATTTTAATTATTATTTAAATCCCATTGTTGAAATGAATTGTTATTAATATAGATGTTGTAAATAGTTTTTTTTAGATTCGATAAATTTTAAGAGAAAAATTAAATAAATAATAATAATCAAATAAATCGCGTCAGTTGCGATATGGAATTTTTTTTATCGAACTAAATAGTAACTTAATTTTTTAGTATTTTATAGATATAGACAATTCATTTTAGATTTCGGAAGTTAATTTTTTATGGGAGAAGATTTTTTTGTAAATAAGCTATATTGATAATAGTTTGAATTTATATATAATATTTATGCGTTTTTTTTTATTATTTTAATTATTGGTGATGGTTGTTTAGTTAGTAGTATTAAGAGTTTAAAAAAAAAAAAAATAGTTTATAAAGTTAGTTCGTTTAATTTTGTTTATTGACCAAGTTGAATTATTTATATAGATTTTAAAGAAGTAATAGGGATAAAGGAATTAAAAGATTTTAGTAAGGGATTTTAAGGAATCTAGATTTGATTTTTTATATGGGTATTTTTTTTTAAATAGATAAGAAGTATTTCAGAGAATCTAATGGATTATATAAGTATATTTGTTTTTGAATTAATTAGTCAGTGACAAAAGTTAGTGGTTAAAATAAGAAGATTCTTTTTAAATGATAAAAGGAGAAAATAATTAAGAAGTATTATTGGTCGAGACACAATATTGTTTTAAGAATTTAATGGGAAGAAAGGAATTTGAAAATTTTAAGATAGGAAATTGTAATTGAATTTTTTCGGATAACTATAAATTTTGTTTTATTGATAGGAAGATGCTGGTGGTCGTTTTTTTTGTGAAGTCATTTAGGATAGGAAAATGACAGTTTTAAATAGGGTAAGGTATGAAAGAAAGAAATAAAATGCGCAGTGTAAAAGATGTTATAAATAATTTTATCCAGGATTGATTCATAAAAGAGCAAAGAATAATAAAGAATAATTAAAAAGATATATAGGGATGTTTTTTTTGTTTGTATGTGACGTTAGTAAAACTTCGCGGAGAATTAATATGGAGAAAAGTTATTATGCGAAAATGGGCTATTTGTTTAAGAGTATATAGATGAGAATTTGATTTATTATGAGATTGCCTACCCAGAGAAAGGAGGAATCTATCTGTACTACGACGATATAATTATGAGATGGCCTACCCAAGGAAGGGAGTATCCATGAAATCTACGACGATATAAAGTAATAATATGTGTTAGAAACATATGAGATATTTTTTTTTGAGTATATGAGATTATTTTTTGATGTTAAGAGAAATGAAGGATAGGTAGGGATTGGGTGAAGACCTAAGTAGCGTCACATATATATGATAAGAAACATATACTTATAAAAGGGGGATATATTGAATGAATAAGAAAATAGGATAAATTTTTTTTGATTGCTCAAAGGTAGATAATCTATATTAATAAAGCTGAAACGGGGTTTGTTTGTTTGTATGTATGTATGTATGTTTGTTCCAGCATCACGCCCAAACGGCTGGACGGAGTTTTATGAAACTTCCCATGTAGCATCCCTATGAGCCCGATTGAATAATAGGCTATGTGGCGTCCCAAAATTTTGATCGGGAGGGGGGGTTGTAAGGGGGGACTAAGTATAAAAATAGTGCTAACTCATTAACTAATGGTCAAATTGTCATGAAATTTCACACGTAGTCTTTTTAAAAGCCAAACAGGAAAAAAGGTGTGTGGCGTCCCAAAGTGTTGAACGGGAGGGGGGGTTGTGGGGGGGCCTAAGTATAAATATAAAGCTAACTCATTAACTAATGGGCGAATCGTCATGAAATTTCACATGTAGTATTTTTAAAAGCCAAATAGGAAAAAAAGGTGTGTGGCGTCCCAAAGTTTTGAACGGGAGGGGGGGTTGTGGGGGGGCCTAAGTATAAATATAGAGCTAACTCTTTAACGGTTGGTCGGATTGTCACGAAATTTCACATGGAGTATTCCTGAAGACCAAATAGAAAAATAGGCGGTGTGACGGCTCAAATTTTTTACGGGAGGGGGGGGTAGTTGGGGGGGCTAAGTATAAATATAGAGCTAACTCATTAACTAATGGGCGAATCGTCATGAAATTTCACATGTAGTATTTTTAAAAGCCAAATAGGAAAAAAAGGTGTGTGGCGTCCCAAAGTTTTGAACGGGAGGGGGGGTTGTGGGGGGCCTAAGTATAAATATAGAGCTAACTCTTTAACGGTTGGTCGGATTGTCACGAAATTTCATATGGAGTATTCCTGAAGGCCAAATAGAAAAATAAGGTGTGTGGCGTTCCAAAGTTTTGATCGGGAGGGGGGGTTGTAAGGGGGGCCTACGTATATAAATAGTGCTAACTCATTAACTAATGGTCGAATTGTCATGAAATTTCACATGTAGTATTCCTAAAGGTCAAATAGAAATATTAGGTGTGTGACGGCCCAAAATTTTGAACAGGAAGGAGGGTTGTGGGGGAGGCTAAATATACATATAGAGTTAGCTCATTAACGGTTGGTCGTATTGTCACGAAATTTCGCATATATTATTCCTGAAGGCCAAATAGAAAAATAAGGAGTGTGGCGTCCCGAAGTTTTGAACGGGTGGCGGGGTTGAGGGGGGGGGGACTAAGTATAAATATAGAGCTAGCTCATTAACGGTTGATCGTATTGTCATGAATCGGATTGTCATGAATTTCACATGTAGTAGTAGTAACTATGTATTCGCTGTGGGGTTCACTGTTGCAAGACATTTACTAGCTGTGATGTCCAGCGTTTCTAATTACGTACTAGCTGTGGGGTCTGCTGTTGCAAGGCGCTAGCAGTGTGGCCCAGCGTATTTCACTCGTAGGTACTAGCTGTGGGGTCCGCCGTTGCAAAACTCATAATAGCTGTGATGCCCTGTGGTTCTAACTACATACTATCTGTGGGGTTCGCAGTTGCAAGGCACCTACTACCTGTAGGGCCCAGCGTTCCTAAAAACGTACTAGCTGTGGGGTCCGTCGTTGCAAAAGCATACTAGCTGTGATGCCCAGGGTTCCTAATATCGTACTAGCTGTGGGGTCCGTTGTTGCAAGGCATTTACTAGCTGTAGTGCCCAGCGTTCCTAACTTCGTACTAGCTGTGGGGTCCGTTGTTGCAAGGCATTTACTAGCTGTAGTGCCCAGCGTTCCTAACTATGTACTAGCTGTGAAGTTCGCTGTTGCAAAGCACTTACTAACTGTAATGCCCAGCGTATTTAACTACATACTAGCTGTGGGGTCCGCTGTTCCAAGGCACTTAATAGCTGTGATGCCCAGCGTTCCTAACTTCGTACTAGCTGTGGGGTCCGCTGTTGCGAGGCACATACTAGCTGTGGTGACCAGCGTTCCTAACTACGTACTAGCTGTTGGGTCCGCCGTCGCAAGGCACATACTAGCTATGATGCCCAGCATTCCCAACTACGTACTAGCTGTGGTGCTCAGCGTTGCAAGCCACATACTAGCTGTGGTCACAAACGTTCTTAAGTACGCACTGACTAGGACGTCCAGCGATGCTAAGTATTCACTAGGTGTGGCTTCCGCCGTTGAAAGGCGCATACTAGCTGTGGTGCCCAGGGGTCCTAAAAACTTACTAGCGTTACAACAGCTGAAGGACTATAAGCCTTATTCCGTATGAATAATTGAAAATTATAACATCATGAATGTACTGTCGAGGAACTGAATAGCGTTATAGAAGATATTGGGACAAAAATCAAAGTTCCCCGGGCAACGCCGGGTATAACTGCTATAGATTTAATATTTGTTAAAACTGATAGAGAACGACCGGATTATCTGAATCCTACACAAAAATCAAAATAAAAATGTTTTTCAAAAAATGTGCGCTATTTAACGGTTTATAGGCTTAATAATTGTTAAAACTGATACGAGAGATTCAGATTTATCCGGAAAGTCCCATCCGAAGGACGACGTGCTCAAGGCTATTTTCAACCTAAGTGATATTTCACCTACCCAGGTTTATTTACATAACATACGTCTCATTATCGAGTACCTCACATTCGAAAAAGCCCTGGATCATCGCTTAAAGTCCCATCCGAAGGACGACGTGCTCAAAGTGTTTTTTAACTTCCCGATTGAAACATCTGACCTAAGTGCCTCAACTAGATTTCTAAGTGGCGATCCTGAGCTCGGTAGACTCCATTCTTCAAATTTCTCGCTTTTTAACGGTTTATAGATTTAATATTTGTTAAAACTGATAGAGAACGACCGGATTATCTGAATCCTACACAAAAATCAAAATAAAAATGTTTTTCAAAAAATTTGCGCTATTTAACGGTTTATAGGCTTAATAATTGTTAAAACTGATACGACAGATTCAGATTTATCCGGAAAGTCCCATCCGAAGGACGACGTGCTCAAGGCTATTTTCAACCTAAGTGAAATTTCACCTACCCAGGTTTATTTACATAACATACGTCTCATTATCGAGTACCTCACATTCGAAAAAGTCCTGGAACATCGCTTAAAGTCCCATCCGAAGGACGACGTGCTCATAGTTATTTTTCACTTCCCGATTAAAACATCTGACCTAAGTGCCTCAGCTAGATTTGTAAGTGGCGATCCTGAGCTCGGTAGACTCCATTCTTCAAATTTCTCGCTTTTTAACGGTTTATAGATTAAATATTTGTTAAAACTGATAGAGAACGACCGGATTATCTGAACCCCACACAAAAATCAAAATGAAAACGTTTTTCAAAAAATTCGCGCTATTTAACGGTTTATAGGCTTAATAATTGTTAAAACTCATACTACAGATTCAGATATATCCGGAAAGTCCCATCCGAAGGACGACGTGCTCAAGGCTTTCAACCTAAGTGGAAATTGACCTACCCAGGTTTATTTACATAACATACGTCTCATTATCGAGTACCTCACATTCGAAAAAGCCCTGGATCATCGCTTAATGTCCCATCCGAAGGACGAAGTGCTCAAAGTTATTTTTAACTTCCCGATTAAAACATCTGACCTAAGTGTCTCAGCTAGATTTCTAAGTGGCGATCCTGAGCTCGGTAGACTCCGTTCTTCAAATTTCTTGCTTTTTAACGGTTTATAGATTTAATATTTGTTAACTGTCAGAGCCATAGAGTGTGCTGGTTTCGGATTATGCCAACGTCAGCACAACGTTCAGACTGACTTTAAATATGGTGACACCGATCCACTATGGAAGAAAAATGCCAAAAAAAAAAAGATGTATGTATAGATATGAACACAAATTAAAACTTGTGTACATTGTGATATAATCTATATAAATAAAGCTGAAACGGGGTTTGTGTGTGTGTTTGTTTGTATGTTTGTTCCAGCATCACGCCCAAACGGCTGGACGGATCTTCATGAAACTTCACATGTAGCATTCTTTTGAGCCCGATTGAGCCCGCTATGTGGCGTCCCAGAATTTTGAACGGTAGGGAGGGTTGTAAGGGGGGCCTAAGTATATAAATAGTCCTACCTCATTACGGTTGGTCGGATTGTCACGAAATTTCACATGTAGTATTCTTAAAGACCAAATAGAAATATGAGGTGTGTGGCGTACCAAAATTTTGAACGGGAGGGGGGGTTGTGGGGGGGCCTAAGTATAAATATAGAGCTAACTCTTTAACGGTTGGTCGGATTGTCACGAAATTTCACATGTAGTATTCTTAAAGGCCAAATAGAAAAATAAGGTGTGTGGCGTCCCAAAGTTTTGAACGGGAGGGGGGTAGTGGGGGGGCCTAAGTATAAATATAGAGCTAGCTCATTAACTAATGGTCGGATTGTCACGAAATTTCACATGTAGTATTTTTAAAAGCCAAATAGGAAAAAAAGGTGTGTGGCGTCCCAAAGTTTTGAACGGGAGGGGGGGTTGTGGGGGGGCCTAAATATAAATATAGAGCTAACTCTTTAACGGTTGGTCGGATTGTCACGAAATTTCACATGGAGTATTCCTGAAGGCCAAATAGAAAAATAAGGTGTGTGGCGTTCTAAAGTTTTGAACGGGAGGGGGGGTTGAGGGGGGCCTAAGTATAAATATAGAGCTAGCTCATTAACGGTTGGTCGCATTGTCACGAAGTTTCACATGTAGTATTCCTGAAGACCAAATAAAAAAAAAGGTGTGTGGCGTCCCAAAAATTTGAACGGGGGGAGGGGGGGGGGGGTAGGCCTAAGTATAAATATAGTGCTAACTCTTCAAAGATTGGTCGGATTGTCACAAAATTTCACATGTAGTATTTTTAAAATCCAAATAGAAATATAAGATGTGTGGCGACCCAAAGTTTTGAACGGGAGGGGAGGTTGTGGGGATAGGCCTAAGTATAAATATAGTGCTGGCTCATTAACGGTTGGTCAGATTGTCACAAAATTTCACATGTAGTATTTCTGAAAGTCAAATAGAAAAATAGGCGGTGTGACGGCTCAAAATTTTGTACGGGAGGGGGGGTAGTGGCGGGGGGGCCTAAGTATAAATATAGTGCTAGCTCAATAACGGTTGGTCGTATTGTCATGGAATTTCACATGTAGTATTCATAAAGGCCAAATAGAAAAATAGGGTGTGACGTCAAAAAATTGTGAACGGGAGGGGGGGTATGGGGGTAGGCCTAAATTTGAAGATAGTGATAGGTCATTAACGGATGATCGGATTGTCATGGAATTTCACATGTACTATTATTGATGGCCAAATAGAAAAATACACTAGCTGTGATGCCCAGTGGTTCTAACTACGTACTAGCTGTGGGGTCCGCCGTTACAAAAACATACTAGCTGTGATGCCCAGCGTTTCTAACTAGGTACTAGCGGTGGGGTCCGCCGTTGCAGAACACATACTAGCTGTGATGCTGAACGTTTCTAACTACGTACTAGCTGTGGGGTCCGCCGTTGCAAAACACATACTAGCTGTGATGCCCAGTGGTTCTAACTACATAATAACTGTGGGGTCCGCTGTTGCAAAGCACTTAATAGCTGTAGGGTCCAGCGTTCCTAAAAACGTACTATCTGTGGGGTCCGCTGTTGCAAGGCATTTACTAGCTGTGATGCCCAGCGTTCCTAATTACGTACTAGCTGTGGGGTCCGCTGTTGCGAGGCACATACTAGCTGTGATGCCCTGTGGTTCTAACTACATACTATCTGTGGGCTCCGCAGTTGCAAGGCACCTACTAGCTGTAGGGCCCAGCGTTCCTAAAAACGTACTAGCTGTGGGGTCCGCCGTTGCAAAAACATACTAGCGGTGATGCCCAGCGTTTCTAATAAGGTACTAGCGGTGGGGTCCGCCATTGCAGAACACATACTAGCTGTGATGCTGAGCATTTCTAACTACGTACTAGCTGTGGGGTCCGCCGTTGCAAAAACATACTAGCGGTGATGCCCAGCGTTTCTAATTAGGTTCTAGCGGTGGGGTCCGCCGTTGCAGAACACATACTAGCTGTGATGCTGAGCGTTTCTAACTACGTACTAGCTGTGGGGTCCGCCGTTGCAAAAACATACTAGCTGTGATGCCCAGTGTTTCTAATTAGGTACTAGCGGTGGGGTCCGCCGTTGCAGAACACATACTAGCTGTGATGCTGAGCGTTTCTAACTACGTACTAGCTGTGGGGTCCGCTGTTGCAAGGCACTTACTAGCTGTGATGCCCAGCGTTCCTAATTTCGTACTAGATGTGGGGTCCGCTGTTGCGAGGCTCATACTAGCTGTGGTGACCAGCGTTCCTAACTACGTACCTGCTGTGGGGTCCGCCGTCGCAAGGCACATACTAGCTGTGATGCCCAGCGTTTCTAACTAAGTACTAGCGGTGGGGTCCGCCGTTGCAAGGCATATACTACCTGTGGTGCCCAGCGTTCCAACTACGTACTAGCTGTGGTGCCCAGCGTTGCAAGGCACATACTAGCTGTGGTCAAAACGTTCTTATGTACGCACTGGCTAGGACGTCCAGCGATGCTAAGTATTCACTAGCTGTCGTTTCCGCAGTTGAAAGGCGCATACTACCTGTGGTGCCCAGGGATCCTAAAAAATTACTAGCGTTACTACAGTTGAATTCCGTATGAATAATTAAAAATTATAACATCACTGTCGAGGAACTGAATAGCCTTATAGGAGATATTGGGAGAAAAGTCAAAGTTCCCCGGGCAACGCCGGGTATTACTGCTAGTCTATATTAATAAAGCTGAAACGGAGTTTGTTTGTATGTTTGTTCCAACATCACGCCCAAACCGCTGGACGGATTTTTATGAAACTTCCCATGTAGCATTCTTTTGAGCCCGATTGAATAATAGGCTATGTGGCGTCCCAAAATTTTGATCGTGAGGGGGGGTTGTAAGGGGGGCCTAAGTATATAAATAGTGCTAACTCATTAACTAATGGTCAAATTGTCATGAAATTTCACACGTAGTCTTTTTAAAAGCCAAACAGGAAAAAAAGGTGTGTGGCGTCCCAAAGTTTTGAACGGGAGGGGGGGTAGTGGGGGGCCTAAGTATAAATATAGAGCTAACTCTTTAACGGTTGGTCGGATTGTCACGAAATTTCATATGGAGTATTCCTGAAGGCCAAATAGAAAAATAAGGTGTGTGGCGTTCCAAAGTTTTGATCGGGAGGGGGGGTTGTAAGGGGGGCCTACGTATATAAATAGTGCTAACTCATTAACTAATGGTCGAATTGTCATGAAATTTCACATGTAGTATTCCTAAAGGTCAAATAGAAATATTAGGTGTGTGACGGCCCAAAATTTTGAACAGGAAGGAGGGTTGTGGGGGAGGCTAAATATACATATAGAGTTAGCTCATTAACGGTTGGTCGTATTGTCACGAAATTTCGCATATATTATTCCTGAAGGCCAAATAGAAAAATAAGGAGTGTGGCGTCCCGAAGTTTTGAACGGGTGGCGGGGTTGAGGGGGGGGGGACTAAGTATAAATATTGAGCTAGCTCATTAACGGTTGATCGTATTGTCATGAATCGGATTGTCATGAATTTCACATGTAGTAGTAGTAACTATGTATTCGCTGTGGGGTTCACTGTTGCAAGACATTTACTAGCTGTGATGTCCAGCGTTTCTAATTACGTACTAGCTGTGGGGTCTGCTGTTGCAAGGCGCTAGCAGTGTGGCCCAGCGTATTTCACTCGTAGGTACTAGCTGTGGGGTCCGCCGTTGCAAAACTCATAATAGCTGTGATGCCCTGTGGTTCTAACTACATACTATCTGTGGGGTTCGCAGTTGCAAGGCACCTACTACCTGTAGGGCCCAGCGTTCCTAAAAACGTACTAGCTGTGGGGTCCGTCGTTGCAAAAGCATACTAGCTGTGATGCCCAGGGTTCCTAATATCGTACTAGCTGTGGGGTCCGTTGTTGCAAGGCATTTACTAGCTGTAGTGCCCAGCGTTCCTAACTTCGTACTAGCTGTGGGGTCCGTTGTTGCAAGGCATTTACTAGCTGTAGTGCCCAGCGTTCCTAACTATGTACTAGCTGTGAAGTTCGCTGTTGCAAAGCACTTACTAACTGTAATGCCCAGCGTATTTAACTACATACTAGCTGTGGGGTCCGCTGTTCCAAGGCACTTAATAGCTGTGATGCCCAGCGTTCCTAACTTCGTACTAGCTGTGGGGTCCGCTGTTGCGAGGCACATACTAGCTGTGGTGACCAGCGTTCCTAACTACGTACTAGCTGTTGGGTCCGCCGTCGCAAGGCACATACTAGCTATGATGCCCAGCATTCCCAACTACGTACTAGCTGTGGTGCTCAGCGTTGCAAGCCACATACTAGCTGTGGTCACAAACGTTCTTAAGTACGCACTGACTAGGACGTCCAGCGATGCTAAGTATTCACTAGGTGTGGCTTCCGCCGTTGAAAGGCGCATACTAGCTGTGGTGCCCAGGGGTCCTAAAAACTTACTAGCGTTACAACAGCTGAAGGACTATAAGCCTTATTCCGTATGAATAATTGAAAATTATAACATCATGAATGTACTGTCGAGGAACTGAATAGCGTTATAGAAGATATTGGGACAAAAATCAAAGTTCCCCGGGCAACGCCGGGTATAACTGCTATAGATTTAATATTTGTTAAAACTGATAGAGAACGACCGGATTATCTGAATCCTACACAAAAATCAAAATAAAAATGTTTTTCAAAAAATGTGCGCTATTTAACGGTTTATAGGCTTAATAATTGTTAAAACTGATACGAGAGATTCAGATTTATCCGGAAAGTCCCATCCGAAGGACGACGTGCTCAAGGCTATTTTCAACCTAAGTGATATTTCACCTACCCAGGTTTATTTACATAACATACGTCTCATTATCGAGTACCTCACATTCGAAAAAGCCCTGGATCATCGCTTAAAGTCCCATCCGAAGGACGACGTGCTCAAAGTGTTTTTTAACTTCCCGATTGAAACATCTGACCTAAGTGCCTCAACTAGATTTCTAAGTGGCGATCCTGAGCTCGGTAGACTCCATTCTTCAAATTTCTCGCTTTTTAACGGTTTATAGATTTAATATTTGTTAAAACTGATAGAGAACGACCGGATTATCTGAATCCTACACAAAAATCAAAATAAAAATGTTTTTCAAAAAATTTGCGCTATTTAACGGTTTATAGGCTTAATAATTGTTAAAACTGATACGACAGATTCAGATTTATCCGGAAAGTCCCATCCGAAGGACGACGTGCTCAAGGCTATTTTCAACCTAAGTGAAATTTCACCTACCCAGGTTTATTTACATAACATACGTCTCATTATCGAGTACCTCACATTCGAAAAAGTCCTGGAACATCGCTTAAAGTCCCATCCGAAGGACGACGTGCTCATAGTTATTTTTCACTTCCCGATTAAAACATCTGACCTAAGTGCCTCAGCTAGATTTGTAAGTGGCGATCCTGAGCTCGGTAGACTCCATTCTTCAAATTTCTCGCTTTTTAACGGTTTATAGATTAAATATTTGTTAAAACTGATAGAGAACGACCGGATTATCTGAACCCCACACAAAAATCAAAATGAAAACGTTTTTCAAAAAATTCGCGCTATTTAACGGTTTATAGGCTTAATAATTGTTAAAACTCATACTACAGATTCAGATATATCCGGAAAGTCCCATCCGAAGGACGACGTGCTCAAGGCTTTCAACCTAAGTGGAAATTGACCTACCCAGGTTTATTTACATAACATACGTCTCATTATCGAGTACCTCACATTCGAAAAAGCCCTGGATCATCGCTTAATGTCCCATCCGAAGGACGAAGTGCTCAAAGTTATTTTTAACTTCCCGATTAAAACATCTGACCTAAGTGTCTCAGCTAGATTTCTAAGTGGCGATCCTGAGCTCGGTAGACTCCGTTCTTCAAATTTCTTGCTTTTTAACGGTTTATAGATTTAATATTTGTTAACTGTCAGAGCCATAGAGTGTGCTGGTTTCGGATTATGCCAACGTCAGCACAACGTTCAGACTGACTTTAAATATGGTGACACCGATCCACTATGGAAGAAAAATGCCAAAAAAAAAAAGATGTATGTATAGATATGAACACAAATTAAAACTTGTGTACATTGTGATATAATCTATATAAATAAAGCTGAAACGGGGTTTGTGTGTGTGTTTGTTTGTATGTTTGTTCCAGCATCACGCCCAAACGGCTGGACGGATCTTCATGAAACTTCACATGTAGCATTCTTTTGAGCCCGATTGAGCCCGCTATGTGGCGTCCCAGAATTTTGAACGGTAGGGAGGGTTGTAAGGGGGGCCTAAGTATATAAATAGTCCTACCTCATTACGGTTGGTCGGATTGTCACGAAATTTCACATGTAGTATTCTTAAAGACCAAATAGAAATATGAGGTGTGTGGCGTACCAAAATTTTGAACGGGAGGGGGGGTTGTGGGGGGGCCTAAGTATAAATATAGAGCTAACTCTTTAACGGTTGGTCGGATTGTCACGAAATTTCACATGTAGTATTCTTAAAGGCCAAATAGAAAAATAAGGTGTGTGGCGTCCCAAAGTTTTGAACGGGAGGGGGGTAGTGGGGGGGCCTAAGTATAAATATAGAGCTAGCTCATTAACTAATGGTCGGATTGTCACGAAATTTCACATGTAGTATTTTTAAAAGCCAAATAGGAAAAAAAGGTGTGTGGCGTCCCAAAGTTTTGAACGGGAGGGGGGGTTGTGGGGGGGCCTAAATATAAATATAGAGCTAACTCTTTAACGGTTGGTCGGATTGTCACGAAATTTCACATGGAGTATTCCTGAAGGCCAAATAGAAAAATAAGGTGTGTGGCGTTCTAAAGTTTTGAACGGGAGGGGGGGTTGAGGGGGGCCTAAGTATAAATATAGAGCTAGCTCATTAACGGTTGGTCGCATTGTCACGAAGTTTCACATGTAGTATTCCTGAAGACCAAATAAAAAAAAAGGTGTGTGGCGTCCCAAAAATTTGAACGGGGGGAGGGGGGGGGGGTAGGCCTAAGTATAAATATAGTGCTAACTCTTCAAAGATTGGTCGGATTGTCACAAAATTTCACATGTAGTATTTTTAAAATCCAAATAGAAATATAAGATGTGTGGCGACCCAAAGTTTTGAACGGGAGGGGAGGTTGTGGGGATAGGCCTAAGTATAAATATAGTGCTGGCTCATTAACGGTTGGTCAGATTGTCACAAAATTTCACATGTAGTATTTCTGAAAGTCAAATAGAAAAATAGGCGGTGTGACGGCTCAAAATTTTGTACGGGAGGGGGGGTAGTGGCGGGGGGGCCTAAGTATAAATATAGTGCTAGCTCAATAACGGTTGGTCGTATTGTCATGGAATTTCACATGTAGTATTCATAAAGGCCAAATAGAAAAATAGGGTGTGACGTCAAAAAATTGTGAACGGGAGGGGGGGTATGGGGGTAGGCCTAAATTTGAAGATAGTGATAGGTCATTAACGGATGATCGGATTGTCATGGAATTTCACATGTACTATTATTGATGGCCAAATAGAAAAATACACTAGCTGTGATGCCCAGTGGTTCTAACTACGTACTAGCTGTGGGGTCCGCCGTTACAAAAACATACTAGCTGTGATGCCCAGCGTTTCTAACTAGGTACTAGCGGTGGGGTCCGCCGTTGCAGAACACATACTAGCTGTGATGCTGAACGTTTCTAACTACGTACTAGCTGTGGGGTCCGCCGTTGCAAAACACATACTAGCTGTGATGCCCAGTGGTTCTAACTACATAATAACTGTGGGGTCCGCTGTTGCAAAGCACTTAATAGCTGTAGGGTCCAGCGTTCCTAAAAACGTACTATCTGTGGGGTCCGCTGTTGCAAGGCACTTACTAGCTGTGATGCCCAGCGTTCCTAATTACGTACTAGCTGTGGGGTCCGCTGTTGCGAGGCACATACTAGCTGTGATGCCCTGTGGTTCTAACTACATACTATCTGTGGGCTCCGCAGTTGCAAGGCACCTACTAGCTGTAGGGCCCAGCGTTCCTAAAAACGTACTAGCTGTGGGGTCCGCCGTTGCAAAAACATACTAGCGGTGATGCCCAGCGTTTCTAATAAGGTACTAGCGGTGGGGTCCGCCATTGCAGAACACATACTAGCTGTGATGCTGAGCATTTCTAACTA
This sequence comes from Aradus depressus, assembly GCA_963662175.1. NCBI lineage: Eukaryota > Metazoa > Arthropoda > Insecta > Hemiptera > Aradidae > Aradus > Aradus depressus. The sequence continues at coordinate 40,344,705 of OY759220.1, forward strand.
CGTACTAGCTGTGGGGTCCGCCGTTGCAAAAACATACTAGCGGTGATGCCCAGCGTTTCTAATTAGGTTCTAGCGGTGGGGTCCGCCGTTGCAGAACACATACTAGCTGTGATGCTGAGCGTTTCTAACTACGTACTAGCTGTGGGGTCCGCCGTTGCAAAAACATACTAGCTGTGATGCCCAGTGTTTCTAATTAGGTACTAGCGGTGGGGTCCGCCGTTGCAGAACACATACTAGCTGTGATGCTGAGCGTTTCTAACTACGTACTAGCTGTGGGGTCCGCTGTTGCAAGGCACTTACTAGCTGTGATGCCCAGCGTTCCTAATTTCGTACTAGATGTGGGGTCCGCTGTTGCGAGGCTCATACTAGCTGTGGTGACCAGCGTTCCTAACTACGTACCTGCTGTGGGGTCCGCCGTCGCAAGGCACATACTAGCTGTGATGCCCAGCGTTTCTAACTAAGTACTAGCGGTGGGGTCCGCCGTTGCAAGGCATATACTACCTGTGGTGCCCAGCGTTCCTAACTACGTACTAGCTGTGGTGCCCAGCGTTGCAAGGCACATACTAGCTGTGGTCAAAACGTTCTTATGTACGCACTGGCTAGGACGTCCAGCGATGCTAAGTATTCACTAGCTGTCGTTTCCGCAGTTGAAAGGCGCATACTACCTGTGGTGCCCAGGGATCCTAAAAAATTACTAGCGTTACTACAGTTGAATTCCGTATGAATAATTAAAAATTATAACATCACTGTCGAGGAACTGAATAGCCTTATAGGAGATATTGGGAGAAAAGTCAAAGTTCCCCGGGCAACGCCGGGTATTACTGCTAGTCTATATTAATAAAGCTGAAACGGAGTTTGTTTGTATGTTTGTTCCAACATCACGCCCAAACCGCTGGACGGATTTTTATGAAACTTCCCATGTAGCATTCTTTTGAGCCCGATTGAATAATAGGCTATGTGGCGTCCCAAAATTTTGATCGGGAGGGGGGGTTGTAAGGGGGGCCTAAGTATATAAATAGTGCTAACTCATTAACTAATGGTCAAATTGTCATGAAATTTCACACGTAGTCTTTTTAAAAGCCAAACAGGAAAAAAAGGTGTGTGGCGTCCCAAAGTTTTTAACGGGAGGGGGGGTAGTGGGGGGGCCTAAGTATAAATATAGAGCTAACTCATTAACTAATGGGCGAATCGTCATGAAATTTCACATGTAGTATTTTTAAAAGCCAAATAGGAAAAAAAGGTGTGTGGCGTCCCAAAGTTTTGAACGGGAGGGGGGGTTGTGGGGGGGCCTAAGTATAAATATAGAGCTAACTCTTTAACGGTTGGTCGGATTGTCACGAAATTTCACATGGAGTATTCCTGAAGACCAAATAGAAAAATAGGCGGTTTGACGGCTCAAAATTTTTTACGGGAGGGGGGGGGGGTAGTGGGGGGGCCTAAGTATAAATATAGAGCTAACTCATTAACTAATGGGCGAATCGTCATGAAATTTCACATGTAGTATTTTAGCTAGCTGTAGTGCTCAGCCCCAGCGTTCCTAACTATGTACTGGCTGTGGGGTTCACTGTTGCAAGGCACCTACAAGACATTTACTAGCTGTGATGCCCAGCGTTTCTAATTACGTACTAGCTGTTGCAAGGCGCTAGCAGTGTGGCCCAGCGTATTTCACTACGTAGGTACTAGCCGTGGGGTCCGCCGTTGTAAAACTCATACTAGCTGTGATGCCCTGTGGTTCTAACTACATACTATCTGTGGGGTTCGCAGTTGCAAAGCACTTACTAACTGTAATGCCCAGCGTATTTAACTACATACTAGCTGTGGGGTCCGCTGTTGCAAGGCACTTAATAGCTGTGATGCCCAGCGTTCCTAACTTCGTACTAGCTGTGGGGTCCGCTGTTGCGAGGCACATACTAGCTGTGGTGACCAGCGTTCCTAACTACGTACTAGCTGTTGGGTCCGCCGTCGCAAGGCACATACTAGCTATGATGCCCAGCATTCCCAACTACGTACTAGCTGTGGTGCTCAGCGTTGCAAGCCACATACTAGCTGTGGTCACAAACGTTCTTAAGTACGCACTGACTAGGACGTCCAGCGATGCTAAGTATTCACTAGGTGTGGCTTCCGCCGTTGAAAGGCGCATACTAGCTGTGGTGCCCAGGGGTCCTAAAAACTTACTAGCGTTACAACAGCAGAAGGACTATAAGCCTTATTCCGTATGAATAATTGAAAATTATAACATCATGAATGTACTGTCGAGGAACTGAATAGCGTTATAGAAGATATTGGGAGAAAAATCAAAGTTCCCCCGGCAACGCCGGGTATAACTGCTAGTAGGGTAAAATATTTATAAAATGGAACCAAAGAAGGAAAGTTTTGAATTTAGAAGGCAACCCGTTTTGTTTTGTGTCATTGATAAGAAACAAAGAAAACATTTTCAAGTCGACCTAGATTTTTTGAGAAATTTTAATATTAAAGTGTTATTAAGTGAATTGGTTATCCATATTTTAGAGAAAATTAGTTGATGTTATGTTTTTTTTTGCTTTTGCATAAAATAAGTTGATTACTGTGAAAAATGGAGAAAGGACGAAAATTATGTAAAATAAATATTGAAGTTTTGGTACCCATAGTAAAAATTAATAATTTATTTTTTTATATTAATTATAGATGTTTTGTAAATATATGTATTATTCAAACCCTAGTTAGTAAGTTGTGTTTTTTAAATTAAATTCGTGTATATATTGTAGTTTGAAAATAATAATTTGGTTTTTATGTTAATTATAGATTTAATATAAATCTAAGTTGTTCAGATACTATTTTTTGTTTTTATGTAATTAATTTATATTGGAATTGTTGTAAATAATAATAATAAAATTGTCCTACGTACAATTTTGGTAAAACCAGAAGAGGGTAAATGTAGTGTAATGGATTTGCGACTAGGTCAAATATATTGTAGAATGTATTTTTAAATGTAATGTAGTCAATAGTGGCATAGGCCAAATGTGTTATAATTTCAAATTTGTAAAGTCAGTAATGCATAAAAACAGTAATGGTGAAATAAACCCTTATTTCTATAGGCGGGCTAGGGAGACCCGGATCAGGTAGAAGGAGCTTATCCCATTTTGCCTCCGTCAAGAAAGAAGCTGACAGGATGCAATGAAAGAAGGCACCAACAGTCACCTGGAGGAATATTTATATAGCCTTTTACAACCAGGATTTTACAATCTGGCTACAGTCAGGTACCAGATTAGAGCTCCAAGCCCGCTGTAGGTGGCCCATAAAACTATCTGGAATGTCCAAACTAAAGTGGACAGAGGTCAAATTGATTGCCTCCCAGGCAAAATTCCGAAATGGCCGAGGAGAAGAAAGAAGGAGAAGTAGTGGGGGAAGATGCCAGTCCAAGAGCCAGGAGGAAGTCAGGGGTTCATCAAGCAGTTACAGTCGAGATCCACCAGTGGAAGACTACAGTTGAGGTCTAGAGGTGGAAGTGGACACTTCACTTTTCTGGAGCAGTGGAAGTCTGGAGATTTCTTTTCGTCAATCGAGATCCACCAGTGGAAGTCTTCAGCTCCAGTCCAGATGAGCCGTTAATGCCCAGACCTTGAGGAGGAACTCAGCCAGCCGACAGCCCTCTTTCTACCCTCTGGCCATCGCAGACCTCCCTGGCATCCAATCATCAGTTATCGTCTCCAGCCCCTGTCTCTACAGCGTACATAGCAATAAGGTTTATATTATATATTATAATTTTTATTTTAATTTTAAGTATTAATTTTTGTTTTAGCATAAATATAATTTTTTTAAAATGAATTTCTAAATTTTAGTTGTTTGTTCCTATGCTCTATCCCAGGTCAGTTATGATTTAACAATTTGGTTTTTCAAAACTCTTTTCGCTGACGAATCCTTCGCCTTTGGTTATAGAAATTCAATTTATATATTAAAATCAGTAAATTTAAATGATCGTCTAGTACATAAGCGATCTGGCATCCTTTGGACATTGTGGATTAGTAAAGACACAGCAATTTTAGAGAAGATCTCCGCAATTTAGATTTAAAGTAAATTCAAATACCACACATTTTATTAAAAACCGCGACGAGCGAACCCCCCATTATTACAATATGTTGGTGTTGTGTGTTTTAACAAGCTATGGATGCAATGAACTTGGCGACTCTGGCGGACCAGCAAGCCCAGAAACTGAGACATAAGTTCTGGACCTCCCTATTTTGTGGATTATCTACTATTTTATTTAAACAGTAATTCTGCAGATTCGCCATTTATCCGAATACTCAGAACTTAAAAATTCAACGGAAAATCTCTCTATTTTGCTCTTTTCAAACCTCATACATCTTCCCAGAAAGAGTGTTTTAATTATGAAAAACAGTTTTTTTATTCTCCCCTTTAAAACTTGGATCTTTGTATGTAAGAGGTTTTGTAGTGTAGATAACCGTATTCTTTTCTCTTACTGTTATATATAAGTTGACGAGTACGATAAATGATTTTTTCTTTTCATTTTTGCATGCTTTAATGTCTATTCAACTTATTTGTTTGATATATGGTCCGCACTGATATACCTAAGACGTAATGCGGCCCGCAACAATCGGTTGCCGAGCCTTTTGTTCTATATTATGTGTGGATATTCAATAAAAAAATACATTAAAAAAATATAATAAAGTTTATTTACAATATGTTAAATGAAAATCATTAAAAAAGGATTGATGCCAAAATTGGAGAACCACCATAATGATCCTTATTTGTACAGCAGATCTCGAATTTATAATAATATAGTTACATCGGCCGAAAATTTTATACTTTTTCACCAGGATCTCACATATATTATTATCTAATAGTTATAACTTCTGTTAAGGACTTGAGTTGGTACAGAAGATATGGATCTTGATGGTATCTCCAGCAGGACTATTGGCTGTTCAGCTTCACGTCTCCTCCAGATAATGTCACGCTCCTTCCCACCATTTGAGCACCCCCAGACCTGATTCGCTGATGGAGGCCTACAACAAATTAACATATACATTATATTTATGTTGATTTCTTCAGAGAAAGATCTTTTTCTCCTAATTTAGTTGAAACTATTCTACCAAATAGACATATCGCGCCTGGCCTGAAAGTAACGCCGCATGTTGTAGCCCCATTGAAGAAAGGACAGGAATGCTCGCACGACATGGGGCCTCGGCTACTCTGCGTGTAAGACACCGGAGTATTCGAGTCCGTAGCAAGGTACGTTCCTGCTGGTTTGTGATATCGCCCCCACAAAGCGGCAGAGCATGATTCTGTTGCTGCGCTACAGATACTGGCCGGAGCTCCACCCATAGACTTGGTCTTGGATGGTGCTGTTGCCTCGTACTACTGTAGACCCAATGTGAGCAGGTACTGATGAGCCCTTTCGCCTAGCCTTGGAAGAAGAGATCCGCGGACAGTCCAGACCAGAGCGTTGCAAAGACATTGCCCAGAAATAGATAGTGACTATGCCTCGACTCGACGTGGGTACAGCCTGACCACTAGATGTCCCAGATATTATCAGGTCACGGAGAATTTAACTCGAAACTCTTCTTCAGGAGGAAGAACAACCCAAACTGTTCATGTGGGGGCATCGAGACAGCAGTACATGTAGTCCTCGATTACCCGTTGTATGACCAGGCCAGGATGCAGTTGATTCGTTTTATTGGTTAATCAAGCTTTGCGAATTAACTTTTATTTTTTACAATTTTAAAATTCAAACCCCTTTAGTATCTCCCTGCTCTGCGTTAAATTCACCATTTGAATTAAAATTTTGTGAATTGTTATACCTCATATGGAGGAACAATACTTAAATAAATGATTACATACTGTTATTGAATATGGGAGTTGAGAGCTAGGTTGTTCGGTTGTTTGTTCTGTGTCAGGACAAGGAACTGGAGAACATTCTACAAATGTTTCTGATGTCACTCTAAATCTCACAGGCTCTCCTAAAGACATATAACAACTTAATACATACATAGAGTGAGACCGGAGAAACGGGACAATTCCCACTTATTTGAAGACAAAAATGTAAAAATATCATCTTACAATTTTACTGATAGTATGTTGTAGTCTTAAAATGTTTTATGTAGTATATAGTTACAGGATCGCTTCAAGGAAAACTTGTAATTGTCACTTAAGTATGCAACATTAACTTTAAAGGAGGAATATACTTCGTGCATAAACGAAAAGTGTACTTTTATCTAATAACAAAATCAAATTTTCGATCAAAATAGGTTGCAGCAAATCACAAAAAATTCCAATTTATTATAATATATGTATATTTTTTCACAGCTTTATTATTCTCCTATTTTATTTTTGGTCTTTACAACCTATCAAACAGAAAAAACTTCAATAATCAGAATCTAAATATGTTCCAATGAATAAAATAACATATCAGCCTTATTATTCTCCTAATTTATTTTAGGTTACAACCTCGCAAATAGAAAAAACTGCAATCATCAGAATCTAAATATGTTCCAATGAATAAAATAACATATCGTGGGCTTACAAGCGAAAGGCACTAAATGTAAGTGAAAAGATGGTTTTGAGTTATGGACAGTTTTAATATTCAAACACCTTTCTTAATTTTGCTACAAATTTTTATGTGTGACCAATTACTTTAGGTGAAAAAGTGTATGCTTGGGAATAGTATGTTTTTTACATGTTTTAATGATTCAAAACAATTTTATTTAAAAAAAAATAATGATAAAAATGTCATGACTTAGTGCCTTTCTGGTGTAAGCCATATGATTTTACGCACATAAACCATTCAATTATTTAAGTTTTACGAGAATCGTCTATTTATTAGGTTGTAAACACCAAAAAAAAAAATTTAGAGAATAACAAAGCTGTGAAAAAAATCTATATTATTATAAATTGAGAAACACTTTGATTTTCATTTATTAACAAAAATGTAATGACCAATAAGCGTAATGGAAGGTTCATAGCGCAATGATAATAGTATTTTAATATATTCCTTGATTTTCCATTCGTATACCAGGTGCAGACAGTCGTGTCCCTGGGTGAGGATTCCAAGTTGTTGGAAGTTGGGATCCTGAACCTCAAAAGGAGCGAGTTTCGACAACTAACAGTTCTCACAGGACAGGTCCATAGGAGTCAAAGACATTCCCATTTGTGACAGATGTGGAGAAGACGAGACGGCAACTCACTTCCTTGGCAGTGATTATAGAAGAAGACTGGACCACGGGACCTTCCTCAGATTCGTTAAAGAGAATGGGACCTACTACTAGATAACAAGGTAAGGTGGAAGCGCAGCACTTACAGAAGGAATAAGAACATTGGAGGGTTAGGTCCCTATGTGCGAAGCACAACCCAACCAGTATATATTCCATTCGTACCAGTTCACAGATAGTTGAAGATTTACATTTTTTTTTTCTTTTTGTAGCATCTATAGTACAAACAATAAATTATATTCATGATTTTATTTATTTTTTATCTTCTAAAATAGTGGAATGGCATACTTGTGGGTTCATACAAAATAGAGACAAATGCACAAAAATGTTTTATCAAAAGATCATACCTGGATCCATAAAAAGTTCAACTTTGTCTCCTTCATTGTCTCCGTATTCCCAAATCCAAACTTGTTCCGCCTCATCAAATCTTGACGGATGAGGCAAATTGGCTTCAGGTACGAAAATGTCATCGAAGAATCCCAAAGTAACTATAAATTATAATAATCAAAATGAAATTGAGAAAACCAAATATCTTATATATACTAAGTTGAGGAACGCGGACATATTGTGGAATTTGTAATAAATAAATAAAATAAACTTATTTTTTGAAATATTGTCTATTCCACTAAAGATATTTATAAAAATAAAACTACCGGTTTCGGCCTCACACCATCGTCAGGTCTAGTTATGAACTCTAGTTCATAACTAGACCTGACGATGGTGTGAGGCCGAAACCGGTAGTTTTATTTTTATTAATATCTTTAGTGGAATAGACAATATTTCAAAAAATAAGTTTGTTTTATTTATCTTATATACTTATTAGAATAAAAGAGGTTGTTTTTTTGTAACTCAATTCCGGACTTCAACTAGAGATAATTTCCACCAGAGCGCTCGTTTACTGCACTGGTGGTCTTGTTGTTTTCTTCCTAGATAAAAGAACAATGGAGCTTGGGCCGGGTTCGAACTGCGCTTGAGCACATTAAGCACTTTCCTTAAGTAGCTTCATAGCCTCCAGCTATATTTACATTGAAAGTATGGGGAATTTTTCTATTCCAAAGATATAAACTTCTACCAAAATACATAAATATTATTATCACTTTTGCGTTGTGTAAATGCACAGCCACATTTTTCTCCTATTAATTTTTTGGTTTTTATATTTTATAAACTTGTAATTATAGACGTTTCGGAAATAACTCCCATCAATATATATATATTTATTTGCTGATCTTTTTGTAAACAATTTTAGACAAAAAGTCTAGGCTGAAGAGTTTTAATCAATAAATAAAACAAACTTCCTTAAAAAAATAAGTTACATAAAAACGACTGGCATCGGCACTACACCATCATTAGGTTTAGCTATAAATATATGGTCACAGGGATACTTGTTAAGTCTTGTTTCTTGATATCTTGTAAAATTGTGTATGTTCTCGGTTAAATCAACTTAATCTTTTTTTTTTTTTTGAGGAATCATTCACGAGATAACTGCATTTAACCATTTATTCACTACGGCAGACTATTCCAAGAGAAGAGGGCGTTTTCGGTTAAATCAACTTTAGAGAGGCATTATTGACGAGGATTTCAAAAAGTACGGTTAATAATTAGATAAGTGTGTATAAAAATTAGGTAAGTGTGGTCAATAATTAGTTAATAAGGGAAAATCCAAGAAAGGATTAACAATATTCATTTTTATTCACTCCTATAGATTTAGAAGGTATATGATTAATAATGGTGCAAACATACAGTGGCGTTCAAAAGTATTTGCACAAGCAATATTTTACTCATAATCATAGTAAGGGATAATTAAAAAAATCATATAACTAGGTACACAAAAACGTTATTTATTTATGCATATATTTACGTAAAAACCGTTAATGCGAAATAAGAATACATATTTTTACAACAATTTTTCTTGAAAAAGCTCCGTTCAAAAGTATTTGCACAAACAATATTTTACTCATAATCATAGTAAGGGACAATTAAAAAAATCATATAACTAGGTACACAAAAACGTTATTTATTTATGCATATATTTACGTAAAAACCGTTAATGCGAAATAAGAATACATATTTTTACAACAATTTTTCTTGAAAAAGCTCCGTTCAAAAGTATTTGCGCATAGTATATAACTTGAAATAAAAATTATTATAAAATCAATAAAACAACCTATAATATTTTTAATACTTGGTATAAAGTCCATTGGCGTCTATCACAGCCTGAAGCCTCCTTGGCATGGAATTAACTAAATTTTTTATGAAGTTAACGTCAACTTTATTCCACTCGTCCAATAAAATGTCTTTTAAATTATTTTTTTCCTTAATTTTATGTTTTCGAATGTTAAGGTCTAAATAGTTCCAAACATGTTCTATAATATTTAAATCTGGAGATTGTGGAGGGGTTTGTAGCATCCTGGGTGCATTATAAAGAAGCCATTCTCTGGTTTTATTGGCCTTGTGTTTTGGATCATTGTCCTGTTGGAATATAAAAATATTTTCCATATTCAATTTGATGGCACTAGCTCGGAGATTATGGCGCAAAATGTTGACGTAGGTATCAGCAGTCATGACAGATTCAATTGGGACAAGATTGCCTACCCCATTATAAGCCACACACCCCCAGACCATCACATGACCTCCACCATGTTTTATCGTAGGTGTGACATTAAGGCGTTTAAGCTCTTTATTTGGTTTTCGCCAGATATATTTTTTCCCGTCACTTCCAAAAACGTTAAATTTGCTCTCATCACTAAAGAGGACGCTTTGCCAAAATTCCATTGGCTTGCTGAGATGGGTTTTTGCAAATTCCAACCTTTTTTTCCTGTTGACCTCAGATATGAAGGGTTTTTTCCTTGGAACTCTTCCATGAAAATCAGCTTTATAGAGCGCTCTTTTTACTGTTGATTCACTCACACGTTTTTCACAAGTCAGTTCGACCTTATTGACTAATTGCCAACCACTTGTGGATGGGTGTGCCTACTTCACGTACGATATCCCTGCACTCCCGTTGTGTCAGAGCCCTTGGTCGTCCTGTTCGTTGTTTATTTAACGTTTTTCCTGTCTCCTCGAACCTATTTATGGCATAACGGACTGTAGAAAAATTTAAATTTTAAATATTCCCAATTCCACGGTAGGTTTTGCCTTGGTTTCTCAAAAAAATAATATTTCCCCTTACTGCCTGGGATAACTTACGTTCTCGGTGCCATGTTGACTGAGACTGAATTAAAATACAGTGAAACCTGGTTAAGTGGGACCTGGATTAATGAGAAACCTCTATTATTGAGAGTTGCAATGAGGTCCCGGTTCTTTTTCATTAAATTACCTCTGTTAATGGGACTTTTTGAACCTGGTTAAATGAGATTTGAATTCTAAGACTTTTCCGATGTTTACCTCTATAATTGAGACTCTGTAGCTCAATTACCTGTATAAATGAGACAAATTAATCAGGTATTAACACGTTTTGACATGTTTGTTTACATACATTTCGCGCATGCTTTGTTTGCCAGTACTATCTCAGGTTTTGACCTAAAAACAAGGGAATAAAAGTGTACAAAATACCCGCCAATACCACAAGTAAATTGCAACCCATGGATCAGGGTATTATCAACAACTTTAAGGTTTACTACAGGAAGGAAGTTGTTCAGTATGTTCTTAAATCTATAGAAGAAGATAAAAGCCCAGAAATCAACATCCTCCAGGCCATGAGATTTGCGAGAAAAGCTTGGTTTTCTGTCAGCAAAACCACAATTAGTAATTGCTTCAAAAAAGCTGGATTCAAAGTGACGAATGTATCTGAACCTGAGAGCCTACAAGAGGAGCTAGAGATCTGTGCAACGTTTCCAGAATGGGATAGAATATTTACCACACATAGGAATGACTTAAATGAGCAGCAGGCGACTTTTCCGGATTTCGTTTCTATGGATGTTAATGTACTCATTTCAGAGGAGCTCAATGATGATGACATAGTTGCTATGTATTCTTCTTTGGACACAGAAGAAGAAGAAGAAGAAGAAGAAGACTGTGAAGAGACTCCAGTAAAAATTTCAAAGCGTGAGGCAATGGAAGCTTTAGAAACTTTACACAAGTATTTCGAAATGTCAAATATTGATAATTCTAATATTTTTGATCAAATTTATTCTATTGAGAAACAGGTTTCAGCAACTAGCAATCAAGTACAAACAAACATAACCGATTACTTTAAGTCATAAACTTTACGTATTATTTATTACGTATTATTTAAGTCATAAACTTTACGTATTGTTTTTTTTTTCGACGCAATACATTATGTATGTACATTCATACCTACATTAAATTCATAACACCAAAAATACGCATTTTTATTAACATTTCCACCTCTAAAAATGGAATAACGACACATTTCGACCTCTGTAAGTGGGGGCCTCTGTAAATGAGACAACTATAATTTTAAACCTGCTTAATTGGAAAACTGGATTATTGGAAACCCTCAATAATTGGTACATATGTCTTGGTCCCTTGAGATTCCAATTAACCAGGTTTCACTGTAGTAGACTATTCTGAAGAATGTTAATCCCTAATTGAGTGAGAAAGGAAATGTAAACAAACAGAGTAAACACACTTAGGTATAGAATTACTGTACTAATTAAAATAACCAGTATAATTTGTGCAAATACTTTTGAACGGAGCTTTTTCAAGAAAAAATGTTGTAAAAATATCTATACTTATTTCGCATTAACGGTTTTTACGTAAATATATGCATAAATAAATAACGTTTTTGTGTACCTAGTTATATGATTTTTTTAATTATCCCTTACTATGATTATGAGTAAAATATTGCTTGTGCAAATACTTTTGAACGCCACAGTAATTTATTTATTCCAAAAACTGGATTTACACGATTAATGCAAAAGTAAAAAAGTGCTGCCCTGAAAAGTTACGAATTTAGACTTACCAATTTATTTCCTGTGACCACAGAAATATACTTACTATTTATATAACAATTTTCCAATATTTCAAAGTTTGATTTATTTATTTATTATACGTTTCCACAATATTTCCGCAGTTCTTAAGTTAGAAATTGTAAGTAAGGGTTTTAACACACAGGTCGATTCGTAAAATTTATTTCTGAAATAAAGAACATGAAAATCAAGAAATAAATTATAGATACTGATCGAAGCTCTTCCTAAATCATCTATAATTACTAGATTGTAAAAACCAAAAAACTAATGTGAGAAGAATATAGTTGTGAAAACGATAATATTCGGTAATACAATTAAATATATTTATAACTCACTTTGTAATCCATCCTCATTACTCTTCTTTATCTTCCCAACAATTACTTCTTCCACAAAGGGGCGGAAGACGACAAATCTAAATTCAACCTTAGTATGTGCTCCGCCATCACCAGGAAATATATAGGAGTCTCCAATTTTAGTAATGTCGAATAGAGCAACACACAGACCAACATTTGCAATAACCTGCTCGCAACTCAAAAAATTGTCAGCATTCAGCCATAAACGCTACAGATAATGTGAAAAATACTGGAGATTAATACCTTATTAGCAAATTTTTCATTTAAATGTTGACTTATTGATGTTTTTAAATTCACATCAAAGAGATCCGGTGGAGTTTTAATGACATCTTTAAACTCGGCAAGTACAAACATTGTTAACCGTAAATTGTAAAATCATACAAATCTTATAATGAAACGTCGTCTTTCAAGTCCACATATACTAAATATGAAAAATAACGACAAATTCATTTATTATTATTTTTAATGATATAACCATAACGAAGGTTCTCCAAATGTATAAATTAATCGATTCTCTTTATAACTGAAGTCGACTAACACTTTTTTTTTTGGCCTTATGTACGATGCATATCGGCCCCGGGACGGAATTCTATCTACGAAATAAAACTCACTGCCGGACGGGATTTGAACACCCGCAAACCATGGTGAGACCATGCGACCAAAGCCCTACGCTCTAGCCCGCACGGCCACCATGGCCCCTTGAGTAACACATATCCATAATTTTTGTTATTAGATTATTATTACATTGTTAAAAAAAAAAAGTTTATTGGTCTGTGAATTGAATACGTTCACCCATCTCGTTCAATGAACTACATTTCAGTGCAAATCATATACAGAATTATAATCATATAATTATCATATATATCTGAACGAGGGGGGGTCTGTACCAACGTTGAAAGAGAGAGTTTTTACAATAAATCAGTCTTTAGAGGGTGCCGATAGCTCAGTGATATGCTTACTGAGCTCAAGATCGCGGGTTCGAAACCCGGCCTTGACCCTTAGTTTATTTTATCTGGGAGGTAAAATAAACTTCAGTACACCGTCCTTCGGATGGGACGTTAAGTGATGGTCGCGAGCTTGTACGATGTTGGGTACTCGTTTAAAGACCCCTAACCTAGGTGAATAAAAATTTAAGGTAGGCAAAATTTAGGAGTCCAATAATAGAGTCGAACTCATGTCCACCAGAGCGACGAAGGAGCGCTCTGATAGTAGGCGATATGACCTTGTAGTTAAAACTCAGACAAGGGTCATAAAAACTAACTAAATTAGTCAAATCATACAAACCTTATAATGAAACGTCATGTTGCAACTTCACATATACAATATAACGATAAATTAATTTATTATAATTTTAATAATTATATTACCTCAATAAAAGCTCTTATCTTTAGAAGGCGCCGATAGCATGTTAGCCTATACTAAGCTCAAGATCGTGGGTTCGAAATCCAGTCGAGGTTCTTACCCTTAGGTTTCTTTTTATCTGGAAGGTGAAAATACATTGAGCACACCGTCCTTCGAATGGAACGTTAAGTGAGTGATGCTCCCATCTCTCGATAAAGATCCCTCAGATGACTAAAACTGGATAAGCAAAATGTAGGACTCTCACTGTAGAGTCGGCTCATGTCCACCAGAGCGAAGGAAGAGTTGAAGCCCGCGGGCATGAGTCATAATAACTAACTAGAGAGAAAATGAGATGAAAATAAATTTTATTCTAGGACCGAGGTCCCCTAAGAATAAATATATGAAAGTCACAGAACAGAGCAACAAATACAAATAAAATAAAATATCAGTAATGAGATAAAAGTGCTGCAGTGGATAGAAACAAGAACAAAATGAATGTAACTAAATAAGAAAATAGAATAAAATAAAAATAAAATAGTTAATGATGAAATAAGTAAAAAAATAAATAAATAAAATAATAGTACAAAATTATTAAAATTAACAGCTTCATTATGAAGAAATCACACGAAAATAAATGTGTCTAATTAAATATATAGAAGAAGATAAAATAAATTTTAAAAAAATATATAACAATGAAGATTATGAAGGAGAAGGCAATCTAGACCAGGTTTGCAATAAAATTATTTTAAGAAAAACTGATGAAAAAAGAAATAAAATAAAAGGATGAAGACAAAAAAATGAATAAAATAAAAACGGAGGACGGGGAATAAAAGGCTAATGAGAGGGAGAAGATTGTATATTGAGGAGGCATTGGAATAGCAAGGATTTGAAGGTGGGAGGGGGGGGTTAACTAGGAAACAGAACCTTCATTGTTATCTTTTAATACATATATCATTTTTATCTCTTTGTATACGCTATTACATAGGCAAAATATTGAATTGCTAATTATATAACTATGTAATTTGTTTACAGAAGCTTTATTGTGATTATGGTTTTTCTATTATTTACATATATATTTGTATAATATATGACCTTCTAAAAATTTCTTGATTTCAGTTTGTTATTGCAGTATTTTTAACTATTTTGGCACTTATTTCACTGTGCGAGTCATGTGTACATTAATATGTATATTTGAACAAATAAATAAATTTATATATATGTGTATATATATATAAAAGGACGGGGAGAGGAAGACATCTTAGGTGAAATATATGAACAAAATATTAAATTCAAAATTAAAAAAAAAAAAAACGACAAAAAATAAACCTTTAAAAAAGGGGGGGGCTTGGCCTTTTAAACATTTGAGCTCAAACTCCAAGTCTCTAGCTGTAATAGAGGCCGAGATCCCTACACAGGCTCTGATGTAACCTGAAGATCTTTGAAACGGCATACCCGATTTCGACCAAATATGACTAAAAACCATCTCGCAAATATCAGTTTTTGAAATGAAAAAACCGCTTTGAAATCGGTTCAGCCGTCTTGGAGCTACGATGCCACAGACAGACAGACACACACACAGACAAAGGCTTCAAACTTATACACCCCTCCTTTTGCGTCGGGGGTTAAAAAGAAACATTACGAACATAAATGTTTATTTATTGGCCTTATACATATTACATACACATATTAGCTATGTCTCTATAACGGCGTTATTTGTTTGTTTACACAACAATCATGGCCCCGGGAGGGAGTTTTATATTCGAAGTAAAACTCTCCCGGACTAAGGTTTAGAAAACTTTAGAGGATTAAGAAAGTTTAGGAGGATAAAAATATTAAGAGAGTTAAGAAAGTTAAGAGGATTAAACAACTTTAGAAGGTTAAGAAAGTTCAGAGAAGGTTAAGAAACTTTTACAGAAATTTTTAAACGTTGTCATATAAAATACTGATCTTTTCTTGTTTTTATGTTTCTTTTTAACGTTGAAAAAGTTCCAATAATTATTTGAACATTTTATGACGAAGCTTGATGAAATGACTTTGTTAACTGATGTCACTACTCTGCTCTCTAGGTTAGTTGGTCAAACCCACAATAAATTAACTTAAATAAATTTATCAGAAATTAAAATATATTTAACAGGTACACATATCCATATATCTTCCTTGTGTTTATGTGTTAAGATCTAAATTAAAAAAAATAAAAAATTCTTGACAGTTTTCAAAAAATGTACTTAATTTTTTTCTTGTTTTAATATCGGAAGAAGCACCGTAACAGAAGACATGTGTCACAACTTATATTGTGTATGATGAGTTTGTATGTTGGTAATTCTGTTTTTTCTCGATGTTCAAACATTGTCACATTTCACATTGCTTTCTTCCATGAATGTTGAAAATTGGACAACGAAGTCTATCGTTAGCACTCCCAGGACTTCGAGCCAATTTTATATTTGTTGTTTGTTTGTTATGAAGGCCAAACTGTCCTATTTTCGACTGAACCACACTGTCTATGGAGCGAGCTCCTCCTCCTCGGACGAGCTCACTGCAGACTTCATGTGGCGAGCCAACGAAGGCCTTATGGTGCAGTGCTCGTGCTTGTGTGTGGTAGCCCCTCTTGTTCTTCTGATCAGCACAAGCATCGTCTCGACCCTTGCACGGAAGCGGTTCCGGTTCCTCACATTTCTTTTTTGGCCTCCGCTCACTGCAGAAAGGATGAATGGTACCTCTTGCCTTCTGGTATGGATTTAATTCGGGTACAACACCCAACGGTAATTTGATTGGCTCTCCTGAGCAAGCGTTAACAGATTTCGCGGTGCAGTCAATTCGACGTTTTGGCTGTGGATCTTCAGCATCTTTTTCAGCTTGCAACTGCGCCTTACATCCAGAACATACTATATTTTTCTTTTCCCCTTGTTTTTTTGGACCTCTTCCACCGGAGGCCAATGAAGCCATATTAGCGATAAAATCTCTTTTTGTTGTATATTTTTTTTTAGGTTTTACTTTGAACCTTGGAGATGCCATTTGACAGAAGGATGGAGCTGAAGTTTTCATTGTTTGTTTTTGCATTTTCGTGTTATCCTTCTTGGCCAGTAACGCCTTCTTATCCGAGCCAGCAGCCGCAGCAGAAGTTGACATGGCTTGTTTCTCAAGTGTCGACTCGGACAGTTTTCCATCCATTGGTACGCTCGAGATTTTCATTTTTCTTCTCGTGCTAAAGGTTTTGTTTTGGTTCATCGCGAAAGTAGATTCTACATCTACATTTTCATTCTTCTGTTTTACAATTGCACTCGACTGACCGGGAGTTGTAAATTTCTTTCTAGACGTCCTACTTTTCACAGCATTTGACAAAATTTCGTACAACGAGAGTGGAGTCTGCTGAGGAGGGTCGACTGACCCGGAGGCAGATGTTGCCATTTCCTCTTTCTTATTCATTATACCTTTTGTCACATACTCTCTGTAAGACATTCCTTTATCTTCTCTCCTTGCAGCCTGAGATAAGGTCGCACTATTCACACCAGAACTCCAAGTTGACATCTTTTCGGCCCCTACTTTATTAAATGCTTTCATATTTTTGTTTTGAAATTCTGTTTTTTCTACAGAGCTGGGTAACCTAAAACTATTGTAATTAACATGGCCTTTATTTATTGTCTTCAAATTTCTGTTCTCAGTTACTGTTGAAAAGGAAGCTGCTCCAGGCAAATTTACATTTTCGTTACTTCTATTTGATAGAAGTTTTTTTGACACCGACGGTATGGTTGTGAGACTTTTGGATTCCGTATTGTCTGCCTCCTCCTTTTTGTCTAAAATTACAGAAGATAACTTCTCTAACGACCGACTCATTAACTTATTTATAAAGTGTGAAGATGTTGACGCTTCGTCCTTTCCTAAATTCTCTTTAAGTAAAGCTGTGGTTGATGGCAACAGTTTCAATTCATGAGAAGACCTTTGTTGCTTCAAAGCCTTTGCTTTTGCTTCCCGAATACTCTGAATGTAAGCAGAGTTCATTTCCTTTGCCCTCTGCATTAGCATTTTAATCTGTGGATTATCCTGACTTCCAATTTTTGCCGATTTGTTCTTTGTGTTCTCTTGTATTTTCATCTTTTGCTCTGTATAACCTAAGACAGTCTCAGACATTCTTGGATCGGCTACTGAAATATTCTCAGGGGAGTTTCTTTTCGACTGTAAACCCAATCCTTTTTCATTAAATATTGAGTTTATAATTAATTTTTTGACATTAAACGCTGCGGAACAGGGTTGGAGGAACTCCGAATCGTACCTCGCACTAGGACTGTACCACATTATACTGCTGTTTATATTTGGCTCAACACTGTTCGTTGATAAATAATTATCCACGGCTGCATCCTTACGTGCATTTAAACGGGAAAAGGTGGACAAACGTCTAGAAAAAGGAACGTTAATACCCACGTTTGAATTTTTAAATTTGCGCTTCATATCAGCATTATCGTTATATTGCGGATACTGTAATTTTATACGTGAATCCCGAATTTCAAAACTGTTTTTCTTAACTTCAAATAATTCGGCAACATCAGGAAATGGTGGACGTTTTCGAAGATGTTCACTTACACTGTTAAAACAATCCTCATTTAAGGAAGTTTGCTGGTTGCGTCGGTGTGATAAATGTTTAACGTTAAAACTTGAAAAAGTCTTATCTAAACAAGACAAGTCATCTCGGGGGACAGTCTGACGAGGGTTGCTCATAAGGACTGACTTTACTGGCATCGAATTTCGAACATGTGCGTAGTTGGAGACTTTTTGGGGCAATTGTCTCTCTTCCCTGCACTTGCCACTGATGATGCCCCTGTCTGACCTAAGGAGAGCGGTATCCGTCAGAGCCAGTGTCAACACTTCCTTCCAGTTTCGTTGCACCCCCATCGACTGATTAATGAGGGATTTCACGAACTTGTTGAACCCCGTCATGTTCGGGAACACCAGACAGGGCTTCCGGACGGACATGGTACAACCTCCCTTCTTCAGCCATTTCATCCATTTCTTGTAGGTGGGTGTCATTTGCCGGTGAGCTGAAGTATTTTTTCTAAGAAGCGATTTCTGAAAAAATCATTATAATAATAATAAATACACTTTTGAATCACATATCTATATGTAGACGTATAACTAAAGCTGATGTTTGTCTTTCTGTCAGTCTGTTTGGTCCGGCATCACGCGAAAACGGCTCAACGTATTTTCACAAAACGCAGCGAATTTCAAACATGCTTCGAACTTACAAACGTGGCATCCAAAAAGTTTGATTTTGATGATCTAACAACAGAAAGCTATTGATATCGTTTCCAATATTCATGATACTACCATGTTTTCAATTGTTATTGTTGTCTTTGGCATGTTATGAAAAAAAATATATTTAAGAGGCAGTGACTTTCGTGTACAACACCAAGTTTTACGGCTAGTTTTAAAAATAAAACTTAATACTCTGCATAAAAAAGAAAACAAGAGAAAACTGTAAACATATATGTAAAAAATATTAGGAATTATCATTATAAATAATTTATTCAATAACTATTCCACTTGAATTATAATAAAAAAATACATTTTATAAAACACATATTATATAGCCGATGAATGGTGGCAGTTGGGGAGGCGGTCTGGATAATGTGGTAGGGGAGCAACATTGCCAATATTACAGCCCCTCCTGTCTTGGCCCCATATCAGAGAGGTGGCAATACTAAAGCCTACTTCTGACCAGGCCCCAACAAAACCCTTAGATGCCATGATTCAGATACGCTACTCTATATACTTATAAAAAAGCAGACATCATTCGGAAGACAAAGTTAGGAGACTTTTCAAAAAAGACAGTGTATTATTAACCATAATTTGGCGTGCTGGCCATAAAGAAGGTTTTTAATTATGGTAGTATTTTTGCTGCCTACTTTGGTATTCTCCTTCAATGTTTATATTAATAATGAAGAAAAAAAAAAAAAAAAGCACCAAGAAGAGAAACTTTTAAACGTTTTTATTCAAAATGTCGACATTTTCTTGTTTATGTATTTTTTTTTGTCTTTTTGTCTATATTATTTTTGTCAAAACATTAAAATACAATGCACTGAAATATATGTACCTAGAAATATCTTCCTTTAGTTTATGAGACAAAACAAAAAACAAATTCTTGATACTTCTCAAAAAATAAACTTAATAGCTGACTTGAAACCGCAAGAGATACTTTGAACCACTTATACTATGAGTTACAATTATATTATTTATTGTGTTCATTTTTCTTTATGATGAGGACTCAATCACATTTCCCTCTACAACCTTTCTTCCCGCAACCAATATTGAAAAACCTGGCCATCTTGCATATGAAGCCCGAGCGAGGTCTCTTATCCTGCTTCTCCAGATTGTAACATCCAGATTTACCATTGGCAGCACTTGAAGTACCTTTTTTGTAATTGATCTCTTTGCTGGTTTTGGTTTGTTTCTTATCAGGCGGTATATTATCTATTTTCGACTGAAGTACACCGTCCGTGGAGAGAGTAGCTCCGACAAACTCATGGTACTCGTGCTTCAAGTGTTGCTGTTGCAGTGTAGCAGTGGCCTTATGATGCAGTGCTCGCGATTGCGTATGGTAGAATTTCTTGTCCTTTTGATCTTCACACGGGACATGTTGACCCTTGCAAAGAGGTACCTTGGCTGCGTCTGCATTCACTTTCCGCCTGGGCCGATTGCACAAACATTGCTTATCAGCTTTGCACTTATCGAGCAGATTTCCACCAGGTTGGTAGTCTTTAAGGGATATCTTTTTCCCCTTATCTGGACAATTGTTGGCCATTCTTGTTGAACAGTCATAAAACTTCTTTGGAGGCGGATTCTCTAGGTCTTCTTCAGCTTGCTTCTGTCCTACACACCCTGAGCATACCATACTTGCCTCTTCTTTTTTCTTCCAATATTCATCTCCTGGATTTTTCGGTTTTTTGCCACCTGAGGCCATTGAAGCCATATTAGTGATAAAATCTCTTTTTGTTGTGAATTTATTCCTAGTTTTTTCTTTGGACCTTGATAATGCCATTTGACTAAAAGATGGAGCTGACGTTTTCATTGTTTTTTTTTGCATTTTTGTGTTTTCCTTTTCGGTTAGTAGCTCTTTACTGACCAGGCCTGCAACCGCAGCAGAGCTAGACATGGCTTGTTTCTGATTTGCCAGAAGAGACGACCCGGACAGTTTTGCAGCCAATGGTGAACTCGGAGTTTTCATTTTATCTCTGCTACCCAAAGCTTTGTCTTGGCCGAATGTGACAGTAGATGTAGACGTTGCATTCTTCATTTTTGCAATTGCACTCGACTGACCAGAAGTTGTAAATTTCTTTCTAGACGTCCTATTTTTCAAAGTATTTGACAAAACTTCGTACAATGAGAGTGGAGTCTGCTGAGGAGGATCGACTGACCCGGAGCCAGATGTTGCCACTTCCTCTTTATTATTCATAATACGTTTTGTCACATACTCCCCGTAAGACAATCCTCCACCTCCACTTCTAGCTGCCGGAGATGAGGTCGCACTATTCACACCAGAACTCCAAGTTGACGTCTTTTCGGCTGCTATTTTATTAGCTGTTTTAATATTTTTCTTCTGAGATACTGTTTTTTCTGCAGAACTGTAATTAACATGGCCTTTGTTTATTGTTTTCAAATTTCTGTTCTCAGTTACTGTTGAAAAGGAAGCTGCTCCAGGCAAATTTACATTTTCGTTACTTCTATTTGATAGAAGTTTTTTTGACACCGACGGTATGGTTGTGAGACTTTTGGACTCCGCATTGTCTGCCTCCTCAACTCTGTCTGGAATCACAGAAGTTAACTTCTCTAACGATCGACTCATTAACTTATTTATAAAGAGTGAGGACGTTGGCGCTTCATCTTTCCCCAAATTTCCTCTGAATAAAGCTGTATTTGATGGTTTCATTTTGGGAGGGGACCTTTGTTCCTTCAAAGCCTTTGCTTTTGCTTCCCGAATACTCTGAATGTAAGCAGAGTTCATTTCCTTTGCCCTCTGCATTAGCATTTTAATCTGTGGATTATCCTGACTTCCAATTTTTGCCGATTTGTTCTTTGTGTTCTCTTGTATTTTCATCTTTTGCTCTGTATAACCTAAGACAGTCTCAGACATTCTTGGATCGGCTACTGAAATATTCTCAGGGGAGTTTCTTTTCGACTGTAAACCCAATCCTTTTTCATTAAATATTGAGTTTATAATTAATTTTTTGACATTAAACGCTGCGGAACAGGGTTGGAGGAACTCCGAATCGTATCTCACACCAGGACTATACCACATTATACTGTTATTCCAATTTGGCTCAACACTGTTCGTCGATAAATAATTATCCACAGTTGCATCTTTAAGTGCATTTAATCGGGGAAAAGTGGAAAAGTGTCGAGAAAAAGGTACGTTAAAACCAAAAACTGGACTTTTAAACTTTGGCTTTATTGTTGTATTATTAATATCTTGCTGATACCCTAATTTTGATTTTGGGTACCAGATATCATGGCCTACTTTTCCAAATAATTTGGCAACATCAGGAAATTGTGGTTTTCGAAAATGTTCACCGATACTGTTGAAACAATTTTTATTTAAGTAAGTTTCCATGTTGCTTCTGGAAAATATCTTTTTAATGTTAAAACTTGAAACAGACTTATCTAAAGAAGACTGTGCTCCTTGCGGGAGGCCAGCGAACATCTGTGGATGGCCCGGAAGAATTGGCTTTAACACCAACGAATTTGGGATATGTGCGCAGTTGGGGACTTGGAGTTTTCTCTCTTCTCTACATTTGCCACTTATAATGGCCATGTTTGATCGAAGAAAGGCCATATCTGTCAGAGCCAGTGTCAATACTTCCTTCCAGTTCCTTCGCACTCTCATTGACTGAATGATCAGGGATTTTACGAATTTGCTGAACCCTGACATACTTTGGAACACCAGACGGGGCTTACGGACAGACATGCCAGGCTCCCTCTTCTTCATCCATTTCTTGTAGGTAGGTATCACTGGCGGGTGAGCTGAAGTATTTTTTCTAAGAAGCGATTTCTGAAAAAATAATTATAATAAAAATAAATCGTTGAATCACATTTAAAGAATAAAAAAAAAATTGAGTATTCATGAAATAATTTATCATTCAGATTTTTAATCTGGGAGCTTAAAAAACCTCCAGCATGCCGTACTTTGAATGGGACATTATGCGATAGTCTTGAGCCTGTACAATGTCAGGTGCTCGGTAAAGACCCCTACCTTGCCAATGAACCTAGGTAGGCACATTTAAGACTCCCACAGTAGAGTCTAGCTCATGTCCAGCGAGCGACGAAAGAGCGCTCTGGTATTAGGCGATATGACCATGTAGTTAAAGCCCGGACATGAGTCACAATATCTAACTAACTTCAACAATTATTATATTTCTATGCAGAATATTACGAATTATCATTATTTTTCTAGCATAAATTGTTCGTTATAAATCACTTATTCAATACGTGCACCGGTGTACCAAATAATAATAATAATAATAATAATAATAATAATAATAATAATAATAATATATGTATATATATATATATATATATATATATATATATATATATATATATATATATATATATATATATATATATATATATATATATATATATATATGTATATATATATATATATATATATATATATATATACAATGAGTAAAATATATACAATGCTAATAATACATATAAGAAATATAATAATAAAAATAAAAAATATAAATAAATAAGTTAGCTCGAGATGCCCCGACATGCCATCGCGATCAGGCCATCCTCATTTCTCGTAAATTATCTTATTGTTTAGGGTGCACCTTTTTTGTGTGCAGAATAACTCGTCCATGTTTGTAGAGGGAACTCGGATATCTGAGTAGTGCTCAAGTGAGGCTCTGGCGTGCCGGGGGCGTTTTTTCTGCTCCTGTCAGGAGCTGACAAACCGGCGTCCGTCACTAGCTGCCGCAGATCCATTCCACCCTGGCCTGGTCATACAGCGGGCAATCGAGGACTACAAGTTCTGGAGTATCAATGTCCCAACATCAACAGTTTGGGTTGTTCTTCCTCCTAAAGTAGAAGAGGTCTGATTTAAAATCTCCGTGGTCTGATAATATCTGGAACATCCAGTATTTATGTTATATCCACGTCGAGTCGAGGCGTACCCGGACATCCGGAAAGTATGCATAAGTCGTTCGGCCATCCGAACTTCTTGACCAATGTTGTTGCCGTTTTTCCACTATCCATTCCTGGGCAATGTCCTTGCAACGCTCTGGTCTGGACTTTCCGCGCAACTCCTCTTCCAGGACTAGACGTAAGGGCTCATCAATACCTGCTCACATTGCGTCTACAGTAGTACGAGGCAACAACATCATCCAAGACCTAGTCTATGTGTGGAGCTCCGGCCCGTACCTGTAGCGCAGCCATTGGACATTTCGATAAGCTCTCGTTAACCTTAAAATGGCAGCTCTCTGGGCATGCAACCAGTAGCAGCCACGAGGTCAGTTTATTCTGGTACATACTTTAAATATATTTTGGTCAAAGGAATATAGAGAGAAATATTTTGAGAAACAATATGAAAATATTAGATTCTTTATTTTGAATATTTACAATCGGTATAAACCGTAAGTAAACATGAATGACATTAAAATATATATTTAAAAAAAATATATATTAAAAAATTATATGAAAATATCTGGTTCTTAAGCAATAATATTTGTACGTAGCGACTTTTGTATTTCAGGGTCCCCGTTTTTTGAACATTTCTTTCTTACTATGGCTACACAACTATCATATTGACGTAATGTACACACAGCCTGATTCACTCGGTATATTTTGAGCTAAAATTATTTACATGCGACATGGATCCTCACACAGTTTGTGTCTGGAAGGACATTTAGATGTTACTTAATATGAGACGCCCATTTCCAAAGCCCGCTCTGTCCAGTACAACTCGTTTTGAGATAATGGCTAAAAACTGTTACATCCACTTGGAAACGAGCTAGAAACGTGATTTTTTTTTCTAATTTTTTCGTCAACGCCTTTTTTCGTTCTATGAAACCCCTGCACTTCACAGCTTAATAATGTTTCTTGAAACGCAGAAAGTAGGATGGACATAGTGGGTTTTGAAACAGTAAGGGTGACAAAGTGGATTTAGGAAAAGTTGATAATGGACAAAGTGGGTTAGGTGGAAAAAAATGCGTGATTCAAGACAATGATCATTCCTTTTTATTTCAGCAATAAAATATTTATTTACATATTCTTATTTTCAAATAATACATATTTTTTATAAAATTTACAAATTGTCTCAAAGAATAAAAAGTTCTAAAAAGTAAAATTAGAGGTAGGTTTTCAGAATTCCTATTCAACCCTTTCTCGCCACATTCACTTATTTTGGTATTTAAAAAATTCAGATTCGTGTATAATTGCATCTGCATCTTGCTCATCGTCTAGTTGGTTAGGCACAGCTACACCTTCGAGGACCACAATTTCTTCGCCTACGTCTTCTTCTTGATGCTCTTCTTCCCCCAAGTTTCCGTCACAGTTGTCAATGTGCTCATTAGCACGAAAAACGATGTTGTTGTAGTAAATTAACCGTGGATCTTCATTCCAATCGCTGCCGAAATGCTTGGTTAGGAGATTCTGGACATCTTCAATTTTTTTCGGGTTCATAGGTTTCCCTTTGGGAATCAATTCGACATTCCGAATATTCCCAAACCTCCTTGTTTTTTTTAAAATAGATTTTCCTTTTCCGAGGTCAGATTGGTATGCTGGCTCCCCTCTCACCATAGGCACTCTGGTCTTTTTAGAGACTGTCACCACTATCCTCTTACACTGGTTGAATTGGAAATGCCAATCTGTCGTTTTCTTGACAACTTCCTTCATATGCTTCTTTCTTCCCTTTCCTGTTTCGGCTGGTAGTATTTTCCTCACAGACAAATTCAATTCATCAGCCATTATCGTTAAAAATACTCAAAAACTCAAGAGAAATTGACAAAACAATAGCACAAAACCGACAACAACAAAGAGCGAAATGCGTCTTTTTTGGCGGACTGATAAGAATGGCACGCAGAGCTACCAAATCATCAAACTAATAATTCTCTTTATTTCCTTTCTTCCTGACAGCATAGAACAAGAAAAAAAGTGGTTTCTATATTATATTATCTTGTATTATTTATCTTGTAAGATATTGAAAAAAAAACGGGTTCTATTCTAAACTTCTAGTTGCAAGAGGACAGAGTGAGTTTTGGAACTCTGAAGGTAAGGAGGATGTCAAATAGCAACAGACAAAGTGAGTTTTGTTCCTGGTTGGACGAAGTGGGTTATGGAACTGTAAAGCCAGTTGACAAAGTGAGTTTTGGAACTCAACCCACATTTCATCAGCTGTTTTAAATATCACAGAGTGAGTTTAGCTAAAAACCGATTTCACCATCGCATTCTACGCTATCGATTTAGTAAAAATTGATACCTAACTCATTTTTTGAAAAAATTGACAAAGTGGCCTTTGGAAATGGGCGGCTCATATATTTTGTTATCGACTTTTGGTTTGAAGGTTTGTTTTATATCTTAAGTAAATCTACAGATTAGCAACATATATTTTTTTACTTTCAAATGAAAACATGTACATAATTTCTTTTTTGTTTAAAACATTTGGATGTGGCATCAATAAATTGTTTTCTGCTCTTTTTGAATATTGTACCTATTGATATATTTTTTGCAGAGATATTGTGAAACACTATATAAAAATGAAGAAAAACGTATGTTTTTTTAAAATATTGTCTATTTCACAAATAATATAAGTATAAAATACGTACTTTCGGTATACCATTTTCAGCCATGTATTAATACATACATAAGTCGTGGTGGAAGATGGTAGTGTAGCGACCTATGTATCGGAGGATCCAACATGGATTTAGGAACTCACCATACAGCTTCCATTTACGGCCGACAGGTGCATCCAAGTCAGTCCTCAAGAAACCTTTGTACAAGCTTGTTTCGATTAAAATTGATGTCCCCAAATAAATGTGTTGGGTATTAATATTATTAGAATTAAGCCCCCAACAATTGGTGACCCCGTATTGAACTGTTCAACATTATTTATAGTGATATTTCAAGTAAGTAGTGTAAAATGTCTACAAGTGAAAGTGGGACCGGTGCAGAAGCACATTTTCCTAACATGGCCGAAGCGAGCCACAACCTCGAAGCAAGTAAGGTTAGCATTAAAATTCCCCCTTTTTGGCAACAAAAACCTGAAATATGGTTTTACCAAATTGAAGCACAATTTAATATTAATAAAATTACATCGGAGGAAACAAAATTTAATTATGTGGTATCACAAATGGATCCGAAGTATATAGAAAACATTTGGGATATCATTCAAGGGACTGCTACAAATAAATATACTAGAGCTAAGGAAACACTTCTTAATATTTTTAAAGAAAGTGAACAATGTAAGATTAAGAAATTAATTACGGGATTAGATCTCGGAGATATGAGGCCTAGTCAATTATTGAGAAAAATGCGGAACCTGGCTGGTACTGATATTTCTGACACAGTTTTAAAAACACTCTGGTTAGAAAAACTCCCAGATTCTATAAAGAATGTTCTCATTGTTAGTGAGGAAACTTTAGACAAAATAGCCATTATAGCTGACAAAATTGTGGAAATGAACCCACATAGAGACATATGTAGTGCTGATAGTAGACCCAGTCAAGATGCTCTAATTCAAGAATTGTTAACTAAAATTTCAAGCCTCGAGTTACAAATAAATGAAATCTCCGGTCGGTCTCGTTCTCACCACCGAGACCACAGTCGCAACCGTGGTACTAGCAAACCCAGAAAACGATTTGACCCACAGGGTAAATATTGTTTTTTTCATTTCCAGTTTGGAAAAAAATGCTACCCTGATAAATGTCGTCAACCATGCGCCTGGAAAAGTCAGGAAAACTCCAACCTGCAGTAGAGATTGCGACGAGCTCTATTGCAGATAATATTGAAAATCGTCGAAATTTCCGCTTATTTGTTAATGACAAAAAAACGGGTGGGCGATTTCTTATTGACAGTGGAGCCGATATTTCTTTAATTCCAGCCAAGGCTACAGATAAAATTACATCTTCTAACTTTAAATTATATGCTGCAAACGGCACGTCCATACCTACCTACGGCGTCACATTACTGACACTGGATCTAGGACTTCGTCGTGAATTTAGGTGGTTATTTATAAAAGCTGACATAACTCGAGGGATAATTGGTGCAGATTTCTTGAATCATTTTAACTTATTGATTGACTTACATAAACATAGATTAATTGATGCAGTCACTAAACTTAGCACTTCAGGTAGTGTACTGGCTGTATCAGGAAACGAAGTCATTAGCACAATAAATAAGTCTCAAGCAAAGTTTGCACATCTGTTCACCTTATACCCTGAATTAACGAAGCCATCATTTTCGCCCAATCACACGAAACATAATATTCAACACTATATCACCACCACAGGATCTCCAGTGCATTGTAAGGCAAGACCTCTCGCTCCTAAACGATTACAACAGGCCAAACGGGAATTTCAATTTATGTTGGATCAAAATATTATCCGACCATCGAGTTCAGAATGGGCAAGTCCGTTACATGTAGTTGATAAAAAAGATGGATCTATCCGTCCTTGTGGTGATTATCGCTTATTAAATGCCAAGACCGTACCAGATAGATATCCTATACCTCGCATAGAAGACTTCCATCACATATTAAATGGAGCTACTATTTTTTCTAAAATAGATTTACATAAAGCATACTACCAAATTCCGATAGCAGAGGAAGACAAAAGCAAAACGGCTATAATTACACCTTTTGGTTTATACGAATTCAACGTTATGAGTTTTGGTCTCAGGAATGCCCCTTCCACCTTCCAACGATTTATTAACACAGTGTTTCATGGTTTGGATTTTGTTTTTCCGTTCATGGATGACATCCTGGTCGCTTCAGCTACGGAAGAAGAACACTGTGAACATCTTCGTCTTATTTTTGAACGACTACAACGTTTTGGTCTCCGCATTAATGCTTCAAAATCAGAGTTAGGTGTTGAAGAATTACAATTTTTGGGCTACTTGATCACGCAAGATGGTTCCAGACCAGTACCTGAGAAGGTAAAGGCAATCAGAGATTTTAAATTACCAGAGACAGTACAACAACTTCGTGCATTTCTAGGTGTCATTAACTTTTATAGACGATATATAAGAAATGCAGCGGAAACTCAGGCTATCCTTCATGACTACTTAAAAGGTTCCAAGAAAAATGATAAAACTAAAATAGTCTGGACTAAGGAGGCTATACAACAATTTGAACGCTGTAAAGATGATTTAGTAGATGCTACACTCCTAACTTTTCCAGATTCACGATTTCCGCTGGCGGTTTTTACTGATGCGTCTGATATAGCAGTGGGAGCTGTATTACAGCAGCACGAACAATCCGGATGGAAACCTATCGCTTTTTATTCCAAAAAATTAAATGATGCTCAAAAAGCCTATAGTGCTTACGACAAGGAATTATTAGCAATTTATTTGGCAATTAAACAATTTAAGCATCTACTGGAGGCACAAACATTTACAATATTTACCGATCATAAGCCTATTACATATGCATTCTTCCAGAAAAATGATAAAGCATCGCCACGTCAATTACGCCACTTACAATATATTTCGCAGTTTACAACCGACATTCGACATATTAGTGGAAAAGCTAACATAGTGGCCGACACGTTTTCAAGACTTGAAGAAGTTTCAGTAATTGACTATGAAGAAATTGCTCGCAATCAAGAAAATGATCAGGAATTACCAACATTATTACAAGACTCCAGTTTAAATATGAAACAATGCAACATAATGTCAAAAAAGCCTCTCTGGTGCGATGTAGCTACGAACAATATCCGACCCTACATCCCAGAAGCGTTTCGCTACGAAATATTTAAGCAAATCCATAATTTGGCACATCCAGGAGTCAAAACAACAGTGAAACAAATAACGTCAAAATTCATTTGGCCAGCCATCAAAAATGATATTAGAAAATGGACTCAAAGTTGCTTGAGTTGTCAACGCAACAAAGTGTCACGCCATACAAGGTCAGAAATAGGGACGTTCGAACCACCGGATGGACGATTTAGTGTCGTTCATGTGGACGTCATTGGGCCATTGCCACCCTCACAAGGAAATATTTACTGCATGACCTGTATCGACCGATTTACGAGTTGGATGGAAGTAATTCCTATGGCTAATAATACTGCAGAAACAATTGCAAAGTTATTTTATAGTAATTGGATCGCAAGGTTTGGAGCGCCAGCTTCCATAGTAACTGACCAAGGCCGACAGTTTGTTAGTGAACTTTTTACCAATTTAGCTTCGTTATGTGGAGCAAAAATACAGCATACGACACCTTATCATCCGCAATCGAACGGTAAGGTGGAGCGCTTACACAGGACTTTAAAAGCCGCAATTAGGGCTCAGAATAATCCGACATGGACAGATAGTTTGCCTACAGTCTTGTTAGGAATGCGTACAGCACTAAGGGATGGTTCGAAACATTCCATCGCAGAAATGGTTTATGGGACTACGATAAGAATCCCAGGAGAATTTTTTGATCCATCGTCACTTCCTGTGAATACAGACAATTTTGTGTCTGATCTTCAACAATATATGGCACAATTAAGACCAATGGATACACGTAAAGCTTGCAACAAATCACTGTTCAGGCATAAGGCTTTGGAATCGTGCTCACACGTATTTTTACGAGTAGATCGTGTCAAAAAGTCTTTGGAACCACCATATGAAGGGCCATTTGAGGTAATCGTTCGACAAGATAAATATTTCACCCTTAGAATTAAAAACAAGAACACCAACATATCTGTGGATAGACTCAAACCTGCACATTTAATGGTAACTGGATTAGATCATAGTGACACGTTCAGTGAGGGTACGGGCACGAAAAAATTACAACCAAAGACGAGCACAACAAAGATACCTCCAACAACCCTTGCCGAGCATCAGCAACAAAAGTCGTCCCGCAGTGGCAGAATTGTTCATTTCCCACGACGTTTTCTTGACGAGCTACAGGCAAGAGAGAAACATACCAGACGATAAGTGAGATAAGTGTTGTGAAAAGTTATACGCATAAGTTTTTCCAATTTCTGAACATTTTATGTTACACAGTATGTTATACATTGTATACTATGTTTTATGTTGTTTACAATATCTATATATTTTTTTTTTTTTCTCTTTGCCATAAATGGGGCTGTCAGGTTGCCTTGTGTCGTTACTTAGTAACTGAGGAAGGAGTATTGTAGCGACCTATGTATCGGAGGATCCAACATGGATTTAGGAACTCACCATACAGCTTCCATTTACGGCCGACAGGTGCATCCAAGTCAGTCCTCAAGAAACCTTTGTACAAGCTTGTTTCGATTAAAATTGATGTCCCCAAATAAATGTGTTGGGTATTAATATTATTAGAATTAAGCCCCCAACAATTGGTGACCCCAACAATAGCAATACCGAAAGATTTATATGTACAGCCAGTAACAAAAATGTTCGGACGGTTTGATTTTTCAATAAAAAATTATAATAATTAAATGCACAAGTAATAAAAAATAATTAAAGCCATTTTTCAATCAAGAATAAGAATTCAAAAGTGGGTTAGGATAAAGGAAAAACAGCTTTGATTAGAACAAATAAATATTTTAATTTAATAAATTTTATAACAAGTAATGTAGGTAACAAAAATTTTCGGACAAAAATGTAAACAACTATAAATAAATTCAATGTTTTTTTACGATTTCACAAATTCAAAAACCATAATGTTAATTAATATTTGGTTGGGTACCCTTTTTGTGTAATAACATCTTTCATTCGATTCGGCATTGATGATGAAACTAATTTTTTGGTGAAATTTGGAGATATTTTACCCCACTCTTCTAATAACTTTTGTTTCAATTCGTTTTTTGAAGCAATGGGTGTTAATCGAATTTTCCTGTCGAGCTCACCCCTTACGTGTTCAATTGGGTTGAGATCGGGCGATTGGGGGGGGTTTCATAACTTTAGGGCAGTTATACAAAAGCCAAGTACGTACCAATTCACAGGTGTGTTTCGGATCGTTGTCTTGGTAAAAATGAAAAGTCCGTAAAATGTCCAAGTGTTTCAGCACTCTTTTTCAAATTGCTCCTTAGTAATTCGGCATAAACTTTTCCAGTCATGGTGGTTTCAATGAAAACCAGTTCACCAATTCCACTAGACGCCATACACCCCCACACCATCACTGAGCCACCCCCATGTTTTACTATTGGTTTTAAATTTTTTGGATTCAGCTCCTCATTACGCCTTCTCCAAATTTTGTCGCGACTGTCGGGACTAAATATATTAAACTTACATTCAAAAGTATTTGCTTGCAATAGAACAAACCGCAATAATAAAATATTCTTGTATCTGGTAACTCTTCACAACATAAAAAGAAATCTCAGGTCATGTAATGTCAGAAAACTAGATTTTTGTGATATGACGTTGGAAGAGAGCGACAGCAGCGCTGACCCTCGGCAGAAACCGTCCCTTCCCCCTACTCTGTCCCCTCCACCTTCCCTCTAAAGAAACTAAGTACCCAATTTTTCTAATTTAAACGTTTTTTCTCCGATATTTCGACAAATAAATGTTTCCAGATCATGTCCGTTTATTTCCATGTAATATATGTATACATATACTATTACTTTACTTTTGTTTACTTCCCTATACATATAATATATGTATACATAATAATATGTACTAAAAATTTTGTAATCGTGTGAACATCAGAGATCAATTGCATGCGTGTGTTTATGTGAGAGCTCAAACGCTTTGACCTGACATCGTACAGGCTCATGACCATCGCTTAACATCCCATCCGAAGGACGGAGTGCTTAAGTCTATTTTACCTCGCAGATTAATGACATTACTCCAAAAAATTTCTGAATGATTCTGGAACTCTTTTGCGAAGCTCAATCTTTTTTTTATATTTTTTTCACTCACAAACGGTTTTTGGTACTCTCTCATTATATCCTGCTTCTTTTAGAATTCTTCGAACATTTTGTGGGTGAACTTTCTTTCCCGTTTCTCTGTATACCTCGGCGACGATCTGAGGTGCACTCCTCGAGGGCTTGTTTTTAATTTTCCGGACAACGCTACACCTTTCTCGGTCGTTTAATACTCTTAGACGGCCAGAGGAAGATTTCAAATCTATCCGATCCTCGTGCTTATACCTTCGAATTACATCGGCTACGGTGCTTTTACTTCGGCCTACCAAACCACCGATTTTGCGGACACTTAATCCTTTTTCATAATTAAAAATTATTATCTGTTGAACTTCAAAAGATGTTCGACCCATCTTGACAGCAGGAAATACAAATAACTACTGAATGCAGTAATAGAAGGTTATAAACACATATCATTTGTTCGGTATTAGCGGTTGGTTGAGAAGGGATTAAAGATCATGATCAGAGTCGCATTTGTTTACAAAACAAACAACAGGTGTCCAGAAAATTTTGTTACGTGAATTTCTTGTCTTCAATTATTAATGCAAAAGTTCCTATTAGCTGTAAATGTTTAATTAATTGTTTTACGGAGTTTTGAAATGATTGATCTCGAAATTTAAAACTTTGCTTGAATTAAATATTTTGCCATATAACTATGTGTAACTGCAAAAGAAAAACAAAATTATAAATTGTCCGAAAATTTTTGTTACTGATTGTATGTATTTTGTGATATAGACACTATTTTTAAAAACATACGTTTTTCTTTATTTTTTAATAATTTATTGTCTAAAAAATTAAGTTATAAGTTTTAATTTAAAATGATGTTTAAAATACTAAGGAAACAAATCATACAATAATTATAAGATATCAGATAGATTAAATGAAAAAGGGTTATTTTATGAAGTACTTCCTGAGCAAGATTTATCAGTTAAAACAAGGAAGAAATAAGAAAAAATAAATTAATACATCATTATTTATTTACTTAAGTACTTAAAACCATAAGTACATCTACATAAAGTAGATTTGAGTCAAATGTAACAAATTTTGTGAATAACTAAAAGAAGAACTAAGGAAAAATATTACACCCTTTTTATAAATAAGGATAAGTGAAAAAATAAAAAGGTATAACTTGTACATGAAATATAAATTTGATAACGATCATTCTGTTGTTTGTTTTAGTACGAGTATAGTCAAATGATGTAAACATACTTAGATACAAGTGGCTGACCGTGTTTAGGTGTGACATCATACTTTGTTTTGTTTAACTATTTATAATTTCTGTTCGCTCTGGATGTTTTTATTTAGATATATTATATTATTTGTTTTCTTTTAATTTAAATGTTCACTCGTGATATTATCATTACTTATATTTTTATTTAGTTATAATTTATATTATAATAAGAAGTCGAATATGTATTTAAGAAGAGTTAAAAGTAAGTAATGGAACCACAGAATATTTTAAATACATAGGAATATTCATAGGTTAACCTGCCCCCTCATGTAAATTTTATTTTGTTTGTTATTTTGAGAATATCAAAATGAAACGCAGGGGCTCGTGAGTGACTAATCTGAAGTTATTTTTAGGAGTATTGTCTACTGTGAAAATTGCTTCAGTTTTTCTCCAGCGTAAACAGCTCTGGAATGTTCAATGAGAAGTGATATTTTTTATGACGGATTCAAACAGGAAAATGAATTTTAGGAACAATTTAGAGGAAGCACTTTTTGATTTTCTGTCATCCTGTTGGTCGTAATCGCAGAAAACAATGAAAACAAGAGTTTATTTTTCTTCTAAATGAATTTTTTTATCATAGAATTATTGTTAATCCTTTCAGTAAAATATGATAAAGGACTTGGATGTAGTTCATTGTTATGTCTCTCCTGGGCGCTGTAACATCTGTACCAGTACTTGTAATGGCACATTTCAACCATTTTGTTGACATGATCCTCGTGTATGGAGACTGTAGGACGAGGAGTAGGACTGCAGCTCGACTTTACGCCGAAAAGTTCCCAGATAGGCCTCATCCTTCTCGGAAAGCTTTCGCCAGGCTTGTAGAAAGAGCCCGTAGAACAGGATTTCTCGGTACACCACAGCATGGTCGTATGAGGTGTTATCGTCCAATCCGTGATGAAACTAACATTATGTATGTATTAGCACCCGTTGCAGCTTTCCCCCATAAAAGTGTTAGGGACTTGTGAAGAGAAACCAATTTAAGCAGATGTACGGTGTTTCGAATTTTAAAGCAACACTTGATGAATGAGCGACGTCTCACGTCTTTGGAAATGTGCTATGGACAGATGAAGCAACATTTTGCAACACCGGCAGCGTCCACCGACACAACTTCCAGTATTGGTCAACTGAAAATCCACACTAGATGAGAGAGGTGGATCAACAGCGACGATTTAGTGTGAATGTCTGGTGCGGCATTTTCCGATGCCGGCTTAACGGGCGTCATTTTTTCGAAAAGCCTTTGAATGGAGAGATATTTGCGCAATTCCTGCAGGATATTCTCCAGGAACTATTCGAAGATGTCCCGTTGGCGCAAAGGACAACAATGTGGCAGCTAGATGGCTGCCCAGCTCACTTCTCACGGGTGTCCCGGGAAAGAATCCGAGAGATGTTTCCAGGGAGATGTATTGGGTGGGCGATGGACATCGAATGGCCTCCTCGTTCACCTGATCTCACGGTGATGGACTTCTAGGAAAGAGTGAAGGACGTGGGGTACCAAGAGCGACCGGAAAGTAGGGAACAAATGAGAGACAAAATAGTACAGACAATGAACTCCATCTCCGTCGCCGAAATTTCCTGCGCTCAGAAAAATTTCACGAATAGTTCGTTGCATCAACGCAAGAGGGAAGCAGTTTGAACATGTATGACACAAATATGTGTGTGTGTCCCACAATATTGAGCGGGTAAGAGGTGACTGTGGTAAGGGTGTCACCGTTCCCCCCTCCCTCTTATCTGTTTCAGAAAATCGTTTTGCAGATCAAGAAACTTCTAACCTCCACAAGTTTTACTTCAAGCACCTTCTTGGACACCTGACTCATTTCGAAGAAAAATAAACTCGTTGTTTTCTGCAATTACCACCAACAGGATGAAAGAAAATCAAAAAGTGCTTCCTCTAAATTGTTCTTAGAATTCATTTTCCTGTTTGAATCCGTCATAAAAAATATCACTTCTCATTGAAAATTCGAGAGCTGTTTACGCTGGAGAAAAACTGGAGCAATTTTCACAGTCGACAATACTCCTAAAAATAACTTCAGATTAGTCACTCCCGAGCCCCTGCGTTTCATTTTGATATTCTCAAACGTATAACATTTACATGGGGGGGGGGGGGGGGGGGGGGGGGGGGGGACAGGTTAACTGAGACATCCGGTATATTATGTGTAGTGTGTATGTCAATATAGGCCCTGAAGAAGGCACACTCAATGCCAACGCCTTTCTCAACATGGTGACTTTCACACTATCGATTCTTTCTATAGTTAATAAATTCTTGTATGTTCTTCAATTTCGTTTTTTGGTAACTATCGAAAAAATTAATTTATAATTTCTTTAGTTTAAAATAATCTAGCTTTACACATACAAAAATAGAATACGACGACTAACAGCCGAAAAATGTTCTTTCTTACCTTGCTTATGGGGGGTACATGATGTCTTACATTATTGGAACAAGAACGAAAATTTTGCATATTTTTTTAGATTTTTTTTTCTTTTTGTAAGTGTAAAAAAATTAAATTTAAACTATTAACATCACTACATAATTGTGTGCTTGTTTTTTCCTATTCATTGTTAAAGTTTGAAACAGCTGAAAATGAAATCCTTTCCTCCACCGAACTAAATGTGAAAAAATATTATTTAATGAAAATATGAAAAAGTTTATTATAATCTTTACTGTTTTGAATATTAATTTAAATTATTAAAATATATATATATTTTTTTTGATGGATCATAATTACTTTCTACAATAATTCTTGTATTTAGCGAGTAATTAATTTTAAAAAATGTATATACATGTCATTTAGATGATAGATATACAAGACACTTTTTCATCATATGAAACATGCCCTATAAGCAAAAAATATAGTTAGTTATTACGACTCATGCCCGGGCTTTTTAATTACTATTCTATTATCTTACAATACTTCCCCGGTTATTTGAGTAAGGTCTAACCAGAGAATGTTTTTCTCAAAGTTAACACATCAAATCTTGTTGAAATCAATGTAAGAAAATTAATGCATTAAGCTTTTTTTTCCAGAAATTTAGGAGAATTTGTGTAGCAGGTCCACCTCAACTGTATGATTCTTCCTAAACCTTTGTTCCTATGATAATATAAAATATTTTATTATCTATTAAAGGTCGATGTAGCAACATTATTGCCACAAGAAATTTATTTATTCAGAAATAGACAGTGTAAATAACATTTTTAATATAAAAAATAGAAAACGTGTCTACTCATTTGAATATATGTTGAAGTCCATCTTTTCCTAATAAGACAGAGGTCGGATCTACATTTTTGTTTCAGCATTTTTCGAAATCACCAAACTACAGTTTATCATATTGCGCATGACCCTAAATCAGGTTAGATAATTTCACAATTAAAAGAGAGGTTGGACCTATATTTTTGGCGAAATGGACAAAATCAAGTGTGAGCATTTTTTTTGAAAGGGCCAAAATACAGTTTACCTTTTTGCCCATTGTTTGAAATCAGGTTTGGTGATTTCGTAAATAGACAAAATACCATCTGAACATTTCGTGAAATTGTCAAGATCTGATCAGGGCAGCTTTAAATTTTCCTATATTATTTTTATCCAGCCTAGACTTTTGTTATTTTATTCATGATTAGACAGAAAATATTTAACTCAAAATGACCTTCATCGAATCTCATTGATATCAATGTAAGAACATTAATAAATAATGATTTTTTTTTTTTTTTTTCAGAAATATAGGAGAATTGGTGAATCAGGTCCACCTCAACTGTATGATTCTTCCTAAACCTTTTTTCATATAACATAATATAAAATATTTTTATTATCTATTCAAGGCCGTTGTAGGAACACTATGGCATAAAGAGTTTATTTATGCAAAAATATACTAGAAATAGAAAGAGTAAATAAAATTTTTAATATAAAAAATAGAAAACATGTCTGGTCATTTCGAATATATGTTGAAGTCCATCTTTTCGTAATAAGACAGAGGTCGGACCTACATTTTTGTTTGAGCATTTTTGCCAAAATCCAGTTTAGTATTTAGCGCATTGGCCGAAATCAGGTTAGGTGATTTCGCAAATAGACAAAATAGACTTTTGGTTATTTTAGTCATGATTAGACAGAAAATATTTAACTCAAAGTGACTTTCATCGAATCTAGTTGAAATCATTGAAGGATGATTAGAGTACATTAAGATTTTTTTCAGAAATATAGGAGAATTGGTGAATAGGACCGTCTAAACTGTATGATTCTATCTATTCATGGAACACTACTTAGAAAAAAGTTTATTTATGCAGAAATAAAAAATAGACGGGAAATAGACTATATAACAAATATTTTAAATTAGTTATTAGGACTAACGGCCTACTACCAACCAAAGTGCTCTTTCGTCACTCTGGTGGAGATGAGCCCGACTCTACTGTGGGAGTCCTAAATTTTGCTTATCCTAAATTTTTATTACCTAGGGCAGAGGTCTTTAACGAGTACCTGACATCGTACAGGCTCGGGAACGTCCCATCCGAAGGCGGCGTGCTTAAGTTCATTTTATTAGCATGTACTAGGCAACGACCGTCATCTCAGCTAGTATATGCTAGGCAACGACCGGCACCTCAGCTAGTATATGCTAGGAAACGGTCGGCACCTCAGCTAGTATATGCTAGGAAACGGTCGGCACCTCAGCTAGTATATGCTAGGCAACGACCGGCACCTCAGCTAGTATATGCTATGCAACGGCCGGTACCTCAGCTAGTATATGCTAGGCAACGACCGGCACCTCAGCTAGTATGTGCTAGGCAACGACCGGCACCTCAGCTAGTATATGCTGGGCAACGACCGGCACCTCAGCTAGTATATGCTAGGCAATGACCCGCACCTCAGCTAGTATATGCTAGGCAACGACCGGCACCTCAGCTAGTATATGCTGGGCAACGACCTGCACCTCAGCTAGTATATGTTGGGCAACGACCGGCACCTCAGCTAGTATGTTCTAGGCAAGGCCAGCTCCTTCCTCTGAACTATTTCTAACAACACTAGTGTATATCATCTAGTCTTTGGATCGATACAGCTCTGATCGTTTCAGTCCAGTCTCAAATCTGAGGATATAACAGGTTGTTTTAATAAAGACTACAATTTCCTTTTTTTTTTTTTTACATTTATTTATTTCTGTTTTGTCCCATTTTTTCTTTCATTTTGCCGTATCTTTAGCCTTCCCTTTGCCGCCCAAATTCTTACACTCCTCCTTTGTCCTGCAGTTCCATTCCATGGATATGTCCAGATGCGGAGAGATGACAGGTTCCGACATCTTGAACTTGCGTACTCCCATGATGGGTCTTTGCGGTTGCAGATAGTCGTTGTCCCGGTGACCTAATCCTGTTTTTGCGTCCAATTGAGATTTTGAACATTTCTCCACACACCTTCCCACTCCTTTCTTCTTCTGTTCGACCGCCTCACTTGTGTGCATCTCTTTTCTAGACAATTTCGTTGCGACAAAGATCCTTTTAACGCTTCTACTTACTGGCTTCTGTAAAATATATATATATAATAATAATAATAATAATCATAATACCATTTAATATCTAATCAAATGGAAGTTTCGAGCCAGACTTATGACAATTTTGTTCTACGATAATTTAGTAGTATTGTCAAATTACGAACATGCCACCAACATCGAATAGGTGGTTATAAGAATAAGGTTTCAGCACTCTCTCTGT
Organism: Aradus depressus; assembly: GCA_963662175.1. Taxonomy (NCBI): domain Eukaryota; kingdom Metazoa; phylum Arthropoda; class Insecta; order Hemiptera; family Aradidae; genus Aradus; species Aradus depressus. Next base: position 40,384,486 of record OY759220.1, read on the forward strand.
ATCGTTGTTATAAGAAGGGATCAGTATACTTCAAGAAAGCCTGTTCTGCTTTACTAAAAGGACCACCTGGAGGAACGACATTTTATTATTTCAGATACATAATATGAAAAGAACAAATCATATCATGCATCCGAAAGAATAAAATGTCAAACTCTCGCCGGTCCTTTTAATGAGGCAGTACAGGTTAACGTATTTGAAACTAATAATATAAATAAATGTAAAAAGTAATTGTAAACGTATAATTTTATAACTTGTATCCCATTTAAAAAAAAAATTCAAAGTGGCTCCCGTTTTCGCTCTTATTCTTCCACGAAAATACACACATTTTTCGAACTATAGTTATTGTAACGCAAGGCTTTCACAGGTCATATCGCCTACTACCACAGCGGTCTTTCGTCGCTCTGGGGGGACATGAGACCAACTCTACTGTGGGAGCCAAAGGGTGTTCAACGAGTACCTGACATTGCACAGGTTCGGGACCATCGCTTAACGTCCTATCAGAAGGACAGCGTGCTTAAGTTTATTTTACCTCCCAGATAAAATAAACTAAGGGTTGGGTTTCGAACCCGCTATCTTAAGCTCAGTAGGCAAGCACATTACTTCTGAGCTACGCTGTCCTTCGGATGGGACGTTACGCAATGATCCCGAGCCTGTACGATGTCAGTTACTCGTTAAAGATCCCTACTCTAGATGAATAAAAATTTAGGGTAGGCAAAATTTAGGACTCTCATAATAGTCAGGTTCATGTGCACCAGAGTGACGAAAGAGCGCTCTGGTTTTAGGCGATACGACCTCGTAGTTAAAGCCCGGGCTTGAGCCACAATAACTAACTTGCGTTACAGAATGTGCTAAAGATGAACGATACTTTATTAAATACCATTGTTTTTCCTGTGGAGAATGATATGATATACGTGCGCACATACAACATGCTCGGTCTTCATTGTTGAATATTTTAATTTGTATACTAAAATCTTTTCAATATTTGTTCAACAGACAAAAAACTTTACGCAGACTTTTTTTTTTCCTGCTCAAAAATAACCTAAATAAACTAATAATAATTCAATCAGATAGATAAATGTGGAATTCTGCAAATGTAGCAACCTACCTCTCTGGCGAGGAGTGCTTCTTCAGTCATCTGAAGTAGCAACTTCTGTAGAGGCGTTCGGATCATTTTGTCGGCCGATGAAGGATCAAAATCAGAAATATTAAGACATTTTCGTACCACTGTTTAAAATAAATACCTTATTTTTATAACAATCAACTTATTGTTTCCTATAATTATTCAATTGTTTTTAAAATTAAAAACAAAACAAAAAACATAAAATTAAATTTGTGACTATAAAATTTTATTGTAATGAAAACAAAAATTAACTTTTACATATAATTAGTGCCTTTATAATAAACTTAAATTAAGTTCGTAAAACAAAGACAACTAATATATATGTAATAATTACATGTGTTTTAGGGTTAACACGTACGAATGAGGTACTACACGACTGTACGTTTTGGTTCCCCCAACATAGGTTATTTGGTTCCTTCAAACATCCATATATTTACATTCCCAGCTGTAGGTAGTATAGGAAAAGTTATGTAATAGTCACAAATTTGTGTTTGTGAACAAGACAGCTCTCGATTGAATGAGTGTATCGATATAAAATGTTTGATTGGGATCCAGACGACATCGATTGATTTTCAGTCAAATCGGCTAGAAAGGAAGGCTGCCTTTAGAGGGGGGATATGGGGCTCAATATTGTACCTTATAAAATTGATCAAGTAATTGAGACATCCAAGGATTCCAGCACAGCACGAGCCACCAGGTTTATTTTTTGAATTGCTGTTTCCACTCAAGTTGAGACAGAGTGGGGTGCACTTATATGTATATTAGACAAACAAATAACACATTTTCTTATTTGATAGAAATTGTTGATGAAAAAGATAACGTTTGTAGTTCCTAATATTTTGTTTATATTCCTTGGAATCAAGGACGGCTCAGATTCGTCTTGACACAACCTCCATGAGGTGATTTTATCCAAATCAGCATCCATAAGGCTTGTAACTCCGATATTTTACTATTAGGCCTGTTCTTCTTCCTTAGGCCATAGCGAAATGCCCTTTCTGTTTCACCAGGATAACGATTTAGTTCTTCTGAAAGCTTAGATTTTGGTCCCGCCTAATTTTGGGTAACACGTACGAACACACCATTTACACATGATCTGGATGGGCGGACAGTTGATGCCTTCATAATCTCCTCACTTCTTCTCAAGGGCTAAAGGGGCCCGCACACGGACAATAGTATTGTCAATACAGAAAAGTATTGACAATACTATTGTTCGTGTAAGGGTAAGTATTGATGAAAAAAATATGTATTGACAAAAATTTAAATTTTTTGATTTTCAAACATCAATACTCGAAAGTGTTGGGGATAATGACAATATTATTGTTCATGTGCGGTGGTTTATCAATAATTTTTTCAATACTTAGTTGAAATGAAAATTTTCTGGGGTTAGAACTAGCTTTATATGCAAGGTTTTTTTTTTAATTTTAGCGGTTAAAGTGACTGAGAGAGTCGACTCATGAGTCATCATTGCCGAAAACTTGAGATCTTCAAAGTTTCGACCGGTCGCTAAGTACCGTAGAAAAACCGCCAATTTATCTTCTACGCTGATTGCATCTCTCATATTTGTGTCTTGGCGTCTTAAAAGAGGTTCAAGCATTTCTTTGAGGTTGTGGAACGTGTGAACGTTCATTCGAAAATAATTACAGTAATCGTTTGAATCACTTGGAGAAATTTCTCTGAGTAATGTTACATGAGAATAATGTTCTCTTCTTGTAATCCAATCTTTGACCCATCTACGGCGGTTGACTATTGCACAAAGCAATAACAGCGAAATGCACGCTTTTTCTTTATTATTCATGATAAAAACGCGGTTCGTTGTGACCAGCACAAAGTCTAGACGCAAAATAAAAGAAAGTATTGGCAATACTATTGATCAGTTTGCGGTCTGTTGTTTATTGATCTGCATATTGACAATAGTATTGGCCGTGTGCGGGCCGCTTAATACGATGCTCTATGTTAATGTGGGATGTACAAGCCTTCTGTATTCGATTGAAATCATCCATGAAACGTGCACAATCCTAATAGAGGGTCCGCCAAAACAAATTCAGCCATTGTTTCCAAGGGAAGATAAACAAAATATTAGGAATGAGAAATCTTCACTTTTTAAAATTATTACATTTCAGCTCTTTTTCTCTCAATTTATTTAAAACTTACTCTTCTATATAGACGTTTCAAGCTGTAATCAAATAGACGTTCATAGTTCGCACAAATGTAATACAGTATTTGTTATTTAAGACTGTAATTGCATCATAATTGTTTAACTTTTAAATTATCTAATTCCACAAAAGTACATACTCATATGTACCGGTGCACCATCATCAGCACGAATTTCAAAAGTGACATTTAAGTTTGCCAGGTTGTCATATTTATTCAATTCTCAGGTAACCTTAGTGACCACTGAGGAAGACCTTGGGTTAAGAGCGGGAGATGTCTTACTTTAACATAAAATTTACAAATATTTGAATTGTCAATGATCCAATAAAATGAAGAAAATACTAAAATAAATAAATTATAATATATACTTAGATGTTCCTTTTGTTAATCAGAATCTTCCTTTTACGGAATATTATAGTGTCGTCTGCCATCATCGAACACCGAGTCAAAACTGAAGATTAGCGTATCGGCTGAAGAGAAGGAATTAAATTTTAGATGATACAAAATATTTTGACACAGGAAAGTGTATGTAGTAGATAGAAAAGTATACGGATCATAGTTGGGACTGGATCTGCGGCAGCTGGTGACGGAAACCGGCTACCCAGTGTTCAGCCGATTTGTCGACTCTTGTCAGATGAGTATAAGACGGGCTGGGGGCATTCATCGATCGTTGAGGATTGCTCGACCGGTGGCTGCCCCCAGCCTCATATTGATTATCATAAAGTCTATAAACCTGACCTTCCTTGATCCCGAGCTCGCTTGACGCACGACAGAAAATAAAAAATTTATTTCTCATTTACCGAATACATTTTGAACATTTGAGACCTGATTCCAACCGGAAGTACAAACCTGTATCGGGAATTCACCCCCCCCCCCCCACCACCAAATTTTAAATTCAGAGAAACAGTATTTTATAAAAAATTGACTTAATTAATTAATTGAAGTATAATACATGATTATAGGTCTTTGGTTGCTGGAAGGGATTTATAATATACAAACGGGGAAGTAGTATTGTCTAGGACGACGCCAAATAATAAAAAATCCAATACTTACCGAATTGATCACAATTTTCTTGGAGTGTACAACTCAGATCAAATTGAAATTTCACTAGGATCAATGACTGAAACTACCCTGAAAATTAAATCAAAACCCATTCAACAGTTCCGGAGATCAGCCAGACAATATCGAGATTTATGTATTTTCGTATTCTAGGCATCAAAGTAGGACCTAAATACGTCATAAAATAAAATTGGAGATTTTTGACGACTTCAATACTTCCCCTATTCTAAGGGATGAGAAAGTAAAAATTAATAACGAAATAAAAGAAAACTATACAAAAAAATAAATGAATTGTTTTACTTTTTATAAGTTTTTATTGACAGAAGTTACAAAAAATGTATTAAATTTAACATTCATTTTAGTGCCCCAATCTTTAACAACAAAAAAAAGGGTACATATATCTAAAATACATAATTAATACACAAATATTTAAAAAAACAGTTATTTATTTATTGAAGAGCACAAGTCATTTTTTGACAAATTTATATAAATAATATAAAATACTTCATAGATTATTAATAAATTGAGAAAATATAATGGAAATAATGGTAACTTGAATTATTTCTAATTACATAAATAATGCCTCATTTATTGCTTTAAAGTTATTATAAATTATAATAAACAAATAACATGCACTGTAGAATCACAAGAAATATATGTTTTAGTCAATTATATTAATTAATTAATTAACTGAACGAGAAAAAAAATTTTCTTAACGAAAATTGAATGAAATTTCTAATGTAGAATATTTTAATTTAAAAGGTTTTATTATTACTTTTTTTTAGAAAATTGTAATTGGCCACATAAAATAATGTAATGCCCGAGCATGTACAGAGTTAATGACTTATAACTGTTTATAGTTTCAATTTAAATGTCATAGTTTCAGTCTTGTAAGAGGTGGCTTCCATGTTAAACCATTTAGTCATATTCCAAGCTATTTTATTAATTCATAATAAGTAATATTAAATTATGATAATATTAAAATTCTCTATATAATTACATATTTTAATTATTTTAAGGTCATTACTTTATATATGGACTTGTGCTCCCTTCTAACTTGTAACGAAAAAATAATACATTGAATGTTTAATCAAAGTAAAAAAAAAAAAATTTAAATAAATAATATATAAAAAAAAATTAATAACATAAATACTATTTCATTTTTATTATGTTTTATTTAATTTCTAATATATCTACATTTTCCAGAGGTAGACTGATTTGACGTCTTTATCATCAAATGATAATTAGTGAAATACAATTTTGTTTTATGTATAACTTAGGATTTAATGGTTCGTCAATTATTTTGTAAATGACATACACCATTTACTTACATTAAAAAAAACATACAAATATATATATATATATATATATATGTATAATATTATATTTAGGCAGAGGGGCAAAAGAACCAGATTTGACCGAAATCAGGAAAGTTATACAAGAGTTTTCCAAGTAGCCGGTGCTACACGGCTTTCACAACCATCGGAAACTGACCTGAGTCAAGTCTCTCTCTCTCTCTCTTTCTCCAGACTCCAGTCGTCAGGTCACGTCCAGGTCCTCTGCTCTCTCACCGTTATAATTAACCTGCTGCTACAAGAGGTTATCCCCGAACACAAAAATAAACTGTATTTACTTGCATAAGCCTCGCTCACACACAAAAAAAATACTATTTTCATGGTAAAAAAAAAAAAAAATTGCGTAAGCTGCGCATTGTTTTGTATGTAGAGAAAGTTGTATAGTAGCTAAATTTGGAGGTTGGGATGGGGAAAGCCGTTTTTTTTTGTCTTTGGCTATAATATAAATTAACCTCAACGAAAAAACGAAAGTAAATATTCAAAAATTCGAGTAATTTTTCCATTGGAACTAAAGAGCTAAAGTAGCTTTGTCACTAATTATATAATATAATTTAATTTATCTACATTGGCAATTAACGTTTTTTATATCTTTAAACAATCGATTTTCCCTTTTAATACCCGTATTTAATAAAATTATTTTTTAATTTAAAAAATAATAATTAATAAGTGTACCGAATCATTATGTATAATATTATAATAAACATCAGATAGGTTTATATTAAACTAAATACAGAAGTGCAGTCGAAGGTAATGATTCGAATAATACATGCATTTCAAATACTAAACAAAAAAAAATGGAGAAAAACCCGTGCTTATGCAAATAAATACTTTTTTCAACATGGGTATTATGTGTAATATATAAATTACACATACACAAACAAATGTATTTATATATATATATATTGTTTATTGTTAATATACTCATAATGTCAAGAATGAAAAAAAAAAAATTATATTTAAAAAAAATTTTCTTGGATGATTTCTAAGTGGTAACATTACTTCGATCGATTGGTCAAAAATTGTCGGATCGCTTCTTTGTCACGTCTGAGCCAAGCGGCGTTGAGCCGGACCGACTCCACGGCTTGACAGATACTGCGGTCTGAACAGCTCGTATCTTTACCTTCGAAAAATTTCTCAATTTCATCGGCCATTTCATCTGTCGCAAAATTTTCCAGGGTGTTCTTGACAAGGCGAGCCAGAAGAAAACCACCCTAGAATGAAGGAGAAAAAAAAAAAAATAATAAAATTTTGGTGAGTTGAGAAAAGTTGGCAGTTTCAAGCAATAACACTTTAATATAATGTTAGGTAAAACATTAACTAAATCATTTGTTATTTTATTTCTAGGTTAGGTTAGGTTTTATGACTCATGCCTGGGCTTTAACTACGAGGTCATATCGCCTACTACCAGAGCGTTCTTTCGACACTCTGGTGGACATGAGCCCGACTCTACTGTGGGAGTTATTACTATACTGATTAATGTAATTATTATTATTTTTATTAAATTGTATTACCTTCTTCTTTTATTTTCTGTAATATTATTAATTTCACTCAATGAGCGAAAGGTCTAACTTTGTGTCAATTTCATTCAATTATATAATAATTTATAAATCCCGATTAAACGTTAAAACATTAACTATGTGAAAAATTGGCGAATCATCGGCTATGTACTTCCCCAGCACGAATTAATCAATTAAGTTTTCGCTCTCCTTCGAAAGCCAATCGACCGTTTGGGCTAAAACTCAATATTTGACGTACATAGTGGCTTCTCAAACCTCACACTAAATGCTGGGTCGATACATTATTTGAGTTGAGCCCCTCTTCTCTTGCCCCCCCCCCCCCCCCCCCCCCCATCCCTTTGATTTGGTGAAAAATTAATATGTGCCATCCTTATGGTGTTTTGAATTCGCAGGTCGTAAGAACGTAACCGAAAAAAAAACATGAAATAATCATCTTTCAGTCTTCATGTAAAAACCCTCGTCTCTATCCAATGAATAATATAAACTTTTCATTCTTTGTCGGGATATCGCATGTAATCAGCTTCAGGTAATGTGGGTAGTAGATATGCCGGGCAACGTGGAATGACCTGCTAGTTACATAGATATAATGAATGAGAGTCAACCTCACCTCATATCTGTTGTAAAGTTCAACCCAGTGTTTCTTCAGGAACTCCCAGGCCAACTCTCTTCCATCCTTGTCCAGAGCTACGCTGATTATAACGAACACTTTGTCTTGCGGGCGCACATCCTCCTAAACAACAACAATACACTTTATACTATTAGTCAATCTTTATTCTACAAAAGGGACTTATTAACGAGTACCTGACATCGCACAGGGTCGGGAGCATCGCTTTACGTCCAATCCGAAGGACGGCGTGCTCAAGCTTTTCACCTACCAGATTTAAAACCTAAGAGCCTCGGCCGGGTTTCGAACCCGCGAACTTGATATATATATATTATTTTAAATATATTTTAAAAATGAGCAACTTTTACCCGCAATACTTTCAATTTTTCTAATTTATTTTGGAATGCAGCTCTTCTAGATTTCTTTTTCATTCTCTTCGAAATTGACAAATGATGTAAACTCACTTTTTGACTGTTACATGACCACTTATAGAAAACGTTAGAAGCGCAATTTCAGTAGAAGCTGAGCCTACTGAATTTCTGGCAATTTCAGTAGAAGCTGAGCCTACTGAATTTCTGAACGATAGAATAGTTTAGTAGTGCGAGAGAAATTTTTTAAAAGAGCGATAATCCATTCAGAACGGCCAAAAATAGTTTCGAACAAAAATAGCTTATTTTTGAAAGATCTTCAATAAAATGAGACACGGAAGTGAAGTTTTAAAAGTTAATGATAAGAAATCTGTCAAATTTATAATATCTGTAGAACGGAAGATATTGAGCTGTTGACAGTTGACTTACAGACATGGCGAAGTCAAGAACTTTGGCAAGTATCTTCTTATCCTTGAAGGCCCCCAGAGAGCGCGAGATCCTCTCTCTCTCTTCCTGTAGGCTCTCTTCTTTGTACAGCTGAAAAAATCATTTTAAACAATTAAATAATAAATAAATAAATTATCACCAATAACTGGTTTAATATTATTGTTTAGTCCCTAAAAGATATATAATATAAATATATATATATATATATATATATAATTTTGCGTCGATACATGCATTCTATCAGCAGTTATTAGAGTTTTTGTGTTAGGCCTCCCCCCTTCCCTTTTCTTCGATATGGCTGAAAAACATCAAGTGTCATCATTAGGGAATTGTGGATTCATATATAAAATTTCGTGTTGAAAACATACGTTTCATCTTTATATTTATTAAATTTTTCACAATATCTGCAGAAAATATTAAGTATCACTTACTAAAGAAACAATGGATAGTGTGAAATGGCAACATCTCTACTGTTGAGAGAGATAAGCAATACAATAATTGACTAATTCGGGGCAGGGGTGGCCGGGGTCTATACCTTGATCATGGTATTGTAGGTGGTCTGGTCCCCCTCGGTGAGAACTGCTCTGTAGACTGCAGCTCTCAGATCTGCCGGGATCAGACACTTCTTAGAGACGTGCTCCTCAAAACGACGTTTCGCCTCTGCGATAGTCTCCTCATCACCGTAACGACCCAATTTGGCAAAGACGAGGGACCGCAGCAGTTTGTCCAGATGACCTGAGAACACATCAACACAAGCTATAATAAATCTGGTTTATTCCAATTATATGAAAGAATTTGCAAGGTAGAAAATAATCACAGGCGGTATACTTCTCCAGGTTGAATTTGTTGTAATCAACTAAGTTTCCGCTCTCTCTCTCTCTCTCTCTAAACCTTCATCTCCTTTTCCCGATTTGGTTAAGACTAGGTCTCCTACTTATGAACTTCTTATTCTTAATCCACTTGTATCATGACAATATATTCCTACTACTGCGACTTATCAGGGCTTTGACGTTAGGGTTAGGGTTTATGACTCATGCCCGGGCTTTAACTACGAGGTCATATCGCCTACTACCAGAGCGCTCTTTCGTCACTCTGGTGGACATGAGCCCGACTCTACTGTGGGAGTCCTAAATTTTGCCTACCCTAAATTTTTTATTCACCTAGGGTAGGGGTCTTTAACGAGTACCTGACATCGTACAGGCTCGGGACCATCGCTTAACGTCCCATCCGAAGGACGGCGTGCTTAAGTTTATTTTACCTCCCAGATAAAATAAACTAAGGGCCTCGGTCGGGTTACGAACCCACGAGCTTGAGCTCAGAAGTCAAGCACGCATACCACTGAGCTACCGGCGCCCTCGGGCTTTGACGTTGAGCCCCCTCTATTTCTCCCCTTCTCTCGGACGATTTGACTCAAGTTCAATAGGTGTCCTACTCAGCAGAGGCTACGAAATCCATATGAAACATGTTTTATCAGTACATTCATTTTATCGGTGCTTATTCGGGTTTTGGAGTTAAGGCCCATCTACCCACTCCTCCCTTTGGCAGATGTGGCTGAAAATTAGTATATGTCGCCCTTTTTGGGTTATGTATCCTCATATGAAATCGATAAGACCGATACATACAACTGAAACTTTGTACGTTTAAGGAGATTTTCACATTAAAGCGACACAACAGTTTCTTTCAAATAGTTTCATAATTCTCCGCTTTCGAGTGGCATCTGCCCTCAGTTACATAAAATATTAATGAAAACAAGAAAAAAAGCATGAAACTGAATGTTAGTATGAAATGCAGTTGGTTTAGATCCTAAAAGTTGAACGATTTCCGTTTGTGAGATAGGTAAATTATACAGCTGTACATCTCCCAATTTATTTCAAGTTATCGACTTAAATCCTAACGTTAAACGTTTCGAGAGACATCTTCCATTCTCAGTATAGGTCTCTTAAAATAGAAAGTAAAGTGTAATGTCAAAAAATCTTCAAAAATCAAAATTTTATATCAGAAATTTCTATAGTAAATAGATATGAAATATGTTTTTTAAAAAGATTTTGTGACGTCTATTTAAAGAGATCGATACTACGGATGGGAGGCGGTTATAGGATTTAAGTAAATTTATATTTGAATGTATTTAAAAGAGATACTAATAAGATATCTGGGTTGGGTTACTTTCGTCAGGTTTAGCGTCCCAGCCGAGTTTGACTGCCATCGGTTTGAACAATTCCCGTCCGAATCTCTTGAAATCCTCCATATAGTCCGTATTGGAGATGAGAACTCTTAGCTTGGAGAGACAGTTGCCAATACTGAACCACACTGTATAGTTGTCCTCGTTCTGCATTGCTGCAATCACATTCAGCACCTGCACCGTATTGCAATGTCCTGCATGCACCTAGACAACATTTTATGCACACAATATACTATACAATGTCTATGGTATGGTAGTTTCAGGCAAAAAGCTATTGCTTAGACAACGTTTGGAACTTTTAATATTATTTGCCTAGGCAAAAGACTTTTGCCTAACTACCTGTACATCAAATGGTCTATAGAGAAACAAATTATCAGTTCTAGAAATGTTTATTTCAAAATTATATCAAACATTTATAAAAATTATGTTGAATTTTATTTTATTTATTTTTCTTAGAATATAATAAGACTGGGATTAATCTCATATAATCGAAAAAAATTAATACTGCTGCTAATTTCAAAAAATAAGAAAAAAACATCCGACGGTGAATTACTAACAATGTAATTTTCTACTTCGAGTATCGAGTAAATGAAAACATTGAGGCTGAATTACTTTTTGTCCATTATTGGTACCAATAAGTTTTAAAAAAAGTATCCGGCTACTAAACAGGTAACAATACAAAATTACTTTCACCAACCAGTGTGCGCAAATTGCGAAACATCTGTAAACCCTGCTTAAAATAAGAAGTGGTTAGTTGAATTACCAAGGCAAAGAGATCGTCAACAATGCCAAGCCGGTCGAGGGGCGGGAGACTCTTATCCTGAATGGCGGGGATGAGCTGATCGAGGAGATGCTGAGGATAGGAGCTCCGGTACACCCCGACAGTGCCAGGGTTGATCTTCACCCAGTCTTCAGGAGCTGCTGGGATACTGACAGTAGCTGTCCGAGTCTCCAGAACAGTTGAGTAGACTATGTCGTTGGGACGGGACCGTGTCGAGAAGGTGAGCGGCACCATCCATAGGCTCGAGTCTCCTGTGACAACAACAATTAACAACTAACAATAAAATGTTAGCAATATCTTAATAAATATATCATAGTAGTTTAGACAACTTAGCAGCGTACAGACAAAGCTTGAAATTGGTTAGAAGAGATGCGAACCCGCCTTGGGCGCGAATAAACCTATGATTAACGCTTTCTCTATTTATTTATATCTTTAACTAATTCTGAGCTCAAGATCATGAGTTCGAAACCCGACCGAGGCCCTTAGTTTATTTTATCTGGGAAGTAAAATAAACTTAAGCATTCCGTCCTCCGGATGGGACGTTAAGCGATGGTCCCGAGCTTGTACGATGTCAGGTACTCATTAAACACCCCTATCCTAGGTGAATAAAAATTTAGGGTAGGCAAAATTTAGGACTCCCATAGTTGAGTCGGGCTCACGTCCACCAGAGCGACGAAAGAGCGCTCTGATAGTAGGCGATATGACCTCGTAGTTAAAGCCCGGGCATAAGTCATAAAAACTAACCTAACCTATCTTAAATTAATTTATTTTGGCCCCTAAGACTTATTAATTCTGATGGCTCGAAAAGTACTCCTGGTGTTGAGTGTTTAAATAAACGATTTCAGTTAAAGGAAAAATAAAAACAAAATCCATTTACTCATTACTCATCAACGCTTTGACTATCTCTATTCGACCCTGTAGAACTAATGTAAATAATAGGTGCAAAAACATTAATTTAAAAAAAATAAGTTTTTGATTAAGTTATATTATGCCAAACCAAGGCTACCTGACCAGCAGCATGAGTGTGGTATCATTTAAAGCTAGTAGATAGAGATGTTCAAGATCGCGGGTTCGAAAGGAGGCCGAGGCCAAAAAACTTTGAGCCCTCCGACCTTCAGATGGGACGTTAAGCGATGGTACCGTGCCTAAGCGGTCAGGTACTAGTTAAAGATCTCTAACCCCACCCTAGGTACCTAGATCTCCACTAGAGAGCAACCAGGACCTTGAGGACAATGGGCCAATTAGCCTCCGCTTTATAAGAGACGATTCTCACATAATAATAATAATAATAATAATTATATAGAATTTACCAAAAAATTAAAATAAACATTAATTACAATCAAAAACAAACGATTATGTGAAATGACATCTCAACTGTTAAGGGACATAAGAAATCAGAAAACATTGTTTTTTGAAACCGCCAATAACCACATCGACTACAAGCTCTTGCGATATTTTAGGACATACGTTTTAGTTTTGACACCGGTGACTATACCTTCAGTATCGTGGTCGGCGCTGAACCTTTGCTGAGTGAGAGTGAGTTCACGTAGGTCGCCCTTCTGTACAGAGCTGGTCACCCGGATCACAGGGAAGCCCATCTGTTTGGTCCAGGTGGACATGACGGCACCGACGGGCTTCTTGGAGGCCTCCTCTAGAGCCGACCACAAGTCCTCCGTGAAGGTGTTGCCGTACTGATGCCTCTTCAGGTAGATGTTCATACCTTTACGAAAATCCTACACAACAAGAACGAATAATAATAAATAAAACTTATTTTTGAAATATTTTCTAAATCATAAAAATATACAAACACAGCCGGTTTCGGCATAAGTGCAAACTCTTTTTGTACATCAGGTAAACTTGGGAATTCCCTTGGCTATACCGTTTGGGAATTTGTTCGTTCTGAAATATTTCTCTACAGCTACATCGGTGAATTAGCGCCAATGTACTAACTAAGCTCTCCCTCCAACCAATTTGGCTGAAAATCAATAGATGAGCCATCTCAATCCTCCTACTAAATTTCATGTCGATACATCCAACCATAATACGGTTTTGGAATTGAAATACGCTGTCATAACTTAACAACGAATTAATGACCAATTACATAACTTCTCCAATACTACGTACAGCTGAGGAAGTATTGGAACACATTTAAGATACTGTTAAGAGTTTCAACTTACTAAATAAACCACACTATACTGAATAACTCTTTAGTCCCTATTTTCAAAGTAATTCCTTAACCTTCGCAGGGTTCTAAAGTTCTACAAAACCCACGCCTATGTCGAATTAGCGAATGTTGAATCTATCTTTCTATGCTTTAAGGGTGGTTACGTTCCAGACAGAAAATTAAGTGTTCATAGAAACGAAATGTTTATTAAATTTTTACAAAAAAAATACATTTTAATTATAAGTTAATCTTTGCTAGTTAAAGGTAGAAAAATATTAGTTAGTTGACTTTGTTTAGCTGAATATGTCAGTTTCCTTTAGAGCTTGCCTGTGCGGAGTTGTCCCGGCCTCCATTGACCTTTTAACTTTGAGACTCCGAATAAGGGATGGATCGTATTCCATCGCTTTTTGAATCAGTTGTTCTTGAAGGAATAAAATTTCTCTCAACTCCTTTGAAGACAATTTTTTACCCTCCTCATCTGATGCCTGGTTTTTTCTTCAATCATTTCTAACAGAGCTTCCTCAGATAGCTCGATTTTATGGGAATTCAATAGGTCTTCAATTTCATCTTTTTTTATATCTCCAAAACCTTCACCCCTATTTTCATGAGCTATCGTCAAAATCTCTTCTTTTTGATCTGCGATTGCTGACAATTTGTTTTGTTTCTCCACCCCTTGCGGCCAAATATTACGCCAACAAGAGCATTGATGGAGCTTGGGCTCCATTTCCTTTAAAGATTCATCGATATCCGCAATACAATCTGCTGTGCTGAATTTCTTCCAACAAGAAGTTACTATTTCTTCAGAACTGCATTCGATCTGATTTAAACTTTGTTTTATGTAATAAGCTTTAAATGCAGTTATTATTCCTTGATCAAGGGGTTGTAACAACAATGTTGTGATTTGGGTGGCAAAAATACCACCTCAACATTTGGAATCGCTCCTTTTTAAAACTGAAGGGATGGCCAGGTACATTATCAATAGTAAGAAGCACTTTGAAGGCTAGATTTTGAGAAATAAGTTAGTTTTTAACTTCGTTAATAAAACAGATATGAAACTCTCCTCGCGATTACGTTCATAACCGAGATTTTCGCAAATGTTGAATTATACCCATTTTTACGTCCGTGAATAACCGAATCTTCAATTCGAGAATGTTGAAGGATTACTGTAGTGCACGCTTAAAGACCCGGCGAGACCAAAAGAAAACTTAAACACACACAACAGTCTTTACGCTGTTCTGTTCTTTGCGCGCCTGGCCTACAAAAAAAAAAAAAAAAGGAAGAGGGGGGGCTTTTTGCGCTTATATCCTACAGCCTCCTCAATTACGTTGAGTTTGCGAAAACAAGTTTATACAGTTCAAAAAATATCAAAATGAAACTTACAGCATCGCCCAGGTATCGATGGAGCATCCTGATGACGGAAGCACCTTTACTGTAAGATATATCGTCGAAAATTTCATCCACCTCTGAAGGATGTCCCACGGGGATCTGAAACAACAACAGAGATGAGAGGATAGGACACATCTAGTTAGCTTAGTTAGAGGCCAGGTTAGATCACTAACCTACCTCATGTGGCCTCCACCACTCATTTAGGGGCTTCAGCATACCACAAACAAGACTCATTATGATAAACTCCTCCTATTATGTACAATATCGGTATGTTGTAAGCATCTTCTTTCTCATATCGTAAGTATGCATACGTGAACTACTAACCACGAGTGTTTTTATTCATATATCATCAGTTTTTAAAGAATATATATACAGGGGGGACCAACTTCAATGCGACACCCTATTTTCATCGGACAGCTCCAGTTACAAACATGAAACAAACATTACTTTCCAATGGGACGTTCTTTATATTTTCAAATTCTGAAACTAGATTTTTGAAAAGAAAAATTACAACAATGATATTGATGGGATAAAAGTATTCCTGAGAATATTCAGGAGGTGCAAGATATTCAATGATGGATAATAAAGACAGGATAACAAATAGATTGTCGCATTGAAATTGGGCTCATCTGTATGCTTATTTATTTTATTGTAACGCCATTTGGTAACTATAAAGAAATCATCATTAATTATGAGGTCATATCGCCAACTACCAGAGCGCTCTTCCATCACTATATTGGACATGAGGGGGTCTTTAACCATCATCTGACATCGTACAAGCTCGGGACCATCGCTTAACATCCCAAACGAAAGAGGGCGTGCTCAAGGTTTTTTCATCTCCCAAATTTAAAACCTAAGAACCTTGGGCGGGTTTCGAACTCGCGATCTTGAGCTCAGTAGACTAGCTCGCTACCCACCTCCAAACAAAGACGAGAAATGCAAAACTCAGCATTTACTAACCAACAGAAGCTGTTCGTTCAGAGGTAAGGCGCTACTATTGTGAAATGATTAGGTTCATAAGACACTACGAAAAAATATCTTTAAAATGACCCTTTCTACAGAAGATGTAAAGTGATGGAGGAAGCCACTCTTCAGTACTTATACTAGACTACACAACATGGTCGAATTTGAAGGTTATTCAAAACTCCGGTGGAGAATCTTCGATGAAGCGTTCCTCATTTCAGATGAAATCAGGAAACAGAGCTTCGAAAGGATCCTCCGCTAGAGGTAGGAACGTAGGTAGTTAAATACTAGCGAGGGGCTATTATATGGGCCTTCTGCTTGGGATAACATGGGAACAACACCCACCCCTCCAACCAATCAATGATGCTGACTACTATTTACTTTATGAGATTACTTACACTCATTAGGGATGTTTGAGATACTTTATTGAAGACTGATATAGTTAGTTACCTCGATGGGGTGAGATGACTTGAGACAGTCCAACTCCAATGCCCTGATGTATATGTCCGACACGAACTGTGTCCAGATGTCGTACTCCGGGAACAGATGGGCCACACACAGGTTCTCGACAAAAGTGGCGTAGCCTTCGTTCAGCCATAGATGGGTCCACCATTCCTAAAAAAAATATATATATAAATGACTCACGGATTAATCAAGTTATTAGGGATTTTGAGTTCCTACTTCCCTATTTAGCCAAATCGGCTGAAAATTTTTAAAAAGTAATTCTTATTGAGTCCTGGATCTATATATACAATTTCGTGACGATATATTTATTACATAGGCAATTATTGGGGTTTTTGTGTTAAGCTCGACCTTAATCTCCGCCTTCCTTTGGCAAATTTGGCTGAAAAACAATAGGTGTCATTCTTATGGAGCCCTGGATACACAAATAAAATCTAATATTGATAAATCCATTCTATCGCGAGTTGTCGGGTTCACTGACAAAACACACAGTGAGGATTAGTTTTTGAAAAATCAAACTTATTTTTACTAATCCGTTTTACGCATATTTCAACAAGAGATAACAAAACTTACCATGGTAACGAGGTTGCCAAACCACTGATGGGCCAGCTCATGACCCACTACCACAGCCACCCACTGCTTCCGGGAGGCTGAAGTGTTCTCCGTGTCCACCAGGAGTGCTGACTGCCGGTAGGTCACCAGGCCCCAATTCTCCATAGCACCTATAACATTTTTTTTTTAAATTTACTTTTACTCAATTATTGTATTATCTTTATTTATTTACAGGGGTTTTCGCACACGTTCTAGAAGCAATATAAAAAAAAAAGGGGAAGAAATCTCATTTCTGAGGAGTTTTGATTAGTTGCTTAAAAATAAAAGTCGACTCAATATATACATATGTTCTATAAAAGGAAGATTCTGATTAATAGAAGGTTAGGTTAGGTTTTATGACTCATGCCCGGGCTTTAACAACGATGATTGATAGAAGGAATAGTTAACATAAAGAATACAGAACTATAGGTACTGATGATGGGAATAATTGAGGGGGTTAGAAGCAAAGGGATGTAAGTGACAAAAATGTAATTTCGAGATAATTACCTTCAAAGTTATAGTAACATCGTAAATTCAGGTATTACCCAGGTATGTTCCACTAGTAACAGCCTTACTGGTACTAACAATCGTTCTGATCATTAGCCAGTAGTCAGGGTAGGTGTCAAGGAAGATAACCCCCTCAATTGAACTTATTGTTAGTAGATAGCGCCCATCTAAAGGCTAAAAGCCCTAGGTTTTGATTTTTTTTTTTGGGGTGGCCGACCTCCATCGCCGAATTGTCTATGTTTTGAATGGCAATCTTAAATATTAACATTCTGCTTCACAATATCGGTCATATGACTTTTTATCGTTATACAACAGTTTACGAGCCATTGAAATCCCCTACATGATCAAAAACTGGTAAACCACACTTGAAGGACATCATATTGACAATATCTCCCCAAACCACTAATTCTATATAAAATTTTTAAAAAAAACATAAATAGGACCCATTTTGTGGGGAATTTTACCATATTTATTTTTAATCCAGTACCTTCTTAAACTGCGTTTACAACTCAACATTGTTGACAACATTTTTGTATAATAAAATTATTTTTCAACAGTATTAAAGAATGGCTCTCCATATACGATGTAGTTACTGCAATTCTGTTGCAATACCGATTTATATAATAAAATATTATGTACTATATATTTAATTTAAATTTACTTTCCGCTGAACTGTTTTTGGCATGAAAACATTTATCTGCACGATCGAACTTATATCCGAGTATTTATGACTAAATGGAAGGAAGGAACATCGAGTATAGCCTTCCACTGTAAACTACGAGTATCAGGAAGACTTAATCTATCGAATTTTATTGTAAATAGGATTTTAGTATTTTAATAAATAATTTATATAGTTTGATTTGTTCATTATATTTTCTATGTATATGTCTATCAGTATGAATTCCTTTATTAGCGAGATATATTACATAATAATGCTGTTTGAAGGAGTATCGAGTACTTCATTCCTATCAGCTGTATGAGATTAGGTTAGATTAGCCACGAGGCAGAGAATGTGGGCTCTCTATTGTATTTTCATTAGCATTTAATTTATATATATATATATTATAATTGTTATATTCATTTTGTTTTCTTCTTTCTTTTTTTTATATTGCGCACATTTTGATCTGAGCAAGAGACGTGAGAACGTCCCGAAATGTGAAAAAGACTTCCAGAAAAGTTATCAAAAATTATTATCTTAATTTTAATTAAATAAAAAAAATGTATCTACTGTATTTGTTATATACTTTATTTATTTACTGTATAATATTATTATTTTTGTACACATATTTTCAAGTATTTATTTATAATTTTTAGTAGTACTGTTAATTCTAATCCACGTGTCAGACTCAAGAGTTAATATCTGTTAAGATCTAAATTATAAGCTATCTTAATGATTTTTATGACGTTTGCTATTATCATGTTATGGTTTAACGGAAATTTCTTTTCCACTAGTTTATTTTCATTGTTTTAATCGTTGCCTCTCATTAACATTTAATATTTCTCTCATTAATTCTTAGTGGCCCCTTTTCTTTATTCTGTCTCAATTGGTCGATACTCGTATTCTTTTGTTTATTTCTTATGTTATTAATCTTAGGGGTGGTATATCTCAGAATAAAGATTATTTTTCATTTCATTTCAACTCAGTGAAGCACTAATTAAATCAAATTCATTTAATACAAGGCCAACGTTTCTTTGATTTTTACCAGGGTTGGGCCGTAGACAATAGAATGTTGTCTACCCGTTATCTATATTATGTTTACAAGGATAATGTTGTTATTTGGTTACGAATTAACTTTCTAAAATGTAAAATCTCTTGCGTTTTTCGACTGAATTGTCTGTGATGTTATAAGAACAATTGTTTATTTTCTCCTCTTACTGACTGAGCTTTCTACAAGTTTTCTCTTGTACTTTTTTTTTTTTTTTTTTCGAAAAATGAATGAAATACTTACCAGCAGAGAAGTCGCCAATGGCGACGAGATCCATCTTTGGGAGGGGGTAGGCGACCCTGAAGTAGTCCTTATAGTAGGGAAGCACCTTGGTGGCCACATGAAGAGCAAACCTCCCCTGGTCCCTCACGGCTGGGGGAGTGTACACCCTGACCACTACCCCATCTGAGGAGGTATCCTCCACATAGGCAAAGTCCCCGACCACCACAGCCACCAGGTAGGTGGACATGACCGGAGTCGGAGCGAATCTCACCTTCTTTACATCTCCCTCAATCTCTTCACATACCACCGGCTACAAAAACAAACAGATACAATAAATAAACTCAATCTACTTCTCCACTTTAATAATAACTAAATTTTAGCGCTTTCTCTCTCTCATTTCAGACGTGACTGAAAATCAATTAGTGGCTATACTCAGGGACATCTCAAAGCACCTATAAAATTTTGTTTCGATACATTCATTAAATTGGCAGTTATTAGGCTTTCGGAAGTAAGCCCCGTAATTCTTACCTTCCCTTGAACCAATTTGGCTGGAAATCAATAGGTATATTATTATTTTTTGTTGTGGCTACATATAAAATTTCCTGTCAATATATCTTAAATTCCGGTGAAAACTCAATACAGTAAAAGTTCCTTATTCACGGTTTCCTTATTCGAGTTTTCATTATTCGCGGGTGAAAATTTCTTTATTCGCGGATGCAATCGGTAAATAGAAAGGGATTCGGTGTCGTTTATTAACAAATCGGCATCCTTTGAGTACTGCTGGTACGTGCCGAGGCAGACACATTGACACCATGCTGGAAAAAACTGTGGCCTGTATTGACTGTCGGAAATGATGAAGAATCCGCGCAAATTCAAACTTTAACTGACAATGTTGTTCAAGTTACAAATGGAATAGGACGAGATGGCTTCGAACAGATAGAATCAAGTGACATTCAGGAGTTGCTTGATTCGCAGGATGACTTGACCGAAACCGACTTGGAGGAAATGTTAACTCCACATTCCACTGAAGAAGAGCCTTCAACAAGCACTGAAAAGGTGGACCTTTAACTTGAAAAATCTGAGTGAAGGTTCACGTATGGCAAATGAACTTTGTGATTACAACTCAATATCAATCTGAATTTAAAGACCTTTTAAAAGCGACAGAACAAGAAAAAATTACTAAATTCTTTAAACCCTTGCCTAAAGCTGACAATAACGATGGATTTTAATTGCGAATTTCTCAATAAATTGATTTTCTTTTGATACATGTTGGTTTTATTTTGGAACCTTGGAACGTATCCCGTATGGTTCCATACTAATTACCATTCCATATCCACGGTTTTTGTATTCGCGGCATATTTACGGAACATATACCCCGCCAATAAAGAGCTGTTACTTTACTGAATTTTAGACTGACTTGTCACTAAACTATGTACAGCTCTGAGGTAGTGAACATATAAACAGGATTGAACCAATTCCTCACGAATATAACAAAAAATTGAATATATGTCATCATTAAAAGTAGAGCATTCGCAATCGATAGCTTTAGAGGGATTGTTTAGTCGATATAAGATTCTCATCTCAGAAGTGGGGCGGGGCCAGCTTTTTATTAGCCCTTTTTTAACATTTCCTCCACTATTTTGCTCCTACAATAAAAAATATATAATCAATTACGATTTAATACATTGGGAAGGTTATAGTTATAGTATTATTATATTTAGACTTCAAAAGAAAACCACTAAGAATAATAAATAATATTACACAAAGCTACAGAGAAATATTTAGAAAACTTAAAATCTAGCCTTTGCCTGCGCTCTTTATATTTGATGCTTTAATGGTTATTACGATAAAAAAATATTTCCCTCTTAACAATTCTAGTTATGATTACGATACCAAGATGAAAGATAATTTTCGAATAACAATAAAGAATAATTTATGTTTGTAAGTGACTCTTGATAATGCCTTAACACAGCGAAACTAGTCGAGTATTTAAGAATATAGTGATGTTTGACGAACAAATTGTGTACTTTTAATTATCTATTCCAACAATAAAGAAATTTAAACTTCTACTAAAAACGTTTATTTTAGAAGAAACCTTGTATTCGGAAAAGGCAGTTTTTTCTCGTTCTTCAAAAATAATAATATAACTATAATTTAAAAAATCGTGTTTGATATACAAAAACAATATTTTGTACATAGAATTTTTAATTTTTTTGGCGGAGTTCCTCCATAGATAGGTATCCTTCTATAAAGTCGGTCTGAAACTATGTCTTGATCAATATTTTTTTTACTAATTTATTTATTTGGTTTTTCTCTTTTATGTATTTTTATTACCTTTTTATTTATTTAATTCAAATATATATATATATATTATAATTGTTATTTTGTTTTCTTTCTCTTCTCTATATTTCGCACGTGAGGAAGGGACGTGAGAACGTCCCGAAATGTCGTCTTGAAAGACACTTCGGGAAAAGTTACCAAAAATTATCTTAATTTTAAATAAATTATAAAATACATCCCCTCTATTTATTATATACTTTATTTATCTATTGCATAATATTATTTTTGTACTCATATTTTCAAGTATTTATTTATTTTTACTTTCAAGCATTATTGTTTATTCTAATCCCTGTGTGTCAGACTCTAAGAGTTATTATCTGTTCAAGTATCTAAATTATAAACTATATTACGTAAACATTCTTATGACGTATCCTATTACCAACATTTGAGTAGAATTACATAATTTCTCTTATACTTCGTATAACTGTAGAAGTGAAACAGAACGATAATAAGTAGTGTCAAGTAATATGATGAGAGAAGAGAAATGAGAATCTCCACAATCTAGTGTAGATATAAAGGTGCGGAGAACACTTAGGTAATCTGGTACCTCTAGCTATCAAATGCCACACGATCGCAAATTAAAAACAAAAAATAAATAAATAAAGCAAATAAAAATAAATAAATATAGGTGTGGCCTCCGGGATCGTTAACTGCGAGAAAGGCAGCGCCGCAAAGCACTTTTACTTTCAAAACGGCCGTTTTCAAGGGCGTCCCTTTTTTTTCTCTTTCTTTCTAGTTTTTTATAATATAAATTATGACATAATATAATTTTTTTTCTTCATCAGTCAACGACCTGTTCTTCTTTCAGGACCATTTATTTATACACAAATGTATGAAATTGTTCAGAAAACATTGCATTGTTTTACATGTAATTTATGAGTGCTGATAAGATTTTAAATAAATATGAACACTTAAAGAAAGAATATACATCAATCTTCTCATGGACGGGAATATTATAATTTTTTTTTGTATTTTAGAGAGGAATGCTATCTTTTATAATTTAGTGATAAGATAAGTATTGAAGGCGGCCTGAATCTTAAATCATGACCTTGAAAAGTCGGTTACATTGTCCTATCTCAGGTAGCTATTTGACACAAAACCAGATCCACTACTTACTTTATCATCCACATCCAATTGTATTTTTATTATTATTTTTTTTTTTATGAAAAGCATTTTATAAGGGGGGTAATGGAAGATTTGGGGCATTAAAAATAAAAGTTTCAAAATAACAAAACCAGTTGTTATTACAAACAATACTAGCTGGGGAGCCTGCTGCTACCCGGCACTATAACTGGCTGAGATCCCTGCCATTTTCTTACACAAACTGAGACCCGAAAAAAAAGAAAAGATTTTTCAAACGACAGTATCTGTGTTCGACATGTTGCTGGTTAATTATACGAGCAATTAAAGTTAAGAATTGTAAAAAAACACCAAAATCAAATTGTGGTAGCAATACCAGTTTTGTCATGTTTTCAAAATTCCTTTCCACTAAAACCAATCAATTCATGTTTCTCCCTGATATTTGTTTTTAGAAAAAAAAATGCTAAATGTCTCTTCCACATAAGAAAAAAAATCTATACAGGATGTTGAATTCTTATACTAATGCCATCAGCGGTTATTCTCTGAAAATATGCGAATTAAAAGATATTTATCCGAGATATTATCCGTAAATGTTTAACCGTTTAACAAGTAAATCAACATTTTTCCTACCAGTCTTTTATTTTTCTCTATTAATTTTTTTTAACCATAAATTCTGATTTTGATATGGAATCGTACTCCAATTCTCCAGTTTCGAAAAGATATGGCCGTGCCAAGTATTTGGATCGAGGTCACATACTTGAAAGAGAATTAAAAATATTTTTAATTGATGTTTCCTTAACTTTTGCCAAAGAGTCTAAATTCACAATTTTCCCCCCCAAATATTAGGCAGAATTTGGCTCAACTTTATTATTTTAATTGGGATCACATATTTTTCTAGACGAATTCTGGAACAAGATTTTTTTTTTAAATTAAAACTTTGAACAATCCGTTGGAAATATTCTGATATATTAAGTGTTGAAGTTGTTTAACTGAAATCAGCAATTTTTATATATCAATATTGTAATTTATACATACACACATTTTTTTTACAATACATTCTGATTTCCAAAGAAAAAAATAATCTTCTAGAAAAATCCCGTAGTTTGCTTCATAAAAAATTGAAAAAATATATATATATTTTTTGTTTTTATTCAAGAAACATTTGTAAAACTTCTGTAAAGATGATCAATTTTATATTAAAACCACCGATATTAGTCCAATCAAGGAGAGTATTGGTATTGAGTTGCCTTCCTGGTTTGGAACATCCTACCGACAACAAATATCATCTTCAATATCGAACGCGATGGGGAAAAACTAACGTAAGAAGAGGACACTTCATCAAACTTCCACATTGAATATGTTAGCAAATATACAAGAATTGCTCTCATTCAACGTTTCATTTTTTTTTTTTTTGGTCTTATGTACGATGCATATTAGTCATGTCTCTATAAATAGTGGTTTTATCTACTTATTTACAACATCCATGGCCCCGGGTGGGAATTATATCTATGAAATAAAACTCACTCCCGAACGGGATTCGAACCCGAATCATGGTCGCCCTACGCTCTAGCCCACACGGCCCCCATTCAAAAGGGCAATGAAAATATGTGATCCTGTTTGAAATAAGGAAGTCCAGGACGAAATTCTATTTGACTGGTTCTTGAAAATTTATATATTTAGATTCCTAGACAAAAATTAAGGAGACGTTTATTAGAAATATTTTAAAAAAAGAAAACCCTTTACCCTATAAGATTCTGACACGCTAAATCGAATTCAGTATTGATGAAAGTGTGGTGGTTTCCTGAAATCTTATCTATCTATCGAGTGAGCGCGTAAGTTGGTTTCTTATAGAAATCCGCTTTAAAAAAACAAAAAAACAAGCGTTCAACGTGCTCTGATAGTTGAGAAGACAACCGAGAGTGCCGTTATGGGTAGTTACTGTAAATAAAGGCATTTCTAACTTGGCCTATTTTATAGAGAACTACCAGTATCTATCTAGCATCGGGGCGCCTGTAGCTCAGTGGTATGAGTGCTTGCTTACTGAGCTCAAGATCGCGATTTTGAAATCCGGTCGAGGCCCTTACATTTTTTTTATCTGAGATGAAAAAACCTTGAGAACGCCGTTTCAGATGGGACGTTAAACTAAATGATGTCAGGTACTCGTTAAAGACCCTTACCCTAGGGCCATGTCCATCAGAGCGCTCCTGCAGCTACTAGCATCTGAATGAGAGGTACATCTTTGAATTCACATCATTAAATACTGAACAATTAAGTTAAAATTTGGTTTAATATCCTGATATACTCCAAACTAGAGCAGAAAAGAGCTAGGATGAGCACGCTAAAATTCAATCTATTGCAGATGCAGTTTTTCCTTAACTTATCAAAATTTTCAATTGAACTTATTAAAGACAAAATAATCAGCAACTCCAGAAATAGATCCGGGAACCCCGACAACACAAAACAACAATCTAGCCACTATGCCAGATCTCCAGGCCTGATGAATAAAGAAAGATACTGAAGGATTGCCCAAGAATGTTTACAATGAAGTACCGTTCTTCAGAACCCTATCATCAGCCATCTCCAATTTCAGCGAACAATTTCATTTAATTTGTGAAAAAAATTAATACAAAATGATGAATACAAAATAAAGGATATTTTATTTGAATTGCTCTTTGAATTTGTATGTTTTAGTGGTTATTTAGATATTGCTTGCTAGTGAGGAAGTTATGAAATAAGTCAACAATTCGATCCTGAGGTTTCAACGGAATTTTAGGTTTTCCAATCTCCGGTAGACTGCATATATCGACATGAAATTTTATATATGCATCCAGGGCGGTAAGGACGAAACATATAGATTTTTAGCTAAATATGCCAAAGGGAAATGGAACATTAGATGGGCTTAACTAAAAAACTCCTCAATGCCGGTGATTCGCCGATTTCTTGGCAGAAAGAACATCATCATGGAGAAACTCATTAAAATGAGTGGTCAGTAACTATCCATTTTAATTTCGTCATCAAGCTTTCCTTTATGAATTTGAATAAAAAAAAGTTAATTAAGAATTACTTGTGAAAATGTTGTTATTTACTCAAGTGAATTGCTTTATTTTCATCTGCTTTTAGGCTAATCTTGTCAGATCTTAGCTAATAAGTTACTGAGAAAGGCCTTAGTTGATAACGTCTGTAAGCTAAAATGAATGAGTCATTTATATATTATTTTCATTACAATAAGTACATAATTCTAGCGATGAAAAATTGGTTAACTCAGTTTGTTCTCTGAAAAATCGTTCGTTCGGCCTTAAAAGAGTAACAAATGCAGAGCATCTCGGATTTCAGACTTTAGGACGAACCCAATTCTATGTTTCATAGAACTAACTGATATTCATATTTTTTCAACAATTTTACGTGAGTAATGTATAGAAAATGTATATGCTTACGAGAAATACCTAGTAAATATGTTATGAATTATTGATACATCTTACCATGTTGGAGAGGGCAACAATATCCTTGGGCGCAACGACGGTAAGTTCAAAGACAGCTTTGACAGCAGGCTCGTCCCAGCATGGAAAGCACCTTCTAGCATCAGTCGCCTCGAACTGGGTGACAGCACAGTAGCACTGCTTACCATTAATACTGAAAAATATAATACAAACAAATCACTAATTTGAAGATACTTTACAAAAAAAAAAATTAAACACTACATGATCTAATCTTGTAAACAATATAAACTTTTTAAAAATATAATTCTTACTCAGAATGGTTGCTTCGATAAAATCCTTTCATTTTATCATTCAATTCACCATTGAAAACCAATGACACACAGGCATCTCCCGTAGGGACTGGCTTATCGAAAGACAAACTAACTGTTTCTGTCTCCACGGAAATATCAATTTTTGGTTTCCATTCGGTACCATCTTGCAGTTTTAACGCAGCAGATTGTATATCAAGTTCCAATGAATTAAGTGTAATTACTTGTGTAGCCTCATTTACCTTTGACAGAACAACATTATTAGGTCACCAAACATTATTCTTTATTAAATAAATATCAAAACACTTTTTCTAGTTATTAAAAAAAAAAAGTAAACCTTACCTTCACTTTAATATCCACTTTTCCTTCAAAAACAAATTTTTTCAAATCAGGTTTTAAAAAAAGTTCATAATGCACAGGAGTTACGGTTTTAGGGAGTCTCTTAAATGGTTTTTTATCTGGTGTTTGGGTTTTAGGGAGAGCCATCTCAACAGGGATCGCTGCTAAAAGGGCACTAAAAATGACGTTTTGTAATGGGAAACCTGCTTTGTAGCCAATTGGAGAGAGGAGGCGGTGAGGAGGCTTGTAGCTGGGACTAAACAAGAGTGTACTACTGACACGTATTTGGGATTCGTGCCTGGCAGAATAACGGTACCTATATAACCTGTCTAAAATAGAAACCGGTTTGTTCCAATAACGCCGACATAAATCCCAAGTCATGTGAATACCGTAATGTAACCATAGCCTACTAGATTAAAAAACTAAATATCATAACATGTGACAACTAATCATCTCTTTTATAAATTATTAATACCATTAAATTGAACAAATTGTTTTTTTAATTCAAAAATTATTATATTTTTATTATTAGTCATATTTTTACTTTTAATGTAATTATCACATCGACATATGCAAGAACATAAATTCATTAGGCATGGTCGGTTCAAATCTTGATTCATTTTTATTTAGAGTATTCATTTATTATTGAAGAAGTTAATTGACTAAAATACTGGATTAGTATAAGCTAAATCTCCTCTTACAAGAAGAGCAAAAACACATTATTAACCAATGAAGACAGTGATATCTGACTGACAACTTATGTTTAACGTGCATTGAGTTGCTTCAAAGTTGGGAATTTGAGCATATAGATTCGAGAAGTCCATTGTTAAATATTCATTGTAGAATACTATGTAAGAATGTGCTAGTGAGAGGTTAGGGGGATCGCAGTGTTTCACCTAGGGGAGGGGGGCAAACCGGAAGAAAATAACCGTTACGAAACGGAAGTTTTGTGAAAATGACCTCATTCCTTGGTGAAATGTATGTTAAATATAAAGATGCCTCTGGCGGCAAAAAATTGAATTGACCAAACATCCTTCCTTAATTATATTTATTGTTTATAAGAGTTCGTTTTGTACATATTCTTAGCATTACTTAAATTTAAAATAAATCCGAAAGGCAAAATTTGATCGTTAACTTGCTCACTCTTCAGAAACTACCAATAACGATTAGCCATCAAAATTATTTTTATAATCCTTTCCTGCCAACAATCCTGTTACTTAAACTTGTCCGGATATCAATTGTTTATTATATAGTTGAGTTAACAGTTCATTTTTACAGGATTGCAGTTTACGATTACTTTTTTTTCCCCCGAACTGTACGAAGTGTAGAGGAACTTATATAATCCGTTTACAAATTCGATGTTGCGTTTTCACCAAAATTTTATCTTCTCCGACCTTAATAAAGAATATTACAAAAAATTTATGTTTATTTATTTCAAAAAAAAATTTTTTTTGTCTTATTTATAAAGATACAACTGTTGCTAGGATGCAACAACCAGCATCTATGATGGTACGTATTGATATGTTGGCATGAATGGCATGTGAGAGGAAGGCCACCCAGTGGTCGAAACGAAAATTTATCTTAATTATTAGGACAAGAATAGGAAAAAAATTATATAAAATAAAATAAATAAATAAAAAGGAATTGAAAGACAATTTTGGTGGATGGGTAAGAGAGATGATAAGAGTAAAGGAAAATAATGTAAAAAAAAAAAACAATATTAAGAACGAATATGATTCATGGTGGCAGTAAGTCGCGGTTCCATCTTCTCTTCAACCTTCGTGGGGAGTTATGTGGTAAGTGTTTTGAAGACAATGTACGTATTTCTGGGTTTGTATGTGTAACGTTTTCTAAAAAACCGTATGCAAGTTCAAAAAATGAAAAAAAAAATTCTCTCTGTGCGTGTTTGTGCCTGCGAACACGATAAGTCCCGATATAATTAATGTATTGACAAGAAATTGTATACGTTCCCAGGACATCTATTTACTTACAGTCAAACCGGTCAAAAGTAAGAAAGGGGTTACTGATTCCGAAAACCCTTATGACTGCCGTTGTAGTGAATGTATTGAAACGAAAATTCTAATGTTAATTCAAAACGCCATAAGGGCGACACCTATTAATTTTCGGCGGAATCGGCCCATGGGAATGATGGATCAGAGGGGGGCTCAAGTCAAAGGCCCAAATGTAATGAATGTATCCAAACAAAATTTTTACAACGTAAACATAGATTTATTTTAGAGATATTTAAGATAAAAAGTTGAAAATGTATAAATAGGTACATATATTATATCTTGTGATTTGTTGATTGCTAAACCTAGTATTTCCGGGATGTCAAACTGTGAATTAACATTATCTGCCTGATCGAAAGGGTCATGTGGCTTAATTGTGAAGTGATGTCACAACCTGATTCTTACTGTATAATACATGTCAAGATGAAACATGAAAATTTTAAATTCATTTCCATGTTCATTATTAACATTTGCTGCCTCTAATCCTTTGAATAAATAGAAATAATATATATAGCCAGTGTTGTTTAAGTTTTCTTCACAGTATGGCGATCATCTGTCTATACTATAGGTTAGGTTATGTTAGGTTTTATGACTCATGCCCGGGCTTTAACTACGAGGTCATATCACCTGCTACCAGAGCGCTCTTTCGTCACTCTGGTGGACATGAGCCCGACTCTACTGTGGGAGTCCTAAATTTTGCCTACCTCAAATTTTCATTCACTTAGGTTAGGTTAGGTTTTATGACTCATGCCCGGGCTTTAACTACTAAGTCATATCGCCTACTACCAGAGCGCTCTTTCGTCACTCTGGTGGACATGAGCCCGACTCTACTATGGGAGTCCTAAATTTTGCCTACCCTAAATTTTTATTCACCTAGGGTAGGGGTCTTTAACGAGTACCTGACATCGTACAGGCTCGGGACCATCGCTTAACGTCCCATCCGAAGAACGGCGTGCTTAAGTTTATTTTAGCTCCCAGATAAAATAAACTAAGGGCCTCGGTCGGGTTACGAACCCACGTTCTTGAGCTCAGAAGTCAACCACCATACCACTGAGCTACCGGCGCCCTCGACTGTACTATATAAAATGTTATAGATGTTTGTTATAGAAAGGGCCTTAGAAACCATCAGTTCAATGTCTGTCTCTTTGTATAGATTCACAGGAAGACGAATGAACTTATATATTATAACATAAACTACTAGTTATAGTTAGTTATTATGACTCATGCTTTGGATTTATATTCAAGGTCATATCGCCTACTACCAGAAAGCTCTTTCGTCACTCTGGAGAACATGAGCCTGACTCTACCTACTATGGGAGTCCTAAATTTTGTCCACCTAAGTTTATTCACCTAGGGATGAGGTCTTTAACAAGTACCTGACATCGTATAGGCTTATCGTCCCATCCAAAGGACACAATTAATTAATTGAACAACAGTTGATTGGATTTCATGAAATTTCACAACTTAGACCCTGTGGAATGTTAACATCGAAATAGGGGATGTTCCAACTTAGGACATTGGCAATGTGGGGTCGTCAAGTTTCTGAGCCAGAGAAGTGGGTACCAAAACATCAAATCATCTAGTGCTGGCTCTTTAAAGATCCGATTTTTTCACGAGATTTCAGGAGTTGCACCCCGTAAAACCTTTTAATCCTAATCGTGATGCCAAAGAGGACTGCGGCTGGTTAATCACACACTTCTACGGCCTCATAATCATTGAAAATGTCAACATACTGGTACAATCTAAATTACACTTTCTAACCGGGCAGCCAGCTAGTATTATATAGTAACAAATATTATTTAAAAAAATATAACTTTTATTTTCAAATTAATGTCATACTGGCGCTATATATATACCCATCAGTAATGCAAGTATGAAATGAATTCGAAAGAGGAGAGGGGGAGAAAAGTTTGGTTGGTATAAGAAAGTCTTGCGTGTTTATAATTTATAGAATTAAATATTATATTGGTATCTTACTCAAGATGCTTTAACCTTTCACTTATGATGTTTTATACAAAACGTAAATCTCTTATGCGTTTGTGCTTGAATTAATGCAGCTTTTGTTTCTTAGTGTGCAACGCTTTTAATTTACTTATTGTGCATTGTATAAGTTACTCATTGTGTATCGCACAAGATGTATACAAAAAAAAAAACAAGTGAAAATGGAGATAAAAATTTTAAGTAGTTGATTTTTGTTTTTTTCGTTATTCTATGTAATACTCTGCAAAAATGTTATTAAAATACTAATATTTATGCAAAAGTGACCAAGAAATTACATGTTATACTTAAAATCTAGTGAACTACTATAAAATTGCTTTTTTGGAAAGTGTATCCAACCTTACCACATATTTTGGCGGTACTCTACTTCAATTCAAGATGGGAAGTTTGCAACAAGGAATTAATAAATAAAACTACATTTTACATTAAAATAATTATATTAACTGTACACTATAGAAATTTCATAAAATTATTCTCACAAATTAAAAAACAAAACAAACAAAAAAACATAGATTGGGTCTCCTACTTTAGTAACTTTTGGTAATTTTTTTTTATTTACTTTTTTTTTTTTTTTTTCGATTTAATAAAATTGCAAACCAGAACCCAATTATTATAAATATATAATTCATAAAAAAATATCTCTATTTTTTCTTTATATTTCAGTTTTCCCCATATTCTTTTCCTTTTGAATCTTCAAGGAAAAAAAATACATATATATATTTTAGAAAAAAGGAATGTCAAATTTTATATAAATAAAATAAAATATGTCTATCTATATAATGATATATATATATTATAACATTATGGAATGTATTTTCTCGATTATATATTTATTTAGGAAATTAGGGGAAAACTAAAATCTCAATATGGACGGATATATTGATTTTGGAGCCCCATTCTGTCTTTAAAAATCTTCTATTTCTCATTCAAATTCTTTACAACTTACAATAGAAAGAGCACCAATTTATCATACACATTTTTTATATATATATACCATAGTTTTCTATTTATAAAATATGCTCACATTGTCTTTATTTATTTAAAAAATATTTTCACAAATAGATTTCCCTACACACAAAGAAAAAAAAAAGAAAAATGTACACATTTTTATAAAATATAACTGAATTTTTATTCTCACTTTTTAGCTCTATAATTCGCTTCATTATTTACATAAATAATTAGATAATTACACAAAAAGGTGATTGTTTATTTACAAAAAAAAAAAAAAAATAAAGGTAAATATTTAAAAAATATGGGTCATATGAACATTTAATGTGAAATTTGAATGTATTTTCAAAACTATCTTTACCCAGAAATAAAATTATTAACTGAGCTAAATCAACTAAAAATCCCTTTATTTTTAAATACAACTCAACCATTTTCAAGAAACATTTTTCTTAAAATAAAATAAAAGGTACATTAGGGAAATGAACAAATTTTACGTACTTTACTTTCCTCCATATAGAATAAAGAAACGGAGAATAAATAATTTGCAGGGCTAGTTTGATGTTTATTCTGGATGAAGACAGTTTTGCCGTTACTAGTCACAATTCGTTTATATAAATATATTTAATGAAAATAGAAAAAACCCATCAACATCATAATCAAACAATCACCTCATTTATTTAATTGTTTTTTTTCAATTCTTTTATACAATATATTTGTGTAAAAACTGATATGTTTTCTAATGTAGCGTGTAAGTTTAAACATTGGGATAAATTTCAATTCAGTGTTGTATTGGTCGTTTCAAAGGTTCAGTACCAGGCGAGTTCGAAAAGTGTTCCGCATTTAGTGTTCCAATATGGCCATTCATAACACATTGTTGGACATTTTTATATCCCAAATTAGTCTTATTGAAGACAAAAAACAATTTTTTTTTTTTTTACAAGAACGTCAAGTTCTTTGCGCATCTAATCTTTGTCTTTGGAGCAGGTACTCCACAGAGGCGCAGATAGTCTTGAGTCAGTAGCAGGTTTTATAAAAACCATTGACAAATAAATATTACTTTGAGGAGGCACTTGTAATGAATAATATTTTTGATAATATGAATTAACCTTACACTAAAGTTGTTAAAGTCATCAGATCCCAGCCTCATGTTCCAGAGAATCTGTCACTTTTGAGTCCCGGAATCTAAGTTTGCTCCAACAGGGATATGTTGTAAACCTGTTCCTAAAATACCTGCTCCAAGAATATCAAGAGTTTCAAAGCTCGCATTGATGATTAGTGTTAACTAGAATAGAGACAGCCATGTTGGATGAGTGGAGCACCAGTTAGGCTCACTCCAGGAACACGCCCTCGACCTCTGGTATCGTCAATGAATGTGTTTGACTCCTCTCTCCTATCAACATTCCGACTTGTCCTCTTCCACCAGTTTCTGTGTGTCCTTCCCAGTGTCCGCCGCCGAGGGGTCCAGATCCCGGTGTCGCTGCTGCTGCTGGCGGGAACCTCGGCCGCCGCCTCCGCTCCCTCCTGCTCCTGTTCTGCTGCTCGATATAGGTGGCACTGGCGGTAGGATGGCGGAGGGGTGTTCTATCACTGGACCGCGGCTCCTCTCCTAAACAAACACACAGAGTTAGAATATCAAATAAATATTACTACAAATAATGAATATAGAGAATAAAAACGTGATCGTGAGGACGCCGGTAGGTCAGTGGTATGCGTGCTTGCTTACTGAGCTCAAGATCCCGGGTTCGAAACCCTGCCGAGGCCCTTAGTTGTTTATTTTATCTGAGAGGTAAAATAAATTTAAACACGCCGTCCTTCGGATGGGACGTTAAGCGATGGCCCCGGGCATATACGATGTGAGTTACTCGTTAAAAACCCCTAACCTATGTGAATAAAAATTTAGGGTAGGCAATATTTAGGTCTCCCATAATAGAGTCGGGCTTACGTCCACCAGACGAGAGAGCGCTCTAGTATTAGGCGATGTGACTTCTAAGTTAAAGCCCGAGCAAGAGTCATAATAACTAACTATGTAACGTGATCATTTTGAACTAGGGCTCGAGTATGTCTATTGCTACTTAATATTATCGATATATTACGAACAATCGTTAGTTTTCGTTCTCACTTGCTTCAAATTAACAACAGAATACAATGGCCAACTTTCTTTACTTGTCCAGTTTAAGAACGACACAACATTCGAGGTCATATTGCTTAATACCAAAAAGCTTTTCGTGGTCCGCATTCCTCAACTTGGGAACATCTCTACTGTTGAGACATAGTGTTTTCGGGATGAGTTCGAATAGGCTGTGTAGCCAGCTTTCAGTTTCACCCCGGTTAGTTAGTTATTATGACTCAAGCCTTGGCTTTAATTACGAGGTCATATCGCCTACTACCAGAGCGCTCTTTCGTCACTCTGGTGGACATGAGCCCGACTCTATTACGAGAGTCCTACCTAGGTTTATTCACTTAGGACACACATGCTCGGGATCATCGCTTATGTACCATCCGAAGGACGGCGTGCTCAACGTTTTTCAACTCCCAGATAAAACAAAATAAGCTAGCACGCTGCCTCTGAGCTACCGACGCAATCGACATTATATTTATTCCTAGGTGTAAATCAGCCAAAGAAAAGAGGAGAAATAGGAGGAATAACACAAAATTTCTAATAACTGCCGATATAATGAATGTATCGACACAAAATATAGTATGAGAACTCAGAAACCCATATGTAAGTCAAATATTGATTTTTAGCACAAAGGGTCAATTAGTTTTGGAGGGAGAGAAAAAAAGTAATTAATTCGTGCTAGATGATTCACCGACAGTTTTTTTTTTTAGCTTGAGAAAGAGAAGAAAATATTTAGTTGACCCCTCTTTTTTTTGCCCCCCAGAATGATATTAAACACTGATAGACCACATTTAGCATGCGCATTCTACATTGGATCATTTTTTTATTTTTATTTTGTCTTACTTTATTTACATGTAATTGAAATACCATTTTCTTCATAAATATTCAATTCCTCACAGTTATTTATGGATACTGTCTTACCATAAACTATGTTTTATCGATATCAGAAGATCAAAGAATTTTAGAACTATTTGTCGATCAGGGATGGAACGCATATCATTATTACCTTATACAATCGGCTTAAAGCAATCCGCATGAATTATAATAGACCGTTACGAAATTGTGGCGTAAAAAAACATGCATATGTAATATAAAATCCAGTTTGGAAAATATCTGATCTACTGAGGTTTATTTACACAAGAAAGAGGTAACTATGAATTGTATATTTATTGACATATATATCTATGTCTATTTATCAGTAGGAGTGGCTCCAGTTTCCGGAATAAATTGTATTTTTTTTTTTAGAACTGTCTTGAAAAATATATTTATTTTTTGTCAAGTCGAAACTGACAACTAAATAAATCTGCCTACTCAATGTCGAGGTTGGACTATTTCTAAATAAGTTGTCTTACTTCAACTTATGAAAATAAAACACTTGGTCAAACAAAAAAAGAAAAAGTCGTAGGTAAATCCCCGGCAATGTACTTCCACAGCGCGAATTAATTAACAAAGTTTCCGCTCTCTCCCTCTTTTCGATGCATTCAATACATCGACAGTTATTCGATTTTTTTTCCTCCCTCCCGTACTCCCTTTAACTTATTTCACTGAAAATCGAAAAGTTTCTTTCTTCTTGGTTCCTGGATCTACATATAAAATTTGGTGTTGATACGTCAATATACAGACAGTTATTTGGGATTTTGAGTTCATCCCCTCTCCTCTAGTCACATCCTTCCCTTTAGTCCATTGGATTGAAAATAAATTGATAGCTATCGTCGGTATAGGGTTTTGAAGTCAACTCTAAACGTATATGTTGGGGGTTTTATGCCCCCCCCCCCCCCCCCCCCCCCCTCAAACATGAAATTCGGGTGGAAACTCCCCATCAAATTTATGACAATTACATAACTTTTCCTATACTTCGTATAACTGGGGAAATAAAATAAACTTTTCTAGAGACTGGCTTGAGAAGAGGAGCTCCTTGAGAGGTGGACTACAGGCTTCCTTGTGTGGTGAATCTGGGTATGGAGTGGAGTGACTTTGTGTATAATGATGTCCTCCGTCAGATAACCTACCTACCTAGATGGACATCTGGGACAGAAGCAGACAATATGACTGAGAAAGGAGAGAAAGCAAACTTACATAGCTATCTTAGATAGAGAGCTGAGCTAGAGCGGCTCCAGAGACCAAGTCTGCCCATAAACATATCTGGGGCAATCGTGGCTTTACTATATCGTAAAACAGTTGTTGGTGAATCAGGTTTTTTTCTCTCGTGAAGTTAAGAAAAACCTTGAGCACGCCGTTCTTCGGATGGGACGTTAAGCGATGGTCCCAATGGGATGTCGGATACTCGTTTAAATACCCCTTACACCAGGCAGAATTTATTACTCCCATAGTAGAGTCATGTCCACCAGAGTGAAGAAAGAACGCTCTGGTAGTAGGCGATATGACCTTGTAGTAAAAGGCCGGGGCATTAGTCACAATAACTACTGCGATTTAAATCAATAAACTGGAAAGGCACTACTAATACCCCTGCGCTGTGGGTAGCTGTTCAAGCCATTAGACAATAATAAACTAAAATAAAAAAAATCAGGTGAATCACCGGATATGTACTTCCCCAGCGCGAATTAATTACATTTTCGCTCTCCCTCCAAAGGCAATCGTTTGGGCTGAACCTCAATATAG
Source organism: Aradus depressus (assembly GCA_963662175.1). NCBI lineage: Eukaryota > Metazoa > Arthropoda > Insecta > Hemiptera > Aradidae > Aradus > Aradus depressus. Next base: position 40,421,265 of record OY759220.1, read on the forward strand.
ACTTACAGAGTGGCATCCGAATCCTACCATCACTTGAGTCGAGCCTCCCTTCTCTGTCCCCCCTTTCCTTTCGACCGAATTCGCGGAAAACTAATAAGTACGCCATCCTTATGGGACTTTGAATTTACATATAAAATTTCACGTCAATACATTCATTAAAACGGCACAAATGAGTATATATGCATTTTTCTTTTGTAACCATCAAGTGCAACCAAATGAACGAAACCACATCACTCTGGGACGTTTCCATATCGAGTTATAGTGAACGCTTGCATATAAACAATGTTTTAGAACATTGCTTGCAGCTCTCTCAGCGATTTGGGTAGGTATTATCCATAAAATTCATTTCTGACCACTAACGATGGGTTCCAGAAACTAAACTGCTGACCTAAGAGTTGTTCAACTTACATCATAGAGTGCTCCAGTTCCGTTGGTGTCCACAGGGGGTGCTGCCCCCACCTCTAGGTTACCTAGAGCGTCGTACATAGGGTTACTGAAGTCTCGGTTCTTGGCACTTATCTCCGATAAATTGTATTCAACGTCCATTGACTCCTGAAAATCATAAGTTAAATGAAACATTAGTATTCAAATTATATTTCTTCAAATACATATATGTAAATATAATAGTTTAGATGAGTGTTTCTCAACGAGTGGGTCGGGTGTGTTTCCAGGTGTAGTATGCCAAAGATCGGGACAAACCGGTATATAAACTTAAATTTTGATAACCAAACACAATACTAGTCATATAACATTATTACATATAAATACAGGTCAATTAAATCAGTGAAGTACAATAAACAATTGTAACAATTAAATACAATGAACACTTTATGTCCAACCGAAAAGCTCTACTTAAACATTTTTCAAGTATTTAATATGGGACGTCTGGACACTAACCAAATTAGATGCACGAAACAAATTGGTAATTATTCCGAATCGTGCCTTCACCCCCATCGCGCCCAATTTTTCTTTATTAAGTCGAATTGAATTGATTGTGGAAGAGTTAGTTCTATAATAATATCCGTGGGGGAAACCCCGTTTTTTGCGAAAAAAACATTTTTTCTAATTTTTCCACTTTTTTTTTTTTACGTTCGCTTAAAAATCCAGTTGATGTATCCGAAGAAATACAATTTTGACCCTCCCCTCGCACAGTGTGAAATTTATTAGTTTAGATTTTCAAAATTCGAGCCCCCGCTCAATTTTTGATGAATTTGGATGAAACTAGGAGCAAAATATTTGTCAAAGTTGGCTTTTTATCAGATAACGGGTTTCACAATCAAGGTATTATATGCCAGTGGCAAAAATAGCCAATATATTTAATTTGGACCACTTTAGGCCAAAATTACAACTTTTGGCTAAAATAAATATTGAAGTCGTAATCAGCGACCCAAAAAACATTCATTTAAGTTGTAAAAATCCGTTAACAAAAACTTAGACAAAAAAAAATTAAAATTTTCGCGGGGTTTTGGCAGCTGTCAATTGGCATATAATACCTTGATTGTGAAACCCGCAGTTACCTGATAAAAAGCCAGCTTTCACAAATATTTTGCACATAGTTTCATTCAAATTGATCAAAAATTGAGCGGGGGCTTGAATTTTGAAAATCAAAAATCATAAATTTCACACTGTGCGAGGGGAGGGTCAAAATTTTATTTCTGGTAAAAAAATTCACAACATTTAATAGAATGACTATTATAGAATGATTATGAACTAAAGATTGCCGATTAGTTAGTTATTGTGACTCTTGCCCGAACTTTAACTACGAAGTCATATCGCCTTCTACCAAACCGCTCTTTCGTCGCTCTGGTGGACTCGAGACTCTACTATGGGAGTAGTAAATTTTGCCTATTTATGTTTATTCATTTAGGGTAGGGATCTTTAACGAGTACCTGACCTCGTACGAAGTTATTACAAAAAATATATCCACAAAATTAGAACATAATGATAACTATAATTTCAATGATATTGAACAAATAAATTAGTAATTAAATAAAATCAGACATTTTGTCACTTAATTATCTTCTCGGTGAAATTTCTCTTAATATTGGCAGTCTTTTTTACTTCTATTTTCTGGTACCAAGAGTATCACATTTCCAAATGTACGATTCTGTGATCGTGTAAGACGGCCTTAAGGCGAGTCCCTGCTTAAAGCTATTTTATTAACTAAATATATATAAATATCATTATACATACGGGGACGGAGGGTCCGTTGCTGCTAAAGGCGGGTGAGCCAAATTCAACGTTAGTACCTTGCCTGAAGGACACGCTCTGTGAGTTGGTCAGACTACCCAACACAGGGCCCTTTCCACTAAAAAATAAATTAAAAAAAAAAAGATTACAACAAGGTTTAGGTTTTACTAGTTCCAATAGGAGCGCTAGTGGTAAACTCAAATTACAAATGGCTCATTTAACAGGGTAACCTTGTCTTATAGTTAGTTATTATGACTCATGGCCGGGCTTATACTACGAGGTCATATTGCCTACTACCAGAGCGCTCTTTCTTCACTCTGGTGGACATGAGCCCGACTCTACTGTGGGAGTCCTAAATTTTGCCTACCTTAAATTTTTATTCACTTAGGGGAAGGGTCTTTAACGAGTACCTGACATCGTACAGGCTCGGGACCATCGCTTAACGTCCCATCCATAGGACGACATGCTTAAGTTTATTTTACCTCCCAGATAAAATAAACTGAGGGCCTCGGCCGGGTTTCGAACCCACGACCTTGAGCTCAGAAGGCAAGCAGGCATACCACTGAGATACCAGCGCCCTTCCTTGTCTTATATAAATAATAAATAAGGTTTCGGGTTACACCATCGCCAGCTCATAGTTCAAAAGTGATATTTGCTAGGTTGTCACCTGCGAACACCTGGCCTTAGGTTAGATTGGGGGGGGGGGGGGGGGGGGGGGGGGGGGGGGGGGAGAGGGGAGGAGGAGTCCGGGATTACTACCTTAAAATAACATTTACAAATATCTGAGTTGTCAATAATCCAATAAAATGGAGAAAATATAATAATAAATTTATAACAAAAGGTTTATAGTAGAATACGTAGGATATATAAGAATTAAGGAATATAAGACATAATATTAAGCATAAGAAGAAAAAATAGGAACTTACAAAGGCCTCTTCCTGACGACGTAGTATATGGCTCCGGCGGAGGCGAGAACAAGAAGGATAACGATGGGGATGATAAGGGCGGGGGATGCTGCCGGGGAGCGGGCCCACTTGAGGTAGGTGTCACAGTGGGCCCCCGTGAACTGATCAGGACAGGAGCAGACAAGACCTGGCTCATCCTCGGCCTCTTGACAAAGACCTCCGTTCTGGCAGGGACAGACTCGGGGCAGCGGTAAAGGTTCTTCTGCAACTGTACACACACAACAAACTTCATTAAACATTTGAAAACAACAACAGCAAAGAAATTAAATAACAAAAAAAAAAATGGCTAAAGCCTCAGTTATATCATATAAATATATCTGTACGTCGGAAGTAAACTACATAATATCGCAACTATCATATTTATAAGGAGAGTCCTAAAGAGAGTTCATCTTTATACCCTCTTGATACAACTACAGAAATAAGATGACTCTTATAAACATCTTATTTTTAGAAAACGAATTCGAAATAGTACAGTTTACATCTGAACTACAGATATATATCCCTTGGTGTGGACATAATCAAGTGAAAGACACTTACAGACACTTCGACAATTACAAAAAGGACTCGAGTCTAATTATCTGAATTGCTGAGCTTTATTTATCACGAATAGTTTCATGTAATAAAGTCCATATGTTCTGGGCATTTCAGATTTAATTTCATATTTCAAAATGCGTCATGAATGTTTCAAATCAACCTACACAACCTAGATACGAAATCACGCTTTCTGGACGTTTTACAAAGCCTAGAAAGCAATGTGGTCGGTTTGCTTACCGAGCGATTACGATGTTTACGCCTAACATAAACTAAACTACCGATGTTTTTAGTACAAACTGTAAAGTACCAGGCTTTCCTCCACCTTGAACCGACCTCTACAACTAGCTGAGGGAGAGACTGACCTGAGTCGCAGATGACCTCCGAAGAGGTGGCTCTCACGTTGGTATTGTCCGGACAGGAACAGACAGACTGGCCTCCAGGCACAATCAGACAGAGGTGAGAACAGGGGTTGTTGACGCAAGGGTTCCTCAGAGTCAGATTGTACTTCTGCTTATGGTAAACTGGCAACACAAATAGAAAACATTATAATAAAAGATAATGATAATAAAACATCCGAAATATTGACAATATTAATAAGATAATGTGCTCCGGCCGCCAACCCTAAAACATTCATATTAAATTGAGAGGATATTGATAGAGTGGAACAAGTTCAGTTGAGAAAAGCGACAAAACGTGCAGTGAAAATGTTCCACATGGTTGAAATTGAATTTGTGCTTACGTGTAAAATACACTGGGTAGCAGTTATAAACATGTAACAAACACCACTTTCCACTATTTTGTATCCTGAAGTCTTTCTACCCCTTAGAGGGCAGCGAGCGGGGCGCCCAAACTTTTTTTTCCCAGTAGGACGATTTTTTTTTTTTAATCAAAGAGGAAGGGGGAAATTGAATGACCGATTTAAAATTATTACCAAAAATGATGAGAAATAGTATTTGTTTCATGTCCATAAGTGTCCATCTGGGAGAAAAATGAATATTATATTGAAATTTGGGCCCTCCTCAATATCTCCACGAATTTTTTTTTGTGTCATTTTTCATTTTGCCTAAAAGGTAGGAGGAGATTCAATGTTGAATTTGAAATCAGGATAAAAAAAAAAAAAGTTATGTCTTTCTCATGTTTGTAACTGCAACCGTCTGGGTGAAAATGGAAAGCTTACTGTATATTTTCATCTTTGTTAGCTTAAAGCTCCTGGCTACGTTGTTCTCATTTTAAATCTAGCAAACAAATCATTAATCTGAAATTTAATGAAGACAATCTAAGAGTATTAATTTCCAAAGTTGGTTTTTTTTTGTACTCATCCAACGTAACCAAACACTCTGTGGCGTTTCATTATCGAGTTGTACTGATGAGTGGATGGGATGAAAGAACATTTCCAAATACTTCAGAATCAAAAAGCTTCTATTTTGGATTTTTTCCACATAAAAGTGACCTATGGGCTTCACCTCGAATTTTGAGTTTATAGGCAGAGCGGTTTGGGCTGGGAATTGCTGTCACCCACTTTTATCGCTCCATTTGTATATGTACTCTCGAGGCTCCACCCATCGTATAGGAAATGAGAATTATTTATTTAGAAGAAAACAACAGTTTCTTGGTTGACCTACAAAATTGTAAAAACTGAAGAACAAACCTTTAACGCCAGTAGGGTTGACGAGGTCTTTGGCGAGGACGACGGGTATGCCTCTGCCGAATTTGTCCTGTTTCACAAGCTCCCCTGTCTCCTTGGTCACCCAGAAGAGGTTGCTCTCGAACACATCTAGCGAGAGAGGATGATGGAGATTCTCTGAAGATAACAACAAAATCACAGAATTAAAACTTTGTAACTAGAAAAGAATAAAATAAAGTTGTCATGTACTTCCCTCCCTCGAATTATTTGTAATTTCCGTTTGCGTTGTCCCTCTAAATCCTTCTCCTGTTAGACCAGTTTGGTCGAAAATCAAAAGGTGACTTCACAATCATATATAACATTACAGAAAAATAAAATAAAAAATCTTACCTCCTCTTAAAATGATATTCCTGAGGGAGCCATCCTGACGGACCGTCTCGATGGTGTTTAATTTGGTGTCCACCCAGAAGAGGGAATGTTCAGCGGCATAGTCGATGGTGAGACCAGCGGGGTGTCTGATATGGTCGGTGATGAGAGGGCGTCGTTTGGACCCATCCAGCCAGGCCGTCTCTATCTTCGGGTCCGAGCCAGCGTCCGACCAGAACATCCGTCCCATTTGAGGGTCCACTGCTATTGAGGTAGGGTTCTCAAGACCTGGGGTGCACAACACATCATGTGGGTAATAAACATGGGAAAGGAAAATTTATATATACAAAATATTACAGGTTGCTATGGGTGTCTGGGGGTGACAGCCTCTCGTCACTTGCGGGACAGACTGAGTCTGGCGCTCCCAGACCTCCTTGGGTTGCGGCTGCCTGGCGGCGCCGAGAGAGCTCGAGATCGTTAGGTGGGGCTGCTTTTACTTCGCGGTCGCCGGGGGTAGACTTCGGGCCTGGCCCTTCAATCGCCCCCGGCGCCGGGTCAAAAGGACTTTTTCTGTTCCCAGCCAGGAGTTACGACTCCGTCATCAACTACGACAGGATCAATCCCAGATAAGATCCTGTCGCACGGATCAACTCCACCTTAGCTAGACCAGTCGTACAGTGGACAATCGAGAACCACATGTTCTGCAATCTCGATGCCGACACACGAACAGTTCGGGCTATCCTTCCTCTTCATTGCTATATTCACCTCGCATGAGATACACAGCGCGACGGAGATAGGCACTTGCACAGATCCACTCGACATGTATGTGGTGTTCATGCACTGGTGAGACAGATGGTATCCGATCAGACAAGTCGGCAAGGTTTTTCGACCTGACACACATTCTCGACTTTTTTAAAAACTGTTAATAATAGACATGTTTTGTCCTGACAGAAAATGGTACTTAACATTACATGTAAAATAGTAAACTAACTGAGTGAAGGAGACCAACTCACCAAAGTCGATCAAGGAGCGTCTGTAGCGACCGTCCTGTTTGGCCACTATTACTCGTCCCTTTGGTTTGGTTCCTGACCTGTCAGTTTCTGTCCAGTACAGGTTGTCACCTACCCAGTCCACCGCTACACTCGTTGGCTTTGAATTGCCTGAAAACAGCCATTTCTTGTTTTATACATAATAACATAACACACACAAAAAAAACATTTAAATAGGAATAATTAATTTCATTTAAATTCATCCAATTAAAGGGACAGAAGATGTCTCCCGAAATGTTTATCGTTAATATAATATAAGTCGATTGACTTGAAATAAACTGTGAGATACTTAAATAGCTGAAAAAATATTACTATATCATTAATTCTAATAATTCTGAATCTATTTTTGATCATTTTAAATTTTGAACAAAACTCTCAATTTATTTGTGTGCTCACATATTTATAGTTAGATATTATGGCTCATGCCCTGGCTTTAACTGCGAGGTCATATCGCCTACTACCAAAGCGCTCATTCATCGCTATGGTGGACATGACCCCGACTCTATTGTGGGAGTCCTGAATTGTTCCTACCAAGGTTTATTCACCTAGAGTAGGGATCTTTAGCGAGCACCTGACATCGGAACGATAGCTTAATGTCCCATCCGAAGGACGGCATGCTCAAGTTTTTATATAAAATATAAACTAAGGTCCTCGGTCAGTTTTCGAACCTGAGATCTTAGCTCAGTGAGCAAGCACGCATATCACTGAGCTACCGGGGCCCCATATATCTATATATTATGTATAAATTTGAAAAAACACCGGAATGCTTATAGCGCTTATGATTATAAAAGAAAATTATTTTGAAGAAGGACCACGATTACAGTTTGAGTGGTCCACCTTATCACCACTCTCCTCTTCCTTATCAACATCACAACCTACTTAAGTCCTGTTCACAATCCGCGTTTTCTTTCCTCACAATTTTATTCGCTCTTCGAGGGGGCGCTGCTGATTTATTTAGTGAGGAAAAGACACGGAGTGGGCTTGGACCCCCAGCCCTCCAGGACCACTCCGCCACTGTCCAAAATGGACACGGAAGTCGATATGTTTTACATATTACAGAATTTCCCCCTTATTATAAATAAAATACATAAATATCTATATGTTTGACAAAAATCTTACCTTTAACAGACAAATCTTGAGGATAACCAACTTTAACTTGGCCTTTGAGGGCGTCGACCATGTAACTTCTTTTGATTTTCTTCTCATAACTGTCCACCCAGAAGACCATTTCAGCTTTCGGATTGTAGTCCAAAGCTTCAATATGTTTTTCTTTTCGAATCACATCAACTCCGTGTCGTGTGTGAATTTCATACGCTTCTATGTCTTCACCATTTGAGTAAATTATAGAAACCTATAAATTTTAAAATTAAATATTAATAATGTTTCTTAAAACAACATAGATATTGTGGGTGGGATTGTGTGTGCACCCAGGAACCTAAGCAATCAATGCTCTTATTCCTTCCCTGTTAGCTCTACTGTCTTTGTGTGTGTGACAAGAATACAATAACTCCAGCTAAAAATGACTAAACCGACACGAAATCTTTTATGTGGATCTAGAAGACTATAAGGAGGACACATAATGATTTTCCGACAAATACGCCAAAGGATTAAAGGGGGCTTAACTCAAATATAACCCGAATAACTGTTGATGGAATGAATACGTCACGAAACTTTACATAAGAATTGAGAAATCGCTGAATAAAAAAAAAGTTGAATTTTAGCCAAATCGACTGAGGGGAATTCCCCCCCGGAAAGGAATAATCGATCAACGAAATGGATTGTAGAGACATTAAATTTTGTGTATGAATTCAGTCAGTTAGAAGTCTACTGATATTCAGTCAATTCGGCTGGAGATAAGGAGGTTTAAAGAGAAAGCTAAACCTTACGTTGATTTCAAATACACAATTCGAAAAAGTATTGGCGGGCATCGAACCGACAACTTCTTTTTCTAATGCCTTGTTACATACCTACCTCAACAGAATTGAATAGAGTGCTTCTTGTAAACAATAAACAAATTGTTATTCTAAGATTTATTTTTATGATTGATTAGTCATTATGTAGCCATTTTCTGCTATTATAGGTTAGGTTTTATGACTCATGCCCGGGCTTTAACTACGAGGTCATATCGCCTACTACCAGAGCGCTCTTTCGTCATTCTGGTGGACATGAGCCCGACTCTACTGTGGGAGTTCTAAATTTTGCCTATTCTAAATTTTTTATTCAACTAGGGCAGGGGTCTTTAACGAGTACCTGACATCGTACAGGGGACCATCAGCTTAACGGCCCATGCGAAGGACGGCGTGCTTAAGTTTATTTTACCTCCCAGATAGAATAAACTAAGGGCCTCGGTCGGGTTTCGAATTCACTAAGAAGGCAGGCACGCATACCACTGAGCTACTGGCGCCCTCTCCGCTATTATATTCATTTCTATATTAATAACTATCGTAGAGTATTCTAGAAATAGTATAGATACAGATTTGCTTGGTAAAATTATTGATCTTATTCTCTTCATACTTCTTTCTTATATACGATAACTCCTCTTAGTTAGTTATTAGGACTCATCGCCTACTACCAGAGTGCTCTTTCGTCGCTTTGGTGAACATGAGCCCGACTTAACTCTGGGAGTCTTAAATTTTACCTACCCTGGTTTAGTTACCCAAGGTAGGGGTCTTTAACGAGTACCTGACTTCGCACAATTAATTATTCAATGTCTCATCCGAAGGACGGCATGCTTGTGATTATCCTCGCAAGTATCCTTATACCCCTAAACCTTTACTATCATAGATACACATAAACAAGAATACAATACATATCTGATGTTACCTTAGGATCGTTGGCTCTGCAGACACCACTAACCCCATCGAGAAGAGTGAACCCAGACCTACATGAGCAGCCATAAGTCCCGTTCAGGTTGGTACACAAATGGGAGCACTGGTGCGTACCCAGGGCACACTCGTTTATATCTGAAAAATAACAACATTAATAAAACAATCATTTTACATTAAAAGATACATTTATCTTTAAGGGTGCAATATTATGTTTTCCTATATTTTAAAATTTGTATAATTTAGAAAACTTTTTTTTTTTTGCTGTTACAGATAAACATTAGTTGTTCAATTCTAAGAACATCTGCAAAAATTTGAATAAACCAGTTTTCGCAACGAATGAACAAAAATGGGTTCCTTCTACAGTTTTGGAATACCCCCGAATCTGCAGAAATACCCTGTTGTTTCGGCAAAAAAGGCACATTCGGAATTTCAATCTTCTATATTATATTATTTTTTTTGGAAATATCGGGGTATTATTACTATGCCGACTTTAGCTAACTATTAATATCAAGTAAATACATATTAAGAAAATCAACAGAATCAAAAACGTTCTTATATAATCCATGATTAATGTTGAAAATAAAAGATGAACTTTCGAAAAATGAAAAGATTATTTATAAAAGATTATACCATAGGAAAAACAGTTTAAAAATAAATTGAAAATGTTGCGGGCTCCGCAGCCCCAGTGTTTTTTTTTGAAGCATTAACACATTTCTACAGAAGCCGTACCCTCTTCTTGAAGCCTCAGAACACAGAACCACTTTCTTAATGTAACAACTTATCCTCCAACAATGAAATGTGAAATGAAACTTTAGGAAAGTTAGTCACGTTAGTAACATTATGTACATAGCCCGGCGAAAGAATAAAAAGCATATCCCAAAAGAAATATAATCTAATTTTATGTTTCGGTCCTCCCATCATCCTCTCATGTAAAATTTTATAAAATTGAATTAAACTTTAAAAAGTGAGCACTCCTTCCAGCCCCCACAAACCATCTCCCGTTCGAAATTTTGAGACGCCACATAGCCTACGATTGAATCGGGCTTGTTAAGATGGTAACAAGTGAAATTTCATGAAAATACGATCAAGATTTTGTTTTGAGCCTTCTATTTACTTTATTTTTATTTCAATTTGTTTTTGTATTTTGTAGTTAATTCTTATTATTAGTTTAATAATTTTATTTGTGTAATTTGTAGTTTTCATTCATTTATTTTTATTTCATGGCAGGTATTTCTTTATTTCTAGTTATTTTATATTTCTCTCCGTTACGATTATTTTTCTCTTTTATTACTTCGATTTTGATCTTTTGTATATTTATTCTTATTTTCTTTTAGTTTTTAAATATTACTTTTCTAAAAAATTTTTATTTTTTTATTTTAGTTTCTACAACTATCAACAGCATGTCTTTTTTTTTGTTAGTGGATATTTCAGAATAACCTCAAGAATAGTCAGATGGCAATCTTACAAGTTTGGTTTTGAGGAGACATTACTGTTATAATAGCATTGAATCCAAATGTGCAATCCGTTTAACTCCATATCCTTTTCTACTTAAAAACAATTTGGAACTGACCTCGACATTTCTTCTTGTTGTCTGGATCAACGATGAAGCCCCGGTAACAGCCGCAGATGAAGGCTGACTTGGTGACGTTCTTACAGTACTGTTCACAACCGCCCATCTTACCGTCACTAGGACAGTATTCACCGTAGTCTGCGACAACATAGTAGACAAATTGTATTAAAAAAACGTCGTCAGTGTATCACCCGGAAATGCACTTCTTCAGCACAAATTATTTGTAATAAACGTAACGTCTTCTCAATGCTCATATAAAATTTCATGACAATACATTCATCACATCGGCAAGTTATGAGGGTTCTTGAATTGAGCTCCTCCTCTGATCCTCCCCACCCTTCGGCCATTGGATGAAAATTAGTATGTGTCGTCCTTATGGGGTTCTGGATTCACAAAACAAATTTAGTGTTGATATATTCATGACACACGATAACTCACGATAGAATAAACATATCGAAACACATTTCACAAGTGGGTCCAGAAGCCAATAAGAATTACACATATTGATTATCAGTCAAATCTGTCAAATGGAGAGGCAGGGCTTAGCACCGAAATCCTAATATCTCTCGCTGAAATGAACACTGCGATATTAAATTTTATACACGGATACAGAAATTCATATATATTTTTTATTGTTTATTTAAGTTTTTTCCAAATATTTGTACAAAAATAAGCGAGCTGTTTTCAAATATTTACTGTAGAATAACTACTTGGAACACAGAACTCCAGGCAGTCCTGAGAGCACCCACCCACCTGGATGGTGGCCTAACTACTTAGAACACAGAACTCCAGGCAGTCCTGAGAGCACCCACCCACCTGGATGGTGGCCTAACTACTTAGAACACAGAACTCCACGCAGTCCTGAGAGCACCCACCCACCTGGATGGTGGCCTAACTACTTGGAACACAGAACTCCAGGCAGTCCTTGGAGCACCCACCCACCTGGATGGTGGCCTAACTACTTGGAACACAGAACTCCAGGCAGTCCTTGGAGCACCCACCCACCTGGATGGTGGACTAACTACTTGGAACACAGAACTCCAGGCAGTCCTGGGACCACCCACCCACCTGGATAGTAGCCTAACTACTTGGAACACAGAACTCCAGGCAGTCTGGGACCACCCACCCACCTGGATAGTAGCCTAACTACTTGGAACACAGAACTCCAGGCAGTCCTGGGAGCACCCACCCACCTGGATAGTGGTCTAACTACTCAAGAACACTAAACTTTATATGGAGCTAAGAGAGGATGCAAAATTTATAAATTTTTTCGTATGAGATGAATTGGCTTGTAGAATACATGATGAAATCTCCTGTAGAAATGATGGCTATTTAAGATAAGACCAAGAAATTAATATTCAGGGAGAGTTCGGGTGAATGTAATACAAGGGGAAACTTGAGGGGACACAGCAGTGGCGACAACTAGAGTAAGTGAGGCAATGTCACCGGGTGACGCTAGGTAGCGATGTATTTCTAGAACACACGTCAAAGGACCGCGCCCTTCTGACGCTGAAAGGTAAGGTTGTTATCCATGGTACTCACGGCAGCCAGCTTCGTCCGAGTTGTCCCCACAAGTGTCCTCATAGTCGCAGACGGCCGCCTCAGGGACACACTTGTTGCTGTCACACTTGAACTCCTGAGGGGTGCACAGAGGGAACCTGATGGGTGTATGACACAGGGTGTGGTTATTCTCGTCTGAAGCGTCTCCGCAATCATCGTGTCCATCGCAGACCACATCTAGTGACACGCAGCGGCCGTTCTCACACTGGTACCGGCCTCGGCCTGAACATGATCCAACTGTAGCTGAGGACAAAACAACAACCTGCGATCAGTAAATCAGAAAAGCGAGCGAAAAAACATTTTTCAAAATCTGCAGATGGGTTATGAAGGCCGAGTTGACGAGGATTAATGTAACACACTGTAGCCCACAGCTGTCTGTGATTCACTAGAACCTCCGACATGCGTTATTTCATATACTCACTATACAGGGAAATGCTCCACAATTCAGTTCACACGAATTTTTGTCCTACCTATAGTAATATGTAGTTCATCAGCAAATAGCAAAAGAAATCATGAATTATTTTTTAATTTCTTTCTTTCTGTAGAAGATAGTAAAAATAATATAAATCTTCTCCCAGAGCTGCTATTTTTTAATAAAAACAAACCTAGTTTTTAGTTTGGGAGTTGACTTAACTCGGATATTTGGGGAGTTTCGATGTTAAACTGAAACTATTCCGAAAAACTGTCTAAAAAATCAGCTTAGTTGAATACTTTGCCACTTTTTTTTTCACATCTGATAGAAATATCGATATATTTCAAAGAATATTTGTTATATGAATTACTTTTTATACAAAGCACTCTGTCAATAACTTGTTATTATCATCAATTATTCCAATTAAATTTAGTTTTATTGTAACTATTATTTCAAGATTTGCAATAAAACTATTGTATAAACAAGGTGTAACTTACAGCACAGGGCAGGAGATTCGTCAGAGCCGTCCCCACAGTCGTCCATTCCGTCACATTTGTCCTGATGTGAGATGCAGATGTGGTTGTCACACTGGAACATGTTCTCCCGACAGTATCTAGACAAGAAAATTCACTCTATCAAACCTTTGGAATAATAAAATATTTATTATCACTAAAAACTATAAATTTACATTTATCAGTATTATTATTTTTATACTCATTTATTTTATTTTATTTTTTACTATTATTGTTATTATTAATCGAGTGCCAAATGGAGGATACAATGAAATCCTCAAAAGGATCCTCAGCGCTGGTACCATTCACGTATCTACGGACAGAAGTAATAACCCCGCTCACCCTCAACGGAGCTCCTGTTCCACAGACTTCTTCCGTTCGATACCTAGGACTCATCATGGACACCAAGTTGACCTGGGACGAACACATCATCTTGCTGCTGCAGAGGCTAAGACATTAACTCTATCAGCTGACACCTCAAGAGGCTCGTCTATGCGATGCTCATCAGGCCCATGTGGCTTTACGGCTGCGCTATCTGGAGTTCTGCCTCCGATTTTCAAATAAAACTAATTCAGACATTCCAGAATCGGGCCTTAAGGATAATCATCAGCGCGCCCTGGTTTGTCCGAAACAAAACGATACAGACTGATCTTCAGAACCCTGTTGTTGGCCAGCCTCATTAAAGTGTCAAATGTTTTGTTTTTGTTATGTATTAGCACAATTGAACGTATATTGTACAAAAATTGCCAATAAATGAGAGGAAAAAAAAAGGAATCGCATGAGTCCGACTCTTGAGATTTGATACCTGTTTAGGTATCTAATTCAAAAACTATCTTGATGTATACATGTTTATAGCATATCCATTTTATATTTTTTATGATTTAACGGAAATAAATATTAGGATTATTATTATTGACATTGCAATAGTGACATTGGCCGGAACTACGAAGGATGATCACAAAACTGGATCTCTGCTCTTCATATTATTAATCTCATGTGCGTCTGACTAAGCACTAATAACAGTTAGTGTCTCTAATTTATAAACTATATTAATGAATAAGTTTGTATAACATATCCCATTTACCATGGAAATAAATAGTATTATTATATAATTTGCAAAAACTATAGAACAAAACATTCTTCTCGAGCGAATTTCTCTCTTTCCTAACTACCCGGTGAACTTGGTCATGTTATAACGCGAGAAAGAATGAAACAATTTAGATGTATGTATAAGAATCAATCGATTTAGATTAAACAGAACAAGGTTTATGTAAAATTAAAATTATATAAACATTTTAATGCCTTTGAGGAATCATCAGGCAATAAACTAGGTTAGGTTTTATGACTCATGCCCGGGCTTTAACTACGAGGTCATATCGCCTACTACCAGAGCGCTCTTTCGTCACTCTGGTGGACATGAGCCCGACTCTACTGTGGGAGTCCTAAATTTTGCCTACCCTAAATTTTTATTCATCTAGGGTAGGGGTCTTTAATGAGTACCTGACGTCGTACAGGCTCGGGACCATCGCTTAACGTCCCATCCGAAGGACGGCGTGCTTAAGTTTATTTTACCTCCCAGATAAAATAAACTAAGGGCCTCGGTCGGGCTACGAACCCACGACCTTGAGCTCAGAAGTCAAGCACGCATACCACTGAGCTACCGGCGCCCTCAGGCAATAAACTAATTGAAGAAAAAAAAGCATGAGTGTAGTCATGGTTACAATGACTAATTTTTGTGGCTTCTCCTGTCATAGCCATTTATTAATAATAGATTTCTAAAAAAAAAAAAAATATCACTTGTTTTATCCGTAATCATTTAAAGCTATTGACAATCCGGACGTTTGACAGCTGTCAGTAGGCAGCAGATCCTACTACATAAAATTTTCCAAAGTAGATAACAACTCTTAAGCTCACTTGCTAAAGTCGTGGCCTAATTCGAAATAAAAGCCCTTGATCTTTTTTTAAAGAATAACTATTAATATTATATATTTAAATAATATAGTAAATAATTAAAGTGAAAAATACCTTCCATTGGGGAATCTCGGAGGACATCCCATCTCGTCACTCATATCCCGGCAGTCGATGTCGCCATCACACCGGAAGTAGGAAGCAATACAATGGCCGCTCTTACATTGGAAAGTGCCATTCTGTACAGAACAATCAGAGTATTAACACAAATAAATGTTAAAAGGATTCCATAGGTAGAAAATCTAAAATGGAACCTTCTGTCTGTCTGTCAAACACCATTAAAGCAAGTACAGTTGCATTTTTTTTTTGTAATAACCACAAATACGGTCCAACATACATTCTAAGTCGCTTATCTGTCAATGAAACCACTTAATAGATTTTGATGAAACTTATTTGTAGTTAGTTGTAACCATGACAAATATATAATATATATATAGATATTATATCCAAATATGACTTTCTCAGGTTTACTTTGATTTCTAGTTATTTTCTGGTATTCGTTAACAAAATAAATATTAACTAAAAAATGAATAATTAATTAATATCTAATGAATGAGTAAGGGATTATATATTTATCACAGCTACTTTTCTGCCATTTATTTTTTGGGTTTTAAAATCTAGCAATTACAGACGATTCGGGAAGCACTCACATTTTCAGTAAGTAATTATTGAGTCGACCACTATGTTTAAACTCCAAGTCAGTCTCGTCGAGAAATGTAGTCAGGGCCGGCGGAACATGAAAATGGCGCCCTGTTACTTTTTTTAGAGTAATATTTTTTCAAGTACTATATTTTACATATATGTAATGTAATTTTATTTGATTTTAATTTTAATCTTTAAATATTTTATTATTAATTTTAATATAAACGTTATACCTTTTTTGAACAATTATTTAATTCTATTAAACAAGAGGAGAGTAAAATAAATTTATTTAGTAGCATGATATGAATGAAAAAATCCACTGTTTTATGAAATGATTTTATGTTAATACCACTTCTCACTTTTACAAATTATCTATTTTTTTATACATAATCGGCACCCCGGACTTTTGCCCGCTTCGCCCAGCCCTGAATGTAGTTGTGATAAATATATTAGTTATAAATTCAGAATCTCCTTACATAACCCAAATAAGTGTATAATAGGATAGATAAAAATGTAACTGGACTTGATTGTGTACTAATTCTATTGGAAATTACCTTGTTCATAGACAAAGACATATATAATTTTTTTTTTTCATTTTTGGAATCAGCGAAACGGAAAACATGTAATTTCGGTCAAAACTAATTGAGAGCTGGGGAAATACCTTGCACTGGAAGTTGCCACATCCGATCTCATCAGAGAGGTCGCCACAGTCGTCATCGTGATCACATCGATAGTGCTGAGGGATGCATCGTCCGTTGGTGCAATGGAACTCTGATTCGGAACAGGGCCGGTACGAACCCTTGCACTGAGCCTCTGTCTCGTCTGAGTTGTCTCCGCAGTCGTTCTCAAAGTCGCACAGCCATCGTCTGAACAACATGAGACAGTATGTATCAAATCGGGAGTCCTCAATAGGTCCTTAACGTGTCAAATCAACCTTGACATCTCATATTTTTATTTATTTTTTCTACGTACATTATACCAAGCAAGAATGTAAAAAGTACACATTTTCACTTTTTTTGAGATATTATTTCAGCGATACAGATTACGAAAAATATGGAAAAAAACGCGAAAACTGGTCGTCTTTTTGAAGTTGCAAATGGCGATATTATCTAACCCATTGAAGTTATAAGTATGAACTCATTTTAGAGCCCTCCAATAACACTTTAATACGATATATCACATAACATGACAAATAATGATTTTTCAGGAGAATATCAAGATTTTTTATTTATTTTTGATTTTTTTATCACTCAAAAGTTATTGAAAAATGTATCAAATCTATATTCATTTGTTGTTTTTTTTGTTATAATAAAACAAAATGGGAAAATTGAAACTGATTTTTCCAAAAGAAAAACAATTGCCGCCATTTTATATACATCATAGCTGTAATAGATTTTGAGTTATATAGCCATTTGAAACATTCAAGTTTTTTTGCGTCATTTTGTTTGCTCGTATCTTTGAAAGTATCATTTAAAAAAAAATTGAAAATTCATAAAAAATAAATTAGATAAGTACTTAAGCCATACAAGCTCCCTCTCGATATTATATTTTTGGAATCGCTTCGCCGATACATTTAACTTTATAATATCATATTATGCCAATCAGTATTGTCAAAAAAAAATTTCCTCCTTCCCCACATGAAATTTTGTTTGACTGACACTATATATATTCTAACAATTTTAATGTGAATGAGACATCAAGAATATTTTTCTATAAACAATTTTAAATTGGTTACTTCCCATTGAATGTCTCCCCCTCCCCCCTCCCCCCCCCCCCCCCCCCCCCCCCAAAACATAATGGTAAAGTAGTGTGGTTGAACTTACTTAGGGATACATCTGCTGTTGGCACACTGAAAGTCGGTCAGAGGATTACACTTGAGGCAGTTCTGAGGGAGTTCGTCGCTGTTGTCACGACAGTCGTCCTTGCCGTCACAGAGAAGCCACTTGGGGATACATCGGTAACTCCTTCGGCCTGGACACCGCTGCCATCCCGCTGAACAATTCCGCTGTCTATAACAAACATACAATAACATTTAACAATAGTCATCGGACAATCAACAGTAGTGTACTTTCCTACCTCGAATCATTTGTAATAAACTACGTTTTTCTCTCTCTCTCTGTCAAATGTGATTCTTCATTGTCCGATTTAGCTAAACATACCCAAGTGTGTTACTTATGAACTTATGGTTTCATATTGAAATGTTCATTCTCTATGGCTGATCTGGTTGAAAATCTAAAGGTGTCATTTTTATAGGGATTGTGAGTTTAAAAGAGTGAGTTTTGTCCACAGATATACACGGTTTTATTTTATTTTTTTTTTTTTTGATTCAGGGGAATTACATGAATTATGAAGGTTCATATAGAATTTCTGACAGATTACACAACTTCCCCTATACATGCGGAAGTTATGAAAACAAGCAGTTATATTTAGCACTAAATCTATTTCTCAGTGCGTTACTTGAGTAGTAAGAATGTTACGAATAAAATACTAAAATATGACCATTATTATATATTTATATATATATATATATATATATATATATATATATATATATATATAGAGAGAGAGAGAGAGAGAGAGAGAGAGAGAGAGAGAAAGAGAAAAGTATTCACATCAGGCAATGAAGGGTTTCCTAGGTGCATATTCATTCTAACAAAAAAAAGTGCAATTTCGCTGCAAAATCCTGTCGAGAAGTTTTCTCGAATTTGTACCTATTTTTCCTCTTTTCAGTCTGTCAAACTATAAATGTATATCAAATTTAAACTGTTTAGAATAACAGGACCGGAGGAGGACGCCACTAAAGGCCCACCATTGTGAGAATGAGAAATTTCATGGAACTCTAGTATTCTTTGGCTTCAAGCTAACAAGCCATTAAGAAAAAAACTATCGGTAAAAAAGCATAGTGTACATCCTTCATAATGTGATTCCTAGTGTAATTCTGTAAACAAACAATCAAACTCGTAGTTTTTAGAAGTTTAACGTTATTGAGATAACAGAAGAAAAAAAAAACAGAATCATGGAAGGAGCAATATAGGTAGGTATTACAGTTGTAACATTTGAACCAAAAAGCAAAAGATAAAACCAAAAGGTGATGTTTAACTTTTAAAGGTTCGTTAAAATTCTTCTGTAAGTGTAATGGACACATAGCGGGCCAAATGAACTCATTAATCAGAATACTGATTGCACACTTCAGGAATCGTTGATTAATTGTATATGAAGTGAAAGAAAAGTGAAATCAGTTCCATATATGGAGAGGTTTCATGGGGAAAACTGTAAAATACGGAAATGATTGATATACTGTAGTAAAAATAAGTAATTGAAAGATGAGAAACTAGGATTGTTGCAGGACCAAAAACTAGGAGGAATATGCTAAAATTTTCAGTTATTACTTAATAAATTCCATACCTGCACATGTAGGCAGGTTCGTCAGAATCGTCGCCACAGTCGTTGTCATAATCACAGTACCACATTTTTGGAATACATCTGCCATTTTTGCAGGAAAATTCAGACTCAGGATCACATTTACGGTTATCTGTAATGAAAAATAAAAAAACACTTAAATAATCTGAGTATGAGATCTGTTCCAATGAGACATACTATATACTATAATATACTTTGATGGTCCTTGTGTACTCTAAATTAGGGCAGAAAGGACGAGCTCTAGAGGAGGTGCCCTTCTTTAGCTCTAAAGTAGACTCTGTTCCAATGTTTTTCCTTAGTATGTCAACTTATATTTTGTAGAACAGGATAAAGAGAAAATCCCCAGAACTTTAACATAACTATAATAATATTATGTAGTTAGTAATTAGAGTTAGTAAGTAACTAACTATAACCATAGAATTGAAGCGGTCATTGTTAAAAGCGGATATGTGACATCAAATGTCAAAACGACTTTTTTATATTTTCATAATCTTGAGGACTGAACACATCTTCTGTGTTGAAATGAGACATGTGCAGTGCGCTCTTTGGTTGTGGTGGAGCTGAGAATATCTGAGTCACTGTTGAAAGGAGGTATGTGACGCAATTATTTAGGAAGTTTTATTGAGCTTCCCAAAATTTTTATTTTTGTTACATATCCCCTTTCAACAATGACCGCTTCAATTATGAGCATGAAAACATGTGACATAATGTTTGCGTTTTCCAAGAGTAGATGGTGTTCTGAAGTTATGCAATTTGGACCTGCCGTTAGTTAGTATATGAGAATAAGAATTCGGAGAGGGGCGCCGGTAGCATAGAGGTAGTGTGTTTGCCTATTGTGCTCAAGATCGCGGGTTTGAAACCCGGCCGGGAATTGACAAGTAAAGTCAGACTCATGTCCACCAGAGCGACATAAGAGCCCTCTGGTAGAAGAGAGGTGAGGAGTGAGGTGGTGAGGGCAGATGAGAGAATGTGGGATATATGAGTTTGGAGGAGGGGGGGGGGGGGGGGGGAAGGGTAGGCTTTTTATTCTTTGTCCGGATATCGAACGTAATCAGCTTCAGGTCAAATCGCCTATACATTTTATAATTTAAATAATTAATTGGACACTGCCCTTGAGTTCGATGCGGCTATCTTCATGTTGCATGGCTAGTGTTGACCCCTTGAGCTAGTATGCCTGTCCTGCTATCCTACTCTAGCTCTCATTACCTTCCATTGTCAATGCTCCACACAAATACTACACAATAATATCTTCGCTTTATTGACACATCCTCTTTTAAAATCGCTATAATTTCGGTCATACTAGACTAATTTGATTGAAACTAATTTTGTAGTGATTGTCTAGTTGAGCAGTTTTGTGTATTATAAAGAAAACGCATAAAACAACCAGTAAAGGCCTATCGCATAAATTATGTAGTATCTGTTAACTCTCTGAATATTTTGTTTTCGAGAATTAACGCAATCTTTCTTGAGCTGCAGTAGATGTGTACTTACGGCAGATGGCAGCATCTTCATCGGAGCCATCCTTGCAGTCCGGATCCCCGTCACAGACCCAAGCGTTGAGGATACATCGGCCGTTGGAACGGCACTTAAACTCCAACTCGGGACAGGTAAGGTTGCAGTGTCGTTCGTCGGATCGGTCTCCACAGTCGTTGTTTCCATCGCAGATGGTCGCGGTGGCGGTACACATCCCATTGTCACATTGGAACATGCCAGGTCGGCAGGTCCGGGACGGGCACTCCGACGGCTCGTCCGAACCGTCCTTGCAGTCCTTCTCACCGTCACATCTGACAAAGAGGAAGAAACAACAACCGTTAGTGGAGTTCCACAGTTAAACATACAAACAGAGGAGGTAAAATTCCGTTAAAAAATAAAAAAAAATTGAAATATCAAGTTTTTGAAGACCAAGCTGTCCTTCTTCAAACTCGTTCATCAGAAGTTTTAAGGGGTGCACAAGAGTATCTAACATCAATATTCATTACTATTTTGTATCGTGATTTGTTTCAGTAAACTTTTCTGTGCTATATCTAAAAATCAGTACTGAAAAAGTTAATTTACTAGGCCTGTTTGTGGACTTGTATTATGCCATACTAAAACAAACTTCATCGAACTAGAAGCATTACTCAAACAACCAGACCACAAACAGCCCTATGGGAAAGTTAAGTACAGCAACGATCTGCACATATTCGAAATGGAAAAACAAGAGATTCCGGTTGAAACTAGTCATAGAATTTTTGACAGATTATATAACCTTCTCCAATACAACAGCTGGGGAAGAAATAAAGATTAAGATTAGGGTTAGGTTAGGTTTTATGACTCATGCCCGGGCTTTAACTACGAGGTCATATCGCCTACTACCAGAGCGCTCTTTCGTCACTCTGGTGGACATGAGCCCGACTCTACTGTGGGAGTCCTAAATTTTGCCTACCCTAAATTTTTATTCATCTAGGGTAGGGGTCTTTAACGAGTACCTGGCATCGTACAGGCTCGGGACCATCGCTTAACGTCCCATCCGAAGGACGGCGTGCCTAAGTTTATTTTACCTCCCAGATAAAATAAACTAAGGGTCTCGGTCGTGCTACGAACCCACGACCTTGAGCTCAGAAGTCAAGCACGCATACCACTGAGCTACCGGCGCCCTCGATTAAGATTAATAAATTATTAAAACTTTTAAAATATTATATAGTGGGATACATTCTACAATGAGCGTTACCAGGATGCGACACGAAATTTGTACTTCTATGATAGTTATTATTAGTTATCAAACAGTTATGTATCACAAACGTATTTTGAATAAAACAACAGTAAATAAAGTTGATATCCATCAGCTTGTTTGTATTTAATCATGAAATGCTAAAATGTTAAAATATTTGTGAGTTACTGTAATATTATAAAATATAAGACTAACTTCCAAAACCAAGGAATGCAGCGATCATCGCGGCCGCCGCATCGATGCTGACCGTTGGTACAGTTGGCCACGCAAGTCTTGTTATCCGAGGCGAGGATGAACTGATTGGGACAAGCACAAGCGAATGTGACCGGACCCTTGGCGTCTCCGTAGCCGTCTGAGGCTCGGTCCGCTGTAGGCTCTGGAGCCAGAAGACACAAATGGGAACAGCCCCCGTTGTCTCCTCCGCAGGGGTTCGGGTAGGCTTGCTGACGGAGTGGGTGAAACACGTGGACGTCGTACGGCCGATGAGTCGTGTTACGGAGGACTTGCAGCTCTTTACCTGCTCACATAGGTCAATTCAATTATATCAGTCAAATCTTAAAAAAATAAAAGGCAAAAGACATCTATACACTCGCTGATCTATTTCTAAGACAATTCAATGTGGTCTATAAGTCTAAAAATTTGCACGTAAGTTCCTTTCAAAGTCAAAGGGGAGGGGGGGGGGGGGGGGGGGGGGGACATTTTTTGGTGTTACCTCAATTGATACGATAAAAATAACCCGTAACCCGGTACTAAGCTTTATTATTTGGATCTACTGAATCTATGTTTGGTTATCATATCAGTTCATCGAATTGTCCCACACACAAAGCGAGGAATTTCAGGAAACAGAGAGAAAGTAAAATGAATCTACAAACCAAAGAAACACAAATTTAACATAATCAGTTAGAATTTTTCCACTCTGATTAAACAGAAAGTTCAATTGACTAAAAACAGTATAAAAAGCATAAAGTAACTAACCAGTGAATTTATTAGCCTTGGAAATGCCCTTGATATTCCAGTCCGTCCAGTAGATGAAGTCTTCAAAGAGGGTAATGGCGAAAATGTGAGGGACCTTATCGCCTGAGATGACCACGTGACGATGTCGCCCTTCAAAGTCCACCGAGGCGATGTAGTCGAGATGGGCATCCGCAAAGTAGATACGGTCTGAGAAGAAGTCTATAGTGAGGGCGTTAGGCCAGGCAAGGTCCTGCTCATGGGTGAGGATCCGGCTCATGTTGGACCCGTCCATACCCATCTTACCAATGAAAGCCTGCCAACAAATCACATGATCAGAGCACACAATGAACAGCCAATACAGGCGCAAAATGCAGAAAAAATAAAAATACCAACGAGAGAAACACAGCTAAATGTCGATGTCACGTAATGCGAAAAAAAATAAGTATATAATTAATTTTACCCTTTCTTAGTCAGTTACATTCGACTCATGCCCAGGCTTTAACTACGAGGTCCTACCACCAGAGCGCTCTTTCGTCACTCTGATGGCCAAAATCCCAACTCAACAGTGGAAGTTCTTAATTTTTCCAGGTTTATTACCAAGGGCAAGGGCTTTTAAGAGTACGCCATCGCTCAACGTCCCATTTACATCCCAGAGCGGTTTATTGTATAATAATCAATAATAAAGTGACAACATAACCTCTTAAATTTAATATCTTCTTTGAAGGAGTGCAGCATTGCCAAAACATGCAGCCCTAGGAGCCTAGCTGTCATGATTTAAACCACTCGATATAAACTTTTTTGAAAAGTCCAATGAAAAACCTACAGTAATATCACTATGGTACAAATAGACAGACATCAAAAAGTCCTTTCCTATCTTCGACATAGAGAACCCTATAAAAGATAATATTATCTTCCACCTACCTGGAGATACCAGCTGGTAAAGAAGAGATATCCGATGCCGGGATGGACTGCGATAGCTCGAGGATCCTGAATCCCAGCCTTGAGTGTCTTCCGACTCGACCCGTCCAACTCTGCCACGTCCAGATGCTTGCTGTGTCGGTCCAGCCAGTATATCTTCCTACCAACCCAGTCCACGGAGAGTCCTTCCAGGCCGTGACTGTCATGCCGGATGATTGGCTCTTTATCGTTCTTACCTATCTCCGTCCTGAAAACAGAAGACAACGGAACAAGTGTTAGAAACATTCACAAAACCAAGGGAACAAACAATGTCATTTGTTGTTGTCTGTAATGCGGCTGCGGCTTAAGTTGATAGCAATTAGGTAAACATTTTTCTGCTGAGATGTGACAATAATATATAATAATCTTAAAAAACATCCCAATTTTTTTTTTATAACGAAACTAAAAACTTCAGAAACCTGGACGTAAAACTGCTTTAGAACTGTAAATTGTTACAAATATGAACGTTTTATTTCAAAATGTTATCTTGATAAGTCTTGGATTTATAAGACTCACGATTTGTTTGTCGAAAAAGAACAGCTTTCAAACAGTGATCGAAAGAGAAAAAGATGACCTCAAGTCACGTGACAACCGGAGATCGAATAGGAAATCCCATTCTTAGCGGAAATCTCCACTACTATACCTTTCGTTTGAGTTATCACTGGAATAATAATGGAATAATTTCGCATTAAATATACAGAATCTGAGGAGGACCCCTGAGGAGACGGTGATGTTGACGTCTCAACAAGAGACTCAAGTGGTGTTTTTGTTATTCTTTGTTTTGTCCATATTTCCTAGTTTTGATGTATTTCATAGTTGGAAATTGCACAATAAATATTTTAAAAAAAGATATATAGAATAAATTGAATTAATTCAAAATCATGTAATCATAATTTAAATTGCGTCAAGTTCTGTCTCCAAAATGGTTTTAAATTTAACTAATATGAGATACCTGTAAATAGTTTTTGCGGTGACATCACAGAAGTATAACATATTGCCCTTGTAGTCGTAGTCAAGTGCGACCACATTGGTGAGATCCTGGTGAAGGAGTGAGTAGTGGGTAGCATCCAAGGACATGTTCCTGATGTAGTATTTATTTGTAAAAATAAGCCAGGGAACGGTCCGGTCTCGCCTCTTGCATGTGTGTTCGTCTGAGGCTCTACAAAACCATAAATATGTCTATTTATAAAGGATTTTTTGAACTGTTCCTGTATTTGAGCCTAATCGGCTACAATCGATTTGAGCTAGTATTTTTTGATCGATCAGGAAGGTTACATTATCATTCACCATGGGTCCTTATATATATATGTTTGTCCATTTATGCAAACTATGTGTAACTTTTTGTAAACTAATCTAGAGAAATAAATGGATAAAATAAACAAACAACTGACCTATCATATATTCTAAAAGAAATTAAAATACAGACAAATTCATGTGATAAAACAAATTTTCCATGAAAGCAGTTTCAAGTCGTCTAAGTAATCGGGCTACAAAAATACGAGTATATAGTTGGCAAAGTGTTTTAAAATTTCGCTGAAAACAAGTCAAAGTTCTGTCAGATCAGTAAGATGGCTTACAGAGATTGTATCTCAACTTCACAACAGCCCTTCCTTTTCAGGACTCCAGTATTGGCAGACAATATGAAATCGGGGAGAAAAAAAAACAACTCAAAAACCAACGAGAAAATTGTGAAATACTGTTATGAATATCCTTACGAGAGAGAATAAAAAAAGAAGTGATGAAAATAATGGTGTTATGAAACCACCTTGAAACAAGTTCTTTGTTGTTTTTTTTATTAGTTCGAAAAACATTTTCGGCACCATACCCTTCATTGTGAGGCCCCAGCACAAAAGTTTGCTCTTAAGATAGCCCTAGGTTTTTAAGATGGTTTTTGAGAAACACTAAAGATTTCATCGATTCATCACGTTTCAATTAGTCAAGTCTCTTTAGGATGGAGGCAATAAATTGTTGATGATAATAATCAGTCAAGTATTCGATGCAGAGTTGTCAACGGAATTTCATGTTTTCCGACCTGAGTTCTGTGAACATGAACACGCCTTTCGATAGAATGAAGATTTCCACACAAAATTGTATATGTATGATCAGAATCACATAAGGACAACAACTATCGATTTTCAGCCCAATCGGCAAAAGGGAAGAGGGAGATTAGGGGGGAGGCTAAACTAAAAAACTCCAATATCTGAGTTGTAATGAATGTATCGACACAATATACCATTGTAAGCATTCGAATCAGGTGTTTAAAAGCTCTTCTAAAAATACAAATGGGGTATTGAATGAAAACTGTGGAAGGCCACAAAATGGCCTTAATTAATTAATTTTTTTTAATTTCGCTAAATAGTAAAGTAACTTTTATTAATGTTATTTAGTACACTGACAATTTTTCTAATCTTCTAAAACAAACGGGGTTTCAAACGGAAGACATTGATAATGTCAATTGAATCTATCAACCTGAAGTAAATGGAAAAATGTAAAAAATATGATGTTACTCATAACGCACTGTCTCAGTATAATACGTCTGTCTCGTTTATATACATAATCGAGGAAGGGCGCATACAAATTCTAGGCAGATAAGTACAGCAGAGGCGGAACCCCCTTGTTGGCTACGGAGGGCGGCATGGTCGTAGCCACTAGTTGATATTATTTTCAAATGAGAAGTTGGCTTACCTGTCATAGTATGTCTCATCACACTTGCAGTAGTAGGAACCAGGAGTGTTGGAGCAGTACTGAGAGCAAACTCCCAACTGCTCTGTACATTCGTCTATGTCTGCACACGCCTTCCCGTCCTCAAGAAGTCTACAAAAACAAAACCAAAGAATATCAAGATATAGTATAAAGAGACCTCAGCGAATCACCATTAATGTATTTATCCAGCTAGAGTTATTTTAAATCAATCAATCTTTTGCGCACTCTCTGAACCTTTCTCCTCTCGGCCGAAAAATAATAGGTGGTGTATTTTCAGGCTTCTACATCCACATATAAAATTTTGTTTGTTTCCATTCTTTCTATTAAAATTTATCGTGTTCACAGACATACAAATTTTTTTTTTTTATTTATATATTCAGGGGGACAGCAAATGTGAAATTCCGGTGAAAACTCAACATCGAATTATCGACCGATTATATTCCTCTATACTTTGTACAGCTGGGGAAGTAAATAACAGTATTAAGTT
This sequence comes from Aradus depressus, assembly GCA_963662175.1. Taxonomy (NCBI): domain Eukaryota; kingdom Metazoa; phylum Arthropoda; class Insecta; order Hemiptera; family Aradidae; genus Aradus; species Aradus depressus. Next base: position 40,448,716 of record OY759220.1, read on the forward strand.
AAAATAAAAAAAAAACTGTTATTAAGATAGAGCCCTGGAAACAGTGGGATTACTACAATAGAGGAGGAACATCGCCCTGTCTTATTTGTTTCAACTATAGACCTGCAATCAATCAGTGAAAATGCACTGAATGCGAAAGATGCAGTAGAAGTAAAAGACTATTTTCATTTTATTATCCATAAATTGTTTACTATGTGGCTAGCTCACAAGATAAAACTTCTTTTTTTTTCAGGTTTTTCTCAATAACTTTTTTTTAAAAGCTTATCCGGACCCATGTTTATATTAACATTTTTTCTTATTTTTGACTCATCGAACCACTCCTAGAGTTATGGACTTCGTCTGAAACACTATACTCATTCTATAAGGCTTCATTCACACTTTCAGCAAATAAAGTTCTACCATATCTTACTTATATCCAGGACTGCATTCACAGTAGTAACCAGTGAGAGTATCAACACATTTGTGGCCACACTGATGGATCTCCACTTTGGCGCATTCGTCCACATTGCAATGAAGAGGTTCATCAGAGTCATCTGTACAGTCGGAGACCTTGTTGCACACCCGCTGGTAGTCAATGCATTGCCCATTGTTGCATCGGAACTGGCCTGTTGGGCAGGTGGCATTCTCTTTCTCTGTAGACAAGACACAGCAAAAATCATATTACACTCTATTGTCGACTAGCCCTACATTTTTTCCTCCCCACACATTTTTCTATTCCTGTGAGATAGAACGTATGATTTCGCTAATCCTCATCGGTCAATTAATGTTTCAACAAGAAATAAACTTGAAATACAGTCTATCAGCTGATTCCGCTGAAAATTAATATGCGTCGTCATTATAGGGCTTTGAAGTTACATATGAAATTCCGTGTCAATACATGTTAAGCTTCCCCCCCCTTCCTTTTAGCTGATATTGGCTGAAAATCATTAGGTATCGTTCTTAAAGTGTTCTGGATACACATATAAAAATTCGTGTCGATACATTAATTCTATGGAGTTTTTTATTTTTGGAATCAGGAGGTTGCAAAACATGAAATTCCGTTGAAAATTCCAAATCGAATTTTTGACCGATTAAATAACTTCAACTATACTTCGTATAGTTGGAGAAGTAACATTCATTTAAACAGGGATCTAATTGGCAGATTCTTCCAAAAAAGTCTTGCAAGTAGTTATACAAAGCTTCCTAGCTTGTAAACCTCTCGTAATTAACGTTCAGCTGACATTATCTTCATTTTGTTGAAAGGAAACATTTATATCATTACAAATTTTGCAATAAAATTGCGACTTACTATAAAAATTTAGGGGAGAGACACACGGGCATAGAACAAAAAGTGTTTTTCTTAGCTGAAATGAAACAAATGTGAAAGAAGTTTTGATATCCAAGACCAACAAATGTTTGCCTATCAGAAATGATCACAAAGCTGTCTCTATCTTTCAGAAAAGCAAAAGCTGAAGTAAAAATGAGTGATTTTTAAAATATTATTTTGATAATTTGCAAGAAATTTCGTTGGAAAGTCTAAAATCTTTCAGACAGAACTTATAGACAAACAGGATAGTGAAAAAAAAAAGTTGATTGATTTATTTTTTTGGGGAATTTGAAAAAGCTTTTTGATTAATAATGAACGTCATCCGTACATCACTGGCAATGTACATCACCAGTTCAAATTGGCTGTATGTATCAACCAAGTTCTTTCTATCTCTCTAACACTAGGTAAACCTACAATACTTGGTTAGAAGAATTCTAAAATAATTTAATTGAAATTGGAAGAGTGGATGTGGAGTCCGTGAGTATGGATGTAATGGCCTACAGTTTGGATATGCGACCTTCCACCAACATTGGGATATTTGCCCAAAATACAAAAAAGTGACTTACTGCATTCGAATTCGTCCGAATTGTCGCCACAGTCGTCCTCACCGTCGCACCGGTAGCTGGAGCGGATGCACTTGAAATTCTGACAGGAGAACTCCTGTGGAGAGCATGTCTTGTAGATGGAATGACACTCCTTGCCTTCGTCCGTTCCATCTCCGCAGTCGTTGTCGTGGTCGCACGTCCAACCCTGAAACAATACAACATAGTTATAATTCTTATAGTATACATGTTTGCGATCTGTGTCGATGTAGAGGAAAACTTATAAAAACAAAGGACTTATTTAACATTTATACTGTCTAGTTATATAAAAATATAAACCTATAGTTTCGGCTTACGCCCTCCCAGGTAAAAAACCTAAGATATGTAGCAAACAATGTAAACAAAAAAGAAAATATCTCATTTATAGTTTAGTGATTGGTATTTTATTAAATAATCAATGCTTATCAAGACTTGATTATTAACACAAGAGAGATGGTATATTTTATATAGACAAAACGAACACTGAAGAATAACGAACAAAGATAACCTCTCTAGAAGGTTCTGTCTTATCGAAACTTAACTATCGACCACTTTTGCAAAATTGCGCACACGACCGCCACATTAGGAAGTCCTCCCGCGTTTTTCCTGCTCAAGGTCAGCTGAAAAAAACCGTTTGATTGGCCATAGACTTACCAGGCCAATTTAAGATCTATTTAAAGGAGAACATTGCATTTTAAGTTTTATTTATACCCTATGGGATGGTGAAAGCTCACCTTATTGATGCAACGACCGTTGCCGCAAGTGAACTGATCGGCAGCACAGGATGGTTGTGGAGGGCAGGCGAGGGCGGTTGCATTCTCATCAGCCCCGTCCACACAGTCAGGGTCTCCATCGCAGAGCCACTTGCGGGGAATACATTGCGCACGGCCCCAGGCCTTGTTACTTTGACACGTGAACTCCGTCTCTTCGTCACATTTTCTGTCATCTGCAACCAGTTATCAATGCAAGCTTAATATTTGTTTAGAAATATAATAATATTATACGTGCTTTCTTCGAAACTCCTTCGGAGAGAGTGATTTTAAATATCATTCATTATATTTAAAATTATAAAATATTTATAATTAAAATATAATACTAGGCATTTGATACTCATATATCTTCCATTATTTATTTAAATATTATTTTCTAAAATCAGTTTAACATTTCCCCCAGATGGCGTTGTCTTACATGCTATAGTGGAGCTGCCCCCAGGGAGAGAGAATCTCCTCTCCAAATATTAAAAAAAAAGTGAAATAGGGGACATACGGCATTGATGTCGGGCATCCTCGTCCGAATTGTCCAAACAATCGTTGTCTCCGTCACAGATGTAGATCCTAGGGATACAGTTGCCATTGTCGCAGGTGAACAGGTCCCCAAAGCAGGTCCGCCCCTCGCTCTTGCAGTACTCCGGAGGTTCGTCCGAGCCGTCCCCACAATCGTCGTCTCCGTCACAGTACCATGTCGCCGGGATGCAACGATGATTTGGACATCTGTATATTAAAATGAGAGCATAAGCCTGCTAAAAAATCTCGCAAAAAATAACAAATAAATAGTTGTAAAAATGTAAAACAAAAAAAAACATGCATTAAGTTGAGCTGTTGAAGTCGTAGCGTTGCCAAGACTTGCATCCTCTCCATTTTTCAGGGCCCAGCGGGGAGGGACAGGGACTGGCAAGAGGAGTCAACCACCCCTCCTACTCCCCACTCCTAAAACCCCAGCTGTTTCACTCCCTATATATACTTTCCCCCCTCAATTCCCAAATACATAAATAATAATGCTGAATCAAAAATAATGCGAAATCAGCTGAATAAATGTTCAAGAAACGTGCAGGGTATTTCAAGAATGATATTCCATCTTAGAATATAAGCAATGTAATGCCCATAAATATCGATTTGTGGAGGGGAGGAGCCTACACTTTTTTCAATAATGTGCGGCATATCGTTTCAAAGGATTCGATGAAGCAAGTTAGAAAATTTACTTTTTTTGTCAGTGGGAGGGGGAGAGGAAGAAAAATATTTCTAGTATTTTGTCTATCATACGGATATTTTAAGAATAGCCTAGATTAAAATATAAATATTAGACGGAGTTGACCAAGGAATTCTCTATCGTTCTTGTAGTTTGAAGCATTTAACAATAATCATTGACAACTGAGATAGAGTCGGAAAACATTCAGAATATCTTAAGGATAACATAAATTATAATATGCAAAAATATAAATACTAGCTAACGTACCCGGCGTTCCAGAGAAAAGTCACATGGACCTTCTACGAGCAAAAATATATTGTAATATCATGATTGTAGATGAATTTTGTTAGAAGAGTCGAACTGGCAAGAAATGTGGTGGATATCCACGTGAACGCCGGGTACTACAACTAATAAGTAAGCAATTAAAACATAGCAAATGAGGACCTGAAGCTGTTCTGTGGACAGGCGGTCTTGGCGCAGTGAAGCGCGTCCTCATCGCTATTGTCCCCACAGTCATTGTCTCCGTCACACAGCCAGTATGGCTCCACACAGATGTTGGTCTTCTCACACTTGAGATGGCCCGCTGGACAAGTTGTGTTCCGTGGACATCGTTCATGTGTCTCGTCCGAGGTTGTATTGTCCTTACAATCGTTCACACCGTTGCATACCTATAAATAAAAGAAAATATTAGTCAAATGTACTCAATAATCAAATATTAATGAGTTTTATTACATTTTCGGATTTATCTAATTTTATTTTAATGTTTTGTCGTATCAACTTCTTTGGTTAATAGCGATGGGCAATCTACAGGTTGTCATCCTGTTACAAAAAAAATCGTGTAATTTGGCTGCAAATTGAGAGAAATGATATGGTACTAGCTCTACATAAAAAATTGCATTTCTATATGTTCATTCTAACGGGAGTTATTGCCCACGAATTCACGCCAAACATGATTTAGCGTCTAACAATAAGTTGGCATTTGGGAACAGAAAATACAGCTATGGTGTAGGTAAGGACGGGGAACCCCTATGCTTCAGTCACCAGATATTTACTATTTTTACTTTTTATAAAGACTAAGTACAATAAAGCATAATAAGTACAGGAACGGATTTACAATAGAAGCACTCAAGGCACTTGCCCTGGGCGGTATGAATTAGGAGCGGCAAAATTTCAGATTTTTTTTTTTAAATAAACATTCAAAAAACAGAGATTATAATTAAAATCGTGAACTGATATTTTTTGTTTCCCTCCCTGAGTTTTCCCTATTTTCTTTACCAAAACCTTTTGATTAGTGTTACACTCAACTAAAATTGATTTTTTATGGGAGTCCTACATTTTGCCTACCCTAAATTTTTATTCACCTAGGGCAGGGGTCTTTTAAGGAGTACCTGACATTGTACAGGCTCCTGGACCATCGCTTAACGTCCCATCCGAAGGACGGCGTGCTTAAGTTTATTTTAATTATTACCTCCCAGATAAAATAAACTAAGGGCCTCGATTGGGTTTCGAACCCACGATCTAGCGCTCAGAAGGCAAGTACGCACATCACTGAGCTACCGGCGCCCTCTTGTTTTTATAGGTTAGGTTAGGTTTTATGACTCATGCCCGGGCTTTAACTACGAGGTCATATCGCCTACTACCAGAGCGCTCTTTCGTCACTCTGGTGGACATGAGCCCGATTCTACTGTGGGAGTCCTAAATTTTGCCTACCCTAAATTTTTATTCATCTAGGGTAGGGGTTTTTAACGAGTACCTGACATCGTACAGGCTCGGGACCATCGCTTAACGTCCCATCCGAAGGACGGCGTGCTTAAGTTTATTTTACCTCCCAGATAAAATAAACTAAGGGCCTCGGTCGGGCTACGAACCCACGACCTTGAGCTCAGAAGTCAAGCACGCTTACCACTGAGCTACCGGCGCCCTCTCTTGTTTTTATATATTTACTATTAATATACTGACTATTTAAGAAAATAAATCATTACCCAACAAATATTTACAGATATATACACAATTTGGTTGAAACATTTTTTTTTCTCTCTTGAGAAATTCATGAATTAAACAAATAATAAAAAAAAGGTAAATGTGGAAAGTCAACTTCTCAAATTCTTTGTTACAAATTTACTCTAAAAATTAATTTAAAAAAAAATTACCGTATAATTAGTTATCAATTTAATTTTCAGTGAAACAAAATATTTTTCACAATGAGTTGAAATGTTTGTTATTTTCAATAGACTTTAGAACACATTTAATATTACAGGGTATCTAATGTAATTTTTAAATACATTTTATTTTTTCTGAGGGCGATAAGATAGTAAGTCTTTTTAACTGTTGCCAGATCCTCGAGCTACTAGTACTATCAATTGTTAAGCTCTACTTTTCAGGAAAACAATAATTTATTTTTTTCTATATTTTATAAGTACTAATGATAAAAAGAGAGGTTAGGTAACAGTTGTATTTGGAATAACAGTAATGTTTACCTGAGCCATGGGAATGCATCTTTGGTTCATGCATGTGAACTCTCCAGATGCACAGGGAGGGTAGTTGCAGTTCACCTCGTCAGAGCCGTCTTTGCAGTCATTCTCATGGTCACATTTCCAGGATCGGAAAATACAACGGCCATTTTCACAACGGAACTCGTTCGGATTACATGAATGGAAAGCTACACAAACATACAAAAAAAATAAATAATAATTGTTAAATATTATTCATATTAAAAATTTATTTATAATACAATAATAAGCCAGAAACCATTGAGGGCGCGGGTAGCTCAGAGGTAGCGTGCTAGTCTAGGCCCATAGGTTTTTTATCTAGATGAAAAAATCTTGAGCACGCCGGATGGGTGAATAAAAATTTAGTGTAGGCAAAATTTAGAAATCCTACAGGAGAGTCGGGCTCATGTTCACTAAAGTGACAAAAGAGCTCTCTGGTAGTAGGCGATATGAGCTCATAGTTAAAGCCCGGGCATGAGTCACAACAACTAACTATTGAAATCACGACTTCTTTTACATATTTAGAGTTCGGTAACTCTATTAACAAGTGTTTGATGTACATCCGCCTGTCTATTGAAGCCCACTTAAGTTATATTACTGAAACTTGGCACAAAATTAAAAGGTGACAAGTAACTCTAGCGAAATACAAATAATAATTTGTTAAAAAAGAAACATTAAGCGAAAAAATGTCATGTTTTTAAGTTATGAGATGTAGCAATATTGTTGTGTTTGGAATTACGAGAGATTATCTAAAGAGATGCTTCAAATAACATTCATATAATCAATTTTTTTGGATACACAACGAACTAATTCGTGATACATAAACCCATGCACAACTTTTGTAAAAGGTAATATGGAAATATTGCAGAAATAAAACTACATTTCTTAAAGTGATAATTTCAATACAAAACCCTCCGCATAGGTCTCAACGCACCGTAAGATGCAGTATAATTCATAAAGAACTGGACATAGCTCCCATGGGCACCGTCCTGCGATCTCTGAGACGTTCCTCCAGAACCTCCTACTCAGCCCTGGGCCGTTCACTTCAATATTGGACAGCCCACCGCACATCGCCTACTGCGACCCAGACTCCCACAGGACATTTTAGCCCCATAATTAGTTATATTTATCATTATTATTATTTTTTTTTTTCTTGTATTTAATTTTTTCATTCATGTGAAAGGCACTAGAATACCGGGCCAAATAAATTACTTTCTTCTCTTTTCTTAAAGTAAACTACAGATCTCATATAATAGTCTAGCGGTGGAGTTAAAAACCACACAGAATTTCAATAACATTTTTGTTTCTATTTTCATTTTTTATTATCCAATCTGATCGTCGTTAATCCGGGAACTGTGAATTTACGATGTTCTTGTAGGATGAAAAAATTGTACACATCCGGTGTTATAAATAAATTTATCTCATTAGTAAATAAAACTAAATAAAAGAAGTGAGGTTGGCAGGAATGCCAATACAGGCAGAAGACAACTTACTGCAAAAGCGACCATCTTCGTCACTATTATCGCCACAATCGTCGTCGCCATCGCAGGCCCACATTCTTGAGATACACTTCCCATTGGCACAGACGAACTTATTACCATCGCAGGTCAGATTCTTGGGCACGCACATTCGACCATCGTTCACCAACTTGGTGTTATCATCACATTTACATTCGGCCTGGAATTTGAAAAAAACAAATAATTATAATAATACAATTTGAGTGTTGAACGTTAGTAAAAATCATATTTATGTAAAATAAGGGATTTGAAAAGTAGTGCTGAAGATAAAAGAGGTTTTATAAGAGTAAAAAACAAGAGATTTTCAAACGTTCTAGCTATATTACCACTAAGGAATACGGTAACCTACCAAGGCTTATTTTCTTCGTCTAGTTAACCTTAATAGCAGTCAGAAAACGCAAAAATGTTTTATTCATGTCAACAATGGGACGAATAACCACGCTAGAGATGACCTTTTCCCCTTAAGTTAAAATGGCGTTCTAGGAATATGATATTTGAAACTGTTATTTTTTGGCCTCATGAACGATGCATATTAGCCATGTATATGCCACACGGTATGGGACATGGGAGGAGGACGAAGAGACCAGGGGAGAACCCCGGGGCACCCAACCAGCCGCAAGACCAAAACTGTTATTACTATGATATAAATAAAGAAAATTTAATTACTTTAAAAATAATTATTTACATTAAAAGGATTAAATTAAAAAAAAAAAAGTCGGTGAATCACCGGCAATGTATTTCCCCAGAACGAATTAATCAATTAATTTTTTGCTTTTCCTCCAAAACCAGTCGACTGTTTGTGCTAAAAATCAATAGTTGACTTTTAAGGCCCTCTAAATCCTCAATAAATTAATTACATCTGCATTTATTAGGGTTATTGAATTGAGCCCCACTCCCCTCATCCCCTCCCTCTCTTCCATTTCGTCGATTTAGAGGAAAATTAACATGTTATGAGATTTTGAATTTATATATGAAATTTTATTTGAATATATTCATCACAATGTTAGTTAAGTAGTAGGTGGTTGTGGTACCTTTCCTCCAGGGGCGGGATGGCAGCTCTTGGCGCATCCCCCGTTATTGATGTTGCACGGATTGACGGTACAGGCCTGCCGCTCCGGGGAGTACACCTGAATGTCGCGCGGTGAATCCTCCAGTCTCTTCACCAGCTCTATCATGTTGGCACCTACCAATGCACAAAAACGAAAAAAAAAATAATAAAACCTGAATGTGAAATAGTATATTCTGGGCGGCCTGAAACTATAATCATGACCTTGAAAGTTTGCTTACATTGTACTATCTGAGGTAAAAACTGAACGAAAAAAAACAAATCCACTCACATATATCCAATTGTTGTTATATTATTTTATTTATTTAGATATAAATAACTATTTAATAATGCAACAATGAAGAGGCTTTTGTTCAATTCAATGAGGCTAAAAATCGGACACACTTGACTAACTCATGTCCACATTTTGTTGCGATCCAATTGTTGTTATATTATTTTATTTATTTAGATATAAATAACTATTTAATAATGCAACAATGAAGAGGCTTTTGTTCAATTCAATGAGGCTAAAAATCGGACACACTTGACTAACTCATGTCCACATTTTGTTGCGAAGACGCCCATCGAGATGTCCACTATGCAAGGAAGAACTTACTGTCTTCCACATACTACAATCCTGTGAAGCTCTCAAACCCTAGAGATGGATTGCCACACGATTCTCGAGCAGTGCTGAAAGATGGCTCGGCCTACACATCCCAGCTGCTGCAATTATTGCGGAACACCAGACTGTATCACCAACAAATTATGTGGTGCCATTTACGGAGGAATAGCTAACCCCGGGATATGGCCTCTCCCCTATTGGGCTGGAAGAGAGCCACACTACCAGAAGAACAGAGGTGCGGTGGACAGGAAACTCCCCACTCTGCCAGTTGGAGCCACCCAGAGAGATAGGCTTAGCCACATTATGTCACCCTATCTACTATAATAATAGTTGTGCTGGCGCTAATGGCCTCTGCAGTTGATGCGCCTAATAAAAATAAAAAAATAACATATTTCAACCTATTTCAAATCTGCATATTCATGAATAGGTTTTAGGATACAAATGACTCCAAAATCACTGAAGAGAGGAGGTTTACTAGGAGACAGGAACAATTATTTCGTGTTTTCTTAGTTACTGTTAATATAAAAAGCATTTTCATTAAAACATTTTTTGTTCTATACATCTTTATTTTATCTTATTTTATTATGTATTTTTATTTTTCTTCTTTCCCCTCCCACTTCTCTATCTAGCCCCTACTCTCTAAAATTAATTTTATTTTAAACCTTGTCTGGGCATCCTGCCCTCTCTTTTATAATCAACCATCACAGTATTATGCTTTGTCGATTTTATTAATCTATTTATTTTTTCTTATTTATATACTTTTTTTTTTACATATTCTCTTTTATTTATATATGTAGATACTTTTATTTTATTTTTTTCTTCATAATTAAGCTGTTAATTTTATGTTTTTTCATGTCAATCTTTTGTTTATCTATATTTATAATTGTCTAGTTTTTCTCCAATGTAGCACAAATGTATTTATCGATTTATTTATTTCTTTGTACGTCATACTGATACTATATTTCATTGTTTCCTGTTCTTTATTTACTCTGTATGTATTTATTCTTAGGGGAACCTCGGTCCCGGAATAATAAAATTTCTTTTCGCTAAAGTTAAAAATAAATAACATATTCGAGAGGTGGCGAGGTGAAGAGCGAGAGGAGTGAAGTAATGGGGGAGGGGGCTCTCACTCACCTGCTCAGCTTTCATTGAACACTGTTTATCGTAAATAAATGATAGGTAACATAGCTAGTTGATAATGTATATGATAGTTTAGTAATTGCATTCGTCAGTCATGGAATCTTCGAGCAGAGATTCATCTACATAAAGTGATGATCATTTGGAAAACCTTACTAGTATTATATCCTCTCTTGTGATAGCGCAAAGGAAAAAGTGGAGAGAGGATAGAGCAGCCCTACTTCCCCCCGGTATGCTCTTCTTCTCTTAGCTAATTTTTACCTGTATGTTTTTCAGCTCTATAGACCCCTCTCAACTGGAGATCTGTCCAAAAGATGTAGTCCTGGAAGACAGTGATAGCAAACGGATAAATTGTGGCGGAGATGAGCACCTCCCTCATGGGTGGCCCATCCAGGTTCATCCTCTCAATCTTCTCCCGTACGGCGTCTGTCCAGTAGAGCATTCGTTCTTCAAAGTCGAGAGCGAGTCCGCTCGGCTGTGAGAGATCCTTGTCAATGATAGCTCGCTTCAGGGACCCCGCCATTGTGGTACGGAAGATCTTACCGGAGGTGCCAAAACGACCCCAGTCCGTATAGTATAAAGAGCTGACAACAAAAAAAAATCATTATAATATAATAATACTATTAAAACTCTTGGGAAAAATGCGCTTACAACATATAGATAGGTAGGTCACTTCAGTGACGCATTTCCTTTGCATCTTAGGTTTTCATTACCACAAAATTGAAACTACCGAGTTGTTAAACATAAAAAAACGTCTTTGGTGGACCACCGGAATTGTACTTCCCTAGCGCGAATTATTCAATTAAGTTTCTGCTCTCCCTCTGAAACCAATTCACCTATATGGTTGGAAATCAATAGGTGTCTTAGACAGGGACTTCAGAATCCTCGTACTAAGCTTCGTATTGATCGTGCATTACCGCGACCAGAGTAGGTCTAGTGAGTGCCTCTGTGTGTGCTGGTGTCTACAGAGTAGCCCTGTATGTTTGTATTGATACATCGACGGTTTTTTTTTAGGATTAATGATTAAAAGACCTACTCTGTCCCCCCCTCCCTCACCCCCGCTTCCGCAGATTGATGTGAGTTGTCCTTATGAGGTTTTCGATTCACATATAAAATTTCGTGGCAATACATTCATTACTTCGGCAGTTATTGGATTTTTTGAGTCAAGCTCCACATTCCATTTGGTTGATTTGGTTGAAAATCAATAGGTGTCGTCGTTATAGGGCTCTGAATACACATACACAATTTCGTGTCGATATATTCATTCTATGGAGTTGACGTGTTCATGACACAGATTGTTTTTTTTTTTTTTTTTTTTTCATTTTTGGAATCAGGAGATCAATCAACATCGAATTTCTGCCCGGGAAGTAAAAATAAAAAGAGAAACTGACCCGTTGCATGGATCAACAAGAATGGCGCGAGGACGCTCGACTCGAGTTATCATGACGAGATCAGTGCCATCCGTGTTCATGGCGTAGATGGAGTTGTTGGAGGAATCTGTCCAATAGATCTTCTTTTGAGTCCAGTCGTAGGCGATCCCCTCCGGGTTGATCCCTCTCGTTATAATGGTCTGTATATTGGCGTTGGTTGGACTCGCTGAGGGCAGACTTGCGATTCGAGCCCAAGGCCGGATCTGTGTGTACAACAATTTACTGTCCTCATAGTCGAACTCCACACCCACCACGTTCGTCAGGTTCCCCTATCAAAATAAATATAATTAATAAAGTGAATAAATTTGACATTTAAAAATGGATAACATCATTAAAACATTAAAACACATTAACATAAAACAAACATTAAAACAGAAATTTGTGTAACTACACGAATGAAAATATTTATAGAAGCAAATAGAAAACTGTTTCAGTGCTACATAAAAGTAAAAAAAAATGTAATTGTTAAGTTGAAATGAAATAGGAGATATACAGCTGCATACAAATGACTAAATATCCTAAAAATCTCTTCCCACAAATAAAATCGAAAAAGAAGTTCAGATTTTAAATGCCCCCCTCTAAAGAAAAAAAAACAGCAAAAAACTACATATTATGTTGTAATTTTTATGCAGCTATATCTCCTAATCTTTATGCATCTATATATCTCCTAATTTAGATCAAGTAACGACAAGAAATATAACCCGGTAGAGTGATAATAACCTAAGTAATTGCTCGCCCCAAATAAACCAACCGTCAAATCATCGACTATAAATTATAGAACTTGCAAATTACTTAGTTCATACAAAAATGTTTAGATATTGGGGATGGGAGGTGTCTCAAGAAAATGATTACGTTAATATGATTTAAGTCGATAACTTGAAATGAAATAGGAGATAAATTACTAAATAACCTAAAAATCTCTTCCCATAATACAAAATCGAAAAATAAGTTCATGTTTTAAATCCCCCCCCCCCCCCCCCCCCCTCTAAAGAAATAAACCTACAACTACTAACTAATTGAACTTACGACAGGTTTGAATGGTACATTGGTCGACTTGGGATCCAAATAGATGGATCGAATTTCCGTTCTTGTTGAAAATACAAGATAGTCCTCAGTGTTCTCACACTTGTTGGGAGCGATGAGGGACCCTGTGGCACAGTCGCAACGGAACCGCAACGTCGAGTCCGAATACTCCTGAGGGTAGGAGAAACACAACTGACTGCACCCACCGTTACCTATACAACAAAATAATATTCATCAATAAATTTAATATATGCAATTTAAACATTTTCAATAGGACACCTTTATACCAACGACAACACTGCTTCATATTTATTTTTTTATAATTTAAATTATAACAGTTATTGTGTCTCATGCTTAGGCTAACTACGAGATCATATCGCCTACTACCAGAGTGATCTTTCGTTCTTCTGGTGGATATGAGCCCAACTCTACTCTGGGAGTCCTTAGTCTTGTCTACCATGCAATTCTTCAGTTAACATGGATACATTGAGACCTGTACACACACAAATATATAATTATTCCCTGATATATACTAGTCATTACCAAGCTTTTTGCAGGGGTTGCTGTCGTCAGTCGGCTGATTGGTAATATCATAGATGGCAATATCTCTGAGCCGTTGGAGACCCTTGCGGACGGGGATCGGCTGAGATAGGTTGCCGGCCAGTTTGGACGCCTTGAACACTGTCTGCAGGTTTCGATCCACCCAGTAAACCCAGCCCATGTGTACCGCTATACCCATCGGGTTTGGCAGGTTCCGACGAATTATCTATTGGCAGACATTTAGGATTGAATAGTAAATTATTTATAATATTAATTATCAACTATTGATTTTGCAATCTCGCACATTTTTATAACATGCATTTTAGTTTGAGACCGGAGACTATACCTCTCTGTTGCCGCCAGTGGAGGAGACTTTCTGTATCATGTCCAGTCTAGCATCCACCCAGTAGACGTCATGTGTGAGCATGTCCAGGGTGAGATCCCGAGGAATACTGATCCCAGAGGAGACAATAGGAGTGGCGTTTGTGCCATCCAGGTAGGCCTTCACTATCCTAGGGTACTGGCCGTAGTCTATCCAATACAGGTATCTAAGAAAATAATAATAAAGTAATTTTTTATTTATTTGTTCTATGATGCACACAAGAAAAATAAAGTCTGTCAGTGTTGCTGTTACTGAATAAAAAAAATATTGTCGCCATTGCCAATTTAACAGAATGTCTTTCCAGGTTTTAGTTACTTTTGTGAACCATGATCAGACTTAACAATGAAAATTAATATTAAAAATGTACTTCAGAAACCCTGAACTATTAACTGCAAAATCTATTAAAAATTACAGATATGTTAACTTAAACAGGTTGTTTCACTAAAAATCAAATTGATAACTTCGTTCATTTGTTTTTTAAATTAATTTTTAGCGTTAATTTTTAAAAAAGAAATTGGAAAGATGACTTCGAATATTCACCTCTTTTTTTATTATTCTATTTTTATATTTTTGAATAATACATGGAGTTAAGTTATCGTGAATCATGCGCCGGCTGTAACTACGAGGTCATGTCGCCTACTACAAGAGCACTCTTTCGTCGCTCTGGTGGACACGAGCTCGACTCTACAGTGGGAGTCCTAAATTTTGCCTACCCAGGTTTAGTTATCTTAAGGTAGGAGTCTTTAACGAGTATTTGACATCGCATAGGCTCGGGACCATCGCTTAACGTCCCATCCGAAGGACAGTGTGCTTAAGTTTATTTTACCTCACAGATAAAAAAACCTAAAGGCCTCTGCCAGCTTTCAAACGAGTGATGTTGAGCTCCAGTAGGCTATTTATCGACCGCAGTCGATATAAATTGTAAAGAACATGGTCTCGATGTAAAGGAAAAAAAAAGTAACGCAACATTTATTCTATACATCTATTCTTTGAAGGGTTTTAGCAAGAACAGCTCAAGAGAGGGGAAGGAAGGCAGAAGAATGAGTTGACTCCATGGAGTGGACACAGTTGGACTAAATAAACAGCATTTGAAGCGCAGCCACTCGGCTGCATTTGTATATCTTAAAATATAGCTCCATAACCCGGTATTGCACGGGAAATTCACAGCACTACAAAAAATAAAAAAATAAATCACAAGACTATAGGCTAAGTTTCGTTGAATTGGTGTTACACATCATTGGTGTTACTCACTCACCTGAAAGGAGTTTCGGTTGTTAAGTGGTTAGAGGTCAATCTACGAATATGTTAGTGGACCTTGGAGTGGAGACCAAGCTAACCTTTATAGTTTATAGCGTCCCCCAGCACAGAGGTAATGTTCTTGCCTACTTTGCTCAAGATCGCGGGTTAGAAAACCGGCACAGGCTTTTTGGTTGTCTTATATGGAAGATAAAATAATCTTGAGCATGCTGTCTTTCATCGTTCACATCAAAGTACTCATAATTTTATATCCGACATGCTTACAAAGCATACTCTAAGGTTCGCAATCGTACTATGGTTATGCTACCCGTTCGCTGACTGTAATTCGTATTTTTGGACATTTCCTCACTATTGGAGGGGAATTAATAAATGTTTGCTATCTGCTATTACGGTTAACTAGACGAGTCAGTTGACAAGATAAGCCCTAGTTGGTTATCTTATTCCTTAGAGACAATTTAGTAGACATTTTCGCAGTTAGAATTTAAGTTACCATATAATATTGGATTGTAATTATTTTACCTGGTAATAGGATTGACAGCGAGTTCTTTCGGTGCATCAATGAGTCCCTTACGTATCACTTTTCTGTTTTGACCATCCAGCCAACAGACTTCGATGAAATTTTCATGAGGGAAAACATTGGAAAAGTATAAATTTCCGGCAACCCAGTCAATGGCAAGACCTCGTATACCGTTTGAGCCAATTCCGTCTTTGATGATGTGCTGTAGTTCAGTGCCGTTGGGGCGAATTCGGAAGATCCCATTCCATGGTCCACGGTTGAAGTCCACCCAGTAAATCCATTTCTCTGCGTAATGCACATCAACATGGAGGATATGATGACCTAAACATGAAGAAAAACAAACCATTAATTATTTCTAATGAAAGTACCCCTAAAATAGGATGCATTTTTTCATATCGACACTTCATAATGCATTATTATAGACAGTGGATAACTCACACAGAAAAACTTTACTTTTGGGTTGTATTAAGAGAATCTGAATTAATAATAATATATTTTTCAGCAGCTATATTCTTCCATTTATTTTTTGGGTTTTTTACAACGTAGTAAATATACGTTTCGGGAAGAACTCCCATCATCAGTATCTAATGAGCAACAACATAAAAAGATGAGGGCGCCGGTAGCTCAGTGGTATGCGTGCTTGCCTTCTGACCTCAAGATCGTGGGTTCGAAACCCGGCCGAGGACCTTTTTAAGCTGACATCAAAATTTCCACCCTTATCGCCATTATGTTAGAGAATCTTAATTTTTAACATTTGTACCAACACATATTGTTTTTCACTTTTTAAACGTATTATATTATATCTTTGGTGGGGGACCATAACAGTACAAGTCAAAAGAGTCAATTTTTCAGGAGAACAGAAAATTTCTTTTGCCACTGGACAAATTTTTCTGAACAAAAAATTAGGACTACACTACATCAGAGACATTACCGGCTTGTCCTCTTCTCACCACTTCTAGAGATTGACTTCAAAATGTGAAATATGTAATAATACTGTTTTGGCCAAAAATGGACTTGTACTCTTTTTCCCGCCCAGATTTATCTACGTAACTACCGACATATATCTTCAACTGTCGAGCCTAGTTTTGGAGAGTATTGTCAGTAAATTTAGGATTATTCTAATGAGATCTTCTTCGAGACAATATCGTTACCTTAACCAGCAAAACACTTGATTACAAAAAGTAACATTTTACAGGAGGGAAGAGAGAAAACTTTATTTCAACGTTTATATTACTGATAAAAAAAAAAAAGTTTTAAAAAGAATCAATTGTTAAATAAAAGTAGGAAGCAAGAATTTGGATAAAATCTGATGTTCAGCTAATTAAATATAAGAATATCCTTCTGACTACCTACCAGTGCCAGATATAGGTAGGATAGCTTCGCTGGAGTCCTTGAGGCTATAGCCTCTTATGATATCCAACTGGGTGACCACGGCGTATGTCTTGTAACTTCCACAACCTCCTCGATCGTCCTTCTTGTAGCCGATGGAGCAGGCACACACTCGGCCACTGTTCTCCGCCGGGATGCAGATCTGATCACAGCCTCCATTGTTCATCAGGCAGGGATGGTTCACCACTAGAAAACACAAGAGGAAAACTTCTTTAATAACCCTCCAAAAACCAGAATACAGTAGAAAGTCGAGGGTGGACTTATTTCACCCTATTCCAGTCCGTTTTATCATGCATTTCTTGCTTCCTTATGGATATTATCGTACGTGCGTTTTTTACAACCTTTTTAAGCTTCTTGAAAATTCATCTACACTTTTTAGCAGCTAAATAAAAATAAAAATATGTACCCTGGTACAATGCAGAATAATATGGATCTTTCTCTTGCAAAGATCTTGTGAGTTTGATACTCAACATTTTTTTTGCAGAGTTAAAAAATAAAGAAAAAACGTAAGTTTTTTAAAAAATATTGTCTATTTCATATAATTGGAGTACTTTCGGTATTGCTACCATCTTCAGCCATGACTTAACAAATACTAAATGGAAGTTCAACCAATTTACAATCCAAATAAATATGGAAAACATTAAAAATAAAATTTCGTCTCAAATTTAAATCTTAATAATAAAGAAAACATTTTGAAATAGTATGTGCTGATTATAGTCTGTTTTCCATGTTTTAAGTCTTAAAACTGTATGAGGGACCTAAAAAAACTGTGGGGTAAAAAAAAAGGGTACCGTTTGGATTTTAAACTGGTTCAACATCCATTTAGTATTTGTTAAGTCATGGCTGAATATGGTAGCAATACCAAAAGTACTCCCTTCCATATTATATATATATATATATATATATATATATATATATATATATATATATATATATATATGTGGAAATAGAACCAGTTCAGGGTTTTAGCAAAGGGGAATAGTTAAAGTTTAACTATTCCCCTTTGCTAACACCCTGAACTGGTTCTATTTCCACATATACCTATGCTTGTTATTATCTGTTATTATTATAGGTTTCCATATATATGTTATTATCTGTTATGTTTTTTATTTTTATTTTTTACTTATTAGTCAAAAGATGTTATTTTATGTAAATTAAGAAAAATAAGTGTTTTGTCAAATATTTCATGATGTAGCTAACGGTTAAGCCGGGGGATTCCCTAATTGAAGTGGCACCTTTCACCTGAGATGTATTTGAAGGGTCGCTCTCTGCAAACTAACTTAGTTCATAACTAGACCTGACGATGGTGTGAAGCCGAAACCGGTTGTTGTATTTTTATAAATATCTTTAGTGGAATAGACAGCATTTCAAAAAATAAGCTTGTTTTATTTATTTATTACAAGTTCCACAATATGTCCGCCTTCCTCAACTTAGAAGTTGTAAAATGTTAATGTTGAAGCCTCCTCTCCCTGCCTCCCTACGTCCGTCATTCCCCTCCTTCAGATCCTCTCTTCCAATTCCTCTTCCATATACAACCCCCTTCCTCCGATTAGTCTTTCATTCCCCTTCCTTTCTACATTCCAACATCAATTTTTTATTATCTCCGTATTTATTTTATTGCATTACTACTTAATTTTTCTTAAATCAATATTATTTCAAATCGTCTAAACATCCTCCTCTCACGCCACCACGCCTCATAATTAATTTATCTCCTTTTTGTCTTTTTATTTTTATTGATACATCTATTTTAATTATTTTATTTTCTTATTTAGGGCTTACTGATATTTTATTTTATTGTTTCTTTTATTTTTGACTTTTTATATATTTATGTTTAGGGAAAATGTCTTTTCATTTCCTTTGTATTTTTATTTGCGTAGATACATAATATGTATTACATATCCGTTTACACTTCTCCTTATTAAGGTGTTTAATCATTTTTTTAATGTTTATTAATTTATATTTATTATTATGAATTTTTTTCCAATGTAGCACTATTAAAATTTTTTTTCTTATTCTTCTCACTGATATTTTATTTTATGGTTTCTTTCATTTTTGTCTTTTTATATATTTATTCTTAGCGGACCTCGGTCCCAGAATAGAACTTTCTTTATATTCAAATAAAAAATTGTTTTCATTCATTTCACAAAATATGCAAGCATTAAAGTTACACATTTTTTATAGTATATAGTTATATAATGTGTTATTGGTTCTATGAGCAATAAAGATTCTTATTGTTATCCTATAAACTTACTGGGTCTCTTCTTGAAAATAGTAAATGTCTTCAGATCCGCTTCGTTGTCCATGATGGTTTGAGCATTCTTGCCCGTCTCCAAGTCAATCCTTTCAAGTTTTTCATATCGAGGGTCCATGATGTAGAGTGTCTTATAGTGAACAGCCAGCGCCCTGGGGAGCGATATCGTGTGATCTGTCTCACTCACCAGGGTTCGCTGACTACCCCCGTTCCAGTCCATCACTCCAATCTGCAACAAACACAGTCTAAGTCCACAAGAAAATATACAAATCAATAATACAATAAACATTATATCCTTATTACTTTTCTTTTTTCATTCCTGAAAACGAATATAAATAAAAAAGTCATCGGAGCAATAAAATGCCCTAATTAGAAGGTTCCGATCTACTTCTAAGCCCTTCTCTTTTGTTCGATTAGTCTAAAAATTTGGAGATGTCTCATTTATGGATATCTAAATCCATATATAGAATTTCTTGTCGATGCATCTATTCCCTATAGTTTTTAGGGTTTTATAGTAACATCGCAAGACATAAGACGAATAGAAATTCCATAAAAAACATTTTTTTAATGAGCGATTATGCCCTAGTACATGCTAGGCTCGCACATCTTCCTTTGAACAATATTTCCTACAATACCATTTAGTGCAATAAATGTGAAGTTAGAGCTCTGTTCGTATTGGTAGTACCTCGAATCTGAGGAGATAATCAAGATCGGAAATTTCATAAGGAACATTTCTATGGTCATAGATAATAAGTTTGTTAAGTCGTAAAATGGCCAAAATGAGTTAAGTGTACTGTGATCATCTCCCAAGCCATCTGTGCACTGTGAAGAAGTTGGGAGCTCAGGACTCTAATACTTTGGGAATTATAAAGATGTGGGTTTCTTGGTATTTTGTAAAATTGTGTACGTTTTCGGTTAAATCAACTTAATCTACTTCTTTGAGAAATCATTCACGAGCATTTAACCATTTATTCACTACGGCAGACTATTCCAAGTGAATTTAGTGTTTACGGTTAAATCAACTTTAGAGAGGCATCATTCACGAGTATTTCAAAAAGGATGGTTAATAATTAGGTAAGTGTGGTCAATAATTAGGTAAGTGATGGGGAATGATTAGGTAACTAAGGGAAAATCCAAGAATGGATTAACAATATTCAATGTCATTCACTCCTATAGATTTAGAAGGTATATGATTAATAATGATGCAAACATAATTCATTTATTCCAAAAACTGGATTTACACGATTAATGCAAAAGTAAAAAAGTGCTGCCCTGAAAGTTAGGAATTTAGACTTAACAATTTATTCCCTGTGACCCCAGATTTTTGTTACGGAATTCTTAAATAAAGAGAAGAAATTAAACAGAAAATAACAGGCAATGCATTGGCAAAAAACCTTAAACTAACTAAATTGTCCAAAATTAATCATCAACCTTTTTTTTTTTTTTAGATACAAGAAGTAAACTTGATAGGTATTTGGATACAAACCATTGAGTGATATTCAGTGCTGTAGTAGAGTAACTTAGTCTCCAGGTCTATCGTAATGGCGACTGGCCTTTCGATGTTCTTCTTCAGTATAATTGGGTTCGAACCGTCCATATTAACACGACCAATCTTCTGTGGCACTCCAAAGCCACCTTCATCAACCCAGAATAGTTTACTGAAAAATAAAAAAAAAGGAACAATTAATAAATAAATAACGTTAATTACCAATTAATTATAAATAAGGAGAAAGAGTGAATAACAAGTGAAAACAGAGTGATAGTATGAATACATAGTGATATAGGAAAATATCTAAATATACAGAATGTATTGAAATACTTTGTGAGTGTATTCTAGAGAACAAAATCAAATCATCATTTCAATATGGCCTCTAAGAAACTCACCCTTGACTGGGGTCCAAACACATGGACCTCGGCTTGGCAACAGAAGTGTCATTACCATTATTAGCCAAAATAATAGTTCGATGTTTAGATTTCCCGTCAATTTTGACAACTTCAAAATTGGAAGCGAGTCGGTTTCCCATGTACATATTCCGTCCAAGCCAGTCAAAGGCTATCGTGAAGGGTGCACCCACAATGCCGCTGTCCAGACCCAGCAGTTCCGTCTTGTTCCCTCCTCGCATTGGCGTTTGGTAGATGGTACACTGAAACATATAAGAAGAAGTAAAAAAAAAAAAATGTAATTAAAATTCTTCCGATGAATCTCCAGGTATTTAACTGGGTCTCCCAACGCATGTTCCCTTGCCACAACTGGAACACAGACCCCCTTCTTCTGATATCCGACCCCTCCGGTGAATCTCCAGGTATTTAACTGGGTCTTCCAACTCATGTTCCCTTGCCAGAACTGGGACGACAAACCTCCTTCTTCTGATATCTGAACCCTCCGAAGTGACCTATATCAACCATAATGAACAGCCTTATCGTTCAGGATCTCCACACTTCCTTTACCGACTGGTTCGTTCGTTAAAGTCCAAAAAAAAGTACCTTTCAATAAACTGCCATATTGAAAAACTCTGATTATTAGCACATTGACGTATTGACATCTCTAAGAAAGCACTAAAAAAATTAAGATAATAAATCGAGGGTTCAGATATCAGTTTTGCTTGGAAAGTGCAGGTTCTGAAGAATATATATTATGTAATGAGCCCCAATCATTACTATAAAAACTGCATTCTTTAGTGCAAAAATAAACTATTTACCTAACACTATCAATAAATTTTCGCGCCACCACATTCTTTCTATCGGGAATTATCTATAGACATACAGTTGATTAGATTCCGGTGAAAACTCAAAATCGAATTTTTCACCACCGATTATATAACTTCCTTTATATTAAGTAGAGTAAAAAGAAATAATAATAAAGGTTAAATGTGTACATTTTCACTGATGTTCTCCGGGTCATCACCCTTGCCCTCCACCCAGTAGATGGTGTCTGTTTTTCTGTCGTACTCTATCTGCACCCCGGACTGGATGCCCACAATGGGAACCAAGAACCCGCTGGTCCGGTCGCCTGGAGTCATGGACACGTCCACGATTTGAGCTCCCTTCATCACCAGCAAGAACGAGGTCTCCTCTGCAACACATCAATAAGAAGAGTGTCAGACAATACCAAATAAACACAGTAAATATTAAAATAATTTATATGGGCAAAGTTGGGTAGTAATGTTTTCCTAGAGTCGCAGAGAGAGGGGTTCCTCTTTGAGTAACGTTACTTGGAATGGAGTATAGTTACCATAATAATGGTAACTATAAATAGAAGGGATATCCAGAAAATCATGAATGACGAGTCTCACTACAATTCTCTCAATCCACTGGACAGATTGTTACTCTACTGTTTCATCTTCCCAGTTGGAATATAACTTGATTATCACTTGTTAACACATACTCCTTATACCAGGGGTGGCCAACCCAAATGATCTTGCGGGCCACTTTGGAAATGCATTATAATCCCGCGGGCCACATATAAAATTATATTAGATTTGGACTCATTACAAAAACATTTTCGAGTGAAAATTTAAAACAGAATGAATTATTATTATTGTTTTTATTATTATTCATAATGAAATGATCGAATAATATTTAATTAGTGAGATTTTTGTTTCTCAACTCTTTCAATTAGCTTTTGTCGGTCCATCTCAATGCTTGTATTTGCACATCGTAATTGATGTTGCAGGTTTTCGTCCTTTAAGTTCGAGCGTGATTAATGTTTGCTAAATTTCATTTGATAAATTAGAAAATTGTTCTTAAATTCTCTAAAAAAGAAACTGTTTCTTTTTTCTTTATTCTGCCTCAATAGGTTGATTCTTTTGTTTATTTCATATGTTATTATTCTTAGGGGATGTATGACCCAGAATAAAGATTATTTTTCATTTCAATTCAGATTGTACCTTCTGTTTATTCCTTCCCAGTTCTTTAGATAGGACGAGTTTCTACCAAAACCCTGTCATATCTTTTGAAATTAGCAGGTGAATATGTTTGGTTTCTTCAAGAAAACACTATCTGCTAGCATGTTAGCAGAAGGCTAACACCCTAAGCAGAATGTTCCAACACAAGGATTGGGAAAGACTAATGAGGATGCTGAAAAGACTTACCTTGGACACACTGTCCAGTCATGTTGACCAGCTTGCTTCCAGGCATGCAGAGACACCGATAGCCAGAAGGCTGGGAGGGGGAGAGTAGACAGAGCCCTGAGCAGGAGGCCCCAGCACAAGGGTTGGGATAGAGTGGCTGAAGCGAGGGATGGTGTACATGGATGCTGAGTGGCTGCGAGATCAGATGAGAGACGACAGTCTGGTTCTTGCCACGGTATTTGTGCGCCGACAGCACCTTAGAAAAAAAAGAACAAAAATCCTATTACGACAAATATCTATCAGCGAGATCAAGCTCAACAATATGCATTTTTACAGCTTCGTTTAGTTACAGTTGTAGTGAATAGGGTCCTGTTCTTACCCTGTTCAATTGGCGATCGGTCCAGTAGATGGTGTCCTCAAAGAGTGTAATAGAGTGCGGATGAAGGAGGTAGTGAGAGCCCGCGACCACCTGCTGCCGACCTGTCCCGTCATAGTTGCAGAAGTCGATAAAGTCCAGTTTGGAGTCTGCAAAGTAGACCCTTCTGTTGGCCACATCCAGTGTCAGTCCGTTCGGCCAGTATATCTTGGTACTGATGATGGTACTTCGGTTCAGTCCATCCATACCAACCCGCTCGATCCGAGGGTTCTCTCCCCAGTCCGTCCAGAAAAGCCACCGTGCTCTGTGAAAAAATTAAAAAAAGTTTGGCTTACTTTCTGAAATAAAACCTATGATATCGTATTCAGTTGCTAGATTTTTTTACTTAATTTTTGAAGTGTTGTTTATACTAACTCCTATGGGGTGGATTATCTGGCAATTAAACACATATTCACAAAATTAAAGCAACAATGATTAAAATATTAAAATTGCATTATTTTTTTCAAATATTGAAGAAAATATGTACTAAGTTTCCATGGCACTTCAAAACTGTTTTGGTTTTCAAAACCCGATGGAAATGGTGATTTCGAAACAGTTTTGGTTCAAGGTTGAGACAGGAAATATTTGGTTCTGGAGTTGACAACTGTTTTGAAAAAATACTATGGAAACGGGAGTAAGTTAAAAACAGTTTTGAGGCATGCGCAGCAACCATGTACATAATATGTACGTGGTTGCTGCGCATGCCTCAAAACTGTTTTTATAAAGGTTATAATTGAAAGACAAGATTACTTATTAAGTAACCTTGTCTTTCAATTATAACCTTTTTGCTACTGTTACCTGCTTTCTGAAGTTTTGTCAGTTAAAGTTGTTTGTTTAATTTTCAATTTTTATTAAAATGGAAGAAAGTCAACAAAGTAAAAGAAATATTTGGTCCTTATAAACCAATTATAATTATTTATGCTATAAAAAATAGTTAAAACTATAAAAAAAATAGATTAATAAACTTTTTAAAACAAAATAAGACCAAAAAAAGCGAAAATAGAACAAACAAGTAGTACAACCTATTCGAGATAACAGGGCAAGGAGTTTATACCTTTCAAAACAGTTTTCAAAACTCATCATGGAAACACTTTTGGTTTGAACCAAAATTATTTTTCAAAAATGTTTTGAAGTGCCATGGAAACGTGGTAATTATCACAGACTTGCAACTTCTAAATCTTGGGACGCTGTGACTAACATGCTACATTTGAGTAACTTATTATCTAATTAATAAGCTATCTTAATGTATACATTCTTATGTCGTATCCTATATCCTATTACCATGTATTGTTTTAATGGAAATAAAATTATTATTATTATTCACTATTTTCCAGTAATACTAACTATTAATCCGGCAAGTACACAATAAAACATGTCAAAAGTTCACTCAGAGGAGAAAACACACATACATAATGTAGAAGTAATTCGAGGTTCTGTTGTGTAAATGAAAATTCAAAATTAGGCCAACGTTTCGGAAACTATTTATTTCCTTCTTCAGGGCCTACAGAATACAACAAACCAACTAGTCATTATGGACAATGATATAACTAGATACTCAGTAATAGTTAAGTATATCATTGTCCATATTGACTAGTTTGTTTGTTGTATTCTGTAGGCCCTGAAGAAGGAAATAAATAGTTTTCAAATTTTGAATTTTCATTTAGACGACAGAACCTCGAATTCCTTCTACATTGAAAAGATACTGTCGACTTAATTAATCATTATACACATACATAACAACAGAAAAACAACAACACTAATCTAGCCTGAGAAACCACAGAAAGCAACGATTGGCAACACTGTCTTGCATTAACTCAACTCTCTCTCGGATTCAGAGAATCTTGTTTATTCGGGCAGAATGAATAAGCTCAAGGGCAGGTTGATCCCTTTTTTTTTAGCCCTAGATGTAATATAAAAGCGTTTCAACATAATTTTTATAAGAGGTTAAAATTACAATCATTACCTCGAAAAAAATCTTGTGGTACCATTTTGAAACTGAGATAGATTAAAGAAGAGTTTCTCAGCAAAAGATCGATCAACTGGAATCCTTTAGTTGGGGGCGTTTTTTGAGATATCCCGTTTTGAAAATACCCCGTCTTCGGGAGAGGAGCAGAGTTTGGTAATGGATACTTATTTTGAAGGGGTTTTTCAAGGGTTGCTGACAACAGGGGTTATATATAATAAAACAATATATATAGTTATATATATATAATATATTATATAAACAGACTTATATACATTATATACAAGTCTGTTTAAAGTCCCTTTCTCATATCACTCCCACTCTCCCTTTCTCCCTTAGTCTCTACACCCCTTTACAATCTACTGTAGGTACAGAACAGTGTACTCACTCAGGACTGGGATCAAGCATCATTCCTCTGGGCTGAGTGATGTTCTCTTTGAGTAGGACCACTCTGTTGGTTCCGTTCTCTCTGGCTACCTCGATAGTGTTCAGTCTGGAGTCCAGCCAGTAGATATTAGCACCGATCCAGTCATAGGCCAGCCCCTCAACCAGATCCAGTCCGGAGAAGATCACCTGACAAATTAATGTATTTAGTATAATCTGATAGATGGATACATTTGGAAAATATTTCAGGAAACAATTATGAGAATACATAATAATGGTTCTGGGACGGACAAGTGTCTAGATACAAACGTACATCTTTGGGTTGGCTGCCTCTGTCCAGACGAGAGATTTTCTTTAGTTTCATATCGGACCAGAAGATGGTCCCTGTATGCATGTTACTAGCGGTAGCTACCACATTCTCGACAATGATGGGTACCCGTTCCAATCCTTGGTCCTTCAAATCCGCCACAAGGATCGAATGCCGGTTCGAGATGATGAGGAAAGCAGCGCTGTGGTCTGCAATATGGTAACAAGACAATTAGAAAAAAAAAAAATAAGATAACAGACAATCACTGGCAATTAGTATGAATTGTTAGACTAGAGTCGGTAAAACTTGGCCTCTAGGGTTCTCGAGGTGAGGAAGGGGTGTGGTAAGCTGTAACCAATAAGAGTGCTATATTGCCACATCTCATCTGTCCCTCACGTCAAAATAGTGGCCGGCTGCCATCTGAAGAAGGGAGGCAATACTTGGCAATACTGCACCCCTAACAGCTCCACGAGCCAGTATACGAGTATACGTTTACAAATTAAAAGTCATAAAAAAAAGTCATCGGTGAATCACCGAAAATGTACTTCCACAGAACGAATTAATCAATTAACTTTTCACTCCCCATCCAAACTAGTCGACCGTTTAGGCTAAAAATCAATAGTGGAGTTAGATAGGGACTCCTAAATCCTCCCACTAAATTTCGTGTCGATACATTCATTACATCGGCAGTTATTAGGGTTTTTGAATTGAACCCCTCCCCTGAAACCTCCTTCTTTTTAGCCAATATCGCTCTCATTCAGTTTTGATTTTAAATATAAAATTTCATTTCGATACGTTCATTACATCGGCAGTTATTGGGAGTTTATGAGTTGAGCCCTCCCTCTGATCCCCCCTCCCTTCTGCTGAAAATTAATAAGTGTTGTCCTTATGGAGTTATGAATTTATATATTAAATGTTGTATCTATACATTCATCACAACGGTAGAATTATGGATTTACCTATAAAATTACGTGTCGATACATTCATTCTATAAGGAGTTAACTAGTGACCGACCGAAGATTCCGTTTCGGTTTCGGCCAAAAAATCTAGTTTCGGCCAAAAATCAGCCGAAACTTCGGCCACGGCAAAACTCAGTTTTCGTGACTTGTCGTGAGTCGTTCGACTAACTTCGGATGAGTTCGTGGCTTGTGAGTCGTAATAAATTAATCTTAAGAATATTGTGAACACAATTAAAATAGGTACTTACTTAATTAAGGAGTCTGTACTTTATAACTAATCTAAGTGTTGATTTTTAACAAAGTTTACTTACAAGGCAGGTCTTTACTTTGACATGTTTATTATTTTTTTTCATGTTAAATTGTTAATGTAACATAAATAAATAACTATTTTTGTTACATACTTCAATTATTGTTTTTTATTTCATTTAACACGAGTTAACTGTCTTTAAGTAGGTGTACACTAAATTTCAGTATACAATGGAAATTTTAACATGTCTAAATAAGTCTCGGTTTCGGCTGAAAATCCTGTTTCGGTCGGTCCCTAGAGTTAACGTCTTCACAGACAGAAATGTTTTTTTTTCATATTTGGATATAAAGATAGGAAAACCAGAAATTCCGTTGAAATATCCGCATAAAAGTCTTGGCCGATTACATAACTTCCCCTATACTTCGTCTTTACCGGGGAAGTAAACAAATAATATACACCATATAATGTTGACTTACTAAGGGCTTTGCAGGTGTGATTATCGATCTCTAGTCGGTAGCCCTCAACACAGGAGCAAGTATATCCCCCCTTCAGATTGGTGCAGGTTTGAGAACAAGCTCCGGGTGGCGAACATTCGTCCAGATCCATGCATGTAATAGTGTCGTTCGAAAGCATCTCTCCAGGAGGGCAAGTGCACTGAGCGCCCTGCAACCGTTCAAAAATTGCATTTTTAGATCTAATTTAATTAATAAATTGACTAAATCAACCAAAATTGTTTTATTGGTGCAAATAAATTAAATTAACCATGCTAAATATTTTCAGGTCGTAAATGTGCTCCTATTCCTGCACGCTTACACAAACATTTTATTTATTTCTCAAAAAAAAAAAATATTTGTATTAAAAAACCATTACATGTCATCCTTCAGAAATAGTTTACATCTTCGGATGGGATGTTAAGCCTGTGCGATGTCAGGTACTCGTTAAACATGCTTAACCCTACGTGAATAAACTAGAGTAAGCAGGTTAAAGCCCGGGCATGAGTTACAATAAATAAATAACTCTTACCAGAGGTGTCTGAAGACAGCTGTTTGAACATCGGTTGGGGAAGGAGCACTCTGAGAAGTCGCAAGCGGCCCCCTCGTCCGCTCCATTGGGACAGTCGGGCTTTCCGTTACAGACCAACGTACTGTTGACACACCGCTCCGCCACGCCCGGGCATTGCCATTCCCCACTCTCGCATCTGAAATTCACAGTAAACAGACATTATTAACTACACGGATAATAAACAACCCCTAGAACAAACCGATCTCCATCCAGACCTGGTTCAGTAGAATCTATATAAAGAATGTCAAGTAGAATATTCCCGTTTCATTGAATGATGAATATGTAGAATATTGGGTCTAGTTTACATCAATATAAAGAATGTCAAGTAGAATATTGGAGTCCAGTTTACATCTATATAAAGAATGTCAAGTAGAATATTGGAGTCCAGTTTACATCTATATAAAGAATGTCAAGTAGAATATTGGAGTCCAGTTTACATCTATATAAAGAATGTCAAGTAGAATATTGGAGTCCAGTTTACATCTATATAAAGAATGTCAAGTAGAATATTGGAGTCCAGTTTACATCTATATAAAGAATGTCAAGTAGAATATTGGAGTCCAGTTTACATCTATATAAAGAATGTCAAGTAGAATATTGGAGTCCAGTTTACATCTATATAAAGAATGTCAAGTAGAATATTGGAGTCCAGTTTACATCTATATAAAGAATGTCAAGTAGAATATTGGAGTCCAGTTTACATCTATATAAAGAATGTCAAGTAGAATATTGGAGTCCAGTTTACATCTATATAAAGAATGTCAAGTAGAATATTGGAGTCCAGTTTACATCTATATAAAGAATGTCAAGTAGAATATTGGAGTCCAGTTTACATCTATATAAAGAATGTCAAGTAGAATATTGGAGTCCAGTTTACATCTATATAAAGAATGTCAAGTAGAATATTGGAGTCCAGTTTACATCTATATAAAGAATGTCAAGTAGAATATTGGAGTCCAGTTTACATCTATATAAAGAATGTCAAGTAGAATATTGGAGTCCAGTTTACATCTATATAAAGAATGTCAAGTAGAATATTGGAGTCCAGTTTACATCTATATAAAGAATGTCAAGTAGAATATTGGAGTCCAGTTTACATCTATATAAAGAATGTCAAGTAGAATATTGGAGTCCAGTTTACATCTATATAAAGAATGTCAAGTAGAATATTGGAGTCCAGTTTACATCTATATAAAGAATGTCAAGTAGAATATTGGAGTCCAGTTTACATCTATATAAAGAATGTCAAGTAGAATATTGGAGTCCAGTTTACATCTATATAAAGAATGTCAAGTAGAATATTGGAGTCCAGTTTACATCTATATAAAGAATGTCAAGTAGAATATTGGAGTCCAGTTTACATCTATATAAAGAATGTCAAGTAGAATATTGGAGTCCAGTTTACATCTATATAAAGAATGTCAAGTAGAATATTGGAGTCCAGTTTACATCTATATAAAGAATGTCAAGTAGAATATTGGAGTCCAGTTTACATCTATATAAAGAATGTCAAGTAGAATATTGGAGTCCAGTTTACATCTATATAAAGAATGTCAAGTAGAATATTGGAGTCCAGTTTACATCTATATAAAGAATGTCAAGTAGAATATTGGAGTCCAGTTTACATCTATATAAAGAATGTCAAGTAGAATATTGGAGTCCAGTTTACATCTATATAAAGAATGTCAAGTAGAATATTGGAGTCCAGTTTACATCTATATAAAGAATGTCAAGTAGAATATTGGAGTCCAGTTTACATCTATATAAAGAATGTCAAGTAGAATATTGGAGTCCAGTTTACATCTATATAAAGAATGTCAAGTAGAATATTGGAGTCCAGTTTACATCTATATAAAGAATGTCAAGTAGAATATTGGAGTCCAGTTTACATCTATATAAAGAATGTCAAGTAGAATATTGGAGTCCAGTTTACATCTATATAAAGAATGTCAAGTAGAATATTGGAGTCCAGTTTACATCTATATAAAGAATGTCAAGTAGAATATTGGAGTCCAGTTTACATCTATATAAAGAATGTCAAGTAGAATATTGGAGTCCAGTTTACATCTATATAAAGAATGTCAAGTAGAATATTGGAGTCCAGTTTACATCTATATAAAGAATGTCAAGTAGAATATTGGAGTCCAGTTTACATCTATATAAAGAATGTCAAGTAGAATATTGGAGTCCAGTTTACATCTATATAAAGAATGTCAAGTAGAATATTGGAGTCCAGTTTACATCTATATAAAGAATGTCAAGTAGAATATTGGAGTCTAGTTTACATCTATCTATATGCATAAATAATGACAAGTAGAATATTGGAGTCCAGTTTACATCTATATAAATAATGTCAAGTAGAATATTGGAGTCTAGTTTACATCTATCTATATGCATAAATAATGTCAAGTAGAATATTCGGTTTCAACTCAATATTTGACTTACATAATGGATTCTGAATCCTAATGCTAAATTTTCTGTGTCGATACCTTCCGGTGTAATTGCAGTTATTGGGGTATTTGAGTCGAGCCCCCCTTTACCTTTCAGCGATTCCGCAGAGAATTGATAGGTGCCAGCTTTATAGAGTGTCATCCTTATGGAGTCCTTATGATAGCTGCCATGTAATGAATGTATCGACACAAAATGTTCTATGAGAACTCAGAAGTCACTATGAAAGGCAAATATTGAGTTATAGCCAAAACGTCGAGCGAAAACTTAGCCAGTGATTCACCGACGACTTTTTTTTTTTCTGAAGTTTTTTCCAACTCACCTAAATGGAGGAGGTCCACAGGCGTGGAGTCTGGAGTCTTCATCTGAGCCGTCTCCGCAGTCATCCCTACCGTCGCAAATGTACGCCTTGAACACACATTGCGAGTTGTTGCACTTGTAGTAGCCGCTCGGACATGCCACCTGCCGCAACACAAAAAATACAATTTGTAACTAAATAAATAAATGAGTTGAAAATAAAATTGTTTCAGAATATATGAGAAATTTAGAGAAAAAATTCGAAGATTTGCTAAGATCCACCGCTTTGAAGTCAACCTATCGTGGATATTTAGAGACAATTTTTAAACCTTTTTAAAGAGAAGCGTTGTGAAAAATCATAGTGACCATTATAATATACAGTTCCTTCTATATGCAGTATATATTAGAATGAAGTGATCATCTTCCATAACTTTTGAACGAGTAGTTGTATCGAAATGGGATGAAGTGTGATCTTCATCCCACCAAAGGGCAATATGGGTAGTCACATTATGTTGACTCAGCCCTCCACTAGAAGCGCTCCACGCACACTAACTTTAAAATCTCTAATGGAACGCGGGTCAAATCGTACCTAATTTTTAAGGTTTTTCAAAAAGAAGAAAGTTTTGACTATAACATTCTTTCATATCGGAAAAGAAAATCAAGTCTTTCCAGAAAACTGGTTGCTTACGTCTCTCAACAGTAGAGATATTACAATTTCATATCACATCGACTGTTTTGGAAGCTGGAAATTAATTTTGTAAGTAGTTTTTATTTGCATTTTTCCGTTAAACTCTATTTAAAAATACATATTTATCCATACTTGCTAAGCAATTTTTTTTTATTTTTTTTAGTTTTTCCACTATATCGACAGAACGAAAAAAAAAAAAAAAAAAAGTATATAACGGAAAGAGAGCCGTTGAGGCTTCCCGCTTCCCTAGTACCAATGAGGAGGCTTCCCGCTTCCCTAGTACCGATGAGAAGGCTTCCCGCCTGTTTATCTAACCTGGAGTATAGATCAAGAAATATATTTACCTGTCCACAAGTGGAAGGCTCGTCAGAGTCGTCATCACAGTCTGGCGTGCCGTCACAGTGCCACGCTTTTGGGATACAGATGCCAGATTTTTCACATCTAAACTGCTTTTCAACATCGCATTGATTTGGTGCCAATGTAGCTAAAAAAAAAATGTGCAAAAACATTTCATAAAATTTGGTGTTGGAAGTAAAATAAATGTGAAGCAATAAGCAAAACCATACATAACAAAAGTCGGAAACATTTTTGTTTATTTTTTGGGTATTTATAACAGAGAAAGAAATTATTTTCTAAAGTAAAATTAAATAGATCACAATAATAAAAATTAACTGTTAAAATAAGAATAGCTGATAATGAATGTTTGAGAAAATATAAACAAAATATATATTATGGAAATTATACTCTTTTAAACGTTTTTCTCATTATATTTCTCTCTTGTATAGTTTGCTTCATCAACTAAAGTCAAGAAGATTACGAGGAGGGTAATAAAAAATGAAAAATAAAAAAAAATATACTTACGACAGCCAAGTTCATCACTGCCATCATTACAGTCCAAGATGCCGTCACACTTGTAAGTGTCTTGTATACACTGGCGTAGGTCCGCGCACTTGAACTGGGAGGCCGAACAGGTGATGGGAGGACATCCAATTTCATCCTGATTGTCAAAACAGTCGTTGTCTCCGTCACAGACCCACGTCTGAGGGATGCAGTGGCCTGATCTTTGGCAGGTAAACTGGAATTGCAAACACAATGTGTAGTTTGTAATTCGTTATAAAGCATGGGGCTGGTTGGGGACCTGCATGCATTAGCGGGCCGGATTAAGACATTGTCATCGGTGAACCCACTCTACTTCTCCCAGCATGAATTAATCTGAGTCTACGCCCTTCCACTAAAACTAACACTTAATTTCATGTCAATATATTCATTACATCGGGATTTATCATGTCCAAAAATTATTAATTAATTCAGATGAAAACATCAAATTGGTGACAGATTAGATAAGATAACTTCCCTATATTTCCCATATCTGAAGCAAAATATACAAAATAGGCAGAGGCAGTTGAGCTCCCTATCTTACGGTCGATTTGGCTGAAAATCAATAGGTGTTGTCATAATAGGGTACTGGTCATACATGAATGTGTCAATACATTCATTCTATCGGCAGTTATTAAAGTTTTTGTGTTAAGCCTCCCCACTTATTCTGCTTCCCTTTGGTCGATTTGGCTGCAAATAAATAGGTGACGTCGTTAGAGGGTTTTGGATTCACATATAAAATTATGTGTCGTTACATTCATTCTATCGTGTTCCAGCCGGCAGAAAACAGACTAGACACCATCATCCCCGCCACTGCTCCTGCTTCCGACAACCTACAACTGATCAAGCTAGCTTTCTGGAATGTTAACGGGTTTAGTTCATTATATGATGTGTCTAAAGTTGATGTTGCCAAGTTGAGTGCGATGGATGTGTTGTGTTTTTGTGAAACCTGGCTCACTATAGATCAACCCAGTTTCCCTCATTTTCTTAAATATTATGATTCTTTTTTTTTCTCAAAGCTACCAAAAATTTTCAGAGAGGAAGAGCGAGTGGAGGCCTTTCCATATTCTTAAGAAAAAACTTCTTCAGCGATGTAAAGATCTTGGTTTCTAGGGAATGGTTTTCCTGTTTTTGATGAAAATACAGGAGGAGTGGATTGTTGTTGGAGTGTTCACAGACATACAGGCAGCCTTTTTTTTTTAAATATATTTGTATCGAAATTTTGACCAATTACATAACTTCTCCTATACTTCATATTGCTGGGGAAGTTATAAAAACATATTTAAAATAAGCAGCTTAATTAAAAAGAAAATAAATTAAAATATTCATATAATAAAGAGAAGGAAATAAATTAAAAATAAACGAAGCAGAATAGATAAATAGCTGACTATAACTGAAAGGAGGATGCACAGCATACCGTACATAACTAGTTTTATTAGCAGACCCTCTCGACGTTCCTTTTAGTAAAGTACCGGTTCCCCGAATAAGAATCTTAATATATTCAGACAGTAGAGTACTAAAAGTCAACAGTAATCCGTCCTTCTAGCGTCTGTGGTCGTTCCAGCCGTTCCAGGGTTTTAGTCATTTCACGAATTCGTCTTTTGACGGTAAAATTACACAACATAAATTT
The DNA here is from genome assembly GCA_963662175.1 of Aradus depressus. Classification (NCBI taxonomy): domain Eukaryota; kingdom Metazoa; phylum Arthropoda; class Insecta; order Hemiptera; family Aradidae; genus Aradus; species Aradus depressus. Next base: position 40,483,513 of record OY759220.1, read on the forward strand.
AATTCACTGGAAGAGCGCCGGTAGCTCAGAGGTAGCACCTGGGTGGTGAAAAAACATTGAGCACGCCGTCCTTCGGATAGGACGTTAAGCTATGCTCCCAAGCCTGTACGATGACGGGCACACCCCTATCCTAGGTGAATACAAATTCAGGGTAGGCAAAATTTAAAACTACCATAGTAGATTCGGCCTAATGTCCACCAGAGCGACGAAAGAGCACTCTGATAGTAGGCGATATGACCTCGTAGTCAAAGCTCGGGCCTATGTCACAATAACTTTTATTTAATGCTCACTGATATCAGGTACTTTAATCGTACCGCCATTTAACTCCGAATGGAGTATTTTTGGAAATAATCCTCATTATTTTTGTTATAAACTCCCATTTTGAATTTATTTACACACCTAAGTCACTTTTTATATCAAAGTGGGGGGGGGGGGGGGGGGGGGAGATGTAATTACCCCTCTTAGACTCACCCCTCGTGTATTCGCGTCTGCCGTGAATAATAAACTGCTTTTCCTCACGAGTCACAAAAAAACTCTCGGTTAGTTGTTTCATGACACAGATTGATCGGAAACAACCAGTCAATAACCACAAATAACCTAAAACAGAAAATAAAAAAAAAACAATTACCTGAAAGTATGCACAAGTTTTTTCTGCACAAAAATCCCCTTCATCGGAACTGTCCCCGCAGTCATTTTCGGAATCACACTTCCATGTGGCAGGTATACATCGTCCATTGTCGCAGAGGAATTGCGAAGAAGCACAAGTAACATTGACACAACCAGTTTCGTCCGAATAGTCACCGCAGTCGTTCTCTGAGTCGCACTTGAAGGAACTTGAAATGCATCGACCTGAAGCACACTGGAAGTCCCCAGGACCACACGTCGGCTCTGGAATAGATTTTATAAAATATTTAATGTAGGTGAAAAAAAAAAATATATATATTCGGTGAATCACCGCAATGTACTTCCCCACATCGAATTAATTAACTTGCCCTTTTTGTCTTCATTCAGAATCTAATAAACCGACTTGGTTGAAAAATCAATAGGTCTTACTACAGGGGATTCTGAATCCTAATAACAGGTCATCCCATAAGTAATGTTTTTTTTTATAAAAAAATTAAATAATATATTACTATAGCTATATTCTCTCATTAATTTTTTTCCATCTCAAAAAATATCAATTACCAACGTTTCTGGAAACACTCTCATCATCAGTATCTATAAAACTATGTTAACTATTCTATGTTAACTATTAAATATTATATAAATATTAATATAAAATCTATGTTAACTATTCCTTCTGTCAAAAAGACTAAGAGAGGCCTCCATCCACGGATGATGTTTGGTGGGATATGTAAGGAATAATCCATTATAATTGTTTTTAATGAAACCAATCAAGAAAGAGGTCTACTGCCAACAACTTGACCGTTTGATGTTAGCATTGCAAGAAAAAATGACCTTCTCTGGTTAATATGCGCTGATTTTTATTCTACCAGGACAATGCCAGACCTCAAATTGCTGAGACTCTACAAAAACTACACCATTGTTGTTGGCACATTATAAGAATGCCACGGTATTCTCCCGACATACACGGTGTTCATCCCCTTTTTCGCATTACCATTGCACTAAATTTATTTATATTTTACTTTCATCTAATCAGCTTTTAGATTGTTCCAATTGCATTCAACTCAGTCTTGAATTTTTGAGAATATTTTATCATCTAACTAACACTCATTGTAAACAAAAAAAAAAAATAGCACATGAAAAACCATCAATAAATTAAATCAGTCACAATAAATTCCCAAGTTGAATTTAATTGTCAATAAACTGTAAGTAAAGTAATCAGCCATCCCAAACAATAAAAATTAGGCCATTTGAAAGTATTGATTACCTATTTTGCACCTCAGTTTATTTATTATTGTATTTTACTAATATAATTCTCAATTGTACAATTCAATAATATAAAAATAAATTAACAAGTCCGAATAAAGTAAACAAGTCAGGGCCCATAATAAATTATGTAACGCAATTTTTTATTATTTTTGTAGATCTCTTGATAGTTTAGTAGAACTGAGAGCGCTGCTTAAATGTCACTTTTAAATTATTTTATTTTTTTCATGGCCTAACGTGAAAATATAAGATATCCTTCCTAGTTCATAGAAAACAATAAAATATAGATGTTACTCACTTGTACAGTTCTGTTCTTCGTCCGAATTGTCAAGACAGTCGTCGTCTCCGTCACAGACCCAGGCCTTGGGCACACACCGCTGGTTGTCACAGGTGAAGTCCCATTTGTTGGGACAGGCAGCCACTGGAGGCTCCGCGTTGGGATCTACTACACAAGTCCGTTCGTCCTCGCCCAGCTTCTCACCGTACGGGCAGCCACACTGCGCCTAAACCATTAACTCTGTTCAATTCAGACGTTCTCAAAGGATCCTTAGTCAATCAATGAGTATCCATTGCTCCAAGAATCACTTTCGTACATAGATAAAGATTAGACTGAGTTAGGATGTCACTGTTGTGTAGTGATAGACGAAGTAGAGATGGAGGTATTGGCCGTCTTGGGAAGTTTATTTGGACCTTTATAAACGACAAGAGAGGGGGTTTATCCATGTGGAAAGTTAGCCGAGACGGACTGTAGCTAGTTACCTTGAGATTGCTCATGGCTGATGAAAGAGGTACGGCGAAGCACATCTTCTGACAGTTGCCATTGTTGACGGAGCACGGATGGACAGGTAGCATGGCCTGCTCCTTGTCGCTGTATATCTTCACACCGTACAATCGGTTCGTCTGTCCCTCACGAACGATGATCTGATCATTGCCTCCCGTCAGTTTATTCAAACGAATGATTGCATCTAATCTCCAATCAGTTATATACATCCAATCTGAAAAAAATAAAATAAATAAATAAAATATTATTATTCCAAGGTTTATAAACAATTACATTAGTAAAGTCGATTAATCATGACAACTGGAGGGGCGGGCTGATTAATAGTAGGCGTACAGCGTTGCCAAGATTGCATCCCCTCCTAACCAAGAACAGATGAAGGTGGTAACACAGCACGCCTCCTACCCCCTTCCCCCCTCTACTCCCTAAACATCCATATTTCGAAAATAGGTCTCAAAGCTGTACATTTTACGGTGCCAAATTGACCAAAGAGGAAAAAGCCAACATGAAAACGTATCTCCAATTTCGAAGTGTTTTTCGATTCTTCGCCATCTCAACGCGATTTCATACAGGGTTTATACATATATATGATTATATATGAACATTTTAGAGAACACCTATCTCAGGATTTAGCCAAATAGAAAAATTAAATATATAATCTCTCGATTTATAATATTTTTTTCTTTTGTTTATTTTTACTTATTTTTTTAATGCATTACTACTAATGGAGCAAGGGTTCAGATAGAGATTTTTTTTATTTCTTGAAAATGTGCATGAAATTTATTGGATTTTTTTTAAATTGCTTTTTTCACAGTATATTAAAAAGCAAATCTTTGCAAATTTGAATTGAGAATTTATTTAAGAAGTTCCCTAAAGACGAAAATAAAATAATATGTACCTCATAATTCGGCTAAATCCTGAATATAAGTGTATATATATAATTAGTACCCAAATCTGTTCGAAGAATCAAATATATATACTAAGAAGCTACTTATATTGTTCATTCTGAATGACCTGTCCGAAACGAGACAAAGAAATGTTAATTATACTTCGTAAAATAGTTGTTAGAAATGAAGATGTGTGACCTTCGTGTATGACGATGGAGAAGGGATGTTTGATGAAGCGGGAGTTGACAGTCATGACATCGGTTCCATCCAAGTTGGAGTGTTGTACATGGTCAAGGAGGGCGTCACACCAGTAGAGGCGATCCCGGCCGAAATCCACCGAGAGACCGTTGGGCCAGCCGAGAGTGACATTCCGGAAAACAATGAGACTAGAACCGTCCGTATAGGCTCGGCTAATGTTGGCCGGCCGATCCCACTCCGAGAAGAAGATATATCTGTAGAAGAAAGTTCGTTCACAACTCAAGCTAAAAAGTAGAGTACAATCTGCATTAATGGTGGCAGAGGCTCAACATGTCTGCATTTTTTGCTCCATTGTGCCAATGTTTTTTTTTTGTTATCTTTCCAAACATAATGAACTTCTATTTATTTATGGGATCAGCAAAAATATGACAATCAATAACTAAAAATCGCAAAAAAATGAACGGCATGTTTTTCCTTTCAGATATATTTGTTAGTTTTGCGGTGTTCAACGATGGGAGTGATTTTTCCCGAGCAACATTGTGCACCACAGCTAGTACTTACCAGAGCCACTGGAGGAGGCGCAGAGTAGGATGTTGGAGGGCGTCAAAAATGGCTGATTATTTATACTTTATAAAAATTATTGTATAATATATTTTTTATTCTATAAAAAAAAATACAACTATTGTATTTAAAAAAATAGATATAATCAGGAAAAATATTTTATTGAATTGTTTTGTTAAATTTACAAAGATAAAGAACGGAAACGTAATTTTAAAGAAAATTATGTGTAAATCCCAATTTGCGTCTTTTATCTTTCTATTCTTGTCCGATCCTTCTCTTTAAAAATGCATATATGTATTTTTAATACAAAAATATTATTTGATAATATCCAGATTTTTTACTTTCCCAGCTATACGAAGTATAGGGGAAGTAATGTAATCGGTCAACAATTCGATGCGGAGTTTTCAACGGAATTTCATGTTTTTCAAACTCCAGATTACAAATACGAAAAAAAAAAAAAATGTCTGCCTGCCTGTGAACACGATAACTCCCGATAGAATGAATGTATCGACAAGGGATTTTATATATGAATCCAGAACCCTCTAACGAAGACACCTATTTACTTTCAGCCAAATATACCAAAAGGAAAAGGGCGTTTAGGGGGGGGGGGGGGGGGGGGGGGCTTAACACAAAAAGTCTAACTGTAATGAATGTATTGACATGCAATTTCATATGTAAATTCATAAGCCCATAAGGACGACACTTATTACTTTTGAGCGGAATCAGCCGTATGGGAGGGAGGATCAGGGGGCTCAACTCGAAAATTCTAATACCTGCCGATGTAATGAATGTGTCGACATATAAATTTATATTTAAAATCAAAGGATGGCACACATCTGTAGAATGGCTTTAGAGAGAAAGAGAGGGAAAACGTAATTGATTAATTCGTTCTGGGGAAGTACACAGCCGGTGATTCAACGACGACGTTTTTAGATTTTTTCCCCACACAAATCTTTGATCTATGCTTACTGCATTAAGGAATAGGGGGTTGCCTAAGACACTTACCCTTTGTTGGGATGTACGACGATGGCCCTGGGTCTCTTTAGATTGGTGAGCAGTGTTCGTCTGTAGGTGGTGTTAGTGGTGCTGAGCACGTTGAGTGTACCCTTCCGACTGTCGATGTAGTAGAGATTCTTGGCAGCCCAGTCTACAGCTAGCCCTTCCACACCCTCGTTCTGCGAGGCAAGCACGATCTCTCGTCCTAAATAAATAAAACACCATTTACAATTACAATAGAGACCCTCTCACATTCGGACTAATGTAGGCGGCAGGGATCTGAATTACAAGAAAAATCTAGATTATGAGAATGATCCCTCTTCCCTTTAAAAGATGCATTATTTATGAAGACTGTAGAATTGTGTTAAAAGTATCTTCCTATATTGTTCCGTACTTCTCTCGTTGGCGACGAGATGCCCTTTCGCACATCTTAATACATATACACTAACGTTAGTTCACACAACCGGTGTAATGAAGAAGATATACAGAAGGCAGGTACATTTATTAAGAGATTCCTAATAAAGTCTCTACAAACTATCCAGCAAGCAATTATCGAACATAAAATGATTATCACTATTTCTTTGTTGTGATTCTTCTTCTATTAAAGTCTTCCGCTTCCAGGGAAGGAATAAGGGCACTGGATGCTTAGGTCCCTAGGTGTACGCACCAGCCGACCCAATATATATTATTAGTTCATTAACATTAATTTTATTAGTATTTATGAAGTATAATTCCACTATTACTTTTGTTCAATGAAAAAATATATAATAAACTTGAGGGCGCCGGTAGCTCAGTGGTACGCGTGCTTGCCTTTTGAGCTAAAGAACGTGGGTTCAAAACCCGGCCGAGAGGCCCTTAGTTTATTTTATCTGGGAGGTAAAATAAACTTAAGCATGCCGTCCTTCGGATGAGCCGTTAAGCGATGGTCCCGAGCCTGTACGATGTCAGGTACTCGTTAAAGACCCCTACCCTACGTGAATAAAAAAATTAGGGTAGGCAAAATTTAGGACTCCCATAGTTGAGTCGGCCTCATTTCCACCAGAGTGACGAAAGAGCGCTCTGGTAGTAGGCGATAGGACCTTGTAGTTAAAGGGGCATTTGTATATATATATATAGGTGCAGGGAATAATAAAAGAAGATGTAAAGACTATAACGGATTTACCTGTTCCATTTCTGTGTATCCTATAGATGACATCTTGAAGAACATCCGAATAGTATATATGGTTAGCTCTGGAATCAAAATCTAAACCAACGAATCGTGCTCGTCTGGACGCATAGGGGAGAATAGCATCGCTGAAGTTCTCCAGAACAGGATCCAAAACTCGTCCTTTGATGAATCTCTGCTGAGAGTAGAGCAGGAATTCGTCCACAGCTAGAATATAAAAAGGAAATATAAATAGTTGGTTCATTTGAAGACAGGACGAAACTATTTGAATAGCAGCACAATCTGGCTTTCATAAGTCAGGTCAAACTCTATTTATTAGGGTCAAATATTTCCAACATAGATAAGGGAAGAATAGAGTTTTGCACTATAAAAAGTGAACGTATTGACAGTGAATCACTGTGACTCATTCAGATCGAATCATTTGTACAAATTAGGTTTTCGCTCTCCCTCTAAATCACCTATAAATCAGAAGGTGCCTTTTTTAGGAATCACATCCTTCACTTTTCAAAAATATTTAATAAATTTTAATTTTTTTTTTTTTTGCTGAAAGATGGGTGCAATAATGTAAACTCTGGAAGTTAAAAGGTTTTTTTTTACGTTACGTAAAATTTTTAAAAATATAAATAAAATTTAAAAAAACAACAGATATATATATATACAGTAAACTCTCGATTATCCGCGGGCGGTTTATCCGCGGTGCCTGTAGGAGGCATTTTTATAAAAAAGGAAGGTTTTGAAACCGAAAATTATTTCACAAAAATTGAAATAAAGTTACTAAATACATACTTAAACGTAATGAAAATCGTAAATCACAAATATACATACAGTAGAGTACACTTAATAATGTATGTACAGTACAAAACGTTTATGTAGTTCAGTATTACTGTGCAGTACATATATCGGTATATACGTAGTGTGTGCTTGAGCAGTTTTGGACGCGACTAGCGGCACTGCAGATGTTCGCTTACTTAGCGTGCGAGTGAATCGCCTGACCAGTGAGTCATCTGCACGTGATGCAGCATTAGGACACATTGACAGCATTATTCAATACCTTGAAGAGCAAGACGACGCATCACTTTGTGACAAGATGGTGTTGAGAAAACTCAAATCACAAATAAAGATAAAGTGTTTCACTACGAAAAAGCAAAAGCAAATGACTGACTTTTTTGTTAAACAGTAAACATGACTTTTTAATAACCTACATGACATTGATTGAGTTTTGTTATCAGGTACGTTCTTTTATTGTATAATAAACTTATTTAAAGCACTACTTGTGCGTTGTTTTTTTAGTGCCTTCGGCCTTTGTTTAACCATTATCGGCAATTTTGCGGCTTATCCGCGAAATTCGATTATCCGCGATATCCACGCCAGTCAATTCCGCGGATAATTGGGAGTTTACTGTATATATATTTCTTTTTATTAAATGTTTTCAATTTTTAAAAATATATTAATAAACCAAGTTCACAAATATGATTTGGTTTTTAATTTTTCAAATCAGAGGGCGGAATCCCTTCGACTAAAAAATAAATAACTCAAGATAGAATGAAGCTCATAAGCTGTTTATATATCTAATTTATAAGATATCTTAATGTATACATTTCCTTATATATACATTATCTTAATGTATCATATTAACATGTTATGGTTTAACGGAAATAAATATCATATTATTTAAAACACTTGTATATTTTCAGCCAAATCGATCAAAGAGATGGAGGGGGATCATTTCAAAACCATAGATAGAACATTAATGACAGTGAAGCCTAGCCCCTGTACGACCTTTATTGATGACTAGCAGTAATACCCGGCGTTGCCCGGGGAACTTTGACTTTTCTCCCAATATCTCCTATAAGGCTATTCAGTTCCTCGACAGTACATTCATGATGTTATAATTTTCAATTATTCATACGGAATAAGGCTTATAGTCCTTCAACTGTAGTAACGCTAGCTTTGAAGCTAAAAATAATTTATTCAAAACGATTTCTCATTAATCGTTGCAATGGTGTTCGAGTTACAGATTGCGTGAGTGGATGCTGGGATGGACCAGGGGTTGATTAAAAAATAGACCTTAACCTTCCGGTAGATAAAACTTATCTATTCAAAAAGATTCCTCATTAATCATTGCAGTGGTTTTTGAGTTACAAAGATTGCATGGGTGGATGCTGGGATGGACCAGATATTGAGGTACTAATACGCCTATAACCTTCCACAGACGATGACGAACAAATTAAAAAAAAAATTAATCAAAACCAACAAGCCGTTCGTGAGTTATAGCGGTACAACGCACAGACATTTTCAGTTTTATATATATGATGACGATGAAGATATGGGATATAGACTAGAGAGAGTTGCTTACGGTTGCAGTTATGCAGGTCAGTAGAGAGTCGCCAGCCGATGTTGCAGGCACACCTGTAGCCAAGGCTGCCAAGACCTCCCGTGCCCGCTGTCACGATGCACAGATGTTGACATTTGCCGTTGTTGCTTCCGCAAGGATTGTGTGCTGAAAAAAAAACGAACAATGTTAAGTATACACTGTATACATGAAAACCCTTGGAGGGGTCTCTGATCTTCTCCCACCCGTCACTGTACAGTCTTTAAATGTACACTGCACTACGTTTCTGCAGACCAAATGGGCCTAAGTGCACTTTTGATAAAATTACATCAGAAATTTAGGTATCATTTCATTGAAGTACTATGATCAACAAATATATGAAATGTATTAAATCAAAAGAATCATGTTTATCACACCTTAATTTTTTCATTTGTTTACATTTATTTTATATACAGTTTTTGTGTAAACATATTGTAAATTTAAATTACAGATACATGATCCTAATTAAAGTGCGGATTTCAAAATGTTTTATCTATCTTCATTTTGTGTTAAGCCTTCTATATTAAATGTTACATGCATCAAAAACTCGGTTTTTCACAAGTTTTAATTTTAAATAGTTGAAAAACTACAACTACAAGTTGTTATTGTGACTCATGCCCGGGCTTTAACTAAGAGGTAACATATCGCCAACTACCAGAGCGCTCGGTCGTCACTCTGGTGAACATGAGCCAGACTCTACTGTGGGGGTCCAACAGGGTGTTCAAGTTTTTTTTCACTTCTCAGATAAAAAAACAAGGGCCTCGGTAGGGTTTCGAACCCGCGATCTTGAGCTCAATAGGCTTGGCATGCTACCTCCATAGAACTAATATATATATATAGGTTAGGTTTTATGACTCATGCCCGGGCTTTAACTACGAGGTCATATCGCCTACTACCAGAGCGCTCTTTCGTCACTCCGGTGGACATGAACCCGACTCTACTATGGGAGTCCTAAATTTTGCCTACCCTAAATTTTTATTCACCTAGGGTAGGGGTCTTTAACGAGTACCTGACATCGTACAGGCTCGGGTCCATCGCTTAACGTCCCATCCGAAGGACGGCGTGCTTAAGTTTATTTTGCCTCGCAGATAAAATAAACTAAGGGCCTCGGTCGGGTTACGAACCCACGATCTTCAGCTCAGAAGACAAGCACGCATACCATTGAGATACCAGCGCCCTCTCTATATATATATATATATAGATATAAGGCAACAAACAATAACTATATTTATTTTATTAGATAAAACTAGGGAATTGATAGCTTCCTAAGAAACAGCTGATTGAGAAAAGCTGAAGGGAGATCCTGAACGGCTTGACGTCATGGTGGGGCTGCCCCCTCCACTTGGGGTTTTACTCACAGTTACCGGACAATCTTCTACTTAATAACCCTTACAATCGAACCACTTTGGAAACTGCAATCAGTAATGTGGAGACAAAGCGCTATCACAAATTCTTTTATTCTTGTTTGAGCAAATAATTATTTTTCCTTAAAACTAAAATGATATGTGTTTTATTTGTACCATCGCTGGCAATAGTTTTAGGTTGGTTGGGTAGCTTACCTGGTGTCTGGACCAAAGGATGTACCACTTTGACAGCTTTGGGCTCTCGGACATCCCGCTGCTTGTACAGAGACTGGATGGAGTTAGCTCCTTCGTACTTGTCCACTGTCATGATGCCTTGCTTCGTGCCGTCCGACCAGAACACTCGGTTCTCGAACACGGCGAGTCTGGAGGGTGAGGGAACCGAAGTACCTGCGTAGGGGAGCAGAACCACTTGAAATTATACACATAATTTATTCTTCCAAGGGAGACATAGATCCCAGAATATATATACCAGAGATAGTTGAAGCCCGGGCATGATATAAGATAATTATCTTCGGGCTTCAACTGCGCAACTCTGGTAAACATGAGCCTGACTACAGTGAGAGCCCTAAAGAACACCCAGATTTAATTAGGTGTAGGGTTCTTTAACGAGTACATTTTACCTCCAAGATAAAAAAACAACAAAAAAAACTATCAGTCTCAGCAGAGTTTTGCTTTTTTTTGAGTTGTTCATTTCAACAAAAACAAAATAAATAAATAAATAAATCTATAATTTGTAGATACCTCGAAGAACGAGGAACCTGTAATTGCCATCGTAGTCGACACTTTCAATATAGTCGAGTAGAGAGTCGCACCAGAAGACACGCCTGGCGAGGATGTCGACCGCGACCCCTGAAGCCTTGTAGGCCGCCTCCGAAACGATGGCACGTACCTGGGTACCATCCATGTTCGACCGAACCACCTGGTTCCTGTCTGCCACGAACATGTACCTGTAGAACAAAAACACAATATGGAATATCTATAATAATGATTATAAATGGTTTAAATAGAACTAATTGTAAGTCATCAGCACTATATCTTAAATAAAAACTCAAAGTTAATTAAATATTCATTCAAGACATTCAATGCAGCGCCCGTTCGTGGCAGTAACTGGAACCCGACCACTTGACACTGGTGGCAGAACAATCCAACAGCTTGAGAAAATATTAATTATTTGAAAAGCTTACCTAAACATAATTAAAAAGTATGATATTTATATATGTCTGTGGTCACAGAGAATAAATTCGTAACTTTTCCGGGCAGCACTTTTTTACTTCTGCATTAATCGTGTAAATCCAGTTTTTGGAATAAATAAATAATATTTGCATCATTATTAATCATATACCTTTTAAATGTATAGGGTGAATGAAAATGAATATTGTTAATCCTTTCTTGGATTTTCCCTTAGTTATCTAATCATTCCCCATCACTTACCTAATTATTAACCATAATTTTTGAAATACTCGTGAATGATGCCTCTCTAAAATTGATTTAACACTCTCTTCACTTGGAATAGTCTGCCGTAGTGACATAATGTCGAATCTTGGAAAATGTATTCAAACATTATAGAAGAAAACTATAATGATATGAAATGGTATAAATTGTGGAGAATACAATATTTTAAAAAAAATTGTGTACATGTACAGTATATATATATACTAATACTCTAGATTTTGAATATTACCTTGAAAATAATTATTTTTCATTTGATTTTCCTGCAAACTTCTTATTCGAGGCATTCAAAATATTTATCCTTAATTATAAGAGTTAGTTTTATGTCTCATGCTCGGCTTTCACAGGTCATATCGAGTAACAGAGCGCTCTATCGTTGCTCTGGTAGACATGACTCTACGGTGGGAGTTCTAAATTTTGCATACCTAGGTTCAACCGCCTAGAGTCTTAAACGAGTATCTGACATCGTACAGGCTCGGGACCATACCTCAACGTCCCATCCGAAGAACGGCGTGAACTAGGTTTTTTCACCTCCCAGATGAAAAACGTAAGGGACTCAGCCGGGTTTTGAACCTGCGATCTTGAGCTCAGAAGGTTATCACGCTATTGAGCTATTGGCGCCTTCGAAGTATATAATTATTAGATTTGCTTCCAATGAAAATTTTTGATGGGTCTTACGCTACTAGATTTAGGTACAAATTGTAAATTAATAAAACATATTATTAGAAGATGAGTTATGTCTTCAAACGAAGAAGAAAAGGGTCGAAGGAGCGTGAAGAGACTCGAGCAGCTTGAGATAAGTAGGCACGTAAATGTAGAACAATGAACTTAATAACGAAGCACACTCGTTAGAGTAAGCAGTCTAGACAGAGAGTCTCTATAAGCCCATTAGTTGTTATCCACTAAGCACACTTATATTTAAGTAAGCTGCACGACAGACAAAGTCTCTAGACTAGGTACCTACCTAAAGAAAGGAGACAGTCGGCTTAACTATAACGAGGGTCATTCGCTAGCGCTTCATCAGGCAAACAGCAGTATTATACCAAGTATAGGGACTCAAAATTTTATATGTGTATCTAGAACCCTCTACGGACCACTATTGATATTCAGTCAAATCGGTCCAAGAGAAGGGGCCTTAACATAAAAAATCCAATAACTGTCATTGTATTGTAAGTATTGACACAAAATTTTGTACCATAAAGATGACACATCGTAATTTTCAGCGGAATTGGCGGAAGGGATGGGGGATTCAACTCAAAAAACTCAATGACTACCCTTGTAATGGATGTATCTACATGAAATTTTATATTCAAATTCAAAACCACATAAGGACGGCTCCTATTAACTTCCCGCGAAATCGACCGAACGGAAGAGGAAATCAGAAAAAGGAGGACTGAACACAAAAACCGTAATAACTGCCGATGTAATGAATGTATCGATACAAAATTTAGTATGAGGATATAGGAGCCCCTATATAAGTCAACTATTACTTTTTAGCCTAAACGGTCGATTGGTTTTGGAGGGAGAGAGAGAAAACTTACTTGATTAATACGTGCTAGGGGAGTATATTGCCGATAATACATCGACGACTTTTATAATAATAAATGAATCGACATGGAATTTTATATTTAAATTCAAAACTCGATAAGGCAACTATTAATTTTCCGCAAAATTGGCTGAAGAGGAGGGGGGGATCAGAGGAGGAGGACTAAACTCAAAAACCCTAATAACTGCCGATGTAATGAATGTATCGATACAAAATTTATAAGATAAAATATGAGGATTCATAAGCCCCTATAGGTTGTGGAGGGAGAGCGAAAACTTACTTGATTGTCATTCAATGACTTTTATTTATTTTTTTTCTGTAGTATCTAGTTTGAGATACTCCATACTAATTTGTAAAGAGGTATAATTAGATATACATTTTATTTTCACCTTTTACAGTTACTGTAAAAAAAAAAATATCTAACTATTCAGCTAAAGAGCTGATACTTGGAGCAAAAGATCGAACTTAACAGCAAAAAAAACTTTATAGACGAGCCAAAAACTTGTATTATTAATTCCTTTCCCACATGTCTCTCTATGATTTGCTATAACAATTATATTGTCTAATAAAATTAATTTGGTTAATACTATTTTTTTTTTTTTACAAATAGCTATTTACAACTGTATACAAATAAATACAACAAGCAAATGTGCTAATAGAGAGGTAATGACAATATCAAAATGTCAAGAGGGGAGAAATCATCCAGTGGTGACACTCCCTAGTCACTGATTTCCTCTCATTTGTAACTCATCATTGTCACTGCTGCTGCTAAGGAGGTCTATAGGCCATTGACGCTTAAGCCGTCGTTGGGGAAGTATAGCAGAATGGAGGGCACGGCCTAGAGGATTATTGTGGGAACTAAGAAGGGAAAATAATTTTTTATATTTGAATTTAGCGACTTCAGTGACAAAAGGTACGTTAAGGTCAGTGTGAAGAGTTTTGTTGGAGACGTAATATGGAGCATTGGCGATTTTTCGAAGGATTTTGAATTGAAAGGGTTGGATGCGCTGGAGATTGGGAGTCTTGGCAGAACCCCAGAGTTCAAGTTCGTAAATCCACATAGGTTTGATTACTGCGTTGTATATAAGTCGTTTGGTTTTCAAAGTTAATTTGGATCTTTTGTCTAGTAGTCTTAGTAAAAGTTTATAACGTCTGTTCATTCTTGTCTTTTCAGTCTCGTGTAAGGATTCAAGTTAGTTGTTTGTCGAGTATGAGGCCTAGATAGCGGACTTCGTTTTTTAAAGGGATGGGGTTTTTGTTAAGGCACACTGGAGGGCAGGTTTATAAAAATCAAAATTTAATTTTGGACTCAGTTTCGAACTCTCAAACTACCGTTATTAGGTTCCGGTGTGTACCAATGAGCACTTTGGTTTCGATTAAGAACAATGGATAAGGACAGCTGAGTAACAATAAACGTTTACTCTTTTCAAAAAAAAAAAAAAAATCGGTGAATCACCGGCAATTATTTTCCAGAATGAATTAATCAATTAACTTTTCGCTCCCTCAACAAAAGCAGTCGACCGTTTGGGCTAATATTCAGTAGTTGACTTACATATACATACAAATCCTCATACTAATGTCAGGTCGTTAAAGTCGTTTCATAAGCAATTATTGGGCTTTTCGAATTAAACCCCCTCCCGTTTGGGTTAATTTGGTTAAAAAATTGATTTGTGTTGTCCTTATGTATAAGAATTAAAGAAGAAATGATATATACATGTATAATCATAAAGTCGATACATTCATTCTATTGGCAGTTATTACAGTTTTTGTGTTAAGTCTCTCCCCTAATCACTCCTTTCCCCTTGGTTGATTTGGCTGAAAATCGATAGGTGTCGTCATTAGAGGGAATTGGATTCATATATAAAATTTCGTGTCGACACATTCATTCTATCGGGAGTTTTCATGTTCATAGACATGAAGAACTGGAAGTCGAAAACATGAAAAGTTCACTTAAATATGTTGTAGCCCTAGCTTCCCCCCCCCCCCCCCCCCCCCCCTGATGCAGTTACAATTTTCAATAGCGTTGTCTCCTTCTCTAACATGAGGTGCACATTTAATGTTCCTATAAAAGGTTAACACTTCATCTCCTTGCAAAGCTCTTCCAAATTGCTCTTTAAACGAACCTCCTTCTTTTGCCAAGAGATCAACTTTATACGGGGCTTATCATCGATTTCGCTTATAATATTTTAGTATACTATATTTACCAAAGGCCGTTAAAAATATCGGTTCCATCTTGAAAAATATGTCAATAAGAATTCTTTGTTTCTCTATTATCTTCAACATTATTTTTTTTTTTAATACAATAAATAAAAACAAAGAATTTGTTTAACTGTTATATTTTCTAATTCCACAAAAAAAAAAAAATATATATATATATATATAGGTAAAGTGTACCGGCTTCGGCTTACGTCATCGTCAGAACAAAGTTCAAAAGTGACATTTACGTTTGCTAGGTAGACATATTTATACAAACCTAAGGTTACCTGAGATTGCCTAAGCCTGTGACACACAACCCATAGGGAAAACCCTGTGGAGGAGGGGGGGGGGGGGGGGGGTGGGGGGGGTCCTACCTTAACGGTTTAAACTGGAAAACTCACTGGAACGGTTTAAAAAGTGGTTTGACAACTTTTAATTTTAATTTTTAATTTTTTTCTATTATAAAAATAGCCATTGCAACGCATGGCGGATTTAGCTAGTATTAAATAAATAAAACACGTACCCAACCAAAGAGTCAAGGGCGATGTCTTCGGGGGAGGTGAGGTTGGAGGAGAGGACGATAGCGTGATAACGACCATTCCACTCGAACAGGTCGATCTTCTGTCCAATGGCGTCGACCACATAGAGCTTGTCGCCGACCCAGTCGACAGCGAGGGCAACTGGAGACCAGGTACCAGGCAGCGAAATCTCTTGTGCGCCTCCTTCAAGGGCGGCAAAGCTACGCTCCACCAGCGTCTGGTAGTAGATCTGCAACCAAACCAATACATGAGAAACTCGTTAAACATTTGACTGAACCGCTCAGTCTGCACGAAAAAAGCGGACTACTTCAACATGGACCGAGTTTAATAAAATTTCTTTCAGATCATATTTACGGTGATACGCTTCGATTGGCACCAAAGCGGAGTCGATATTCATTCGCGAGATATCGTGCACGAAAAATTGACCACGCACGTACGTACGCAAACACACATACTTCTTTCCAAAAATACTGTTATGACCTTGAAACATAAATCTATGATGAAAATTTTGATTTCGATTTTCGGACCCATTACAATAACTTTCCTATATGCTGGAAAGTTAAAAAAATTAATCTCAATCGTTCTAATTAAACTCTCTGGAAAAGTATTTTGTACAAAAATAAATAGGGTAACTAACCTTTTTAGTTTTGGTGTCTGTCCAGTAGAGTAGATTTTTTACATAATGATAGGCGAGTCCAGTGGCTGCCGTCGTATTGGCGACCAGCATTTGGTTTTGTCCCGTACCGTCCATCTTCCATATTGACTTGTCGTGAGCAAAGAAGATCTAAACAGAAACAAAAACAACAGTTATTAAAGTTCAGGGAAATATAGGTTAGAATAAAATCATATTCTAAGTTGAGAAAAGCAGGCATATTGTGGAAACTTGTAATAATAACACAATCTTCTTTTTAAATACTGTCTATTTCACAAAAAAATTATATACATACACTACCAGTTTACGTATAAACTAAGTAATTTGTATAATTGAACCATTCTCATACACAAGGTGAAAGGGTTTGGAATTTCAATTTAATACCCGTCGATGAACAATTAGGTATTTCTTCGGTCTGAAATATTTTTCTCTTTATGACTAATGATAACAAAGAGGCTCGGGGACATCGCTTAACGTGCCATCCGAAGGAAGGCGTGGCGTGCTCATTTTTTTTTCTTTTGTACCTTCCAGATAAAATAAACTAATGACCTCGGCCGGAATTTGAACCCGCGATCTTGAGCTCAATCAGCAAGTACGCATACCACTAAGCTACCGGCACCCTCACAAAATAAACTTATTCACAATAAAATTATGTTTGTACAGTTAACAAAATGATATTAATAATAAAATTAAAATCAGATGGTTGTCGTCCTATCTTTAAAACAATAAGAGTAATGATATCAATTGAAATGATAATAACAAAAGAAAGAAAAATGACCAAATCGAGTTACTTATGACACTAAATGATACAAATGTGGAAACAGAACTGGTTCTAAGTGTTTAATGTTATTAGTGTATAATTGTTAAAATAAACTTGGTCATTAATAAAGATGTTATTTTGAGTAGCTTTATTATTTTTATTATTATATTATATTATTTATTTCCAGTAGCTCTAAACTATCATGTAGCCTTCTTTTTGAGAAGAAATGGAGACACTTGATGCCGTCGGTTGGGTCAAAATGACTGAGCCGCGAAAGTGGACAATGGGTTGCCTCGGATCTTTATTTCAGTCGTGCATTCTTTAAAACGTGGGCCAGTCACTCCAATATACAATTTGGATTTACAAATCGCGCACAGTAGACTAGTTAGTTATTGTGATACATGCCCGGGCATTAACTAGGAGGTTAGATCACCTACTACCAGAGCACTACAAGACATTCATGGCATCACTGACTGGGCTACTAGGAACGGACTGACACTGAACGCTGACGAGACTAAAGCCATTGTAGTAATTCTACATGACACCGATATTGAATACCAGTGTAAAAAATCTTGGACTGATCCTTGACCAAACCCTCTCCTGGAAAGACCATGCCTCCCACATCTCCAACCGCTCCTTCAGGACCCTCTACTTCCTCGAACGCCTTCGTCACCTTCTCCCCTCTAAAACCCGTCAGCTGTTGGTATCCTCCCTTGTTTTCCCCTACTTTGATTCTGCTTGCCTCGCATATGGAGGACTCTCTGGGGAGCTCGACATGAAACTAAAGCGAGTCATGAATTTCTTTCTAAGATTCATTTTCGGGCTCCCCTGACACTCTTCTATTACTAGTTCTTATACCAACTTAAAATGGCTCTTCCCATTCTCTCGTCGACAATATTTCCCAGGCTCCTTCCTCTATCAAACCATATCTTCCCAAAAGCCCTCCTACATCTTCCAAATGCTCCAATTTAAATCCCATATCCAGCAGAAAGTCACTAGATCCCGTCCCTCTGATCTCTACCTCCCTTCCCACAGGACAACAACCTACCACAACTCCTTCCTTATCCAGGCTAACTCCCTCTGGAACTCTCTCCCTTTCCAAATTCGCTATGCTCCTACTCTTCTTTCATTTAAGTCCCTACTTTTCCAGTACCTACCTCCTAACTCAGCACACCTCTGATTCCTAAGTCTGTCTCCTATGAGACAGTTCTCGTCTTCCTATAAGTCTCTCACTCTCCTGGAAAGATTGTCACTCTTCTGTTTCAGTCCAGTTTTTTACATTTCATATATAAGTCATTATTGTTATCATTGCCTGTTTTTAACATTTAATATTTATTCCTAGAGACCTCTTTTCTTTTCTTTTTATTCTTCTCAACTGGTTGATACTTGTATACTCTTGTTTATTCTTTATGTTATTATTCTTAGGGGACTTATGTCCCAGAATAAAGATTATTTTTCATTTCATTTCACTCTTTCGTCGCTCTAGTGGACATAAGTCCGACTCTACTGTGGCAGTTCAGAATTGTTCCTTCCCAGATTTATTCACTCAAGTTAGTTATTCACTTTAACGAGTATCTGACATCATACAGGCTCGGGACCATGATGATATAATGCCGAAACACCGGTAGTGTATGTATGATATTTTTTCTGGAAAGACAATATTTAATAAATTATGTCTCGAAATATGTCTTAAGGTACATATGACATATAAGATATAGAATAAATTCAACATCTGATAAGATCTGAAAATGGACACCAAGATAGATTTTGGGACATTTATATGCTAAAAATGGAAGGAAAATGTGAATATCCAATAACCTGATATTACTCAGATAAATTGCTCACAAGTTGTTTTTTTCTCAAAGCTTCAGTTACTCAAAAAAAAAGTCGTCAGTGTATCAAAAAAGCCAATCGACCGTTTGGACTAAAACTCAATAGGGGTATTCATAATGTGTGTTAGGTGTTAAATGTTATCGAAATAAAAATTTACAGGGACAGAAATTCATGAACATCCCCTTTGTTAACTGTTAAATGCTAACTGTTATAACTAGCGCTCCAAGTTGCAATTAAAGGAAGTTCCAATATAACCGACCAAGGATTGTTGTCATTTGTCTTGTTTTATTAGTTTTCTAAAAAAATAAATTAAAGTGTGTTTGTGTTTTTATTATAAATAAGATGCCTAAAGTAAATAATAAAAGTAAATTGCTTAACTAGCTCATTGAACGAGCTACTGCACTCTTTTTACTGGAAATTCAGATCAATATGATGATTTAAGTGATGCTGAATTAGACGAAATAATGGACAATATTTTATTAGTATACAGTTTTCGCTATAATGTAGATATGTGTAAAAATATAAAAGCCAAAACTAAAAAATTGTGTGGGCTGTAGATTGCTACCTAAAGTAACCTTGCATAATCTTGCCAATATCGATTTAACAAAGCGATCTAACATACCTTTTCCTCTGTTAGATCGAAGTGTGTTAAAGTCATATATTTAGCAGACTACTGTCAATATTTTTATCGAACTAATACAGTTAACATATTTAACATAGTTAACACACACATCATGAATACCCCTAATATTTGACTAAGTGGCTTCTGAATCCTCAAACTAAATTTTGTCTCCATACGTTCATTTTACCGGGAGTTATCCAATTCATAGAAGCACATACAAACAGACAGGAGATTTTTTTCAATTTTAGAATCAGGGTGTCAGAAGATTCTGGCCGATTACATAACTTCCCCTATACTTTGTAGAGCTGGGGAAGTAAAAATGAAATTTTCGGGGAATATTTATAGACAGTAATATGAAATTGAGAATATTTGCAAAGTTTTACAGGCAAATAGACTCAAAAAGAAAAAAAATCTCTTAGACACTAAAACAAATATTGAATCTGGGTTATAATTTACACGTTGGTTAGTTAGTTATTGTGACTAATGCCCGGGCTTTTAACTACGAGGTCATATCGCCTACTACCAGAGCGCTCTTTTATTGCTTTGATGGACATGAGCCCGACTCTACTAACAGAGTCCTAAATTTTTATTCACCTGTTTTAGGGGTCATCGCTTCATGTCCTACCCGAAGGACGGCGAGCTCAAGGTTTTTCTACCAAGGGCCTCGGCCGGGTTTAATTACTATTATACCGATAACATTAAAACTAATTATAAATTATATATTGTTAATAGCTGAAAATAGTTACCTCAAGTGTAGAATTGTCCATGACAATACATCTTGATTTTCCTTTAAGTTCGTAGCCTGGGAAACATGTACATACGTAACTCCCTTCTGTATTCATGCAGTTCTGCGAGCAGAAGCCCCATCCCTCACATTCGTTACGATCTGCAATATAAAGTTAATAAATCCATTAAAATGCATAAAACTACATTTTTTTAGACGAAGTAAGGACACCTGAACGTCTGGATTGTGTCAAATGGATACGGCGCCAAATATCTTTGCATGCCAGTAAAATTATAACAATGCCACTTGATGGGAGAAGCCAGCCAGTGCTGACACTACCTCGAAAGTTAATTTTTATCGTTCACTATCTTCAGAGAGATGAGCGAGGCCATCACCAGGGAAGAGGAGGATTGTCAGGATGAGAATGATAAGTTAGGGCTTGTAAAGATTTGACTGGGAAGAAAGGGTTTTTGTGAAATGTTTGGAATAGGAATTGGATTAGTTCATTGACAATGGGAATATTGAGATCTCTGTGTAGGACATTATTGATGCTACAGAAAGAAGCGTTGATAATTCATTGGAAGAGTTTGGACTGGAATGCTTGGATACGATTGATCTTGAATTGCGCAACTGTACCCAAAAGTTCCAGTATGTACGTCCAGATTGGACGTCTTTTAAATCGTAACTTTGTTGTTAGTAGTAAGTTTTGATTTTGGTGATCCTGGTACAACCTGGAGGTGATGAGAAGACACAACTGCAAAACTGTCCCGTTTCTAGGGAAAAGCAAGGTTCCATATCATTTATCTTGAGAGAGTTCCTCTTCTTAATTCTCTTTTACACAATTTTGATTAAATTTGCATCCTGACATTCTGCTGATGTTCAGATAACCCAGTCGTCACCAGCGAGTTTATTAATTCCGCAACCGAATCCAATTCGCTCCTCTGCGCAATCCAATTACGAAACCGAACTTCACATTCCCTTTCCTTGATTGCCTTTATTAAGTCTTTTCTAATTACCAATTTGCACAACCACATTAACACAGCAAAAACTTCACTTGATGTCTGGAAGAGTTCTGTCTTTGTTACTGTGTGCCTTTGGAATCCAAACTATTTGGAAATGTCTGGCGTCAAATATTTTTGATTGGTGTAAGTGCAGCTTTACTAGAAAATGTTATAGTAGTATTTGGGTTTTTGTTTGGCACGCAACAGCCAGGGTCATAGCGCCAATCTAGCGTATTTTACAGTATCACCTATATTATATATATATATATATATTTTTTTTTTTAATAATAATAAAAAACAAGAAAAATAGGTGGTCATATGCAGACATATGATTGGAGGCAGATCAGAGCGGACCGGAGAGACAACATGATGACGGACCGACTATCTCGGGGCCCAGCTAACTGACTCTAGGAGAACGGCACATTCCCGCTGTGATCTGGGAGCAGTCACAGTGAGGTCTACGTAAGGAGGATAAACACACAGCTATTACAGTATAGTTGAATTTTTTTAATTTTTACGACAGAGCTGCAAATCATATCTTATAGTTCTATGTAATAACTGCCAAAGCATGATAGGTAATAAATAATTAAATTACACATACCTACATTTTTTTTTTTTTTTCATCATTATTCTTTTTACCCATTTTTTATATACATTCTTCCTTGTTGTTTTGTAACTTTTTTTCTTTTCTTTTTCAATTTTTTTATTATTATATATTTTGATATTTTTTATCTATTTTCATCATTTAACTGATATTTATTATCTTATGCGTACATATATACACACACTACAAAAATGTTATATATATGTTCCCAAAATGATTCAAATAAGCAGAGCCAGGATGTCTTCTACACCTCTGCCACTATTTAGTGTGTAAACGTCGAACTTTTCTTCAATCCAATCATTTCTAGTATCTATTGTCAGTTGAAACATGTGATGCGTGAAAGAAATACCGATATAGAAGACAGAGGCTGAAAGCTCTGGTGATATGCTGGGCAAGTTTCCAAGAGGATCAAAAGCTTCTCAGATGAGAAGACAAAGGGAAAGAGGAATGAAGGAGGCAAGAAGACGAATTGAGGCGCCAATAAGTTAGTTCTGTTAGGTCGACATCAGTGAACTACGGAAAGTCGTTAGTTTGTAGCTGTACAAGAGGGGTGTTTCGTACTCTACAACTATCCTTGCCTACCTTTCTACTACAAGTTGATGTTTACTCACCGATACAGGTCCTGGAGTCGTTGGCCACTTTCTTGCCCTCAGGACAACTGCAGGAGCCTCCGTTGAGTGACGCCTGGCACTTGTACTCACAGAAGAGTGTCGGACAGTTACTGGTAGCTGTAACAGATAATCAGAAATATTAAAGGTAATCCCCTAGGTGATCAGATAGAGAAGGACAATCCAGGAAAATATACTAGGAGGCGGCTACTTACCGTAGTCGGGTAGTAACTCTTTGCGTGGGTTAGTAGCTCATAGTAATATAGTGGATACATAGTATCTTATTGTTCCGTATAGTCTGTTTGTCCTGGGCTTATAAAAATATACTAGGAGGCGGCTACTTACCGTAGTCGGGTTAGTAACTCTTTGCGTGGGTTAGTAGCTCATAGTAATATCATAGTATCTTATTGTTCCGTATACTCTGTTTGTCCTGGGCGTATAAAAATGCTACATATGAAATTTTATGAAAATTAAATCAAAACGTTCAAAAGTCATTAAGTCAAATAACTTTCGGTTCGAATTTTGAGATAGGTTTACCTCCCCAGCGAAGTATAGGAGAAGTTATCTAATCGGTCACAAATTTTATATTGAATTTTCACCGCAATTTCATGTTTTTTCGAACCCCTGATTCCAAAATGAAAAAAAAAAAAAAAATCCTGTCTATCAGTAAACACGATTAGAATGAATATGTCAATACGAAATAGTATATGTACACCCAGAACACCATAAGAACGCCCCCCCCCCCCCCCCCCCCCCCCACAGAAATTTTCAACTAAAAGAACCGAGAGAAAGATTTTAGTCCCTGAAGGAAGATTTTAGTAAAATCGTGTAGTAAAATCGCGTAGTAATCGTGTAGTAAAATGTGCAGTAATCGTGTGGTAAGTGTAGTAAAATCGTGTAGTAAGTGTAGTAAAATCGTGTAGTAAGTGTAGTAAAATCGTGTAGTAATCGTTTTAGTCCCTGAAGGAAGATTTTAGTATCAATATATTATATAGTATCTAAAGTATCTATATATTTCGGTGGATTGGTTTAAGAGGGAGAGCAAAAACTTAGTGGCACTGGGTAAGTTCCAACAACTTTTTTTTTTCTTAGAGTAAAGTTCATTTAGTATGTGATCGATTGACACCATCTTTGACCTCCCATCTTTCACCGCTTTGGAGAAAAACTACAAAAGAAGTTCTCAAGAATTTATACCTGTACTTCAGGATAAAAGGTCCAATTTTTAATTTTAAAAAAAACAGTTTTTTTCTGTTAAGGTACATGAAATTAACTCCTCTTTCAGCTGTTATACTGTATTAAGTCCCTACATCATAACTTTTAGAACATATGGATTTTTAAATAATATTAACCGGCTTAGCTACCTAGGGTAAGACAATACTAAATTAACCGGCTTAGCTACCTAGGGTAAGACAATACTAAATTAACCGGCTTAGCTACCTAGGGTAAGACAATACTAAATTAACCGGCTTAGCTACCTAGGGTAAGACAATACTAAATTAACCGGCTTAGCTACCTAGGGTAAGACAATACTAAATTAACCGGCTTAGCTACCTAGGGTAAGACAATACTAAATTAACCGGCTTAGCTACCTAGGGTAAGACAATACTAAATTAACCGGCTTAGCTACCTAGGGTAAGACAATACTAAATTAACCGGCTTAGCTACCTAGGGTAAGACAATACTAAATTAACCGGCTTAGCTACCTAGGGTAAGACAATACTAAATTAACCGGCTTAGCTACCTAGGGTAAGACAATACTAAATTAACCGGCTTAGCTACCTAGGGTAAGACAATACTAAATTAACCGGCTTAGCTACCTAGGGTAAGACAATACTAAATTAACCGGCTTAGCTACCTAGGGTAAGACAATACTAAATTAACCGGCTTAGCTACCTAGGGTAAGACAATACTAAATTAACCGGCTTAGCTACCTAGGGTAAGACAATACTAAATTAACCGGCTTAGCTACCTAGGGTAAGACAATACTAAATTAACCGGCTTAGCTACCTAGGGTAAGACAATACTAAATTAACCGGCTTAGCTACCTAGGGTAAGACAATACTAAATTAACCGGCTTAGCTACCTAGGGTAAGACAATACTAAATTAACCGGCTTAGCTACCTAGGGTAAGACAATACTAAATTAACCGGCTTAGCTACCTAGGGTAAGACAATACTAAATTAACCGGCTTAGCTACCTAGGGTAAGACAATACTAAATTAACCGGCTTAGCTACCTAGGGTAAGACAATACTAAATTAACCGGCTTAGCTACCTAGGGTAAGACAATACTAAATTAACCGGCTTAGCTACCTAGGGTAAGACAATACTAAATTAACCGGCTTAGCTACCTAGGGTAAGACAATACTAAATTAACCGGCTTAGCTACCTAGGGTAAGACAATACTAAATGATTTAATACTTTTTTCATTTTTTAATTAAATTAAATTATAGTACTAAGACCTATATTACTAAACTAAAACCAAAAGAAAAGTATATTAACTCCTTGATTAATAAATAATTGAGTTTAATAAAAAGAATAAATCGTATTCTGTTTTGATATTTTTTATTTTTTATAATATCCTTTTTTTTGTTTCCTGTACCATACATACTAACTCCCAATTAAATATTTATGCAAATACAAAAACAATATCATGTCCAAAATTAAACAAAAAAATGTTATTAATATTATTTAATATTATATTATATTAATAGGTAATTTATTTATCTTTAATCAATTTAGCGCATGGAGACTTGGACAAGGAACGCGTTGTGCGAGAAGAAGGAGAGTTGAGTCATTTCAACTCAGAATACCCGTGCACAAGTAGTGCGGTGAACAGTGTTGGTCTGGACACTGCCTCACATAGTTGATATTCCATTGAGGATGACACTGTAGTTTACGAAAAAATTATTCTGGTTATAAAATAAACAATATCTCTTTTTTTGGCAATTCAACAAGGTTAGTTTTAGACTTACAACAGGCAGTCTCCTCATCGGCAGAATCGTCACAGTCCCTCTTGCCGTCACAAAGCTGGCTCCGAGAGATGCACTTGGGCTTGCCCTGAGGACCGCCCTTGGGACAGAGGAACTTGTTCTCTGGGCAGGCGATTGCAGTGCAGTTGTCTTCATCAGAGCGGTCCAGACAGTCTCGGTATCCATCACAATGGTAGGAGAGGGGGATGCAGAGGGCGTTGGTGCACCGGAACTGGCCCACATGGCATGGGGGGAAATCTGGAACAGAAGTCAAAGGGTGCAGTTTCTTAAAAACTATTAGAGCTTTCTTAGAAATTAATCTTATTTAAATTAGAAGCCTAAGTCCTTAGTCCGACAAAATATTTAACTATATATATATATAATCGAGTGAAACAAGGCAGGTAGGGTTCTAGAGGTGGGGAAAGGGCGGGGAGAAATGTAGGCAGTAGGAGGGCTGCTGTACCTGGGAGGGGGTGCACATCTTGGCAACGCTGCTCTACTACTCCGCTTACCCAACTACCATGTTTGACCGGCTCTAACACTAGATAAATGTTGGGGTAATGAAAAGAGTAAGGAACTTGCCCCTTATTAAGTGTGCGATAATTGTTCTTTTAATGACTCCTCAATAAACCAGGGTTTGCTGTCTTTATAGTCAGTATAGTTAACCACTCATCAAACGAAGCCCCCTTTGAATTAATTTCAACATCATGTTTTTTTTTTAATTTTTATTATTATAATATAATTTTTGTTGTAATATTATTATATAATATTATTAGCACTATACATATTTTACTCCTTGTGTATATACAAATTTTTATTATTTTGTACATAATCTTCATGAATTTACAGAGACATTATTATTTTTCAATTATTGTTATTTTTTTTCTTATAATTAGTTATTGTATTAGTTGACAATTGTGGGTAATAGGAAAAAGCAAAATAATAAATGGACTGTATATATTGCCATTTATTATTTTGCTTTTTCCTATTACCCACAATTGTCAACAAATTGACTTATGGTTTGTATGGCTCCCAGGTAAGTCTCTGATTCAGGCTCCATGGATTCCAATGGGCAATCTACCAGTACTAACAATAAGTATAACTGGGACAATAACATTTGACTGAGACGAATCCTGAAACAATGTTTGAAGGATGGGGGAGGTGGGAAGTTCACCCTCGTCCTACCCTCCAGGAACATTAAAATTTATGGACTACTTTGAATTTTAAAGCAAATTCACCCGCCTCCTGCCATACTCAAGCCCTCCCCCCTCCACCCCACCCCCACGACTGTTTCTGTTTAATGTAAAGTTTTCGGAATGTTTAAGATTTTAAACCACCGCCTCTTTGAGCCTATTCTGAAGATTTAATCAGAGGCTTTCACAATCTATGCCAACGCTAAAGACAATATAAACAACGAGTTACAGAAGACACTGCCTCCCGGTTAATTAAAATGTACGTACTATATATAAAAAGGGAGTTGAAGAAACCTTGTGCACTCCGTTCTTGGGATGAGACGTTAAGCTACAGTCCCAAACCTGTATGATGTCATCTCGGGTCATCTCAGGTACTCGTTAAAGACCCCATCCTAGGCAATTAAACCTAGATAGACAAATTGAGAGCCCTCATTGCTCACTAGACAATATTTTGTTCCTATAGCCGGCCGTAGCAACAAACTATAACTTTTTCTCAAAGAACTACTTACCCCTACGCGGAGGACGGGTGGTGTGAAGCCCCTATCAAAGGCCGGTACACCCGGGTAAAAAAAAAAAAAATATCATTAAAAACTATTTTAGGCAAATAATTCGTCTCCACCTTTCGTCGAAAATAAACCTGCCCTCCAGTGTACCTTAACAAAAATCCCATCCCTTTAATAAAACGAAGTCCGCTATCTAGGCCTCATACTCGACAAACGACTAACTTGGAATCCTCACACGAGACTGAAAAGACAAGAAATGAACAGACGTTTTAAACTTTTACTAAGACTACTAGACAAAATATCCAAACTAACTTTGAAAACAAAACGACTTATATACAACGCAGTACTCAAACCTATGAGGACTTACGGACTTGAACTCTGGGGTTCTGCCAAGGCTTCCAATCTCCAGCGCATCCAATCCCTTCAATCCAAAATCCTTCGTACAATAGCCAATGCTCCTTATTACATCTCCAACAAAAATCTTCACACTGACCTTAACGTACCTTTCGTCACTGAAGTCGCTAAATCCAAATATAAAAATTAATTGTCCCTTCTTAGTTCCCGCAATAATCCTCTAGTCCGAGCCCTTTATTCTGTCATACATCCCCAACGACGGCTTAAGCGTCAATGGCCTAGGGACCTCCTGAGCAGAAGCAGTGACAGTGACAATGATTAGCTACAAGTGAGAGAAAAACAGTGATTGGGAGTGTCGTCACCACTGGGTGATTTCTTCCCTCATGACATTGCCATTATCTCTTTATTAGCACATTTGCTTGTTGGATTTATTTGTAAATAGCTATTTGTAAATAAATAAATAAATAAATAAAGGCAGATAATAATTTGTATTATTAATTAATAATAGAAGGCACCGGTATCTTGGTGGTATGCGCGCTGGCTTACTGAGCTCAAGATAGCGGGTTCGAAACCCGGCAGAAGCCCTTCATCCTTATCCGGGAGGTAAAAAAACATAAGCACGCCATCCTTCGGATGGGACGTTAAGCGATGGTGCCAAGCCTGTACTCGTTAAAGACCCCTAACCTAGTTGTGCAAGATTTAGGACTCCCAGAGTGGCTCATGTCCACCAGAGCGACGAAAGAGCGTTCTGGTAGTAGGCGATATGGCCTTGTAGTTAAAATCACGTGCATGAATCATAATAACTAACAACTAAGAAATACAATTTAAATGGTCTTTAAAACAGGTTTTCTATCTACCTGAAAATACTGTTGAAGGCACTAATTTCAATCGATATACGACCGGCTATTGAAGCAAGCCGCCCTTCGGATGGTCCTGAGCTTGTACGATATCAGGGTACTGGGTTAAAGGTCCGTAAACTAGGTAACTATACCTGGGTATACACAATGATAGTTACCTAGGATAGGGGTTTTTAACAAGTATCTGACATCGCACATTGCTGGGAGGTAAAATAACGTTGAACATGCTGTTCTTCGGTTGGTCCCGAGTCTGTGTGAGGTCAGAGACTTGTTAAAGACCCCTCCCTATCCTATATAACTCTCATTGTGTATACCCAGGTTTACGGGTCTTTAACCAGTATCTGACTTCGCACTATCCAAAGGACAGCGTGCTCAAGGCCAAAAAACTATTATCTCGGGCCTCGGGTTGGGTTACGAACCCGCGATCTTGAGCCTAATAGGCAAGCAAGCTATCTAATTCGTTTTCCCAACGGCCAGATTATTCCGTGCATGTATAAATTGCAATGGCGGATGCTTTAAATGAAAAGAGTTACTTTGAAAAGACAAATTAAGTCCCTCTCCGCAATTTATACAGGGATGGAATAATAAAAGGACGAAGGGAAAATGTCGGAAGAAGTCATGGCAATGCTTAATAAAGTTGTGGGAAACCACAGAAAATAAATTAACTAATGGAGAAATTCTATTGGTTACGCTGTACAAAAGAAGATATACAGGAATGGTGTGTACACCCAGGGATCTAAGCATCCTTTCCCTGGGAGCTCTGCAATGGGAGTCCTAAATGTTGGGACAATTAGGTCAGAGGTCTTTAAAGAGTATCTGATATCGCACAGACTTGCGAAGAATGGCGTTTTTAAAATTAATTTACCACTCAGATCAAAACCTAAGATACTTAACAATCGCAGAGATATTGTGAAACACTTAATAAAAACGAATGTTATTTTAAAATATTGCCTATTTCACAAGATACATGAAATTCATGGGAGTACTTTTACTAAATTTCATTTAGTATTTGTTAAGTCATGGCTCAAGATGGTAGCAATACCGAAAGTATTCCCTTATATTTTATAAATCTTGTGAAAAAGACAATTTTTTAAAAAACATTCGTTTTTATTTTTATTTTTCAAAACCTAAGAGCCTGACCCGGGTTTCGAACTTGCGATCTTGCGTCTGAATGTTTGGATTGTGGAAAAATTTTGATTTACAATTGTGAGAAATTAACCAAAGATGATATTGAATATATAACAAATGATAAATTTAGCTTACTTTACATAGCTATCAAAGAATAAGTATACACATCCATCCAATGTAAAGTACAGTTCGTTATTATCATGCCCGGGCTCTAACTACAAGGACATATCGCTTATTAACTGAGCGCTCTTTCGCCTTCTGGTGGACATGAGCTCGACGCTACTGTGGGAGTCGTAATGTTGCCTATCCAGGTTTAGTTACCTAGATAGGGTTTTTTAACTATATAACCAAAATGAAGCAACCTTACAAGGTCGTGATGTAACAAGTTTCACACCAAATCTCAGTTGACTTCTGACGTGGACTTCTGAATTCTACAAAATTTTTGTGTTGATATATTCATTACATGGGCAGTTATTAGGGTTTTTGAGTCGCCCCCTTCCAACCTTTCGGCGAATTTCGCGGGCAATGAATAACTGTTTCTAATGGGGTTATAAATTTAAATAAAAAATTGCACTACACCAGTAGTTATTGTTTTTTTAAGTACACACATAAAATTTAATCTTCATTCTAACAGGAGTTAACGTGTTCACAGACACACAAAGACACTTCTTTCATTTTTTGGAATCAAGAGAACGAGAAACTTGAAATTCTATTGAAAACTCAACTTCAAATTTTCGACAGTTTACATAACTTCCTCTATACATCGTATAGCTGGGGAAGTAACATTAAACGATGAGAACATTTCTGATTCAAATCCCGAGAAGTTATAATTTAATTACAGTAAACTAAAGAATGTTTCCAACTGTGGAAGCCTGATGTTTGTTTAGCTTTCTGCCCCACTTTGAGTCCCCATAAGGCCACTTAAACAAACACACAATGACAAAAATTAAATAAATAAAACGCTCTCTAAAAACATGAGGTACTTTGTACACAGTTCATTTAGAGTAACGAACAGCCACACACATGTTTTTTTTTTCTTTTTTTTTTCTGTGATTTTTGAGTTCGTTAGCTCATTTAATTCTCTGCATTGAAGGGGAGGAGAGACGGTTGATTAATAATTACCACCCAGTCTGACTCAATTGAATAAAATCTGAAAATAGTCTTGTCATAAGAGAGGGTAATATTTCATGTACACTTTCCACTTAACCACCGACCCTAACACATTAACAGCCACATACGCAGAGGACACCATCATTCTAGTCTCTCACACCGCGTCACTCATACTACAGCAACATAAAATCTGAAAATAAGCTTGTCATAAGAGAGGGTAATATTCCATGTACACTTTCCTCTTAACCACCGACCCTAACACATTAACAGCCACATAGGCAGAGGACACCGTCATTCTAGTCTCTGACACCGCGTCACTCATACTACAGCAACATTAAATCTGAAAATAGTCTTGTCATAAGAGAGGGTAATATTCCATGTACACTTTCCACTTAACCACCGACCCTAACACATTAAAAGCCACATAGGCAGAGGACACCGTCATTCTAGTCTCTCACACCGCGTCACTCATACTACAGCAACATAAAATCTGAAAATAAGCTTGTCATAAGAGAGGGTAATATTCCATGTACACTTTCCACTTAACCACCGACCCTAACACATTAACAGCCACATAGGCAGATGACACCGTCATTATAGTCTCTCACACAGCGTCACTCATACTACAGCAACATTAAATCTGAAAATAGTCTTGTCATAAGAGAGGGTAATATTCCATGTACACTTTCCACTTAACCACCGACCCTACCACATTAACAGCCACATATGCAGAGGACACCATCATTCTAGTCACTCATACCGCGTCACTCATACTACAGCAACATAAAATCTGAAAATAGTCTAGTCATAAGGGAGGGTAATATTCCATGTACACTTTCCACTTAACCACCGACCCTAACACATTAACAGCCACATAGGCAGAGGACACCGTCATTCTAGTCTCTGACACCGCGTCACTCATACTACAGCAACATTAAATCTGAAAATAGTCTTGTCATAGGAGAGGGTAATGTTCCATGTACACTTTCCACTTAACCACCGACCCTAACACATTAACAGCCACATAGGCACAGGACACCGTCATTCTAGTCTCTCACACCGCGTCACTCATACTACAGCAACATCAAATCTGAAAATAGTCTTGTCATAAGAGAGGGTAATATTCCATGTACACACTCCACTTAACCACCGACCCTAACACATTAACAGCCACATAGGCAGATGACACCGTCATTCTAGTCTCTCACACAGCGTCACTCATACTACAGCAACATTAAATCTGAAAATAGTCTTGTCATAAGAGAGGGTAATATTCCATGTACACTTTCCACTTAACCACCGACCCTACCACATTAACAGCCACATATGCAGAGGACACCATCATTCTAGTCACTCATACCGCGTCACTCATACTACAGCAACATAAAATCTGAAAATAGTCTTGTCATAAGAGAGGGTAATATTCCATGTACACTTTCCACTTAACCACCGACCCTACCACATTAACAGCCACATATGCAGAGGACACCATCATTCTAGTCACTCATACCGCGTCACTCATACTACAGCAACATAAAATCTGAAAATAGTCTAGTCATAAGGGAGGGTAATATTCCATGTACACTTTCCACTTAACCACCGACCCTAACACATTAACAGCCACATAGGCAGAGGACACCGTCATTCTAGTCTCTGACACCGCGTCACTCATACTACAGCAACATTAAATCTGAAAATAGTCTTGTCATAGGAGAGGGTAATGTTCCATGTACACTTTCCACTTAACCACCGACCCTAACACATTAACAGCCACATAGGCACAGGACACCGTCATTCTAGTCTCTCACACCGCGTCACTCATACTACAGCAACATTAAATCTGAAAATAGTCTTGTCATAAGAGAGGGTAATATTCCATGTACACACTCCACTTAACCACCGACCCTAACACATTAACAGCCACATAGGCAGATGACACCGTCATTCTAGTCTCTCACACCGCGTCACTCATACTACAGCAACATAAAATCTGAAAATAAGCTTGTCATAAGAGAGGGTAATATTCCATGTACACTTTCCTCTTAACCACCGACCCTAACACATTAACAGCCACATAGGCAGAGGACACCGTCATTCTAGTCTCTGACACCGCGTCACTCATACTACAGCAACATTAAATCTGAAAATAGTCTTGTCATAAGAGAGCGTAATATTCCATGTACACTTTCCACTTAACCACCGACCCTAACACATTAACAGCCACATAGGCAGAGGACACCGTCATTCTAGTCTCTCACACCGCGTCACTCATACTACAGCAACATTAAATCTGAAAATAGTCTTGTCATAAGAGAGGGTAATATTCCATGTACACTTTCCACTTAACCACCGACCCTAACACATTAACAGCCACATAGGTAGAGGACACCGTCATTCTAGTCTCACACCGCATCACTCATATTATAGTAACACCTCGACAACATTGAAGTTTGGAGTAAATCTTGGAAAAATAAATTGTCAACACCATAAAATGTCAACACGTTGAATGTTACGTGTTACCAAGAGAGGACTGCCCCCCAGTATTCAGAGAAACCCAGTCATTACCTCAAACTTCTTCAGTAAAATATTTAGGATGAACTATCGACAGAAAGCTGACTTGGAACCCTCACACTCGGGACGACACGTCTCACACTAGACCGGAGACTTACGACTTAGTACATTATTTTGAATGGCCGTTCTTAATTATTTACTCGACAAAAACTGAATACACACATACATATATATCTTCTCCGACCTCTCTGGACCTATGGCTTACAAATATATGGTACAGCCAAGACTTCAAACATCAAAAGAATACAGATATTTCAATCCAAGACTCTCCGATTGATCATACAATGCCCACCACCATACGTTAGCAACAAGAGTTTACACTGCGACTTGAACATCACACCCGTACACACAACCATTAAATTAAACACTTATACCGATGTTCCTACTCCAAAATGTACTTACAAACCAATCCGGGTTACCATACCAACGTGTTAAAGAGAGTTTGGCATAGAGACCTCCTGTTATAAAGAGATGCCATGACGGATCACCGCTGCCTGTTTTTCCTCTCTCAAGCATTTCAATGTCTTTTTTAATGTTTTTATTTTTTATTTTATTTTATGTACAGTATATGGGACCTTCGAATAGGACGTTGAGCGATGGTCCCGATCCTGTGCGATGTCAGGTACTCGTTAATTAAAGACCCACACACTACGTGAATAAACCTTGGTAGGCAAATATATAATACTAATCGATTTGCGGAGAACCTGGGTGTTTTAATAGTGGTTCAATGGATTAAAAATTGCAAGATATGATTTTTAAAAATTATAAAGCCTCTCTTCAAAGAACACCTATAAATAACGGACAAACTCATTTGCACCAACCGAGTCCGTTAGTTAGACATTTTACTCTATTAACTATTCTTTAGTTTGAGAGAATTGTTTGTTTTTTTACATTTTTGGAATCAGGAGGTAAGAAAACTTAAAATTCCGTTGAAAACTCGACATCGAATTTTTTATTGATTACATAACTTCCCCTACACTTCGTATACCCCTAGCTGGGGAAGTAATTAAGAAGGTTTTTGGCATGTATCATGCAAGCCTTCAAAAAAATGTATTTCGTAACAAATATGCCATTTTTTTTGAGAGGTCCATATATATGGAGGCTGCAAAAGTCAGACACAATATAATTGAGTTATTCTAAAAGCAGAGAATTTTTTCAGGAAAATGTTAGAAAATGGAAAATGAGTTATAGACATTGTGATCATGACAGGGGTTAATGGGAAGAAGAAGGGGGAGGTCCATTTTCATCTTTCATCCAATATGGGATAAATGTGGCGTGGTGGCGTAGACAAGGGAAAGGGGCGGGGGGTTAATGAAGTCTTTAGAAAAGTAGGTACCTAATTAACTTTCAGATGGGCCCCCATTAAAAGAAGTGTAACAAATGTTCTCCATTTAAAAGAATTCTGAGTACAGTTCATGGACAGTTTTCTGAATGAAGTTAACGTATGATATGTAGATGAAGCAAAAGATAATTTGGTTGAATTTAAATAACAAGCGAAAAAATATAGTATTTATTATAGTTCCCTAGTTGTAGTGACTCATGCCTACGAGGTATTAACTATGATGAGCTTTTGAAAAAATATAAGGAATCGGTGCCATAAGGACCACCTATATTCTATATATCATCTTAGACTATTTTTTGTTAGGACCAACCAGAATATATTTTTCATTTTACTAATGGTTGACTATCTTTGTATTTGGTTGAAGCCTCTCTACTGACATTGTTGTATTAATGTGTTTTCAAAAAATTGAAGGAATCTGTGCCACAAGGACAACCTAAGAAAAAATATAGACTGTAGGTGGTTCTTATGGCATCAATTCCTTACATTTTCTGAAAAATAGATTAATACAGCTATGTCGGTAGAGAGGCTTCCACCAGATATGTTGATACGTCAACCATCAAACAACTTAGATACATTTCCGAACGACTATCGATAAATGAGATGGGGTGAGTTCCATATGTGAACCATATATGTAACTTCGTTACAATCAACAAAAGTAAAGATGAAAAATACATTTTGGTTGGTCCTAACTAAAATAGTCGAAGAAGAAATAAAGACTATAGGTGGTCCCAGTGGTAGCAATTCCTTATATTTTCTGGAAAACACAGTAATACATCAATGTCAATAGAAAAACTTCAACTAGATTAGAATCTTGAGAACCGAAAATTTTCGGTTCCAGGTACCGTGGACCTATTGATAAAATAACTAATTTTTTTCAATATTTCACAGCTAGAATACTCAAATGGAGGTCCTCTGGTCGTTACTCCACTTCATTCACCATCCGCCTTCCAATGGCGAACAGACAGAAAACAAGTAGGAATTCTTTCTTATATGAGCCTCGCTGCAGAGAAGTATGGTTCGAAACAATAACTCTAAAATGACAAAAAGGGTGACAAACCCCTATAAAAAAATATATATAAAGGATTTCAACTCCGACTTGAAGGGTTGTAAAACTCAGAAATAACAACAATAATATAATTTAAGAGCCCCTCAACAAAAACTAAAAATATTGTCTCAGCAGTTGTCTGACTGGTGAAGTTATTTCATAGGAAGAAGAGAGAGAGAAAAAAAAGACAGCTCGATGAAAGAAGTAAAGAAAAGTTTGATATTTCAAAAGTTAAGTTAACTTCAAAAGTTGTTAGATGTCTCCTATCTTTTGAAGAATCTTCATTCCTGAAATACACTCTAAAAAATAAAAAAATATTGGAAAAAATGCCACCCATGAGTATACTTGAAGAAAGATTCCTTGATAAGTTTCTACTAGAGAGGTTTTTTTACTTCCCCACCTAAGCAAAGTATACGGGAAGTTAGGAAATCGGTCAAAAATGAATGTCTGAGTGTGTTTGTGTCTGTGTGTCTGTAAACAAAATAACTTACGAAAGAGTAATTGTAGCAACACGAAATTTTATAGGGAGAGGGGGGAGATTAAACAGAAAAACAGTAATAACTGTCGTTCTAATGCATTGATACGAAATTCCATATTTAAATTCAAAACTTTATAATGGAAAAAAGTATCAAATTTCCGCGGAATTGGCTGATGAAAAGGAGAGGATCAGGGGGGGGGGGGGGGGGGGGCTCAAATCAAAAACCGATATACTGGTTAGGATAGTAGTTACACCCAGGGACCTAAGAACCCAATGTTCTTATCCCTTCCCTGTTAGCTCTACGGTAGAAGACTTAAATTTTCCCTAACCATTTGTAATTGTCTTACAGGAAAACCTGACCGCACGGGGTAGAGACCACCATTTAACGACCTCAACAGAGGACGGCATGGTCAAGGTTCTATTAACTCAAGTTAATCGATCTTGAGCATAGTAGGCAAGTATACTATCTGTGTCTTGAACAAGAAAACTTCCATTTACGGCCGGTAGGTTCGACTCGTCGCTGGCATCCTATTGGGATAATAATGCTCCAATATTTTCTGAACTATAATTTTTGAAAAACGTTTAAAACGTTTCATTTTAAACGTTTTTATACTCACACTGCCTCAGGGGTTCATGGAGGATACATGTACCATGTTTACTTCAAATTGGCGATCTTCAAGCCGAATATCTTCCCTTATAAGGAGACAAAGGGCCAACCATAAATTACGTAACGCTACTTTTGAGACTACTTACTGCAGTTCTCTTCGTCGCTGTTGTCGCCACACTCATTGCGATGATTGCACTTGGCTGCAAGGTCGACACAGCGCAGTCCATTGGCGCATCGGAACTGATCGAGAGGGCAGGACAGCTTCTGCGGATGACATTCTGCCTCATCTCGACCGTTCCTACAGTCCAGATAGCCATCGCAGTGCTTCTCCCGAGGGATACAGGGACCTCCTTGCTCTGTGCAGTGAAAGTCTCCCGGCTGACACTTTCGATAAGCTGAAACATAAACGTACCATAATCACACACATGTTACAAATAAAAGGTCAAATGAAAAAAAGATAAAAGATAGTATAGATGTCTGGAGGACAATGTTTTTCATCCCCCACAGCCGTTTCTACTCGGAGCAGGCTTTCATATGACATCGTACTCTTGGAGGGTCTCTTAGAAAATATTTTGTTTTTGCGACCCCCTATTTTTGCGACCCCCTATTTTTGCGACACCCTATTTTTGCGACCCCCTATTTTAACTAACGCTTATACTTTTCCTGGCTTTGGGTCGTATTTCTGGATATTTTAGACGAAACAGCAACTTTCGCTCAAATGGTGTCAACATGTGATGACAACACATACAAACAGATACACCGCTCGGTATAAGACCCCGTTTTCAAATTTCAACCAACGAAACATAATGTATAATTAATATTAGGAAGCAGAGGGAAAATTATTTTAAAAATAACTTTTTACAGACATCTGACTCTCAAATTATATTATATCTTATAAATATTCATTTATTTAATTAGTTATAATGTTTACTTCCTCTGCTATACGAAATATAGAGGAAATAATCTGTCAGAAATTCGATGTTGAGTTTTCAACAGAATTTCATGTTTTCCGACCGCATGACTCAAAATAAAATTGAACATTTCCTGTCTTAATAGTCCGTGTGCCTGTAGTTAAGATATGTAACTCCTAAAAGAATGATTAAATCGACATGAAATATTATAGGTACATCTAGAACCCTATTAATTTTCAGCCAAATCGACCAAAAGTAGGGGGAGATCAGGGGAGTGATATTTATTCAAGTAACGAATGTAACTACACGGAATTTAGCATGAGTTGTGGTGTAAAAAAATTACACAAATTAAGGTTAGGTACTAAAATATTATAAACACAATTATTATTGTTTGTATAAAAACAGCTGTTAGGAGTGAAGTAACTTAATTAGTGGATAAATATACAAAAATGGATTAGTCGCATTTTGTTCTAAAACGAAATGTGAACAACCAATGAATGGAGACGATCAGCTGTTCTACTAGAGAGAACCAGTCTAAGGAGAGATGTGGAAGTGGACAGTCTAGAGAAAGAGAGTTGTTTTTAGGGTTAAGGTAGTGAACCACTTAGGAGTGAAAATAACAGTGAAGTAGATGCGCAAAGGTACTTTTATTTATTTATATGTTTATCTGCCCAATAATAACATTGAATTAAAGAATGGTCTCAATATTTAAAAAGAAAAGAGACTAAAGTATATGCAGATAATAATTTGTAAAATTTTTTTTATTGTAATTTGATTTTTTTATTTGATATTGATAATTTGATTATATTGAAAATGTAGGTTAAGGTAAATAAACCCAATATTTGTTCTCTTATTTTATGCTATTCATTTCCCTGTGAACCCAGTAGGATAATTTAAACCTTTGAATTAGATTGAACATTTTTGAAAATTTAAAGAAAACAATATGGCATCTCATTATTATATTTAAAAGAAATCCGAATGAAATAATTATTAATTTAAATTTTGCGTCTTGAACTTTCGATATTTTTTTTAGGGCCCTTTTCGGAAACTACTGTAGAAATCAAAATTTAGTAAAAGACCAGCTACAATTTCTACAGAAAATTTGATAATTTTATTATTAATTCAATTATTATTTATATATTTATTTTTATTTAACTACATTTTATTTTTTTATTATCACAGAGGTTTTTGTCTGAAGTCCCTGAGTAAGGCACACATTGATTTTCAACCAAATCGGTAGATTTCAGAGGGAGAGCAAAATTTAGTTGATTAATTGAAGCGGGGGGGGGGGGGGGGGGGGGGTTTGTAGAGGGTGGGAAAAGATGCAGTTTTAGTTGAAGAGCCAACATCCAGTTTCTAACTACATAACTTCTCCTGTACTACATACAGCTGGAGAAGTAGATTGAGGAAGACAGAATCCTTCTAGCCTTCTGTAATGACACCACCATAAGATAAGCCAATCAGATAAGAAGCATATTATTTTGGAGGACGAAGGAAGCCCCGGGGGTTGGGAAGCAGAAAATCTTATTAAGGACAAGGTTTCTCTCTCCACTAATTCCGCTCTTTTAGGGAGGATGAGGGTTAAAAAGTTAAATGAATTAAATAATATCTCCCTCTCTCTGTAGATAATTGAATAATACAATATTTTAACTTCGTAAATCATATTGATTTTCAACTTAGATTAAGAAAGGGTAAGAGAGATCAAAAAAGGTTCAGCTCATTAAAGTCCACACTTTTACTATTTTCGAAAAAAAAAAAAAAAAAAAAAGGGAAGGGATTCCAGTAGCTCAGTGGTATGCGTGCTAGCCTTCTGAGACCAAGATCGTAGGCTCGAAATCTGGCCGAGGCCCTTAGTTTATTTTATCTGAGAGGTAAAATAAACTTAAGCACGCCATCCATTGGATCGGACGTTAAGCGATGGTCCCCAGCCTGTACGATGTCAGGTGCTCGTTTAAAGACCCCTTCTCTAATGAGCTCATGTCCACCAGAGTGACATAAGAGCGCTCTGGTAGTAGGCAATATGACCTCGTAATTAAAGTACGGGCATGAGTCATAATAACTAATAACATTACCTGTCGATTTCCAACAAATTCGGACGAAGGGAAGAAGGGGAGGGGTGGATTAACTCAAGAACCCTGAGAATTGTCAATGTAAGAAATATATCAATACACATATGTAGTATGAGGATGTATAAGTCCCACAGTAAGACACCTATTGATTTTCAAACAAATCAATGAATTGGTTTAAGGGGAGAGTGAAACTTAATTGACATTGTCGGTGAATCAAAGACGAATTTTTCATTTTAAATAAACAGTACGATGTCAGGTACTCGTTAAAGACCCCTGCCCTAGGTGAATAAAAAATTTAGGATAGGCAAAATTTAGAACTCCCACAGTAGAGTCGGACTCATGTCCACCAGAGTGATGAAAGAGCGCTCTGATAGTAGGCGATATGACCTTCTAGTTAAAGCCCGGGCATGAATCATAATAACTAACTATTAAATTATTGTTAAAATATAGATAATTTTTTATTATAATATTGTGAAAAAAAAGAAGAAATGTACCTTCTTTGCGCATCAATTTTACTGATAATTCACACCTACTTAGTTCATCACATCTTAGTCTAAACAACTCTCTGTCCCCCTTCACATCTCAACCCAGACCACACACCATATTGACTCCTCTACACTAATTCAATAACAGCTGATGGCCGTGTTTTGTTTTCTACTCATTTGTTTTAAAAGAAAATGCATTCATATTATTTATTTACTAATTCAGTTGCTTCTTGGATTTTATAGAAAAATAAATATAATTAATTTTTTAATATTAATAAATTAAATGTGTGTATTTTTTATACATCACAATATATAAATTATTTTAATTGTTTGTTAGTTGTTTGGGCTTACACAATATGTGCAAAAGTTCAAAAATATTATTACATGTTCTGTTACTTATTCGCACTGTTATTTAAAAATTTCCAAAGATTTTTTATGAATTATTTTTTCTGTCATTACTAAATCAATTGTTAAAATAACGTGCCTTTTAAACATTGTTTCATCAATTTGTTAAAAGTGGAAATGTTTACTCTTCTAATAAACTGAAGAAATTTATTCTTAACAGTCAAGGCGGACAAAAAGGAATAATGAAAATGTTAATTGGAGTTGGCGAGAAAATTAAGTTGTCATATTGGAAGGATGTTCTATGTCAACTCATTTCAAATGATCTCTCAGAAGACATAGGAAGTTCTCGGTCTAAATGGACGAATATAGTTGAGAAGAGTCATAGTCTCTGTTTGGAACAAACCCACAACGGGATGAAAGTCATTGCATCAAGTAAGAAACGTTTTAAAGTTGAAAATAAACTCATTCATAAAGGAGATAATGGATTAGGAGATTAATTCTGTATTTCACCGGCCGAAATTCAGTAGAAGACTTACTTTACTGATGAACTTTAGATGTGTGCAAAAGTGGAGTGTATGGAGAATATTTTGAAAAATCATATATTTTCAGATGAAAAGTTAGCTGAGGGGTTGTTCATGAATAGGTGGCGGAGAAAACAACAGGAAGTTGGAAAAATGAAAAACAAAAAAAAAAACACAATCAGCACCACAAACTAGAAAATGAGAGAGAGAAAAACGCTGTACTGAAACAAAGACAAAGGCTGTAGGATTTTTATTTAATAAGCTTTCTGAATAAATAATAAAAAATAAACATTTTATTAACATTACAAAGAATTGGTTCATTAGTCGGAAAATAGCTGAAAGCCACTTTAAAATATCATTAGACTGAAGGTTGGTGGGTACTTTAAATAATGCTTCATGCTTTATCAAGTTCCAAAGATGGAGAGAGAGAGAGCGAGAGACAAATAAGACAAAGTCGTCGGTGAATCACCGCAAATGTACTTCCCCACCTTTCGCCCTCTCTCTGGGGGGACTCAACATCGAATTTCTGACCTATAAATTCCCCTTCTCTTCGTATAGCAGAGAGAGGAAACAAAAAACTTGAGGTTGGTGGGTACTTTAAATAATGCTTCATGCTTTATCAAGTTCCAAAGATGGAGAGAGAGAGAGCGAGAGACAAATAAGACAAAGTCGTCGGTGAATCACCGCAAATGTACTTCCCCACCTTTCGCCCTCTCTCTGGGGGGA
This sequence comes from Aradus depressus, assembly GCA_963662175.1. Classification (NCBI taxonomy): domain Eukaryota; kingdom Metazoa; phylum Arthropoda; class Insecta; order Hemiptera; family Aradidae; genus Aradus; species Aradus depressus. Next base: position 40,525,472 of record OY759220.1, read on the forward strand.
CTCAACATCGAATTTCTGACCTATAAATTCCCCTTCTCTTCGTATAGCAGAGAGAGGAAACAAAAAACTTGAGGTTGGTGGGTACTTTAAATAATGCTTCATGCTTTATCAAGTTCCAAAGATAGAGAGAGAGAGCGAGAGACAAATAAGACAAAGTCGTCGGTGAATCACCGCAAATGTACTTCCCCACCTTTCGCCCTCTCTCTGGGGGGACGCAACATCGAATTTCTGACCTATAAATTCCCCTTCTCTTCGTATAGCAGAGAGAGGAAACAAAAAACTTGAGGTTGGTGGGTACTTTAAATAATGCTTCATGCTTTATCAAGTTCCAAAGATAGAGAGAGAGAGCGAGAGACAAATAAGACAAAGTCGTCGGTGAATCACCGCAAATGTACTTCCCCACCTTTCGCCCTCTCTCTGGGGGGACGCAACATCGAATTTCTGACCTATAAATTCCCCTTCTCTTCGTATAGCAGAGAGAGGAAACAAAAAACTTGAGGTTGGTGGGTACTTTAAATAATGCTTCATGCTTTATCAAGTTCCAAAGATGGAGAGAGAGAGAGCGAGAGACAAATAAGACAAAGTCGTCGGTGAATCACCGCAAATGTACTTCCCCACCTTTCGCCCTCTCTCTGGGGGGACGCAACATCGAATTTCCGACCTATAAATTCCCCTTCTCTTCGTATAGCAGAGGGAGGAAACAAAAAACTTGAGGTTGGTGGGTACTTTAAATAATGCTTCATGCTTTATCAAGTTCCAAAGATGGAGAGAGAGAGAGCGAGAGACAAATAAGACAAAGTCGTCGGTGAATCACCGCAAATGTACTTCCCCACCTTTCGCTCTCCCTCTGAGGGGGCTCAACATCGAATTTCTGACCTATAAATTCCCCTTCTCTTCGTATAGCAGAGAGAGGAAACAAAAAACTTGAGGTTGGTGGGTACTTTAAATAATGCTTCATGCTTTATCAAGTTCCAAAGATAGAGAGAGAGAGAGCGAGAGACAAATAAGACAAAGTCGTCGGTGAATCCCCGCAAATGTACTTCCCCACCTTTCGCCCTCTCTCTGGGGGGACTCAACATCGAATTTCTGACCTATAAATTCCCCTTCTCTTCGTATAGCAGAGAGAGGAAACAAAAAACTTGAGGTTGGTGGGTACTTTAAATAATGCTTCATGCTTTATCAAGTTCCAAAGATAGAGAGAGAGAGAGCGAGAGACAAATAAGACAAAGTCGTCGGTGAATCCCCGCAAATGTACTTCCCCACCTTTCGCTCTCCCTCTGAGGGGGCTCAACATCGAATTTCTGACCTATAAATTCCCCTTCTCTTCGTATAGCAGAGAGAGGAAACAAAAAACTTGAGGTTGGTGGGTACTTTAAATAATGCTTCATGCTTTATCAAGTTCCAAAGATAGAGAGAGAGAGCGAGAGACAAATAAGACAAAGTCGTCGGTGAATAACCGCAAATGTACTTCCCCACCTTTCGCCCTCTCTCTGGGGGGACGCAACATCGAATTTCCGACCTATAAATTCCCCTTCTCTTCGTATAGCAGAGGGAGGAAACAAAAAACTTGAGGTTGGTGGGTACTTTAAATAATGCTTCATGCTTTATCAAGTTCCAAAGATGGAGAGAGAGAGAGCGAGAGACAAATAAGACAAAGTCGTCGGTGAATCACCGCAAATGTACTTCCCCACCTTTCGCTCTCCCTCTGAGGGGGCTCAACATCGAATTTCTGACCTATAAATTCCCCTTCTCTTCGTATAGCAGAGAGAGGAAACAAAAAACTTGAGGTTGGTGGGTACTTTAAATAATGCTTCATGCTTTATCAAGTTCCAAAGATGGAGAGAGAGAGAGCGAGAGACAAATAAGACAAAGTCGTCGGTGAATCACCGCAAATGTACTTCCCCACCTTTCGCCCTCTCTCTGGGGGGACGCAACATCGAATTTCCGACCTATAAATTCCCCTTCTCTTCGTATAGCAGAGGGAGGAAACAAAAAACTTGAGGTTGGTGGGTACTTTAAATAATGCTTCATGCTTTATCAAGTTCCAAAGATGGAGAGAGAGAGAGCGAGAGACAAATAAGACAAAGTCGTCGGTGAATCACCGCAAATGTACTTCCCCACCTTTCGCTCTCCCTCTGAGGGGGCTCAACATCGAATTTCTGACCTATAAATTCCCCTTCTCTTCGTATAGCAGAGAGAGGAAACAAAAAACTTGAGGTTGGTGGGTACTTTAAATAATGCTTCATGCTTTATCAAGTTCCAAAGATGGAGAGAGAGAGAGCGAGAGACAAATAAGACAAAGTCGTCGGTGAATCACCGCAAATGTACTTCCCCACCTTTCGCCCTCTCTCTGGGGGGACGCAACATCGAATTTCCGACCTATAAATTCCCCTTCTCTTCGTATAGCAGAGGGAGGAAACAAAAAACTTGAGGTTGGTGGGTACTTTAAATAATGCTTCATGCTTTATCAAGTTCCAAAGATGGAGAGAGAGAGAGCGAGAGACAAATAAGACAAAGTCGTCGGTGAATAACCGCAAATGTACTTCCCCACCTTTCGCTCTCCCTCTGAGGGGGCTCAACATCGAATTTCTGACCTATAAATTCCCCTTCTCTTCGTATAGCAGAGAGAGGAAACAAAAAACTTGAGGTTGGTGGGTACTTTAAATAATGCTTCATGCTTTATCAAGTTCCAAAGATGGAGAGAGAGAGAGCGAGAGACAAATAAGACAAAGTCGTCGGTGAATAACCGCAAATGTACTTCCCCACCTTTCGCTCTCCCTCTGAGGGGGCTCAACATCGAATTTCTGACCTATAAATTCCCCTTCTCTTCGTATAGCAGAGAGAGGAAACAAAAAACTTGAGGTTGGTGGGTACTTTAAATAATGCTTCATGCTTTATCAAGTTCCAAAGATAGAGAGAGAGAGCGAGAGACAAATAAGACAAAGTCGTCGGTGAATCACCGCAAATGTACTTCCCCACCTTTCGCCCTCTCTCTGGGGGGACGCAACATCGAATTTCCGACCTATAAATTCCCCTTCTCTTCGTATAGCAGAGGGAGGAAACAAAAAACTTGAGGTTGGTGGGTACTTTAAATAATGCTTCATGCTTTATCAAGTTCCAAAGATGGAGAGAGAGAGAGCGAGAGACAAATAAGACAAAGTCGTCGGTGAATCACCGCAAATGTACTTCCCCACCTTTCGCTCTCCCTCTGAGGGGGCTCAACATCGAATTTCTGACCTATAAATTCCCCTTCTCTTCGTATAGCAGAGAGAGGAAACAAAAAACTTGAGGTTGGTGGGTACTTTAAATAATGCTTCATGCTTTATCAAGTTCCAAAGATGGAGAGAGAGAGAGCGAGAGACAAATAAGACAAAGTCGTCGGTGAATAACCGCAAATGTACTTCCCCACCTTTCGCTCTCCCTCTGAGGGGGCTCAACATCGAATTTCTGACCTATAAATTCCCCTTCTCTTCGTATAGCAGAGAGAGGAAACAAAAAACTTGAGGTTGGTGGGTACTTTAAATAATGCTTCATGCTTTATCAAGTTCCAAAGATAGAGAGAGAGAGAGCGAGAGACAAATAAGACAAAGTCGTCGGTGAATCCCCGCAAATGTACTTCCCCACCTTTCGCCCTCTCTCTGGGGGGACTCAACATCGAATTTCTGACCTATAAATTCCCCTTCTCTTCGTATAGCAGAGAGAGGAAACAAAAAACTTGAGGTTGGTGGGTACTTTAAATAATGCTTCATGCTTTATCAAGTTCCAAAGATAGAGAGAGAGAGAGCGAGAGACAAATAAGACAAAGTCGTCGGTGAATCCCCGCAAATGTACTTCCCCACCTTTCGCTCTCCCTCTGAGGGGGCTCAACATCGAATTTCTGACCTATAAATTCCCCTTCTCTTCGTATAGCAGAGAGAGGAAACAAAAAACTTGAGGTTGGTGGGTACTTTAAATAATGCTTCATGCTTTATCAAGTTCCAAAGATAGAGAGAGAGAGCGAGAGACAAATAAGACAAAGTCGTCGGTGAATAACCGCAAATGTACTTCCCCACCTTTCGCCCTCTCTCTGGGGGGACGCAACATCGAATTTCCGACCTATAAATTCCCCTTCTCTTCGTATAGCAGAGGGAGGAAACAAAAAACTTGAGGTTGGTGGGTACTTTAAATAATGCTTCATGCTTTATCAAGTTCCAAAGATGGAGAGAGAGAGAGCGAGAGACAAATAAGACAAAGTCGTCGGTGAATAACCGCAAATGTACTTCCCCACCTTTCGCTCTCCCTCTGAGGGGGCTCAACATCGAATTTCTGACCTATAAATTCCCCTTCTCTTCGTATAGCAGAGAGAGGAAACAAAAAACTTGAGGTTGGTGGGTACTTTAAATAATGCTTCATGCTTTATCAAGTTCCAAAGATGGAGAGAGAGAGAGCGAGAGACAAATAAGACAAAGTCGTCGGTGAATAACCGCAAATGTACTTCCCCACCTTTCGCTCTCCCTCTGAGGGGGCTCAACATCGAATTTCTGACCTATAAATTCCCCTTCTCTTCGTATAGCAGAGAGAGGAAACAAAAAACTTGAGGTTGGTGGGTACTTTAAATAATGCTTCATGCTTTATCAAGTTCCAAAGATAGAGAGAGAGAGCGAGAGACAAATAAGACAAAGTCGTCGGTGAATCACCGCAAATGTACTTCCCCACCTTTCGCCCTCTCTCTGGGGGGACGCAACATCGAATTTCCGACCTATAAATTCCCCTTCTCTTCGTATAGCAGAGAGAGGAAACAAAAAACTTGAGGTTGGTGGGTACTTTAAATAATGCTTCATGCTTTATCAAGTTCCAAAGATAGAGAGAGAGAGCGAGAGACAAATAAGACAAAGTCGTCGGTGAATAACCGCAAATGTACTTCCCCACCTTTCGCTCTCCCTCTGAGGGGGCTCAACATCGAATTTCTGACCTATAAATTCCCCTTCTCTTCGTATAGCAGAGAGAGGAAACAAAAAACTTGAGGTTGGTGGGTACTTTAAATAATGCTTCATGCTTTATCAAGTTCCAAAGATAGAGAGAGAGAGCGAGAGACAAATAAGACAAAGTCGTCGGTGAATCACCGCAAATGTACTTCCCCACCTTTCGCTCTCCCTCTGAGGGGGCTCAACATCGAATTTCTGACCTATAAATTCCCCTTCTCTTCGTATAGCAGAGAGAGGAAACAAAAAACTTGAGGTTGGTGGGTACTTTAAATAATGCTTCATGCTTTATCAAGTTCCAAAGATAGAGAGAGAGAGCGAGAGACAAATAAGACAAAGTCGTCGGTGAATCACCGCAAATGTACTTCCCCACCTTTCGCTCTCCCTCTGAGGGGGCTCAACATCGAATTTCTGACCTATAAATTCCCCTTCTCTTCGTATAGCAGAGAGAGGAAACAAAAAACTTGAGGTTGGTGGGTACTTTAAATAATGCTTCATGCTTTATCAAGTTCCAAAGATGGAGAGAGAGAGAGCGAGAGACAAATAAGACAAAGTCGTCGGTGAATCACCGCAAATGTACTTCCCCACCTTTCGCTCTCCCTCTGAGGGGGCTCAACATCGAATTTCTGACCTATAAATTCCCCTTCTCTTCGTATAGCAGAGAGAGGAAACAAAAAACTTGAGGTTGGTGGGTACTTTAAATAATGCTTCATGCTTTATCAAGTTCCAAAGATGGAGAGAGAGAGCGAGAGACAAATAAGACAAAGTCGTCGGTGAATCACCGCAAATGTACTTCCCCACCTTTCGCTCTCCCTCTGAGGGGGCTCAACATCGAATTTCTGACCTATAAATTCCCCTTCTCTTCGTATAGCAGAGAGAGGAAACAAAAAACTTGAGGTTGGTGGGTACTTTAAATAATGCTTCATGCTTTATCAAGTTCCAAAGATGGAGAGAGAGAGCGAGAGACAAATAAGACAAAGTCGTCGGTGAATCACCGCAAATGTACTTCCCCACCTTTCGCTCTCCCTCTGAGGGGGCTCAACATCGAATTTCTGACCTATAAATTCCCCTTCTCTTCGTATAGCAGAGAGAGGAAACAAAAAACTTGAGGTTGGTGGGTACTTTAAATAATGCTTCATGCTTTATCAAGTTCCAAAGATGGAGAGAGAGAGCGAGAGACAAATAAGACAAAGTCGTCGGTGAATCACCGCAAATGTACTTCCCCACCTTTCGCTCTCCCTCTGAGGGGGCTCAACATCGAATTTCTGACCTATAAATTCCCCTTCTCTTCGTATAGCAGAGAGAGGAAACAAAAAACTTGAGGTTGGTGGGTACTTTAAATAATGCTTCATGCTTTATCAAGTTCCAAAGATAGAGAGAGAGAGCGAGAGACAAATAAGACAAAGTCGTCGGTGAATAACCGCAAATGTACTTCCCCACCTTTCGCTCTCCCTCTGAGGGGGCTCAACATCGAATTTCTGACCTATAAATTCCCCTTCTCTTCGTATAGCAGAGAGAGGAAACAAAAAACTTGAGGTTGGTGGGTACTTTAAATAATGCTTCATGCTTTATCAAGTTCCAAAGATAGAGAGAGAGAGCGAGAGACAAATAAGACAAAGTCGTCGGTGAATAACCGCAAATGTACTTCCCCACCTTTCGCTCTCCCTCTGAGGGGGCTCAACATCGAATTTCTGACCTATAAATTCCCCTTCTCTTCGTATAGCAGAGAGAGGAAACAAAAAACTTGAGGTTGGTGGGTACTTTAAATAATGCTTCATGCTTTATCAAGTTCCAAAGATAGAGAGAGAGAGCGAGAGACAAATAAGACAAAATCGTCGGTGAATAACCGCAAATGTACTTCCCCACCTTTCGCTCTCCCTCTGAGGGGGCTCAACATCGAATTTCTGACCTATAAATTCCCCTTCTCTTCGTATAGCAGAGAGAGGAAACAAAAAACTTGAGGTTGGTGGGTACTTTAAATAATGCTTCATGCTTTATCAAGTTCCAAAGATAGAGAGAGAGAGAGCGAGAGACAAATAAGACAAAGTCGTCGGTGAATCACCGCAAATGTACTTCCCCACCTTTCGCCCTCTCTCTGGGGGGACGCAACATCGAATTTCTGACCTATAAATTCCTCTTCTCTTCGTATAGCAGAGAGAGGAAACAAACAACTTGAGGTTGGTGGGTACTTTAAATAATGCTTCATGCTTTATCAAGTTCCAAAGATAGAGAGAGAGAGCGAGAGACAAATAAGACAAAGTCGTCGGTGAATCACCGCAAATGTACTTCCCCACCTTTTGCTCTCCCTCTGGGGGGGCTCAACATCGAATTTCTGACCTATAAATTCCCCTTCTCTTCGTATAGCAGAGAGAGGAAACAAAAAACTTGAGGTTGGTGGGTACTTTAAATAATGCTTCATGCTTTATCAAGTTCCAAAGATAGAGAGAGAGAGCGAGAGACAAATAAGACAAAGTCGTCGGTGAATCACCGGTAATTTACATCCTCAGCGCGAATTAACAAGTTTTCGCTCTCCCATTATATTCATTACATCGGGAATTATTACAGGTATTGGGTTAAGCGCCCCTCCTCCCTTTTGTCGATTTGGCTGATAATCAGTAGGTGACGCCCTGAGGTTCTGAATACAGTAAAAGTTCCTTATTCGCGTTTTCATTATTCGCGGGTGAAAAAATTGCAACCCAGTTCCTGTATTCGCGTCTAAAAATTTCTTTATTCGCGGATGCAATTGGTAAATAGAAAGGGATTCGGTGTCGTTTATTAACGTATCGGCATCCTTTGAGTACTGCTGGTACGTGCCGAGGCAGACACATTGACACCATGCTGGAAAAAACTGTGGCCTGTTTTGACTGTCGAAAATGATGAAGAATCCGCGCAAATTCAAACTTTAACTGACAATGTTGTTAGAGTTACAAATGGAATAGGACGAGATGGCTTCGAACAGATAGAATCAAGTGACATTCAGGAGTTGCTTGATTCGCAGGATGACTTGACCGAAACCGACTTGGAGGAAATGTGAACTCCACATTCCACTGAAGAAGAGCCTGCAACGAGCACTGAAAAGGTGACCTTTAACTTGAAAAATCTGAGTGAAGGTTTGCGTATGGCAAATGAACTTTTTGATTTCTTCATGAAAATTGATCCATCTATGGAAAGGAGCCTTATTTTTAAAAGGCAAATTATTAATGCTACAGCTCAATATCAATCTGAATTTAAAGACCTTTTAAAAGCGGCAAAACAAGAAAAAATTACTAAATTCTTTAAACCCTTGCCTAAAGCTGACAATAACGATTGATTTTAATTGAGCATTTCTCAATAAATTGATTTTACTTTGATACATATTGGTTTTATTTTGGAACCTTGGAAAGTATCCCCTATGATTCCATACTAATTACCATTCCATATCCACGGTTTCTGTATTCGCGGCATATTTACGGAACATATAAAGAGCGAATAAAGAGCTTTTACTGTACCTACGCATATAAAATTTCGACTGTATACATTCGTCCTATCGGCAGTTCCAAACAGAGAGACACACATAACGCACGGATAGTAAGTATTTTTATCTTTTTATTTTCGAAATCACCTTTGTATAGCTGGCAAAGTAAAAAAAAAAATGTTGATTAGTTTTAGAGAGAGAACGAAAGCTTACTTTATCAATTTGTACTGAGGAAGTAGTTTTCCGGTGATTGACTGACAACGTTTATCCATTTTATTTTAAATAGACTGTCCTTCGGCGGGCTTCTCAAGTTATCTCATTGGAGAGGAGATTAATAGAAGTGGATTAGAGGTGGATTGGACTAGGAAGCCTGGCAGTTCTCACTAACGCCATTTGGCATATTCATGGGGACTTTACAACAGACTTACGAAAATGAACCAAATTCTCCTTTAATCTTCCAGGTTTATGAAATTTAAATATTTAACGATAAATCGAGGACTGACATCTATACCTACTTATGAACAGAGAATATAAATACAGTAGCGTGAATTAAAATTATAAGGCCCCATGCAGAATTTTTTCGCACCTCCCCCCCTCCCCCACCATAAGAATACGAAAAAAATGTACTTCCCCAGCAAGAGTTTTCGCTCTCCCTTCAAAAGGGCTAAAAACCGGGTTTTTGAATTGAACCCCCTCCACTTATCCCCCATTACTTTTAACCCTTATGGGGATTTGAATGTCTATATAAAATTGGGGTTCTGGTGGATAAATCTAGCGGGAATTATCAATCTTCACAGGCATATAGAATGTTTTTTTTTTTTTTTTTCATTTTTTTTTTTTTTTTTCATTTTTGGCTTAACGAAGGGTTTCGGAATGAAATTCCAGTGAAAGCTCAATATCTACTTTTTGACCGATTACATAACTTCCACTATACTTAATATGGCTGGCTGAAGAAATAAAGAGAGTGAAAAGAAAAAATGGCAGAGAGCGAAAAAGAAGATAAACGCCCCCCCCCCCCCCCCCCCCCCCCCCTCTCTTCCCAGAAAGAAAAATTATCTACACCTCTGGTTTCAGCAAAACCGAAATGTCTGACCCTTGTCAGAAGTTGGCACTATTGAAGGATAAACCTGGAGCACTAACGCTAAGTTAAAGGGGCTATTATAAGACGGTTAACGCCGCGGGGACTCTAAACTAAAGAGCATTAACTAAGAAGGAAGGAAGCTACCAACTCGTGGAATCCATTAGATAAGTTAGCGCGGCAGTTGGATCGCTGCACTTGGCAGGCGAGGCGTTAGACCGACTTGACAGCAGGTACTCGACTCGAGACTTTCCCGGCCCCCACTAATTAGAGATTGAACACCCCCTCGAGAGACTGGTACTCGACTAGTTTCAATTTGTAACCAACTAAAGTTTCGCTCTTCTTCTAAACTTTTCTTCTCTTCTATAGTCCTTATAGAGTTTTGAATTTACAATAACATTTTGACAGGAGTTAGGTTAGGTTTTATGACTCATGCCCGGGCTTTAACTACGAGGTCATATCACCTGCTACCAGAGCGCTCTTTCGTCACTCTCGTGGACATGAACCCGACTCTACTGTGGGAGTCCTAAATTTTGCCTACCCTAAATTTTCATTCCCTTAGGGTAGGGGTCTTTAACGAGTACCTGACATCGTACAGGCTCGGGACCATCGCTTAACGTCCCATCCGAAGGACGGCGTGCTTAAGTTTATTTTACCTCCCAGATAAAATAAACTAAGGGCCTCGGTCGGGTTACGAACCCACGTTCTTGAGCTCAGAAGTCAAACACGCATACCACTGAGCTACCGGCGCTCTCTTTGACAGGAGATAACCTGTTTATATATGAGGTGTGATCAAAAAGTAACGGGAATTTTGTAATTTCGCGGGTTGTATTAGTCCGATTCGCGTGATTTATTCGTTGTTGAGTTGGTAAACATGTCTGAAAAGTATATGTATATTGTTAGCCAAACCGGATGTTTAGTCTGCTGTCAGTTTTCAAAGAGGTTACATGTATTTTGGTAAAAACGTCGTGGGGTGATTACCCGACTTAGAATGAATTAATCAATTAACTTTCCGCTCCCCCTCATAGAAACATTCGACCGTTCGCGCTAATATTGAACAGTTGACTTCCTAAATCCTCAAAGTAAATTTTTTGTTGATAAATTCATTATTTCGACAGTTATTCGGGTTTTTGCATTGAGCCCCTTCTCCTGAACCTTTCTTCTCTTTAGTCGCTTTGGCTGAAAAACGATAGGTGTCGACGTTAGAGGGTTCTGGATTCACGTATAAATTTTCGTGTCGATACATTCATTCTAACTGGAGTTATCGTTACTATATGTCGGAAACCATAAAATTCCGTTGAAAACTCCACATCGAATTTTTGACCAATTACATAACTTCCTCTGTACATCGTATAGCTGGGGAAGTAAAAAAAAATATATAAGGGATGATTATAAAGGGATAGGTGGGGTGTTACCACGAAGCGTAATGAATAATTTTCCATTTTAGAAGGGATGTGAACAAGATTCAACTTAGTATTCTCGGAACCCAAGTCGGAAAGTAGGAGGCATGAAATTATTCGAACAATGTTCGGAACATGAACTGGTTTTAATCGTTCCAGGGTGAACGATTAAATGGACTTAACGAACCGTTCCTCGTTCGAAATCCCTGGTCATCCTTCATTTCTGTTATCGCCAAAATTTCATGTTTTCGACCGGAATTCAACAATTTAAAAATTTATAAAAAAATGACTGTGTACGAGGTGTGTTCAAAAAATAACACGAATTTTTGTTTTTGAAAAGAATTTCGTTTATTCGTCTACATCAATGTTATCCCCTTCAAAATAGTCCCCATTAGATAATATTCTCTTATGCCAGCACTTCTTCCAATCCCCGAAATACTTCTGAAATTCGATCTTTGGAATAGCAATTAGCTCTCTCAGCGATGCGCTTTTAATCTCATCTATGCTTGTGAAACGACACCCCTTTAAGGTTCTCTTTATTGTTGGGAACAGAAAAAAGTCACACGGAGCAATGTCTGTCGAATATGGAGACTGGGGCATCATAACAGTGTTATTTTTTGCCAAAAATTCACGAACAAGCAATGAAGGGTGCGCAGGTGGATTATTGTGGTGCGAAAGCCATGAATTGTATCGCCACAAAAAGCCGGCCGTTTTTTTCGGATTTCTTCACGCAAACGGCTTTGCACTTGTAGGTAGTACTCCTTATTGATCGTTTGACCTTGTGGCAAGCTACTATGCCGTTAAAATCGAAAAACACAGTGAGCATGACCTTCACATTTTGAACTTGTATACCACTCGTAAACCCTAGTTTTACTCACAGCAGACTCACCAAAAGCAATATTTAACATTTCTAAAACTTTGCTGCACCTTGTTCCATTCTTATAGCAAAATTTAATGCAAATTTTCTGATCCATTTTGTAAATTCGCTGATTTTCTGCTGTGACGAACAAATTTTAAAAACAATTAATCAAATCCATCAAGCCGTTCGTGTTATAGCGGGACAAGGCTCAGACATTTTCAGCTTTATATGATATATCTAAACAGGTTCGAGAAGTGGAACGGAACAGGTGAAACAGTTGTAGGGTTTTCGGGAACATAGCGTCTCACAAAGCGGGATCAATTTACAAAGTGAAGGGTCAAGCGGATTTCGGACAATGAATAAAAGAATGATGAATCCAAAATTGAATTTTGGAAAAAGGACTGTCAGGTAAAGGTCAACGATAACAGTCTGCTCTCCTGTTGAGTTTTCCACAAAATGTATTTATTGTCCCCGTTTAGGACCACCAACAAACAACAGGGTCACATTTCTTGTAGTTCAAAATATAACTAAAAACTAACCAAAACAATACTAAATTAATAAAAAAATAAAATGTCGTCGAATATGAAGTATAGGGGAAGTTATAAAATTGGTAAAAAATTCGATGCGGAGTTTTCAACGGAATTTCATGTATTCCGACCGATAGAATCAATACAAAATATTATATGTGTATCCAGTCCCCTCCAAGGACGACACACTGATTTACAGCAAAATGACCAAAGAGAAGGGGAGGGGGTTAGGGGAAACGCTTCATATAAAAATTTTATATGTGTGACCTGAACCTCATAAGGACAACACCTAACGATTTTCAGCAAAATCAGCCAAAGAAAATGGGGGGGATTAGGGGAGAGGCTTAAAAACGTATATAGAAATTTCATATATGAATTCAAAACCTCATAAGGAGGACATTTATTAATTTTCAGCGGAATCGGCGGAAGGAAAGAGGGTTTCTCAGAGGAGGGGCTCAACTCAAAAACCCAATAACTGTTAAAGTAATGAATGTATCAACATGAAATTTCATATTTAAAGTCAAAACCCAATGAGAATATTACCTCTCAAATATCAGCGATATGGACGAAGAAAAGGGGGGGGGGAGGGGGGGGGGGGGGGGGGGGGTTCAGGAGAGGAGGACAACATTCAAAAATCCTAATAACTGCCGATATAATGAGTTTATCGATACAAAATTTACTATGAGGATTTAAGAGACCAAGAAATTGAATCAATTATAAAGAGGAGGAGATAATGCAAGAAGTTGGAGAGGAAATGTATGACCACATGGAGATCCCAGGTTGGTCACATTAGTCTGTCTCCCAGAAGTACAGAACCTGGCACAGAACATTTCTGGCTAAAATTGTTGGTTCTGGGACTTTCCCTCATATCAGTCTATCGAAGAAAATAATTTTCCCTTTTCTTAGAGAGCAGACACATTATCCAAGTATCCTCTGTCTGTACGACCTCAGTCTCTCTAATATTTTTAATTTATTGTAACAAGACTTATTGGTAATTAAAAACACTAGAAGACACAATGTCTCAATAGTTTATTATAAAACTCAGAATTATGAGAATCTTTTTTGTCTTACGTTGAGATTTTCGTAGGCCATTTTTTACTTGCCAATTAAATAAGACTGAAAATACTATAAAAAAAAAAAAAAAAAAAAGGCGTCGGTGAATCACCCAGAACGAACTAATCAATTAACAAAACAATTAACCAATCGAAAAATAAAAGAAAATCGAAACTGAACGAAGTAAGTTGAAAAGTTATAAATAAAAATGAAATGTATTGGTACTAAATAAAAACAAAAAATAAAGTACTATAAATATAAAAATGAGAAATAAAAGAGAGAGAAAAAAATTATCTTTCTTTATTCAGGTTTTTTTCGTTTCTACTGTCTTTAATAATCATTGGTTGAATATCCACAGATGTCCATACATAAAATTTCGTATCTATGATGATCTTTTATTATTTGACAGTTTTTATATGGTTGACCCTTGTGTTCGATTTGACTGAAGACCAGTAGAGTTGCCCTTATAGGGTTTTAGGTCAACACATAAATGTTCGTGTTGATACGTTGCTAAAGATTTTGAGTTGAACCCCCTCTGGGTGGCCTAATGGGTATTTAACACTTTAAAACACATTCTCTCTTAATGATTCATGATATAAATGATTACCTATTGGTTTACTATCACAATGGTTATTTAAGTCATTTAGTTCAATAGTTTTTTTTTTTCATAAAAATTGTCATTTGAGAGCCTGTAAAACACATTCTCTCTTAATAATTTATTGTAAAAGTGGTTATTTAAGACCCTTTAAGGCACATTCTCTTTTAACCGTTTATTTTAACAAGGGTTATTGAAGAGTAGAAACAAAAAAAAGTGAAAAAAGAAAGGTTACTTTTTTTCTCTCTTTTATTTCTCATTCTTGTATTTATTTATAGTACTTTATTTTTTGTTTTTATTTAGAACCAATACATTTCATTATTATTTATAACTTTTCAAGACACTTCATTCAGTTTCGATTTTTTTTATTTTTCGATTGGTTAATTGTTTTGTTACCTAATTGATTAGTTTGTTCTGGGTGATTCACCGACGACTATTTTTTTTTATAGTATTTTCAGTATTTTTTAATTGACAAACAAAAGGTCTATGAAAATCTCAACGTAAGACAAAAACAATTCTCATAAATCAGAATTTTCCTGGAACTGTAAACTAGAACCCTAAATATATATCTTATGTGCAACAGGACTATATTTGTCTTTTCATAATTGGTAGTTAATATGTTATGAGACTATATATATATATATATATATAAATATATTTTATATATTTATGATTCAATTTCCGTACAATATAGTGTCATCCTCAGTGTTGATATGAACACCGCATTAAATGCCGGTTTTACATGTAAACCACTTTTAATTAAAAATACCAACTCTGTTTCCCCAGTGATACTAAATACTCAGCATTACTAAGAATGCGGTATTATCCCAGTGAGAAAATGGCTATTAATCAGTGTCTGGTGATGTGGTCTATATGCGATGCGGTGAGAGGGAGGCGACTAGTGCTGCTGTGGTTGGTTTGGTGGATTGGGGGAATTTATATGCATCCAAGTCTCCCTCTATATCGATAAACACCCTGCACCACGTATTTGTAAATAGCAGACATATTATCCAAACGATTAGGTTCTGTGCTTGTGTATATACAACAGACGCTCCCAATATAAATATATCGGGTTGTGTGTATAAGTATAAGTAGGTATAGTAATATATTATATTCAGGGAAGGGGTTGAAAAACGGGACGAAGCAGCACGCAAAACATGACAACAGGACACAGAAGTAAATTACGGGACATAATATTATGGCAAACCTAATTAATATATACCTATATAAAACACTGTATTGTCTTAAATAATTATTATTACAGGAAAACAAAAACAATAACCATTGTCATAATAAATAAAACATTAAGGGAGTTGGGTCTTAAATAACCATTGTTATAATAATAATAAATATATTGTGGTAATGAAAAAAATGTTAATGTAAAATTAGAAATAATTAAATAAATATATAATTCAAATAATAATAAATAAATAATAAAATAATTAAAACTAAAAAAAATAATAAATAATTTAATAAACAATTACCACATTCCCTGTAGAAATTTTATAACAGGTCTTCTATTTAATTTTGATTTCTACAGTAGTTTTCGAAAAGGGCCCTAAAAAAATCAAAAGTTCCAGCGTGCCATTTTTAAGAAAGTGCACGTATTTAAAAAAAAAATTCAATTAACCAACTTTTCATTTGGATTTCTAAAGAAATGTCATTTTTAATAATATTAAATCTAAGTAATCGAAAGGTTTTCAAATTATCTTACTGGGCCTACAGGGAATTTACGAAAACACATATTGTTTTTTTTTTTAATCATGTACGTTATAAAATAAAAAAACTAAACATTGAAACAAACAAAAATCAAAAGAAAAATCTTAAAAACTAAATTCTTAACGCTATATCAATTTTTTTTTTTTCTGTTTTATTTTTTTTTTGGCCATTCTTTAAATTTAGGTTATATATTTCTGGGCATATATCCTGTACATATAAACAAACAACAGTACCTTCTTTTTGGATCAATTTCACCGTCAATTCCCTTCTATTTAGTGCATTACAACTTAAGCCTAAATACCACTCTACATTTTCACTCAGACCGTCGCCATTGAACCCAGACCTCGAGTTATGTCTGGATCTATTGTTATCTATCCACCAAGTCAGCAGCTTCCTATATATACCCCCACCGACTCTACAGAATCATCTTCAGTAGTCAGATAGGACTTATAGAGTTAGTATCATAGACTAGTTTTGTATTTTAGAATAAGGTAAAATAAACTTTGCTTTTTAAAAAACCTTTTATTTATAATCAACACTTAACTGGCGCCCAGCGAACAGGGACCGCAGTGAGTCAGTGCGATATATTGTGACCATTTGTTCCGATAATCTTTTGCCTTTTGTGACCAGTTGTCACCTTCGTTCGCGAAGAAGATTGTGCGCTGACGTAGACTTAGTCTTTTACCTGCGGTAATCAGACCTTGTGAACAGTGATTGTGTTAAGCCCGAGGTGTGGTCACTTCCCCATCAAAAGGATTAATCATCGCTACATAAGAAGACATCGTAACTGTGAGTCAAAACTATTTGAGTACTGTCGTTTTAACATCTTAACATTTTAGTGTATTCTTTTGTTGTACGAACTCATCAAAATTTCACACTCCCGAAATATTTTGAGACCTGCGGTTCTTAGACCTAACATGGCCGCAATAAATCATGACCTCAGACGTGAGGATTATGATCATATCCCGAATTATGGCGGGAACCCAACAGAACTACTATACTTCATTTCCGCTGTAGAAGGGGTTGTTTCCGCCGTTTGTGCTGAAAATGTAGCCCAACGAGCCACAAATCATTTTTTGTTACTAAGCAAAGTTAAGGCCAGACTTACTGGCTCAGCCCAATCGCTGATACTTACCCACCCCGTGAATTCCATTTCCGAATTATTAAACCTATTACGAAGAAACTTTGCAGACTCCAGAACACACGAAGCTCTCAAAGCCGAAATATATAGCTCAAAACCCTATCCAAGGGAAACCCCCACTGAATACTTAAATCGCCTGGAAAACATAAGACACCTGATTTATGCAAAATATAGTATAGACAGAGTGGCTGAGAACGTTCTAACAGTCTCGATGTCGTATGTAGAAAAGGAAATAATAAACCACATGTATTCTAATCTCCCTTGGCAACTTACAAACCATATCATGTCATTTAACCCCGAATCGTTAGAAGACATGCGTAGAATTTTGAATACAAAATGCTCCTTTATTATAGAGCAACTATATAGAAAGAGTGGCAGCTCCCAAAAACCATTTGAACCCAACATGAGACGCGAGCCTAATCACGCAAGATACCAAAATCAAACTCAACCTCAGTTTACCCCCAGCTACCCACGACACGATCATATTCCACAAAACCCACAACATTTTAGACCACAATATGGCCCTCCACAGTATTCCCCCAGACCGCAATATCGTCCCCCACAAAGCCAACAATCTTTTAGACCTCAATTTAATGCCAAAAAAATTTTTGTCAATGTAAGAAATATATCACAACAAAAATGTAGTAGGAGGATGTATAAGTCCCACAGTAAGACACCTATTGATGTTCAAACAAATCAATGAATTGGTTTAAGGGGAAAGTGAAACTTAATTGACTCATGCCCGGGCTTTTTTCGTCGCTCTGGAGGACATGAGCCTGACTCTACTTTGGAAGTCCTACATTTTTCTTTAACCGAGTACCTGACATCGTACAAGCTAGAGACCATCACTTAACATCCCATCCGAAGGACGGTGAGCTCAAGACATATTTTAATTCCAGATAAAAAAATCTGTAAGAGTATCTGAGCTACCGGTGTCCTCGGTTATATTAGATACATAGAAGGTACTTACTGCAGTCAGCTTCGTCGGTGCCATCAACACAGTCGACAGTCATGTCGCACCGATGATGAGGAGGGAAACAGTATGTCTTGTTCCAGACATACTGACCGCAGGACAACTGGCCAGGATCGCAGTCTGGAGGGGCTGCAAACATAAACAACATCAGTATTAATCGAACAGTGACGGCTAATATACACAGACGGTAAGTTTGAATACATGATATGATTTTTTTTTTTTGATTGATAGTTGATGTCCTGATTGGCGTGAGAGAGGAAGGCTACCCAGCGGTAGCTCCTCAGGGCGAAATTTAGAAGCAATGAATATTATGATTATTATCAATGAATATTATAGGGATATTATGATTTTGTTTCAAGAAGTGGGGGGTTGCAATTTGGGATTATAGTAAGTCACGGTTCCACCTCTTCTTCAATCTCCTGGGAGGATTGTGTGGCAAGTGTGCTGAAGAAAGTGAGTGGATGTATGGATTTGGATGTGAATGCAATTTGCTATGGAAACGTCTGTAAAGGTCCTGAATTGTGTCGTGTACTGTGTTTATCATGAGGTCATTGTAAAGTGTTCTGTTACTTACGTATGGTGGGCATTGTGTAATGAGTCTGAGTGTTTTTGACTGGAAAACCTGGATACGTTTCAGGTTAGATATTTTAGTCGAACCGTAGATTTGTGAGCCATATATCCAGAGTGGTTTTAGTAGAAATGTGTAGCAGTTACACTTTTGTGTTAAGGGTAATTTTGAATGTCTGTGCAGAAGAGAATAAAGCATTTTAAATAGTTTGTTTATTGTGTTGCGTATGAGGGTTCCATGTCAGTCGTCTGTATGATATGAAATAAAAAGAAACACTCTTCGAACAAGGTCCCCCAAGTATAAATAAATAAACAATCAATAAGAAAAATAAAAAACACAATAAAATATCAGTATGCCCCAAGAAGAAGTAAGATAATAAGTTAAATTAGTACTAGGATGTTGAAAAACAAGATAATAGTGAATCTATCTAAATAAAATATGTATATGTAATGTGGCAGTAACATGACTTTGTTATACCAACCACGTTGGTACACATCACTCTCCTCCATCCTCCCACTTCCAAATTAATTTATTTCAGGCATTATATATATTGGTAGGGCTGGTGTGTACACTTAGGCATCTAAACATCCATTCTTTTTTCTGTCGCTGTATTCCACTAGCTATAAAGTTTCTATTTATAGGTTTAGGTTTAGGTTTTATGACTCATGCCCGGGCTTTAACTATGAGGTCATATCGCCTACTACCAGAGCGCTCTTTCGTCACTCTGGTGGACATGAGCCCGACTCTACTGTGGGTAGTCCTAAATTTTGCCTACCCTAAATTTTTATTCACCTAGGGCAGGGGTCTTGAACGAGTACCTGACATCGTACAGGCTCGGGACCATCGCTTAACGCCCCATCATATTTCCCCAGGGGGGAATCAGAGGAAGGCTCAACACAAAAATCTCAATCAATAACTGCCAAAGGGATGAATTTATCTACAAAGCCGGTGAATCGCCGACGACTTTTGTATATTCACAATATATTTTTAAAATAAACAAAAATAATTATACGGTGAAACAGAGTTGCTTAGCTGCCTAAAATGACCGTGCTTTGTAAGCGGGGCCTCATTGACTTCGGGAGCCTGAGACTTAGGACAATGGATAAATGCACTAATTTTATATACTAATAAAAAATTAATAATTAGTTACACATTCAAATTATTAATATTATAAAAATTAATTATATTTATTTGTATAAAAAGGTAAGTACAAAGAAGAAACTAAATTAGTGAATAATTATATGAAGTAGCATTTGTTTTGGAACGAGCCAATGAGTGGAAAACAAAAGGCAATCATCAGCTGTTCTAATTAGTGTGGAGGAGTCGAGTTGTCTGATGGAGGAGAGAGGTCTGAGTTGAGATGGAGATAGTGAAGCAAGTAGGTGTGACATAACAGTGAACTTGATCCGCAAGGGAGGTACTTTTATTTATTTATATGTACATAATATATTTTCCCAAAAATATATAATATTGATGTAAATAATGGCCAAAATATAAAACAGAAAAAAAATTGAAATAGTTTTAAGAATGTAGTTTCTAAGATTTATCTTTTAAATAGTTTGATTTTTGTTCCAATCTTAGTTTTTAATTATAATGTAGATTTAAGTAAATAAACCCAAATATTTGTTCTCTTATTCTATGCTATTCATTTCCCCTGTTAACCTAGTAAGTTAATTTATACCTTTGGATTGGATTTAACATTTTTGCAAAATTTAGAGAAAAAAAACAATATGGCATCTCTTTAGTAAATTTAGAAGTAATCCAAATTAAAAGTTTGTTAATTACATTTTTTTTAAAATACGTGTACTTTCTTCAAAATTGCACGTCTTGAACTTTTGATATTTATTATTAGCCCTTTTCGAAAATTACTGTAAAAATCAAAATTTAGTAAAAGACCAGCTATAAAATTTCTACAGGAAATGTGGTAATTTAATTTAATTATTTATTATTTTTGTTTTAATTATTATTAATTCAATTATTTTAATTTTATATTTATAATTTATTTTACATAATTTCCATTATCACATAGTATATTAATAAATTAGACTTACGACATCCCTGAAATTCATCCTCGCCTTTTTCACAGTCTTTTTGGTAGTTACACACAGAGAGGGATGAGATACATTTCCCTTCGGGGCAGAGGAACATTGAAGGGCCGCATGTTGAAAGGATATCTGAAAAATACAGGAACACAACGTTAGAGCCAATTGTATAAAACAAAAAAACAGGTTTCAGCCAAAGGTTAAACTTAAATGTAGAAGGAATTCGAGGTTCTGTCGTGTTAATGAAAATTCAAAATTTGGCCAACTTTTCGGAAACTATTTATTTCCTTCTTCAGGGCCTACAGAATACAAACAAACAAATTAGTCATTATGGACAATGATATAACCAGATACTTAATAATAATGTTAAAAAGAGATAGAAACAATTTTTACATAAATGAAAGAGAGAAAAATAATAATATTAATTATAAAAATAAAATAATAAAATAAATTATTAGGGGGCCTTATATTATTTATATATTTATTATTATTTTTCTCTCTTTCATTTATGTAAAAATTTATTCCCTCTTTTTAACATTATTATTAAGTATCTAGTTATATTATAGTCCATAATGACTAGTTTGTTTGTTGTAATCTGTAGGCCCTGAAGAAGGAAATAAATAGTTTCCGAAACGATGGCCAAATTTAGACATGAATTTTCATTTACACGACAGAACCTCGAATTCCTTCTACATTGAAAAGAGACTGTCGACTCAATTAATCGTTTAAGTTAGATCTATGAGGACGATAGATCAGAGATAGTCTGCTCTCACTCAAGATCGCGGGTTCGAAACCCGGCCGAGTCCCTTATATTATGAGCGATATTACCCAGATATACGAAGTATAAGAGAAGTTATGTAATCGGTCAAAAATTCGGACCTCAAGATTACAAATATGAAAAAAATTGTCTGTCTGGCGATGTATCTGTGAACAGGATAACTGCCCATAGAATGAATATAACCGTCACAGAATTTAATGTGTTAATCCAAAACCCTCTAACGACACACCTATTGTCTTTCAGCTAAATCGATGAGAAGGGGGAATTTAGGAGGGAGGATGAAAACAAAAACTCTAATAACTATTACTAGAATGAAGGTTTGAAACAAAATAGCGAATTCAAAACCCCAATCGGGAGAAGGGAAGGAGGGGTCAACTGAGAAACCAAACAACTGCCGATGTAACGCATGAATCGACATGAAATTTGATATTTAAAGTCAAAACTCATTGAGGACAAATTTCGTTGATCACGCCTTTCTTCGGATGGGACGTTAAGCGATGGTCCCGAGCGTGTACGATGTCAGGTACCCGTTAAAGATCCCTACACTAGGTGAATAAACCTGAGTTGGCAAAATTTAGGATTCCCAGAGTAGAGTCCGGCTCATGTTCACGAGAGTGAATGAAGAGCGCTATGGTAGTAGGCGATATGACCTTGTAGTTAAAGCCGGCATGAGTCATAAGTACTAACTGAATTTTTCCTTGGGCCCCTCACCCAACATAAACTGAGTTGGTTAATTTCGCTGTCAACATAATAACATTGACGTATTGGTGTTTTTTAAATTTTATTTTGGAAAGTAATCATTCATTTATATCTAACAAACAGATATTTCGCCATCTGTCAAAACTCTTATATGCACTATACACATCTGACATGCCCACCTTCATCCACACAAAGACAGCTACTATACGCCGATGATACCGCCATCTTAGCTGCTGCTGAACTTGACAAAAATGCTCGAGAGAATACAATAAAGATAATACACATATAAAATTTCATGCCGATGTATTGACTCTATCGGTAGTTATCGTGTTATCAGAGTTCAGACAGATTTTTTTTTTTTTTTCATTTTTAGAATCAAAAGTTTTGATCAAATTTCGATGAAAACTCGGCGTCGAAATTTTTTGACCGATTACCGGTCATATTTCATATAGCTGGGAAAAGCAGAACAGGTGTGAAAAATGTCTTCTTGGAAGCCGACCAAGACATTGGACCACGAGCACGTAAACTGGAAATGTGGGGACTGAGAGGAGATTGAGTGGGAAATGGAGCGACAGGGGGTGAGAATGAGTTGGGGTGGGAATGAAACAAGGATGGCAATGAGCCCTGAGGGCCTAACTGCTCCCAGCCGAGAGGAAGGACCATTTGAAGGGTCGCCCAGGTCGATTACCGTAAAGCGAAACCCATGTAACGAGTGTATGACCCAGTTGGGGGGGAAGCAGTTCTTCTTCTCGCTTGTTACGATAGGGTGTGGCGGGGGTGCGGACCAGACTGGCCCTTCGTAACCCACGCTCCGGACACCAACCTTAAAAGATCCGGAGACAACAACGGTGTATCACCGACTATGTACTTATTCAGCACGAATTAATCAATTACGTTTTCGCTCTCCCTCCAAAGCCAATAGACCGTTTGGGCTAAAACATTTCGAAAGGTCTGGTAGTAGGCGATATGATCTCGTAGTTAAAGCCCGGGCATGAGTCATAATAACTAACTAAAATGTTAACTCATGAAGAGACTGAACAATGTTTAAAGAATGGCAACAACAGTTTTTAATCAGTTATTTTTTTCCTCCTCCCCGTTAAAAAAAAAATTAATAAAAACATGAAGTCCAAGCAAACAGGAAGGGTCTGTATGATTGGAGGGAGCTTGGAAAATATCAAGGATAAAAATAAAGAATAGAGAATTGGAATCAATTTGTAGAGATGAAGGGAGAGCTGATATGAAACCTAAATGAACAATATTGACATGGGCAGAGGGCTGTTTGTTATCTGAGCTGGGGGCGGATTTATGGGGGGAGAACATAGCAGGCAGGGGAGCTATAGGCGGATGGGGACAGGCTGTGTACTGGACAGAGCAATAGCTCACCTTAGAGCACAGCTAAAGCTCACTTCAAGTTAGAGCTATAGGTCACCTCAACTCCCGGCTATAGCTCATCTCAGCTTTCAGCTGCAGCTCACCTCAGCATAGAGGTATAGGTCATCTCAACTCCCGGCTATAGCTCATCTCAGCTTTCAGCTATAGCTCACCTTAGAGCACAGCTACGGCTCACTTCAGCTTAGAGCTTTAGGTCACCTCAACTCCCGGCTATAGCTCAACTCAACTCCCGGCTATAGCTCACCTCAGCTTTCAGCTGTAGCTCACTTCAGCTTAGAGCTATAGGTCATCTCAAAGCACGGCTACAGCTCACTTCAACTTAGAGCTAAAGGTCACCTCAGATCACAGCAATAGCTTACCTCAGCTTAGAGCTAAAGGTAACCAGAGTAGGGAACCGTGACAACCTTTGACCCTTCCCCAACCCATCCTTAACCCTCTTCACTACTATAAACTCCCCGTGTGGTTATCCAAGTCAGATTATGTTACGGATTGCTGCACCACAGGAACTAATTTGCAACAGAAATCATTCACAATAAATTGAAATGGATTTCAATACTTGGTTTTTATTGAGAGAAAAAAAACAGTATTATAAAATAACAGTTTTTAATTATTAGTATTTATTAGTTACAAGTAGTTAGTTAACTTAGTCTTATCTCTTATGCTTTTGGCTGAGGATGGTAGAAATACCGAAAGTACTCCCATGTAAATATAGTTAGTGAAATTAGACAATATCTTAAATAAACAAGTTTTATTTTATTTTTTCAAGTCCATTTGAATTATTTCACAATATCTCTGCAATAATGTCAGTTTTCATAGTTAGTTCCCTGTAATTACTTGTTCCCTGTAGTTACTTTACGTTTACCAGTAGTTACTTGTACCGGTAGTTACTTGTTTCCAGTAATTACTAGTTACCAGTAGTTACTTGTTACTAGTAGTTACTTGTTACCAGTAGTCACTTGTTACTAGTAGTTACTTGTTACTAGTAGTTACTTATTACTAGTAGTTTCGATGTCTATAGTGAATTACGCACAACTGCACACGGACTCTTCACATTTTCATTTTTTTTCCCATCTGATGACGTCGTTGACTTTGAAATGGTTTTCGCATGCATTTTACATGATCAAACAGAATGGGTATCTGTTGGTGCAATCATATTTCATCATTATTAACACAATTTATGATTTTCATATTTATATTAAAAATTATTATGAAGTTTTAGTTAATATCGATTATTTCAACAATTTGTTGTATCATCTATCGATTGTATGTAATTTCGCGTTTTCTCCGACCTGATGTAAATAAAATGTTGTACTGAAATATGAAAAAAAATATATACACCAGAGGAACTAATTTGCAATTAATATCATACACAATAAATCTAAATGGATTTTCAGTTCATGGTTTTATTGAGAGAGAAAAAAATAGTATAAAACTAATAGTATTTATCAGTTACAAATAGTTCTAGTCACCAGTAATTACTTTTTACCAGTAGTTACTTATTACCAGTAATTACTTGTTACTAGTAGTTACTTGTTACTAGTAATTAATTGTTACTAGTAATTAATTGTTACTAGTAGTTAATTGTTACTAGTAATTACTTGTTACTAGTAATTACTTGTTACTACTAGTTACTTGTTACTAGTAGTTACTTGTTACAAGTAATTAATTATTACTAGTAGTTACTTGTTACTAGTAGTTACTTGTTACGGACTCTTCACAACATGATTCAGGTGAAGACGGATGTGAACGAATTAATTCAACAGAACACCAAAGAGTAGTATATGTTGATTTGGGTTGGTTTTCTATCAACATATACTACTCTAAGTTCATCTTTCCTAAACCCGTAAAAGGAACACCTCTGTCTAAGGAGAATATGACGTTTCTACGTTTGGTCGGGTATAAAGTTCTGTCTTCAACATGTATATCATAGAGTTGGACTTTCACAGTGCGAAAGAAATTGTTGATTAATTCCCGCTGGACATCTAATAATTTTTAACCAAATCGATAATTTAGTGTTCTGACACTCTGGGGAGAGAGAAAACTTAATTGGGGAATTGACGTTATTTACAATGTAATTAAAATATAAACTACTTTACGTATGGAGTATAAATATGGTGGTAATATAAAAAGAATATAAATACCTATATATAAGAATATGTAAAAAAAAAGGAATGGGGGATGGGATGGGGAGGTCTGATAAGAAAATTCCAGAGGGTAGAAGACATGGTTGAGGGCAGGAGCAGCAGCAGCCACCTTATGAACCAGACCTATCTCCTGTCGTAAATTTACATTCCTGGCCAAGAATAAGTCGATAATGGTTCAGTCGACCTATCCTTCCGGATTCACATTGCTGGAATTTCAACATAGGCAGAACCTTATGGAAGGGGGCCAAAAGTCAGTCAGTACAAGACTAATGCCAAAAAGGAAAACTTTAGTTACCTAACTATAATTTCTGTGTCTGCAGATAGGGATCTATCGATACAAGTAAATACAAGTAAAGTATCGATACTTTTATTCGATACCAAGTTGGTATCGAATAGATATTACTTGTATCGATTCAAAGTACTCGTTTCAAATTTCAACAATTAAAAAAAAATTATATAAATTTTTCAATTCATCGTTCACCGTTTAATTTCTTACAATTTTCTTTTATTTGTTGTTGCAATAAAATACTGAACTCAAATTATGGTCCACGGACAAATGACATATATGGATGGTGATAACCTCATGTGTGATGTGATCACGCAGTCTGCATGATGCGTTCTTATTTCTTACCTTATTTACATTAAATGGTTTATCGTTTATGAAGGTATACGTTTGTTTAATTTTGAATAGAACCGTGAACATGATTACGATTTCATAATTTTATTTTATTTTTACATTCCATTTTGTCAATTACAAATTATAATGCCTCGTCCTACGGCGAAAGTGTGGATTTATTATACTAAGAACGTTTCGATCTCAGCGACTTGCAAAAAGTGTTTTAAAATAGTGAAATATTGTCCAAATACGAATAGTCACCAGTATTTTTATATCCTTAGTAAAAATAAATTGTATGTTTATTTTATTAGGTTTTTTATTACATTCAGTATGTTTTTAATAATATAATTTTATCTTATTCGATTTGATTTATTTGTTTCTTATGCCCACTACAATATCTCATTTACCTATATCTTTCAAATTGTATTGTGTTTTTTATTATTATTATATATGTATTTATATTATACATGGTTTAAAATTAATTATAACGATGTACTCGATGCAATACGATTTTTATTTAAATTTATACACATTTATAGGTTTTTTAAAATTAATTATAACGAACTACTAGATTCAATCGATACGAGTAAGTATCGATACGTTTTATTCGATACTTGAGTAGTATCGGAAGTTTTATTCGATACTAATCATGAGTAAAAGTATCGATACTTTGTGGTATCGATAAAACCCTATCTGCAGACACGATAACTCCCAACCGAATGAATGTAGCGACAATGTGTATCCAGAACCCTCCAAGGACTACAGCTATTGATTTTCAGCCAAATTGGCCAAAGTGAAAGGGGGATTAAGGGGAGGCATAACAGAAAAACTGTAATAACTGCCGTTGTAATCAATGTATTGACACGAAATTTCATATTTATATTCAAAAACCTGAAGGACATCATCTTCTAACTTTCAGTGGAATCAACCGAAGGAGAGGGGGATCAGAGGGGCTCAACTCACAAACCACAATAAGGGGGTGATAACAACTCTCATCCCGTGATATTTTCGCACGAGCCGAGAACAACTATAAAAACTTCCCCAATCAAATGTGATTGTCCGTGATGGTAGTTCACCTTTAAGTTACTAGGTGGCACTACCATCATGCCACTGTCCCCAAACCTTTTTAGGTCCCTGGCGAGAGTGGGTTCTGTCCGGGGATGTTGAGCGGTCGGGAGTCCGTGTTAAAGGGCCCTGACCGGCTCCTGTTCCCTCAGCAGCTCTGGGTTAAAGAGCCACTAGTTGGAATCTTTCGATACGATCGGTCCAACTAAGGGACCCGGTCGGCGTTCGACAAGAAAAAGAAGCAGAGCCACAGAGGACGAAGAACAAACGAAGAAATCAGTCTACAATCAATCCAGCTGAAGTCAAGGGAACACCCCCCACACCTACCGGTGTATTTTTTAGGAGGGTTTCAGTATACCCTTCGACATCAGTTAGCATCTATCAATTTTCCGCGAAATCAATTGAAGGGAACGGGGGGCTTGATTCAAATATTTTAATAATTGTCGATGTAATGAAAGTATCGACACAAAATCTAGTATCAGGATTCAGAAACTAGGTAAGTCAAATATTGAGTAACCGGTCGATTGGGTTTGGAGGGAGAGCGAAAACTTAATTGATTAACTCGTGTATGGCAGTTGGTTCACCGACGACTTCTTTTTTGAAGACAGGCGGTCGGAAAACATTCCCTGGACAACATCAAATTGATCAAAACATGACATTCCCTGGACTACGTCAAATTGTTGACTGATACATAACTGCAGTAAGGTGCATCAGCAAAAAGATGAAAGGCAAAAATAAAAAAAAAATGGGCAAAATATTCGTCTGATGATAAATAAATAAAGTCTCCGGGTTCAATATTTGTCGGTAATTATTTAAGCGTGAAGTCTACCTATAATTCCTGTTCGGAGAAACAGTAAAAAATAAATTAAAAAAATTCTATAGGTTTTCCTGTCTTTTAATGAATTCCGAGAATGTTCAAAGGAACGGAAAGCTTCAGGAAAAACCAACTGAATTACCAATGAGCTGTGTCCAGAACCTATATTATGAAAAAATATTTTTCATAAATCGAGATCAAGGAAAAAAGGATAATTTCGATTATTACTGTCTTCTCTCAGACTAATCCATAATTCCACCCTCAAATCGACCAGATCAACTCCGAATTCACTTGAATTTTGTACACTGGATGAGTTCTTAATCTTCAGCATTGTTTGAATGAAAAATATTTTATTAAATATCCTAGAGATGATATTAATATTTTCATGAAATAATTACTTTGTTAAATAACAGTTATTTATAGGGTAAGTATGGCAACGGCGCATTCCTCCCACTAGATGAGCGGTTTCTTTGGATGATTTTCAACACGATGGTTGATCTATTAATTTTTATCGATTATACGTAATTTTGCGTTTTCTCCGATCTGATGTAAATAAAATGTACTGGAATATAAACGAAATATACACCACAGAAACTCATTTGCAATTAAAATCATACACAATAAATCAAAATGGATTTAAATTCATGATTTTTATTGAGAGAGACAAAAAACATTATTATAAATAAAAATTGTTTAAATTAGTAGTATTTATTAGTTAAAGTAGTTCTAGTCACCAGTAGTTACTTGTTACCTGTAGTTACTTGCTACCAGTAGTTACTTGTTACTAGTCGTTGTTTGTCATGAGTTCATTATTAAATATATCGACGAAATTTTAAATTATAATACAAAACCCTCTTGATTTTGAGCCGAAGGGGAAGAAAACGGGGGGGATGGAGAATTCAACACAAAAAAAATAAATAAATAAATAACTGCGAGGGTAATTAATGCTTCGAAACGTAATTTTATATGAGAATTGAGAAGCCTCTGAGTAAGATCTATTGATTTTCAGCCAAATTGATCGAAGAGGAGTGAGTTAAAAGGGAGAGTAAAACTTAGTTGATTAGGAACAGATCGAGTTGGGGAAGTACCTAGAAGGAGAATACCCATTTCTTTATTTTATTTCTTTTTTTTTTTTAGGGGGGAGGGAAGAATGAGGAGGTTCAGGGGCACCTCCCTGTTCCGCCTCTGGAGAAAATACATAAATAACATTATCAAGTGTTCCTGTTATTTAATATCGGTGAAAGGGTAGCAATAACCACAAAACAGCCGTTACTGCGGGGGATAATCTCTGGACCCTCCACTAACATGACCCTAACCCACTTAGCAATGACAGCCCTCCTCTCAACGAACCAAATAAACCATTTCATATATTAGGCTCATTAGAAATAAACACTTTCATTAGTAACATGAAATGAAAATATCATCATTTCATATGTCATTTCAAGAGAAGCTATGGCTAATACAGTAGAACCTCTTTAAGAAGAACCTCTTTAAGTCGAAAACCTCCAAAACTCGAAAAAAAGTTTTGTTCCTTTCCCTTCAAGCCCCAAAACCTCCATTACTCGAAATCTCAACCCTCTATTAGTCGAAATAATCAGTGAGTCCCTACAAGCCATTTTGGTACATATTTTCCCTCATTAACTCGAAAAAATAAATTGGACCTCTGTATCTCGAACATCGCAATGTTTTATTTTACAACCTTTACAACTCGATTATTTGAAACTTATTACCTCTATAGCTCGAAGAAAAATAAGTTACCGACTTGAAGAATTTGCCGACAATGTACACCATTGTTTCTTAGAAAACAATTTAGGAGTATACAATAAATAGGATTACCAATTATCTAAAGCAAAAAAAAATTAATGACTTTTTTTAATACCTACATTTACATATTGAAGGTTCGATTCCCATTATTTCGAGTTTAATTTGTTGGATAAATAAAAAATAAAAAAACCGACTGTGACTCCCTGCCTTGTCCTTCCCCAGCTCCTGTTATTAGTAATCAACTAAGTTTTCACTCTTTTTCTAATTTGGCTGAAATTCGAAAAGTGTCATACCCATGGACTTTCCAACCCTCATATAAAATTTTGTGTAGATATTTTCTTTACATCGATAGATTTTTGGATTCAAGAGCAGAAAACAATAAAATTTCAGTAGAAAACTAAACTTTGAATTTCTTTAATAACAGAAAAAAAAAAATCATCGGTGAATCACCGGCAATGTACATCCCCAGAGTGACTCAATCAACTAGGTTTTTGCTCTCCCTCTAAAACTAAATCGACCGTTTTGGCAAAAAACGATAGTTGACTTACATCGGGGCTTCTGAATCCTCATAAAAACGTTTGTGTCGGGGTGTTGAGTTGAGCCCACATCTGATCCCTCGCTTCCATTCTGCCCGAAATTAATAGGTGTGGTTCCTATGGAGTTTTGTGTCGGGGTCTTGAGTTAAGCACACATCATCTCACCACCCCCAATTAAAATAATACACAATAAATCTAAATGGATTTCAATTCATGGTTTTATTGAGAGAGAGAGAAAAAAGTAGTTTATAATTAATAGTATTTATTAGTTACAAGAAGTTCTAGTTACCAGTAGTTACTTGTTACCAGTAGTTATTTGTTACTAGTAATTACTTATTACTAGTAATTACTTGTTACTAGTATATTACTTGGTGGTAGGCAGATGTAGTGGACTAACTTGTTAAATAAGTAATTAGATTTATCAGTCCAACAAAATTTTTTTATTTATACCACAACTAGTTTCGCCAATTTGCCATCTTCAGGTGGTGAACCTTTCTAGAGAAGAGGTCAAGGGGACACGTTCGAGTATCAGGGACCAGCTGGACACTGTTACTAGTAATTACTTGTCACTAGTAATTATTTGTTACTAGTAATTACTTGTTACTAGTGGTTACTTGTTACTAGTAGTTACTTGTTACTATTAATTACTTGTTACTAGTAGTTACTTGTTACTAGTAATTACTTGTCACTAGTAGTTACTTGTTATTAGTAGTTACTTGTTACTAGTAGTTACTTGTTACTAGTAATTACTTGTTACTAGTAATTACTTGTTACTAGTAGTTACTTGTTACTAGTAGTTATTTGTTACTAGTAGTTACTTGTTACTAGTAGTTACTTGTTACTAGTAGTTACTTGTTACTAGTAGTTACTTGTTACTAGTAGTTACTTGTTACTAGTAGTTACTTGTTACTAGTAATTACTTGTTACTAGTAGTTACTTGTTACTAGTAGTTACTTGTTACTAGTAATTACTTGTGGCAAATAGTGACTTGTTACTAGTAATTACTTGTTACTAGTAGTTACTTGTTACTAGTAGTTACTTGTTACCAGTCATTGTCAGTTTGTTGTCGATATATCCATTTCGATGGCAGTTATTAAAGTTTTTGTGCCCTTCTCTTTGGCCGATATCGTCCTAACGGGGTTTTATATGATTGCATATAAAATGTTGTGTCGATACATTTATTCTATCGATAGTTGTCGTGTCCACATACACTCTCACACGCGTCCACGCACACCTACAAGGGGTCAAATTCCTGATAAAACTTAACACCGAATTCCTGACCGATTTTATAAGTTTTGTCAGACTTTGTATAGCTGGGGAAGTAATATTAGAGAAAAAAGTAAGCAGATAACACATGAAAGGGGATCACATAATTACAGAAAATTCGTAAAATCATCTTTCCAAGAAGAAGCAATCAGAAGGAACTTAGGGGCTTGGCCATTTTAGAGAGATAGATAGATTGAAGGACTTATCCGGGGGACTTGGAAGATATTAGAGAAGCAATTAGAGGGGTTCCCGAGGAGGAGATGATCCTTAGGGAAGGAGTGGATGTCTGCTTTGAGAAGTCTCGGCAGCCAGGACTAATGATGAACCAGAGGAATCCGTGGCCCAAGAGCTATGGAATTTTCAGAGTGCCCCCCTCTCCCCCAGTTCTTAATGAAAATACATACAGTCGAACCTCGCTAACTTCAAGTCTATGAAATGCTTAGAGATATACAATTTGAGGTAATCTCGAAAACTACGAGGTAACCGATTTGAATAATCCTTTCACGGGAAGCTTATTTTATTCTGGAGGACGTAGGCTATACATCTTCACATCAATAATAGGGAGCTGAGCAGTGATGGTATAAGTGAAGTAAGTCCCATCCGAAGGACGGCGTGCTCAAGGTTTATTCATCTCCCAGATAAATACCTAAGGGCCTTGGCAAGGTTTCGAACCCGGATTGACGCTACCTCTGCGCCACCGGAGCCCTCATATGTCCCGTGTATTTGTAACAATTTGCCAAATCTGATTTTCAGCCAAATCGGTCAAATGGAAGGGTGAGAATAAGGATGGGCTTAACTTCAACTCTAATAACTGCCAATGTAATGAATGTATTGACACGAAATTTCATATGTGAATTCTAAGCTCTCAAAGGACAGCAGCTATTAATTTTCAGCGAAATCTGTCGAAGAGAAGGGCTCGACTTAAGTACCCTAATAACTATGTAAATCGAATATTGAGTTTTAGCCCAAACGGTAGATTGGCTTTGGAGGGAGAGCGGAAACATAATTGATTAATTTGTGCTGGAGTAGTACATAAGCGATGATTGACGACTTTTCCATGTGTAAAAACATCTTAGCTCTCGGTAGGGGCAATGTCAGATCGCCAGAGCATGTCTCGTTGATGTGCATACGTGTAAATGGGTGTGTCGGACGGTTGTGGGCTCAGCGCACATGCAACTACACACTTCTTTATTTGTGACGTCAGCTGTTTTTGAGCATGTCTACGTTCATTGAATAAGAAAGTGAAACAATAAAACAACTCAAAAAAACATGATTAGATATAACATTGTATTTTTACAACATTATTGATCATATTTACCGTTGTAGAGAATTTAACTAAAATATCGATATTACGAGCTATAAAATAGTCTGTCGGTAAAAAACTTTTAGGTTAAGATGCTTCGATAGCTTAAGTTTGTCACAATAAATAAAATTTGTGGTAAAAGAAAATAATATATTAGTGTAAATCTGAAAAAAATATAATATATAATATTTCAATATTGTTATATAATATTGTTATTAATATATAATAATAATAATAATAACTGCTGAAAATATCGATCAATAAATAATATATTTGTTGTCAAAATGTCACAACAAATAATATAATGTTTTTACCCATTTCAGGAGATACCGAACTGCTTATTTCATTTTTAATGACAAACCTAATCTACAAATGAATACGAAGCATTTCAACAACAAATTCGAACAATCACAGTTGTATATATCTTATTTTAGCTATCACAAACCTATAATTTCATGTATAAAAGAAATTGAAGAACAATAAATTTGAAAATTTAATTTCTCATACTACTTTTCTTATTGTAACATAAAACAAATTTTAATTAAAATCAGTGCAGGACAGCAAATTTTTGAAACTAAAGCAGATGTTTACAGATCAATTCTCGTGAGTACCGCGTCACTAACACAAGACCTTTTTTTTTTTATATTAATTGTTCACTATATGGATACAGTATTCGGAGATATATAACTTTCAGATATGGATACAAATATGGATACATTATTCGGAGATACATAACTTTCAGATATGGATACATTATTCGGAGATATACAACTTTCAGATCTGGATACAGTATTCGGAGATACATAACTTTTAGATATGGATACAGTATTCAGAGATACATAGCTTTCCTTATACTTGGGAAATAACGATTGGTTACTCCAAAATCTCTGGTTTGTCTCTGTGTTGTAAAGGATAGAGTGATATAAAGGATCCTGGATCAGGATGTTCCCTCTTTTTGCAATTATTCAAGAAGACCTCCCCCAAATGAAGACTCCCCTCAAGTACCTCCTGGCCTGCCCTTCTTACGTCTTTCTTTCTCCTTCCCGGCCGCCATTACTTAGGCTAATAAATGAAGTAATCATTCTTCCGACAAAATCTAGGCCATTTTATAAACCAGTCTCATTCTGGAGATGTAATATCATCAATTTGTTCCTAAGTACAGCATCCTCCATTTCTCGCAGCTGCCAACAATTAGAAATATCCCTCAGTCCGTTTTTTTTCCCAGCTAGACACGAAATTTACCGGAATTTCATGTTTTTCGAACCCCTGATTATAAAACTTGAATGTTGAATGCGCTAGTATTCAACAGTTGACTTACATTGGGGACTCCTAAATCTTCATACTAAATTTTGTGTCGTTAAATTATTAAGGTTTTTGAAACCCCCTCCCCTGAACCCCCTTTCCTTCGGCCGATATCGCTGAAATTCGACAACAGCTTATGTTCTCATTGGTTTTTGAATTCACATATGAAATTTCATTTCGATACATTCCTTCATTATACGGGCAGTTATTAGAGTTTTTGTGTTAAGCCTCCCCACTAATTCCCGTCTTCTCTTTATCGTCGTTGCAACGAGGGGGTTTTGGATACATATATAAAATTTCGTGTCGATATATTCATTCTATTGGGAGTTTTCGTGTTCACAGACACACACAGACAGAGAGGATTTTTTCTGTATTCATATTTGGATCTGGAGGTGGGAAAACATGAAATTCTATTGAAAACTCAATTACATAACTTCCCGCATACTTCGTGGAAATATATATCTATATATATCGAGAAAATGGCTCATACTTAGTTAACGACATACAAAAACATCCCCAAGTTTGTTAGGGTTTTGTAATTATTTATTAAAAGAATCATTTTTTCCCCCTGAATTAAAGAGTAGCCCAACAGGATGAAATATGATGGAAGTTCATTTAGGGTTGAATGGAGTTGGTAATGAAAGGAACTTTTGGAAAAGGAAAATGGAACATTATAAAATATAGGATAGGGATTCTATAGAATACAGTGAAACCTGTTTAACTGGGATCTCAAGGGACCTAGGATTTTTTATCACTTATAGAGGCTTTTCATTTAGGTACCTAGTTTTCCCCAGAACCTAGCTTTTGGTCGGTTCGTCTCCTCCTGGCGGAGAATCAAGAAAGCCTTCTAGCCCGGCGCCGGGGACCCCGCCGACCGCCGACAGGCGTTGCGGTGGCTACCCCCGGCTCTGGGAAGTAGGCAGAACAGAATAAAAAAAAATTTAAAAAAATAAAAATAAAAATAAAAAATAAAAAAAATAAATAAAAAAAACAATACTACAAAACTTATGACTTAAAAAACTCTGTTATATTGGTTTGTGTTTATCGTACAAAAACCTTAGATAGTACTGGAAAACATAGCATGTGTGGAAGAAATTAGAATGTTTATAAAGAAACGTGTCGTAACCTGATGAAGTGTCTTACTTATACAGGTTATTGAGCTACAAAGTCTCAAATATAGAGGTAAACATCGAAAAAATCTATGAAATCAAATCTCAATTAAGGTTTGAAAATTCCCAGTAACAGAGGTATTTCAATGCAAAAGTATCGGGACCTCATTGTAATTATCAGTAACAGAAGTTTCTCACATATCCAGGGCCCACT
Source organism: Aradus depressus (assembly GCA_963662175.1). Lineage (NCBI taxonomy): Eukaryota > Metazoa > Arthropoda > Insecta > Hemiptera > Aradidae > Aradus > Aradus depressus. The sequence goes on from OY759220.1 coordinate 40,560,844, forward strand.
TAACCAGGTTTCACTGTTTTTGGAAAGCGAGGAAGTGTTCCTTGGTACAGTGCTGCCACCTAGGGGAAGTGTGTTGCATCGAAGTTTTCTCCGATTTCCCAACCTCCCATATACTTCGTGTAGCTGAGAAATTGAAAATCAGAATGAATTTATCAATTAAATTGATGCCCTCCCTCCGAAAACCAATCAACTATTAGGGCACAAAATCAATAATTGGCTTACATAAAGGGTTCTTAGTCCAAGTACTAAATTTTGTGTCGATTAGGGTTTGACCTCCTCTGATCCTCCCTTCCCACGGCCGATTTCGCATAAAATTATTTTTGAATTTACATATGAAATTGTATATCCATAAATTCAATACCAAGGCAATTATTAGAATTTTTCTGTTAATCCCCCTCTTCTTTTTGACCGATTTCGCTGAAAATCATCAGTTATCGTCGTTCTGGATAAACACATTAAATTTCGTGTAGGTATATTTGTCCTATCGGGATTATCGTGTCACACAGACAGAAAGTTTTTTAATTTTTGGAATCAAGCAGGGGTTCGTAAAACAGGAAATTCCGTTGAAAACTCAGCATCGAATTTCTGACCGATTACCATAACTTCGTATAACTGGGGAAATAAAAGAATCTAGTGAACTTACAAAACCATTCCATTTTAGTTTAATTTGACTAACTTGTTTTAGCTTTTAGAGAGAGGGTTTTCAAAGAAGGTAAGTAATTTAGTGTGATTTGCTTCAAGGGAAATGTTCACTTGGGAAAAGCCTCGTGGAAGAGGGGGAAAAAAGGGAAAAAGGGTCGGAGGATAATGGGGAAGGAAGAAGGGAAAGGGCCGAGGAAATAGAATACCCTAGAGAAAGGGTAATACGCTAGGATAGAGAGAGGCATGGCATGCCAACCTCAGGGTCATCCGGGACTCTCCAGTCTAGTTAGTTGTAACCGAGTCTGTTTACAGGACTGAGTGTCTCACAAGTACTTCAAGCTAATGTTAAGTTGTCGCTCTCCCTACAAATAGAATGCCCTAGAGAAAGGGTAATACGCTAGGATAGAGAGAGGCATGGCATGCCAACCTCAGGGTCATCCGGGACTCTCCAGTCTAGTTAGTTGTAACCGAGTCTGTTTACAGGACTGAGTGTCTCACAAGTACTTCAAGCTAATGTTAAGTTGTCGCTCTCCCTACAAATAGAATGCCCTAGAGAAAGGGTAATACGCTAGGATAGAGAGAGGCATGGCATGCCAACCTCAGGGTCATCCGGGACTCTCCGTTAGTTGTAACCGAGTCTGTTTACAGGACTGAGTGCCTCACAAGCAGTTCAAGCTAATGTTAAGTTGTCGCTCTCCCTACAAATAGAATGCCCTAGAGAAAGGGTAATACGCTAGGATAGAGAGAGGCATGGCATGCCAACCTCATGGTCATCCGGGACTCCCCAGTCTAGTTAGTTAGTCGTAACCGAGTTTGTTTACAGGACTGAGTGCCTCACAAGCACTTCAAGCTAATGTTAAGTTGTCGCTCTCCCTACAAATAGAATGCCTTCTGGATCCAAACAAATAAAAGTTGGATAAGTACAAATCCATCAGCGTCACCAGCTAAACACGGTGGTAAGGTAATATGACAGCAAGGGTGGGGGAAATAAGTTTTTTTCAGTAGGTAGGTACTGGAAAACGACGATGTAGATTTTTTATGAAACTGCGCTAGGGTAATACCATATGGGTAGGTCAACAATACGGACGCCCCCTCCGAATCCCATCCCCACGTTATTTTCCTAACGGATTTATTTAAACTCCTCCACATCCAGCTTTATCCCTTGATCGATGAGGAAATGTTCGTAAGCCTCTTATCCTAGGCCTCAGTTCCCAAAAGCAATCCAATATATTTTTATTTTCTTATAAATTTAGTATAAGGAAATATTGTAATTGTTGCGAAAATCCGAGATCGAGTTTTGAACATTTTCGCAATTATATATGTTGCAATGAGCTTCAAATTTGAAATGAAGATCTCACATGTATGACACAATCAAAAAGTCTCTTCAAAAAAAAGTCGTAGAAAAAACTGAAAGGCACATCTTACAGATGTGCCAGATCGCGGTGCAGTGTCTACTTGTCGACTGCACCATATAAACTGAACATAAAAGTGCACTGCCTCCAGTTTGCGACTGATATTAGACGACCACTCCACTTTGTCCAACATGATTGCATTCACAAAGTTAATTTTGAAGTTTGAAATCATTTAGGTCAAGTGCTGGCCTCTACAATTTTTCAGTTTAAGTTTATTAAACTACGATTCTCTTTATTTTTTTATTCATTTATTTAGTTCCTCTATTTTTTTCCCCCCAAGCTAGGGTGGAGTTGATTCATGGGACAAGATCATATTTGGGACTGGATCTACGGCAGATGGTGACGGAAACAGACTACCCGATGTTCTGCCGATTCGTCGGCTCCTGGCGGGAGCAGAAACAGGCAACATAAGATGGTAACCCCTTGATCCCCGAGCTTTGACCAAACGTAGACTGGGTGATATTGCTGCAATGCAAGGCGCACCCTCTTTTGAAAGGAAAAAAAAATAAATAAAAAAAAAATAATAATAAACTTTAAAAAAAGTTCCCTATTTTTATTTTTTCCTCTATAACGGTATTATTTGGTTATTAACACAACATCCATGGACCCGGGAGAGAGTTCTGTCTATGAAATAAAACTCTCTCCAGGACGGGATTCGAACCCGCAATCATGATGACACCTATGCTCTAGCCCCCTCATTTATTTTTCCCCTAATAGTATTCCCAAATATTAACATACTTCTTTAAACAGGAAGTACGGTGGGGCAACAATGATCCTGGGGGGTTGATTTGCCCGGAACACAAAACAACAAAAAAAACCTTTAGCACGCCGTCCTTCGGATGCGATGATCCCGAGCCTGTACGATGTCAAGTACACGTTAAAGACTTCTTCCCTAGGGGAATAACAATTTAGGATAGGCAATATTTATGACTCCCATAATAGAGTCCATGTCCACCAGAACGACAAAAGAGCGCTCTGGTAGTAGGCGATATGACCTTGTAGTTAAAGCCCGAACATGAGTCATACTAACTATAAAGAATTTTTTATCTATATTAATAAAGCTGAAACGGGGTTTGTTTGTATGCATGTATGTATGTTTGTTCCAGCATCACGCCCAAACGGCTGGACGGATTTTTATGAAACTACCCATGTAGCATCCTTTTGAGCCCGATTGAATAATGGGCTATGTGGCGTCCCAAAATTTTGATCGGGAGGGGGGGTTGTAAGGGGGGCCTAAGTATATAAATAGTGCTAACTCATTAACTAATGGGCGAATCGTCATGAAATTTCACACGTAGTCTTTTTAAAAGCCAAACAGGAAAAAAAGGTGTGTGGCGTCCCAAAGTTTTGAACGGGAGGGGGGGTTGTGGGGGGGCCTAAGTATAAATATAGAGCTAACTCATTAACTAATGGGCGAATCGTCATGAAATTTCACATGTAGTATTTTTAAAAGCCAAATAGGAAAAAAAAGGTGTGTGGCGTCCCAAAGTTTTGAACGGGAGGGGGGGTTGTGGGAGGCCTAAGTATAAATATAGAGCTAACTCTTTAACGGTTGGTCGGATTGTCACGAAATTTCACATGGAGTATTCCTAAAGACCAAATGGAAAAATAAGGTGTGTGGCGTTCCAAAGTTTTGATCGGGAGGGGGGGTTGTAAGGGGGGCCTAAGTATATAAATAGTGCTAACTCATTAACTAATGGTCGAATTGTCATGAAATTTCACATGTAGTATTCCTAAAGGTCAAATAGAAATATTAGGTGTGTGACGGCCCAAAATTTTGAACAGGAAGGAGGGTTGTGGGGGGGGGGCTAGATATACATATAGAGTTAGCTCATTAACGGTTGGTCGTATTGTCACGAAATTTCGCATATATTATTCCTGAAGGCCAAACAGAAAAATAAGTTGTGTGGCGTCCCGAAGTTTTGAACGGGTGGCGGGGTTGAGGGGGGGGGGACTAAGTATAAATATAGAGCTAGCTTATTAACGGTTGATCGTATTGTCATGAATCGGATTGTCATGAATTTCACATGTAGTAGTAGTAACTATGTATTCGCTGTGGGGTTCACTGTTGCAAGACATTTACTAGCTGTGATGTCCAGCGTTCCTAATATTGTACTAGCTGTGGGAATCCGCTGTTGCAAGGCACTTACTAGCTGTAGTGCTCAGCCCCAGCGTTCCTAACTATGTACTGGCTGTGGGGTTCGCTGTTGCAAGGCACCTACAAGACATTTACTAGCTGTGATGCCCAGCGTTCCTAATTACGTACTAGCTGTGGGGTCTGCTGTTGCAAGGCGCTAGCAGTGTGGCCCAGCGTATTTAACTACGTAGGTACTAGCTGTGGGGTCCGCCGTTGCAAAACTCATACTAGCTGTGATGCCCTGTGGTTCTAACTACATACTATCTGTGGAGTCCGCAGTTGCAAGGCACCTACTACCTGTAGGGCCCAGCGTTCCTAAAAACGTACTAGCTGTGGGGTCCGTTGTTGAAAGGCATTTACTAGCTGTAGTGCCCAGCGTTCCTAACTATGTACTAGCTGTGAAGTTCGCTGTTGCAAAGCACTTACTAACTGTAATGCCCAGCGTATTTAACTACGTACTAGCTGTGGGGTCCGCTGTTGCAAGGCACTTAATAGCTGTGATGCCCAGCGTTCCTAACTTCGTACTAGCTGTGGGGTCCGCTGTTGCGAGGCACATACTAGCTGTGGTGACCAGCGTTCCTAACTACGTACTAGCTGTGGGGTCCGTTGTTGCAAAGCATTTACTAGCTGTAGTGCCCAGCGTTCCTAACTATGTACTAGCTGTGAAGTTCGCTGTTGCAAAGCACTTACTAACTGTAATGCCCAGCGTATTTAACTACATACTAGCTGTGGGGTCCGCTGTTGCAAGGCACTTAATAGCTGTGATGCCCAGCGTTCCTAACTTCGTACTAGCTGTGGGGTCCGCTGTTGCGAGGCACATACTAGCTGTGGTGACCAGCGTTCCTAACTACGTACTAGCTGTTGGGTCCGCCGTCGCAAGGCAAATACTAGCTATGATGCCCAGCATTCCCAACTACGTACTAGCTGTGGTGCTCAGCGTTGCAAGCCACATACTAGCTATGGTCACAAACGTTCTTAAGTACGCACTGACTAGGACGTCCAGCGATGCTAAGTATTCACTAGGTGTGGCTTCCGCTGTTGAAAGGCGCATACTAGCTGTGGTGCCCAGGGGTCCTAAAAACTTACTAGCGTTACAACAGCTGAAGGACTATAAGCCTTATTCCGTATGAATAATTGAAAATTATAACATCATGAATGTACTGTCGAGGTACTGAATAGCGTTATAGAAGATATTGGGAGAAAAATCAAAGTTCCCCGGGCAACGCCGGGTATTACTGCTAGTTATATATATATGGGAGTCCTTTCGGTATTTCTACCATCCTCAGCCAAAAGCATTAGAGATAAGACTCCTATCTCTTATGCTTTTGGCTGAGGATGGTAGAAATACCGAAAGTACATCCCATGTAAATATAGTTGGTGAAATTAGACAACATCTTAAATAAACAAGTTTTATTTTATTTTTCAAGTCCATTTTAATTATTTCTGCAATAATGTCAGTTTTCGTTTTCAATGAAAGGAAAGGTTTCACGTGAAACGTTCCATCACTTGTCAACTGCATGCATGATGATTAGAGGGAAGTGGGGGGAGGGATAAGGAAGGAATGAATATTATTATTATTATTATGAAAACAATAATTATTGTGTAGTGCGCAATTTCTCGTGAAGGCGGTTAGGGCGGTTCGATTTCCGACCACGGCAAAAATTAAAAAAAAATTCTTTCATAAAATTAAGTTGAAAAAATAGTACCTACTGTTAACAACCGTTCAAACAATTACTGCTATATATTGTACTTTGCAAAAATAAAAAAATATGTATATTTTACAACAATATTTTAATAAAAATTCATAATATCTAATACTATATAGTATATGAACGGAAATAACTGAAAAAAATTATTTTTTATTTTTTTTAACATTGTTGCACCAAACCAAAAAATTTGAAGAAATTAGGGAATATTTTGATATAAAAAACACGTATTCTTTGAAAATTTGGTGAGTGTCACTCAAAAATAACATTCAAAAAAGCCATTTTGAATTTTTCAAAATTCGATGAAAAATCGAATTTAAATCGGAAGATAATAAAAAAATATTATAGAGGTGTATCTGAAGCATAAGAACTTTTAAAAAAATCGGCTGTTGCATACTCGCAACAACCGGCAAGAAAAAAAAAAAAATTAAAATTGCCTTTTTATTTTTTTTCTCATCGAATAATGGAAGTTGGGAGCTGAAATTTTCAGGAAAATTTTTTTTTTACATGTGCAAACTGTCGGTCAATCGTCCATTCGAAAATCGTTGGGGGCAGTTTTCAAACTCTTATCCGAGTAGATCCTTTCCTAGCATCTTTAAACGTTCTGCTCAAACATGGGTACGTGACATCACCCAACACTCCTGCCAACTCTCCTACACAAGAATTGAAATAAAAATTCGAGCTAACTTCATATTATCCCATTTAAAGTTATTTTTAACTTTCCAACTAAAACATCTGACCTAAGTGCCTCAGCTAGATTTCTAAGTGGCGATCCTGAGCTCGGTAGACTCCATTGTTCAAATTTCTCGCTTTTTAACGGTTTATAGATTTAATATTTGTTAAAACTGATAGAGAACGACAGGATTATCAGAAACCTACACAAAAATAGAAATAAAAATGTTTTTCAAAAAAAGTCGAGCTAACTTCATATTATCCCATTCAACAAATTTTTTTAAAACTCATACTACTGATTCAAATATATCCGGAAAGTCCCATCCGAAGGACGACGTGCTCAAGATTAATCTCAACCTAAGTGAAATATCACCTACCCAGGTTTATTTACATAACATACGTCTCATTACCGAGTACCTCACATTCGAAAAAGCCCTGAATCATCGCTTAAAGTCCCATCCGAAGGACGACGTGCTCAAAGTTATTTTTAACTTTCCAACTAAAACATCTGACCTAAGTGCCTCAGCTAGATTTCTAAGTGGCGATCCTGAGCTCGGTAGACTCCATTGTTCAAATTTCTCGTTTTTTAATGGTTTATAGATTTAATATTTGTTAAAACTGAAAGAGAACGACCGGATTATCAGAATCCTATACAAAAATTGAAATAAAAATATTTTTCAAAAAAAGTCGAGCTAACTCCATATTATCCCATTCAACAATTTTTTTTAAAACTGATACGACAGATTCAGATAAATCCGGAAAGTCCCATCCGAAGGACGACGTGCTCAAGGTTATTTTCAACCTAAGTGAAATTTCACCTACCCAGGTTTATTTACATAATATACGTCTTATTATCGAGTACCTCACATTCGAAAAAGCCCTGAATCATCGCTTAAAGTCCCATCCGAAGGACGACGTGCTCAAAGTTATTTTTAACTTTCCAACTAAAACATCTGACCTAAGTGCCTCAGCTAGATTTCTAAGTGGCGATCCTGAGATCGGTCGACTCCATTGTTCAAATTTCTCGCTTTTTAACGGTTTATAGATTTAATCTATATTAATAAAGCTGAAACGGGGTTTGTTTGTTTGTTTGTGGGTTTGTTCCAGCATCACGCCCCAACCGCTGGACGGATCTTCATGAAACTTCACATGTAGAATCCTTTTGAGCCTGATTGAATAATAGGCGTCCCCAAACGGGAGGGGGGGTCTTAAGGGGGGCCTAAGTATATAAATAGTGCTAACTCATTAACTAATGGTCGAATTGTCATGAAATTTCACATGTAGTATTCTTAAAAGCCAATTGATGAAATGGATGTGTGACAACCCAAAATGTTAAACGGGAGGGGGGGTTGTGGGGGGCCTAAGTATATATATATTGCTAACTCTTTAACGGTTGGTCGGATTATCATGAAATTTCAAATGTAGTATTTTTAAAAGCCAAATAGAATTGAAAGGTGTGTGGCGTCCCTAAAATTTGAACGGGAGGGGGGGTTGTGGGGGGGGGCCTAAGTATAAATGAGGAGTTTGGAGCCAGAGCGGACCAACCCACAATTTTTCGGAAAATGAGTTATTACCATCCTAATGTTGGCATAGGTTCCCTTTTTCAAAACCAGTGTGGATCACTTAGTTTCTTCACTTCAGTGATAGATAGCAGCACTTTAAGTTTAGTCCACAAGTATTTTGTGCATATATTTTCAAAGTCACAATGGATCATACGGCCTTCAAAAACTTTATAGAACACAAAAAGGGATCACTCATCCAATACTATTCTAAAATTTCAAATATAAATAAATATTCGGGGCCTATTTTGTGGAGATAAACAAAATGTACTCAATTTTCAATTGCCATTTTCTTCCTGTTCAGTTTCAACCAGTTGGTCCGCTCTGGCTCCAAACTCCTCAAATATAGTGCTAATTATTTAACGGTTGGTCGGATTGTCACGAAATTTCACATGTAGTATTCCTGAAGGCCAAAAAGAAAAAAAAAGTGTGTGACGTCACAAAACTGTGAACGAGAGGGGGGTTGTGGAATTTTGAATTGAGCCCCCACCCCAGAACTTCCCCCTCCCCTCGGCCGATATCGCTGAAATTTGACTGGTTATGTCCTAAGTGGATTTTAGTTTTAAATACGAAATTTGATGTTGATACATTCATTACATCGGCAGTTATTGGGATTTTTGAATTGAGCCCCCAGCCCAGAACTCCCCCCTCCCCTTGGCCGATATCGCTGAAATTTGACTGGTTATGTCCTCCGCGGATGTTAATTTTAAATACGAAATTTGATGTCGATATATTCATTACATCGGCAGTTATTGGGATTTTTGAATTGAGCTCCCACCCCAGAACTCCTCCGTCCCCTCGGCCGATATCGCTGAAATTTGACTGGTTATGTCCTAAGTGCATTTTAGTTTTAAATACGAAATTTGATGTCGATACATTCATTACATGGGCAGTTATTAAGATTTTTGAATTGAGCCCCCACCCCGGAACTCCCCCCTCCCCTCGGCCGATATCGCTGAAATTTGACTGGTTATGTCCTCCGCGGATGTTAATTTTAAATACGAAATTTGATGTTGATACATTCATTACATCGGCAGTTATTGGGATTTTTAAATTCAGATTCGCTTATCTACCCATTCTCTTCCACCGGCTTCTATACTTCTATACTGAAACGGGGTTTGTTTGTATGTTTGTGCCAGCATCACGCCCAAACGGCTGGACGGATATTCATGAAACTTCACATATAGCATCCTTCCAAGACCGATTGAATAATAGGCTATGTGGCGTACTAAAATTTCGAACGGGAGGGGGGGTTGTAGGGGGGGGGCTAAGCATAAAAATAGTGCTAACTCAAATTATTAATGGTCGGATTGTCATGAAATTTCATATGTAGTATTCTTGAAGGCCAAATAGGAAAAAAAAGTGTGTGACATCATAAAATTGTGAACGGGAGGGGGGTTGTGGATTTTTGAATTGAGCCCTCACCCCGGAACTCCCCCCTCCCTTCGGCCGATATCGCTGAAATTTGACTGGTTATGTCCTAAGTGGATTTTAGTTTTAAATACGAAATTTGATGTTGATACATTCATTACATCGGCAGTTATTGGGATTTTTGAATTGAGCCCCCACCCCAGAACTCCCCCCTCCCCTCGCCCGGTATCGCTGAAATTTGACTGGTTATGTCCTCCGCGGATGTTAATTTTAAATACGGAATTTGAAGTTGATACATTCATTACATCGGCGTTATTGGGATTTTTAAATTCAGATTCGCTTATCTACCCATTCTCTTCCACCGGCTTCTATACGTCTATACTGAAACGGGGTTTGTTTGTATGTTTGTTCCAGCATCACGCCCAAACGGCTGGACGGATATTCATGAAACTTCACATGTAGCATCCTTTCAAGACCGATTGAATAATAGGCTATGTGGCGTCCCAAAATTTCGAACGGGAGGGGGGTTGTGGATTTTTGAACTGAGCCCCTCCCCGGAACTCCCCCCCCCCCCCCCCCAGCCGATATCGCTGAAATTTGACTGGTTATGTCCTAAGTGGATTTTAGTTTTAAATACGAAATTTGATGTCGATACATTCATTCCATCGGCAGTTATTGGGATTTTTGAATTGATGTTAATTTTAAATACGAAATTCGGAGTTGCAAGGCGCATACTATCTAAGGTGACCGGCGTTCTTAAGTAGGAACTAGCTGTGGTTCCAAGAGGTCCTAAGAACTTACTAGCTGGGCTGCCCGCCGTTGCAAGGCATATACTACGAGTAGCTGTGTGGCCCAGCGTTCCTGAACACGAACTAGCTGTGGTGCGAAGCATTCCTAAGAACGTAATAGCTGTTGTGCCCAGGGGTTTTAAGCACACAATAACTGTGGTGCCCAGCTGTTCCGAGCACTAGCTGGGGTGGTACGCCGTTGCATGACCGATACTAGCTGTGGTCACGAGCGTTCTTAAGTACGTACTGGCTAGGATGTCCAGCGATGCTAAGTATTTAGTAGCTGTGGTGTCTTCCTTTGAAGGACTGTAAGCCTTATTCCATTTGAATAATTAAAAATTATAACATCATGAATGTACTTTCCAAGTATTGAATAGGATTCGAATGGGAGATTAGGAGAAAAATCAAAGTTCCCCGGGCAACGCTGGGTATTACTGCTAGTATCAAATATAAATAATATTATAGTTAGTTATTTTGACTCATGCCCGGGCTTTCGGGAACCGCGAATTATGACATCGAGAGTGTTGACCTGTAAACAGGATATTTGACATTGACAATGATAAACTTCCGCACAAGAAAGGTTAAATACGGATGAAAGAGATGCAGTGACGTCAGATTCTGGATCCTGGGATTTCAGCTTGGCATTTCAATCTCTCTCTCTGCTGCTGGAAGTCGAATTGTTAATGTTTATGTTTCCATGTGTTAAACTGTTCTTCTCACTTCATGTTATTTGTCTTGAGTTCTTAAATATATTCCTATTTAAATACATTCTCAAAGTAGTTATCAACAGGCTAATTTGTGTTATCATTGAAACCCCCAAAGATCAATATTAAATTATAATACCTCTCGTTTTAGCCAAGTAAATCAAGTAACATAAAGATCCATGTTGGTGAGTGAAGCACCAAACTTAAATTAAAGTGAAGCTTAAATCTTATTTCTCCACTAGTGTTGGAGACCCACCCCCCCCCTTGATAAGAAATGTTCGTAAGAAATGATAGTATTGATAAAATAAAAGGCAGTTTGAGCAGCTTGTACCCAAGCTTTAAATAATAGTGGATGTAAATATCCAGACATGTCAGGTATAATAAATAAATGATACTAAAATGACAATTATTTTTCAAAATTCAAGCAATAGGGAAATTCCTAGTCAGCGAGACAATAGAATAAAAAAATGTCTAGAAGTACTGAGACCATATGATTTGTGTAGGATTCAATACTGAATTTGAGAACTAAGTACAGATGGCGCTATCCAATAGCGCCATTTCTTAGCGCGAAAGTAGTAGATTTTAAATTAAAAAACTTACATAAGATCAAATTCTTTACCCCCTCCCCTATAGTTAGAATTAGTAATATTGAGCTTATACCCCCCCCCCCCCCCCCCCCCCTCCCCTAAATGCCTTAGGTAATTTATGAATGACCCCTTATCATGTTCACACACACACACACAGACAGAAAGAAATTTTTGTTTTCTACAAAAAAAAAAAATCGAATTTGTGACCGATTACGTTACTTTCTCCATACTTCGTGTAGCTGGAGGAAGTAATCTGGAACTGCTCTTCTTGATCCAAATAAGGTTTCCCCAAATAAAATTATAGTTACCGGGAAACCTTGAAGGCCGGGAAATCCTTTATCCCCTGGTTCCAAGACTTCTCTTTTCAGGAGATGGGGGACAATTTCCCGACTGGCCTCCCACTTCAAACGTTCCTCGGAAAGTCCAACTCCTGTTTTCCTGTTCACTTTAATTGGGATATATTGAAAAGCTGAGAGGCAGTATTTAATTATGTTACCAGTTCTCTCTGTCAGCTCTTGCCAATTCAATGGAACAGAAACTCATCAGTTCTTTTTGTTTAACTCTATTGCACTTGTTGCAAATTGCTCTATTGCCAATCTAATATACAGACTGATTGCTAATCAATGTGAATATTTTTCATAAGGAAATAGTACACTCAAAGGAATATAAAAAAAACTAGACGGTGAATCACCATCAATGTACTTCTCCAACATAAATTACTCAATTAAGTTGTCGCTCTTCCTCTAAAATCAATCGATCGTTATTGCTAAAAATCAATGAATTACAACACAGGGAGTTTTGAATCCTCATAATACAAAATTTCGCCAGGGATTCTACGAACACAAACAGAAGGTCATGTTAATCCCCCCCCCCCCCCCCCCCTCCCCTTATCATCAGCTTCCCTTTGTCCGATCTGGCTGAATATTAATAGCTGTAGTCCCTGGAGGGTTCTGGATACACATTGTCGATACATTCATTTTGTTGGTAGTTATCGTGTCTGTAGACACAGAAATTATAGTTAGGTAACTAAAGTTTTCCTTTTTGGCATTAGTCTTGTACTGACTGACTTTTGGTCCCCTTCAATAAGGTTCTGCCTACGTTGAAATTCCATCAATGTAAATCCGGAAGAATAGGTCGACTGAAACATTATCGACTTATTCTTGGCCAGGAATGTAAATTTATGATGTTCTTGTGACAGAAAGACATTTTAACCCCTCCCCCCCCCCCCCCCCCCCCCCCAATCCCCCCTCCCTATGACCGATTTGGCTGAAAATAAATGGGTCTTGTCTTTATGGAGTTCTGGATATACATATCAAATTTAGTGTCGAGATTAGGTTTTATGACTCATGCCCGGGCTTTAACTACGAGGTCATATCGCCTACTACCAGAGCGCTTTTTCGTCCCACAGGTGGACATGAGCCCGACTCTACTGTGGGAGTCCTAAATTTTGCCTACCCTAAATTTTTTATTCATCTAGGGGAGGGGTCTTTCAGTACCTGACATCGTACAGGCTCGGGACCATCGCTTAATGTCCCATCCGAAGGGCGGCGTGCTTAAGTTTATTTTACCTCCCAGATAAAATAAACTAAGAGCCTCGGTCGGGTTTCGAAAATTTGGTGTCGATTTAGAGGCTATATATTCATTCTATCGAGAGTTATTGTGTTCACTGACACACATACAGCCACACATACAACCAGACATGAAATTTCTTCTTCACACTTGGAATCAGGTGATAGGAAAAGATGAATTTCGGTGAAAACTCTACATCAAATTGCTGACTACCCATATGCTCATGAAACATGAAACAAATCAGTAAGTTGGAGCAAGAACTTGATTAGATCGCGCTGGGGATGTCAATTGCCGGTGATTCACCAACGAATTTTTTAATGATAATCAATGCATAACATTGAAAAAAGATCGGTTCAGGGCCCCATTACGTAGTACATGTAAAATTTCGTGACGATGTATCGATCAAGTCCTCGCTCACCAAACTTATGTGGGAACTCTGATTCGAGCTTTTCGGTGATCTCTTGAAACAACTGCTAGTGGATTTTTATTGTCTCATTAATTGAAAAATAAAATGGAATAATCATTAATCCTCTGGATTATCTTATTTTGTCGAAAAATGACAACATACTCCGATCGTCAAGCGCCTAGAAAAGTGGGAGGCTTTGTGGCGCTCGATCTCATTGCAGAGGAGTGTTGTTGCTGGGACTCCTCGTGTTTGTGGCTCTTCTATGAAGCCGCCACAGGAAGGGTATTATAAGAGGCTGAGAGGTGAACTTCTACAGAACTGTTCTTATTAATGATCTGCCTTTCCTTCAGGACAGGAAGGCGGCTAGGGAAGGGTTCTTTCAAGAAGAACCTCACGAGGCAGACTGAATCCAACAGAGCCTCATCAGAGAATCTTGACTATGATATGACAGGTGATATGCCAAGTGATATTATGAATGATAACACAGGTTATGTGACAAGGAGGGGAACATCAGATCGACCTGTCGCCTTCAGCTCATTATTACCATAGGCAGCTCGGGTCACCCCACTCAAATATGGGATTCCTAAATCGTGTCTACCCAGGTTTATATAGGTTTGTTAGGTTAGGTTTTATGACTCATGCCCGGGCTTTAACTACAAGGTAATATCGCCTACTACCAGAGCGCTCTTTCGTCACTCTGGTGGAAATGAGCCCGACTCTACTGTGGGAGTCCTAAATTTTGCCTACCCTAAATTTTTATTCAGCTAGTGTAGGGGTCTTTAACGAGTACCTAACATCGTACAGGCTCGGGACCATCGCTTAGCGTCCCATCCGAAGGACGGCGAGCTTAAGTTTATTTTACCTCCCAGATATAATAAACTAAGGGCCTCGGTCGGGTTACGAACCCACGTTCTTGAGCTCAGAAGTCAAGCATGCATACCACTGAGCTACCGGCGCCCTCATCTAAGTTGGTGATATAACGAATACCTGACATCGCATAGGCTCGACGTGACCATTATTTCAATCCCATCCGAAGTACGGCGTGCTCATCTTTCTATCTCTATATCTACACTTTTTGTCATTACAAATATTGTGATAAAATAATGTAAACTTTCGAGCTACTCTTCCAATACTATCCGATTTTGAAAATTTTTAAATGGGATCAACCAAAGATCGCGCGTTCGAATCTCCATCGAGAGCCTTAGGTTTTTTTTTTTTATCTGAAAGGTGAAAAAAAAAAACTCTGAAGAAGCCGTCGTTTGGATGGTCCACAGCCTCACCCATAGTCGGGCTCATGTCCACCAGAGCGACGAAAGAGCGCACTACTAGTACGCTATATGACCTCGCAGTTAAAGCCCGGACATGAGTTACAGTAACAAATAATGAAAGGATTTTTGAAATGTACATAAAATTATGTACAGAGAGCATCAGTGCTCTCTCTACAAAGTTTTTCTAAACTTGGAAGCTTGTATAAGTAAGCTCCCTGTAAAAGTTCCAGGTTAGAGTGCTCGGGCTTACCTTTGATGTCCGATTTACTAAATTGCCTTCCTTAAACCTGTCCAAACTTACATTGCCTCTTGTAAGCTGCTTCTTACCACAATATATTAAAGCCTAAATTGAACATCCGGGGAATCGTTTTCATCATCTAAAGGACCAATAATTCCTCTTAGGTTCTTTATACTTCCTGAGCTACACGAGGTATGGAGGGGAGTTATGTGATACGTCAGAAATTCGACCGATTCTTCTTTGAACCGCAGACTATGTACTTCCCCAGCACGAAATAATTACGTTTTAGCCAATCGACCGTTTGGTCTCAACTCAAAAATCTCAATTAGGATGATAGTTATTTATTTCCCTTGAAATCGGCCGAAAGAAAGGGAAGAGAGGCTCGACTTAAGGCGGCCATACACGCTCCGGTTTGCCTGCACAGGTATACCTGCTTTTTTTACACGTTTTGCGACCTGTGCAGGCGACCGGAGAAGATATCGAAAAAGATATGTTTACCTGCGCCAGAGTTGCGCAGTGAGACAAGGTTTTGCCAGGTTGCAAAAGTGCAGGTTTCTTTAAATTTCCACTTCTTTGTTTACATTTCTTTACATTTGTTTTCTTTGTTTACATTAGTTCAACAGAAAATGTCTAAGCTTGTCAAAAAGAATTATGGAGGAGTTTATTGAGATGAGTGAACCCAGTTTATAGAAAATAAAAAAATGGTGTACCACCATTTCGTTCATTCTCAAATAATTTCGATAATCCTTTAGTTCAAATTTCAATTCATTTAGCAGGTTTATATAACTAAATGTTAGTCTTTTTAGCAACCAATTTTTGCTCCATTTTTGACAGTTCTTTCGATGGGCCTTCTGTTTTGTTTTTATCTCAAAAAGGGCTGCAAGAGCTATCACATGGCTCTCCGATGCCATGACTTAAACTGAAACCTGCACAGTTTCACCGTAGCATGTGTGGCCGCCATTAAATATGCTAACGGTCACTTTGGATGAAGACCGAAAACCTAATTGATAAATTCGTGTAGGGGAAGTATATAGCCGGGGTTTCATCGACCACTTTTTCTTCTTCTATCGTAATCAGGGCTTCACATGAAGTAATCCAAGGGTAGTAAATATGTGTCAATAGACTTAGGGAGGATTTCTTTCCTTTTTCTCGACCTAAATGGCCTATAAGAGGGTGTGTAAAGTGAAAACCGTTTCAGACTGAAAGTGACTTTCTAGAGGGGGAAGCTGTTATTTTTCTGTACTGCCTGCCTGCTTGTACAGATGTAATATCTCAGGAGAAGAAGAAAGACGAGACACTGGATGCCAATACCCCGACATACCAACATAAAGTCCCCTAACAGACAGTCACTTCTCAAATAGCTACGTATCGCCTTATTCCAGCAATCTGTGTGCTCTCATCGCCATATCATGTTTTCCGCCTCCTCAATTCAAAAATACCAATCAACTGTTTCGGCTTAAAAAAATTAATGGTTGACTTACAATGGGACATACTAAATTTCTAAGTTAAGCTCCCAAACTTCTCGTCTGAAAACCTATAGGTGTCGTCTTCATGGGGTTTTCGATACACATGTAATTTATGAAAATTGGGGGTCGGAAAACATGAAATTCCGGGGAAAACTTAACATCGAATTTCTGACCGATTACATAATACGGAGAAGTAAAACTTTCGAATTATTTCAAATTACATATTTGAGGGAAAGTCAACACCCGATGAACCGAGCAATAGACATACAAAAATGAAACTAGACAAATACAAAAATTTGCAAACTGCAATGTATAAAATTATACATATTGTAATTATTAAGAAACAGTAAAGCAACTAAATTAGTGAATAAATATATGAAGTCGTTTTTGGTCTTAAAAACGAAAAAAATACGACCATCAGCTGTTCTAATAAGTTGGACCAGTCTAAGTTGTGTTGTGGAGGTGAGAAGTCTCGAGTTGAGTTGTGAAAGTGGACAGAGAGTTGTTTTTAGCCTTAACGTGAACCATAAAGAACAGTGCGCAAAGGTACTTTTATTTATTTATATGTACATACATATGCCCAAAAATAACATTTGATATAGTTTTAAATAATTAATTTATAAGATTTGATTTCAAAATTAATTTAATTTTTTTTATTTTTCAATATTTTGTTCACCAATTTATAATGTAGGTTTACGAAAATAAACCCAAATATGTGTTCTCTTATTCTATACCATTCATTTTCACTGTTAACCCAGTAAGATAATTAATATCTTTGGATTGGATTTAACATTTTTGCAAAATTTAGAAAAACAATATGGCATCTCTTTAGTATCTTTAGAAGAAATCTAAATGAAAAGATTGTTAATTAAAATTTTTTTAAATACATGCACATTCTTCAAAATTGCACGACTTCAACTTTCGATATTTTTTAGGGCCCTTTTCGGAAAGTACTATAGAAATCAAAATTTAGTAGAAGGAAGGCCAGCTATATAATTTCTACAGGAAATGTGGTAATAATATTTTTTTTTTTTTTGTTTTAATTATTATTTTATTTATTTATTTAATTATTATTAATTTTATTTATATATTTATTTTTATTAAAAATTATTTTTTTTATCACAAAACATAATCCCTATTACAATTAGTTAGTTTTTAAGACTCAAGCCTGGGCTACAACTACAAGGTTATATCGCCTACTATCCGAAGGACTGGGATTCGAACCCACGATCAGAGCTCAGTAAGCAAGCATTCTACCACTGAGCCACCGGCGCCCTCTCCCTATTACATTGAGAAACCCTTAAAAAAAAAGTCATGTGTGAGTGACGCGGTACTCACGAGAATATAATGTAAACATATGCTTTGGTTTCAAAAATTTGCTGTCGTGCACTGATTTTAATTAAAATTTGTTTTATAATGTTACAATAAGAAAAGTAGTTTGAGGAATTAAACTTTCAAATTTATGCGCAGCATCGATGGTAGTTTTCGAATTTGTTGTTGAAATGCTTCGATTCGTATTCATTTGTAGATTAAATTTGTCATTTAAAAATTAAACAAGCTTTACCACAAGTTTTATTTATTGTTACAAATTTAAGCTATCGAAGCATCTGAACCTAAAAGTTTCTTACCATGTACTAAAGGTATAATAAAATAATATAAAAATATCTAAAATAATATTACATTTTACTAAATTTATTGTTAAGTCGCGAGTTGAGTGTGGGTGAATTCGGGAACACGCCGAGACAATCGATAGGAGTCGGCGGGACCCTTGAACTACATGAGTCAGTAAGCAGTTGGGCACCACGCGGGGTGGACTGAGTTGGTTGAGTTGGCTGTTACCACGCGGGTATACAGTGAGTCGTCTCTTAACAACGAGAGGGACCAGTTGGTCGCCACGCGGGGTGGACTGAGAGTCTGGGTCGAGCCAGCACGCGGTGTGCGGAATGGATTCGTCCTTATTACGACGCGGGTATAAGGTGAGTCGTTAGTTACCATGCGGAAGTGAGTTGTTTATTACCACGCGGGTATAAAGTGAGTCGTCTGTTACCAAGCACAGTAAGTGAGTGACTTGTGTAGTTCCCACGCGGTATGGGACTTATTATTGAACAACTGACTTTGTGTTCGTTACCACGCGGTTTTGTAATAAGGGTGTTGACCAAATAAATATATCTGTTGCTCTACTCTAAGTTCTCATTAACCTGTACCCAAACCCAACATGGTTTTTACCGGGCCGGATTAACGCAAGTACATACAGTCCATTTTATTATTTTCATTTGAAAAATGTCGCGAAGAAAGTCAAATTAGTCGACTTAGAAAAAACAAGACCCCGCGGCACCAGCGCCGACGCCGTAGATCTTCTGCTGCTGAGAAGACTGCACCTCCCGCTACCGCGAACGAATCCACCTGCGACGCCTCTTCTGCGCAAACTGAGCCGAGACCCGCGACTTCAGCGCCTCCAGCCTCTTTGGATGAAGCCTGCAACCCACGACCTCAACGCACCAATTGGCCTACTCATCGTATGCCTGGACGCAAAAGTCGGCTCGGACAGCCGCCTTCCACTACACGCGGCGCTGAGATCACCACTCGCACACCATTCGCTAACGACCGCCGGGGTCGTGCGCAGACCGCTTTCGCGACTATGCCCGCTCCCAACCCAATAATGAAGCCGAGCCTTCATGGGGGGCGGGATGTTAAGTCGCGAGTTGAGTGTGGGTGAATTCGGGAACACGCCGAGACAATCGATAGGAGTCGGCGGGACTCTTGAACTACATGAGTCAGTAAGCAGTTGGGCACCACTCGGGGTGGACTGAGTTGGTTGAGTTGGCTGTTACCACGCGGGTATACAGTGAGTCGTTTGTTACCTTGCGGAAGTGAGTTGGTTATTACCACGCGGGTATAAAGTGAGTCGTCTCTTAACAACGAGAGGGACCAGTTGGTCGCCACGCGGGGTGGACTGAGAGTCTGGGTCGAGCCAGCACGCGGTGTGCGGAATGGATTCGTCCTTATTACCACGCGGGTATAAGGTGAGTCGTTAGTTACCATGCGGAAGTGAGTTGTTTATTACCACGCGGGTATAAAGTGAGTCGTCTGTTACCAAGCACAGTAAGTGAGTGACTTGTGTAGTTCCCACGCGGTATGGGACTTATTATTGAACAACTGACTTTGTGTTCGTTACCACGCGGTTTTGTAATAAGGGTGTTGACCAAATAAATATATCTGTTGCTCTACTCT
This sequence comes from Aradus depressus, assembly GCA_963662175.1. Classification (NCBI taxonomy): domain Eukaryota; kingdom Metazoa; phylum Arthropoda; class Insecta; order Hemiptera; family Aradidae; genus Aradus; species Aradus depressus. The sequence continues at coordinate 40,580,600 of OY759220.1, forward strand.
AAGTTCTCATTAACCTGTACCCAAACCCAACATTTATATTATTATTACAGAAATATTATTGTAATAATAATTAAATATATTATACATAATATTTTTGTTTGGCAACGAGTGACATACCTAAGTCTGCCTCTGCAAGAATACATTATTTACCCCCTCCCCTTATACACTATCGAGTTTCCAAAAACCTAATACAAAGGCCACCCTATCAAATAATAATTAAAAGAACCCTTTCCTATGGGATGTGTCTGGACGAAAATTGCTTGAAATGCTGAAATTGAAGCCATTTGTATTCTTATTAACCAGTATAGAGCCGACATAAATTTCGTAAAGTCTCAAGGGGGAGGGGGGGGGGGGGGGGGCTCTGGGGAAATAATACGCAACTCTAACTATACACTTTCACTCATTCATTACATATTTTACTTTCAGTTATACGAAGTACAGGGAAGTTATGTAATCGGTCAGAAATCCAATGCGGGGTTTTCAAAGAAATTTCATGTTTTCAAAAAATGGAAAAAAAAAAATTAATTCTATCTTTGTGTATGTCTGTGAACATGATAACTCCCGAAAAAATTAATGTATCGACATGAAATTTTATGTGATTATCCAGAATCCTCTAAGGACGACACATAATGATTTTCATATTTTTAGTCAAAACCCAATGAGGACATAGCCTGTTAAATTTCAGCGATATCGGCTGAAGGGAAGGGGGAGTTTAGGGTAGGAGGCTCAAATCAAAAATTGTAATAACTGCCGAAGTAATGAATTTATCGACACAAAATTTAGAATGAGGATTTAGAAGCCCTCATGTGTTGTCAACTATTGATTATTAGCGCATACGTTAGACTGGTTTTGGAGGGAGAGCGAAAAGTTAATTGATTAATTCGTTCTTGGGAAGTACATTGCCGGTGATTCACCAACGATATTTTTTTTATGGCTTGTAGTCGATAATAAAAAGTGAAGTTGATGCGATATAAAATATAAAAATAAAATATTTCCAACAATTAAATGTTCATATACTATGGGGTCATTCATAAATTACGTAAGGCATTTAGGGGGGGGGGTAAGCTCAATATTACTAATTCTTACTATAGGGGAGGGGGGGTAAAGAATTTGATCTTATGTAAGTTTGTGTTTCTTAAACTTCTCTGGGATGTTCCACTGTTGGTTGTTTCCGGCATTTCTTCCAGAGGTGTCTTCTTATTTTTTGGACAATATTTCGGGACACTTACACGTCCCTTCTTCTGGTCACTATGAATGATGTCGTTCATAGTGACCAGAAGAAGGGACGTGTAAATGTCCCGAAATATTTTTCAAAAAATAAGAAGACACCTCTGGAAGAAATGCCGGAAACAACCAACTTATGTAAGTTTTTGAATTTAAAATCTACTAAGTACTTTCGCGCTAAGAAATGGCGCTATTGGATAGCGCCATCTATACTTAGTTCTCAAATTGAGTATTGAATCCTACAGAAATCATATGGTCTCAGTACCCTACACCAATAATAATGTTCACGATATAGAGTGGTACGAAGATGATGAAATTGATGTTGAAAGGTGGGAAGAACAAAATAATGAACCAGTCATCACTGTGATTAATTCAATATCAGACTGGTTAGTCAATGCATGGATAAATAAATAACTAGTTTAGATTAATTATCCATTTATATATTTGATTTATATATTTTAAGCAAATTATATATTTTATTTGAAGTAATTTAATGCAGAAATTAAAAAGTTAAGACGATTAATCGAAGTATAATTGCAATAAATAATATTTTTTAATCAAACTGTCTCTTATTTTATAAATACGGTCATTTCTTACGAACATTTCTTATCAAGGGGTAGGGGGGGGGGGGAAGGGGGTAGTTGAAATCTTATATGTTACAATGGGGGGGGGGGGGTCAAATTAGCTTTAAAAAAGCCTTACGTAATTCATGAATGGCCCCTATCGATAAAGTTAAGGAAGTTATCGAATTTTTTTATTTGAGCACTTCTTTTTTTAGAGTATTTTTTTTCGTTTTTTTTTTTTTCGCAATAGAAATTAGTTTTTAGAATTTACATCTCTACTTCTGACAATCGGAAATCCCTTTGGGAAAAGCTGCGGTCACATATGTTATCATCGCTTTACAGACCAATAGACACTTTTCAGAGAGACAAATGAAAACTGAACAGAATGATTGGTGAAACAGTCACATATTTTTTTTTGGATTGTGTGTTTTTGAAAAAGGTAAATAAAAAATGAAAACAAAAGCCACCCAATTTCTCAATGAGAGTCGCACAGAATGGTTAGAGATTTGGTATAATCTCGTCCTACAATATTGATGAGGGACTTACCTGTCTCCTAAAGTCTGTTTTCATTCTAAACTTTTTTGTTTCTACACGTGAAAGTACTCAAACAAAATCTGAGGACTTAATCAACTTTTCGACAGGTCTTACCGTTTTAGGGTAAATCAAGAAAACGTCTAAAACAGAATGTACTCGTATTTTGGCATATACCTGGTAAACCGAGCGAACTGCGAAAAATTGTATCGTATATAAAATGTCCCTTTCTGTTTTCCTTACAACTTTTACTCGTAGAGATTTTTGATTAGGTCATAAATATAAACGGTATCTTGTAAAGTGTACTATTTCTGTTAAACCAATACATGGTAATAGGATACGTCAAAAGAATTTATACATTAAGATTTTTTTTTTTTTTTTTTTGTATTTTATTTATAAAGAAGCAACTGTTGCTAGGGTGCAACAACTAGCATCTATGATGGTAGGTATTATTGATATGTTGGCGTGAATGGCATGTGAGAGGAAGGCCACCCAGTGGTAGGTCCTCGGGACGAAAATTTATCTTAATTATTAGGACAAGAACAGAAAGAAAAAAAATAAATAAATAAATTTAAAAAAAAGAATAAAAAGGAATTGAAAGACAATTTTGATTGAGAGAGATGATAAAAGTAAAGGGAAATAATGTAAAAAAAAATGTAAAGAACAAATAGGATTTAAGATGGCAATAAGTCGCGGTTCCATCTTCTCTTCAACCCCCGTGGGGGGTTTTGTGGTAAGGGGTAATTCATAAATTACGTAAGGCTTCTAGGGGGGGGGAGGGGGGTTCATAAGTTCATAAGTATCAGTGTGCTCGAACTGAAAAAGTTCAACCGATTAAGTTGATACGTCGTCGAGCTAGACAGAGTTTGTGTCTCACACCCTACACCAATAATAATGTTCACGATATTATTGGTGGTACGAAGATGATGAAATTGATGTTGAAAGGTTGGAAGAACCTGAAGAAGAAAATAATGAACCAGTCATCCCTGTGATTAATTCAATATCAGACAGGTTAGTCAATCCATGGAAAAATAAATAAGTAAAGTTTGCATTAATTATCCATTTATATATTTTATGCTATTTATATATTTTATTTGAAGTTATTTAATGCAGCAATGAAAAAGTTAAGACGATTAATCGAAGTATAGTTGCAATAAATAATATTTTTTAATCAAACTGTCTTTTATTTTATCAATACGATAATTTCTTAAAATTCTTATCAATGGGTAGGGGGGGGGGGGGTCAAATTAGCTTTAAAAAAGCCTTACGTAATTTATGAATGGCCCCTAAGTGTTGTGAAGATAACGTACATATTTCTGGGTTTGTGGTTTGGTTTGGTTTGGTTTTTATGACTCATGCCCGGGCTTTAACTACGAGGTCATATCGCCTACTACCAGAGCGCTCTTTCGTCACTCTCGTGGACATGAGCCGGACTCTACTGTGGGAGTCCTAAATTTTGCCTACCCTAAATTTTTATTCATCTAGGGTAGGGGTCTTTAACGAGTACCTGACATCGTACAGGCTCGGGACCATCGCTTAACGTCCCATCCGAAGGACGACGTGCTTAAGTTTATTTTACCTCCCAGATAAAATAAACTAAGGGCCTCGGTCGGGCTACGAACTGGGTTTGTGTGTGTAAAGTTTTCTAAAAAAACGTATGTAAGTTAATCAGTCGGGTACTGTGTGTATCGTAACTATGACAATATATAAAATAAATAAATAAATTTAATCAATTATAAATGAATAAATAAAACAATAAGGTACATTGGACTGATCTCAAAACAGAAAGAGGTCACTAGAAATTTCTGGTTATGTCTTCCTCCCCAAGGGAGAAGTTTCTGGGTTGGCGGTTGAGGAGGAAGGTGCCTTAACGGTAGGATAAAATAGGAGAGGTTACTATGAACGATGTAGACCCGTTCTGATTGTATCTTTTCATAGTAACACAATAGAGACTCAGTTATGCTCTATCGATTATCCGACCCAATTTCACATTCAACAGATTTCAATAGACTCATTACGAAATTCGACATTTAATTCAAAATTTCAAAATGCATTTTAGATTCATTCAAATGGCAATCCAGGAACTAATTCACATTAAACTCTAGACCATGGAACTTTTATTGTTTCCAAGCTTTTAATGTTAACATAATATATAGTGTATTTGTTCATTTGTTAACTTCATAAGTAGATAGGTAATACCAATATGTCCCTTGGCGCGTGAAGCTGGATGGAGAAAGTACAGTAACACCATCTCAGGTTCAACGAGCGGTGAATCACCCCCAATGTACATCCCCAGACTAACCACTCATTATTGGAGACAATTTAGCAATCTGTTACGTCACCCGTATGCACAGACAATAATTGCTGTACTTTGTCTATGCATAGAGGTCAAAGAATGCTAGATTTTCTCCAATAATCAGTGATTAGATCTGGCGATGTACATTGAGGGTGATTCACCGCTGGTTGGAGCTGGGATGGGGTTGCTGTACTTTCTCCATGCAGCAGCTCGAGCCATGGTTTGGAAGGGGATGGTATTACCTATCTACTCTCTTATTATTAACATTTTGTTTCACATTACAATTATTTCTTCAACTTTATGAAACCAGGACAGGCGCTGCGGCGACTGCCCCCGGCTTAGGGAAGCAGGCAGAAAAAAAACCCCGACAAGATCCCGAGCTCACTCGGTGTAAAGCGTCGAAAACCAAGGTCGACCATGGACCGTAGCCATCGAGCCGGTCCACGACCGTTCACAGCATCAAGTATAATATTGTATATTGTAAATAAACTGGAGAAGGTTACCAATGAAGATAGGGTGATGTGACCGACCCCCCTCAGGGGCACCCAATAAAAAAAAAATAAACAAATAAAGTAGGTAGAATTTCCCAAGGGGAAGGGGAGTCACAGCCTCAGGTAATATCAAAATTGTATAAATATGGCAATCTAGCAAGTTTAAATGTTACTGTTCAACTTTGTGCTGACGTTAGAAGGAACAGGAACAGTAGCTCAGAGATATCGTGCTTGCCTACTGAGCTTAAGATAGCGGGTTCGAAACCCGGCCGGAAGCCCTTAGTACTAATAAACCGGAGTAGGCAAAATTTAGGACTCCCACTTAGGATGTCCACTAGAGCAACGAAAGAGCGCTTTGGTAGTAGGCAATATGACCTCATAGTTAAAGCTCGGACATAAGTCACAAGCAACATATTTTTCTGTGAAATTAGACTTATTTGTTCCGGATAACTGAGGCTGTTTACCCAACCGGGTAACATGAGCCCGACTCTACTGCGGGAGTTCTAAATTTTGCCTACTCCGGTTTATTCACCCAGGCTCGGCACCATCGCTTAACTTCCCATCCGAAGGACGGTGTACTTAAGGGCCTTGGCTAAGTTTCGAACCTTTCATCCTGAGCTCAGAAGGCAAGCACGCTATCTCTGAACCACTGTTTAGGGGATCTTCCCTAATTATGACCCTCCTTCTCATGACTCGTTTTTACGGTTGTTAAAATAAAACAGGATGAAGTGCCGTTTTTAGTGACCTCTTTGGACCCGTCCTTCCTCCCTTGATGAAATCCTTATAATAGAAGAGAGTGTCAGCTTCCTCGCATATCCGAAGGGTTTTGATCCTTTCTGTGAGCCAATAATATTTCGATCTTGGATCACTTCACAACTTTTACTTCCCCAGCTAAACAAAGTATAGAGGAAGTTATGTAATCGGTCAGAAATTCGATGTTGAATTTTCTTCCGAATTTCATATTTTCCAACCCCTTTGGCCAATTTGGTTGACTTATAGTGTTCTGGATACATAAAAGTTCGTCTCGAACACAAAAACTCTAATAACTGCCAATGTGATGAATGTACCGACATAAAATTTTCTGAAAATATTTGATTGGCGTTAAAGGGAGAGCGAAAACTTACTTAGTTGACTAATCATCGAGGTGGGGACGTACATTACTTTTGATTCAGAGAATACTTCACTCCCATATCCTATTTTCCAGTTCCACCAGATGCCCGTTATCAACTTGACAACTGACAGTTTCAATTTGAACCGACTAATGAGATTTCCTTACATTATTTCGTTGACATCCTGAAGAAAATTATTTAAATTACGGAGCGCAGAACCCGAGAATTGAGAGAGATATGTACCTATTTCAAATTTTGAACAATAAGATAATTTTGGGTGTTTTAATTTTTTTTTTTTTTAATGTACCTATATATTTAGAAAATAGATAAGTATTGTAACCATGCGAAAATCTGAGATCGAGTTTTGATGTCTGTGTGTTTGTGATGGAACCTTGCGAGTTCTCTAACTGAAAGTAGAGAGATTAATAGTTGTTTGTAAAATAAATGTTGTTCTTTTTGACTCTATTACTTACTTACTTTTATTTCGCTGCGTGGGTTCGCCAAAACTCAACAGTTTTGATAAATCAAGATGACTTGAGGTGCAAAATACACAAAAGAAAACTTACTCCATGCTTATTTGACTAAATATATTTGTGAAAAACATCATTAAACTTTATAATTATTTATTATTCAGAATCCTTTCTAAACTTTACTATTATCCTAAGATATATTGATAAATTATTGTGGTCTAAAGTACCTAGTTGCCCTTTTTATTGGCTATCGCGATTTCTGCAGGTCTTATATTGAAAGCAGGGAGAGGGAGAGAATGATCTGTAAAAATGTGGTTGATATACGAAAGTTCTGTTATAGGAGAAGATTAAATAATAAAAACAGAAAATATTGAGTAACAAGTTAAATCTAATCAAAAGAAAAAGAATGGAAGTGGAGGCATTCTTGAGGGGACTTGGGAACAATTTTCATAACTTACAGAGGGCTTCTATCTCTCCCCCCACCCAACGGGGGCCCACCTTGATGAAATTTCTTTAGAAACAGTACATAGTTTTACAGCCATTTTCAATTTTTTAATTTGAAAACTTCAAAAGAATAAAGTTTTATTTAATCTCATAGTTCCTTTGCTAATAAAAACCTTATCCTCCTCTCATCCCCCTTCTCTTCAGCCAATTTAGCTGAAAATTATTAGATTTCGTCCTTATGTGAATTTACATATGGAATTTCATTTTACATTCATAGCATCGAGAGATATTAAAGTTTTTGTGTTCAGGCTTCCTTTAGGCTTTTTATTTTATAGATTTTTATTTAGACCCTACAAAATTTTATGATGAAAAAGAGTTATTTAATTTACAAATTAGATCCATTTTTTTTCTTCATATTTTTGCACGTTTTTTTAAATTGTTTTACTGCAATCCGGGCTATAGTTATAATAGTATCGGTACATTTGAATTAGCCAAATAATGAGCGAAGAAATACAAAAACCATTTTTATGTCGACAGCTTGACATCAATTACAGACAGTCTTAAAAATATTAATAAGTGGGTATTGGTTTAGAAGTAGTTAGAAATGAAGTTTTTGTAAAAGAATTTCCGGTAATTTTACCCTGAGAAAAATTTAGAAAGTTTAACGGGAGGATAATGAGAAGAGAGTGCTTGTAATCTGTTAAGTAAGGGCTGACTATTGGAGAAATTACCTTGGGGGTAGAAAGGTGAAGTTGACATTATGAGAGGGAAAGGTCAGGACGGGGGTACCGGAGCTATGTAACATGTTTCGTGTAATATCGTACATGTCCAGGGGCGGATCCATGGGGCACTTCTGTTATACGATATTTAATACTATAAATATGATGTGATTTGATATTTTTCAAAAATTAATGACAGTTACAACTGTCAAAATTGAATTTTGACGGTGAATTTCAATTCAGCGGACCCAAATACATAAATATGTAAATTTTCAGATTTTTATATCTGAAACATTTTAAAACTACGCTCAAAAGTCGGTAAAAGTTCAAAACCCCCATTTAAAACCCATGTTAAAATTCGACCTCTTACAGGCACCGGTTAATATGATTTAAAATATCTGAAAAAATTCAGGCCACATTTTTTCGACATTCTACACATGTTTTTGGTACCGGAGCAATAAAATTTTAACTTTTTTTAAGTAGCGGCCACCCTAGTGAACACTAGTCCACCAATCTCCCTCCGTTTAGAACCTAGCGGCAGTTTGTTCAACTAATGATATAAAACCTACCTATTGCACATCGTTACGATTTTCCGTTACATGAAGATTTTATCTTTTCGTATTTACATGAGTCTTATCGAGACATAGATAAAACTTTTCAAGTGAGAAGTTCCGCCTGCCAAAGTTCCTGGAACCAGTTCCAGATAAGGCTCCAGGCTGAGGACATTTAAATATTTTACCGCAGTCTCTCACCTGTAATTAAAGTCCTCAAACACTTCTATTTATATCTGCAGTTGTTAATTAAAGTTGAGACAAACATACACACACAGCTAGTTTGTCTGTTGTGCCGACTTCTTCATGGAAACTTTGGTGAGAAGCAGTGTCTTACTACTACAGGGAAGCTCAGTCCATGATGAAAGAGCGCTCTGGTAGTAGGCGATATGACCTCGTACATAAACCCGAAATGGAGAATGAAGATAAAGAAATGAGACGGATTTGGTGTACTCCATGGTTACTTGAAACGAGTCTGGGATGAGAAGAGACAGATCGAAATGTGAGGAGGGAGTCACACATGTCATGTCTACCAGAGCGACGAAAAAGCGCTCTGGTAGAAGGCGATATGACCTCATAGTTAAAGCCCGGGCATGAGTCATAATAACTATTAATCTATTTTAGAAAACGGGGGTTGCTATTATTATTTTGTTCAAATAGCTTTGTAGATATTTACTGTCTCCAAAAAGTCTAGTAAATTATACAAATGGAGTAAATATTTGATAAATATTTCTAGGAGATGGTTCGGGACGTGATGGCGCTATCGGTATTTTGGCACTCTTCTCTTAACTACAATAATGATAAACTCACTAAAAAATAAAATAAAAAACAATTTTTTCAAAAATATACCTATGTTTCAATTAGTACACTAGACTACGGAAGTAGAGAATAAACTTTCTATTTTCTTCTTTAAGGCATTTCGTCGACGGGGGTCATGGGCGCCTGATAACGTAGATCTCCAGGAAATCCGTGGAAGACTAGTCTGTGGGGATACTACATACATAAGGCTAAACGATGAAGATATAAGAACTATTCGCATTATACTTTAGATAGGATGTTTGTGAAGTGCAACTTTGCAGAACAATATTTGTGAAATAGTATTGTAAAATGTAGTTAGTTATTATGACTCATGCCCGGGCTTTAACTACAAGGTCATATCGCCTACTACGCGTCAGTCTGGTGGATATAAGCCCGACTCTACAATGGGAGTCATAAATTTGGCCTTCCTAGGTTTATTCAGTTAGGATATGGGTCTTTAACGAGTACCTGACAACGCACAGGTTCGAAACCATCGCTTAACGCACCATCCGAAGGACGAGGTGCTTAAGTTTTTTTTTTTTTTCAATTTCCAAATATAGCTACCGGCGCCCTCCCATTTTATCATTTTTGAATGTAAGGATCGGAAAAAGATGAAATTGGAATGGAAACTCACTATACTGAAGATAACATAACTTCATCTATACTTCACACACAGCTGGGGAAGTAGAATAAGCGAGAATACATTCACAAAGTAATTAAAATAATTAGTTTAAAAGTAATTATACTTAAGTAATACGGGAATAAGTACCATTTATAAATGAAACTTTCACGTCACGATAGTACGTAATTCATTAGAATTACAGATTTTATATGGAGAGAAAAAAAGAAAGCTAAGAATATGGTGGCAATTTGTAAAAACTACAGCCTCCATGAAGAATAACAGTCACCGAGAAGAATGGGATCGATAGGTTAGGGGGATCAGATGAGGGAGCGCAACTCAAAAACTGCTAATATAATGTGTTGATATAGTGGAAATACTAATAAATAAAATAAAATGATAGATAAAACACTTTTTTCAACACTTATATTGTCTAATTCTACAAACATATACTTAAATGTGTACCGGTTTCAGCTTACGCCAGCGTCAGCACAATATTCAACAATAATAGAGATATTTGCCAGGCATACATATTTATATTAACCTAAGAGTACCTGAGGGAAAAGGGTCCCCTCCTCTGGTAAAACCAGGGGGGTGGAAGTCTATATTCTAACGGTAATAGCTGAGGGCGCCGGTAGCTCAGTGGTATGCGTGCTTACCTTCTGAGCTCAGGAACGTGGGTTCGAACCCGACCGAGGCCCTTAGTTTATTTTATCTGGGAGTTAAAATAAACTTAAGCACGCCGTCCTTCGGATGGGACGTTAAGCGATGGTCCCGAGCCTGTACGATGTCAGGTACTCGTTAAAGACCCCTGCCCTAGGTGAATAAAAATTTAGGGTAGGCAAAATTTAGGACTCCCATAGTAGATTCGGGCTCATGTCCACCAGAGTGACGAAAGAGCGCTCTGGTAGTAGGCGATATGACCTCGTAGTTAAAACCCGGGCATGAGTCATTAAAAAAAAAAAAAAAAAAAAAAAAAACGGTAATAGCTAACTGTGCACTTATTTGAAAACCAAGAAAATAAAATTAAAATAGAACTAAAAAGTAACATTACAAGAAAACAATATAACAAATGTACAATATATATATATTTTCTACTTAGACATATAGTAGCTATATATAGCTACTATATGTCTAAGTAGAAAATTATTTAACCTAGGTTAATATTGCCATGGATATTTGTTAGCTGAAAGGGATTGACAAAGGAGAACATTTGAAGTGTGTCTGGTCGTTCAAACAATTCCCCAGAACAAATCGTCTGTCATTGATCGGATAAATTTTCTTGCGGTCTTGGCAGACAAAATGTACCTTTAATATAACATTATTTGAAACTACTACACTCTCAAATCATTCTGTTCAACAAAATTACCTCCCAACTCCCACCAATTAAAATTAACTCGATCTTAAAGATTCGATTTCCCAGTTAGAAATCGATAGAAAGCTAGTCTTAACCAGTTTCTCAAACTTTTTATACCTATTCTGTCTTCAATTCATAAATTTCAAATTCTTGACACTTTCATACATTACTATTGATTTCATATTTGCATTTTTTATGTGTAAAACACTGTTCTTAGTTAGTTAATATGATTCATGCCCGGGCTTTAACTACTATATCGCCTACTACCAGAGCGTTTTTTTTTCGTTCTGGTGAACATGAGCCCGACTCTACTGTGGGAGTCCTAAATCTGTCCAATTTTATTCACCTAGGGGTCTTTAAGATGTACCTGATATGTTTAGGCTCGGTACCACCCAAAAGACGGCGTGCTCGGCCGGGTTTCAAACATACCATTTGCAGTTATAACCAAATTTTGGAAACGCCACTAATGGTAAGATTGTATCTTGACAGTCATATTATGTTCATTATATAAATATATTAGAATATAATTGCTAAACACGACTATGTTTATGTGCATATTGATAGGTGCGATATACAACATAATTTCATCAAATTGATGGGACACAAATTGATTAATAATCAATATTAAAAACATATTTTCACTCTCCACTAATGTACCAATATTTGACAGGTAAACAGAATGTAAGTATGGGTTGTCATCAATATTTATGGAAATGGCAGTTTGTGGTGAGGGACATTAGAGACGGGATTGTAGTCATATCGATTTATTGACACCAGTCACTCAGGGTTACTTGGGATACGTGGAAAGGAACAGAGGCCAATGAGCTTCAACACTCGACTGACACACAGTCTCCTGCCTCACTCGCTTGGTCCTCACTCGACTGACCCACACTCACTATAGAAGTAGCATATCGTGGTGAGGGACATATAGACGGGATTGTAGTCATATCGATTTATTGACACCAGTCACTCAGGGTTACTTGGGATACGTGGAAAGGAACAGAGGCTAATGAGGTTCAACACTCGACTGACACACAATCTCCTGCCTCACTCGCTTGGTCCTCACTCGACTGACCCACACTCACTATGGAAATAGCAGGTCGTGGTGAGGGACATATAGATGACTTTTCCACATTTATATTTTATATGTATTCATAGATGTACGCAGTTGCATTGAAAACCGGTTCTGGTCGGAAATAAAAGTGTGTGAGCACCATAATAGAACTACATCACTCAGTGACTTCTAGGACCGACCTTGGTATATAATGTGACACACGATAGCACCATGTTAATGAATGTAACAGAGATCCGGCAAAAAGTACACTCATGTAGGGCCGACATTTATAAGGAGCAAAAAAAAATTCCCTTTTTCCATGAAATTGTCCTTAATAAACTTCTGACAACAGTTGTCAGTAATAATTAGGGACAATATTCATGAAAGAATACTGGGCTCGTTTCTAATTAACTCCGCACATGGGATTTCACTTGCCGTTCCGGGAACTGGTGAGATTTCAAAAATGTACTCGCAGTACAATATGAACAAGTATAATGAATGAAAATATAATTGTATGGACAACTTCGTAAGGGACATCTGTCTGGGCGTCCTATGACGGCTGAAATTATTCATGAAACTTTCAGGGTATTTCCAGGATATCCCTACGCAATTTCTAATTGAGGGGGCCGCCGAAGGGGGGAGTAGATGGTAGAAATACCCTTTAAATTAGCTAACTAGGGGTAAGCAAATATCCAGCGCTAAAAAAAAATATAGATTCTGCGCAGGAACCTAGGTCCGGTCCAGGAGAACGGCATGTTTAGAACTAAGAGTAATGCCGAGGTCGCTACGGAATTTGGGAAGCCCAAAGGCATCGATGTGAAACCTAAAATCCTGCGAAGACTGATGTTGGTGACCCCGGAGGGAAACAGAGGACGAGGAAGACCCAGGAGTGCAATCAATGGGGACGCAAGGAACCTTCAACTGCAAAACTGGAGAACTCTTGCGCTGGACAGGAATCTTTAGGGGAAATCTCTGGAGAAGGCCAAAATTCGAATGGGGCTGTAGACATCAAATCTGAGCAAAAATAGTTTAGAGGGAGAGCAAAAACTTGAGAATAGCCATGTTGATTTTGGAGTGCACTAAACGGCCGCTAGGGCACAGCTCAGGGTCTCCAGAGACAGGGAAAACCAGGAAATATCAGATTTTTTTTTTTTCAGATCAGGAAATAAACAAACCATCAGGGAAAGATTCAGCAAAGCTAGAGGTATCGCATTTATCAAATTTTAGAGCCAAGAGTTCACGTACCAAAATAAACCAAAACAAGGTCCACCACGTATTATCTTGGACTTTCTCCGCCCTTGGCTACAATAAATTTGATTATTTGACGATTCCTCCCCCTCCCGCCCTCTTTCTCTCCGCAAGGTGAGAAAACTTTTGTACTGAAAAAGAACTCCTCTTTGACATTTTAATCAGCAATTTTCTCTTTGAGAAGACATCCATTAATGTAGCTTTCAGTCAAAAGGATAAAAAGAATGCCCTCATACGATTTTCTCACTTTAGATCTTTTTTCTTTTTTTTTTTTTTTCTCAAGGCCCAGAACAGAAAAAAGTCACAGAACAGAAAAAAAGTGAAGATAAAGCGATTGTACAAGTGAACTTTAATGGGAAGAGTCCATCCATTAGGTACCATTAAATAAGAGGATGGAGGTCTTTTTAAGAGCAATTAGAGAAGAGTCCTGTCTTTGGTCCTGGCGTAGGCACGGGAGAATAAAGGTGACCCCCCCCCCTCCCCCCATATAGAACCAAAAAATCTTCGGATCACTAGCAAAATGTACTACACTTGTCGCTCTCTCTCAGTAACCAACCTCAGACTCTTCTGATACTAAATTTCGTTTCATCATTCAACAATTGAAAATAGACAGGTTTCATCCTTATTGGGTCCTGGATTCACAAATAAAATTTTGTTTCTTCATTCAACAATAGAAAATAGACAGGTTTCATCCTTATTGGGTCCTGGATTCACAAATAAAATTTCGTTTCTTCATTCAACAATTGAAAATAGACAGGTTTCATCCTTATTGGGTCCTGGATTCACAAATAAAATTTCGTTTCATCATTCAACAATTGAAAATAGACAGGTTTCATCCTTATTGGGTCCTGGATTCACAAATAAAATTTCGTTTCTTCATTCAACAATAGAAAATAGACAGGTTTCATCCTTATTGGGTCCTGGATTCACAAATAAAATTTCGTTTCATCATTCAACAATTGAAAATAGACAGGTTTCATCCTTATTGGGTCCTGGATTCACAAATAAAATTTCGTTTCTTCATTCAACAATAGAAAATAGGCAGGTGTCGTTCTTATTGGGTCCTGGATTCACAAATAATCGTGTCTCTACATTTATACTATCGGCAGTTATCGTGTTCACAAACACTCAGGAATTATTGTTATTACTATTTTTATTTTTATTTTTGAGAATCTTTGTGTTGGAACACTTAATACAATTCGACACTAAAACCTACAGAAGAACAGAATCTGTTTCAGGAACAAAAACACATCTTTCTCAGCTGTGCCACTACACTTGCCAAACAGGAATATTTAAAAAAACTTCTACTTACAGAGCATTATCCCATTTATACTTCCAACTATACGAAGTATAGGGGAAGTTATGTAATCAGTCAAAAAATCAGTGAGCTCTTTCTTCATTGGAATTTCAATTTTTCCGACCGCTGATTCTAAGAAAAAACTATGTATGTATGATCGTGAATACTGTAACTCCCGATAAGGGGTGGTTTAACACAAAAAAATTGTAATAATTGCCGGATGCAATAAAAAAATTGCCATGAAATGGTATATTTTAATTCACAAAACCATAAGGACGGCACTTATTAATTTTCAGTGGAATCGGACACAGAGAAGGGGGAACAGAAGAGGTTGACTCCACTCAAAAACCCGAATAACTGCCCATGTAATGAATGTATCGACAGAAAATGTAGTATGAGAATTCAGAAGACCCTATGTGAGTGAACTATCGATTATTAGCCCACCCAAATGGTCGATTAGTTTTGGAGAGAGAGAGAGAGAACATAATTAATTCTGCTGGGGAAATACATTTCCGGTGGTTCTCGGGCGACTTTTTTTTTTTACTTTTTTGGTCTCAGAGAGTTGAATTTCGCTGAAAACTCAACTTCGAATTTTTAACCGATAACATAACATCCCGCCTGTGCTACGCATAACTGGCGGTTAAGTAAAAGTTTCCTAAATAGCCGATAGAATGAACTGGTGCTGTCCCGGAAGGGCTGAAAGATATTGTCTGTAACTGGAAACTTAATGAGGTTCCCTTTCAACAGAACAGATAACGAGATCGTTATGTAGGGAATAATTCATCAGCAAAGGGGATAGAAACGCAACACTTTTTAATAACAATTTACTGAATAAATGGTTGTTCTTCACGGAACAGATTTTTATTTTCCGAAAAGAGCATAGAAGCAGGAAATAGTAAAAAAACGACTCATGCTGTATCTGCACTAAACCGATGGCGACACGTTCTGGTCAAGTTCCGGGTGATGAAGGTCTCAGTGAAGCCTTGGCGCGCGCGCCTCTCGTTATACGATGCAGAGTGGCGAATGACTATCTAACACAGCTTAGACAGCCACCTGGCGGCTATGACTATCTAACACAGCTAGACAGCAACATGGCGGCTATGACTGTCAAACACTGCTAGACAGCAACATGGCGACTATGACTATCTAACACAGCCAGACAGCAACATGGCAACTATGACTATCTAACACAGCCAGACAGCGAAGTGGCGACAACATGGTTCAACAAAAACTAAGTAATTAATATAATCCTGACATACTTCCACACATTCATCCAACATCCTGTCTAAACTTTATTAATTACAGTCTAAACTTTTCTTAACCGGAGGTTAAACACTAAACTGACAAATAATTTTTGTATCTATGCTTCCTCAGCGATACATAATATATAGAGGAGAAGTTGTGTATTCGGATGTCAGTTTTCACCTGAATTTCATATTTTCCGTAGTAGTTAGCTTGGTATAAAAGTGCAGTTTGGCAAATAGATATAGATAGACCCATTTAAAATTTTGCGAAATCGGTATTAATTAAAAATATTTAATCCATAATAATAATACCTATTTCCTGCTTCTATGCTCTTTTCGGAAAATAAAAATATGTTGTAGTAGGCGATATGACCTCGTAGTTAAAGCCCGGGCATGAGTCATAAAACCTAACCTAACCTAATATATACTCAGAGTGTATACACCTAGGGACCTAAGCATCTAAGTCCTAAATTTTGCCTAATTAGGTTTAGCTACCTAAGATAAGGGTCTTTAATCGTTTTAATGTCCCATCCGTAGGACAACGTGCTCAAAGGTTTTTTGTCTCCCATATAAACAAAAACCTAAGGGTCTTGGCCGAGTTTCGATCCCGCAATCTTGAGCTAAGTAGGCTACCGGCGACTTTATAAAGACGACTTTATTAAGAGAGATCGCCGGGAAAATAATTAAGTGACAAATTGTGTGTTCAAATTGAATGTCAATTATTCTGATTTGATTTAATTACTAATTGAAATTTATTTGTTCAACATTAATTAAATTATCACTGTCATTAAATTCTAATTTTGTAAATATGTATATTATTTGTCATAACTTCATCATAATCATTCTATTAAGTGTTGTGGATATATTTCGTTCATATAATTTGGTTGGAGTTTGATTAAAAATATTTAATCCATAAAGATTTTTTTTAAATTATCAGTAAAAATATTTCTGAGTAGGTCACTTGAACGAGAAGGGTTGGATGTTGACTCTGTGAAAGTGTAGCCAAATCATTCAAACCTTTCAAACCTTTATTTTATGGCAGAAGAAAAGAAGGAAAAAAAAAAAGAAATACGAATTTGAAAAGCTCAAGAAAAAGTAATAACATAAAATTGAATTTAACACAATGAAAAACATGTCTCAGATGAGTAGAGAAACTTTTTCAATTTTCAACACAAGCCCGACATGGGTAGGAAGTCCGATACCAGGAGCCAACTTAACGAAAAACCTTTCAAATAGTTTTAATAAAATACATGTAGGGAATAAGTTTAGGGTGCAGCAGGCAAACTGAAGCTTGACGGTGAATCACTGTCAATCTACATAGCCAGCTCTAAAGTTGGTTGTAAGAAAAATATGAATAGATCAGGTAAAATAAACTTAAGGACGCCGTCCTTCGAAGGGGACGTTAAGCGATGGTCCCGAGCCTGTATGTTGTCAGGTACTCGTGAAAGACCTATGGCCCTAGATGAATAAAAATTTAAGGTAGGCAAAATTTAGGATTCCCACAGTAGAGTCGGGCTCATGTCCACCAGAGTGACGAAAGAGCGCTCTGGTAGTAGGCGATATGACTACATAAGTCATAATAACTATCTAATTTCATACAAAATATATAGGTACATAATATTATAGTGTATCATTTTCGGCTTACGTCATCGTCAGCACTAAGTTTAACAGTTTCGTTACGTATTTTTATTACCTAATTATAAATTATTTACATTCTCATTTTACAAATTGACTCATGTTCAGTGTCTTCAGCACGTAAAGGAAATTTGAACGACCTCTGTTAACGCCATTAGGAACAATTAGCGTTGTTATTCATTTACTCATTCATTGTCAATTTTTATACATTTTCATTATGAATTTTTTTCAATATAGTAGTATAACCTCGATTAACCGTGTCTCCATTATCCATGTTCGCGATTAACCGTGGTGTGTAAGCAGTGAGTATCGGTTCCTAGAAACCTAGAGACAGAGAACCTCAGCTAGGTACTTCCGAGAAAAAAAAATGCAGCTGCACCTTCAATAAAATGTTCTAGGAATGATTTGATATGAATTCTTCAAACTTAGAACTGAAGTAAGGAAAAACATTTCAAATCGCAAAAAACAAAGAAGGATTACTTCATATTTCAAGCACTGATAACGTTATAACATGACAATGTACACACATATGTAATTCGCTAAATAAAAAGTGTGTCGATTAACCGTGGTTTTCATTTATCCGTGCGACCTCTCCCCCCATTACCCAAGATAATCGAGGTTCTACTGTAATACATAATTTATTCTTATTTCCGTAGCTATACAAATTATAGGGGAAATACACGTCAGAAACTCGATGTTAAGTATTCACTTGAATTTCCGTGTTTTCGAACCCCCTCTGACTAAAAATTTTTCAAAAAAAGTGTCTGTGAACACGATAACTCCCGAAGTATGGATGTACCGATAAGAATGTTTATATGTGTATTCAGAAACCCATAAGAACGGCACCTATTAATTATCCACGGAATTGGTCAAAGGGAGGGCTTAACTCAAAAACGCATGAATGTATCGACAAAACATTTAGTGTGAGGATTCAGAAACATAATTAGTTCGTAATGGGGAAGTACAACAAGGCCGATGATTCTTAATTAACGGGGTTAGAATCAAATTGATCCAAGTGACATTTTTGAAAATTTTTCTTTAAGTGCATAAACGGGTACAAAAATGTTAGTTATGTTCAGGAAGAAAGTTGTACAAGTGAAATATTAGCCAATGCCTGTCCGATGTACTCCCCCATTAGAAGCCACTTCCTGCCTCGGAGTATCAGTATAGACCGATCCTACTTTCATACATTACTCCTGGCCCATAATAAGAATATCTCAAACATTTTCCATTATTTAATCAGCGCTCTGAAACTAAGATCAATCATTTTTAACGAATAATGTATTTCAACTTCCATATTATATTATACGTTTAGGCAAAGCTCGGGATCATTACATTGCCTGTTTCTGCTCCCGCCAGGAGCCGACGAATCGGCAGAACATCGGGTAGTCAGTTTCCGTCACCATCTGCCGTAGATCTAGTCCCAAATACGATCTTGTCCCATGAATCAACTCCACCCTAGCTTGGTCGTACAGCGGGCATTCGAGGACCACATGTTCTGCTGTCTCGATACCGCCGCACGAACAGTTCGGGGTGTTCTTCCTGTGAAAGAAGAACAGCTTGGAGTTGAAATCACCATGACCTGATAATATTTGAGACGACCAGTGATTAGGCTGTACCCATGTTGAGTCAAGGCGTACCCGGACGTCCGGGAAGTATGCGTACGTCGTTCGGCCATCCGGGCATCGTGACCAACGTTGTTGCCATTTTTCCACAATCCAATTCTGGACGATGTCCTTGCAGCGCACTGGTCTGGACTGTCCGCGCATCTCTTCCTCTAGGGCTAGACGTAAGGGCTCATCAATATCTGCTCCTAAGGGCATGTTGCGTCTACAGAAATACGAAGCGACAGCCCCATCCAAGATCAAGTCAATGGGGGCGGTTCCCGCTAGTACCTGTAGCGCAGCCGTAGAGATAGTACGATAAGCCCTTGTAACTCTTAAAAGGGCTGCTCTCTGGGCTTGCGTCAGAATCGTGCGCTGCCGATTCGTGGGGCGATGCCACCAACCTGCAGCAGCGTACCTTGCTACAGCCACGAATACCCCTGTGTAGATGGTCCTACACGCGGAATAGTCGAGGCCCCACGTCGCGCGGGCTAGGCGACTCAGGGCGTTGAAAGTGGCTATCGTCTTTTCTTTAATGGCAACAACGTGGGGCGTCACTTTCAGGCCTCGTGTGATCCGCACCCCAAGGTACGTTATTTCAGCTGGGCATTCAATGTGCCGCCCATGGACTGTCAAAACCAGGGGTTGTCGAGCATCGGGTCTCCCCCTCATCAGTAAGGCCGAGGTCTGACTCAATTGTATAGGGGTCATCCCTTTAAACAATAAAAATTATTATATTATATATTAATAATAGGTTTTCAGTAAAGCAGCTTCTCATTTTTTCTCCCAATTTATTTTAAAAATTGTATATATTATATTATTAGCCAGTGCTGAGATCTAGTGGCAAATCACTTATACAATTTTGGTGACATGAACAAGTAACTTATACATATCAATTGTGACCTTGAAATTAAGATACAGTGTAAACTCCATTTAACGCCACTCGATATAACGACAAACTCCCTAAAAGAAATTACATCGAAATTACTTGAATCTGGTTGGTTTACCTTGTTGTCCCTACAATGATACACTCTATGTAGCATCACACCCACTCTAAATAACGACAACAATACGTCATTACTAAGCCATAAACAGCACTTTCAAGTTGCCGAAATTAATAAGAACTGCAGCTGTGTACGGGCTTTTGTTTGTTATTTTGTTGCTTTATTGTCTAGCACGTATTTACCTCGACTGTCGGCATCATACGTACCGAAGATTCTAAGAAATTCGTTCTTTTGTTTGTTGTGATTACCTTGCACGTGTTTACCTCGGCTGCTAGACTGTTATTAGTTTGTTATGCATTATCTATACGTTATCATATTCTTAGTTGCTCACTAACTTTCAAACTGTGAACATGGAGAGTAAGAGAAAATCCACCAAGCATTAAACAAGCACTCGATGCAGCGAAATTATTAGAAAAATACTTTTTGTATAACCAAGTTGATCCCACAGTATCCCAAGATATGAATAAAATACACAAGAAAATACAATTAAAATACTGGAGTAGCAAAAAACGTCAGACGAAGATAACAGACTATACGCAATAAGCGTTGTTATTTGTATCAATATTAATGTAATGTAATATGTATTGATTTTTCTTCTCTTCATTTAACGACAACTCTCAATAACGCCATAAAATGCGCAGTCCCGTAAGTGTCGCTATATAGAGTTTACACTGTATTTATTCAATTTTATGGTTTGCTAACACAAACTTTCACCATAAAAACAGAAGACAAAATATTTCCGGCTTCGATAAATTATAGATTTTTTAAATCAGTTATGAACTTAATGCACAGTTTCTTCAAAGTTTCAATGTCACTTAGACCATTTTGATTCCAACCCAATTGTTTTTTTGGCGACACATAAAATTTTATGTAAATACCATTACTCATGGAAGTTATCGGGTCACATTTTCCTTGAGGGGGTCCTGAAATCCCCACATGTCTGAGATAGTAAGCCGTGGTGCTATCAACAACACCACAAGCCCCCCCCCTCCCCTGACCGTCTCATATACATTCTAGAAGGGACTCCGGAGGCAGGTGCATTGAAGATGGCTGCAATACCCCATCGGGTCTAATGTAATACCGGCTTAGGATACAGTCTGAATATTAATATTATTATATGCGGATATCGAAATCAAATAGACATCACAAAGGCCTTGAATTTAAATTGCTCTAAATATGTACCATTATGGGAAATCTAATCGATTTGTAGAACGACTCACATTAGACAGAACAAGATTCAATGCAATATACCTATATATACCTTATATAAGAGAATAAAAAAAAGAGATCGGTGAATCACCGACAATGTATTTCCTCAGTATTCTGCTGAAAACGGAGTTCATGCAACCAAGATGTTGAAATGAAAAGAAGAAATTAAATGAAAATAAATTTTATTATTCTGGGACGAGCTCCCCTAAGAATAAATACATACAGAGTCAAAAAGAAGAGGAAGCAATAAAATAAAGTATTAGTGTGACGTACAAAGAAATAAATACATAGAAAAATAAATTAGTTCTACATTGAAGAAAAACTAGACTATTATAAATAGAGATAAACCAAAAAATTAACAAGAAAAAACATAAAATTAACATGAACTTGAATGAAATAAAACTAGTTTATTTGTGGTATTGTCTATTTCACAGTTATTAAATTCCAACTAACTTCAGAATAAGAAAAACGTGCAACTTTAAACGTTTTTTTTTCCGAGAATTACTTGACGTATCAAAAATCTGTTTGCACAGTTCTTCCTTGTTTCTTTAGTACTTTAATAAAATGTAATGAAACTTAAGGGTCAAAAGGGAACCCCGCCCTTCGAAGGGCTATTTGAGCCATTAAAAGGGTCAGTTTTGTCTTTTCGAGGACGCTATACTATAGCTCTCGGTGAGTGCTACAACTTTAGCCCTATGCACAATTTTGATATCTCTAACTGTTTAGGAGTTATTTCACTTGTGGCCCGCTTATCTGGGCCACCCTGTATACCTACATGGGAGTACTTTCGGTATTTCTACCATCCTCAGCCGAAAGCATAAGAGATAAGACGAAAGTATAAGAGTCTTATCTCTTATGCTTTCGGCGGAGGATGGTATAAATACCGAAAGTACTCCCATGTATATATATTATGTGAAATAGACACTACCACAAATAAACTAGTTTTATTTCATTCAAGTTCATTTGAATTATTTCACAATATTTCTGCAATAATGTCAGTTTTCATAAAATTAACAGCTTAATTAGAAAAAAAAAAGTATCTATATAAATAGAAGAAAATATGTTTAAAAAAAATATATATAAATGTGAATAAAATAAATTAGTAAAAATCGACAGATCCCGCCCATAGATACGCTGGTCCCGCCTTCCTCATCCAACACCTACTTAACGTGATTTCTTCACTTTTTTTTTTCTTTCCCATCTACAGGAAGTATAGAGAAAGTTACGTATTCTGTCGGAAATTCGATGTTGAGTTTTCAACGGAATTTCATGTTTTCCGATTGCTTTATTCCAAAAAGTTTGTGAACACCCCACAAAATGTTTCTAGAACCCCATAAGATCAACAACTATTGATTTTCAGCCAAATCGGTCAATGAGGGATGTATAAAACAAGGTGTCGTCCATATGGGGTTTTAAATTTACATATGAAACACATATGAAATAGTTTTTTTTTTTCATTTTTAGAATCAGAAGGTCCGAAAACATGAAATTACGGGGAAAACTCAACATCGAATTTCAAGATAAAAATGTAATGAAATCAATTAAAAATAGTAAATGTCAGGTGTTTAGAAAGGTTTCATAGGTTCTTAACGCGAAAATTGATAATTGCGTAGCCAAGAAAATAACATGAGACAAAATGTTGCATCAACTTTTTGCTAAATAAATAGTACAAAAAAATAAAAGTCGGTCGACCCTTCATTTGGATCATCGTACTGAAGCCAATGAGCAGTTTTTAGATTAAAAACAGGTCAATTAAACTATGGAAAAAATGGGGGTAAAGTTTTACCACTGAAACTGGTGCCATCTCTTATCTGAGAAAGGCACTAAACTGCCTTCGAATTTTGCGAATTTCCTACATTTATGTAGCCCCCCCTCCATTTTTTCGTTTAAACAAAAATATTATATAATATAACCGTTAAAGATCTTGCACTAATTTTAAGTTAGCCCCCCCCCCCCCCCCCCCCCCCCCCCCCCCACACACACACTGCACAAACTAACAGACAGAAATTGAACTGTGATGGGCTCCTAAGCCCTTCTAAATATGAAACGATTTCCTGCTCAAAAAAAATCATTGCGACCATGTATAGACAGAATTTTAATACTATATGAGGAGTTTGGAGCCAGAGCGGACCAACCCACAATTTTTTCGGAAAATGAGTTATTACCACCCTGATGTTGGCATAGGTTCCCTTTTTCAAAACCAGTGTGGATCACTTAGGTTCTTCACTTCAGTGATAGATAGCAGCACTTTAAGTTTAGTCCACGAGTATTTTGTGCATATATTTTCAAAGTCACAATGGATCATACGGCCTTCAAAAACTTTATAGAACACAAAAAGGGATCACTCATCCAATACTATTCTAAAATTTCAAATATAAATAAATATTTGGAGCCCATTTATGGAGATAAACAAAATGTACTCAATTTTCAATTGCCATTTTCTTACTGTTCAGTTTAAACCAGTTGGTCCGCTCTGGCTCCAAACTCCTCATATATACATAAATTAATTTTGCTGAACAAATATATTTAAAAATACATAACATAATAAGTCTACATAAAAATTTAACATGAGA